>JAUIMM010000390.1:112500-4912500 GCA_031769625.1 Taudactylus pleione
AAAAAGCTTATTCATTATTTAACAATTTTTTCTCGAAAAAAAAGAATTATTATTTACATTTATTTAAAGAGTGCAAGAATATTCCATTACGCTTTACAATTATGGGCAAAAAAAGTAATGAAAGAAGATGCACAAATAATAGACAGACAAAATGTTAAAAAGGCTCGGCTCGCAAGCATACAATCTACTGTATATGATTGTGAAATTCTGTAATGCCAATAAGGCATAGAGCAGATGTGGTGTATAGGAGTACTCCACTTGCGCATGCTAGTAGATATTTAGATTTGTGTAAACTTAATTTTAGAACTAAGTAATAAGATTAAATTATTTGAATAATATACTTGAAGGACTCTATTAAACTTAAAAATGACTGAAATCCCACTTCAAGTTTACATTAGTTATTTATACTGGCAGATGCTTAAAAGTTGGTAGGTGCACAGCAAATTTGAGCAAGGAGGTTAGTCCACACGTTCGCTCCAAACCAGAGTAGAATTTATTGAAGATAATAGGATAAAGGTTATAAAAGATAAACAGCAGTCAATATGATAACATAGTAATCTTTCTGGGGCTAAGTACTGTACTGCCATACAGCACTGTGAGACTCCAGTACACACAGTGACAGGCTTGGTCACATACAAACCATTTTATAGAGCTAAGTACCAAGTCTTGCAACCTAATCTTTAAGTCTGGTGAATAATATTTACTCAGACATGGAATGTGACAGATTAGTAATGCACCATAGTACACAATTAAGAGACATATGAAATTGAGTCTGATGAGTCTTGCAGAATAACACTCAGTTAACGAGTTAAAGAGACAATTTGTAGTGGTTTACCATTTGACAACATGTCAATGGTTTAAAATAGGTAGAAAAGCTGTTGTTACTGTTTAGTTTTGACAAACACTATTGTAGGCACAATAAATAATAGCTTAAGAAACGGGAGAGAAATATGGTTAGATTCTCTTGCACCTATCTGGAAGATATGTGTAGGGAAAGGACAAGGACAAAAATAGATATAAATAAAAAGACAAGATAGAATAGAGGAAAGAAGGAAAAAGTAAATGAATGATGTTAGGTGGAAGAAGAATGCATTAAGATAGAATAGAGGGATAACAGTGGCGGAAAGGAGCAATATATACTGTAAGTCAAATAGGCCAATATTGTAAAAGTTCCTGCATATTGCGGTAATAAGAAATTGTTACGTTTGCCATTTATCAAATGTCTCTTGTTCCTCCTAAAAAAGGGTACACAGTAAAGAAATAGTTACAGTAATTCTATCACTTTATTGCTGGGTTTGGACTAGACTTGTCTTATAATCATGTGTGGCCATTAAGCCAGGCATGTTGTGAAAATAGGTTGCCAGAGAGGGATCTCTAAAATAAAATGTGAAAATGTAAATTGTACAGTAGGTGCCCATACCCCTAGATACATACAGTATATACTAGCTGTCACCTGCATCTTTGCCCATGATGAAATCGTTTCTGCCAAAAAAAAAATTATTTGAGGTGTTATATTTGTATTGCATACAGGCCCTGTCACGGGAGTGGCCCACATGACGAGCAGCATTATACAGAATTGTGGCACAAGCACCTTCACCCACCACTCACACCAATGTCACTGTGTGCCCTGTGCACAGATTGCTATGTATTCTATGCTATTCAAGTGAATGTGAGCCTAAAGCACCTCTCCTTCCACCCCTTACCGGCCACATGCATGGTGACACACCTATCTCTAGCACTGATGATGTATATACATTTTGTTTTTGTTATTGCTTAGCTACAACTTGATGAATCGAGATGAAACAAAGTGCAGGTTATTTATAGGAGTTTCTACTACAAAATGATGAGTTTTCAAGCAAACTGTTTATGTAGTTTTTGCACCAGCTTCGAACATTCTTATAGACTTTACAGTATTAATGTTATTTTTTGTATTATTTGTAACTCAAATTTTAAATAAATTGCATTACAGTATGTTTTATTATTTTTATGTTATCTAGTCAACATACTACAGTGAGTTTTTTTTATTTGTTCAGTTAAACTTATGTGTTTCCATTGTTTTTTTATATTATAGTATCAAGTTGCCTCAATAATAAACTCATTAAATAAGTGTGACCCATAAATATATTTATTAATTATTTCAGTCCCTTTAGTATTCAATAGTGACAACTCAATATATATGTTTAATGTGCTTTTTAATTATGTTCTAATGCAATGTTGCTGGGCATTTACTGGTATTTTTTTCACATTGCTGGTGATTTTGGCCTTTTAAAGTCACTGGCAATTTGCATTTGAAGCTTGCAAACTACTGAATATTAACTTGGTGATTTGGAGAGCAAAATTGTGATTTGTGAAAGCTTTCTTCTTGAAGTAAAAACCACACTTTATTAAAATTCTGCCTTTTGTCATAAATTCAGTATATCTCTCTACAGTACAACTTTAAAAATGTATATGCAACAGATCATAATACTATTAATATTGTTTTTTCTATACATGTATACATCATCTTAAATTGATTACCAAAAACAATAATTATATGAATAAAATATTAAATTAACATTATTTATCAATTGCAGAATAAATAAACATTATGATGTTGGGTAACTAACTTGGTAGAGGGTGGATTGGTGCAGTGTTTAAGTGCTTTAATAAGGGTCCACACACAAATTACATGGTAAAATCAAATAAATGGAGCTTTACTTGTCAGCAAGAATCAAGAATGAAAAGGAAATAATAAACAGACTAGCCCATATTTAGGTCATCTAACTCATTTCTTAACCCCTGACTATAGTGGTGCAGCTAGTCTGCCATAAAGTCTCTGCCTGCTTCTCTGCAGGTCTTTCACAGGCTCCAGCCTGGCTTAGCTTTGCTGCCACAGCTACAAAATGCAGTCAGTCTTGGTGGCCTTCCCATTTTCTTCCAGGTATGGGCTCTGATTTCCTCAGACTGCAGCTTAGCTGCTTCAATGTATGCAGTTTTTGGAGTTTTCGGTCCTCCCTGCCTTCTGCAGGTCTGGACTCAGGCCCCCTGGCCCCCAATGTCCT
This sequence comes from Taudactylus pleione, assembly GCA_031769625.1. Taxonomy (NCBI): domain Eukaryota; kingdom Metazoa; phylum Chordata; class Amphibia; order Anura; family Myobatrachidae; genus Taudactylus; species Taudactylus pleione. Next base: position 115,542 of record JAUIMM010000390.1, read on the forward strand.
TCAGTCACACTGGGCTCTGTAGCTGCCAGTCTTTCTTGGACTGATTCCACATGCAGCCTAACTGTAGGTCTGCCTTGTAAGCCCTCACCTGAGCTCTCTCCACAAGGCAGCCCTTACACATCTACCCACAGTCATTTTATTCTCTGTGTGGGAAGATATCTTCTGCCCCACACAAAATCTGCTGCTCACTAGCGCCATCTCTGGTGATACTGCCACATGATATTGATATGTGCATTGTGTAAGAGTCTCAAGGAAAATATCTTCTTTGTATTCTCTGAGCTATTTAATCTTGTTTCCCTTTTTAATTTTCATATAGTCCCTATAAGAAAGAGGAATAGACTTTAATAACAATTATCGACAGGTTTGGGCTATTCAAATCTGTAAGTCATAAATTTGTATATATATATATATATATATATATATATGTAAAAGAAAAGTGATAAAAAGCGCCGTATAGTGTAGTAGTTTTAGGGCATCAATGGCACACTCTGTATAGAAAATGCGTACCATATTAACCCACATATAAGAGCACTTGGTTATGTGTATATGAGCCTTCTCTTATTCCACAAGGAGGATTCCTCTCATAATCCAGTGCACATCACACTTACTCCAAAGCCATATAAAAGAGCAAAAGGAGGAGTACTCTCATAGTGTAGTAATTTTCAAACAGTTTTAATCATTATGTAACACACACACACACACAAATGAATAATTACATTAGTAAAATAGATATTGGGCTTATCTGATGATCGCTGGTCATAGAAAAGTGGGGTACACTCTAGTCCTCAACGCGTTTCGTCCGTTGTAATATCTCAGGACTTCTCCGTACATGGAGATCCTGTAATCACCTTAAGGGTATATAAGACTGTCACATATGTTCTAACTGTATCCTCCTGAAGAAGTCCAGAGATATTACAAGGGACAAAACACATTGAGGACTAGAGAGTGCCCCGCTTTTCTATGACCAGCGATCATCAGATAAGCCCAATATCTATTTTACTAATGTAATTATTCATTTTTTTGTGTGTGTGTGTGTGTTATATTATGATTAAAACTGTTTAACAATTACTACACTTTGAGAGTACTCCTCCTTTTGCTCCTTTATATGGCTTTGGAGTAAGTGTGATGTGCACTGGATTATGAGAGGAATCCTCCTTGTGGAATAAGAGAAGGCTCATATACACATAACCCAATGCTCTTATATGTTGGTTAATACGGTACGCATTTTCTATACAGAGTGTGCCATTGATGCCCTAAAACTACTACACTATACGGCGCTTTTTATCACTTTTCTTTTACTTGTTATTGGAATCATCCGACAAGTGATTTTTTGGAGAATACTAAGCTGCCACTGTGAAGACAGGATTATAGTGAACTAAGACTGAAAGTACATCTATGTATAAATACACGGATTTGAGCGCTACCTCAGTACCATTTTATAGCTTATATATATATATATGTATATATATATATATATATATATACATATTCCGTAGATCAGCATTCCATTTATAAAGTCCAGTAACCAGGGTGCACAGATCCAATCGGCCCAAGCATAAGCAGAGACTGAATAAACATATTCAAAGGAAGCAGGCAGCACTCCACGGATTTCAATAATGAGGCTGTAAGAAATTCAGTAACTTACTGAATTTATCTGTCTCATTGTTGAAATCCGTGGAGTGCTGCCTGCTGCCTTTGAATATATATATATATATATATATATTACTGTGCAATAGTTTTAGGCAGGTGTGGAAAAAATGCAGCAAAGTAAGAATGCTTTCAAAAATAGAGGTGTTAATTGTTTATTTTATCACAAAATGAAACAATTCAATATTTGGTGTGACTACACTTTCCCTTCAAAATACTGTAAATTCTTCTAGGTACACTTGCACATAGTTTTTGAAGGGACTCGGCAGATATATTGTTCCAAACATCTTAGAGAAATAACCAAAGCTATTTTGTGGATGTAGGCTTTCTCAAATCCTTCTGTCTCTTCATGTAATCTCAGATAGACTCGATGATGTTGAGATCAGGGCTCTGTGGGGTCTGTATCAACACATCTATGGTCTTCAATGTTGCACATTTCTTTGTGATTCTTCAAAAGAGCTTGAACAGCACACCTTGAAACCCCAGTCAGCTTTGAAATATTTGCCTGGGAGATGCTGTGCTCAGTCTTGCCATGGTGTATGACCTGTAACATGAAACTGTCTTCCACAACCTCACCTTTGTAGCAGAGATTGGCTGGTCCTCCTACATAGCTGTTTCTGTTTCAGTTAATGACTGTGCTTGAACCTACATATGAAAATGATAATCATTATCATCTATTTGCTATGATTGGTTATTCATGCAGCTGACTATAATCCTACAAAATCCCTGACTTTTTTAACCAAGGTCTTACTAGGTTACCTTCTAGACAACATTTGTTGTTTTTCATCCTGACATCAACACGAAAAGATTTAGTTGTAATGTGACATGCAAAAGGGCCACATAAAGTTGACCATGAGAAAAACAGTCTCCACTTAGGTCAACTTCAGCCACGTCTGTCCCTTTGCTTGCCAAAGCAAACTCTTACCAGGAATTGGACTTGATTGAAATTAATGAAACATTTTTCACATACTGTAAATTAAATAGGAATGGTAAAAAATGGGAGAAACTGACATTTTTTATCAGTTAAACGTGCTTACATATTATCTTGTTTCTCCAGCAAAATTGAAGTATCAATCTTTACATGGTTAAAAATTAAGTCCATGGTTGTGAAATATCATTAACGGTATAGGCAGCAAAAGTCAAGAAAGGACTTGTCCATTTTTTCATAGATTTGCATCACTAAAACCACCTGATATTGGCCTCCAGCAGGGTCCACAGCCCCACCACCAACATGTTCCAACTGAATGTCTTTTTCAAAGTGTGAGGCAGCAGAGACTGGGGAGCTGGGTCTGCACAGAGATGTCTCCAAGTGTTTAAATTACTTTAGAAACAGTGCCTCACACCTTGAAAAAGACATTCAGTTGGAACGTGTTGGTAGTGAGGCTGTGGACCCTGCTGGAGGCCAATATCAGGTGGTAGTCACTACAGGACAATAGAGGGGAGATAGCAAATAAGAGGGATCCTGCCAAGAAAGACAAACTGGTGAGGAGATCCAAGAATCCTTGTATATGCCTGCATATACAATCCTAAGATACACATATATATATAGGTCTTTGAGAAAAAATCCTGTAGTTCAATACTAAAACATTATAAGGCGCTGAGTTCTCACTCTTGTTATATATATATATATATATATATATATATATATATATATATGTATATGGATTTCCTGAAAGGAAGGATGCACTCACTGCTTTAAAACAACATTTAGGATTTATTCATCTTAGGACATTTAGTGGAATGGATGAAAATCTGTGATCATGGTCGACATTATGGTACAATTCTGGACCTTTCTCAAGACCTCAGGGGGGCAGGACGCTCTCAAGTGGGTCGATGGTGCCGAATTGCGCATGCGCACAACGGAGGGAGCTCCGCCATGTGCATGCACGAGACCCGAATAATGACGGCCAAGCCATCGTTATGGGTCTCACACCAAAGGGGGCGTGCTGTCGATGGTGTGTGACAGCACGCCCCCTTTGGTGGGCGTGCCGGGGGTGTGGCTGCCAGATGGAGGCGTTTCCATGGGAATGCCTACCATCTGAGTCCGGCCCCACTGATATCACTAGTGATGTCAGTGGGAGTGATTTTGGCTCTGATAGAGCAAAAATCACTCCAGGGCTTGCGGTCACCGAGACCCTATCGCAGGGTCTCGTCGCAAGCCCGATGGTCGTGATGGTCTTGACCATCGCGACCATCATCATGGATGCTCACTATAACTGTGGGTGGTAACCCACAGCTATGCGAGTATCCATGAGGCCGCTCCAAGTTGAGGGAGGAGGGCCCTGATTCAGAGCGAGCGCTATTGTCAGAGCGTCCGGCTCTGAATCAGGCCCTCAGTTCTATAAAGTCATACATGCATGGTATTAGAAAGTGGATATAACAATATCTGTAAAAAATAAGAAAAACAAAATAACCTGTCTATCAGGCTCCTATATATCAAACATGATTGTAAAATCATCAATCACTAGTGGCCACAACTGTAAAAATAATGCACCAATGTGTAGATAGAATACAAAAAAGTGCAACCCCAGAATGCAATGTGCCAACACATGATATGACATGTGTAAAGGCACAGCATAAACACCTCATCCTCACTGAAATCACGGCATAAGTTAACCAGGAATGGTCTAAATATGAATGAATGATATGTGTTACCAAAAAACACAGGCATCAAATGAAACATGGGCATATAATGAAACATCATTAGGATGACAACCCTAAATAAGGGCTCCACCAACTGCGTCCACTAGTGAAACACAAAACAATGATAAATACCTCAATGTACTAACACAGGAGCGTGGCCAGACTTAGAAGATTCATTTAAGGGCACTTGAACCTGTGAGGGTACATAGTAGTTATAGCCTTGTGTATAGCCAAGCATATCAAGGTGTGACCACTGTGCTGATACAAGCACTCTTACCTGAAACTTCATACTTAAAAGAGCTCAGTGCAGCCATGAGGTGAGGTGTGCCACAGGTCCCGCTAACTCCCGCCGTGTGTACAATACAGTGCTCAGTCTCAGCTTAAAGAGTCGTTGGGCCAGAAGTGCGTGATCATCACATGATCCGCTTCCGTGTGTCACAATGACACGCATGCTAAAGGGGGTTGCTAGGCAATGCAGGAAGGCTGCAGTGTGGTGTACGGGGTCATGTGTCTGTAAAACAAGCATACTGACGTTGACAATGAGAACAAGCTGTCGTGGGGCAATAAGAATGGGCCATGTTTGTGACATTATAGGAACCTGATATGACTAACAACACGGTTTCAGGTATATTGTGAAGGAAGTGCATACATAAGGACAAAGTAATATATAAATATCACTGGACAATGATCTAATTATGTCCTTGTGGTAAACAAATGAAACCGAGTGTGACAGTAGTAATCAGAAGTCAGCACTATTACACAACAAAATATAATAAACAAAACACAATAAATGTAAAAAATAAATAGTAAAGTGAGGAAAGAGTTTGAGAAAAAAGTTTTTTCAAAAAAAGTTTTTAAAAAACAAATATTGTTAAAAAATGGGTTACTTTTAATCGTATATAATGCCCCTAAGTGAAATTACAGAAACACACTTAGAGGATTGTGTTCATTTAGGCCTCTTGCATAACTGTGTCGAGTTTATGTATCTAAAAACTCTATCGTCTTTTTAAACTCAAGAGCCTATCGCAGCCTAGTTTGGAAGGAATCCAATCATTCAGTTTTCTTCTGAAGGATGCAGCTTGATGTGCTTTTTCCAAAAAATGCCTGGCTACAGGTTTGTCGCTTTTGCCAGTCTGCAGGGTTGCCCTGATTCAGGCTCTGTGATTAGCCATCCTGTCTCTAAATCTGTGGGCCCTGAGCCCTACATAATACAAGCCACATGGGCAGATGAGGATTTAAATTAGGTGATCAAGCGCACAATGCAGCCTATACTTGATAGCAATCTTGCTGCCAGAGTGTGGATGTGGAAAGGTTGGACCAACTACCGTAGAAGTGCAGGTTATGCAGCCCCCACAAGAATAGCTTCCTGGTCTTAGTAACAACAAATCTGATGTTTCACTTTTTTCGCCTGGATATAAAGTGGGCCTCATTAACATCTGCCCTAAGTTTGGTCATCTTCGGTAAGCCATCATTGGTGGGGCCATGTGTTGAAATGGTAGTGATTTGTCACTTTGCAAAATAGGCCATAATTTCTTAATAGATTTCTGGATATATTTTGCTTTCCCATCATAAGTGGTAGTATAGATTACACGAGAGCCCTTCCCTGTACTAGGAGTCACTTTATCTGGTGTGGTCATGAAAATGTGATTGGCTTTCTGCAGGCATCTATACAAAGTTGATCATTGATAACCCCTGTCAAGGAATCTCGTTGTCATTTCTTTTAACTGGAGTTCTCTCATTTCTACTGTGGTGTTGATCCGCATGACTCTTAGGTACTGTGATAATGGCAGATTTTCTTTCAAGGCCTTAGGATGGTGGCTGGTCGGTAGCAATGCTAGGTTCCTGTCTGTAGATTTCCTAATTAATGAGGTGGATAGTTTCCCTTCAGACAGGCTGATGGAAACGTCCAAAAAATTAATTGATCTGCTATCAATATTGTACATGAAATGTATCGGATTGTTAAGTGTGTTTAAATCGATGACCATTTGTTTAAAACCTTCAATTGCACCTTGCCATTTGAAAAAGATGTCATCTATGAACCGGCGATAAAACTTGATGTCATCTCCATACTTAGAGGTGATGTGCTCACTCTCGTACTTAGCCATAAACAAGTTGGCATATGATGGAGCTGGGTTTGAACCCATAGCTGTACCCAACATTTGCAGGTCGAACTTATCTTTGTATTGGAAGTGATTCTTGCATAGTACTAGTGTTGCTGGCTCAATCAGGACTTCTGTGGGGTTGTGCTTAGATAACCTAGACATTAAAGCTGCTCTCAATGATTCAAGGCCTTTCTGATGTGGAATGATGGTGTACAGCGACTTCACATCTAAAGTTGCTAATAACGCGTTACTTAGTTCTCCAATCTCACTCAATGATTGTAGCAGGTGTCCAGTATATCTGAGGTAAGTATCATGTCGACAAACAAGTGGTTGTAATTCGTTATCAATAAAGATGGCCAATGGCTGCAGAACTGATCCTTGTGCAGAGATAATTGGTCTACCCGGTTGTTTCACTGTTGTTTTGTGTATCTTTGGCAATGTATATAAAATAGGACATTGTGGATTATCCACTCTAAGGAATTCAAATTCATCTTCATCAATCCATCCCTGTGACAGGGCATTACTGAGCACAACATCAAATAGAGATTTAATCCCATCCACTGGTTTCGGGGCCACATTCATATAGACATTATTATCAGCCAGCTGTGACATTATTTCCATGTCATAGTCGGCCCAAACTTGCACCACCACCACTCCTCCCTTGTCAGCGGATCTGATGACAAGATTGGGATTCTTGACCAGGGAATGTAGTGCCTTTTGTTCCATGGTGGTCAGATTGTTGTATGTCATGGGTGCAACATTAGACCTGATCTCATTATTAACAAGCCTAAAAAAAGTTTTTAGACTGACGTTATTTGTAGGGGGTTCAAAAGTTCACAGTCTTTTGAATTTTTTAATGTTAGTTGTGCTACTTTTGTTGGAAAATAATTATTTTAATCTTAATGATCTGCCAAACTTGTACATATCAATAGAGCTCTTAAAATTGCTATGTCTATAAGTAGGGACAAACGAGAGACCTTTGGCTAATACCTTTAACTGGATCTCATCCAGGGTCACACTTGAAAGATTAAATACAGCATTTAGCTCCACTTTCCTCGACGTCATCTCCATGTGCCCACCCTGCCTCGGGTGTGGTTTACAGCTTTCTTCATCGATATTGGGGGAAACATGATCTTGGTTTGGTCCTACATCTAAATAATTACTGCTAGACTTCTGCACCTCATAATTGGCATCAGTTTCAGAAGTAGAAAATGACGACCCAGATTCCAATGGGATTTGTGGAGCTCGTCTGGATTTTGATATTACTCTGTTGCCTGGATCTGAACTGCGTGTTGTCACCTAATAAACAGCGATAAACTGTATGTTTTTGATAAATAGATGTAACAACATTGAGTTTGAAGGTTGAAGGTTTTAAACAAATGGTCATCAATTTAAACACACTTAACAATCCATTTCATTTCATGCACAATATTGATAGCAGATCAATTAATTTTTTGGACGTTTCCATCAGCCTGTCCGAAGGGAAACTATCCACCTCATTATTTAGGAAATCTACAGACAGGAACCTGGCATTGCTACCGACCAGCCACCATCCTACAACCTTGAAAGAAAATCTGCCATTATCACAGTACCTAAGAGTCATGCGGATCAACACCACAGTAGAAATGAGAGAACTCCAGCTAAAAGAAATGACAACGAGATCCCTTGACAGGGGTTGTCAGCGATCAACTTTGTATAGATGCCTGCAGAAAGCCAATCACATTTTCATGACCACACCAGATAAAGTGACTCCTGGTACAGGGAAGGACTCTCGTGTAATCTATACTACCACGTACGATGGGAAAGCAAAATATATTCATAAATCTATTGAGAAATTCTGACCTATTTTGCAAAGTGACAAATCACTACCATTTCAACACATGGCCCCACCAATGATGGCTTACCGAAGATGACCAAACTTAATGAGGCCCACTTTATATCCAGGCAAAAAAAGTGAAACATCAGATTTGTTGTTACTAAGACCAGGAAGCTAATCCTGTGGGGGCTGCATAACCTGCACTTCTATAGTAGTTGGTCCTACATTTCCACATCCACACTCTGGCAGCAAAATTGCTATCAAGTATAGGCTGCATTGTGCGCTTGATCACCTAATTTATATCCTCATCTGCCCATGTGGTCTATATTACGTAGGCCTCACGGCTTGTAGATTTAGAGACAGGATGGCGAATCACAGAGCCTCAATCAGGGCAGCCCTGCAGACTGGCAAAGTGACAAACCTGTAGCCAGGCATTTTTTGGAAAAAGTGCATCAAGCTGCATCCTTGAGTTGCAAACTGATTGATTGGATTCCTCCCAAACTAGGCTGCGAAAGGCTCTTGAGTTTAAAAAAACGAGAGAGTTTTTGGATACATAAACTCGACACAGTTATGCCAAGAGGCCTAAATGAACACAATCCTCTAAGTGTGTTTCTGTAATTTCACTTAGGGGCGTTATATACTATTGAAAGTAACCTATTTTTTCACAAAATTTGTTTTTTAAAAAACTTTTTTTGAAAAAACTTTTTTCTCAAACTCTTTCCTCACTTTACTATTTATTTTTTACATTTATTGTGTTTTGTTTATTATATTTTTTTTGTGTAATAGTGCTGTCTTCTGATTACTACTGTCACACTCGGTTTCATTTGTTTACCACAAGGACATAATTATATAATTGTCCAGTGATATTTATGTAATACTTTGTCCTTATGTATGCATTTCCTGCACAATATACCTGAAACCATGTTATTAATCATATCAGGTTCCTATAATGTCACAAACATGGCCCATTCTTATTGCCCCAGGACAGCTTGCTCCTATTTTCAATGTCAGTATGCTTGTTTTACAGACACATGACCCTGTACACCACACCACAGCCTTCCTGCATTGCCTAGCAACCCCCTTTAGCATGCGTGTCATTGTGACATGCGGAAGCGGATCATGTGATGATCACGCACTTCCGGCCCGGTGACTCTTTAATCCAGGACTGAGCGCTTTATTGTACACATGGTGCGAGTTAGTGGGACCCGCGGCACACCTCACTTTGTGGCTGCAATGAGGTCTTTTAGGCATGAAGTTCCAGGTGGTCACACCTTGATATCCTTGGCTATATACATGGCTATAACTACTATGTACCCTCACAGGTTCAAGTGCCCTTAAATGAATCTTGTAAGTCTGGCCACGTTCCTGTGTTATCACATTGATGTATTTATCATTGTTTTGTGTTTCAATAGTGGACGCAGGTGGTGGAGACCTTATTTAGGGTTGTTATTCTAATGATGTTTCATTATATGCCCATGTTTCATTTGATGCCTGTGTTGTTTGGTAACACATATCATTCTTTCATATTTAGACCATTCCTGGTTAACTTATGCCGTGATTTCATTGGGGTTGAGGTATTTATGCTGTGCCTTTAGACATGTCATATCATGTGTTGGCACATTGCATGCTGGGGTTGCACTTTTTGTATTCTATCTACACATTGGTGCATTATTATGATGGTTGTGGCCACTAGCGATTGATGATTTTTCAATCACGTTTGATATATAGGAGCCTGATAGACAGGTTATTTTGTTTTTCTTATTTTTCACAGATATTGTTATATCCGCTTTCTAATACCATGCATGTATGACTTTGCTGAACTGAGGTCTTGAGAAAGGTCCAGAATTGTACCGAAATGTCGACCATGATCACAGATTTTCATCTATTCCACTAACATGTCCTAAAATGAATAAATCCTAAACGTTGTTTTAAAGCAGTGAGTGCATCCTTCCTTTCAGGAAATCCACTTCTATTTTGAAACAAGTGTGTCCTTGGAAGCACCCTGACAATGCATTTACTAAGTTGAAAGTGTAGGACTTTTGGCGATATATATATATATATATATATATATATATAAAAAGCACTAATCCACGGCACTCACCAGTCCTAGTTTTGGGGTGCAACATGGTATGTGACCACATTGTTTAAACAGAAATCACAGGGGCTCTGCACTCACCATAATAACTAATAATAATAATAAACATAATAAACAGTGGGGTTTTGGTTCATGAATTGATCAATGCATTTAAGCTTGCAGCCCATTGTCACGGGACCCCACTTTACTGCAAGTCCCTACTCTATTTCTCAGAATTATAACATGCATGGACATAGCCATCACATTAGTGTTAAACTCATGGTATGCTATCAAGGTTTAAAGCTCACAGCAACTTTGCTTTTAAATGTGAGACAGTTACCAAGCACACCTGTTGCAAAGCACCTAGGAAAACAGCTGTTTTGGGGGGGTCCCATGACAATGGGCTGCAAGCTTAAATGCATTGATCAATTCATGAATCAAAACCCCACTGTTTATTATGTTTATTATTATTATTAGTTATTATGGTGAGTGCAGAGCCCCTGTGATTTCTATTTAAACAATGTGGTCACATACCATGTTGCACCCCAAAACTAGGAATGGTGAGTGCCATGGATTAGTGGTTTTTGTTTATTATGATTAATTTTTATAATTAATCATTTTTGTGAACACATTTTCTCATGCACCCCTATTAACTAGCTATCTAACTTGTGTCAACTGTTTTCCTAGGTGCTTTGCAACAGGTGTGCTTGGTAACTGTCTCACATTTAAAAGCAAAGTTGCTGTGAGCTTTAAACCTTGAAAGCATACCCTGAGTTTAACACTAATGTGATGGCTATGTCCATGTTATAATTCTGAGCAAGAGAGTAGGGACTTGCTGTAAAGTGGGGTCCGGTGATGATGGGCTGCAAGCTTAAATGCATTGATCAATTCATGAACCAAAACCCCACTGTTTATTATGTTTATTATTATTATTAGTTATTATGGTGAGTGCAGAGCCCCTGTGATCTCTATATATATATATATATATATATATATATATATATACACACATTATATAGACAATTTACACAGATTACGTAGGAGGAAGATTGACCTAATCCTGCATGGGCAGTTTTTATCAAATACTATAGGAACAAATGCATTCCAAGAGGGTTTAGGGTGAGTAATATACCTACATTGTGGAGGAGGAACCCAGTGTTCTGCAGTAAGTGGCCCTGAAATCACTAATGAGTAATGATGATCTTGATATGAGGTTGGCTGATAAGGGAGGCACTGTGGTCCTCCAAGACTTTGGAGATTATGATAAGGAATGAGGCAGCTGTGGGATACCAATACATACCAACTACTTGACTTGAACCAAATACCTTGGATTAAGAAGGAGATTGAAGATATAATCGCCGTGGCCTTTTCTAATTTGTGGGTTGATGAAATGTTGGTTAAGTTTCTCATGGTAGATTACCCCATCTGCCCCATTCTATACACCCTCCATAAAAGTCCACAAAACCTTGGTAGATCCCCCTGGAAGGCTGCTAATATCTGCCAGTCAATGCTACAACCGATAGCACAGTACCTTGACTTCTGGCTTCAACCCTTAGTACAGAAAATAGATATCTACATTAAAGACAAGGGTGACTTCCTTTCAGGATTGACACTTATTGACGATCTGCCTGAGCATTGCTTACTAACTACTCTGGATGTAATCTCACTGTACACTGTGATCCTTACAATGAGGGTATAGAAGCAGTGATACGCGCATTTTTACATGGTCCATACAAATGTCCACCCATTGAGTTCATACTTGAACTCTTGCAAAAGGTGTTAGAACTCATTAATTTCTCTTATCAAGACCACTACTACATGCAAATCGTGGGCACAGTGATGGGCTCATATTTATCCCCAGCTTATGCCAATATATACATGGACGCATGCGAGCAGCAGAATATATTCAATGCCTACTCAGATCATATTATCCACTATAGGTGGTTTATTGATGATGTTTTTTTGATTTGGAAGGGAGAACCAGAGTAATTTTTTGCGCGGTCGAACAGCTTAACGCCCTTGACTATCTGATTTGTTTTACAGCTTTGTCTGATAATGTCTTCATCAATTTTTTGGATGTTACTGTCTTCAAGGAAGGATATGGTCTTGGATAAACCTTTTACCACAAGGATATGGACCGCAACACTCTTTTATGGTCCACTAGTCACCAAACAGAGGCTCTTAAATTGAATTTACTGGTATCTCAATTCCTTCGGGTTCTCTGGAATAATTCCAACAATACACTGGTTTCAGAAGAAGACTGGGTGTTTCAAATCCCTGTGTAGCACCACCTGCAGGTCACTTGTCCAGGGGAGCTTCTTTTGTCATCCACATAGTGCCAAGAAGATTTATCTTTGACACTAGTTTTCTTGATTATTGGACCATGTAATTTATTACTTGACCTGCCCATGTGGTCTTATGTATATTGGCAAGACCATTAGGACCTTTAGAGAATGCATGAACCAACATTGCCTCAATATGGCATTTAACTAAGGAACTTCAGACAAACCAGTGGTGACTCATTTCCTCAAGGAGGGCCACCAGATCTCGACTATGTTATGTATGGTCATTGAATGGATTCCACCACCATGAAGAGAGGGTGACCAGAGTGCCATGATCCTCAAGATAAAGATGTAGTGGATTCACAAACTAGACACTGTATCCAAAAGGGAGCTTAATGAATACAATTCCTTGAGCATTGCTTAACGTTGAGGTAATAACAGTTTTGTGGTGGAGTGATTGATTTTCATTTATAAGTCTGTTCAACCTGTGTCACATAAGTGACCTTGAGATTTTTTTCTTTTGCTCTTCCTTTGTTTCTGTCTTTCCTTTGTGTGTTTTGATGCTCTATATATGAGTATCATATATTATTTGAGTGTTCTTTGTGTATACACCTATCCTACATGTTAATTTTGCATTTATTTACTTTGAATATAAGCTGCTTTATTTTAAGTTTTTTATTTCTTATTTTTTATTTGTTTCATTAATTTATTTTATTCATTTTACTAATTTCATTAATTTCTTATTTTTTATTATTAATCTTTAGAGTGCTATATTACTTGGTTATATATATATTCCTATTGGTGAAGGGTGCACTCTGTATAGATACTTACTAGTGTCAATTTATCATGTGTTGTACCTAGGGACGTTTGGGCCTTGATTTGCCAGTATTTTGATTGGTTGTATCTGGATTGGGCAGAATAATTACTATGAAAAACCATTACCTAAAGGTTCTTGTAGCTACCCTCTCTGCTTTTACATATGCTGCCACTTATTTAAACATGCTGCCATATTTTGTGTAAACCATGGCACCTATGTATTACCATGATGATGTGATGCTGAAAAACCATTGTCAGCAAGTGTTGTGTGCAATGCCGATTCCAACTGCCAGTTTGTTTGGTACCATGGTGACCTGTGATCACTCCCCACATGGCCAGCTGACCCTGATTGTTTGTTATATTTGTTGCCTTGGTGATAGGCCGATGCCTCCTGCATGGCCAGCTGCGAGTGCACATATACAGGAAGTGACGCAGTAGCCACTTTCATTCGCGGGTCTTTGGCCATTTTTCCAACAGCAGTGGTTGCACACTGCTTACATTAGTGGTATTTGTTCTTCACCCCTGTGGCCAGTGCTAGACTGGGTGTCCTTGCTTACTGATGAGGCTGATGTATGTTTGTAGCAGCGGAGTGATGGGACTGACAGATGATTATGTCATTTCCAGTGCAATTATCTGTGGCTGCTTCTGACAAGTGGGTAGTGCACATATAGTAGTGGGTTATCACTGTGGTGGTTGTACAGTCAATTGACTGGTTGTCTTTGCCTGAAGAAGGTCTTACTTAGACTGATATGTCATACTTTCATATGATGTAACTATTGGAATAAACCCCTCCCTTGATTTTTCTACAAGCTATGGTGAGTGTGCTCTTTTTTCTAAAAATGTATACATTATATACATATATGTATGTATATATAAATATGTATGTATATATTTATATATATATATATATATACAAACAAATTACTGATGGGGCGCTCTTATTACTACTACTACTCTTTATAATGACATATACAATCCTTCTTAAATCTTATATATCTTCTATTTTCTTTAAGAAAACAATTTCCCTGTGTGTTCCTGTTTGCTTTTCGATGCAAATCAATTAATCCAGATTGTGAGCTTGCTTCAAATCTTCCTCGGGGTTCTATAGAAATATACCCTCATACCAAAACACCCATACAGTTGGCCCAAGGCCAGTATTAATAAACAAGTTATAAACCAATTAAATTTCAAAAATAATCGTATTATTCCTTTATTAAAAAATCAACAATATAGTAGATGGACATTTCTTACATGTTATTAATACAACAACCGATCTTTGAAAGAAGGATAGTTAATCGCCTTCCAATCGGAAAAATATTTAGATGTAGTGTCCACCTTTCTTTTTAAAACCCGACGCGTTTCGTCTCTTTATGAGACTTCCTCAGGGGTAAATCTAAAATATACAATTTACAATACATATATACTGGGTGTTTTTATATATAATAGCAAGCTCAAAATTAACAAAATGGTGAATAAGTGCTATATTTCTCATTTATAGCTACGTACCTCCAATTACACACTTTTATTCAATGCAAAAAGTGTTATACAGTTCTCTAATTCAGATGTTGTGGAACCTAATTTAACATTTAAAAGATATATACATTATTAATACCAGTTATTTTATCAAGGTCCTATTAAGAACAATGATCTAAATTTTCTGTATAACCACATTACATACCTCATAATTGGAATATGTATACCTATGTCCATGGTTTATAGTTGACCCTCTAGTGGTTGATTCATAAAAACATGAAAACCTATTTAACATTGAAACAAATATTTCAATATCAAACAATACACACCTGACTCATCACAATATAATGATTTTGTTCATCTCCCTTTTTTGATTTACATGCATGTAGTTTGTTTGAAATAAATTTAAATTTTCAATTTTCTAACAATCCTCCCCCAAAAAAACATTTTTTTGATCTTATAAAACAAAAATAACTGGAGGTGATACATAAACCAATACAAAACATTCCATAAAGATAATTAGAAAGATTCCTTTGGGAACTCACTTCCCTACTTACTATATGCGTGCTTATGCTTCTCCATCCAACTGCTACAATGATCCTACTGAATTTTTCTCCCTTTTATCCCCCCTCAGTTATGTCATCACTTCCTTCTACTTTTGATTGGTGGATAATTAGGGATGCATAAAGTACCTTTAAAGTCTGAAAAACGTTATTTTTACTTATAAAGTTTTACTTAGTACTATCTATAGTTGATATCCCTTTGATCAATAAAAGCATATCACCTTTTATTTATTCAGAACCGTCTAATTGGTAAACGCTAGTCTAAAAATCCCAACATCCATTTCGTTTTTGTAGTCCTTAATCTGATTGGTTTAAATTGCCCATATGGTAGGCTGACGTCAGCTCAGCTCTGCTGTTGCTATAGTTACATTTGTTGATTAATTTTAAGAGGTTGGAACTCGCTGTGACGTCTCTTGTCACGTGTGTACCCGACTTGGTTGTTTACCGTCGTCCTAGTAACAGACGCTGTCTCTCACTCAATACCTAGCAGGGTTCACAATATCGCCCCAGTCTGACGTTCACCCCGCAGACCACTCTCTACTAAGTATCGCCGTTGTTCCAATTTCAACGGTAAGAACAAAAGCTCCCAGTAACTCCATTCATCACGTGCGGACCCGGTTCTACTATTTGGCCGTCTTTACCCGCCATGTGTGAACCCTATTTAGTATGTTTACCATTGTCCTGGTTACAGATGCCGGCTCCCGATCTGTACCCAGGCATTACCACAAAAACACACCACTCTAATAACCAATTAGCAGGTTAATATATATTATCATCATTTAACCCTGACAACACTACTGTTACTATGGTTACAATTGTTTGGATCTCACTATGACATCACTTGTCACGTGTGAACAACTAGTTGTTAACCGTCATCCTAGTAACGGATGCTGACTCTCTCTCTATACCTAGCAACGTTCTCGGTGATGCCCCAGTCTAACGTTCACAACTTCGTTGTCTCAACTTCAACGGTAAAACTCCCAGCTACTTCCTTCATCTCGTGCGGACCCGACTTTACTAATTAACCCTCTTCACCCATCTCGTGTGAACATTACTTAATTTGTTTACCGTCGTCCTGGTTACAGACGCGGCTTCCAATTTGTGCATGGCAATGGACACAATAATCTAATAACTACTTAGTAATTTGATATATATTAAGTGTCACTGTTATCTTTTACTAACGTTAACTAATTCCAATAATTGATTAAAACTTTCAATGACGTCTTTTATTGTAGCTTATTAGCCGTCGTCATGGTTACCAGCACCCACTTCTGCTCACTAATTTACAAAAATTCTCCATGGCATATCAATCTCATTTTTCTTTAATGACTTAACTTAGTGATTTTTAGTTCTATACCATATCTGATCCCTATATTACTTCCTATACAACAACCTGTACTATCTAACTTCCCATATATACTTTACATTTTACTTTAATGGATATAGATTTCCATGATATTATTTTTTTATTAATTCAAATATAATATTCAATGAAGTGTGTCAAATTTTAGGGGTGTATTTTATTAATACTCAATTTAAATTGGGCACTCTCTTTATATTAATTTCAAAAATTGTGTATATTATTAAAATAAATTGTTAAAGTAAATTGTTTAATAGTAAGCTATCTTCCCTTCTTCCCTTAATACTATGTGTAGAAAAAAATATAAATAAATAAATTATATATAAATATGGGGTGATATTGAACCTTCATCACTATATATAATTCTTACTAAACCAATTTCTTGTAATATTGTACCCAAAAGAATCTTCTAATTTTACATTAGTAAATCTTGTACATTTTTAATACAATAGATCATAACAATTCATTTACACCACTCAGGTACATTCTTAATACAAAGAACTGATCATAACAATTCATTTATACAGGGAACAATACAGTACGATCCAAACTATTACATTTAACTTGCTCCTAGAATGATCACCTAATGATTGTATTACTCTATTTAAAGAAAAGAAACTATATCTATTCCTTCATTTAAGCCACTTGGACAAAGGGTGTTTAACGTATAAATCCAATATGACTCTCTCTTAGCTAATGTTAATTCCCTATTCCCCCCTCTTGGATCTTCATTGATATGTTCAAGAATTGTAAAAGTTAGTCCATTAGTTTCTGATCTATGTATTTCAGAGAAGTATCTCGGTAAACTATGATTTTTTACATTATTATTAATATTACGTAGATGTTCCTGAATACGTAATTTAATACTTCTTTTTGTTTTTCCAATATACATTAACCCGCATTTACATGTAATTTTATATATAACAAAATTTGTTAAACAGGTGACATCTTCTCGTAATGTACAAATTTTGCTACCATTCTTACCCTGTTTAATGGGATTGTTTTTTTCCATAAACTTACAGCATATACATTTTTTACACGGATAACAACCTGGTTTTTTAACAAGAAATCGATCTCCATTTATTTCATTTTTATTTTTAATAAGATCCTTTTCTGATTTCATGCTACTAGGTGCTAATATACTCTTCATATTTTTGGCTCTCCTGTAAATTATGTTAGGCCTATTAGGAAGATGAGGGTCTAATATAGGGTCTTTAAGTAATAAATACCAATGACGTTCCATTATTTTTTTAATTATGATATTCTCTTTATTAAATTGAGTAATAAATGGTCTACAATTTTCAAACTTTTTTTTATTCGGATTAGAACTATTCTCTTTTTCTTTAATAAGTTCACTTCTATCCCTCATTGAAGCCTTCACTCTAGCATTTTCTATTAGTTCAATACTATATCCTCTATCTAAGAACATGTTCTTTAAATCATCAGATTGCAGCAAATATGTTTCCACATTGCTGCAATTTCTCCTTAATCTTAAAAACTGTGAAAAAGGAACATTATTCTTCCAAACTGGTAGATGACAACTAATGGAAGGAAAAAAACTATTTGCATCTGTTTCTTTGAAAAAAGTTTTAGTAATAATGTTATCACCATTGGTTTCTAAACAAATATCTAAATAATCGATTTTTACTAGATCTACTTTGAATGTAAATTTTAAATTATATGTATTCTTATGGATTGCTTTGCTTTTATAAAGGTTTCAATGCTATCATTATCTCCTTCCCATATTAGAAACAAATCATCAATATATCTACGATAAAATTTAATGTTTCCGTTAAGATTTTCATTCCCATATATAAACTCCTCCTCCCAGCTTCCCATAAATATATTCGCATATGATGGGGCAAATTGTGTCCCCATCGCTGTACCATTTATCTGGAGATAAAATATATCATTGAATTTAAAATAATTATGCTCTAGTATGAAGCGTATACCTTCCAGCAAAAATATTCTCTCTTTCTCTATTATCTTAGGGTCTGTTTTCAAAATTCTTTCTACCACTTCCATCCCCTTATTATGGGGGATAGAGGTATACAACGCTTGGACATTTATCGTAACCCAATAAAATGTAGGGACCATTTAAAATGTTCAATTTCTCTTAACAAACTAGTTGAATCTTTTAAATAGGATTTCTGTTTACTGACAAAAGGTTGTAATTTTAAATCTATAAAGTGCGATAAGTTTGCAGTAAGGGAATCTATCCCTGAAACAATGGGGCGACCAGGGGGACATTCTTTATTTTTATGTATTTTGGGGATATGGTAAAGTATTGGGGTCCGTGGATGTCTCACATCCAAATATTCAAACTCTTCTCTACAAATGATACCATCCTTATTAGCTTTAATCAGCACATCATGTAAATTTGTTTGTGTGGTCAGAACTTAATTTTTGATAAGTATTGCTGTCATTAACTATTTTATAAGCTTCTTCTAAATATCCTTTACGGTACTGTATTACTACCGCCCCACCTTTATCTGCTATTTTTATAATAAGTTCATCATCTTTTTTTAGTTGTTTCATTGCCTGCTTCTCTAGGGGAGTTAGATTGCTATGGTATTTATAATTTTTTATTTTAATATTCCTAAATTCTTCTCTAACAGACTCATAAAATATTTCTAAATGGCTACCCTTTGATTCAACGGGATAGTATTTGGAAGGTAAAGCTACTATTGGTTTTGCTTTGGAGTCTCCTACTATTTTTTGAACAGGATTCTTCAAAAAATGTCTCTTTAAAGTTAGGCCTCTCATATACTTATTTAAATCGATAAATAGATCGAATTTGTTCACATGTGCGTCTGGGGCAAATTTAAGTCCATATTCTAATAATGAATTTTGTGGGGCAGATAATCTCTTTTCAGAAATATTGATGACTCCGGTTTTTGATGGTCCTGGGAATTGAACGGAGTTTTTCTTTTTTTGGGAGAATTGGCCACTTCCTCTCTTTCCTCTTCTCCTAGTCTGGAACTTCTTTTCGTTCCCTGAGGTGAATCTATTCTGGAATGTAACCTTTCTTTCTCCTGTATGGTTACTCTCCTTCTGTTCCCTAAAAAATGATGTTTATTTGGAGAAGGAGATCTAAATACTTCATATCTGTTGGAGTCTTTTGGAAACCTTTGTTTTCCAGAATATGAGGATCCATTTTGAAAATAATTTCTTTTTGTCTGGTATAATGAATAATTTGGAGACTTACGATTTTTTGTTTTATAATCAATTTGTTGCCAATGTGACCTTTGTGGATGAAGTTTTGGTCTAGTTTGATATTCATCATGCTCATTGTGGCCTTCATTCTCCCACCTAAAGGGTTGATATCTTGTTCTTATCTCCCCTCTTGTTTCTCTACTGGACCAATTTCGTATCCTCCCATTTTCATAATCAAATTTATCTCTAGAAAATTTCTTTTGTTTCCTAATGACTATATCATTTTCAACTGTATCTAACTTAAACTGTAGACTAGCTACATCTTTTTGGAATTCTTCACTCTTTTCAAACTTTAATAAAGCAGTTTCTAATTTATTAAGTTCTTCTACAGTGTTAATAAGTTCTTTTTTTCTTTCTGATACTATAAGCCCGAAAAGTCTCATTGAACATTCATCTAAAATTTTGTTCCATTCATCTAGGAAAACTTCATTTTGAGATCCAACTGTTGGATTTTTCTGTAATCTTAGACCTCTAGGAATCCGACCTGTGAGATACATATATACATACTTTATAGGTGTACATCTGGTATGATAAGAAATTGCACCATCATGTTCACTTATTCCAATGTTTTTGAGTTTAATCCATCTTCAGGGAACAGTAATAAATGCAAGCAAAAACATACACAAACTTTTACCTATATAGTGTACACAGACCAAGTCCAGCCTCGCACTTATCATACGGCCCGGTGCCCTCATCTACTCCACTTTCGGCTGCCCTTTCACTTCCAGGGCCCTATGCCTGAAGCGCATCAGTGGGTATGAAGACTCCGTGACCATGGAGACCACGTTGTGGGAGGACCAACACCACACCCACTACCATGCTGACAAAAAAATTAACAAAGCTCAAAGTGTCAGTTTTTTCTTACACTCAATTAGGAACAATTTTCTGCTGTTCTCTATGGGGTTTTTTTGGAAAGGCATAACTCAGGGTAGGGGGCAAACTTATTTATTTATTTATTACCAGTTATTTATATAGCGCACACATATTCCACAGTGCTTTACAGATAATATTTGTCTATTCACATCAGTCCCTGTCCCAGTGGAGCACACAATCTATGTTCTCAATCACATGCACACACACACACACACGGGTTAATTTTGTTGGGACCCAATTAACCTATTAGTATATTTTTGGAGTGTAGGAGGAAACCAGAGTACCCAGAGGAAACCCACGCAAGCACAGGGAGAATATACAAACTCCACACAGTTAGGGCTGTAGTGGGAAACAAACCCACAACCACAGTTATGTGAGGTCATAATGCTAACCATTACACCATCTGTGCTACCCAATTTAAACTTCTGGTTTGTTTTGTAAGGTACCTATTGTTCCAGGGTACATGCTTTTGGGCTTCAGGTAAATTAGAAAGTTATAGTTTTTAAACTATTACTTCAAGAATGCACCATTGACTAGTTAGGAAATTTAAAATTGTTGCGCAGCCTCAGTAGGAGCCTACAGCTGGTGTGCTCACTGTGGCTTCACTTGGGTGCACAAGATGGCCATCATTTGAGGGCTTTAGCAGCGGTGGGATTGTGGGAAGGAAGTGGCCATTAGCTGCAGTGGGACCAGGGGGAAAGTCATGGGGGGGTAGCGGGCATTAGCTGCGGCCAGGACCCGGAGACAGTAGCGGACCTGAGTGTTGGCAGTGCAGGCATCAGTGTGGGCAGCAGTGGTGCAGGTGACAGTGGTGCAGGCATTAGGACCTGGGGGAGGTAGCAGCACACAGGTGCAGGCTCAGATCTGGAAGATCCATGATACCTGCTTATGTGTCGTAAAAAAAAACTGTTAAAAAATAAAAAAAATTTGTGGCCCTGCTCCCCAGAAAACAACCAGCACCAGGCTTTAGAGACCCAGTACTGGTTGTGCGAATTACAGAGTGCAAAAGACATAGGGGTTCACCGTATTAAGCACAACCATCACCAGGCTTTTCAGAACCAGTCCTGGTTGCCAAAATATGGGGGACAAATGATGTAGGGGTCCCCTGTCATAAATGCAACCAGCACTGGGCTCTGAGCCAGTCCTGATTCTGGAAATACAGGGGGAAAAATGCATAGGTTCCCCCTGTATTTACCAGAACCAGCACTGGTCCCTTTCTAGCAGGGAGTGATGCCACAGCCAGGGGAGCCCTTTCACCAGGGCCCCTAGCCGATGCATCACCCCTCACCACTAGTCAGCCCAGGCCATGGATCCCTGGGGAGCTGGGGATCCCCCCAATAAAGGGGTCCCCCTCTCCAAGGCACCTCAGGCCCATGCTGGTAGCCCAGAGCTATCCCCAGCAGCAGTTCTCAGCAAGCCTCCCCTGCATGCTGGTACTAGGAGAACCGCCACTATCAGCATGCAGGGCATTAGAGGCCAGCTGGTGCCTGTAGCTCCACAGCAAAAGCAATATTAAAAAAAAACACAACACACACTAGAAAAGTAAATTTTTTATTAAAACATACATGTGCACACACATGTACTTACACATGCACACACTATCTCACATACACACCTATGTAGCCAATCTGTCCACTTCTCCAGTAGATTATACAATGGAGTGCCTGTAATAAAAAATCCATACTCACCTCCTCCTATGCGTGGTTCTGTCCTCTTCATTCCAAAGTAGGAAATCTAGGGTCTTGGCAACAAAAAACAAAAAAAACGCAAAAACATGAACCACGAACATCTAAGGACACTACTACCCGAAAGACAGCTCTGCCATGGGTTTTCACTACAGAAATCTCGGTGTGGAGTGCTCATTGGCTGAGAGAGGTGAGCCTTCTGCCTCTCAGCCAATGAGCGGTTCTCATCATTAACTTCAATGATGAGAACCAAGTGTGCCCTTTTAAAAAATGGTGCCTCAGTGCCATTTTTTTAATTTAAAGATGGTCACCGTGAGCCAATCATGGCTCATGGCATCATCACCCTGCTCCCTCGACTGGCCTATATATAGCCAGTGCGAGGTGCCGTCCAGTCACTCTATCAGCCAGGTAGCTTAATAGAAGACCAGCTGATGCAGGAAGATGCCGCGAAAAGCCCTGGATGGGTGCTGGCCATGCAAAAGAGCTTAAAGGCTGCTGCCCTTTAGGTGAAGATGCCGTGGAAGTCCTGGGGGAAGCTGCAGCTATGTAAAAGAACTTAAAGGCTGCCGCCCCCCAGGTGAAGGTGTGGAAAAATACAATTTTAAAACTAACTGTCTCTTTGTTTTATTTTAATACTTCTTTTGCAGGGGTACCTTAGGTACCAGCAAGCCCTTAATGCCTCGGCTGCTGGTAGTTGTGGTTCTCCAAGTACCAGTATATGGGGATGCCTGCTGGGACCTGTAGTACTCTAGCAAAAGACAATATTTATATTTTCATATGCACCACACTACACAATAAACCTGGCACCCACCGCCCAGGGGTGCTGGGGATAGCCCCGGGCTTTCAGCCTGGGCCTGGGGATATTTATTGGAATGGGAGACCCCTTTATTGGGGGGCCCCTGGTATCCCAAGCCTGGGCTGACTAGCAGTCAGGGGTGACTTTGGCTGGGGGGCCCGGTGAAAGGGCTCCCCTTGCTGTGGCATCACCCACCTGCTAGAAAGGGTCCGGTGCTGGTTCTGATGAATACAGGGGAACCCTATGCATTTTTTCCCCTGAATTTCCAGAACCAGGATCGGCTCAGAGCCCAGTGCTGGTTGCTTTGAATGCAGGGGGACCCCTACATCATTTGTCCCCTGTATTTTGGCAACCATGACTGGTTCTGAAAAGCCTGGTGCTGGTTGTGCTTATTACAAGGGATCCCTACATCATTTGCCCCCTGTACTTAGCAAATTAGTACTGGGTCTCTAAAGCCCAGGTTTGGTTGTCTTTGGGGGGTGGGGACACATCATTTTTTTTACACAGGGGGATTTTTTAAACAGAAGCACAGATGGGTCTCACTGATCCGGTCTGTGCTTTTGTGTTTATTAATACACAAATGCGGGTATCATCTGAGCCTGCATCTGTCTGCTGCTACCCTCTTTGGGTCCTGCCACCTGCACCACCACCGCCACTAATGCCCCCGGGTCCCGGCCGCAGCAAATGTCTGCTACCCCCCTGAGTTCCGGCCTTAGCTTACTGCTTCTTCCTTCTCCCAAGCCCACCGCCACTACCGCCCACACTGACATGCCATCATGGTGCACCCAACTGAAGCCACAGTGAGTACACCAGATGGATGCTCCTACTGAGGCTGCACATCAATTTGAAACTTCCTATCTCTATAATGGCAGATTTGTGAGGTAATAGTTTAAAAACTGTAACTTTCTCAATTACCTAAACCCCAAAAGCACCTACCATTGATCAATAGCTACCTAATAAAACAAACCGCAAGTCTAAATTCGCCCCCTACCCTGAGTTATGCCTTCCCAAAAATCCTCCATAGAGAACAGCAGAAAAGTTGTCTTCATTGAGTGTCAGAAAAAACTGACAATTGGTAATTTAGATTACTCACAAGTCCTAATTTTTTGTTTTTGCCATGAAATTTATCATGCATCACCGAGCGACAGTTCTACCATCCAATGCCAAATTTTAGCACCGTACCTCAATAGCTTTTGAGGTGTAGCAGCTTAAACACCATGCCCCCCTCAGGATTTCTCTATGGGAAAATTCTATTCTGTTTTTAGAGGGGACCCCTACGTCATTTGTCCCCTTTATTTTTGTAACCAGGACTGGATTTGATTAGCCTGGTGCTGGTTGTGCTTTAAACTGGGAACCCCTATGTCGTTTGTCCCCTGGGTTTAGCACAACCAGCACTGGGGCTCTAAAGACCGATGCTGGTTGTGCTGTGGGAGCACGTAATTTTTTTTTCATTTAACACATTCATTTTTTAAAACAATGCATGGATAGATCTCACTGATATGTCCATGCATCTGTGTCTTATTAATTTGATATTCTCAGGGGCATGTCCAGCAACAGTGTGTCCCTCTGTCACCCACTAATGCTTCTGTGCATGGTCCTATTGCTGCTACTGCTCCACACCCCCACTGCTGCCACTGCCCCACACACCTGCAGCCTACCCCCGCAGCCGTATCTCCCTCTGTGTGCTGTCTGCTACTTCACTCATGTTAGTGTACCTATTTGTTGTCCTTCTGCCCTGCAGGTGGCTCGGTTTGCTCGTCAAAACCCTGATGGTTAATAAATTATTTTAAAGCCATGTAATTCCATAGACAGAAAACCTTAATGTTTCACATGTCCCATTAAGGCTTCTTACACATGATCTGAAATTTCACAAAACCTACTGACTTTGTGCCACTCAAACTAAAAAAAAGCATTGAAATTCCGATCATTAAGGCTGATGCCTTAATGGACATGTTCCTTGCGCAATACAGATATGGTATGCCATCAAACTTTGTGGTTAACTGCAGATTGAGCACTCTCACAGAGTGAGACTGCTGTCACTCACAAAATGGTGGAGCTGCTAATTCACAGATTTGTGTGCTCATTGGAATACACACATGTAGTATATGCAATGGAAGTCTGAGCAGTTATGTGGCACACATATCCCACTGAGTGCCCACAATCTTCCCATTTATTCACCACAACAATCCCACTGGTCTCCAACTTCCTTCTCACTCCATACATTCATATCATTCAGAATACCCCTCAGTTCCCTAATTGCTAAAATTATCATAATCTGTCTATGCATGTACACTATCTGTGCCTCCATGTTGCTATAACTTCCCCACATTGTTCACAACCACCTACTTTGTTCTATAATGTTTCATTTTGTGTGGGTTACACACCAAGTGCATTATCAATTTTCTGAATTCACATTTATAATATATATAAATCCAATTTTAATTATAAAGTAAGCAAGAAAACAAGAATGTTCACTTACTGTAGAACCACATTTACCTGGGAGAGTATTTTAGAAAGCTATGCCCTCTCCCTTGAGGGCTTCATTTTCTCTGTACAATATGTGATATGTTAAACACATAAACTCCATAACATATTCTACCCAATTAGCTCCCCTATAGACAGTGAACACAAAACATTCCAATTGCCTTAAGTCATGCTGACATGACTTAAGGCAAACCCACTATATGGGGACCCCTCCACAAACAGTGAGTGGAATACACAGTGCTATATTATCGATTTTTATTTAGAACAAACCCTAATTTCGATAAGCAGTCTTCTTTTTGTCTGTATCCTTTTGTCTGCAGAGCTGTTCTGTATATTATTTGTACATTGATTAAAATGTACAATAAATCAAATACTGGAAGGGAAAATGGAAAGGGTTACATTTTCTCCACTACCATGTTGAAACCAATCAGAGGTCAAATAAGAGTCTTTAAAAAAACTTTCCTCAAGAACATGTTTAATTTATACACTTCAAATTTTCAATTCCACTTGGACTACACAGGACAAGATAGGAAAATGTGTTACAATGAAGATTTTGTAAAATCACATTTGATTTTTAAATCAACCACTAATAATCTTAGTCCATACAGCCTTCTGGAAATTGCCATAATTGCCAGATTGCCAGTCAAGACCAGCTCTTGATACTACTTGACATATCACATTCTTCATGGATATGCAGCATATTAACATTGTAAATAGAATTGTCCATCAACAATAGTATTACTGTAAGATACAAAAAGAAAAAGGAAAAAGTATTCCTATAATTGGGCACTCACAGGCTAGACACAAATCTCACTTGCATATTATAATAGATGTATTTCTTCTAATGACCCATCCTATTGTCAAAATTATTATATAACATAACCATTAATTTGTCCTTAAAATTAGGCCAGCAAAATATTTATTTTTATTTTCTGCGAGTGTTAAAGACAAAACAATTGTGAAAGTGAATTAAAAAATGTGTGTTACCACCAATATAGTATCTTGCATTATTTGTTTGTCTATATCTCAGCCACCATCATAGTACCAAGTGGCTCCTATTATTAAGCAAGAGAGCAAAACTCGTGTCAGTAGACATGCGGTGCAAGCTATCTAGCGTGTACTATGTGATTTTTATTGTGTTAACCACTTTGAAATGATGATATAAATTACAAATGTGATGAGTGTCTGTTAGACGTCTGGACTATGTAATTGGGCACATGTGACCCGGAGTGTCCACTGTACACCACCGGAGACATTTATACCAGTCTATCTGTGCATTATATAGCAATGAGATACAAGCAACTGGGTCACAAATAATGCCTATGAAACTGTCAAGGGAGATAACCACTTCCTGGTTTAAATATGCAACACTCGAGTTCATTTCTATGAATGGAGTATACTGAACTCACTCAGCCCCCTACTTATGACACCACAGTGGCTAGTCATTTGCACCATGTCTCAAAATATTTTGTTAGAAGACATGTATGAGAAATTAACTCATGGATATAAAGAACATGTCATCGAGACAGTATATTCCTGATTGACAGTAACTGCTCTTTCATTCTATTGAATACAATAAGCTGTATCAGGAAGCCTACAGGGACTGTTCCCCCATTTTGTATTTGATACAGTAAGTAGGAAGAGCAACATTGTTTTTATACAGTAAAAAGCTCCTAATATAATATCAATTTGATACACTGTAAAAATAGCACAGTTCTTGTCTATTGTAACATGCATGAGATTGGCATAAATTCCTAAATGGTTGATGAAACAAACCTATGTAAATAGATGATTCACAATCGTGTCACAATTATTTTACACAGAGTTAATATAAAGTGTTGATGGACCTTGAAACAATAATATATATGTATACCGTGAAAGAGCATAACACGATCTAACTTGAATATGGAATTTTCTATAGTTCCTAAGTGATCATGGTCTCTATCGTCTGGTCATGAATATGGGATTTAGTGGAATTCTTAATTAATTATTTAATATATGTTGATGGACTTCATTATAAATGGGGACTGTGGTGTAGAACTGATTATGGTCATGGGCAATTTTGACTAAACAGAAACCTTATTTATTAGAAATGATCTGGCCCGTGTCCTTGATAAAGATACATGAGGGCTAAAAGATATGTTGTTCAATTTATATGTAAATATCAGTGGCAGTGAGGATCGTACAGTGAGACCCTTGAAATACATTTTATTTAATAACTATTTTTGAATAAGAAATAAGTGTTATATGTCCTTGTTCTACAGACACCCGTCTGATATATTTAAAATAAACCACCCGGTACTATGATGGTGACTGAGATATAGACAATCAAATAATACAAGACATTATATTGGTGGTAACACACATTTCCTAATTCACTTTCACAATTTTTGTATCTTTAACACTCATAGAAAATAAAAATAGATATTTTGCTGACCTAATTTTAAGGACAAATTAAAGGTTATGTTTGTTAATAATTTTTGACAATAGGTTGGGTCATTTGATGAAATACATATATTATAATATTTAAGTGAAATTTGTGAGTGCCCCATTATCGGAATACTTTTTCTTTTTTGTACACGTCTATTCATATTCCTGGGTGTACCTCCCCACTTTAAATAAAGTGATAATTGGTATTGAATCTAAAATGAGGAAAGGACGATTAACAATACTAATCATGGTCTGTGTGATTTGTTTTTCTTTTACTATTACTGTAAGATGCATATACAGCATAAATTAATTTTTTTGTGCTGCCAATTTCAGTTCTGTTACTTAGGTGAATGACAAAATTATGATCCCATTGAAACTAGTAAATGACAGCAATAAAAACAAACAATTTACAGATAACCTTGAAATGTGCCCTGTCTCTATTGTAGATTGTAGCTCACTTTAATATATTATGTAGAAAACTGCTTACCCTGTTATCATACATTGCAAAGGATTGCTACATTGCAACATTTGCCATTTAGTGGCCTAAAGGCCAGTTCAATGGGCTTGGAATCAGTGATGTACAAGTGAAAGGTTTATGCCCTCAAATGTGCTGTGTTGTCAGCTCTGAATCCAGCTTTGAGCTACAGTTTACTTTGTAAACTGAAATAGATCAGAGTTTTAATGCAAGCCTGCATTCTACTAACCAAGTGTAAATGCCACAGGACAAGGGAGGGAGAGATGTACTGTATATAAAGAGAATGGTGATGGCAAAGTAAAAAATATCATTAAATCACCCTCTAAACTTTGAAAAGCAAGCACTAATTTGTGATGCAGCTAATACATCTTTTCAATCTCTTGTTAAACATGGCTCTGAAGATGTAGCCAGATATTCTGCAATTTGACTTAAATTAAACTAGGAACAAAGCCAGTACTTTTAATTAAAATAGGTTTGGAGCCTTGCAGAGACAAACAGCTTGCACAGGTGGTTGATTGACTTGAATGACAACAATCAACACAACTGTCTGATGTTTTCATGGGTTGTTATTACACAGAAAGATCCACTGCCACTGTTTATCCACCAGTCAGCTCATCTGTGTAATCAAACATAACAGAAAGGAAAGCATGTCTCTCACATCAGCCATCGAATGGATTATTATGTTCCTCTTCTCTGTGTTCTTTGAAATGAAAGACGTTCACTCAAAGATGGGTAGTTGAAGTTTTGACTCATTTCATTCTCTTTCAGTCTTAAGCATCCTTCATATATTTTCAACATATGCTGAGATATTTGTGAATTAATGCAGTAGCAATTAATTTTCTTTTAGTAGCACATATCCATTTTACATTTTTATTTAAGACTATATAAATCTATACTGTATACTAATACTAAATGGTAGGTATCCATGTATTAATAATAATATACTTACTTATTGTAGGTTGAGTGCATAATCCAAAGTTTATTGATGTGTTTTTCTTAGCAGAAACCCCACTAAAATATTATTTTAAAAAATGGTGCTGAAAGTTGACCTGTTAAATCAGGAACTATGGAGCGAAGACTTGGATCATCCAAAACCCTCCTTGCAAATTAGAAATGTAATGAGGCCAGTTTGATCAAAAGAGGGCTCTAGATCTTCAATATGTAAGAATACTTTACAATGGCACAGTCCCACCATAACTGTACTGTAAGTGATGCAAGGATAGCCCATCTGGTTTCAAGCACAGCTGTGCACTTAGGGGCATATGTATCAAAGCTTCAAGTGAGATTAAATTGCAAAATATATATCACCAACTAATCAGCTCCAAACTGTAATTTCTTTAACACAGCCTGCAAAATGTAAGTTACAAGCTGATAGGTTGGTGATATATATCTCACAATTTTATCTCACATGAAGCTCTGATACATATGCCCCATAATCTTAGAAAATGAGATTAACAACTGTACACAATCTAAATTTCAGAATAAGCAATATATATGTTGTATTATAGTTAATACAATTTGTAAATATAAAATGTCTGTTCACCTTCACCAATTGGTTTCTAATACGTTTTCACATGAACACTTTTATGGAGCTATCCCTCCATCTGCATGTCTGACAGATTTCTATATAATCTTTTGTAAATGTAGCCAAGTATTGACTTTATTAAACCATCTCAATTGTGGAATTTTCTGGGCATATTACTTTGGTACTGTATACTGTTTTTTTCCACATGGGTACACTTACACTGCTAGTATGCTGTAGCTCTTTTTTCATTTTAATAAATAAACCAAATCCCAGTGATCTCATCTGTGACAGGTCATCCATCTTCTTTTTACATAATATTTGTCATTTTTCACTATGGGCATACAGTAATTTCAAGTACAGAATGATGGCATTTTGAATGCCCCCATCAATGGCCCATGCTAGGGTGTTCGGCACCCCCCTGCAAACTATAAATTTGCACCCTCCCACCCATATTCTATACAGGTACAGCCCGTCCCAAAAAGCTGTGGTCTCACAATTAAGGAGCTTGACAATGCATTCGGATCCCCAATTTAAATTTCGCCACATGCATCACAATCTTATTCACATTACACCGCACGTAGTGCCCGATTCACATTACACCACATAGTAGCGTCCCTTATTCATGTTATGACACATAGTAGTACTTCTTATTCACATTATGACACATAGTAGTGCCCCTTGTTCACATTATGACACATAGTATTGCCCTTATTCACGTTATGCTACACAGTTGTGACCCTTATACACAATGCCACAGTAGTAGTGCCCCTTATACAAATGCAACAGTAGTAGTGCCCCTTTTACACATAATGCAGTGCCAAAAGGTGTTTGGTAATTGAAGCCATACCCCCATCAGGTGAGCAGACTTCCCTCGGGCCATGCTCATCTACAGCCGGCAATTACGGCAACCACATAGTCCTGCCTTTTTAGCTCTTTGTGTATATTTACAACTGGAGGAATACAGAGTACCATACAGCACGTCAGTGTATTGCGTGGAAACAGATATTGGAACTATTGCCCGGTTAGGGCTAAGGGAATTACACTGCAACTTTTGGACCACAAATGGTTACTTTTGCCTGAATTCAATTTTGATACATTCAATTGTTGTTATAGGGTAGCTCTCATTGCATACAGGAAATACAGAAGATTCTAGTGTCTTAGAGACTTTTATTTTCACCTTATATGGATGACATATTAATATTGTATAAATAATCATATATGTGGAAGAAGGCCTGAGATCTCAATTTAATTTTATTTTATTCAATATATTATTTTGTTATTTTAATGCTTTGTGTATTTTACATATTGTTTCTATATATTATTGCAGACAATTGCAGCTATATACAATACACACACACACATATATATATATATAAATATATATATATATATATATATATAAATATTTGCATACTGGATCTTCTATTTGCTAATGCTATTGCACATTATATGTGTTATCAATACAGGATCTATTTAGTCTATTTGTGCTAGTCTGCATATTAAGACATGTTGTCTTTTTGATTGTAAATAAAATGTATACATCAGAAGCGAAGTATGCATCTCTTTGGTCCATGTTAGGAAATTGACGCTATCACATTTATATATCTTTCCCCTTGTGGCTTTTCGGGTGGTTGGTGGACCCCGAAGATAGCTGCCTGACATTTTTTAGCTGTGAATTTGGAGAACGCCCTCAATTTCTTTCTAATACAGTGTAACAGTGGCTGCCAAATAATGCATAGAGCATAACAGTGATTGCCAAATAATGCTTAGAGTGTACCAGTGACTGCCAAATAATTCTTAGAGCGTAACAGTGGTTGCCAAATAATGCATAGAGCATAACAGTGACTGCCAAATAATGCTTAGAGCGTAACAGTGATTGCCAAATAATGCATAGAGCGTAACAGTGATTGCCAAATAATGCATAGAGCGTAACAGTGACTGCCAAATAATGCTTAGATCGTAACAGTGACTGCCAAATAATGCTTAGAGCGCAACAGTGATTGTCAAATAATGCAGAGCGTAACAGTGACTGCCAAATAATGCTTAGAGCGTAACAGCAATTGCCAAATAATGCATACAGTGTAACAGTGACTGTTAGATAATGCTTAGAGCGCAACAGTGATTGCCAAATAATGCATATAGTGTAACAGTGACTGCCAGATAAAGCTTAGAGCGTAACAGTGATTGCCAAATAATCCATAGAGCATAACAGTGACTGCCAAATAATGCTTAGAGCATAACAGTGACTGCCAAATAATGCATAGAGCGTAACAGTGACTGCCAGATAATGCTTAGAGAGTAACAGTGATTGCCAAGTAATGCAGAGAGCTTAACAGTGACTGCCAAAGAATGCATAGAGCATAACAGTGACTGCCAGATAATGCATAGAGCATATCAGTGACTGCCAAATAATGCATAGAGCGTAACAGTGACTGCCAGATAATGCTTAGAGAGTAACAGTGACTGCCAAATAATGCTTAGAGCGTAACAGCAATTGCCAAATAATGCATACAGTGTAACAGTGACTGCCAGATAATGCATAGAGCATATCAGTGACTGCCAAATAATGCTTAGAGCGCAACAGTGATTTCCAAATAATGCAGAGAGTAACAGTGACTACCAAATAATGCATATAGGCCCTCATTCAGAGCCGCTCGCTATTTGCGGCCGTTCGTTCTAAAACAAAGGGTGGCTATTCAAAGAACCGTTCACTAATTGCGGTCTGTTCACGCCTCTAAGTCTGAACGAGCGAGCAAAACTTGTGGTTGTAATTTTGAAAAATACGCCCCCTTGCCGCTCGCACCATACGTCATGTCCGCTATTTATTAGATTAATCGAGTACATCGAACAGCGTATGAACTGCTCGCTATTCTTGTGGTTGGTTTTTCCTACCGCAATCTTGCGAGCAGTTCTGAGTAAAAAAAAAAATAAGTGACGTGGTCAATGACGCTGCTGTATTAATTATGCACTCCCTTAAAACGCCCGTTTTGACCTTTAAGCATGCCTGCGTTCGAATTCCACACCCCCGTTTTCAAGCACCTTCCCCTGTTACCACCCACATACGCCTCGTTCTGTCACTCAAAATAGCAGGCATTCGCTATATAGCGAACAAACGATTTTCGGCCGCACTGACTGGTTCGCGCATGCGTATTAAAATCCATACTCATGCGCAGATGTGCAAGCATCGGTCAGAACGAACGAGCGGCCGCTTACGAGTGGCTCTGAATCAGGGCCATAGTGTAACAATGACTGCCAGATAATGCTTAGAGCATAACAGTGATTGCCAAATAATGCATATAGTGTAACAGTGATTGCCAAATAATGCATATAGTGTAACAGTGATTGCCAAATAATGCATGTAGTGTAACAGTGATTGCCAAATAATGCATACAGTGTAACAGTGATTGCCAAATAATGCATATAGTGTAACAGTGATTGCCAAATAATGCTTATAGTGTAACAGTGATTGCCAAATAATGCTTATAGTGTAGCAGTGATTGCCAAATAATGCATATAGTGTAACAGTGATTGCCAAATAATGCATATAGTGTAACAGTGACTACCAGATAATGCATAGAGCGTAACAGTGATAGCCAAATAATGCATAGAGCGTAACAGTGACTGCCAGATAATGCTTAGAGAGTAACAGTGATTGCCAAGTAATGCAGAGAGCGTAACAGTGACTGCCAAAGAATGCATAGAGCATAACAGTGACTGCCAAAGAATGCATATAGTGTAACAGTGATTGCCAAATAATGCTTATAGTGTAACAATGATTGCCAAATAATGCTTATAGTGTAGCAGTGATTGCCAAATAATGCATATAGTGTAACAGTGATTGCCAAATAATGCATATAGTGTAACAGTGACTACCAGATAATGCATAGAGCGTAACAGTGATAGCCAAATAATGCATAGAGCGTAACAGTGACTGCCAGATAATGCTTAGAGAGTAACAGTGATTGCCAAATAATGCATATAGTGTAACAGTGATTGCCAAATAATGCATATAGTGTAACAGTGATTGCCAAATAATGCATATAGTGTAACAGTGATTGCCAAATAATGCATATAGTGTAACAGTGATTGCCAAATAATGCATGTAGTGTAACAGTGATTGCCAAATAATGCATATAGTGTAACAGTGATTGCCAAATAATGCATATAGTGTAACAGTGATTGCCAAATAATGCTTATAGTGTAACAGTGATTGCCAAATAATGCTTATAGTGTAGCAGTGATTGCCAAATAATGCATGTAGTGTAACAGTGATTGCCAAATAATGCATATAGTGTAACAGTGACTACCAGATAATGCATAGAGCGTAACAGTGATTGCCAAATAATGCATAGAGCGTAACAGTGACTGCCAAATAATGCATAGAGCATAACAGTGATTACCAAATAATGCATGTAGCATAACAGTGACCGCCAGATAATGCATAGAGTGTAACAGTGACTGCCAAATAATGCATAGAGCGTAACAGTGACTGCCATATACACTAATACATAAAGTGTAACAATGACCGCCAGACATTGGCGTAACTACAGAGGGTGCAGGGGGTGCAGTTGCTATGGGGCCCGCAGCCTAGGGGGGGCCTGAGTGCAAGCAAACTTTTTTTTTTTTAATTTATAGTTTATTTAATCTGGAGTGGGCCCCCCGTACCCTCTGTAGTTATGCGCCAGCCACTGTAGGTTTAAACTGCACATGAGGCGGGCCCAGCAAGGAGAAGCAGTCTAGCAGAGAGTGGTGAACCGCCCGCAGCCGCCTGCTAGAAAACTCGCGAGATAATGACAATTACGTAATCATCTCATGAGTGACGGTCCAGGAAGGAGAGGAGATGGTGCGTTCATGTGGGAAGGTAAGAGCATGGCAACCACT
Organism: Taudactylus pleione; assembly: GCA_031769625.1. NCBI lineage: Eukaryota > Metazoa > Chordata > Amphibia > Anura > Myobatrachidae > Taudactylus > Taudactylus pleione. Next base: position 150,683 of record JAUIMM010000390.1, read on the forward strand.
CTACCAACACCACCTGGGCCTGGGCTCCCCGGCTATTACTGCTGCTGACCCGCAGGCCTAATTCAGACCCACTCGTGAGCACTGAGCACTCGCAAGCGGGTCAATGTTGGCCCAGTGCGCATCTCGCTACAAAGGGGGCATGCTGTCGATGGTGAGTGACAGCACGCCCCCTTTGTTGGGCGTTCCGGGGGCATGGCTGCCCAAACAGAGGCGTTCCCATGGGTTCCAGAGGTAGGGAGCAGCACGGGCAAAATCTTACAAGCGGGAGTGGGAGGAAGTTATCAGTTGGCAGGAGACACGGCATGTATTTGTAGAGCAAAGTGGACGGGCAGGAGTGTGAAGGGTGATGAGGTCATATGTAAATGGGAGGTGATTGAGTGGTCTATAGATTAAGCAGTGTTAGAAGACAGAGTGAAAAGTGATAAGGTGCCAGCCAATCAGCTCCTAACTGCCATCTCACAGGCTGTGTTTGAAAAATGACAGTTGGAAGCTGATTGGCTGGCACCTTATCACTTTTCACTCTGTCTCCTAATATTGCTTAGCAAATAGACCCCCTGAGAGAGGTCTTTGTAGGTGAGTGTAAGAACCTTGAACTGGGTTCTGGAAGGGAAGCAAAGCCAGTGTAGGGCTTGAAGGAGAGGGGAGGCAGATGTAGAACGTTTGGAGAGGATGATGAGTCGAGCAGCAGCATTGAGGACAGATTATTCTGTCACCTTCTTAGCCCTAGCATTAGACAAGTGTCACACCCCTCCTGACTGACTACTACATCAAAGTGTAAGGCATGCCTGAGCTCATGGACACCTGCTCACTGCTAGGGGTAAATAATTTATCACTAATGCTTTCCAGAGCTTAGTACATCAAGGACACTACAGAGCTGCAAATGCGTCTTAGCAACAGCAGCTTCTGATTAAAATTATATGCAGCATGCCTATGTTCAGTCAGCAATTGCAGATGTATCTGCATGTGAAGCGCTACGTTACAGTGTCACAGCTGCTGAGACTGTAATGTAGCATTTTGCATGGAGATACACCCGCAGTCACTCTTAGGGCCTGATTCAAAGCTGAACGCTCTGACCAGAGCGCTCACTCTGAATCAGGGCCCTCCTACCTTTTTTTGGAGCGTCCTCATGGACGCTCGCATAGCTGTGGGTGACCACCCACAGCATATGCAAGCGTCCATGATAATGGTCGTGATGGTCTTGACTATCGCGACCATCGGGCTTGCAAGCCCTGCAGTGATTTTGGCTTAATCAGAGCCAAAATCACTCCCACTGACATCACTAGTGATATCAGTGGGGCCGGATTCAGATGGTAGGCATTCCCATGGGAACGCCTCCGTCTGGCAGGCACGCCCCCTGGCACGCCCACCAAAGGGGGCATGCTGTCAATCAACATCGACAGCACGCCCCCTTTGGTGCGAGACCTGGAGCGATGGAGAGCCCGTCACTCGCCGAGTCTCGTGCATGTGCACGACGGAGCTCCCTCCGTTGTGCGCATGCGCAGTGGGGGAGCATCGACCCGCTTGTGAGCGTACTGCCGCTCACGAGCGGGTCTGAATGACCCCCTTAGAACACTGGCATGCTGCATATCATTTTAATTAGTAGAAGCTGCTTGTGCTGAATAGTTGCATTGCTGTGCCAATAACATGCCTTAGAAGGAAAAAAAGTTGCACTTGCACGTAAAGACGTTTGGCACTACTGGATCACTACTAGAAGGAGTCAGTGGGGCCGGCTTCTGACGGTAGGCATTCCCTTGGGAACGCCTCCATCTGAGAGGCATGCCTCCGGCACGCCCACCAAAGGGGGCGTGCTGTCAATCAACATCGACAGCACGCCCCCTTTGATCAGACACTACAAGCGAAGGAAAGTCCTTCGCTCGCCGCGTCTCGCGCATGCACACGTTGGAGCTCCCTCCGTCATGCGCATGCGCAGTGCAGACCATCGACCCACTTGCGAGCGGACAGCCGCTCACGAGTGGGTCTGAATCAGGGCCAATGTCCACAACAACTAATGTGTAGAGGGCGGGCAGTAAATCTGCGTCAGACGCAGCCAATAGCTTATGCCTGAGGGGAGTCAGGGCCTAATTCAGACCCGCTTGTGAGCACTGAGCGCTCGCAAGCAGGTCGATGTTGGCCCAGTGCGCATCTCGCTACAAAGGGGGCATGCTGTTGATGGTGAGTGACAGCATGCCCCCTTTGGTGGGCATGCCGGGGGCATGGCTGCCCAGTCAGAGGCGTTCCCATGGGAACGCCCACTGTCTGGGGCCGACCCCACTGACATCACAAGTGATGTCAGTGGGAGTGCTTTCGGCTCTGGTAGAGCCGAAAGCACTCCAGGGCTTGCGGCAATGAGACCCTACCACAAGGGTCTCACCGCAAGCCCGATGGTTGCGATGGACTTGACCATCGCGACCATCTTCCTGGCCGCTCACTATAGCTGTGGGTGGTCACCCGCAGCTATACGAGCGGCCAGGAGGCCGCTCTAAAAATGAAGAAGGACGGCCCTGATTCAGAGCGAGTGCTCTGTCAGAGCATCCGGCTCTGAATCAGGGCCTCAGTGCAATGCTACAGGGGGAGTGAGGTGCTATATGGTGAGGGTGGGGAGTGAGAGGTTTTATAGGTTAATAATCTCTAAATAAACTCTGATACAAAAGTGAACAGCTTGTATGTGCTTTTCTCACATGCATCATGGATGAATTCCAAATACTCAGCCTAGTTATAATTGTCAATGCCTAGAACAACGAATCCTCATTTATCGAAACAAGCATCTGAGGCTGCTTCTCCAATTATTTATTTAGAAATTTCACAGCTTGTTTAGAAATTTTTAGCTCAAAACAAGTAATTTTGCGGGATACATTGGACTGTGCTTGAATTGTGGCTGCAGACACAAATTTCTTGGATATTAGAAGCTCTTATACAGTATATTGTTTTACATTGGTTAAAAGTAATCGCCAGTTATAATTTATTTCCTAGTGCTGTACAATACCTAGAATGCACAGGGTCTTTATAGAACTTAACATTCAAATCACTTATAAACATGGTTGTTTGTGGTGACCCTCTGTGATATTATACATACTTTCAGAGTGGTGCACAGAAACGCAAAAAGAAAAGGGAAGACAATCTAAAAATTCAAAAAAATCCCTAAAATAAGCTCTTTCAATTCTGCTGCTAAAGTTACTTTTGAAAGTTCAGTAATCAGTTCTGCTGAAACTCACATAGAAGTGGTTAGCACGGATTCTCTTCGCCCCAGTGTCAGTGGAAAAGAACATGAGTACACTCATTCCAGCCCATCTCCTTTGCATATTCAGGACATATCAGACGAAGGAGTCAGTGGATGTAGTAGTGTTGCAAATCTAGCAGAAAGTGAAGCCACAGCCACTACATCAGGAACATCTGAACTAATGGTCACTGGGGACCCAACTAGCAAATCAACCCCTGATATTATAGATTGCGATACAATTGCTGTGCCTTATATAACTGATAGGGCTAATTACCCAATTACAATCACTGACCCAAATGTTAAAAGTTTCATAATTGCCCATGGTCCTTGTAGACCATCTGGATCATTTCCTAGAGATAGCAAAAACAGAAGATGCTTCTCGGCACACTTTTATGAAACTGGTCTTAAGCTTCCTGTTACCTGGCTGTGCTACTCCCCAAAATTAATGCAGATTACTGTGAACCATGCTGGTTGTTTGGGGACCGTAAAAAGCAGGGTTTTGAACTTACTTGGGCCAGAGGTATTCGTAAATGGCACAGCCTAACATCAAAAATACAGGCTCATGAAAGCTCGAGATCTCACATTGATGCCTGTGTGGTCTATGACCAATGGAGAAATAAGGGAACACTGGATGAACAAATTGAAAATCAAATTAGACAAGAACAACATTTTTGCCTTAAGGTTCTTCAAAGAATTATCAATGTGACACTAACTATGTCAATGGCTAATTTAGCTTTTAGGGGTCACAGAGAGAGATTAGGCTCTATAAATAATTGGAATTTTCTTTCCATTATAAAATTACTTGCAGATTATGATCCTATTCTAAAGGAACTAATACAGTTGCCCCAAGGATCTGTCAAGTACCTAAGCCCAAAAATTCTAAATTAAATTATAGATATTCTGGCAAAACAAGTACAGAATAAAATCATAACTGAAATAAAACAGGCCCAGTTTTATTCGATAATTATGGATACTACTCAGGACATAGCTAAAGTTGACCAGTTGAGCCAGATAATCCGATATGTTTCCATTGACAGAGATGCAAGCCTGAGAGCAACCTCTGTAAACATTAATGAAGTGTTTCTAGGTTTCCATGCTGTCAAACACTAGAGTGTTGCAGGTCTACAAAAGGATATAATTACTTGTACAGAAAACAAAGGACTAGCATTGGATAGATGTTGTGGACAAGGGTATGATGGTGCAGCTACAATGAGTGGCATCTATTCTGGAGTTCAGGCATGAATTTTAAAGATAGAACAAAATGCCCTCTATGTTCATTGTGCATCACATAACCTCAATTTGGTATTGCACAATTCTGTTGCTGGAATCAAAGAAGTATCAAGTTTTTTTGATGTTGTACAGAATGTATATACCTTTTTTGGTGACAGCATACAGAGATGGGAAATTCTGTCCACATTTACTAGCGAATTCTCCCTTACATTGAAAACATTATGTCCTATACGCTGGTCATCACGTTACGACTCTCTGCTTGCTTTACATTTCCGGTTTGTAGACATTATGCAGGCATTGTCCAAAATTATTTTATTATCCAAGAAAACAAAATTATCCAAGAAAACAAAAAAGAGAGATGAGGCCATGCATATAAAAAAATGGAGTAATTCCACTTTGTATTCCTCATTGTTCTGCAAACAACAATTTGTAACAGTGTGAGCTCTGTATCCAAAATGATTCAAGCAAAGGACATGGATTTGTCCAAAGCTGTGTGCGGATGAGAGATTATCAGATCCCGAGCAACACTTTAAAGTTGCAGTTTTTAATCGCTGTTTAGACATAATAATACAACAGCGGTCAAACAGATTTAGTGGACTAAACCAGGTTCTCCAAAATTTTTAGATAATCCAGCCTGCAACGCTAGCATTGGCATCAGATGACGACCTATTCAGTGCTGCATCAGCTCTTCAGGAGAATTATCGCAATGATCTATCTTCTGACTTTCCTGCACAGCTCCTAAGTTTCAGATCTGCACTTCAGGAGGACATTTATATATGTTCCTCTGTGAAAGAACTTGCACATCTTCTGTTGGTTGAAAACAGTGCTCTTTCATCAACACTGCCAGAAGTGTGTGTAGCATTGCTACTTTTTCTAACCCTTCCTGTGACCGTAGCAAGTGCAGAAAGATAATTTTGAAAGCTAAAATTCATTAAGAATTATTTGCGAAGTACAATATCAGAAGAAAGACTTTCTGGACATGCAGTTCTAAGCATTGAAAATGAAAGAGCTAGAAAACTAAACCTTGTCAAGATTGTGAAGCATTTTGCTGAAGTAAAAGCACGCCGACGTGTTTTCTGATTAATGGTCTTGTATGTGAGTAAACAGTTAATTGGGAGTTGGAAAGTTATACAGTTGGGAAAGTTTTCAGTTGAAGTAATCTGCCATTTTAAGTTAAACTAACACAGTTTTACCAAAACTAAGTTAATATACTAATTTAATGTATTTATATTCCTTTTACCCCAGGCCTGTTTATAGCTGGTACAAGTAGTATTTAAATTCATATATAGGTAACTGCTTACTGTTTAACAAATGTCCTCCTTCTCTTAAATTGATAGTGAGTCATATGTTCTCCTATATTTTTTATAGCAATTAGTCCCTGAGATGTTCTGTGTGGTTCCTTTCTATCTATAAGAATAACGCTGACTGCTAAATTTTATATACATTTGTACAGAGCCAGCTGCATACAGAAATGGGTGAAAAAGGAAAGATAAGGCCAAGTGCATTTCTAATTCTCCATTCTCTTCTTTAGGTTACACGACCTTCCAGTTTGTTGCCAGTTTTTGTTAAACAGTAAGTTTGTACTGCATTCAACTTTATCTCATCTTTTGTTTTGTTTTTAAGGGAATGTACTCTTAAATGCTTTACATATAATAGGAGTCAATGCCAATGTAAAGTGAATTAATGGTTGCATTTTTTTTCAGGTTCATTGTTATTGTCAGACCCCCTTGTTTGAAGGATATACCACTGCTCATAGTTTCAAGTAAGTTTTTAAAACTAACATTGTAATGTGTAATTAAGAAATGCTTAATTTGAACCGAATACTAGAGCAGTATTTTTTTTTTGTCTTTAGGTTGTCTGAAGTGCAAGATTGAAAAAAAAATGTCAAAACCTTTCATCAAAATGTTTGGAGTAAATGGGAAAGTGCTGATCTCATCGTTACAGTTTTAGGTGAGTTCCAAGTATTTTTTTTTTACATAAACACACGTACACAAACAAACCTTACTGAGACACACTAGTAGAGCTAACATTGCAGATCAGGCCAACTTTTCAGTTTATTTGTCCATGATAAATGTTGAATACGCTGAAACATTGGGCTGATCTGGGGTGGTAAGTCCTACAAGTGCCACCTCCTCTCCCTCCTAAATATAGTAATAAATATACATTCCATGAATTACAGTTACTTTAATATCTGTTTATTTATATTCTGCAGAATCGGTAGTTGATTCTACATCCAACATCTACATTCAAACATTTTATTTACATTTTGTTAACAATTACATCCTTTTCAAAATAAAATTTTTGGTTATTAATTTGGAAAATTTCATTGAAAAAGGTTGCTTGATATGATAATATGGGTTAATGACGATGAGAAGGGAAATGATGGTATGTGAAAAATATAGGGCATGGTAATGTGTTAAAATGATAGTTAACGGTAAACTCGCCTCTAGTGCAGCACTAGGCACTACCACTGTGGTGGATACCTGATTTGGGGAGGGCCCATTAGAAATTTTGCTATGGGGTCCACAGAGTTCTAGTTATGCCCCTGCCGCCAGATAATGCATAGAGCGTCATAGTAACCTCCAGATAATGCAGAGAGCATCGCAGTGACTGCAAGATAATGTAGAGCATTAGGTAAGCAAGACATAGTAATGGGGAAAGAGAATGAAAACAGAACTCTGCACAGACCAGGCAGTAAAGACAATGCGAATAAGCCATTAAGTTTATATAAAAAAAAACCTGACAATATTTATTCTCTAGAAGCAATTAAAGAGTTTTAGTTTAGTTAACTTGGTCAAACAATGCACCACTAAATAGGGCAACCCTGTGACTGAAATTTCATAGCCACCTGAGAGAAAAAGCATAGGGAGAATACTGCCCCTGCGGGCACAGGTATAATGGACACACACACACACACACACACATAATGACAGGTAATGCTCCCCCCTCCTCACCTCCAAATCCTCAATGAATTGTTTACTTCCATTACACCTACATACATTCATAATAGGAAATAGTTACTGTGCTGGCTGCTGCTGCTGCCCTGCAGCGCTGTCTCCCAGGGGTCTATTTACTAATCAGTGTTAGGAGACAGAGTGAAAAAGAAAGTGATAAGGTGCCAGCCAATCAGCTCCCAACTGTCATTTTTCAAACACAGCCTGTGAGATGACAGTTTGGAGCTGATTGGCTGGCAACTTATTACTTTCTTATCACTTTTCACTCTGTTTCCTAACACTGCTTAGTAAATAGACCCCCAGTCCCTTCTCTACATCCTCCTCTCTGAGTGGGAGGTCAGGAGTCATGCTGCGAATAAGCAAGGGACAGTGTACAAACTACTTTTTTCACTATTCAAGTAAAATCAACAGTGTTTGAATACACTTGTAAACTGGCAAATATTTTGCAAACTGTCCCTGCTTGTTCTCAGCACGACGATTTTTCAGGCAGGGAGAGACCTGACTCTCTGAATGCTGGCCATACATGGGTCGATTTGAAAACGTATGACACCTCGGTACGTTTTCAAATTCAGCCCGATGCACCCCTTGCTGCTGTGAATGGTAAATGATGCATCTTACAAGATGCTTCGATTACATATTTAACAGCATGACAGATAGCAGATCTTATGGCTTTTCTATAAGAAATACGATTGCGACGTAAGATGGTGGGGACGCACATCACTGTCTTACAGCATGCCAAACCACACACGATATTTACGATTGATCATTGCGATCAATCAAAATCATACACATTGTATAAAAAATCTTACCGTGTATGACCGGCCTAAGAGAGGAGGAGCAGAAGCCACCCAGTCAGCTTCAGTTCAGACTGATCATCTAGTTATTAGTTAATCAGCCCCCTGCCTCTGGTGTCCCCCCTCCCCCCCCCGAAGAGCTCAGCAGCATTCTTCTAAACAGTAGGCAGGTACAGCGGCAGCCGGCAGAAACAAGAGTTGTCTCAGCAGCTGCTGCAGGGAGAGTGCCTCTCCTGCCTGGCGCCTCCCTGCAGTGCAGGACTTGCTAAGTGGGTTGCGTCGGCCCTGCCTGCATCCATCGCTGAATGCACAGAAAGCTGCAATAGGGATTGTATAGACAAAGAAAGACTGTGTCTCAGGCAAAAAACAAATGTGAGTTACATGTAAAACAAAGATTTTTGGTGGTAATTCAGTTGCTGCACAGTCACAGAGCAACAGTACATACACTTCAAATTTAACCACTTGTATTTTACAACAAGAAATAAATGTATTTTTTGTTGGGGGTGAGAGGCTGCTATGCACAGTAAAACATTCACATTGCCAGCAACCAGTTTCTTTACCAATTGCTATGAGAAATGGGATGCTGTCCCTCTTACAAAAGTACTCAACTGTATCTACTTGGATTTTTAAAAGAATAAAATATATATATTTTTTTTAATTCCATTTTTGTGTCCCTTTAATGCACACAGACGCACATCCACAGTAGCCTTTTGTGAAGTGATGACTGTTGTTCTCATAATATTATTTAAAGGGGTCTCATATTAGAGTACTCTCCAATTGGTGGCCAATTAATTTTTTTTCCCTTTTTTTCAACATTAGATTCTTATTGAATATATGCAAAAACAAAAGCAGTTAGGGTACAGAAAAGAAAAAAGGACAACTGGGAAAATAAAAAACAGACAGAGCGCTCGCTCCGACAGAGCGCTCGCTCTGAATCAGGGCCGTTCCTCTGAATTTTAGAGCGGCCTCCTGGCAGCTTGCATAGCTGTGGGTGACCACCCACAGCTATAGCGAGGGGCCAAAAAGATGGTCGCGATGGTCAAGACCATCGTGACCATCGGGCTTGCTACGAGACACTTGTGGTAGGGTCTCGTCTTCCGCAAGCCCTGGAGTGCTTTTGGCTCTATCAGAGCCAAAAGCACCCCCACTGACATCACTTGTGATGTCAGTGGGGCCAGCCCCAGATGGTAGGTGTTCCCAAGGGAATGCGTCTTTCTGGCCAGCCATGCCCCCGGCATGCCCACCAAAGGAGGCATGCTGTCACTCAACATCGACAGCATGTCCCCTTTGTAGCGAGACCCATAGCGATGGCTTGCCCATCGCTATCCGGGTCTCGAGCATGTGCATGACGGAGCCGGGTCCGTCGTGCGCTCAGCGCTCACGAGCGGGTCTGAATCAGGCCCAGAGACTGTAGTTGGGCACCCTTACCTTCTGTTACAACCAGGTGCCATGGGTAGCATTTCATGATAAGAGGGGGCTGTGGAATATGGGATTTCCCAAGTCTCCCTTTCGAAAAGAAATTGGGTTTTGAAAACAGCTTTAGCAAATGGAGGGAGAGAAGGAGATTTCCAGTGTTGGTCTATGGCTGTTCTAAAAGATTTTAGAGTATGACCAATTACATAATGGGCAGATTTGGGATCTGCAAGGGGGCACACATGCAAAAGGGCTAGGGAAGAGTCTGTAACTAAATTAAGGTGTAATAACACAGGTCAGAGAAAGGTAAAATAGAGGATGGGGAGAATTGGGTCCAGCCAAGATTCCAGCTGATGGAATGCCGGACATCAGGTTGCCAATGCTGGAATCCCAACGCCCATCACAATGCCGGGAACCGTTAGGTTTAGGATGCAGGAAGGGGGGATTAGGTTTAGGCATCATCCAGGGAAGGTTAGGATTAGGCACCACTGGGGGGAGGTTAGGGCTAGACTCTTCCGGGGGGGAGTGTTAGGGTTAGGGGGGCAGAGGGGGAGTGTTAGGTTACTTACCCACCCCTGTCAGGATCTTCACCATCGTGATGCCACTGTCAGTCTTCTGACCACTGGCATTCCATCTGCTGGTATATCATACTGATTCCAGGAGAATAACTCTGCTGAAGGTACAATGCCTAAGCGATTCCAATTGGAAAAGTGTAGATGTGGTAATAACCTAGAGCCTTAAGGGAAAGGTTTCTAGTAGGGATGGAGAAATCAAAGTGAATCGAGAGTTTGACACCCCAAACCTTCAGAGTATCTAAAATAGCTGTGGGGAGCACCTGGAGGGCTAACCGTCACTTATGCAGGAGTTAAGCCCATACATTAAAAGAGAGGTCCTTAACCATTAGACATAATCTAACAAGGGGAGCAAGAAGGTGCCTGAGGCGAACCTGTTATACAAAATTGGGAAGAGGGAAGGAAAAAACCTGGAGAAAAAAGAAACATATGGGGAAGGAGCAAAAAAAAAATACAATTGTCCCAGTATATTGGGCCACAGTAGTTGCTCTTAGACAGTGTATGGCAAAATAGTTAACATGCGGTGGTGGGCTTTTACACTGCCCACTCATGAGACCTTTTAAACTAGGTAAAACATAATAGAAAATTATCGGTATAGAACCAAAAATATACATGGAAAATATTAGACATCCTAGTAATAGAGTAAGCTAGACAAATCTAGAGAAGTAATCACATTATAAGATATGAAGAACATATAATAGCAAAACAATGAAACCTCATAGTCTAAGGAAAAAAGAAGACTTACTGTATAATAACAAAATTGAAAGTCTACAGACATAGCATACCTACAGCTAAAGAAGGCAGGACACATTGCCCAGGAATGATAAACACATATGTACATAGATGGAGATATAGGGTGAGTCGTGATACAACTGGTGATGAACAAAACCATATGAAATCCATCATAACCAGTAGATGTATGGGAATACTTAAAGGGCCATAACAAGAAAACTGCTTTACTATCTCCCCACATCGGACCAATCAGACTGGAGAGGAAGGACCTGTGGTGTAGGAGTAATAATAGATACAGGGATCTTCCACTCGGTCAAAAGCTTGCTACTGGTTTCCAGAGATGAGATAATGAGATAAAGGAGGATCCATTTTTCTGGACAAGGAGTTTGACCGGGAACCCCTATCGGCACTGAATATCATGTTCCAGCAGTAAAGGGTTGGAAGGATCTACATTTGCTAATAGTATGAATCAAGAAGTCCAGAAAAAGTTGAAGAGTATTCAATTCTTCTATTTCCTCCACTAGGCGTAGTATTCAATTTGAGGCGAAAAGTCATTATCGGCGATAATTTATCGTCGATGATGTAATTTTCGCCTATTTCAATTTTCCCTGTATTCAATTACATTAACATTTTGCCGATGCGAAAAGTCAATGCAAAAAAACGGGGATAATTTTTTGCCAGCCTTTAGCTGGTGAAAAAAAGTGCAGAATTGGGGTGTAGGGATGCAGGCTTAAAAAAAATAGCCTGCACCCTTGGTAATGCCCCCTGAAAACAATATCTGTTAAAAATAAAAAAAAAAATCAGGACACCCTAAAAAAAAATATTTAAAATTTTGGGATTTAAAAAAAAAAAGCGTGAACTCATCTTAAAGTACCAAAATAGATTCCAGAGGGGTTCTGAGGTATGCGGCAGGTGTTTTCTTCATTGTGGGTAGTAGTGGCATGTGCATTTTTGAAGAATTGTAAAAAATCATTTTACAGACTTAAAATTATGCTTGCATCCATTTTCATGTACCCCAAATTTGATGGACATAGATTTTTTTCCCATAAAAGAAACTGAAGAGGTCCGGAAGTCTGCAGGCCATGAGGTGGTGATGAAGTAAAACTTGAGAACAGGGCTGTATCCCAATAGGCCAGGAAGGACTTATCGAGAGGCCCTGCCTTGGAATGCCATAGGAGTAATAGATCGTAGGCTACAGTACATTTTGAAACTATGGGCTGTATTCAATTAGAAGTGAAAAAGCCGAGATCTGTGAAAATGTATCGCCAAATGCGACTTTTCGCCAGTCGGAAACTTATCTCTGTATTCAATTCCAAATACTTTTTACATACGCAGAAATTCAATGCAATGTAATAGGTGAAAATTATTCACCTCTGAATAGCAGGAGAAAAGAACTGCATTTTTTTATTTTGGTGGGCAAATGTGGGGAAACTACTCAAAACCATAAAGACAACCCCCAATGGATAACTGCATAAAAAAAGTGCAGAACACCCCAAAAAGTACTTTAAATTGGGAGGCAAAAAAGTACAAAGTGGGGGTACAAACATAAAAAGTATCAAAATAGACTTTTTGGGGGTCTGCAAGTATGGGTGAGGTTTTTTTTGATTGCCTGTGCTTGCTGCAGGTGCATTTTTTATGTTTTTTAAAACTCCACTTTAGCAACTTTAAAATATGCTTGCACCCATTTTGAAGTACCCCAAATTTGACAGGATTACTTATTTTCACCATAAAAAAATGCTTAATGCTATTCTTCACCACTTGTGCAAAGACACTTATTAGGGGCAATTGTACCAACTTAGTACCCCAAACAGTTAAATTAGGACTAATTGGGCACTACTACATTGATCCCCAATGTTTCTGCATCTTTTTGGGGGGATTAGACTGATTTCCCCAATTCTGACACCACTTTTCACCTGTTCTGACTTCATCTGTCGCCATTGTTTTTGCTTCTTTTGGAATTGAATATGGCGAATAGCGGGGACGCACACGATAAGTTTCTGCGGCCAAAAGATGCGATGTAGGAGAAAAGACCGGCAGGCGGAACTGTATCGCATGTGCAAAACTAATTGAATACTGCCCCATGTGTTTTAATTCTCTATAGTGGGGGCGGAGGAAGAGAATTATAGCACAGTTTGGAAAGAGGGGGGGGGCAATTCTGCTTTAGCTTGACAGACTCTGTGGGCTCTATAGCGACCATGTATCCCATGTAGTTTCATCATTGCTTATCTGTGCACAGTATACGGTACAGTAATACAGTAATAAAGTGTCATATGTATAAAACAGAATAGCATCTGGACTGTGTTAGTTTATTAATAAATTGAAAAATCACTAGTTAAAATGTAATTAAATACAGACTCAGCTACAAAATACAAATCCTAATTGGAATTATTTAAACACAAACATGTTTTGTTTCCTTTTTAATAATCAAATGAGAATAATCTTTCATGAAGCAGTTCAAATGGAAATAACAGTTCAGAATTCAAATAATCTTGCATATAATGTTGCAGTGACACTATTCAATGAATGGATTAATTATTTAAAAGGTCAAGATGTCATTAGCCAAAGAGAAGCTGCTAGTTAATGCTCCCGATCCTTATAATCATCGGTGAATATTGTTTCATCAGCGCTCTAGCACCCTGTACAGATACACCCCCATGTATGCATGCATATGTATCCTTGTTTAAACTCTCCAGTTGTACATAATCATAAGTGTAGGATGCAACAAAATCTGCATAAGGAGATACGTGTGCACAATTTTAGTGCATATGTGCAATAAGGCAAGGGGTATTTTATGTAACACCTTTGTGTTAAAGCTGACAGATAAATTCCACTAAAAAGACCATTACATAAATCTTCATATAGGATGTGATAACAGGTAATGAAACTTAGTTCATCTGTACAACATGGATAATTTGTTATCCAAATGGAACTCAATGGATCCACTACTTTATGTGATATACAGTATGATAATGTATTCTTACCTGGCCTAATACATAAAATATGTTGAAACTTAGGGGTAAATTTACTGAAGTGAGAGTTTTCTAGAAGTGGAGATGTTGTCCATAGCAACCAATTAGATTCTACTTAACATTTAACTTGCAACTTCTAGAAGATAAAAGCTAGAATCTGATTGGTTGCTCTACGCAACATTTCCACTTCTAAAATGTCTCACTTTAGTAAATTTACCCCTATGTTTTCACATGTGTAACAGGCCATTAAGTGATGATGAATAGGCCCCTCAGCCTAGTGTAGTTGTACAGGCGGCTCACCTTCTTCCACATTTACATGAGCCCCAATTTGCACAGCAGCATTTTTCTCATACTCTCAAGTGTATGCACTTGATAAATACAATGCTTAACATTAAAACCTCTTAAAGAAATCCAATTTTGTTTGTTTAATGCCATCAAACAACTAAAGACTAATTCATAATGAGCCAATATATAAATAATTCTTTCAGAGATGTGTTAAACCTTTAACTACTGTAAACCATGATTTGTTAATTAGACGCTGTGTCTTTTCAGTGTCAGCGCTATGGAAAGGAGTTGTATAACATTTACATTATTTATTAAAGCATTTGTCTCTAATTGTGAAGGCAAATACTGCATGTAAAAAGCTTGAATAATTATTTTTAGACTTGTAAGCATTTATGGCACTGTTAGACGGGAGCAGAAAAGGGTCGGTGATGAAGTTCTGAGCCATACCATATTAAAAAGTCTGGTAATTAGGAAGAAGGATATTTAACACACAAATGCAATATAAATAATATAAAGGATATAAAAAGCATATACATGCCTTTGGTGAAATTGTAGGTTTTATGATGTATATTCTTTAATCATGGTAAATCATTTTAGACCTTCATTTTAATGTAACATTGCAGTCAACAAAATGCAAGTTACAAACAATTGGACAATTTTTAGGATATAAAAGTGAAAATGAAAAACCAAGGTAAGTAAATAAGTTGATGATATTTGTGCAGATCCCAACAACTTTGTGGAAAAAAATGCTTTTATTGTAGCTCTGGCTGCTACAATAAAAGCATTGCAGCAGCCAGCCCTATGATTCTTAGTGGCACGCAATGAAGATGTTCATGTAAATTAGCAATTTTGTGCTTGAGTCACATGATTTCCTTGTACAGAGAAGCAGGTCTGACTAAGCCACAATGTTTCTGGAATGTATTGGGCGTTTCTGGGCAGTGACTGGGAGGTGGCTAAACAGATGCACAACGGTGCCTCTACACTAGACGATGTGCTCACAATGCGATATCGTGAGCAATTTCCCTCAACTCTCCCCAGCAGCTGCCCTGCACTAAAAAGTGTCCAATCTGACCAACAATCTATCGTGCATCCTTAACAATTTCCAGTGCATCGTGTATGAGACTGGCAGATCTTGCCTGATGTAGGCAAGATCTGAAGATGCAATGTACGACCTGCGGGTACACGCATCTGCATCATAATGGTGAGTGGACACTCATGATTTGGACATATTTTACACAATTTGGCATTCCGATGCATGGAAACCGGGTGAATCGTGCAAAATATCATCTAGTGTGTTGACACCTTAAGATATTACATCTGATGGGTGTGTAATGGGAGTGTTGTGGAAATGTCACAGGAGTGGTTGTAAACTCAGATGCCTAATATCAGGGACATTGGAGGCCATACTCTGAAGGAGATTCTGCACATAGCATGGGACTGGGGCAAATCCCGATGGTGCTTCTGATGATTGCGACTGCAGATGCATTAAGTGGGCATCTTAGCCCTAGCACATTCAGAACCATGCTTATACACCCGGGAAGGCCTTTTACTAACATTACCATAAAGTCACAGATACGATGTGGCAAAAGACGCTAAAGCGGTTGCGGCAGCATGTTACACAGAATCTGCCCCTAATTTCTATCAATGCTGCACATCTGGGCTCTTACCTATTATGCACAGCCCTCTTTCGGATATTCCACAAGCTTTCAGTGGGATATACTGTACAGTACTGTAGGTCTGGACCATTCATTGGTTGATAGATATGTGCTTAAGCTCATTAACATGTTGGAAGTTCCTCTTCATCTTTATCTTCTGATTGAAGCCAGCAGGTATTGAGCCCAATAGTTTTCAGATTTGAGCTTGTTTACAAGTCTTCTAACCTGACTAGTACCTGTCCCAGCTAAAGAAAACCCGCTTTAAAGCATGATGTTGCCATGAGCATGCTTCACAGTGGGTACTGTATGGTGTTCATTGGGTGATGGGCTGTGCTGTCAGCTGATCTTTTTTTATAAACTTTTTTCATTAATAACAATCACTAGAATTTCTAGCATTTGCATATTAATTACTTTTAACCTGACTTAGAATGTGATTGGCTGAATCATACACAGCTACAGCCCCATTATGAAAGGTTGTGCACACTTAATCAACCAGGATATTTTGTTTACATTTCACTTATTTTTTCTAACAAATGTTAATTTGTTTTTCACTAGTATCTTTTTGGGTTCAAATTAAAATTTAGGGCGATAAATGGTCTGATGTGATTTATCTTGAATTCCAACTTTACATAACAAAAAACTGTTATTTTAATAAGGGTTTGTATACTTACTATCCACTATCCAATGTCGTACAACAGTGTTAATAGTAGAAAATAGTATGAGAAACATATCCTGCCATATCACAGTAACTTGTTTTCTGTTACAGACTAACTAGGTCCCTGGACATGTATTTCAGCGAATGTTGTGTTTTTGAATTTTGCTTAAGCCATGGGGCCTCTGCAATGTTACTGTGTTAATAAGGAAACATACCGTACAATTTGCGGATCCATTGTACTTCTGAATTGAATTCATGCTATAGTGCTTTAATTAATATGAGTTTGTTGTATTAGTGTATATTGCTGGACTGTTAACTAGAGGGTGCAGTTTTCTGTAATAACATCTTTAATAAGGTTCCATAGCAACTCTGTTGTACACATTTTAGATATCTCACTAAATGTATTTGCTTCTATTTTCTGTGGGGTTTTGTCTTGGCAATATACTAAGGGCCTGATGCAGAGATATACACAAGTCAGCCATGATTGCTTCCACACTGCACAGAGCTAAGAGCCTGATTTACTACCATACACAACTGTGATTACACACGCAATCAGCCAATTGTTGTGTACTGCGCATACGTAAGCATCGCAGTGCGCAAACTAGCCATTGTGATTGGGACTGCGATCGCAGTGACTATGCAGACCCTTTTCTCAGAGTGATTGACAGGAAGTGCCATTTGTGGTTGGGTGAACACAGGCATGCCAGTGTGTTTCAATGCCATTGAAGGGGAATGCATAAATTATCCACTGTGATGGCCTATGCAGCCTGAGGCCTGATAGCGTGCATGGAAGTTAGCTATTTTTTACTTGTTTACTTTTGGTCCTTGAGCAGTTGCCCAACATACAAACTGCTTTACAAATATCTAACAAAAATAAACTATACTTCTCTTGCATGCATTGAGGTAGGCTGGTGTGGCTATCAAACATATGGTGAATCATAATAGCTACACTGCACTTTTTCTCCATTGCCTTTACTTGTACCATGGAGACAGCAGTTTTAGTTGACATAATATAAAGAACAGTGAAACAACCATGCTTTTGCCATTTTAAATGTCTTCATCAGTGTAAATTGAATAAGAAGTTGTATTTATACTGTATATTGGGTTTGCAGCAAAACTTTTAGGGTCCTTTACTCTGTATCTGGTATCTGCTAATACTACCATGCTCATGATCGGAGTAAAGATGATGGAGGGTAAGTGTAGAACAGTTATTGTGAGTCACAGGGGTAGATATACTATGCCTTAGAAAGAGATAAAGAAGATATAGATAAAGTACCAACCAATCTGCTCCTAACTGTCATTTTACAAGCTGTGTTTGTCTCTATTCTCTAGCTCTAGTACTGATATTGTACATACAGCTCTCTTCATCATCAGCAGCTCCAGATATGATTAGTCAAAGGGCAGATGATCTTAAGTATTGTTTCAAATAATACAATTGATTTAATAATATTTAAATATAGTTATTCTAGTGGTGTTCTTTGTCAGTGCATGCCTTCATTTTCCAGGAGGTCAGCAACAGCTGAATGCATTTGAACATGACCCTGAAAACAGGGTTGTCTTAACAGCAATGTGGGGCCTGGGCAAAGCAATGCACTGGTGCCCCTACCCATACATTCATGGGAAAAAAATGTAAATGGTCAATAAAATTAAACCCTCCTGCATGCCCATCAGATATCCCACACATGCAGAGAGACTCTGGGCCTGATTCAGACCCGGTCGCAAGTGCTGAGCGCTCACAACCGGGTCGATGGTGGCCCAGAGCACATGCGCACGATGGAGCCGGCTCCGTCATGCGCATGTGCGAGACCCGGATAGCGGCGGGCAATCCGTCGCTCCAGGTCTCGTACCAAAGGGGGCATGCTGTCGATGTTGCAGGAAAGCTCACCCCCTTTGGTGGGTGGGCCGGGGGAGTGGCTGCCCAAACGGAGGCGTTCCCATGTGAACACCTCCGTTTGGGGGCGACCCCACAAACATCACGAGTGATGTCAGTGGGAGAGATTTCGGCTCTGTTAGAGCCGAAATCTCTCTGGGGCTTGTGGCAACGAGACCCTACCACAAGGGTCTCGTCGCAAGCCCGATGGTCGCGATGGTATTGACCACCGCGACCATCTTCCTGGCCGCTCGCTAATAGCTGTGGGTGGTCACCCACAGCTATGCGAGCGGCCAGGAGGCCGTTCTAAAAAAAAAAATAGCCTGGCCCTGATTCAGAGCGAGTGCTCTGTCAGAGCGTCCGGCTCTGAATCAGGGCCTCTGTCTGAAGCCGGCCTGATAAAGCGAAACTGGGACTGAGGTGAGTACTACTCACTGGGGGGAGGGATGTTAGATTAGAATACAGTGCACCGGAGGCTGGCTTATAAAAATATCACAAATTTACCAACTGGCCGAGCTGCAGGAGGGCGGGTTGGTGAACCCATACAAGCTTCGGGCCCTTGGGCAACTGCCCAGCAAGCCCAGTGGAGGAGATGGCCCTGCCTGAAAAATGAATTCCCTAGAAGGTCTGCTGCTCAAGACACATTCTCTGTGGCAAATAAGCAAAAAGGGGAAATTGTCTGCAATCTCCATAATACCACCCCAAACCTACATGCTCTTAACTTGTGTGTGTTATAGTACTGTGTATGTGTTATAGTACTGTGTGTGTGTTATAGTACTGTGTAGCACTAGTTGTATCTTCATCATATATTTTAAAAGGATCTATAAAATGAAAAAATTGCAGCAATATAACACAAAGACAAAACTGAGTAAGAGGAATTTCTCAGTACTCAGCTTCATCATTGTTTACAAGAGTAATAGATGCAAACAGGAAACCATTCATAAACTGCTGACACTCTGGCTGTATAGACATGGTAGAATATGCATCCAGAATGATCCATAGCTGTAATGGACTTTGGGCCTGATTCAGAGCCGGACGCTCTGACCAGAGCGCTCGCTCTGAATCAGGGCCCTCCTACCTAAACTTGGAGCGGCCTCTTGGACGCTCGCATAGCTGTAGGTTACCACCCACAGCTTAAGCGAGCGTCCATGATGATGGTCGCGATGGTCAAGACCATCACGACCATCGGGCTTGCGACGAGACCCTGCGGTAGGGTCTCGGTGACCGCAAGCCCTGGAGTGATTTTGGCTCTATCAGAGCCAAAATCACTCCCACTGACATCACTAGTGATGTCAGTGGGGCCGGACCCAGACGGTAGGCATTCCCATGGGAACGCCTCTGTCTGGCAGCCACGCCCCCAGCACGCCCACCAAAGGGGGCGTGCTGTCAATCAACATCGATAGCACGCCCCCTTTGGTGTGAGACCTGGAGCGACGGCCTCTCCGTCGCTCCCCAGGTCTCGCGCATGCGCACGACGGAGCTCCCTCCGTCATGCGCATGCGCACTAGGGCACCATCGACCCACTTGCGAGCGCTCAGCACTCACGAGCAGGTCTGAATCAGGCCCTTTGTGACTGCAACAGAGTGCAAGTTTAGCTGCAAATTGAGAGCCTGGCCACAGGAGGACAGTAGTTGACATGGCTTCTAGAGGCTCCACATTCCCCCAGCCAGAAAAGGGAAAATCACACACAACAGGATTTATGAGAGCCAGGGGAGCTGTTATAGCAGTTAGATGACAACTTATGGATAAGATAGTCGTGAGGAGGTTTTGGTGCTACATAGTTGAGACTAACTGTATCACTGAGGAGTACTGGCTGCTGGGTCTGTGAGGCAAAGCACTGCCATCTCATTATAAAAAGCTTCCATTACAGGATGGGAAGTGAAAATGAGGAGAGATCCAGAGGTGACGGGGGGGTGGTCAGCGGAAATCAGGCGTGCCAGTGCGTTTGAAGTACATGGGCATGCATAAATTATCCACTGCAATGTTATACCCAACTTCAGTACTAACAGCATGTGATGAAGCTAGCAATTCATGTGTAAGGTCAGAGCTTGTGCAAGTGTGCATGAGGCTGCGATGGTAATCGATGTTACCAATGATTTTGCAGTCTTGATAACGATTACGGATGTGTGTAAGGTAAAGTGGGCGTCCTTATGTTGTGCTTCAATGACATAGCGATCACAATAGATTAGCATACTATCGCAGCGAGACTGCATCAGTAATTGCTACTGCATTCACAGTTGCGATCGTTAGTGAATAAGGCCCTGGGTTAGGTTCAAATAGTTACCTTTTAAACTGTGTTCAGGAACTTTAATATATACACTGTTCGACAAGTGCACCAACTATATGTGAAACAAAAGGGATTGTCTTCAGTCAAATTTATCATACATGGGGCCGCATTCAATTTGAGGTGTTAAGTCTGGATTTGCTGTAATTTACTGCCGATGACGTCATTATCGCCTGATTTAGTTTTACCCCGTATTCAATTTCAAAGACTTTTCGCCTAGGCAGAAAGTCGATGCAATGTAGTAGGTGGTAGTATCGCATATGAATGGCAGGCGGTAAAAAGTGCAGAATTGGGGTTTTGGGGTGTAATGTTTTGGGAACCCCCGTGCAACCTTCAGACAGTCCCCAAAAGGTAATCTGTGTAAAAAAAAAATTAAAACAACTTGAGGACACCCCAAAGAATTGGGGTACCAACTTAAAAACTAGCGAACTTGACTCTGGGGGGTTCCCAAGTATGCCCCAAGAGTTTTATGATTGCAGGTGTTTGCAGCAGGTGGATTTTTTACGATTTTTTTAAGTCACTTTAGCAAGTTTAAAATATTCTGAACCCCATTTTCAAGTACCCCAAATTTGATGGGCATAGTTGTTTTGCCCTAAAAAAACTTCTAAATGCTCTTCTGCATCACCTTATTCAAAGCCGCATTTATGCAACTGCCGCAGCTATTAGAAATTCCTGGTTTGTTTACCGTGTAAAAAAACGGGGTAAAAATTTACTAAAAAAATGACATAAGGTCCCCCCCCCGAAAGCCAAACCAGCCCCAGGCTTGCCAGCCAGTGGTGGTTTCTAAAAATATGGGGAACAAAAAGTGTAGGGTTCCATCGTATTTTAGAAACCAACCCAAGGCTGCAGGAGCCAGTTCTAGTTTTAAATATAGGGGTAAAAAAAACATGGGGATCCCCCTATATTTAAGACCAGCACCAGACCCAACGGCCTGGGGTGTAATGCCACAGCCCGGAGACCCAATCACCGGGGCTCCAGGTCCAAAGCAGTAGCACCCCAAATCGGTCAGCACAAGCCGGTGATCTCGGGGGAGTCGGAGACTCCCCCAAAGAAGGGTCCCCCCCCTCCCAAGCACCACAGGATTACACTGAAGCCCGGGGCTCTTCCCCATACCTCTGGCTTGGTGGGTATGGAGGTAATGGGGGGCCCAAATAATGTAAAACTATTGTGTTTTACAGTGGAACTGCAAGTGCCAGCATGCCTGCCATTTTGCACTTGTGGAACAACAAGTGCCAGCAGACATGCAGGACCTGTAACTTCACTGTAAAATAAATAGTTAAAAACAGACAAAACGCACACATCGTGACAGTATAACTTTATTACACACACCTACCCATTCACACATACTTACCTATACCAGAGGTATCTGTCCCCTTGTCCAGTAAAATATCCTTAATACATGGCTATGCAAAGAAAAATTCATACCTATATCCTGGCGCTGGTCTCCACAGTAATCCAGGTACTTGGCAAAACAAAAAAACGAGTTTACATGACCCATGCAACAGCTATCAGTATATGACCCCAGGCTTGGTCTGAAGCCCAGGGCTCTTCCCCGCACCTCTTCAGTAGGGGGTATGTGGGTAATGGGGGGGCAAATAAAGTGTGACTATTTTACCATGGAACTACAGGTGCCTGCATGCCTGCCATTTGGCACTTGTGGGACTACAAGTGCCAGCTGATGTGTGGCACATGTATCTCCACTGTAAAATAAATACTTAAAAAAACCACATGACTCACACACTGTAGAAAGTAGAAGTTTAATTCACACCTACCATACTCTCACATACTTACCTGCTGCCCAATGTTCACATCACCTTGTTAGCGTAAACTATCCATGAATGTACTGATACCTTTACTCCTCGCGAATGACTGAAGCACACATGTGCCCAGTCATTGTAGGAGCTGCCAACCAATCAGCTGTGGTCTCCGTCAGAGCTGCTCGCTGATTAGCTGTGTGTGGTCAGTCTGTCTCCCCATAGACTTCAATGGGAAGAAATCTCCATTGAAGTCTATTGTGGGAACCGCGACATTGTACCTACTGATGTAACCGCAAGGTTAATTGAGGTGAACCTTGTGGTTACATCAGTAGATACAATGTTGCCGTTCCCACCATAGGGTTGGGTATGAATAGCTAGCGGCTGGAATGCCACCGGTTCAAATCCCGATGCCGGAAGCCCAAAGGTCCTGTATCCCGACAGAGGCAGTAAGTACCCTAACTGTCCCCTATCCCCCATAACCACAACCCTCCTTTGTTGGTGCCTAACCCTAACCTCACCTAGTGGTTCCTGACTCTAACCTCTCCCCAGTGGTGCTTAACCCTAACCCCCCCTTTCAGCACCCTAAACCTAACCCTCCCTGGGAGGTGCCTAACCCTATCTCTCTCCGGGGTGTACCTAACCCTAATCTCCCCCTGAGGATCCCTAAACCTAACCCCCCTATCTCTGGGCTAAGTGTAATACTTACCTATATACTTACCTTCAGAATGGCAGGGGTCAGGATGCTGACGTCAGTATCCTGATGTCTTTGGGATAGCGGCATCGGTATTATGCTGGGTGTCGGGATTCTAGGGTTGGTATATCAACAGCCGGGATCCCATCTGCTAGCATATTAAACATACTCCCCCTCATATATTACCACCTGGTGCTCCTTAATTTTCCTTCTGTTTTAATTATTGTTTTAAAGTAAAATAATTGCTAAGGCCGATAAACTTACTTGGAGTTCTAAAATCCGAAATATTTATTTCCACAAAGAAATACAAGATTACCACCAGTACAATGCACCTGTGCAGTTTACACTTCAATCCTGAAAGCTCTGAGAATTTATGCACAGCAAATGATATAGGAGTAACCTTAAAAACACATAGTACAGTATAGATAAACTTGTCCTTGACCAATCAGAGTGGCAAAGTGGCAAGTACAGTACAACAGCTTATATTTAAAAACAAGTTGTTATTGGAAGTATATGCATTTAACAAACCAGTTAAAGCAACCTTGAATAAAACAAATGTAAATGTAAAACAATTACAAAAAATACAAACACTTAAATAAAATAATGTGTGATATTGAAAAGTAGTATTTAAGTATATGGAAAATAATTAACATGTGATTTAAAAGTAATGACATTTGTTTATTATTGCAATTAATTCAATTTTATTTAACGCTAATGTCTTTGTGTAGTCTGCTGGCCCTAATCAGCTCAATTTAAGCTGACTCAGAAAATATATGACTAGTTACACCCCTATCTGTACCATAGAGCAGAGGATCCCAAACATGGTCCTCAATGCTCCTCAACAGTTCAGGTTTTAGAGATATCCATGGTTGAGCACAGGTGATTTAATTAGTACCTCAGTAAATGTGATTTAACCACCTTTGCTCAACCATGGATATCTCTAAAGCCTGAATCTTTTGAGGAGTCTTGAGGACCGCATTTGGGAACCTCTGCCATAGAATATTGTAGCATTACCAAGATACCTTCAGAATTGTAATTTAATGCAATAACAGTAATATAATTCTGGAGAGTATGTGTACCATTCTGCTATACACATACCACATATAGGTTATAGTATTAGATTAGAATAAACTATATATTCTTACAGGTTTTTACAACATAGTTGTTGAAAAAATAATAATACAAATATGGAAACCACTTTTGCCCATGCATGCTACATGATACAACGTTAGGCTCCATGACTATTATTGCAGTTGTTATAACTATACAACAAACATGCTTAGTGTAACTCTTAGGCACTCTTCTTTGAGCTCCGTGCTGAGAGGTGCATCATGTGATCGATGCACCTTGCCTAACTCATACTATGGGCTAAATGTAATAGGGTGAGAGTTTAGGCAATGTGTGAGATTATAGCAGTAAACTCTCACAATTTTTAAACTCTGTCAATGTAATAGAGTCCAAGAACATGTAAACCTGCATGTTTTTAGACTAAAAAAACTCACAATTTAAACTATTATTAGGATGTTTTTCCATTGTGAAGATAAAACTCAATCAATGTGAGAGTTTACTGCTTTCTAAACTCTCACATTATTACATTCAGTCCCCTTTGTTGAGCATGCATATTGATTGCACCTGCTTCTAGTCACTGTTTAGCTGCCTGCTACCTGCTGTTACCTCATCAACTCTCCTAGATATACATGTTTTTCTGATTCATCACTCTAATTGGAAAATCTAGAGTCCTGTGAGATATCTTCTAATTGTCTTTACTATCCTGCTATACATGGGAATCTGTCCCATTATAGGCAATGTTGACTATCTAAGTTGTAATATTTATCTGCTGCATTAAATCTGGCTTGATATCATGATTATGACCTTGGCTTAGGTGACATTCTCTGCTGGTTCACATGTGACCACCGAACTGGCTATAATTGGTTATTCCACTTGCAGTATGGACTCATCATTTTTTTTTTATCAAAATAAGAATGTATACCCCTTTATCTAAAACAGTTCCCAATTTGAGTAACTCAGCTCAGTCCAGTTAATTATTCTAAGGCAGGCCAAAATATATTACTTGTTTCTTTTTTGTCCAACATATCAATAGGTAAATAAAGACATGAAAATTAATGAAATGTGTTAAGCAACTTGTATGGAATAATTCTATTTTTTTCATAAATGGAAATATTTTAATTGAGAAGGGAGAAATAGATTTCAAGGAGAAAATACATTGCACCTAATGTTAGCTGAGAAAGAGTTTGAGGATCCAACACAATGCCAGCTACAAATGACAGGGTGCACTGTCACTGTCACAGGGTCCATTGTCACGATCCCAGGCGGACTCTCAGATACAGCAATCCTGACCACCTGATCGTGACGCCGGCGCACCTCGGTCACTTACCAAAGTACACAATTTCACTGCCACCACGAAAGGAGCTTCATGGAGTCTTTGTGTTCATCAAACAAATAATTAATAACTCACCTTCATTTACACACATGTATATAGCATGGGCCTCCAGGCTCACATGTTCAATAAGAATCACAGAGTATATTCTAGATAAAATGTGATTAATCCTAATTTATATTTCCTCATTTAGTTACAAAAAAATATTAAATAAAATGACAGATTTATACATGTAAATAATTTCAAAAATAAAATCAATAATAGAACGTTTTAAGACACTTAGGGCGAAATGTAATAGGGTGAGAGTTTAGAAAATGCGAGAGTTTTCTCACACTTTTTAAACTAGGCCAATGTAATAGAGTCCAAGAACAAAGCAACAGAGCAAACTCGTATGTTTTTAAGACTCAAAAAACTCTCACGACTTAAAATCTCAACCGAATTGTTTTCCCATTTTGAAGATAAAACTCAACCAATGTGAGAATTTACTGCTAAACTCTCACCCTATTACATTTGGCCCTTACAATGAAGTCCTTAGCACTGCTGTTGTGGGGGAATTTCACAAATAGAAGATCTTTGTGCATCCAAAACAATTCAGCTAAGCCCCCAATGAATGGACAAACTGGATAGGGAGAGTTGCATCCTTATACTGCATAGGGGTCCTCCTATCCCCCACCTTTCTGGTTAACTCTCTCAGTGCCAAATGTTAATGAATTCTGTGACTCACACATATTCTTCTGTCAGGATGACACAGAACAGTTTTTTAACATTTTTGGTAAATTACCCAAAGTGTCCCAGAGCTGTTTGCATAGGAAATAAGACAGCTATGTAAACATACCACATATCTTGTGAATCTGGACATAGATGGTTATCTGCCCCCTTTCCTGGTTAAGCTGGCTTCAAATGAATTAGAGGACATAAACCTAATTTTACCCATCTGCCTCTCTGCAGCATGGACCTAGATCAGATATTGAGTATAGAATGCAGTAGCTTTATAATACAAAATCCATGAAATATAATTTCTGGTGATTACTTCTGGGCCTATTCACTACAACCATCAAGACTGACATCTGCACATTTCTTTTCATTTATTTCATGTCAGTTAAGACAAAGAAACCTCTCCTGTATTGAGCCTAAAACACTCACACTTCTAACAAATTTTGCATGGTGCTTTTACCACTTAATTGGCAAATTTAGAGATCAGCTTCAGCAGTAGGGACTGATCATCAGTCCTGCCTGACACACCACTTCGCTGCACTCTGCATGCGGGAAGGAGAGGGGGAGTAATGTCCATAGGGAATACTTGCCAACTTTTACTCTGCCCTCCCTGGGAGAAGCCTGGGGAGAGGCAATAGTCGGGCAGTGATGGGGGCGGGGCGAGACCAATTGTGTCATTAGACCCAGCCTCCTTGTGGCATAATGCCCATGAATATTTTAATAGGGGGCAGGGCCAAATGACGCGATTATACTAGAATCACATCATTAAGCCCCGCCCTCTAACAACAGACCGTGGATCTCAGGTAAGTTTCTCCCCATTCTGCCCACTTTACTAGGAAGTGGGCAGGATGCAGGAGAAGTGCCTACATTGCCGGGAGTGCAGGGGGTTACCTGAAAAAACATGAACCTCTGTGACTTTTGGGAGTGTAGGCATGTATGCCATAGGGGTGGGGGTAAACAACTGGTGGGATCAGCTATCAGTGGGGGTGGGGTTGAATAATGATTTAAAAAAATAAAATTGGTCACATGGGAAGGAGGAGGAGTAGGAGGAGGAGGGGCTGGTGCAAAAAAGGTGTACTTGATTTATAACACAGCATTTCTTTCTCTACAAAGAAGGGGATGGCTGCACCTCTCTGTGGGTGGGCCTAGCATGTAAGAAGCACCCACTAACAGGAGCATGGCATAGCATCCAGCAGACGATACTATAGTATTCACTATTAGGAAGGCGGGCCAGTCCCATAATAGCCACATTTTTAGCAGGATGTATTTAGATGCTAAAATCTAACATACACAAATTAAAGTGCAGCAACTTTATTTTGTACATTTCTCATGCAAATAACACATAAATAAAATCTATTTTGTCATAGAGATAGATGAATGAAGGACTTAATTTTGACATAACACAAGGTCATCTTATAACACACACATTCCACGGCATATATCCTAACCCACTGCTCCATGATCCTTCCTCACTATTTACCCATCTGTGTCGCCCCTATCTGTCTGCCTCTCTCCTTTAGAATGTAAGCTCTCTTGAGCAGGGCCCTCGTCCCTCATGTGCTTCTCCTCCCCCTACTTATAATACAATTTACTCCTAACTCCCCAATTGGCACCTAACACTTGGTTGCTAATGCCCTGATGCTTGTTATGCTGCAATGTTCATAAACCATATCCTGGTCCTGTATTGTTTTGTATTATTTTTACAGTTTTTCGTGCATGCTCATTTATGTACTGTGTAAGGCGCTGTGGAACCTTTGAGGCGCCATATAAATAAGTGATAATAATAATAATAATAATAATAATAATACAAAGGGGATGTGAGGGTGACTATTATTAGGATTTTATTACTACCGGGTGGTCTATTGCAAATGGTGGGTGGGAAGTGATTTTATAATGGGGGCCTATGAATATGGGGTAGTACCAGACACTCCCTAGGCAAACTTTTTTCAATAAAAAATTTAAATATAATTTTAAAAATAATTTTTAATTATATTAAATTTAAAAATATTTACAAAAATGACAATATCTGATGGGTTTTGCTTGGAAAAATCATCGGTTAAGTAGTTAAAGAGTCTTGTTTTGCATTGCCTATTATTGACTTTAGTTTTATCACTGACAACTCAGCAGTCTCAAAGCCATCAACTTCAGCTTTGTACCTCAGGCCCACTCCTTCCATGTCTTAGTGGCTTGGCTGGCTGTGCTATGACTATGACAGCCAATTGCTAGTCATGAAAGTTTACACTGCCAGGTTTGACCTGACAGTGTTACTGCATCTGCGTGAATTGAGTTCACGTATGTGCACTTTCGATTTTGATCCCTCTTTGCAACTCACACCTCCTTCCAATAGGAAAGAGTGGGGCTATGGAATTAATGCCATCTGAAGGTGGTGTCATTTACCACATTCAAACTCCTAAAAATGGCAGTTTTCATCATTTGATGAATGTAGGTCAACATGTATGTATGTATATAAATGATGTATGTATGTATGTTGGCTTACATATGATGTATGTACGTATATTTGTATGATTAAGGCGGGTCAATCAGTCTGTCACTCCTAGAAAAGTAGGTGAAAATTAATCTTTTCTTCTTTAAGGAATTATGTATGGGCCCCTCAATCTATCTCTCTTTCCTACTGTAGCTCTCTTTTTAGGCTCTCAACCTTTCCATTCGAGAATTTCACTCTCTTCTAGTCACTGCCTCTTTTAGTCTCTCTTTCACTCTCTCCATTAGTCTTTCTCTAATCTCTCAATCCATTAGACTCACTTTCTCTCCCTCCTTTCTCTCCTATAGTCACTTTCTCCTTTAGGCTCCTTTAGTTTTCACTCTCTCTTTTTTAGTCGCTGTCTACTTTAGTCTCTCATTCTCTTACTCTCAACAATAGCGTCTCTTCTGTTGTTTCTCTTTCTCAAATTACCATTACCTCTTTGTCAGCGGGCCATCTACAGTACAACAAGTTCATTTGTGCTTAACATGTTGTTGTTCCATTGTTATGCATTCACAGTAACCATGGTGCAAGCATGTGTCCAGTACTGTAGCAGACAAGGAATGACTGTATATTCTTGAAGGGCAGTACATTTTTTATAGTAGATAAGTGTGCTGGAAGAGGGGTAGTCTATGATGAGTAAAGTATGCTTGATTGTGTTCTGTGCCAAGTAGGGGGAGTGTACATGTGTGTGACAGTAGTGCAATCTAGACAGAAATGATAAATAAGGATGAAGGTATGAGAAAGTCTGTGTAAGTGTAGTGAGGAAAGAGTAGCCATTGTTTTGTAGTCATTCTGACTGTGAGCTGGTGTCATGTTAACATGTGAGCTGGTGGTATGGGTATGTGCATGGGTGTGAATATGCCGGTGATATTTTTTTTTGTCCCTGAAGTGAAATATTATATAGATGTGCAATGTTTCATCAAAAAATCCCTACATGTGTTTTATAAAATTAAAATGTTGCAGAATTGCATACAAACTATGTTTTGATGCTGCTCTAAAATTAAATAATTAATTATTTTTATATAGCCCTATATGTTTTCAAGTCTTCAAAGAAACTTTATTTCTGATGCAGACCACACCACAGATATATTGGGGCTAATGCTGAGTTGGACAAGTTTGCATAGTAAAAAATATTATAATTTGTTCTGTGCATGCCGAAAATCAGGCCTAATGCACATGTGCCTATGTAGAAGAGAGTCTTGCAGCTGGAGAGGAGGGACAAGGGTAGAAAGAATTGTTCTTGAGCACAAGTGACTTAATTAGTACCCAAGTCAATTTTATTTAACCATCTGGACTCAGGCATGGATATCTGTAAAACCTGGACTGTAAAGGCACCTGTGTGGAGTTTGTATATTCTCCCTGTGCTTGCGTGGGTTACCTCCGGGTACTCCGGTTTCCTCTCACACTCCAAAAATATACTGGTAGGTTAATTGGCTCCCAACATAAATTAACCCTAGTGTGTATGTGTGTGAGCATGTGATAGGGAATATAGGGCCTGATTCAGACCCACTCGCGAGCGGCTGTCCGCTCGCAAGTGGGTCGATGTTCTGGACTGAGCATGCGCACGATGGAGGGAGCTCCGTCGTGCGCATGCGCCAGACGCGACGAGCGAAGGAAAGTCCTTCGCTCGTTGTGTCCGATCAAAGGGGGCGTGCTGTCAATGTTGATTGACAGCACGCCCCCTTTGGTAGGTGTGCCGGGGGCGTGCCTCCCTGATGGGGGCATTCCCACAGGAACGCCTCCCGTCAAAAGCCGGCCCACTGACATCACTAGTGATGTCAGTGGGAGTGATTTTGGCTCTGATAGAGCCAAAATCACTCCGGAGCTTGCGGTTGAAAACCTCAACCGCAGGCTCCGGCTCGCAATTTCGATGGTCGCGATGGTCTCGACCATCGCGGCCATCAAAATGCACGCTCGTATAGCCTGTGGGTGGTGACCCACAGCTATACGAGCGTCCAGAAGGACGCTCCATTTTCATGGAGGCCGGCCCTCATTCAGAGCGTGCGCTCTGCTCAGAGCGTACGGCTCTGAATGAGGGCCATAGAGTGTAAGCTCCACTGGGGCAGGGAATGATGTGAATGGCCAAATATTCTCTGTAAAGCACTGCGGAATATGTGTGCGCTATATAAATAACTGTTAATAAATAAATACATTTGGGAAACTTTGTCTTAGTGAATGTATTTTAATTCTGCAGTTTGGAAACAAATGTATTCAAACTCAATTTTAGCCTCATTGTGCTTACTGAATATATAATGAATCAAATGTAAAATGAATGCATAGATCACTTGAAAATTTAATAAGCCTTCCGTTTCAAGTCTCAGAATAAATATAATGTCACCGGACTATATTGATTCTGATAAATATTGAACATTTTCCATTTCAATATCAATAAATGTATTTTTTATTCTGTAACCCAAGTAAATACTTTTTGCTTAGCAAATGTATATTTCAATATCATTATGTTATAAAACACGTATTTTTTTTCATGATAAAACTAAGTTTGATACAGATGCCACAAATAACTAATACTGTGTTTTACCAAGTAAACAGAATCATAAATTTAAATAATGTCACTTGCTACAGCATTTCCCAAAATAAATTGGATGGATTGGTAATTGTAATTGTTTTGCATTTCTCATATCAACAAGTCATCCTCTGCATTTTGCAATGCACAAATAAGTGACATTTTATAATACAGGAAATGAAAAGCTAAAGTAAAATGGTACACTAAAATATTTATGTCTGACCTGCTTTGATTTGCCGAAATATGTAGTTACTGTCATGTTGATATTTTGCAATAGTACTTCTAATTATACAATAATAAAATTTTATTAAGATGCATGGATTATTGTAAAAGATGCATTAAATGCAAAATATGCACATACCATAAATTAGCAATCATACCCTCTTACTTTGTCATAAACGCCCATAACAATTATTTGCAGACAAATTGTGTGTATTTGTAGAGAAAACCTTCATTGTTTTCCTCCTACTTTTATATTGACATATTGTGACAACATAAGTATATGAAGTTCATTTAGAATCACCATTTACTCTGATAATCTTATGAAATTGGTTAACAATAAAGGAAAATGTACATGTGTTCATTGTTTATAAACTAATAAAGATCCAGAAAGGAGAGATCTACAAAAGATCGATTTTCCATGCTTTACAAATCACCAAAATAAAGGTTACATTTTTATCCCAACTAGTCTATGAAGCTGCAATATTCAGTATTTTATGTTGAATACTGTATATTGAATGATCCTGCATTTGTTTCTGTGTCCAGAGGTGATGGGGGGAGCGTGTGCTAATACCCGGGCTCGGGCTTGCTGGAGGGGCCTGGCAGGGCCCTGGGTCCGATGCTGTCTCTCCTCTCTCTAATACCTGTGCTGCAATATGACCTCTCCTCTGCCTGTGGGGGGAGGGGAGCAATGACACTGATCGTGCCCCCTGCTGGATTTCCACCAGGCTGGGAGGCTCACAGCACCCTCCTCCCCAAAGCGCAACAGTGCTTCACAATTCTACAAATAGGTTTTTTCTTAAGTGGTTGTGGCCAAACCTCCCACATTTAGGCCAGTCTCCTATTAATAATGGAGCCTGGGCAAGCTCTGTATGGCCGTGGGCCATATTCAATTTGAGGTGAAAACCCATTATGTCCTTATCACTGTATTCAATTTCAAAAAATTTTCACCGATGGGAAAAGTCTTTGAAAAAAACAGGGATAAGTTTTCGCCACTGAATAGGTGGCGAAAAAAAGTGCAGAATTGGGGTTTAGGGGTGCGGGCTTAAAAAATAGCCTGCACCCCTGGGAGAGACCCCTACAAGTATTCTGTTATAAAAAACCTTAAAAAAGAGTTCAGGACACCCTAAAAAATGTAGTTTAATTTTGGGGTTTAAAAAAAAAATAGGGAAACAAAGTTTTAAAGTAGCGAAATTGATTCAGGGGGGTCCCCATGTATGCGGCATGTACCCCAAATTTGATGCAACTATTTTTTTTTGCAAAAAAAAAAACCTAAGTGCTATTCTTCACCCCTTCTTCATAGGCGCATTTATGCACCTGCCGTGGCTATTTAGAAACCCTACTTACCTTCTGTAGGCCAAAACAGTTTACCCATAGTGATCCCCCATGTCAGGACATCATTAGGGGGTCCCTGGATGATTTCCCGAAAATTCCCTGATTTTTTCCATGCTTACCTATCCGCCGGGTCCCGATTCCTCAGCTTCTGGAATTGAATACTGGGATAAGCTGGCATGCACCAGATACTTTTCCCCCATCAAAAGCTCTGATGTGGTGGGAAAAGTCTGACATGTGAAAAGCCTGGACTTTTCGCTCCTAATTTAATACCCCCTATGTATGTACACATACACATTTATAGAACACCTATACTGACATCCAGAACACTCCAAGAAAATAGATTTGGATAGCAGTTTTCTGCTGCATGTTCAGGCAAATGCTACAAAATAAAGACAAAATAACATTCCAAGTAGACCAAAGTTAAGGTCATTGAGTTGTACCAGTCAGGAAAAGGGTACAAGAATAATAGCAAGTCATTATTTATACACCAAAGCAAAGCTTAATTCATCATAAAAAATGGACAAAATATGGAACAACTGTGAATCTGCATTTAAGAGATTGTCCTCAAAACTGAGTCTCCAGGTGAGAAGAGCTGTAGGGGAGGCAAGCAGCTGTGTTATTACCCAAATGAGAATATACTTATTATTTTTTCAAGCATGTAAAATATGTTTATGTTCAGCAATAAAAACATGTCTTTCAAATTGCATATTTCAAAAAGTCTCTTGTCTTCATGTTTGTGTAAATGTTAAATCATTTATTAGACTTTTGCATATTTAAAAAATTACATACATTTTTTAACAATGTTTTAAGGGTAAAAATTATTTTATATTCAGATGACTGATGTTGGGAGAGAGGCCTGACCATGTCTTGGAGGTGAATAACTTTTACAAAAGCTCAAAATAGAAGTTGCTTTAATTCCGACCAATAACTGGCATATTCTATAACTGCAGGGTGACCAATGCCAGTGCCAAATGATGCTCTCTTTTCCTCTCTCACCATTTCTTTGACTCACCAATTATTGTTGGAGAATCATTTGTGACAGTTGTCAACAATCTCTTTTAAAGGGCCCACTAGCATTTTTGGACAATGGTGGTATAGGCAGCATGGTTGTACAACCCTCTTCCATGGACTCACTTGCACCTTTATTGCTAAGGTCAGCCATTACAAGGACAGAGACACCATACTTATTGCTTATTAGATTGCAAGGCCCATTAGAGTCTCTGCCTTCTTGGACCATTTTGTGGATGCCCAAAAGAGCCGTGATTAATTGATTAAATTGAATAGAAGACTGTGGGAGTTAAAATTACTATTTTTTATGTTATTTTCCACTAGACTCATGGTGATGTCTGCAGGTAAGGCAATATTATTTGACACTACACAAGGAAATATTTGGTTCTGCTGTTCATCAGCTAAAGCAGTTATTATAATTTCCTTTGCATTAAATTTGATATCCACTGTATGTTGTCTTCTAATATCTGTTTGTATTTTATTGCTGCCTAGATATGTATGCATTGCTATATATTTTATGTGGTTTGTGTTTATTTTCTGTGCTTTTCTTGTCTTATATTGTTATTTTTAATTTACTTAGACTCCAAAAGACCAAGATCAGTTGGTGCTTGCTTTCTGCTCTCCATTACTCCTGAGGTGGGTGGTGGGGGGTACGACTTTGACTGCCATCGCTGGGGTACAATTCTCTATGGCTACATTACCTTTGATTTTTTTCCCAACAGGGTTTGAGGTTGAGAAGTACCTAAGTTATGGTCAGCTATACATGGTGGAAGGGGTTTTTATACAATTGGGTTTTTATGTGTTCCTGGTAGAATTTTATGTGTGTGCTGTTTTGCACATTACAGTATTTTCAGGAAATGCATCTCACTACTTTATATTATATATTATTAGTGAGATATATAGCATTTACAATCCACCTATTTATCTTGCAGCCTTTTATGCTATAGTAATGTACATTATGTTGATTTGTTTTCACTACTCAAACTATTGCTATTTCCTGTGCTAATGTGTGTTTTGGCTACTTTGGAGTGTATTTGGAATGTCAGAGGTTTGAACAATAAAATGAAGTATTCTTTGGTGCTGAGACAAGCTAGGAAACAAGACACTGACATTATATGTCTCCTTGAGATGCACTTGGTTGAAGAAAAGGCCCTCACTTTGAAGGGTGGGCTGACAATATCATGCATCCTACACTGATAAATCTAGGGGAGTGTCAATACTTGTTAATCCTTGTCTCTTCCTTATGTTGAACAGAAATTACCGCCTTGAAAGATATGTTCTCTTCAAGATTTATTAATTAAACCTCCATTCAGTTACTTTAGGTATACATTCCTTCCATATACAATAGTGTAGTAATATGTGTAGGTGATTTAACTAATGTTGTTGATGATAATATTGACTGAACAAGCTAGAATTGCAGTATATTCCAGCTGTGTGGGGGAAAAATATTTCTGCCTCCTTGATGGAGGAGTTGGGTAGAGTGGACATGTGGAGGCTGTGACTCCTGGATGTAGTCTAGTTTTCATATTTTTCTTCATCACACAGGGCATTCTCATGTGTAGGTTTGATTCTCCTCTCATGCAGACTGGTTCTGATGGTTCCTTAGGTGGACTATGGGCCAAAAGGTACATCTGATCAACCCCGTCTCTTTTTTTGACCTAGCAGACAGCCATTATGGAGAAGCAATACATTTTGGTGAATTAAGATATGGATAAGGTTATTTTAACTCTATCTTGCTCACTACACATCCTACAGTGGTCTGATATGCTTTTAAAACCTTTTGGTGGGGCACATTAAACATATTTCTAAACTAAAGAAATTCTTGGCTCAAACTGAATTGAAATTTGTGGAGTATTGAAAGGGTATGCTGGGGGAATCTAAATATTTGCATACATAGGAAGCCTCTGGTAAGAGCCTAGCTGTCATCTGGATTTACAGTGAGAATTGGTATTCCCCTCTACAATTGCTTCAGTCTTGCCTCAAGTACATGTTAGATCGAAGCATGACCTGTGCTTTTTCTGATAAGTAGTCCATGTTGGGTAATCCACTTAGCACTAAAATGTCTGCACAGTTTCAGCAAATTTAGTCAAATATTCTGCACAGAGTTTATTTGACTCCATCAAAGTTGGATAGGTTTGATTGGGTTTGTCCCATACATTAAGTTGGCTCTGTCCCATGTAATTTGTGGCACATTGTTTGCCCTTCAATTCTGTTTTTTTATGGCAGGGCATTCAATTGTATCAGAATAATGTTTGTCTCTATCTTGTTGAGTTCACCTTCTACAGTATGTGCTTACTTGGTCATTGCTCACCTTGGTTACTAGTGACACTCAACTATATCTACATAACCTATTGATGTGGGGTCATACAGTACTGCAAGGGGAGAGATGGGGACAGGTGGGTGTAGAAAATGTGTATATTCTAGTGGATTTGAATAAAGTGTATCAATATTGTGGTGGTTGTGAATGTCTGTTGTGTGGTGACAATGATGCTTGTGTGTATATGTTGCTGGATTTAAAATTATTGAAAAAGGCACATGGTGCTGAAATGCATTAACAAATGGACTCCAGAGACAACAGATGCCTACATTCCAGCATAACAGGTGCTCTCCCCTCTCCTGTTGGGGAGTTATAAGATCTTGCACATATTGCAAGATTCCAGGACTATTTGACTGCAAACCCAGGAGCCCCAGCTAGCTGAGATGCATAGCTACAGCATCCCCAGCCACAGAAATGGTACCCGGTGTTCAGAAGACACTGTTCACCACTGTAAACAATGCAAAAGGATAGCTGCCACACACCAGGTACTGGAAGCTGAGCCGGCATAGCCACTCAGCAGTGTATCCCCAGCACTTATTACAACTAGAATCTGGGATGTCCCATCACTGCCACAGTGTGGAGAACACACAAGACACTGAGAAACTTACTGGTAAGTGAATTACCCAAGGTGGGATGCCGTGTGGTTTTGAATCCACAACTGGACTATTTCTCTACTAACAACACTTTTAGTTTAGACAATTGAGGAACATAGTTTTAGGCTCAGAGATTATGTAAAATGTGTTCCCAAAAAATCACCCCACGTCCACTTCCCAAAGATGTCCCCCATAAATTAGACTATAATGAACTAGAAAGGTATACCACAAAGGGTAATCTTACAGGATCAACCTGATAGAGATTACTGTAACTCCTCTGTAAATGTGTATCACAGAAACTAAAGATTTTTCCTACTACACCCAGTGTCACATGTTATATCCAGCAACATATAGACACAAGCACCATTGTCACCACACAGCAGATATGCACACCCACAATATTGAAACACATTTTCCACACCCACTAGGATACACACATTTTCTACACCTCACCCCATGCAGCACTATCATCCCCCATTTTACTAAACACACAGGAAGTTTAGATACCTTTCAGATACAGCAGTACCACACAACCCCCATCCAACCCTCCCATGTGGGCAACATATATATTTATAATAACCTATTGATGTAAGTGAAGGTGGTTGTAACTAGAAAGTGGATCTCTTCTGCCACTCCATCTGTTGGTTAATGAGACAGTAGGACATTAGCACTTTGTGTATTCAGGAGGAACTGTATACTAAAGTTTCATGGGTGTGGGGTAGGTGGGATGATTCTTTTCACTCCTTGCCCAAAACTGTAGCTCTCTATCCTATGTAACTATTCATAGTAACTATGTAACTATTGAACTGTCCTAAATAGATAGTTTGTTAATCTATGTACCCAGTTTTTAGCATTATATACACACACTGATAAAGTTTGAACTTCTGACATAGTTAGTTAGACTAATGGGTAATCTTTATTATGAAAATGTATGCTTGTTTCTGTTAGATTGTAAAAATAGAGAAGCATGTGTTATTATTACAAGTAATTTTCATGCAATATAATGCTTTGTTTTTCCTTTCTTGTTTTGAGAAGTGCCTCCTTGAACTTGTGTAATTTTTTTGTATTTTTCTTGTTCCCGTAAATCAAAAACTCTAAGAAAGCATCCACACAGCTTAACTCACATTAAAGTGCTACAACTTTATTTTGTACATCTCTCATGTAAATAACATATAATCACAATCTATTTTTTTGACATAGAGATAGATGAATGAAAGACTTAATTTTGACATAACATCAGGTCATCTTATACACACACATTCTGCAGCACATATCCTAACCCACTACTCCATGCTCCTTCCTCACTATCTACCCCATCTGTCTCGCCCCTGTCTGTCTGCCTCTCCCACACATGCTTCTCCTATTCCTACTTATAGTATCATTTACTCCCCCTCTGCCTTGGTCTGGAACCGCTACTCCTCAAACATCCACCAATGCGTTTTAGCTCATAAAAAACCTTTGTCAAGGTGTGACAAAGGCATTTTATGAGCTTATTCCCCATTGAGGCTTTGTGCAAGGTTCACTACAGTATTTATATTTGTCGATCTTATGGTGAATTGTGGGTGTACACCTTACTAACCTTCTGCAGCACTGCTCTCATATTCGTGAAGCACTCTGATTATTAATATTTTTTGTATTGTATACCTTTTTTCCCTAATTGGCACCTAACATTTGGTTGCGGAGTCCCTGCTGCTTGTGTTATACAGCTATGTTTATAAACCTTGTCCTTGTCTTGCATTTTATTGTACGGCTAATAACTGTTTTTCTTGTGTGCTCATTTATGTACTATGTAAGGCTCTGCGGAACCTTTGTGGCGCCATATAAATAAAGGATAATAATAAAGGATAATAATAACTCTTACTTGATACTTGTGATTATGATGTCTGTAAAAATGTCAGGAGTAGACATTAACATTCTAAATTGGTTACATTTGTTCTTTTGGATATGTATTTTCTGTTATCTAAATTACTTTGCAATGGCCCAGATATAATGAGATTGATGGTTAAATCTTACAGGGATTTAAAATTCTTATAGATTGCATAGCTTTCTCATAAGAACCAGTCGACCCTAAAAGCATTCTTCCAGTATAAATGTTTGACCCCTTTTAAAATCCAAAGAGCTTTGCTGGCCAACGTGTGTACACCAACACATTGACTGGATCCTCTCAATATTTTTAATAAAACCTTACAGAGTAGTGCTGCAAGAATAAAGGCATAAAAACCCATAAGATAGGTCCATGGGGAATTTTCCATACCAATTTAGTCCATGATGGAGTAGCAAAACACATGAGGTTCAATGGTCCTTAAGATTGACTATGAAAAGTACATCAATATTAATATTCTACTTACAACTTGATTGTGTCTACCTGTACACTAATTTTATACTACTTATCTTTCATACACAGTATTTGACCAACCATAGGAGCTTTCAGAATACAGAAATAAAAGGGAAGTGTCAGTTTTTCCATCCTGTATATATTTGAAGCCCTAAATGTTGCTCTCTTCTGTTCCCCTATTCATAGTGCCAAATTCTTTAACACTTAACTTCATACACTGTAAACCAATGTATGACCAATGTATGACCACAATTACTCTGTAAGTATTTACACTGTTAACCTGAAAAACATACCTTGAGTCAGAAAAAAGAAACACTATAACATGGAGTGATGATGAAGTAAGACTGAATAGTGATTACAATTTATCATGGCAGGAAAATGCATCCCACAAAAATATGGAACCACTATAAGCATTCACTGTTGAAATAAAGTATGCATTGCTATAGAGTCCTTTAGTTTGGCACCACATACTGTATATATTCATCTACTTATAATAAACATCATGACTAAAAATTATTCATTTGACCATTTCATCTTCATCTACTGTCCAGTAGTCCATTGCCTGCACAAAACACACAAATATGCATTGTCAGACGTGAAGAGTAGTTTATGCACTGGAGCCTAATTATGGTTTCATTAGACCTTTTTTAAAGTAATTGCTCATAGGTTAAAATTTGCATTCAATTGATCTGTAGTTGATTGCATGCCAGTGCTTCTGCCTTCTATTGTCTTTGGCTGATGATGATTTACCTTTGGAGATCCATGTTGTCATCACCTTGGATACTGTTGTTAGTGAAAAATTAGCTCCTTTTAAATCAATTAAACCAAGTATCCCTCTTACCTCTCTAAAGATCATTAAGGTCTCTTACTACAGCCAGTATAATTTATTATTAATTAATAATAATTATCGGCAACTAGCCCAGTATTGTTATCCCTGGCCATTCTGAAAATACTGTACATCTCATTGATTAATTCCTGAACAACAAATGTGTGATAGTCCTTGCTTACAATGTGCTATGTGTTTGTTATGTATTTAGGTTGCGGTCATGTTGTTATCCACTAACTATCTGCACTTCATTTCTATTTGTTTTATAATAAAATAAAAAATATTTAATAGATTTTGCTTGAATATCGTATTTGAGCATGTACCATTTATAATTGTGGGTTCCATTGTGTGCAGGTTTGAGAGTAATGTAAAATGTACCTTT
Source organism: Taudactylus pleione (assembly GCA_031769625.1). Classification (NCBI taxonomy): domain Eukaryota; kingdom Metazoa; phylum Chordata; class Amphibia; order Anura; family Myobatrachidae; genus Taudactylus; species Taudactylus pleione. The sequence goes on from JAUIMM010000390.1 coordinate 190,897, forward strand.
TAGTTCAAGTAAGAGAACAGTCAATCCAGCAGAGATGGCAGAGAAATAAAAAATTAATACTGTCCACCTGATTGGGTATAACTAATACTCAGCTAACTTTATTGTGTAAGCTGCAATATTACAAAAGTACAAATGACAATTAAATGAAATGTACTGGAGACCTGCCACTCAGGAATCTAGGGTCCTGCTCATACAAAAAACAATAATAAAATGCAAGTTTCCTTATTAACAGTTTCTGATTAAGGATATTAAAGGAATTTGTTTAAAGGAAGATCATTTTTATTTACTGATTATGTGGTTTAAACTTTATCCAAACTAATCATGTAATAACCTAATTTCCATATAGGCAGATATTTTTGGGGAGCTTCCTGACTGTAGTGTCATTCAAGAAAAAAAGAAAAAAAAATCTCTTTCGCATTCTAGCACAAACATTTAATAAACTTTTCAAATAGAATGTCACCTCTCATAAACTTTGGAGGCCTTATATACATAAAATATTTTACCTTTATTTAAAAGTATTATTTTGTATAGGTAGAATTACATAAAACAAGATGAAAGCGCACCCATGATTATTTTATTGATTTTATAACTAAAATTTGAATGTGTAAAATGAAATTTGGTTTACTATGTTTTATTTGGAATTATAAAAAGCCAGAGATCCCCAGTCTGTAATACTAACTAGTGATAATGAAAGAAGGCTGGCAGGGCTTAATAATGTTTTTTTCTCTTCTATGTAGCAGATCGTTAAAAAAAAAAAAAAGATAATTTCATGGATGAGTAGGTTGCCATGCTCCAAATGGCACAAATAAATTCTTTCTGTTCCATCCATTTCATATCAATTCATTTTATAGGGTGCCTCTTCCCTTTTTTACCTTAGTATTAGTAACATTTGCTTCTCATGGTATCTTTTATGATTTCTAGCCAGCAAATTTCACTTGAAATCCACTAAAAACAGTATGACTTCATGTATTACTAATCCTGTTTTCCTCTTATAAATCTCCTATGTTCTGAGGGATAAGTAGTTGCATATAAACTGTGTAGGTCTCCAATATATAAAGTTTACATCACCAGCTTGTAAAATGTTACTTAGGTGTTTGTGTCTTTACTGAGATCTGTAAACTCATACAAGCATTTGCATATGATTGTGTGTGTGTGTATATATATATATATATATATATATATATATATATTAGGGATGAGCGGGTTCGGATCTCTGAAATCCGAACCCCCCCAATCTGAGTCGTATCTGAGTCAGGCTCGACTTTTCCCGCTTGACTCGGACCTGAAATCGAGGCAAAAGACTCGGATCTGAAATCGAGGCAAAACGTCATCATCCCGCCTTCTGGATCTCGCGGGTTTTGGATTCTATATAAAAGGTCCCCTCGTCAGTGCCATTTCTCTCTCCGGCTGTGGACAGTGAAGAGGGAGGGTGGGAGCTAGGGCTGGCTGGGATGTGTTGTGCTGTTGTTGTCCATAGGGGCTGTGACCACTCAGTCCATAGGGGCTGACTGGGCTGTGTTGTGCTGCTGTTGTCCATAGGAGCTGGCTGGGCTGTGTTGTGCTGCTGTCATATGGGCTGGCTGGGCAGTGTTGTGCAGTCAGTTGTCCATAGGGGCTGTGTCCACTCCAAAGTCTATAGGGGCTGGCTGGACTGTGTTGTGCAGTGTCTCATAAAGGCTGTAGTCCTAGAGGTGCTGTAGTGTTGTCCAGGGGGTGATCTCTGCATCAGGGGTGCTCCCCCAAAGTGCACTCCAAAAAAAATAAAAAATAAATTCTGTTTGTGAATTGTGTGCGCAGTAGCCGCACATGCATCAACAAAGTAGAGCCAAGCGTGTGTCTGTGTCATAAATCAAGGGCCGGCTGGATTGTCTGTTAAAGGATCTGTAACCCCCAAAGTGCACTCCAAAAAATATATATATTTTTTTGTGTTTGTGAATTGTGTGCGCAGTAGCCACATGTGCATCAACAAAGTAATGCCAAGTGTGCGCCTGTGTCATAAGTAAAGGGCCAGCTGGCTTGACCATTAAAGGGTGCTGTAATCCCCAAAGTGCACTCCAAACAAAATAAAAAACTATTTTCTGTGTTTGTGAAATGTGTGCACTGTGGCTGCACGTGCATCAACAAAGGAGCAGCGCCAAGTGTGCGCCTGTGTCATAAGTAAAGGGTCAGCTGGCTTGTCTGTTAAAGGGTGGTGTAACCCCAAAGTGCACTCCAAAAAAAAATAATATTTTTTTGTATTTGTGAATTGTGTGCGCAGTAGCCGCACGTGCATCAACAAAGTAGCGCCAAGCATGTGCCTGTGTCATAAGTAAAGGGTCAGCTGGCTCATCTGTTAAAGGGTGGTGTAACCCCCAAAGTGCACTCCAAACAAAATAAAAAATTATTATCTGTGTTTGTGAATTGTGTGCACTGTGGCTGCACGTGCATCAACAAAGGAGCAGCGCCAAGCATGCGCCTGTGTCCCATAAGTAAAGGGCTGACTGGCTCATCTCTTAAAGGGTGGTGTAACCCCCAAAGTGCACTCCAACAAAAATAAAAAAATATTTTCTGTGTTTGAGAATTGTGTGCACTGTATGTGCATCCTCATAGCAGCAGCGCCAAGTGTGCATCTGTCCGTTAAAGGGTGGTGTAACCCCCAAAGTGCACTCCAAAAAAAGAAAACATTTTCTTCTGTGTTTCTGAATTGTGTGCACTGTACGTGCATCCTCAAAGCAGCAGCGCCAAGCGTGCATCTGTCTGTTAAAGGGTGGTGTAACCCCAAAGTGCGCTCCAACAAAATAAAATAATCTTTTTTTCTGTGTTTGTGTGTGAAATGTATGCGCAGTAGCCGCACCTGCATCCTCAAAGCAGCAGCGCCAAGCATGCGTCTGTCTGTTAAAGGGTGGTGTAACCCCCAAAGTGCGCTCCAACAAAATAAAATAATATTCTTTTTTTCTGTTTGTGTGTGAAATGTATGCGCAGTAGCCGCACCTGCATCCTCAAAGCAGCAGCACCAAGTGTGCATCTGTCTGATAAAGGGTGGTGTAAACCCCAAAGTGCACTCCACAAAAAATAAAAAATTCTTCTTTTTTTCTGTCTTTGTGAATTGTGTGGGCTGTAGCTGCACCTGCATCCTCAAAGCAGCAGCCCCAAGCGTGCGTCTGTCTGTTAAAGGGTGGTATAACCCCAAAAGTGCGCTCATACAATATAAAATAATCTTTTTTTCTGTGTTTGTGTGTGAAATGTATGCGCAGTAGCAGCACCTGCATCCTCAAAGCAGCAGCGCCAAGCGTGCGTCTGTCTGATAAAGGGTGTTGTAACCCCCAAAGTGTGCTCCACAAAAAAAAACAACTTCTTTTTTTCTGTCTTTGTGAATTGTGTGGGCTGTAGCCGCACCTGCATCCTCAAAGCAGCAGCGCCAAGCGTGTGTCTGTCTGTTAAAGGGTGGTGTAACCCCCAAAGTGCACTCCAACAAAAATAAAACATTTTCTTCTGTGTTTGTGAATTGTGTACACTGTACATGCATCAACAAAGGAGCAGCGCCAAGTGTGCGCCTGTGTCCCATAAGTCTGCTAAAGGGTGGTGTAACCCCCAAAAGTGCGCTCCACAAAAAATAAAAAATAAAAATTTTCTGGGTCTGTGTGTGAAATGTATGCGCAGTAGCTGCAAATGCATCAACACAGTAGAACCAAGCGTGCACCTGTGTCATAAGTCCACGGCCAGTTTGGACATCTGGTCCGGACTGAAGGACGTGCCAACAATTTCTGACATGTCTACTGTCACTGCATATGATACTGTCACCACTGACAGAATGGTGGAGGTTTACATTGGTGACAGCATCCAAGAAGGAATTTCAGACAGTCCATACCTGTACTGGCAGGAAAAAGAGGCAATTTGTAGGCCCCTGTACAAACTGGCTCTATTTTACCTAAGTTGCCCCCTCTCCAGTGTGTACTCTGAAAGAGTGTTTAGTGCAGCCGGGAACCTTGTCAGCGAAAGGCGTAGGAGGTTGCTTCCACAAAATGTGGAGAAGATGATGTTCATAAAAATGAATTATCAACTCTTCCAAGGAGACCAGCCTCCAGAACGTATAGAGGGACCTGTGTGGTGGATTCCAGAGGGGATGAATTAATAGTCTGTGAGGATGAGGATGTACACAACACTGAAGAGGGTGAAGAATCAGTGGATGAGGAGGATGAGGGTAACATCTTGCCTCCATAGAGCCAGTTTGTGCAGGGACAGATTAATTGCCAGCTTGTTTTGTGGGGGCCCAAATGAACCAATCATTTCAGCCACAGTCGAGTGGCAGACCCTGGCACTGAAATGATTGGTTTGTTAAAGTGTGCATGTCCTGTTTATACAACATAAGGGTGGGTGGGAGGGCCCAAGGACAATTCCATCTTCCACCTCTTTTTTTTCTTTGCATTATGTACTGTTTGGGGCCTAGTTTTTCAAACTGCCATCCTGTCAGCCACTGCAGTGTCACTCCTAGATGGGCCACGTGTTTGTGCCGCCCACTCTTATCGCTTAGCATAGTCATCCAGCTACCTCGGTGCAACATTTTGGACATAAAAACACTATTGTGAGGTGTGAGGTGTTCAGAATAGACTGGAAATGAGTGGAAATCAATGTTATTGAGGTTAATAATAGCATAGGAGCAGAAAAACCCACAAATTCTGTGATTTTAGCTGTTTTTATGCTTTTTTTCAAAAAAAATACAGATCCAAAACACAAATCCCAGAACCCAAAACACGGAAGGGTGGTTTTGGCAAAACCAATCCAGATCCAAAACACGAAGAAAGATCCAGATCCGAAACCAAAACACAAAACACGAAAAGTGGCCGGTGCACAAACACGCCCATCAGCTATCAGCCATAACATTAAAACAAATGACAAAATGACATGTGAGGTGAATACCTTACCTTATCTTGCATTGCCACCTGTCAAGGGGTGAGGTATATTAGGCAGCAAGTAAACAGTCCATAGGCGTCTTTATAATGGGTGCAAGTTGTGCGGGGCACAGGAGCCCCACACTGCACACCCGGCATCCATAGGTAATTATACTTACCTTTCTGCAGACTCCGGGGTGCTGCTTGGGAGTGCTGGAATGGCACTGCAGAGCACCAAAAAATCACTTGGAAAATGGTGGCGGCCATTTCCCGGTGATCTGCGTATGCATAGAAAATATGTCACTGGGAAAGGGTGAGCGCCATTTTTCCATAGACCTGCGTATGTGCAGTAGATTCTGGCATGAAGACAGAATCTACAAGACTGCACTCAGTGCGCTGACAGAGAATAAGGGGCCCAAATGGAGGCTGCACATGGCCCCCCTCCTCTATTAAAATGCCCCTGGCCTTACACTTTGCCCTCTATTGAGCTACCTATGGAACTCAGATAGGTCTGAATATAATTTTTCAATACTGTTGGGTTGGATATCAGGGGATGAACAGGTTGCAAACTAGTCCCATCTAACCTATAGAGTTATTAACTTGTGTGCAGGTTAAAAAACACAAAGCAATTTTCCAACAACAGTTTTGATTTCTCCAACAGGACATTTATCAGGGAAATGTCAGATTACATGCATGCATGGTTTCTAGACTGCATAAAACAAACATATTTCACTATATTTCATAGTATAGTAAAATAGACTTGCTGAGCTTGTAAGGATTTGGGATTTCAGTAAACAGATCTAATGCTGTATACAGTATAATTCAAGTATTCTGAAAGCATTACCTGCTCATTCAGGTTAGAAATGAACTTGGCAAGCTCATATATTCTTTGTCCAGTTGCACAGTCAAACCTAGACCTAATAGGATGGCTCAGTATAGTCAATCCCCTTTACCTGATCAATAGACCCAATAAGATTGGTTCAAATTCCAAGTACTTACTGGAATTTATTTTGGGTAGAATATAGGCTTTTGGTCTACATAAAGATTACATATTGCCATGTTCTCTCTTTCTTGCACTACATCAGTATAGTTCTGACTAGGGATTATGACTCTTTTGGACTGGTACATGATAATGTCACTGTGATTAGATTTCAAAGTCTCCAAAGAGTTTGCTACTGTACTTTGTTTATTTGCCAAAAGCAATAGGACATTAAGCTTGAGCCTTACCTGGTCTGCACATGGGTGAACAGCATGGCTATACAGCAGTGTTTCCCAAAGTACACTAATAGTCCCAGTTTTAAGGATATCCATGCTTGAGCACATATGGTTAAATTAAAAAATATGAGGTATTAATTAAGTCACCTGTGCTTATGTGTGGCTATCCTTAAAACCTGGACAGTCAGTCTGCCTTGCAGAACAAGTTTGGAGAATACTGCTGTACATTATGACTTTATGGCAGGCAGAGCATTCTAGGAAAGATGGTGATTATACTTATTTTTGGTAGTATTGTCTATTAGGCTGTGGCTCATGACCTTTTTGGCTTTGTCAGTGGTAGTTATGGAATTCTGTGAAAATCTGCACAGGAAGTCATTTTCTGATATACAGTATGATGGTCTGTTAATACATTGTATTAGTTTAGTTGGTACACTCTAGAATATATAACATACACGGAAAATTAAATTACTGTAGCTGCATTAAGTTGAGATTTTACCATGGGTAAACTTAATGTGCATATCATGGGCTTTTTTAAATTTAAACATGTGACCCTCACTATTCTATTAGAAAAAGCTTATTGTGGCATTCTTGTGGTAATTCTGCTGTGTGCAACTTGGGGGAAAGTACATGAAGGAGTGGGGAAAGCACCCTGGACCCCAGACTATTAGAGAATAACATTGGATAACAATATAAAAGTCCATTAGTGGCCATAAGCAAAGGTTCTTAAAAGGTGTCAAATGGCTGAATTTTTTATTAACACTGGAAATTTATAGTAAAAATATTTTTCACCAAATTAAAATCTCTAGAATTTTTGAAGGGTACAGAAATATGTATGTAATGTGGTTTTTAAGTATTTTTAAGCAAATATGAAAAATGCTGAAGAAATACTCCCATGCAAAAACTTATTTGCCATCGGTACAATACCCCAAAATACAGGTCCCACATAATTATTGAGCTTTTTGCAGAAATGCACCTTAAAAGTGACATGCCAAATTATGCTATGATCCAAAGTACAACATTTTTCTAAGAGGTGTATCAGAGGTTCTGCACTCATTTCCAACATATTTGCTATAAAATAAAGATTTTTCCCTCATTTTCACCTACTCAAGGCCTGCCATCAAAAGTCCACATTAAATCCCTTTGAGACCCACATTAACAGATTTGCTAATTGAATAGCAAATAGTTGCTGCCACTGCTTTTTATTACCTGTGTTAATCCACATTAATGGAACCCACAGCTAATTGAATTTAGGTCTTAGTAAATCAGTAAATCTAAGAAAGGATGAAGAAAATCTGCTGGTGGAGCATCCAAGGATAAAAATAGCATAGGACCCGAATGCTGTATGGTCTAAATTGTGGAAAATTATAATCTTTAATTCATATTTTATTTCAACATTACCACATTTTTATACAAAATATCAGATAAATATTATTATATTAAAAAATGATCAGAGGCTTTCTATAATTAACATAATAAACATGTATGTGTTATTTTTATATATCACACACTGTCTTACTTGAAGAAAAAATGCATTCTTTTTTAATGGCTGGACTGAAAAAAAATAGTTTAAATTGCTCTAGAAAATTGGTTAAAAACGAACAAAATCTATTTTATCATACACATTCATTTTGAAGATAACAATTATAATAATTTCAGAATGTAATCTAAAACTTTAGCATTGAAGTTTTAAATAAATCTTTTTAGAGCATATATAAAAATACAGGTCGGAAATTGGAAATTACATCTTATGTTTTACTTAGACACATTACAAATATCTATATTTGAAAATGCCATTATTTCAGAGCAAAAGAATCAAATGCTCTCAGAATGTATCAATAAATATATTTTAGCACCAAGATTGCTATCACTGAGAGTAAAGAGACTGCCTGCTTTGTTTAGATGTGATCAGCAAATCTTTTATAAAAAGCATGTTGTTTCTCACTTTACTCAAGGGAAACTATCAGGCCGGGATATCACATTTATTATGATTAAGTAAAAGGTGAACTATCACTAAGAACTGCAACATTAAGGAAAAGGCTGAGAGAGCTGAGCATGAAGATCACAGTGTGAAGATAATAGGTCCAATGCATCAAACATAATGGTGTGAATGATCTCATGACATTATTTCCAATGAATGTTGAGTCCACTCTATATACATTTGTGAGCAGATAATACAAGAAACCCGAAACTACAGTTTCCACTTCCTATTCATAAAATGGATGTGAAAATGGAAGTAATTTTAGATACTAGATGGCTATCTGAAGCCAATAAAAGGTGTATATAGCTCATTTTCTTTTTTTAGCAATATAAAAAAAGAGCTGCTCAGATACAATATCATGTTTCTAAACTGTTGTAAGGCCCTACTACTAAAACGCACATTTTGTTCTGTAACATGTCCGTAGGATATAAAATAAATATATCTAATTATTGTGTTAAACTCATTTAGTGCCTTATTATTAGAATCATTTTGTTATCATATGCCAATAGTGCTGGTGCAAGCTTCCTTACACCATTGTATACCCATCTTTGGCCATTCTCTCTTCCTGACCTTGTATAGAACAGGATGGTTATATTCTCCTCTTCAGAATATGGAACTGTGCTCTTACATTATAGCTCAGCACTGTACTCCATCCTATTAGTAAGATGGTGGAGCAGCAGCCAGTGACTACTCAGAAATATGCTGTTAGTTGTTTTACTTATATGTCAGTGGCTAACACATAGTGATGAGGAGCCAAGAAGAAACAAAACACTGAATGAGCACATTGTGTCCCTTATACAATGCTTTTGGAACCTTCTAAATCCTGGTGCCCTAGATAACCTCCCTAGATTTGCTTAAAGGCAGGAGTTCCAGGAGGGGAGATGGTTGGTAACCGATTACTCATGGGCATCTGTAGAGGCCAAGAAGTGCATGCCACCTTTCATTTCACTCTTGTGTGCACACCATAGTTAGGAATACAGTGAGGAAATATAGCCATGCTTACTTTAATGGCCATACATTCCAGCACCATGGCCAGACCAAGTCTCGATGGTACTGCTTAGAGGTTGCCCTGGCCATGTTTGCCATAGTGAGGTGGGATTCTCAAATCCACTCAAACTTCTTTTTAAAGTTTAAATAGTGATATTATACTACTTTAGATTTATAACACTGAATATATTTAAAAAAGTACTGGAAATCAGGATGCGCTGATGTCAAAACGATAATGTTATAAATGTAAAATATATCATCTAAGTACTTTCCTTAGTACAGTAGTTATAGGTTCCATATTCGGTAGACCTTTCTTGAATGATGGTAATCTGTCACAAGTAAGACATAATGTATTGCCAAAACATTGTGTAATGTTGGAACTTCAAGATTTATTTTCATAAAAATAGTGTGTAACACACTATACACACTTCTGTAAACAATATGTATAAAAAGAGAGACTGATAAAAATGGCAAATTGCCAGCAGTCCCTCTAATAAGGGCCCATAGATCTTAAAGCTGGAGGTGTCTGGACACCCTCTCCTTGGTTCCTTATCAGGGGATTGCTCAGGTATTTCCTGAAATACAAAGTCTTGTCACACTTCACCTATGTGCTTCGGGAGTGGCCTCTCCTTTCCTCAAGGCTGTGTGACAGGAATCCCTAAACTCTCCCTTAAATACTATATGTGGCAAGCTCTTCCAGGTCAAAGTTCACCCTGTCTACAAATCTTTTCATAATGGACATTTCATAAATACAATGATCACAAATATACAGTCCTGTGGTGGAGTCAATAAACCCACACTTTGTTTTTAATAAAATTTCACTGCTGCAAAGTACTAAAAACCCTTTGTAAAGATGAACTTTCTGCCGGACCGGAAGTACATCATTCTCCACTTCCGGTTACGGCGATTTCAGGCTATCCCACTAATAACTTCATCCTCCTGGCATCTGCCAGCTTCCATTTAATGCCACCTCCTTAAATAGTTAGTCCACTTTCCCCACACAGTCAGACTCCTCTATTCACGCCATTCCTCTAGTGGATCTGCTTACTTCCTGCACTTAAAAACTCATGTTGGACCACATCTATTTCCAGTCAAGCGACCATCTTGGAGGTGGAAAACTCAAATATTTCTTGTGTTTGAAACACACATTGGACCATATCCTTTTCTGGTCCGGCAGCCTTCTTAAGGTTGATAAGTTCTTTTAGCTATCTAGTTGGCCATATTTTGATTGGAATTCATCTCTCTGGCTCTTTGGTGTAACTATTAAACGGGGAAAAAAAATAGGATAGGATTGGGCTTATTAGCCTATAAACAGGAAAAAACAGGCAATGTTTAAAATATCCTATTCTTATTAAAGATCATAGTTTCAAGATGATAATAATATATAGCTTGTCCACTCCGTGTAATTCTGTAAAGGCAGTGATAGACAATGACAGATAATTAAAATTTTAATGTAATATATAATATATATGGGATGACCTAATATATGAATATATGTATAAATAAATAAAATGGATAAAAAAGAGAACCTTCAAAAAAACATCTCAAAGAAACAGTAGATAAGAATAGTGGATGACTAAAATCATAAGAGTTATAAAATTCACTTAAGCTCAAAATCTATATTCAAACCATTAGGACATAAGGATTTCAATTTAAATATCCAGTTAATTTCTCTTTTGGCCAATCTAATCTCTTCATTTCTTTCCCTCCATGTATTTTGCACATTTCCTATTGCCATGCACTGTACAATGTCTTTAACAGAACTATTATGCACTTCTTTAAGATGGTTAGATAAGGAGTGTGTGGTAACCCCTTTTTTAATATTATGCAAGTGTTCTCCTAATCTGGGTTTTAATGCTCGACTTGTTCTTCCGAAATAAATTAGGTGGCAGCTGCATTCAATGATGTAAACGACATTGGTCGTGTGACAGGTCATGAAATGGTGAAGTTTATATGTATGTTTATTCACTTCACACTCTGTATATTTAGCCTTTGTAGTTTTTATTTCTCTACAGGCCAAACAACTCCCACATCGGAAAAACCCTTTATTCCTGATTGGGTGTGAAGTTTTGGTGCAAAGTGCGCTCTTAGTTAGTTTATTCCTCAAGTTTGGTGCCATCCTATAGATGAATTTAGTTTTTTTCGGTATCATCTTTTTAAGAATAGGGTCCATTAGCAATAAATGTCAATGTCTATTGAATATCGATTCTAATTTTCTATATTGACCTGTATATTCTTTAATGAAAGCAAAGTCAAAGACTTGGTTAGATTTGTATTTCTTGTGGTTTCTTCAATTAATTTGTTTCTATCTTTATCCAAGACTTCTTGTTTATATTTATACAGCATTTCACTTTCATATTCTTTATCTTTAAACCGTTTCTCCATTGTATTAATATGTGTAGCACAGATGTCAAGTTTACTACAGTTTCATTGGAGTCTTAAAACTTGGCTCTTTGGAACGCTTTTTAGCCAGTTGATATGATGTTCACTTTCCTTCGAGATAAAATAGTTGGCATCGGTTGGTTTGCTATAACGTTTTGTTTCCAACTTATCATCTTCAAAATATAATGTAATATCCCAAAAAATAATCTCTCTCTGGCTTGACTGAAAGCTAAAATTTACATTAAAATAATTTTTATTATTTTCTTTAAAGTTGAGAACCCAACCATCCCCACGATTTATGTACTACCCAAGGTACATAAAAGTGTATCTAACATGACGCGAAGAACGATAGTGGCAGGGATAGGAAGCTTGATGACCAATTTATCTGAATTTATAAATGCCCATCTGCAACCCATTGTGAGCACAACAAAATCCAATCTGAAAGATACGGCCGACACATTACGGAAAATAAAAGAAGTTGATTGGAAACAAAATATGACGCTAGTGACTGCTGACGATACAGTGTTATTACACCTGGATATACACTTTAACCATTACTATTTTCCACTCTAACCAGCAGCATTGTTCTGCATTGTGTATTCAAATACACTGGACAGGGTACAGACACCTTGTCAAAATAGGACTTTACAGGGTTCAATACACCCTGTTACATAAGCAAAATGTTTTTTATTACTAGAGCACTTTTCATCAAATGTGCACAGTACATGACAAGCTAATTATTCATTTTTGAATTATTCATTTTTGAATTATTAATCCCACTAATTTGCTGTTGTACTACCTATATATATATTGCATTGATTGTTTTTGTGTATATTAATTACTCATATATGTATACATTTTAATTGTTTATATTTTTGTGAAGCAAGTCACAAGTACAACTTGTTTATCTACACTATTATCGTTATTGATTATCTCTTCTCTTGAACTTTTATTCACCACATACAACATTAAGGGGGACATAGAGCGCTATACTACACAAATTTGCTATATACAAATATACCACATGAAAAGGGAAAGGAAGCGTTCCAAAGAGCCAATTTTTAAGACTCCGACGGAACTGTAGTAAACGTGACATCTGTGCAACACAAATTAATACAATGGATAAACGGTTTAAAGATAAAGAATATGAAAGTGAAATGCTGTATAAATATAAGCAAGAAGTCTTGGATAAAGATAGATACAAATTAATTGAAGAAACCACAAGAAATACAAATCTAACCAAGTCTTTGACTTCGCTTTCATTACAGAATATACAGGTCAATATAGAAAATTAGAATCGATATTCAATAGACATTGGCATTTATTGCTAATGGACCCTATTCTTAAAAAGATGATAGGGAAAAAATGAAATTCATCTATAGAAAGGCACCAAACTTAAGGAATAAACTAACTAAGAGCGCACTTTGCACCGAAATGCCACACCCAATCAGGAATAAAGCTTTTTCCGATGTGGGAGTTGTTTGGCCTGTAGAGAAATAAAAACTACAAATACTAAATATACAGAGTTTGAAGTGAATAAACATACATATAAACTTCACCAATTCATGACCTGCCACACGACCAATGTCGTTTACATCATTGAATGCAGCTGTCACCTAATTTATTTCGGAAGAACAAGTCGAGCATTAAAATCCAGATTAGGAGAACACTTGGGTAATATTAAAAAAGGGGTTACCACACACTCATTATCTAACCATTTTAAAGAAGTGCATAATAGTTCCATTAAAGACATTGTACAGTGCATGGCCATAGAAAATGTGAGAAATACATGGAGGGAAAGAAATGAAGAGATTAGATTGGCCAAAAGAGAAATTAACTGGATATTTAAGTTGAAATCCTTATGTCCTAATGGTTTGAATATAGATTTTGAGCTTAAGTGATTTTTATAACTCTTAGATAGATAGCTAAAAGAATTTATTATCCATAAGATGGCCAGTGGACCAGAAAAGGATATGGTCCAAAGTGCGTTTCAAAAACAGGAAATATTTGAGTTTTCCACCTCCAAGATGGTCGCTGGACTGGAAATAGATGTGGTCCAACATGCGATTCAAGTACAGGAAGTAAGCGGATCCACTAGAGGAACGGCGCGAATAGAGGAGTCTGACTGTGTGTCGGGAAAGTGGACTAACTATTTAAGGAGGTGCCATTAAATGGAAGCTGGCAGATGCCTGGAGGATGAAAATATTAGTGGGATAGTCTGACATCGCCGTAACCGGAAGTGGGGAATGACATACTTCTGGTCCAGCATAAAGTTCATGTTTACAAAGGGTTTTTAGTACTTTGCAGCAGTGAAATTTTATTAAAAACAAAGTGTGGGTTTATTGACTCCACCACAGAACTGTATATTTGTGATCATTATATTTATGAAATGTCCATTATGAAAAGATTTGTAGACAGGGTGAACTTTGACCTGGAAGAGCTTGCCACATATGGTATTTAATGGAGAGTTTAGGGATTCCTGTCACATAGCCTTGAGGAAGGGAGACGCCTCACCTGAATCGCATAGGTGAAGTGTGACAGGACTTTGTATTTCTCGAAATACCTGAGCAATCCCCTGATAAGGAACCAAGGAGAGGGTGTCCAGGCACCTCCAGCTTTAAAATCTATGGGCCCTTATTAGAGGGACTGCTGGTAATTTGCCATTTTTATCAGTGTCTCTTTTTATATAGATTGTTTACTGAAGTGTGTATAGTGTGTTACACACTATTTTTATGAAAATAAATCTTGGAGTTACAATATTACAATATTACACAATGTATTGGCAATACATTATGTCTTACATGTGATGGATTACCAAAATTCAAGAAAGGTCTACCGAATAAGGAACCTATAACTACTGTACTAAGGAAAGTACTTAGTTTGATATATTTTACATTTATAACATTATCGTTTTGACATCAGTGCATCCTGATTTCCAGTACTTTTTTCCATATATCTATTTTCTGACTATAAGGGTTTAGTCATTTTCTGTGATTTTGGGTTGCAGCTACAGCAGGTGTCAGGGTGCCTGGGTTTACTCCAGTAACACTTTATTTATAACAATGAATGTTGCAGCATCATACTGTATGTTATTCAACTGTGGAACATGAGTTTCTAGAAGTAACATAAAGACATGAATAGAGTCAAGGCAGATACACCATCTAATTTCAACAGGTAAACCAAAAGCACAAAAGAAGTTGGTCCCAGGTGAAATTGCTATCCATAAACATGGAGGGCTAAATGTAATAGGGTGTGAGTTCTTTAAAAGTGCAAGTATATCGCTATATTCACACTTTTTTAGAATTCACCCAATGTAATGGGATCTTACTCACATTTCCACAGCTTTCAATGCCAAAATCGCATCCAGATGTTTTCCCATGATGGGCTCTCAAGACCCACTACTTCATCAAAGCCTTCAATCTCTCATCCTAATCACTTGCTCCATGCTCTTCCTTACTGTCTAACCCATCTGTGTCACCCCTGTCTGTCTGCCCCTCCCCTTTATAATAAATGCCCTCTTTCCTCAAGTGCTTCTCCTTCTCTATTGTATACTATCATCTATTCATAACTCCCCCACAATGGCACCTAACACTTTGTTGGCGATGCCCTGCTGCTTATTTGAGTGTTTTGATCGCTAATACAGCAATGTTTATAAACCATGTGTTTGTCCTGCATTGTTTTGTACAGTCACTGCTTTATTTGTTTATATACAGTACTTTGCTGTGCCCTTGTGGTGCCAAGTTGGACTTTGAGCTCAGTTGTACATAAAAGTTTAAATTCTGCATGGCATGCCCACTCTCCAGTACTGTAGTATTGTTATTTACATTTTTATTCTGTAATTATATCTTGACCTTCATATACTGTATATATAAAGAGTGAGGGGTATATTTACTAAAGTGTGGGTTTCTAGAAGTGGAGATGTAGTCCATAGCAACCAATCAGATTCTACATAACATTTATCTAGCACCTTCTAGAAGATAATGGCTCAAATCTGATTGGTTGCTATGGGCATCCTCTCCACATCTAAAAACCTGCACTTTAGTAAATATACGAGGGAGAGAGAGAGAGAGAGAGAGAGAGATGCTACAATATGTGGATTGTTATTGGGTATGCTAAAATTATCAAAGTATTGTACTAGTTGCTTGTTTTGTACTGTTCACTGTTAACATTTTTTAACTGCTATTTATGTTTAAATATTTATCACATGTGTTTCATTTCACGATATGGGTGTCACATTAGGGAGTAGTGATTTCATTCTGATTTTTATCACTTGTGTGACATTCATCATCAGCAGGTGCTATTGAAGTAATGTTGACAACAGGATTCAGCATCACCTATAGCTAAAATCTGTAGAGTTGTTGACAGTTTCTTGTGCATTTTTTCTGCTGTTGAGCATCTGCAGCATTTCACCATGAAGGTCCTGTAAATGTATAAACATATGTGAAGAAAAAGTTTTCTGGCCACATATTGCTGTAATTGTTTTTTTAGCCAATTGCTGACATAGTCATTTTTAATGTTACCACAGGCAGGTGGGCTTTTCCTGATGCAGTTGCACCCCATGCAACAACATGCTTTCATCCTCTCCTGGTATTTTTGAGTCACCAAATTCATCCAGTATAAGAGAGAAAATCATATAATCTTCAGTGAAGACCAGGCTGTGACATCGGTGGCAGGTGATCATCACATGTTGTTTGTGTGCCCCAGAATTAATTTCAATCACTATTCTTAAGATAGAGTTCTTAAAATTGTTAAAGTGCTTGGAGGGGAACTGAAGTTCGTGTCTCTGAGCTCTGGATCATTGTTCACTGCAATGTACTCAGGATGGGCTGATGTGTAATCATCAGACTATCCAAGTATAGAACTATTTCCTGCTCAGAGGGAACTTAGTAATCCCCTCTTAGCTAAATGTCACATGTTCTACTACACTCTTCTTAAGTGCACAAAAAGGAGAGGTGGGGAAAAATAACTACATGGCTCACAGGGACAGAACTATGGGAGACAATGGATACGCCTGCCGCTGGGCTCCAGCACTGAAGGGGCAACTCCTCCATTGCCCACAAAATATTCACCTCACTTATGACTGTAACTATGTACCTGGAGTGTACAGTCACAGGTGCCCAATACAATGGCAACCCTTCCCAGCAGCAGATAATCCACCATACACTAGTGGAGAGCTCCGTGTCAGACCATCAGCTGAATCCTCCATCTATCTATAGCCTGGTGTCACAGCTCCTGAGCAGCTTCTTATATCAGTGTGACATGTATGGTGCCACCCCCACCCACAACTCTTTGTCTCACTCCTCCCTGGTGGCAGCCATAGCCTTGCTTGAACCCGTGAAGCAGTCCCAGCGCATCCCTTCACCAACAACTCCCTGTCCCATTCCTCCCTGGTGACAGCCCCAGCCATGGACCCAGAGTGGCTGTCCCAAGGGTAAGCTTGGCTGCTGATCTTCTTCCAGGAGCTGGATGTCAACAAGGATGCATCGAATAGAGCTGCAGGTAAGAGGACATGGGAAGCAGGGTCCTGGGGCACCAACAACTGGGTCTTGGGGCCAGATCTATCTTTGGTGGAGCAACTTCCTGGCATGTAATGCAGTTGGCAGTAGACTGGGCATTATGTTATTTGTAGTCCCACCACAGTGGCAGTCTTACAGTATCTTCACTTAAACTTAGTCCTCAAAGCCAACACATCAGGTGGTTTTCCCCTTCATAAGGGGTATAAGGAGGGCCTCCCACCCCACATCAGGTAGCTTTTGCCTCCATCAGGAGGACTCTGAGCCTCATGCTAATTGCACCATATCTGTGACTAATGCATACAGATGTGTCCACATACATCTACTCTCTGTGTGACACATAACTCACGAGCGCAGAATGACTCGGTAGCACTGAGCAACTTTTCATGCAAATGTTTCCCTTCAAATGCATCCTATATGCACAGTGATGCAAATGGGATGCACAATCAGCTTCTGATGATTAAAATGATATGTGGCATGCCTATATTCTGTGTACAACTGCGGGTGTATCGGCATGCTACATTACAGTTTCAGCACTTGTGATGGGGGGGTGTCACCAAATTATAACTTGCCTCCAGGCTTCTGGGATGAATTTATACCACGCAGTTGGGGATAATGCCCCACAGAGATCTATGGCCACTAGGGTAAAGTGGGAGAGTAGTAAAGCTACTGGAGGAATTGAACGCTACATGGGTGACGGGAATATGCCAAAGAGATGGGAGTATAATGTCTGAGAGCATCAATTTGACAGGAAAGATGATATGAAGGAGACTCTACAAGAGTGAGTGGGTAAATGGAAAATGTTAAAACACAGAGGAAAGTAATGCTATGGGGTTTTTGGACATTTGCCTAATTAATTCATTTAAAAAAAAATAAAATTTTGGAGACAGTTTTGAGAAAATATTTTCCAGGTAAGTAATTAAGTTGGACTCACCAGCTTCCTCCTAATCTGTGGTTCAGTCCATTTTAGTTGGCAGTGGTTCTCTGCTTAATAAACCAGTTGATTAAACCATGGGACAATATTTTATTTTATTTTATGAATATTGGCCCTCATTCAGAGCCGTACGCTCTGAGCAGAGCGCACGCTCTGAATGAGGGCCGCCCTCCATAAAAATGGAGCGTCCTCCTGGACACTCGTATAGCTGTGGCTCACCACCCACAGCCTATACGAGCGTGCAGTTTGATGGCCGCGATGGTCGTGACCATCGCGACCATCGAAACTGCGAGCCGGAGCCTGCGGTTGAGGTTATCAACCGCAAGCCCCGGAGTGATTTTGGCTCTATCAGAGCCAAAATCACTCCCACTGACATCACTAGTGATGTCAGTGGGCCGGCTTCTGACGGGAGGCGTTCCCGTGGGAACGCCCCCGTCAGGGAGGCACGCCCACCAAAGGGGGCGTGCTGTCAATCAACATCGACAGCACGCCCCCTTTGATCAGACACAACGAGCGAAGGAAAGTCCTTCGCTCGTCGCGTCTGGCGCATGCGCACGACGGAGCTCCCGCCATCGTACGCATGCGCAGAGCACAACATCGACCCACTTGCGAGCGGACAGCCGCTTGTGAGTGGGTCTGAATCAGGCCCTTTGTTATTACTGTATACTATCTGGAAGGACACTTATGCATGTCATATAACTTACATTTGTCAACCTATTTGTAATGATTTGCACCTATATTTCATGCAATATTAATTATTTATAAAAAAAATATATACAATTATACGATAATGGGTAAAATCAGAACTACTGCATACTTACTAGACTTTTACTTTGCTTTGTCTACCAATTCCTCACAAGAGCGCTAGGTGCAGAATGCACATTAGCTGCTCATAATAGGAGAGGTGTTTACCAACCAGGGAAAGGCTAACGTGTCGTTGCAACAGTACTTGTCAGATGTATTTTGTGCAGATGCATTTCTATATCAGAATAGCACTTCTTACATTGTGCCACACAGCACTTAGCTGTAATACTGTATTTATAGAATCACCTTTCCTCATTTGGGGCCTATATCAGTGTTGTATGCCAACAAAATAAAAATCATCATCTGTTTTGTGTACATTTTAGTCGCAATTCACAACTACTCACTCATACTATGACCTTGCTGCACTTTAGCTGCATCTGCAAGCCAGCTGCCAGCATCTACTAGCCCATTCCAGCCATAGCCATAGCGCCTAGTCGTACACAGTCATTTTTATTCCTGAAAAAAAACCACATTGTACACATCCTCCTACCTGTGGTAACACCTCTACCACGTTGTCTCCAACTTCCATTTCTTCCTCCTCTACATTATCCCTGGTAGCCTTCTGTAACTATCTACCTACCAATCTCAGCAACCGCCTTTACTTTGTCCCTAAATAACAATACCAATACTAAACAGTAAATATAAAAGAATAAAATAGCTACAATACCTGTCACATAACTCAAACACAGACAGGGCTGAAAGAAAATAAAACAAACAAACAAAGCAAACAGTAATGCTGCTACACATTGGCATCAATTGATCAGCCAATATATTGTGTGCCTATCAGCCAGTGTGTACCAGGGATATGTTTTTGGATGACGTCGTTCACAGACATATTGCATCGGCTGTGCTGCACAGCCAATGGCATATATATCTGTCCATTGTGCTTTGTGTATGGGCGATCAGCTGATGCCCGTACACATGCAGCGGAGGCTGTGGGGAGGGAGCACAACCCATGGCCAGTGGGACCAGCGGGCCAAATGACAGATGATGGTTGATCACTGTGTACGAAAATCTATAATCTGCAGATATAATGTATCTGCAGTTCAGTTGATCTGCAGATATATCTGTTATGTGTGTACCCAGCTTTAGGATAACTAACTGGTGACAAGACAATAACAGCAAAAAAAGCAATAATTACAAAATTAAATATTACCTAATTCTTACAGTAATGCTTCTCACTTTCTCCTATCCATTGATGAATGACAATGAGGAATTGCCAAGCTATTTGTAGCTTGGCGCTCAGTCTGAGGACACAGGAGCTGATTCAGACCCAGTCGCTAGATGCGTTCGCTCGATCTCAGTGTATGAAAATTTGGCTAAGTGACATGACGGCATGGCAGGCAATCGCACGGCAAGGCATTAGCACGCCCACTATGTCTTGGTGTGCGATCGCTTTGTGTATGTAGACGCCCACCAGCCTGTCTTAAGATGCCCACTTGTGCACCTCATCTCCTGGAAGTGTATGCAACCATCGTTACATCAGGTACCATCGGAAGCGAAGGCAGCGCTTGGGGTTGACTATACCCTACAGCAAGCACTGTGAGCACTTCAGTGTAAAATTCAACCAGGTGACCTGTACTATGACGCTGCCTGTAATTATGCACACCTCTGAAACGACATTAAGATGCTCAGGCACGCCTGTGTTCACACCTCCACTCCCCTGTTTCTAGTGCCTTACCCCTGTAACCATTCACAAATGGCTTCCCCTGTCACTCACTCTGCTGAGCTGTCTATGCTCAGCGAGCGAACGCTTCTTGATCTTCGCACTGGTTCGTGCACGCGCTCTACAATGCATACGCATATACGCATGTGCACAATGTGAACCATCGGCAGTTACGAGCAAACGGTCTTTCTTGTTTTGAGAATAACCCGTTATCTGCACATTTTAAACACAACAAGGGTTTTGCATGGGAACTGGTGCTAAAACCACTATACATTGTACTGTAGTTTGTCATTTTTTTTTTAAACACTCAATAAATTGCAATTTGAAAACTGTATAGTAAATTGCTGCTTTGAAACTCTAACCTGCTATCTTATTTGTAGAATATGACAGAAATGATTTACAAAGTTAAGTAAGTCAGAACAGACATTTCTTTCTGTGAAATTTCTGCTGGTTTATTCAGAATTGAAAAAAGTATATTATTATTATTATTATTATTATTATTTAAAAATATTACTTTTCAGATTTGACTCCATTAGTCACATAACCTGAGCATTTTATATAATTTTGTATAGATAGATACAGTAGATATTGCCTGATTCAGAGATTTACGTTAATGCCACCACTGCTTCAAATTTGCACGTAGCGGCTGTGCGAAATATTCAAATGTCACAACTGATGGTTCTTATATTTACACACCCACAGGCGGCTTCACAAATCCAAGTAGATCAGTCAATTATCGGACTTTTAAATAAGCCTATGGTTACTCGCCGGAGATGAGAAACCAGAACAATTTTTACTGCCTATGGGATAGCAATTGCAGTCTGCGACATTCCTCTGAACGGTCACAACATACCTGCGTTTTTGGTGCCATTCCCCCATTACCTCCTTCAAACACTCCCTTACTGTCAATCACTCTACAGCCAAATTATCACTGCGACCGCCGATGGTAATGTACTGTAACGTGACGCATGCGCTGTGTGACTCATGCGCAGAACACAGATAGTCGCTCAACTGCATAAACATTGTCATACTATCCATCTCTGAATAAGACCCAGAGACACACTGTAACATTATCATTATTCTTAGACTTCTGAATACAATAAACATGTCTTCAGAGAGTAGTATTTTATGCCTTCTTCATGGAAAAGAACTTAACAATTTCATTTGTACTGAATGAATCCTTGCTAAAGACTGTCAGGTTCCCTACTTTTCTAATGAAAAACATGATTTATGGTTGAAAGGATATTTTAAATTCTGTTGTACCATTAACTGCTTCAATCTTTGATTAAGCATGCACACTTCTGCCATAACGGAGCATTTGTAACTGAGCATTCTTATCAGACTCAGAGACTGAAAAACATCTGACTCAAACACAACTGAGTATCCATGTGTGAATAATTTAGTACATTAGTACATACTTTGTTGTTTTATTTATTTATTAGGACTTTTGACAATTGGAATGCTGATTTATTTTAAAAAGGAATGCAATGAAAAAACTCACATCTAACAAGAAATTTGTCACCATCAAAGATGTAATTCATGTTTTACAGTAATAGTATTCACATATTTTATATATTGTACATTTGGTATTATTGGGTTTAATATTTTGGCCAAAAAAAGCAATGTATTGATAAATGTAGTTAATGGGAATAAAAGATATATTACCCATTACACTTTATTACAACCATAAAAGAGCATTAAGAACACGTGTAAGGAAAATAGTATGGAGTAAGATATTTAAAATAGAGCTTAAAACACACACACATACAGTAAATAATAACAATAATACTAATAATAACAACTGCACTTATAATTATAAATGTATGCACCCAACAATCCATTCCATTTATCATTTAAAAAAATAATATATATATATATATATATATATATATATATAACTGTACAGTATGTCAGTGTTAGTATGCACCAGGTTTAAATCAAGATTAACAAGTGTGTATTAGTTACACGCTACAGTACCTAATAATATTTTATAGCTTCATATACAAATGACATAGTAATGTCTCAAAACTATTGTTAACATTTGTAAAAGTAGCATTTTCCATTTAAAATAAAATAAAGATAAGCACACAAAAAGCAAACACAATTTAAAGATCTGTTGCACTCTCTTTTAATGGAATTGTCCTTCCTGCTAGAAAATAAAAAAAAATTAAATAATGGGAATTGGGAATAGATGGCTTCAACTTTATAAATACTGTAGCCTACACTATCAGCCAATCAGAAGGCTCTAGCTAGTGCTGTAGATTAACATCATCATTGCATCTCATTACACTAGCCCTCCAGCACCTATAAGAAATATTCCTGCAGTCAGGTATACTAGAGATGTGTATGAGTCCAGGTGCAATTACAAAAACACAACCCTTATTCATTCGGTCTACTTTTGCCTGCCTCTTTCCTCCCCTACTCTGCCTCTATAGGCATAAGAAGTTGTAAGTGTAAGATGTAGCAAAATCTGCATATGGACATGTATGTACACATTTTTGCTACACATGTGTAATATGGAAATGTGGTTTTATGCTAGGAAAAAAAATAGATGAGCCCATTAATGCATTACAGTACTAAGATCATGCAGCAATAATATACATAAGTTAAGAAAAATAGTTTTTCAATTTACATAAATAGTATATAAAACAAATGTTACTCATTTACAGTTTTCTGTACTTCACTTTATTTTGTATAGTATAACATATGTATTTCTATGCTTCATATGTGCAGCAAAATGCAGACACATGCACTACAGAAGTATACAGATTTTTGCATATCATCTCATGTCCCTTGTGTATTGAGTGATAGAAGAGGGGTAAACAGGCATGGTCAAGCATAGACTGTATAGAATAAGGATATTCACATGCTATGCAACTAGACATGAACTGCATACACATATTAGGAAGTATAATAATTCCAGGCACTGGAGGGCTGGTGCAACAAAGCAGATGCATGATGAAGGTGCTGGTTGCTTTATATACTATGCTTATTGTGCTTATATGAAGTTGAAGACATATTTGCAGAAAAGATTCTTTATCTTTAAAGTGGTAAAGGTCAGCTGTGAATGTGTTTGCATTTAATTTAATTTTATATGGAAAATTAAATGTTTGCATCGATAATAACACAGTGAAGACACAGGGGGTCATTCAGACCCGCTCGCGAGCGCAGGACGCTCACAAGTGGGTCGATGTTGCCCCACTGCACATGCGCACGACGGAGGGAGCTCTGTCGTGCGCATGCGCGAGACCCGGATAGCTCCGGGTCTCGCACCAAAGGGGGCGTGCTGTCGATGTTGATTGTCAACACGCCCCCTTTGGTGGGCGTGCCGGGGGCATGGCTGCCAGACGGAGGCGTTCCCATGGGAACGCCTACCGTCTGAAGCCGGCCCCACTGACATCACTAGTGATGTCAGTGGGAGTGATTTTGGCTCTGATAGAGCCAAAATCACTCCAGGGCTTGCGGCAGCGAGACCCTACCGCAGGGTCTCCGTCGCAAGCCCGATGGTCGCGATGGTCTTGACCATCGCAACCATCATCATGGACGCTCGCTATAGCTGTGGGTGGTCACCCACAGCTATGCGAGCATCCAAGAGGCCGCTCCATTTTCATGGAGGAGGGCCCTGATTCAGAGCGAGCGCTCTGGTCAGAGCGTTCAGTTCTGAATCAGGCCCACAGTCCTCTCATGTATTTGACACTACATTACACTATTATATTGTGTAATTTTAGATAACTCCATGTTAGCATTTAATACTAATATTCTGTGCTATTGAAGGGCATACGTGTACACACTTCTTATACCTCATGAACATTTGCCGCAAATGCTACTGATTCATACTGTAGGACGATAAGAATACTTTTTGTATGTCTTTTCCTACACACATTCGGAGCACAAATTTGTTCTTTGTATCAAGTTTCTATCAAATTGTAGAATCACTTCAACCCCATGTCCTCATGTGACCTCTGTTCAGATGCTTTTCTACTCAAACATTCTGTACAGAGTATCATGAAAATAAGATGTACTGTAGCTTTCAGTCGCTCTTTCCTGGAATGTGATTATATTGCTAATAACTTGGCTCCACTTTGAATTTCAATATAATACTAAATGTTGCAGTGCTTTAATAATAATCATATGTTTCCTTTTGTGCTAGTTTTATTATTTCACTTATGCTACAGGCCATTGGGTTTTTTTATAATAAGAACTCTACTGAATTGAAATTCAAAGGGCGGTATACAGTATATCAATGTTGTATGGTTTTCTTATTCATATGTGTTCTAATGAGTCTACTTTCCTCCTGGTTCTTGATTTCACTGATACAATAACTGAATATAAAAACAAATTATTTATTACAAAATATAACATGTAAAATATAGCTATAAAACAGGCGTAGGAAGCAAAGACACATTGCACTAATAGGAAAAATAGTTCATGGTAATTATGGTTTTGCTGCATGCACATGTAACCTTATGTCAATGAAAATGTTAATACCACATAAATCAGCACCACTCACAAGCATAAAGGCTGTGGGGCAAACATGTCCTTATTACGATCCTCATTTATCATCCAGGCAGCTAATCCTTTAGTAATTCTAGATGCCAAATTAATTTTCTATTTTAATTATCTTAAACTGTTTTCACTGAGAAAAGATCATAGGGACAAATCTTGGACTATTAATTAGGGCTGTTTCTTAGGATCCATTTTATATGTTAATAAATAAATTGAAAGAAATTGTATATATTTGATAATATAATATAAGCCGAAAAGTCCTACTTCTTAAAGGGATTTCTGAACATATATTCTTACACAAATCATATACATATAGGTAACTTTAATGTCACTTTGTAGCCACAATTGATGCTCATATACTCTCTGTAAATAGTTTCTGGTATTGTCAGCAGTAATGTGGGCATTAAAAAGGAACTAAAGGTTTGTTTACTCAGGAAACCAATTATTAGTTTTACTGCTCCCTGCTCACTGACTGTTGACATATGCCTGAACAAGTGCTCATTCTATAAAAGTCATTGCATTAGGCTGATAGGGCATTTTTGTTTTCTGCATAGCAGTTTTATTGCTAAAGGTGCATTAACTAGTTATTAGCTATTTTTATCTTAGATATTTTTACCAGATATAGTAAACAGAGAAAGCATGTTATTGGAATGAATATCACATAGATTTTAACTATTTACTTTTTTACTAGACAATTGCGCAGATTTATGCAAATATATATTTTACATCATTGCTCTTTCAGCCTACTAGTCCTTCAACCAATTTATAAACTAACTATTACGTGTAGTATTGTACCATATATACTCACAGTATACTTGCGCTGTTCCTTCACTAGTATATGTATTAGTCCTTCAACCACCTTGTCCTGGTTCTTTGATCTATTACAGTAAATTGTGATGTGACTACTTTTGCATGCTTGTGGGTCCAGCACCCAGTGAGAAATTATGTCCACCTTCCCAAAAACAGGGAATTCCTCTAAATTAGCTCTCTCTAGCCTATGAATCTCAGTTATATTATTGAAAGAGCATAAATTGTGTATCAACATGTTGTTTGCAAAGGTGCATGTCTTGCAACCCAAAAAATGGCAGATGTATTAGACGGGGTTCTGATAGGTGCTAATGCTCAAGTCACATGCCATTTCCCAATTATGTCTATTAAAAGAAAATTTCTACAATTCTATGTAACACCCTTTACAGGATGTTAACGATAATAACACCACTCTCAGTGTTACATATTGCTGTCTATTCCAGATCCTACATACCTGAGACAGGTTTTTTATAGGAAAAAGGGGGTGAGCAAGTCATGGAATCTGAACAAGGGGTGTGGCCAAGTGGGAAACATTATCAAAAGTGGTAGTATACCTTAACATATAAAGAAGACAGGTTTTCCAGCCTTGGAGGAGACATCTTAGAGCTGTAGGGAAGGGCAGAATATCCTGTGCTATTTAGTGGGGAAGAATGGCAGGGAAGTGGTTGCTGCGATGATGCCCATCTAACACCCAAGGATAGAGAAACCAGGAGAGATGCCTGGAGAGAGACCAGAGACAAAACCTGTGAGAGACATAGAGAAAGAGCTGAAAGTTTATAGTGTGAGCAGCCCAGTATGGTCACTATTGTGCAGCATCCAGTAAAGGATAAGAGCTGTTTATTTATTGCTAAGACATTAAAGCAAGGGGGGGTTACTGTGAAGCAGTGTGGGTATAGAACCATCCCTGTCAGAGAGTGGTGGACTGCAGCTGAAAGTACACTGCTGAGTATGTCATAGCTGCATTGGAAAAGTATGTGTACTGCTGTCCCATGTGAAGGAGTGCAAACCCCCCATAAGTATATTAATGTCCTTTAGGGAGTAAAAAGTGGCAGACTGGGTATGAGATACTCGGTATAGAGTCTTAAGAGAGACAAAGAGATGCAAAGTGCATCAGAACCCAAGAGAGATGAGTGTGTAGCTGTAGAACTACAGGAGCAATAACTTAGCATTGCATCAACAGAGGAAACACTCATTCATGAATGAACACCAGGTTCACTCCAGTATTATGTTAGTTGAATCCACAAAAAGCAGAAGTATCACATTTTCTAAAAGAAGAATGCTGGATAATTACCCATAACAACCAATCAGCTTCTTGTTATCATTTTATAGAATGTACTTGATAAATGATAGCTGGAAGCTGATTGGTTGCTATGATCAATTTTTCCACTCGTCCTCTTTAGTAAGTTTGATACAACACCACACACTTGCTCCATAATTCCATCACATACCACTCAGACCCAGTACAGTACTTGTCACAAAATGCCATCACAAGTTGGAAGACTGCACTTGCTACAAGATGTCCCTCATATACCCTCAGCTCCCAAATTTAGTCCAAAACACTGCCACATGCACCATAGAACTCCAAACATGCCACTCAGACAACCCCACACACTCTTCACACTTCCCCATATACCACTCAAATTATGCAAAGGCCATTTGATTTTCATGTGCTATTTGACAAAGGGAGATGTATCAAACCTTGAAACAAGATAAAGTGAAGACACATGAGTACCAACAAATAAGCTTCTAACTGCCATTTTACAGGCTGTGTTAGAAGCTAAATGGTTGGTATTTTTTTTCTATCCACTTTATTTCTCTCCAAGTTTTGATACGTCTCTGCCTTATTGTGAAAACCTGTGGTTTGCTAGAAACCTCATGTGGTTTATAACTTTTCATACTGCCAAAACACTGAAGCTATTTGACGTTTTAGTCCCCAAACCACAGGACAGTAAATTGGTGATTCAGTTATGAAAATCTCTAGTGATGTGTGAAGACATACATTAATGCAGACCATCGGTTATCAAGGCAATACGGAACTAAAATTTCACTGACAGGACCCATTCTGCACATGCGCAGGACAGGACCTGCGCATGCACAGATTCCAGATAATCTGGAATCTGCATTCAGCATTGCATATCGCGCACTGTTGAATGAGGCCCTAAGAAAATATGAATACACAGTGAATAAATTACAATGATGTTAATCAAACTATTATAACTATATTATATAAAATATGTGTATTGAACTCTAAATAATTCAAGATTCAATAAATCAAGAAATTGGGAAAATAGTTTATGCTAAAGCAAAATAATAAACATGTTGATAAACCCTATTGTCTTGGTATTCAATCTTGACTGAGTTAAACAGCACATTCACATAACATTACAGGATACCTCAAAATTAATAAAACCAAATTTTGGATTACTTACAAGCTTAAAAAAATATGTTTGCACTGATTTATCTGCATTTATGCTTAATCCTTTCAAATCTATTTGAAATTAATGTCACCCAGAATCATTTCTTAAAATATGAAGGATTGTGCTATAAATTATACAGGATTTAAAAAAAAACAAGATTTTGTTTTAACCTACACAATTTTAGATGTCCAGTCTAATTTCAGTGAGTGAATGGCTGTCATTTTCCATTATCATGCAGATATTATTTTACCCTTTTTTGATAGAGAACCAATTGCAAGTTATGGGTGACGTTTGATAAGGTGACGAATTGAGCCCTGCATGGTAAAAAGCAATTTTATCTTCTACTTCACATAATGCTATGTCAAAATATAGTCTAACTCTTTAGCATTTTAATGCAAAGTCCATAAATGAGAAACTATTTCATAGGGAAGTTTGAAATGTTTTGCTCAAACAGATCAGCAAACATAAATATCTAAACCAACTAAAAATAAAGACTTTAGATATTAGAATTTCCCACCATACTATTATCTTATTCTCATTTTAAACTTATTCAAATATTCAAATCCATTGGCATCATTTTTTGGCTATTTAAATGTATCCCTCTACACTTGTAGCATACTTTTAGTGTTTTCTTGAAATTGCATTTCACATAATGTGACACTTAAATTGCTCTCAATTGCTAAAATGATTTGTCTGCAGGAATGGAATAATTTCAGTCTGAAGAGTTTTTATTATGTTTGCCAATATATTGAAATAAAGTCATTTCATTTTGCTTAGCTTGACATTTATAGGAAAGTCATTTTGCTGTCACTGGAATCCAGAAAGATAAGATCAAGCCAAAGTGTTGGGTTTATTTGTGCTTTCCACCCTTAGAGTAACATGCAAGACAAAGCCAGTAGAGAGAAATGTCTAAATGATTTAAAATATCATGATTTTCATATGACAGTTTGTCATTAAAATAATATTTATTTTCCCATTAAGATATCTGGTATCATGATAAGATAGATAGATAGATAGATAGATAGATAGATAGATAGATAGATAGATAGATAGATAGATAGATTTGTATATGTCATGCATCCTGTTTGTGCCTAAGCAGCCAACAGCAGCTAAGAGTCTGACTATTTGTAATAGACTGTATGGCATTGTTGTTTTTTTCTTCATCAATGATGTTTAGAGATCAGAGCTGTTAGGGACGGGCAAAATAGGGAATTTTAATACACATGCATGTGCGTCTATTGCGGACAGGAGAAATATAAAGAAGAAAGATAAAGTGGAGAGAGACAAAGTACCAACCAATTGCTTCTAAATGCCATTTTATAGGCTGAGGTTTACTATATCTCCCCCTATATGCTTAACAAAAGAGAATTTGTAAAAATCTGACTCACAAAGCCTCAGAGGAAAAATTGGTATGTGTGTTTTGCTAGGACAAAGCAGTATAATTGACTGACAATATGTAACCACAACATGCTTGCTTAATAATCCATAATCCACCCTGGGCATTATATATTAAGTTTTTATATATATATATATTGCAGGTGAGCAGCACTCCCTCAAAAAATGATAAAGATATCCGGTGCCCTCCTAGGTATCCCACGCAGACCCGCCAAGAGCCGCGGTGGGCCCGGGTAACAGGGGGCATGGCCTAATCGCCGGAGGTGTGGCCACACCCCTTTTGGAAAAAAAAATAAAATAAAATTTTCAGCGTCGCGAAGCAGCGCTGTGTGCTGGCGAGGGGTGCACTTTGAGCCCCCTCAGCCCGGCGCAAAGCCAGGGTGTGCGCGATCAGTGTAATTGCTCCCCCCACAGGCATAGGAGTCTGCTGTGGCTGCTGCTCAGCAACCAATAGCAATCTCCCACTGCAGCTCAGCACATGCTGTGTGCTGGACTGCTGTGAGGGAGGGGGGGCGACGGCGGACCCAGGCCCCTGCCGGGCCTCTCAGGAAGCCTGGGCCCAGGTAATTTGTACCCGCTCCCCCCTCTCGGCGCCCCTGATCCCACGGCTTGGATCCAACATATAAAATAGACTGAAGGCGGCACTCAGATCAATAACTACCAGTACACAGCTGGTTCTAAAGTTTCAAGACTTTATTCATCTCGTCATCAGGATAAAAACATACATAACAAAACTGACCTTATATACTCGTCACCATCACCTTGTGCACCACAGACACTGGACATCACTACAGGCGCTGAAAATGACGTCATGTACGGGATTCCCGCTGTCAAGGAAACAATATCAACAGCAAAAAGTGAAGCGTCATATCAGAAAAAAATGCATACATCACAATATAAGGTTCTAGAATAAACCTGATATAAAGCAATATAGAGACAATCAACAGCATTGATTTAATTAAATAATCCATACCTAAGGCATCACAATAATGATTATACAAAAAAATGAAGTCCCAAACTTACGAGAAGAGGGAGTCAGGGGCAAAGGCAGAGGAAGGGTCGGCAGGTCCCCGTCATCAATTTATCCTCCCATCCGCTAACTGAGATCGAGATAGGAGTGCTAAGCAAGGGTTTATCTTTTGTTCCAACCACCTCTTTAAATGAGCTCTCCTGGGAGGTAGAGAAATATAAATTGTCCCGTAAGTTAAAGTTACATGAACACTTTAAGGGATCTAAAAGTGATAAATATCAAAACGAGAAATCACTGACTGAGATCCCATATCAATTACAAAGGTTACAAAAGAAAAGTAAATTTGATCCTGTGTCGAACAATGTATCGATACAAACCTTTGCCCATATGGTGGATAGTAATGTTGGATCCATGATTAAGAATTCAGTTAAACAGGGGGAGATGCCTCTATATAATTTGTCTAAGGTTGAACGAGATGCCCTGCAGGATCTAAAGGGATATACTGACATTATATTTCACCCCGCGGACAAAGGCGGAGCGATAGTGATCCAGGATCTTCATACATATAAAGCTGAAATTGACCGACAGTTGTCTGATTGCAATGTATACAGGTTACTGCCAGGGGATCCTTCTGTTAAATTTCGTGATGAATTGATTACTATGTTATCTGAGGATGTGCAGGACGGCTGTATTTCTGAAAATTTGAAGTGTGTGCTTATTCCTACTAATAAAGGTGCTGGTAATGTATACATTGCCCAAGATGCATAAATCTGTCACCAGCCCTCCGGGGCGCCCCATTATGCAGCTAGGGGATCTTTGTTTCAGGCACTGTCCACTTATTTGGACGCTATATTACAACCATGCATTACCAGCACTACAGGTTTTATCCTTGACACTACAGCCTTTTTAAAAATGCTTGATTTGGTGGGACAAGAACCACCTAATTGCCTATTGTGCAGCATAGGCATTTCTAATTTATACACCATCATTCCCAATAGTAATGGGATTGGTGCAGTGAGATCTCTGATTGTTGATAATGAGCATTATAAGGGTCCACAAATAGACCTGTTTTTGGAATTATTAGAAATGATTCTTTCTCATAACTTTTTTCTGCATAATGGCAAATATTTTCTTCAGGAATCCAGATACGCAATGGGGTCGAATGTGGCCCCCTCTTACACATATTCTTTTATGTTTTCTGCTGAACATGAAATCTGTTTTAGTAATCCTGATATAGAGGCTCACATTCTAACATACTGTTGATAAATGAACAATATTTTTATGATTTGGTCAGGATCCCAGCAGCAACTGGTCAATTTCATCTCACAGTATAAAGATACCAATAGTCCCATCAAATTTAGTTACCAGGTCGATGCACATATGGTCAGTTTCTTAGATGTTGAAGTAACCCTGAACAATGGACAACTTAGCATCTCTTTGTAGCAAAAGGCAACAGATTGTAATACACTGTTGCATGCTAGTAGTTGTCACTCGAAACCCTGTAAGTATGGGCTTCCATACTCACAGTTTATCTGTGCTATATGGATTTGTAGTAATAAGGAGAAGGCAGAGTATCATATCAATGAGATGGATAACAAATGTTTGCAGCCGGGCTATAATTATGATGAACTTATCAAAGCCAAGAATCGGACTTTGTCTCTTACAAAGGTTCAGTTGTTCTCTAAAAAAGAAAAAGATGAGTCGCAAACCTTTATACCTTGGGTTAATCATTATCATCCCCTCAGCACTAAAATCAGTAAGATTACTAAGAAGTTATGGCCAATAGTGCAATCGGATCCTGTACTTAAGTTTCAGGACAAGTGACTTATGCCTTGCTATACTAGGGGGTGTAATATAAGGGATATGATTATGCGCACCAATATCACTGATATCTGCATTAAACAAAATTCCACATCTAGTTTTTTTTCTTTAAAACCATGCTGTTAAAGGTGTCTAAACTTCCTGACATGTTGTTACATCAGTACAGGTAGTACTTTTAGTCACCCTCTTAGTGGTACGCATCTTAGCATCAAACATAGACTTACTTGTCTTACCAAATTTGTAATATATCTTATCACTTGTCCTTGTAGACTAAGCTTTGTCAGTATGACAGATAGAACTATTAGAGGACAGATGGCTATTCACCGCTCTGCCATAAAAGCAGCCTTAGAGCATGGACACAGTGATCAGCCTGTTGCCAGGCATTTTTAAAAAATGGGACATGG
Organism: Taudactylus pleione; assembly: GCA_031769625.1. Lineage (NCBI taxonomy): Eukaryota > Metazoa > Chordata > Amphibia > Anura > Myobatrachidae > Taudactylus > Taudactylus pleione. Next base: position 223,564 of record JAUIMM010000390.1, read on the forward strand.
TTTGTCCACTCTACGATTTATTCTGATAGATCATAGACCTGACTCTGGGCCTGATTCATGGCGGGCACTTTTTTTTTTAGTTGCGGCCTCCTGGCCACTCGCATAGCTGTGGGTGACCACCCACAGCTATTGCGAGCGGACAGAATGAGAGTTGCGATGGTCAAGACCATCACGACCATCGGGCTTGTGACGAGACCCTTGCGATAGGGTCTCATGGCCGCAAGCCCCAGAGAGCTTCTGGCTCTAATAGAGCCGGAAGCTCTCTCACTGACATCACTGGTGATGTCAGTGGGGCCACCCACAAACAGCAGGTATTCGCTTGGGAATGCCTCCGTTTGTGAAGCCACCTCCCGGCCATGCCTACAAAACGGGGAGAGCTGTCGATCAACATCGACAGCCACCCCTTTGTAGTGAGCCACGGAGCGAGTGCCTTTTGCACTCTCCCCGGGGCTCGCGCATGCTGCGCGTGCGCACTGGGTCACCATCGACCTGCTTGTGAGCAGGTCTGAATCAGGCCCTCTATGCGGAGGGGTGACCTTTCAGGTAAACTTTTACACTGTGAGGCCTAATGGATCCATAGGTTGGGAACTCTATACCCCAAGGGCTTAAATGAAAGTTTGGGACTTCATTGTTTTGTATAATCATTATTGTGATGCCTTAGGTATGGATTATTTAATTAAATCAATACTGTTGATTGTCTCTATATTGCTTTATATCAGGTTTATTCTAGAATCTTATATTGTGATGTATGCATTTTTTGCTGATATGACACTTCACTTTTTGCTGTTGATATTGTTTCCTTGACAGCGGGACTCCCGTACATGACATCATTTTCAAGCGCCTGTCGGGACGTCCGGTGTCTGTGGTGCATGAGGTGATGGTTACGGGTATATAAGGTCAGTTTTGTTATATATGTTTTTATCCTGATGACGAGACAAATAAAGTCTCTAAACGTTGAAACTTTGTAACCAGCTGTGTACTGGTAGTTATTGATCTGAGTGCCGAAGTCAGTCTATTTTATATATATGTATACATTGGACTTGCACTGCAATAACATCACAAAACTGTGGCCTAACTGACTTTTCATTAATTTATCTGTCTTTTTACTTCATTGATCCCTTATAGCAACATAAGTTTCATTGGTCTAATAACTAATTACTATAATGCAATTCTAACCTCAGAAATAAACACAAGCTATCACAAACTGAATTGAATGTAAATAAGTAATAATGGGATGCAGTTTAAACATATGTTTACTAAACTTCAACTAACATTGAATATATGTAGTCACCAAAAATATATCTACTGGGTTTTATTCACCTATTTCATGTAGCATTACCTATTATTTAGTTTAGGAGCTTATTGAATACTGCTGTTATTGTTTTAAAAACATAATATCCTTTTATAATTTAATAATTATAATTATAATTTATAATTTAATAATAATATAATAATTTTTTGAATTTTATAATTATTGAGGAGTTTGTAATCTGGAGCGCCGTTGTATTATATTAATGTACAACATATGGTTAAAATAGATAAGGTGTGGTTGCCTCTGCTTATATATATATATATCATAGTGTTCTATCGATTTTACTTTATTTGCCATCGAGGCCTGGATAATATGCTAAGAGCACTCCACCCTCATATGGAGAGGACATGGCACTCAGATGGTTTACTTCTGTAGTCCACAGACAAGCATAAATAAGCACGGGTATAAAATCCCCTTACAACCTTACTTTTTGTATAAATTGCAAAAAAAATTGGTATACAAAAAGATTTTAGGATTGTTCCAAAAAAACAAAGAATATACAACAGAGTAGGCACTTAAGGTTAAGTTCAATTAAAATAAAATCATATATAAAACCCACCTTATGTTCCTGAGTCAAAGATAAGTAACCTTATAAAATTATCTAATAATTATCTAGGTGTGTTAACTCATTATATAATTATTTCAAACAGCAGTATACTTAGCAATAAGATTAATCTAGTTGTATGATTCTACAACTGTCTGTGTGTAGTTTATTTGTATTACTGAAGATTTTATAATTTATAAGGCAAGTACCTTTCCCATTTCTATGCTGGGTTATTGTGATTAGATGTTACCACATATGAACAGAGTAAATACCGGTAAATATATTGTTGGGTTCTAAATATATCTGATATCTTGAACTAAGTATTATTGCCATAAAATAGGAATAGAAGGCTTCACACAGCCACTTCTACCACCAATGTGCATGTACTAGCTCCTCTTTGTAAGGCAGTGTGAATTTTGGTTACTACATAAATGTAAAATTTGTACAATTATATGATTACAGAAAATATGAAAATTGTGGTGAAGAGCCAAGATAAATGTGTGTGAGTATGTGTGTGTTTTAGATAAACTAGTGATACCATGTATAAGAATCTCCATCGTGGTACACATATTTCCTGATGCATTTCAATGGAAAGCTAATCAAGGAACCTGACACCCAATTGCTGTATCAGACATTTAATTAGGCAGTTTGACATCTTTTTAAAGCATCTAATGAATGTATGAATATCATTCTCTATATCATTAGTCATATAGTGCAAACATTGTTACAAGTAATTTACGCAAATTGTACAGGGAAATAACATCAAAGTATGACAAGTGAATTGAAATGGAATATAAACAATGGAAAATAGAGGTTTCTCACCCTCAGGAGAATAATTAGAGAATTGGTGTCCATTTTAATCAATCAATCTTCCATTGTAGTGTTCAGGAATGGATAGACAAACATTGGTGACTAAAGGCTAAGATGATTGAAATTCATTTCTACATTTTGACATATATGTGGAAATCATAAACCATTTATCCAGAAACTCATCGTGTTGGTATGGTAAGACATGTAAATGCATTACCTTAAATGATTATAAACTTTTATAGCTATAGTATGACAGCTTATCGTACTGACATAAAGAAACTGATTCAAACTCATATCCTTCATATTCACTGGATGCCATTTTACATTACTTCTACGTATTAGCCTGCATGCTCTATGCAAATTTATAATATATATCATATGTATCGATATCAGATGTATTTTTCCCAACTGTTCTAATTTCAGCAGGACTGTCCTCATTTCAGGGCTTTGTCTTGCTGTTTGAGTGTCCCACAGAGGGAATGCTGGTAGGTATGTCCTGTCCACTGCTGTACTGCATAGAGGGTATAGTTTACCGTGCTCACCCCTTACTGGTTTATTTATGTATGTATATATGGGGGTGCTTTGTCCCGTATATCAGCTAGATAGTGGTATTAATATCAGTGGTTTATCCTGTTACACCAATTGTGGTGTAAATGCCAATTTATTGGATGATTTCTATAGTTATGGTCACACATATTAATGGAAATATAAACATGTATAGAAAAAAAAAGGAAGGGGGTGGATATATATAACACAGTAATTAATACAAAGATTATTCTCTGCTATTGACTATACACATTTACCTATCAATTTGTGCACAGACACTGTACACCAGTGTTAAACTTTCTTTATGCTGTTTATGCTTACCCTTCATATGTAATGTTAATGCACTACCACCTAGTGCATGCATGTGACAAATAATCTTTGTATTAATTACTGTGTTATATATACAGTATATCCACCCCCTTCCTTTTTTGTTTCTATACATGTTTATATTTCCATTAATATGTGTGACCATAACTATAGAAATCATCCAATAAATTGGCATTTACACCACAATTGTCTGTAGAGATATATACTCTGTAAGTTCTGTATACAAGATAAACCACTGATATTAATACCACTATCTAGCTGATATACGGGACAAAACACCCCCATATATACATACATAAATATACCAATAAGGGGTGAGTGCGGTAATCTATACCCATTTTTTCTGTTCTAACTATAGAGGCTATTTTACCTATAATATACCTGCAGCACACCCCGAGACATAGGAAAATAACCTGTGTGCAAGGACACCAACAAATTTTGGTACCGCATAGAGGTACTGCGGTGAATACATGCCACACTCACAAATATTGGCCAATAAATAAGTCTTAGGGGTGTTGCTAATGGATTACACATCCAGAGGTGGGACTATACAAACATTTTGTCTCCATCCTGTGCCTTGTCTCGATTCCTTGATCTCAGATGTTGAGAACTACTGTATGCTGAAACACTGTGTTACAGCTAAAGGCTCCTGGGAACCCAGTTTGAACTAAGTGGTGACTTGTGGCCAGTAAGAGGTGGAGAGGGGGTGAGAGAGCAGTCAGTTTATTTATTTAAAATAGTTTTTATATTTATCAATATATTCAAATGAGCACTGACTTTGGTGCACATATAACTGGGTGATTAATTTATATGCAACTAGTCCATTGCCGATTCTTTACCAATCCATTAGAAATATTGCTGGACATCTAACTAACTTCACCTGGCTGGATATCTGCTTAAAAAACCTACTTACCATCTGCTAGACAGTTTGTTTTATGGCTGTATACTGACCAATATGTTCAATACACAAGACTGACGTTTCATGAAAATTTGTTTTAAAGTTTTCAGCTCCTAATTTTGGTAGCAGCAGTTTGTTGGCAAAGGTCTGTGATTGGCTTCCATTATTGTCCTCTGGAGGTTTTATTTTGGGTGGAGGGGTTTACAGCTAAAACACAACAAGCCACAGTGTAGTATTTGTGACTGTATACTTATAAAGGTTAGCTAAAATGTACTGTACATCTAGAATGAATATCAATGTATAAAGCATTAGCCTAATAAATACATTGTCACTTGCTCATGCAGTAAAAGAAAAATGCTGACAAAAATAAATTGAGCTTCAGCAGTCATTTTTAATAAATCTTGAAATGTCTAGCAGAAGTTCCATGCAATTTTATCAAGAAAATGCCAAAAGCTTGTATTAAACCTGTCAAATAAAATATCCATCTGCATCCTCTATTAGGGATAGACTTAAAAGTAGCAATGTACATTTGTATCTATCTATCTATCTATCTATCTATCTATCTATCTATCTATCTATCTATCTATCTATCTATCTATCTATCTATCTTATACAGATTTGGCTGCAATATTTTGCATGTTTCACCAAAGTCTGTCCATACGGCCGGTGCAATACTGTTTTGTAATTTCATCCTGTGCAGAATTGGAGGGATGAATGAATCTCAGCACATCCTCAGAAGGCCCAAATGAAGAAATATGGTGAATAGGTATTATTGACATTGCTGAACTGACATTGCTTACAGTATGCTGCTGTTCGCTGATGGACACACTACCAAACAACACCAAGAACTTACTACAAAAAAATGCTTTAGCTAGGCTATCTGGTTACTAGCCAGACATTTTATTAAGGGTGCTCACTTTTAATTTATAAGAGGGAGTCTATTTGATACGCATTGTCGGAGTACTGCCCATCCAAAGTCTTGTTTTTTTAATATCTTGTGAAAAACTTTTCCCTTCAGGATGGCAGGAAGGCGCTGCATTCAAATGACCTTTTGTAGGGCACTTACCCTCTACCCTATATGGAAAGTTTTCCTCCCTTCCTTTGGAAGCATCTAAATGTGGAGGCTTCCTGACTGTGAGGGTACATGCAGTACAAGTACAGTATGTCAGTAATGGGGATGTTTTAATCACTCCTAATTTTGTTATATCTGGAGAGGCTAGAACTGTGGACCTGATTCAGACTCGCTCGCTAGGATGCGTTAGTTCATTGCTGGCCGATTTTAGCATTCTGCGCATGCATCGCATTGCACGTGCGCAAGCCAGTGTGAGAGATCAGAAAGCATTCGCTCTCTGTGCATAGACAGGCCAGCAGAGTGAGTGATAGGAGAAGCCGTTTGTGGGTGGTGACAGGGGCTGGTCACTAGAAACGGGGGAGTGGTGGTGCGAACGCAGGTGTACCTGAGCGCCTTAATTCCATTTCAGAGGCGTGCATAATAAAGAGACAGCGTCATTGCCCACGTCACCTGGCTGGTTTTTACTCTGAAGTTCTGGCGGTAGGGTATGGTCTGTCTCAAGGGCTGCGATCACATCCGATGGTACCTGATGTACCGATGGTTGCATACACTTCATCGAGATGATGTGTGCAAGTGGGCGTCTTAAGACAGGCTGGTGGGCGTCTACATACACAAAGTGATCACACACCAGGTCATAGTGGGCATGCTTATGTCTTGCCGTGCGATTGCCTGCCATGCCGTCACTTAGCCAAATTTGCATATGCTGGGAGCGAGCGTACGCTTCTAACGAGCTGGTCCCATCAAGCCCTGTGATTCCTGGACACTTTTTTCAAGTTAATTAATTAATAAAAGTTGTGTCCTTTTAGCAGAGCTGTGGTGAATGTGCCTTTATTTCATTTTGTTAAATTACTGTCAATAAACCAATGGAGGTCTTATACATCAACTGCAAAGTGGTTATCTGTTTGAACTGTGTGCCAGGCAATGACTGCAAAGCACTTACAGTATGTGCTAAGATGGAAATAAATTAGTCTATTGTGCCTCCAGTTTATGTTCACATGGACCATATCTCTCTTCTATCTGATCTAGACTGCATTATTAACCAGAGAACGTGCAGATTCTGGGCCTTATTCAGAGGTGGATGCAATGCAGATGATTGCACAGTTGGGCAACTTTTTTAGTACTGCGAATGTGCCGTGATGGTTTACCGACAGCAGTGATAGTGAGTATTTAGATGCAGAGTGATTAAAAGCCAGTGTGCATATTTGAGAGATAATGGGGGAGAAGGAAAAGTCAAACACTGGCATGGGTGTGTTGCAGCCGGTGACTGTGTCGTGGTACTCACTGGCACCAGCGACTTACCTCTGATGGACATTCTGAGCAGCCATAGGGTTGCTCACAGCTTCGATGTTCCATCAATGGCACATCTTTTTATGCAAGTGGCGGATTAAAGATGCAAACGGTGGTCATCTCTGTACACATTACAGCGGCATTAGCATAACTTCTCAGTAAAGCTGCGCACAAAGTCACAGCCATGACAGGATCAACTGCTTCCTTGTTGTCTGCCACTCTGCTATTGCTGTGTCTGAGAATGTCTACTATAACTATCCACTGCAGAGCATCTTTGTCCACCGTTTTTCTGTTTTACACTCATTTTGGCAAAATGAAAGTGTATGTGAAATACCAAAGTTAATAGCACAGATTATATTTATATGTACTTCAAGACTGTAAAATATCACTGTTTACCCATGAATGGCTGAGAAAAATGCAACCCGATTGGCAAAGCCTTTATGCTTTAAGCTGAGCGATGCTAAGATATCTAATAGCAATGCTATATCTAAGAGATTGGTATTGCCACTCTCTGAAAATTGGGGAATTAGGACACTAATTGATGAAGGTTGATAACAAAATGTGCACTTATCCTAGTCAAGTGCATCTTAAAACTAATTATGTATGAAATTACCCCACTTTTTACAGAGGTTTATTGTTTGCTTATTCGGTGTTAATTTAAAAAATATTTTTCTTGGAGATGTTATATAAAATTTATTTATTAGTGTAACTTTACTGTATGCTATTAATATCTAATGTTCCACCACCATAATGCAACAGAAAACCATACATTATACAGCATACTACTGTATAATGCCATCTTGCCTCTCAAACACATTACCTCTAGCACAAAAGTGTACAGTAGTCTCACCCACTAACAGTAACAGAGAACAATTGCTTCCACAATGTAAAATGATCCCTGAAAAATGAGGTTACCATTTGGAGACTTGTGCCATTTGTGGATGCTTTCTGATAGGCTTGTTTACATTCCATGCACTTGGTTTGGCTGGTATCTTAAGTACAGACCTGTAACTAGACTTTTTGGTGCCCTGTACCAGAGAGAGCATTGGTGACCCCCCGCTCCATTTTTTAAATAGGGACATAAGACAGTGCACCTGAAAAAGTCATGGTCTCATTGGGAAGTGCCAGGGAAGAGATAGGGGAGGCCAGGAGATGCTGGGAATAAAAGAAGAGGAAGCTACAAGTGAGAATGACAATAAACAGGAAAACTGATAGGCCCAAGCTGTGCCTCCTGCCCTGTGGTGCCCTGTGCCATGGCACAGGTCGCAATACCCTAGTTACAGCCCTGCTCCTGTAGGCATCACTTCTTCAGTGACTTTTAGGCAAATTCATAAAAAATTGCTAATTAGTTAATTGAAAGGCATATAGTATATCTGCTATTATTCCATATTTCAGTATCTGCACAGTGAATTACATCTCCCAACTCATAATCCTTGAAGTGTGTCCCTTATGGGCTCGTTACATCTAGCATTTCTGCATGTTTTTTGTAACAGGCCCATTCATTTATATGGGCTTGATGGGGCCGCCTAATATGCTTGTTGCAACCAATGCCATTGTAAATTGGTGTTGGTCCCAGAGCTCCACTCCTTCCTATAAGAAGGAGTGCCAGCTTGTGAAGAGGGATCCTATCGATTCCTCTGTGCTGTGTGATCTGAGGTCATGCATGCACAGTCAGTTGGATTAGTGGGAAAATGTTACACCTCTACTTCTGTAGTAGTGTTATAGATCTCAGAGAAAGCTGCTGTTATGAGCATTACTAAATTGATCAGGTAGTTAAGTAGCCCCTACTGCAACAGACTCACAATAATGAATAGGTCTCTTAGTCTGTGCATAGGAATGCCCCAAATGATTGCAGACAATGTGACTAAGCATGATTTTGTTGCTGTTAAAATATTTTAGATTGGGTTCTTATTAGACTCGAAGATTTTCATACCACAGGTATATTCTCTCATGTCTAACACCCCCAATGAACAGAAGTGAACACTAAAAAAGTGCTTGTTTTTATATTTCTCTCCATAGCTTGCACTCATGCTAACCTAAGTCTTTCTGCAAATATTGACCTATTTTATAGTACCAAATTTCACTAGCTATCTTACACATGTGTAAGGTTACCACCCACTTGGAATTCCTCCAGACAGTCCAGAATAAAGCTGGCCACACACTAGACCAACTTACATCCAACCATCCAACTAGTTGATTGGTTGGAATGAATATCTGGTAAGGTATGAAACCAAATGATAATCAGCAATTTGCTGGCCAGCTTAACACTCCAACAACAAAAAGAGAGGGGAATGAAATGTCCTGAGATGGTGCACTATAATGATATTAACTAAAACATAACTTTTATTTGGTAAATGATATGATTCTGATATCTTCAGATTATAACAATAGAAACAGCGAAAATAGGTTTAAAATACATGTAGATTGTGTGAAAAGATATAGAAAATATGTGATGTAAGATTTTGTTCTAAAAAGAACAAAAAGGCAGCGCTCCTACACATTCATACAATTTCTTGTTGTTCTTAATATTGGCGGCGTGTTTATATTGTATTATATATGTGTATAATAACACTCCACTGCCTTGTGATATTTTTTTTATAGATACTGTAAAGGTAATTAATAATTTTGAGTACCAATTTAATACTATAAGTAGGCCCATTATTTTTTATCTGTTTTTTGCAGAATAACAAGCAGGTGACATGATGAAGTATAAAGAATTTACTGCTTATGTAGCAACAGTTGTGAAGTGACTCAACAACCTGCTGTCCTGTCATTCTTACACTGAAACAATTATATATTAGTTACTAAAGGTTTGAATATATATGCTTCCTGTGGTGCCTAGGACCACTGCGAGTGCAGACAATCTGTTTGATATATTTCTGAAGGTGAAGCCAGTTACCAGTTTTTGCTAACCATCTGCAAGGTACCAGTGTATGATGAGGCATAGCCCATGACTTGGTGGCACATAAATAGGGTCCCTGGGGGCATCACATAATGCTCTGCCCAAGCTCATTCTACTTAACAGTAATAGGTGGATATCTAACTCAGGGGCACCATGCAGTTACATTTCTGTGAGAGTATAGGACTAGAAACTCAAAAATTCTAACTGCACTTGTATATTAAAAATACAACCAATATATAAATATATTTATTCTATTAGTTGTTGGATATCACATATAAAAGCAGGTCACTAATACAATGTAGCACACATAAAATAACAATATCAATCAGTATACAATTGCAACATTGAGGTTCTCATGAATGTAACTTGATATCAAAATTTTGAAAAATATGTATAATTTCTTCAATCCGTTTCCAGTACCTAAAAATACATTACTTTTATCAGATACAAATAAGAAATATACATTTTCCCATATTTATTAATTGAGTCTTTAACTTAAGTTGTACCAGGTATCAGTCAGTAAGTCTTAAATGTAGATGTTATTTTACCTGTGATTCAAGTTGGTCAAGTATGTAGAGACCAAATAAGATATCGACCAATTGATGTTGGGGCCTGAAGTTGTGATATACAGATTACACTTCCCGTAGCTGTTAGCTATTTGTCCACTCTGGTTAACGGTCTCTGTGCGTCTAGCCTCCGCTGCCAGTTCTGCCATCTCACAGCTATCAGCTTTTCAGCCACTCAGATCCACGGTCTGTGTTTGTCTAGCCTCCACCATGCGACCCGCTAGCTTTGTGGTTAGGGGTAGTGGATCCTCCCAGAGTGCGCAAATAACACCAATGCTGAAATGGCTTGTAGGGAGTTGAAGCCGCTCGGGACCATGGTCTATGCACAGCTTGTTTCACTAGCATGATTCACTGGCTCCAATAGCATCAAAGGTAATCTCTGCAAACATGAGACTAATTATTGAATGAATAAATCGCTCAGCAAGTAAATACCGGTTTCTATTGTAGCAGATATGGACACTGGAAATACTGTAGATGATGTAGTAGGCAGCAATGCATTTCATCCACATCTGTGGACTTTATCAACTTGCTGTTGGAGCCAGGGAATCATGCTAGTGAAACAAGCTGTGCACAGACCGCATTCCTGAGCAGCTTCAACTGCAGTGTTGGTGTTATTTACACACTCTGGTTGGAATCCACTACCCCTAACTGGAAAGCCTGCAAGTCGCACAGTGGAGGCTAGCCACACACAGACCGTGGACCCAAGAAGCCAAATAGCTGACAGCTAAGGGAAGTGTAATCTGTATATAACAACTTCTGGCCCCAATATCCATTGGTCTATATCTTATTTGGGGACATATGTATCAAAGCTTGATGTGAGATAAAATTGTGAGCTATATATCACCAACCAATCCACTTCTAACTTACATTTTGCAGGCTGTGTTTAAGAAATTATAGTTTGGAGCTGATTGGTTGGTGATATATATTTCACAATTTTATCTCACATCAAGCTTTGATACATATGCCCCTTGGTCTCTACATACTTGACCAACTTAAATCACAGGTAAAATTACACCTACATTTAAGTGCCTTGACTCTCTGACTGATAACTGGTACTACTTATTTAAAGACTCTATGAATGAATACCGGATAATTAATATTTTTTCTTTGTATCTGATAAAAGTAATGTCTATTTTTAGGTACTGGACATAGATTGAACATACATATTGTTCATAGATTTTTAAATCAAGTTATTCCCCTTTCACATCTCCAAAATAACCCGGGTTATTGCCATGTTGAGGTGGCTCGACCAAGGTCGAGGTGCAGTCTAAAAGCACCACTTTGGAATAACCCGGGTTGAGCAACCTGGCATTTCAAACCGGGTTATAAGCAGTGTTAAACACGGGTCGGACTCGGGTCTATGGGCACCTAAAAGTGTTTGACCCAGGTTATTCAACCTGGGACTCAAGGAAAAGTGCTGATTGGCTGCTTTTTATATGCCTTGATGATGTCACCATTTAAAAGGACGTCCATGGAGTATTGAAAAAGGGCCAACCCGGGAATAACCTAGGTCAAAAGTGCAGTGAAATAGACCAACCCAGGAATAACCTGGGTCAAAAGTGCAGTGTGAAAGGGTCGGACCCTGGTCGGACTTCGGTTCAATATTCTGGTTGGACCCGGGTTTGAGATGTGAAAGGGTCATTCATGAGAACCTCAATGCTGCAATTGTATACTGATTGATATTGATATTGTTATATTATGTGTGCTACTTTGTTTTAATGACCTTCTTTTATATGTGTAATCCAACTAGTTATTAACTAGTAGAATAAATATATTTAATTATACAGTATATTGGCTGCATTTTTAATATACCAGTGAATGTTTTGTGTGGGGTTAGCAATTTCTCCCCGTTTTTCTATTGCTGCAGGATTTATTTAGTCACAGTTATTACATACAGTAGGCACTAGAGAAATGTCTGTTTATATTAGGGGTGAGCGGGTTTGGATTTCTGAAATCCGAACCCCCCCCGAGCCTCCCCTATCCGAAGCAGATCTGAGTCAGGCTCGACTTTTCCCGCCTGACTCGGATCTGAAATCGAGGCAAAACGTCATCATCCCGCCTTCCGAGTCTCGCGGGATTTGGATCCTATATAAGGTACCCGCGTCGGAGCCATTTTCTCACTCGGCTGTGGACAGTGAAGAGGGAGGGTGGGAGTTAGGGCTGGCTGGGCTGTGTAGTGTAGTGTAGTGTAGTGCAGAGTAGTGTTGTGCTGTGCTCTGCTGCGCTGTGCTGCTGTTGTCCACTACTTCAAAGTCCATAGGGGCTGGCTGTGTTGTGCTGTGCTGCTGTTGTTAATAGGGGCTGTGTCCACTACATCAAAGTCCATAGGGGCTGGCTGGACTGTGTTGTGCAGTCAGTTCTCCATAGGGGCTGTGTCCACTCCAAAGTCCTGTGCAGTGTCCCAGTACTAAAGGGGTGATGTAGTGTTGTCCAGGGGGTGCTCTGTCCATCAGGGGTGCTCCCCCCAAGTGCCAAAAAAATTATATTTTCTGTGTTTGTGAATTGTGTGCACAGTAGCCGCACGTGCATCAACAAAGTAGTGCCAAGAGTGCGCCTGTGTCATAAGTAAAGGGCCGGCTGGCTTGACCGTTAAAGAGTGCTGTAACCCCAAAAGTACACTCCAAACCAAAAAAATAATATTTTCTGTGTTTGTGAATTGTGTGCGCAATAGCCGCATGTGCATCAACAAAGTAGTGCCAAGCGTGCGCCTGTGTCATAAGTAAAGGGCCGGCTGGCTTGACCGTTAACAGGTGCTGTAACCCCCAAAGTACACTCCAGTCCAAACCAAAAAAAAATTATTTTCTGTGTTTGTGAATTGTGTGCGCAGTAGCCGCACGTGCATCAACAAAGTAGTGCCAAGAGTGCGCCTGTGTCATAAGTAAAGGGCCAGCTGGCTTGACCGTTAAAGGGTGCTGTAACCCCCAAAGTACACTCCAAACCAAAAAAATAATATGTTCTGTGTTTGTGAATTGTGTGCGCAGAAGCCGCATGTGCATCAACAAAGTAGTGCCAAGCGTGCACCTGTGTCATAAGTAAAGGGCCGGCTGGCTTGACCGTTAAAGAGTGCTGTAACCCCCAAAGTACACTCCAGTCCAAACCCCAAAAAAATTATTTTCTGTGTTTGTGAATTGTGTGCACAGTAGCCGCACGTGCATCAACAAAGTAGTGCCAAGCGTGCGCCTGTGTCATAAGTAAAGTGCCGGCTGGATTGACCATTAAAGGGTGCTGTAACCCCCAAAGTACACTCCAGTCCAAACCAAAAAAAAAATTATTTTCTTTGTTTGTGAATTGTGTGCGCAGTAGCCGCACGTGCATCAACAAAGTAGTGCCAAGCGTGCGCCTGTGTCATAAGTAAAGGGCCGGCTGGCTTGACCATTAAAGGGTGCTGTAACCCCCAAAGTACACTCCAGTCCAAACCAAAAAAAAATTATTTTCTGTGTTTGTGAATTGTGTGCGCAGTAGCTGCACGTGCATCAACAAAGTAGTGCCAAGCGTGCGCCTGTGTCATAAGTAAAGTGCCAGCTGGCTTGACCGTTAAAGGGTGCTGTAACCCCCAAAGTACACTCCAGTCCAAACCAAAAAAAAAATTATTTTCTTTGTTTGTGAATTGTGTGCGCAGTAGCCGCACGTGCATCAACAAAGTAGTGCCAAGCGTGCGCCTGTGTCATAAGTAAAGGGCCGGCTGGCTTGACCGTTAAAGGGTGCTGTAACCCCCAAAGTACACTCCAGTCCAAACCAAAAAAAAAATTATTTTCTGTGTTTGTGAATTGTGTGCGCTGTGGCTGCACGTGCATCAACAAAGGAGCAGCGCCAAGCATGCGCCTGTGTCCCATAAGTAAAGAGCCGGCTGGCTCATTTCTTAAAGGGTGGTGTAACCCACAAAGTGCACTACTCTCCAGCAAAAATAAAAAAATATTTTCTGTGTTTGTGTGCGCTTTAGCCGCACGTATATATCAATATAACATAAATGGAGGACCAAACTTTCTCCGATAAAATAAAATAGAGAAAGATCAAGAACCACTTCCGCCTAGTGCTGTTGCTGCTGCTGGGAGTTGTTCATCATCCCAGAGAGGAAGTAGGAACATCACGACTTTTACTAAACAATTGACCCTCCAACAGTCCCTAGCGATGAGGATGAAGTACGACAGCAGTCATCCTGAAGCAAAACGTATATATCTGAGGCCTTGACTGCTATGTTGGTGTTAGACATGCGTCCGGTATCGGCCATTAGTGCAGTGGGATTTAGACAATTGATGGAGGTAGTGTGTCCCCGGTTCCAAATCCCGTCTAGATTCCACCTGCATCCTCAAAGCAGCAGCGACAAGCGTGCGTCTGTCTGTTAAAGGGTGGTGTAACCCTCAAAGTGCGCTCCACAAAAAATAAAAATATTCTTCTTTTTTCTGTCTTTGTGAATTGTGTGTGCTGTAGCCGCACTTGCATCCTCAAAGCAGCAGCGACAAGCGTGCGTCTGTCTGTTAAAGGGTGGTGACACCCTCAAAGTGTGCTACACAAACAATAAAAATATTCTTCTTTTTTCTGTCTTTGTGAATTGTGTGGGCTGTAGCCGCACTTGCATCCTCAAAGCAGCAGTGACAAGCGTGCGTCTGTCTGTTAAAGGGTGGTGTAACCCTCAAAGTGCTCCAAAAAATAAAAAACTATTTTTTTAATGTGTTTGTGACTTGTGTGCGATGTAGCCGCACGTGCATCAACATAGTAGCAGCGCCAAGCGTGCGCCTGTGTCATAAGTCAAGGGCTGGTTTGGACATCTGGTCTGGACTGAAGGACATGCCAACAATTTCTGACAAGTCTACTGTCACTGCATATGATACTGTCCTCAAAGCAGCAGCGACAAGCGTGCGTCTGTCTGTTAAAGGGTGGTGACACCCTCAAAGTGTGCTACACAAACCATAAAAATATTGTTCTTTTTTTTCTGTCTTTGTGAATTGTGTGGGCTGTAGCCGCACTTGCATCCTCAAAGCAGCAGCGACAAGCGTGCGTCTGTATGTTAAAGGGTGGTGTAACTCTCAAAGTGCTCCAAAAAATAAAAAACTATTTTTTTAATGTGTTTGTGACTTGTGTGCGATGTAGCCGCACTTGCATCCTCAAAGCAGCAGCGACAAGCGTGCGTCTGTCTGTTAAACGATTACATCGGTGACAGCATCCAAGTAGGCATGTCAGACAGTCCGTACCTGTACTGGCAGGAAAAAGAAGCAATTTGGAGGTCCCTGTACAAACTGGCTCTATTTTACCTGAGTTGCCCCCCCTCCAGTGTGTACTCTGAAAGAGTGTTTAGTGCAGCCGGGAACCTTGTCAGCGAAAGGCGTAGGAGGTTGCTTCTACAAAATGTGGAGAAGATGATGTTCATAAAATGAATTATCAACTCTTCCAGGGAGACCAGCCTCCAGAATGTACAGAGGGACCTGTGGTTGTGGATTCCAGTGGGGACGAATTAATACTCTGTGAGGATGAGGATGTACACACTGAAGAGGGTGAGGAGTCGGTGGATGAGGAGGATGAGGACGACATCTTGCCTCCGTAGAGCCAGTTTGTGCAGGGAGAGAATAATTGCCAGCTTGTTTTGTGGGGACCCAAACAAACCAATCATTTCAGCCACAGTCGTGTGGCAGACCCTGGCGCTGAAATGTTTGGTTTGTTAAAGTGTGCATGTCCTGTTTATACAACATAAGGGTAGGTGGGAGGGCCCAAGGACAATTCCATCTTGCACCTCTTTTTTTTCTTTGCATTATGTATAGTTTGGGGCCTAGTTTTTCAAACTGCCATCCTGTCTGCCACTGCAGTGCCACTCCTAGATGGACCACGTGTTTGTGCCGCCCACTCGTATCTCTTAGCATAGTCATCCAGCTACCTCGGTGCAACCTTTTGGACATAAAAACACTTTTGTGAGGTGTGAGGTGTTCAGAATAGACTGGAAATGAGTGGAAATTAAGGTTATTGAGGTTAATAATAGCATAGGAGCAGAAAAACCCACAAATTCTGTGATTTTAGCTGTTTTTATGCTTTTTCTCAAAAAAATACAGATCCATAACACAAAACCCAGAACCCAAAACCAATCCAGATCCAAAACACGAAGAAAGATCCAGATCCAAAACCAAAACACAAAACACGAAAAGTGGCCGGTGCACACCCCTAGTTTATATAGGACTAGAAAGTCTGGTCTGTCCATAGTAACATGAAACTCAGTCAGGAGACAGAAGTGGGACTAAGCTATATGTAAGTGTGACTTAGAGGGGAGAATGTGACTTTGCCATACATAAAGGTCTCTGAGGCATATAAAAGGGCATGAGGGGGCTATCATGATAGAAAAGGACATGAGGGGGCTCTGAGGCACATAAAGGGACATGCGGGAGTGGTTAGATAATTGCTTGAAATCTAATGGTTGTAACCCTACTTCAGTTTTGGCACACCATGGCCACTCCTCCTGGTCATGTCCCATGTCTGTGAATCTGTGAAAGAAAAGGTGGTAACCCGACCTCTATGGGGTGGAAAGGAAAATTAGTTACTCGTTGTGAAGTGCCATCTAGGAAAAATACCAGATACATTTAATTGGAACCACTTTGAAATTAATAATTCCTTTTCAATAAGTTGAGTATTCCTTGCTTTGTAACTAGCAGTATGAACCAACTTATTGGAGTCACATGTGGCGGTCAGTCACATAAATCCTGTTGCAGCAGTATTAAAGCTCTAACATACTGTATTCTATTCCTATAATTGCAGCAATTGGTAATAACCTGAAGACTTCAAGAAATTGGGGAGTGCTTAAAAAAGAGAAATATGTTACTGTTAAAATATGTATATAACAAAAATAAATATACACACACTACTTTAACTTTGAGTTATGTCCACTACATAGGGGAGTAATTTCCTTTAAATGCATTTTAAATAATAAAGGGAAGATGCCTTGAACAGACTGATTGCACATATTGTCATCAAAGTAAAAGAATTGAATTACACATCTGGTAAGGGCATGTATATGCTGAATAATAGATCAAATATTAAATATACTTATCTAGATCAAATACAGCCTTTAATCTTTCTAATGTTATTACTTTATGACAGGTCAGCATCAAACACTTCATGGGTATGAATAAAATATTAAAAGAGTATATTATACAACAAATGAATATAAAAAACTTGTACAGTATGTAAACACTTGAGAATGCAATTACAATTTATACTGCAAATATTACATCATCACAAAATGACATTGTATTTTAAGCTTAAATAACCTTTTTGAGCTTTCACTTGTACAAACAATTTCACAGATTATCTGTAATTTAATGTGCTACTGCCTTACTTTCTGCCACCATCGTATTTCTCTGCATCAAAACAATCTTGTTTTTTTTTGGTTAAAGGATCCATAAAATTATTTTTACTCTTTTATTTACTTTTTATCATTTGAAGTTTTCTCACATATTGTCGAGTTTGGGAACACTCACCGATTGGAGTATACAGGGGGCGATTCAGACCCATACGCTAAGCCGCGCTCTCTTGCAGCCAAAAGGGGCTGGCTATGCGAATTCCGAGATCGCACTGTCTGGTGTAAGGACACCCTTTATGTCTTAGAGAACGACGGCAGAGTGAGCGGACGCCAGTATAAAGACGCCAACTTTTCTTTCTTAGCACACATCATCTCTATGAAGTGTATGATTAATCAGTAACATCGAGAGCCATCGGAGCTGCACGCAGCGCTTGAGGTAGACCATACCCCACCGCAAGCACTGCGATCACTGCAGGCTGAAATACAACCAAGTGACGTGTACAATGATGCTTCCATGCTAATTATGGACACCCATTAAACGCCATTTTGATGCCCAGACACGCCTGTTTTTGCATCACCACTCCCCCGTTCACAAGCACCTTCCCCTGTTACCACCCACAAACGGCACATTCTGTCACTCAAAGTAGCATCCAGTCTGTGTACTATGAGCGCACGATTCCCTGCCGCAGTGACTGGTTCGCGCATTCGGATTTTGCCGCATACACATGCACAGATGGGCGACAATCGCCCATAGCGAGCGATCGTGGCTTAGCGTACGGGTCTGAATCAGGCCACAGTGAGCAGCACATTAAAGCAGATAAAAGTGAATGTTATTTTTTACATCTGCCCTTATGTTTTATTGCTGTATTATCTCTTTTCAATTTCCCTATAATTTCTTTGAATTTTTATTTCTGGACAAATACGGATGTGGTGTTCTTATATAAAGTTTATAAACACAGTTTCTCTCAGACTACTTAAGTCAACAGTTTTCTTGAGCTTTTCCTTGCATGCAGACTTTTTATGGATTGCTACCTTGATTATAACTCAGCTTTAACTAAAGTAGCACTTCAATTGTGACACTCCCCTGTGCTCTGTTTGGATATTGCCACTAAAAGGGCTTCCCAGATCTTCTACTTGTATTTGAACTTTCTTTAGATTAAGTGGTCTATGTACTAATAATCACAGTACTGCCGCAATTATTATGTACCTAACTTGTCGTCGATATTTAAATTTTTACTAAAAATATCCCGGCTATGTACTACAGGGAACTCGCAGGGACAGCAGTTGAGGTAACCGCTGTCCCCGCAAGTTTTTTCTCCGGCATTTAAGAGAAGTCTTTCACAGAAGTGAAAGACTTCTCCGGGGGAAGCTGGCATTGTGCATGCGCATAGTGTCAGCTTCCTGAGCCAGCCGGAGGCTATAGGGGAGAGATCTAAAGAACTTTCTCCTGCCCTGGAGCCCACAAAGGCTTACAGTAGTTTACACCATCTGAAGATGGTATAAACTACTGGTACTAAACTTTGAAAAGCTTTGCTTTTTGGAGTTTAGTACATAGGGGACTGTGATTTGAAGTGCTAAGTAGTACTGACTGTGCCTGAGATTTCTGTGAAATCTCCTGCATTGTGCTATTAGTACATACTGTAGCAACAATACATAAGATTATGCAGAAACTGCAGTTTCTGCATAATTTTATGTAAAAATCAGCTTGATACATAGGCCCCTAAGGTTTGAGTCAGTAATGTCCAGATAAGACTTCCCTGATCTAGATGCAGGCTGCCCCAATTGGTAGATGATGAGTGGGTCCACCTTATCTGCAAAATGGATCAGAAACCTACTGAAGAAAGTGTCCCCTATCACAATGAAGCATGATGATTTGAGAAGTTCAGGGTCTATACACATAATATTATTTATGCCAAAATCCACTTCAATAAATGTACCTTATTCCACATATGTGGTTCCCCACTAGAACTTTGGTTCACTTATGGCCCCTTGGGGTGATCGGCTGTGACAACCCTGCCTTTTCAAGTCCTGGAGCTGCAGGGATTAACGATTCCCTGTTGTTTGGTGATGTCAGCGGGGAGAACCTAGAAGGCAATAGGACCCAGAGGATGCAAGTGACAGTGCTGGGAGAGCGTGAAGGAAAAAAGTCAGTCAGTGGTCAGAGGGATGCAGCCTGAAGAGCGGGAGGAGAGAGAGAGAATGCTCAGAGAGGGCATGTTCCAGTGCTACATGGAGTGATTATAGCCTGAGAGAGACTGCTTGAATTACGCTGAAGGATGAGTGCCACGGAGAAAATCACCTGTCAAGCTGCTAGATCAAGTTAGCGGATCGAACAGGTGAGACGGACAGAGGAGAGAACAGCTGGTGTGACCACAGTGGGGGTGCGGTTAGCAATGCACCAGTTGTCCAAAGTGCAACTGCTGAGGTAATGGCAAGGAGAGAGAGCACTGTAAATGATTAGCCGAACTGCCAAATTCGGAGCTTATATCATAGGCCACTGTAGTAGTGGGGGACACTACTGGCCTATTACACCATTTCCAGCAGCCATAGAAACCAGCTGTTTAAGAGCAGGGCTGTAGGAGTGTTTGACCAGTGCAGTCGCACAAGGGCACCACCCCTCCTCAGCATCCCAATTTCAGCAGGACAGTACTGTCCCGCTGTTCCACTCGCAAGCCGAAGTGGCCCGCGGGTGGTCAAGTCGGGAGGCTGGGGAAACCCCGTTGCCGCAGCTGTGCGGCGGTGCCGGACCCCCGGAGAGTGAATGGATGCTGCGTGCATGCGCACGGCAACCATTCACTGACGAGAGAGGGCTGGGGGAAGACCAGCCAGCGACGGAGTGCTGGGCTTTACCCCCAGCCTGACATTATTTGGAGGCATGCCATGCGGGCACGCCTCCAAACAACGTTACACAGGGGGCATGGCCTATGGTAATTAGGTCACTCCCCCAACTTTGGTTGCGTGCGTGAGCTACAGGCGCTCTATCAGGATCTGGTACAGGGTGCTCAGAATTCTGGAGCCGGCCCTATTTAACAGACTTACTACCTCAATCTGTCATTTCAAGATAGTAAACCAGTTAAGGAATGCTATTCTCCCTTTTAAACATATTAAGCCTGAAAGGAAAGTCAGCCCAGTGGAAAGACAGGGAGAAAGTCATCGATAGCGGGCAATACTGTATATCACAGCTTTAGCCAAAGGAGTCTGTTAGTCTATTCTGTGCTGCTTAGTTCCACTCCAGGACTCACAACAGTTATTCCCTACCTCTTGTAGTTCACAAGCCCAGTATCTATACACAACCATTAGGGGAGTGTTACACATACACCAAGCTAAATAAAAACAGCACTTTGTGTTGGAAAAGGTTACAAACAGTGATTATGATTTAAGAATAAGAATTGAACTGGTGCTACAATGTGCCTGTGATCCGTGTTTATCACTAAAAAAGCAGTGTCCACATAATCAAGAACAAGTTTAACTTATTGGTGTATAGTAATGAGCAAAGATGCAAATGGTCAGGAAAACAAATATTTCAAATACAATTGTCTATATGGGAAAGATTCCTGGACTGCACACCTTGAATATATATAATGGGAGGTGCTACCTGATGAGACTAATTGCAGGCACAGAAACAGACAAATCTCAGATGCACAACTCCAAATTATTGATAATATATAAATGCAATAAAATTTTGCAATCAATACAGGTTTTTAGCATAATCATGGCCAAGGTGATGGGCCTACCCACGATATCCAGGTAAGTTCTTTAGGGTAGGTCCCTAACATACTAGGGTTCAAATCCAGAGCACAGGACCCTCCAAAAACTGGCCCAGCTAAGCTGCCCCAGGGCACCGCCATAGTAAGAAAAGTGCAGTGTAAAGAGGTAGTTAAGAGCAGCTACTGCTGCATATAAAGAATGAAAATAAAAAAGTGAAGTACATGTATAATAAACAAACAGTGACCGGTTATAAAGAAAAATGTGTTACAATGCTGTGCCTTGAAACAGATCAACCAAAGCAATCCAGGGGGACCCATGCCCCAAAATGAACCAAAGTTGCACTACAGTATATAACTTTTAGAACTTACCTAGAATTGTGCCTAAAACCAGTGTACATATACATTACCAGGGTCCATGCTTTTAAACCAATAAGGAAGGGTGCTAATCCAGACTAAGGGCGTCTCCTTTCCCTCAGATGTGCGATAAAGCACATTAAATGGAGTATATGGGAAAGATTCCTGGACTACACACCCTGAATATATATAATGGGAGGTGCTACGTGATGAGACTAATTGCAGGCACAGAAACAGACAAATCTCAGGTGCATAACTCCAAATTATTAATAATATATAAATGCAATAAAATTTTGCAATCAATAGAGGTTTTTAGGATAATCATGGCCAAGGTTATGGGCCTACCCACCATATCCAGGTAACCTACCCTAAAGAGTTTACCTGGGTATGGTGGGTAGGCTCATTACCTTGGCCATGATTATGCTAAAAACCTCTATTGATTGCAAAATTGTATTGCATTTGTATATTTGCAATAATTTGGAGTTGTGCACCTGAGATTTGTCTGTTTCTGTAAATACAAGTGTCTTTAAGCTCTCACAAGCAGGACCCTCTTCCCTCATGTGCTTTTCCTTCCCTCACTTATACCATCATCTCCTCCCCACTGCCTACAATGGCACCAAACCTTTGGGTCCGGGCACTCTGCTACGTATTTGGATACTATGACTACAGATGTAGCAATGTTTATAATCCTTGTCAATGTCCTGCTGCAATGTTTTGTTCTGTAAGTCACTTATTTCTTGTTTTGTTTGGGTGTGGGTTGTTAGATCAACAGGTATTATATTGACATGCATCAGGTCAACATGAGAATGTTGACATGGTCGAAATGTCATAATGCAGCATGTCTACAGCAGCCAGATACTTTGGTAATCAAGAAAATTATCTCTAAGTAAAATGATAAACAACATGTCTGTCAATCAGATAACAATGAAGAAACAATGCAACACTGTGTCATACTGTACATCGGGGTCCAGGTTCCTGTTACCGGGTCCAGCTGTGTGAACTTACTGCCCACTGGTTGTCTGTGGCATCCCTGAGACCTGTGGTCACTCATCTGTAAGCATGCAGTTCCTGCTGTTCTGCATCATGGGTACATCCATTTTGTACAGTATCACATGATCTGCCATGACAAACTAGTCTCCAGTAACTCTCGTCACATGATATAACCAGGCTATCAGCTCTAAGAGTGTCCTATTTAATCCATCAACTATGGGCTAAGGTAACCATTTCTTTTTCAGAGCAGACATTCGTCTACCAGAGTCCAAACTTGGGTTAGCCATTACTGTACTTAAAACCTTTAACGGGAAGCAGTATAAAATCCCCTTGTATAGAGATTAACATTTTAAAGAGTTTGTCCAGGCAGTACTGATGCAGCTATAATTATTAACCAACTCAAACCATACTTATCTATTTTCAAGAGGATCCCTTGTACTGAGTTTTATTATGAGTAGCATTAGTATTTGCAACATCACAGTGGAGTGACCTGCTTAGCAAATGTGGCAAGGAGAAGCCAATCTTGTGGTTTGAACAGTTGCATGTGGGAGACATAGAGACAATGACTCATGCAAAAGTATAGTAAAGGTCTGATACACAAATGGGCAATAATAGAAAAAGTTTGCAGAGTCACAGTCAAGTTCTGCTCCTTGGTCTGGTGCACAATATGGACAGGTAACAACGGATAGGCAACAGTGTGGTCTGGATAATGTAGCAAAGTCCTGTACACAGCTCTGTACACAGAAAGATCAGTAGGATAAGTTAACAGAAGAGTAAATAGTCAGGAGTCAAAACTAGAATCAGTACAATGGACTGTGGAGTGTAATAATAATAGAAAGCAAACATGAGAAATTACCAAGTACTAAACATTAGGTATGACCCTGCATCAGGGAGCAGAACTCCAAATCTATAAAAAATTGGCAGCAACTCATGTGCTGAAAAATGTTAAGCTGGGTACACATTATACCAGGGGTTCCCAACCACGGTCCTCAAGGCACACTAACAGTCCAGGTTTTAAGGATAGCCATACTTGAGCACAAGTGTCTTAATTAGTACCTCAGTTATTTTGATTTAACCAATATATGCTCAAGCATGAACCTGGACTGTTAGTGTGCCTTGAGGACAGAGGTGAGGGAAAGCTGCATTAGATGATGTGCAAGCGATGCAATATCATCAACAATTTCCCTTGAACTCCCGGTGAATACTGTGCAATCTAACAAACAACTAAATAATATATCGTGCTCTGTTCGTTCATTTCATCATTAACTATATAATGTTAACATATCACCTGGTCGTTCGGTAGAGTGTACACACTGCATGATGTGGTAAAAATTATTAACAAGAACCTCAAATTAAGCAGCATGTAGGGCCGACCAAAAGACGCGACGAACGACTTATGGGAGCGTGCGATAGTGTGTACACACTGGACGATTTGAACAATTTGTCGTTCTAATCCGTTGGAAATCATCAAATCATCCAAAATACTGCTTAGTTTGTACCCAGATTAAATTATTCCTTGCTGGTAGATACACTAAAAAGTAGCAATGTCTCTCTTTTAAAATGAGTACTAAATGAATACAACAACATTATGCATTAGCTCTGTTTCAGGTACTTTCTCAAGTGGCAGATTGGTTAGGCATATCCCTACTAAGCATGCCATGTAGCCCAAGTATCTAGCTGAGTAATAACTTGTTCTATAATAAATTATCTAATTTTAAAACATATCAACTTCCTGGGCTCTTTTAAAACATTTGATACTGTATAGTAGACATTTTTGTTATCATATCACTGTCACTTCTCGTTTCTAAGCTTTACATACTGAGCTCAACATTTTCCTGAGGTTTTGTTACATAGCCCATGTAACAATTTAATAACTCATCTCTTTTGCTTTTGTTTTCAATTGTATTAGTATTTTTAATGGTGTAACATCCAGGACTTCACAATACTGAAAGTGTGGTCTTACCAGTTACCTATGATTTGGTAATATAACATTCCTCTTCCTGTACACCACATACTCTATATACACCAAAATAATTTCTGCCTTTTGAAACTACATACTTACCTTCATTTAATGTTTAAACTGCAACTCTTATTTTTCTTTGTTATTGTTGTTTTGATGGCTATATATCACCACACAATAATATGCTCTAGTTCATTAATATAATGTATCAGTTGACTATATTGTATTAATGTCACAGATTGTAGTAAGAGGTAGACCCCAGATGGAGTCTCAAAAATCCCCAACAATACAAATTGACTTTACAGCACTGTGATCAGTCAGAGCAAAGCCTCTCTGTTTTGATTAATGTGACCTATTCATTCACTAGCCCTTATATGGATTTTTGTTATTTTTTTCCAAAGGAATTTACTTACTGTACAAGTTGGAAGATAGAAGAAGGTCCTCCTAAGGGATTAGTTGAAAAATTATTTGGTGAAGAAAGGTGTGTGTGTGTCCTTATACTTAATGTCTGGGTTATAGTGAAACCATTTATGAAATATTTCTTATAATTCACCAGACAGAGAAAAAGCTAATTATTTCAGAATAACCTTAATGAAAATAGAGTCTAGTCTAATTTTCTTTTAGTCTCATTTAATTAACTTAGGTAGAGATAACTTGACTTGGTAATGTTTCATTAAAACTGTTGAAAACTATGCTCAATAGGTGCTGAAATTAGGAATCTCGTTACCTTTATCTTGATGAATTACTTATCAAATGAAAAGTGAAGTGATTTAATTTAGCTGAAGACTGTTCAATTAACTAACCATGACCTCATATTTTCAAACTAATATAAGAGTAAACAATTTAATGCCTTCAGCATATTTAAATAAATGATTGCATGCCTTTATATGGTTACTTATAGCTTTAAAAATCAAACAAATCTCTATGCATATTCAAGGGATGATTCCTTTGTCAATTGATGTGCCCAAACAGTAATCATTGCCCGGTGATCATACAGTAGTTTGTCACCACACAATTACACCCTATCCTAAAAAAATCTGTGTACAATAAGGGTTTGTTCACATAATTATAACATAGTTAGAAGTGAATGGAATATCTGTTGCAGATATTGGAGGGCAGGGGCTGGCTTTCAAATTTTTGTCTAGTGGTCAAGTACAGGTTACTGGCCTATGAGCAGTGCCACATCCTTAAGTTGGATTTTAAGTATACAATCAGGGCTGATTTATTAAATGGCAAGAAGTCAATTCAAAAACTAGTATTTTCACCAGGAAATAGGGGCTCAGCTTAGGCCATACACAAACTGTTGATAAAACAAACATTAAGGGGAAGAAAGGGTCAGGGCTGGATAGGAGAATTGGAGGGTTGGCAAAACCACATATACGCGGGTTGGGCTTGGAGCAGGTGTCGGCCTCTGAGCACTTTTTCCTCTACTGCCAGATCCTATCACTATACACCATGCAGTCCTACCACAGTTCAGAGGAAGACAGTCACATTGTCTTCTACCAGAACTATGCAGTGCATAAATAATCCTTGCCAATGTAGTAAGTAGGCAAAGGCAGAGAGATGCTTTCACTAAGAGATCAAGGATAAGCACTTTTGGCATTCAGGTAGAAGATAAAAGATTGCTATGATATGTCTAGTAGGGGTTGCCCGTCCTTATGTTTATTTTATTTGTTCATATGGATGAAGAATTTGATACAGTTCTGATGTAGGAAAGATAGATTGGTTGGGAAAGAAACTAAGTAGGTATGATTTGATATTAATAAAATAAATTCAGTGAGTGTCAGACTTTAATTCCAGTTTTGGGCTCTATTTTAAAAGGGTAAGCGAAAATTGTCATAAAAACATTACCGCATTTTGCTTTCCATATTATTATTTTTGGGATCAGAAAGTAAAGGTTTTTTCGGTGAGAAACTAGGATGATTGGAGAAATAATGATAGGGAGAATAGATTGGCCAAATCAGAGATGAGAGCAATATTTGAATTAGATACATTAATACCTGCCGGCTTAAATGCCAACTTTGAGGTGAAATGTTTTCTGTAGCTGGAGTTTATATGTAGTCTCTATTAACATGTGGAGTTTTGTGAAGATCTTTGTTACCAAGAATGTATGGATTCAAATATATGTTTTTTAATAATTTTGGGGGTTTGGAGTTTATATGTTTTTATATTCTGTTTCGAGTTTATATGTACATTTTAGAAAAATTTGCCATCATGAGTTTTTTTTTATCCACACATATATATGTACATGTGCATTGTATTAGGATGATTTTTATAAACTTGTATATGGATAAAAACCCGGGTTTATACATCTGCACTGATTCGATGACAAATAAACAAACACATTTTTTTTCATTCTCCCTTGTTGTAAAGGGATATGATGAGTGTGGGACACTTCCGCCAGGCTTAGTCAACCTGAGGATGAAATGAGCGTCACCCACTTCCGCCAGTATAGGTAGGATGGAGGGAAGAGTTTTAGTAATGCACGCTCGATCATGCTGGAACCGGAATTGATGTATACGGGAGTCCATGTCACGAGGACTCTCTGTTAAATACCTTTAATGCGGCTAAGCCATTGCCACGGTCGGATGTTCTGAGAGACCAGCACATGTTGTGAGTATATGAAATGTTACTAGATGTTATTCTAGATTCCGTTTTTATCATTGGTTTTGCTATTGATTTTTTCAGCCACCTATCTTGAAAAAGATGCTACTGGCGTTGAAACACGTTGATTTTAGTGGCTGATGAGAAGTCCGTTATTGGTACACTATACAGATTCTGTTATTCACTCACTCAAACCCGGGTTTTGTTCCATCTGGAAGGTGATCTGGAAACTGTATATGCATGATGGTACGGATGTTCCCAATTTTTAGAATGTAGTGTTAATAAAGATTTATATTGTTTTATACACCTGTAGTTTGTTTTTCCCTTTATGCATTCCTCGTGGAATTGAAAGAAAAGGGAGAAGACTTAAAGATACCTTTATGAGCATGGTGCATGTTTATTTTATGTAAGCATAAAATGTAAGCCATTATTTGGAGATTGCTTTCACACACTGAGGTGTCATTTCATTTCCTTTGAAAACAAAATACCATGGTGTTGGTTGCAGATTACTTCTACTTTGGTCTTCTGGGAACTTACACGTTTGTGACTTCGGTTTGACTTTTGTCCTCATTAGTGTATATATATTCTTCTTCCACATATATCCACTAATTTTGGAGAGATACTGTCAGTGGAAGATAGAAGAATCAATAACTAGATCTGTATGGAACAACTTGTTGGTGCAGCTGGAAACCCCTGGTTTTGAATTGGTGCTACACTACCTGTGTAGACTCCAAACAGTGCTACATTATGTACACAAGGATAGACAGGAAGAGATGTTTATACAACATGCACAGTAACTATAATATCTTATAATATATTATTTACTGATATGATTTATATAATCCTCATCCATAAATCCTTTACATAATAGAGAAAAGAAAATGTGTAAAGAAAGAGAACTCTGGCCCTGATTCAGCTTTGGAAATAGAGTGAGATATAGCACTTAACTGATCATCTTGGTGAAACCATGCTGCACTGCAGGTGGGGAAGATTTAAAATGTGCAGAGAGATTTAGATTTGGGAGGGAGGTGTCCAAACTGAAATGTAAATTGTGGAGCAATAATAAAACTGGGGAGTATTTGTGGGCTACATGCAAAAGCAGCCAGTATTTACCCTGCATGCAAAAAAAAAATTATTTACACCCCTTGCATTGCAACATGGTTTGTCCAGGTACACAGTTAAGTGCTAATTCTCACTGTATTCCCAAAGCTGAATCAGACCCTCTGTGCTCAAAACACATTTAATCAACCATGGTATTTCATTTATTTCTTTAAACTTACAGTATACTGTAATTAATATCAATCACTTAGAAATAACAGTCATAAGTTATCTGCAACTATAGAGTTGTCCAAAGGAATTTCAGGTAATAATATCCACCTATGCACTATATTTACTATAACTATGAGTATCAGTATTACGGTTTGCAATATGGGGTATGTATTTGGTAATATGTTCTGGAATAAAGTGAGGAACTGAAAAAATATTTCACCTGTGCATTTGTAATAATCACTACATAGATTATAATGCTAATCCTCACAAAAAAGTTGGATATATTACCCTGTGATATGTATAGATGCAGAAGTGTAATGTTATAACACCAGAAGGCTCAATGTTCTCATATTGTATATATATCCAAATAAACTTTCTAGGATCTTATTAATGCACCACTAGTGAGTACATGTGTCAATGGGAAAATGCAGATATGTAGCCACTATTAAATAATGGTGCACAGTAGCTGACTAAATGTACAGTACATTCACATCTATTTATATGATATATATATATCAGTTTATACAATTTTGGAAACCCGATGAAGAAAACCAAAATGTATCCATATATGGAGGGTACCATAGCAGTACTAGCAGTGCAGATTCAAAAAGGTTCTCCGCAATGTATCATAAATGTAGAGATGTGTGCAGAACCCCAGCTAAAATCATGTAATTTGGGCCTGTTTTTGTACCTACAATATAATTAACATCAACAACAGTCATTTCCATTCATTTTTGACCACCTCATATCTCAAAATATTATTTTCACCAAAATTAGCCAAAGGCTACAGTGAGCTAGCTGGCTAAACTAGGTGACAGAAATACAAAAGAGTGGTTGCTCATATCAGCTTATTGGTTTTCACAGGTGCTTGTAAAGGAAGGGGTTTACTCTGGAATACAGAAAAAAGAAAAAAAGTTTCCCTCCAACACACTGCAAAAAACAGCAGAAATCATTGAATACTACATGATAATAGAAATTCAGAGATCATTGTTGCATATATTTGCAAATACATGGTTAAGCGCCAGGCAGCGTCAAGGCTCCTCTGTACTGGCATCCCTAACACTACATAATAATACCACCCACTCTGGGTCATAAATGCATACTGTTGTGCCACATGATAAAAGGACATTCATAAATATATTTAAGTTGAGAGCCAACTCACCTAGGAGGTACCACAGAAACCTCCAAATAGCTCTACAGTAACCAGCACACCCTCCCAATGCTGGTCCTATCCATGCCTCTCAGAGCAGCAATATAAAATAGTGGCTGCTCATATCATGCAGTATGCAAATGCGATTATTAATAAATGGACCCCTTAATCCCAGATTCTCTCCTGCTTTACACATTTTCTTTTCACTATTTTCATATAATATTATAGAATTCCTGGACTAGTATTATACATTTTAAACATACTTATTAAGAAGCTTCATACCCTTTATTAATAATGTCTCTTTGTTGGTCCTTTCAGCTTGAATACCAATAGTCTGTGAGTTGCAGAACTATATTTAGCCCGTAGATCTAAAGCAACAATACTTTAAAAGGCAGAACCAACCACAATGCAGGTACCTTAATTGATGACTTGTATTTAACTCTGTATTGGTCCAAAGGTGAGGAAACACACACTAGAGATATGAGGTGAAAGATATTAAGTTGACTCCATAATAGAAGCCACATTATACATATTCATTTCAATATAAATGATTATTATATTTAAGAAATATAGATTTGTTTATTGATTTTAATGTATTATTATTATTATTATTATTATTATTATTATTATTATTATTATTATTATTATATAATAATATTAATTTTTTATTTACAACTATAAATTTGTGTTTATAAGAAAAGAAGGAAAGAATGCACAATAAAAAGTGGGGGTGCAGCTTAATAATTATACATGAGTATACACCTTAAACAATACTCAAAAGCATACATAACAAAAAATGTGCAATAATAAAAGCGCTCCCTACTTAAACATGTCCAGAAAACACCAAAGTGTTCACACAGAATAAAAAAACAATATTCACCAATTATGGTCAGTCCCAAGCAGCTTAAAGAAAGGGGGGATTCCAATTCCAATGATGTAATGCAGAGACTTATACCTAATAACCCTTAGTGCACTGGTTCACACCACAGGCATAGGGGGATAAACAAAGAGAAAAAAATATAGTGCAGATTGTCTAGTAAAAAACAATGGCTTTTATTCACAAATTTGCACTTACAATATGCAAGAGAATAAAATGCATGTAACACAATCCAAAAGCAATTACTGCATACAGCAACCGTCAGTGTGTAGCCCTTAATCCCAGATGTCCATAGGGAATAGTCAGATCGTCACTCCGGATGTTTGGATCTGCTTAGCCGGTATACACGTGGCGATGCTGTAGTGCAGCAAATGAGTCCCAAAAGTGAGCCCTGCTTAATGCATTTCAGACAACAGTGGTCCTTCATCAGAAGCATAATGAGCTCACTAGAGTCGCGCTTTAAATACCCTAAAACACTTTAATAGTTAAAAAATATATTAAATTAATTGCAGATAAATTAAAAGAATTAATTGAGCAGCAGATATATAAAAGGATATAAATACAGCAGCAAATATGAGGAAACAGAGGCGCACCTTATCTAACAGTAGATAAATTAGTTAGGCTAAAAAACATTTGAGTTCAAATTCTCCATTTAGCCCCTTGGGGACAAGGGTCCCTAATTGGTAAATCCACCTCATTTAATTTTGTGCAAGCCTCTTGTCAACATCTCTTGTTTTCCAATTTGGAAAAATTTGTTGAATACTTAAGAACCTTTTTATTTGGCACTCTTTGCCATTATGGACTTTTTTTTAAATGAGCAGAGACTGTGTGAGTATCCAGTCCCTTGCGGATGTTATAGATGTGCTCTGCCAATCTAATTTTTAAGTTTCTCGTAGTTTTACCTATATAAACCAAACCATATGCACACTCCAGGAGGTACACCACATTCCTGGAGTTGCATGTGATAAATTCCTTAATCGGATTTTTTTTCCCTTTAACCTCAAATTCCATAATCTTCCGGTCACATGATTTGACAGTTTTATACATAAGACAGTCTCCACATCGATAAAAACATTTAGACCTCACACTTTGTCTATTTACTAAGAAGTGTTAGGAGACAGAGTGAAAAGTGATAACAAAGTGATAAGGTGCCAGCCAATCAACTCCCAACTGTCATCTCACAGGCTGTGTTTGAAAAATGACAGTTGGGAGCTAATTGGCTGGCACAATATCACTTTGTTATCACTTTTTACTCTGTCTCCTAACACTGCATAGTAAATAGGCCCCATAGTGTAGATGAGGCAGTTGGGGGGAGGGGAAAGTCAGTAGTAATAATGAGTGTGAGATACAGGAACAGTACAGTTCAAATGTCAAGATCAGATAAAAAGAAGAACAGTGCTGGAAGATGTAAAGGCACAACTACAAAAGTATATTATAAACAAAAAAAGGAGTTTAGAGCTGTTAAAGTTGCAAGACTTTATAATTAGTATAAAATAAAGTATGATTATAATTTTTTTTTAAAAAATGTATAGGTGTGAAACAATGGTAGATAATAGAGTGGTACAAATATAAATAGACAGTGGTACTGGAATTAATGAAACAGTGTAGAAAAGAAACACAAAAATACAAGAATTAAATGTTCAGTAAGCAGGTAGTTGCTTGCAAAGCTGAAGCAGGGTGTTGGCAAAAGGTGTGTCCAGGTTATAAAGAAAGCTGGTGGCTGAGTAGAAGGGTTTCCAGAAGCTCAGGAGATCCCTTGCAATTTTTTCTAAGTTATACAGAGTTATCTTAAAATGTTGTCCTCCTGTTTAACTCCTGACTAAGGGCCTGATTCAGAGCTGGACGCTCTGACCAGAGCGCTCGCTCTGAATCAGGGCCCTCCTCCATTAAAATGGAGCATCCTCCTGGATGCTCGTATAGCTGTGGGTGAACACCCACAGCATATACGAGCGTCCAAAAAGATGGTTGCGATGGTCATGACCATCGCGACCATCGGACTTGCGACGGAAACCCTGCAGTAGGGTTTCCCAGCCACAAGCCCTGGAGTGATTTTGGCTCTATCAGAGCCAAAATCACTCCCACTGACATCACTAGTGATGTCAGTGGGACCGGCTTCAGATGGTAGGCGTTCCCATGGGAACGCCTCTGTCTGGCAGGCACGCCCCCGGCACACCCACCAAAGGGGGCGTGCTGTCAGTCACCATCGCAGTCCGGGTCTCGCGCATGCGCACGACGGAGCTCTCTCCGTCGTGCGCATGCGCAGTGGGGAACGTCGACCCACTTGTGAGTGTACTGCCGCTTGCGAGTGGGTCTGAATGACCCCCTAACGCTTTAAGTTTTGTTGTACATGTAGTTCCACTTAGAAAAAAACCCACTTTGAAATAAAAACCTAGACAGACTTGTACAAGACTGCAGCCTTGTAACCTACTGAGTATATAGTTAAGCATAATTAGAATTTACACAAGCATAACATGTGTAGTCACTGATTGCACCCACCCCCAATAACCTCACCCACACCAGATACAAGTCATAAAATTCTAATACAAACAGACAGAGCCAAAACAGCATCCAATGAATCTACACACACACATCATACTTTGGATTGATATAGTACTACAGTTCTATGCTGTTATTATCTGTTCACACACGCACGCAGGGGGTGTTTCTGGTACCTAGAACCGCCCCCTGCCAGCTGCTCCATCGCTGCAAAGCTGAACTATTTTTTTATTTTTTTATTTTTTAAAGAGAGGCTCAGGCCCCTGCCAAAGCTCAGGCAACTGTGCCTACTGTTATACTGTGCTGGTTGTAGGGGGAGCTGCAGCATCAGCGTGCAGCCCCTCCTAGGCAGTTCACATGGGAGCACCAGCATCATGAGAGGCTTAAAGCTGCTGCCGGGTGATAGAGATTGTACTGCCAGCAGTCTCTCCTGGAGCCACACCGCAGGTCTGTGTATCACATGTTGGGTGCAGTATGCTGTTGAGGTGGATGGGGAAGGGGTGTGCCAGTGAGGTGAGTGGGCGGGGTGTGCTGGCAGGGTGGGTGTTTTTAAGTGAGAGATATGTGTCAGTGTGAATGTGTGTGTCTGTGCCAGTATGTGTGTGTGTCTGTCAGTGTGTGTCTGTGTAGTCTTTGTCAGTGTGTGTCTGTCTGTGTGTGTGTCTGTGTAGTCTTTGTCAGTGTGTGTATCTGTGCCAGTGAGTATGTCTGTCAGTTTGTGTCTGTGTAGTCTTTGTCAGTGTGTGTATCTGTGCCAGTGTGTGTGTCTGTGCCAGTGTGTGTCTGTGTAGTCTTTGTCAGTGTGTGTGTGTGTGTCTGTGCCAATTTGCGTGTCTGTTTCCAATGGAGGACTCAATGCCGCCTTTTTTTTTCTTGGAGGGGTTGAAAGCTCCACATGGTATTTTCCCTATAATTGAACTACGAGAGGACACCTCCGAAACTTATTCAATTCATCCATTTAGTTTTTTCTTTCGTTAAGGCATTGATGAAAGATGTAATAAATGGATTAGCAATCATTGATTATTGAGTACCTGAGGAGTGCTGCCTGTATGTGTTTAGATTTTATTGTCATTAGTTGTGTAACCTAGTATTTGGAAACCTCCCTTTTGAAAATCCTTTGTTTGCCACTGTAATGGTAATACCAAAAAGCTTCTGCTGCTAGAAAGAAGGAAGCGGTGTTAACAAAATAAAAAAAATAGGAAATGGACCTCAGACTGCACACCTTGAACATATATATACATAATTGGAGGTGCTACCTGTGGAGACAATTGATAAATGCACAAAAAGAAGAAATACAGGTGCTCAACTCCAAATTAACTGATTTTATATAAATACATTTTTGTAGTGAATAGAGGTTTTTGGCATAATCATGGCCAATGTTATGGTAACCACTGTTGGGTAGGTCCCTAATATACTAGGGTTCAAATCCAGAGTGCAGGACACCCCCAAACTGGCCCAGCTAAGCCGCCCCAGGGCACCACCATAGTAAGAGTAGTGCAGTGTAAAAGCGATAGTTAAGAGCAGCCACTGCTTCATACAAAGAATGAAAACAAAAAAGTGAGGTACATGTATATAAACGAACAGTGAAGGGTTAAAATATGTTATGAAGTAAAAATGTGTTATAATGCAGTGCCCTGAAACAGATCAACCAAAGCAATCCAGGGGGACCAATGCCCCAAAAATTAACCAAAGCTGCACTACACAGTCTAAAATATTTGCAGAACTTACCTATATTATGCCTCTGACTGGTGTGCATATTACTATGCTAGACTCCATGCTCTAGACCAATGTAGTAAGGGTGCTAGTCTGAGTGGAAAGTGTCTCAGGCTTTCCAGGTGTGCAAAGCTATGCACTGATTGGATTCATATAGGAAATGTACCTCAGACTGCACACCTTGAACATATATATATATATATATATATATATATATATACATAATTGGAGGTGCTACCTGTGGTGACAATTGATATATGCACAAAAAGAAGAATACAGGTGCTCAACTCCAAATTAACTGATTTTATAAAAAATGTTTTTCTAAATAACTAAAATTCAGTATTGACATATCGTAAATTTACACAAATACTAAAGGAATCCTGTTTAATTTATATAATACAGTATATACTATAGTGTGTTTTCTTTGTCTTTGTCTTCTAAGATATAAAAGTAGATTTGCAATCATATGTGTCCCAAAGTTGTCATTACCGTTGTGCCAATATGTACTTCTTAGCTGTACTACTTTTGGTTTTAATAGTAGAAATGAACAGCCATGTGAAGGGTGTGTCCCTGTCACTCTCCATTTCCTTTGAGCTATCACAGCAGTGACAAGCAGGGGTATACAATGACACAGTTTGTTGCCTTGATAATTTATTCTCTGTGATTTTCTGCTCTTTTAGTCTCCTGTTCAACCATCCACTAAAAAGCTGTAATATTAGCCAATAAATCAAAGACGTCTGCTTGTCAGTTCCAGATGTTTGGCCACATTGCTGTCGATTATGAGATGTGAAGAAAGGACATATGCATGCTGGGAACCCAGCTGAGGTTTTCTGTTGGTATTCTATTTGATAGAAAGCCAGCCTGAGTTGACTACAGCACAAATGAACAGCCTTTTCTGCCTTGTGGCACTAAAAAGTGCATTTAGTTGAAATAGAGGATCCAAGAATAATAAATATTTATTAGTCCCGCCATGTGGTACTACTTATATATGAAGGAATCATAGTAGAATGAAGACATGACTGTTACAGCACATTTCATCACAGTATTTTGATAATGATATTGCAATTTTAGCAATATCCCTTTTAATTATAAGAACAAAGCATTTTTAACTTCTCCCTTCTGTCTCTGCCAGCCAACCCCTCTCTTTGCCAGCCAGCTCCCCTTCTGTTTCTGTCAGCTAGCCCCCCTTCTGTTTCTGCCTACCAGCCCTCCTTCTGTCTCCGCCTGCCATCCTCCACATGAAATGATACTTACCTTCTCCTGATCTGGCTGGCATGGCTGCTCTGCTCATGATGCAGCTCATCTCTCTTTTAGTGGCATGATGTCACACATGTGCTGGCTTGCAAAAAAAAATTATTGCATGGCTGCGGCCGTAAGAGCTGGCCCCTGTCACTGTATTACATGGTGTTAGTAGTTAGCTAGTGGGCTGGAAGGAGCAGATGGGCTGGTAGGAGAAGATGGGCCACCCTCTCTGACATTGTTGCATAGTGGGTGGTAGGAATTGACAGGGAACCCCCCCTGCTCTGTCTGAGTGTCCAGACCTAGGACTCCAGTCCTGGCAGTCCTCCCCTGATGGCAGTCCTGCTCGCACCGATAGGCAATGCCATCTATAGAATCTAATAGAAGTTTATGGGCTTTCAAAGCTTTCCCTAAGAGGGAGGCAGTGGGATCCATACCAGGGTCACGAATCCACTGGGCGATGAAAGCGCATGCACAGAAGATCTCCCAGGTCATAAACACGGATGTCCTCTCATCACAAAGGATATGCATACAGACAATATTAAGTGGTGGGATGTATCGCATCCAAAATGTGATGATTGATACAGATGTGTCCTGCTACATCTTTGCTAATCATGCGGCATTCTGGATCCCCTGTCATGGCATGTCAATACACATTGTGGCATGGCATACTGTATGCCATGATAGACTACACACCATGCAGTATGCAGTTTAACCGCTGGGTGGCAAATACTCCAGAAATGAAAGCTACAGTACTGAAAACAATACTGTAGCAGTGGACGGTGATCCGTGAAAGGCTGACCAGTCATGTTCAAGCATTGTAAACAGTCATTCCTCCAGGTGCTTGAAATTATCACTTTGTGTCAAGACTATACTGCTATATACATTACATTGTACTCATTACAAGCTGCCCAGACAGTATACTATAGTTAACTGTTGTAAAGACACCTGGACTAAAGATGCAGTTTTTCATAGAGAGATCATTTCAGATTCAATATACTTAAAGTATTCTGCTCAACTTTATGTACTGATCCGCACTTTTCACATCCGTTCAACTCTACATTATGCCACCCAGTTGCATGAGACTCCAAACCACTATAGATAATGTATTGCTGGGTGGGTCCCTTCTTCCCCAAACCTAAGCCAGCATGATTCATTCATCACAAATCTCTAAGGGGGGGTGGGGGTGGGGAAGCTGCCTACAGTATGAAAGTGTTACACACTGTGATGTGTGCCATGGTGTCACAACTCTGGGGAAATTGGCCTCCAATGATGGAACAGGCTTTGCAGGCAGCGATACCGGCAGCACACACTGAGG
This sequence comes from Taudactylus pleione, assembly GCA_031769625.1. Taxonomy (NCBI): domain Eukaryota; kingdom Metazoa; phylum Chordata; class Amphibia; order Anura; family Myobatrachidae; genus Taudactylus; species Taudactylus pleione. The sequence continues at coordinate 260,784 of JAUIMM010000390.1, forward strand.
AGGTCTTAGATATGTTTTCCTCATATGATAGCACAAGACTGGGAGAACTGTATAGAAACTGGCACTGGACATGAGTATATCAGAAGGATAGAAATTTAATGATAACAAGAATGGTTGGAGGAAATAGTGTTATAAGCACAGAACCAGTCCCGGTAATACGTAGTAATATTTCACTAGACAGATGTTTGAAATGATCTGTGAATGATTCTTGAAGACTTTATGCTGATGCACTGGGTTGAGCCCAGTTAAAAGACAGAGGGGTTGATTCAGAACTGGACACTAAGCTGCACTCTCTCACTGTCAAAAGAGTCTGGGTATGCAAATTCTGCAATCGCACTGTCTGATGTAAAGAAGCCCTGTATGTTTTAGAAAGCGACGGTAGAGGGCACGTACACCAGTATAAAGACACCCACTTTTCTCTCTTAGCACTCATCATCTCCAGGAAGTGTATGATTAATCAGAACCATCGAGTGCCATTGGAGTGGCATGCAGTACTTGAGGTAGACCATACCCCACCGCAAGCACTGCGATCACTGCAGGCTGAAGTTCAACCAAGAGATGTGTACAATGACGCTTCCATGCTAATTATGGACACCCATTAAATGACGTTTTGTTGCCCAGACACACCAGAGTTCACACCACCACTCCCCCATTCACAAGCACCTTCCCCTGTTACCACCCACAAATGGCACATTCTGTCACTCATAATAGCGCTTAGTCTGTGTACAACTAGAGCATGATTCCCGATCGCAGTGACTGGTTCATGCATGCACACTGGGATGCATATGCATGCGCAGATGGGCGACAATTACCCATAGCATGTGTCCGCAGCTTAGCATCTTGGTCTGAATCGGGACCAGAGTTCTAGGAGCTATGCTCAGTAATTAGCAAGAGCTCTTGGAGCCAGGTGCTATGCTGTGCTCAGTTATTAGCAAGAGTTCTTGGTGCATGGTGCTGATCTATGCTCAGTAAATAGCAAAAGTTATTGGAGCTACTATATGTACTGAGTCAGGAACAAATGTAAATCTGGCAGGAGCCAAAAGGAAACCTTTAGGAGATGTTGCACAGATACTGACTGAGTGTCCTGGAAGGGTTTATATACCCTGTGCCTGCTGCTGGTTGGCCACACACTGACAGTTGATCCCAGGAGTAAACAGGATTTTGCAATTGCAGGAACACATGATCAAACCAATATGGCCATGGCCATGGACAGGAGAGAAGCCCCTTTGGATGCAGCAGAGCAGCGACATAGCAGGTGAGTGAGAACCACTGGGTAGCGGGACTGGACGCTTGACTCTCTGTCAGTGTTAGTTGGTTCCACGTGGCAGACGCCACTCACAGTTGCGAGGAGAGTAGGCATGCCGAAAAGTACACCGGAATCTAGATATGTGGAGAGCATATGACTGGGACCTGCTGTAGCCTGACAATCTGGATCCTGACACACGGTCCTTGCAATTTCAGTGGCCTGCAGGGGCGCTGCTTGAAATAATCACTTTGAGTCAAGACTAAACCACTATATTTATTTATTTATTACCAGTTATTTATATAGCACACACATATTCCGCAGACCTTTACAGAACATATCTTACCATTCACATCTATCCCTGCCCCAGTGGAGCTTACAAACTATGGCCCTCATTCAGAGCCGTACACTCTGAGCAGAGCGCACGCTCTGAATGAGGGCCGCCCTCCATAATTCTGGAGCGTCCTCCTGGATGCTCGTATAGCTATGGGTCACCACCCACAGCACATACGAGCATGCAGTTTGATGGCCGCGATGGTCGTGACCATCGCGACCATCGAAACTGCGAGCCGGAGCGTGCGGTTGAGGTTTTCAACCGCAAGGCCCGGAGTGATTTTGGCTCTATCAGAGCCAAAATCACTCCCACTGACATCACTAGTGATGTCAGTGGGCCGGCTTCTGACGGTAGGCGTTCCCTTGGGAACGCCCCCATCAGGAAGGCACGCCCCTGGCACGCCCACCAAAGGGGGCGTGCTGTCAATCAACATCGACAGCACGCCCCCTTTGATCAGACACAACGAGCGAAGGACTTTCCTTCGCTCGTCGCATCTGGCGCATGCGCACGACGGAGCTCCCACCGTCGTGTGCATGCGCAGTGCACAACATTGACCCACTTGCGAGTGGACAGCTGCTTGCGAGTGGGTCTGAATCAGGCCCTATATTACCTACCACATGCTCGCAAACATACACACTATGGTCAAATTTGTTGGGAGCCAATTAACCTACCAGTATATTTTTGGAGTGTTGGAGGAAACCTGAGAACCCGGAGGAAACCCACGCAAGCACAGGAAGAATATACAAACTCCACACAGTTAGGGCCATGGAGATCATATTGTATCCCTTTAGGGAGCAAAGTCATTTTGTAATCAATATTATTGTACATTCAAAGCTTTCAATCAAAGCATACAGTATCAAATGACTGTATGTTCATTATTGTTCGTGTACTGTGTGGAACTCACTGCATGCTTCAGCACCTCCCCTCACCATTATTAATTTCTATTCAATCCCACTGCCCCCTGGATAGTGTCAATTGCATGTGTGTGTGGAACTGTAAGTCGTAGCAGGAAAAGCACTTGAGACAACACTGATGGGGTGATAATAAACTAGCAGTGTGATATGTAATGCTGCTGGTGAATAACGTCATGATCAGTGCAGTATCTTAAAGGTGCGACATGTAGTACACCCAGTAGATTTAATTAATGTTAACTGTGTGTGTGTGTGTGTGTGCGCGCGCATGTGTGGCTTCCTACTGTGACATATAGTTCATATGGGTGCAAGGAGGCACATACTGAGATTGAGCTTTTGTGTTTTTATTTTGCTCCTAAATTGAGAACCAAGTGGAACTATAAGTCTAAGCATTAAAAGCACATGATTTGAGGCACCACTGATGGTGTGTCATTAGACTAAGCTGTGTGACATGTAGTGCACCTGGTGAATAGCATCAATGATCAGTATCTTAAAAGTGCGTCACATACTGTAGTATTGCAACAATGATTAGTGTGTGTGTGGCTTGCTACTGTGTCATGCGGTGCTGCTGGGTGCAAGGAGACACTTACTGTGATTGAGATTTTGTGTTCTTATTTTGCTCCTAAAATGAAACCCAGGTGGAACTACAAGTCTCAGCAGGAAAAACACATGCCTTGAGGCAACACTGATGGTGTGTATTATTTTGTATTATATAATAGTATTCTATATGCAGTAGATGAATTGTTGTGCCCTCTAGGTCCTTTCCCCAAAGCAAGCATGAACCTTTCATTAACATAGTAAAGGACAGGTTTTGGAAGTCATTTAAGCATTACCTGTACACAGTCTATGCATTAACCAGCGATCTAAATTACAAGTGTCCCAGAGGAATAGGGGTGGGCGTATAGGGTGATGGTGGGGGTGGAGGCTGCCAAGCAGTAGTCAGCTCAAGGTCTCATCATGGTAGGGCACTGCTGCTAAACTCACTGCATAAAGTACTGTGGCTCCCCACTTCCAACTAACCTTAATTTCTATATATGGAAATGAAGCTTATAGAATATGTAAATTAATGGGTACTAGCACAGTACTATACCAATTGTAAGTTTTACAACAGCCATGCCCCTAGTCACACAAATAGAGCTGCAGAGCATATCTTACAAGCAAATAACTGCTCGCAACGTGGCAGTCGGCTCCCATGAGGTTGATCTCACTGCTCAGTGGGCATTTTGTCCCATCGGTAGATAGATGCATGCCAATGTATTTAGTAGCATAGAATATATTATGTAAAAATAGCAATGTCTTCCACTTATACTGTAGCTGCCATGTCCCTTGACGCACACCCATGTACTGTATTTAGTCGCATAATGTAGTATTATTACTATTTTTACAATAGCCATTACCCAAGTCACATACAGTACTGTAGAGCAGCAGCACATACTGTATCTTACATGCATGGCACTGCCATGCTCTGTTGTGATCACCTGCCTCGTAGCTCTCATTGGCCATTTTATCCACTTGATTCATCCCAGTTGTCAGCTGAAGATTAATTTTGAGTTAATTTTGAGTTAATTTTGTCCACTTGATTCATCCCAATTGTCATCTGAAAGTTCATACACATGCAACAACAATGGTCTTGAAGGCACCCTAACAGTCCAGATTTTAAGATATCCATGGTTGAGCAAAGATGGTTAAATCAAATTGACTGGAGTACCAATTAAATTGCCTGTGCTGAAGTATGGATAGCTTTTAACCTGAACTGTTAAGGTGCCTTAAAGACCGAGTTTGAGAACCTGTGGCGTAAACATCACATGAGGACTGCATTGTAGTGTAAGTGTAACAGATTTAATAACATTAATGTTAAACTGCATACCAAAGTGTTTCTCAAACTCAATCCTCATGAACCCTAATCACAGATATGAAAGCTGTTGCTAAGGGGTACAGTATTTTAGTATCACAATAATTCATAGATCCACATATGAAATATTAGGGGTCCTGAGGACAGAGTGTGAAAGACTATACAGTACTGTCAGTAAAGTATGCCTTGAAGAGAAGTCATTGTACTGTGTATATCTTCCAAGCTGTCCCCCACCATTGGAACGATCACCCTTTTTCCATCTGACTATCCCCAAGTCTGCATTTCTTCAAGCATGTGCCAAAAGCCACCTGTTCATAAAGATTCAAAATTGGAAAGGAGGAATTGACAAGGATAAAGGATACACTGAATGGGGTGCTGCGGATGCCAAGAAAACAGCCATGGAGGACTGTCATCAGATGGCCAGCAGTGACAGGAGACACAAGCTTCAAACCATGAGGCAACAATGGCATCTACATGACCTGAACCTGATGCAATGTGAAGAAGGATCAAGAGCTCATTGACTTTAATCACTCATCTTTAAAAAAAAAAAAAAAGTAATGTACTGTGGTGGGCACTGTAATGGGCTTACTGCTTAAACATTAATTGATGACTTGGTATTGTACTGTAAGTGTTACAGAGTGAATAACAATATTGTTAAACTGCATACTGTGCCAAAGTGTTCATCAGAGTCACTCCTCATCAACCCTAACAGTTCTCATTTTCCATATCTCCAAGCTGTTGCTCATTGTAAACTGTTTGTTAGTCTCACAATAATTAAAACATCCACAGTTGTTGTGGATGTTTTAATTATTGTGAGACTAAGAAATACAGCAGACCTGAGCAAAAGTTTGTAGATCTGGAAAATGAGAACTGTTAGGGTTCACGAGGGTACAGTGTGCAGTTTAACACTTACAATACAAGTCATCAATTACTGTTTACATTACTGTTATTCAACTGTAAAGCTGCATACACATGGTACGATATCTATGAATGATATGAATGATAACGATATTGTTTAATGATATATTGTTCATATCGTTAATTTTTATGAAGTGAATGACCAACGATGCTCGTTCCTGCATGAACGATAATGATATCTATGATCTTCCATACATGCAGGCCAACTTGCACTATATTGTCAACTTGCCTGTTCAAGATGTGGCAGATTGACTTCACTGAAAGATACTTTGAAAGTTATCTTTAAAAAATCTCTTTGAAAGATATCTTTTAAAAATATATTTCAAGTCGTTGGTGGTACAGGTCGTACGCAACTTAACATATTTCATCAATTCATGTTTACAGTATATTACTGTTATTCAATCTGTAACCTGTTTCCATTACAGTTATTCAATCTGTAACATTTATTGTACAATACAAGTTATCAATTAATATCTACTGTACACTGTACTGTATGTTATACTACCGTATGATCTGAATAGTACTCATTGTACAGTATTGTGTTGTACAGTTTGTTAATATCAACTATAGTAGCCTACAGAAAACCTGATAGTGGCAGAGGAAATGTTGTGATCAGTAGTGTACTGTACTTGTAACATTTATTTTATTTGTTTCCCACTATGCACTGAATATTTTAACAAACACACTGAGTATACAGTAAGGTGCAGCTTTTTGGGCTGGGGATGGAAGAGCAACTGTTGGCAGTTATACAGTAGCTTCATTGAGGAATGTAAGTTGGTAATACTGTACTGTTTGTTACTCTGTAACAAGACAGTACAGTAGGTGGTTATAAAAACTGTATACAGTAAATGTAAGTTATTTATAGTTTTACTGCATGCTAATGTCATAGTAAAATACAGTAGTTTAATAAAGTCTTACAGAAGAAACTACAGTACTGTATTTAACATATATACAGTCTACTCTTAAACAATAGTCCAATAGAAATGCTTTTAGATGTAAAGTAATCTAGCATACAGTAAACTCTAGTACAGTACACAATTGCAGGACTCTTTCTGACTACTGTAGTTAATGTGCAGTGAAAGTTATTTGTATATACTGAGCTCACAATGTATAGCATAATTTTAATGTACAGTATGTTGTCTGACAAACAATAACCTTTTTGGTTTTCTTTTTCTGGTCTCCATCATGCACTGACCTTTGGCAAAAGTATCCCAATCTGTACACAGTATGGAACTCTGGACCATAAAGCATATCTACTATACACCCTATACACCACCATCCTATGAAGACCCAGCATTATCAAGCTCCCAAAAGACTGCAAATTTTGGAAACCTCCAGCTCTGTTTGTGAAGGTATATTTTTGTTCCCAATATGCAAAAATCAATTTAGTGTAATTAGCAAAAAACAATTTATTAAACAATATTTTTTTCTGTATTGCAATATACTATACATTGTGAGCTCAGTATATGAATACAAATAACTTTGACTGCACATTAACTAGAGTAGTCAGAAAGAGTCTTGCAATTGAAGTGTACTGTACTAGAGTTTGCTGTTTTCTAGATTACTTTACATCTAATAGCATTTCTATTGGAACACATGCAGTAGTTTTATTACAGTAAAATGGTGAAGAGGTGCTAGCCACTAACAAAACCTACAGTACTGTATATGACCCAACACAAAAAATAGGTTCAGTAATGTAGTTAATTGGTGCACTGATCAGCAAAATACAGTTCATAAAATATATTGAACAGTATACCGTCACTTATAAATAGAAAAAAACAAAAATAATTAAAAAATATGTACAGTAAAAAACAAATAAAATAGATAATGGCATATTATAAAGTGTTTACTATTAATCTTTGACAAGGGTATACTGTAGTGTACAGTAATATCATGGTATGGGCTCCTGTTGCTCACGATCCGGGCAGACAGAACCCCAACACTGGCATCCCGACATGGTTAGTATACAGACCTGTTGGTAAGTATCCTAATCCTACCCTTACCCTAAACCTAATTCTAACCTCCCACAGCCTAAACCTAACCCTCCCCCTAGTGCCTAAAGCTTACCCCTAATTCTCCCCCTAATCCCACTACTTACTGTCGGGATGCCAGCAGTCGTGATGCTGGTGCTGGGTTTCTGACTGGTGTCAGGATTCTGGCATTGTCATTCTGAGTGCTCGCATCCTGACAGCCAGCATTTAAACTACATTGCCATAGTACTAGGCAAAAAATATTACACTAATGGAAACTGTAAATTGGGACTACTGTGTAGTAGTAATTTGTGACAAATAATGCTTCATAATAAATGAACTACATTATAAATAAGCTAATTAATTTACTGTAATTAAAGCCATAAAGCTACAGTATAGTACAACTTTAAATCATATACATTAGAGTATAGTGAAATTATAGTAACTGTACTTTATGTTGCACTGCTTGTTTGCCCTATTAAAAAGTATTATAACTATTATGGCTACTAAAATTGCTATATTTCTTTTATTTTGGTCATAATTGTGTTACGTTTGTCTATTTAAAAACAAATCTGCATGTTACACTACCTACTGTAGAAAAACAAAAACAAAGTATGTAACGTATAATATAAAACATTTACTGTAAAATTGTAACATATAAAAAAAACAAATAAAGTTAAATAGCAAAGTGAAATAAAAAAATAAATTTATGTAAACATTAAATAATATCAAATATTCAGTTGACCACCACCCACAGGATGATGATTAGCTTGATTAGTTGATCTGTGGAAAAAAATACTTTTTTTAGAACAGTAATAGGGTTAAATTTCAGTATATCAAAGTTTTTTTAAAAACATTATACAGTAAAAAAACAGTCACTACAGGTACAGAATCTAAAGTACAGATTCAAGCATTACACAAATACTGTACATTATTTAACTAATAATAAAAATACTGTAATTATAGAATGTGATTTCACTATCACTCATTTCCACTCTCAGATCAGATCACAAACTTATCTCCTGCACACTCTTAAAATTACTGTACAGTACTGTACTTCAAGCTCAGTTAGACTAAATCTAGTGTTTCTATACTAAAGTACATTCACTTCTCTTGAGATTGCTGTATACAGTAGTATCACACCTCTATAAGTTAGACTGTATTGTATGTATCTTGCAAGGTGGAGCAATAATGGGTCAGATTCATATGTGGATGCTACTGTACTGTACAGTATGCCATTGTTTATGCAGCTGAGCTACTGTACAGTATTTTTGGAATAATACTGCACAATTGGGCTAAAGCACTGTGGTTACTGTAGAACCTAACTACAGTGTCCATGTACTATAAATAAATTATAATAGTAAGTGTTACTATACAGTACTGCCTCATAGACCCCACCATGTACCATGTACATTTCCACCCCACTGTATGCTATACCTCCACAGGATGTAATTGACGTGGATCTATCCATATCATACACTACTACACACACGTGTCAGTTTTCCAATACATGTCTTGGGTCCTTGTACCTTTGTAATGGGATAAAAAATATGTGGACCTGACTGTGTATCTCGGGACTCTGCTCCTATCATAAAGATGTTGCAACCACCCATTTTGTGTCATCTCTTCTAGGCATACAGTAACTTATTCTACCTAAGGTAATACTACTATACATAGTCCATCCAAGACAGCTGTCTCACCTGGTACCTTTTGTGGGTGATATATACAATCAATGGAAGTTAATATCCAAAATGTCTGCACCAACTCTGCATTAAGCCTATTGTGCACTCTAGTTTTCTTTTACTTATGTATTACTACTAGGGGTGTGCACCGGCCACTTTTCGTGTTTTGTGTTTTGGTTTTGGATCTGGATCTTTCTTCGTGTTTTGGATCTGGATTGGTTTTGCCAAAACCACCCTTCCGTGTTTTGGGTTCTGGGTTTTGTGTTTTGAATCTGTATTTTTTTGAAAAAAAGCATAAAAACAGCTAAAATCACAGAATTTGTAGGTTTTTCTGCTCCTATGCTATTATTAACCTCAATAACCTTAATTTCCACTCATTTCCAGTCTATTCTGAACACCTCACACCTCACAATAGTGTTTTTATGTCCAAAAGGTTGCACCGAGGTAGCTGGATGACTATGCTAAGTGACACGAGTGGGCGGCACAAACACGTGACCCATCTAGGCGTGATACTGCAGTGGCAGACAGGATGGCACTTTGAAAAACTAGGCCCCAAACTGTACATAATGCAAAGAAAAAAAAGAGGTGCAAGATGGAATTGTCCTTGGGCCCTCCCACCCACAATTATGTTGTATAAACAGGACATGCACACTTTAACAAACCAATCATTTCAGCGCCAGGGTCTGCCACACAACTGTGGCTGAAATGATTGGTTCGTTTGGGCCCCCACAAAACAAGCTGGCAATTAATCTGTCCCTGCACAAACTGGCTCTACGGAGGCAAGATGTCATCCTCATCCTCCTCATCCACCGATTCCTCACCCTCTTCAGTGTGTACATCCTCATCCTCACAGAGTATTAATTCGTCCCTGCTGGAACCACAGGTCCCTCTGTACGTTCTGGAGGCTGGTCTCCCTGGAAGAGTTGATAATTCATTTTATGAACATCATCTTCTCCACATTTTGTGGAAGCAACCTCCTACGCCTTTCGCTGACAAGGTTCCCGGCTGCACTAAACACTCTTTCGGAGTACACACTGGAGGGGGGGCAACTCAGGTAAAATAGTAAAACAGTTTGTACAGGGACCTCCAAATTGTTTCTTTTTCATGCCAGTACAGGTACGGACTGTCTGACATGCCTACTTGGATGCTGTCACCGATGTAATCCTTTAACAGACAGACGCACGCTTGTCGCTGCTGCTTTAAGGATGCAGGTGCGGCTACAGCCCACACAATTCACAAAGACAGAAAAAAGAAGAATATTTTTATTGTTTGTGTAGCACACTTTGAGGGTGTCACCACCCTTTAACAGACAGACGCACGCTTGTCGCTGCTGCTTTAAGGATGCAGGTGCGGCTACAGCTCACACAATTCACAAAGACAGAAAAAAGAAGAATATTTTTATTGTTTGTGTAGCACACTTTGAGGGTGTCACCACCCTTTAACAGACAGACGCACGCTTGTCGCTGCTGCTTTGAGGATGCAAGTGCGGCTACAGCCCACACAATTCACAAAGACCGAAAACAAAAGAACAATATTTTAATTGTTTGTGTAGCACACTTTGAGGGTGTCACCACCCTTTGAACAGACAGACGCACGCTTGTCGCTGCTGCTTTGAGGATGCTGGTGGAATCTAGACGGGATTTGGAACCGAGGACACACTACCTCCATCAATTGTCTAAATCCCACTGCACTAATGGCGGATACCGGACGCACGTCTAACACCAACATAGCAGTCAAGGCCTCAGTTATACGTTTTGCTTCAGGATGACTGCTGTCGTACTTCATCCTCATCGCTAGGGACTGTTGGAGGGTCAATTGTTTAGTAAAAGTAGTGATGTTCCTACTTCCTCTCTGGGATGATGAACAACTCCCAGCAGCAGCAACAGCACTAAGAGGAAGTGGTTCTTGATCTTTCCCTATTTTATTTTTATCGGAGAAAGTTTGGTCCTCCATTTATGTTATATTGATATATACGTGCGGCTAAAGCGCACACAAACACAGAAAATATTTTTTTATTTTTGCTGGAGAGTAGTGCACTTTGTGGGTTACACCACCCTTTAAGAAAAGAGCCAGCCGGCTCTTTACTTATGGGACACAGGCGTACGCTTGGCGCTGCTCCTTTGTTGATGCACGTGCAGCCACAGTGCACACAAGTCACAAACACAGAAAATATATCTTTTTTTGTTTTGGAGTGTACTTTGGGGGTTTCAGAACCCTTTAACGGTCAAGCCAGCTGGCCCTTTACTTATGACACAGGCGCACGCTAGGCACTACTTTGTTGATGCACGTGCGGCTACTGCGCACACAATTCACAAACACAGAAAATAATTTTTTTTTTGGTTTGGACTGGAGTGTACTTTCGGGGGTTACAGCACCCTTAACGGTCAAGCCAGCCGGCCCTTTACTTATGACACAGGCGCACGCTTGGCACTACTTTGTTGATGCACGTGCGGCTACTGCGCACACAATTCACAAACACAGAAAATAATCTTTTTTTTAGTTTGGACTGGAGTGTACTTTCGGGGGTTACAGCACCCTTAACGGTCAAGCCAGCCGGCCCTTTTACTTATGACACAGGCGCACGCTTGGCACTACTTTGTTGATGCACGTGCGGCTACTGCGCACACAATTCACAAACACAGAAAATAATTTTTTTTTGGTTTGGACTGGAGTGTACTTTCGGGAGTTACAGCACCCTTTATCGGTCAAGCCAGCCGGCCCTTTACTTATGACAAAGGCGCATGCTTGGCACTACTTTGTTGATGCACGTGCGGCTACTGCGCACACAATTCACAAACACAGAAAATAATTATTTTTTTGGTTTGGACTGGAGTGTACTTTGGGGGTTACAGCACCCTTTAACGGTCAAGCCAGCCGGCCCTTTACTTATGACACAGGCGCACGCTTGGCACTACTTTGTTAATGCACGTGCGGCTACTGCGCACACAATTCACAAACACAGAAAATATATTATTTTTTTAGCACTTGGGGGGAGCACCCCTGATGGACAGAGCACCCCCTGGACAACACTACAGCACCCCTTTAGGACTGGGACACTGCACAGGACTTTGGAGTGGACACAGCCCCTATGGAGAACTGACTGCACAACACAGTCCAGCCAGCCCCTATGGACTTTGAAGTAGTGGACACAGCCCCTATTAACAACAGCAGCACAGCACAACACAGCCAGCCCCTATGGACTTTGAAGTAGTGGACAACAGCAGCACTACACTACACTACACTACACAGCCCTAACTCCCACCCTCCCTCTTCACTGTCCACAGCCGAGTGAGATAATGGCGCCGACGCGGGTACCTTATATAGGATCCAAAACCCGCGAGACTCAGAAGGCGGGATGATGACGTTTTGCCTCGATTTCAGATCCGAGTCAGGCGGGAAAAGTTGAGCCTGACTCGGATCGGACTCGGATCGGGGGGGCTCGGGGGGGTTCGGATTTCAGAAATCCGAACCCGCTCACCCCTAATTACTACAGTATACTACTGTACAGTATATATTCTTTTGTACTACTAAACAATATGTGCTTTATTTTTAAGCCTGTTAAGCACCTTGTTGGAGAATGAGTGTTATATAAAATAACAATTATTATAATTATTATTAATGTACTTCAACCTGGCCTTCCGACTGTTGTCGGAGAGTGACTAAGTCTGTTTTAGGAAAAAGGTACAGTAAATTACAGTAGTGTTAAGGTGCTTTACAATAAATTATTTACTAAACTGTATACTATAATGTTGTGCCATCAAGCCGATTGGTACTATAAGTGCACACACACTTACCAATTGTCAGCCTGACATCACAACTGAGTGGGAATTTACATGTGTCTGCACATTTGTGATGTCAGTCACCGGTGGCCACTGCAGCCAGGCCCGCCTGGCAACAGCAGGAGCATAGGATACACTTGAATTGGGCCCTAAAACTCTAAGGGACCCCCTTCCTAAAGAGTCTTGTAAATAAGTTCCCGTGTTCCCCTTGCCTGTGTCATTGAATCCATTACTTAATCATTTCTTGTAGAATAATAAGAAAAAAATACTAGTTTACAAAATGACATTGTCTTTTTCAGAGCCTTAAGCTGGCCCCACACATGACGATCTGCACACGATCAGCCGATGTGTACGATTTGTGTATAATTTCCCTTGAAACTCTCCCTGGCAGTCCTGCACTCGATCTCCACATGATCTGCACACAACTTGGTGTCCAATCTTCAAACGATCTCTCCTGCATCCAGACTTTCACAGTGCATCGCCTCCTAGATTGTCAGTTCTGCCCTACTGCACAGCAGATCTGAAGATGCGATGTGCGGCCAGCGGGGACATGCATCACATCGTGATCGTGAGTGGGGACTCACGATTTACTCAGGATTTGGCCATATTTTACACGATCTGTCGTTCCAATGTGTCGGAATCGGCCAGATCGGTTAAAATATCGCCATGTGTGTGGCCAGCATTAAATGTGAAGTGAGATGATGGGATGAGGGAGCAATACATAAAGTTGATCAGAGCACTTTCAGAATATTGAACCTGTAATGATCTCTTTTAATGAAAATATGCCCGTGCATCTTTAGACCAGGTGTCTTTATACAATATACCGACAGTATACAGTACGGATTGCCCGTTCTGAGTACAATACAATGTCTATAGCAGTTTAGAGTAAAATGCAGCTGGGTGGCATAACATAGATATGCAAGTTGGTGGCAAGTTCGGAGCAATGTGTTAAGTATGGCAGAGTACCTAAAGAATATTGAACTTGATTTGATCTGTCTTTATGACATGCTGCATGTGCATATTCACACCAATGCAGATATGTATTCTTATAAAACACAGGCCTCAAACACCATACACCAAATGATTTAATACTTTATTTAATCCTTTATTTTAGATTAAAAAAAAATACTGGTTTACAAAACAAAATTGTACCTTTCTGGTCCTTGAACGCAAAGCATCAACTATGGAAATAGCTCAACTTACCCTCCTGGCCATGCAAGCCAGCAATAAAAGATGTTACACCTATTGTATATGTCATGTTAAGCGTGGGTCTTTACACCAAGAAATGTGTACAATACAATGTCAATAGTGGTTTAGAGTCTAATGCAGCTGGGTGGCACAAAATGGAAATGAAGGGATGTGGAAAGTACAGAACAATATATAAAGTTGACCAACACACTTTAAGAGTATTTTTCCAGAAATTATCTGTCTTTATAAAATACTGGCCATGTGTCTTTAGGCTAGGCTTCTTTACACCATGTACTGACAGTATACTGTATGGATGGCCCATAATGAGTACATAGGATACACTTGAAGCGGGCCTTCAAACTCTATGGGGCCCCAAACCCTAAAGAATCTTGTAAGCAAGTTCCTGTGTTCCCCTTGCCTGTATACAGTACACAGTACGGATTGCCCATTATGAGTACAATACAATGTCTATAACAGTTTATAGTAAAATGCAGCTGGATGGCATAACACAGAAATGAAAGTAGGTGGCAAGTTCGGATCAATGTGTAAAGTACGGAAGAGTACCTAAAGAATATTGAACTTGAATTGATCCGTCTTTATAAAATGCTGTGCATGCGTCTTACTGCAGCATGATGCGATTAGAATGAAAAGCAGTGGCACGGCAGGGCATAAATAACATGGCATGTTATATGGCATATGGGGCAAACAGGAGTCAAAGTGTAACAGTCACAGGTTTGCTTCCTTGGGAAGTTATGTTTTTTGCATATTGCTTGTGGTTTATTTACTTATGTAATTAATAATACATCACACAACAGTAATAGTCAGGTCATTCAATGGACTTGATAGTGAAACCCCATAGATTGTTAAAAATAGCAAGGATTTTAACATATTTCTTTATGTCTGTTCATTTATGTAATGCATTGCACAAATTATAACTGTAGTAGTCAGGTGTTTGAATGGGCTTCATGGTGAAACCCCATGGATTGTTATCTTTATAGTACATTGCATATTGCAACATAATGGTTCAAAACTATGAGAAAACTTGCATTTCAATAAATAAATAAGGTGGGCTAGAGCTCATATTGTACATGATTCTAAGTGTGACAGTCATAGGTTTGATTCCTAGGACAGTTATAATATGCTTTTTACACATGCTTTCTGTCTATGTATTATACACATTACAACTGTAGTAGTCAAGTGTTTGAATGGACATGATAGTAAACCCAATAAATTGTTATCTTTTTAATATATTGACTATTACAGGATCATGCATCAAAACTAAGAAAAAATATCAATTTAAGCTGAGAATATATGTATAGGTAGCTCAATAGACTTGAGAGTCAAATCTTATAGCTTGTTTTCTTTTAAATATATGACATTTTTAGCATAATAACTTAAAACTATGACAGAATTTATAGTTATCCTAGTGTGATCAGGTGGCTCAATGGCCTAGAGCTCATGTACTACATCTTTAGAGATGTGTTGGTACAGGTTCAATTCCTATGATAGATGATATATTCTCTATATGCATATTGCTTTGTGTCTATTCACTAATGTTATGCAAAGTACACTTTAACAGCAGTTGTAGTAAAGTGGTTCAATGGACTTGATCATGAAACCCTATAGATTGCATTCTTTTAAGTATATTACATTTTGCAACATAATGGCATAAAACAATGAAGAAATCTCTTCTTACCCTAATAGGATCATGTGGCTCAATTAGCTAGTGAGCAAGTGCTACAAATTTAGGGTGGGACAGATAGAGGTTCTATTCCTATAATGAGTATGTTCTTTTGCATATTGCTTTCTGTCTCTTCACTTATGTAATGCATCAAGTGGTTCAATGGACCTGATCATGAAACCATATAGATTGTATTCTTTTAAGTATATTACATTTAGCAACATAATGGCTTAAAACTTTGAAGAAATATTCTCTCACCCTAAAACATTCATGTGGCTCAATGAGCTAGTACACATGTGCTAAGGCTTTGAAGTGTGTCAGTCACAAGATCAATTCCTAAGGCAGGTAGGTCTTTTGTTTATTGCTGTGTGTCTCTTCACTTATGTATTGCATATTACCCTTTAATAGTAGTAGCACAGTGTTTCAATGAAATTAATTGTGAAACCCTATAGATTGTTTTCTTTTAAATATATTACATGTTTTAGCATAAAGCCTTAAAACTATGACAAAATGTTATCTTACCCTAAGAAGCTTAGATGGCTCAATGGGCTAGAGCTTATATACTACAGTTTTATAGTAGGAAATACACAGTTTCTATTATTATGATAGATATGTTTTTTGCATATTGCTTTGTGACTCTCCACTTTTGTAATGCATAGTACCCTTTAACAGTTGTATTAGGCAAGTGTTTCAAAGAACTTGATAGTAAAAACCCAAAAGATTGCTTTATTGCAAGACCCTTGCTGTCATGGTTTCCTATTATACAAGTCCCAGAGAGCCTCCATTCTGTGGTTTAGTTAATATAAAAACATATATATATATATATATAGATATATTCCCCTGGAAAAACCGCACTCACAAGCCTCACAGGTCTGGTTGTTGGGGTGCCACGTCTCAGGGAGTCCTACATGCAGGGATTCCCAATTATATTAGTAGATGTACAAGAAGCACTCACCAGACTTCTTAGATTGTATCAAAAAAAGTTAAAACATTTTTATTAATTCCATCTTTAAAGTCGACGTTTCAGCTTAAACAAAGCCTTTGTCAAGACTGACTAGACTAACCACCAACCATAGCAAAACATCTAAACAGCAGTGTGTATATCATGGGTACTATTTATACCATGGCATTATGTAGCATGACTCACCACGAGGGACGCTACCGGAAGTGACATCATCATGTTTACATCCTTTGTCGTCTATTGCTCTCCACTAAAAGGTGCACAACTATAGGGGTAAAAATAAAGCTAGAATGCTATCTGGTTCTTATTTCTTTTATAATACATCTCACCTTCTTAATAAATTTAGCCGCTGACACTAGCGGTCCCATCACCGGAAGTTTGGCAACCGGAAATCCCACACCCGGAAGTAATCAAGCGCCCATATTGAAGATCAGCGCCACAGCACTAGAGCACAATTGTCAACCCTAGTGCTCAGCGCTACTATCACCTTCCAACGACCACTAGAGGGCAAATTGCACTCTAGAATTTAACCCCTCAAGTACACCTTTATAACAAAGCTGTCCCATACCCTCACTATATAGCTAAAGTTATTAGGAAGGTCAACATTGCCTTTTGTCAACATGCTGGATATATTTCAGTGCTGATGTGTCTTAATAATGTCTTAATATCCTCCTTGGATATATATATATATATATATATATATATATATAAATTATTATGTGAAAGTGGGCCTACGACTGTAATTTTGGGGTACAAGATGTGATAACTATATATATATATACATATATATATATATATATATATAGTTAGGTACATATATAGCAAAATATGTGAGTTTTATATACATATATTTATATATGTATATATATATGATATATGTGTATGTGTTTAAACTGTTTATACAAATATATATGTGTGTAATTATATATTTATAAACTAATATATATATATATATATATATATAGTACATCCTGTTCCCCAAGATTACAGTGGAGGACCCACTTTGCAAAATAATGGGGTCCTAGGGGATACGCTCTACAACCAATGACAGTGGAGATGCACAGCAGTATCCTGTAGTGTTCCCGGTAGGCTGCCCAATTCTAAAAGGGCAGAATGCACCTTGCCCTTTTTGCAGCGCCCCGCTAAAACAGCCTGCCCTGTGCCTTCCCCATCCATGGGCTGCAGTGTCCTGTGGGTGCGAAAAAATCCAGTGAAGGGAGAGCATGGGGGATGCCCAGCACCTTCTTAAGTGCTTAGCACACCTCCGAGTGTGCCGACTACACTCCCTTTTTGGCAGCGCCAGTGCCCAAGACAATCGCAGATACTCCCTGCTCACACCCTCAGCTCCCTGCCCTGCCCGTGGTATAGCTGGAAAACACTAATCCGGCTGCTATGCGGTGCACCAATAATATCTTGCCCTGTCTCCCCCTCCAATAGACGGTGACAATTTCACATGGTGTGTATGGCTGGGGGTGGCCCCAGGAACTTGCTGTACCGGGGCCCAGGATTTCTCTTGGCAGCCCTGGGTAATTTTGCATATTGCTTTTTGTCTCTTTACTTATGTAATGCATAGTTTCCTTTAACAGCAGTAGTAGTCAAGTGTTTCAATGGACTTGGTAGTGAAACCCTATAGATTGTTTTCTTTTATCTGAATTACATATTGCAACATAGTGGCTTACAATTATGAAGAAATATCTTGTCATCATGTGAAGGTCATATGGCTCAATGAGCTAGTGAACATGTGCTATGGGTTGGGAGGAGGTGGATCTTATATTTCACAATGATTTCAATATATCAACAGCTGATATTTCCTTTGTCCGAAGTGGAGACCTAATATCTTTTGTACATGTCCCATGTCATGAACAACACATTATAACAGGTATTATAACAGGCATCTGTATCTATATTGATTACGGCAACAGTCTATTAGACTTAGATACTTTCTATATATTCAAAAAGAAGGACTTTTGAATATCTACACACTATTACAAGTTCTGTGTGGACACAGTAAATATCCACTGTTAATATATTGAAATCCATGTATAATATAAGATTCACCTCCTTCAACTAACTAATCAAGTGGAATTATAGTTAAAACTTTTCAAGTATAAAATTACTATAATATAATTTTTTCTTCCATGGGGAATTTTATGTGATGTTTTAGGATTATTTTTGTTGATCAGTCAATTAATTATTTTACATGTGTGATAATAAATATGTTTATAATTTAGCATTTATGATATTTTCTGTACCAACTTTCATCTGCAATATCAGTGCAAGGGTGTTTTAATGTTTTCTTTGTGCACCACCTGGTATCTAGGTGTATCTATATGTGCAACCACAAGCAAATTAGCTATTTGCTGCTTGATTGATAATGTTTATTATTATTATAATTGTGATTTACCATACTATCAGAGCCAGCTTTTTTTGTATAGTTACTACTATGACATATACTGTATGATTTTTACATATTGCTTTGTGACTCTTCACTTATGTAATACATATACCAGTAGTAGACAAGTGTTTCAATGGACTTGATAGTGAAACCCTTTAGATTGTTTTCTTCTAAGTATATTACATTTTGCAACATAATGGCTTAAAAATATTAAGAAATCTGTCCTTACCCTGAAAAGTTCATGTGGCTCAATAAGCTGGTGCATCTGTGCTACAGCTTTGGAGTGGGACAGTCACAAGTTCAATTTCTGAGACCGGTATGGCTTTTGTTAATTGCTTTGTCTATTCACTTATGTATTGCATAGTACCCCTTTTACATTAGTAGTACAGTGTTTCAATGGACTGGATAATGAAACCCTATAGATTGTTAACTTTTAAATATATTAAATTGTTTAGCATAAATGCTTAAAACTATGACAATATTCACTGTTAACCTAAGAAAATCAGGTGTCTCAATTGGCTAGAGCTCATGTACTACAGTTTTAGTGTATATACAGGTTATATTCCTATGACAGATGCTGCATGTTTTTTGCATATTTCTTTGTTACTGTTCATTTATGTAATACATAATACCCTTTAACAGAGGAGTAGTTAAGTGTTTCAATGGACTTGATAGTCAAACCATTCAGATTGGTTTTTTTTAAGTATATTACTTTTTGCAACAAAATTATTAAGAAATCACACCTTCCTCTAAGAATTTCATGTGGCTCAATGAGCTAGTACACATGTGCTATAGTTTTTGAGTGGGACAGTCATAAGTTCAATTACTAAGACAGGTATGTTTATTGCTTTGTGTTTCTTCACTTTTGTAAAGCAGTGATTCTGAAAATCGGTCCTCAGGTCACCAAGCAGGTGCACAGGTGCATTTATTACTGGATGACACATTTTAAAAGATTCACAGGTGGAGCTTATTATTTCTCTTGTGATTATGTGTGGAGACCTGGAAAACATGGTACATATTAGTAACATGATTAGTGTGGGACAGACAGAGGTTCTATTCCTATGAGAAGAAATTTTCTTTACATATTGCTTTGTTTCTCTTCACTTATGTAATGCATAGCTCAATTTAAAAGCAGTAAAAGTCAAATGTTTCAATGGACTTGATAGCAAAATCCTACAGATTGTTTTTTAGGTATATTAAATTTTGCAGTGTAAAGGCTTAAATTTGTAAGAAAATACTTTTTTGCCCAAAGAGCGTCATGTGGATCAATGGGCTAGTACACATATTCTATAGCTCTGTTTTGGGACAGTCAGAGGTTCTAATACTATTATAGAAATGTTTGTTGCATATTGCTTTGTGACTTCACTTATGTACTATTTAACAGTAGTAATAGTCAAGTGTTTCAATGGACTTGATAGTAAAAGCCTATAGATATTTGTATTTGTAATAAATTGAATTTTACAGTATAATTGCTTAAAACTATGACAAAATAACTACTTGCCCAAAGAAAATCTCGTAGCTCAATGGGCTAGTGCACATATTCTACAGTTTTGGAGTGGGATAGTCATAGTTTCTAATCCTATGACAGATATAGTTTTTGCTTATGGCTTTGTGTCTCTTCACTTATTGAATGCTAAGT
Source organism: Taudactylus pleione (assembly GCA_031769625.1). NCBI lineage: Eukaryota > Metazoa > Chordata > Amphibia > Anura > Myobatrachidae > Taudactylus > Taudactylus pleione. The sequence continues at coordinate 281,337 of JAUIMM010000390.1, forward strand.
ACCCTTTAACAGAAGTAGTAGTCAATTGTTTCATTGGACTTAATAGTTAAAACCTATAAAGAGTTTTTAAGTACATTAACTCTTGTAGCATAAGTGCTTATAAATGTGAATAAATATCAACTTTTCCAGAGAATATCACTTTTTCCAGAGAATATCATGTTCCTCAATGGGCTAGTGCACATGTCATACAGATTTGGAGTGGGATAGTCATAGATTCAAATCCTAGGTCAGACATATTTTTCAATATTGCTTTGTGTCTCTTTACTTTTAATACATAGTACCCTTTAATAGCAGTAGTAGGCATGTGTTTCAATGGAATTGATAGTAAAAACAAATAGATTGTTTTTTAAGTATACAAAATTTTGCAGCATAATGGTTTAAATCTATGACAAATTACTACTATCTTCAACGAAAGTGATGTGTCATGATTGGCTAGTGCCCATGTAGTACAGTTTAGGAATGTGATAGTCATAGTTTCTAATCCTATGACAGATATGTTTTTGAATATGGCTTTATGTTTCTTCACTTATTGAATGCTATGTACCCTTTAACAGAAATAGTAGTCAAGTGTTTCTTGGACTTGATAGTTAAAACTTATAAATAGTTTTTTAAGTATATTAACTCTTGTAGCATAATTGCCTAAAACTATGAAAGAATAATAACTTTTCCAAGAAGATCATGTGACTCAATGGGCTAGTGCACATATCCTACACATTTGGAGTGGGACTTTCATAGGGTCAAAACCTAAGGCAGACATTTTTTTACATATTTCTTTGAGTCTCTTTACTTGTTTAATGCATAGTACCCTTTAACAGGAGTAGTAGGCATGTTTTTCAGTGGAATTGATAGTAAAAACATATAGATTGTTTTTTAAGAATACTAAATTTTGCAGCATAAATGTTTAAATCTATGACAAATTACAATTATATCCAAAGAAAATGATGCCGCTCAATTGTCTACTGCACATGACCTACAATTTTGGAGTGGGACAGTCATAGGTTCTAATCCTATGACAGATATAGTTTTTGAATATGGCTTTGTGTTTCTTTACTTATTGAATGCTAAGTACCCTTTAACAGAAGTAGAAGTCAAGTGTTTCACTGGACTTTATAGTTAAAACCTATAAATAGTTTTTTTAAGTATATTAACTCTTGTAGCATAATTTCTTAAAACTATGAAAAAATATTGACTGTTCCAAAGAAGATCACATGGCTCAACGGGCTAGTGCACATAGCTTATAGATATGGAGTGGGAGAGTCATAGGGTCAAATCCTAAGTGAGATTTTTTTTACATATTTCTTTGAGTTTCTTTACTTGTTTAATGCATAATACCCTTTAACAGGAGTAGTAGGCATGTTTTTCAATGGAACTGATAGTAAAAACATATAGATTGTTTTTTAAGTATACTAAATTTTGAAGCATAGTGGTTTAAATCTATGACAGATATATTTTTTCAATATGGCTTTGTGTTTCTTCACTTATTGAATGCTAAGTACCCTTTAACAGAAGTAGTAGTCAAGTGTTTCATTGGACTTGATAAATAAAACCTATAGTTTTATAAGTATTTAAACTCTTTTAGCATAATTGCTTAAATCTATGAAAAAATATAACATTTTCCAAAGAAGATCACATGGGCTAGTGCACATATGATGCACATTTGGAGTGGGACAGTCATAGGGTCAAATCCTAAGACAGACATTTTTTTACATATTGCAGTGTGTCACTTTACATGTTTAATGCATAGTACCCTTTAACAGCAGTAGTAGGCATGTTTTTCAATGAACTGATAGTAAAAACATATAGATTGTTTTTTAAGTATACTAAATTTTGCAGCATAATGGTTTAAATCTATCACAAATTACCACTATGTCCCTAAAAAATGATGTGGCTCAATTGGCTAGTGCACATGTCCTACAATTTTGGAGTGGGACAGTCATAGTTTCTTATTCTATAACAGATAAAGGCTCTCATTCAGAGGTGGTCGCAATGAGGGCGGCTGCTTGTTTCTGAATGAAGGCTCAATTGGCTAGAGCACATGTCCTACAATTTTGGAGTGGGACAGTCATAGGTTCTAATTCTATAACAGATAAAGGCCCTCATTCAGAGGTGGTCGCAATGAAGGTGGCCGCTTGTTTATTTTAGTGTTGCCTCATGGTCATTAGCAAAGCTGTGGGTTACCACCCACAGCTTTAGCAACTGACCAGGTTGATGGTTGCGATGGTCAAGACCATCGCGACCATCGGGGCTTGCGACGAGACCCTAAGGTTGGGTCTTGGCAACCGCAAGCCCCAGGGAGCTTCCTGCTCTGATAGAGCAGGAAGCTCCCAACTGACATCACTGTTGATGTCAGTGCGGCTGCCCACAAAATGGCAGGCATTCCATTAGGAACGCCTCCATGTGTGTAGCCACCCCGCTGCCCCGCGTACAAAACGGGGTGAGCTGTCGATCAACATCGACAGCAGCCCCTTTTGTAGTGAGCTCAGGAGCGAGAAAATTTCTCTCTCACTCAGGGGCATGCGCACGTGCAGTGCGGCCGCTGTGCATGCGCAGAGCCTTAACATCAACCCAGTTGCAAGCGCTCAGCGCTTGAGACTGGGTCTGAAAGAGACCCAAAGTTTTTGAATATGGATTTGTGTCTCTCCACTTATTGAATGCTAAGTATCCTTTAACAGAAGTAGTAGTTAGGTGTTTCATTGGACTTGATAGTTAAAAACTAAAATATTTTTTAAGTATATTAACTCCTGTAGCACAATTTCTTAAAACTATGAAAAAATATCAACTGTTTCAAATAAGATCATGTGGCTCAATGGGCTACTGCATATGTACTAAAGATTTGGAGTGGGAGGGTCATAGTTTCAAATCCTAGGATAGGCATTTTTTTGCATATTGCTTTGCATCTCATTACTTGTTTAATGCATAGTACCTTTTAACAGGAGTAGAAGGCATGTAATTAAATGGAATTGATAGTAAAACCATATAGATTGTTTTTTAAGTAAACTAAATTTTGCAGCATAATGGTTTAAATCTATGACAAATTACAGTTTAATCCAAAGAAAATGATGTGGCTCTATTGGCTAGTGCACATCTTATAGTTGTGCAGTGGGATAGTCATAGGTTATAATCCTATGACATATAATTTTTGAATATGACTTTGTGTCTCTTCACTTATTGAATGCTAATTACCCTTTAACAGAAGTAGAAGTCAAGTGTTTCACTGGACTTTATAGTTAAAACCTATAAATATTTTTTTAAGTATATTAACTCTTGTAGCGTAATTGCTTAAAACTATGAAAAAATATTGACTGTTCCAAAGAAGATCACGTGGCTCAACGGGCTAGTGCACATAACTTACTGATATGATGTGGGAGACTCATAAACCAAAGGTCAAATCCTAGGTGAGGGTTTTTTTAAATATTGTTTAGAGTCTATTTACTTGTTTAAGGCATAGTACCCTTTAACAGCAGTAGTAGGCATGTGTTTCATTTAAATTGATAGTAAAAACATATAGATTGTTTTTAAGTATACTAAATTTTGCAGCATATTGGTTTAAATCTATGACAAATTACTATTTTATCCAAAGCAAATGATATGGTTCAATTGGCTAGTGCACATCTTCTACAGTTTTGGCGTGGGATAGTCATAGATTCTTATCTTATGACAGCACATGTCCTACTGTTTTAAAGTGGGACAGTCATAGGTTCTAATCCTATGAAAATATAGTTTTTGAATATGGCTTTGTGTCTCTTCACTTATTGAATACTAAGTACCCTTTAACAGAAGTAGCAGTCAAGTATTTTATTGGACCTTATAGTTAAAACCTATAAATAGTTTTTTAAGTATATTAACTCTTGTAGCATAATTGCTTAAAAGTTTGAAAAAATATTAACTGTTCTGTAGTAGATCACATGGTTCAATGGGCTAGTGCATATCTCCTACAGATTTGGAGTAGGAGAGTCATAGGGTCAAATCCTAAGACACACCATTTTGTATATACTTTATTGAGATGGGCGATAGAACTTCGCTTTTGTTGATCAGGGGTGGTGTGTTGTGGTTTCAGGATGCTGCACCTTTATGTGGGAGTACCTTTCCCGCACTGAATACTTATGGGGTAGGGGGTAAGATGTGCTCTCACTGCTAGTAGTGGTGATGGTGATGACTTGTGTGTATTTGTGAGTGGTGTTAATTGGAATAATTTTTCTGGTGGTGGTGGTGTTTTGGTAGTGAGAAGGAGGGTGTGATTGGGTATGTAGTGTAGTTTGGTGTAATGTGAACAGGGGAATAAGATAGTATCAAAATGAGGCCAGCAAGACACAGTAGTTTGGGGCAAAAATCTTTTATTGAGTAGTCTCAATGCTGCTCTGTTGAGATCCCGGGCAGGTGGGTGGGGTTCAGTGATGAGTGGTGATGAGACTGGGGAGGTACAGATCTGCCCAGCTATTTTGTTGCTCATGGCGTGGCGTGAGTCGCGCCATGGACTTGTGGTGTGCAGGCCTCAGAGTCGTGCCATGGACTTGTGGAATACCGTGGTATTCTTTAACGAAGGATATGCTACGGCATGTAATACAGTGCATAACTGCTGGGTGGTGAGTGCTCCACTTTTGTAATTGCATGTAATATAGTGCTTAACCGCTGGGTGGCGAGTGCTCCACTGTACTGAATGCCTTGTACAGAATGCCATACTGTTAAACTTACAGTAAATTGGGTGGATATCACATTCACAGCATTTTCATGTACGCACAACCCATACTGTATTTTTAATGTCGCATAATATACATATACAGTATATAGTACTGTACCATACGTAACATCTTATAACAGGATGCAAATCACTGCACATACTGTATTATACAAACGGTACGGTGCAGTAACTGAATAGTAGAGAAGTTGCCGCAGTTGTTGTCACGGTATAACCAATACTGTAGATTAATGAGATGCATTACAGTATGACAATTTTTTTTATTTTTTATTAAAAAACAGCAGCGGGAGGAGTGCACAAGGATGAGGCCACTCTCTGTGGTTCACTGTAGCTGTCGTGTGGGCTAGTGGTTAGGTGATCACTTTGGTAGAATTATGGTCCCGGGTTCGATCCCTGGAAAAGAATATACCGTACCGTATATTTTTTTTTGTCACTGTCACTGACACTATAGTGAAACTACTGTACTTTAGTAGTGTTGTACTGTACTGTAATACTGTAGTGTTGTTGTTTATAAGGCTGCTTAAAAGTAAGACATTACAAACAGATTGTGTGTTTCAATAGTGCAAAACTTTCGTCAATGTCTGCGCTTTCGTCAATGGGATTTCATGCGCATGCCCAGTGGAGGGTTTACAATGGGATCTGTAGTGCCCAGAGAGGACTCTGTATTTCACTGAATAGTGATTTCATACTGTGGCTATGGTGGCTGTCAGCCATCTGCTGTCTAGAATGTGAGACAGGGCTCTGCATCACAAACTGTGCGCCCAAAAACGCAAAACGCAAACATGCAACAACGCATATGCGGTCTCAGCCTTGTTCATAATGGCTACGTCCCTTGGACTGTGTCTGAGAGTGGTTTCCGTCTGTGAGAGAGTGCTCTGTGTTCAATGCTGACTGTGCATTTGAAGCGCAATATAGCGTTGCATCGCAAACTTATGACATTGGTGATGCTGCTCCAACCTTGCACACTAAGTAAGGTAGTAGTGGGATCTGTATGAGAGAGAGCTCTCTGTATTACACGGTTGGCGCTATGGTCGCTGTCAGCCATCTGTGATGGATTAGAAATGGAAGGGGGTACAATGGGATCTGTGGCGCCAAGCCATACGCCATGTAGCGCTATGCTATCACTGAGCATGCGCAGTTGGCTGTATTCCTGCAGTCAGTACAGTATTGTACTCTATGCTGTTGCATTTCCATCTCTGGTGGGCGCATGCTCAGTAGGAGGGTTGCGATGGGATTTCTGGCGCATGCCCAGAGGGCCGAGAGTCATACACAGTGCATCAGGTCCCTTCCCCCAAAGCAAGCAAAGAGCCTCACATTACCATAATAAAGGAAGCTTTGTTAATCCATTTACTGTAAGCAGTCAGCTCTGCCCTAGTGTCCTGAAAAATGCTAAGAATTGTCACCATTGACAAGGACACCATCCCCCGTCTGCTAGGACAACTAGTGTGCCGCTATGAATGTGACTGTACTGAATATTCAAAACTCACGGTGCAGTACAATTTAGCACCACAGAATAGTGATTTCATAACTGCAGAAACTGCTAGTGAATCTACTGCCTAGAATGTGAGACAGGGCTCTGCATCACAAACTGTGCAACCAAAAACGCAAAACGCAAACATGCGACAACGCATATGCGGTCTCAGCCTTGGTGATGCTGCTCCAACCTCGCACACTTAGTACGGTAGTAGTGGGATCTGTATCAGAGAGATCTCTCTGTATTACACGGTTGGCACTATGGTCGCTGTCAGCCATCTGCGATGGATTAGAAATGGAGGGGGGTACAATGGGATCTGTGGCGCCAAGCCATACGCCATGTAGCGCTATGCTATCACTGAGCATGCGCAGTTGGCTGTATTCCTGCAGTCGGTACAGTATTGTACTCTATGCTGTTGCATTTCCATCTCTGGTGGGTGCATGCCCAGTAGGAGGGTTGCGATGGGATTTCTGGCGCATGCCCAGAGGGCCGAGAGTCATACACAGTGCATCAGGTCCCTTCCCCCAAAGCAAGCAAAGAGCCTCACATTACCATAATAAAGGAAGCTTTGTTAATCCATTTACTGTAAGCAGTCAGCTCTGCCCTAGTGTCCTGAAAAATGCTACGAATTGTCACCATTGCCAAGGACACCATCCCCCGTCTGCTAGGACAACTAGTGTGCTGCTATGAATGTGCCTGTACTGAATATTCAAAACTGACGTTGCCGTACAATTTAGCACCACAGAATAGTGATTTCATAACTGCAGAAACTGCTAGTGAATCTACTGTCTAGAATGTGAGACAGGGCTCTGCATCACAAACTGTGCAACCAAAAACGCAAAACGCAAACATGCAACAACGCATATGCATCTCAGCCTTGGTGATGCTGCTCCAACCTCGCTGTGGGAAGGAATTCTTTTGTCTCTGGTAGCATAAAAGAGCATCTCAGACCGCACTAGCTATCCACACTGTGAATCTGCTACTTAACTGTACAGACTTGCTGCTCAGTTTGTCTCATCGGCATGTATCAACAGTACGAACCCTTGAGCTACTACTACTACTACTTACTACTACTACTACTACTGCTACCTGCAATGCTGCCTGACTTCTAAGTCGCTGTTGTTGCTGCTCATTGCTGTACCCTGAGCTTCTACAGGTGTTTCCTACAGTATCAACCCGCTGGTACTGTAAGTATGGGAGCTTGCTAGGTTCACGGTCATTTTGCAGTTTGCTGTGTTAGATGCTGATTTGGGCAGCGAGTTTTCAATGCATTAACAGTAACGTTTTGTTTTGCTAGGCGGCCATTTTAGTTTCTGTTGCAATATTGCTGTGTTTATCGTGCCGCTGCCTCGGTATGCCCCGTCCTTCCCCCATCCCCGTAGAGGCTTATTTGTGTATGGAATAACTATCACACACACAACGATCGTTCCCTAGCCTCCCGCTGCCCCTCATAGTCTCCCGTGAGTGACCGTCGCCATCTTGTTTTGCTCGGTGGCCATCTTAGTTTCAGTCGCAATATTGCTGTGTTTATCATGCCGCTGCCTCGGTATGCCCCGTCCTTCACCCATCCCCGTAGAGGCTTATTTGTGTATAGAGTAACTATCACACACACAACGATCGTTCCCTAGCCTCCCGCTGCCCCTCATAGTCTCCCGTGAGTGACCATCGCCATCTTGTTTTGCTCGGCGGCCATCTTAGTTTCAGTCGCAATATTGCTGTGTTTATTGTCCTGTTTGTCTCCTTCATACGGTAGATGCATATTTGCGTATTTAGGGGCATACTGTATGAAATCTTGATGTGAGATTAAATTGGGAAATATATATCACTAATTAGCTCAAAACTATCATTTATTAAACACAGCCTGCAAAATGATATTTACCAGCTGGTTATACTGTACAGTACAGTAAATACTGCTTTACACATGTTACGGCTGATGTACAGTAAGAATGTAATACCCCCCTGTGTTTAAGATACTGAACATTAAATTATGTACTGTATACTGTACTCAGTCTGTATACTCAGCAACAGTACTGTAACGTATTTCTCTTGTTCTTTACACAGATTTTGTCATCAAACATGGCAAAAATCAGCAAAGCCATCAGCAAGATAATTGCAAACATGAAAAAAGAACACAAAACAACATGACAGATCCATGCCTGGCTGAAAGAGTGTGTTGTTCTTGTTAGTTTACAGACTGTGCGCTTTCATGCATTTGAGAGAATGCGGACCAGATATAGATTTCCTTCTAAATGCACATGGTAGGTACTTTACATCAACCTTTTTTTATTACAGTATACTGTATGTTGCTAGATTGCTACTGTATTGTGTTCCAATTTCAACACTAACTGTCCAATAATTGCTATACGCTCTGTATGTGTTCTACCGTAGGAGCGTCAAAAAGATTGTGCACAAATTGACTTGTGAGGATGATGAGCTTACAGCTTTACAAATCAAACGTATTCTAAAAGCAGAATGTGACCTGGACATCTCCTGTTCCAGCATCAAACGGATGCGTAAGGAACTGGGATGGACTTTTGGCCCTACAAGGTACTCTACATACTGTAAAATATATATATACTGTATATTAATAATGCACTGATTTTACATGACAGTAAACTAAAACTTGTTTTTATTCCACAGGATAAATCCCATGATAAGGGATGTTAATAAAGTAAAGAGAGTTGAACAAGCACGACAGTGGAGAGATAGTGGAGAGAATTTTAATGATGTCATTTTCACACATGAAACTTCAGTTTCTCTCGAGAGGTTCTCAAGACTGTCCTTCCGACACCGTGCACATCTCTCACTTAAACCACGTCAGAAGCATCCGTTAAAAGTCCATGTATGGGTAGGTATATCTCGTTGGGGTGCAGGACCGATCTATATTTTTGAAGGTGCAGTACAGTAATGTTTGTTCTAAAAATTATTTGCAGTCCTGTACAGTGTACGCTTGTTACTGACAATTTCTCATCTCTTTAGGCATCATGGATAAGACCTTCTTCCAAGAAAAAATAATAGATTGCTGTATGGTGCCATTTGTGAGAAAATGCTTTCCATCAGGACATCGATTATTCCAGGATAATGATCCCAAACATTCGGCTTCAGCAAAATTCATGGAAGAGAGAGGGATAAATTGGGAACGCACACCACCAGAGTGAGTATTGTCCTATAGTACTGTATTAACTGTTTATTGTACCAAAAGTATGTACAGTACCGAGCAGTAATTATTCTAGTACACTTTTTACTAAAGTACAGTACTGTGACTGAATATTTTTTTTTTACTTACCTGTAGGTCACCGGACATGAATCCCATTGAAATGGTCTGGGCCCAGTTGAAGAGGTTCATCTGGTCTGATGCGAAACCAACAACTAAACAGGAACTTTTGGATGTGATAATGAAGTTTTGGAGAACAGTATTGACACGTGCCCAGTGTAACAATTATATTGATCATCTCCATAGAGTCTTACCAGTTGTCATCGAAAGAAACGGTCAAGCAACTGCTATGTAGCTTATACTGTACTGTATATAATTAGTAACGTGGAGGAGGGGTTTAACTTCTTCTTTTCAGTTTGTGATCCGGACTGCTAAGTACTGTACACTGTGTTCATACTGTATGTACAGTATTGTGGTTGTGCTTTCTGTCCCTACATTATACAGTATTCTCCTAATTTATTTTATAAGGTCTTTATCTACAATAACTTTCTCTTACTGTACCTTATGTACTGTACTTCATACTTTTCCTCTTTTCCTTACACCTACTTTTACTGTACATTGACCCCTGTTCCAAGGCACACATTGGCATCGTCACAGATTTTGCTGCAGCTGCCACTTTCTGCTACTGCGCTTGATGTTGCCATTTGTTAATGCAAATGTTTCAAGTTTTCAGGTTCCTTTAGTTCATATACAGTACAGTAGTAGTGGCTACTTCAACATCCACATCCATAGTTGCAGACATACAGTACTGTACAGTAGTGGGTGCACCGTGAATTGAGAGACAGGCTTCTACTGTACATCTACTGTATGGTTGGAGCGGCGGTCCCTTCAACATCAGGATAAGGTGAGAAAAGCATTTTTGATTATGTTAGTGCTCTGTTATCGTATTCAGACAGCTGGTGTTCACCTCCACCTGGGGCACCCAATTACTGTCTTGTTTCATGTATTTTTTTTTTTATCGTTATATTATGGGCTGTGGGCCTAGGGGCACTGATTTACAGTATTTCTCCACCAGGCTTAATTATAATACAAATTAGTTATTAATACAATTGTTAGTCTGGTTAGTTAGGGCATATATTAATGTGGAGAAGTGGATTAGTGTGACACTGTTAGAGCAGGGAAGGGCCCTGCACAGCGGATTCTCTCTCCTACAGTACAGGGTGTGTGGGATCAAGCAGGATGAAGAACAAGAGCATCTCCGGTGAGAACCTGTGTGTCTATCTTTTACTGTCTGTTTGTCTCTGCCTATCCTCCTTTCTTCAGGGCGTACAGTGGACCTTGCACTCTGATGCACGGTAGAGTCTGCACCTGGTATAGGTGAAACTCTGCATCCTTGGCCAAAAGTGCCAGTGATGATTTTAACTTAAAAGCCAACTCTTTTTGTGTAGTCCTCGGTCCAGTAGGGCGTATCGATCGGCATTGAGGAAGGACTGTTCTCACGTCATCTCTTTCCTCCTACTGTAGGTACTGTACTGTAGTCATGTACAAGTCCAGCTTGGAACTCCAGGACATGCCAGCGGCAGAAGAAAGAAGCATGTGACAGTAGAGGACTACAGGGGTGGAAAGCTAAAGAAGTCCCCCCCCCTCTGTAAAGCATGTTACTGTAGGTTAAATGAAAAATTGTTATTAATTTATACAATTGGTGTTTGTACTGTATGTAATTCAGTCTTTAAGTGCGCCTGAGACCCAACACGTGCATCTGTCATTAAAAAGGTACAAAAAGTCAATAACACACAGATGCAGGGATGTATCGTCCTATTTGCCAGGATTTCACTCACCAGGGGCGCGCCGGCCGATGGGGGTTGCCGCCCACAGTCATATACTGTACAGTATCCCTGTTGCCCATCACAGTGATTTCACAGCTGCCCGGCACTTACAGTAGAATACAGTACAGTAGACATACAGTACTGTATACACTGAGGGACGTTTTCAATTTAGGGGTGGTCTATTTACTTTTTTTAGCCGGTCTGGTATTTTCACTCCAAGGGGTCTATTTACTGTACTAAGCAGTGTTAGGATACAGTGAGAAGTGATAAAAAAGTGATAAGGTGTCAGTCAATCAGCTCCCAACTGTCATTTTTCAAACACAGCCGGTGAGATGACAGTTGGGAGAACATTGGTTGGCACTTTTTCACCCATTGGAGCAAAAACACGGGATTGGCTAAAAAAAGTTTCGGAGATTACGTCATTTCGCCAGGCGTAAAATTATCGCTGTATTCAATTTGAAAGCTTTTCTGCCTACCGTAGGCGGGAAGTCAATGCAATGTACAGTAAGACAGTATGTTAAAAAGTTTCGCCTACTGTATGAATAGCAGGTGGAAAAATTTGGTGAATTGGGGTGCAGTGTTGCGGGAAGCCTTCAACGTCCCCTAAAGGTACTGTAAACTGCGTAACTTTTTTTTAAAAAAAAGTCAGAACACACTAAAAATTCACTTTCATTTTGGGGGGCGGAAGAAAAAAAATTGGGGGGAAAAAGTGAAACTTGTAGGGGTAAATTTACTAAGATGGGAGTTCTATTTAAGAAGTTACTGTACTGTATGTTGCCCATAGCATCCAATCAGATTCTACTGTACTTAGCATTTATCTACAGTAGCACCTTCTAGAAGATACTGTACAGTAATACCTGGAATCAGATTGGTTGCTATGGGCAACATCACTTCTTAATAGCACTACCATCTTAGTACATTTACCCCCTAATATATAAAATGTACTGAGTTTAGTAAGGGTTGGATAACAATACTGAACAAAAGTAGCGAAGACTTAAAAAAAAAAAAAAAGCGCTACATGGGTATACAGTAGATCTGGGCATGCTCCTGGGATACGATGATGTACAGTATTGTAGGAAACACTCAAGCCAGGTGCCAACTTGGTATTGCAGGCGGCTGTAGTGTAATGGTAAATAATCAAACCAATACATTACGCTGCCTGTACAACCCTTTTGCGGGTTCGAAGCTTGAAAGGTTACACTTTTAATTTTTTATTACCAAGGTTAGACTTTTTTGTCAAAGTACTGTGGCATAGAAATACCCGAATTTCTGGATAATGTATTAGTGAAGATTTAAAACAAAATAAAATTACCGTATACAGTATGTACTTTAAAGGTCTTGAACCAGCGGGAGAAGAAAATAGTAGATGCAGTAGGGCTAGGCATTAGCCCCCTAGACTACTGCTTCTACTATACTGTAGTTCCTAGAGTCAGGGAATCACTACAATGTCTACCATATTGCAGTGCTATGAGACTCAATACGCCACAGTGTAGCGTGCAACTAGCAATGCGGTATACTGTATGGCATACCGTATGGAGCAACAACCTACAGTACTGTAGCTGGGCACATCTACAGTACAACAGATTGATTTTTGTAAGGGTTGGATAACAAGACTGAACTACAGTACTATAGTGAACATTAAAAAAAAAAATTAAATTATCAAGGTCTCGAACATAAGGAGAGAAGTGTAAGCAAGACGGATCACCTAAGCCCTTGCTCACAAGTCTCTCCTAGACCTCTACAGTACTTTATGTGACATCTACAGTACCATACAATGAAGTACAGTACTCAGGCATCTGTAGCGTAGAGGTAAGAAATCAAACTTCTACATTGCAGACGTCTGTACAACCCGGGTTCGAAACCAGGAAGCTTAAACTTTTTTTTCATTATTATTAGACAGTCAAGGTTACACTTTTTATTTTTAATATTATTATTACACAGTCAGTGTAATAATAATAACACACTTTCACTGTGTGTGAATCATGACCCGCTACTGTACAGTATGATATTCCATACTGTACGCCATGGCGTACAGTACATAGCCATAGCGCTACAAGGGTATGGCTATGGCGCAGCACCACTGGCAATGCATTGCAACCCCACCACTGGGCATGCGCCAAAGATCCTATTTGTACCATAACCCATCAGAACTGGCTATAAGTTACCACAACGCAAACTGTGCTGACATTGATGCAAATTTGCGGTTTAAACGCAGAGTCTGTTTGTACTATAGAGACCCCTCTCTTATACACAGTCAACTATCAGTTACTAAACATATTAAATTACTAAAGTTTCCAAGTCTAGGACAGCATTTTCATTGATGCAAGTTTGCACTCTGCATCTGCCCTACAAACTGCTGTTAGTCCACTACTGTAGCACCTTATGAAGTAATGAATTTACTATTGTGTATACTGTGCGGTAAGTCTCGGACAGTGCAGAATGGCACTAGTGTGAAAATTCAACAGTACTGTTAGCAATACAGACAACTGGGCATGCGCCATAAAATAGCGCTACTTAATGTATGGCTTGGCTCCACTGGACATGCGGCACACATTCCATTGTGATTAAAACCTGACCACTGGGCATGCGCAGACATTGACGCAATTTTGCGGTTTAAACTAGGGATGTGCAGGCTCGGTTCTACTCGGTTCCGTTCGGTTCTTTTTACCGGATCTTATTGGGTTTCAGCTGTCACGAGTTTTGGATAGCCAATAAGATTCGGTAAAAAGAACCGAACGGAACCGAGTAGAACCGAGCCTGCACATCCCTAGTTTAAACGCGCAGTCCGTTTGATATACAGAAACCAGTCTCTTTAACAGGGCCCATTGCCACTTGATGGTCATAATAAATCACTATAATGTCCACGTTCATGTCAGCGCCGGCATTGACGCAAGTTTGCGTTCTAAGGTACAGTACTGTATGTACAATAATAAAAATCCTAGTTTCGCTGTTTGACTCCCGAAGCACTGGGCAGACATGCGCTCCACATGTACTGTATTGAATACTGAATATTTTAAGTGAAGATTTTAAAAATAAATTAAAAAAACATACTGTATTTTCAAGGTCTCAAACCCACGGAACAAGAAGAGGGGAGAAGCAGTGAGACTAGGCAATAGACCGCTAGGCCACACGCTTCACCCATTACTAGAGTTCTGTAGTTTGTAAAGTCTAATGTCTAAGTCTGGGACAGTGCCGACAGTATTTACATTTGCGCAAACACAGTATGATTTCAACCGCACAGTCAGTGGTTAATACAGAGCTTTATGATTTCAAACTGGATTAGACATTCTTCTACTGCTTTATTATACCGTACATTCCTGATTCCATGTGGAAAACGCTGTAATACTGTATAGTGTACCGAATCACCGCTTCTGTCAAACAATCATCGGCCGGTGATACAGAACATACCATACGGTACATTGGAAAGTGACACCTGGTTTGCAAAATGTTGTATTACATGTAATGAAATCAGACGCATGTGCTATGTAGTTTAGGAAAAGTGACATCTGGTGGGCAAAATGTTGTATTACACGTAATGACTTTTTTCACTACTAAACTTTCTTTGTGGCGCGACTCATGGCATGGTGTGTGGCGCGCCATGCGTGGCATGAGAGATAGCGCTGTGATGCCATGTTATAGCTGGGCACATCAGTAGATGGACCCTTTCAGGGGGCTCTTTCCCATGCAGTTCAGTGACCTTGCACGTCACCCCTGCTGGACCTATGGTCGACAGTCTAGGATGTCTCAGGGGGTGGGGGGATGTGCAGAGTGGGTTGGAACACCTGTGTGGCATCCTGCATGTTGGTGCAAGTCTTGGCAGTACTTACCTACTGGTAGGTTTTGCTGATGTAGGTCGACGTTGTTTTGGTTGTGTTATGGTGATGTAGGTCAATGTTGCAGCCATTGCAGATAGGTTGTAAGCTGCAGGTTTGTTGGTGAGCTGGATCAGCATGTTGCTTGTGTGCTGCAGGTGCATGGCTGTTCTGATTGGTCTGTGGAGGTCAGCGACTGGAGTGTGCAGCTGAGTTTGGCTCTTGGTCATGCCGCTGGTGGTGCGGAGCCAGAGGTGTGGTTGGGTGAGCCGCTGGGAGGCTGGATTGTAGCATGTGTGCTAGGACCACCCCTGGGAGGGGGGGTGGACTGCCCAGGATAGTGATTGGAAAAAAGCCAGGGAGGAGGGGGGATATGGAAGGTGTGACCGGGATGGAGCTGGTCACTGGCAATGTGGGCTTGTGGTTGGATCAACTACAAAAATGTTTAAAAAACTGAACAATGAAATTAATTCAGATGTGCAGACATCTAGTCACACAAACAGCTTCAATAATATCTATGTAAAACCCACACTGCACTTAGAGCCATCTAGTGGTAGAGCAAATCTTTGCAGTCTCTCAGAGAGACAACATGCAGAGTGTCATTCTGAAAACACCACACGAAATGACAAAAATGACAAAAAGAATCACCCGGGGAAAAATATTGTTGTGCCTTTGGGCCACAACCATTTTATTGCAGTTCTGGACAAAGCCCTGGAACCATCAAATGATATATGGCCCAGTCTAACAAGTTTTTCTCCACATGAGAATATTTTCCAGGATCTACTAGATTCCTCAATGCTAAGAAGTCACACCGAACAGCAAACGTTATGACTAAAGAATGGCTGGATCGTGACTAGTCCACAAGGGAGTATGACCACAAGGAAAGACAGTAGTATCCCTTCTTTACTTCTTTTTCTTGTTACATCAAATGCAGTCACCATGGGGATTGAAATTACAAATTTCCCTACAGGAGTCCCATATGGTAAAATAATCTCTCATTTCATGATTGAATCCAACCTGCAGATTATCTGCAGCAAAGTTTGTGTTGTCAATGACACAATAGTACAGAGAGAAAAGACCTGCATAGGCCAGAAATAGTTGTAGTTGTTAAATCTGCAAACTAAAGACCCATATATGTAAATTATGTACCTGACAGCATGCAGAAGACAGGACAGAATGCATAGCAAGCAATGCTAAATTACTTTGTAATTAGCCATTATATACATTGTATGTCTTTGTTTGTTTGAAATTTAGTTTACAAGTTCAGCCTCGCTGCATAACCCATGATGTCGGTGATGCATTTCAGAAGATCATTAGCACAGCAGAGTTGATACCTGTCTGAATATACTGACACATGGACAAATCCAAACAGTTTTCAGTTCTACAAGAAAGGGACAGTTCCCTTTAGCCCTTTTATTACAGCAATCACTGTTTGTTTGTCTTTCAACCCATACTCAATTACAGTGTACATATCATCACTGCAATTATACAAACTTGTTTTATTTTTAAATATACCTTTGAAATCACATGCCAGTATACATGCCCATTGTACATTTTATATCAGAACATACTTTGTAAATAGTTTATTTTGTTTTATTTTGTATTACACAGTAGGATATTTATGTTTCCATCTTAAAGGGTTTAAACATAAATTAAATATCTAATGAAGATGGTATACCCCATTGGGACAAGTTTATTAATAGGGAGAAATTATTATTCTCTTAATACAGACCGCATGAAGTCTAAGAGAATTTATATTTTAACACAAAAAGGGTCATTGTAATTATATGCACATTGTGGCATATTGCATAATGCTGAATGGGGTTACACAAGCCATTCCTGAAAGATATTTAATGCCTGTATGAAGCATATATGTATAGTCATTTATTTTATTAATAGGATGTTATGATAAACACATCAAAGCATTCCAATTAGTATTATTAATTGTATTAATTATGAAAGATATTAAATAGGATTATTCTGGTGTAGGGTTATTTTAGTTTTAAGTTAGAAAATAGATACTATATAGGAACATGGTAAGAATGTGACCTGACAGCAGGGCTGGCTCCAGGGGTCTGAGTACGCTGTGCCATGCTATCTCAAAGCTGTGTGCAACTGAAATTGGTGGAGTAGCCTTATTACCGTAGGCCACGCCCCCTACATGATGTTATTTGGAGGTGTGCCATCATGGCACGCCTCCAAATAATGTCAGGCTGGGGGTAAAGCCCAGCCCTCCGTCACTGGCTGGGCTTCCACCAGCCCACTCCCATCTGTGAATGGATGCCAGTCGCATGTGTGTGGCATCCATTCACACTTCGGGGGTCTGGCTCCGCTGCACAGCTGTGGCAGTGGGGGTCCCCAGCCTCCCAATTTCACCACCCGCGGGCCACTTCGGCCCATGGGTGGAACAGCGGGACAGTACTGAAATCGGAATGTTGGGGAGGGGTGTGCCCTCTATGGGTGGTGCCCCTGTGCTACCTCACTGGTCGAACACACCTAGAGCTGGCCCTACCTGACAGTATGGAAGTTTATTCAGTGAGGAAAATGATACACAGTAAATATGATAGACTTTATCTACCCCAGCCATTTGGAATATCATTGTGCAGAGAAAAATTAAGATTTATTATCTACAATAAAAAAAAGGAGAAGAGACTTTATTTCATATATGTACCTGCTCTCTATTCAACATCAAAACCTCAAAGACTATTATATGGACACTTGTCAAAACTGCATCATTGCATAATCATAAAGGACGCACAACGCACATCTGTGAAAGACTATTACTGTGGGTGACACTGAAGATACTGAATGTTATAGCATTGTGATGAAGAGGAAATAATGAGTAAAGACCACAGCACTCAAAGTTCACAGTCCTCTGCACAGCAAGTGAAATGGCAGCTTCCACAAAGAATTCTACTGCCTCATACTGCAAAGGTAACGCATCTCCAATGGCACGCAAGACACACAGATGACAGTCCTAAAAGGAACATATTGTTGTTGGCACAGGACAGAGGATGAACCTTAAAGAATCAGCACAGATAGAGAATGGGATATCTACAATCAAGCTATACTATGGTATTTTAAATGGCTGTAGTGGTGAAATATTTTCCATAGGAATACTGAATAAAAACCTCAGTAATGGTCATATTTAAATTACAATAGAGTAAGACAGAGTTAGCTAAGTTAAAATATCATAGAGGAAATATGCAACCATTACAGTGGTACAATGGTTATAGTAAAATAATAATTATGAAAGGAAAGTTTGAAGAAATGTTTCAAAATGTATTGGGAATAATTACATTAGATTAAATATGTGGCCAATCAAATTAATTTCTTATGGCCACAAGGGGCCAACTGTTGACATTTAGATATTTAGGTAATTATTCATAATTTTGGAATATCAGAATTAGAGACATTGTCAAAATTAAAAAATTGTCATTTTAGATAGACTGTATATGTATATGTATATATATATATATATATATATATAATTTATTTTTTAAAGTGAGAAAAAGATTGTAAGGTTTAGTGATTGTGTAAGAAACAGGTTTTTACTGCTTAGATCAACAGACACTGGTATGCATACAATTATGATCAGAATCATAGTGTAACAGACCTGGGGCAATCATAAAACCAGTTCATCCATTGTCCCAAGCCAGGGGCAATGACAATGGGGGCAATGTAGCTGCTATATTTACAGATATTTTAACAGATATATTTACAGATCAAACATAAAGGAATATTAATGAATATAAATTCCACATTTTATGACACCATGGTTGTTTGAGCAGAAATATCCATCTTGGTCCAGCAAACATGATTTACAACTCCTTGGAGTTTTAACTGGCTAACCTATAATTACCAATTGCATTGAAACCTGTGAGAATATGCCAGTTAATGCATAAGGTCTGGGATATAAGGCATAGTTTTTGGAATTAGTTCAGAACAGAGGGAGATGTAAGAGAGAACAGCACAATGTAACACAGAGTCCAGAGAGTCTAGAAGAACATAAAGTTTGTGCAGGAGGAAGTACAGTAACTATGTGCTTGCAAGTATATAATTTGTGGTATTGTTAATTGTCTAAGTCTGTTAAATTGTTTGCTAAGTTTTATTTCTTAGGAAGCATACTTATACTAATATATATATATATATATATATATATATATATATACATATATATATATATATATATATATATATATATATATATATATATATATATATATATCACTACTGTGTATAACATATTCTGCATAATTTGATTTGCCTTTAAGTAAAACATCAGTTAATCAGAGCTTGAATTTCATGTTTGCACTCACTGGAATCATAGTTTCATAAATTCATATGTATGCATGCATTTGCAATTATATATATATATATATATATATATATATATATATATATATATTTATATATATATCTATCATAAAACATATGTTAGTTGAACTTTACTATAATTATAAATATAGATAAACAAAAATGTATTAATGGAGACTCCATCTTCAACAATTGGCATCCCAGGCATAAATATAACAATATATAGAAACAATTCCTCTGCACTGACCTAAACATTTAGAATGCTATGGTAGAAGTGCAACAGGATGAGTGGGATATTTGTGTAGCTGACAAAGGTGCTAATGAGGATGTTGATGTTGATAATAAGGATGTTCTTTGTGTAGATGAGGCACCAGTGGAAGCAATTCTTGCCTGTGATAAGGCCATTGTCATGCCTGGGAATAAGATGAAAAATCTACTTCTTATGTTTGGAATTATTTTTACAAAAAGCCAGACAACAATTTTATTGCTATCTGTAGCATTTGTAAAGTCACAGTAAGGAGAGGTAGGGACTTAATCTCATCCCTGTTACATTATTCGTAGCATATTAAAAAAACGTTTTTGGCAAAATCAGAAACTTACAGTAGAAAAGTAACATCAAGCAGTCCAGTGTCAGCTAGCTCCATTCTATCTGCTAGATCTAAGCACTTGCAATCTCCACAACCAACACCTTCATCATCAATACCCTTAATCAGAATTGTAAATAGTCCTACATCCAATTTGATAAGGCTAACTTAGTCCTCCCCTATCCAGGATTTTGCAGAAGAATCCTTGAGCACCATGCCCACTGATGGTGGTGGATCTTTAACCCAGAAGTGGACCAAGAAGACTACTACTAGTTGTAGTTAAAAAAAAATTGACTGCAAAAGAATCCTTTAATAGAGGAAGAAAGTATCACTGTTTTTACCCAGTTGCACAGCAGATCGCTGACATCATAACAACAATGCTGGTATTAGATCTGTGTCCATTATACATAATTATTACAGTGGGTTTTAGACAGTTAATTGAGGTTTTGTGTCCCCACTACCAATTTCCATCTAGATTCAACTTCACTAGAAAAGCAATACCCTACATGTACGTGGACATTAAAAAAAACTTAATTAGTGGCCTCAAAAATGCCACTGTACCCACTGTCCACTTCACTTAACCACAGATATGTGGATAAGCAGAGCAAGGCAAACTAAAGATTACATGACTGTGACAGACCACTGGTTGGGTGTATTGCCTTCAGCAGCACAAACAGCAATAGCAGCAGCAGCATCTAGCAAATGCTCATTCAAAGGCAGGCTATTCTCAATATCTTCATCTTCAGTAAGAGGCATACCAGTGTCAACCTATTAGAAAAACTCAGGAAAGTCATTGCAAAATGTTTTACCACACTTGGACTCTCTTTGGGATTTTTTAATTCTGGCAATGCCACAAATTTAGTGAGATCATTACAGCTGAGTTATTTTGATATCCCATGTTTTGCTCACAGAATCAATTTGATGGTGGAGATTTTTTTTAAATGACAGGGCCAGGCAGGTGATGCTGTATGTGGCCTGAAATATTTTGAAACATTTTTGGCATTCAGCAGCTGCATGTAGAATTTTGCAGCACCTGCAAGAACAGTTTAATTTGCCCTGCCGTCAGCTGAAGCAAAAAGGTAGTAACAAGGTGGAATGCAACCCTTCATATACTTCAGCTGATGGAGGAACAGCAAAAAGCTATACAAAGCTGCACAATTAGCCATGACATAAGGAGAATGTACCTTACTCCTGTGCAGTGGATAATAGATGTTGAAACCCTTCAAAGTTGACATCTGTGAAGTGAGTTCAGACACTTCCAGCTTCAGTTAGGTGATTCCTCTAGTTAAACCTTTGTAAAAGCAGCTTGTTTAACTGAAGGAGGAGCTAAGATGAAGTGATTCCACTAAGTGTTTCAATCTTGTACATCAAGTCCTTTATTCACTTGGTAAGGATCCAAGTGTTATCAGCATCTTAAAATTGGATCAATACATTTTAGTGACCATGGTTGATCCCAGATTTAAGTCATACGTTGTGTCTTTCTTTCCATGGGAACAGATCTAAAGGGATGCAAAGAGCTGTTGGCAAGCATGTTGTCAGCTCACGTGCCATGTGACAAGGCGACGTCTCCTCCTTTGGTTTTTCCAGCAACTGCAGCTGCAACTCAGCTCGCCTAAGAGATCCACTGGTGATGCAGATGAGTCAACACAACAATTAGACACCTGGTCGGGTCTAAAATAATTGCCCAAAATTTGTGACATGGTTACTTCTACCGCGACCCCATCCGATGCGGTCACCATTCAAATAATGGTTGAAGATTGTTTTAATGGCAGCTTCCAAATAGGCATGTCAGACAGTCTGTTTGTGTAATGGTAGGAAAAAAGTCAATTTGGAGGCTCTTGCACAAACTGGCTTTGCTTTACTTAAGCTGTCCTCCCTCCAGTGTGTACTCAGAAAGAGTTTTCAGCATAGTCGGGAACCTTGTTAGCGATTGGTGTAGGAGGCTACTTCCTAAAAATGTGGAAATTATGATGTTAATCAAAGTGAACTACAAATTCCATGAGGAAAACCTATACTGGCAATTATGTTAAATTCCAGAGGCACATGTAATGATGGATTCCAGTGGTGATGAATTAATATTGTGTGAAGAAGATGATGTACACACTGATGATGAGGGTGAGGATGATAATGGCAATGACATCTTGCCTCTGTGGAGCCAGTTTGTATGTAGAGATCATTAAATCTGGAAAAGAGGGTGTCAGGTGCACTCTCTATAGGTGTAGGATGAAGTGTTGTGGATAGTGTTAGGTAAATGACAGATGGACAAAAGAGTAGAGGACCAAGTAAATTAATGAGTAGACACAATGCTGCTCCAAAAAGGTCCAAAAATGGGAGAGGAGGTTTTGGAGCAGCACTGTGTCTACTCATTAAATGGTTTGGCCCTCTACTCTTGTGTCTATCCATCATTTACCTAATACTATCCACAATACTTTGTACTACACCTATAGAGAGTGCACCTGACCCCCCCTTTTCCATATTACAATTCCAGTAGGACCAAGTACTCCTACTGAAGGTGCAGCACTCCCCCCTCCACAATCTCACATATATAACTACTACCAATCCTCACACCCTTCCCCTTTTCCATCCTTCACCACCCACCAACCCCCACCGCCCTCCACCCCCACACCCCGTACCCACTTTTACCATACCCCAACCAATACCCCAACTGCACCACCCTCCATTGCAACCACCCATCCACCATCCTCCCAACTCTATTTCCCCCCATCTAACTCCACTACCACCACTGTATGAGCATGGTTCACCACTATATCTTCAACATAGATATTATTGCCAGCTGCCTATTGGTAGCTTGTATTGTGGGGGCCCAAACAAACCAATCACTTCAGCCACAATTGCCAGTCCTTGTTGCTGAAGTGATTGGTTTGCTAAACTGTGCATGACCTGTTTAATATATA
Source organism: Taudactylus pleione (assembly GCA_031769625.1). Classification (NCBI taxonomy): domain Eukaryota; kingdom Metazoa; phylum Chordata; class Amphibia; order Anura; family Myobatrachidae; genus Taudactylus; species Taudactylus pleione. Next base: position 304,115 of record JAUIMM010000390.1, read on the forward strand.
ACATAAGGGTGGGTGGGAGGGCCCAAGGACAATTCTATCTTGCACCTCTTTTCTTTGCATTATGCACTGTTTGGGGCATTGCTGGCTGTCTTTGCATAGACAACAAACATCTTTATAGTTTAATAAACTGCCATCCTGTCTTCCACTTTAGTGCCATTCTGTTTCCTCGATGTCCATTAAATGTACAATTAAATTTACTACCAATCAATCCTTCCTTTATTTCCATGCCTTCAACTTCATATATAAAAAAACATTCTGTTTCATTCTATAGGGTTGTATAGTTTATTAAACTGCCATCGTGTCTGCCACTGCCATTCATTTTCCTAGGTGTGCAATTTTGGAAGTTGAACTGCCACAGCCACTGAAATCATCAACAAAAACTGAATTCAATTTACTACCAATCAACCTTCCTTCCTTTCCTGCCTTCAACTAGATACATACTCCAGCTACCTTGGACCTCTGATCTAGTTCTTTAAAAATTATTATTGGGTTCTTTCTAAGGAGTCATATTTTTTATTAGACTGCAATCCTTTCTGCCACTGCAGTACCATTTTCTTTCCAAGATGTGCTATATAGTATGTTTAACTGCCACGTTTTTGTGCTGCCCAATTTTTAACCAGAATAGAAAACATTGTTAATAGCCAAGGATTCTTTAAAAGGGTTGACAAGAATTCAAGAAAAATAATTGTTGCACTGCAGAGCTGGAATCTCCAAGTCAGCCTATCTTATACAAACAAATGAAATAATATAGATTATATATCAAATAAATTAGGAGGCTGACCTGCTGGCCATACTACTCCCCCTACTCCATGTAAATTTGCTTTGGAATGCAAAAATGCTATTCAATTAACTGCCATTCATTCCATTCTTTCCCTGCCTTCAACTACATACTCTATCTACCTCGGGCCTTTGATCTGGTTCCTGATTGATGCAAAAATGATGGAGTACTTTTTATTGGGTCATATAGTTTATTAAACTGCCATCCTGTCTGCCTTGGCAGTGCCATTCTCTTTCCTAAACATGCCATGTTGGAAGTTGTACTGCCATGTGTTTGTGCCAGCCACTTTTAACCAGAAAAGAAAACATATTTAATAGCCAGGTATTATTTACAATGAATTGACAAGAAAAGTCATTGTTACACTGCAGAGCTGGAAACTCCAAATCATACAATATTACATGAACAATTTAAATAATATAGATTATATTTCAATTAATTTAGGAGGCTGACCCACTGGCCCTACTACCCCATCCCTTTAAATTTGCTTAGGAATCCAAATATGTAATTAAATTTACTAATAATCAATCATTCCTTTCTTTCCCGGCCTTTAACTACATACTTCATCTCCCCCGGGTCTCTAATCTAGTTCTTGATTAATGAAAACATCCTTGGGTTCATCCTTTGGGATCATATAGTTGATTAAACTGCCATCCTGTCTGCCACTGCAGTGCCAGTCTCTTTCCTAGATGTGCCATGTTGGAAGTTGAGCTTCCACGTGTTTGTGCCACCAACTGCTATTGCTTAGCTAATTCAGCTAGCTAGCTCGGTGAAACCTTTAGGCTTAAACTGAATAAAAACAAAATTCTGAGCAGTGAGGTAGTCAAATTGTCTGGAAATTGCTGCAATATACTGTTGTCAAGGTTAATAAAGATGTAATAACACTGTAGGAACAAAATCATGCCCAAATTATTTGATTTTAGCAATTTTTATCTCTTGAAAAATATCACAAAGTTGAAACAGATCCAAAACAAAAAATAAAACACGGGGATCTGTGTACATCTCATATATAAATATATATATATATATATTTATTTATATATATATATATATATATATATAGTGTTTAATATACTGTATACACACACACATTAACTGGAATCTGCTTTAAAGTACATAAACAAACCCTCTCATAATGGCCATACTTGGCAGCATGAAACCTGCTAACCCCTTACTGGACATATGTAGTGCACTCTTTTCTTGGGCACACTTATTTCACCCTTTCTTGGGTTCACCCCTGGCACACTTGGCACCATCCTTCCTTCCCTTACTGGGCACACTTAACAACCTCACTTCTCCCTTACTGGGTACACTTAGCCCCCCCATACTGGTTACACTTAGCAACCCCCCCTTTCTGGACACACCAAGCATCCCTTCTCTTTGCCAGACAGACTTAGTACCCCTACTCTCCTCCCTTACCAGATGCACTTAGCATTCCCCCCTTGGCAGAAATACTAAGAAGCACAACCCCTTCCCCCTTTCTCTTACTGTGCACATGTAATGCACCCAGTCAGAGAGCCACCAGGTGCTGGCCTCATCTCTCCTGGGGTCCTGCTGCCTTGCTGCCACCCACCAGCCAGATAGCATGGATGCCCTGGAGTACATCTGTTCTCTGCACTCACTACCACTGGCACTCCGACTCTTCCACTGATGCCTATGGCCCCCGGCACTGCCCAATGATTGATGTCAAGGCCCTTCCAGAAAAGGATTTGATCTAGCAACAACCAAACTGTTAAGATCAGGGACCTATGACCATGGATAAACGCACTGTGCTGTGTCAAATCAAAGTGGGAATCAGAGTGGACGGGAGCATGCTCTGCATGCCACCTGGCAGCAAGCTGTACACAAGCACAGTGCACCTGCAGCCTCCAAACAGCTGCATTGTACCAGCACTGTGGGCACCACCCTACACCCTGGCCTAGTCTTCCCCTGCCTCAGATAGATAGTAGCAGGATAACAACAGTCTACTAACAGACTGACAAAGCCCAATACTTAAAATTAATTTAAATCAACAATAACTGTCTTCAACCAATGAGCTGTGCCATGTGACTGGACAACACCCTTTGAATATTGCACAGTATTTAAAAAGGGTGGACATAGTGGGGGTTATTTAACAAAAAAGCACAGAATATGTGACCCTGCAAGGCAAAAGCTGTTTTTATTGTGACTCTATGTGCTTCTTCTCTATGCATTATTCCTGTTATCACAGATACACACATAGATTACTTTGCCAAAGTGACAAAAAATGCTGGTGATGATGGTGTGATGCAGTGATGCAAAATTATGCTAGTGTCATAAGAGGTATCATGTGTAAATAGACTCCTCTTGCCGGCTTCTGTAATCCACTGCTGCATCCGAGGAAACAGCCATTGGATCATTTGTGTGAACATCAGACAACTTAGTAACACTGATGTTTTAGTCAGGATGGCTGTAAAATTCACGATCTTTGAGCCAGTGAAAATGGGACACTGACTTACACTACCCCTTCTCTGCCTCCAAGCTGTGGCTTAGTATGCACTGTGACCATCATCGCGGACATGGATTCTGAGCATGCACTGATTGCCAACCATCTAAGTTTGACATAAACCATCAAGTTTGTAAACTGAACTCCCTAGAGGTTGATATCCAGTTTACATCTAAGACTTATCACAACTCCAAAATCAACAGGAGTTGGAAGTAATTTATGTGAAATTTATTTTGGAATTAATCAATTGAATACACCCATCTAAATGATATATACAATTAACAAAACTACTGTTCTTTCTGCCACAACATGCACAGAGAATTATACCAACAAAAAGAAGAATGGGGGGAAATTTCCAGAAGCAAAGAGACCTTTTCCTGGTGACAACCAAACATGCCCATAGGCTGTAACAACTCAAATTCAAAACATTAATGAAACCAGTTATAATTCTTTCATCCAGTCTCCCAGCATCCAAACATGCCATTAAAACTCAGTTATTTAATATAGCCAATCACTGTTCCTTCTAACTTTCTCTTCTCCTTAGTGTGTCCGCCATTTGCCCTCTATATTGTAAGCAGGTCCCCTTTGTCTTCTGTATTTACAGTAGTTATGTCATTGTACATTGTAATTGACTATTTAAGTCGATCTACCCCCCTTTTATTGTGCTACAGAAGCTTATAAATAATAATAATAATAATAATAATAATAATAATAATAATAATTTCATAATAAACAGGTTCCTGGTCTTGTATAACATAGACTGGCAAGAAGTGGTGAAGGTACACTCAGGAAATATAACTCATCTTAGGATATCTAAGTCAGGGGGCACCAAAATGGGGGTGGGGGGGTGGGTGTTAATTGCCTGGGCTTGTTGAAAGGGCCCAGTGATAAGCACAGCAGCCTCTCTCCTCAGCTGTGCTGGGCTGCAGAAGGTCCAGAGAGGATGTTGCCACTGAGCAGCAGCAATCTTTCTTTTGCTACTAATACCAACATGTCAGGGCTCAGCCGGGGATCGGCGCCCGCTTACCTCACCGCCGGCTTACCCTCTCATCCTGGGTGGTCGGTCGGCCTGTGCGACGGCGGGGGAGAAGCTGAGTATTCTCCCCGCATGCTGTGGCTTCCTGGAGGGCTGGTGTCCGGCATCGCAAATCCGGACATGGGCGCTGCCATGACAGTCGGCCCATGTGACTGGATCCTTCTCCCTGATAGGCCCGTTTTCAGCTGATGCTGTGCACCTGTCTAAGGGTTCCCCTGGGTATAAAACTGTTCCACAGGTTATGGGAAATTGCCTGAACAACGGTTGTCTCCTAGCGTGCTTTAGTGAATTCCCGGTCCAGGTTCCTATTCACCCATACAGCAGCAGTGTTACCACCTTTACTTGTGTGCCTATACGTCTCTGGTGAATACCCATGCAGCAGTGTTACCACCTTTACCTGTGTGCCTATACGTCTCTGGTGAATACCCGTGCAGCAGTGTTACCACCTTTACCTGTGTGCCTATACGTCTCTTGTGAATACCGGTGCAGCAGTGTTACCAAACCCCACCTGTGTGCCTTACATCTCCAGTGAACATCCGTGCTAAAACGTATACCACCTCTACCCGTGTGCCTTCTATCTCTGGTGATGTCTCAAGTAACCGTGAGTTGCTGCCCACTTGAAATCCTTATTGACATTTGATCCTCATGTCAAGGTGTTTTCTATACAGTGTTTTAAGGGACTGTTTGGTGCCTAAGCAGGCATATCCTCGCTGGGCCACGGGTGTAGTGTCTCTATCCCTGCAGGGCTTGGGTACCTGGTCAAAGGACCGCGACCTGCTCACGGGGTGCAGCTAAGCCCATATCCCAATTGGGGGGTTCACTGGCGAACACCATCCTGTGGGTTATACTCCGCACCTTTGCCCAGGTCTCGCCAAAACTCAAGACCTGTGGATGAGGAGAACATACATCCAGGCCCCTCGTCTCCGCTTCTTTCCCCAACTTAGGCCCACCACGTCCTCTTCTCCAGTCTCAGACATGACAGTTTGTTCAGGCCCAATGGAGGCTGCAGGATCCCAAGGTACTGGGTCACTGCAAGAGTTGACCTCTCGGATGGACAACCAGGAGGCGCAACAACAACAAGTGGCTCAGTATTTAAAGGATCTCTCGAGGCAACTGGTTTAGATTCAAACCACGTTGGCTTCTATTCTCCTGGTTCCCCCACCTGCGGTCCCTGTACCTTCTCCATCAGTCCCTCCACCAGTGGTTCCTACTCCCAAACCCCGACTACAGCTTGCCACTCCAGAAAGGTTTGATGGCGATCCCAGGCGGTGCCGCGGTTCATCAACCAATGTGAAATCCAATTCGAATGTCTTCCCCAGAACTTTCCCACATCTCGGGCAAAAGTAGCATATGTGATTTCATTATTAACAGGAGCAGCGTTAGACTGGGTCTTCCCTTTATGGGAACGGGCCGACCCCACCATATCTACCTATGAGGAATTCGTTTCCGCATTTAAGAGAATTTTTGATGAGCCAGGCCGTTCTGCATCTGCATCTTCTGACCTTCTCCGAGTGCGTCAGGGCACACGGTTCGTGGGGCAGTATGTAGTCCAATTTCAGACCCTGGCATCAGAATTAAAATGGAATGAGGAAGCTCTTAAAGCATCCTTCCTTCATGGACTCTCTGAGAGGATGAAGGATGAGCTTGCCTCCAGAGATTTGCCAGAATCTTTCGCTGACGTTATCTCTCTCTGTATCAAAATTGACCTTCGCCACCGGGAAAGATGGGCTAGTAGGGGAAGAGGTGAACGTCTACCAGTCCGTTCTTCTGCTGTTAGTCCGCCTATACCCACCCTAGCTAGTGAAGAGGAACCAATGCAGGTCAACAGAACCAAACTCACCCCGGCAGAGCGCAATAGACGCTTCAAAAATAAATTGTGTATCTATTGCACTGCACCTAACCACACTCTGAAAAATTGTCCTTTACTTGTGGGAAATGCGAAACCCTGACTGAAGTAGGGAGCATTCAGTTGGGGGTTATTCTCAAGCCATCCCAATTATCTGAGAGTCTTTTAGTAGTGTCGCTTTCCCATAAGTCCAGGACAAGAAAGGTTCACGCTTTAATTGATTCTGGAGCCGCTGGTAATTTTATTGCAGAGAGATTGATTCACACCTTGGGTGTTCCAGTCGTTTCCCTACCTAATAAATTGTTACTGTCTGGTCTAGATGGTAAAACTCTGGTGGGGCTACCCATTTCTTCGCTCTCTCATCCTGTGTCTGTTCAAATTGGGTGCCTACATCATGAAATGCTGGAATTTTTTGTGTTACCCGAATCCTCCTATGAGCTGGTATTGGGGCTGCCCTGGTTGAGAAAACACAATCCTGTCTTCGACTGGGATGCTATACAAATCCTATCCTGGGGTTCACAGTGTTTCCAAAATTGTTTGACCAAGGTCGTTCCAGTATGTAACCAAGCGACGGTTTCCAACCCGGCTAAGAAGTCCGTTTGACCAGAGTCTTCTAAACATTCCCCCCAGCCGGGGTTGCCCGAGGCTTATCAAGACTTTGCTGATGTATTTTGTGAACAAGCCGCAGATAAACTTCCTCCGCATCGATCTTGGGATTGTGCTATCGACTTGCTTCCCGGAAAAAGTCCTCCACGTGGCCGTGTTTACCCTTTGTCCATGCCTGAGACCGCGGCCATGGAAGAATACATTAAGGAAAACCTTGCTAAAGGATTCATTCGGCCTTCTTCTTCTCCTGCAGGGGCAGGTTTCTTTTTTGTAGGGAAAAAGGATGGTGGACTCCGCCCCTGCATAGACTATCGAGGATTAAATCAAATCACCATAAAAAATCGGTACCCTCTACCTTTAATTTCAGAACTTTTTGACAAGGTTCAAGGGGCTCAGGTTTTCACTAAGCTGGATCTACGTCGTGCGTATAATCTGATTCTAATTAAAAATGGGGACGAGTGGAAGACCGCGTTCAATACCAGAGACGGACACTTCGAGTACCTCGTAATGCCCTTCGGTCTTTGTAATGCACCAGCTATTTTTCAAGGTTATGTCAATGAGATCTTCCGGGATATTCTTCAAAAATTTGTTGTGATTTATCTCGATGACATATTAATCTTTTCCAGAGATTTACAGAGCCATCGTCTTGATGTACGGGAGGTATTGTTCCGCCTTCGCACTCATCACCTCTTTGGGAAACTTTCCAAATGTATGTTTAACCAAACTTCAGTACCTTTTTTAGGCCATATTATCTCTGGGGGAGTCTCCAGATGGATCCTGATAAACTAAAAGCAATCTCTGAATGGCCCCTGCCTACTTCTTTAAAAGGTACTCAGCGTTTCCTAGGATTCGCAAACTATTATAGGAGGTTTATTCCACACTTTTCTACGCTGGTAGCACCCATTACCTCCCTCACAAGGAAAGGAGCCAATCCTTCTAAATGGTCTGTTCCAGCAGTACAAGCCTTTCAAAACCTAAAAGGTGCCTTTTCTCGAGCTCCCATTCTCTGTCAGCCTCAAATAGACAAAGCATTAATTGTGGAGGTGGATGCATCCTCCATTGGAGTAGGCGCGGTATTATCTCAGTCTGCTGAAGATGGGAATATGCATCCCTGTGGATTTTTCTCCTGTAAATTTTCCCCTGCTGAGAGGAATTATATTATAGGCAACCAAGAACTTTTAGCCATGCGCCTAGCCTTAGAGGAATGGCGGAATCTTCGGAGGGGGCCAAATTTCCTGTCACGATTATTACAGACCATAAGAATCTGATCTATCTGCAAAATGCACACCGGTTGAATGCCAGGCAGGCACGAAGGTCACTTTTTTTTTCTAGGTTTGATTTAAAACTCCAGTTTCGTCCTGGTGTGTTGAACAAGAAAGCCGATGCATTATCTCGCTCCTTTATGACTAACTTGGAGGAGGAGGAGTGTTCTCAAGTTCGTTCCATTTTTGACCCAATTGTATTTGCTCCTACTCAAGTAGTATCCTTGCCACCTGGGAAAATTTTTGTACCTCCTAATTTACGTAAACAATTGCTGGTTTGGGCTCATGCATCCTTGTTCGCAGGTCACACTGGAATCACCAAGACCTACCAGTTCTTACTTCGATCTTACTGGTGGCCGACCATGAAGAAGGATGTCATGGAGTTTGTCCGCTCCTGTATCAAATGCGCCCAACATAAAACTCCGCGTAGACAGATGGTTGGTCCTCTTCGTCCCTTGTCTATCCCAACTGCTCCATGGACCCACATCTCAATGGATTTTATTTCTGAATTACCTCGGTGCCAGGGGCATAACACGGTATGGGTGGTCGTGGATTGCTTTTCTAAAATGGCACATTTTATCCCGCTCGTTGGCCTTCCTTCTGCTCCTCAATTAGCAAAAATTTTTATTCGAGACATCTTCAGATTACACGGTCTCCACAGGGAAATAGTCTCTGATCGAGGTGTTCAGTTTACAGCTAAATTCTGGAGAGCCCTGTGTAATACCTGTGGAATCAAACTGAACTTTTCCTCAGCCTACCACCCACAGTCGAATGGTCAAATGGAAAGGGTCAATCAAGAGCTAGAGACCTTCATTAGGCTCTTTGTGTCATCTTCCCAGGATGATTGGGTGGACCTCCTGCCATGGGCAGAGTTTTCTCATAATTTTAAATTCCATTCTTCCTCTAAATCCACTCCTTTTTTTACGGTTTTTGGTAGACACCCATGAGTTCCAGATTTCCAGAAGCTTCCATCTATAGATGTTCTGGCTGTGAATCAAGAGATTCAATCCTTTTCAGTTTTATGGAATAAAATTCACCTATCTCTAAAGCAATCTTCTAGGAATTTCAAGAAATTTGCGGACAGAAGACGTTTGGCTGTTCCACTGTTGAGAGTCGGGGACAGGGTCTGGTTATCTTCCAAAAATATTCGCTTAAGAGTCCCGTCCATGAAACTCGCTCCACGTTTTATTGGTCCATATCATATCCTTAAGATAATCAGTCCAGTAACTTATAAATTGGAACTTCCTCCTCAAATAAAGATTTCAAATACTCTTCATGTTTCTCTCTTACGACCCCTTGTGCTCAATCGTTTTCAGAATTGTTCCCCTAAATTGCCTCAAGTCAAGACATTACAAGGCACTGAATTTGAGGTGGAGATCTTGGATTCCCGGCACAGATTCAACACCCTTCAATATCTCATCGATTGGAAGGGCTATGGCCCCGAGGAAAGGGCCTGGATCAGAGCCTCTGATGTACACGCTCCGCGACTAATCCAGAGTTTTCATAGGAGATTTCCAGATAAGCCTGATGGGTGTTCAGTGCCCACCCTTAAAGGAGGGGGTACTGTCAGGGCTCAGCCGGGGATCGGCACCCGCTTACCTCACCGCCGGCTTACCCTCTCATCCTGGGTGGTCGGTCGGCCTGCGCGACGGCGGGGGAGAAGCTGAGTATTCTCCCCGCATGCTGTGGCTTCCTGGAGGTTTGGTGTCCGGCATCGCAAATCTGGACATGGGCGCCGCCATGACAGTCGGCCCATGTGACTGGAACCTTTTCCCTGATAGGCCCGTTTTCAGCTGATGCTGTGCACCTGTCTAAGGGTTCCCCTGGGTATAAAACTGTTCCACAGGTTATGGGAAATTGTCTGAACAATGGTTGTCTCTTAGCGTGCTTTAGTGAGTTCCCGGTCCAGGTTCCTATTCACCCGTACAGCAGCAGTGTTACCACCTTTACCTGTGTGCCTACACATCTCTGGTGAATACCCATGCAGCAGTGTTACCACCTTTACCTGTGTGCCTATACCTCTCTGGTGAATACCCGTGCAGCAGTGTTACCACCTTTACCTGCTTGCCTATACGTCTCTGGTGAATACCCGTGCAGCAGTGTTACCACCTTTACCTGTGTGCCTATACGTCTCTGGTGAATACCTGTGCAGCAGTGTTACCATCCCCACCTGTGTGCCTTACGTCTCCAGTGAACATCCGTGCTACAATGTATACCACCTCTACCCATGTGCCTTCTATCTCTGGTGACGTCTTAAGTAACCGTGAGTTGCTGCCCACTTGAAATCCTTATTGACATTTGATCCTCGTGTCAAGGTGTTTTCTATACAGTGTTTTAAGGGACTGTTTGGTGCCTAAGCAGGCATATCCTCGCTGGGCCACGGGTGTTGTTTATCTATCCCTGCAGGGCTTGGGTACCTGGTCGAAGGACCGCGACCTGCTCATGGGGTGCAGCTAAGCCCATATCCCTATTGAGGGGGTCACTGGTGAACACCATCCTGTGGGTTAGACTCCGCACCTTTGCCCAGGTCTCGTCAACACTCAAGACCTGTGGATGAGGAGAACGTACATCCAGGCCCCTCGTCTCCGCTTCTTTCCCCAACTTAGGCCCACCACATCCTCTTCTCCAGTCTCAGATGTGACACAACAGCCACATAGCACATTGGCTAATAATGGTGAAAATCGTTTATCAAACAGTGTATTATAAAAAATATTGTGACACTAAGTGGTAGCACAGTGTATTATTCATTAAAAATATTGTGACACTGTACGTGGAAACACAATGTAATATTCAACATGTATTGTGACACTGTAAGTGGTAGCGCAGTGTATTCATAAAAAATATTGTGACACTGTACGTGGAAACGCAGTGTAATATTCAACACGTATTGTGACACTAAGTGGTAGCACAGTGTTTTACTCATAAAGATATTGTGACACTGTAAGTGGGAGCTCAGTGTATTCATAAAAAATATTGTTTTATTGAAAATATTTTATTTATATAGAAAGGTACTGAGGAGGAGCTATTTTTATTCTGTCAATCTTTAAATCAGAATGGTCTAAATATCCAACTAACTTTCTCTATTAGTAATAAGGAGTTTGATTTTTCTTGGATTTAGTTTTATATGTGAAAGAGTGATCTTTACAAACAAAGACCCATAGAAAAAAGATAGACTCAAACAGTTATATCACTCGAGACAGTCAACATCATAGGAATTGGCTGGAAGGTATTCCCTTAAGCCAATTGTTGAGAGTGAAAAGAAACTGTTCAGAGAAACAAGTATGCGATGCACAAATAGAACAAATGACTGTTTGCTTTTTTGATAAAGGTTATAGCAAAGAAACCATTAATAGAGCCTATGAGAGGATAAACAATATAGATCGATGTGATCTTTTAAAAACTATAAAAAAATAAAAAGATAGAGAGAATTCTAATCAGTTTGAATAGTCCTTTATTAGTAGCTTTAATTCTCAATTTATAGACATTGAGGCTATTTTTAAAAAACATGACCCGGTAATAGGAGATAAAATACCCAAAAACTGTTGTTTATCTATAGGAAGCACCCTCATTGAAAGATAAATTGGTGAGGAGCTCTATAGAATAAAGTAAGAGAGCCAGCAGTAGAAATATAGGCTTCCATGTGTATAATGTGTAAAACTGTGAAAGGTCCCCAAAGAGTTTCACTCTAATGGTGTAAATTATCCTATAAATGAGTTTATCACATGTAACTCTCTATACATTATCTATGCAATACAATGTACATGTATTGTATAGATACATTGAGAAACCAGCCAAAACTTTAAATTAAGGGTGGCAGAACATGTGTACAATATAATAAAGGGATTGGAGACACATACGGCATCTGCACACTTTAATTAGGTACATGGATCCAATACCTGCCATTTAAAATATTTTTGTGGAATTCAACAAATTTCCCCAACTTGGAGATCTAATGATTTGGAAGTTAGGTTTTCCAAATCAGAAATGCATTGGATTCATAAGCTCAAAACATTGGTACCCAATGGATTGAATAAAGAGTTTTTATGTGTTCTATTTATTAATTCCTTTCTTAATTTAAACTGCTTGGTTTGTTAAGTATCTTTATTTTTAGGTATTTATACAGTTTTTCTCTATGTTTACATGTTTATGGACTTCAGGCACTGCACTTTACTAAGATGGAATCCAGAGACTGCATGTAATTACTTCCGGAATAAGGAAGTAATGGAACGCATAAAGGGAAAGTATTCAGAATGGAGATCTTGTGATTTCATTTCATTAGGACACAATGCAAATACAGAGGATTTAAAATCAAAGAACCAATATTTTACAGTGGTAAAGAAAAAAACATCAAAGGGAAAGTTAGCTGCAGAAAGACATAACATATAGCAATATGCCTTTCAACACACAAAGTGGCAAGGAAAGGGTAAGCCTTTTTATGACTGGTGGTTCTGCATCTTATGATGATGTAAGCACGTCTCCCTGTAGATGTTTAAAAAAAATTTAAATTGTTAAGTCATAGGAACAAACTGTGCACTCACAATGCCACAAATCCCTGAGGTGAGTCTAAGTGTGTCGGCTGGTACCATGTGTGAGCCTGACCTTTCCAAACTTGTACTTGAAGAGGAGCCTCCCCTCACCACTTGTGTGTCCTCTGCAAATGTGGGAATTAGAAGCACAAGTCAACATGCTGACATAGAAATTGAGGATGCTTATGTGGAAGTGCACCAGGATGAGGAAGATATTTGTGTAGCTGATGCTAATAAGGATGTTGATGATGAGGATGCTGATGATGAGGAGGTTGTTGATGAGGATGTTGTTTGTGTAAATAAACCCCCAGTGAAAACAGTTGTTGCCCATGATAAGGAAAAACCCATTGTCATGCCTGGGCATTAAATGAAAAAATCCACTTCTTATGTGTGGAATTATTTTTACCCAAATCTGGACAACAATTGTCAAGCCATCTGTACACATTGTCATGCCACAGAGGTAGGGACCTTAACCATCTAGGAAACTCCTCCCTGTTGTGTCATCTACAGCACATCCCTCCAAAGTGTTTGCAAAATTCCAAAACTTTGGCTAAAAAAGTAACAAGTAGTCCAGCATCAGCTAGCTCTATTTTGTCTGCTAGATCCAAGCACCTGGCATCTTCACCACCAACACCTCCATCAACAATATCCTCAATCATGATCTGCAGTAATCCTGCATCCAATTTGATAAGGCTAACTCAGTCCTCCCCTATCCTGGATTCCTCATAAGAATCCTTGAGTGCTATGTCTGCTGCTGCTGCTTGGATTGGATCTTCATCCCAGAAGGGACCAGGAAGACTACTATAGTAGTTCAAAAAAACAATTGACTGTTAAACAATACTTTGCAAGGGGGAAAAAGTATGACAAAAGTCACCCAGTTGCACAGAGGATCACAGAGGATCACTAGATCACTAAGTTCCACTTCACTAAAAAAGCAATTCCCAGCCTGTACAGAAATGTACAAAAAAAACATTAGTGTCCTCCAAAATGCAGTTGTACACACAGTTCACTTAACCACAGAAATGTGGACAAGAGGAAAAGGACAAATGCCCGATTACATGACTGTAACAGCCCACTGGGTGGGTGTATTGCCTTCAGTGGCACCAACAGCATCTAAGAAACAGCAGCTTATTCAAAGGCAGGCATCACTGTGTGTCACTGGTTTCACTAAGAGGCATACTTCTGACAACCTCTTAGAAAAACTCTGGGAAATCATTGCAAAATGGCTTACCCCACTTGGACTCTCCTCAAGATTTGTGATTTCTGACAATGCCACCTATATTGTGAGAGCATTACAGCAGGGTGAATTCCAACACATCACATGTATTGCTCATGCAATCAAATTGGTAGTGCAAACTTTAAAAAAATGACTGCAGTAGATGCTCTTGATGGCCCACAAAATATCTGGAAATTTTCGACATTCAGTAGGTGCATGTAGAAGATAGCAGCACCTGAAAGAAATGTTGAATTTGCCCTGTCACCAGAGGTAGTTACAAGGTGGAACTCCACCCTTTATATGCTTCAGCGGATGGAGGATCAGCAAAAAGCCATCCAAAGCAACAAACTATGACATAGGCAGAGGAAGGGGAATGTACCTTACTCAAGCTCAGTGAAAAATACTTTCCATGCTGTGCAAAGTGCTGAAACCCTTTGAAGTAGTTACCGATGAAATGAGTTCAGACACTGCCAGCTTGAGACAGGAAATTCCCTTATTAGACTGTTGGAATAGCAGCTTGAGAAACTGAAGGAAGAGCTGAAACAAAGCAATTCCGCTAAGCATGTTGGACTTGTAGATCAAGGGTTATCAGGATCTTATAATTGGATCAATACATTTTGGCGACCATGCTGGATCCTAGGTTTAACTCATACATTGTGTCTTTCTTCCCAGCGGACACAGATCTGAAGAGATGCAAAGAGCTGTTGGTAAGGAAATTGGCAGATTAAGCAGCACTTGATGCAGCGATGGCTCCTCCTCTAGTTTCTCCAGCAAGTGCGGCTGCCAAGGAAAAACTAAACTTTCCAAAAAAAAAGTCCCACTGTTGATGCAGATGATTCAAGTTTTGACATCTAAAAGAATTGCCTAAAAGAATGTCTGTGTGTTTTGTATCATGTGCTCACTAATTACCTAGCAGTCTGTGTGCAGAGCAGGTGCACTGATGCCTTTGATTAGGAATTGGTCTCTCCAGGAATTGGTTCTGATTGGACCCTGCTTCTATTAAATTTCAGCCAGCCCTTCACTCCAGGCCGGTTATATTATCTAATGTCCGGAGTATGTTTGGTATGTGCTCAGAAGTCTGAATCTTTGCCGGTCTTACCTTGTTCCACAGTTCCTGTATGCTGAGTTATTCTTCCAGGGTCCTGCATCTGCCTGTCTGTTTTGTATTAGCCTGTGAAATATACCCTGCTGCTGCCTGTGGTATTTTCATACCAGAGTCCTGCCAAGCCATGTCAGTCTGCTTCCTGCCTGTGTTCCTGTCATGCCAGAGTTCACCTGTCTGCCATACTACTCCAGACACACCTCAGCTTGCATTTCATCTCACCTCTCAAGCTGCATCTCAGCTGTCATAGCCCCACCACAGCCGCAACATCACATCATAGTCAGCAATTTATCTCAGCTTTCAAGCCGCATCTCCGCTGTCAAAGCTGCACCATGGCCTGCAAAGCCACATCATAGCCTGCATTTCATCTTGGCTCTCAAGCCGCATCTCAGTTGTCATAGCCATGCCACGGCCTGCAAGGGTGCATCATAGTCAGTATTCATCTCTGCTGTTACTAGCTGCACCATGGTCTGCAAGACCACATCGTTAAGGTTCCAGTAGCACCCCAGCCCTCAAGACTGTACCTTGAACTTTTTTGCTTCAGCCACTGGTCCTGCCACTTCATAGTTCTTGTCTGTCTAGTCCTTGTCTGTATTTTGTCTGTCTGTTAGGATTTGCTGTTGGTGGCAGTTCCCAGTCATAATTGTTACTGGGATACTGCATCATGTCCTGTCCTTGTTCTGGTTTTCTGCAGGAATCCTGTCTTGACTGAGTCTATTCATAACCTGTCATTCATGTCTGTCTGTGTGTGTTGTTTTATGTGTTCACTAGCTGTCTCTCTGAAGAGCTGGTACACACATGCCTTTGATTAGGAATTACTCTCCCGGAATTGGTTCTGATTGGACCCTGCTTCCTTTAAGTTTCAGCCAGCCTTTTACTCTATGTCAGCTATACTGTCATTACCAGTGTATGTTTGCTGTGTTCAGTTCCTAAGTGCTTGCCGGTCAACTGAGTACTTGATTCTGGATCCTGTCTCCATTCAGCCCTGCAGTATTATACCACAGTCCTGTCTGTCTGTATTCATCTTGTTAACTGCAGTGTTTTCACCTCACTGCCTCCATTATGTGTTACTGCAGCATCTGAATCCACCTGTCTGCTGTTTAGGACCCTGACTTGACTATCTCAGCTGCTTGTGTCAACCGGGCAACACAGGCCACATTAGAGCATGTCTGTGGATTTCATCAGCTTAGCTGCATGGGCAGATTTTTGTTCTCTCCATGAGATTGCTTCCATTCGGCTACCTAGCCGACACCAAGCAGCTCCCAGGCTGCCAACATTCACCATACGCCTTCTCAGCCACACCAAGTAGCTCTCGTGCTACCACCAGTCTCCATATGGCTTCCCAGCTACACCAAGTAGCTCTCGTGCTACCACCATTCTCCATAGGGCTTCCCAGCAGCACCAAGTAGCTCCCGTGGTACCACCATTCTCCATATGGCTATTGCTGCACCATCAGCACCAGCCCACAGGCTGCTTCTTGTCAAGAACTATCCGGCTCTCAAAGCTGCACCTCAGCTGTCCCAGTCGCACCTCAGCCCACAGGCTGCTTCTTATCAAGAACTACCCAGCTCTCAAAGCCACACCTCAGCTGTCTCAGCTGCACCTCAATCCTCAGGCTGCTTACTCAACCCAGTATCAAGAGGAAGAAGAAGAAAACTCTCTTTTTTGGGGCACTCAGGTGTAAAGGTTCTAATCAAAATAATATAATAAGTAACTTTTATTAGGTATATGTTAAAATGCCAACAACAAGTCTGAGCCCATTACTGAATGGCCTTACTGTTTAAAATAACAGCTGTGAATGTTCACCAGCAGAAAACAAAAACAAACATAAAACATAGAAAGACATGTAATACAATGCTTATCACAAATGTGTGAAGCTGAGTGAAATAATACAAGGTGGTCTCTAATTTTCTATCTCATACAGTATTGAGACCAAAGTGAGACATTTTATAGTTCAATGTCCACATGATATCATCATAGCACAATGGCTAATCACAGTCGCAGCAAAGACATCAAAGAAACTCTTCTAGAAAAAAGTATGATAATAACAATGCATTTTCAATATAAATTACGTAAGAAATCACAACACAATTCCACTATATAGTAGTATTAAGTAATACAAAGAAAGAGGGTCAATGAATCAAAAATAATACATGACCCTTCAAATATATAAATATAGGTGAATCACAGGTTGTTGTGAGAGGCAGACCACATATAAGTCGCCTATGATGCCACCCAGGTACTTGTGGACAGTTTAGTTATAGGTAAAAGTGAAACTACTCCCTTATATGGAGTTTTCAAAAAAGCAGCTGCTGCGTGCCATTGTATTACCATTGAATGGCAAGTGAGCGTACTATTCAGGTACTCCCAGGGTAGGGAATAAGTGTAATGAGTATCTGCTGTTGGACCACGTTAAAGAGAAGGTCCTGGTGTAAACATTGCAGGAGCCTCTAATAGATGGACCCCAATGAGAGTACTCATAGAAACAATAGTGCTAAGAACCGTAATGGAGTTAAATAACACAGCATAGGTTTGCAATCTGTGCTGCTGCCAATCATGTACCAAAAGGTAGTGGTGAGTGGTGGGAAACCCAGATCGCATATGCAGTGATAAGAAGAAAGGATATGAGTATAGCTGCACTGTGGCTATTACAGGACAAGTTGAACTCTGTTGCCCTTAAGGTATTGCAGGGTCACAAACTTGTCTCTGTTTAATATAGCCGTTAAGTGCGCTAGAAAAAGAGTAGTGTGAAAAGTACCTGGGCGCTCACCTGCAGGGAGCCGGTGTAGGATGTGGGAGATCTGCCGCTAGAAGAGCCAGTCAATATGCTGACATGACGAATCCCGCCTGTACACAGCCGGATTTGCGGGTCTGAGATGCGCGTTTCACTATCGCTTCCTCAGTCAGATTCCTGTAGGCTGGAATACACAGGTGATCTTTAACCTGTGTCCTGACCAATGGGAGAGCAGCTGCTGTGTGCTGCAGATGCAATGCCCTTGTCAATAGGTCCTAGTGTTGACTCCCTCTATTGGCCCACAGCAACAGGAGGGAGTGAGTCATAGGAGGGGGGAGTGTTTGGATTAAATGAAGCTCATGACGATCAAGCTAACAGGCTTAGGTGGAAAAACCTGACTAGTAGCTAATATGTCTGTCTTGCAGCAGTAATTATTTATACAGAAATCACTAATATAAAGGATACAAATATGATAAAAACAAATACATAGGTAATAGGTAGAGATTAATGGGTATAAAGGAAAATAAAAAAGTAAAAATGAAATAAAAATAATAATAATAATAATACAAATAATTATAATAATAATAATAATAATAATAATAATAATAATAAATACCTAGACAATTATACACAATGAAAAATATATATGTGTATCAGAAAGTGAGTAGGGATGTGTGCAATAACATGAATAATGGCCATATAAGTGGAGTGTAAGGTAAGTACCATGGAGAAAATAAAAATAATAAAACTGTGATAATTAGAAATATGATGTGAATGAATGGATAGTATAATGAAATAACCAAGGATAGGAAGTGTTACATCAAAGTAATGAAAACATGACTACAATAAAATAAGTATAGGGTTATTAGTATTAACAATAAATAATTCTAGAATGTGTATATATATACATACGTCCGTTAAGTATAAGTGTGTGTGGATAATGTGAATAAAATAAAATGAGAAAATTTAGAAAAAGTTGAAAAATATTGAAAAATATTAAATATATGAAGAGTTATAATATCGAGAAATGGAAGAGAGTCCTTTCTATAATGTTGATAAGACCTTATATGAAGTTGAAGTATCAGGTTTGGAAATTTATCAAAGTGATGACTGAGTTGGAGTTGAACCTCCGATAATCGTCCATTGCTGCTTGCAGATAGAAATTAATCAAACATGACGTGAATTTTACAAAAAAATCTCTCAGAGAAAAGTACAGTAGTTGATCATTTTGTTAAGCCCATTCGGGCTCACAGTATTAAGTCTAAATGTCCAGTTACTTTCCCTCTCAAGTAATATTTTAGTCAGGTTGCCACGTCTTACGCCCAATCTAATATGTTCTAGCCCGAAGGCTTTCAAATCTTGTGTTGTTCCATTGTGATGTTTTAAGAAGTGTCTGGCGACAGATGTAAGTTTCTTCATTTTGGTGAGGTCACTTCTTGCATTTTTAATATTCCCCACGTGCTCTACGATTCTCTGTTTGAAGATGCGACTTGTCATGCCTATGTACCTTAGGTTACAACTTCATTCCAAGCAATATATAACCCCCATAGCATCACAGTTGATAAATTGTGTTAGCATGATAGTCTGGCCATACCTATCGATAACGTTGTCCTTTTTGGTGATATAGCCACAGGCTTTACACTTACCGCATGGGGAAGTACCTTTTAATTTCATCTGCCTTCTGGGATTCCCTACAAAGTGGCTCTTCACCAGTCTATCCCTGAGATTTTGGGATCTTCGCCAACCAAAGGTGGGTTTATTCTCCAGAGATTTTCTCAAATCATCGTCCATGAGTAAGATGTGCCAATGTCGTGGGACGATCTCCTGCAGTTCTCGCCACTCATTACAATAATTTGTGATGAAATTTACCTGGTTTTTTGTTTCACTAGGTTTGTTGTTAGAGAAGATCAAGGTTTGTCTGTCAGTTTTGAGAGCCTGGTATTGGGCACTCTTAATCATTTTCCTATGATAGCCTCTGCATAGGAGGCGTTCAGAGAGATCTTGACTTTTACGCAGAAAGGTCTCATCAGTTGTACAATTTCTTCTGAGTCTGAGAAACTCACCCTTAGGTAAGTTTTTAATCGTAGGTGTAAAGTGGGCACTACTGCAGTGAAGAAGACTATTCATAGCTGTCTCCTTTCTAAATAGTTCTGTTTGTAGATGTCCATTCTCATTCGTAAAGAGGTGAAGATCAAGGAAGGTGGCATCATCTCTGCTAAACATATATGTTAATTTCAAATTTATTGAGTTTTTATTCAATTCTTCAGTTCAATTTGTTCAATTCATCAAACAGAGAATCTTAGAGCATGTGGGGAACATTAAAAATGCAAGAAGTGACCTCACCAAAATGAAGAAACTTACATCTGTCGCCAGACACTTCTTAAAACATCACAATGGAACAACACAAGATTTGAAAGCCTTTGGGCTAGAACATATTAGATTGGGCGTAAGAGGTGGCAACCTGACTAAAATATTACTTCAGAGGGAAAGTAACTGGACATTTAGACTTAATACTGTGAGCCCGAATGGGCTTAACGAAATGATCAACTACAGTACTTTTCTCTGAGAGATTTTTTTGTAAAATTCACATCATGTTTGATTAATTTCTATCTGCAAGCAGCAATGGACGATTATCGGAGGTTCAACTCCAACTCAGTCATCACTTTGATAAATTTCCAAACCTGATACTTCAACTTCATATAAGGTCTTATCAACATTATAGAAAGGACTCTCTTCCATTTCTCAATATTATAACTCTTCATATATTTAATATTTTTCAATATTTTTCAACTTTTTCTAAATTTTCTCATTTTATTTTATTCACATTATCCACACACACTTATACTTAACGGACGTATGTATATATATACACATTCTAGAATTATTTATTGTTAATACTAATAACCCTATACTTATTTTATTGTAGTCATGTTTTCATTACTTTGATGTAACACTTCCTATCCTTGGTTATTTCATTATACTATCCATTCATTCACATCATATTTCTAATTATCACAATTTTATTATTTTTATTTTCTCCATGGTACTTACCTTACACTCTACTTATATGGCCACTATTCATGTTATTGCACACATCCCTACTCACTTTCTGATACACATATATATGTTTCATTGTGTATAATTGTCTAGGTATTTATTTTTATTATTATTATTATTATTATTATTTTTATTTTTATAATTATTTGTATTATTATTATTATTTTTATTTCAATTTTACTTTTTTATTTTCCTTATTCTACCATATACACATTAATCACTACCTATTACCTATGTATTTGTTTTTATCATATTTGTATCCTTTATATTAGTGATTTCTGTATAAATAATTACTGCTGCAAGACAGACATATTAGCTACTAGTCAGGTTTTCACCCTAAGCCTGTTAGCTTGATCATCATGAGCTTCATTTAATCCAAACACTCCCCCCTACTATGACTCACTCCCTCCTGTTGCTGTGGGCCAATAGAGGGAGTCAACACTAGGACCTATTGACAAGGGCATTGCATCTGCTGCACACAGCAGCTGCTCTCCCATTGGTCAGGACAAAGGTTATAGAACACCTGTGTATTCCAGCCCACAGGAATCTGACTGAGGAAGCGATAGTGAAACGCGCATCTCAGACCCGCGAATCCGGCTGTGTACAGGCGGGATTCGTCATGGCAGCATATTGACAGGCTCTTCTAGCGGCAGATCTCCCACATCCTACACCGGCTCCCTGCAGGTGAGTGCCCAGGTACTTTTCACACTACTCTTTTTCTAGCGCACTTAACGGCTATATTAAACAGAGACAAGTTTGTGACCCTGCAATACCTTAAGGGCAACAGAGTTCAACATGTCCTGTAATAGCCACAGTGCTGCTATAGTCATATCCTTTCTTCTTATCACTGCATATGCGATCTGAGTTTCCCACCACTCACCACTACCTTTTGGTACATGATTGGCAGCAGCACAGATTGCAAACCTATGCTGTGTTATTTAACTCCATTACGGTTCTTAGCACTATTGTTTCTATGAGTACTCTCATTGGGGTCCGTCTATTAGAGGCTCCTGCAAAGTTTACACCAGGACCTTCTCTTTAACGTGGTCCAACAGCAGATACTCATTACACTTATTCCCTACCCTGGGAGTACCTGAATAGTATGCTCACTTGCCATTCAATGGTAATACAATGGCACGCAGCAGCTGCTTTTTTGAAAACTCCATATAAGGGAGTAGTTTCACTTTTACCTATAACTAAACTGTCCACAAGTACCTGGGTGGCATCATAGGCGACTTATATGTGGTCTGCCTCTCACAACAACCTGTGATTCACCTATATTTATATATTTGAAGGGTCATGTATTATTTTTGATTCATTGACCCTCTTTCTTTGTATTACTTAATACTACTATATAGTGGAATTGTGTTGTGATTTCTTACATAATTTATATTGAAAATGCATTGTTATTATCATAGTTTTTTCTAGAAGAGTTTCTTTGATGTCTTTGCTGCGACTGTGATTAGCCATTGTGCTATGATGATATCATGTGGTCATTGAATTATAAAATGTCTCACTTTGGTCTCAATACTGTATGAGATAGAAAATTAGAGACCACCTTGTATTATTTCACTCAGCATCACACATTTGTGATAAGCATTGTATTACATGTCTTTCTATGTTTTATGTTTGTTTTTGTTTTCTGCTGGTGAATGTTCACAGCTGTTATTTTAAACAGTAAGGCATTTTAACATATACCTAATAAAAGTTACTTACTATATTATTTTGATTAGAACCTTTACACTTGAGTGCCCCCAAAAAAGAGAGTTTTCTTCTTCTTCCTCTTACTACATTTATTTCTACTCTCATGGGGAACACCTCCACACTTAACAACATTCCTTCTTGATACCCATATTAGGGCTTGGTATTTATAATTGTGGACTTCGATATTTTCTGATCAACCTTATCTATTATACTAGATCCTGTGCTCAAACTATATCCTCCCATTCCCCTTCTCCCTGGTCATTTATGCATCAACCCAGTATCACCCAGCTCTCCAAGCTGCATCCTGTTTGTTTAAGCCGCACCATGGCCTCTAGGCCATATCTAGTATTCTGTGTTTTATTTTGTCATGTCCAGTCCTTGTCTGGTTTTCTGTCAGTCTTGTCATAGTCCAGTCTTGTTATGTTTAGTCTAGTCTAGTCTTGTTTTGTCTTGATATCTTGCTATTCAGACTACAGTCCTGGTCATTTCTGCCCTAGTCCCAAGACATACCCAGACCATTATTTGTTTCTCCTAGTGTAATTTACTGCAACCACACTCCAGCTAGCCATAGTAGTGTAAGGACACCTTTCCTCCAACATACCTTGCCCTGGTCAGCAGTCCTGCAATTTCTCCTGTGTGAGAGAATCATAACACTGTTTAGTTCTTGTTTGTCTAGTTCTTGTATGTATTTTGCCTGTCCAGTTGTTGTCTGATATCCTGCAGTATCACAGTCCTGGTCATTGCTGCTGTGCAGCCTGCTTAGTTTGTACACTCGCTTCTTGCCTGACAACCCAGCTGCACCACAGTTCCTAGACATTCCAGAGACCCATCATCTGTCGTTGATGGTGTACCCTGTCCATTGTGCCTGTTTTAATACCATTATCTGCAGCCTCACTCCAGTTAGCCAGTTGTTAGCCATCCTGTCTTGTCATAGTCAGCAGCCCTGTGGTCTCTTGATGGTTGTGTAAGCCCCCACTGCTGGAGGTTTAAATCCAGATGGGCACCTAAGTACCGTTGGTTACATAAATCACTAAGGGAACAGTGGGTGGCTGTTATTGGTGGAAGATCCTCCCCCTGGCTCTAGAGATCTTATAAAACCATGCATGAACCGTAACATTATAACCAGCCAAAAAACAAATGCTACTGGAGTGTTTCAGTATGGTCTCCATGCTGTCAAATCTGTTCCAGGTCCTGCCTTGCCTTACACAACCATGCATGAACCATAACAAGACCACTAATTACACCCAAAAAAATATAGAGGCACCTGAGGCTGTAATGGTGGATTCCAGCGGAGACAAATTAATATTGTGTGAAGATAGTGTACACGCTGATGAGGGTGAGGAATCGGATGATGGTGGCAACAACATCTTGCTTCTGAAATGCCAGTTTGTGCACAGAAAGCTCATTGCCAGCAATGCCAGCTGCCCATTGGTAGCTTGTTTTGTGGGGGCCCAAACAACCAATTGCTTCAGGCACAATTGGCAGTCCCTGTTGCTGAAGCAATTGGTTTGGTAAACTGTGCATGTCCTGTTTACTCTATACAACATAAGGGTGGGTGGAAGGGCCCAAGGACAATTCCATCTTGCAACTCTTATCTTTGCATTATGGGCCTGATTCAGACCCACTCGCGAGCGGCTGTACACTCGCAAGTGGGTCGATGGTCTGCACTGAGCATGCGCACGACGGAGGGAGCTCCGTCGTGCGCATGCGCAAGACACGACGAGCGAAGGACTTTCCTTCGCTCGTTGTGTCCGATCAAAGGGGGCGTGCTGTCAATGTTGATTGACAGCATTCCCCCTTTGGTGGGCGTGCCGGGGGCGTGCCTCCCTGACGGGGGCGTTCCCACGGGAACGCCTCCCGTCAGAAGCCGGCCCACTGACATCACTAGTGATGTCAGTGGGAGTGATTTTGGCTCTGATAGAGCCAAAATCACTCCGGAGCTTGCGGTTGAAAACCTCAACCGCAGGCTCCGGCTCGCAATTTCGATGGTCGCGATGGTCACGACCATCGCGGCCATCAAAATGCACGCTCGTATAGCCTGTGGGTGGTGACCCACAGCTATACGTGCGTCCAGGAGGACGCTCCATGAAAAAGGAGCCCGGCCCTCATGCAGAGCGTGCGCTCTGCTCAGAGCGTACGGCTCTGAATGAGGGCCTATGTGCTGTTTGGGGCATTTCTGCCTGACATTTTTAATGTAAAACCAAGCATTTCTGGATGACATTTTTAATGAAAAACCAAATCCAGATTAAAAACCTTGAAGGAGATACAGATCCATAACAAAACCCAAACTCGGGGTTCAGCACACATCCCTAGTATAAACATTAATTGAGGACTGCATTGTAGCATAAGTGTTATAGATTAAATAACATTAATGTTAAACTGCATACCAAAGTGTTTCTCAAACTCAATCCTCAAAACCTTAACAGTACTCATTGACAGATATGCAAGCTCTTGCTAAGATGCACAGTATTTTAGTTGCACAATAATTCATAGATCCATATGTGTTGTGAAACACATAAAATCCTGTGGATAGAGTATGAAAGACTGACATACTGTAATGTACTGTTCTGTCAGTAAAGCATGCATTGAAGAGAAGTCATTGTACTGGGTATTTCTCCTGAGCTGACCCCCACCATTGAAATGATCTCACTCATTCTATCAGCCTGCATTGCTTTAAGCAGGCACCAAAAACCCACCTGTTCATAAAAGCACATTGGTCCACCATATCAGTCTACCTCACCCTCTGTCACCCTCCAATTATCACACTCCTGCTTTTACCCTAAACCCAATCCCCCACAGCCAAAACCTAACCCCCCCTAGTACCTAACTCTTACCCCTAATTATCCCCCTAATACCACTACTTACTGTTGGGATGGCAGCAGTTGGGATACTTGTGCCAGATTTCTGATTGGTTAACAGCTGCAACATTATGAGTGCTGGCATCCTGACAGCTGGCATTTAAACTACATCCCCATAGTACTAGGCAAAAAATATTAAACTACTGGATACTGTAAATTGTGACTACTGTATAGTACTAATTTGTGTCAAGTAATTTGCTTCATAATAAATCATAATAAAGGAAATAAACTCATAAAGCCACAGAATAGTATGACTTTAAATCACAGATAATAGAGTATTGTGAAATTATAGAAACTGTATCTTGTGCTGCACTGCTTGCTTGCTTTATTAAAAATAATAATAATAATAATAATAATAATTATTATTATTATTATTATTATTACTGTTATGACTATTTAAATAACAAATCTGCATATGACACCACCTACTGTACAAAAAAACACAACATTACATAGTATGGAACATACAGTATAATTGTAATACATTTACTGTAAAATTGTAACAAAAAATATCAATTAAAGTAAACATAAAATAATATGACAAGGTATTAGGATGACTGAGCGCTAAGTACTATTGTTAAGTAATTCATATTGATCAAAATTAAAAATAGTAAATAAAATAAGTAAAATAAAAAATATATAAAAAAACGCTTTAAAAAAATGCTTTAAAAAAATATATATTTTAAGAAAAAATAAATAAATAAATAAAAACAGTATGCGCCAGCAAGACAAGCAGGGAGGGGAAGAGGCTGGTGATGACATCACTTGCCAGCAGCTTGCTTCTCTCATGGTCCTGCTTGGAGTTGCACACTGATCTGCTCTGTCTTCCAATGTTTCACCTTTTATGTTGTTTTAAAAAACTTTTTTTTAAAAACTTTTTATTCTTTAATTTATTTTATATTTTTATAATTTTTGTTGTTGACATCATCCTTTGTGTGCCGATCGGACGGGCGCATGGTCCCGCTCCTGGCATTTATTTCGGGGTGATGTAGGTGAGGTATATAAGGTAAGATGTATGTGGTTTAAATCCTAAGCCTGACGAAAGTGCCACAATAAATGGCACTGAAACGTTGCCTTTTTTTGCATGCTGTCTAAGAGTTCATTCTTTACCAAGATGCCAGGAGTGCTGCACTTCTCTCTATACTTTGTAATTTCCTTCGTGTGGGCACCCAACACTGTTGTACTCCATGAGGGTGAGCCGGACCCTTTGCTCCCTAAATATATATATATTTATGTTACAAGTCAAGCTAGTTTTTATTCCCATCCTTCTACTCCCCTTTTTTTCCTTCATTCCCTTCTTTTCTATTCTACCCTATTCATTTCTAAGATACCTTAATGATATAAAACCTTTTATTTTATTTATTTAAAAAAAAAAAACTTTTTAATTTTTAATTTATTTAATATTTTTACAATTTAATTTTTTATATATGTGTTATATGTTATATATATGTATATATATATATATATATATATATATATATATATGGGTATTGTTTAAATAACAAACTTTATTAAAATATAATATATTTATGTTAAAAGTCAAGCCAGTTTTTATTCCCATTCTTATCCTCCCCTTTTTTTTCCTTCATTCCCTACCCTATTCATTTCTAAGAGACCTTAATGATGTTACTAATAGGAATATGTGGTTACCACCAAATATAGGTCACTTCCTATTCTGGCCACCAATTTTTATTTTAATAAAGTTTGTTATTTAAACAATACCCATTCATTAAGAAAATATCCTTGACAAAGCGTCTTGAAGGACGTGAAATGTTGGAAGACAGAACAGAGCAGTGTGCAACTCCAAGCAACTCCAAGGAGTTTTCCAGACAGTAAAGGAGGAGAAGATCACATGCTGCAAGAGTCCCAGAGTAAGCCACAGGTAGGGGCAGTCAGGGACAGTAGCTAAAATATCTTGATCCCTCCTAGTCATCTGGATATTGAAAATAATTTCACCTCCTGCTTTAACATTGTTTTTAAAAGAGTTTTAAACATTGGAGTCTCTCTTTTGATCTATCCTTATACCCTCTTCCCCTCCCTGCTTGTCTTGCTGGTGCATACTGTTTTTAGTTATTTATTTTATTTTTTATTAATATATATTTTTTAAGTGTTTTTTTATATAAATTTTGTTATTATTTTACTTATTTTATTTACTATTTTTAACATAGATCAATAGGAATTAACTAACAATAGTTCTTAGCGCTCAGTCATATTAATACCTTGTCTAAATCAAACTACACTGAGCTGCTTACATATACACAGTGCAGCATACTATTATCTACCTCACTTTGTAAAATAATATGAATTACAGTAGCATTACAGTGCTGTACAGTACATTATTTACTGAACTGTATACTGTAATGTTGGGTAAACACTAACATGAATTGGCCAACCAGCCAATTGGTACTATAACTGCACACACACTTACCAATCACTAGCCTGTTGTCACAACTGGGCAGGCCTAGCAACAAGGGGGGACAAAGGAGACACTTGTACTTGGCCCCAAAATCATTTTGGACACCAGTTTATGTTCCCCTTGCCTGTGCCATTTATTCCTTTATTTAATCCTGTATAGTAGATTAAATATAAAAATAAAATATACTGATTTACAAAATGATATTGTTCCTTTCCAGGCCTCAAACCTGAGGTGCCAGCTATAGAAAGCGCTCATCTTATCCACTCTCCCACACAAGCCAGCCATAGAGGCTACACCTATTGTGTATGTCATGTAAAGTGTGCATCTTTACACATGACAATACAATGTCAATAGCAGTGCAGACTCTAATGCAGCTGGGCGGCGGAAAATAGAGATGAAGGGATGAGGAAAGTGCGGAGCAATGCATAAAGTTGAGCAGAGCACTTTAATACTATTGAACATGAAATGATCTCTCTTTATGAGATGCTGCTCATGCATCTTTAGACCAGGAGTCTTTACACCATTTACCGACAGTATACAGAACAGACGGACAGTAATGAGTACAATACAATGTATACAGTGGTTTAGAGTAAAATGCAGCTGGGTGGCATACTGTAACTTAGAAATGAAAATTGGTGACAAGTTCGGAGCAATGTGTTAATTATGGCAGAGTTCCTTAAGAACATTAAACTTGAATTGATCCGTCTTTATGAAATGCTGAACATGTGTCTACACACTAACAAAAATATGTATTCTTATAAAACACAGACCTTATACACCACACACCAGATGATTTAATCCTTTATTTAATCCTGTATAATGGATGAAAAAGAAATTACTGATTTACAAAAACGTTTATTGTCTATTTCCAGGCCCCAAACCTGAGATGCCGGCGATGGAAATCGCTCACCTTACCCATTCACCCACACAAGCCAGCCATAGTAGCTGTTACATAGAAATGAAAGTTGGTGGCAAGTTCAGAGCAATATGTTAATCATGGCAGAATACCTTAAGAATATTGAACTTGCATTGATCTGTCTTTATGAAATGCTGTGCACCACTGCCGGTATATATTCTTATAAATTACAGGACTCACAGACCAAATAAATTGCTCCTTTCTGCCAACTTTAACTGTCTACTGCAGCTCTGTATTCATGAGAAAACACAGTTCAGTACTACTGTATAGTCTAACGAATGACATGTTCCGTCAGCCAATCAGCAGACGGCACTACAGAAGCTTTGTTGGCTATTTGACGCAAACATAGTGCAGTTTAGGAAAAGCCACATCTGGTGGACAGAAAGATGTATTACACTCCAGCACCTCAGTAGGTTATGTTGTGACTTACTGCAGCACGATGCATCTTAGCATCGGCATGGTAGGGCACGAATAGCCAGCATGCTACATGACATATGGAGCAAAGATGTAGCCGGACACATCTGTACATCCCACTCACAGTATGTGGCAACTATGCTGAATTTGACAATGCGGATTCAGAAAGAGAAATTTATTTCTTACAATCTTGAACTATTGACACAGAATGATAATGGACTCAGAGATAAACAGATAAGTTGTTTATCTAACTTATTTTACATGTTTTATAAACAAGTGTTCAAAAGCAAGGCAACAAATCCCAGGCATTACACCAAAATTATTCCCCATTCCAAGACCTGTAGTGAGAGGGTCCATGAAACTTGCCTCTAAGTCCACTGGAGAGATTTTAATTAACTTCCATTTATACAAGTCAGTTTTTACAAATAAGAAGACTCAATATAGATGGCAGTTATTCCTCTTAATATTACCTATAAAAAAATGTCAGCAGGACTATGCCTAAGTACATTCAAAACCAGAGCCTATATAGAAATGAAAACTTCCTCTGATCATATGCTAGATATTATCATGTATGGTCTTGGTAAGTAAGTTTTTAACATGTTTTTTTGTAAATTTCCTTTAAGACTTTATTACTGACAATAATTAAGGAGAATACAGTATTGGACCTAATTCAGAGTTTCATGCAAGTCCACTTTGCAGGTGGATCTTGTGTTATTTTGCAGGGCACAAGCGTACGAGCCATGCATACACAATAAATGGGCAACTACAGGTGATTCAGAGTAATGCGTATCACAGTCATATCTCACTTGATACTGAATGGGTGTATCTGGGCTGCAATGGCGCAAAAGATATGTGTTCGAGCTTGTCATTTGCATATAGAGGAAATTGTGGGCAGTGCAAAGGTGGTGGTATGCAACAAGGATAGTGCTTGTACATATGTGTGCTGATAATGATGACCTTCAAAAGAGGTTGTCAGGAGGAGGTGTGGTCAGGCAAAAGCAGGGGCATATCTATAATGGGTGCAGGGTGTGTGGGGTACATGGGGCTCTGGGTCCAGGGGGGCCCCACACCACACACCCTGCACCCATAGTATTACTTACCTCTCTGGAGTCGCATGTCGGCGCGGGGGTCTGGTGCTGTAAAAACACAGCGGCCATTTTCCCGGTGACCTGCACATACTCTATAGACTCTGGGCGCACTCTAGTGCCCAGAGTTTATAACTCCGGCGCTGACCGCACACAGCTCAGTGAGCTGCCGGCCGCCAGACGGAGAGGAGGGGGCCCATGACGGAGACTGCACACGGGCCCCCTCCTCTCTAGAAATGCCCCTGGGTTATAGGGTTCAAATCCTATATTTAATATAGCAGAAAATGGGGTCTTAAAAATATAATAGATTTATTTACATTTATCAGAAATTTTGTCCACATAGAATCTTGTGTAAGACCAATATTACAGTTCTGCTTTTGCTTTGCCATTGTACACTGCTTTTTTGCTGAATTTATGTTTATAAAGAGAGCTGGGAAGAAGATGGTTAATTTGTTCTGTTAATAGTGTATTTCAAATAGTACTAGGAATACGTTAGGCCGAAAGCAGAATGTAGCAAACATTCCATGGAACAGTTATTGATAATTTCTCTAATAATAATAATAATAATAATAATAAATATAATCATAATTTGAACCTTTGAATGCATATGCTATATCCCATGAGATTATCCAGTGTTTGCTGCTCTTCAGATCTTAAACCTCTTTCCCTTGTGAGTTCCATGCCACATTCACTATTTCTGTCTTCTATAGTAGAAAGATTCTAATTTCAAGTCATTATTTCTCTAGCAAGGCTCTTTCAGCTGTGTACAAGGGGGTTAAGGATTCTGATTCAGTAGCTGATGAATCTGCCCCTTCACTCATCATTAGCAACGGATTATTCCATTTATGTCACTTCAAGATCAATTAATCAACACTAATAGAAAACTATTCTGCATTTAAAACTTCCACAGTACATGCAGTGGTATAACTAGGGTAGGTGGTGCCCAGGGGAAAAAATATAATTGCATCTCATAAACACTGTTCTTTAAAATGTTGCTAAATTATTTTATTGGCAACAAAATAAACATACAATGGTAAAACAAATAAAGGAAATGTGATAGCAAGGCAGAGCATCAGTACAACAGCTATGAATATCACCTGCTCAAACATACCATTGTGAACATACTTTGTCAGAATTCACCAAGAAGCTTTATAATGTTATACCCCTTTTAGGCTAGCAGCAAAATCCCAGTTTATTGCACATGAATGCGCAGCAACCTGGGATTTTGCTTAGTCTGAAAGGGTCCTTAAAAAAAACCAGGGTGAAGTGATATGGTGTTTCAATCCAGGTAGTTACAATGGTTGAACTCAGGATCATACAACTTGGAACCCATTAACAGCATAGGATTAGATCATTTCCAAGTGGTGGCTCTTCCTATGCTGTGTGCAGTGACATGGCTGACCTGGGAATAAGCCGCCTGTCTGAAAGGGGTCTCAGTCAGGTTGCATCAGGGTTGGACCCACATTCAAAATCCCAGATGCGACCTAGAATTTTTAAATGAAAGGGGTATATATGGCAGTTGCAGTTGTCACCTAATAGTGACATTACAAGAATATACAACCTTCTCTTAGCTCTCATTTCCAAAGCCCAGCACTACCATTAACATTGTAATGCTCCAAAAACTTTAGTTGCTCAATTTATTACCAATTAGCTTGTCATGCTAAACTTAGTAGAACATTTCTAAATGCTGCAGGAATTGATTTCTCTCAGTTGTTTATTAATCTACCCTTGTAATCATAGGTGAAACTATGGGGCAGGCTTGCCTACCCTCCCGATTTAGTCTGGAGCCTCGTGAATATTGGGTGATGCTCCCGACCCCCCGGAAGGGCAGGCAAGCCTCCTGGTTGCCGCCTGACCCCCTCTACCTCATAGAAACCCCAGCAGCAGAGGGAGGCCAGTGATGTGATTCGTGCTGAATTGCATCATCGTGACCCCACCCCCTGCTTCACAATGCCAATATTTTCGGCATTGTAAAGAGGGGGCGGAGCCACGATGATGCGATTGTGCGGCCCCGCCACCAGCTCTGCCCCCAATGCCTTGTAAATACCCAGCCACGCCCCCCTACTGCACGCAGACATTCAGCTCCCTCCCGCAAGGAGGGAGCTGAATGTTGGCAAGTATGCTATGGGGTGGTCCAGGTATGCATCGGACCACCCATTGAGAAGAGGAGAGAGGGAGGTTATCAGAGCAGAAACACTGCTCTCAATACTGAAGTGTTGAACCTGCCTTTGTGTATGTTTTAGCCTAGCCGACATGCAAGTTGCTGTAGCAGCATAAAGGGTGGGTGGATTATAGCTGAGCTTCAGCTCCTCTCTGGTGTCTAATCAGTTCTCCCTATCATCTACAGGCTTTAACATTGAGATCAGGGGATAGTTTGCAATTTATTTGACACTTTAAAAGTGTATGCAAACACTGTTGATTACACTTGTATAGTGGCAAGTACTTTGTAGACTGTCCATGTACTCCGTTACTCCCAGCATGACTCGACTCACAGACAGAATGCAGACATTACAGAGAGGTGAGCCAGCAGAAGTTAGCATGGTAACGGTAATAACCAGTGCAGGATTTGGGGGGAGGGGGGGCACCTGTCATTTGTATATGTCCCTTATTCCAGTGTTGATGCTAGGTGTCTGCAGGGGCATAGCATGGGCAGTGTTCTCCCACACTTTATTTCATAGCTGGTTCACTCTGCAAAATAACGTTGCTGCCCGGCACTATGATGCAGCCAATAAGTCGCACAGCGCTGATGTTTACTTTCTATATGAAATGTCAATGCAGCACTACTTTTGGCCACGTCAGAGTGCTGGGCAGCATCACACTGGAGAGCAGAGCAGATCCCTCCCCCAGTTTAAAAGTAAAGGCGTGCGGTTGTCAGCAGGAACAACAGTTGCCAGTAAGCAGTGAAGAGAGTGGACTGCCTGCATCCACTTTCTGTGTTTCAGCGTCCGCATGTTTCTTACTGTTTTCTTATGAGGCCTCAGGCTGCATAGGCCATTGCAGTGGATAATTTATTCACACCCCTGTAACAGCGTTGAAATGCCCTGGCACGCCGGCATTCGTCCGACCACCCCCCGTCACCACCCACAAAGAGCAGTGTCAATCACTCTGTGATGGGTCTGCATAGTCACTGTGATCGGTCGATTGTGTAAGTATTAGCAACTGCGTCCCTTGCTGAATCAGGCCCGTAGTCATAATAATATGATGTAATATTCTACCATTTTGATAAGACTGTATATGCTGTTAATTATACATAGAAAATATATCTAAATTATATAGTATAACTGTGTACATAAAAGGCTTGATATAGGATAGAGCATTATGATCAGCTGGGTATGCCATTCACTGTGCATAGGTTAATAAAGGTGCATATAGATGCTATGGCTAAACTGGTATGCCTCCCTGCTCTGTGTATCAAGCTGGTCTCACTTTCTGAGCACATGTATTACTACTTGTTATATGAACTTAGGACACTATTGTATGACATAATGGGCCAAATGTAATAGGGGGACAGTTTAGAAAATGTGAGAGTTTAGCTATACTTTATGGTTTAATATAAAAGGGGCAATGCTCTTTTACTGTTTGACATAATATGAGTGGGGCAGTACTTTTCAGCATTATTTGAACTGTGGGCACTACTACTTGGCATAATGTGAACTGTGGGTCTACTGTTTTGGGGGCAGATGAACACACTCTTCAGCGCTGCTGTATTGCGGCAGTGCATAAAATCTTCTTAGTGGATCTTTTACCAAGTGGAAATGGCCACACTACTGTGCTTGGTAAAGCCACCTCTATAGCAACAGAACTCGCATGGTGTATTGGCAGTCCTAGGGGTGGGAAATGGGACCACCCATTACCAAATGTCTAGTTTCGCCTAAGCCTGTAATAGGTGAGGAAAAGCAATGTTTAGAAGCAACTTGCAATAGCAGGTCAACCCCATAGTTTGTCCAGAGGACATTAATATCTGAGTGAGAGCTAACGCCTTCTGTTTGGAATTGGTAGTAGTTAGCAAAGATCACCATCAGGATGACTGACTGCTATGACTGCAATAAATCTATGCATACAGTATAATGGATTATAGTATTCACTATGCACACAGAGCAGTCTATGCACAACTTTTCTGGTAGACTGTACACTATACTGTTAACATCAAAATTCCATTATTTTTGTCAGAGGCCTGACAAGAAAAATTGGTTTGTCCAAGTTCTAAGTAGTGGCAAAATAAAATTATGGGGAAATAAATCAAATGAAAACACTGGTTTAATGGTTTTTTAATGAGTCTGTCTATTTTTTTTTCATTATAATGAGCCTTCATACATCAGCTTTAATCATGCTTTGAGAATGAAAAATTACTGAAGATAGGCTTACATTAATTTCATTTGCTATTCACTCTTTACAAAAGTCATTTCAGATCAATTGTTCATAGAAAGTCCATTTTAGTAAAGCAAGAACTTTGTCTACCAAGAACAAATTGTTGTTCTATTTGGTACATGAAGACATTTGAACTGAATGAAATTTAGTATCTTTCAAACAATTACTAATGTCATTCTATTTTAGAATAACATCATTCTCACTGGATTTATAACACAGTAAGCATTCAAACTCTAAAAATTATCCCTGTTTTTATTCTTTTCTATTTTGAGATAAGTATGAATTTTAAATGTATCTCATAGACCAAAGATTTGCTACATTAACTGAGTGTTATAAGTAATAAGGGGATCAACCGAGTCACTTTAGTCATTATTATATGGAGCAATATTCTTTGAAGTTTTTATTGTACCTAACTCAAAGATGCACATTCTTTTTTTTTTAAATGAGCCCAGTAGTCCACAGTCTATACCAGGAGAGGAAAACTAGTAAGCCTAAGAGCCTAAAAAAATCTATACAGTAGATATTGCAAAAAAAGCCCATCAGATCTCCCCATATGCCCCTAATACCATTACACTGCCACACATCCCACCAGACATCCCCACATGTCCTTTTCATGCCCATTAGACTTACATACCCCCAGATCTCCCCACATGTACAGTAAAATCCCATCAGATTCCCAACACCCAATGCTTTGCCGTCATTGGAGTGGTGGACATTATTGGAATATGGTACATTTGAGGGCCTGATTCAGCTTTGGGAATAGAGTAAGATATAGCAAGCAACTGTGCATCTTGGTAAAACCATGTTGCACTACACTGAAGGTGGGGCAGATTTAAAATGTGCAGAGAGATTTAGATTTGGGATGGGTGTGTCCAAACTGAAACCTAAATTACAGTGTAAAAATAAAGCTGTCATGCATTTTTAGGCTACATGCAACCAGGATTTATCCCACATACAAAAAATTTATGTGTTTGCACCCCTTGGATTGCAACATGGTTTGTCCAGGTTTACAATTACTTGCTTTATCTTACTCTATTACCAAAACTAAGTCAAGCCGAGAGATCTTTGTTAGAAAGCAATGCGCTCCTCTACTATTTCTTCACCGTGCATACATGCTGGGCACTAGGACCCAGAGTCTGCAGGGAATTCAGTTCTCTAATCCAATGTGCTCCTGCACAAATGGCTGCAACCATTTTAGTACTGTGTGTACTGTGCAGAATGACATGGTGGGAGACAGAAGTCTCCTACTTAGCTCCAAGTAAAAAAAACCTAGTGTATACCAGCATAAAGGTTTTCAAACATCCTGCACCACTAGCTGCAAGAAGCATACATACTAAGGTGGCTGGTGACCTGTGTACATATAAAAGTGAATATGGCTGTTCCTATTATCTATTAATAAACCAACACCACTGGTTAAGTAACTGGGCTGTCCAGAGTTTGAGTCATCTGCTAGTGTGTGCCCATATACAGTAATTCTGCAATATCAACACCTGCACACACATCATTTCCAACAAAATTAATATGTGCAGTAGTGGAACCTAAGTCTTTGATGTTTATCTGTGTGCATGGGAGCAGAGACATTTTATTAGGAATGTAAAATTATGTGATCAGCATTATAATATGAGAAAGGGAAACATTTTAATTGTTCAATACTGTGCCAAGACATTTTGCCTCATTCTGATATCCAAACTTGGCAGAAGATCTGAGCCAAAATCCAACCGCTTATCTCTAGTAAGAATCGCTGCTTACAATTGTTTTTTTACTTGTGTCAGTATAGAATTTGTATTGCCCTGTAGCTGGTACCTAGGATAGAACGAAATTAACAAACCACAGGCTTATTTCTTGTCAGCCTCCATAACTAAGTGATGAGTTCATTTGATGTTAGCTGCATTTCAGTGATGTTTGAAGACTATGACTTGCAAACATAAGGACCCTTGACACTGGGATACAATCTTAAATATTTTGATCAAAATATAATCTCAATCCCCATGCTTTTTCTACATACATAAATACTTGCAATATTAAATATAAGCACTGACAACAACTGTGCTTTTTGTTTGCATCTATATTAAAGATGAGCAATTCGGTTTTGCAGAAAATTGAAAACACCTGAACTTCTTTCTTCTGGCTTGGGGCTTCCAGCCAAGTTTGGATGTTTTGGTGCAGAAAATCAAATCAACCATGGATCAGTCAATAGAAGAGCAACCCAGTACTAGTGCTGGCAGTCAGTACTCCAACATGTACTTTTAAAGGAGGCCAAGGGGATATGAAGGTGAAAGAAATCTAAAAATTATTTCACAATCTTAAAGACAACATCAACTATGAAGGAAACATTACCTGCCAAAAACATAAAATTGGCAATATGCCATACACCACACACAGTGGCAAGGAAAGGCTCAGTCCATGTCCTTTGTTTGTAAATGGTGGTCCTGCTACTACTCTGTCATGCACTAGAATGCCTATTGCAAAAGCCAGGGCCAAACACCAGTCAGGTATCTCCTGAAACTGCACATGTACCACCTTCCAACTCTGAGTCTATATATGTCACCTCTAAGACAGGCTAATCAGTGCACAAAAAGGAAAGTAAGGTTAAAGAACAAACTGTGTGCTCACAAACTTCACAGAATCCTGAGGAGAGTCTAAGGATGTCCATGAGTGCTATGTGTGAGTATCACACATTAAACTTCAGACACTGTAATTCCAGAAAAAAGTTATTACACCAGTACTGAACCCTCTGCAAATGTGAGGATGAATAGTAGCAAAAATAGTGATGATGATGGTTTAGACATAGGAACTTACCATTCTACTTTGGAGAACAAAGATGAAGATGAGGGGGATATTCGTGTACATATCTGACACTAATGCGGATGTTGATGATGCACATGTGTTAGGATTGGCGACAGCGGATCATCTTGGTGGCAGGTCCCAGCTATAGTTGTCACTAGGATACTGAATTTTGTCTGATTCATGCTCCAGCTGTTGCATGCAGCCAGTTTCCTGTCTTGTCTGTATACAGCTCTAGCTGTTTTTCTGTGTGCTGGATTCAACTGCACACTAATTAATCATGTCTTGTCTATGTGCACAGCTCAGGTGCACACTAGCAGTCATTAGGTAGGGCTCTCTGCAGGAAAAGCCTTTAAATGGATCCTACATCTAATAAGTTACAGGCAGCCCTTCACTCCATGCTGGCTATAGTGTTTGTTTATGGCATCTGGTTCTAGTAAGTAGTTCATCCTCCTGTGTGTTCCAGCTCCTCGTGTCCCAGCATCTGTATAATCCCTGCAAGTTACATCTAAGCAGCGGCTGCCGCTTCCTAGTGTGTATGTGATTTAACTGCAAGTGACAACAGTGCAGTGCCTGCCATACCTCAGTGTCTGTGTGGATTTCCAGCAAGTATATTAAAGCAGTGTTAGCTGCACTCCAGTTTATTCATTCCATCACTCTCATCTGCTTCTCTTTGTCTGTGTGCCCAATCAGCTAAATAACACCCAGCTGTCTGCACTGCTATTTATCTCCAATTTACAACTCCTCAGTTTCAGTTGCAATTCATTGTCTGTTTATTCAAGCAAGCAATTAACTTTTACAGCAATTCCTGTTATCCCTCAGTGAATACCAGCTATTCAGGCGGCAGCTTGCCAAGTGCATACCAGTCCTCAAGACTGCAACTAGCCAAGTGCATACCAGCTATTCAGGCGGCAGCTAGCCAAGTGCATACCAGTCCTCAAGACTGCAACTAGCCAAGTGCATACCAGATATTCAGGCTGCAACTAGCCAAGTGCATACCAGCTATTAAGGCTGCAACTAGTCAAGTGCATTTCAACCCTCTAGGTCACATTTCAACTAGAAGCCATCTTGTCCTCACAAATCCTTATCAAACAACTCTTTATCAATTGACTTTTTAAGTATCTATTAACAATTGACTTTTGATCAACCACTTTACTAAATTCTCCTGAGCTTCATGTTCCTGGTATGATACAAATGTGAATCTTCCCAGAGGTTCATAACAATATGTTGGACAAGAACAAGAAAATAAAATTCAGCAGGATTATGTTTGTGACAAAGTAAGTCAGTCTCCATTAGCAACAGTTATTGCCAGTGATAAGAAGACAGACAATGTCATGACCAAAAAATCCACCTATTCCATGTGGAATCATTATCCCCCAAATACTGACATTTGTAATGGCATCTGTAGCATTTGTGAAGCCAAACTAAGTAGTTGTAGGGATGTTAACCATTTAGACATCTCCTCTCTGCTGTCATTTGCAGTGAGTTCATGGAAATTATTAAGCAAGATCTGGAAAACCAAGTACAATAATAACAAACAGTATTGCATCAGCAAGTAGTAGCATGAATAGATCCCAGCACACCCAGTATCCACCACCAACAACTTCATCATCAACCTCCTCATTAATTTATCCTGGAGGCTCAAGAAAAATACTTGTGCACTCTGGCTGCTGCTGTTTCTGGCAAATCTTCATCTTGGAATGGGACCAAGAAGACCAGTAGTTTCAAACAACAATTGACTATGAAATAATAATTTGCAAGAGGAACCAAGTATGATAGTCAACATTCTGTTGCACATAGGATCATTGAAGCCATGACAGTTATATTTCATTAGATCTGAGTTTTTCCACCATCAACAATTCCTCACTTGTACCAGGATGTTAAAAAAACTTAATATTTGCCTAGAAAATGTCATTGTAAAAACTGTCCACTTAACTACAGATATGGAATCAGATATATTTGAGAGTCGGGCAGAAAAAATTATAGAAATCATTCACTGCATGTGGATACAATAAAGATAAAATAGAACCAAGTCTGACTGAATTGAGGAAAGCAAAAAGAGAATCCCTTTTAATTATTAAAGAAAAGACAAGAGGATTTGATGACAAATGTAAATGTGCATTTATTATATATTTTAATTCCAAATATAGATATGTTGAAAGAATTTTAAGAAAGCACTGGTTACTTTTTTTAACAAGAGACCCTATTATAGGGCAGCATATTCCAAGGAATCCAATCTATATATATTGAAAAGATCCAAGTTTGAAAAAATATTTGGTCAGTAGTGCCCATCTTGTGACCCACAAAGTCTCTGGAAGTCTCTGGAAGAATAGTATCCACTGGTTTCTATAACCGTGGCCTATGTGTAGGCTGTAAGAATATTAAAAACAGAAGTATTAAAAAGGTTGAAGAAAATAGTATCAACAATAAGAAACACAGAATTGAGGAATTTAGCACTTGTAACAGCAATAATGCCATCTATGCAATAGAGTGTAAATGTGGTACATTTTATATTGGAAGAACCACAAGACCTTTAAAAATCATGATAATCAAGCACCTGAGAAATATAATAAATGGGTTGAAAATCAATCATCATCGGCCCATTTTAAAAAAAGAAAATGGTTGCTTAATAGATGGGATCAATTATTTTTATGGTATTAAACTACAGTAGTTAAAAATAATATAAGATATATAAAGATATTAATAGTGCTATTGCTAAAACTGAAATGAAATTTATATACATGTTTAATACTCAATGTCCAGAGGGCTTAAACCTTGATTTCGAGCTTCAATGGTTTTTATAACTTTTACTGTCTACTGTATTTTAGTTTCATTACACAGCTTTTAATTGTATTTTAAATATTTTAGACAAATATATTTTAAAATAATAATAATACTTTTTTAACATTGTTCAATGTATATATTTGATTTTTATTTTGAAACAGAACTTATTTATATGTTAATGTCCTTGAATGAATTTTGACACCTTGAATATGGCGTGAATATAGCGACTAGGACTATTGATATTTCACAACTCTTGTGTGGAATATGGATATGGTTGTATTGGATATACATGTTAAAGGGTTACATAGGTAAGCCGAGTGGCTGATGATTAATTAGTTAGGGCAGTGGTTCCCAAACTGTGCGCCATGACACTCTGGGGTGTCTCGGGACACTTGCAGGGGTGCCTCAGTTTTGTTGTCCAGCACAAAATCAAATTATATTTGGTCAATGTAATGTAAACATGTGGGCAAACAGAAATGCAAACTTGTCCACCACAACATAACTGAACCTAAAGGTGACAGCTAAGCACAATTTAATTCACTTTACTTCATTTTTTTAAAATTTCTCAATAACAAATTTTATCTTAGGGGTGCCGTGAAAAGAATGCTGATACTCAAGGGCACCGTGATTCAAAAAAGTTTGGGAACCACGAACTTAGGGTATTTGTTGTAATAATGTCAAGTATGCACCTTGAAATAGATCCTATTATAGGATCAAAATTTGTTGATGGAGGACATCTGATTTATTTAAAGGACCTACCGGATTAAAGGATAATTTGATTTGCGGGGTACACAGGATCCTATTTACCATCTACCGCTTGTCACTCCCCTTTCTGGGTAGGGTCTTTATATTTTTTTGTTCACTTGCATGTACTTACAATAAAAGTTTTTTTATACTATAATCCTTTTTCTTTTATTTTTGGATTATGTACATCCGGGAGGATTATTTGATATAGACCAGTGATTTTCAACCTTTTTTAACTTGTGGCACACCGAACAAGATTTTGAAATTGCTAAGGCACACCATCAGTCCCTCACAGGAAAAAAAGCACACAAATTGTCCACCATGGGAAAAGACCACTCACAGCTTGGCCACCCAGAGGAAAAAGAAAAGACATTGGTCACCACAGAAAAACAAACACACACATTGCCCCCCATAGAAAAAAATAAAACACAATAGCCCCCATAGAACAAAAACAAACACATTGGGCCCCACAGAAAAAAATATAAAACAAAATGGTCCCCACAGAAAGAAAACAAATATATACATTGGCCCCCACAGAAAGAAAAACAATCTCATTGGTTGGCCCCCACAGAAAAAAAAAACAATCACATTTCTCCCCACAGAAAAAACTAAAAGAAAATCACATTGGCCACCAAAGAAAAAATAAAATAAACAGCTGAGAAGGCTCACTGTCATCCCTCTCCTCCTATCCCTCATCGGCTGGGGTAGCTGAGTCACACTCAGTGACTGAGCACAGTACAGAGCTGGGTGGGAGCAGTGTGCAGATGGCCGTGCAACACATGGCATGCGTGATCAATTTCATGCCGCCGTGTATCCAAAGGTCATGACCTAGGCATGCCAAAGCCTCCATGAAGAACACAACACTGCCTGGGCCACAAGAAAAGCTCTGACTGCACTGACCTCATGGCACACTTGACAACTGCTCAGAGGTTGAAAAATGCTGGTCTAGAAAGAAGAATTTGCTGACCAAGTACAAGTACCAGCTACAGTACATGAAAGTTATTCATCGAGAATCTGTGAGTGTAATGTTTTGGGTGCAACTTCGATACATAATCACTAAATTGGAGGTAATGGAATAGATATTGAACCCAGCACATTGGGCTGTAATTATTCCTATTTTAAATGTGAGTTTAATGTGTATGGGGCAACCCGAAAATTTTTTATAACAGTTACATTGTTTGATGGAATTCTTTCAATATTTTAGAAGGAGATCTTCAATAAGAATTGTGCACAAATATTACATTTTATATGTGTTTAAACAGGATTACAGTATTTGTGTTTGTCCTTTTTTTATATGTCTGAACTCTGATCACATTGTGAACACGAAGGGAAGTACATTCCATTTGTATTTTATATCAGTTTAGCGCCTTTATCACCAAAATATATTTCCTATGTGTTTACTACAGATACAGTA
This sequence comes from Taudactylus pleione, assembly GCA_031769625.1. Taxonomy (NCBI): domain Eukaryota; kingdom Metazoa; phylum Chordata; class Amphibia; order Anura; family Myobatrachidae; genus Taudactylus; species Taudactylus pleione. Next base: position 346,226 of record JAUIMM010000390.1, read on the forward strand.
CAGTATGTGGACATGTGGTACTGTTCACATTAAAGATCACATGACTGACAGCCCACTGGGTAGATGTGTCACCTTCAGCAGCAGTATCTAACACACAATACCATCTCATTCTCAGGCAGGCTACTCTCTGTATTACTGGCTTCACTATGAGGTATACCAGTGTCAGTGTGTAGGAAAAACTCAAGGATGTGACAGCAAAATGGCTTACCCCACTAAGACTCTCCTCAGGATTTGTCATTTCCGATAATGCAAGTAACATTGTATGAGCTTTACAACTGGGCAAATTTCAATCTGTACCATATTTTTCACACACAATAATCTTGGTGGTTAAACATTTCTTAAATAGTAACAGGTCCATGCAGGATATGCTGGCTTTGGCCTATAACATTTCTGGTCATTTTCGGCATTAAGCAACTATATGTAGAAGTAAGCAGCAGCTGTAACAATAGTAGAATTTGCCATGCCACCAAATAAAGCAAGAGGTAGTAACCAGGTGGCATTCAACCCTTTATATGCTTCAGCAAATGGAGGTACAGCAACAAGTCATCCATAACTACACATGAAACCATGACATACGAAGAGGGGGGGGGATTACCACCTTACTGCAGCACACTGGTTTTTTGCAAGCTACTGAAACTATTTGAAATTGTAACCAATTAAGCGAGTTTAGACTTTACCAGGTAATTCTTTTAATTAAATTATTGTAAAAAAGCGAGAGAAGCTAATGGAGGAGATGAAACTAAGCAATTCCACTAAGTATGTTAGATTTGTAAATCTAGTTCTTTATTCTCTTTGCCAGGACTCAAGGGTTTGCAATTGGATTACTACATTTTGGCAACAAGGCGTGATCATAGGTTCAAGTAATATATATTGTCTTTCTAAATGACACAGATCTTAAAAGATACAAAACAGCTCCTGGCAAGCAAGTTATAGGCTAAAGTTACACATGATATGACAGCGTCTCCGGCTTCAAATGCTGCCACCAGGAAAATATAGACAATTTCCAAGTGACCCACTGGTGATGATGATGAGTCAACTCAGTGCAACAGAGCAACAGAGTGAAACATTATTATAACATCTGTGCAGGCTTAAAAGAATTGCCCCAAATATTCACACTTCGAGCTTTGTCATAATTCAACAAGAAGCTTAATAATGTTATACCCCAATCAGACCAGTGGAAAAACCCAGGGTTATTGCACATGAATGCACAGCAACCTAGTACTTTGCTTAGTCTGAAAGGGTCCTTGATAAAACCTGGGTCAAGTGACCTGGCATTTAAATTCAGGTAGTTACAAGGGTTGAACCCGGGATCTACCTGGGTCACGGTTTAGTGTAAATGGTCATGTGACCTGGAACCCATTTGCAGCATAGGAAGTGCCATCGCTTGGAGATGAGATCATCTCCAAGTGCCAGCTCTTCTTATGCTGTGTTCAGTGACATGGTCGACCAGGGAATAAGCAGCCTTGCTGGAAAGGTTTTCAGTCAGGTTGCATCAGTGTTGGACTGGTCCCTGTTCCTGTATCTGCTGTTTGGTATTCCTCCTTCCTGTCCTAGCTCTGCCTTGCATTACCTGTACCTGTTCTAAGTATACCTCATTGTGCTGTAAAACCACTCTGCAAGCCATTTGTACTGTTGATGTTCCATCCTGCAATGTGACTACATATCTCTTGCTGCTTTATACTCTGCAAAACACACACTGGTTAATATATTGCTTTTCCTTTCTGCATTATATGTTATGCTGCATGTGTATCTGAGTTTATTGCAATAGCATCTTGCAATATATATGTTGTTTGTGATTGCAACTATTTTATGTAGTTGTGTTTATATGCTTCCATATTCTGATATTGTCCACAGTGCATGCTGCTCTGTGGTAATAACCTTGCAATATTATTACTTAGCATCCAGTGATCGCGCTGAGTGAAAAAAATTGTGGGCTCAAAGACCCCCCACTTTAAAAAATTGGGGCCATACTCCATAGTTTCTGGGTCCTGTCACATTCATATTTGTCATCACGGCCGATAAATATGGTAGTGCAAATCGGCTGCAAAAGACGCAAAATGAAGCCAACATAGAAATCTCAACTTTAACACCTTTTTCAATTCAATGTTCACATGTGAACAAACAACCTGAGCATTGTCAGCAGGTTGTGCAGGTACCATGGAGGCTGTGCAGGCCTCGTTTCACAGGAGCATGTCAGTGGTAAGTATTTGAACCATTATTCCCTTTTTTCCAATGCACTGATAATATACTTGTACAGCTGTGTCCTCATACATTTAGCCTCCTTGCTTGTTAAACTGCCCTTCTAGTTGCACCATGCGGTGTCATGGCTCTGTAACGCTGAGCATATTTTCAGGTGACTTTTTACTTTAAATGTGTCTTAATCACACAGCAATGCAAATAGGTAGCACAAGTAGCTTATGCTGATCAAAATTATATGCAGCATGTCTATGTTCTTGAGCAACTGTGGGCAGAGCGGGCCCTAGCCAATTTGGTGCCCTAGGCAAAATTTTGTCTGGTGCCCCCTAGTAGATAATCCCACCACCAATCTTATGCCGGGTACATACTAGACAATATGACATCCAAACCGGCCGGATTGGACAACATATTGGGCACATTGTCTAGTGTGTAGCTGCTATGTCGCTGACGATGCGCACTTCTGCACAACATTGCCCATAGGACCTACATGCAGGCCAGATGGGCGGCATTGTTAGCGAGAGCTATGCTTCCGAATGGCCCCCGCTGTCGGTCTGTCACTGCTGGATTTGGCAAATATATATACATATATATATATATATATATATATATATACACACACACACACACACACATACATATAGTGTCAGACTGGGGCGTGAAGGGCCCACCAGGAAAATGCAACAAAAGGGGCCCACTGAAGGATGAGACATTAAGTAGGTGTGGTCATTATCTGGAGGGGTGTGGCAAAATAACTTTAGGAAATTAAAGATAAAAAAAAATTTGAATGGAAGATTCTTAAAGACAGATCTAACATTCCAAAAAGTGCACAATTGAGGGGAAACTGGAATTGGCGGGTTGTGGTAGGATTGCTGGCAACTAGAAGAAGGAGCAGAATCTGTAGGAGCAGGGGTGGATATGGGGAGGGACAAATGGATCCTATGAAATGGGGTACCGGAAGGGATTAAGGTAGAGGCTAGTGGAGAACGGCTTGGTTAGAAGGGGGTAGTAGTGAACAGAAAGGTGTAGATCAGGTATGTCAAGCTCAAAATCCCAACCGGCCCAAATATTCAAGGTCTAAGAGTGTGTGTGCGCCGCAAGAAAATAAAAAGCTGTGTTATTCCCCCTTATATATCACTGTATGGTCCCCTCCTCCAGTCCAGTGGCAGCCGGAACTCATTGCACTTTCACTAATATAGCTAAAGCGGGCAACAAAAATAGGCAATAGGAGCCACATGCGGCCCACGAGTTTGACATGTCTGGTGTAGATGAAACAATGTTCTCTTACTGGAATCCCTAATATAAATCTGTCAATATGTCCCCAAAATACAATACAAAGGAGTAACAAAACAGCCACAGACAGGTGCACATACAGGTAAACACATGCCGGCACAGACAAGGACACAGGTACACCAGTGCCAGATTAAGGTCCACATGGGCCTGGAGCTGAAATTTAGGAAGGGCCTGTTGTGTGCTGCCGCAGGAGGTATAATCAGCAATACTACCTCCCCACACTATTATATCACTGCACTACTTCTCCATACTACATCTCTGCACTACCTTCCATTTACTCTATATACTATGTCACTACGCTACCTCCCCACACTATATCACTGCACTACATCCCTGCGCTATATCACTACGCAACCTCCCCACACTACATTCCCTCAATTCACTGTATTACATCTCCACACTATCATTACCACACTACATCACTGCACTACCTCTCCACACTACATCTCTGCACTACCTTACATTTACTCTATATACTATGTCACTACGCTACCTCCCCACACTATATCACTGCACTACATCCCTGCGCTATATCACTATGCAACCTCCCCACACTACATTCCCTCATATCACTGTACTACATCTCCACATTATCATTACCACACTATGGAGTCTAGTTAGTAAGCAGTGTTAGGAGACAGAGTGAAAAGTGATAAGGTGCCAGCCAATCAGATCCCAACTGTCATTTTTCAGATATAGCCTGTGAGATGGCAGTTGGAAGCTGATTGGCTGGCACCTTATCACAGACTTACCACTTTTCACTCTGGCTCATAACACTGCTTAGTAACTAGGCCCCTATATTTCTGCACTACCTTCCATATACTCTATATACTATATCACTCCGCTACCTCCCCACACTATATCACTGCGCTACCTCTCCACACTACATCTCTGCAATACATTCCATATACTCTATATACAATATCATTACATTACCTCCCCACACTATATCACTGCACTACATTGCTGCCCAATATATCACTACGCAACCTCCCCACACTACATCCCTGCAGTAAATCAATCCACTACATCCCTATACTATATCACTATTCTACCTCCCTACACTTCTGGAAATGACAATGCTACTTCCCCACACTACATACTCACACTATATCACTGCACTACCTCCCCAAACTACATCACTACACTACAACCTGACTCTACATATCTGCACTATCTCTGCCTATCACTACACTACACCTCTATACTACATGACTACACTACCTCCCCATGCTACATAATTACACTACCACTTCCTTACACTACATCTCTACACTACACTACATCACTGTACTACATGACTACACTACCTCCACATACTGCATCACTACACTATATAAAGTAATACCTCCCCACACTACATCACTGCAATGTCTTCCACCACTACATCATCACAATACATAACTGCACTACTGCTCCCCATACTACATCACTATAATACCTACTCACACTGCATCACATAACATCAATACACTCACTGCCTTCCCAAACTACATCACTATACTACCTCTCCACACTGCATTACATCACACTACCACTCCCCACACATCACTATACTAATTCCCCACACTGCACCACTACACTCACTATCTCCTCACACAGCATCAGTGCACTGCCTTTCACACTACATACCTTTATTACTGCACTAACCCCTCCCTATAACATTACAACATAGTGACATACCATGTCACTGTTTCTCTGGTGACGACTCGAGCAGCTGCAGAGGTGGAACATGGAGAAGAGTAGTAGAGGGGCAGTCTCAGGAATGACAGAGAGGAAGCAGGGGGTAGCCTGAGCATAGGAGGAGCAGAAGTGAGGGAGGCAGATGTGTATAGAAGCAGGAAGGGGTCGTGCCTAGTGCTGGGGATGGGAGGGACTACAATGTCATTACAGAGCACTGACTAGCCTGTGGATGTCAGCCTGTGCCTGCTCACTGCAGTGCAGCTGAGAACTGTGAGCAGCCCTTAGGAGGAGGGAGTGAGTCTTCTTACCTGCGCTGTGGGCAGCAGACTGTGTTATTTGCAATGGCTGGCTGTGGCAGGGACAAGATGGAGGCGGACGTGGAGCCGTGAGTTGTTACTCATGGCTCTGCTCCGCAAAGGCCCATGGGAGATGTGGCAGCGGCAGGGCATGCGCAGCATGCCCTTCCGTGGCCATCTTAGCTCCTGTAGACAGAGGGCCAGGCGGATGCGGATCCCGGTCACATGACCGGCCTAGCCATCCACTGTGCTGCCCGATCGGAGAGCTCTGATCGCGGCAGCGTGCTGAGCCTGGGGGAAAGAATCACGTGGGAAGCTGCACCGGCGCCCGGCAGGCCCGGCTCTGGGTAGGTGGGACTGGGTCTGGGAGCAGCGGCTAGCTAGCTAGTGGCAGGTGGAGGTGGCGGGGGGAGGAGGACAGTCAGGCAGAGGCAGCTGCATGCCCGCAGAGCTCTCAGCCCTGGAATACCCCTAGCTTGCAGAGTCACACATAGGCATTTGCTTATAATGCCTATGCCTAGGGCCGGCTCTGACTGTGGGTGTATCTGCATGCAAAATGCAACGATACAGTGTCACAGCCACTGACACCTTAACGTAGCATTTTGCATGCAGATACACCCGCAGTTGCTCACAGAACATAAGCATGCTACATATCATTTTAATCAGTATAAGCTGCTTGTGCTACCATATAACTGTGCGAATAAGATGCATTTGCAGGTAAAACGTTGCACAAAAAGAAGCTCAGCACTACTGAGTTTAACAGAGCTCCCGCATTATCTGTAGCACAACTTTTAATGCACGGATGATAGATGTATGTGGATACATATGTACTATAGTTCTCATATTGTCACAAATAATTTGTAAAAAAATTGGTCATGTACTACTAACTATCCTTCAGTAGATGTGTTATAAGTATGGAAAAAGTAAAACTATTATTCTACTAATGTATTTTTTACTTGGACATGTTGACCATAACAAAGTCATTTACCTAATACTTTATATCTAGCAATGTGTATTTTTATATCTTAGAAATATTTAACTTACTATTTTTTCTCCATAAGTATTATATTTATTAAATTTATTACATTGTATCATAGTGGAGATGTTGGCCATAATAACAAATCTCATTTGTATGAAATATGTATACATTTGCAAGATAAATGCTACATTCAACCAGATTTTTGTATATGGCCATCATAGCCACTTCTCTTTTTTATATATATATATATATATATATATATATATATATATTTTATTGTTATTAATAATTAACATGATAAAAAAGAAAGAGAACTTAATAATGCATAATATTCCCCAAATATATATTTCAATAACAAATATTCCATCAATTACACACCAAAATATTCCATCAATTACACACCAAAATGGATATTCTATTAATGCAGCCATATAACAATTAACATTTTTGTCAACAATAACATATTAATATTAAATTAATAAATTTTTATCAAAATCCTAAGTCTTCTTTAAAAGAGCACTTCTCCTTCCCCTGTAGCTGATATATTCCATGTTGCTAGATGAAAAAACTGTTTGATGGAGTCTTTCTACTCCACTGACAGAGTTTTTACATATGGTAACCATGTATCAAAAAAAAGTTTCAGTTAATCCCTCTTTATTTATAGACGTGGTCGCCCACTCCATATTAAATAAATGTCACTCTTGGTGCTAATAAGCCCAGTGTTGGGTTATCTGATTCAATCCATTTTGAAAGGATCGTCATTTTGGCTGCTCCTGCAATCTATGAAATGAACAACTTATTCCCTTTGGATACTTTAGATAGAGACAATTCATCAAATCTGCCCCAAAACACGAACTAGGTAATAGTGATACAGGTTGAGTCTCCGATATCCAAAATGCTTGGGACCAGGGGTATTCTGGATAACGGAATATTCCATATTTTGGAATAATTACATATCATAATGAAATATCTCAGGAATGGGACCCCAATATACACATATAATGCATTTATGTGTTATATACACCTTATACACACAGCCTGAAGGTAGTTTTAAACAATATTTTCAATAATTTTGTGGCTCAAGCAAAGTTTGTGTACATAAATGAAATTCATTTATGTTTCATGTACACCTTATACACAGCCTGAAGGTAATGTTAAACAATATTTTTAATAATTTGTGCCTTAGACAAAGTTTGCGTACATTGATCCATCAGAAATCAAAGGTTTTATTATCTCAGTCATGCCAAAATTATTCAGTATTTTGGAATATTTGGATATGGGAGACTCAACCTGTATTTGTATATGTAATATGTTTCTAATATATTGTTGTACTTGTGTACAAAACTCTACTATGTGAGGGCATGTCCAAAGACAATGGTATATATCTGCCTGAGCAAAACCACACTTATAACAGTTAGCATTGTCAGCCTGTCCCATTAAGATTTTCAATTTGGGAGTATAATATGCCTGGTGCAAAATCTTGTAATTCATCTTGGAATATGATGCAGAAATTAGTTGTTGGTTTAAAATTTTTGTAGCTTTTACCATTTTTACTAGTGTGATATCTGGAAAATTTTCTTACCATTTTGCTAAGCCCCCTTTAATCATTTCTAACTCTATATTGGATCTAATGTTGGAGTAGATCCAAGAGGAAGAATATGGCCCGGCCGGCTTATGTCTTAGTGCCTTATCCAGATTACATTGTTTGTCCTTTACAGGCAATGTTTTAAAAATATAACTTTGAACTTGCAAAAAGGGAAAAATGGTGTATATATAAATATATATATTTATTTATTTATTATTTTATTTATTATCAGTTATTTATATAAGCGCACACATATTCCACATCGCTTTACAGAGAATATTTGGCCATTCACATCAGTCCCTGCACCAGTGGAGCTTACAATCTACGTTCCCTATCACATGTACACACACATACACACTAGGGTTAATTTGTGTTGGGAGCCAATTAACCTAGCAGTATATTTTTGGAGTGTGGGAGGAAACCGGAGCACCCGGAGGAAACCCACTCAAGCACAGGGAGAATATACAAACTCCACACAGGTTAGGGCCGTGGTGGGAATTGAACCCATGACCTCAGTGCTGTGAGGTAGTAACGCTAACCATTACACCGTCTGTGCTGCCCATATATATATATATCAGGAAATTTATTTTGTAATTGGGTAATTGTGAGAGGTTGGAATGACTCACTCTCTAAAATTTTATATAAATACATTAGATCCTGACACACCAATTTGCTTATATATTGAGAGCACTGTCCACATTCAAACTTTACATTTCCCACTATAGGTAGGAAAATAGATACTGAAGAAGATTTCTTCAGCAAAGAGCGAGCTTGTCTCCAGGCATTACATGTTGTTTTTAATAATAAATCTTCTCTAATCTCTTGTGGTAAAAGTCAAGGGTGAGTTTGAAGCAATCATGCTAAGTGGATGTGGGGACTAAATGCCTGGACCATAGAAACAATAGTATAGTTATTAGCCTGTACCAACCAATCCATAGTAAAACGATAGTTAGCCGCAAGTGAATATCTCCGAAAACAAGGTAAATTCACCCCTCATAGCTTTGTGGTCTGTTGTAGCTTATATAATGATGTCCTGGGATGTTTTTTGCCCAAATAAAATGATGCATCTCCTTATTTAGCATCTGTAAATCTTTTTTTGAGATGAGAAGAGGAAGCATCTGAATGACATATAGTATTCTAGGGAACCTAACCATTTTAATTATTTGACATCTACCTATAAAAGAAAGGGGTAGGAGACTTCATTTTCTAAAGTCTGAAAAAGTTTGTGCAAATACTTTAGTGTAATTAATCGAATTGAGTTGAGTTGGATGCGTTGGGATCATAATAGTTAAATATTTTATATTTCCTTTTGCCCATTTAAATGGAAATTGGTTTCCCCATCCTAATTTTGCTTCCGGGTAGAATACTAGGGCTTCTGTTTTTGTGGTATTAATCAAAAACCCTGCTATCTTTTTAAATACATTTAATTTGATCATTAATAAAGGGATAGCTTGTATAGGATTTTGAAAGTATAAAAGCAGATCGTTTGCAAAAGCAGATATTTTTATTTCATGGTTTGCTATTCTTATGCCTTGCCAATCAGTCAGTTGCTCAAACTGACGAATTAATGGATCTATAGCCAAGTTAAAAAAGAGTGGGGAGAGTGGGCATCCTTGTCTTGTCCCACGATATAATTCAAGTTGTCTGGTATTTAATGAGTTGATGGTTAGGTATGCCCTTGGTGCATTAAATAATGTTTGAAAAATATGTACAAAATCTGGTTAAAATTCTTGCAAATTAAATAAATGCACCAAATGTATCCAACTAACTCTGTCGAATGCTTTATCCGCATCGCAGCTTACCACAATATTTTGCTTATTTTTAGACTGGTGTGTGAGTCATGGCTGCTATAAGTGTACGAATGTTCAAAACAGAGTACCTACCCTTAATAAAAACCTGTTTGTGAGGGATGTGCCATTCTTGCCAAATTTGGTTGTAAGTGATGTGCCATCGATTTCGAAAAAAAATTCAGATCTTGATTAAGTAGTGAGATTGGTCTATAGGATGTTACTAGGCCTGGGTCTTTATCTGTTTTAGGAAGTATAACGATGCGTGCAGTATTAAAATCTTTTGGAGCCTCCTGCCCTAAAATTATGGAATTATTTAAATTAACCAAATATGGGGTTACTAAAGGGGACAAAAGCTTGTAATAATGGGCACTCAAACCGTCTGGGACAGGTGATTTGCCCAGGGGTAATGTGCTAATTATTCTAGTAATTTCCTCCTCAGTTGTTAAATCAGTGAGTTGTCTACGTTCTTCCTCTGTAAGATGTTTAAGCCCCACCTGATTAAGAAATTCTGATCCTAATATAGGATCATCTTGGGGGGTAGTGTATAACTCCTCATAATATTTAAGGAATTCCTCTTCAATCTGGTCAGGATGTCTTACATCTCTAGAGTCTGTTGTAGATATCTTAGTTATATACTTAGGTCTAATGCATTGTTTCAACATGTTAGCTAATAATTTTCCAGATTTATTACACCATTTAAAAAATTTTAATTTCTGGTATGTAACATCTATGATAGCTTGTTCAGCACAAATGGCATCATATAAGGCTTTAGAACCTTTGTAACAAATTTTATTCTCTTCATTCTGATTTAACAAATATTCTGAATAGTAAGCGCCAAACCTGCTTCTGAAAATTTTTCTCTCAATAATTTGCTGTTATGTGCCACAAAAGCAATAATATGGCCCCTCATGACGTGTTTAGAAGAAGCCCAAAATAAATTTATATCCTGTGCGTGTTCAGAATTATCCCCCATATAGTTGTCAAATTGGAGAGATAAAAATTCTTTAAACTCTTCTGAGGCACTGAGATATGAGGGAATCCATCAATTATAAGATTTGTTTATAGGAAACTGACATTGTAGTTTGAACCAAATAGGTGCATGATCAAAAATCACAATGTTATATATACCCGACGTGGTGATTCTTTGCAAAACCTATGGGGCTACCAACCAATAATCTATTCGGGCAAATGTATGTGGATGTGAATAAAATGTATATTCCCTAGTAATTGGATTTTAATGTCTCCACGGATCTATATGTTGTAGTGAATCTATTAATTGATGAAGAGAGGAGGGTCTACCCAACTATTTCTGCCCGAACCACCCGATCTAAAAATCGGAGTGGTCAGGACAGAATTAAAATCTCTGCCTATTATTAAATGGCCCTCTATCCATCCCTGTAACTTAAAAAATATCTCAGAAAAAAAGATGGCATTAGGACAGTTTGGAGAATATATATTTACTATTGTAAATTTTTCACCATTAATTAACACGTTAAGAAAAATAAACCGACCATGTGGGTCCAGTTGTTTATCAAGCATTTCAATTTAAAGAGATCTTGTAAATAATATGAGCACTCCTCTGGTTTTGTTATTATATGAGGCTGCTACAGTTCCGCCTACCCAATTCACATATAGTACATTTTTATCAGAGACCTTCCAATTGGTTTCTTGAAGAAACACCACATCTGGGTGGTATCTCTTCAACTGTTGCATAACTTTTTTTCTCTTAATAGGTGTGTTTAGACCCTCCACATTCCATGAAACAAACTTCAGTGCGTTTATCGCCTGTGAGATATTTTAACATCTAACTTATGCCTTGCTTTACTATCTAACCTGTTCTTATTAATCAAATATATGTCCCCCTCCCTTTCTAACCAGTAGGTGTCACACGATATCCACCCTATATCACCTTTTCTCCCCAACAACTGTATACAAAGAAGAAGAGAAAAAAAAACAGAAATGAGAAGAATCCATACCCTCAAAGAAAACAAATATTATAAATGTGTATCTTATATGCACACACTCTCTAACATATTCATTGCTTGACAAATATTGATATACTATCACCATACCATCAACTGTATTATCAAAATATGTATTTCCCCTGTGATACATATATACCCACATCCACATATGTATTTTTCTCTTAAAAAAAGTATTTTGCTGTGACACTGTGTAATCCAATGTGTTAGTGATATTTACTGTGAAAGAGAATTTCTTTTTTTTTCCTATATTTTTTTAGTGATTAGCCTTTGCTCCTTATTAACTCGTGATGTAGTTTTACCCATTAAATCTGAAGTAGAAAATACGGTATAACACAATCAATCACAATACATATATATATTCCATCTCTATGTGCTCATATGGGTAACGCTTGAACAGATTTAAAAAAATGTAAGCATTTTTTTTTTGGGGGGGGGTATCAAAAACAAAACAAAACAATAAATAAATAAAAATGAATATGTCCATTGTGAATAACCCTCAGTTTTAACATCTAACCTATACCTTGCTTTACTATCTAACCTGTTCTTGTTAATCACATATATGCGCACCTCCCTATCTAACCAGTTTAGTGTCATACAATATCCACTATGTTACCTTTTCTCCTCAACAGCTGTATACAAAAAAAATAACAAATACAAATAAAAGAAAAATTGAGAAGATTCCATACCCTTAGAAAAAGCTAATATTATAAATGGCAGGAAAAAGAGGCAATTTGGAGGCCCCTGTACAAACTGGCTCTATTTTACCTGAGTTGCCCCCCCTCCAGTGTGTACTCCGAAACATATTCACTGCTTAACACACTCTCTAACATATTCACTGCTTAACAAATATTGATGTGCTATCACCATACCATCAACTGTATTACCAGTGTTCAATAATAAATCTATTTTCAATATCATCCAATAAAGGTGTGTGCCTTCATAAATAAAACCAGAAAAAACAAAAATGTATATTTCCCCTATATTGCATATTTACCAACATCCCCCCTCATATTCTTCTCTTAGAAAAATATTTTTGCTGTGACACTATGTAATACAATGTGTTAGTGGTATTTACTGAGGAAGTACTTTTCTTTTTTTTCCTGTTTTTTAGTGATTACTCTTTGCTCCTTCTTAACTCGTGATATAATTTTACCCATTAAATATGAAATAGCAAATCTAACACAATCTATCACCAATACACACACATATATATATATATATATATATATAAATATATATATATATATATATATATATATATTCAATCTCTATGTGCTTGTACAGATTTCAAAAGAGTTGAGGCATTTTTAGCGGTATCAAAAAAATGGGTTTGTCCATTGTAAATAACCCTCAGTTTTGCAGGATATAAAATGGAAAAACGGAAGCCCTTCTCAAACAATTCTTTGCAAGTCGGTGAAAACTAACTCCTTCTCATAGCCACATTGTAGGAAAAGTCTTGGAAAAGGAGTAGCTTTGAACTTTCATACATGGGATCAGGGTGTATACGATAGGCCTCCATCATCTTGACTTTGTCAGCATAATTTAGAGTATGCATAATTACAGGTCTTGATTTATTTTGATTGATTTGACCCTCTGGGCCTATCCTATGTACTGTTTCAATGATCACTGGCTTTGTTGTTATATCTATGCCCAATTCCATGGGTAATCATTCTGAGACTAAATGCATTAAGTCTCTTTTGTTTAACAGATTCTGGTACACCAATAAGCCGAATATTGTTTAGTCGGTTTCGGTTTTCAAGATCTTCAAGCTTATCTTGTATATGAAAAGAGGCGGCTTCATGTTTTTGGACCAGTAATTTGGTAACTTCCAGCTCATCTTCTAGAGCTGAAATCCATTGTTCTGCTTCATTAAGACGTTTTGACAGTTGCAATAATTGCTGTGTCTATAGAGAATTTTAGCTCAGCTAGGCCACTTAATTTTTATCTAGCAAAGGAGATATTAATTCTGAAATCTCTTATGCTCTAGTGAGGGATTGTGGTCTGTAACATATAGAGTGTTCTACCAAATCTGAGATGTTTTCCTTGTTGGGGGACGTAGGCATTGATGAGGTATCTAAGGAGGGTTTGTTTTTATTTTTGGCTGCATTGCCTCCTTTGTGCCCTTTTTGCTGTTTGGCCATATATTTCTCCATTTCTGCAGGGGTTGATGATTAAATTACCTCAGGGTCCCTTTTTTTTCCCTCCTTTCCCCCAGGTAATTAAAGCAGACTTAATAATAGAATAACTTCAATAATAACCTCAAAAATAAATCCACCACTTCAGTAATAAGGCAGTCAGAATCAGCAGCAATTTCCAATAGTAAAGTACCTTTTATATTTTAGTACAGTCAGCTTGTTTAGAAATGTGTGTGTTGTCCACTGACCTTGTCTCAAGCAAGATAATCTGCACAACTTTACCTCACCTCCCATTTTTTTTTAAAGCACTTAATAGTCTCAAATGGTGAGGCAGGCACAGCGTGTAAAAAGAGAGAAAAAGTGAACAGACCAGTTTAATGAGATCCTGGTGTTCCAGCTAGCCTGCGCTGTCAGGCAGAGATTGATGTCTCTGCAGATCCCTGTGTGACCTCTCCCAGGGTCTTTCAACATGAGCTCCATCACCCGATACCCCAGATGTTTTAGTGTCAGCGTCCTCGACCTCTTTCTCTGGTGTTTGATGAGATTGAGAAGTGTGCTTCCTGCTGCTGCTACGTTCCCTCTGCCACCAGCTTCAGCTATTAGACGGGGATCGTGCGTCCCCTGGTTCCGGTGGTCTTTGCTGTCTGCGGGGAGCTGGGTATTCCTGGCCACTTGCCCGCACTTATCCTCCTTCTACCCCTGCTTGGTAGAGCTCATCAGGTGAGTGGCTATTCCCGGTAACATGATTGAGCCCGGAGCAATGAGGAGCTCACCTAAATCGTGTCCATCTCCTTGGCCAGCCCACCAGATGTCATAGGAAAACACTTTTAACCAGGTTCTGGCCCCTGGTTCTTCCAACCATCATAGCCACTTCTAATTAAAAATGTTATTCACCTAATAACCAAACATTGATGTATGTGGCACTAAAGTGTATGTTATCATTTTACGCATGAAATAATGTACAAAGTTAAATCGCTTTTGTTGTTAGCAATGACAAAAACATGTTTGAAAATTTTGCAGACTTTTTAATAAATGTGTTATACATTTTTTTTGCTTTTAATTTTTGAGGCAGGAAACTGTTATATAAACACAAACAAATAGGACAATTTTCAAACATAAATTCAAATTTCCATACTTATGGAAAAAAAAATTGATTTAACATTGTAATTTTTTTTTTAAAGATTCAGGCAATTTCTGGGCAAATTACTCTCCCCCCGCCCCCTGGAGCTGCTCTGGCCACTGGCGGATGAGGCACTTTCAGACTGCCTGCTTGTCGACCACCTTCATGATGAGGCAAGAGGTGTTGAACTTGGTGCTAGTGCCAGCATTATGGGCTGTGGCAATATTTTGGGTCAACTGTATAATTCTGCCATTTAGCTCTCCATAATTCTCAACATACTTTGCTGAGTCATCAAATTTGCCTCCATTATATACGTAGATATTGGTGTAATTTTTTTAATTCTTTTTATTTTAGGTGTTATGTCTTAGACTAATTCAACACTACATTCAGTGAGGGCTCTTGAAATGTAAAGTGGTGTTGTTATCCATACCCCCTAAACAAAAGGTTATAACTTGTTTTTTTCTGAAAATAAACTGTTTTACACAGTATGTGGTGGGTTGGTATGGGCCACATCTCCACTTTTAAGTTCTGAAACCATTAATAATTATATTAGTGTGTTTGAAAATAGAATGAAATTGTGTAATCTACTAGTTTACATGAGATTGTTTATGAAAAAAATCTAAATTTTTAAATCCATTCTTTAACGAAAATTAAATCCTACAATGCTAACATTATAATGAAAAATGATTAAAGTGAGAGTTAATAAAAATGGAGATGTAGGCCATAGCAACCAATAAGAATCTAGCAACTATCTTCTAGAAGGTGCTATTTGAATGTTAAGTTTAATCTGATTGTTTATTGTGGCCAACATTTCCAGGTCTAAAAAACACTTTAGTAAATATAGCTTTATGTGTAAGTGGTTGTGCCTTGTGTATGTTGTGTATCATTTATAGGAAAGTAAATCACCTTTAAGATGAGGAGATGAAGGTCCTGGGCACTCAGGAATCCCAAGCGGCTGCTATGGTTGCAACGGGGACACCACCCAAAGCCTTTGTGGTGGTGTCATGTGGGAAAAAGGTCCTAAAGAGAAGTTAAACACATTTAAACCGTGGTTCAGATTGTCCCTTCACAAACCACACAGTGCTAAATTAATTACCTGCCACCTTGTCATCCTCCAAATTATCTGCTGCAGAGGGGATGCCTTCGGCTGCAGAAGACCTCTTTTGCACTGTAAATTTAAAAAATATATTTTATATGTTTTTTTACGTTAATATTTTATAGGCATAAAATAAAACACTAGTAAAGTAAAATTATGCACACATAATGAATGATGTCAGTAAAAAAAATGTAAAGTACTTGTATTTTACAAAAACATTTTGTCCACATTTGAAAATAGTATTCAAGTATTATTGTTAATGTAAATAATGGATGTTGTACTACAGAATGTTTCCGCTAACATAATAAACAATACCATTGTTTTGGGTGAAAAAGTAAAAAACTTCACTGCAACATTAAAGTAATCCTTTCCATACAATGCATGTTTACAATAAGTAAGGCACCTATAAACATCCATGAATTTCACAAATGGTGCAAAAGTACAAGTCCCAGCATGTCCAAACTGTAAATAAATTTGATATGCAAATAATAAGGGATTTATGGACATGGGGAACTGGTTGTTAACAAAGCACATCACATGACATGGCACAGGTGTTATCGGCCTAGAATATGCAATGTGTTGCGATATTAAATGATACAGGCTATGCTGAAATAGTTGTGCAAAGTAAAAATACAGCTTAAATTATACCTTCAAATGTCAACATGATTGAAAAATAAGAGGGCACATACATGTATTTGTGTTGAGCTGTGCAAGAGTACCATGGTCCAGGGACATAAAAATATAAAGAAAATATTTTATGATTTTGAGGAGGTGAGGGCAATGGCATGTAGCTATTTAAAGATCACACAATATCTACACCAATGTCTTACAACATATTATACTCATGCATGCCTATCCTCCCGGTTTTCGCGAGAGGCTCCAGATTTTTCGGGTAACCCCCCGCACCCCTGGAAGGGTAGACACTTCTCTCACATTTTTCCCAATTTGTAGTGAAATGGGCAGAATGGGGAGAATTTCCGTGGCGATCGTGGGTCCCCGCGTAGGGGTGGGGCTTAATGACGCGATTCTTAATGAATCGCGTCATTTAGCCCCACCCTTATGTAAATGTGTTCCAGTCACTGTAATTTCCAACAAAGGGGCAGGGCTTAATTACACAAACCATCAGGCCCCTCCCCTGTCGCAACTCCCGGGGAGGAGAAATTAAAGGTAGGCAACTATGATTATAGTAAACATAAGCAAATATATTTTGGGTGAAAATTACAAATGACATATAATTAGTTTGCGTTAATACAAAAATATGTGGCCAGTTGTTGTTGCAAAGACAATAATTTTATTATTTTATTATTTATTTATTACCAGTTATTTATATAGCGCACACATATTCCGCATCGCTTTACAGAGAATATTTGGTCACTCCCATCAATCCCTGCCCCAGTGGAGCTTACAATCTATATTCACTATCACATGCACGCACACTCACTAGGGTTAATTTGTGTTGGGAGCAGTGCTCGAAGTGGTAATTTAGAGGTGGGGGTATGGAGATTGAATCTCCCCCCCCCTATGGGCCCCTGCTTCCATATCACTCCATTGTACTTCTAACCCCCCCCACACACACACACACACACACTTCTCCCTGCCTGCTCCCCTCTCTCACACCCTGCCCTTACTGATTCCCTCTCTCTTTCATCCCCTACTATAGCTAGCCTGCCTCTGTCTGCCCCTCTCTCTATTCCCTCTCTCACACCCTCCCCTCTCTCTAATTCTCTCTTACCTGCACTGCTGGAGTGGACCCACCGGGATCCTCGGGTCTTTCCTCCAGTTTATCTGGCTCCGCTGCGAGCCAATGAGAAGCTGCCATTTGGCAGCTTCTCATTGGCTGGCGGCTGCGAGCCCTGCAATTGGCTGGCGGCCGCGAGTCCCGCGATTGGCTGGCGGCTGCGAGCCTCGTGATTGGCTGGCAGCCGTCCAGTACGTGGTGCTTACAGTGCAGCCGGGACCAGGTACTTTGTCCCGGCTACATGTCAGCACCTCCACTGCCCCGATTGAGATGTGTAACTTGTGGGACACATCTTAATACATTGCCGCCGCTGTTCCAGCGCTGGGATCCCATACTGGATCCCAGCGCTGGTGCAATCTTTTCTACATCTAAAATGAAGTGGGGCCGCGAAGTGGTGGTATATCATACCGCCGTATACCGCCCCACTTCGACCACTGGTTGGGAGCCAATTAACCTACCAGTATATTTTTGGAGTGTGGGAGGAAACCGGAGTACCCGGAGCAAACCCACGCAAGCACAGGGAGAATATACAAACTCTGCACAGGTAGGGCCATGGTGGGAATCGAACCCATGATAGGCCTATTTTTCATTGTTAGCCTGGAGATATATATCCAAACATCACATTTTAATGTGCACATGCTGAGGAGTGTAAACCCTCTAAAAATTATTAACCTTAGAACATGATGCCTCTTGACACCCTAACAAATTATCCATTAAAACAGGTTACATTAACAAAAAACAACTTTAACAATATGAGCTAAACATGTAACACACACCGCACCACCAAAAAAAAAAAACACTACTGTACTTACACAAATACAAAATCCAATACACAATCACATGCACATAAACACAAATATAAGTACACAAAAATTTGAAACAATCAACAAAAACCAATACATTTCACAACAGCAAAGTAAAACCTATACATTTATCTGTCACACAAAACAAATAAAAAAACAAGCAAAACCAAAAAACATTACTAGACATTAAAAGAAAAATAATATATATATATATATTAAACATAAATACATGTCCGCAACACAAATGAAGTATGAGTACTCAACAATAACAACATGATATTAACATCCATTACACACAATATGAATCTATTTCCCTGTTGTGCATACTTCCCATTTAAGGAACCCCCAAAAAAGGATAAGTGCTTACCAGACCTCCTTGGGGAATCTGAGTGCCTCACATGTGTGGCCCAGACCACATCAGATGGGATGATGGTTTTGAGGGGATCCTCATACTCAAGGTAAGTGGTGATGTAAGGGGACCCACATCCTGTCCCGTGTGCTGACTTAGGCCCTGATTCAGACCCACTCGCGAGCGGCTGTCCGCTCGCAAGTGGGTCGATGGTCTGCACTGAGCATGCGCACGACGGCGGGAGCTCCGTCGTGCGCATGCGCCAAACGTGACGAGCGAAGGACTTTCCTTCGCTCGTTGTGTCTGATCAAAGGGGGCGTGCTGTCGATGTTGATTGACAGCATGCGCCCTTTGGTGGGTGTGCCGGGGGCGTGCCTCCCTGACGGGGGTGTTCCCAAGGGAACGCCTACCGTCAGAAGCCGGCCCACTGACATCACTAGTGATGTCAGTGGGAGTGATTTTGGCTCTGATAGAGCCAAAATCACTTCGGGCCTTGCGGTTGAAAACCTCAACCGCAGGCTCCGGCTCGCAGTGGCGATGGTCGCGATGGTAACGACCATCGCGGCCATCAAACTGCATGCTCGTACAGGCTGTGGGTGGTGACCCACAGCTATATGAGCGTCCAGGAGGACGCTCCATAATTATGGAGGGCGGCCCTCATTCAGAGCGTGCGCTCTGCTCAGAGCGTACGGCTCTGAATGAGGGCCTTAGTCTCTTTTGCCATTTTGTCATTGACACGACAATTGATGTTGTAGAAGCATTTGCGGCAGTTGTCAAAGGTGCAGCATGCAGACCTCTCCGCATTGACCACTGTGATGGCAGCCTGCCAGAAGAAGACCTCCATCATCTGTGCCATGTTTTCAGCAAAGATGAAGCACACATTGCACCCGGACAAGGCTCCTCCTCACTCTCATTGGCAGAAGAAGTTGACCCATGAGCTGCCACCTCCTCAACCTCCTCCACCTCCCCAACCTGAATAATCTCATTGTCAGTCATACTGACAACAAACAAACAAACAAACAATAAACACAAAAAATTGAAGACAAACAAACACACTCTTCTCCTTCCACCATAGAACACACAGCACACACCCCATAGACACACACACAAACACTGACAATAGACTTTACAAAAAGACAAGGATGGAAAAAATAGACAGACGTATAAATGACAGCACAATAAGAAACCCAAGACAACTTACACACAGTACAGCCCTCAGAAATTGCAAAGAACTGGATGGAAAAATAATGACCTTTGTTTTTCCCCCAGACTGCCTCTCCAGTAACAATGGAGGAACCAGCAGAGTCTATGCAGATTAGAGCATTCAGACTTCCAGCAGGAGAAAAACACAGGAGATGGACATTAGTCCTATGTCTCTATTGTCACAACAAGAACCACATTGCTTATGTCTGTCCATACAAGTTGGTAAACGAAAGAGCCTAAATGAAGTGGATGAGATTAATTTGGGTGTACATCTAGTCTCTTCTAAAAATTCTGTGTTAGTACTGTATCTGCTCAGTTATCAGTCAAACAGCATGCAATGGATATCTCTGTTTTTGTGGATAGCAGAGTAGCAAGAAATTTTCTGGATATTGATTTTGCACAGTCTCTACAAATATCATATCTGGAAATATCTCCTGCAATTATCATTTGTGGTCTCAACGGTAATCCTCTCCTAAATGAAAAGATCCAGTTTGAGACTCCTCCTCTTCATGTACCCATGGTCTTTCTGCACACTGAAAACTTGGGGCCTGATTCAGACCCGATCGCAAGCGCACAGAGCTCGCAAGCGAGTGGATGGTCCCCCACTGCACATGCGAATGCCGGAGCCGGCTCCGGCGTGCACATGTGCGAACCCCAGCGAGTGATGGCAGCTCCGTCGCTCCTGGACTCACTACAAGATTGGGCGGCTGTCAATATTGATTAACAGCTTGCCCCATTTTGTAGGTGGGGAGGGGGGGTGGCTGTGCAAACAGAGGCATTCCTCAAGGAACACTTGCCATTTTGGGGCGGCCCCACTGACATCACAAGTGATGTCAGTGGTAAGCTTCCGGCTCTATTAGAGCCGGAAGCTCACTTGGGCTTGTGGCAGATGAGAAGGGTCTCATCACAAGCCCGATGGTCATGATGGTTGAGACCATCGCGACCATCACCTGGCCACCTGTAAAAGCTGTGAGTGGTCACCCACAGCTTAGCGAGCGGCCAGGAGGCCAGCTCCAATAAAAAAAATGCCCTGATTCAGGGCGAGCGCTCTGTAAGAGCATCTGGCTCTGAATCAGGGCCTTGGTCTTCTGCTTAGTACACTGTCCTATGGTCCCTGTCATTTTGGGACACCCTTGACTGAAGGATAACAATCCAGTCATTAACCGGGAGACAGGGGAGATTGTCCAATGGGGTACTAAGTGTTCAGCCAAATGTCTGCCCTTGCCAGTTTGGATTGCGCAAAACAAATGTTTGAATTCCTGCCTCTTCAATACCAGAATTTGCAGGTGTTCTCACAAAACAAAGCGGATATTTTAACTTCTCACAGGGATTATGATTTTTGCTATTGAATTGATGCCAGGTACTTGTCTACTGAAATGAAGACTGTATGCATTGTCCATTTCAGAAAAAAGCTATGGATGACTACATAAAGTATAATCTGAGCAAAGGGTTTATTAGACCTTCTAAATCCCAAGTAGGTGCATGGTTTTTCTTTGTAGGAAAAAAGTATGGCAGCCCAAGACCCTGCATTGATTTTAGGGACCTAGACAAAATCACAGTCAAGAACAACTTTGATCTCTGTGTTTTTTTTCGACCAACTCAGAGAAGCTACCATCTTCCCTAAAATTGATCTGTGAGGTGCCTACAATCTCATCCACACTAAGGAAGGCAATGAGTGGAAAACAGCATTTAATACTCAATCAGGACATTATCGGTACTTGGTCAAGCACTTCAGTCTTTCTAATGCACCTGCAGTTTTTAAGGACTTAATTGTTGATTTTCTTTGTTAATATCTGGGACTATTCACGTTAGTTTATCTGGATGATATTCTAATTTACTCTCAGAATTTGAAGCAATATAGAATTCATGTCAAGCAAGTTCTGTTGAAGCTTTGTGAACACCAGCTATATGGGTACAGCCCGCAAATTTGAAGCCATCCAAAGGATTCTAGGCTTTATGAATTACTATAGGAGGTTCATCTGTTTTTTTTATCTGGCTGCAACAATCACTGCTTTGATGAAAAATGGAGCTGATATTGCCAAGTGGTCCCAGCGAGCTATATATGCCTTTAAAATCTTACAACAAGCCTTTGCCTTGGCCCCAGTTCCATACCAACCAAAGCCTGTATGACCTTTGGTGGTTGATGTAGGGACCTTAGAAGTCACTGCAGGAGCCACTCTATCCCAAAAGGATCCTGTGGATAAAAAATTAAATCTGTGTGCATTTATGTCCCAAAAAATGTTCTTCTGCAGAGTTTAGTTATGTTAGAGAGATGAGTTATGATGTAGGCAATCGAGAGCTGTTGACTATCAAATGGACCCTTAAAGATAGGAAGCACTGGCTGCAGGGGGTTAAACATACCATTTTGGTAATCACTGATCATAATAATCAGTTATACATTGAATCACCGAAGAGATTGAACTCTAGACAGGGACGGTGGGTTCTGTTCTTTACTCAATTAAATTCTGTCATCAACTATAGACCCCAGTCTAATAATGTCAAAGCAGAGAACTTGTCACACAGCTTCATTTGTGAACATAAGACAGTGGTGTCCAAGATGCAGATTATTCCTGCAACATCTATTCATGCTGGTTTAGCACACTCAACTTCAAGCTCAGCAGAAACTCTAGAAGGACATTTGTATGTACCATGAATGTTTGCGGATGCCATTTTGTATAAATTCCATGCCAATGAAGTGTCCAGGCATCCTGGTAATTCAAGGACTTTGTGGAGTTGTTGTCCTGTTCAGTCTAGTGGACCTCCATTACTCAAGATGTCAAAGAATTTGTTCAAGTGTGTGAGAATCTGTGCCAAATATAAAAGTCCTTGAACACTTCCTGTTGGACAACTTATGCCTTTGGCATTTCCCACCAAACCATGGTCACATATTTCAATGGATTTTATTGATGAATTGCCCAGATCCTCCAGGTTGTGAATCCATTTGGTTGGTGGTAGACCACTTTAGCAAGATGGCTCATTTTCTCCCACTGACCAAGCTTCCTTTTACCAAAGCACTTGCTTAAATATTTATCAAGCATATCTTTAAGTTGCATGACAGTGGACATCATGTCTGACAGGGTTACCCAGTTCATCGCCCAGTTTTGGAACAATTTTTGTGCAGCACTAGGAATTAGTCATCTGAATACCACCCACAGTCGAATAGACAGACAAAACAAGTACATCAGTCATTAAAACAATATCTAAAATGTAACATTTCTAAAATTCAAAACAACTGGTTGGGGCATTTACCGCTGGCAGAGTTCATTTATAACAATGCATGTCATTCATCCACTAAATTTTCTCTGTATGTTTGTATTTATGAATACCTTCCTAGAGCAAATTAATTGCAATCACTAATGCCTGGTGCAGTAACTTGCAATGTAAACACAACTTCTCATCTCAAAGTTATCTGGACGAAAGTACATTTTGCACTCAACAAGGCTTCATTCCGCTCAAAAGTCTTTGCAGATAGACTTCGCATGCCATGCATTTTTAAAGTGAGTGACAAAGTATGGTTGTCCACCTGGACCATTAAACTTTGACAACCATCACAGAAGTTTGGTCCCAGACACATTGGACCATTCCAAAACATCAAACAAGTGAATGCAGTGGCTTTCTGTCTTAAGCTAACCAAATCCCCTAAGTTCCTCAACATGTTCCATCGTCTCTGTTGAAACCAGTGTTGGTGTCCAAGAAATTCAAGTCTGTCTGGCCTAATAGACCATCTCCAGTAATTGATCTAAGGCCATCAAGAATACATTGTGGAAATATCCTGAATTCCAAATATGTCAGTGGACATGTTCATTTCTTGGTACACTGGGAGGGATATGAACCAGAGGAAATGGGTTCCCGGAAAAAATCTGCACGCAGACACCTTAAAGGAAGCATTCTTCAGGTAGTTCCCAGATAAATCCAGGTCAAGGGGTTCTTTAACCCCTCCTTAAGGAGAGGGTACTATTATGAGCCATCATGACAGTTCTGTGAACATGCAGCACTCATTTGCACATAGTGGTAATTACCAGAGGCTGGTCTCATTTGTTCAAATGGGATTGGCTCTGACTTCTGTTATAGGGCAGCCAGCCCATTCCTGCATTGCCAGAGATAGTTTCTTGTGGAAGTTGTGCTATCTGGCCCCTGTCCCTGTATCTGCTATTTGGTATTCCTGGTTCCTGTCCTGGCTCTGCCTTGCATTACCTGTACCTGTTGCAAGTAGAGAACTGCACCAAACCCTGTGTTTTGGTTTTGGATCTGTATCCCTTTATTTGTTTTGGTGTTGGTTTTGGATCTATATGTTTTCCTAAAAAATCATAGAAACAGCTAAAATCACATACAGATGTACCCAGCTAGTTTGTTGCTCCATACACCATGTAGCACACCATGCTTCTTGCTCCACACAGTGGGCCTGATTCAGAGCAAAACACTCTGACCAGAGCGCTCGCTGAACACTCGTCCTCATGGTCGCTCGCATAGCTGTGGGTTACCACCCACAGCTATAGCGAGCGTCCATGATGATGGTCGCGATGGTCTTGACCATCGCGACCATCGGGCTTGCGACAGAGACCCTGCGGTAGGGTCTCGCTGCCGCAAGCCCTGGAGTGATTTTGGCTCTATCAGAACCAAAATCACTCCCACTGACATCACTAGTGATGTCAGTGGGGCCGGCTTGAGATGGTAGGTGTTCCCATGGGAATGCCTCCATCTGGCAGGCACGCCCCTGGCACGCCCACCAAAGGGGGCGTGCTGTCAATCAACATCGACAGCACGCCCCCTTTGGTGCGAGACCCGGAGCGATGGTGAGCCTGTCACTCGCCGGGTCTCACGCATGCGCACGATGGAGCTCCCTCCGTCGTGCGCATGCGCAGTGGGGAACATCGACCCACTTGCGAGCGTCCTGCATTTTCTGTATCACCACCCGATGACTGACAGACAGAAGCTGTGATTTGGTACACTGTAGTACAGCATTTTGCTCATGGAATCAGAGCTGGATTCAGAGCTGTAGAAGAATGTCTAATAAAGTTTTAAATCATTACATTAAGTGTGTGAGTCCTGTACTTTTTAATAAAAATATTTCACATGCACGCACAGCTCACTTGCATCAATGTCGGCACTGTTGGTGCTGGCCCAGACTTAGACACTATAGTGATTTCATGACTTTAGAAAGTAGTAGCTGGCTCTGTTTAAAAGTGGGGATTCTGTATTACAAACTGACTGTGCTTTTTAAGATGCACACTTGCTGCACTGTCGGCATGTCGGTGCTGTGGTGGCTGCCAGCTCCAGGGGCTGCACATGGGATCTCTGGTGCATGCCCAGTGGAGCCACTCCATATGCCATGTAGCACCCTGCTAGTTGCGCTATGCTGTGGCATATGAGTCTCATAGTACTGTGCATGCCCAATGGAGATGATCAAGAGTGACAGTGCATCAGCACTGCACTGATTCTCTGCATGCTGTAGACAACTGATGCAGCTTTTTACATGGCTGGCATGTATGGGCTAGGGTGAGTCCCGGGTTTGATCCCTGGTAAGGGACATTTAAAAAAAAAAAATTCAGAAATCTTAACTACAGGACTTGGTGGTGTGTGCATTCTGTCATTTATATAGGTGTCTGTGTTGACCAAAAATACACACTCCCAGCATTGCATATATACCAAGCAGTTGAAAATCAGTATTTTTATCAAAGCCAATGGAACTCAATACATTGTCCACAATTTTATACCACCTGGCATTTTTATGCTACTTTATGCCACTGTACTGTACTGCTGATGCACTCTGTGCTCAAGAAAGAGGTGTGCAGCGCTGCATACACCATGTAGTGCCCTGCTAGTAGCGCTATGCTGTGGCGTATTGAGTCTCATAGTACTGCGCATGTCCAGTGTGGTCAGGAGTCACACACACTGCCTCCCAGACTTAGATACTATAGTGATTTCATGACTTTAGAAACTAGTAGTGGGCTCTGTTTGAAAGAGGGGTCTCTGGATTACAAACTGACTGTGCATTTTAAGGTGCACACTTGTGGCACTGTCGGCTCTTTGGTGGCTGCCAGCTCTGGGAGTTAAACATGGGCTCTCTGGTGCATGCCCAGTAAAGCCGCTCCATATGCCATGTAGCGCCCTGCCCTATGCTGTGGCATATTGAGTCTTATAGTACTGTGCATGCCCAGTGGAGCTGATTGGGAGTGACAGTGCATCAGCACTATGCTGATGCAATGCATGCTGTACACAACCGGTGCGGCTTTTGACATGGCTGGTGTGTATGGGTTAGTGGTATGGGTGACTGCAATGCAAGCATGATCATCGTCGATGTGGTCCCAATTTGTAATACAGTATGACCCTCTCTGCAGAACTTGACCCTCCCCTTGGTGCTTAACCCTAACTGTCCCTTCTAGGGCCTCACCCTAGCCATCCAGTAAGCACCTGCTGTAACATAACAAATGCACTGAACATTTAACTTAACAAAAGGCAAGTTGACTCAGCATACTGTGTGTGGCGATAATGACTGTATTTTGTCATCAAAAATATTTTGGCAACATTTCATCCATTATTATCTATTGCTATGTTGGCAAATAGTGTTTCCATCATGAGTCCCAGTCCAACTTTTGCCTCCAAAGTATGCTAAGGGCAGCAATTCTAGCAGCAGGGTGCTGATCCTGGCACCCTGCAAGCCAAAAGCATGGCTTGTGGGGTGGTGACAGTGCTGCCCACAGAGCTTCTGCGTGAGGTGGCACCACTTCGGCAAACAGTATCTACTGTAGTTATGTAGTATACTGTATATTTTTTTACCATACCATGTTGGTCCCTATTTCTGGCTTGGTGACCGTGGAGTTTACGAGCTAAAAGGTGAGAAGCTTTATTCCTGGCAGTATAGAACTTGTGACATAATCGAGTAAGGGCTAAGTGCTTGCGGAGCATAAACAGTTTTTGTAGCAGCTGTCGGACATCTTGCAGTTGTTTACGTAACAACCTAGTAGGGTGGGCCTGATTCAGAGATTCCAAGGATCGAAGGGAAGACTCCAAATCGATTTGTGATTTACAGGAGCGAGCTTTAAGTTTGGATAGAGGTGCCACGAAGTATCACCTTCAGGGCACACCAATATGGAAAAACTGAAGTGTCTGAAGGGGAGTTGGTCTGAGTATATAGCGTTAGAGAATCCGTAAGGGCCTTTGGAATCTCAGGATCATGGAGATGGTAGTCAGGAAAATGCCAAGGGCATGTAGGGGGAAAATGTTTATCAGTATTCCAGGACCATAGAAGGGGAGCATGATCGGACCAAGTGATGGGGATCATTTTAATTATCTTAGTGGACTGGAGGATCCTTTTATCCAGAAGAATAAGATCTATTCTGGAGTAGCTATTATGGAGAGAAGAGAAGAAAGTATAGTCTCTCTCATCTGTGGAAAGGGTGCACCAGGCGTCATACAAGTCAATCTCAGCTAACAGTTTCTTAAAAGCAAGTGAGGGGGCCACATCAGTATTAGGGTACCTTGACAGACCTTATCAATTTCTTCAAAAATTTCTCTCAGGAAAGGGACCTGGCGAGAATTGGGAGCATATATAGAGACTATGGTAACTGGAACTTCCTCAACAATGCCAGTAAGGATAAGGAAATGCCCATTTTTATTTTAAATTTTCCTATGTAGTACAAACGGGGTATTTACATGAAATAAAATAGCGACCCCTTTCCGTTTGGATGGGCCATTAGCGTTATAGCAGGTAGGGTACCTATGGTCTTTAAATATGGGGGGTGCAGCAGAAGAGAAATGCGTTTCCTGTAAGGCCACAATATGCTGATGAAAAGTGGAGAGAGCTAATCAACATTTATGTGGGGAGTTAAGTCCCTTGACATTTAGGGAAAAAACCTTAGCCATTTATAGTCATACAGTTGTGTGAACACCGTGGATATACCTGTTATTAAAGACAAAAAAAAAGATAAAAACATATCTTTAAGAAATGGGAAAGAAAAAAAAGGTTGAAACAGAATCAAATCAAACAGCCCAGTATATCGGGCCACAGTAGTTGCCGTGGGGGGAAAAAATGGCAAAATGGTTAACATGTGGGGAGTGGACTGTTCCAATACCCAACCAGAGACCTCATATATAAAAACATACAAACATTGTAAAACATAGAAAATACAATATTGGCAGTATATCATATATAGTTGAAAACAGTATACAACAAGTATAACACTGCGCATTGGAGTTACAACTGTGAGGTGGGATGTGCTGCTGAATGGGGGGGGTGTCTTCCCTCCCTTGATAGCAGGTAAACAGAAATACAATGTATTCAGCACACTATCCCTCTATGCAAAATAACTGAAAAGCAAGTGTATAATGTAGTCCAAAAATTTTTATTTATTGTATTTGACACTAATAAATAGCATGCATGAATAAAAACAGAGCTTGGCTGTTAATTCTCCCTGGGTGGGTAAGAAATGTATGGCTTGTGGAGGGGCTTGCTGTCCGCAAGACAAATGGGAGGTTTGGGTGGATGGGACTGTCTCTTATAGATAACGTGGCATCCCGCTGTTATCTGAGTGAATATAGTCACTGGGTAGCTGGATGGGTCGGTGCCCGGGTGGTCTTCAGTGCAGGTGGGAGACCTCTGGGGCCATGGGGCTAGGTGTCTGGACTAGTAGGTCAGAGCTAGATCCGGACCCATCTGGTGAGAGATGAGACACCGGGGTCACAGTGTGTAGCCTGTCGCTGCCGTCTGTGGGGAGGGGAGAGCTGGTCTGCGACCCTCGTTGGTCTCAACCAGGCTGACCCCTCCACTTCAGATGCCTCACCTCTCACTCACTGCCTGACATGGCTGGATCCCTCCAAGACCTGTCCTCTTCGTCCGCGCTTCCTGCTGAGCATTCTCCATCTGTGTGGCTGGAGTGTCTGATCTCCGTCCTTGTGCTGCTACTTCCGCATCCGGTGATGCTGTGGGCGTCACGTAACTGAATCCGTCTATGGCAGGCTAGAAGGATGTTAGCGCTGCGATGTGTCAACTCTGTGGATGGAACAGCAAGTCCAAATAGTAAAAGGATGAATGGGGTCTGGAATTGGGATGTGTGCTCCAATGCGTTTCTACCCCTTGGGGTCTTCCTCTGGGAGATAATTGAAAACAGAACTATCAGTACTGCCGAGGACAAGAAATAAAATAGAAACAGTATAAACAGTACAATATCAACATATAAGACATTTCTCAAAACCTATACGTAAAATTAACATCCTAGTTACTATAGCAAATAGGATGTAATAAAATAACAAGCACCATAGTCGCAAATCCTGTGATATAACATAGGCCAAAGTTATCAATAAATCAAGGCCTAAGGCCTATATATACTTGCGGCTAAGAAAACCAATGCATAGCGTCCCGGAGCGGAGCGACCAACAGAAACAGGAACAATAGGAATGTCTCGTCTGGAAGGGTCAAACATTGTTGGTGCTACAATAGGCTACCAGGTAGCAACCCAGTCCAGAAATATGCATATAATTCAACCAATAAATTAACAAATGAGACTGTATAAATCCAGGAAATCTTCATCCAACTTGGGTCCATTCCAACTGAATGGGATTAGGAGACACTGATGCAATAGAGACAGGGATTTTCCACTCTGATAGCAGCTTGTCACCGGCCTCCAAAGACAAAATGACGAACGTGGAGCCGTCTTTCCATTACAAAAGCTTCACGGGAAACCCCAGCGATATTGGATAAAATTATCACGAAGAGCCTTGGTGATAGGTTGGAAAGATCTATGTTTGTTGATGGTATGGATCAAGAGATCTGGGAATAGTTGGAGATTATTAAGGACCTCTGTGTCTTCTGCCAGCCATGCAGCTCTAAGGACATCTTCCTTAATATGGAAAAAATGAAGGCGTAGCAAAACATCTCAGGGGGAACTGTTAGGGGCTTTTCGGGGTTTAGGGAGGCAATGGATGCGGTCAATTAACAGGTCGCAGACCTCAGCAGATGGTAATAATTTCTGGAAAAGTGTCAGGGCAAAGTCCTGGAGACCATCATTAAGCACAGATTCCAGGACCCCTCTTATCTTAATATTATTTCTCCTGGATCTGTCCTCTAAGTCAGCGAGTTTATCCTTAACCACTGTTAATTCCATTAGGACAGAATTATGGGAGGTGAGAAGATCGTTATGGGAGGACACAAGTTCTTGCATCTTTATTTCTAAAAGGTTAGTGCGGTCACCCACATTCGTTACTTCAGCAGATAATTGTTTAACTGAGGTTTGGAAGTCAGAGGTGAGATCTGTCTGGAACGCTTGGAGCATCTGATGGAGCATACGGACTGTAAGCAGTGCATCAGTAGTGAGGTCCAGACTGGTCATGAGACTGGATGGGGAAGCGGCCATGGAGGTGGACACTACCGAGGTCTTCCTGGCAGATATAGCGTCAGGAGTTTTTGTGAAACAAATTTAATAGGGGGTGCAAGGGTAGAGAGTTTGCCTCGTTTGGCAGGCATAACAGTCTTCAGAGGTTGGAGGCACAGGTGGTGTCAGAAAAATAGGGACTGCACGTAAGTTGGTCTTAGAGATGCTGGATTATGGTGTCATATAGGGAGGAGATGTATATATATGTCAGCAAGTATGTATGGAGTGTTGAAGATCACTTTAGGAGGATAGTAGTAGCAGAGGTTCAATCACATTCATACATATTTTAATATGTGCAGGTCTATTTACTGAATATTATTTCATTTTATTATACTTTTTATTTATTTTTTTTAACTCATCATTTATTCTTTGTGTTTGTGATTTTAGTGTTATTAAATTGTAAAATTATCATGACCCACTGTCTATTTAGTGATCACTTTATCTATTTTAGCACTGATTTTTTTTACATTTTGTAGATCACAGACAGCACTGAAACTACACTTTTAATTCCAAATACTTCTCCAGAGGAGCCCTGTTGAAAAGCTCTGACTGCTCCTGGCTGCACATCTGGGTCTATCATCGGATCTCTAAGAGAACTAGACACTGGTCACATGCTATCTTAGTTTTCCTTATCATAGGCAGCAACTGTTTATTACACTAGTGCCTGATTTACACAAACAACATCACCATCAACAACATCATCATCAACATCCTTATTAGTGTCAGCTCCACAAATATCCTGCTTATCCTGGTGCACTTCCACAGAAGCATACTCGATTTCTATGTCAGAATGTTGACTTGTAGTTAAATCATCATAAGAGGCAGAACCACCAGTCATAAATAAAGGCAAAGGCTTTAGCCTTTCCTTGCCTCTTCGTGTGGTGAAAGGCATGTTGCCAATATTATGTGTTTATGCAGCTAAATTTCCCTTTGATTTTTTTCTTAAACACTGTAAAAGATTGGTTCTTTGATTTAGATGCCCTGACTTAAGCCCTATATGCCCTTGGACATCAGCTTTAGTAGATGATGTAAACAGACTAGTATCGTCATGACTGGTGACACTGGCAGCAGCTCCATCACTAGTATGTGGTTCCTGCTCTCCTCTCAACTGATCATTTTCTATAGCAACCAACACAAATAATGTGTGATACAGCACACATGTAAGTTTGTACCAGTTTTACATTTTTCACTGTGGTATCAATGACCTACAGTGTCACAATATATTTTAGGAATCAAAAAAGAATAACACATTGCGATACCACTTACAGTGTCACAAGATTTTATGAGTTAAAGACTGCGCGACCACTTACAATGTCACAATATTTTCTTAAGAATTATAATAACACACTGAGTTACAATTTATAGTGTCACAATACGTGGATGAAAAACTGCGGCCTGGACAGCAGTGTCAGCAAACAATAATAGCGTAGCTAGCACACACATGAAAAAAAACTTGAAAAAAATATATTTTGAAAATTTTTGTGGAATGATAATTTTATTTAACTTTTATTTATTTTACACTTGGGAAGAGCACCCAGGACAAGGCAGCAGCCCCTTGATGAACAACGCAGCACCCCTTTATGGACAACAAAGCACCCCTGCGGAGTGCAGATGGACCACCTGAAGAGTCTCAAATACATGGATGGTAAACTGCGGTCTGGTCGGCAGTGTCACCGAACAATAATTGTTTTTACATTGGGGAAGAACACCCCTGGATGAGGCAGCAGTCCCTTGATGAACAACACAGCACCCCTTTATGGACATCAAAGCACCACTGCGGAGTGCGGATGGACCACCTGCAGAGACACAAATACATGGATGATAAACTACGGTCTGACTGGCAATGTCTCCGAACAATAATAGCGTAGCTAGCACACACAAATTTTTTTAAAAAGGATCTTTTTATTTTTTATTTTTTGGGGAATGATATTTATTAGTTTTAACTTTTATTCTTTTTACACTGGAGAAGAGCACCCCTGGTTTGACAGAGCATCCCTGGATGACACAGCATTCCTTTATAAACTTCAGCTCTAGTCCCTTGATTGACAGGACAACAGTGACACAGCAGCACCCCCCACTTTATGTACTACAGCCCCAGCCCGACAACACTGCACCCTTGAACAACTACAACAATGCACCCTTGAACAACAGAGAAGAACAGAGCCCCTTGATTTACAGAACAGTGACACAACAGCACCATCCCACTCTATGTTCTGCAGCCCCAGCCAGACAAAAGTGCACTCTTGAACAAAAGAGAAGAACAGAGCATGTCTGTTCTGTACACTCTCTACAGCCAGAATGAAAATGGTGCCGATTACTGGGACATTTATAGAATCCAAAACCCGCGAGCAGGATGATGACATTTTGCCTCATTTTGGATTCTAAATTAGGTGGGAAAACCCAAGCCATACTCGGATCCTACTCGGATCACCTATGTTAGGGTGGGTCCGGATCTCGAAGAACTGGACCTGCTCATCTCTAGTTGCAAGTATACCGTATACCTGTAACATTCATTGTGCTGCAAATCCACTATGCGAGTCATTTGTGATGTGTACTGCTGCTATTCCATTCTGCAATATATGGACATATATCTTGCTGCTATTATACTCTGTTAAACACACACTGGTTAATATATTTCTATTCCATTGTGCAAAATATGTTATGCTGCAATTCCATACTACCAGCTGCATATATATCTGAGTTTATTGCTATACCGCAAAAAGGAGAGGGGGGAGGAGCAGGTGCACACTATAAGCACTAAGAATACAAATGATCAAAATATCTATAATAGACTGCAATAATTAGCATGGTTTTAAATGTAAGGTTTCTTAGTACATGTTTGGCCAAAGATGTTTGCCCACCTACCATGTCACGGTGAACCTTATACAGGTGGGTCCCTAACATCGCTAATACTAACACACTAATTAATTTATCTAGGTCTTACCTATCATAGAGCCCATTAGATGTGTGTATTGCAGTAGCCCTGCCTAGAGTGACCTCGGGGACTAATACAAATACAGGGAAGATTCATTACACTAGCTTTATTTTACTTAAGCTGCCCACCCTCCAGTGTGAACTCAGAAAGAGTGTATAATAAAGCTCGGAACCTACAGAGTGAGCAGCCTAGGAGGTTACTTCTCAAAAATGTGGACAAACTGATGTTTACCAAAATGGACTTCAAATTCTAAGAGAAATGCCTAATACAAGTTTAAATATTGTGTGATGACGATATTCACAACAGTGATAAGTTTGATCATAAAAGTGATAATAATGACACTTGTGATGAGCATTGGTAGGAGATGAGAGCTGGGCAAGGGCCTACCATGCTAATGAGAAATTTAGGCCCCAGGGGTAAATTTACAAAGATTCATGTCTGGCCACTAATTGCTATCGTGTGCGAGTTTACCCTGATTTTGCAACTCAAAGTTTTACTAAAAGCTAAGACATGTGCAAAAATGCAATCACGCAGAGATAGGTGGCCAAACACACAAATATAAATTAGTAGACCATTGAACCAACATGCAAGTACTTTCTATAGACAGGAATACAACTCACAGATTTACTAAGAATTGTGGGCTCGATTCAGACCCATTCGCTAGGCTGTGTTCGCTCGCAGCCGGGCGATTGTTGCAAACTGCGCATGTGTATTAGCCACAGAGTGCATGCACAAACCAGTCACTGTAATCGGGAGACGATCGCTCTCTGCATATTGCCACAGCTCTAGTTTGAGTTACAAAACTGGGCATCTGTGTGTGGTGACTGGGGCAGGTCTGTCTAAATGTGGTGTTCATGCACTAGCACAGGCGTGGCTGGGCATTTTTACACCAACTTAAGGGTGTGAATAATTAAGATGTAGCATCAACATAAGCGTAATACGAGAGAAATAAAGGCAGCAGTGTTCGCAGTGCTTGCATTATCCTAGAGTCTACCTTAAGCACTGCGTGGGGGTTTGATGTCACCCAGTGGTACCAATGTTTTCATACACTTCCTGGAGATGACATCTGAAAGTGGGCGTCTTTACTCCAGGCTGCTGGGCATCTAACTTCACCCGGCGATCGCATCTTCAGACGTAGGAGGCGTCCTCATACCTTAGTGTTCGAACACATCATTTGCATATTTTCTTTCCTTAAGGCAGCGAACGAATGCATCTTAGCGAGCCGGTCTTAATTAGCTCCTCTGTTTCAAAACACGATAGAACATGGAGCAGAATAGAATAAATCAATAGTGGCTGTGTGTTCTTCTGCGGCACTGCACAGAAAAGAAAGATCTGTGCAGTGCTTTTGTGTGTACAGTGTAAGGAAAGTGTTAGCCCAGAGCTGGTTACTGGATATACGGGGGAACCCCACACAGTGTTTATTGAAGCACTGCACAGATCTGACTTATTGGTATCACCATCAAAGCAAAATGGACCGGCAAATACGATCATTAGTAAATCTGTGATTTGGGTCAGAAAAAAAATATGGGTATCTTATTGTTGCCCAGCATGTTTAAAAATGGCCAGACATGATCCTTAGTAGATTTACCAATAACTGCAAGTGATACTGGGGCATTAGTCTTATTTGTACATTTATGCAAATGTATATAGATTTTAACTATTAAAGCAGTTTTCTCTTTAGCCTGTATAGTTAATGAAAAAAATGATGTCATTAGCACTGTGCAAATTGTGAAAAATTAATATTTGCATCCATTTAAAACATACAAACTTGAATTTATGTTATGCATTGAGCCTGATAGCTGTTAAGAAGTACAGCTATCTGTATTCTCCCTCTAAAGGGCAAAGTATGATCAGTGCAAAGTTTTGACTGCGAAAGATTAGTTTAAAGGATTATTAAAGTATATCTAAGGCTTAAGCAGCAGAGAAAAGGAAGCCAATGTGTAATCACAATATGACAGCCTGGATCACTGTGTGATTAATAAAGTTGACATCATTTTCATTAATCTGTACAATGGCATTTTAATATTTTATATGATTAATTTTTTGGCTTTATTCTGTCTGTAGGTATTGTAATAACATTGACCTCATTCTCTTATCTAAAGTATATGAAAAACTGATGTGGAAAGCCATGTTGGGATCAAGCGGCTGATCCCAGCATCAACACAGCAGGAGGAGATATGTCCCCTTTGGCACACATCAGCATTTGGGGCTGGGATGCTGTTTCTGCTCCCAGCACCGGGTAAGTAGACGCGGCGGGTACCTGGTGAAGGGACCGCCTGGTCCCTTCTACCAGCAGCAGCGTTACAGAGGTGGCAGGAGAAGCTTGGCTCCGGATGCAAGCTAAGCAAAGCTCGCCATCCGGAAGCCAAGAAGCGGCGGCTGGTGTTTGGCTCTGGTTGCAAGCCGAACACGGCTTGCGGACCAGCAGCCAATAGGAGGCAGATGCGAAGAGCCAATCACGGCTCACCACATCATAACCCTGCCTACTCACAGTGTCTTGTATCAGACGCCACTGAGCAGGATACTGCAGTCCGTTGGTGGATTGGGAGCAGAGAAGACCTCCCAAAGAAGGTGCAGCAAGTGTTGGGCCACCGGTATTAACCCCTCCCTAGACCACCAGGGTTGTCAGGCACTAGGCTTGTATGGCATATTCAGGCATTAGGCCTGTGGCCATATAGGCGGGCAAAGGCCTGGGCACAGTAGCGGGCATTAGGCACTATAGGGATCAATTGACCCAATTAGGTGTAAGTGACCTGGGTTCTAGGCCCAGGTCACTAAGGAATAAAGTAGGCAGGCCCTAGGCCCATGGCCATAACCAGGCTTAGGCCTGTACCCAATCAGGAAGGCACTAGGCCCAAGTCAGAAGTTCCTTGGTTAGGCAGGCCCATAGGCCTGAGCCCTAAATAGAGTGGATCTGGGAACTAGGCCCAGATCACTGAGGTGGGCCCCACAGTCAGGCAGGCCCGTAGGCCTGAGCCATCATTTTAAAAAGGGGACTCTGGAAAGTAGGCCCAAGTCCCTCCTGTGCCCCGCAGTAGGCAGGCACAAAGCCTGAGCCGCCAGCCCATTGAAAGTGGTCCTGGGCAGTAGGCCCACACCACAGGTATAGTAAGAGGTGTGAGCAGTTGTGCAACTCTCACCCTCCAATTACCCCGTGGAGAGCTGTCAGGCTCCCACCATAAGGTAATTTCCCAGTTACCAAGAAGAGGAGTTGGCCAGCTCGAGTTAGGCAGATAACAAACATTTAAAGGGCAGCACCATGTTTTGCTCTTGCGTGATTACCGTCTGTGATTGTTTAGTTTATTGTTATACATGCCGCACTACACACACTGTAGGTTGAGGGCAATGTTGTCACAGTATGTGTAGTATCATGACAAAGGTTTAGGCCCTGCACAGCTGTGGTGTGTATCTCCTTATAGGGACTTGTAGGCGAGTGACCGGATGAAGAGTAAGAGTGGACATGGTGAGAAATATCTGAGTGTACTGTCTCTCACTGTCTGTTTGTACCTATATCAATCTATATATATACTCCTCCAAAGTCCATAGGGGCTGGCTGGACTGTGCTGTGCAGTCAGTTGTCCATAGGGGCTGTATCCACTCCAAAGTCCTGTGCAGTGTCCCAGTCCTAATGGGGTGCTGTAGTGTTGTCCAGGGGGTGCTCTGTCCATCAGGGGTGCTCCCCCCAAGTGCTAAAAAAATAATATTTTTTCTGTGTTTGTGAATTGTGTGCACTGTGGCTGCACGTGCATCAACAAAGGAGCAGCGCCAAGTGAGCACCTGTGTCCCATAAGTAAAGGGCAGGCTGGCTTGTCCGTTAAAGGGTGCTGTAACCCCCAAAGTACACTCCAAACCAAATAAAAAAATATTTTCTGTGTTTGTGAATTGTGTGCGCAGTAGCCGCACATGCATCAACAAAGTAGTGCCAAGCGTGCGCCTGCTGTGTCATAAGTAAAGTGCCAGCTGGCTTGACCATTAAAGGGTGCTGTAACCCCCAAAGTACACTACAAACCAAAAAAATATATATTTTCTGTGTTTGTGAATTGTGTGCGCTGCAGCCGCACGTGCATCAACAAAGTAGTGCCATGCGTGCGCCTGTGTCATAAGTAAAGGGCCGGCTGGCTTGACCATTAAAGGGTGCTGTAACCCCCAAAGTACACTCCAAACCAAATAAAAAAATATTTTCTGTGTTTGTGAATTGTGTGCGCAGTAGCCGCACGTGCATCAACAAAGTAGTGCCAAGCGTGCACCTGTGTCATAAGTAAAGTGCCGGCTGGCTTGACTGTTAAAGGGTGCTGTAGCCCCCAAAGTACACTCCAAACAAAATAAAAAAATATTTTCTGTGTTTGTGAATTGTGTGCGCAGTAGCCGCACGTGCATCAACAAAGTAGTGCCAAGCGTGCGGCTGTGTCATAAGTAAAGGGCCAGCTGGCTTGACCGTTAAAGGGTGCTGTAACCCCCAAAGTACACTCCAAACAAAATAAAAAAATATTTTCTGTGTTTGTGAATTGTGTGCACAGTAGCCGCACGTGCATCAACAATGTAGTGCCAAGCGTGCGCCTGTGTCATAAGTAAATGGCCGGCTGGCTTGACCTTTAAAGGGTGCTGTAACCCCCAAAGTACACTCCAAACCAAATAAAAAAATATTTTCTGTGTTTGTGAATTGTGTGCGCAGTAGCCGCACGTGCATCAACAAAGTAGTGCCAAGCGTGCGCCTGTGTAATAAGTAAAGGGCCAGCTGGCTTGACCGTTAAAGGGTGCTGTAACCCCCATAGTACAGTCAAAACAAAATAAAAAAATATTTTCTGTGTTTGTGAATTGTGTGCACTGTGGCTGCACGTGCATCAACAAAGGAGCAACGCCAAGTGTGCGCCTGTGTCCCATAAGTAAAGAGCCGGCTGGCTCATTTCTTAAAGGGTGGTGTAACCCACAAAGAGCACTACTCTCCAGCAAAAATAAAAATATATTTTCTGTGTTTGTGTGCGCCTTAGCCGCACGTATATATCAATATAACATAAATGGAGGACCAAACTTTCTCTGATAAAAATAAAATAGGGAAAGATCAAGAACCACTTCCTCCTAGTGCTGTTGCTGCTGCTGGGAGTTGTTCATCATCCCAGAGAGGAAGTAGGAACACCACTACTTTTACTAAACAATTGACCCTCCAACAGTCCCTAGCGATGAGGATGAAGTACGACAGCAGTCATCCTGAATCAAAACGAATAACTGAGGCCTTGACTGCTATGTTGGTGTTAGACGTGCATCCGGTATCCGCCATTAGTGCAGTGGGATTTAGACCATTGATGGATTTGTCCCCGGTTCCAAATCCCATGTAGATACCACCTGCATCCTCAAAGCAGCAGCGACAAGCGTGCATCTGTCTGTTAAAGGATTACATCGGTGACGGCATCCAAGTAGGTATGTCAGACAGTCCGTACATGTACTGGCAGGAAAAAGAGGCAATTTGGAGGCCCCTGTACAAACTGGCTCTATTTTACCTGAGTTGCCCCCCCTCCAGTGTGCACTCTAAAAGAGTGTTTAGTGCAGCCGGGAACCTTGTCAGCAAAAGGCGTAGGAGGTTGCTTCCACAAAATCTAGAGAAGATGATGTTCATAAAAATTAATTATCAACTTTTCCAGGGAGACCAGCCTCCAGAACGTACAGAGGGACCTGTGGTGGTGGATTCCAGCAGGGACGAATTAATACTCTGTGAGGATGAGGATGTACACAACACTGAAGAGGGTGAGGAATCGGTGAATGAGGAGGATGAGGACGACATAGAGCCAGTTTGTGCAGGGCCAGATTAATTGCCAGCTTGTTTTGTGGGGACCCAAATGAACCAATCATTTCAGCCACAGTCGTGTGGCAGACCCTGGCGCTGAAATGATTGGTTTGTTAAAGTGTGCATGTCCTGTTTATACAACATAAGGGTGGGTGGGAGGGCCCAAGGACAATTCCATCTTGCACCTCTTTTTTTTCTTTGCATTATGTATAGTTTGGGGCCTAGTTTTTCAAACTGCCATCCTGTCTGCCACTGCAGTGTCACTCCTAGATGGACCACGTGTTTGTGCCGCCCACTCGTATCTCCTAGCATAGTCATCCAGCTACCTTGGTGCAACCTTTTGTATATAAAAACACTATTGTGAGGTGTGAGGTGTTCAGAATAGACTGGAAATGAGTGGAAATTAATGTTATTGAGGTTAGTAATAACATAGGAACAGAAATACCCACAAATTCTGTGATTTTAGCTGTTTTTATGCTTTTTTAAAAAAAAATACAGATCCAAAACACAAAACCCAGAACCCAAAACACTGAAGGGTGGTTTTGGCAAAACTAATCCAGATCCAAAACACGAAGAAAGATCCAGATCCAAAACCAAAACATAAAACATGAAAAGTGGCCGGTGCTCACCCCTAATATATATATATATATATTAGGGGTGTGCACCGGCCACTTTTCGTGTTTTGTGTTTTGGTTTTGGATCTGGATCTTTCTTCGTGTTTTGGATCTGGATTGGTTTTGCCAAAACCACCATTCCGTGTTTTGGGTTCTGGGTTTTGTGTTTTGGATCTGTATTTTTTTTTTAAAAAGCATAAAAACAGCTAAAATCACAGAATTTGTTGGTTTCTCTGCTCCTATGCTATTATTAACCTCAATAACCTTAATTTCCACTCATTTCCAGTCTATTCTGAACACCTCACACCTCACAATAGTGTTTTCATGTCCAAAAGGTTGCACCGAGGTAGCTGGATGACTATGCTAAGCGACACGAGTGGGCGGCACAAACACGTGACCCATCTAGGAGTGACACTGCAGTGGCAGACAGGATGGCAGTTAGAAAAACTAGGCCCCAAACTGTACATAATGCAAAGAAAAAAAAGAAGTGCAAGATGGAATTGTCCTTGGGCCCTCCCACCCACCCTTATGTTGTATAAACAGGACATGCACACTTTAACAAATCAATCATTTCAGCGCCAGGGTCTGCCACACAACTGTGGCTGAAATGATTGGTTCGTTTGGGCCCCCACAAAACAAGCTGGCAATTAATGTGTCCCTGCACAAACTGGCTCTACGGAGGCAAGATGTCATCCTCATCCTCCTCATCCACCGATTCCTCACCCTCTTCAGTGTGTACATCCTCAACCTCACAAAGTATTAACTCGTCCCCACTTGAATCCACCACCACAGGTCCCTCTGTACCTTCTGGAGGCTGGTCTCCCTGGAAGAGCTGATAATTCATTTTGATGAACATCATCTTCTCCACATTCTGTGGAAGCAACCTCCTACGCCTTTCGCTGACAAGGTTCCCGGCTGCACTAAACACTCTTTCGGAGTACACACTGGAGGGGGGGCAACTCAGGTAAAATAGAGCCAGCTTGTACAGGGGCCTCCAAATTGCCTCTTTTTCCTGCCAGTACAGGTATGGACTGTCTGACATGCCTACTTGGATGCTGTCACCGATGTAATCCTCCACCATTCTGTCAATGGTGACAGTATCATATGCAGTGACAGTAGACATGTCAGAAATTGTTGCCAGGTCCTTCAGTCCGGACCAGATGTCCAAACTTGGTCCTGCCTGCCCTGCATCACCGCCAGCGGGTTGCTTAGGATACCTAAGTTTTTTCCTGGCAGCCCCAGTTGCGGGAGAAAATGAAGAAGGAGCGGTTGACGTGTCACGTTCCGCTTCAGCTGACAGTGTGTTCACCAGCAGGTCTTTGCACCTCTGCAGGCTTGTGTTGGCCGGAAAGAGAGACACCACATAGGCTTTAAACCTAGGATCAAGCACGGTGGCCAAAATGTAGTGGTCTGATTTCAACAGATTGACCACCCTGGAATCCTGGCAAAGCGAATGAAGGGCTTCATCCACAAGTCCCACATGCCGAGCGGAATCGCTCCGTCTTAGCTCCTCCTTCACTTTCTCCAGCTGCTTCTGCAAAAGCCTGATGAGGGGAATGACCTGACTCAAGCTGGCTGTGTCTGAACTGACTTCACGTGTGGCAAGTTCGAAGGGCTGGAGAACCTTGCACAACACAGAAATCATTCTCCACTGCGCTTGAGTCAGGTGCATACCCCCTCCTTTGCCTATGTCATAGGTGGATGTATAGGCTTGTATGGCCTTTTGCTGCTCCTCCATCCTCTGAAGCATATAGAGGGTTGAGTTCCACCGCGTCACAACCTCTTGCTTCAGGTGATGGCGGGGCAGGTTCAAGAGTGTTTGCTGGTGCTCCAGTCTTCGGCACGCAGTCGCTGAATGGCGAAAGTGGCCAGAAATTTTTCGGGCCACCCAAAGCGTCTCCTGCACGCCCCTGTCGCTTTTCAGAAAATTCTGCACCACCAAGTTTATTGTGTGAGCAAAACATGGGACGTGCTGGAATTTGCCCAGATGTAATGCCCGCACAATATTGGTGGCGTTGTCAGATATCACAAATCCCCAGGAGAGTCTAAGTGGGGTAAGCCACTGGGCGATGAATTCCCTCAGTTTCTCTAAGAGGTTGTTGGCGGTGTGCCTCTTACTGAAACCGGTGATACACAGCGTAGCCTGCCTTGTAACGAGCTGGCGTTTCTGAGATGCTGCTACTGGTGACGCTGCTGCTGTTGCTGCGTAAGGTGATACATCTACCCAGTGGGCTGTCACAGTCATATAGTCCTTAGTCTGCCCTGTTCCACTTGTCCACATGTCCGTGGTTAAGTGGACATTGTGTACAACGGCATTTTTCAGGACACTGAGGACACTTTTTCTGACGTTTCTGTACAGTCTCGGTATCGCCTGCCTAGTGAAGTGGAATCTAGACGGGATTTGGAACCGGGGACACACTACCTCCATCAATTGTCTAAATCCCACTGCACTAATGGCGGATACCGGACGCACGTCTAACACCAACATAGCAGTCAAGGCCTCAGTTATACGTTTTGCTTCAGGATGACTGCTGTCGTACTTCATCCTCCTCGCTAAGGACTGTTGGAGGGTCAATTGTTTAGTAAAAGTAGTGGTGTTCCTACTTCCTCTCTGGGATGATGAGCGACTCCCAGCAGCAGCAACAGCAGCAGCGGCAGCAGTAGGCGTAGCAATGCAGGATCCTCCAGAGGAATCCCGGATAGGAGAGTCAGTCATGCCAGTGACATGGCCTGCAGGACTACTTCCGATCCTGACTAAGGAGGAAATTGACGAGGAGGGAGTTGATGGTGTGGTTTGCAGGTGCTTGGATACAACAGGACAACGGAAATTAGGTGTCCCTGGACTGCTTACGGTCTTAGCCAAAGTTTCTGAACTTGACAGTAACTTTTTATGAACGCGCTGCAGGTGCCGTATAAGGGAGGATGTTCCTAGGTGGTTGACGTCCCTACCCCTACTTATTTCACCTTTACATATGGTAAATATGGCAAGACAGTTGTTGTCCGGAATTGGATAGAAATATTGCCAGACCAAAGAGGTGGAATGTTTGGTCTTCTGCCCAGGCATGACCGT
The DNA here is from genome assembly GCA_031769625.1 of Taudactylus pleione. Classification (NCBI taxonomy): domain Eukaryota; kingdom Metazoa; phylum Chordata; class Amphibia; order Anura; family Myobatrachidae; genus Taudactylus; species Taudactylus pleione. The sequence continues at coordinate 389,239 of JAUIMM010000390.1, forward strand.
GATGGGCTTTTTCATCCCACGGACAACAACTGTCTCCCCCAGAGCCTGATTTAAACAAACCACATCACCATCAGAATCCTCCTCGCCAACTTCCTCCTCAGCGCCAGCTACACCAGTATCCTCATCCTGTTGTACTTCAACAGTGACATCTTCAATTTGCATATCAGCAAGTGGACTGTGGGTGCTCCTTTCAGCACTTGCAGGGGGCGTGCAAATGGTGGAAAGAGCCACCTCTTCCCGTCCAGTGCTGGGAAGGTCAGGCATCGCAACCACCACCACACTTGGATTCTCCTTGGGGATTTGTGATATCTTCTTAGAAAGCACAGTTCTTCGCTGTGCTTTTGCCAGCTTAACTCTTTTGATTTTTTTAGTGGGAGGAGGGCTTCCATCGTCATGTGAAGCTGAACCACTAGTCATGAACATACTAGGGATCGACCTTAGCCGTTCCTTGCCACTCCGTGTCGTAAATGGCATATTGGCAAGTTTACGTTTCTCTTCAGCTGATTTAAATGTCTTTTTCAAGGTCATTTTCCTGAACTTTGCCATTTGGGATTGTATGTGCCCTCTACTATGACATTGGGCATCGGCCTTGGCAGACGACGTTGATGGCATGTTATCGTCTATGTCATGACTAGTGGCAGCAGCTTCAGCACTAGGAGGAAGTGGTTCTTGATCTTTCTCTATTTTATTTTTATCGGAGAAAGTTTGGTCCTCCATTTATGTTATATCGATTTGATATATACGTGCGGCTAAACACAGAAAATAATTTTTTTTTTGGTTTGGACTGGAGTGTACTTTGGGGGTTACAGCACCCTTTAACGGTCAAGCCAGCTGGCCCTTATGACACAGGCGCACTCTTGGCACTACTTTGTTGATGCACGTGCGGCTACTGTGCACACAATTCACAAACACAGAAAATAATTTTTTTTTTGGTTTGGACTGGAGTGTACTCTCGGGGGTTACAGCACCCTTAACGGTCAAGCCAGCCGGCCCTTTACTTATGACACAGGCGCACGCTTGGCACTACTTTGTTGATGCACGTGCGGCTACTGCGCACACAATTCACAAACACAGAAAATAATTTTTTTTTGGTTTGGACTGGAGTGTACTTTCGGGGGTTACAGCACCCTTTAACGGTCAAGCCAGCCGGCCCTTTACTTATGACACAGGCGCACGCTTGGCACTACTTTGTTGATGCACGTGCGGCTACTGCGCACACAATTCACAAACACAGAAAATAATTTTTTTTTTGGTTTGGACTGGAGTGTACTTTGGGGGTTACAGCACCCTTTAATTGTCAAGCCAGCCGGCCCTTTACTTATGACACAGGCGCACGCTTGGCACTACTTTGTTGATGCACGTGCGGCTACTGCGCACACAATTCACAAACACAGAAAATAATTTTTTTTTTGGTTTGGACTGGAGTGTACTCTTGGGGGTTACAGCACCCTTAACGGTCAAGCCAGCCGGCCCTTTACTTATGACACAGGCGCACGCTTGGCACTACTTTGTTGATGCACGTGCGGCTACTGCGCACACAATTCACAAACACAGAAAATAATTTTTTTTTGGTTTGGACTGGAGTGTACTTTCGGGGGTTACAGCACCCTTTAACGGTCAAGCCAGCCGGCCCTTTACTTATGACACAGGCGCACGCTTGGCACTACTTTGTTGATGCACGTGCGGCTACTGCGCACACAATTCACAAACACAGAAAATAATTTTTTTTTTGGTTTGGACTGGAGTGTACTTTGGGGGTTACAGCACCCTTTAACGGTCAAGCCAGCCGGCCCTTTACTTATGACACAGGCGCACGCTTGGCACTACTTTGTTGATGCACGTGCGGCTACTGCGCACACAATTCACAAACACAGAAAATAATTTTTTTTTTGGTTTGGACTGGAGTGTACTTTCGGGGGTTACAGCACCCTTAACGGTCAAGCCAGCCGGCCCTTTACTTATGACACAGGCGCACGCTTGGCACTACTTTGTAGATGCACGTGCGGCTACTGCGCACACAATTCGCAAACACAGAAAATAATTTTTTTTTGGTTTGGACTGGAGTGTACTTTCGGGGGTTACAGCACCCTTTAACGGTCAAGCCAGCCGGCCCTTTACTTATGACACAGGCGCACGCTTGGCACTACTTTGTTGATGCACGTGCGGCTACTGCGCACACAATTCACAAACACAGAAAATATATTATTTTTTTAGCACTTGGGGGGAGCACCCCTGATGGACAGAGCACCCCCTGGACAACACTACAGCACTCCTTTAGGTCTGGGACACTGCACAGGACTTTGGAGTGGACACAGCCCCTATGGAGAACTGACTGCACAACACAGTCCAGCCAGCCCCTATGGACTTTGAAGTAGTGGACACAGCCCCTATTAACAACAGCAGCACAGCACAACACAGCCAGCCCCTATGGACTTTGAAGTAGTGGACAACAGCAGCACTACACTACACTACACTACACTACACAGCCCTAACTCCCACCCTCCCTCTTCACTGTCCACAGCCGAGTGAGAAAATGGCGCCGACGCGGGTACCTTATATAGGATCCAAAACCCGCGAGACTCGGAAGGCGGGATGATGACGTTTTGCCTCGATTTCAGATCCGAGTCAGGCGGGAAAAGTCGAGCCTGACTCGGATCGGACTCGGATCGGGGGGGCTCGGGGGGGTTCGGATTTCAGAAATCCGAACCCGCTCACCCCTAATATATATATATATATATATATATATATATATATATATCTATATATGATATATATATTCCATGTGGAGGGTTGCACTTGCATAGTCTCAGGGTCTGATTCACTACCGTAGGCAAATTCGTATGCAATTGCAATTATGCACGCAGTTCAACTGTGATAGTATGCTAATTCATTGTGATCGCTATCCCATCGCAGCATTGTACAAGGATGCCTACGTTACTCAGCACACATGCGTACTGTTTTAGCTAGACTGTGAAACCAGAAGTACAATCGTGTACCATTGCAGCCTCACGCACACTTGCACAAGCCCTGACCTTACTCAGAAATTGTTAACTTCCACACACGCCATGAGACCTCAGACTGCATAGGGCATCGCAGTGGCTAATTTATGCACACCCCTGCAACAGCGTGCAAACAGACTGGCACGTCTGCATTTTGCAGACCACCACCCCGTCACCTCCCACAAACAGCACTTACTGTCAATCACTCTGTGATGGGTCCAGTGGCGTCCCTCCCTGCGGTGAAACCTGGTGCGGGGAGGGACGCCACTGGATGGGTCTGCATAGTCACTGTGATTACCGTCCCCATCGCAGTGGCCAGTTTGCGCTATGCACTTTGATGTGTACGCATGCACAGTATGAAACAAATCGGCAGATTGCATGCATAATCATAGTTGCACAGAAAAGTAAATTGCTGATGCACTATGCAAACATTACTTTTCAAATTGAAATATATTTTTAAATTAATAATAATTTCAGAGGTAGTTGGCATATCAGTGGCCAATGATATGGGCTTGCCCACCAGCATCCAGGTCACCTCATCGAGCAGGTCCCTAACACTCTGAGGTTCACATCTGGGGAGCAAAGCACCCCAAAACCAGCCTAGCCCCGCCAGGGCATCACATGAAAGAAAGGGACCTGCTCAATGAGGTGATCTAGATGCTGGTGGGCAGGCATCATTGGCCACTGATATGCCAACTACCTCTGAAATTATGTTTAATTACAAAATATATATAAATTTGATAAGTAATGATCGCATAGTGCATCAGCAATTAAATTTTCTGTGCATAGTATTTCATAATCTCAGCTGATAGCACCTTTCATTATTAGGATGTGCAGTCTAGAGCCACTCCAAATAATCGCAATTGAGTACGGTAGTGAATCAAGACCTCAGTCCATATAGTTTTGGGGTGCATAGTGTCAATATCAGTAATTATACAAGTTGCCATAACACGTAAACAGTGGATAAAGAGAGCACTCACCAGGCTTTATTATTGGCAGTTAAAAACTTGTTATGTATTGTTACTCATGGCATCTTAGTTAAAAGTAGCATGTCGAAGTTTTAGTACACGGCGGGACCTTTGCCAAGACTACAAAAGCACCTGAATATGAAGATGATGTGGGAAATAAAACACACGTCTTGCTGAGCCAGCTTTTTGTAATTTACTCGGTAATTGTCAGAATAGTACAGACAGCAACAGCATTGGTTCCAGCTAGAGATGAGCAGTTTGGATTCCCAAACCCACCCAACATTGGGAATCCGAGTAGATCCGAACAGCATCTCGGATTTTCCCATCTGACTCAGATTCCACCTTGAGGCAAAACGTCAACCCAGCAACCTTGGATTTTTGTGCATTTTTGATTATATTTAATGTGCCATGGATGGGACTCAGTGCCATTTCCTTGTTAAACACACTGATTTACTCTGTTGTATAGGCTATGCTGTTTAGTTAATGTGTATATAGGGGGGTGGACACTGCTGTGCTGTACTCTGCTGTATAGGCTGTACCCAGACTCAGAACTAGTCACAACTGGCTGTGCTGCTTAGTCAATCAATGTGTATAGAGGGTGCATGTTGCTTGTTGCTGTAAGCTGTGCTGTACTCTGCTATATAGGTTGTATCCATAATCACAAGTCACAAGTGGCTGTGCTTGTTAGTCAATGTGTATAGGGGGTGCACACTGCTGTATGCTGTGTGGTACTCAGCTGTATAGGCTGTGTTCACACTCACAAGTCACAAGTGGCTGTGCTGCTTAGTCAATGTGTATATGGGCTGCACACTGCTGTATGCTCTGCCCTGTGGCTCCATTCCACTCTGTTTGAATAGAAATGCACCTGCAACATAAAAAAAAAAATATTAAATAATTGTTTTTACTGTTTGGTGCACTTTGTTCTGCTCACATGCATATATAAGCCTTGTGGCTCCAGTCCAGCAAGGAATACTGCTGCACCATCAAAAAAATAAATAATTATATTGTTTGTACTGTTTGGTGTGCTTTGCTCATGTACATATATAAGCCTTATGGCTCCAGTTGATGCAGGAATAGAGCTGCACCATCAAAAAAATAAATACTTTTTGTTTTGTGTGCTTTGTTTTGCTCACATGCATATATAAGCCCTGTAGCTCAATTCCACGCAAGAATTGAGCTGTGCCATAAAAAGAAAATTGTATTTTTTGCACTGTTTTGTGCGCTTTGTTTTGCTCACATGCATATATAAGCCCTGTGGCTCCAGTCCATGCAGGAATAGAGCTGTGCCATACATTCAAATAATTGTATTGTTTGTACTGTTTCATGCACTTCGTTCATGTGCGTATACTGTATAAGCCATGCAGTGATCTGCAAAATTAATACTGGATAACGTTCTATTTATAGAAGACCAACCAAATACTGTTGCTGCAGTGGCTGCCACCAGTCATGATGATGACACTAGTCCTTCAACATTATCTATTAAAGCCAATGTCCAAGGACATAGAGGGTCTAAGTCAGGGCATATAAAATAAAAAACAATATTCAGTGCTAAAGAAAAAAACACATCTAATAAAAAGAAAGTATGGAGGAGAAAAACATATAGGGCCATATTCAATTAGGCTGTGAAAAGCCGTTATCGGCAATACTTTATCACCGATGATGTCATTTTCACAGGTTTGACTTATCCCCATAATCAATTTTCCCGACTTTTTGCAGGTGCGAAAAGTCTATGCATTGGGAGCAGTGAAAAACTATCACCATTGAATAGGTGGTGAGAACAAGTGAAGATTGGGGTTTTGGGGTGCATACTTCCAAAAACCACCCTGCACCCCTTGGACAGTTCCCCAAAGGTATTCTGTGTCAAAAAAAATTAAAAAAAGTACCACAGGACACCCCAAGAAAGGTATTTTCATTTTGGGGGAGAAAAAAAAAAGTTGGGGGACAAACTTTTAAACTAGCGAAATAGACTCGGGGGGGTCCCCAAGTATGCCCCAGGTGTTTTTTTTATTGTGGCAGGTGGATTTTTTATGATATCTCCAAGTTCACTTTAGCCACTTAAATATATGCTTACACCCATTTTCAGGTACTCCAAATTTGATGGAACTACTTTTTTTTCCCCAAATAAGTGGGTAAATGCTATTTTTTACCACTGACCCAAAGATGCTAAATAGCACCTATTTCAGGGCTATTCGGGGGTACCCATAGTGAACCCCATGTCAGAGCATCATTTGGCGGGTGTCAGACTGATTCTATAAAAAATTACAGGACTTTTTGCCAATTTCCTTTTCGCCGGGTCCTGTTTTCGCCGATTTGAAATTGAATACGGAGAATGACGGGGATGAGCACAATAAGTTTTCACTTCCAAAACCTCCGATGACGGCAAAAAGTCCGGCAACTGACTTTTTGCCTCAAATTGAATATGGCCTATAATTGGCAACATGCCATTCATCACATGCAGTGGCAAGGAAAGACTGATACACCAAGGAGACCAAGAAGACAAGCATTTAAAAAAAACAACTGACCATGGAACAGTCCTTTGCATGTGGATGCAAGTATTATCATCCAATTGCACAGCAGATCACTGATGCCAACATGCCTATGCTAGTATTAGATCTGTGTCTAATATTTGCCTACAATGCAGTGGGTTTTACACAGTTAATTGAGGTACTGTGTCCCCAGTGACAAATTCCATCTCGGTTCCACTTTACCCAAAAAAGCCATTCCTCGGCTGTACCAAGACATTAAAATAAATAATTATTGGCCAACAAAATGTCAATCTACCCACTGTCCTCCCAACCACATATATGTGGACAAGCAGTAGTGAGCAAACTAAAGATTACATGACTGTGACAGCCCACTTGGTTGGTGATTCATCTTTAGCAGCAGCACCAGTATCTAACAAACAATGCCAGCTCATTTAGATGCAGGCTAGTCTGTGTATCTCTGGCTTCACTAAGATGCATACTGCTGACAACCACCACAGTATATCATAGCAAAATGGCTTACCCCACTTGGACTCTCCTCAGGATTTGTGACTTCTGACAATGCCACCAAACTTGTGAGACCATTAGATCTTGGTGAATTCCAACACATCCCATGTTTTACTCACACAATTGACTTGGTAGTACAGGGTTTTTTACAAGTTAAAAGGAGCATGCTGGAGATGCTGTTTGTGGCCGAAAAATGTAAGGAAATTTTCACCATTCAGCCACAGCATTCAGGAGATTGCAGCAGCTGCAAGAACAGTTGAAATTGCCCTGTCACCAACTGAAGCAAGAGGTGGTAACCAGGTTGAATAACTTTAAGTCACACATTGTGTCTTTCTTTCCAACTGACCCAAGTCTTAAGAAATGCAAAGAGCTCCTGGTGAGCAAGTTGGTAGCTCAAGTGGTACACGACACAATGACATCTCCTCCTTCAGCTTCTCTGACAGCTGTTAGGAAAAAACAGCTTTCCAAAAAGACCCAGTGGTGATGCAGAGGAGTTACAGTAACACAACATTGTGACTTTTAGCCGGGTCTAAAAGAAATGGTGAAAATTAGCTACACCGCTGGCTTGATTCCATCTGATAGGGTCACCATCCAAAGAATGGTGGAGGTTTATTTTTATGACACCATACACATGGTCCCTTTGACTACTGGAAAGACAAAAAGGCAATTTGGAGGCCCTTGTTAAGATTGGCTTTGCATTACCTTAGCTGCCAATCATCCAGTGTGTAACTTATCAGTGATTGGCAAAGGAGGCTACTTCCTCAAAATGTGGAAAAGATGACGTTCATCAAATGACCTCGAAATTCCACAAAGAAGACCTTTACCACCAATTACCTAAAAATACAGAGGTTCTTGTAATGGTGGATTGCAGAGGGGATTAATTAATATTGCGTGTGGATGATGTACACACTGATGAGGGTGAGGAATCAGATGAGGAAAATGACCTTTTCCAGTGCCGACTGTAAAGAGGTTTAACATTACTGTTAGCTGCCGAATTCCCATTGGTAGCTTGTTTTGTGGGGGCCCAAACAAAACAATCACTTCAGTCACATGTGCCAGTCCCTGTCACTGAAGTGATTAGTTTGTTAAACTGTGCATGTCCTGTTTTTTAAAGTTTCATACCATATTTATTTAAATAAAAATCACATTTAGATATACTTGCAAAATACTCTTATGCATTTTTCAACTTTGATTTGTAGATGCCAATCTGATTGCCTATTTTCTTAAACTTTCATTCTAATGTGTTACAGATGGGCTTGGCTTTCCTTGATCATAACAGCCATGTTTGGTCAGATGGAGAGGATATTTTTTTATGGTATCTGGAGGTGTTCTTCCTCCTCCCCTCCCAACCTTCCCATACATACAATAATCCCAGAAGCATGATGATGAGAGATGTTTAGTATCAGACTTTAATAATACCTCTGCCCCCTTCCTGTTCAGAGCTTCCATTTTGTTTGCTGCCTCATTAATAGTACTTCCACCCATTCAAGAATCGAAATTGGCAGGTGTGACACTGGTATTACTCCCATCCGTGGGAGGGCCCAATGACAATTCCATATTGCACCTCTTTTATTTGCATTATGCACTGATTGGAGTATTGCTTATTGTCTTTTTGACAACAAACATATTGTGAGCTCAACTGGGGCAAGGACTGATGTGAATGAGCAAATGTTCTTTGTTAATGCCTCCTTTCTTCTATCATTAATTTGCTTCAGAATAAATAACTTAAATTAAGTTTACTAGGATTCAACCATTCCTTTCCCTTCCTTCAACTAGTACATACATACTCCATCTACCTCAGACCTCATGGAATCTGAAATGCCATGTTGTAATCTGAAATGCCACTTATTTGTGCCACCACTGCTGCTACTTAGCTTAGTCATCCAGCTAGATAGGTGCAACCTTTTGACCTAAACTGGATGAAAACAATATTGTGATCTGTGAGGTGGTCAAAATTGACATAAAATGACTGGTAATTAATGTTATTGAGGTTATGTTCCCATGTTTTTTTTTTTTACTACGCACATCTTCTTGGACAAGACTTAGGTTGTGTAGTGGTCATGGACCTGTATCCAGAATCAACAAATGGCAGTTCTGTTGACTTCCTTCTTGAATCCAATGAAATTTGGACTGGCTCCTTTAAGGTTGGATGTTCGGCCGGTGTATCAGTTACCGACACGTCCAGCTGGATCCGATCAGCAATAACTTCCTGGAATAGGGGAAATTATCGTCCCAGAATAAGGGCGTATGGTAGTCTTGGGGCTACAGCAGCCACTACAGTACATGTATGGCCTTCATCTATAGTTCCATGAAAACATAACACTTTCACCTTGCTGTCATTTCTTTTGCAATACCAGAGCTGGAGACAAATGTCACCTCGCTCCCAAAGTCCACCAGGGCTAACACAGCATGATGGTTTGTCAGAGTAGTCTCCTGAAACATACACTCTGTAGAAGGGAACATGATAAAGCAACTAGGAAATGTGTAACCTAGCCAAGTAACTGTACAGTCCATGGGGTCCTGATGACTTTGGCTCGCAACATGAAAATGCCCAGGTTCTCCACATTCAAAACACTTAGGAGGAGAGGCATTGACCACCAGATCCTCTATTGGAAGTGTCAACCTTTGTCTGGGCAACAGTGTTTGATTACCTCTTGAGCCTTTGACATGTGGCCATATACGGTGCAATGCACTGTGTAGGGCGACTGTGATCCATCGGTAGATGGATCGTGCTGTCACCGTCGGCAATCGTGCGGTTCCCGCAAACCACATGATATGCCGGCTTCCCCCTCCTTCATCTGAATGGGATCGTACATCGTATGCCAGGTCAGATGGTTTTGCAGGAAAACCTGGGGATGCAATGTACGACCCCCGCGGGAGCGCGTAGCACGATATCAGGTACGATATCATGCCCATACATGGCATGATGTAGTACCTATATCATGCCGATCCTTTGGATCGGCGCACATATCGTGCCGTGTATGGGGGCCTTTAGAGATATGCCTCCACATCATCTGAGGAGGTAATATTCTGCAAGACATTAGGCCCAAACACCTCATGTCCTTATATTGCTAGAACCAGAACCTCACATTAGAGCTTAGGGCCTGATTCAGACCCACTCGCGAGCGCTGAGCGCTCGCAAGCGGGTCGATGGTGCCCAAGTGCACATGCGTATGATGGAGGAGGCTCCATCGTGCGCATGCGCGAGACCCGAATAACGACGGCCAAGCCGTCGTTAAGGGTCTCGCACCAAAGGGGGCATGCTGTCGATGGTGATTGACAGCACGCCCCCTTTGGTGGGCGTGCCGGGGTCGTGGCTGCCCAGACGGAGGCGTTCCCATGGGAACGACTACCGTCTGGGTCCGGCCCCACTGACATCACTAGTGATGTCAGTGGGAGTGCTTTTGGCTCTGATAGAGCCAAAAGCACTCCTGGGCTTGCGGCAGCGAGACCCTACCGCAGGGTCTCGTCGCACGCCCGATGGTCGCGATGGTCTTGACCATCGCGACCATCATTTTGGCCGCTCACTATAGCTGTGGGTGGCCACCCACAGCTATGCGAACTACATAACCCAGCATGCACTGCTACAGTTTTGCTATTAGGGCATGCTAAAACTGTGGCAGGGCATGCTGGGATATATAGTTCCACAACAGCTGGAGTGTCAAGGTTAGCCAACACTGGACTAGACACTGTTGTTCTCATCTAGTCACAGGCCAACTAACCTGGTGTCTGTCACCCCGCCCAAAAACATATACACTGTATATATAGTACACACATATATTACATAGAACAAATACACACACACTAACACTAACTTTGGGTACCTGAGGTAAGATGCCAGGAAGTTATTAATTTGGGCAGGTTAGCACTTTGTTTTATTAGGCCCTACCCCATGGCATAATGTGGTAATTTGCACATCCATGGGGGCGCAATCAAAATGATGAGATTCTTTTAGAAATGCAAATTGGCTCCAGCCCCTCTGTTTGTGAACCACTATCATGTAAACAAGTATTGGTCCATATGGGGGTTTCTGAGTACTCAGAAACCCCCCTGTGTGCACCACTGCCTTATGTGAAATATCAGGAAGTATTACCATCTTAGTGATACATTTTAAATTAACTTTTTACTGCACCTATATAAATTACAAAGTATCAAAATTCATACATCACCAGCATAGGCTTAATGACACCACCTTCATGCTATAAGAATGGACACTGGAAAGAAAAAAGTATCACTTTGAAAATGTCACCCAAAGTGAACAAAACACATTAGTAGTTTCCCATTCACTGATGGACACTTTAATCAAGTTACAATTACTGAAACATTACTTGCTCCGGAACTTTTACTAGAAGCTTTGGCCAATACAGATATGACCAATGCCTGAAAGTGGACACTTTGAAGTTTTGGGCCTAATTCAGTGATGGATGTAGTTCAGATCGCTGCTGCATCTTTGGACACAGTAGGAATGTGAAGTATATTATTGAAGCAGAAGGTGTCTGTGGAGATAAGATGCCTCCTGACAGCATTGCAGATCTAAGTGTTGTGTCCCATCAGAGATGTACACAAACCATCAGGTTTATGTACATCTCTCAATGAGGCCATTAGGCAGGCTAAGTACCCGACGTGACTTTCCTACAGACTGTGTTTATTATATTGGCCTACAGATCAGTATAATCTGTGCAGGCTTTGTTTGACTGAAAAGCTTTGAAAGAGATACATTTAAAGGAACATGTGTGTGGTCCCCCTAAATCAAAAACCAGCCTGGACCTCTTAGCATGGGATGGATTTTCTATTCTCTGCACATTAACTCCACATCCACCTCCATGTGACATTTAGTGAATAGCCCCAAGCTTTCAGCCCTGGTCTGGTTGATCCTCAGTAGGGGGACCCCATTTTTGGGGGCTCAGAATTTTTCCAAGGAAATCCAGTCATGAAGCTGGTAAATGTGATGGCATGGGTCCCCCAAACTATGTGTCTCCATGCTATAAAATTATCTCCAGCTGGTTCAGCCTGTTGCTGGTTATGGGAAATAAGGGGGAACCCCATGCCATTTTTTCTCAATATTTTTCATACCAGCCAAGACTGAGAGGTCCGACGCTAGTTATATATTTTGGAGGGGGACTCCAACACATTTTTTTAATTTAACTCTTTTAAAGCTTTTCAACCTAACAAAGCACACTCAGATCATACTGACCTGTGTAGCAAGCTCACAAACTCACCTACCTTAGGCAGGTTTTGCATTGTTGTATGTCGGGTGTAGATCAGTTTTAAACCAATCATCCAATCATTAGTAAATCCGTGGGTTCTATAGTGGCCTATGTAAAAACATTGATAGTTGATCCGATGTTCTGAAGTGTTCTAAAGTCTTGTCTTTAATTTGAAAAACCTTTTTGTTAATTTTCCACCAAATCTATGACATTTTCCATTGCTCTTGAGCCCAAAAAGGAAATGAAACTAGTGAGTTTCAGTCTCCATGGAATATTACATTCCCTAATGCAAGTGAAGTTGTCACTGAATAAATCAACAAATTATCTTTAAAAGGGGGTGAGTAGAGACTGAGCCAAAAAATTGACCATTGATGTGAAGCTCTGCACAGATCACTATGGCTTTGTTTTATTTATACAAGCTGAAAGAATTAAAAGTGAAAAAAAAACAGTTCTGCTGCATGACTCTTGAATTAAGGGCCTGATTCAGACCCGGACGCTATTTGCGGACGGTCGTTCCAAAAAAGGGTCCGGCTATTTAAATTGAGCGCTCGCTCTTTGCGGTTTGTTGACGTCTCTATGTCTGAGCGAGCGAGCAAAAAATGCGCTCGCTATTTTGTAAAGACGCCCCTTTGCCGTTCGCATCACACGTCATCTCCGATATTTATTAGATTAATCGGGAACATCGAAAGGCATCAGAACTGCTCGCAGTGGTTGTGGTAGGATTTTCCTTCCGCAATCACTGCAAGCAGTTCAGGCTAAAAGACAACCAAGTGATGTGGTCGATGACGCTCCTTTACTAATTATGCACTCCCATTAAACACCCTTTTACCGTTAGGCATGCCTGCGTTCGGATCTCCACTCCCCCGTTTTCAAGCACCTTCCCCTGTTACCACCCACAAACGGTACATTCTGTCACTCAAATTAGTTGCTCCTCGCTGTTTTGCAAGCGCACGATATCCAACCACAATGACTGGTTTGCGCATGCGCATTACGAACCATACACATGCGCAGTTGTGCGAACATCGCTCAGAGCGAACAAGCGGCAGCTTACGAGCGGCTCTGAATCAGGCCCTAAGTCGCTTTCTGGGTGACCAAGTGAACATTGAACTGGGACAGAATTGCAGAGGCATTGGTGATGTGAATCAGACAGATAAAGTACAAATGATAGCCAAACCTTCTTGCTGTTACCTATCATCATCTCATGCATGGACTGATATGACCCAAGCAGAGCCTGGCAAATAACAGGAAGATAATCTGACCCAATTTAATTTGATTTGTGGGGAATTATGTTGTTTATAATTTAAACTGCGGACAAATCTGGGTCCAGAATCCCCAGCAACATTTGAGGTTACCATTGAAATGCAAAGATGCAGCAATTATTAATTTAAATTCTTGTACTGATTGTGTTTAGATTTGGCATAATACTTTAGATGTGTTTGACAGTGTGGATGGTGCACTGCCATGTGTCCTCCAAAGCGGGTATTGTAGGGCATCGTTGCACTAAGGGCCTTATTTAGAGATGGACACAGGACCTGATTCATACCTGCTCGCTAGGATGCGAACGCTAATTGCTGTCCGATTTTTGCGTTCTGTGCATGCATATGCATCACATTGCACATGCGCGAACCACTGCGACAGAACAGGAAGCACTCGCTCACTCAGCATAGACAGCCCAGTTGAATGAGTGACAGGAGAGGCCATTTGTGGTTGGTAACAGGGGCTGGCCACTAGAAACGGGGGAGTGGAGGTGCAAACGCAGGCATGCCTGTGTGCTTCAACGCCATTTCATAGGCATGCATAATTAACTGGCAGCGTCATTGTACATGTCACCTGGTTGTATTTCACATTGAAGTGATCGCAGTACTTGCGGCCAGGTACAGTCAACCTCAAGCACTGCAAGCACATCCGATGGTACTCGATGTACCGATGTACCAATGTGTTCATGCTCTTCCTGGAGATGACATGCGCAAGTGGGCGTCTTATGAATGGCTTGTGGGCATCTGCTTACACAAAGTGATCGCTCACCAAGACATAGTGGGTATGCTAATTCCTTGCCGAGCGATTGCCTGCCTTGCTGGGCATGCACTGGATTTGCAGGAATCGGTATGATTTACTGCAGGACCCATGCCCGGCGGTTGTAGTCCCGGCAGAGCAGGAAATCCCGATCGTCCAAGGTAAGTATATACTAACCTATTTCTAACCCTAACCCTCCCTTAGGGGTGCCTAACCCTAACCTTCCGCCCCAGTGCCTAACCCTTATCTCCCCTCTAAGTGCCTAAACCTAACCCCCCTTCCCCTAGCTTAAACCCAAGTCCACCAGGGGGTGCCTAACCCTAAGTCCCCCCCCGGGAACCCTAGACCTAAACCTCCCCCCCCGCAGCTATCCGCGCTCGGCGCCCGGCGTCCCTTCAATTGGAATGGCGGGGGTCGGGCTCCCGGCGTATGTCTAATGGACGCCTGTCTTTAGACCCTTGCCGGGATATGACAGTCGGGAAGCCGGCTGTTGGGATTAGGTCCGTCGGCTTTCCGACTGCATACCGGATTTGAATGCACTGGGAGCGAGCGATCGCATCTAGCAAATGGCTCTGAATCAGGCCCACAGTGTCAATGCCACACACAGTTGGCCGAAGTCTGCACATACATTCCAATGGTTACCACAGGGTGAAACAGAATTAATTTGTACGAGCTGTGAATTTCAGTGGGCATCCCTGGAAGGTAAAGTGGTATGGCTAGCCAGAGATGGGTGTGTCACAGTTACTGTGTCTAAAGAGGCAGTACCACTAACACAGGATGCCATGTTCAGAATGAAGAAATGCCCCTGCCATAGGGCTGGTGCAAGTTTAGATGGTGCGACCAGTATAACACCTAAAGATGCACCAAGACGGATTAGAGCCACTGCAAGTGAACATCTCAGTATAATGAGAATTGGCGGCAGCAGTAAGATGCAGATGTGGCTGCAGCAAAAGAAAGTTGCGGTTGAGTCTGCATACACATCTGAGTCTGAATTTATTTAATTTATTACTATCCTTTTTCTCCTATCCTTTAACCAGTTATCATGTACTGTATGTACTGTTGGATAAATACATTTGAGATAAGCAATGTATATAGATAATAGAACATAATATCAAGCTTTATTTATATAGCATAATTTTGAATAAATTTGAAGAATATATGTATAACTCCAGACTTTAATGCATGTATAATGCTATACCTAATAGGTGCAGATAAACAGAAATTATGTTTAATGTTTTAAAGCACAGATATTTGTTATTTATATGAATTAATATATTGTAAAGTTTTGCAAGTATCTATGTCTTTTTAAGACTCAGCTCAGATATCAAAGATATAAAATAACTGAATGTTTGCAATTTGCTAGATGATGTTGCAAGAGCGTTTCTAGTGAGGAGGGGGCCCCTGTGCAGTCTCCGACATGGGCCCCCTCCTCTCCGCCCAGCGGCCGGCAGCGCACTGTGCTGCAGGGCTGCCAAGAGAAAACCTGGGCTCCGGTACAGCAACTTCCCAGGGCCTCCCTAGAGGGGGTGTGGCCACAGCATTTTAGAGACAGGGCTACACCTCTTTGGGGGTGTGTCTAACATTTGAGAAACACCCACCCACAGGAGCATGACATGGCTACCAGCAGCTGGGACATAAGTATTCACTATTAGGATCATTCCTACCAACACTGGTGATTCAGCGATAGGGACATCCACGCACCTAAGGTGCACGCGGCCCAAAGAGGGGCGTGGTATTATGGCACGCTCCTGTTACAATTGATGTTGTTCTGAGGAAGGGGATATGGTCCCTGAAACATTGTCCCAATAAATTACCCTGGCATAGGGTTAACTTTTCGAGTGAAAAGACTCTGAGTGCCGCCTCTCTCCTTATATTGCTATATATATATATATATATATATATCCATACACACTAGGGGGGGAGGTTAGGGTTAGGCATCCCTTCACAGACAGTGACAGTCTTATTCCTACTCACTGTCTGCACCCATAGGCGAAACTTGCCATTTGATAATGGGTGGTCCCAGTTCCATAGCTTATGTTTCTTTAGTGGCGCAAGTTTGAAAATAAAGTAACATGTAGTGTATGCGCACTGATGGCCCGCAGCAAAAAAATAGGCATGGTCACGTTTCTTTAGGGGCGTTGTCCTTGGAAATGGGGGCATGTCATCATGACACTTCACCCATTTCTAGTCACTCTGAGAACATTCCTCTCCATTCTGTTCCAAATACACCTTACCTATATGGAGGTTTCTCTGCAACGTAGAACCTCTGAAGAAACTGATCCTCCCTGTGCAGACATTGTCTTAAGTCAGTATTCACTATTCATGTTGGAGATCACATGGTCCCAGAAGATGCCTGTTTGTGTAAGAATATAACCATGTCATCATAATACAACATAAGTTCAACCAGACTTGTGCCCTGTATCACCTACTGCCTGTCACGGCTTGGCGTGCGCTTGGACCCGGAGTGGAGTTGGATGAGGAATGAGGACTTGTTTGCTGGTACTTGAAGGCAGCCGGCCTTAGGGGAGTATGACTCATGAAGCAGTGGCACACGACGGGATCAGAACCAGGCTGCGGGACACTGGTGGAATTTAGAGACCTGGGGTAGGCTGGGTATAGCAGGTAGACGGGATCAGGAGACAGGTAGTAACAGGAGCAAACTGCAGCAAGGCTGAGAGGGGAGTCTGCAGAAACACACTGGTACTGACACTTTAAATGAGCAAAGGAGCACAGAGAACTAGCTCACAGCATACGCTGTGATAGACGTTGCAATGGCAACTAAAAGCCTCTGGACAGCCCTTTAGTACCCTCAGGTAGTGCAGGATTGGTTGCTAGCCTCCCCAGCCCAGACTGAACCTGATTGGCCAGAAACGATATGTGACCCAAATCCAAGATGGTCGCGCCCAGTGGTCACAGCATGGAAGCTCTGCCAGTCTCAGCCCCTCTCACCTGCCTCCAGATGGAAGCCCTTGGTCTGCGGAGACTCACAGCACCCAGCGCTATTCTCCAGGAACCTGCACCTCTGCTGGAAACACCATGCCACAGCGCCCGGAGCGGTAAGCGCCGCGATCTCAGCAGCCTGTCACCCCTGGTCGTGACAGTACCCCCTCCTTTAAGAGTGGCCTCTGGACACTTCTTGGGTTTACCAGGATTCTCAGAGTGAAACTTAAGCACTAGGCAAGGAGCGTAGACATCCTCAGCTTTCACCCAGCAATGTTCTTCAGGACCGTAACCTTTCCAATCCAGTAGATATTGGAGTTGCCCATAATGAAAACGAGAGTCCAGGACCTGTTTGATCTTGAACTCTACACCCCTCTCAGACAAGACTTTGGGGGAGCGTGGCAGAGTCTTGCGAAAGCGATTCAGGATGAGAGGTTTCAGCAGGGAAATATGAAAGGAATTTGGTATTTTGAGGTAGGACGGAAGTTTTAATTTATAGGCTACTGGATTGATCACTTGAACGATGGGAAAAGGACCGATGAAACGAGGATCAAATTTCCTAGACGGCACTTTAAGGCGAAGATTACGAGTGGATAGCCATACTAAGTCACCTGTTTTAAGGTTGGGCACCGCTCTCCTTTTTTTGTCCGCTGTTAATTTATATCGATGAGAGGCTTTTTGTAAGGAGGAATGGACCTGAGTCCAAATCTGAGAGAATTTCTGTAGGGTGGAGGTCACTGCTGGTACATCGAAGACTGGCAATTCTTAAAACTCTGGTACTCTGGGATACAGTCCAAAAACTACAAAGAATGGGGTTTGCCCCGTAGATGAATGATAGGAGCTGTTATGGTCAAATTTGGCCGAGGGTAAGGTGTGAATGCCCAGTTGTCTTGTGATGAAGACATGTGAATTCTTAAGAAAGTCTCAAAGTCTTGATTGACCCTCTCTGTAGACCCGTTAGACTGAGGATGGTAAGCTGTTGAAAAATTCAGTTTGATTTGAAAGATAGAACATATAGCTCTCCAAAATCTGGCTACGAACTGTACCCCTCTATCAGAAACAATCTCAGTTGGAAGTCCATGGAGACGGAAGATGTTGTCGACGAATAACTGAGCCAACTCTGGAGCAGACGGCAACTTCTTGAGGGGAACGAAATGAACCATTTTGGAGAAATGATCCACTACTACCCAGATGGTGGAAAACCCATTAGAAACAGGTAGATCCATTACAAAGTCCATGGAAAGGTGTGTCCAAGGATGGGTTGGTACTGACAGAGGTACGAGTGTGCCGGCAGGAACCTGTCTGGATGTTTTATGTTGAGCACACTGTGGACAGGAGGCGATAAAAGCTTCAATTTCCAACTTCATAGCAGGCCACCAGTATGATCGTTGCAGGAATTCCAAGGTCTTGCGTATGCCCGGGTGTCCGGCAAAACGAGAGGTATGAGCCCACTTCAAAAGCTGCTTGCGCATATCTGAGGCCACAAATGTCTTCCCGGGAGGAGGTTGAATGCAAGTGGTAGTGAATACTCTGGAGTCTAGAACTGGAGTTTCCTTATGACTTTCGGAAGATGCATCGGTGGAGAGTGATCGAGAGAGGGCATCTGCTTTTTGATTTAGTGAGCCTGGGTGAAAAGTTAAAGTAAAATTGAAACGAGAAAAGAATATTGACCATCGAGCCAGGCGGGAACTCAGGCACTGAATATTTATTAGGTATAGGAGATTCCGATGATCTGTATAAACGGTGATGGGATACATCGCGCCCTCAAGAAGATAACGCCACTCTTCAAAAGCTAGTTTCACTGCCAATAATTCCTGCTCTCCAATGGGATAATTCTTTTCTGCTTGGGAAAATTTCTTTGAGAAGAAGCCACAGGGATGAAACTTGCTTTCCTCGAGTTTCTGGGATAGTACTGCCCCTACCGCTTCAGAAGAGGCGTCTACCTCAAGAAAGAATGGGTAGTTAATATTGGGTTGTCTCAGCACGGGGGCGGAAATGAAGGCTTGCTTTAAGAGTTGAAAGGCAGTTTCAGCCTCTGGAGGCTATCGGGATGGATTTTCCCCCCTTGCAAGTTAGGGCGGAAATGGGTGCCATGAGAGTGGAAAATCCTTTGATAAACCTTCGATAATAATTTGCGAAGCCCAAAAATCTTTGTACTGCCTTCAAAGAATTCGGATGAGACCAGTCCAATATTGCCTGAACTTTCTGGGGATCCATTTCAAGGCCGGCACCTGAAACGATGTAACCTAAAAAGGGAACTGAGGGAACTTCAAATACGCATTTTTCAGTACAGGTGGTTCTTTCGTAGGCGAGTTAACACCTCCTTGACTTGGGATCGATGTCTGACAATGTTGGAGGAGAATATCAGAATATCATCGAGGTATACTACCACAGAGATATATAGTAAGTCCCGAAAGATCTCATTCACAAAGTTTTGGAACACAGCAGGAGCGTTACAGAGACCAAAAGGCATTACCAGGTATTCAAAATGCCCGTCTCGAGTATTGAATGCTGTTTTCCATTTGTCCCTGGCTCGTATCCTAATGAGATTGTAGGCCCCTCTTAAATCCAGCTTGGTAAAAATAGTAGTACCTTTTACTCGATCGAAAAGTTCGGTAATGAGGGGTATCGGGTAGCGATTTTTGATGGTTATATCATTTAAGCCCCTGTAATCGATGCAAGGACGCAGGCCTCCATCCTTCTTAGACACAAAAAAGAATCCTGCCCCTGCTGGTGAGGAGGATGATCGAATGAACCCCTTTTGCAGGTTCTCCTGGATGTATGCTGACATGGCTTCAGTCTCGGGTAGGGAGAGTGGGTAAGTACGACCTTGCGGAGGAGTTTTGCCAGGAATCAACTCAATAGGACAGTCCCACTCCCGACGAGGAGGCAGAATATCGGCTCCGGTCTTACAGAAGACATCGGAGAAGGAGCGATACTGGTAGGGAATTGGAGTAGTGGTTGCAATGTAACTACCTTTTGACGGGTTTGATTTGAGGAAGGCAGGATACTTGACAAGTTTCTCCCCAGGACAAGATCTGCATGGTGCCCCAATCAATATTGGGGGAGTACTTGCGTAACCAGGGGTATCCAATGATGACCTCATGGGAGGCTTTGGGAATTTCTAGGAATCGGATAGTTTCAGTGTGGAGAGCTCCGATACGAACTGGCACAGGAAGGGTATGTTGAGAGATGATTCCGTTGGTAATCTGAGTGCCATCTACAGCAGATAGAGTGATGGTGTGGTCGAGAGAGGAGACAGGAAGCCGGAGCCTCTGGACAAGTTCAGCGGTGATAAAATTTTCAGCGGCCCCTGAATCGAGGAGAGAAAGAACAGTTTTAGAACCAGTGGAGATCTCAAAAGTAATGAGGAGGGTAGATTAATTTTTTGACGGAGATGGAGACATCACTCCTAACCTGGTGTCTCCAGCACAGATTAGGATCGAGAGTTTCCCGGATGACGTGGGCAGGCTGCAACCATATGACCAGTCTCCCCGCAGTACATGCATAGATTTTCTCGTCGGCATCTTTGCCGTTCTTCTACCGTGAGACGGGCCCGGTTAATCTGCATGGGTTCGTCACCCGCAGGTTCAGACGGAGGGAGGGTTGGAGTAGTGGTCAGCCGGAACCTAAAGCGATCTCCCCTAGTTTTTTCACTCTGGCGTTCTCTGTACCGCAAATCCACTTTATTGCAAAGGGAGATAAGCTCATTGAGGGTAGCTGGCGGATCACGAGTGGCGAGGTCATCTTTTATGCGATCTGTCAATCCATTCCAAAAGGTGGAAGTCAGGGCTTCTTCATTCCATTTTAGTTCCGAAGCCAGCGTTTGAAATTGAATGATATACTGACTGACTGGTCGGTTCCCTTGGCGAAGTCGCAGGATTTCCGTTGCCGCGGAGGTTGCTCTGCCGGGCTCGTCGAAAATCCTTCGGAAGGACGTGAGGAATCCAGAGTAGATGTCTAGTAACGGGTCGGACCTCTCCCAGAGAGGCGAAACCCAGTCCAGGGCAGAACCGGTCAGTAGAGACACTATATATGCCACTTTGGATTTTGGAGATGGAAAGTTCGCAGGCTGTAGTGTGAAGTGGACATCACACTGGTTGAGAAACCCTCGGCACAACTTGGGGTTCCCGTCAAACTTATTGGGAGTCGGAAGGTGCAAATGAGATGGTGCAGGTGGAACAGGGGCAGCTGGAGCTGCTGGCTGGTTGGTGGCGACAGGCAAATTAACAGTAACCAGGGAAGCTTGCAGCGTATCCTGATGAAGAGACATTTCCTGCAGGAACTGAGCCATTTGGTGCTGAGACGCCTCTAGTCCCTCTAGGCGACTGGCGATACCCTGGAGCAAGTCGGCCCTCAGATCCTGTCCACTGGCCGAATCCATCTGGCCATTGCAAACTGTCACAGCTTGGTGTGTGCTTGGACCGGGAGTGGAGTCGGATGAGGAATGAGGACTTGTTTGCTGCTACTTGAAGGCAGCCGGCCTTAGGGGAGTATGACTCATAAAGCAGTGGCACGCGACGGGATCAGAACCAGGCTGCGAGACACTGGCGGAACTTAGAGACCCGGGGTAGGCTGGGTATATCAGGTAGACGGGATCAGGAGACAGTTAGTAACAGGAGCAAACTGCACCAAGGCTGAGAGGGGAGTCTGCAGAAACACACTGGTACTGACACTTTAAATGAGCAAAGGAGCACAGAGAACTAGCTCACAGCATACGCTGTTATAGACGTTGCACTGGCAACTAAAGAGCCTCTGGACAGCCCTTTAGTACCCTCAGGTAGTGCAGGATTGGTTGCTAGCCTCCCCAGCCCAGACTGAACCTGATTGGCCAGAAACGACATGTGACCCAAATCCAAGATGGCCGCGCCCAGTGGTCACAGCATGGAAGCTCTGCCAGTCTCAGCCCCTCTCACCTGCCTCCAGATGGAAGCCCTTGGTCTGCAGAGACTCACAGCACCCAGCGCTATTCTCCAGGAACCTGCACCTCTACTGGAAACACCATGCCACAGCGCCCGGAGCGGTAAGCGCCGCAATTTCAGCAGCCTGTCACCCCTGGTTGTGACACTGCCCCCTGTATCCCCTCCATCCCCCTGCCATTTCTTTCCTAATACCTATAATTTTTTAAATTGCAAATTAATTTGTTAATGTATGTTTTATACAGATATACAGGGGGTGATTCAAATGTTTAGCGTCCCCCCTGCTGGGTGTCTAAACTAATGGGCATCTATCAGAGCAAATAAATTGTTACTCAGATTAGACACCCATCAGTATTTAACACGCCCAAAAGAACAGGGTTTAGCAGCTGAAAGCAGCTATATCTGTCTAAAGTTCTTGTTTGGGTGCCTGAAGTACTGGTTTGGGAGCCCAAACAACGGACTTTGCACACATTTCTTCCTGCATCTCAGGTGGTTGTGAGAAGAAATGTGTCCCCAAAGCTTTAGGCATCCAAACAAAGCTACAATTGTATAGACAGCCAGCAGTGGGTACGCAAAACATTTAAATCACCCCACAGATTAAAAATATCTATATCAATTAAGGATTAAAAAAATTATTTGAAAAAAATACAACATAAAATAATAATATAGTGTTGGAAAGGGTTGGGTATTGGATCTCGACGGTTGGGATGCCAGTGGTCAAAATACCGACAGCGGTATCCTGACAGTCAGAACCCCAACACCATTAGGTAAGTACCCTAATGATAACGCTCCTCGGTGCCTGAACATAATCTCCCCCATGTGCCTAAACCTAACCTCCCCATCCCCGCACCCTAAACTTAACCCTCCCCCCCAGTGCCTGAACCTAACCTCCTCCCTAGTGTCTAATCATAACCCTCCCCCCACCCCTGGCACTCTGGATTCTGGAGACAGAGGGCCTGATTCTGACCCGCGCGTGAGCACTGAGTGCTCGCAAGCGGGTCAATGTCGCCCAAGTGCGCATGCGTACGACGGAGACGGCTCCGTTGTGCGCATGCGCGAGACCCAAGTAACAACAGCCAAGCCGTCGTTATGGGTCTCGTACCAAAGGGGGCGTGCTGTTGATGGTGATTGACAGCACGCCCCCTTTGGTGGGCATGCCGGGGGTGTGGCTGCCCAGATGGAGGCATTCCCATGGGAACGCCTACCGTCTGGGGCCGGCCCCACTCACATCACTAGTGATGTCAGTGGGAGTGCTTTTGGCTCTGATAGAGCCAAAAGCACTCCAGGGCTTGCGGCAGATGAGACCCTACCACAACGGTCTCGTCACAAGCCCGATGATCGCGATGGTCTTGACTATAGCTGTATGTGGTCACCCACAGCTATGCGAGCGGCCAGGAGGCAGATCCAAAAAGTAAGAGGGATGGCCCTGATTCAGAGCGAGTGCTCTGTCAGAGCGTTCGGCTCTGAATCAGGGCCAGAGTCCCGACTGCTGTTGGGATTCAAGTGTCGTTTTTTCGAATGTTGGCATCCCATCTGCCGGGATGCTGACTACCTCCCTTTTGGAAGTTGCAGAGTTTAAAAACATATATTCTTACAAAGTTACATAAAAAAAAAAGAATGAATAAAAACAGGGGTTCCCGCCATTCCGGAGAAATAAATCAAAACAAGCAATGGAACCCCCACCTTCTCCCGTGCAAAGCTGCAGCCAGAAACATTGCCTTACCTGGGGAAAGCAAAGAATTGCTTTAAATCAAACTCTTTGACATCTGATCCCCTCTTATCTTCTGCTACAGACAGGCTGTCACTGATACACAGACTGACTGAAGCGTGGTGGCTGGGTGAAGCCTTGGTGCACAGCTCCTCCTTCTTTCCTCTTCACAGCAGCAGACTGAGAACAGCAAAGGCGCACAGCCTGACGTCACAATGCCAGACTGCACCACATACTGTTGGTTGCCCCCTGCTGAGCTGTGCGCAGCCAGTGCCAGGGTTACAGACTCTGGGCACTAGAGTGTGCCCAGAGCAGTGGCGTAACTAGGGCAGGGCGAGCAGGGTGTGTGCCCTGGGTGCCGTGGGACCGGTGGCGCAGGGGGGCACGGCCAGCAACTGGACCGGCCCGCCCTAGTTAGCCAGTGTAGCGCCGATCGCAGTGAGTGAGGTCAGCGCTACACATTTATAGAGGACTGGCGCTAGGCTTCCAGCGCCGGTCCTGTGCTGCACAGCTGAACCCCTTCCCTCTCCCTGAGTGCTTGCCCAATAGCACCAGGAGGAGGGTGGCAGGCGGGCTCAAGCTGTGCTAACACACACATAGTCGCCAGCATGGCAGCAATGTTTGTTTTATTCAGCAGCCAATGAGAGTCAGACAGACTCTCATTGGCTGCTGCTGCTGCACACACATCTCCGCCAGTGCTGGTGGAGATGTGTGTGTTAAACAGCAGCCAATGAGAGTCAGATAGACTCTCATTGGCTGTGCAGCGCCCACTGCAAGAGCCAAGCTTTAGTCCTGGAGCCGGAGCAGGAGTGTGGATGCAGTTAAGTTTTTTATAATTTTTTTTTTTTTTTGCTATGTATTGGGAGGGGGATTACCTCTACTGGGGGCAGTAATTGGAGGCACCCTCTACTGGGGGCAGTAAATGAGGGCACTACTGGGGGGAACCTTTACTGGGGGCAGTAATTGGGGGGCACCACTGGGGGGAGGCACTAATTGGGGGGTCTACTACTGGGGGCAGTAATTGGGGGACCTACTACTAAGGGCAGTAATTGGGGGGACCTCTACTGGAGGCAGTAATTGGGGGGACCTCTACTGGGGGCACTAATCTGGGGGAATACTACTGGGGGCAGTAATTGGGGGCACCACTGGGGGGACCACTACTGGGGACACTAATTGGGGGGACTACTTCTGGGGCACTCCATCAGGAACCACTACTGGGGAGACTACTACTGGGGAACTATATAAAGGGCACTGCATAGGGGGAGACTACTGCTGGGGGCACTGCATGGGGGACTGCTACTGGAGGAACTATATAATGGGCACTGCATAAGGGGTGGTCTACTACTGGGGGCACTATATAATGGGCACTGCATAAGGGGGGGTCTACTACTGGGGGCACTATATAAAGGGCTTACTATTGGAGGCACAAGGGACACTGCACTGGGGGCACTAAATAGGGAGGACCACTACAAGGAGCACTGGATAGTGGGGACCGCTACTGGGGGGCTGCATAAGGGGGATTACTACTGGGGGCACTGTATTAGAGGCACAACTGGGGGTCTGCATAAGAGGGACCACTACTGGGGGTACTGTATAAGGGGAACTAATGGGGAGCTGCACAAGGGGCACCACTACTGGGGGTACTGTACAAGGGGCACTACTGGGGGCCTGCATAAGAGGGACCACTACTGGGGGCACTGCATAGGGTGGACTGTATAAGGAGCACTACAGGGGTTAAGGTGCAAATGAAAAGGAATGTTAAGAGTGCCGAGAAAGGGTTTATGTGTCCTGTTGACATGCCCCATTGTCAAGTGACCATGCCCATTTTTTTTGCCGCACGCGTATACTGGGGGGGCGCCATTTTAACATTTGCCCTGGGCTCCAAATACCACTGGATCAGAGTTTATAGTGTATGCACAGGTCACCGTGAAAAAGGCCATGGAGGCCATTTCCCCTGTACTGCGCATGAGCAAATGATGGGAAAATGGCTGCACGGCCATTTTACAGTCGTTATACAGCGCCGGATGCCCTTGCCGACGTGGGGCTCTGGAGAGGTAAGTAATATTGGTTCAGGGTGTGCGGTGCGGGGTCCCCTGGACCCAGAGTCTCGTGTTCCCCGCACACCCTGCACCCATTCTAGATACGCCCCTGTGATGTTGTATTATTCAAAGTTTACATAAAACCACATTGAAATAAACTATGAGGTAAATTTGGCGCTTGTGCAACTCTCTGCTATAGCATCAGCTGCCTTAGCTGGTTCAGCTTAGAGCCGGTTATTGGAATATAGATGGGACACCAAACCCCGAATGGTAGTTCCACTAAAAATTCTTTGTTATGGAAATAGAGGTATTTTCCAGGAAAAGTCCCGCAACAGCCTTAAGGACTGGTATACTTGGCAAGCTGCGGCCGTTAAACAGCAATTAGGGCTGATGAGGTGTAAAAGATGCGGTCTTTGGGCCGTGAAGCAAGATGCAGCTTTTGGGTCATGTAGCAGCCTTGAGGGCTGGTAAGCCTAGGTAAGATGTGGCCTTCGGGCCAAGAAGCAAGATGCGGCATTTGGGCCGTGTAGCAGCCTTAAGGGCTGATAAGTCTTGGCAGAATGTGGCTGTCATGCGACTCGTGCTGCCGGATAAACACAAGCAGCAGTACACTTGATTGCGTACACAAGGCAACTTGTTCCGCCAGGTTGATACAAGCGGCAGTACGCCTGATTGTGAACACTGGACGCTGGAGTACGGTCCGTGCCGTCTGGATGACACAAACACCTGGATATTGGAATGCGGACCATGCCGCCTGGATGACACAAATGGCAGGAGCAATACAAAACAGACAGGAGAACTGGTAACTCGACTGAAGCAGGATACGAACACCAGAACTGGAAACACATTGAAATGCTATCACTGGCATCAGAGCAGCCTTTGCACCAGAAGGAAATAGCCACATGAGCCAATCCAGATCAGACCAGGGATGACAGACATCTGATAGGAGGAGTTCAGTGAATGATCACCTGGGGTTTACATCGGCGGTTTGTGACATTCTTACTGTAGCCCCAACCCTAATAAAACAACTTTAGGTTACTTGTTTACTCTTTTAAAAATGGAAAATACAAATATGTAAATTCAAATAGATGGCTGCAATTTGATTCAATATAGTACCCAGGTAATATTTAAAGTACTGATGGAATGTTCAGCCCTCAAACCATCGATCAATAGCCAGTGGTGTCCCTCCATGAGGTGACACCAGGTGCGGGTAGGGTTGTTGTGCATGCGGTGAAGCTGCGCGCTGGCAAAAAAGTGGGGGTGACCTCGCAGGACAGGGGGTATGACTTCACAGGTAGAAGCATGGCCTCGCAGCCTGAACCCTGTTTAAGTCACTCTGGGGGTCCAGAAGATGTGGGCTGCCCCCAGGGACACGTCTGTTTCAAAGTGCTGGCTCCCTCAATGTGTCAGGAGCCAAGTGCTGCACATAATGCTACAGTCCAGCACCTGACTCCTGTCACTGAGGAGTTGGCACTTTGGTGTCAGCCCTCGGTGAGTGACACTCAGGTGCAGTTTGCATCCCCCTTGTGATACCACTGTCAATATCCCTGCTATGACATCATCATCACCATATAGCAAAAGACATACATGTCTGGGGATCCATTCACTTCTAATAAAGAAGCATCTTTAGGGGGGGAGTGCAGCACTACCCTAATCACATCCTTTCTGTTTACACTAATGCTAACCCACCCATATTCTGACTCTCCACTCCTGAGGTCACACACATCTAATTAGAGATGTATGTTTATGCATATGCACAGTATGGAAATGCTTATATTTATGCCACAAAATGTACTTATACCTCAAAGAAACATTAAACACACTGAAAGCCAATAAACATTGAGAAAACAATACTGATATGTAATAGTAGGCAAGTATTACATTTTAAAAAATAAATGTGTATAACATACAGTTAATAGTTAATGTTGTAATATCTAATGTTGCATTTTTACATTAACATTCATTTAGTAAGTTTTTTTTCTTTTCTTCTGTCTAGTTCTCCTTTAAACTGCTTCATAGTTTGTGAAGAATGTATGGCAATTGCTTGAATAGATTTGCATTTAAAACAAGTGACATTAATATAGATGTAATGCTTCTGGAGAACATGCCAGATGTTAAATACTAGTACACTACTTGACATTTAAAAAAAAAAATGTAATGATATACAAACATAATGTATAATGTAATTTCGGACTATAGCTTTGGGAATAAGTTGTCAGAGTAAGTGTCATCAACCTCCAGAAATAGGTTTCTTTATATAGCACCACATTTGTCAATAGAGATGGCAAAATAATCCAAAGCCTTAAATTTTTTGCAAAAAAATCAGTCTGTATATTTATATCAAGCTAGTCTACATTGTACATTATACTAAACTAGAGTATCCCAATCTGCTGTGTGGCTTTTAAATTATAAGGAATGATAAGGTCCTGTTTTACTAATATGTATTTTACTAACCTGGGCTAAAGAAGAAATACTATTGTAATCAGTGGTCGAAGTGGGAATTTTGAAGTGGGGGTATGGAAAATGTAAGGCTGCACTTTTGTGCGTGCCTTTGGCGTGCACGTGCCAGAAATGGGGGCGTGTCCACTTTAATAGGGTGCGTGTCCTTATGACACACCCTTTTTTCATTAATATAGTGTATCACACCGTAGTACCCCTTGTACACATTATGCCACACAATAGTAGTGCCACCTATACAATGCCCACAGTAGTAGTGTCCTTTATGCATAGCCCAGAGTGGTTGTGCCCTTATCGAATGCCCACAGTAGTAGAGCCCTTATACAATGTGCACAGTAGTAGTGCCCCCTATGCATTGCCCATGGTATTAGTGCCCCCTATACAATGCCCACAGTAGTAGTGCTCTTTATACATTGCCCACAGTAACAGTGCCCTTTGTAGTAGTGCCCCTATACATTGCCAACAATAGTAGTAGTGCCCACTATACATTGCCCACAGTAGTAGTTACCCCTATTCGTTGACCACAAGAGTAATAGTGCCCCCAATACACTGGCCACATTAATAGTGTCCCTTGTAGTAGTGCCTACAGTAGTAGTAGTAGTTGTGCCCCTTGTAATAGTGTCCATAGTAGTAGTGCCCCTTGTAATAGTGCCTATTGTAGTAGTTCCCATAGTAGTAGTAGTAGTAGTGACTCTTGTAGTAGTGTCCACAGTAGTAGTAGTGCCCATAGTAGTAGTGCCCACAGTAGTAGTAGTAGTAGTGCCCCTTGTAATAGTGTCCATAGTAGTAGTGCCCCTTGTAATAGTGCCTATTGTAGTAGTTCCCATAGTAGTAGTAGTAGTAGTGACTCTTGTAGTAGTGTCCACAGTAGTAGTAGTGCCCATAGTAGTAGTGCCCACAGTAGTAGTAGTAGTAGTGCCCCTTGTAGGGTATGCAATCGGGAAGCTGGCAGACATTATACCGACACCCGGGGGGGTTAGGTTTAGGCACTTAGAGGGGTGATTAGGGTTAGGCACTTGGGGGGGTGGTTAGAGTTAGGCACAACTAAGGGAGGGTTAGGGTTAGGGGGATAGGTTAGGTTAGTTAGTACTTACCTGGGGACGATCGGGATTTCCAGCACTGTCTGGCTCCCGCTGCCGGGATTTATTCCTCTGTCGGCCTGACGCTGCCGGGATTTGAACTGCCGGCCATGCAGCTGGCGGTATTACATACCAATTCCCCTTGTAGTAATGCCCATAGTAGTAGTGCCCTTTGATGTAGTGCCAATAGTAGTTGTGCCCTTTGTAGTAGTGCCCACAGTAGTAATAGTGCCCCTTGTAGTAGTGCCCATAATAGTAGTTTGCACAGTAGAATTGTCCCTTGTAGTAGTGCCCACAGTAGTCATGCCCCTTGCAGTAGAGTCCCTTACACATAAACACACAGAGACAGAAAAACACAAAAACATACTTTCATGAAACTCTGCTCCTGTGCCCACCGCCATCCGCAAGCTCCTCGCTCTGCACTGTGGGATAGATGTCATGTCGTCTCTCTCAACACCCTCTGGGGGAGCCTGAAGGTGGAGCTCCAGCTGCAGGGAGGGAGCCGCCGGGCACCCGCTAGTAACACAATCTCAGCAGGTGCCCGGCATATGGAGAAGGCAGCGGTGACGCCATCTCTATATCCCTCTCATCGGCGGGTGGGTCAGTGCTGGAAGTGCCAGTATACCATACCGTTGTATACCGGTACACCTCGAACACTGATTGTAGTAGCAACTACAATCACTTCTGTTCATACAGATCAAATAACGTAAAATGTATGTACTATTGCTGCAATCATATTCAGTCTCATATGAGAGTGCACTCTCACTTTCCTCTGAATACTTAAAACTTTTGTATCCCTTGCTCCCTTATAACTGTTAGAATCAGTAACTCTTAAAAAGCAGGGAAATGCAATTGTAAATGCACAAATACTATATAGCAGCAGACTCTGAAAGTCAGTCCCCAAAAGCACCAGTTGGACATTGCAAAATGCAGCTCCACTAGTGCACCACTATTGCCTGCTTAGTGCATATCAACCTAATCTCCACAGTTGGGACTACTTTCCTCACCTTCATGTACAGAGATGCAGAAAAATCAGAAGAGTTTAATTGCGAAAATTACATGATCTGAATGTCGGCACTGTCAAAATTTTGGCATGGGCATAGTGACAGGATTAATGTTAACAGTATATATTAGGGTTTGAGTTAGGCTGCAGATAGGAATAAGGCTGTGGTAAAGCGTAGGCTTCGGTTAGGGTCAGTGTTAGGGTTAGGGTAGCATTCTCTAGTGTTGTAGCCTATACTTAAGTTTGAGATCTGCACCTAAGTAGTGTAGCACTGGGCCCCTCCCCGTACCCCTGGCCAGGAAATAGTAACACTGCATACTGTTAAAATGCTAAGTCAATAATAAATAAATAAAAGTTAGTGTACCTATTACTAAATACATATAATATTGTGCCACATTAATAAATGAGGGTCAGTAGCGTAGTTATTTAAAACCAGGGAATAGGAGTCCGATGTAGTTATAATGCTGTAAACAGGCTCAGTGGGTACACACATATTTCCATGCAAAATCTCTTTTCTTACACTGACTGCTTGGTTGCCATTGATTCTTCTGGCTACTAGGTGTATAGTTGCAGTGCAAACACATGTTCTTGTTGATTTATTCCCTAGGAGCTTTTGATTAGCTACCTATGCCTGTGTAGTACAAGAAGCTCCAATTCTAATGGCTGTCACACTCCAGACTATTAAAACCACTTATTTACCACTCCTGTGCCTGTCCAAGATAGTACAGAGATCTGCTCACGCTGCACATTGCTTTCAGCTAGTTCTGATGTCTTTCTGTGCTGCTTTTGCCCTGTCTGGTCAGTGTCCTGTTACTGAGCATGGAAATGGCTCTATGGAGGCTCTTGCTCACAGCATGTCTTCCCAGCATGATGGCACACAGGCTGCACACCAGAGTTCACTCCTAAACAACAGTATGGGCACAGCCATGTTGGACTCTGTCACCTGATGCTCTTCCTCTACTCAGAGCACTGTTCCTAGACCAGTTGATCACAGCATCCAATCCCTGGAGATACTCCCCTATAAATTCCATTTCCAGACTGGCTTCTTTTGCCAGTACAATGTTGCTTCTTGCTGAAGTTACAGCTCAGTGCTGAGCTCCCAGGTACTCTGTATCTTAATGATCCCAGTCCATTATATCCAGTTGATACATTTGGTAAACAAGTCTCCTAAACCATCTTGGACACCTTTCTGGTTTTTACCACTGAGACTTGTTCTTACAGATACCATCGGATCCAGCTGATACCTCCAACCATTGGTCTCATCCACTGCTTCCAACATTTGACTCATATTAAGTTCTTCAATTCATCAACATCGGTCTCAACCAATCAAGTTCATCAATTCATGAACATCGGACTCATCAATTAAGTTTCTCAATTCATCAACACTGGTCCCAACCAATCAAGTTCATCAGTTCATCAACATTGGATTCAAATCCATCAAGTTCTTGAAATCATCAACATTGGTTTCAAACCAATCCAGCTCTCAATCCAGCATCATTGGACCCAATACGATTCTGCTCATTCATTCAGTATTATCATCTCCAGTTCTCATTCCAACCTTCTGTTTAATAAAGACACTCCATTCTTGTTCTCACCTTCGGGCCCATCATCCTATGCAGCTCCTACACCTCCTCACAGCAATACATGAAGAAGTCAGCTCATGCCACCCAGGTTTACTCACACCTCCCAAATATCCTCTTCAGCCTCCCATGCCTGTTCCAGCCCAAACCAACCCTTAGATGTGACAAATACAAAATATCTGTGCAGTTACCTAACACTATGTACAGAGCAAGATAAAGTGATTTCTAAAGACTCCAATAAGTATAATATGCACATAAAGAAAGTTTTTGCATCCATTGCACCTCAGTTGAAATCCTATATGTTTATAAATATTGCTGTCATCAAACAAAAACCAGAACAATATAGTAGGCTATTGTGAGATTGTGTCAACCAAGCATCAGTGTCCAATAGAAAACTTTTTGAGATCTATAATTGTAGGTTATTAGTTTTAATATTAATTAATTTGTGTTTTCAATTTCTCTGATGCCAACCCCTATCTCACCATAAGTACCAGTGAGCTTGTGAAGAACTAAAGGCAATGGGGGATGCTATAGGCAAATGCCATGTATGGGAATGTAGGTGACTGACCCAAGATGCTTCTTAGGGAACAAGTGAGTAATAGGTGCAGCCAGGAACAGAAGGGGCCTTCCCACTGGGTTCCTTTAAATAATCAATGAAGAAAGGGGGGTTGTTTCCAGCTCTCTCTGTTTCCTTTGAGTATATGAGGATTTCTCCAAATAGATATCCCAGAGTATGTGGGAGAAAAGTTGTAACAATATTGCATATTGTAATGATATTCAGATAATCCTCAAATGTAAAAATATCAACTCACTGTTGATTAGTGGCAAAAAAGTGTTGGACAGAAGTCACACCATTGTACTATGGTGGTTACTCAGGCAAAGTTGCTTTCCCTGTAGTGCTGTGATTTTCCTATTTTATAATGATATGATAAGTGATACAATATTGGGCTACCATGGTGCAGATCAGTTTATAAATTGTACAGTATTTCTCATATGATATATAATGTACTCACAAGCAATCTAGAGAAAGGATAGGTAGCAAAATTTAAGAAAAAGACAGAACGCTACACCTCTCAGAGCGGCTTAGCAACTAGGTGTATAAGGACACATCTGTACATTCTTGCTTAAGTACCCAATGATTACAGGGAATATTTCACATATAGAAGGGGTGGATTGCCAATTTGCACTCAGCATGGTCTGGGACTTCAATAGATTTTTATGTATTCCCAGGATCTGACAAAGTGGCAGACACTTTGTTATTGAATTACTTTCTATACAAATTTCCCAATCATTCATGCACACTCTAGAACAATATGATCTGTAAAATATACTAAAGTTGGATAATAGTGAGAATAAATTATCACACATGGCCCTACTGAACAGTTTTTGTTGTATTTCAATTTTTTTTTTCATGAATCTTATTAATATGTACAGTACTTGTGTATTTTGCTTGGAAGTGACATAGAAATGCACATCTTAGAGGTGCAATATGTGCCTCAGAAATTTGTCGAAATACAGAAAAGGGCCATCCTTGATCTATAGCCAGTCTTGATTTCAAGATAAGTAAAATAATTATAAATAATTGTATAGAGCAAAAGGTGATTGGCCGGGCAGTTTTACTGAACAGCTGTGTTCAAACATAGAGTCTGATTCAGACCCGCTCGCGAGTGCTGTATGCTCGCAAGCAGGTCGATGTTACCCAAATGCGCATGCGCACGACGGAGGCGCCTCCGTCATGCGCATGCGCGAGACCCGGCGAGCGACGGGGAAGCCGTCGCTCGGGGTCTTGCACCAAAGGGGACGTGCTGTCGATGGTGAGTGACAGCACGCTCCCTTTGGTGGGCATGCCGGGGGCGTGGCTGCCCAGACGGAGGCGTTCCCATGGGAATGCCTACCGCCTGGTCCAGCCCCACTGACATCACTAGTGATGTCAGTGGGAGTGTTTTTGGCTCTGATAGAGCCAAGAGCACTCCTGGGCTTGCGGCAGCGAGACCCTACCCAGGACCGAAACTAGGATATCTGTCACCCGGTGCAAGGCAGCAATTTTGCGCCCCCTCCCTTCCCATACCTGGATTTTGTCCTTGCTCCTCCATAAGCAGTGCACTAGTCAGACGTCCCTGGTATAGTGACTTACATTATTCCACACACCATAATGCCCATTACACATAATGCCACACACTGTAATGCCTATTACCAAAGTGCCACTTACATATTTGCACGACACCATTTTATGCCCCACAGTAAGGCTTCTAATTGCTTTAAAATTACCTGCACGTTGCCAGGGGTTTTATGCTCATTACCAGAGGATCCATGCTCATTGCCAGGGGGTTCCATGCTCATTGCAAGGGGGTTTCATGCTCATTGCCAGGGGATTTCATGTTCATTGCTATGGGGTTTATGCTCATTGCCAGGGGCTTTCATGCTCCTTGCCATGGGGTTTCATACTCCTTACCTGGGCTTTCATGCTCATTGCCAGGAGGTTTCATGCTTGTTGCCATGGGGTTTATGCTCATTGCCAGGGGTTTCATTCTTGTTGCCAGGGGGTTTCATGCTCGTTGCTATGGGGTTTATGCTCGTTGCCAGGGGGTTTCACGGGAGAAGATGCATCTTCTCTCTGCACTTGCGCTGGCCTAACAGACACTAGAGGTCCAGTAGGACCTCTAGTGTCTGTCTCCTCCTCGGCGGCGGCCATTTTTAGATGGCCATTTTCAGCAGAATCTGCTGAAATTGGCCATCCAAAAATGGCCACCTCCAAGGAGGAGACAGACACTAGAGGTCCAGTAAGGACCTCTAGCATCTGTCTCTTCCTTGGCGGTGGCCATTTTTGGATGTCCGTTTTCTGAATCTGCAGCCCCCAAGCCACCGTGAGTCAGCCCTCTTTCACCCCCTGCATTTCAGCACCCGGTGCACGTGCACCTCTAGCCCCCCCTAGTTGCGGCCCTGCCCTACCGCAGGGTCTCGTCGCAGGCCCGATGGTCGCGATGGTCTTGACCATCGCGACCATCTTTTTGGCCGCTCGCATAAGTAGTGGGTGGTCACCCACAGCTATGTGAGCGGCCAGGAGGCCGCTCCATTTTAAGCTAGGCCGGCCCTGATTCAGAGTGAGCGCTCTGGTCAGAGCGTCCAGCTCTGAATCAGGCCCATAGCACCAAGGTGCTAAAGTAGTAATCAGCCATACTGTTAGCATCTGTTTAATTAGCGAAGTGTAATTACTAGAGATGAGTGGGTTCGGATTTCAGAGATCCGAGCCCACCTGAATTTAGCAGATCTGAGTCGGATCCAAGCCGGCTTGGATGTTCCTGCCTTACTCGGATCTCTCAAATCGAGGCAAAATAGAGACAAAATGTAGCGGTTTGCGAGCTTTCGTCTCTATGATCAATGTAGTATATAAGGGACCACTTTTTACTCCGGCTGTGGAGACTGAACAGGGAGGGTGGGTTGTGTAGGGCTTGGAGAGATGCTGGTGCTGTCTGCTGTGTCCTGGGCTGGTGACTGCTGATCCATTCTGGGCTGGTGCTGTCACTGTGCTGTCTGCTGTGTCCATCTGGGCTGTTGCTGATCCATCTGGGCTGTCTGTGCTGTCTGCTGTGTCCTGGGCTGGTGCTGCTGATCCATTCTGGGCTGGTGCTTTGCTGTTTGCTGTGTCCATCTGAGCTGGTGCAGAACTGCAGATACAGCTGGGCTGGTGCTGTGTCCATCTGGGTCCAAGGTCTGGACTAAAAAAAAAAATATATAGTAAAAAAAAAAAAATCAATCAAAGTGTCTTATATTTTTCTGTATGTGTGTGTGTGTGTGTGCGTGCGTGTTAGGCTTAACTGCAGTACCGCACAAGATCCAGCCAGCAACGCAAGTTGCAAACTAGTGCTGCCCGACTCCAGTCGTTATAAAAAAAATCAATCAAATTGTCTTTTATATTTTTCTGTGTGTGTGTGTGCGTGCGTGTTAGGCTTAACCACAGTACCGCACAAGATCCAGCCAGCAAAGCAAGTTGCAACCTAGTGCTGCCCGACTCCTGTCATGATCAATCTGTGCTCTGGGCCCAAGTTCTGGAGCTGAAAAAACATAAAAATCAATTGTTTTTTTTAATAATTGTCTGTGTGTCTGTTCGTGTTAGGCTTAGCCGCACAAGATCTAGCAAGTCGGCAACGCAACCTAGTGCTGCCCGACTCCAGTCATCATCAATCTGTGCTCTGGGTCCAAGTTCTGGACCCGAAACCCCCCACCAAAAAAATTGTGTCTTTTGTACATTTTTTTCTGTGTGCGCACGAGAGCACGTGTGTGAATTTTGTAACCGCACCTTGGCTACACTATTGGTGCTTGTGACACTGCTTCGAGACTGCAGAAAATATGGAGGGCTGTCACATGACAGGAGAGATAGGCCAAGAACCACATGTTGTAGCTGCTGCCAGCAGTCATCATGATAATGCAAGGCCGTCAACTTCCTTGTCCTCTATGAAGGCCCATGCCTTCAATCCTCAAGGGTATCCCATCTATCATCTTTGCACAGTCCTCAACACTATTAATAATTATATCAATCAGTTTTGAGTCAGCAAGCTGGATGCAACCTTTTGGCCCTTTAACTAGATGAAAAAAATCAATAATGTGAGCTGTGAGGTAACCAAAATTGACTGGAAACGAGTGGAAATAAATGTTATTGAGGTTATTAATACTGTAGGAACAAAAAAGGCACATTTTATGTAATTTTAGCTTTTTTTTATTTTCTAAGAATAAAATCCAGATCCAAAACTAAAACACGAAAACAAAACACCAAGCAAAAAATCCAAAACCAGATTCATATCCACAACTAGGGGAGATCCAGATCCAAAACCAAAACACGAGGGTTGGCGCACATCTCTAGAAATCACAAGAAAAGACATTCTAGAACAGGGTTCGCCAGACTTTTGGACTTGGTGATCTACTTTGAAAACTAAAATCCTTTTGTGATCTACTGAGCTGAAAAAGGGGGTGTGGTATGCAAAAAAGGGGGTGTGACCTAGCAGCAATGGAAATAGGGTCTGTCCTGCCAAAAGTACACATTGTATCCCCAATTCAAATTATGACACACAACAGCACAATCTTATTCACATTACACCACATAGTAGTATCCCTTATTCATGTTATGACACACCTTATACACAATGCCCACAGTAGTGCCCCTTATACAGTGACCACTGTAGTAGTGCCCCTTAGTCAATGCCCCTAGTACAAGTGCCCATTATGCAATTCCCCCTTTAGTTGTGCCAATTATGCAGTTCCCCCTGTAGTAGTGCCCTTTATGCAATGCCCCCTGTAGTTGTGCTCATTATGCAGTTCTTCCTGTAGTAGAGCCCCTTATGCAATGCCCCCTGTAGTTGTTCCCCTTATACAATGCACCCTGTAGTTGTGCCCATTATGCAATGCCCCCTATATTAGAGCCCCTTAGGCAATGCCCCCTGTGTTAAAGCCCCTTATACAATGCCCCTGTAGATGTGCCCATTATGCAGTTCCCTCTGTAGTAGTGTCCCTTATGAAATGCCCCCTTTAGTTGTGCCCATTATGCAGTCTTCCCTGTAGTAGAGCCCCTTATGCAATGCCCCTTGAAGTTGTGCCCCTTATGCAATGCTCCCTGTAGTTGTGCCCATTATGCAATGCCCTCTGTATTAAAGACCTTATGCATTGCCCCCTGTATTAGAGCCCCTTATGCAATGCCCCTGTAGATGTGCCCATTATGCAATACTCCCTACATTGGAGACCCTAATGCAATGCCCCCTGTATTAGAGCCCCTTAAGCATTGCCCCCAGTATTGCTCCTTATGCTGTGCCCTCAGTACCGGTTCCCTCTTCCAGTGTAGAAAAGGCCCCTCTCCCCTGTGCAATACTTACCTGTCTTCATGCTGGGCACCACTCCATGCCATCAGTGGTCCCACTTTCACTCCCACAGCTGCTGCCTTAATCTAACTAGATCCAGCATGCACGCAGGATCCTCACGTCGCAGGTGATGTCATGATGTCACCCGTGTACTGCATTACTAGGAACGCTGGCCTCTGAAGCGGTCAGTGGATTCTTTAGCCTCTGATTGCTTCAGAGACCAGCATTCCCAGTTGCTGTAACAAGTTGGTAATGATCTACCGACGGGAGCTCCGTGATACCGGTAGATCGCAATCGACATCTTGGCCGGGCCTGTTCTAGAATAAAGAAATAAGGGCCTGATTCAGAGCCGGTCCTTATTTGCGCTCGCTTGTCCAGAAAATAGGGGTGGCTATTCAAATGAACCGTTCGATGTTTGCGGTCTGTTCACGCCTCTAGGTCTGAACGAGCAAACAAAACTTGCGATCGTTTTTTGGGAAACAATGCCCCCTGGCCGCTCGCATCCTACGTCATGTCTGCTATTTATTAGATTAATCGAGTACATCGAACAGGGTATGAGCTGCTCGATATTCTTGTGGTTGGTTTTTGCTACCACAATTTTGCGAGCAGTTCTGGCTAAAAAATAACCCAGTGACGTGGTCAATGACGCTGCTGTTTTAATTATGCACACCCATAAAACGCCCATTTTGACCTTTAAGCACGCCTGCGATGGGATCTCCACTCCCCGTTTTCAAGCACCTTCCCCTGCTACCACCCACATATGCCTCATTCTGTCACTCAAAATAGCAGGCTTTCGCTATTTAGTGAACAAACGATTTTCGGCCACACTGACTGGTTCGCGCATGCGTATTACGATCCGTACGCATGCGCAGTTGGGCAAACATCGCTCGGAGCGAACGAGTGGCCGCTTACGAGCGGCTCTGAATCAGGCCCTAAGTTCCTTGTTTACCTCTGCAGTTTTGTCCAGATAGGCTTGGAGTTAACAACCTTTAAGGGAGTTCTGGAATCTGCTAGAGGTGGGTTATTGTATGTCTCAGGCCTGCCTAGCTAGTGTACTCTTTGCCATACTGGATACAGGGCCCTGATTCAGAGCCGCTCGTAAGCTGCCGATCGTTCGCTCTGAGCGATGTTCACACAACTGCACATGCGTATGGGTCATAATGCACATACGCAAACCAGTCATTGCGGTCGGAAATCCTGTGCTCGTAAAACAGCGAGGGGCTGCTAATTTGATTGACAGAATGTACCATTTGTGGGTGGTAACAGGGGAAGGTGCTTGAAAACGGGGAGTGGAGATCCGAAAGCAGGCGTGCCTAACGGTCAAAAGGGCATTTAATGGGAGTGCATAATTAGTAAAGGAGCATCATCGACCACAACCACTGCGAGCAGTTCTGATGCCTTTCGATGTTCCCGATTAATCTAATAAATACCGGAGATGACGTGTGATGCGAACGGCAAAGGGGCGTCTTTACAAAATAGCGAGCGCATTTTTTGGATGCTTGCTCAGACATAGAGGCATCAACACACCGCAAAGAGCGAGCACTGAATTTAAATATCCAGACCCTTTTTTAGAACGAGCGTCCGAAAATAGCGTACGGCTCTGAATCAGGCCCACTGTCCTTGAATGCATGGATTCTCTGCATTGCCTAATCTATCTGGTAAACCTGCTTAGCACTATTCACAATATTCAGTTCCTGCATTGTCTGGTAATCCTGTTCAGTATTGCTACAGTATCTAGTTTCTGTCCTTGGACTCTTGGATTCCTTGCATTTTCTGTGCTATCTGGTAAACCTGTCCAGTTTTACTCACAGCATTCTGTTCCTGTACTAACGTGTCATTGCATTCCTGGACTTTCTCATTATCGACAGTGCATCTGTGCAGCTGAGTGTAAAACAAACCTGTAATAATTAGCAAGCAAGTCAATTGACACTTCCATCTCCTAAGTATAATCATAAGAGATACTGCATATTCAGTATTCTTACATCTCTGATTTACAATGCTCAAGCACCACCTTAGTGAGTCCTCCTGCCCACTCACTACTTCAGGGAAGCACTGCAGGGGTCACTGAACTCAAATTAGTGCACAAAAACAACCATCACCATTTGAATAGCCCAGTACTACATCTACTTCTTAAACCCCTCACTGAAATAGTGATCTTTTATCTCAAGTATCATGGTCCTCACCAAATGATCTTAATTTGCCTCAAACATGGCCCTGACTTTGTACCAGCATCTATATACTACCAAATAACAGGAATTGCTCAATATCCCAATGAAATTAAATGATCAAAATGTCCAGAAGGTCCCCCCCCATGGAGTTTAAATCACTACTGTTATACTGATCTTACAGTCCTTAGAGGACCTGCCCCTATATACTGTAGAAGTAGAAAGTCCCACATGATGTTAATGACAGGTTAATGAGTAGGATCAAGCAAAAGTGACTATTAATGTAGCAGGCAAGGATTAAGAATTCAGTCACGAATTTCAAAACTAATGAATCTAAATCCACTGTCCCAGTCCATAAACATGGATAGATCAATACCTCCTGGATAATGGTGCAACATTGTAACAGCTGCATGTGACCATGCAGAACAAATTGAAAAAATAGTGAGCAGGATGTTATGCGCTATCCCAGCCGCATGTGGAAGGAAACTCACCCAGGGCAACAAACTCCACAGATGCCAGTGAATTCAAATTGAGTAGAGTGGGTTTGACAGAAGATCAGCAACAAGTTTAGAGGGGTATTTATTAAAGCTGGGAGATATATAAAATTGTGAGAGATAAAGTAGTAACCAATCAGCTTCCAATTTACATTTTGCAGGCTGTTTAAAAAATGATAGTTAGGTGGTGATAGGTTGATAATTTCATTTCTACAAATTTATCTCTCTCCCAGCTTTGATAAATACCCCCTTTGGTCTCTTCACTGTCACATCTGTACCTCTCAAAAAGAGATGAGCGGGTTCGGATTAGTTCGGAATTTCCCGCCAAATTCAGATTTTTTTCCCCCTGCCAAAAATTGGGTCTCAGAAAGAGGCAAAACGTCATCTTTCATGGACAAACATCTTCATTCCTGGACAAAAGTCAAGGAATGATGATGTTTGTTCATGAAAGATGATGTTTTGCCTCTTTCTGAGACCCGATTTTTGGCGGGAAAAATCTGAAATTGGCAGGAAAATCCAACTAATCCGATCCTGCTCATCTCTACTCTCAATCCCACTAATTACCTTTTTAAAGTATTCATTCTCAGTAATGTGCTGCTGTATATTGTACTACTTGATATTTTCAGTAATGATAGTTATTTGAAAGAACTATGGTCATTTATGTTTTGACTTTACTATTTCTGTAAAGAATAAAAATTACATAAATAAGTGCAAATTTAGGAAAGGTT
This sequence comes from Taudactylus pleione, assembly GCA_031769625.1. Lineage (NCBI taxonomy): Eukaryota > Metazoa > Chordata > Amphibia > Anura > Myobatrachidae > Taudactylus > Taudactylus pleione. The sequence continues at coordinate 430,374 of JAUIMM010000390.1, forward strand.
TATAAATATTTGTTGTAATAAACTACTTTAGATGCTGAAATAATAGTTGCAGCAAAATATATGATTCTAAAAATTAATGGAATGATGCTTGCAATAGAATAATAATAATAATAATAATAATAATAATAATAATAATAATAATAATAGTAATAATAATAATAATAATATTATTATTATTATTATTATTATTATTATTATTATTATTATTATTATTATTATTATTATTATTATTATTATTATCAATATTATTCAGTTGTATAAACCTAAAAATATATATCTGATTATCTAAAATATATTCCATCACAGCCGTCTTTCAAACAGCATATTATAATCAAAATAATTCTAATTCATAGCTCTACCCTTACATAATTTTCTTCACCTCCACAATATATGTGTGAATTTAGAGAAGCCTATAGTCAAACACAACTATAACTTTCAGCTGCCCTTATCAACTTATTAGTGTCAATTTTATTTTATAAATATGTTATCAAAATGGTAATTCCATGCTTTCCTCTTCAAAAAGAGAGTTACGAAGGTGGCATTATTACTATATAGGGGTGGGAAAGCTATTTCAATTACTGACAGAATATGTAACTCCAAGTCTATTTATTTCAATTTATTCAACTGTCTCAATGTATTCAGACAGAAAATCTTAGGAAGAATGAATACATTCACCTTGAAATCAGACCAGTTGACTTTGTTGGGACTTGGTTTTAAAACTGGATCAGAATTACTTTCTGAAATAAGCTCTGACACTGTTGATCAAAACAAAGTGGCTCCTTGCTTATTGAAATAGCGGTTTTTCTACTTTCTGAGATGCTATGCACTGAATATTAGCAACACAGATTCTGGCTACTCATTGCCATTCCAATGTTCATAAAGTGTTCTCATTATTTGACATTATGAATTGAATATAATCACCTGTGTGCACATCAAGTTGGAAATTGAAGCTGTCACAGATTTGGATTGGTGTTTCTGAAAAACACTTTGAATTTTACATACAAATTTAATATATAATGTGCATTATAGAAACAAGCGAGGAATGGATGTTTTGCGGAGTCACTAAGCTTTACATTTTTCCATGTTAGAGCCTAATTTCCTACTCTTCAGAAAATATCTTGCAAATGCATTTACAAAAGTTAAAATATTTAAAAGTTTGTTCTTAATTTCAAGTGTTTTCTTATAAGAGTACTGTATGTCTGTTAAGATATGGCAATTCTGGCTTGTATTCAGTTGCATTCATGATTAACAGTTAGGACTGCCACGTATAATATTTCACTTCAGTATCACTGCAATAAACTTCCTTCCAGTAATTACAGAGGATAGGAATGAGATATAATAGTATCTAATTTGCAAGACACAGGTTTTGTCAATGGTTTTACACAACCCTTAATTCCCAAATTAAGTAAATTAAGATGTCAATGTTTGCAGAATAAAAGAAATTAGCACAAATAGATATGAGGACTTGGGTGGACTGAGGTCAGTCAGTGCAAAGCAGAAATGAAGGCACACCTGTGTATCTAGTTTTGTGAAGCAGTGGACAAACAAGATTTCAATTTGTGGGGCAAAGTATATTAAAAGGGATATTTGGATGGAGGTGGAGCATGCATTGCTCTGCAGAATGGCTCACTGCAATTTTAACAAAAAATACCTTGAATTCAGTGTCGACTCATAGCTGGCAGCCTTGCTACTGTACTTTCCATAAGACCCAAGTAGTTAGATTCCCGGCAGATGGGATCCCAGAGGACAATATACTGTACCGACTGCGGAATCCCGCCACCCACCATAATGCTGACGCCAATATCATGAAGGAGATCAGGATACCGGAGTCAGATCCACATCCCCGCCATCCCGAACATCAAGAGAAGGATAAGTATACTACATAGCCAAGGGATGGGGGGTTAGGTTTGGGCACCACCAGGGGAAAATTAGGGTTAAGCACCCCCTGGGTAGGTTAGGGTTGGCACCCCCCAGAGACAGATAGGTTAAGGGTGCAGGAAGGGGGTTTAGGGATAGGCACCACAGGTGGGGTGGTTAGGTTTAGACACCAGGTTACGGTTAGGGAGGACAGGGGCATTGTAAATCTTCATTGTAGTTTGAAAGCATGTACAGTAGCACATCTATGAAACATACAGTAGTGGCAGAGCAGTGGCAGACAGGGTGACAGTTTAATAAACTAATAAACTACACAACTTTATATAATGTTTTCATTATTCAAAAACTAAAATTTAAATATTAGTAGAAAATATAATATATCACCAATACACTTCTCCAAAGCTAGTTTAGATGCTGCTTGCAGCAGTGAAATAATTAAATTTAAAAACAATAACCTCTGAGTCTGACCTGGTATTTGAAAACAGGGAGAAAATGGTATGGAGTCCCTTGAATTCTCCAATAACCAGCAGTAGACCGAACCAGCCGGGGGGTTGAAGCTATAGCAGGGAGACACACTGTGTGGGGTCCTCCTGCAACGCTGTCAACCAGCCCCAATCTGGTCAGCCCAGGGCTGTAATTCCTCAAATATGGGGACTCAAAAAATAAAATAGCCGAGGAACAACCACCCTGGATCTCTTCCCCACACCCCTGGTGGTGCTGGGGCTAGTGCATAAGAAGTAGAAAATAATATTGTTCTTTACATTGGGACTTCAGGTCCCAGAAAGTCTGCCCGGCGTGATGGCACTTGTGAAACTACAAGTGCCAGCATGCCCAGAAATTCTCAAATTGCCCATTTGCACCTGTAGTCCCCCTGTAAAGAAAATAATAAAATGAAGACAGTACTCACAAACTGAATGTTGTAGTATTTTATTTAAAAAAAAAATTGCATACTTACCAGACCCATTTGATACCTCCTATTGTGTCCATGTAGGTATGCATGATCTTCAGAAAACAACAAACTGTAAACCCCGATCCATACAGACTTGCACTTTACTTACTGTACAAGTGCTTACCTCGAATGACTGGCGGTAACTGCTGGTCACTCCATAGAGTTCAATGGGGTAAGCGCTTATAGATTGAGAGTGGACACTTTTAGCCATTCAGTGCATGGTTTCTATGGCAGCATCCGCTGACTGACTGAGAGTGTCCAACTCTTAGCCAATCAGTGCTCACCACTGTGTAGTGCAGTGTCCCACGTGGGAATTGTCACAAAGTGGTTAGTGATGTACACATGTCCATGGTCTTGGATCTTTGTATTTTTTTGTTTTACCAAGACCCTGGACTACTACAAAGATAAATAGACCAAGAACATCCAAGGAGTAGGTAGGTACAGTATGAAGTGAGTGAGTTTAATAAAGAGTTAAAACATTCGGTGTCTGTGTCCTGTCATTTTTAAAATATTTTCTTTACAGTGGGAGTACAGCAGGTTTGCTGGCAACTGTACTCCCACTGTAAAGAACAATATTATTTTTAACTTTCACACCATTACACCCCCACCCACCATCTCCAGGGCTCCACTATCCGAGGAATTCCAGGCCTTTGCTGACCAGTTCAGGGCTGGTTAATGTGATGACAGGAGGACCCCACGTTGTGTGTCTCTCAGCTATAGTGTCACCTCCCCAGCTGGATCAGCTGGTTATGGTAAAATAGGGGGATAACTTGGCATGACCATTTATTCTTATTTTTTTTTAAACATACAGTAGCTAAGCCTGCATTCTGATCTGTGCAGTGCTTTCAGCCAGTGTCATGCAGTGAACTGAATGGCTGGGGAGGCAATGGCTAGTATCAGAGCCAGATTTACAGATACATATATAAACCCTAGGGTACATGTTGGCATTATACAAAGGTGCATCAGTATATAGTGCTGTAAATGTACTGTGTTTTGACCAGGGATATGCAGAAAAGGTAGACAGGGGAGGCAGGTCCTTAGCTGCAATACACTTTTTACACCAGAGTTTTGACTATAAAAATGATTAGAGTAACACAGAGAAGATATTTATAATATTTATTTAAAATTTTTCTTATCATTTTTAAAGTAAAAACTGTGGAGTATAACTAAGTATGACAGGAAATGCTCTGCCAAGCAGCCTCACCTGACCGCACATCACTGCTTTCAGCCCACCCACAAAGGCAGAGCCACTCTTCAGGGAAGAATAGTAACTTAAAATTGGAATGTGCTTGACAGGGAGGGACTATGGACCTCATTCAGAGTCGGTCGTTGCGGCCGCACGGTCGTACGCATACGATGTTTTTCTTTCTGTGCCTGTGTATGGCTAGCAGTGCGCATGTGCGTACGAGCTCTACCGATGAAAAATACTGACGGTCGTAGGGCTTCCGACATGGAAGTCGATTGCTAAAGTTGATTCACAGGTAAGACCGTTTGTGGGAGTATACGGGGGTGGTGGTCTGCAAACGGAGGCATTCTTCATCGTTTCAAGGTGTTTTAGGGGAGTGCATAAATTACCTGCTTCGTACGACCAAGAATTGCGGATGCATGACAACGTCACTCTACGAACAGGATGATCGTCCAGGCTAAGGTAGGCAAGAAACGTCCGTAAGCCACAACAGTACAATCGTTCATCTGATGTTACCTGCGATGTTTCGATTTTGAACCACACAAACCAAGCAGCTAAGATTGCTGCATTGTAACTATTAACACTGTTAATTACCTTGTATCTGATTTCACTTGCGTGTGCATTAGGGTATTCGTCACACAAATGTTGATTTGTGCTTTTAAAACATTTTTTTGGGAAAACAGTTTTGAAAACATCTAGCATTATGTTTTGCGTAGAAGCCTTTTCAGATACCATACTTTTTAAAACTTGTATACATTGATATAGTTAAAGATAGACATTTTTGTTGTAAATATTTTTTTTTATTTGTAATTTGCCTTTAAGCACAAGTAAAATATTAATTGTGACTGCAACATTTGCATATAATTAAAATAAAAATATAACAAAAAAAGGTTTGTTTTTTTTTCCCAAAAAAAAGAGCTTGAGACATTGGTGACAAGAAATATGGGGACTGGACAACAGGTGAGGGAGGAGATATCCAGGGCTACTTTCATCGTTTGGGCCGGCTCGGAGGAAGAGGTAAGCTACAGACAGCCGAATGGCATGTAGCACGCCGACTGGCCTGGCCAGAGGTAGATGGGATTTCCTCTGGCCTAGGCATAGGGCTCTCCATATTTGCGGGGGTGGCTGTTGGGCTGCCAGAGGTGGTGGTCCTGGGAGGAAGGGAGTCTCGCTCCATCAAGGCAGGTGGGTTGTCCTGCTCCTGGGTATTGGCCAAATGATCTAGGGCCCCAGCAATGGTCTCCAGGGCCACCGCCATTCTCACCAGAGTGGTCTCCATCCTCAGAAGAACACACCTGTTCTCCTGAGTTTGGGAGACCAAACTGGTGAGGAGAGGCACTGCTCGGTCTGATGGTTGCCCTGGAGTAGACTCCACAGGGTCCCCAGATGGAGTACTTGGATCCTCCCCTGCAGAGTCCCCATCTGTGCTGGACCCAGACCTGACCTCAGGAGCAGGCACTATCTCCTCTGAGTCTGGAATATAAAAAACTAATTTTTTATTTGTTTTCATTAAAAAAAATCGCATAGACATTTGAGCTTTATACTTTTTGGCTACCAAGATAAAATTACCTTCTTGCACATGTGGAGCGTTGAAGTCGGCCATGTCAGTGTCCATAGTGGACACGCCGCCTATCTCCTCTTCCGTCACACATCCCTGAGCCAACGTCTCCAACCTTGTCAAGGCCAGCTCCTCAGGGATGGAACCACCACCTGTCCCCGCAGCATGGTCCACCCTAATCTGTAGCTTCCTCTTCAGTTGCTACTTGAAATCCGTCAATCTGTCAATGTGAATTTTGAAATTTTAAGGGTTAGTTTATTTAAATTAGATCAAGCTTTTGACTTCAGTACACTCACAATATCATTTTCTTACCGTTTTTTAATGACTTTCATGGTTCTGTAGGTTGTCCCCACAGCATTAACAGCCCTGATATCTCCTCCCAAATCCTGTCTTTGGTTCAAGCCCCATATTTCTTGGGGCATTGACAAGGTTTTCCATTGTCATGGACACCAATGTCTCAAGCTCGATCCGTGAAAACAGAGGGTTTCTTGGCCTTGGCCTGCTTGGGCCCACCTCCTCCTCCTCTACTGGTGGAATTGGATTCCCAGCACCTACAACATTGATGAAATTAGATACATTATTTTTTTTTTTTTGTGCAAATCTGAACAGTTCTTGTGTTGTTGAAAAAATGTGATTCGCACTTACCTGCCTCAGTTGGCCTCTGCTCACCATGCTCCTCGCTTGACATTTTGCTAACCTGTGAGAAAGCATGAAGAATACTGCTTGTGCAGACTTTTTAAGAGATGTGAGCGCATCCCTGGATTGGTTACCCGTGCATCCTTATTTGCCTAACTACAAACGCACACCTTTCCTGCATTCCGTAATCACTGCGTGGGTTGTGCTAGATGTGAGCGCATCCCTGGATTGGTTACCCGTGCATCCTTATTTACCTAACTACAAATGCACACCTTTCCTGCATTCCGCAATCACTGCGTGGGTTGTGCTAGATGTGAGCGCATCCCTGGATTGGTTACCCGTGCATCCTTATTTACCTAACTACAAATGCACACCTTTCCTGCATTCCGTAATCACTGTGTGGGTTGTGCTAGATGTGAGCGCATCCCTGGATTGGTTACCCGTGCATCCTTAATTACCTAACTACAAATGCACACCTTTCCTGCATGTTTCAATAATTGGGGTTTGCTTTCTTTATTTAAGGCAAAGCCAAATGTTCCCTTACTTGTGGGTTGTAGTTGGAGCGATTTGTGGTGCAGGAAGTGTTTGATAGTAGTTACATTGTTTGAAGTTGCAAACAAAAAGTATGGTGGTCGCTCACATCAACTTAATGACATTGCACAGGTGCTTGTAAAGGGTGGGGTTTACACTGAGCTACTGAAAAAAGGGGATTTTCCCTCCAGCACACTGCAGCAAAATCAAGAAAAATACTTGAATCCTACATGATAATAGAAATTCAGAAGTATTGGTTTACATACATTTGCAAATATATGAATAAGCGCTGGGCCAACATCATGGCTCCTCTATACCAGCGCCCCTAACATTATGGAGTTCACATCCGAGACGCAGGGAACCCCAAAAGAATCCAGCCAAGGACTATCCCCAGGGCATCACACGAAAAATGGAAAAAAGGTGAAAGTGAAGTGTAAAGTATAGTTGTGTACAGATAAATCAATAAGTGTTAATGGTAAGGGGTGAAAATTACATAAATAATAGACAAACAAATAGAAAGGTGATAAAAAAGGTGATAAAAAATATAATGTTAGGGACGCTGGTATAGAGGAGCCTTGACGTTGGCCCTGGGCTTATTCATATATTTGCAAATGTATGTAAACCAATACCTCTGAATTTCTATCATCATGTAGGATTCAAGTATTTTTGTTGATTTTGCTGCAGTGTGCTGGAGGTTAAAATCCATTTTTTTCTGTAGCTCAGTGGAAACCCCACCCTTTACAAGCACCTGTGCAATGTCATTAAGTTGATGTGAGCGACCACCATACTTTTTGTTTACAGTTTTGTGAGGCATGAAATGAGCCAGCATTGGGAGGATGTGTTGGTCTGAATAGTGCCATTAGGAGGTTTCTTGGGTACCTTCTAGGTGAGTCTGCTCTCAGCTTATACATGTACTGTTATTATGCAATACATTAATTTGTAATTGCATGACCCAGAGTGGGTGCTACTATTAGGTAGCAACAATTATTTTGGGGTGAGCGTTAGGGCGTGGGGCCCCCGAAGTTGTTCTGGCTGGGCCTTTTTTCAGGGCATCACCACTTAATTCAAATAGATATTTTTTTAATAACCTTTCTATTTGTTTGTCTATTATTTATGTCATTTTAACCCCTTACCATTAACACTTATTGATTTATCTTTACACAACTATACTTTGCACTTCACTTTCACCTTTTTTCCATTTTTCATGTGATGTCCTGGGGATAGTCCTTGGCTGTATTCTTTTGGGGTTCCCTGCATCTCGGACGTGAACCCCATAATGTTAGGGACGCTGGTATAGAGGAGCCTTGACGTTGGCCCGGCGCTTATTCATATATTTGCAAATGTATGCAAACCAATACCTCTGAATTTCTATTATCATGTAGGATTCAAGTATTTTTGTTGATTTTGCTGCAGTGTGCTGGAGGGAAAAATCCCTTTTTTTCTGTAGCTCATTGTTTGAAGTTGTTTTTGAAGTGCTTGTGTGAGTTTGTTTGAGAGGTGCTTGTGTGAGTTGTTTGAGAGGTGCTTGTGTGAGTTGTTTGAGAGGTGCTTGTGTGAGTTGTTTGAGAGGTGATTGTGTGTGTTGTTTGAGAGGTGCTTGTGTGAGTTGTTTGAGAGGTGCTTGTGTGTGTTGTTTGATAGGTGCTTGTGTGTGTTGTTTGTGTGTTGTTTGTGTTTTTTTTTTTTTTTTTTTTTTTTTGGTTGTGGGTGTTTTTTTTCCCTTTTTTTTTTTTTTAGTTCCTTTATTTTTGGTGTTTTTTTTAGTTCCTTTATTTTTGGTGGGTTTTTTTTGTTCCTTTTTTTTGTGTTTTTTTTAGTGACTTTATTGTTGTTGTTTTTTTTGTGTTCCTTTATTTTGGGTGGGTGTTTTTTGAGTTCCTTTACTTTTGGTGGGTTTTTTTTTGTTCCTTTATTTTGGGTGGTGGTTTTTTTTAGTGTTTTTTTTTGTGGTGGTTTTTGTGTTCCTTTATTTTGGGTGGTGGTTTTTTTTTAGTGTTTTTTTTGGTGGTGGTTTTTGTTTTTCAAATTTGTTTGGTGCAGACATTTACCAAACCCCGTTAATTGTTGTGTTTGAGCCAGTTACCTGTTCTGTTTGGGTGGCCGGGCTTTTGTAGCCTTAAAAAAACAATGTTATTAGAAGACTCAAGTAAGTGTGCCAGCCTACTGCATTTTTTGTTTATTTTATTTTTGTACTACAATCATAAAAAAATTAAATTTTTTGGTACTAATTATTTTTTTAATTTATAATTTATTAAAGGTGTTTAACAGTCCATTTTGTACTTGAATCAGGTAAGTGTCTATTTATTCAAACCTACAATTATGTTTTAATTTTTCTGTGTTTTTTTATGTTTTTTTCTTTTAATAATGCTTTTTATCTATTTGGTAAATGTAAATTCGTACATTTAACAACAATTCATATTGGCCAATTTAAAAGTTAAGCTTTGTTTTAACAATAATAGTAGTAATATTGGTTTGGACTAAAAAAATCTTATACATTTTTTCTTCCATAGAAAAAACAACCATACAGCAAATACACATGTAGGGATTTCTGAAGATGGCACTGCCCGACCCTGTAAGAATATGCACCATTATTATAAAGCTAAGTATTTTTGAACAAATAATCAAAAAACACTCTGTAGAACCAATTTAAAATATAAATTTAACTTTACAGAGCAATGTTGGACAGCTAATAGTGGCCATGTTGACCCCCACCAACCTTACTCAGCCTCCTCCTGGGCGTAGGCATAGGAGGCGTGCAAGGGCCAAGATATATAGAACACGTGTCACCCTTTTTGGAATGCCTGATGATGTGGTTGTAAACACTTATCGCCTGCCTCCAAATATTATCCTAGACACTCTTTCAATAATAAAGAATGATCTAGAAAGTCAGATTCACATTCCAACAGCAATCTCACCACTTACACAGTTGGTGGCGGTGTTACATTTCTGCACCTCAGGGTCCTTCCAAACTACTGTGGGGCTGGTGGGTGGCCTCTCCCAGCCCTCATTTTCATGGATCCTGAGGCGTGTGCTAGATGCATTTTTCAATCATCTAGCACATTTTATTAGTATGCCTTTGGATATGGAAGCCCTTGATGTGGTAAAGCAGAAGTTTTTGGAAATTGCAGGCTTTCAACACGTCATAGGGGTAGTGGATGGCACTCACATAGAACATTTCCATTCCCTAAATGTAATGGTGCTATGTGATGCGTCCCTCAGGATCCACTCCCTGAATACCAAATTCCCAGGCTGCAGCCATGATGCGTATGTGATCCAGCATTCAGGGATTTGGCCAAAATTAAGCACACTTCAAGCTGGTGACGCGTGGATTTTGGGAAGTAAAAATCCAGTATGTATCTCTAGTAATAGTGTAAACATGTTTTCATGGTAAATGTATGTATCTTTTGGTGTCCCATTTCCATCAGGTGACAGTGGATATCCTTGCATGCCCTGGCTGCTGACTCCTTATTTGACTCCCACACCAGGGCCCCAAACTCACTATAATGCCACATTTACTGCCACCAGGCAGGTAGTGGAGTGCTGTATCAGCCTTTTAAAGGGCCAGTTCAGGTGTTTCCATCCCTCTGGTGGTGCACTCATTTACTCGCCGGATATGGTTTCTCGCATTGTGGTCCTGTGTGGGATTTTACACAACATTGCAATAAGGAGTCAAGTACCCATGCAGCCAGAGGAGGCCTTGCCAGAGGATGGCCCCCCGAAGGAAGGTGTTGTGATGCTGTCAGGTGGAGGGGCAGACGCGATTATGTTGTTTCACGTTTTTTTAGATAGGAATATTTACTTTTTTTTAAAAAAAAAACACTTTTTGCAAATGTATTTTAATGTGTACCTTTTTTCTTTTGTTTTCTTTTCCTACCAACCAAATCACAACACTTTCCAAAACCTGCAAAAATAATGGAACCCATTGGCAATACCCTGTTTTGGACAACTAACACATTTTGCATGGATATACCCCAACATGTTTAGTTAATTTGCCTTTTGTTTTATTAATTTGTATGTTTTCCATTCAAAAATCTGTTAGTTTTTTACTATAGTTGTTTATGTCTGACTAAGCCAGATGTTTTCTTTGGCCAAACCCTGATGACATTTGTTATGTGTGAATCTGTTATGAAATTATTTTTACGAGTAAAAGCCTGTGGCAACATGTTTGTTATTTAATAAATGTTTTCAATTAAATACAAATGGTGTTTTTTTTATAAAAATAAAAACCATTTTGAGGTGGATAATGTATGCCAACCCCTAAAAAAAAAAATATACAACATTACTGCAAATGTTCTTAAGGTTTACTAATACATTTTTGCAGTTCTTACTCTATGGAAAGGCACCCACCTTTGTTCACCAAGTTTTTAAAATGCAGAATTACACCCTTTAATGTTTGGCAAAAAAGAGGACAAATGTTTGAACCTGAAAAGCTTTATTTTTTAATTTTTTTAATTTTGAAAAATGGAAAAATAGGAAAAAGGTTAAATTGTGTTCACTGTCCCTGTAATATACCCATCTACCTTAACTGTGCTTAATACCACAAATATAAAATGGAAGCTGCTCAAATCAATTTGGCAATACTCTTTAGGTGCAAGAAAGGGAGGGGTCATACTAAACAAAAAATCAGAAAGGGGAGTATCCCCTATATCCTCCAGCACACTAAATTGTACCTGCAACAATACATGAAAATTATATGGTAATAGAAATTCAGAGATATTTGTTGCATGCATTTATAAGTACATGGTAACCTTCCAGGCCACTTCACGGCTCTCTAATACTGGCAGTCCCTACTCTGTGCTTAACACCATAAGCATCGATCAATTGTTCTGTGTATAGCTGTTTATTGTGATCAGGTGGATAAATTGTCCCAATCAGACACTAGCATAAAATAACTATGCATAACATTTTAACAATCATTATCTTTACGACGTTAGCACCCAGGACATATGCAGGCACTTGTTTTGCTGGGTGTACAATTTTAAACCAGTAAATGTCTTTTTTAAATTAAGGGGGAGATGTATCAAGCCTTTTAAACAGTTAAATGAACAAGTCAAGTTGCCCATAGCAACCAATCAGCTTTGAGGTATCAATTATCAAGAGGAATCTATAAAATGATAAGTAGAAGCTGAGTGGTTGCTATGGATAACTTCTCTACTGGTTAGAAGGCTTGATACATCTCACCCTAAAGCTACTATTTACAATACATTGGCTGAATTTCGTGATTTTTTATATCATTAAAAGTTCCAGCTCTTCAAATAATTCAAATAATTCTGCTAGTAACCTAAACAGGAAGTTCAGGTGCAAGTCAACTTGTACTGTAGTTGGTGAAAGGGATGCTGGAGGTCAATATCAATATGGCCACCACTGGCTCTGTGATTTTCTTGAACTCCTGTAAAGGGTTAAAAAAAGCATATAGAATTGTAATAAAGATAGTAAAGAAAACTGTTTTTCTTCAGCAGTTTTCTGGATATTGAATACTGTATGACTAAAGACCTCTGTTCTTCTGCCTTACATAAGTTTGTGTAGCACTATCAACAAACATCAACAGTTTCCTTTGCTAGTTTCTCAGAGAGACAGACCTCAGCACATTGCAGCTGTAGTAATACAATGGTCAGTCTAGCTTTCAGGAGATTCATATTTTTTTTTCCTGTTCTGCTGGGCTGACAGTGCAGTTATATATACACTAACTGGTGTACCCGATTTCACCCAGGTAGACCTTAGATTTTTACTGTTTCCATTTCCATCTCCAATAACACAATAGTGCTTCACCTCTATAGTAATGCATCACTGCTATAGTAAGACATTACCTTCCTCCACTTGTGTACTAACACATTCTACTCCCTCACCTCTGTTGTAACACCTTTGACATTCCCCTCCCTCACCTTTGTAATAACACATTTTCCTCTCTTACCTCTGTAGTAACACATTACTTTCTTTCACTATTTAAATAGTGGAGCCACACCAACTGCCAGTGATGTTTGGCAGCATTTGGGATGTCAGTTGGTGTTTGAATATGAAGTGTGCTACAGTCACAATGAGACAGTCAGGCAGGGCATTGTCACTCATTCTAGTGACCAATCTATGCGCAGCGAGCAAACGCTTCCTGATCGCTTGGACTTGGAAGTGTATGCAACATTTTTGCTCTTTTAACCCCCTTAGTCAATTTCTAAAAATCCTTTCTTAGTGTGCACCTAAGTCATGGAAGGAATATCCTCCCCGATTGTCATGTTTTTAGGTCCAGGGGTTTGAGATGGGCATTGTTGACTCAGTGAGTGAGACAGTTTACAAATTCAACATAACTGAAATGACAGCTTTGTTACAGTCCTCCCATTAGGGTGAGAAGTCTTTACTTATGTGAAATCGAGGCCCTCAACACCTTTTCTAGACAGAAAAGGGACATAAGTAATTTTTTCTTAGATATTGATCTTCAAACTAAACCTATATAAAGGTAATTTATTATATGTAAACCATATGCCAATACTGAAGAAATTGTACCCATTTTGTATCAGAAATACTTTCAATACTAAATAGCATTTAATCCAAATTAAGTATAACTAGTAACAAAGAAAATGTATAGGCTGTACCATCAATTTCCTGGAAGAAAAATAATATTGGGCTTAAAAAACACAGCTAATAAGAGTTTTCCTTTGGAAAATATATTTTATTAATTGTGTAAAATGTTTCTTGGCATGCATTTGTTTAAGTCTGTAAGTGTTGCAGGCAATATGGAAAAAAATTATTACATTTACAATAGCAGACTGCCAAGCCAAAAATAGAGCACATTTGTGCAATGGCTTTTGCAATGGATATTCAGATCTGGCTGCAGCCTTACTGGTTAGATATCTCATAATTCAGTTTTCCACAGAATACCCAAAATATTTGGCCATTGACTGGGCCTGGATAGGTAAAATATGCTGCTGCTGTTGCTGCTTTACAGATGTATAATTATGTCCATGAATCTTTGGGCTTGATTCAGAACCACTCGCTAGATGCGTTCGCATGCACCCAGCGTATGCAAATCTGGCAAAGGCAGGCGATCGCACGGCAAGGCATTAGCACGCCCACTATCGCAGTGTGTATGCAGATGCCCACCAGCCTGTCTTAAGATGCCCACTAATACACGTCATCTCCAGGAAGTGTATGCAACCATCAGTAACATCGAATACCATCGGATGTGATCGCAGCACTTGTGGTTGACCATACCCTGCTGCAAGCACTGCGAGTGCTTCAGTGTGTAAAACAACCAAGTGAGGTATACTATGACGCTGCGTCATAATTATGCACACCACTGAAACGGCATTCACACCACCACTCCCCTGTCTCCATAGCCCATCCCATTACCTGTCCTGTCACTCATTCTAGCGAGCAGTCTATGTGCAGCAAGCGAACGCTTCGTGATCACTTGGACTAGTTTGTGCACACACAGTGCAATGGGTATGCATGCACAGATAGCAAATATCGGCAGGCTGCGTGCGAACGCAGCCTAGCGAGTGGGTCTGAATCAGGCCCTTTGTCCCATGCAGATCAAAGGTGTAATCATATAATGTTACAAAGCCATAAATGTAACAAAAACAAGTCTTATACTTGGATTCTTCTTATATTTTAAAATGCTGACATTTTTTAGTATCATAGTAAAAATACACCATATGTTATACATACCAGATGATTATTCAATGCATTACAGTATGCAAAAGAGCTCATTCTTTTTTAAATCTTCAGTCACCTTTAGGCCTGGTAAACAACTAAAAACAAGAACCAGACTTGTTGGATGGATCAAACATACCAGTAAGATCATCCAAGGATGGTCTACATCGATCTTTCCTTCCTTTAGGTAGGAAAAAAAAAGAAATCTGCCTCATAACAGGTGGGCAGAAGGTTTTCATCCAATACTAAACATCCTATTGTATTGAGCATCACTGGAATTAGACCTGTTGGCTTAACAAGTTACAGTCTGCTCACTAATCATATCCTTGGCCTGGCACATGTCCAGGCAGGCAACCATTGAGAAAGCCCCATGTGGAGAAATGTACATAGGGCAGCGGGACTGTAGGCACTTCCACTTCCGCTGTAGCCCCTGCAACAGGCAGCCTGGGGATACATAGTCAGACACATTGCACTATAACTTTATTCTTACATCTGGAATAGGGGTTCTTACCTTGGGGCCACTCACCCCGAGTTCACTGGGCAATTTGTCAAACACTATAGTCAGGAGCACCCCAGTTGATTTACCCCTTTTTTAACTATCCTATTACTCCATTTCTGGCACTCTCATTGGACCTTGATACCATCACACAACATTGTCTGCAATACTTTGTATCAGACACGTTGTTTAGGTGTTAGTCCAAAAGCAGATGTCATGTACTTTCTACAATACCCTGACACAATTACACATGTCATTCACTGCATAAGCACATGACATGCAGCAGCCACTTGTGGTTTTTGACTATTAAGGGTATCTCTGGACTCTTCTTTTATTAGCACAATAACACTGGGGAACAGTCAATCTGTTGCCAGGGATTTAAGAGTCAATTTCGATTAATTTTGTGCTCCTGATCATGAATACGCCATGCTTATTTTTCAAATGGCTCTAGTTTTTGAGATATGCATATGACTTTAATATTTATGAAAAATGAAATTAAACAATGTTAAAAATAGTTAAAAGATTTTTTTTTATTCTAATTAAATTTGATTCGTAAAATGTTATAAGAAGACACAGGATAAATACACATACTATATAAAACTACACATTGCCAAAACCTGTTTTTCATACTGCTGGATATTGGCACTTTTCTTCTGGGAATCAGGAACAATTGGGTTTTCATTTACCCATACATCTGCGGGACTTGGTCTGCCACAGAGGAAGGTAAGGAGAGAGAGGCGTTCAAACACCAGCCTCAGAATATCTCATATCACATAACACCAGCACACCCGTCCCTGCCCTGTTTTGGGGTTCACTCCACCATGGCACCTGCTATCTAATTATGGAGAGGAGAAGCTGCAGTTTTAAAAGACCTGGAGGTCATCAGCACAGTGGGCTACCTGGATAGACAGGGACTTTAGCCGTGCTATACGGAGCTAAGTAAGTGCTTGTATAAGACTTGGATTTCATTACATCAGCAGCACTTACCTTTATATGAAGACCTAATCAAGGCTTCAGTCTTCCAAGTGTAAATTGTGGACACAAGATTATTCATTTATATGTTTATCTGTGGATTACAATCCGGTGAGATCTTTATGTCATTCAACAAGACAGCTTTATGTAGTCTTTATTACAGCTATTTATGTATACACATCATTTGTTTCATATTAAGAGATATTATATGTATATTAGATTAGTCTGTGTAGACTTCTGCAGATGAATTGTAACTTTTTAGAATATGTTGTATTGTAAGATGGTCAATTTTCCAGTACAATTTGTATAAAGAATGATGATTATTTTATTGTTTTTGGTGTCTTGAATTTGTTTGTTGATTTTCTGCCATATTTAGTCCTTTAACATTTCCAATATTTAGATTATTAGCGCAACACCACCTTGTTCCATTTCTGTCTGATCACCCCTTGGTGGTCTGAATTGGGTGTACACAGACCCATAGGTGTGTGCATCTGTGTTTTTGGTTAATCATAATTAGCTTACCAGCGGTAGTCTGATAGTTTTTGTTGTTTAAGGATTCCACTCTGCCAGTGACACTCACTAAAATTAGAAATCCATTAATAATCCAACCAGTTCTAGTGCTGAGTTTCAACTTGAATCAGATACAGTTTGATTTAGGATATTTTTATTGCTATCAGCTGATGTATCTGAAAATATTCATATTATCTAGATAGGAACTGGAATTGTGATAACATCAAATCAAGGATTGTGATGTCAGGCCACACCATGCTCTATACTTCCTCTGATGCATTCGGTACATAATATCCAGTATATCTTTAACAATCTCCCATTATTCCACAGAGACGTCAATTGATAAAACCACCAGCAGTCACTTTTCTGTATGGCACCATAAGCATATGTCCAGTGCATAAAAAAGCATAATTAAATTCAGTTTCTTTTCTTCCCCACCTTAATACCTCCAAAAATGGTACTGCAGATATTTTGGCATACAATAGCCTGCACTCGGCTCAAGTGACACAATAACAGCAAAATATTAAAAACACTATCTCCTTCTCCCTAATGCCATCATATCTAAATTATATTCTTGATTTATACTTACCATGCCATTTTGAAGGCATGCATGGTATGAAGGTCAGCTTTTATGTTCAGATTTGTACTAATCCTAAAAGTTTCAAAGAGAGCTGTGAATCTGTTTTCTAATCACATCAGAAGCTATTCCCTTGTCTCTGTGATGAGAACATTTCTGGTCTGTTATTTGCTCATTAGTAAAATACTATAAAAATAAAATTAGGAATTGGTGCTTGGGTACTACCTCCTGATAGGATAAATTACTAGCCAGCTGTAGCCATACAATATTACTACTGTAGCTTGAAACATGTGCCTGATAATCATTGCATTACTTTACATGCTTTTACATAGTGTCTTTGGTGCGTGTATTATTTGATGCTAGTGACCTCTACGGGATTGAGAAAAACAATGAATGTCAAAAATTCACATTGTCATCACTGCTGAAATAGTAAGAAATATTTATATTTTATATGTAACTTATTTTTCCCCAGCTTCCTCATAACTTTCAATTTTTATGACAAATTCGGGTTTATATATTTATAGGCACCCCTTGAAATAAATAAATATATGCAATGGTTAATCAATGTTATATATCTCTTTTATATCCCAAACTTTAACATTTAAAATATTCTCATAAAGTACTTTGGCATTGGAGGATTTTTCTCTATTGAAAAAAAAATGCCCTAGAGGGAAGACCTTCTATTAAAGTTCATAGTCAAAATCAACTTTTCAATTGAAGGGTAATATGTCTTTTCCAAAGCTATTATTACTGCCTGATGGCTTAAGGGAAAAAAAAAAAAAGAATTATTGTAAAGAAATTCTGTGAGCATTTTGGCTGCCAGCACTAACTGGGACATTCTAAAGTTTTATTCACATGTTTATTAGAGCTACAAATCACAGAAAAGGTCAATTAGCATGTCTGTATATAGTTTTATGACTGCCAGTTCATTTATACACCTTAAACGTCACATCTTGCATGGAGTGGCAGCAAAATTCATCAAACACACAAGCAGACACTTTGCATTTAGTGCATCACTTACCACTGATTTCCATAAATGCAATGATTGCATCATAACTCATTTCATGAGATCAATAATGCACTTATTTGCAAAGTTAAGTTAAAAATAAACAACTTTATAATAAATATTAATTTTTGGATATCTAAAATGTTGTTTAGAAAATACCATATGTGGGGAAAAAACACTTTGGGAGTGATATAAGATTAATGTTGAGTTACTTGTGCAAAATAAATTTGAATTTATTATTTATGTAATGATATGTTTATTATTTACAATGCTTTGTTTGCAGCACGTAAGCGTAATCAGGTGCAACATTTACAGTATATGCAATAAAATAGATCCTTCACGTCACAATTATAGTGGTGGGCCAGTGCCCTGCTTTGATGTATACATACTTATGTAATGCTGGAAATTCCATTCTTGTGAGTTTCTCTCCCTAGCATTTCATTATTAAGCTGTGTGACTTAATTCACAAAAGCAGGAATATACTGACTGGGCCTGATACAGAGTTGGACAGAAATTGACCGTATACATTACCACACTGTGCGCATGCTAATAAATGTGTATGTTCCTGTGGCCACCCTTAAACATGCACCTGGGGCCTGATTCAGCAAGGATCGCAATTGCAAAACTGCATGCAGGCAGCATTCATGCAAATGCAGCAGGAGGTGTATGACACCCCCTGCTGCATTTGTGATCCCAGCACTGCGACAGAGGTCAATGGTCACGATGGTGGATGTGCCAGACAGCCGGCCAGCTGAGTAAACCTCACCTTACTCAGGCTAGCCAGTTTGCGAGCCAAGCAGACTATGTACATCCACACAGTTTCTGGACTGGCCATTCCCGGAAAATGGGTCGGACACGCCCCATTTCCAAGAATGCCGTCCGCCCCCGCACCGCCCCTTAAATGCCTCTGCCTGTCAATCAGGCAAAAGCATTCAAAGGCTAGCGTGCATGTTAGCAGGACCCATTCTGCACACCTGCAGCGGCAGAATGGATCCTGCACATGTGCAGATTCCTGATAATCGGGAATCTGTGTTCAGCAGTGCACTTGCGTGCACTGCTGAATTAGCCCCTTGGTTTGCTACTTGTCATTATCATAAGATCACAATTGCTCAAGCTTCTACTAGGTGTAAAATATATGACTGGAAAAAGACTTACAGAGGTGTCCTAATAGAAAGGAGCCTCTTTATGCCATACACTGCAGACGACCGTCACAGCTGAGATGCCCCGAGAGGAGTAGCCTAACATATTTATCTTTAAATGTTGCCTCTTAGTTACATCACAGATGCAGGAAAAGCTGCTCAAAATGTACTAGAGACACTAGACTGTAGGCCTGATTCAGCAAGGATCGCAAGTGCTACGCAGTTGGCCGATTTTCACGATCTGTATATGTGTATGCATTGCACTGCGATCTGGAATGAGATCGCAGTGTGAATGCGGACCCATCGCAGAGTAATTGACAGGAAGTGCCATTTGTGGGTGGTCAAGGGGGGTGGTCGAGGGAACGCAGGCATGTCAGTGTGTGTGAATGCCGTTACAGGGACGTGCATAATTAAGCCCCCACGACAGCATACGCAGCCTGACCTCTAGATACCAACAGGAAGTTTAGCAGTTTGTGAGTGAGGTCTGACCTGCCTTAATTGTGTGTGAGGCTCCGATGGTACTCGATAGTACCGATGTTTTTACAGACTTGCAAGGTATTACGGATGTGAGTAAAGGGAAGTGGTCATCTTTATGTTGTGCTGCGGTGGCATTGCGATCGCAGTCATTTGCCTAATTTTGCAGCAAAACTGTGTACGCACTTGCTGCCATGATTGCTTCAGTGATCCTTGATGAATCAGGCCCTGTGTCTTTAACTGCACATTAATTGGTTTCACACACAAACAAAGTCACAGATGAAGCACAATGGATCTTGTCATTAGGAAAAGCCGTAGTTGCCTATGTCAAAGACCTTTTTACATGATTAAGACCAAGTCACACACAGTTTTACAAATGTCACACACCCCAGTGGTCTGTAAATACTATCACTGCAATTCTGTTACTTCCATTTGTTTTACTTATGTATATAAGATGTACATTTTAAGTTAAAAAGATGCTTAATGCGGCACAGTCACACGAGTCCTGAAGCCACCGAAGCCACAGTAAGAATGAAAACACCTGTATCTACAGTGACAGCCAACCTATGTGGGAATGCTCGGGTACAGTTCAGGTCCCAGTTCCACTTCAATCATAAGTGGAGATGCAAATGACACAAATGCATCATTCATACATCTGTACACACAGATCTGGAGCTTAAGCAAAGTATGGTCATTAAATGGGAGTACAGTATATTCAACTGTTGGTCAGGCCCAATGTCTGTAACTAAAGTACTCAGTGGTACTGTATTGTATTAAATGATATGTGCCTGTTCTGTCCTTTACTTTGTATCTGGCCTGCAGTACCTCTGTGCCACCAGAGGTGATGCTGATGTATTTTGACATTTTCTCCTCACATGCGGAAGATAATCTAAGTTCCCTGCATAATCACCTACACAGTCTTACAGACAATTTATTCCTGCTCCTCTCCATGCACCTTGATGGTCATTGATTGCTTTCCCTGGATTCTATTCTGCGGCCTGAACCTGCACTCTGTCTACTGGACTTCTGCAAACTATAGCGACACTGCTGTCTGTGAGTCCTTCTCCTATACTCTGCAGCTTTTTGCCTTTGTTTGTATCCAATATGTATATCTTCAATCCATAATCTATGCAGCTCCAGCCAGCTGGGCCTATGCAAGCTGTTCCTCTTATTGCTGCATGTGAATCTGACTCATCTACTCTGCAGCATATGGTTATTGTTGGTATCATGTTTTGCATACCTTGAAGTTTCTGTTAACCACCAGTTCCAGTCTGGTTCAAGCCTCTGGTTGCCGTCCGGTTCAAGTATCACACCTGTTTTTTGTGCATTGCCTGGACTATGTTTTTGTTTCAATAAACATTTTATATTTCACTATGCTCCTGACTCCATAGCTGTCATTACATGTGTCCAGTTAATTAACAGTAGATTGTATATGTCCAATTGACACATACAATCTTCAGTATCAGCCACCTCCTACATTTTTTGTTTTCGCTTAACTTTCTTTAGTGTAAAGTATTAAAAGTGTTATATTTGTACAATAATTACATATGCATAGTCAGCAAAGCTTTTCATTATGAAATACTTTCAAAAGACATGCTGCTAAATGTTCAGGTCAAGTTCTTTTGCACATGTACATAATTACAAAACCTTTGCAGACACGTGCAAAATGAGAACTCTTTCTACATTTTACAAACTGTACCCTGAAAATTGATTTGGTAATCTAGACTAAAATGTTACCTTTATGAACAGACCATGACATAACCCAACAAAGGGAGAGGTGACTCAACATTTCCCAGTGTAAAAATGAGCTAATATAATGAAATGTATGATATACTGTAGCAAATAAAATATGATAAAGAAATATTAAAACCTATAAACTGAAGCCCTAGTATTTCAAAGATGTATCCAGTATGCCTGTATGGCTATAAAGGTGTATCTGGCCTCCTACATTAATTATGTGTGTTTTTACCAAAACATGAAAAGATAAATTTGAGAACAAGAAAGCAACTGCTCTATTTAATCTACACTTTGCGTGTGTCTGTGTGAAGGAGTTACTATGGGGAGGGGAACTGTGATTTTTGGCATAACATTTTCTATATAAGTCTTAATAATAATCATATGATTGATACATTTCTTCTTGAATTATCAAGTATGAGTCACCAGCAAAGATCAGCTAATTCAAAACAGTCAGAAATATGTCCGACTAAAGGTCTTAAAGATTTGAAGCTTACAGTTGCAACTTCCATTTGATGTTTGAAGTTTGGGGATTGTGATTTACATCCATGGCTTACATTCAAGGTTCTTAAAAATTTTAAAAATCAACTATAAAATGTTCAAGTAAAATCGCTACATTTTGTGTAATTGTAATACTTTTTTTTTTTAATAAAAGGGTGAACATTATTGTGTTTAATTTCACTTTGAATATTGTTAAAAATAATATACAAAGTAGAATTCTATAACAATAAGCCTAAACATTATTTTTTATTTGTTATCAGTTTCATATATAGCACCAGCATATTCATTTAGGCATTATGTACAAGCCACCACAATCATATTGAAATCAGTTTAACCAGGGTCGAGCTGACTCAAACATACATTAAGTAAACATGTTTAACATGCTAAAATTTGACTTCTCTTTTACAATATCTAAAGTTCAAGAATTTCCATGAAATTTCCAAATCTACAGCAGAGTCAATAAAACAGCCAAGGCCCTCCAGTCCTCATCACAATTTATGAGGAATTAATCCTTGTATTTATCACCTTATTTATGAAAAATATTCTCTCTCATGTTACCTTTCACATTTTCTTCCTTAGATATCAAAATGCTTTATTAACAAACTGCTTTCCAGAATTTTTGATAAATGTAAATGTTTTCATAGGGGAACCTTTACTCCTTAAAAATGTACATATTATTTCCTGATAAGTGTTGTTATTATGCCCGTGCACTATTCTCATAGCCCTTCCATGATGTTATGTCTATTTTAATAATAACTTTTTGGAGATAGTTACTCCAAAACAGTGACTATACTCTAAGACAAGATTTAACAGTAACCTTAATTCTGTATTCTGTTTTGGAATTTTTGTGTCTTTATTTATCTTTATTTTTACATTATTTTAATTTAAAATCTATTAAAGTTATGATTTAATTATTTTCACTGCTCAGAGTTCTTGTATATATGCTATCTTGATACATTGGCTTTTCTACTTTTCATTTTGAGAGTTTTAGTAATACCTCAAATGTACTAGATATATTTGTGCTTGCAGAATGGTAAGGGCCCCATACATCAGGCAGCCATTTCATTGATTCCTTGACCTGCCACAACTAACTTATGCTCAGATGTGAGCAATGGGCATGTGTTACATGTAGGAAAACTTACTGTACAGTACATTGAGTTGTTCAATATTACCTTTGCTATTGAAAAAAATCAAGAAACTGATATTTTAAAACCATTGATGACAGAGAACACAGGAGCTCATTCAGACATGCTCGCTAGATGCGTTCCTTCACAGCCTGCATATACAAATCCAGTGCATGCCTAGCAAGGCAGGGGATCGCACGGCAAGGCATTAGCATGCCCACTATGTCTTGGCATGCGATCCCTTGTATGCAGACACCCACCAGCCATTCATAAGATGCCCACCTGCACACGACATCTCCTGGAAGTGCATGAAAACATTGGTACATCGAAAACCATTGGATGCGATCGCAGCGGTTTAGGTTGACTATACCCTGCTGCAAGCACTGCGATCACTTCAGGGAGAAATTTCACCAAGTGACGTGTACTATGATGCTGCCTTTTAATGATGCATGCCTCTGAAATGGCGTTGCAACACTCAGACACACCTGCATTCGCACCTCCACTCCCCGGTTTCTAGTGGTCTACCCCTGTCACCACCCACAAATGGCCTTTCCTTTTAATCACTCTGCTGGGCTGTCTATGCGCAACGAGAGAATGCATTCTGATCTTTCACAGTGGTTTGCGCACGCACATTGTGATTGGTCAGCTATGAGCATTCGCATCCTAGCGAGCGGGTCTGAATCCGCTCAACAATCCCATGAAAAGAGCTTGGATACACGTAATAAATGTGTAATAACTAGAGAGAAAGGAATGGATAAAAATATAATAGGTGTATGATTAAACTGATACTATAATAATTGCATAGGAAACTGAGACTGGTTGTCAACATGGCATGAAATGTCAGCACAATGTGGGAGTGAATTTCATTGAAAGATTATCTGGTGTTTATAACTGTACCAGCTGTGATTTAAAATGTGTTGGTGGGCAGGTTATATGCTCCTGCCAAACCTGGCATATCTGCATCCACCGATATCTGGAATGGTAAGTGCACCACTACAAAATATCTCCCACCTTGCACATGCATACAATTGTCTCAAAACAGACTTATTTCAAAACACTTATCTCTTTCCAGCCTTCCCACCATCATTGTCTCTTTGAAACTTTCAACTCCCTCTTCTGCCCCCCATTTCTGCTTTCCTCTGCTCCATATCACATCCCACCAGTTACTAATCACCACATCTTCTGTTTCCCAACCTGCCTCTCCCCATCTTCCCCATCCATTTTGCTAACTCTCACTCTCTTCTCCCCAGTATTTGGAGATGAAATCATAACTCTAATCTGGTCCACACCTCCTCTGCACCATGTCTCCTGTTTCTTTTCCCAACTTTCCCATCTCTTCAATATTTTCATCTCTTCAGGCACTGTCCCCTCTGCATTCAAGCATGCCCTTTTCTCCCCTTTCCTTAAAGAACAAACTCCCTTGCTCCTGACACTCTCTCATCTCTCTCCTCCCTTTTGCCTCCAAACTCCCTGAGTGGATGTCTACAACTGCCTTTCCACTTTTCTTTCCTCCCACTGACTGCTTGACCCATTTCAGTCTGGCTTTTGTCCTCTCCACTCAACAGAAACTGCCCTAAATAAAGTCAGCAATGACCTTCTTGTTGCCAAATCCTATACTCTCTTCTCATTCTCCATGACCTCTCATCTGCTTTTGACATCATGAATCACCCTCTTCTCCTGCATATTCTTTACTCCCTCAGCCTGCATGATACTGCCACTACCAGTAAGTCTCCACCAAGATTCTGTTCTTGTATCTGTTCTAGTCTCCTTTAATACTTCCTTTTTAGGTGAGCTCATTGGCTCTTTTGGCCCCCAATATCATCTGTGTGCTGATGACACTCAGATCTACCTCTCCTTCCCTGATCCCCTATCTCTCCAAAATCATATCTCCATCTGTTTTCCTGTTATTTCCTCCTGGAGGTCTCAGTGCTTTCTTAAACTTAACATGTCTAAGCATTTGCTG
Organism: Taudactylus pleione; assembly: GCA_031769625.1. NCBI lineage: Eukaryota > Metazoa > Chordata > Amphibia > Anura > Myobatrachidae > Taudactylus > Taudactylus pleione. Next base: position 455,249 of record JAUIMM010000390.1, read on the forward strand.
ATCATCTTCTTACCCTCCTGAATAAGCTCACCTCCCTCAATTTTATTATCTATTGACAAACTACCATGTCTTCTAGCCCACAAGAGCACTGTTTGGAGTTATTATTAACTCCACTAACTCCTTCACTCCACACCCACATTCACTATTTTGCAGTCCTTTAATTTCCATCCCAGAAATATATCCAGGATCATATCCTTTGTCACCCTGAATGCAGTTGAGACCCTCAACCCCTCACTGGTCTTCTCTAGATCTCATCTCAAGAAAATGTGTGCCTGGGTGCAGATATGGTGTTTGCAGTGAATGCAGGGGGGTGGGGAGGATGTGTTTGGGTGCTACTGTAGTGTTGTCATTGAATGCAGGGGGATAGAGTGTGTTTGGGTGCTTTTAAGGTGTTAGTAGTAAATGCACGGTAGATGGGGTATGTGTGAGTGCTGCTGGAGTGTTATTAGTGCATGTAGGGGGGGAGGTGTGTCTGGGTGCTGATGGGGTGTTGGCAGTGAGTACAGGGAGGGAGTGTTTGAATTCTATTTGGGTGTTGTTATTGAATGCAGGGGGAAGTGTATGTTAATTTTGCTGGTGTGTTGGTAGTAATGCAGGGAAGTGAGTGTGTGTCTGTGTGCTACTAGGGTGTTAGAAGTAAGGGGATGGTGATAGTGTGTGTCTGGGTGTTGCTGGAGTGTTAGAAGGGAGGAGGAGGGGCGAAAGTACTGTATTTGTCTGGTAGTTGCTGGGGTTTTGGAAGTGAATGCAGGGGCAGAAGAATGTGTGACAGGGAGCTGCTTGGGTGGAGGATTTTTTTTAAATATTTGGCAATATAATTTGACAAACCAGAAGCAACTAATAATTTAATTAACAAAATATATTATAACTGTTCAGAGTACTATTTAAAGCTAATTTGAATGCAAGTTAGCTGTAGATGTTCCCTCACTGTGTACACAGAAACAAATTCACCTGTATACAGATTTGTACCCATCTTTGTGGTCTTATACTGTATATACTTTATGCAAATAAATCAATGATTTTGGGAGTAATAAAAGTAATAGAATTTATACTCCATTAATCAGGGACTCACATTTCCCACAATAAATATACTGCATAGGCAAACAATTCCAGTTGCATGGAACACTTCACCCCCTGCCCCCGAAGTCAGCGGCTGAATCATGTCCACAATAGCAGCAGTATAAAATACAATTTTACTAGAGCTGTGGCTACAACATGCAGTATAAAAGTTAGAACAAAGCTTCTTTTCCTACCAAGTTTGCTTTGTCTGTGCATCTTAGCGTCCAGTCAACACACTGGGCCAGATAGAAAAGGGAGGGGGAATGTGTACTTAGAAAGCCTAATTCTATTTACTACTGGTTATGCTATGTACATTATGTATGTATGTATGTTTATTTATTATGTGATATTCCATCTTTTCCTGGCCACTAATGTATATGAGTTAAATATGTTTAATACAGAAAGTGAAAGTAATTTTTTAGAGTAGACTCTCTCTCCTACAGCACATACTATGGACCATATATAATGTTAATTATTAATACTTTGTTACATACACTTTACTGTGTATAAGGATAACAATGTGTACATATGTGTCCAGGGCCAGTGCTATATTCATCTGCCACTCTCCCAGACTCCTGACCCTTCTTCCAATTCTCTGCATAGCAGAGTACTTGGATTGTGGAATAGGGTCCACATGCCTGAATAAAAACATACATTTTACAGTAGCTCAGCTGGATTGGCCCTACAGCAGCATCTACCATCTTACTGTGAGCTGGTCATCTGTATGTCTGAAGTATTAAATATGGTATATTGCACTTGGTATGAGGTAGACTATTGCTTATTCAGAGCTATTTTCCCCTCTTAATGGGATGGCCACCCATGGAATTGCATTGATCCCTAAGATTTACATTGGGTTCCTCTTAACATGTAGCCACAACATAAAATTACAGCGTTGAATTCAGCTTACAATCATTGACAAACATTGACCAGCAGGCTATTTTACAATTAATAAATAATTTGGGAAAAATTTTCTTTTTAATCTCAATAAGTTTGTTCTTTATTTTTGTATTGCACATTTCACTATGCACAAAAACATTTTTTCACTCATTTTATGCTTTATACTTTTGCTGTATTTTTATATAATAAAGACATTATGCAATATGTATGAGGAAATACATAAATGTTGGTACAGGGGAGTTTTGATAGTGACAAATATTTTAATACATATCCAATAAAAAGGATTTTAAAATGCAATATATTATCAATCTTCTGTATACAATACTTTAAATTTATGATTTACTTTTGGAATTTTTTATTTCAGTAAAACAAAAAAATATTTCCATTTCCATTAAAACAAAAAATATTGCACTAGTATACTAAATGTAACAAAATGCTTCACAACAGATACTTTTTCTTTCATTTTAACAATTAAGTCAACTAGTATTCTGACAAGTATCCAAAAATGTAATCAAGAATAAACATTTGAAAAAAGAAACATGTTCTTTAAATGTTAGAATATTTAGAAAAAAAATAGAAAATGTTAAAAAATATCAACCTGTTCTAGGTTTATTTCCAATTTTTATGTTAACTGTTGAGTCAGAATCAGTACTTCGAAGTAAAATCAACATTTATTATAATTACCATTTTAAATAAACAGCATGATGTTAAAAGCAGAAAATTGTTGTGGCTGATGAGCTCTGCTGATTAGCATTGTGAAATCAAAATGACAGCTATATTTACCATAGTATAGTTAGTGTATATCTTATTACTAATCAGTTCTTAAATTCAAAACAAGAACCAAGTTAAAAGAGGTTTTATAAATGTTTACAAACCTTAGGAGGAATGGATGAAGAAAGGTAGTTTTCTAGCCCCCAATAATGAAGTATCCAACTCGCTGCAAATAGCTACAGTTCACTGGAGCAATTCAACATTGCTCTGGTGTGAAAGCATCTGGTTTGAAAATCAGCTGTCTCCATGATCCTCTTCACTGCTCCTTTTGTAGAAGTGAAATATAGATTCGACAGTGCTAGTGCACCTGTATGAACTGAGTTTCACTCAGGCACATAAAGCCCCAGTGTCTGGTGAAAGAAGCTGGACGGGGGCTGCGGGTTCTGAAAGGATCCCTCTTCGCAACCCAGAACAGTGCACCAGCAAATACCATCTGAAAATGACAAATGCCCTCACAGTCAAGCTCCAAAAATACAGTACTTTTGGAGCATGATGAGTTTAGGTCCCTATACTAGTGTATGATGATAGCGGGACAGATTGTAACTGAAAGGTTAGCAGGATATACAGTATTAGTGATATCTCCTGCATTACCTTTATAATGAATAGCCCGATCCTTAATTTTTACAAAAGTAGGTGAAAATGTTCATTTTCAAATGCTTTTGTAGAAATTAAGTGATGATGAATTGACCCCTACTGTATATACAGCATGGTGGCAAAACAATGTATTGTAGATAAGAAAGTTACTGTACATTGTCCGTAAAAGAGCTATGCTAGGCAAGTTGCACTTTTTATTCATATTGTTATTTTTTTAGATTTACACCATTTACAGTAGTTGCATGTCACTGAAATATTTTAGAATGATGCACTTTTTTAATTTAGTAAAGAGCAACAAAGTTCCTCCAGTGACAAACAATACTGATTTGGAACCATGATTTTTCTGTCATAAAGAGACAAATCTGACATCTTTAACTGCTAAAACATTGACAGTTTTTAGATAATCCCCATCAGAGATCCCCATCAGTCTACTCTCTTTCAAACTGCTAAATTAAATATATGCATGGTGTTAGTCAGGAATAAAAAACACAGACTTACAGCAAACTTGATACCACCAGACAAGAAAAATAAACAGTTTGATTATATTCCTAATTTTCATGTTTGGAACTGATTCATAGTTTCAAATGCACATTGTTGCCTTGTAAAATGTAAATATCTATATAATATACATATATCTGTATGCATAATTGGCTATAAGGATTTATACTGTAGGTAAAAAGATTAAAAAAATACTATCAGACTGACAATTAGGACAATCACAAAGCAAAAACACTTATTAAATTGATTTTTAATTTGATTTATGATATCCACAGAGCAACTACTAGAAGACCTATAACTAAACCACAAGTTATCAAGCAATATGGTGAAAGCATACATTTTATTGCATTTATACAATAAATGTCAAGAGCTAGGTAATTTAGAAAAATGCAGAGGGTCTCAAAAACAGTATGATCAATTACCATTCACAGTGTAAATGAATAAACAAACAAATGGGTAACAATGTTATGTACCAATACATTAAATTTGACATTGGCACTCAATATTATGATAGTATGAAATCCTTGAGTAGTATGATTCAAAAGATATGTCACAGATACCTAGAAAAAACCTACAATGTGACACATTGTATATGGGCACGGGCAGTTGACATGGGTGAGTTGATAGGCCTTGGATTAGAAATGGTGGTAGGCTTCAATTAAGAGATGATTTTGAAGGCTGGATGAAAGAGGTAAGGAACAGGACAAGATAAACCCTGTGGGTTGCTGTGAGAAGAGGTAGTCATGATCAGTGGGGAGGCGAGGTAACAGACATTGGCAGTGCAAAGTTGGTGGGAGGGCATGTATGGACATGAGTATGGCTCATTGGCATCTCTAGGGTGGTGCAGGCCACACCAAATGACACCATCTGAGGGGGTGCACCAAAATAGCAGAGCTGCTCTGCTATTTTTGTATCACCCCATCAGATGGTGTCACTGAGCAGCCACAAGAGAGGCAGGGGAGAGGCTGCCAGAGCACTGTGTAAAGCTGATAAAGCTGGGAGTGGCACAGCAAAACGCATTAGATGTGGAGCACCCTCACTCTTTTGGAACAAGTTGGATTAACTTTACGGTGCAATGGACATATCAAGACCTGGACCAGACTCCATGGACTTTACCTCAAATTGCAAAGTGGGCAACGGTCGGACTGAACGAATTCAAGTCTTCATGAATGACGTGACATTCGGTCACAACCCTAATGGTGCATACACAGGTGATGATCGTCAATGACAACGATATCATTGAACGATCTCCCAGGTGTGCTGGATGATCGATCATCCAGCACACCACCATCCCACCAACGATGGCCAATAACCCGCGAACAACAATCACGGGTCCCTATAGTAACCTGGTCGATATCGACCAGGTTGGCCTGCATGCATGGGCGATGGACGATATCGTTAACATCCACATGTACTCATGCAACACAGGTCATTGGGTTGGAGGCACTTAAAAATGCATGATATGAACGACAATGATATGATCAATATTGTTATCGTTCATATTGTGCATTTTAATTGTAACATGTGTACGCACCATTAGATCGGCACACAGAGTGAGGCCATGCCTTTGTTGTGTGCAATAATTCCCACAGGCCACACTGGGTGTAAGGTAATTAAGTGACGCCACTGGGATGGTTATATAGGGAGGATATGATTTGTTGAGGTTCTTGAAGGTGAATGAGAGGGTGGGTATATACAGTATTTATATATTTATAATATTTATAATACATGTTATATCAGCATGCTGTCCTCTAAAGTCTATACTTTTATAAACTGCACTCTCCTACAATTATGTACTAATCAATTAGTTAACAGTTGAGAACATGATTACAACTATTGGGAAATGTCTCTGCTGCTTTGTACTCATTCGGGCTAATGCTAAATTGGACTGCTTTGTTAGTGTAAAATACAATTTCAAATTTGTGTATGTACGTGTATCTAAATATATATATATATATATATATATATATATATCTCAAAGCCTTGTAGAGGAGGAAAAGCAGAGGAAAAGGTTGGGCAAATATAGGTTGAGTAAGGTCGTGTTCATGTCATTGTGATTTATGCAAACCTGTAAGGCATGCAGACTTGAGATTGCATGTCAGTACATATCACTTATGGGTGGTTCTTGTTCATTTCATGCACGTGTATCATAAGAATTTGCTCACATTGCCATTGTCATGTCTGTGGGTTGGTTTCGGTTAAAACAGGCGTGGAAGGCTGAATAGGAGATTTGAGAGATGTGGATGAACTGAGGTGGCTTGAGCCAGGACCTCCTCATGTAACGGTGTGAGAAGATAGAGATATGGTAGTGGATGATGGTCCCGAAGGCGAGAACAGGAATAGAATGTCTTTATTGAACAGCAGGTTGGAATAAAACTGAATATATAATACTAAATGAATGAGCAGAATCGGATTGGGACCGATAATGCTGGATTAAGAACTGAAACGGTTTGAGATCGAAGTTGATGATTTGAAGAACTTGACGGATTTGAATCCGATGTTGAAAAATGTATTAACTTGATCGGTTTAAGACCCATGTTGAAGAATTGAAGAACTTAATTAATAACTTAATTAATAAAAGTCGAATGTTGGAAGCATCGGATAAAAATGATGGTTGGACGATACCAATGGTGGCTATAAAAACAAGTCTCAGTGGTAAAAACCAGACTGGTGTGCAAGATGGTACAGGATACTTGTTGACCAAATCTAGGAACAGGATATAACAGACTGGGACCATTCAGGTACAAATTACCTGGGAGCTCAGCATTTAGCTGTAACTTCAGCAAGAGGCAAGGTTGTACTGGCAACAGAGGCCAGTCTGGAATTTTAATTTATAGGGGAGAATATCCAGGGATTGGTTGCTGCAATCAGCTGTGGAGAAAGAGCATAAGGTGAGTCCAACATGGTTATGCCCATACTGTTGTTTAGGAGGGAACTCTGGTATGCAGCCTGTGTGTCATCATGGTGGGAAGACACGCTGTGAGCAAGGGGATGCTGAGAGCCATCCCCATGCTCAGTAGCAGAATACTGTGCCAACGGGACAGGAGCAGCACAAACAGACCTCAGCACCAGCCGGGAGCAATGTGCAGCATGAGAGGCCTCTGTGCTATCCAGGATTGATGCACAGCATGAGTGGACCTCAGCACTTGCCTGGACAGGCACTGGAGCAGTAAGAAAGTAGTTTTAATATTCTGGAGCATGACAGCCATCCTCATTTTGCTGTATTTCTCTTTCAAAAATAAAATACTATAGTATAACAAACTGTATACATGGATAAAGCATTATATGACCAAGATGAAGGACCTCTGTGTTTGGTGGCCATTCTATTCCAAGAACTGGGTTTTATAGTAATAGTTTAAGTCAACACATAGAAGTACAGTATTCCCAGTGATTGATGGGCCTGATTCAGAGTTGATACGATATAAAGATTGCTGCTGCATCTTTGGACACAGCAGTGATGCAAAAATATGCTAATGCAGCAGGAGGCATCTGAGGATAAAAGACACCTAATGCCAGCATTGCAGATTTGAGTGCTGGGTCCGAAGATGCAGCATCAGCCATTTGAGCAAGTGTAAGCTCACTCAGAATGACTGCTGGAACTCCTCTGCCGGGATCAGGAAATCTGCAACAGAAGACGCAGACTTTCCCCTGGCATGCCTATAAAATGGGGATAATACTCTCCCATTTTGTAAAATGGCTTAGGGGGCACTGCTGGCAATCTCACAGGGTATGTTCTGCACATACACAAAATGAGTCTTGCGATCGCTCAGTCATCCCGCCATTTGACTTGTTTGCAAACCATCAGGTTAGTGTAAGAATCTAAATCAGACCTGATTTGTATAGGCCTCAAAAGCATGGTACAGTAAGAGTGAACAGACACCCTTGATATACTCTGAGTAGCTAGAGGCAGGAATTTGGTGTAACACCCCAATGATAAATATGCTTTGGAATCTGATGAGTGTCCACACTCAAAACAGATGTCTACTAGTTAACAGAAGTTGTTGTCAATGTCAAGGCCAGAGATCCAACACACTGATGAAAATAGAGTTCTGGTCAGCAGCTCTAGCCTGTGTCAACATCAAGGAATATTCAACACAACAGGATTAATGCAAGGGACTAGTACATTAATTATAAGCAAGGGAGAAGACAGGGTTCATAGCCAGGAGCAGCAAAAGCTCTGATACACAATTTGTCAAGAAAGATTCAAAAACAAATTCTAGACATTGGTGCTAGACTTAATAATCTGGGAACATGATGAACTCTTTGCAGAGTTAATTCTCGTAGTTCTGTAGCTGAGACAAATTGTGTGCTAATGATGATGATGAACATCCAACTCAATGAATATACCTTCAGTCAGCTGTTTGTTTGGTATGGATAAATCTCTGAGCAACATTGCTTACCTCTGCCAGCAGCCTGCTACTACCGTGTTTCCCCGATAATAAGACCTACCCCGAAAATAAGCCCTACCCTTACTTTTGAAAAATGGTCCAAAATAAGCCCTACCCTGAAAATAAGCCCTAACAAAAAAAAAATAGGAAAAAAAAATAATGGTAAGTAAAGAATTGTAAAGCAGGACTGAGGCCATGATGGGGATAAAAGCAGGACTGAGGGCATGATGGGGATAAAAGCAGGACTGAGGGCATGATGCTGTCAATGTTAATTAAAATAAGCCCTACCCCGAAAATAAGCCCTATGGAGTTTTTTTGACCCCCCCAAAAAAAATAAGACAGTGTCTTATTATTGGGGAAACATGGTATAGCTCAATAAATTACCAGTGCATAAAGTTTGTCAGACCTGTGAAATCCAGTTGTATTATGTCATTACTTATGGAGTTTTTTCCCCCGCAAAGCAAGCATTATAGTAAATGAGTATTTTGCAATTAAAAAAAAACCCCTATTTTAATTACACTACTCTCTCTTTGAATTTGCATGGCTGTCTAATTTTGTTTATTACCCCTCTCAGATTTTGTTGAGTTTATATATCTATCAGTTATTTTATATAGCTCACACATATTCTGCATCACTTTACAGATAATATTTGTCAATTACATCAGTCCCTACCTTAATGGAGTTTACAATCCATATTCCCAAACACAGAGTTTACCAAACTTCACCATTACAGTCCTGGCTTTAAAGATATCAATGCCTGAGTCCAGATGTATACATCAAATTGATGGAGGTACTAATTAAGGCACCTGTGCTAAAGGATAGATATTCTTAAAACCTGGACTGTAGTGGTGGAGTTTGTTAAACCTCTGCTCTAAAGGCCCCAATACATCAGCAATTGATTGCAGCAATCTTGCAATTTGCAATCGATTGTGTATAAAAATCTTTCCCTTTTTCAATCTATTGTGGCTATACTGCAATCTGTAATCGATTTAAAAAGAGAAAATTTTTATACACAATCAATTGCTGATGTATGGGGGCCTTAACACACACTAATGACCTCACATGCGCTTCTGTGAGGAAACCTGCAAAAAATACACTATTAAGCTGAGTACACACAATATCAGAGGTTCCCAAACTCCTCCGTTACAGTCCAGGTTTTAAGGATATCCATGCTTGAGTACAGGTGATTTAAAACCTCAGTCAATTAGATTTAACCACCTGGATATCATGGATATCCTTAAAACCTGGACTGCAATGGCAGAGTGTGGGAACGTCTGTACCACTGTATATTATATATTGTATGATATACCGTTCCAACGTGGACCGGAATGATATATCATACACATCTTATAATGTGTATGCGGGATCCGTCGTTCCGGGCCGTCGTTCATTGCATTGTTTCATATGCTATTGTGCACAGCAGATGGAACGATGCATTGAATGATGCAGTGCTGTTACATGCAGCATGTAACAACACATCACGCAATCGTACACCCGATCTTGCAATGTGTACAGCATGTGCAATGTATAGTTATAACAATTTAATGTTTAAATTTCAATAGGCCCTGTGCAATATCCCTTAAACCTAACCCTCCCCCATTCCCCACTACTTACCATCGGGATGCCGACGGTCTGGATGCTGGCACCGGGATTCTGATGTCAGGATTCTGGCACTGGAATTCTGATCACCGCGATCCTGACAGCTGTGTTGTAAACTAAATCCCTATATAAAACCTGATGCACTATTGATGAAAAATCCTTTAGGATTGATAGAGTGTCACACTGGGCACATATTGTGTCATTTTGAGTATATTTGTGAGACCTGATAGTGTCCTGCTTACCCTGATAATAACATTCCATGATAAATAGTTACTAACCATGCTAAAGTTCTTTGTGTACTGGTAGACAGAAGTAGCTGTATTTTATTTTTTGGTTGTCCTTTTTAGATTTCTCACATCAAAAATCAAACATGGAACACACTTGCATTTCATGTGTAAATTAAACCCTATTTGTGTGTTATAATAACTAGCTAAAAGGTCTAAACGACTACTGACAAAGTTGACAAAATGTAACATTGTTCTGCAATCTGTGTAAAGAAGAGTAATAATGTTTTTGTGTAGATGTGTGATGTATATATGTGTATGTGTATATATATGGTTAAATGAAGGCTATAAGAGTCTCACTAAATGTATTATTTTTCAACCAATTATATATGCAGTAATATACTGAGTGGCCCTATGACCCACTGAAATTGAATAGCTGTGTATTTCATCTTTGGCTAATGCTATCTTTCTTAAATTAATTCACATTAGTTTTGCTTAGCTGCAGGGTGAGTGTACCTCATTTAAGCAGCTGCCACCCAACTGTGTACATTATACCTTAACTAATTTTGTTTTATACCTCCTTGGTCAAGGTTAGAAAAGTGAAGTAAAATAAATTGAACTAGTCTTCCTCAATATTTTTCTGTTGATAAATATGATTATTTAATTTAGTGCATATGATACATAAAATGTATCCAAATGCTTAAAGATATGAAATAGTTAACTTTTACCTATGTTTCCTGCCAAAAAGACAATTGTTTTGTTTTCTTTATGAAAATATAGAAATATACTGCATATAGCCAATATATCCAGAGAAACAAGGATTCACTCATGCAGCTAAGAAGTGTTCTACTGTAATTGGGAAATGGAGTTTGTCTGGATAAGGAGTATATCTATAATTTGATGCACAATGCCTAAAACCTACCAAAATACATTTTAAAATGACAACTGTCTGTTCCTACAGTGCTCTTGACATTCCCCATCTCATTATATTGTTTAGCAGAGTTCCTAGTAGTAGCTATAGTAAGAACAGGGCCTAGATTAGGATTTCTGTCACCCGGCCGCAAGGCCATAATTTGGTGCCTTCCCAAAAAATACAACATAGAGGATGAAAAGGGTGTGTGGTTTTGTGACACAGTAATGCCCCCTATAACACATTATGCCACACATTAATGACCCTTATGACACATTATACCACAGTAATGCCCATTACAACACAGTATGCCACACAGTAATGTTCCTTATAACACATTATACCACTGTGATGTCCCTTACAACACATTATGCAACACAGTAATGCCCCTTACAACACATTCTGCCACAGTAATGCCCCTTGCAACACATTCTGCCACAATAATGCCTCTTATACATTAAGCCACAGTAATGCACCTTATTCATTATGCCACAGTAAGGCCACAGTAATGCCCTTTATACATTATGCCACAGTAATGCCCCTTACACATTATGCCACAGTAATGCCCCTTACAACACATTAAGCCACAGTAAGGCCCCTTTTACATTATGCCACAGTAAGGCCCCTTACACATTATGCCACAGTAGAGCCCCCTTTACATTATGCCACATTAAGGCCCCTTTTACATGATGCCACAGTAAGGCCCCTTACACATTATGCCACAGTAGAGCCCCCATTACATTATTCCACAGTAAGGCCCTTCCACATTATGCCACAGTAAGACCCCTTACACATTATGCCACTGTTAGGCTCCTTACACATTATGCCACAGTAAGGCCTCTTTTACATTATGCCACAGGAAGGCCCCTTACACATTCTGCCAAAGTAATGCCCCTTACAACACATTCTGCCACAATAATGCCACTTATACATTAAGCAACAGTAATGCGCCTTATTCATTATGCCACAGTAAGGCCACAGTAATGCCCTTTATACATTATGCCACAGTGATGCCCTTTATACATTCTGCCACAGTAATGCCCCTTACAACACATTCTGCCACAGTAATGCCATTTACAACACATTATGCAACACAGTAATACCCCTTACAACACATTCTGCCACAGTAATGCCCCTTACAACAGATTCTGCCACAATAATGTCCCTTATACATTAAGCCACAGTAATGCACCTTATTCATTATGCCACAGTAATGCCCTTTATACATTATGCCACAATAATGCCCCTTACACATTATGTCACAGTATTGCCCCTTTTACATTATGCCACAATAAGACCCCTTACACATTATGCCACAGTAGAGCCCCCTTTACATTATGCCACAGTAAGGCCCCTTTTACATTATGCCACAGTAAGGCCCATTTTACATTATGCCACAGTAAGGCTCCTTACACATTATGCCACAGTAAGGCCTCTTTTACATTATGCCACAGTAAGGCCCCTTACACATTATGCCACAGTAATGCCCCTTATACATTATACCACAGTAGAACCCCGTTTACGTTATGCCACAGTAAGGCCCCTTACACATTATGCCACTGTTAGGCTCCTTACACATTATGCCGCAGTAAGGCCTCTTTTACATTAAGCCACAGTAAGGCCTCATCTCCCTTCTCTTACCTGCTGGTATTGGGGTGCGGGGCTCTCTGAGCTGATGTGGCTGGACTGCTTCATGGCATCATAATGTACACTTTTTCACTTCTTTAGTTTGTTTTTTATATATGTAGCACTTTATACACTTTTTATTATAACCTCCTACTTATGTAGGACTTAACACATAGGCTTTCTTTATTATTCTTTAACCCTCACTTAAAATCTCACACAATTGTGATGCCATAGGGCGGTTCTGCTGGGTTGGCCAGGGGGGTTCCGTGTCCTGTATTTGTTCCATAGGAGTGTTAGGGACCTGCCTGATAGAGGTCACCTAGATGCGGTAGGCAGGCCCATAATTATGGCCATTATTATGCCAAGACCTCTTATGCAATTTAGCAGTATTATTATTAGGTTCAGCATGGTAGAGTGTGCACTTGCATTTGTCAATTTTTGCTTGCAGCACTACAAGTCTCAGTAGGTAGCACCTCACATTGTGCATAGGGTGAGCAATCTAGGGTCCCTCCCCCTATGTACAGGTAGATAGTGGGCAGAAATGAGAGACCAGTAGATGGTGGGCAGAAATAAGAGGCAGGAAGTAATGGAGGATGAAGGGGACAGAGATGAGAGAAGGGGGGTGGAAAAACCTGCAAACGATAACTAGTGGCTCAGTATGAAGGGTCCAAAATATTGGTTATTACATAGTTGAAATGAATGAATGAACAAAAAAAACTAAAGGCATTATTTTGTTTTAAATCTAATGAGTATTTCATGTATCCTTATACATCACTCCAAATTTGTCATATAGAAATACCATGTCTCATTTGCCAAACTACAAGTGTGCCCTCATATATATACTATATAGTTTGATACACCCGACGTGACTGAGAGGCTCCGAGAAAGGTAGTGTACCATATTTTTCTTTACATTTTTTGGCTTAGTTTCATCGCAGACACAGTGAAAAGCTGCTCAAAATGTACTAGGGATACTAGGCTGTGACTTTATCAGGTCATGAATTGGTTTTACAAATTTGTAGATGAAGCACAACAGATCTTAGGGCCTAATTCAGAGCCGTTCACAAGCGCACAGTGATGAGCGCCTGAGCTTCAGTCGCTGCAGGGCTCGCTACAAGATGTGGCGGCTGTCTATGGTGAGTGACAGCTCGCCCCGCTTTGTAGGCGTGTAGGGGGGGTGGCTTCACAAACACAGGCATTACCTTAGGAACACCTGGGAGTCCACTCAGGCTTGCGGCAGCCGAGACCATACCCCAGGGTCTCATCGCAAGCCCGATTGTCACAATAATCACGACGGTCACAAGCCCACTCGCACAAGCTGTGTGAGGAAAAGCCGTGGCTATTGCATAGGAGCCCTTTTTACACAGATCCGGACTTAGTCACACACAGATGTACACATGTTGCAAACCCCAGTGGTCTGTGTATGGTAAAAATGCAGGTCTGTCACTCCAAGTGGTTTTATTTATATGAATAAGATGCACAATTTGAGTGAAAAGATGCTTTGTTTGGTGCCTGGTGCGTCAAGAGGGCCTATTTGGCACGACTGAAAACACAATATAAAAGGACACATCTGTATCAAATGGTTCTTTAGTAAAGGGTTTAAAGCTTCTCTTAAACAATGTTCTTATTCCAATCAAATGTTCTTGGGTCCAGTGGTTTTCCCATTATACACCTTAATTCATGAACACCTCAAACAAATAAATTACAAACTCCTAGTTTCATGAATATAATTACAGTATGTGGGGCAAATGTTTCCCTGAATCAAATTATCTCAGTGTTTCCTATTTACAATACATTACAAAAGTTCAATATAAACAAGTCACATTATTTTTATTTTGGACAATAACATCTCTCTTACTATCTAATCAAAATTCCCTTACTAAAAACGCTTTAATACTCTTATCCTTTATAAAGGAGAGCCAGGGTATGTTTTATTTTTAAAGAACAGTGGAATGATAGTCACTCTATAGATAGCCCTTCATACTGCATGCAGGAGTGCCAAGGGGGGTGTCTAATAATTACCTGGGCCTGAGCTTGTTGGCAGGGCTTGGAGGGGCACAGGTCCATCACCGCCCCCCTCCCTCTTACCTGTCAGCAACCCAGGACATGCTGCACGGTGCTGGGCTGCAGTGGGAGACTGCTGCCACTCATCAGCAGCAGTTTCCTATCCTCACACTGATCGCGCCGCCCCCCCTGTATTTTCATCGGGCCAAGTGGCTCACAGTGCAGCTCCCCAGCTGAAAATTGTTTTTTAATTTTTTTCTAAGAGGGCATTGCAATGCCTCTCATTATTAGGCCACGCCCCCTTCCCCATGGCTTCCCCAGGCTGGCTCTCTATGGCCCTGATAGGCTGTAGCATACCTTCAAACAAAAATAGATCACTTACTATATTTGGTTAAATTGGATGTTAATAATTCGTCACTATGATTGGTTTTAGCTTGTTCAACTTCAAACTTGAGTACAATGGGCACGATTCAATTAAATGTGAAGTGAATAGCGCTGGGAATGAGCCCCCGGCGCTATTCAATCCATCACGTTGTTAGGTCAGGGAAGGCTCATTCTCGCGCCTTAAACAGGGTGTTTAGGCTCGAGAATGGGCATTCTCCGACTAAACTTCCCAGTGCAATGCTGTTTTCCCGGCGCTAAGGGCAGAAACAGCATCACGCCTGGACTTTTGTCGATTTCTGTTCGCACCCCCGGAGGGATGCGAGAGGAAATCCTAGTCGGGCTTAACAGCGCATATGAATTGAACAGCTCTGGGAGCTGATTCCCGATGCTATTCACTTCGTGTTGAATAGAATGGTGCCTAAGGTGTCTACAAAAGCCAAGCTTACATTCCCAGCTATATCCACAACGGGCCTGATTCAGCAAAGGACACTAATGCTATCACAGCTGCAATTTCGCGAATGTAGCTGCTAAAATATCCTAATGCTTTTTCATATCCATCCAATGTCGGTCTTCTGTGTAAACATCGGTCAGTCACACAGCATTTACAGTATGTCTGACCAGTTTGCAAGCACTGCAAGTCTCCCCGTATGCAGAGAGCTCTCATGCTGTGTAGGCAATCACAGTGGCTAATGATTCAGTAGCAGATACTAATGCGAACGCAGCTGCGATTTTGCATGGAATGCATCTGCGAAAATATGCTAATGCCTGTCAAGCACAACCGGCATGAAGACACCCACTGCTACCTTCTCATATCCGTCCAATGTCACACTTCTGCGTAAACATCGGTGCCATCGATGCACATAAAGATGTCACGCAGCATATACAGCAAGTATGACCAGCCACAAACACTGCAGCTCTCCTGATTGCTGCAAAATCAATCTCAGTGGCTAATTTATGCATGCTCACAGAACAGCATTTAAATGGTCATACTCGCCTGTGTTCACCTAACCATCCTCCCGTTACCTCCTCAAATTACTGACCATGTGACACTCACTTTGTGAATGGATCCTCTGTGTGTATGTAATCGCAGTGCACTTGTGCAATGGCAAACCGTCGCCCGATCTGCGTAAATCGCAGAAATGTGTCCGCTGCTGTAATAGCCCTAAGTATTTTAACCTTATTCAAAGAGCAAAGCCATGCGTAAGTAGCTCCCTCAAAACAAGTACAATACTTAAATTCTATTGATACCACTTACTATGGTGAGACTTATTGTAAGGGGCTCTCAAATAGATTAATTATTAAACTCTATACCATGGCCATCAAGCTCCAGACGTATGTGTCATGCAATTAATTCTTTAAACTGCCCTGTGGACTTTCCCACATAGAGGAGACATCAAGGACAACGTATGATTTGACCTCATTCAGAGGTGGACACAGTGTCGATGTTTGCGTATGCACAAAAACTCCAAACCAATAATGCGCACATGCAAACCAAATGGTACGATACTGTTTGCAGTTGCATACAGGATCAGTATAATTAGAAATGGTCTATAAGCGCCTATTTTTTTCTATTTTCATTAGAAAAGGAGTGTCACAACTCTCGGGTGGTTTGTGAATGCAACCCGTATGCAGGGAATTGGCTAGACCTATTCCTGAGGAGAGGAGTCTAATGTGCCGGCAGTATTCACAAGGGACCCTCACAAGAAGGTATGGACTTAGCTGCGTCCAACACACAGGTCGCGGCCCTCAGGTTAGGTTTCCCTATACAGGTGCTGGTAAACTTTGGACGGAGTGCAGGAGACTTAGCGTAGTCAACAAGCCGGGTCAAAACCAAACAGACGAGATGGTACCAGGGAGCAGGCATAAACAGGTCACAGGGACTAGCCGAGGTCAGAACCAGATATCGACACAGAACCAGGGATCAAACAGAATCTGAGTCACGAACAAAGCCAAGGTCAGGATCAATAATCAGGATATGCACAGAACGCTGGAGTATATTAATGAGCCTATACTCTGGAACTGGAGTGCTCCCAGAGTCTTCTTTATATAGGCAGGGCTCCCCCAGTCACTTCCTGTGACATCACTAAGGGCGTGTGTATGGCCCTTTAAATTTACACAGGTCAACGCGCACGCCCATAGGGACCCGCGGCCACCTGCATCTGACAGTAGGAAGCAGCAGAGACTAGCGGGGAATGCAGGTGATGCACCGCCTGCTGCCCCTCCACAGACCAGCGCCGCCGGACTCGGTAAGTGAGTGCTAGCATCCAGTGGACTGTGACATTACCCCCTCTTCTAAGGGTGGGCACCGAACACACCACAAATGGCTTACCAGGAAACTATCTGAAGAATTTGGGGTGCAAGAATATCTGATGCCTTGATCCAACAGCGCTCTTCTGGACCATATACTTTCCAGTCTACCAAGAATTGGACTATGCCTCGGGACATCCTGGAGTCTAAACAGCTTCACCTCATACTCCTCTGATGATCTACTGGAATAGCTGATGGAGGATCAGAGGAGTTCGAAAATCTATTCAGATCCAGCGGTTTCAAAAGGGAAACATGAAAAACATTCGGAACCATAAGCATGCCAGGGAGTTTTAAACGATAAGCCACAGGATTTATTGCTTGGAGAATCTGAAATGGCCCAATAAACCTGGCAGCAAACTTCATTGTAGGTACCCTCAGACGTAAATTTTAATTGACAGCCAAACTCTGTCACCAGCACTTAGTAAATGAACCTTCCTCCTCCTTCTGTCCACCACCATCTTGTATCATGAAGATGCTCTGCACAAGTTCTTCTTAACGTCCCTCCAGATATTGAGGAATCATTTAACTGTATCATGGACAACTGGAAAAGCTATTGACTCAAAGATTGGTAATTCAGGTAACACAGGGTGTAACCCATACTGTACAAAGAATGGAGAATGACCCGCTGACTCATGAATCAAGTTATGAGCAAATTCAGCCCAAGGAAGTAAGAAACCCAATCATCCTGATTGGCCGACACATACATACAAATTAATTTTTCCAAATCTTGATTTACCCGTTCCATCTGACTGTCACTATGAGGATGATAGGCTGATGAAAAGCTTAGTTTGACCCCAAAACATTTACATAATGCTTTCCAAAATTTGGAAGTAAACTGCACCCAGCGATCCGACGCAATGTCCTTTGGAAATCCATGCAACTATAAAATCTCCCTTATAAAAGCCTCTGCCAACTTTGGAGCCATAGGTAGTCCTTTTAATGGAACAAAGTGTGCAGCTTTGGAAAACCTGTCCACAACTACCCAGAAGGTAGTAAATCCTAGACAAGAAGGCAGATCTGTCACAAAGTCCATCAAAATGTGGGTCCAAGGACAATCAGGCAGTGGGAGTGGAAGCAGGGGTCCTGATGGTGCGTGCGGCAGAACTTTATGCTGAGCACAAATGTGACAAGCTGCCACAAAGTCCTTCACATCCTGATGGACAGTCAGCCACCAATATCTTCTGAGAATTAGCTCCAAAGTTTTCCTTATGCCTGCATGGTCCATGAAGCGCGATGAATGAGCCCACTGAAGTAACCTAGACAAGAACTCAGGTGCTTTAAATGTCTTTCCCATTGGTATATTGACCCTGTTGGTAAGTGCCACAAAACACACAGGTTCAAATTTGGTTTGTCCTCTCTTACCTCCTCTACTTCAGCAGTGTTGAGTGCTCGGGAGAGTGCATCAGCCTTGACATTCTTATTACCTGCCCAGTAGGTAATCACTAAATTAAACTGATCAAAAAACAATGACCACCTGGATTGGTGGTAATTTAGGCAGTGAGCTGTTTTGAGGTAAGTCAAATTCTTATGGTCAGTATACACTGTCACCAGATATTTTGCTCCTTTTAACAAGTAATGCCATTCTTTAAGGGCCAACTTGATGGCTAATAGTTCTTTATCCCCAACAGCATAATTCATTTCTGGCGCAGAGAACTTTCGGGAGAAGAACCCAAAGGAATACCACTTGCCTGCATCATCCTTCTGTGTCAGTACTGTTCCAACACCAACCGTGGAGGCATCCACCTCCAGAAAAAAGGCTTGATCACAATTTGGCTGCCTCAGAATGGGTGCTGAAAGGAAACACCGCTTTAAACTGAGGAAAGCATCTTCTGCCTCAGGAGGCCACACACGAGTGTCTTTACCCGTTCTGGTAAGAACAGTGATGGGAGCTGCGATGGACGAGTAGTTCCTGATGAATTGGTGGAAAAAATTGCAAAAACCCCAAAAACTTTGTACTGCTTTCAATCTGACTGGGCAGGGCCAGTTGTTGATTGCTGTAAGCTTTTCTGGGTCCATCTGAAGGCATAAGCCCGAGATGATATATCCTAGAAACGTTAGTTCCTTTTGTTCGAAGGAGCATTTCTCCAGCTTACAAAAAGCTGGTTGGCCTGAAGTCGGGACAGTACTTCACATACAGTACTCTTTTTGTCTTCAAAGAATATTAGGATGTCAACCAAGTATACTACTAAATATTTGTATACTAAGTCCCAGAATATATGATTCATATAATTTTGAAAGACAGCTGGTGCATTACTTAATCCAAAAGGCATAACTAAATATTCGTAGTGACCATCACGAGTGTTAAAGGCCGTTTTCCACTCGTCCCCAAGTCAGATTCTGATCAGATTGTAAGCCCCATGAAGATCTAGTTTAGTGAAAACTTTTGCTCCTTTGATTCGGTAGAAGAGCTCTGAAATCAAGGCTAAAGGATACCAGTCTTTGATGGTAATGGTGTTCAGGCCCCGGTAGTCAATGCATTGTCTCAACCCCCCATCCTTCTTTTTGACAGAGAACAGGCCGGCTCCAGCAGGTGATTTTGACTCCCTGATGAAACCTTGTTCCAAATTATCTTTAACATATCCTGATACTGCTTGGGACTCAGGAAGCAAAAGAGGAAAGACTCTTCCACGAGGAGGCATCTTCCCATGTAACAAGTAACGATACTGCTTTTGAACCTCTATACACCCCTGCCTATACCTTCTGATATCCTGCCTATAAACCTCTAAGGATGATGCTATTTTGCGTATGCAGTTATACAGTAAATGAAGACTCCAGACCTAGAACCTGTGGTTCCAAAGCACAAAGTATTATTCAACTAAAAGTACAGTCAGTTACATGCTAGTTATAAGTAGGGATGTGCAGGCTCGGTTCTACTCGGTTCCGTTCGGTTCTTTTTACCGGATCTTATTGGGTTTCAGCTGTCACGAGTTTTGGATAGCCAATAAGATTCGGTAAAAAGAACCGAACGGAACCGAGTAGAACCGAGCCTGCACATCCCTAGTTATAAGTACAATTTAGTGCAAAGGAATTATACAGACCCAAGTACAGTTATACATACGCAGTGCTCTGGACCAGATGTAGGCATCAGCAAGAAACCCCTCGTCAATCAGCATTCAGCACGAAGACTAGAAACTCAGGGTTATATTTTTACCCCCCAGAAGTAGACAACACAATAGAGAAGTTTGTTGCTAATACCATTGGTCCTAAAGGAGAGGGGATATGTTACAAGGCATCTAACAGGTTGGTTCAAATAGACACAGTCCAGCCTCTAACAACTGGTGGTCTCTGGTTTCCAGCCTCATGCAAATCCTAACAGTTGGTCATATAATATACATTTTGTTGCTTGAAGTCTCTGCGGTCCATAAATTGAGAATGCCTGTTGCGATTTCTACAGCGATGTTACCGGAATACTGTTGAGAGAGTACGCATCAGTACAATACCAAACATGGCTTACTTATCACATATAGAACCTTAGTAACAAAATAATCTTTATTTCATAGCAATTATAGTGACTGTGCATACTTGAATCTTATACCTTAAAGCTTATGGAACCTTGTATGTGAATATGTAATGTGTGAGTATGTGGGGTTTGATGTAAAGACGCTAGTTAACTTGGGGCAGATGCGTGTGCATGAAGCTAATATTCCGCGTTTTCATACAGGATCTTATGTATTCGCTAATATGCGACTAGCTAACTGCGCAATTGTGTGTATTAATGTGTTTATGAGAAATGGTGTAAGATGCAATCGCATGATGCTAATAGTAATATCACCACATGTACTAAAGTGTGAGTTTATCTAAAATGGCGCTTGGGCAGCCATTCGCAAAATGGCGTCTTGCGATTTCATTTCCAAGATGGCAACTTGCGGTCAGTCGCAAGATGACGTCGCTGCGATTCATTTTTAAACTGATCTTGTCTCAGCCAATAATCCAGCTTCAACACAAGTCTATAGCACAATCCCACTCCCTGTGTGCAGGAAGCGTTTCAGCAGCCTTCTTACAGAATACATCCCTGAAGGATCAGTATGGAGCAGGAAGAAGATCTCCAGAAGAAGTTACTGAACTCAGGATAACAGGATGTGGGGTTTTGACAGTCGACAGACATAACCCATGGCATCGAGGTCCCCATGACAGGATTTGAGGTCCTTTCCATTCTAAAATGGGAGTATACTTGCGGAGCCAAGCTAGACCCAAGATGACTGGATACTCGGCTGACAGAAGTATGTAGTGTTAAGTTTAAAATAAAATACTTCTGTATTGTCTAAATAATTATGAAGTTATGTGAATTTATGTGAATGCATTAAACTTTCTTTAGCTGATAATTGCAGTAACCACAAGACTTTGGAATGGGTTAACCACATTATAAGAAATTATTTTACTTTAACTTGGACTATGAGCTGAAAGAACATGTTGGAATTATGAGTAATGGAGAAGATAATAAAAAATCCTGATACTATATTGATTATGGACCACTAATAAAAAGATTATGTGATCATACTACTCGGAATCAAGATGGACAGTGGACCTGTTGACTAAAGACTCTTATGAACTATAATGAACTACTTTATACCCCCTAAAGTGAAGACTCTGCATTTCTCATCATGTATCCCAGTAATTTTCCCCTGGACTTGCTTTATTTGCCCACTCCCCTGAATGCCCCTCATTATCTCATCACCTCCTTGTCACTAACCATGATAACATATCCACCAATCATGTTTCTGTAATATGATGTATTGCAATGTAATGATGTACACCCTTTTCATTAATTATTGTTATTGGAGTGCATAAAATGTATTGTAACCTGATGAAGAATGAGAATATCTCCCTGATATCTCATTGTACATGGTCCACGTCTGTGCGCACAATCTTATGGCTAGACACTTTAAATAAATGTACCTTTGTTTTCACCACAAGCTGTCTTGATGAAGATTTGAATCTATCAGTAGAATGCTATCTGCTCCCAATGGAGCGCACCCACCTGCATGGAGATTTCTGTCATTCGAGAGTGGATGATAACTGTGGGAAGTTTATTCCCATCCACTCCAATGATACATAAGGGAGTTTGCAGTGGCACACTCGGAATTCCCAGTTCTTGTACCTTCATAGCGGAAATTAAGTTGCCATTGGCAACTAAATCTAAGAAAGCTTTAAAGATCTGGGAGGAATTTCCATGGACCAGGGTTTAATCAATAATAAACTGAGGAATAGTACAGTCTTTTGGGGTGTGTTGAAATGTACCTAATCTGACCACCCCTTGATCAGTTAGGCGTTCTCGTTTCCCGGATGTTTTGAGCAGCCAGAAAGAAGATAACCCGGTTCACCACAGTACAGACAGAGCTTGTTTTTGAACCTCCTCTCCCTCTCTGAAGGGGGAAGGTGAGACTTTCCAACCTGGATAGGCCCTTCAGGAGGTTTCATTGGTGCCGTGAACCATGGAGCGAGCTTGAAGGTGAAGTGACGAGACTGTACCTTCTCTCTTGCTCACTCCCTGTGGTGAAGATCTATCTGGATACACAAGGAGAGTAAATCATCTAAAGTGGTTGGCAATTCCCTGGATGCAAGTACAACTTTGATATGATCTGACAACCCCTGCATAAAGGCGGCCACCAGGGCTTCATTATTCCACCCTAATTCTGAGGCAAGGGTTCGAAACTGCACAGCATACTGTCCTGCAGATTGATTGCCTTGTTTCAGCTGCAAGATAGGATACTTGTCTTGGTTCATCGAAGACCCTCCAAAAACCATTTAGAAACTCAGTGCTGTTATTGACCAGGGGATCATTCCTCTCTTACAACTGTGAAGCCCAGGCCAATGCCTGACCAGATAGAAGTGAGATGACATAAGCAAACTTCATCCTCTCTGAAGGAAAATTGGCTGCTTGGACCTCAAATTGAATTGAGCACTGGTTCAGGATTCTTTGAGAGCCTTTGGGATGCCCATCATACTTTGTAGGATTCGGATTGCTTAATGAAGTGGTAACCCCTGTAGCTTGTAGAGTCACTGTAGGAGGAGTGGATAACTGCACCAGAGGTGACTAAGCAGCACCAACTTGCTGCATTAGGGTCTGCAGACACTGCATAATCTGGACCTGGTCTTTATTATTATTATTATTATTATTATTATCGTTTATTTGTATGGCTACACAAGTGTTCCGCAGTGCCTAACAAAGTACATAACAAATAGGTTGATTTACAGTGACTTGCAGTACAGTACAATACAATACAGGACTTGGATAATATACATTGCTACATTCGTGACCATGACATCCAGATAAGCCACAATGCAAAGCAAACAAGTGTTAGGTGCCCTGGTAGAGAGTAAGAAGTAGATGAAGGTAGAGTAAGGAGAAGCACAAGAGGGTCGAGGGCCCTGCTCATAGGAGCTTACATTCTAAAGGGTCTTGTTCTTTCTTCTCGACCCTAGCAAGAAGGTTCTCAAGCAGGTCTCGTGGGGATGGGTTTCCAGCAGCATCCATGTTTTTTATGGCCAGAGTATTCTGTCACAACTCTCGGGTGGTTTGTGGATGTAACCCGTATGCAGGGAATTGGCTAGACCTATTCCTGAGGCACAGAGTGTAATGTGCTGTCAGTATTCACCTTCACTAGAAAGTATGGACTTAGCTGTGTCCGACACACATGTTGCAGCCCTCAGGTTAGGTTTCCCTATAGAGGTGCTGGTAAACTTTGGACTGAGTGCAGGAAACTTAGCGTAGTCAACAAGCTGGGTCAAAACCAAACAAATGAGATGGTACCAGGGAGCAGGCGTAAACAAGTCACAGGTAATAGCCGAAGTCAGAACCAGATATCAATGCAGAACCAGGGATCAAACAGAATCAAACAGAATTGGAGTCACGAACAAAGCCAAGGTCAGGATCAATAATCAGGATATGCACGGAATGCTGGAGTATGGTAATGAGCCTATACTCTGGCAATGGAGTGCCCCCAGAGTCTTCTTTATATAGGCAGGGCTCCCCAGTCACTTCATGTGACATCACCCTTTAAATTTACACAGGTCAGAGCACGCACCCGTAAGGGAGCTGCGGCCACCTGCATCTGACAGGAGAAAGAGGCAGAGACTAGCGGGGAATGCCGGTGAAGCACCTCCCACTGCCCCTTCGCAGACCAGCACCACCAGACCCGGTAAGTGAGTGCCGGCGCCCGGCGTGCTGTGACAAGTAGACTGCAAACTATCAGAGTTTCTGGGTGGTGACTGGGTGGTGATCTATGTCTGCTGGCTCTCCATTAGAGGACATCTTACAAACACACTGATAAAAACAGTGGATGGATCCTGAATATAATGTAATTCAAAAGGGATATGTCATGATTAGGATATGAGAAAAAAATACCACTGCAGTTGTTTGTTTCCATAAATCATATCTGCATATTGGTGCCAGGAACCTGGCTCTGACATATACAGTATCAACCCAATGACTAGCTGACATATGTATTCCCACACCTTGCTCTTATGAAAATACAAGTCTCAATTATCCTCCTGTTTATTCTCGAGTACATCGAAAGGCATCTGAACTGCTCGCAGTGCTTGTGGTAGGTTTTACTTCCCGCAATCACTGCGAGCAGTTCAGGCTAAAAGACAACCAAGTGACATGATCGATGACGCTGCTTTGTTAATTATGCACACCCATTAAATGCCCGTTTTGACCGTTTGGCACGCCAGCGTTTGGATCTCCACTCCCCGTTTTCAAGCACCTTCCCCTGTTACCACCCACAAACGCCTCATTCTGTCACTCAAATTAGCACTCCTCGAAGTTTTGCGAGCGCACGATTTCCAACCGAAATGACTATTTGGCGCATGCGCATTACAACCAATACGCATGCGCAGATGTGCGAACATCGCTCGGAGCGAGCTAGCGGCCGCTTATGAGCGGCTCTGAATCAGGCCCAGTATTATTAAACAGAATACATAAATATAATATGGTCTATTGCAATGCACCCCTAACAGTGCATGTTTTCCAGATTTCCTAGTTGGTGCACATGTGTATTTATTACTGGCTGACACATGTTAAAAGACCCACAGGTGGTGCTAATTATTTCATTTGTGATACTAAGAAGCACATGCAGCACTAGTAAAATTCAATCTATATATTAACTCTATGAGGTTTTTTACAGTGAGACCTATTTTGAGACAGAATGGCTGAATGTGAAATATGGCTGCATCAACAAAAAAAAGGTCTGATTGAGGCAATAGTTTGGGCGTGGCGGAGTGGCAAAGTTCCCATGTAAAGTAGTGTGTTACACTGACAGCATTTCCACTAACATGATAGGACACACTAGATCACATGACCGTGCATTATTTCCCAATGGCCACACAGTTCCCAGTTCAACCGCTCACCTGGACTACTTTCAACTGTCACACAACCATCTATAAACAAATCCAACTGTAAACAACAGCATCACTCATACATACACTACTCAAAGAAAAGTAGCACTTCCTTGTTTCACTGACAGAGGCACATCCCTACCTCATTGACAGCAGCACATCCCTGTCTCACTGACAGGCAATATACATTTTTGTTGCATACTTGCCCATAGCAGAATGTCTACCCCGCAGTAAAAAAATGGGTCGCAGCTATATGTCTCAGAGAAAATGACTTCCCCTGGGACTGCCTGTCTTACACCCCTTTTACACCAGAGCTAAAACCTGGGTTATTGCTGGGTCTACCCGAGTTGCAGCTCAGTGTAAAAAGGTCCCTGAAAGAAAAAAACCCAGGTCAAGTGATCCAGCAATCCAACACAGGTAGCTACCAGAGTCGGACCCAGGATGGACCTGGGTAATGGTTGAGTGTAAACAGAGCAATCTGGGTTATCCAACCTGGGTCATGCCGAAAATGAGCAGATTGGTGGTTGTGGAGCAGTCACCTCCCAATTTTTATGACCTCACAAGTTTAGTGAATAGCAGGGAGCACTTCCAATGGGAAGCCACTGCCAAGCAGCCTGTCACTGGGGTGTTCGATGTTATTGGGGTGGCTGCAGCACTGCAGCCCCTAGGTAAAATCTGACACTGCTGGGATCCATAACTTGATATATGGTATGATGTATATATATATATATATATATATATATATATATTTATATACTGTATGTATTTGTTTATTCATTCAGACACCCCTGCAGGTTATAGAGGGGCTAGGGTCCCAGCCAGACCTCCCGCTGGGCAGAACTTTAAAGAGGGGTAGCAATTGGTCTGGGATGCCTAATGGAGTGATATTTATAAAATACTTTTTCTATGGAAATTACCCAATAGCACCAAAGAGAGAATGGGCTATTCCACTGCAGCCAGCGATAGCGAGCTAAAGCAGGAAGCAGGGCTTTGCTCCGGTCGACATGCCCTGCTATCCCATGCTTAGAGCAGCCACTGCATGCATTCCACTGACTCCAAGGGACAGCACTTTCCCTTTTGTGATCAAACAGATTCAATTTCCAATCATATTGTCCTTTGTGTTGATAATGAATTAGAGTCAAGGACAGACACTTTACAAAGTCAGAGTATACCTGCCAGAACCAGTCTTCTCACATGGCATGCTCTACGTTGCCCTATCTTGAGTAAGATCAAAGGATTCTGTTGCAGTACAGATCATACATGAAGATGCACCTGGATTACCTGCTGCAAATGGATGGACTCAAAATATTGTCTTTTCTGAAGTCTTTGAATGAATTTGTAAAACACTTTTGTCAATCAAATAAAGTTTACATTAGTTGGTTGATATGAGTATATTCTTTAAAAAAAACAACAACCATTGATTTTGACAGGTTTCTACTAGTTATATTATCATTTCTATTGTGGTCATGGCATGGCCTGGGTAGGGGAGTGTCCAGGCAATCAGAAACTCACCCTGCGTTTGACTATGGAGCCCATTAGTGAATCCTACTCCAACTTAATCCCAAAATTGATTAACCCCATATTAAAGCTGTTGCTCTCCCTTTTCACCCCTCCTCCCTTAAATTGATTCATCCCTAAATTAGGATTGCATTTGCCCCACGTATTGATTTCAATGAACCCTCTGTAACCTTCATGCAATGCCTACTACACAGTGGGAGGTATGGTATGTCAACATCTCGTGTAGGACCCTGTGCCATCCTGTGCTCCCTCCCATGAGAGTTTACCCAATAATGTCAGCTGGAGGGTAGGAGGTGGGCTTTTACGTTGACCTAGCCAATGAATATCTCAGGCAGGGTGTGGGGCTTTAGGCTATGGTGCTCCAGGTGACAGCCATGCTAACTCATGCCTAGAACCGCCACTGATCTTGTGAAATGGAGATTGGATTAAGGTTAATGCAGGGGTGTGGGATGCAATGTGAGTGGAGCAGTTGAGTGCAGGGGTTGTTTGATGCAAGGTGAATGCACATGTTGTGTTATGTAAGGTGAGTGCATGGGTTGTGGGATACAAGGTGAGTATACTGTAGCTCACACCATTGCTCTTATTGGCTTTAAATGCATTTATATGAGTAAGCTGCATCACTGATTTATTTATCTGAAATATTGAATAGACCTTTATTTTGAATTAGCTACCACTTCCTTTGTGGTCTTTTCAGATGCCTAAAGATGAAATTAGTAAATCTTTATGTCTGTCTAGGTGTCTGGGTTTTCTTCAGAGTTTCATGCAAGTCTCAATGTAGCTGCATCTAGTGATTGTGCATGAGTTGTGGGCTGCATCCCACTTTTAAGCAGTTATACAGTAAGTGATTCTGATTTGTAGAGTATGCATTGCAGTCTTTTCTGTGCAACAAATGAATGGGTATTACTGCTTGCCAACTGAGCAGCCTCAGAAGAGTAAATAAAAATGATCAAAGTATGTAATGTTAATGGGTTTACCATCACTTATTAAATGTAAAGTTTCACATACTTTATACAGCAAAGACAGTTGCTAATTATCAGTGTGACCCTAAAAGACATACATACTTACAATTTGCTTTTAAGGAAATTCAGTTACAGTATATTTATCCAATATTAGGATCTTTTAGTCCATTATGGACAAGAATATAAATTGTTCTAAAGGAGTTACTGTTTGTCGTATATACTGTAGTACTAATAATGTTATTATAATCTTAAATGTGCATATTTTGATTTGGGCACTGTATACTTTGAAATATTGTGACTATAAATAACCGGGAAAAAAAGTTTATTGCAAAATGCCACACCGCAGAAACCCTGTCCCTTCTGCGCCACAAATCCCCATCCTCTTTGTCAGTGCACATCCCCCACCCCTTCAATGTCAAACTACTGCATCACCAGTTATAATAAATGAAAACAAAAATTTAAAAAATAATAGCTGGTCTACAGATGGCCCTATCAGGCTTTCGCCTGCCATGAAAATTCCTGAAAAGCCATATGGCCAATCAACTCACCATCTGAACATAAAGTAAATCCACCAGTCAAAAAAGTGGTAGTCTATATTTGTGTGTATTTCCTCATGTTTTTCTTGCTAACCAAAATGTATGCAGTTACTCACACACCTGGGCCTGTCACACTTCTGGCCTCTCTGAATTTCAGGATTTACAGCAGAGTTGCATGCACTTGATGTGAGAGCTGTCATATATATAGTTGTTATTAGTTATTATTAAAAAATACAGTATTTTTTATTTTTATAAATTTCACATTTATATCTATATAATTTCAGTTCAGAATGAATTGGACTTCCTGGTAATTGGGGGTTAGTTTGTTTGGGGTTGAGTCATGATAAATACATGGTTTCATACATATTTAAATGTTCTTTTTACTCCTACATATAAAACATGCCAATGGGCTGTGATGATTTTTGAATATAATCCTGTTTAAGTATTGCAAAAAAAATGAAAAGAAAATGGTAATTCCAAATGAATTCACATATTTACTGAATTTAAGTATGAATTTAGAAAAACGCAGCAATAAAACGTTATAAGTTTCAAGGTATATGAGTCTGTTTGCACCCCTTGGTGTTAGTTCAATCACTTTTATTTCAATGTACCGAGGCAGTAAAATCTCTCATCCAGTCTATTTTTGTACTGTAAATCTCATCTGATTCATTTAATTTAAACATTATGTTATACACAACGACATATGCAGAGTAAAAGGTAGGACATGAGCCAAGAGCCGTATATCAAAGTGTATGTGAATTGAAAGAACAGAACATTACTTGCTCTCCTATGGTGACAGTCTATTTCTTCATGGAACAAATACTTTAGGTATCATTTAGTATTCTACAAGCTTAGAATAATAATTTAA
Source organism: Taudactylus pleione (assembly GCA_031769625.1). Taxonomy (NCBI): domain Eukaryota; kingdom Metazoa; phylum Chordata; class Amphibia; order Anura; family Myobatrachidae; genus Taudactylus; species Taudactylus pleione. Next base: position 484,727 of record JAUIMM010000390.1, read on the forward strand.
GTGCTTTGCAATTAAACAAAATATTATCACTAAGAAGATCCATTCTATTGCAGACAGAAAAGGATGAGCAGTATAAACATAAAGTGAATTATTGCACTGATTAATTAAATCTTTATGTTGCTTGTTTTATAATGTATGAATAACTTATCAACACACAATAGTTGAAAACAAAACCATAAAAATTTGAGAATAGAAAGGTCTATATTTTTAATTGGTACGGTGAACTTGCCTTCTAATAATAATAATAATAATAATAATAATTATAATATTATTATTTTGTGAAAGGCAGTTTTTCCCATTCATAATATGTTTCCATTTGATAAAAATGGGTCACTGGAGCCTAAATCCTCAAAGAGATCAAACACAATAACTGGAATGATTGTTTGTAACAGAGACTCAGCACAAACACCAACACTATATGAGAGGGCCCACAGGGCAACAACCACCATCAATAGAGGTATTGATGGTATGGTGAGTAGTGTAGTGAGTCCCAGAGTAGGTCAGGAGTAGCAATGCTGAGTAAAAGCAATATGATTCAGGACAGGAGCAAACTGAACACAATGAGGTAAAAGTCCACCTGAACCTGCAATGAGCATAAGGGGTATACTCAGGTGACTTGCTAGTAGATTAGGTCACTGTGGCAGACTAATTGGCACTGGAAGCATGAGGAAAGCCATTGAGATGCCCAGGAGACTTTAGAATACAAGCAGGCTGTGGCTGCAGAATAATTAGCAGACTTGGACAATAGAAGAACTGGCTTTAGAACTGGAGATTGCAGATGTGTAACAGGAGTGAAACCAAAGGTTTGTACCAGACTGCTACTGGAGGTAACTGCAGAGTAGCCATAGTGGAACCAGAGGCTTGAACTGGACTGGGACTGGAGGTAACTGCAGAGTAGCCAGTGTGGAACCAGAGGCTTGAAATGGACTGGTGCTGGAGGTAACTGCAGAGTAGCCAAAGTGGAACCAGTGGCTTGAACCAGACTCAGGACTGGAGGTTACTGCAGAGTAGCTGGAGTGGTACCGGAGCCTTGAACTGGATTGGGACCAGAGCTAGAGCAGAAGAGTAACCAGAGTTGACCCTGAGAGAGAGAGAAAGAGAGAGAGAGAGCAGCAGCCATACAGAGTGGAACTGCAGACTTGAATTAGAGTAGGACCGGAGATAGCAGCAGCCAGCCAAAGTGGGACCATAGGCTTGGACCGGATTGAGACCGGTGAGAGTGTCAGTAGTAGAGCTGGCAGGGACAGTATTTGAACACAGACTGGTAGGTGCAGGCTTGGAATCAACAAATAGCACAGGACTGCAGAGTTATTGTAGTAACTCAGAGGCAGCAGTTTGCGGGAATCCAGCAGCATAGGTTCAGTCAGTGGCACTGTTTCACCTTGAGAAAGACATTGTTGAAACGCGTTGGTGATAGCAGGATAAAAGGGGACCCTGTGGATTTCTACAGCAGTGACCTGTGGTGAAAAAGTCCGGACCTTTAATCCACTCAGGTCATTGTTTTTATTTTCCATCTGTTTTATTTCCACTTGGTTACCAATTTTTTAACTTGTATTGTATGATGAACCATTAAACTTTTTAAACTGACGTTTGATGGTTGGTTTCCACTTTATCCCATTCCATATTCATATGTTTGGAGTAAGAGGATAAGTCATCAACCACAACGAATAGAAGTGTTGAAGCTCAAAGATACCTTTATTGGCCTATGAATTTATGATCAGTGTGAGTTGGGGTACGCCCGCCTTCTTTATACTACACCATTTGCATGGGTGAACTTCACTATTGGTATGCTGCACAGTGGTGACGAGGCCATCTGATTTAAAGATACCTTTATATGTGGTAGTCATAGTTTCTGAATGTGAGTGCGGTACGATCATCCTTTCTGTTCATATTCAGAGGAAGAAATCACCACTTATTTGTGTTATTTGAGAGACTTTTTACAAATTACTACACTATATTATTTTCTTCTTGTTTGTTCTCTTTTTCCATTTTCAGTGAGATTCCATACAAGAAGAACTAGAACTGCATCCATCACATTGAACATTCCCTTTGGGCAGTAAGACTATATTCATAGTATTGTATTGGTTTCTTTGCTGTATGGTGTGTGCTACTTTATAAGGAGTGCGCAGAGTTTTAGGGTTGCCCAATCTTTTTGGTTTGTGACTGTTTCACTAGTCAGTGCCAGACTAAACCCTGTGGAGGCCCCAAGGCAGTCAAAATCTTGGGGCCTCCCTCACAAATTATCTCCTAATGCATTTTTAATAATCATATGTAGGTTGCACCAAAATTTGGTGGTTCAATAAATAAGGTAGAAGACCTATCATTGTGTAAATGTAATCAACTCATACATATGCTGTATGTACAGTAAAATAAACAGTATGGCCTTGGTACAGATTTTTCCACATAGTCCTCATCTTTGTCTAAGCACTTGTCTCAATGGTACACCAAGGCATCCTTCTAGACATAGAATAAATCAGTGTCAAGCGCCTGAAGTCAGGATATGATGGCTTGCTGAACTTCACAGTACCCACGGAGATGTTCAGTTTGTCAGCAATTGTACTAACTCAAATGTGTTTGTCCTCCTAAATAAGACCTTTACTATGCCACAAATTGTCATTTGCGGTGAATGTGCTTGGCCAGCCGGATCACTCCTAATCTTGAACATCTGTCCTGCCGTTAGCTAAAGCAGTGCATCAAACTTATTTCTGTGTCATGACTTTATGACTGTATACTTCAAAAAGTTGGCTATGAATTTCAACTGCCCTTTAGACACAGAAATCTGATCACACTATGCACCTCAATGTTTGATCATGTTTCCACCAGCCCCACCATCTTACAACTGATGTTGGGACAATATGACTGATATGAAGCGCACGCAGTCTAATGGCCGTGAGGGGAAGCAGTGGTCTACCTGCTTTGGCCTGGTGGGAATTTAGAATGAAATAAAGAACATTACACATGAGAAGTCGTGTTACCTTACTTTTTGAACCACCCTCGTATAAACAATTTCACACTAAAGAGGCAGATTGCAGTATACTTATACTGCACAGTTTTAGCTATATTAACATTATTGGAATTAATATTTTATGACATAAGCAGTTTATTATTACCAACTATGACATGGTTGACTGTACAAATAAAGAAATGCTGAGAAATATAATATTTGCAATAATGTCCAAATATAAGGGATTATAATAGTTTCTTCTCTGGTCAGATTAATTATATATATGGAGAAAATTATTAGTCTCCTATGATGATGTCATTGTGTAAATGAACAGACACATACACTACTTTACATGAAGATGAGCATTAATCCTAATATCATATTGTATATGAAGATGAGCATTAATTTAAAATTAATTGCTCTTAAAATTCCATCTGAAGCAGTCAAAACCTTCCTAGACGAGAAGACGCTATGATCTGGCAAAATCATATCATCAATCATAGAAACATTTTAAAATAGAAATGCTTAAAAACCTACTAGCTCTAACTATGTCTTGCTCTTAGAAGATCATATTAGGCTTCACCAATATGCCACAGACTCGTTATTCAAAGCACACATTTAATTGAAAAAAAAACATGCTCAGAATACTGAAAATACTTTGATTCAATAGATTAGTATGGGATATATAATAGTATTCTCTGCTGGATGTGACACACAGTAGAAAACATGGGAGTTGATTATATTTGTCTTCTTGAGCACTTACTGTAACTACCTTTCCCTCAGGTGATACAATTGACTCATGATGCTCAGGTGATTTGGAATGAAACAAATGAATAAATATATGAAAGTTTAAAACACTAATAGAAAGCAAGAAACACCAACGTGTTTGGAATTAAGCTATTCAGGTGTTATCAATTTACTAAACAATCAGCTTGATGCCTGGAGGGATATAAGGAGGTACCAATGACTATGGTACTCAGTCTTGAGAAAGTCCCAGTTTTCTATGGGACAAAAAGCATTGACATCACCCAGGCAGACAAGGTCCCTTCACCACCAACATTGCTGCACACCACCTCCATTGAGCAAGTCCATGACTGACAGACAGCTTTTACCTGCAGCCTCCGCTTACTCTGTTCCATGGCAGTTGAATCATCTCCCACTGCGGCTTCACACAGCCAGAGCAGACGAGAGCTAGGACAGTTACCAGCACGGACACGCTGCACAAAGGTTATACCACTATACTTCTTTTATTGACTGCACACTGAACTTACTTAAGTGCGGACACCATTCACATGATGGGACGCCAGCCGTGAAAGAAATTCAATTAATCAATGGAGTTGTGTTTTAGCCATATTTGCATGTGGAAGGTGTATTCACTGAGCACAGTTGTTACTCATTAGTGGCATAAGAAAATCTCAGTGACTGGGACCTGTGTCTGATATAGATACTTGTGTATCCACACATACTGTTACAACATCTCTCAGATAGAGACATTTTAATTGATACTTAGTTACTGTGATTCCATCTCAGCTTTTTAGTGTTATTTGATGTCTAGTGATTAATTTGTTATTCATGTATTAAAATATTTTTGTATTTATCCAAGTCTCCTGTTCATTAACAAAAAACAAACCACACTTTATATATATACTCTCATCATATACAAGTCGGCATCGGGGTGCTTCCAGTGGCTGGAAGGGCCACATAAATAAACAAAGATTTCCCATGGAGGAAGGAGGCACTCTCCTGGATTACAATAAGTCAATTTTATTTGCATTTAAGCATTCTGTTTGGGTGAACAAGAACTCCAAACAGCGTTGAACAGGTTGCGGTCGGTCAACGTTTCAATTCTCACTTGAACCTTTATCAAGACCTCAATATTCAGATGCAACTGATGACAACAGTGAACAATGGTGAACAATGATCTGTGAGGTAAACAGAAAAACCTGTGACTTGTCTAACAGGGTCCAAAAGACACTTACAAAGGGATGCTATGCAAAAGTCAAGTGACTGAATAAACATTATGTCATCAACTGATACCTGTGAACTGAGTATGTGTGTAATGGTGTCTGATCTCTAGCCAACAAGTGAAAACACTGCATGAAGTGCTAATAAAAATTGAATGAAAGCAATACCTTCATAGGTACTGGAAACAATGAGTCAACTTACATCATTAAAGTCAAATAGGCAAAGCGGTCCATGCTGGAAGACCTGTTGGCACGCATACCGTTATAACGTTATAATGTTCACAATGGCCACAAAACACCCTCTAGCTTCTGAATAAGCCTACCTTATCCTAATTGAGAGCTGTGGAGTGTCCAGTCCAGTCTGGCCATCAATGTCAAGAAACCGCTGCCGCAAGATGTGTAAGAGCCAGCAGCGCTCCCGCTTAAATGTCATGCTTCCGGAAGTGATCATACTTCCGGGCGTGATGCATGGTGACTATGGAGACCGGAGGTGCCGGAGGTGATGTACCTCAGGTTGGGACGCAAACATAGTGTGTCCATGGAAACTAGGGGTGGCCGGAAGTGGTGAGCCTAAGCTTGGAACACAAGCCTGGCTGATGAAGTAGAACCTACTGGACGCTATCTATTACCATGGCACTCAGACCACTGGCTGATGCTTCAAGTTTATGAGACAGGCCGGGTGTGTGGTGTCATATAGGAACCTGTTAGGCAGCATAGGCTGAACAAATCCTTACAGTGTTGGTATTTAAGTGACTGAATGCATTAAAAAGAACTAATGTGAAGTACAAAAAATACAAAATGGATAAATGTATAAACATAGGACAAAAAACATAGCACTGTATGATAAACATCAATGTATATAATGCATATAGCATGATCAGGACAATAAGCAGACTCAGTATTCATGCTGCTCACAATGATGAAACATGACCTAAGAAACAACACTGTGTGGGTACATGGGTTAACCATCGTTATGTGCATGGTCCTAAGAAAGAAAAACCTTAATTATGATTTCAAATGTTGGTGGACATGATCCAAATTCTGATATTATGTGATATGAAGGATCTAGTAGTGTGACATATTAAAGAAAAATGTTTAATGGATTGTTCTTGTTGAGCCCTTCAGTGCTACTGTGTCTATTGTATATATCCATTGGCTTTCACTTTTCTTCAAGGACAGGAGTCTATCCCCACTGGAGCTTGGAGGGATCCAGTATATCAATTTGCACCTTAAGGATGCCAATTGATGTGCTTTTTCTAGAAAGTGTCTTGCCACCAGTTTGTCACTCTTGCCTGTTTGCAAGGTGGCACGGTTCGAGGCTCTATGATTAGCCATTCTGTCCCGAAATATTCTAGCTTTGAGGCCTACATAGTAAAGGCCACATGAGCAAATGAGGATATAAATCAAGTGATCCAAGGTGGAATACAGCCTATATTTAAATTTTATCTTCTTACCAGAGCGTGGATGTGAGAAGGTAGGTCCTATAATCATAGAAGTGCATGTAATGCAATTGCCACAGGAATAGCTTCCTGGTCTTTTCAACATAACTTCAGATGTGGTGTTTTTCTTCCCCGGATACCAAGTATCATGAGCATTTGCTTAAGATTGGAGCCTCTTCTATACACCATCATAGGGTTAGCCATACCCATGTAGGTAATGTGCGATCTGTATTGACGATAGGCCAATGTTTCCTAAGGTTTTCTGTGTTGTGTTGGACTGATTGTCAAATGTTGTGGTATACAATAATCTAGGTACTTTCTTCAGGTGGATCTTGTTCATCTGTGATTTGGTGGAAAAAAATGCATTGCGCTTTCCTCAGGCTTTTTTGTAGTGAGAATGGTAGGTAACCTCGGTCAAGAAACCTTTTAGTTATCTCTGTGAGTTGTCGCTCTCTGTTGTCAATTTCAGATTTATTCTCATAACTCATAGAAATTATGATACTGTGAGATTTTCTTTCAAAGCTGTGGGGTGATGACTTGTGGGTAACAGCGCCAGATTTCTGTCAGTGGGTTTTCTATATAATATGGTCATAAATCTATCTCCTGTGAGGGTAATGGAGACATCAAGAAAGTTGATGGATTTGTAGTCCATCTCAGAAGTGAATCTTATGGGATTGTGGATTTCATTCAATGTAGTGACCATCTGCAAAAACTATTCAGCCATTCCCAACCAAATCAAATGTTGTCTATGACACAACGATAAAACTTGATCTTGTCTCCATAAGTAGATATGATATGTTCACTCTCGTATTTTGCCATATATAGATTGGCATATGACGGGGCCAATTTGGAGCCCATTGTGGTCCCAAACGTTTGTAAAAAATAGTGGTCTTTATACTGGAAGTGAATTTTGTGCTGAACCAGTGAGGCCATTTCCACCAGAAACTCAGTTGGTCTGTTTGGATGGTCTGGTCATCAGGGCATCTCTTAATGAGTTCATACCTTCCTCATGCAGGATGATGGTATAGAGGGATTTAACATCCATGGTGGCAAGGATGATATCCTCCAAACCTTCAATTGCTCTAATCAAATCTAGAAAATGACGTGTGTTTCTAAGATAGGTGTGTCCTCTGGTCACTAGCGGTTGTAATTCGCTGTCAAGAAAGATGGCAAGCGGTTGTAATACCGATTCCTGGGCTGAAATAATTTGTCTGCCCGGTGGGTTTTACAAGTGATTTGTGCACTTTCGGTAGTGTGTATATAACCAGACATCAGGGTTTATCAACTGTTAGATATTGGTATTCATCATCATTCATCCACCTCTGCATGTGTGCCTGACTCAGGACCTTGTCAACTTGTCTTTTGAAGTCAACCATTGGGTTGGTGGCCAAATGTCTATATACATTATGGTTGCTTAATTGGGACATAATCTCGGCATCATAATCTGTCCAGTTTTGAACAACGATTACTGCTCCATTTTTAGAATATACAGAAAAAATTGAAATAACAGCGCTGCTTGCTGTGTCACAGTAATGTAATGATAAGGTAGATGAAATACTTATCCGCATTAGTAGAGCTTAACATGCCCCTCTCATGGTGAGAATTTCTTCTTATACCAGAAACTAGACTTACACTTGTAAGGAAAAACAGGATATATCAAAGGTATCTTTAGCCCAAAGAGAGACTTGAAAGTAGAACGTGTACCAGTACTCACAAAGCTCTTAGTTGTTACAAGCTTGTAAAGGTATCTTTCATTTTAGGTTTCTAATAGTCTTCAACACATGGGAAAGTAACTTTTCTTCCATTAATCCAGAAATTGAATAGTAGTATAAAATTGTTGATAAAATGAAGTTTTAATAGCAAACAAATGGTTGCATGAACATAAATGTAAATTCTTAAAAAAACATTCTCAGGGGGAAACAGCTGGGCTGTGATAGACTGAGGCAGCAAAGGTGTGGAGACAGTGGGGTCCAGATCCCAAACATGCAAAAAAGCTGGATAATAATGCAATCTCCCAACACCTACCTCAAGTCAGCACACAAACACAGCGATCCCCGTGAGAAGGTGACCCTCCATGCCAATGCGTTTCGAGAATGAACTATTTTTCAAGGCATGAGGGTACATACTGAGTCCTCAGTTTATATACACATCTCCGTGTATTTTCTAAGATGGCGTCTTCTCTCCTTCCGGTCCGCAGAGCGCACAGTCGTTTGCCGTCTGTTACAGTAATCAGCCGCTCTTCCTCCTTATTGATGTTTTCCCACTCTCCTTCAATAACGGAGACACTGGGCATACTCGTTTGTGTAGAAAACCAACTCGGGTTGACTAAATTCCCCGGGATTTAACCGGAAGTCGTCACATTGTCGTATGGAATTCTGGGAGATGTAGTTTTTTCTTATATGGACGGAAATTCTTTTCATCACAGTGTTTTTTCACATGGAGTGTAAAGACTCATTGGCTCTAATAAACAAAAATGTAGTATCAATTGAAAATAATAAAAAACAATAATATAAAGATCAGCACTATATAATAAATAGATGAATAGATGCACACACATAAAATGGCATATATAAAAGAAACTGCTTAGCAGTATAAAAAATCAATAAGCAAGAATAGATTCATAGAAACCATTTTAGCTCAAAGTCTTGATTAAGACCTTTTGGATGGAGGGTTTTAAGTTTGAATATTGTTCTCATTTCTGTTTTTGCTAGATTTTTTTCGATATTCTTGTCTCCCCATGTTGCCTCCACATGTATAATACCTATAAATCTTCTAATATGTTGAATTGAACAATCATGTACGTTTTTAAAGTGATTGGATAGAGAATGGGTAACCAATCCTTTTTTAATGTTCCTTATGTGTTCGGATAGACGTACTTTCAGGGGTCTTGTGGTCCGTCCTACATACGTCAACCCGCATGTGCACTCCACAGCATAAATTACATTCAAAGTGTTACATGACACAAAATCGCTTATTTTAAAATCGACATCGTTAATCCGTATTTCCGTGTATTTTTTGTTATGGTCCTTAATGTGTCTGCAACCTATACACATCCCACATCTGTGGAAACCCTTTGTGTGAATTTGGTTTCTTCTTGGTACCGGTAACATACTTTTCACTAAAATATTCTTTTAATTTTTTGACTTCCGATAGACAAATGTAGGATGATTTGGGATCACTTCCCGTAGTATAGGATCCCTTTGAAGTAAGTGCCAATGTTTCTGAAATATTTTTTCTATTTCCTTGAATTGGGAATCAAAGCCAGTGATCATCGCCCATTGTAACTTATCATTGTTTTTGGTATGCCTGCTTACCCTACTGTTACTATATAAGTCTGATCTCTCTTTTTTTGTTGTTTCTTCTATTACTTCATTCAAATTTTCGAGTTGGTATCCTTTAGCCATAAAATCTTTTTTCATCTGGATGGTTGGTTCTCTGCACACTTCTTCATTACTACAATTGCGTTTTACCCTTAAAAATTGACTTTTTGGTACTCCTTTAAGCCAGTTAATATGGTGTTGGCTGTCTGTGGGAATGAAGGAGTTGATATCAGTAGATTTTTTGTAAATTTTAGTCTGTATCTTACCTTCCTCCACATAAATTGTTAAATCTAAAAAATGTATCTCCGATTGACAATACGTCGAAGTGAGATGAATGTTTACATCATTCATGTTCAAAAGTGAGAAGAAGTGAACAAGACTATCCTCTGTTCCCTTCCATAGCAATATTACATCATCGATGTAACGATACCATTTCATAAGGTTTGTGCCCCAAGTTACGCCACTATACACACTGGTCTCTTCCCAGAAACTCATGAATAGATTGGCGTAACTTGGGGCAAATTTAGTCCCCATCGCCGTGCCTGTACGTTGGAGGAAGAACTCGCCATTAAACAGAAAATAATTATTTTCTAATATGAACCTAATGGCTGCTTGTACAAAATCCTTCCTCTCCGTAGATAACTCTGTTTTTTCAAGAACCATTTAATGGCTTCCAACCCTTTCTCATGTAGAATACAGGTGTATAAAGATGTAACGTCCGCTGAAGCCACCCACGTTTCTTCCGTCCATATCAAGTCATCTAATTTCTCCAAAACATCCCCTGTATCTCACAAGTACGAGGGGTTGGCTATTACTAACGGTTGTAGGATCCCATCTATGAATGATGATAAATTAGATGTCAAACTATCCGTACCTGCTATTATGGGTCTTCCTGGAGGGTTGGTGGTGCTTTTGTGCACTTTGGGTAGCACATACATGGTGGGAATAATAGGATTCTCAACATTTATATAGTCAAAACTCATCTTTTGTAATGCCTCCTTTGTTTAGATATTCATTAATTAATTTAAGGAAACTTTATCTGATTTTCTGAGTTGGATCATTCTTGAGTTTAGTGTAAGTGGAAGTATCCGATAACTGTCTGTCCACTTCTTTGACATAGTCTACTCTGTCCATGATGACAATGCCCCCCCCTTTATCACAGGGTTTGATAGCTATGTCTTCGTCTTCTCCAAGATTTTTTATGATGTCTCTTTCTTTTTTCGTCAAATTGAATCTAACTTTGGATTTTTTCATTGTCTCTAATTCTTCCAATACTACTTTAGAAAAGGTATGTATAAAATTCCCTTTTATATGGGTGGGATAAAAAGTAGATTTTTTCTTATATTTATTCTGAATAGTCTCATCTTTCGTTGTTTGTGTTATTTTCTTCCCATTCTCCTTATCCTTCATAGCAAAAAATTTTCTTAAACTGATTTTTCTTATAAATTTGTGCATGTCCACAAATTTTTCAAAGTGATTCATATTAGAGGTAGGTGCATATTTCAAACCTTTCTCTAAGACTTTTCTTCCTCATTAGATAGAGTGCGACTGCTTAGATTAAAAACGTGTTTCATATCTGGGAGTGATATTCCTTCATTCTCAATAACCACAGGTAATGTAGTTTTTTCAATGGGATGTTTCTTCTTTATCCCCACTCTACAACCTCTTCTTATCTTCTTTATTTTCTTATTTTTCATTTTTAGAGATAACCTTTTTACAATCTTCGCCTTACCTTCAGATTCCTTCTTAGTCATTGACCCTTCCGCATCCATTTTTCTTCTAAAAAAGGCGAGACCTGTCTGACTGTCCTTTCTTCTAAAAAAGGAGAAGGAAAATCCGGAGATTTAGGGGACTCTTGGATTTCTGCCTCATAGTTTATCTGTGACGTCGATGGAGTTTCACCTTTTCCTTTATGTGACTCCAAATGTCTTGACACACCTATATCAGTTCTTAAAGCTCTAGGCGTTTCTTCTTCTATCCTGACTGATGTCCCCTGTCTTCTGGGGATGGTTCCTTCAAAAGTTGGCAGGTATTTGCCCTTGAAACTATCATATCTAGATCTTCTATATCTCAGTTCTTTTGTAAAGTTATTCCTATGTCTCCCTTTAGGGGAGAGAGAGAGAATCTTCCTCTCATATTTTGATGGGTGTGTAGGTTCATAACGATCCCTCCTACCCCTCTTATTGAGGGAAACTTGTCTTCTTTCTCCCTGTATGGGACTGTATCTTTTCCTGTCTCTTGTATAGTTTCTCTCCTCATGGTATTTTCGTGTCTTATCCCGATAATAATTCTGTGATCTTGGGTTTTCCAGTAATAATCTTTCATCTTTAAATCTTCTAACATCAAATCTGTCCTTACGATGATTATATTGATGTCCATATTCGTCGTGTCTTCTGGTTGAATTAACTCTTCTTCTCGGACATCTAGATTGAATTGGACTAAATTTCTTGTAGTTATAGATATCTTCCTGTTCTGTAGGATACTTTTCTGTTTTCCGGGAGTACTTATCCTGCATCTTTCCTATTAAATGTCCTTCGGAATTCTTCTTTCTTTCTCTAACTATCCCAAACTTATAATAGTCAAAGTCTCTCTGGAGTTTCCCCTGTTTTTTCTTTATAAGGAAATCCGTATTCCTTGTTATTTTTTCAATAATTTCCTTTTCATACACAGCAAACATAGATGCCTTTTTAAATGGATTAATCAAGGTTTTGAGTATCTCTATTCTTTCATTCACTTCTGTCAATTTACTCCTTCTTTCTTTAAGTATGAGACTCATGAGTGAGAAAGAACAGGTATTTAGGATTTCATTCCATTCTTCCCAGAAGGAATCTGATGCATCCTGGAATGTGGGAGGTTTGTTCATTCTAAGTCCTTTAGGAATTATTTGTTCTGCAGTATACTTCTCGAGGGTGGCAACCTCCCACCACAATCTGTTCTCTTTAATAAGCCACTCCCCTAGACGTTCCATTGCGGTCTCTAGATTAATGTCTGTCATCTCGATATCGTCTTCTTTAAAATTAATTCTAAAGGCTTCTTCTGTTTTCTTTCATGTTAAGCTCTACTAATGTGGATAAGTATTTCATCTACCTTATCATTACTTTACTGTGACACAGCAAGCAGCGCTGTTATTTCAATTTTTTCTGTATATTCTATGAATTCTTAGATTTTTTAGGGAAGATCTTTTTTGAAAGGGCTGCAGCGTGCTCAGAAGCGCCAATAGTCTCTTCAACCACTTGTTGTGTTCAGCTATTTTATTTCCATAAGGAGACACTTAGGCAGCATTATGTTCAGTCACAGAGAAGAAAGAATGAAGAAAACAGAAGAAGCCTTTGGAATTAATTTTAAAGAAGATGATATCGAGATGACAGACGATAATCTAGAGACCGCAATGGAACGTCTAGGGGAGTGGCTTATTAAAGAGAACAGATTGTGGTGGGAGGTTGCCACCCTCGAGAAGTATACTGCAGAACAAATAATTCCTAAAGGACTTAGAATGAACAAACCTCCCACATTCCAGGATGCATCAGATTCCTTCTGGGAAGAATGGAATGAAATCCTAAATACCTGTTCTTTCTCACTCATGAGTCTCATACTTAAAGAAAGAAGGAGTAAATTGACAGAAGTGAATGAAAGAATAGAGATACTCAAAACCTTGATTAATCCATTTAAAAAGGCATCTATGTTTGCTGTGTATGAAAAGGAAATTATTGAAAAAATAACAAGGAATACGGATTTCCTTATAAAGAAAAAACAGGGGAAACTCCAGAGAGACTTTGACTATTATACGTTTGGGATAGTTAGAGAAAGAAAGAAGAATTCCAAAGGACATTTAATAGGAAAGATGCAGGATAAGTACTTCCGGAAAACAGAAAAGTATCCTACAGAACAGGAAGATATCTATAACTACAAGAAATTTAGTCCAATTCAATCTAGATATCCGAGAAGAAGAGTTAATTCAACCAGAAGACACGACAAATATGGACATCAATATAATCATCGTAAGGACAGATTGGATGTTAGAAGATTTAAAGATGAAAGAGTATTACTGGAAAACCCAAGATCACAGGATTATTATCGGGATAAGACACGAAAATACCATGAGGTGAGAAACTATACAAGAGACAGGAAAAGATACAGTCCCATACAGGGAGAAAGAAGACAAGTTTCCCTCAATAAGAGGGGTAGGAGGGATCGTTATGAACCTACACACCCATCAAAATATGAGAGGAAGATTCTCTCTCACTCCCCTAAAGGGAGATATAGGAATAACTTTACAAAAGAACTGAGATATAGAAGATCTAGATATGATAGTTTCAAGGGCAAATACCTGCCAACTTTTGAAGGAACCATCCCCAGAAGACAGGGGACATCAGTCAGGATAGAAGAAGAAACGCCTAGAGCTTTAAGAACTGATATAGGTGTGTCAAGACATTTGGAGTCACATAAAGGAAAAGGTGAAACTCAATCGACGTCACAGATAAACTATGAGGCGGAAATCCAAGAGTCCCCTAAATCTCCGGAATTTCCTTCTCCTTTTTTAGAAGAAAGGACAGTCAGACAGGTCTCACCTTTTTTAGAAGAAATATGGATGCGGAAGGGTCAATGACTAAGAAGGAATCTGAAGGTAAGGCGAAGATTGTAAAAAGGTTATCTCTAAAAATGAAAAATAAGAAAATAAAGAAGATAAGAAGAGGTTGTAGAGCGGGGATAAAGAAGAAATATCCCTTTGAAAAAACTACGTTACCTGTGGTTATTGAGAATGAAGGAATATCACTCCCAGATATGAAACACGTTTTTAATCTAAGCAGTCGCACTCTATCTAACGAGGAAGAAAAGGTCTTAGAGAAAGGTTTGAAATATGCACCTACCTCTAATATGAATCACTTTGAAAAATTTGTGGACATACACAAATTTATAAGAAAAATCAGTTTAAGAAAATTTTTTGCTATGAAGGATAAGGAGAATGGGAAGAAAATAACACAAACAACGAAAGATGAGACTATTCAGAATAAATATAAGAAAAAATCTACTTTTTATCCCACCCATATAAAAGGGATTTTTATAGATACCTTTACTAAAGTAGTATTGGAAGAATTAGAGACAATGAAAAAATCCAAAGTTAGATTCAATTTGACGAAAAAAGAAAGACATCATAAAAATTCTTGGAGAAGACGAAGACATAGTTATCAAACCCCGTGATAAAGGGGGGGGCATTGTCATCATGGACAGAGTAAACTATGTCAAAGAAGTGGACAGACAGTTATCGGATACTTCCACTTACACTAAACTCAAGAATGATCCAACTCAGAAAATCAGAGAAAGTTTCCTTAAATTAATTAATGAATATCTAAACAAAGGAGGCATTACAAAAGATGAGTTTTGACTATATAAATGTTGAGAATCCTATTATTCCCACCATGTATGTGCTACCCAAAGTGCACAAAAGCACCACCAACCCTCTGGGAAGACCCATAATAGCAGGTACGGATAGTTTGACATCTAATTTATCATCATTCATAGATGGGATCCTACAACCGTTAGTAATAGCCAACCCCTCGTACTTGAGAGATACAGGGGATATTTTGGAGAAATTAGATGACTTGATATGGACGGAAGAAACGTGGTTGGCTTCAGCGGACATTACATCTTTATACACCTGTATTCTACATGAGAAAGGGTAGGAAGCCATTAAATGGTGTCTTGAAAAAACAGAGTTATCTATGGAGAGGAAGGATTTTGTACAAGCAGCCATTAGGTTCATATTAGAAAATAATTATTTTCTGTTTAATGGCGAGTTTTTCCTCCAACGTACAGGCACAGCGATGGGGACTAAATTTGCCCCAAGTTACGCCAATCTATTCATGAGTTTCTGGGAAGAGACCAGTGTGTATAGTGGCGTAACTTGGGGCACAAACCTTACGGGTTGACGTATGTAGGACGGACCACAAGACCCCAGAAAGTACGTCTATCCGAACACATAAGGAACATTAAAAAAGGATTGGTTACCCATTCTCTATCCAATCACTTTAAAAACATACACGATTGCTCAATTCAACATATTAGAAGATTTATAGGTATTATACATGTGGAGGCAACGTGGAGTGACAAGTATATCGAAAAAAATCTAGCAAAAACAGAAATGAGAACAATATTCAAACTTAAAACCCTCCATCCAAAAGGTCTTAATCAAGACTTTGAGCTAAAATGGTTTCTATGAATCTATTCTAGCTTATTGATTTTTTATACTGCTAAGCAGTTTCTTTTATATATGCCATTTTATGTGTGTGCATCTATTCATTCTATTCATCTATTTATTATATAGTGCTGATCTTTATATTATTGTTTTTTATTATTTTCAATTGATACTACATTTTTGTTTATTAGACCCAATGAGTCTTTACACTCCCTGTGAAAAAACACTGTGATGAAAAGAATTTCCATCCATATAAGAAAAAACTACATCTCCCAGAATTCCATACGACAAAGTGACGACTTCCGGTTAAATCCTGGGGAATTTAGTCAACCCGAGTTGGTTTTCTACACAAACGAGTATGCCCAGTGTCTCCGTTATTGAAGGAGAGTGGGAAAACATCAATAAAGAGGAAGAGCGGCTGACTACTGTTACAGACGGCAAACGACTGTGCGCTCTGCGGACCTGAAGGAGAGAAGACGCCATCTTGGAAAATGCACGGAGATGTGTATATAAACTGAGGACTCAGTATGTACCCTCATGCCTTGAAAAAGAGTTCATTCTCGAAATGCGTTGGCTTGGAGGGTCACTTTCTCACGGGGATCGCTGTGTTTGTGTGCTGACTTGAGGTAGGTGTTGGGAGATTGCATTATTATCCAGCTTTTTTGCATGTTTGGGATCTGGACCCCACTGTCTCCACACCTTTGCTGCCTCAGTCTATCACATCCCAGCTGTTTCCCCCTGAGAATGTTTTTTTAAGAATTTACATTTATGTTCATGCAACCATTTGTTTGCTATTAAAACTTCATTTTATCAACAATTTTATACTACTATTCAATTTTTGGATTAATGGAAGAAAAGTTACTTTCCCATGTGTTGAAGAGTATTAGAAACCTAAAATGAAAGATACCTTTACGAGCTTGTAACAACTAAGAGCTTTGTGAGTACTGGTACGCATTCTACTTTCAAGTCTCTCTTTGGGCTAAAGATACCTTTGATATATCCTGTTTTTCCTTACAAGTGTAAGTCCAGTTTCTGGTATAAGAAGAAATTCTCACCATGAGAGGGGCATGTTAAGATCTTTTTTGAAAGGGCTGCAGCTTGCTCAGAAGCGCCAATAGTCTCTCCAATCACTTGTTGTGTTCGATTACTGCTCCTTTGTCTGCACACGAGAAGAATAAATCAGGATTGTTTTTGAGAAACTGAAGTGCTGCTTTCTTTTCGGTTGTCAAATTGTCATATGTTTTATGTGTGTTGTTCTTAGAGGTGATCTCATCGTTGACTAGTCTGAGATAGGTCTTCAAGCTGGCTTTGTTGGATGGTGGATCAAAGGTCGAAGGTCTTTTAAAATGTTTAGTTGATATCGTACTCTCTTTCTCAGAGAAAAACTCCTTTAGCCTCATGGATTGCCCAAATTTATATGTATCCACTGCTTGCTGAAAGTTGCTGTGTCTATAAGTGGGGACAAATGTTAACCCTTTGGCCAGTAGACCCATCTCCACATCACCTAATAGTGTTCTAGACAAGTTATAGATGACACTCAGATATGTCTCCTTCTTCTTACATGAAGAAGGACAAGTTCAAGACATGGGCTGGTTGGCCACAAGGAATTTCAAAGTCTCGCAAAACTAAAATCTCTCGATGGGTGTCAGAAAATACTTCACTGGTAAAAGCCAAAGCAGCTTAAAATAATCAAACATGTCCTGCACTCTCATCATATACAAGTCGGCATCGGGGTGCTTCCAGTGGCTGGAAGGGCCATATAAATAAACAATGATTTTCCCTGGAGAAAGGATGCACTCTCCTCGATTACAATAAGTCAATTTTATTTGCATTTAAGCATTCTGTTTGGGTGAACAAGAACTCCAAACAGCATTAGGCCTGTTAGACAAGTCACAGGTTTTTCTGTTTACCTCACAGATCATTGTTCACCATTGTACACTGTTGTCACCAGTTGCATCTGAATATTGAGGTCTTGATAAAGGATTAAGTGAGAACTGAAACGTCGACCGACCGCAACCTGTTCAATGCTGTTTGGAGTTCTTGTTCACCAAAACAGAATGCTTAAATGCAAATAAAATTGACTTATTGTAATCCAGGAGAGTGCATCCTTCCTCCAAGGGAAATTTTTGTTTATATATATATATATACATATATATATATATATATATACATATTTAATCTTCACAAATTACAGTGTTTTGCACAGTAAATAACCTTCTACTTATGATCAGGTGTGGTCCTTTTAAAATACTGGGCAATCCACATGGCAGGTTGCCTCTTTGACTGAGCTTTTCCTATACCATTTGCGCCTAAGAACTTTCCGGAGGAGTTTGCTCCCTTGCTCCACTGTTAGTACTAATCTTGGTCCAGGCAGCTATCATTTACACTTTTTTTATTTTTAAATCAGAAGCAGGGCCGGATTAAGGCAGCTCAGCCCCCATCCGGTAACAGGGGACACTGGACACCTGCTCTCCACAGGATCACCCCTACCCTGTTTGGGCAGGGGCAAATACAGGATGTATAATTGAGGGATTGAGAAAAAAAGACGACACAGCCATCACTTTCTGGTCGACAATTCAATGAAACCACATTTTCATCAGGACATACATAAATGAGAAATAACTAACCTTACAGTATATACGTGCTCCCCATGACCAAGTTGCTGCATCCTCCAGCACAACTTCTGGCTTAGCTCCCACTGGCATGCACATGATGATGACGCCATCACCCAGTGCACCCATAACCATGGTTACTTAATATATATATATATATATATATATATATATATATTTATTAGGGGTGTGCACCCGCCACTTTTCGTGTTTTGTGTTTTGGTTTTGGATCTGGATCTTTCTTCGTGGTTTGGATCTAGATTGGTTTTGCCAAAACCACCCATCTGTGTTTTGGGTTCTGGGTTTTGTGTTATGGATCTGTATTTTTTTTTTAAAAAAGCATAAAAACAGCTAAAATCACAGAATTTGTGTGTTTTTCTGCTCCTATGCTATTATTAACCTCAATAACCTTAATTTCCACTCATTTCCAGTCTATTCTGAACACCTCACACCTCACAATAGTGTTTTTATATCCAAAAGGTTGCACCGAGGTAGCTGGATGACTATGCTAAGAGATACGAGTCGGCGGCACAAACACGTAGTCAATCTAGGAGTGACACTGCAGTGGCGACAGGATGGCAGTTTGAAAAACAAGGCCCCAAACAGTACATAATTCAAAGAAAAAAAAGAGGTGCAAGATGGAATTGGCCTTGGGCCCTCCCACCCACCCTTATGTTGTATAAACAGGACATGCACACATTAACAAACCAAACATTTCAGCGCCAGGGTCTGCCACATGACTGTGGCTGAAATGATTGGTTCGTTTGGGCCCCCACAAAACAAGCTGGCAATTAATCTGTCCCTGCACAAACTGGCTCTACGGAGACAAGATGTCATCCTCATCCTCCTCATCCACCGATTCCTCACCCTCTTCAGTGTTGTGTACATCCTCATCCTCACAGAGTATTAATTCGTCCCCGCTGGAATCCACAACCACAGGTCCCTCTGTACGTTCTGGAGGCTGGTCTCCCTGGAAGAGTTGATAATTTATTTTATGAACATCATCTTCTCCACATTTTGTGGAAGCAACCTCCTACGCCTTTCGCTGACAAGGTTCCCGGCTGCACTAAACACTCTTTCGGAGTACATACTGGAAGGGGGGCAACTCAGGTAAAATAGAGCCAGTTTGTACAGGGACCTCCAAATTGCTTCTTCTTCCTGCCAGTACAGGTACGGACTGTCTGACATGCCTACTTGGATGCTGTCACTGATGTAATCCTTTAACAGACAGACGCACGCTTGTCGCTGCTGCTTTAAGGATGCAGGTGCGGCTACAGCCCACACATTTCACAAAGACATAAAAAAAAGAAGAATATTTTTATTGTTTGTGGAGCACACTTTGAGGGTGTCACCACCCTTTAACAGACAGACGCATGATTGTTGCTGCTGCTTTAAGGATGCAGGTGCGGCTACAGCCCACACATTTCACAAAGACAGAAAAAAAAAGAATATTTTTATTGTTTGTGGAGCGCACTTTGAGAGTTACACCACCCTTTAACAGACAGACGCACGCTTGTTGCTGCTGCTTTGTGGACAGTATCATATGCAGTGACAGTAGACTTGTCAGAAATTGTTGGCACGTCCTTCAGTCCGGACCAGATGTCCAAACCGGCCCTTGACTTATGACACAGGCGCATGCTTGGCGCTGCTACTGTGTTGATGCACGTGCGGCTACATCGCACACAAGTCACAAACTCAAAAAAAAAAGTTTTTTTATTTTTTGGAGCACTTTGAGGGTTACACCACCCTTTAACAGACAGACGCACGCTTGTCGCTGCTGCTTTGAGGATGCAAGTGCGGCTACAGCCCACACAATTCATAAAGACAGAAAAAAAAGAAGAATTTTTTTATTGTTTGTGGAGCACACTTTGAGGTTTACCTCACCCTTTAACAGACAGACGCATGCTTGTCGCTGCTGCTTTAAGGATGCAGGTGCGGCTACAGCCCACACATTTCACAAAGAGAAAAAAAAAGAATAATTTTTTTATTGTTTGTGGAGTGCACTTTGAGGGTTACACCACCCTTTAACAGACAGATGCACGCTTGTCGCTGCTGCTTTAAGGATGCAGGTGTAGCTACAGCCCACACATTTCACAAAGAGAAAAAAAAAGAATAATTTTTTTATTGTTTGTGGAGCGCACTTTGAGGGTTACACCACCCTTTAACAGACAGACGCACGCTTGTCGCTGCTGCTTTGAGGATGCAGGTGGAATCTAGACGGCATTTCCAACCCGGGACACACTACCTCCATCAATTGTCTAAATCCCACTGCACTAATGGCGGATACCGGATGCACGTCTAACACCAACATAGCAGTCAAGGCCTCAGTTATACGTTTTGCTTCAGGATGACTGCTGTCATACTTCATCCTCATCGCTAGGAACTGTTGGAGGGTCAGTTGTTTAGTAAAAGTAGTGGTGTTCCTACTTCCTGTCTGGGATGATGAACAACTCCAAGCAGCAGCAACAGCACTAGGAGGAAGTGGTTCTTGATCTTTCCCTATTTTATTTTTATCGGAGAATGTTTGGTCCTCCATTTATGTTATATTGATATATACGTGCGGCTAAGGAGCACACAAACACAGAAAATATTTTTTTATTTTTGCTGGAGAGTAGTGCACTTTCAGATTTACACCACCCTTTAAGAAATGAGCCAGCCGGCTCTTTACTTATGGGACACAGGCGCACGCTTGGCACTGCTCCTTTGTTGATGCACATGCAGCCACATTGCACACAATTCACAAACACAGAAAATATTTTTTTATTTGGTTTGGAGTGTACTTTGGGGGTTACAGCACCCTTTAACCGTCAAGCCAGCCGACCCTTTACTTATGACACAGGCGCACGCTTGGCACTACTTTGTTGATGCATGTGCGGCTACTGCGCACACAATTCACAAACACAGAAAATATTTTTTTATTTTGTTTGGAGTGTACTTTGGGGGTTACAGCACCCTTTAACGGTCAAGCCAGCCGGCCCTTTACTTATGACACAGGCGCACGCTTGGCACTACTTTGTTGATGCACGTGCGGCTACTGCGCACACAATTCACAAACACAGAAAAAATATTATTTTTTTAGCACTTGGGGGGAGCACCCCTGATGGACAGAGCACCCCCTGGACAACACTACAGCACCCCTTTAGGACTGGGACACTGCACAAGACTTTGGAGTGGACACAGCCCCTATGGAGAACTGACTGCACAACACAGTCCAGCCAGCCCCTATGGACTTTGAAGTAGTGGACACAGCCCCTATTAACAACAGCAGCACAGCACAACACAGCCAGCCCCTATGGACTTTGAAGTAGTGGACAACAGCAGCACAGCACAACACTACTCTGCACTACACTACACTACACAGCCCAGCCAGCCCTAACTCCCACCCTCCATCTTCACTGTCCACAGCCGAGTGAGAAAATGGCGCCGACGTGGGTACCTTATATAGGATCCAAAACCCACGAGACCCGGAAGGCGGGATGATGACGTTTTGCCTCGATTTCAGATCCGAGTCAGGCGGGAAAAGTCGAGCCTGACTCGGATCTGACTCGGATCGGGGGGGCTCGGGGGGGTTCGGATTTCAGAAATCCGAACCCGCTCACCCCTAGTATATATCTGTGCACCACTGTATATACATGTAAGTAGACACTGAATGAGCACATAAAAGTCAATGCAAATAAATATAGAAATATAGATACCAGGAAGATAAGTGATTTGGGATAGCTTCCAATGTATACAAATCAGGCATCTCTACTAAAGTACCATGGCACTAAGCTATGCATATAAATCATACTATACACATAAAAACACTAGATAATGCACAGCAAGTAAGAACTAGACTGCATATATCAATGAGATGATATAAAGATAAATCCTAAATCTGAAGGTCTTGATCGGAGGCATCATATATATACACACATACATATATGATTGTTTTTCTATAGCTCCACGAACAGTTTCTGAACCTATTTTTCCAGAAAAATAGCCCTGGTTTTATGTTTAAATATAAAAGTTATATTTTAATAATAATAATAATAATAATAATAATAATAGGGATAAAAAATTATCCTATCCAGAAAGTTAACATAATTTAAATAAATACTTTTTTAGGGTTCATTTACTAAATAAGTTATGCCCCCACCTTTTAATTTGTTTTTTCCTTTTTCAAGTCTATTTTTTTAGTAGTAAAAAGTAATAAAATCTAAAAAAAACTAAATGTGCACTTATTTGGATAATTTTTTTCTTCATTTCTTTATATGTTTTCTTTATCTTATCTTTCCTGCACTTGAGCTCTTCTCTTTCTCCAGCCTTACTCCCTTCTTGATTTTCTCTTCCTTGAAGCAAGAGAATGCTTTTTCTGTGCCCTACCCATAAGGGAACCTCCTACTGATGGCTCTCATCTTGCGTGAGACATTTCTGTGTATTAACTCATATGGGTGTTTCCAGTTATGAATAAGGCTCTCATTTAATAATTTTATCTGGGAGGGTGGCACTGGTGGGCACTGACAGTGAAACAACCTGTAGCTAAAATGTGGCTATGACAGTAACATATAAGCTTGGCCTACCGAACTCACCTAGCCATAGATGTCCTGTAAGAGTACTTTAGAGTCATGCATAAGTGGCTGCATCAGCTGCTACCTAATGCATCCATGTCACACCATTATACAATATTGGAATTGGACATTTAGGGCTCTCATAGAAAGGGACCATCAGGGAAGAAGAAAGTGGCCCAAAACACCGGGAGGCTGTGTGGCCCTTCCAACCCAGCCTGCTTCTGGCTATAGTATCTTTGTTCAACCCACAACATTTTCTCTTTTTCTTAATTTTGACTCAAGGAGAATTACATGTAGTTACACTTCAAATGTAAGCAAGAAAAGCTAATGTTGCTGTCTAAATGGAAATAACTATTAAGTAATCTTATTAATAGGCCTTGCAATCATATAATATAGCAGCCACATTAATGAAGTAATAATTATTAGCTAGAGGAGTGTCAAGCTAGTGCTTCTGATTTTGATCATCATCATTGCATCAAGCCTTCCAGCACCCACAAGAGATACAGTTCCTGAAAGATATATATATGTATCTGCATCAAGATCAGCAACACTGGCAATTGTGCGAACATGCCCTTATTATACTCAGCCTATGCTTGCAATCATGATAATGCCTTATAACGTGGTATGAAGAATACAATCAAAGTCACATTGAGGAACTTTAATAATAATTGATACAATTTATACAATTGAATATATAATAATCACAAGTATTGGACATTGGCAAACTGCATGGTATGTATGGTATTTTAAATCAGTTTAATTACAAACAGATATACAATTTATTTATATACAAGCCTATATTTAGACTCTCTTCTATACTATCCTCCTTGCAATACAAAGCAGTTACCTTGATTTAAATACCCACTGTAGACATACATATCTTATACAGTATACAAAATTCATTGGTCTGTTTGTTTGCTTGTTTATTTGTCTGTACGGTTATGCATTTGGACACCCCAGCACATATTGGGATGAAACTAATGCAAGGAGGTCCAGTTTGATATTGGCCAGATTCAAGGGGGAGCCTGTTCTAAGCCTTCCACTACATGATTTGGATGAAAACTTCACACAGTGGTAACACTGGATCCAAGAAGACATACTAGGGGGTTCAGGTCCTGGTGGACCTCTTGTTGGTGTAAGCAGGGCTATATGGAGCCTATTCTGGGCCTTCCAATAGATGGATTTGGATGAAAACTTTACAGAGGGGTGGCAATTATGGCTGGGGTCCCGGTAGGACTTCATGGAGGAGTGTGGGCAGGACTTTGACCAAGGTAGCCTGTTCTGGGCCTTCAACTGGATGTATTTAGATGACCTCACATAATAAAACTTAATAACTTGAAGATATAAACCTGCGCAACACCAGGTACTTCAGCTAGTTTAATATATATCTGAATCACAATTTTCTAATCTTTGGCCGATGTACTTGTTTGTGTTTTCAATATTTAGCTGCAATACTCCCTGTTGCATGTCTATTTTAATGAAAATCAATAAATGTGTTTAGGTTTTGTTGCAAATAATATCAATCAATGCCACAGACATGAGCAATCATCTGTTGTTCTGTCATTATATGTGATCATTTATAGATTTGGTTGCACTGGTCGTATCTCCCCATAATTTGTATAACAAATGGAATGGCATTATAAAAAGATATTCATACCATATACTGTATTTCTGTCCTGTCAGTTGCTCCCCTTTTTCTCCTAGAATAGTTCCTTAGTGTACTCACCTCTCATTAATTTATTTTACCTCAATACAGTTGTCGAAGTCGAATAATTGCATGCGACCACAATTCAACTATTATCGGACGATTTGGTCATCCGCTGTCCAATTTATGTTGGTACAATCCACGATGTACCATTGCGTGCGCACATACCCAGTGTGCGCACGTATCCACACATTCGCACAACACTAAATAGCAAATAATATACAACACTCTCACACTGACAAACACAATATTCATGCAGGATTTAGTTAGTAATGAGAAACTACACCAGTATACTGTGAGTGTTTTACATATAAATTGAGAAGCCCCGCATACAGACAAGTATGGCTGTGGCAATTGAAATATAACCCAGACACTGTTATGCACAATTTAATTTGTCTGAATGAAGAGTTAGAAACAATGATCAGAGGTTTGCTTAAGAAGTACTGACAAGTGTATTCTAAATAGGTAGAGGAAAACCTTTGAATTAGCTATCAGACGAATTGGCAACGGCAGTCAGCTGGGGGTCTCCACCCAACTTGAAAGTGAACCTCGCTGTTTGTAACACCTTGCACTGTAGTTTTAAAATATGTTAGAAAGGGATAAAATATAAATATTAATCCATCATAAAAACACTGAATTGCATAACACACACACATAGACTTACATGCATAAACACCACACATTATGCACAGTTGCGCTGTTTATCATAAGCACTCTACACATAAATGCACCATGCATATTAGCAACTTTATGCAAGATTCTCTTACACTTACACATACACAAATTTCCTAAAAGGTTCCTTAGTATAAAGGCTAATATTAGAAGGTTTATTCGTTATTGTATAATGTTATAAAACACATGTATTTGATATCTAAGGTTTAGTATGTAGTAGCCACATAGTGTTTGGTGCTATTCTAAACCACATTTTAATTGCAGAACTCTCGTTCCATCGGCAAGGAGATCGCAACATGCATCTGCAAGTTATGGATTGTAGAGAATTATGTGTAGAATGTACATTGTATGTAGTGTCTATTGATTAGTTAATACACACACAAAGAGCCATTGGAGGGCTGAACTACCATTTTACCAACTGACCTATGACAGAAGAACCAAGAAGAGGGACCAATAGGATTATGCCAACTCGTTTCTATTGTATTGCCTAATCCCTGCAAGGGATTATATGCAAGCACCCTGGATCTGTAAGTTAGTCATTATATTCTTTCTGTTGACGGAGGCTTCACCTTTGATGCTGGAAATCTGGATCCAGAGCGCCTGCGTAATGTATTGACTGTACCTTGTTTATGTATAATCTTTTGCACTAATTGTATTTTAGATCAAGGCATGTAACTATCTGTTTTTTGGTGAAGAATATCTTTTTGTGCTTTGGAACCACAATCAAAGTCTGGAAAGCAATTATTTCTTGTGTGACTTATAGCGCTAAAGAGCGACATTTTAGGTATAAAGGTTATTAGGAATTGATAAGTACATCACTAACTGCTTTTCAATTCACACCTTCCATCTTTCTCTAATTCCAACCTGATTTTGCTCTCATTCTTTGGCTATTTTTGTGAGTCTATGTCATCTACTTATTTCTACTCTTATTTGTCTGCTGCTTCCCTTTACTTAACTTTCTTATCAACCCTATGTGAGAGACACAGTTCATCTCTCCTCTGTTCTAACTCCTTTGTCTTTAGATTTCCCTGTCACATTACTTTTCCTCTGCTTACTAACCCTCTTTGAGTATTATTATTTTTCCTTATTCTCTCATCTCTCTCTTTTTCTTCCAATGCTCATTTTACCGCTGATTTGCAGACTTATTCTGACTCCCCATAACTTTTCCAACCTTTAATACTGCTCTCTACTTCATTATTTTATTTTTCTAATTAATTATTCTGATATCTCTGTGCCTAACTGTTTTCGATTGTTGCACTCTCTTTGGCCCCAGAATAACAGCTGCAGCCACAGTTATGTTCTCACCAACAAGCCCTTAGATCTGCTGACTTAGGGGCTTATTCTGGGAGCAAGGAAAAATTGCAAGTAATTTTGCATCTAGATAAGCCATGTTTTACTGCAAGGGTTGCAAATACATAAAAATATTTACATGCAAGGTAAATACTGTCTGCTTTTGCATGTAGCCCTCAAAGGCTGGACAGCATTATTTAATTTTTATGCTGCTCTTTAGATTAGAGCTAGGAATGCCCATCCCAAATCTAAATCTCTCTGCACATTTTACATCTGCTCCATTTCCTTCTGCACAGGACCATAACTAGGAATGTGCAATCGCACAGAGCACAGGGCACTGAAGGCAGCACTGTCTCTCACCCAAGTCCCAGCTTCTGACTAGCAGACTGATTGGAACAGCACCCTGCAGCCAGTATCGGTGTGGATGCTACAGGTGACACTGCTGCATTGATTCTGGCTGTAGGGTGCTGTTCCAGAGTGCTGTGGATGCTAAAGACAGGCACCCTGCCATAACTACAGCTGCTCCTCCATCCCCCTATGTTTGACATCATGATGTCAAGTGCAAAGGGTTGGGGCTGGAATAGAATTATCAGAGCCCTTGCTACGGCTCTGCCTGTGCAACAAGATTTTATCAAGTGCACGGTTACTTGTTTTTTGTGGGGGTGGGTTGCTCTTCTCCCAACTCGGACTCAGGCTCACTGTTATCAAAGTACATTTACTTCTATGGCGACGTCTAGACTTTATAGCCCTGAACAGGTTGCTGAATACCCAAGCTGGAGAAGGAGTGACAGGAGGTTTGCTCCCCCTACCTGATCTGATAAATTTTTTGCAGCTGGGGTTAAAAGCACCAAGTGTTAAATACACAAAGTGTGATTACATAACAGTTAATCAAACAGTTACCCTGCATGAATATGGACTAACTATCTGTTTATTTAATTTCATCCCTCAGGTATGTGACTCTCATCCTGGTTATTGCACCTATATTGTGCATAGAACCTCATGCTTGCAATTGTGTGTGGATTTAAATGTATGTGACTCTCTCTCTTGCATAGATTTGTTTTTTTTGTTTTTTTTCCTGTATAGTCTGTATTGGTCAGTGAAGCATAGTTTATGGTATATATCTGGCCTGGTTTTTGATCCAAATCAGAGCAAGTTATCTCTTTTGATCAGCAGACCAATTGAGTCAGTTGTAGCCTGTCTTAATCAAAGGATACCACTCCTTTATATTCAGTCTAGGGGCAGCTGGGGCTGTTTGCAGCTGAGGTTAAAAACACCAAGTGTTAAATGCACAAAGTGTGATTACATAACAGTTAATCAAACAGTTGAACAAACATTGACCAACATCTAAGGTAATTTCAGATTAAGAAACTGATTGCTTTAAAATGTGTCTAAAAATAACAAACCTAAAACTCACCATGTACTACACATTTCTTTTTATCAACTCCCTCCTTTGTATTTTCTCTAAGGATATAACATCCCTAACTCTCATAGCATCTCACCTCTCTGGGCACACTGCCGCCCTATTGAGTCACTCACCTCCTCTAAAAACTAATGAGCTTTCTTTTCATCAAAAATTGTCTATTACAGTCTCATTGTGTCACTATAAAAAACTTTTACACACCTACAACTATATCTACTTCTCCATCCTTCTGCTTTTATTATCTGGTGACATATCACCAAATCCAGGCCCCACACACACACAGCGGATTTACTATGGAATATATATCCTGCAAACCTCACATGTCTCCCATCACCCTCCAAATCAATAAATGTGCCTTATAGAATTCACACTTGATCACAACTTATTATTTTACATCTGAACATCTCTTTACAATAACTACTTTCTCCAATTTCTACATTTACCTGAGACTGCTGGTTCACACGTTAACCAAACTCTCTAAATAGCCCCACATGAAGTGGCTTCAGCTACCCGTCAGACTTCAAGTAAACTGACATAACAACTGTGGCTTTCCACATAAACCAACGAAAACTGCCTCTTAAAGTAGAATGTCAGTGGCGTAAATCTTAATTCAAATGACTTCCACACATACTGTAAAATAGGAATCCAGCCATCTGTCATCCTAACCCTCTGTCCCATGCTCACTGTCTACCCCATCCGTGTCACCCCTGTCTGTTTGCCCATCCCCTCTAGAATGTAAGCTCTCACAAGCAGGGCCCTCTATCCTCTTGTGCTTATCCTTTCTTTACTTATATTATCTGCTCTATACTCAAAAGCACCTAACCCGTGACTTTTGCCATCCTGCTACTGTTGCAGCAGTGTTTATATACCATGTACTTGTCTTGTGTCTTAAACTGTATGACACTGTTTTCTTGTTCTGCTCAACTGTTTATGTACTATGTTTATGTACTATGTAAGGTGCTGTGGAACCCTTGTGGCGCCATATAAATAAAGGATAATAATAATAATAATAATAATACATAGCAACTTATGCTTGATCTGCAAATTGGTTCCCATGTCTGATAGCTTGTGTTTAGTGGCTGCCCCTCCAGTTACAAATATAATTCATAGAAACACAATGTGAATTACACTTGGAGAGCTGATAAGAAAACATACAGTGTTATACCCCTTTTCCACCTAAATTCTGGGTCTGACCCAGAGTTGGAACAAAGTTCCTATCCGGATCAGACCCGGAATTTTGCCGGCGCTGACTTGGGATATTCCCGAGTCAGCGCCACTCACACGGGAGTTGGGTCTGCATAGACCCGGCTTTTCTGGAGTGAAAGTGGTTGCTTGGAGATGACGTCATCTTCAAGTGCCACTGAAGCCGGCCCAATCAGCCGGCTAGCAGCGCACTCCAGGTCATTGTGACCTGGAGTGCGCTGTTCTCACAGCAGGGTTTCATGGGCTACGCCCGTGTTAAACCCTGCTAGTTACCTGGGTTGGATTGCTGGGTCAGAAACTTTGCTCCGGTGTAAAAGGGGTATTAGTATAGAAAGAGGTTAAGGGCTATTGACCACTATTAAGGTGAGACCCATCACTGTGTAAGAACACAAAGTAATTCCCTGCATAGTGCTTATACAATCTCTCTGTAAATCTATTGTTTAAACACGGATAAAAAAAACAAAATAGAAAAAATGTGATTTCAAATAAACAGAGATATACAGGAGTTGATACTTGAAAAGTTGTGTTTATATAACTAGTCCATCTCATCCACACCACACAAGTAAATGTATTGACTATAGTCATCCCTGCTGTATTTATAGATTATAAATTCTATTTCATGTGAATTTACAAATACAGTGCAGAATGGTATACCTCTAAATGGCCATGCAAATTAGAATGTAAATACGGTATCTCCAGCTTCTGTGAAACAGTTTGTTCTGCCTCAAATCTCAATTTGTGTGAAATTATGCAGAAACTTTGCTCATCCCCACATATAATACATAGTATTAGCATTTGTCAAGATGCAATTCTTTTAGAACCTAGAATGTTGTCAGACACAGTATGAGAGCATAGTAAAGAAAAATGCAGTCTATGCATACTGTATATACACCACATTCTATTCTTCAGTTACACATCTGACTAATGATGACAGCAAGTTTCAACTGTTTATCAAGGGAAGTAGGTATTTTCGTGCATCACAGTGCAATCTATAAAGGATAAAAGCTTAATAAATATTTTGCACAACTAAAGTGTCCAATCTAATTATTCTTCATTCTTCATTCTAGAATACAAACACAATGGTTTACCCTAAACAGAGGCTGAGATACTTAGCAAAATGTAACACCTTTTCATCAACAACTTAATAAATTATCTTCATACAGTACATATCAGACAATTGTTCGAGCAATTTTTTTTTGTCAGTATGTAACTGCAACAACCTAAAATCTCAGTTTGCTTTATAATCTGGAAAGATTTTGCATTACTCTCTTGGTCTGTTTTTCCTATTTTATACATTTTTTATACTTTACTACTGTATACACAAAGCGCTACAGGTTTCCTTCCATGCTGAGAATGTAATTAGTTATGTGCCTTTTTATTTCACAGCTTTGACACAACTGGCAATGTTATTTTTTAGTTACTATTTGGTAAAGAGAGATAGCTTCTTAATTATAGTTATTCATTATAATTAATTTACAGGGCATTAAACATAAATTAATGCTCTGTGGAATTAATCACTGTAAAATTACTACATTATCAAAGGGGTATTATTTTCTTTTTATAGTTAAATATTTTAATGAGTGAATGCTTTTGTATCAGATTTCTGAATTCAAAGTGAGATATGTTTCTATTATTCCCAAATATTTAGGCTAGTGCTTACCTCTTACTGTGATTTTAGAATATGCAGCCTTTTTTGGCATTTAACATTATTAACTAAAACACCAGTTGATTATCCTTAACATTGCTGCCTCAGGAGTCATAAGACCCAAATCATAAGCGGGATGACCAAACCCAAAGTTTAGTGTCATCTAGTCAATTTGTTCCTCAATGTGTCACATTGAATTACATTAGATATGTTTATAACCCAGGGTGAATCAACCATTGAATGAACAATACCAGTGAATTAGGAGCATTAAAACAAACTTTAAACTCCTAAATCATTCATAACAAGTGTCTCATTTTGTTTTATTAAAGTCACATTGTTCAGTTACCTGACTTTATTGTTAATCCTAGCTGAAAATGGCACGCTTATGTAATAAGTTATAAATATGAAATAAAGAAATGATCTTAATATATACATAAACTAAATAGTCTAAATATTGACTTTTGTTGTCATTCTTAAAAGAAACATCAACCTGAAAACACTGGCTAGTCAAACATCCCACAAAGAACCTTCACTGGACCTCCCTGTGATGTCTAATGTAATGTTAATGTACAATACTTAATTATACAGTAAATCATCTCCTATATTATATGGTGGAATGTATGTATTGTGTCACTAGTGTACTGTATATTATATGAATGGAATTGGAACAATGAACAATTGCCATTCCTTAGTACAGAAATTAGTTACATATTTCTAGCTATATACTGTAAGATAAACATAAAGCAACTATACGTCAAAAAGAAAAACCTAAATGCCGCTTTAAATAAAAGAACACTTTTGATTACATCTTCTAAAGAAAACCCTCAGTAGCAAAATGGGTAAACCTTGGAACTGATGTAGAGTTAGCCGAAACTGTGGCCAAATTTGTATTCCTTAACAAAGTCACATTCACGACACAACTGCAACTATCTTAAGATGTGTGCCTAGGGCTGTAATTAGTAGAGTGTGAGAGGTGCTGCTGCACAGAGCACAGAGTCCTGTGGGTGGCACTGCCACTCACCCATGGCCTCTGCGTCTGGCTAACAGAAAGCCTGGAACAGCACCCTACTGCCAGAATTCCTGCTGCAGTGCAGCCCGGAGCATCATTTGGATGCTTCACATGTGCACACTGCAGCTCTTACAACCCCCCAGAGCAAACAAAAAATGGCAGCTGCTCAATCAATCTAGCAGCACTTATCTGGTGCATGAAAGGGAGGGGTCATACTAAGTAGAAAAAGGAGGGGGGTTTAACCCCATATTGTTCCTCAGCACACTGAATAGTACCTGCAACAATATATGAAGACTATATGGTCATAGAAATCAGAGATATTAGTTGCATGGATTTGCAAATACATGGGAAGCTGCTAGGCCACGTCACAGCTTCTCTGTCTCTAGCAGTCCCTAACACTAAGGGGTTCACATCCGGGGCGCAGTGCACCCCGAAAAATGTCCAGCCCAGGACCCCCCCAGGGCATCACACAAAAAATGGAAAAAGAGTGACAGTGCAGTTTAAAGTATAGCTGTGTAAGAATAATTAATGACTGTTGGAAAAAGGGGTTAAAATATATTTGAATTATTACATGAAAAAAATACAAACATAATATGTGATGTAAAAAGCAACTATGTGTATTAAGTGGTGATGCCATGAGGGGGCCCAGCCAGATCAGCCCCGGGGGTCTTACGCCTGAACGCTCACCCCAAATGTAAATTATACCAATTATAAGGCCTCATGATAAAGGCACATATAAATTTTGTCAAATGTAAGGCCTCCTGATAAAGGCACATACATAAATACATCCACATTGAGAGCAAGCTTACCTGGGAGTCAAGTCACCCCTGGGAACCCCCCAGAGCATCTGAGGATGCATCAGACAGTGCTGTAATTCCTTGTGCTGCTGGTCCAGCCCCCTTCGCATGATATCATGCACTAAGGTGGAGTGGCCGGCACAAGGCGCAGGAAAGCCCTGTTCACGGCACTTTGTGTGCCAGACTGCAACAACAAATGTACCTCATTTATGATAAACGTATGTCACATACATGCACCGATGTTTTAGACATTTATTTTGCTTGCAACAAGTGTATTTGATATAGTGCAGGTTTTTAGAAGTGGAGATGTTGGCCATTGCAACCAATCAGATTCTAGCTATTATCTTCTTGAAGGTGCTAGATAAATGTTTAGCAGAATCTCATTGGTTGCTTTGGGTAACATCCCCACTTCTAAAAAACCACACTTTAGTAAATATACCCCACAGTGTTTAAAAAGCAAATTTTAAAAAAATTAAATTGCTTCATCATTATTCCTCTTCCAAAGCTAAAGTCTCAAGCATTATCTGTCTGTGTAAAGTAAAGATGTTTGCCAGTCCATTAGTCTTAAACATCATCATTTTTATTAAGGAATACCCTTTAGTCAATGGAGATAAAATCTAATACAGTATGCACCCTATGCATGACTTATTTTTGCACCAATCCACCAGGATGATCCATGTAGCGTACACTACCTTGCACCAGCTACTCTAGCCTGTGTTCTCATGAGAAGTCTTTTAATTTAGTATGCATATTCCCAGCAGAAAAAATCTCTAGAGGCAAATGTCCAAAAATTTAAAAACACACGCTAAAGTCCTACCTCCTGCAATTTTAATTTCACTCCTTAAAATACATGTTATTTTACCAAAAAAAAGCTACTGAGGTTAGCCTTAATCATGAGATGGAGGGGACATCAGACTGCCTTTATAACACATGTTAATTGTGTGTGAGAAACCTTTTTCACATACTGTACAGTATGCTTTTTCCACTCAAAATGGGTCCCATTAAAAGTATATGATGAAAACTAAAGCCTGCTTAATCTGAGCAAAAGTGATCATTCCTAAAAAAAACACAATCTGTGTACCTTTATCTCCACCCATCTATATGTCTATGTCCTGCTTATTTGCATTGAATCCAACTGGCCTTAGGTGATATGGAAAATTAATAAAGAATAGGAGAAAATATTGTTCTGTAAAAGGTGGTGTATTATTGAATTAAATAGTGATGTAAATTCAGTAGGATAATTCTGCTAGCTCACATATTCTGTTAGAGAAACCTATATATATTTGCAATTTTCCAAACACTTTACATGTATTTTACCTGACAGTTCAGTATCTATTTTTCTAAAGTAATTCTAATAAATTACAGACTATAAATTTAGATTATAATAGTAAATGTATCTTTCAAAGGTAATACAAATGTTTTTCAACAGTGATTATTTATTATTTTATTAAAAAAGTAAGTTATTTTTCACTGCACAATCAAAGAAAGCAGTACTTATTTATATCAATGATTATTTGTAATGTGAGATGTTATTATTTGGTTTTTACTGTACAGACACTGTAATGAGGCATGAAATAGAATAATGAAGCATTTGCCAGTGAAAGGTTAATATAATGAAACGCATCCATTCAGGGGAATATAAATTCCATACTGAATAGTTTGTATAAATGCATTTAAATTTAAACACCATGATACAAGTGAACATACAACAAAATAAATCTAAACAGCTTTTATATGTTAGTGTAAAAGGTGAGTTGCATTGCCGTTTTGTTATTATCATCACCTAAATAAATAAGTTATTAGTCATTTACCTTCCTTTTTGTGTAATCACATATTTTACAAGTACCCAAACTTCACCACTATAGTCCATGTTTGAAGGATATGCAGGCTTGGGCACAGGTGACTTATTAAGTTCCTTAGTTAATTTGATTTAACCATTTGGACTCAAGCATGGATAGCCTTAAAACTTGGACTGTAATGGTGGAATTTGGGAAACTCTGACATATTTCCTTCTCTGAGAAACCCGGGTTCATACATGATGGGCTTAAATTAAACAATTTTGGCATCTTTTTTAATGCAAGGAATTATTTGTCATAGTCTAAGCGAGTGACTGGTTATTTGATAATACATTTTTGTACCAGTTGGCAAAAGTTTATAGAGACTGTTAATTTTAGACATCTATAAATTTTGTTTAAGATTTTTCAGTGGATGTTGGGATGATGGAATAACTACTGTATATTTATAGTGTTTTTGCTTATTTACACTTAGATATACAGTACATAATATAGATAGATAGATAGATAGATAGATAGATAGATAGATAGATAGATAGATATAGTGTCACGACCATAGGTTCCTTACTGGACATACCTAAACATTATCGCTCCACTCCTGTTACCTTCATTCCAGATTTTATTATTTGCTGCTGGACTTATTTGACTCTGACCCATCTCCACTTTTGCCCTGGACTTGGTTCTTTCATGTCTACCATTCCATTCATTACACAACCCAAGTTTTTCTACAGTTCTGATTCTGTGTTCCCCGGGTTCTGTATCCACCCCGGGTCCACAAGAAAACCAACCCCTGACAGATAGACAGACAGATAAATAACTAAACTAATAAAGTTAGAGTAATACTCAGCTAAAACCAGTAATTTTGCCCCATGTCAAAATCATGTTGTGCTGCAGGGCAGAGACTTTAAAATGTACAGAAAGGTTTAGGATTGAAAAGCGGGTTTAGTTTAACCTGAAATGTCAAAATATAGATTGAGTCTCCCATATCCAAAATGGTTGGGACCAGGGGTATTTTGGATATCAGAATATTCCGTATTTTGGAATATTTGCGTACTGTAATGAAATATCTTGGGAATGGAACCCTAATCTAAACACAGAGTGCAATTATGTTCTATATACACCTAAAACACACAGCCTGCAGGTCATTTTATATAATATTGTCAATAATTTTGTGGCTCAAGCAAAGTTTGTGTACATACATGAAATTCATTTATGTTTTATATACACCTTATACACAAGCTTGAAGGTAATTTTATACAATATTTTTAATAATTTTGTGCTTTAAACAAAGTTTGTGTACATTGAAGCATCAATAACAAAAAAAGGTTTTATTTTCTCAGTCATGTTCATTTCCGTATTTTGGAATATTTGGACATGGGAGACTCAACCTGTATATCTACCCTGTATTGTGTACAATGTACAAAAGCAGACATTATTTTCCATGCATCTTATTTAAGTGTCAAGGGATCCAATGCAAATTATCTTACCATGTACTTTATTCTAATTTTAGCACACTTTAAAACTATAAAATAGTGTCTCATAATATATTTTTTTTATCTCATGTAATTTTTAATTATAAAAGTTTTAAAATGTTAAAATGTTACAAATGCAGAAATTTAGCATTTGTGAGCATACATAAACCTAATTTTCCCAAGCCAGGATTGAGAGATTTCAAATACTGTATAATAAAAAAAATATTTTGTATAAGTCTTCAATATAAAAATGAGTGGTTCGGTTTTGCTGAAAACTGAACACACTCAAACTTTGTGGTTCTGACTCAAACCGCGTCTGGGCTCAGATCATTTTGGGGTTCCTAGTAGAACAATTTTCAATAACTTTGTGTTTATTACATGATGTTTTAAGATTATCCATGCCAAATTTAAAGCTGATATCTCAATGGGACCTTATATGTTATAGTAACATGTGAACATATCAGAGTTTTGCACTATATTGAAATCAAATATGAAAAATGTAAAAACAAATGCTGACATCTTTTGGGGCTTGTTCCTTTTGGCAGTGTTTTTTTCATGAATTGGTTACATTAACTGTCTTATACTGTAGTTTAAAGACCATAACATAAAATGATGCATTATATTATAAACTGAGAATCTTCCCCCAAATGCTCATACATTTTCAAAGATATTACTTATGCATATTCTCTTGGCTGCCAAATCCCTGATAGCCCTTAATTGGAAAACTACTTCCCCACCGTCTCTTTTTGCGCTTAAACACCAGATTTGGCATATAGCCACTATGGAGGAGATACCTACTACCTCCATGATAGAGGCCATATATTTGCCCAAGTATGGGCTCCCTGGCTCTCTGCTGAGCATAGACCTCTACCTCCCTCTTCCTCTTAGAGATGAACACTTCCGGAGACCCATGGGTGGTAAGCGCTGGCGCCCTCACCTTATTTTCTTCTTTCCATCACTATTACATATTATGTTTTTATTTATTTTTCTCAGTTTGATCTGAAACTTTTTATTCCATTTATTCCTGTGATCGTTTTCCCTCCCCAACTCCTTCCCCTCCCTCCACTTACCCCCCCATGACTTCTGTCTTACGATTGTTGTCTTTCATTTAAGTACTTATTTGTATTAATAATGTGGTCATCAATTTAATTCTGATGTCACTATTTATAGATTGTCTTATATTCTGTTTTTTTTTTTAATTAATTTTATTTTTGATTGCGCAAAGATATCTGATATTTGTATCATTTATTTGTTTCCTGTTGGTGACACGGTTTTGATGTTTATAATCCTATTTTTTTTTTAATGACTGACTATCTGTGGTACCCAAAATTCGTACTTTGTATTGATTAGAGTGTTGTGCGGGATGATGTCTCGACTCTTACCAGATCTTGGGTCTCCTGGTTCTCATTCTCAGTTTAGAGAGGTACAGAGGAGATACAGGCATATATGGTCACCAGTTTAGGTTCAAATAAGGTTTACATATTATTAAACAGGCAATTCCACCCAATGTGAAAAACTCATAAAATGGCAATTCCCAATCAGTACATTTACTAGTAAATCACACTATGAACAACAAAGTTTTATTTCACTGGAACACTTGAATAGCTGAAGACTCATTTCAACGAAGAGAACAGCAAAGTGGAGATGCTGGGGAATTCAGGTAGGTTAACCTAACAAGTACACGCAATTAAACATATATCATATGATATTTTAAATAGGGATAAATGTATTAGAAGAACACAGGTTCTCAAATTCCCTATCTACCTAAATATAGATAAATAACTGGCAGTGATAAAGTCTAGCATTTTCTGTAGAGGTGGTGCACGTTATTAATTTACTTTAGTTGGTACCAACTTAATGAGTAGGATAAGCATTGGCAGAGGGTATGCTGCAGACTGTTGCCTGGGTTAATCTAAATGGAGAATACATCTAGTTTCCTTTAGCTGGAGGTAATCCTGGCTGTTACCGTGTATACTGACTGAACAAACATTTTCCTGCCTGCAGTGATGTTTAATAGCTTTACATGGGCATTTCTTTCCGTGGCTTTCCTGAGTGGTCTGTAAAAGTTTATGCTGACTGCCTTAACCTGTTTGTATATGTCTTGTAGCAGAAAGTAATTTAAAGGTTATTAGGCTATACCGAGATGCTGTAATACCGTGAGCAGAAGAATGCAGTGTAACTGTCTGACTCTGAACTTACAGTCATAAATTAGTTAGGTTGCATGGCTATGTGTCTCTACAGCCATCCTTTGGGAATGTGCATCTGATACTGAATGTATGGAAGTTTATTAGGAGGAATGAGAGTCTCTCTGTATGTGACAGCTATATGGCTCTTGAACCCACCGGAGATTAGTTACTCATTACACCTGTCAGCTGAAGTGTAAGGCCACTGTGCTGTGCTGTGATAATTAATTTATTATCGACCTCTCTCTGGTGCTTGCTCCTGATGTCCTGACTCAAGTACCTGTTACTGAAGGAGTCACTGCCCTGCCTCCGTTCATTTACCTCAGCCAGCTTACCTCTTCTTACTGCTCACTGGGGAGTGACCATTCCTCTGGCTGCCGCCCACAGCCCGCTTTGTGGGGAGGAGGGACTGCCTGCTCTGTCACAGCCCTCTGCAGCATGTACTGAAGGAAACTTCCATCTCTCTATACCTGCTACAGCCGTCAGCCAGACTTCATTTAAACAGATCTGCCACTCATCAGTCACCTCAGGAGTGCAGGTAATCAGCACACAGACCTGCTCTGCCTCCCCCGATCATTGCCTCACATACAGTTATCCAGTGAGACCTGCTCTCAGCTCAGTGGCAGCTCTTGGTTCTCTGGTAAGCACAGCGCTGCCCCCGCTGCTCCCTTACCTCAGACACACACAATTCCCAGTGCCCCCCGCAGTCCTTTCTCCTCACACCAGTGAACGTGTGTGGGCTCCTTCCCGCCAGTGGCTCACGCCTCTCTGCCCCTGCACACCCTTGTTCCTCTATAGAGACTGTTTTCCCCCTATGCTGTGGAGGCCAGTGTCCTGTCCCTGGTGCGTACCCACCAGTCTCTGAGTCCAGCAAGGGCAGCCTGCACCATTTTTACCTTTGAGAGGGGGTTAATACATGAATAAATAAACTGTCTATTCTGCTTCATTATTAAACACTGTGTAAATATATCAACTATCATGACATTAAAGGACAATGCATTCTATATATTTTTTTACAATGTACATATATCATTTGAGCCATAAACACTTTAGGGGTATCACACATCTAAAATAAAGAATTTGGAAACTGAGAATCTTTCACTATGAAATTAAAAAAAATTAAAACCTTGATAAATTGAGTAATCTTATATACCGTATATACTCGAGTATAAGCCGACTTTTTCAGCACATTTTTTGTGCTGAAAAAGTACCCCCTCGGCTTATAACACACAGCCGCCGGAGCCGGCAGCTGCGTGTTTCCTGTAATCAGCAGCCACTGAGAGTCTGTCAGACTCTCAGCGGCTGCTGCTGCTCCCACTGCGGGAGCCATCTTCCGGCTCCCGCAGTGGGTAATGGGAGAGACGTCATGAGTAATGATGTCTCTCCCATACAAAGCGGCCGGAGGAGCTGTTAGCGGCGGGACCAGGAGCGGGGGATTCAGGTAAGTGATTTTTTTTCTTAAATTATTCTAATGTCTCTCTCTACTGGGGGGGGGACTACAGGGGGCGATTACTACAGGGGGCACTACCAGGGGGCAATTACTACAGGGGGCACTAAAAGGGGTTATTACCACTGGGGAAACTACAAGGGGGGATTACTACAGGGGGCACTAAAAGGGGGGATTACCACTGGGGGTACTACCAGGGGGGGATTACTACAGGGGGCAATACCAGGGGGGGATTACTACAGGGGGCACTAAAAGGGGGGATTACCACTGGAGGCACTGAAAGGGGGGATTACCACTGGGGGCACTACCAGGAGGGATTACTACTGGGGGCACAACCAGGGGGAATTACTACTGGGGGCACTACTAGCTGCTGCCATTTCCCACCCTAGGCTTATACTCGAGTCAATAAGTTTTTCCAGTTTTTTGTGGTAAAAGTAGGTACCTCGGCTTATATTCGAGTCGACTTATACTCGAGTATATACGGTATATATATATATACATATACAGGTTGAGTCTCCCATATACAAAATGCTTGGGACCAGGGGTATTTTGGATATCGGAATATTCCATATTTTGGAATATTTGTATACCTTATTGAAATGTCTTAGGAATAGCGCCCAAATCTAAACACATAATGCATTTATGATTATTTTTCACCTTATACACACAGCCTGAAAGTAATGTTATACAATATTTTCAAAAATTTTGTGGTTCAAACAAAGTTTGTGTAAATACATGAAATGAATTTATGTTTCATATACACATTATACACAAAGCCTATAGGTCATTTTATACTTTATTTTTAATAATTTTGTGCCTTAAACAAAGTTTGTGTACATTGAACCATCAAAAAGCAAAGGTTTCATTATTTCAGTCATGCTGAAAATATTCCGTATTTCGGAATATTCCGTATTTCGGAATATTTGGATATGGGAGACTCAACCTGTATATAATTTGCTTAGTCCCTTTGTCTGGAACACTCTTTGAATTTCAATATCTCAAAGACTAGTTAAGATATTAATGTGATTCTTTTGCGACAGATTTCAATCAGCAATAAATTACAGAATTTGGAATAAAACTGTATAAAATTTAATGAAAAAAATCAACAAAAACCATGATAAATGCTTTGTTATATCTAACCTAAATATATCTGCCCAGTTCAGCTCCTGATTGGTCGCCTGGCTGCATGATGTAACTATTACATAATGAGGGAGAGTGCATGGCTGGCACAACACGTGAGGCTGCTGTCATAGGGGGAGCTCTTCCCTCACCTACTTTCTCCAACACGTCAATTCCATACTCACAACTCCCAGCCAATCATCACTGGTTTTGCACCTCGAAAGCAACCCCTGTTTTCTCTGCTTTCCACAAGAGCTGCTGGCAGCTGCTGATTGGCCGAGACTGGGAGACAGTGAGGCAAAGTAATAGTGCATTATCATTTCCATCTATAGGGACTCAGGGCCTGATTCAGAGCCGCTCGTAAGCGGCCGCTCGTTCGTTCCGAGCGATGTTTGCCCAACTGCGCATGCGTACGGATCGTAATATTCATGCGCGAACCAGTCAGTGCGGCCGAAAATCGTTTGTTCGCTAAATAGCGAATGCCTGCTATTTTGAGTGACATGAGGAGGTGTATGTGGGTGGTAACGGGAAGGTGCTTGAAAACGGGGAGTGGAGATCAGAATGCAGGCGTGCTTAAAGGTCAAAATGGGCATTTTATGGGTGTGCATAATTAATACAGCAGTGTCATTGACCACGTCACTGGGTTATTTTATAGTCAGAACTGCTCGCAAGATTGTGGTAGGAAAAACCAACCACAAGAATAGCG
This sequence comes from Taudactylus pleione, assembly GCA_031769625.1. NCBI lineage: Eukaryota > Metazoa > Chordata > Amphibia > Anura > Myobatrachidae > Taudactylus > Taudactylus pleione. The sequence continues at coordinate 526,210 of JAUIMM010000390.1, forward strand.
AGCAGTTCATACGCTGGTCGATGTACTCGATTAATCTAATAAATAGCGGACATGACGTAGAATGCGAGTGGCCAGGGGGCGTAGTTTTCCAAAAAACTACTGCAAGTTTTGTTCACTCGTTCAGACCTAGAGGCGTGAACAGACCGCAAAGAGCGAACGGCTCATTTGAATAGCCACCCCTTTTTTCTGAACGAGCGAGCGCAAATAGCGTCCAGCTCTGAATCTGGCCCTCAGCTTACAATACCCACTGGAAATGGCAAATTTTGCTTCAGAGTCCATGGCCAACTATATCATCGCACTTACAAATTGGCAAAATGTTACAATAACAAAGACCCCAAAAACCATAAAAGAGCATGGCTTAGCCGGTTATGTTTCACACACATTTTTTATTACCTGATTCTGTTATATTAACATATGATCTAGCCATTTTCCGTACATATGTTCTGGTTCAAATTGGCAAAATGTTCACCACGGGCATACTAGTATTGTATAAATTACCATAGTAAATTGTTTTAACAAATTTAAAACCAGAGTGATCCAGTGTTCTGATTTTGGTTAGGACTGGGCCTTGCATGCATTGACAATAAAGTAATTTGATACATTGAAGGTGATGACAATAGTAACCTATCAGATTTTAACTATCATTAGCTATCAATCATTTACTATAGTCTAGAGACTGATCTAAATATTGGGTATAGAAGTACTTAGTGACATCAGTTTAGTGGAAAAAAAGAAAAAAAAAGCCTCAATAATTTAAGTTTCTATATCTCCCCAAAGAATGAGTCCCATCTTTCAAACTAAGTGCCCCATATAAATTAGTGTGATCACCAGGGTTTAGGACCTCATTCAGAGTCGGTCGAAGCGGCCGCATGGTCATACGTGAAAAGGGGCCGTATATGCAAATGATTCCCTCGCAAGTTGCGGCCGTAAGTTCGGATCGGTAGTTGGCCGACCAAGGGGAGGAAGCGGTCGGAAGACAAAACAATACGACCCCTTCTCGTACACATTGCACGTCATCTCCGGGCATATAAGGATTAATCGAAACTGGTCGTAGAGCTTAAAGTTGACCATACCCTTTCTTAAGCTCTACGATCATGTCAGTGTAAAAACCTCCCATGTCACATGTGCCATGACGCTACTTTGTTAATTATGCACTCCCATAATCCGTATGCACTCCCATAAAATGCCGTTCGCATAATTAGGCACGCCTGCGTTCGGATCTCCACTCCCCCGTTTTCAAGCACCTTCCCCTGTTACCACCCACAAACGCCTCAATCTGTCACTCAAACTACCGACCTGGCTGTGTTCAAGGAGAGAGAAATTTCTGATCATAGCGGCTAGTTTGCGCACGCACATTGCGAACTGTACGCATGCGCAGTATAGCGAACATCGGTGGCGTATGACCGTGCGGCCGCTTCGACCGACTCTGAATGAGGTCCTTAATCCCTTACTGCCGAAGAACAATGGAGTTCGGGGATGGGTGGAGATCTTTTAACATCAAAGGGACACCCACAGTAGAAAGAATAAGCAATTGCCAAGCGTGCACCTGTGTCATAAGTCAAGGGCTGGTTTGGACATCTGGTCCGGACTGAAGGACGTGCCAACAATTTCTGACAAGTCTACTGTCACTGCATATGATACTGTCCTCAAAGCAGCAGCGAAAAGCGTGCGTCTGTCTGTTAAAGGGTGGTGACACCCTCAAAGTGTGCTACACAAGCAATAAAAATATTGTTCTTATTTTTTCTGTCTTTGTGAATTGTATAGGCTGTAGCCGCACTTGCATCCTCAAAGCATCAGCGACAAGCGTGCGTCTGTCTGTTAAAGGGTGGTGTAACTCTCAAAGTGCTCCAAAAAATAAAAAACTATTTTTTTAATGTGTTTGTGACTTGTGTGCGATGTAGCCGCACTTGCATCCTCAAAGCAGCAGCAACAAGCATGCGTCTGTCTGTTAAAGGGTGGTGACACCCTAAAAGTGTGCTACACAAACAATAAAAATATTCTTCTTCTTTTTTCTGTCTTTGTGAATTGTGTGGGCTGTAGCCGCACCTGCATCCTTAAAGCAGCAGTGACAAGCGTGCGTCTGTCTGTTAAAGGGTGGTGACACCCTCAAAGTGTGCTACACAAACAATAAAAATATTGTTCTTTTTTTTTCTGTCTTTGTGAAATGTGTGGGCTGTAGCCGCACCTGCATCCTTAAAGCAGCAGCGACAAGCGTGCGTCTGTCTGTTAAAGGGAGGTGACACCCTCAAAGTGTGCTACACAAACAATAAAAATATTGTTCTTTTTTTTTCTGTCTTTGTGAAATGTGTGGGCTGTAGCCGCACCTGCGTCCTCAAAGCAGCAGCGACAAGCGTGCGTCTGTCTGTTAAAGGGTGGTGACACCCTCAAAGTGTGCTACACAAACAATAAAAATATTCTTCTTTTTTCTGTCTTTGTGAATTGTGTGTGCTGTAGCCGCACTTGCATCCTCAAAGCAGCAGCGACAAGCGTGCGTCTGTCTGTTAAAGGGTGGTGTAACCCTCAAAGTGCTCCAAAAAATAAAAAACTATTTTTTTTATGTGTTTGTGACTTGTGTGCGATGTAGCCGCACGTGCATCAACATAGTAGCAGCGCCAAGCGTGCGCCTGTGTCATAAGTCAAGGGCTGGTTTGGACATCTGGTCCGGACTGAAGGACGTGCCAACAATTTCTGACAAGTCTACTGTCACTGCATATGATACTGTCCTCAAAGCCGCAGCGACAAGCGTGCGTCTGTCTGTTAAAGGGTGGTGACACCCTCAAAGTGTGCTACACAAACAATAAAAATATTGTTCTTTTTTTTCTGTCTTTGTGAATTGTGTGGGCTGTAGCCGCACTTGCATCCTCAAAGCAGCAGCGACAAGAGTGCATCTGTCTGTTAAAGGGTGGTGTAACCCTCAAAGTGCTCCAAAAAATAAAAAACTATTTTTTTATGTGTTTGTGACTTGTGTGCGATGTAGCCGCACGTGCATCAACATAGTAGCAGCGCCAAGCGTGCGCCTGTCATAAGTCAAGGGCTGGTTTGGACATCTGGTCCGGACTGAAGGACGAGCCAACAATTTCTGACAAGTCTACTGTCACTGCATATGATACTGTCCTCAAAGCAGCAGCGAAAAGCGTGCGTCTGTCTGTTAAAGGGTGGTGACACCCTCAAAGTGAGCTACACAAACAATAAAAATATTGTTCTTTTTTTTTCTGTCTTTGTGAATTGTATAGGCTGTAGCCGCACTTGCATCCTCAAAGCAGCTGCGACAAGCGTGCGTCTGTCTGTTAAAGGATGGTGTAACTCTCAAAGTGCTCCAAAAAATAAAAAACTATTTTTTTAATGTGTTTGTGACTTGTGTGCGATGTAGCCGCACTTGCATCCTCAAAGCAGCAGCGACAAGCGTGCGTCTGTCTGTTAAAGGGTGGTGACACCCTAAAAGTGTGCTTCACCACAATAAAAATATTCTTCTTTTTTCTGTCTTTGTGAATTGTGTGGGCTGTAGCCGCACCTGCATCCTTAAAGCAGCAGCGACAAGCGTGCGTCTGTCTGTTAAAGGGTGGTGACACCCTCAAAGTGTGCTACACAAACAATTAAAATATTGTTCTTTTTTTTCGGTCTTTGTGAAATGTGTGGGCTGTAGCCGCACCTGCATCCTTAAAGCAGCAGCGACAAGCGTGCATCTGTCTGTTAAAGGGTGGTGACACCCTCAAAGTGTGCTACACAAACAATAAAAATATTCTTCTTCTTTTTTCTGTCTTTGTGAATTGTGTGGGCTGTAGCCGCACTTGCATCCTCAAAGCAGCAGCGACAAGCGTGCGTCTGTCTGTTAAAGGGTTGTGTAACCCTCAAAGTGCGCTCCACAAACAATAAAAATATTCTTTTTTTTTTTTCTGTCTTTGTGAATTGTGTGGGCTGTAGCCGCACTTGCTTCATCAAAGCAGCAGCGACAAGCGTGCGTCTGTCTGTTAAAGGATTACATCGGTGACAGCATCCAAGTTGGCATGTCAGACAGTCCGTACCTGTACTGGCAGGAAAAAGAAGCAATTTGGAGGTCCCTGTACAAACTGGCTCTATTTTACCTGTGTTGCCCCCCCTTAAGTGTGTACTCCGAAAGAGTGTTTAGTGCAGCCAGGAACCTTGTCAGCGAAAGGCGTAGGAGGTTGCTTCCACAAAATGTGGAGAAGATGATGTTCATAAAATGAATTATCAACTCTTCCAGGGAGACCAGCCTCCAGAACGTACAGAGGGATCTGTGGTTCCAGCGGGGACTAATTAATTTTCTGTGAAGATGAGGATGTACACACTGAAGAGGGTGAGGAATCGGTGGATGAGGAGGATGAGGATGACATCTTGCCTCCGTAGAGCCAGTTTGTGCAGGGACAGATTAATTGCCAGCTTGTTTTGTGGGGGCCCAAACGAACCAATCATTTCAGCCACAGTTGTGTGGCAGACCCTGGCGCTGAAATGATTGGTTTGTTAGTGTGCATGTCCTGTTTATACAAATAAGGGTGGGTGGGAGGGCCCAAGGACAATTCCATCTTGCACCTCTTTTTTTTCTTTGCATTATGTACAGTTTGGGGCCTAGTTTTTCAAACTGCCATTCTGTCTGCCACTGCAGTTTCACGCCTAGATGGGTCACGTGTTTGTGCCGCCCACTCGTGTCGCTTAGCATAGTCATCCAGCTACCTCGGTGCAACCTTTTGGACATAAAAACACTATTGTGAGGTGTGAGGTGTTCAGAATAGACTGGAAATGAGTGGAAATTAAGGTTATTGAGGTTAATAATAGCATAGGAGCAGAAAAACCTACAAATTCTGTGATTTTAGCTGTTTTTATGCTTTTTTTAAAAAAAATACAGATCCACAACACAAAACCCAGAACCCAAAACACGGAAGGGTGGTTTTGGCAAAACCAATCCAGATCCAAAACACGAAGAAAGATCCAGATCCAAAACCAAAACACAAAACACGAAAAGTGGCCGGTGCACACCCCTAGTAAAAAGCATTGAATATTTCTGCTTCTTGCCGTGATGCTTGCTATTATACCACTATTATTTCTTTCTTTTTAGTACTATCCTGTACAGCGGTATGCAGTGATATCTCTATCCTTAGCCATCTCCTTTCTATGGTTCCCGGCAGCCTATTGCTGCTGATGAAAGGCTGATGTATTATGTACATGTGCAGCAGCTTTCTGTTCACTAGTGGTGAAGAAACAAGGCTTTAGGAATAGGATAGAGCCACCATTGACTTAGACTCCATGGTGACAGTGGTACAGTACAGAGGTTTTTTCCATCAGTAACCATTTCAGAAAAGCAGTATGCATTAAACATGCTAGGAATTAGGCTAAAATTAAATTGGCAAATGAAGCCTTAAATGTTAATTAATGGCATTGCATCATTCAGTCTGCTTTTGTTGTGTAAGGTGCTAATGGTGCAGCTGATCTCTCTTATTCCTGTTATATTGATAGGTGAGTTATGTCTCTGTGAGGTATTAGAGATAAATTATAATATAGAAAATGTTTAGACAATATTTGCCACATAAAATTTACAGATAGGAGATCAGGGCCGTAACTATGATAGTGCGACCTGTGCCATGGCACAGGGCACCACAGGGCAGGGGGTGCTGTTTGGGCCTGTCAACTTTCTGTTTATTATCATCCTCACTTGTAGATTCCTCTTCTTTTATCTACAGCATCTCCTATCTCTACCCTGACCCTTCCCCATGAGGCCATGGTCCTTCTTCGGTTGCACGTCTTATGTCCCTATTTGAAAAAAAGAGGAGGGGGCACCAATGCTCTTTCTGGCACAAGGCACCAAAAAGTCTAGTTATGGCTCTGTAGGAAATATTTATGCCCTTCATATTAGCATCTAAACTGCCTCCCTGAATGCCCAAGAGGAAAATATTCATATACTGTACTCTGTGGATAGTGACAAGGGGTTAGCCTAAATGGGGTTGTGCACTTCTTCCTATGCTAACCTCAAGCGCAACAATTGTCTCCACTCAATATGCACAAGAGTTCTCTCCACTTAATTGTGCACTGCTTATGTAGGTTGTGAAACATTTTTGTAACATTTTTACTGTCATTTATAGTAAAGCATTGTACATGTATTTTTTTAAGTATTGTTTTAATTTTAACAACACAAAGTAAAAAATCAGTAAAGTCACAAATGTACTGGAGTAATACTCAAGAGAGATACTGTAGTAGGGAAGACAACTGCAACAGTTACACATACTGTAGTAATACATTACAGACTAATTCTAAAAATAACTACAGTAAAGACATAACAAATAAAAACAGCTTTGCAGATCAAATGCAGAAATACAGAAAGGCATTGTCATGGGCTGCTCCGGAGGTCAGCGAGCATTCTGGTACTTACCTGTCTGGGCGCTCTGGTGGGGTCCATCTTGTGGGGGTGCAGGCTGCTGGAGGCAGGCACAGTATGCAGGCAGGTCCCTGGGAGGCAGCACTGGGTCACTGGCATCTGGTAGCTGCAGTGGCTGTAAGTCTGCACAAATGCTGCTAAGAGCATGGCGCCACCATATTACTTGTGGTCACATGTTAGGAGGGAGCCAATCTAGTCAGGGTGTTTCTCAGAGAGTCCTGACAGCCAATCCTGCCTTTGGTACTTAAGGGCTACCTGGAAGTCCTTAAGTTGCCAGTGCAATGTCTTACACAGCTAAGCTGTGTGTTAGTTCTATGTGCTTCATAGTCTTGTCTTGCCTCCAGACATCCATCTATACATTATTTGGAGAGTTAATTTGCCATCTGCTCTATTTCATACTGCCACTGCCAGTGCCCTGCTATCTCGGTTCCTGTAGTGCTTCCTGAACGATGTTATAGAGCCTCCTTCTTCCAGCTTCCGCAGTCTGCATCGTTACTACGTTCCCACACCTCAGCGCCTACCAAAGCTGTACTCTGAATATCCGGATGGGTTACATTTTCCCTTTTTGGAATCTTTGTCCTCCGCGTCATTCTGCAGACGCAGGGTTATTCATGAACAAACACCTCCTTCGTCCAGCCTAATTCAAACATCAGGAAACTGCTCTTAAGAAATCTCCTGCACCCAGTCTGGGTCCTCGTTCTGCTATGGACGTGATAGGCATAATACATCATAAAAAAATTGCAAATAGTAAGAGTAAGTGATAAGCATGGAAACAGGGGATTTGAGAATAGGGGAGGTGGATGGGGCCCAGTTGGAAAGATGCCCCAAAGTCGATAAGGGGCAGCTCAATTCAATAAAAAGTCAGATTATATAAAAAAAAGCAAATAAGAAACAATGGCAATGAATTATAAAATGTATCATAGAAGAAGTCCTTAGTAATGCACTTGGGTACCCATGTCAGATGACCTGCAGGGGAGTGAATGGAGAGGGTGTTGCTTTGTGACTATTTGGATTGCAATCTAGGGGTCAGTAACCTATCAGATTTATTGCCCTTCTCATAAACAGATTGATTGAGCCACTTCAGGGCATTTTTGGCCCAAGCCATCAACTATAAGTGGAACTTGCCTTTGATGGACAATACACTAGATTAATCATCATTAGAGCCCAATATTTTGTTTCTCAGAGTATACATATGTACCTTTTCAGAGAGTTCCAGAATGTATTTGGCCCTACATTCCAGAATGTTACCAGAATATATTTGGTCCTAGTTTTTATCGCAAAGGCAGCATATCTAGTTAGGTAGCCTTGGTGAAATATCAGGGGTTGCTTTAGTTTTGAAATAGTGTAGAAATTCTGCTTCCAGTTGCAGCTTGATTGTGGATTGAGGAGGAGCCTATCATTTAAGCACCATCGAGGGCAATGTGGGCCTAGTTGGAGATCAGGGACATCCAACAAAACTGTCCAATGATTAGACCAAGTGCTAGGATAAATAGAGCTGTCAAGAATACATAGTTTCTGCACTCACAAAAAGCAGATCTATTCTGGTATAGACATAATGGAGAGGATGATAAAAGCTTTATTCTTAATCCAGATGGAGAGTCCTGAGGACCAGAGATACACAGGTGGCAGAGAAAATGGATAGCTTTGTCTGGTGTCTTAGCAGTGAAAACCTTTCTATCTGAAAATGAAAGCCCCATCTGTATCTGATGTTGTGGTCCCTCAGGATTTTCATAATGTCCTTCATCTTGCTTTGTCTGGCTAGGGTAATGGGGTAAAGATGGAGAACTTAGTCCCCTCATAGGTAATATCAGGTGACATCGAACTTTTGCATATACAGTATTTATTTTTTGCCACATAGTTGTCCAGCCATAAAATCACAACTCTAGGAGTATTAGAGTCTAGAGACCTAGGGTGGAGTACTACCTGGGTTCTGTGTAGGATAAGCATATCATCCAGAATAGAGGGATCAAGGATGTGGAAGAGATGAAGAATATTTTGAAAGATGGTCAGCTTCCACAGATTCATGTATGCTGTGAATCCAGCGGTTGTTAAATCTGCCTTTATTGTTAAGATCCTCCTGCTTATCGGCCAAGCGGGGGACATCATTGCATATTTGCTTATCTTCTTGATTAGACTCTTCTTGGAATAATATAAGCTCTTCCTGCTTCCTCTCCAGAGCATCAACTCTGGTGCCTATCTCAGCAACCTCAGTCTTAAGGAGAGAGATCACTTCCTGTACCTACTCACATACTGCTTTCCTAATTTTCAAAATTTCTGAGAAGATAGCTGCGATATATGCCTTTTTGGCCAGAGAAAAAGAGCTGTCCTCCTCCAGTTTCCTGTCCAAGGCATCTCCCACTGATGGGGTTAGACAAGGAGGGAGTCATAGGATTTTTGAAATAGCCAATAAGGTAGTGGTGCCCTGCATTTTTACCCTTAGGCATGGCAACAAAAAGAGATGAAAACACAATTCTGTGCTGTCAACACCAGGTAGGGAATTATATAGTTCCTGTGGTAGACACCCCCCACATAGGGCTATATACTCAACATGACATTATATTACATTACTGTAGAAGTAGAGAATCCCAATTCACATAGAAAGTCATTCAGTAAGAGCTCGCTTTAAGTGGATATGGACAAGGCAATTCCACAGGCTGAGCAGAGAAAGCAGCAAGAGGCAGGGACCATGAGGAACATGCAACACAAGCAAAATTGGGATGCACCTACTGGATACTGCAGCAGCAACTGCGATGGTCAGTGCTGGTGAGGAGGATCTGCACAGAAGTCTTCTAAGGTTGGAGAGGGTTGCAGCTGTTGACTACAAAGCTTCACCCAGCACCAGGGGGTATTCACCACCTCTAGTGCACTATGCGAGAGTGAGGCAGCCATGGATAGAATTTAAATGCTAGAGCTGGAGTGATGCACCATCAGTGGCCACCAACCACCATGGTGTCCCAGTGGTAGTACCACAGCACAACAGGGATTCAGAGAGCCATTTCAGATGGTTCCAGAAGCCACCAATCTTCCATACAACAGCATTGATGGTAGACTGGGGACCAGTATCACAACAGTGGGGAAGCTGCTGGGAGAGAGGACTAGGCCTGGAGACAGGTTCCACAACCCTCAAAAGTAGGCAGCAGTCCCTGCACAGGGCCCTACAAAAATGATAAGGCCCATTTCATTTCCAGGCAGAACTCAGATAGCGGGGTAGTGTTCCTGGGATATGGAGCTAGTCTATAGCCACAGGAGGCCAGTCAACAGGTTGACCCACTACCGGGGACTTCAAGGAGAGATAAGCAGCCAGGAAGCAGCCCTGGTAACACCAATAGGGTTAATGTATGGTACAGTTCTCCAAGAAAATTAGCCACATGCATTCACCATCTTAGCAGGTAAGCTACTCCTCCCGCCCCCCCCCCCCCACCATTGTACATATTTTGCTTGTTAAATAAATTGCATAGTTTTATCCATTCGTGTGGCTAAAGCTCTACTCTTTGAGGAGAAATATACCATTTATGCTTATGGTAACAGTATATCAGTAAGGCTGTGATACGTATTTATTGTGTAGTTAAATTGATGTAGAGTTGCGTCATTCTGCAATTAAAGCATATGTTTATAGTGGGTTTATAGTGGTCTTTCTCAGAATTGCAAGGTACTAACCAGCCATGCCAGGAGATGAACTTCCATCTTCATGATGTCATGACATCACATGTGTAGTAGTGGGGCCAGTCCAGACCACGTTATCAGCCTGCATTAGATTGGTAGAAACTAAAACACAGGAAAAATATGCTACAAGCCAGAATTAAATAAATGAACCATTTTTATTAGTACGTCAGTTATAAATTCAGAGCATCAGGAAAGTGCTATATTTACTTCAGAGCCCTGACACTTCAAGCATGTTTGCCTGGAAAGGGAAGCTGTTGAATTAAACTGCCATACATTGTCAAATGAAAATATTGTAATATATATTTAACTGAAACTAATGTCAGTATCTTTCAATCCACTTTTTTAAGTATTTTTTTTTATGTTTCTACAAGTCTAAGAAACAAGGATCATGCCTTTAATGGAGATTTCAAATGTGTTGACAGCTTTCAAGAAATATGTCATTTAAAATTTGTTATACAGTAATTATATCTAAATAATACACGAAGAGGAAGACATTAACAGTTCTTTACAATTTGATGTATTTTGAACATGAGGAAATATGATGCTTAGTTACATATTAAATGCTATCTTTACACAGCTAATTGGAACATTCTGCATCACATAACAATTTTCAAAGAAATAATATTGAACTATAGTACTTTCAACTTTCGAAAAGTTTTTATGTATGTTCCAATGCCTCCAGCAAATCACATTATGTGGAATAAATAATAATTTTCAGAATAAATGTATTTTATTTCTGAAAACTGACAGAAGATATACAGTTCAACATACCCCTAAGTGCAGCACTATCATAAATATCATACTGTATTGTTTATTACAATGGTATTGCAGCAAAAAAAAGAACAAAATATTCTTTAATTAAGAAGTAATTGCAGCATCAGATCACCTAAGATTACTCAGACTGGCTTCTGGAACTCTTCTGCTGGGACCAGTAAATCTACATTGGAAAACGCAGACCGTGGCATTGGCATGTCTACAAAATGGGGATAATGCACCCCCATTTTGTATAATGGTCCCCGTGGCTGTTCCCTCTACATCCCCAAATGGCCGCATTTTATTATCATCAGTATGTGAATGATACCAAAGTATACTGTGTCCTGTCCAGATCTCTCACCATCTGTGTTGACCCACAAAACTAAATGTCTTTCTGCCATTTTGTCTTGTATGTCATTTTGCTACCTCAAACTATATATTTCAAAGAGAGTTAATCATATTTCCATTGGTCAATAGTAATTACCAACGTGACATCTCTATTTCTGATACCATGACAATAAACCCTACTCTTCACACTCACTGGCTAAATGTCATACTTGGCTCTGAACTGTCCTCACATTCAATTTGTATCCAAATTCTGTTACCTTCGTTTTGTGGAAATTTGTGTGTACAGCTTTGTAAGTGTAGCAGAGATCCAGTACACACCAGTGGATGCCCCAAGACAAGGAACAGATCAATTGCTTAACCAGTGGAGTGGTTTTGTTGGTGTTATATGAGATACAGCCATGCACACTGTTATACACTGATTTCACGGAGTGGTGCTTAAGCAACACAGGGTGATATACAACTCATCAGCTGGTGAGTATATCTGTTGACCAGGTAGTGGTAAAAGGATGCTGGAAGGCATTGTGGTTGGCAGTAATACTGGAGTCTATCTGGAGCTAAGTGGAAGACAAATCTTTCCCACTGTGACACTCAACATAGTGACAAGATAACATTGCACATGCACAGTAGCTAAGTCTTCTGGCCATATCGGAACACGGACTGAAACTTTCCTAGAGGAAGAAAACGTAGTGTGCAAAGTAGCGCTCTCCAATTTCAACACATCTGAGATACATATCCAGAATACAACAATATCATACACAAGACACAGCAAAAACTTGAATTCATGCTCTCATTATTCCCATATTGACTTTTACAATAGTCTTCTTACTGGTGTTTGCCTAAATAGACATTCATCCCTACAATCCATTTTGATTGTGGTGGCTATTCTGATATGTATTCCTTGCAAAATTTTATTCTTTTGCAGACCTGCTCTGTCAGTCCTTACATTGGTTGCCTGTTTTTTTACCAAATTCAATATAAAATACTTTTACTTACACATAAGGCTATCAACCAAATGACACCAATATTTATCTCTTAATTTATCTTAAAATGTCTCCCAGCTTGACACCTGCACTCTGCACAAATTCTGTAATATCCATACTCATTACATGCTCCCATTCCGAACTACAGGACTTTTTTCGGGTTGCACCTGCTTTGTGGAATGCCATCCCATGCCCAACAAGACTTTCTTCTAGTCTCCAAACATTCAAGTTTTCCCAGAAAACACACCTTCCACACAAATTACAGAACCATCCACATAACCTCAATTTATTTTAATAGTTACCTCCCCTCTACACAGTCCACACATAAGTTTACATTTACCTGTATCTACACTCACACATTCTGCTGACCCCTGGCCATCCTTTCTGTGTGACTTGATCCACCAAGAACCTCTGCAATCTGGCTGGACTAAAATAGAATACAACACTCTTTATATATAAAATGCCTGATTGAAAGTTTGCGAGCAGGTCTCTTTTATAATCTTAGTATGGGTGGGAATTTCTTTGAGGGACATTTTTCAAGGACCCTCATGCCGCCATATGTGTAATCCATGTATATGCATTGTAATAAAACATATTGACATATTGTATAGAAGGGGATAATGGTACTATGCAGATATCCATAAATACACAGTAAGCACATACTGTATATGAGAATTTCATCAGATACATAAGAAAGAAAGTACAATATTGTGCAGTTGCTTTAAAATACAGAAAAAAAGATACACACTGCTAACTATATCTAGAGAACAGAAGAATAATTGCACTGTGAAGTAATCCATACATGCACAATAAGAACAGAAAAGATAATTACTATCACAATAATAAGAGAAATTATACTGTCCAGATGTCAGTGAATACAGATTAACAAATTAAGGGGGTCGATGTTCCCCCACTGCGCATGCACACGACGGAGGGAGCTCCGTCGTGTGCATGCGCGAGACCAGGCGAGCGACGGGCTCTCCATCGCTCTGGGTCTCACAACAAAGGGGGCGTGCTGTCGATGTTGATTGACAGCACGCCCCCTTTGGTGGGCGTGCCGGGGGCGTGCCTGCCAGATGGAGGCATTCCCATGGGAACGCCTACCGTCTGAAGCCGGCCCCACTGACATCACTAGTGATGTCAGTGGGAGTGATTTTGGCTCTGATAGAGCCAAAATCACTCGAGGGCTTGTGGCAGCGAGACCCTACCGCAGGGTCTCCGTCGAAAAGCCCGATGGTCAAGACCATCGCGACCATCATCATGGACGCTCGCATATGCTGTGGGTGGTCACCGACAGCTATGCGAGCGGCCAGGAGGCCGCTCCATTTTCATGGAGGAGGGCCCTGATTCAGAGCGAGCGCTCTGGCCAGAGCGTTCGGCGCTGAATCAGGCCCTAAGTGAGGAAAAACATCCATTACTTTTTGAAGATGAAGAAATTGATAACAATGAATGTCAGCACAGGAATATAGCAAGTAATCTGGAAATGTTAACTAAATTGAATATAATAATTACAGTATACTAGATCTAGTGTTGGTTCAGTTGGAACATTTTATAAGCACTTTAAATAAATTTGGAAGTTTATAGATAAAGATTGCAAAAGAGAAGAGTATTAAACATAGCATAGAAAAGCCCACAAATTATGTACTGAACATTTGCTTAATTCTAAATGATTCTGAGCACATTTTCTTGAATAACTGAAGGAGGAAATTTAGGGCCTGATTCAGAGCCGTTCGCTATTTGCGGTCGTTCGTTCAAAAAAAAGGGGTGGCTATTCAAATGATCCGTTCGCAAATTGCAGTCTGTTCACACCTCTAAGTCTGAACGAGCGAGCAAAACATACTCTCGTTTATTTGATAAAAACGCCCCCTGGCCGCTCGCACCATACGTCATGTCCGCTATTTATTAGATTAATCGAGTACATCGTACAGCGTATGAACTGCTCGCTATTCTTGTGGTTGGTTTTTTCAACCGCTATTTTGCGAGCAGTTCTGAGTTAAAAAAAAACAAGTGATGTGGTCAATGACGCTGCTGTATTAATTATGCACTCCCTTAAAACGCCCGTTTTGACATTTAAGCACGCCTGCATTCGAATTCCACTCCCCCGTTTTCAAACACCTTCCCCTGTTATCACCCACATACGCCTCATTCTGTCACTCAAAATAGCTGGCACTCGCTATATAGCGTACAAACGATTTTCGGCCGCACTGACTGCTTCGCGCATGCGTACTAAAAACCGTACGCATGCACAGATGTGCGAACATCGCTCGGAACGAGCGTACGCCCGCTAGCGAGCGGCTCTGAATGAGGGCCTTAGATAGCAATGAGTGACATAGATGTAAAGTGGTAATGTTGAAACAGTATTTTTCTATTTAAATAGTATCAATATAGTTGTATATGTATACTTTATAATGCACATTAACATCAATGACTGCAATTTTAAAACTTTTAGATTCTTGTGAAACTGGTCAAATCTAGCCTTGAAGCAAAATAATGAAAGAGATGGATATGAAAATGTAAGAAACAACTAATGGTGACTTATTAAAAACATATTTACATAGTATTAACATAAATATGAGTTTATAAACCATATGCTATCACATCTGCTGCTGTGTATATAACTAAGAAGTCAGATCTGCAAAGGACTACTAAAACAAATACAGTTTGGTGAATACACATTGATAAAAAAAAATGCTTGTTCTAAACATGACATCCTACATTTTCTCTTTTAGAAATTTGAACCTTACCTTTAACTCACTGATCTCTGCAATGAAATTTACAGTATTTCAGCATAGGTATATCTAGAATTGACAGGGGCGCCTCAACGCACACCCTAAACCTGGTGGCGGCTCCAGAGGTGGGGCTGCAGTGCAGCTCAAAATTCAAATAGGGGAGCCAAACCAACTGCCATTTCAATTGCTGCCAAACATCATTGGCCGGGACTCAGTGGCAGTTGGTGTGGCTCCCCTATTTGAATTTTGGACTGTGCTGCAGCCCCAAGTCTGGAGCCACAACTGCCTAAACCCAAAGCATCCTTGACAAAGGCACTCAGTTCTGAAATGCGTTGGACCAGACACAAACAGGCACACCACCTGTTTCGCATCCATGCCCACCCACCACAATACGGCACACTAACTCTGAGCTAGAATATAGTCTATCACTATCTGAAGCAAAAGAAGCAAGACACAGGGGCTGGAAGTTAAGGCCATGAGGCACACTGTGACATCACTCTCCCAGCCTGTCACCAGCACCCCACGAGGTTTTCCCGGGACTGGAAGTATAGGACAACTGGATGAATGTGACAGTAAACCCCCAGCCCGTCACCAGTACACCTGGAGGTACCCACAATGGTGAATAACACAGCGCCAGCACCACCAGCAACATCACAGTGGGCAGTGCTACAATACATAGCCAGCACCAAACAACACCCCAGCTGGCATCACCATCAGCGTCATGGTGCGCAGCACAACAAGACACAGCCTGCCCATCTTGGCCAGCATCCAGATTACCACAACCTGTGGTATACAGCTTCATGTGATCCCACTACTGGAGCCAGGACTGAGCAAGCACAGATTACAGTGTCCCCGGCCTCACACCAGCGCACCGCAGTGACGAGGACATGAGGCACCAGAAACTAACTCCCTCAACCACCACACTTACCGGTAAGTAACCAAGTCTAAGTGGGATGCCATCTTTTAGCACTGGACTATACCGAACTGGATTAACCGCAAGCCCACCAGCTAATCGCATGATTGACTTTATCACCATCAGCATACGCAGGGTTTGAATGTACCCCCTTGAACTCACTAAGATAATCACACGGTTCTGAGCTTTGGGCCTGCAGTATCCTCGAGCACTGTGTCTCGCTGTGTGTACTGTTAATAGACATCTGTTCACCCTGTACACACTGTTTCAGTCTTCATTCATGTAATTACTACATAACACTTGCACACCACTTTATCAGCACCAGAGAGAACTACCCCGTCCCTGGGCTGCTGCCCTCTCCCAATCACCCCCTTCCCCCATCCCTCACCTTCCACCATCCTCACCTGTGCAGCGCTGCCTATTCTCACCTTCATATGCTTATCTAGAAACCGTACACCTCTAAGGAAAGCTGCACACAGACCACCTCTCCCCACCCTCCACCAACCCTTCTCCTCCACATGAACCTCATCTCCACCAAAACCTCCCCCATCTATCAGAGCGCAGTGTTCAATCAATTTTCTAAACCCAAAGAATACCTCACATTGCTGCCGGCAAGTGTGTCCTTCTGCGGCCAGCACAATCTTTGCAGTGATAGCTTCAGAAAGATGGCAACGTGCTTTGAAATCAAAGACTCTGCCACTGTGCCAGAGCATTAGCTATTCTCTGTGCATGCACCATATTCCTAAATATTAATGGAAAGATGGTGCCAGCCACAGCAGGAAATGGGGCCACTGAACACAGGCCTCCAGGACATTAATACACTTCTGTACTTCAGCAAATATATGAGTTGGACCTTCTTTAGTATGACTTTTCCAAATGCATTCCTAGATGGTTTTTGATGGATATTGTCAACTCTCACTGTGCCTTACCGTGCCATGCTGCACTATTCTCATGCCATGACTTAGAAGCCTGTCTGGCGTGCTTTGAGAAAAGATGTAGCAGGACACATCTGTATATCTATTTACGCACAGGAGGCCAAAAGAGAGAAAAATAGCATACAGAGCTATGGTGGGTTTGGTATGATCTGTAGATAGAATGTCAACAGTGTAATATTGACCAGAGACTACTGATATGTTAGTAATGTTATTTGAAGCATATTAACCTAGTTGGCATTATAACTTTAAACATGATGATAAAGCAAGTTTAAAATTATAATGCTAATATGGTTAAAATGCTTTAAATAATATTACTGCAGTGTCTGAATTCTCTGGTCGACATTCTGACTGTTGTTTAATTAATTATCTCCTGTACAGCACAGGTAATAAAATGACTCAGGAGATGGCAATGGTAAAGGGAGGAAGGATGCAGACAGTGCACCAGAAATCACATATACTGTAGTTCCAGAGTCAGACATGAGCTTATCTTTTGAATAATTATATAGTGGTACTACAAGTCCTCAAAATCCTCACTTCGGACCAGATTTACAGATTAGTTTAAAAAACAAATTGTTACACTACCATTTATAGCACTATAAACACTGTCTCAAATGGACAATGTTTTAAATCTGCACATGCATGTGATTCCCAGCATGCATGTGTCCTGATTGTCTGCACACAGAGATGCAACACAGAATCTGTAGCACAGTCCGGGGTAAAAGGGGTGTTGAAGGCATGTGCTGAAATGACTGTGTTCAAAGAAGCCCAGTCATTCACACAGGGGGTCATACCCAGGGGCGGATTGGGCCGCCGGGACGCCGGGCCGTTTCCCGCTGGGCCGGTCCCTTTGTTCCCCTTTTGTGACCGCTACCCTTTGCTCACCCCTGCACCGCTGGCCGGGCTGCCGCGATCGGAGCTCAGCTCTGAAGTAAAGAAAAAAAATGGCCGATGGGGGAGCTGCTGCGCATGCCCAACTGCAGCAGCTCCACCCATAGGCCATTGCGGAGTCCGTCAGTAATCACTGATGGCTCCGCTTGCAGCCCGCCCTCTCTCCGGCTTGTACATCAGCCGCTCTCCTCTCTCTGGCGGCTACATCAGCCCGGCCCCCTCTCCAGCATTTGCATCAGCCCGCCCCCCTCTCTACAGCAGCAGCGGCAGCTGTCCCCTGCACAGTGCAGAACACACAGAGCACAGGGTAAGGAGGAGCCACCATTCTGCCAATAAGTAAGTAAACTAAACTTTGTGTGTGTATATATATATATATATATATATATGTATGTGTGTGTGAAAATCTACTGTGGCAAGAAAAGTAGTGTGTGTATATATATATAAAAACACATACTACTTTTCTTGCCACAGCAGCTAAGCTATTATATACTATATTAAAAAAAATATATATTTATATATATGTATATATACACATATACATACACACACACACACACACACACATGGCCCCCCTCCACAGACCACGCCCCCTCAACAGACCCGCCCCCATTAGGGCTGCTACCGGAAATTTCCCAGGCTGGTTTTCGATCCCAATCCGCCCCTGGTCATACCTGCACAAAGAAACTGCAACTGCACGTTTCATGGTGCGACCGATAGTGCACCAGTGGTGCATCTAAATACGCACAGTGTAAGAAATTCACTATCCTAAGAAACTGCAAGAAGGTGCCTCAGTTGTTTCAAATTCAGACGCGGCAATGGCATAAAGAAGGAGATGCAACTACTGCAAAAGTAGCAACTGGGGCACATCTGTGCCCACCCCAGAATCATGAAGATAGTTTTCCATTCTTCCCTTTTAGTTTTTATATTAATGCCTGTAAATATCAATGCTCTGAATAAATTAACTTCACCGAGATGTAAGTATATTGAACAAAGGCCCTCATTCAGACCCGGACGCAAGTGGCCGTTCGTACGTTCGGCGTACGTAAAAAAATATTTAAATTTAAGCACTCGCTCGTATTTTCGCACGCAGCCAAACATCCTCCCCAAACTCAAGCGACCCCTCCTCTAACTAACGAGCGTGCCAAATAGCGAGCGTACATCCCCGAAGTGGCTTGAAGGGAACGCACGCACTAGTACTACCCAGAAGTTGGACTGTCAGATTTCGATTAACTGCTCGTTTATTCTGCCTACCTCCCTCAATCGTATCATGCCAATCAATATATCAATTCGCTAAATTGTTTTTTTTTTTCTTTTTGAACACAATGCAATAAACTTTATTCATGTCCGTGTTTGTGTTTACCCGCAGAATACGTACGGCTTAAACATTCGCTTTTAATTGTCAAAATACATGTTAGCCCCAATTAAATAATTGTACTATTTGTTTTTCTACCCGCATATTTCCCGGAGTTCATTTCTTTATTTAAATTTGCTTACGCATGTCTCTGCATCAAGCCTATCATAAGTCTCAAAAGATTTCTGGCCCTGTCGAACAGATGACTCATACACTAACCAATAGAATTGGTCCTGTTAATTACCCAAATACATTAGCCAATCAAATTTATTTTCGGTTCTTTATTAAAAATGATTTTTAACAAAAACACCATTGCCATCATGAGAGCCTCCGCATTCACCAGGCGCGAGCTGCTGGTGCTAACGGAGGTCATGGATAGGCGGATCACCAGCCAGCCTCCACCCATCACCAACTGCGAAAAGCGTTCTGCATATGCGGAGGTACGGGCCAGCCTGCACTCCTTCGGCTCACGCCACCAGATCGGGCAGCTGGAGCGCAGGTGGTCAGACCTGCAACGGCGGACGCCCCGCTTGCTGGCATGCTTTCACATGCAGATCACCGAAAGTAAGTTTTATGGACTGTGGTTTTCATGTTTGTCTTTGTGGCCCTAACTGCGTGTGCATGTTTTCCCTGTATTTCATATTTATTCATTGTACTCATATCTGCATGGCCATGTTTTCCCTGTATTTCATATTTATTCATTGTACTCATATCTGCATGGCCATGTTTTCCCTGTATTTCATATTTATTCATTGTACTCATATCTGCATGGCCATGTTTTCCCTGTATTTCATATTTATTCATTGTACTCATATCTGCATGGCCATGTTTTCCCTGTATTTCATATTTATTCATTGTACTCATATCTGCATGGCCATGTTTTCCCTGTAGTTCATATTTATTCATTGTACTCATATCTGCATGGCCATGTTTTCCCTGTATTTTTTTGGGGGGGATTCGAAAATGGTGTTTTTCGCGGATTTGTGTTGAAACTTACCACAATTTGTTTCACATCTTTTAGGGGCCCAGCGAAGACTACGCCATCATCGTCCGGCCAGACGGCGCTCACGGCCACTCTCCCCAACCCCCAGCCAACACTCCACAACCACTAATTCCCCTATTCACCACTCCTCCCCAGCCTTCCAAGACCCTCTGGCTGAAATTTCGGGGCTCCTTCCCCTCCGTCCCAATTCCCCCTCTCCTCCAACCACCCCTCTTAGAATTACCCCCTCCCCGGAGTCGGTAATTACCCCGCCCCGATCTTTGGGGAATGGAGGCACCTCCGAAGTTTTATCTTCCGGTATGTTTTTCTTTGGGATTTTTTATCGACACAAACTGTTTGTATGTAATCATGTGTGGTTCCTTTTTTGGGGGTTTTTGCCTACACTTTTGGGGATTTTGCCGATTGCCTTTACCTGTTACTGCTGATTTCAACATACACATATCACACCTGTCGGAATTTGTACATTGGCCTTGTATTTTTGGCCTACACCATTTTTGGTTGATGTGTTTTAATGGTGTAATTATGTTTTTTTTTTTTTTTTTGTTGGGTTTTGGTTTTGGCTTGTTTTTTAATGTGGTTTCATTATTGTTGTTTTAATCCCCACAATTTTCTCACCCACAGAGGAACAGAGGTGTCGGGCAGAATTAGCCGCCTGTGTGGCCCGGATGCACCACAATATAATCGGTGTGCTGGTGGTCCTTGACCATATGTCGGTCCTCCTTAGGGATTCGTTTTTTTTGTTTTTTGCCCATTTTATAAATAAAGTGTTATTTTCTAAGTAACGTTCTGGCTCATTAGTTTTTTCTAAATCACAGATTGTTTACCCTGACATAATTAGACTCTTCCTGCAAGGATTACCAATTTTTGACACTAAGATTGTGTGTTGTATTTTTATGTAAAACAGCCACAAGAAACACCTACCAGTAACAATCTCATTTCCCTTTTTTGGTGTAGTCACAATTAGATATTACTACATTTTACAGGTTCCTAGTTGGGGTGCAAGCTGCTTAAGCCAAGCTTACGAAGCCAAATGATTGTACAGGCTTCCTTTGGGTGTTGGTTTGGACCCTGAAAACATATTACATTTTAGCTCAACTGGCGTCAGTACTGGATTACCCCTTAGTCAAATGTAACGTGTGTGAACCTGGTTACACTTGCTTGTAACGTTCCAAAAAAGGTACAACATTTCACTCTCAAAACATTTATTCACAACATAACTGAAAAATCAAAGTGGTCACTCACAAACAAAACACACAGTGATAATCACAAATACAACACATACCAACAAAACCAAATAAAAAAACAACAAATCAAGAACTGGTTGATGATGGACCATGCCAACATGATTCCACAAATATGGCATTGCAATATGGGTTCCATAATATATCCCCAAAATGTCCACATACAGGTTTTTTAAGGGTAGCAGGAAGTAGTCATCGTTGGAGTGCCAAAGATTATGTGAAAAAACAGAAGATGGAGAAAATAAAAATAAATAATTAGATGTTCTCAAACAAACCCTACCACATTAGGTATAAACACTGTTGTTTTGTCAATAATTACCTAAAAAATCTGGCCACCACATCATCGCTTATGGCCCCCCCCACATACTGACCTCTGACCAACCTCGGGGGGGCCAACCTCAGGTAAGGCATCCTCTGGCTGCATTGGGACACCACTCCTTATGGCGATGTTGTGAAATATCCCACACAGGACCACAATTTTCGAAACCATATCCGGAAAATACATGAGCTCGCCACCAGAGCGGTGGAGGCATCTGAATCGGCCTTTTAAAAGGCCGATACAGTGCTCCACCACTTGCCTGGTGGCTGTAAGTGCGGAATTATACTCACTTTGTGGCCCTGGTGTGGGAGCCAAATAAGGAGAGAGCAGCCAGGGCGTGCAAGGGTAGCCACTGTCTCCTGTGAAAAAGAATAGACAACATCAGGATCACTCTGTATGAAGCTTTACATTTTTATGCACTAAAGGTCTCCACTTACCCAGAAGCCATGCATCACCAGCTTGTAGGTTGGTTAATTTGTGCCATATCCCTGATTGCCGGATGACGAAGGAGTCATGTGCACTTCCTGGTAATTTTGCATTTAGGGACAGGATCTGGATGGAGGCATCACATACCTCCATTAAATTGAGGGAGAGATAGTGTTTCCGGTTTCTAAATATTGCCTCCAGCCGTGCTGGAGGCTGAAGTGGTATGTGAGTACCATCGACAACCCCTATGATGTGTGGGAAGCCAGCTATTTGGTAAAAATTGGCCTTGGCCACACTAAGTGCACCCATATCCAAAGGCATTTGAATAAAATGATGGAGGTGCTTGAAAAGTGCCTCCATCACTGCCCTCAGGATCCAGGAAAAGGAGGATTGTGATATGCCCGCCACTGTTCCCACTGTTGTTTGGAATGATCCTGAGGCACAGAAATGTAACACCGCCATAAATTGCGTAAGTGGTGGTATTGCTGTAGGACTGTCAATTTGCCGCTCAAGATCACTCTATTAATGAGAGAGTGTCTATGATGATTTTGGGAGGAAGACGGTAGCATCTTAAAACCTCATCATCGGGCATTCCAAAAAGGGTGACACGTGTTCGAAATATCTGGGGCCTTGCACGCCTACAATGCGTACGCCTGGGACGAGATTGAGGTTGGTTGGCTTCCGGGAGCATGGCCAGAACAATCCGACCCATATCAGGCTTTTTAACCCCCCCAAAAATTAAACTTTTTACTTAGCTTGAAGATACCATCCATTGATGCTTACATGCCGGGGTATTGTCATGATATGTGGTAACTGGAAATAATAACAACATAAATATACATCATTTTATGCTTGCCATTTCTGATTCAAAAATGTAAGCAAGACAAAACATAAAAGTGGAGAAACACACATTTGGGCAAAGAGCAAAACGACATTGCGCACACTACGTCAAATTGAGGCCAAATGTAAGCAACAAATGCTAAAGAGAAACACAAACAATTTTAAGGGATGAATAAGCATTTCACAAAGTGCAAATTAGTTCGCAAATACAAGTCACAATAGAAAGTAATAAAAATGCGCTAATTAGTTCGCAAATACAAGTCACAATAGAAAGTAATAAAAATGCGCTAATTAGTTCGCAAATACAAGTCACAATAGAAAGTATTAAAAATGCGCTAATTAGTTCGCAAATACAAGTCACAATAGAAAGTATTAAAAATGCACTAATTAGTTCGCAAATACAAGTCACAATAGAAAGTAATAAAAATGCGCTAATTAGTTTGCAAATACAAGTCACAATAGAAAGTATTAAAAATGCGCTAATTAGTTCGCAAATACAAGTCACAATAGAAAGTAATAAAAATGCGCTAATTAGTTTGCAAATACAAGTCACAATAGAAAGTATTAAAAGTTGCGTAAAGACAAACAAGAACATTTACAAAACAATTTAACAAATGAACTTACCAAGAGATAATATATAAGAATCCGGATAAAAAGGTCTTTGGGGCAGAGCCAAAATAAAACCTAAGAGAGATGAAATGACACCAAAAAAAAGTTAGAAAAATCTTAAACAGAAGGAGACACAAATTGTACCAAAGTTTGACTTCCCAAAACTTACCAAAACTGGAAACGGACAAATAAATTAGAAACGAAAAAAAGCGAACGGAACAAAAAAACCCAATATATAAAAAAAAAATACTTCCAACAACGAAAACTCCTACACCAGCCAAAAATCAACTCCAACCAACGTAACCTCCAACATTCAAAAAATGCCACCTCGACTCGAGACGCCCCAAGCCATAAATAGTGTTTAGTTTCCCGCACAAATTAAGGAGGGATCATAGGAACGCACAAACAATGATGCGGCCGAAAAATAAGGTCGCATGTATAAATACGTCACGAGCCAAAACAAACATTCTGGTGTATTTCTTGTTTGTAGCTCAGACATGGCTACAGACCAGGGAAACTATGGACAACAGTCTGGCGGTAAGTATTTCAGGCATTTTGACTCAATGATTAATTAGAAACATAATATTGTGCAAGTTGTGAAGTTGAGAATTCTCCAAAATTACACAAATAGGTGAGGAGGATGACATGGAAGAGGCTGCTGGGCCCAGTATTCCGGGCAAAGCTGCCAAAAAGAAAAGGCAGCCACAATTCACAAGAAAGGAGATGGAGGTTTTGATTCAGAAGTGTGTGGACATCCTGCCACAGGCAGACAGGAATATGAGTGCAAGCCAGAAGTGGAGAATGTGGGAAGAGGTAGCCATTGATGTCAATAGGGTGGGTGATTATGTCCGTCTAGCCCGGGATGTCAAACGGCAGTAAGTAAACACTTGCCCCCCCTAAAACCAAAACCCATTTTAAACAAAAGGTTAATGGTTCCAATTTCACCCACAGTTGGGCCGACTTCAAATATCGCCTGAAGCAAAAACAGGCGGACAGGGCTAGGCATGCAAGTGGGACAGGTGGGGGTCCCACCCCTGTGTCATTGGAGTTGACTGATTTAGAAGAGCTGGCACAGGGGTGTGTGCAGCCTGTGGAGGTGTTTGGCATCTCCAACATGGATACGGACATGCCAGACTTTGCGGCTCCTCATGTTGTCCCAGGTAAATATTGTGATGTCACCAACTCTGAAATGTTATTGTGCCAATATGTAGATTCTAATGTGACTCTTTTCTCATTTTGCCAACAGAGACACAGGCGGATGAGTCTGCTCCAGAGGGGAGCCTTGGTCGCATAATTTCTGCTGGCTCTGCAGGGGAGGAACCAGTACATCCGGCTGAGGACCCTGCAGAAGCCAGTCCTGGGCAATCCCCCTCGCAGGCAGTGTCCCTCCTCACAGAACTCAATTTTAAATCGGATTTCCATATGGAGATTCTGCAGAGGATGGACGCCAGTCTGGTACGGGTGGCTGAGGCCCTGGAGCAAAATGCTGCGGCCAACGTGACCATTGGACAGGCCCTGGCGGAAAATACCAGGGCCAACATCCGCATCGCCACTGCCCTGGAGCAGCTCGTTCGCCAGCACATGGTGGAGCCGACCTCCCTTCCTGCCGGAACATCAGGATCCTCCACCTCTGGCACAACATCAGCCAATCCTCCAAATGTGCCTTGCCCTGTGCCTAGTCCAGAGGCCACAACATCTGCCTCTGGACAGGCCAGCCCGATGACATCCCGGACCCGGTCTGGCACCCTCCCTCCCCCAGCCAAACGGCCGAAGAAATGGTGACAGCATTGGCTACTTTTCCCACACTCCTTCTGTGCTTGCCTCATATTCCTTTCTGGCCAAGACTTCCCTCTCCTTTCTTGTGAATTGTTTTTTAATTTTTGCATTTACGTTTATTGTTTGCACAATCAATAAATATTGTGGAATGAACACTGCCAAAAATGACTTGGTTAAATATGTGCATTTATTTTTTGGGGGATACCAATAAATTTACATCAAATGTACAACTTTGTATTCTGACATTATTGTAAAAATGGCTTACATTTAATCCGGGCCCACAAGCCAACAACGTTCAACCTAAAAAATTACACATTGGAAAAAAAGGGCTCGTTAAGGAACGTTTAAACATTACCTAAGGAGGAAAAGTCACCTTGCAAACACAAAATGAGGCACCAAACCTAAACATGATGACATTATTGTTACAATAGTCCAAAAACAACACATTGCAGCCAAAAACCAAATATCAACCCAAAAATAAACCCCCACAAATGTACGCTAATTGATTGTGTAATCCAGACATTAGCAGCTATGATTTCCACCTGCGTTCGGTTTTGTGCTATCCAAAAAAACTGCTTTCCAAACACATACCAAGCCGGTTTTCAATCAAACACTAATTGATTTTCTGACAAGCCGTGATTCATCGATGCAACATCGTGGAGTGCCGGGACGGAGAAGGCCATCGCCACTATGGTCGAGTTATCCAGCCCCTAAGCTGTGCGAGCATTTTGAAGGGAAAGAGGATCATCCAGTGATGTATGAGTTGGTACAAACACATTTGACGTTCGCATTTGTTAATGTATGTACGCCCAAAAAACGCCTCGCCACGCCTGCGTTTTTCCATCTCCTCCCCCGTCAACACCCAAAAACGCCCTGTTCTGTCAATCACATTTGACATGTCACTTCCTGTACGCTATTTGACGAACGAGACAAAAAAAGCTCGCAATCTGCTGTACGCAAATGCGCAGTGTAACACCGACGCATGCGCGGTTAGTCAACATCGGAACGCAACGAGCGTACTGCTGTTAACGAGCGGCTCTGAATCAGGGCCAAAGTTGTATAGCGAGTTATCTAATGGTGCCACTTATTTGTATCCAGAGTTGTCCAGGATTAATGAAATGGTGATGTTGGTCACTGCCCTCATGATTAATTGGCCTCTATTTTAACAGGTTATCTGTTGTCAGTGAAGTCACCTCTGGTGTCCAGGCCATGCTGCTGTCTACAGTTTCACTTCTGGACCTCCCTATTCTGATATTCTTTCTCCTTGCTCTTGCACACTTTGGTCTTTATTTTACTTTGTAAATCATTTTTCTTTCTGGGGCTTTCCCTATTTATGCTTTATCCTTCTAATTCCTCCCTCAAATTACCCCACTACTTTCAATTTTATCTTGTTATTACATTCTGTCACTATATTCTTATTTGTTTTTCTTACAAGATGGAGACCTCCCTGCTCTGTGCTTCTTTATCTGTCACCTGGATTTTTTATCTCAATTAATTTATCTGTGACTTTATCAATTTACTGGATAACATATCGATGAGAAAGTGTGCCATAAATAGAATGGATTTGCAAGTTTCCTAAGCCCTAACATAACTTAAATTACTTAAATTCAATTATAAATTGAATATTCATTAAATTGGAATCCTGTCAGAATGCAACTAGTGATACAAACTTCAATTGACAAGTTGAAATTAAGAATATAATAATCACTAATAATAGTAATAAATAATATATTCTCAGTAACTGAGAACCTGATTCAAAGGTGGACACTTTGTCAATGTTTCCACAATTGAGCAATTATTTGCAACCACTCATGTGCGAAAGGGCAAAGACACACCTACTTTGCATGCATACCACCGATTGTACGTGAAGACTACTGTTGAGAATGTCACTTGTAATAGAGTCGGTGGAGAACAGCTATGGGTGTTCCTGACAGGTGACTGGGAGGTGGCTTGAAGTGAATGCAAAAAGAATTAACTTTATCGGAGTGTTAAGGGAGTTATATGGTCAAATCAGAAATGGATGACGCCACAGCATCTAAAGACGCAGCCAAGGAGATAAATGGAAGCTTCCTAAATGGCTTCCAAAGACGCATATACAATACAAGATAATCCCCAGCATTGGCTTTAGTGTATATAAATGTAACTGTGTAACCACCTTAAATGTGAATAAATAGTACTCTAAATGACCAGGACTTTGTCTGTTCAATGAACAACCTTCTACTTTACGCAAATTACATGAGCTGTACACACAAGAAAAGAGAGTTGTCCTCTACAATAGCTCAGATGTGAAAGAAATATCTTTTATTTTAAATTACATAGTATATAAGGTACATATATGTCTTGGAACTGGTCAGTTTCTATAACAGACAATGACTAATGTAATAAAATACATTAAACTTGGCTGTTGGCACTACAAAGTCAGATAAATGCAAACACTTAAAAATGTGAATCAATTAAACTAAATCTTAAATAATAAAAAAAGATTGAGTATAACTCATTTGGAATCTTCAAACATGCTTTATGACTCGAACACTTCCTCAGACAGGAGGCCTTTGAACCATGAAACATGTTTTTCAAGATTTCAAATAAGTAACACTCATTCTGATGTTATTATTTAAGGTTTAATTATTTTTTTTTATAAGAGAGAGGACGGGATGTACTAAGCATCACATCTGTGATGTCATATCTACCATCAATTATTGGGTACATACCAGCTTTAATATCACTGGTATGTACTTAGAAAATTGCAAAGGACAGCTCTCCCAGTAAGAGCTGTCCTTTGCGATGGAGGTGCTTCTGGGTTTCTGACAAAGACGTCCCTCTGGTGTCCTTTGCATGCACAGAAGGACGCCTGCACTGCGGGTAGAGCTGGGAGGGATCCAGTTGGATCCCTCTCAGGCGGCATCCCAAAAAGGAGCCCATAGGTTTTTATTGTGTAAAGATGACATTACCCACTGGGTTGAAACACTGGAATGCATCACATTCTGGTGCTTACTACATACTATATGAGAAATGCGGTAAAACCTAGCATTTTCTAGGGGGTAAACCACATTTCCCTTTGTAATCCCACCCAGAGAGAGAGTAAGAGAGAGAGAGAGAGAGAGAGAGAGCGGAAGAGGGAGAGTGAAGGAGAAAGAGAAATAGAAAGAGAGAGAGTATAAGAGTACAACATTTCTGAGAGAGCCGAAATTGGAGAATAAGTTGTCTTACTGTGCAACACTTTTAAAATGATTCCCGATAGGTTAATGTTTAAATGTTGTGGTGGATTTTGATTGATGTAAACAAAAATGTATGCATATTTGTAATTGAAAATAATAAAAGTTTGATATTGCTATCTATAATACTTAAGAATTAATATTTCTTCCTTTTGGCTGCAAAGTTACATAGTTGCAATTTTACATAAAATAGTTTCTGAATATCAAATACTTTTCCTGTAATAAAAAGGACAGAAACCAATAAACACACAGTCATCCAGAAAATGTTCAGTGTTTAATGCCTAGGTAAATTCCAATGGCCTGTTACCTGAACTTGTATAAGATTGTAATGTTTTTCTAAGTCTGTAAAACAGAAAATGAAACTTACAAATTTCTTGTTAAGGTGAAATTAGTTTATGAAATAATTTTGCATTTACATTTTCTGAATTTTTCGCAATAAATGCAACTTCTTATTATAAACTATAGCATTCCAGGTATGACAACTGGTACTGTGAATTACTGGAATTTTGTGGTTAGTCACATGATTTGATTAAAATGAACCAGGCCATACATTTTATTATCTTTTACATTTAGGTTATCTTAAATTTAACAGCAGGATCTTAAATACTACAGTCAAAAAGGGAATACCTTTTGTACGGTACATGTTTTACTTTCTGATAATTCAGCTGAAATCATTCTAAAAATCTTCTTTATATCAGTCTTTAATTTAATTTCTGGTCTTCTTACAATATTCCAACTTCTATTTGCACATGATCTACTGGAAATGAGGAAAACCCTAATCTTTCGATGAAGAGTTCTTAGCATTTAGGCCCTCATTCAGAGGTGGTCGTTAGTTGCAAGTGGTTGCCCTGAATCAGGGTGGCCGCTTGCATCCTGAATGGCCGCCTCCTTGTTGATCATTAAGCTGTTGGTTACAACCCACAGCTTAACGACCGACCAGGTTGATGGTCGCAATGGTGATCTCCATCGCGACCATTGGGGCTTACGACCAGACCCTAAGTTTGGGTCTGGGCATTCGTAAGCCCCAGGGAACTTTCTGCTCTGATGGAGCAGGAAGCTCCCCACTGACATCACTGATGATGTCAGTGCGGCCGCCCACAAAATGGTAGGCGTTCATAAAGGAACGCCTCCATTTTGGAAACCACCCCCTCCGGCCCGCCTACCAAACGGGGCCAGCTCTCGATCAACATCGACAGCCGCCCCTTTGGTAGCGAGCTCCGGAGCGACAGAGTTTGTCTGTCGTTCCGGAGATTGTGCACGTGCAGTTCGGCCGCTGCGCATGCGCCGGACAAACCATCGAGTCGGTTACGAGCGCATCAGCGCTTGCGACTGGCTCTGAATAAGGTCCTTAGTACCATTAAATGGACTTGTAACATCATTGGAGGCAGACAATCCAGTTCTAATTCTAATTTACATCATACATCTCCTCCTCTACAATCTGACAATTATCCTGATAGATGGCTGTGCAAAGTGAAAAAGGAGAAATAATATAGGATACAAAATATACAGTTTCCTGCATATTTGGTTTAGTATATTTAGACCTGTTAAGGAACAGTAAAGCATATCATTCAACTAAAATGGATTATATACCAGCATAAAAAATCTGAGTATTAAATGTAATATCTAATATAAGAAAACAGTAATTATAGCTTGGAATATAAATAACTACAACCTCCGGAACTGAACCAACAATAAAAGAAAAAGAAAAACATTCATTGCTGCATAGACTATTGAAGAAAACAGTGTTTAAAATGTTATTAATAAAACAATGGTTTTCAAAAAGAGTATAAGACGCCTTCTATTGCAGAAAATAATGTACAACATATGAAATTATTTTGTGGTGCAATTTAACTGCCTACGTAAAGGAAATGTATTGTAATAGGCTTATCTGAAATTTTGTTTCACACCTTTTTATTTTATAAAGGTGATGACTTTATAGTAGGAGAAATTTTCCAAACATACATTCATAGTTTTTATCAAAGAATATGAAAATATATATTATGACTGTACATTTAAACCAAAATTTCTGAAACATATCTGAATGTATTGAGGATAGTCCTTTCCCAAGGAGGAGCTTTATATGTCCAAAGTATCCAGTAATACCCTGTAAGCTGCTCAGATGAGAGTTCAAAATGGCTGGGTAAAATTGCAAAATTGAAAGGTCTCCCCGCTGTCTCCTCATGCTCAATTTTACCGTAAGGCATAAATTAGGATAATAGTAGAAAAATGTAAGTTCATTTTGTGTCCAGAACAGCCTCTTTCTATCCCTGGAGACAATTATCTTAACATATCTCACCTAGATTACTGTAAATTACTCCTCTTTGGTCTTCAAAACTCCCACCCTGCCCCTCTTAAGTCAATCCTTAACTCTGCGGTGTACCTTATTTTCCTCTTTTGCAGCTATACCTCTGCTTCCCACCTCTTTCATTCATTGCATCGGCCCCTTGTTCCATTGATAATCAAATTAAAACTTCTATAATTCACCTACAATGCCCTCAACCACACTAATCCAACCCAATTTCCCCATATATTCACACACACCTCCAATGCTCTTATTCTGCATCATCTCCCACTTCCTGATCATTACTTCCCACTTTCTGTGATGTCACTCCCGACCTTTGTAATGCTTTCCCACACACAACTAGACTTTCATCTAACCATCCAATGTGGGATATTGATATATAGTTACATTATACTAAGGTCTATTACTCTAACTTATTTGGTCTAGTGAATATTGCTTGAAATCATAAGTATACTATTAATGTGTATGTTTTATAGATGTTTTAAATTGTATTGTTGTGTGTAAATTAGAGATGAGTGGGTACGGTTTCCAGAGAACCGGACCCACCCGCACTTCACAATCTGAGCTGGGATCAGAGGCCAGCTCGGGTTTTCCTGCCTAACTCAGTTCCAAAAATGAGGCAAAACATTATCCTCCTGCTGTCGGATTCTCGCGGGTTTTGGATTCTATAAAGGTACTGGTTTTGCAGTTTATCATCTACGTATTTGTGACTCTGCAGGTGGTCCGTCCACACTCTGTTGCTCTGCAGTCGTGCTTTGTTGTCCATAAAGGGGTGCTGTGTTGTTCATCAAGGGGCTGCTGCCTCGTCCAGGGGTACTTTTCCCCAGTGTAAAAATAAATAAAAGTGAAATAAAATTATCATTCCTCAAAAAAATAATAAAATATATATTTTTGTGTGTGTGTGTGTGTTAGCAACTTATCTGTGCTGTTATTGTTCGGTGACACCATCCAAACCGTTATTTATCTTACAAGTATTGTGACACTATAAGTCCTAGTGCAGTGTCTTATTTTTATTCATAAAAAATCTTGTGACACTAAGTGGTAGTGCAGTGTGTTATTCTTTACTTATTCATAAAAAATCTTGTGACACTGTAAGTGGTAGCACAGTGTGTTATTATTTTCTTATTCATAAAAAATATTGTGACAATGTAAGTGGTAGTGCAGTGTGACACTGTACGTGGTAGCGCAGTGTGTTATTCTTTCCTTATTCATAAAAAATCTTGTGACACTTTAAGTGGTATCGCAGTATGTTTTTCTTTTCTTATTCATAAAAGATATTGTGACACTGTAGGTGTAATATTTAATATTGGTATAAATTGATGTATGTGTGTGTTGTACCCCACTTCCTCTGTGTTTGTTGATATGGAGAACAATCAGTTGAGAGGAGAGCAGGAACCACATACTAGTGCTGGAGCTACTGCCAGTGCCACCAGTCATGACAATACTAGTCCATCTATATCATCTAATAAAGTCAGTCCCCAAGGGCATACAGGGCTTAAGTCAGGACATCTACTGTAAAATCAAAGAACCAATCTTTTAAAGTGGTAAATACAAAAACATCAAAGTGAAAGTCAGATGCAGAAAGATATCAAATGGGCAATATGCCTTTCACCATGCAAAGTGGCAAGGAAAGGCTAAGGCCTTGGCCTTGGCCTTTTTATGACTGGTGGTTCTGTCTCTTATGATTATGTAAGCACAAGTGAACATGCAGACATAGAAATTGGGGATGATTTTGTGGAATTGCATCAGGATGAGCAGGATATTTGTGTAGCTTATGCTAATAAGAATGTTGTTGATGAGGATGTTGTTTTTGTAAATTAGACACCAGTGGCAGAAACAGTTGTTGCCCATGGTAAGGAAAAGCCCAGTGTCATGTCTGTAATTATTTCTACCCAAATCCAGACAACAATTGTAAAGCTATCTGTACCCTTTGTAAAGCCAGAGTAAGTAGAGGTAGGAACCTTAACCATCTAGGATCCTTTTCCTTGTTACTTCATCTGCAGCACATCCATCAGAATTTTTTTTTCAAAATTCAGACACTTTGGCTAAAAAAGTACCAACAAGCATTCCAGCATCAGCTAGCTCCCTTCTTTCTGCTAGATCCAAGCACCTGCCATCTTCACCACCAACACCTTCATCAACAATATCGATCATGAAGCGATTGGTTTATTTGGGCCCCCACAAAACAAGCAACCAATTGGCAGCTGACATTGCTGGCAATGATCTTTACATGCACAAACTGGCTTTACAGAGGCAAAATGTTGTCGCCATCATCATCCGATTCCTCGCCCTCATCAGTGTGTACATCATCTTCACACAATATTAATTAGTCCCCGCTGGAATCCACCACTACAGGTGCTTCTGTCATTTTTGGGTTTAATTAGCATATAATTTGTAGTTCATTTGATGGACATAGGGCCTGATTCAGAGCCGCTCGTAAGCGGCAGTACGCTCGTTCCGAGCGATGTTCGCCCATCAGCGCATGCGTAAGGTTTTTAATATGCATGCGCGAACCAGTCAGTGCGGCCGAAAATCATTTGTTCGCTATATAGCGAATGCCTGCTATTTTGAATGACATGAGGAGGCGTATGTGGGTGGTAACAGGGGAAGGTGCTTGAAAACGGGGAGTGGAGATCAGAACGCAGGCGTGCTTAATGGTCAAAATGGGCGTTTTATGGGTGTGCATAATTAATACAGCAGCATCACTGACCACGTCACTGGGTTATTTTATAGCCAGAACTGCTCGCAAATTTGTGGTAGCAAAAACCAACCACAAGAATAGCGAGCGGTTCATACGCTGGGCGATGTACTCGATTAATCTAATAAATAGCGGACATGACGTAGGATGCGAGCGGCCAGGGGGCGTATTTTTCCAAAAAACGACCGCAAGTTTGGTTCGCTCGTTCAGACCTAGAGGCATGAACAGACCGTAAAGAGCGAACGGTTCATTTGAATAGCCACCCCTATTTTCTGGACGAGCGAGCGCGAATTGCGTCCGGCTCTGAATCAGGCCCATAATCTTTTCCACATTTTGAGGAAGTAGCCTCCTACGCCGATCGCTGACAAGATTCCCGGCTGTGCTTGGGGCCACTGCGTGCAATCTCGCAAAACAAGATTCAACCATGCGCTGATTTTGCACCATCAGGGATGTAAGTAAACTATCAGGTGTGCGTACATCTCTGAATCAGGACTTTTGTGCCTATAGTATGATTAGCAGCAATAACATTAATGTCCAGTCATTTATAGTCAATTTTGACCACCACACAGCTCACAATATTGTGTTCATCAATATTGATCAAAGGCTGCAGTGAGCTGGCTGGCTAAACTAAGTAACAGAGCAGCAGCACAAACACATGGCAGTTTAAAAGATATAGAACATCTATGAAACAAAGTGGCACAGCAGTGGCAAAAAGGATGGCAGTTTAATAAACTATACAACCCTATTGAATGTTTTTATTAATCAAGAACTAATTGCCTGAAATTAAAAGCCTAGTAGAAAATATAATATACTACCAACATACTTCTCCAAAGCTGCAGCAAGATAGTAAGTTTTTTTTTTATATAAATGCACGTTCCCCCCTCCCCTAAAAAAAATAGCCCTGGACCTCTGAACCTGGTCCGGTATTGGAAAATAGGGGGAAAAAATACATAGGGTTCCCTCTTTTATTCAATATCCAGCACCAGGATGAATCAGCTGGGGGAGATAATGCCATAGCAGGGAGACACACAGTATGGGGTTCCCTTTCCAATGCATTAACCAGCCCCAAACTGGCTAGTCCTGTGCTGGAATTCCTCAAAAAGTTGCCTCCTGAGGAACTACTATGCCTGGTGGTGGTGGATGCAAGTTTAATGGTTAAACAATAGATAATAATATTGTTTGTTATAGGTGAAATACAAGTATCAGCAATCCAGCTCTGGCATGCTGGAACTTGTGGAACTACAAGTTCCACCATGCCCAGACATTATGAGCTCACTGGCGCTTGTAGTCCGCCTGTAAAGAAAATATTAAAATAAAGACAGTACTCACACACCAACTGTTTTATTCTTTTATTAAAAATACATTTAAAAAAATAATTATATTTATCAAACCCATGGGTAAGAAATCTGAACCACTCATCTCTAAATTCCGT
Source organism: Taudactylus pleione (assembly GCA_031769625.1). Classification (NCBI taxonomy): domain Eukaryota; kingdom Metazoa; phylum Chordata; class Amphibia; order Anura; family Myobatrachidae; genus Taudactylus; species Taudactylus pleione. The sequence continues at coordinate 561,016 of JAUIMM010000390.1, forward strand.
TTGCATTTTTGAAGGAATTCTACAATATTTTCAACTATTGAAATTTAAAAACAATTATTCCCAGTAACTTGATTTTCATTTCACCTACATTTGACATATTTACATTTTATTTTTTTCATATACTGTACAGTAGTTTATATGAGCATATTTATACATATTGGCCATTATTTATGGCTAGGTGGTATAAGAGACCATTGAAATAAATTGAAAATGCATTCATTTCCTTCATATCTGAGGCTCCAGTTACTAACCATAAAGGCTTTCCAAGAAAGTTCTCAAGTTATGAATAATCTTTACACCTGTACCTATTCTGGTAAAGGACAACCTCAAACCACATCTGTCCATCATATCACAAAATATTTTCTTGCTCTGCAATAGACTTATTTTTTGTTGCTCAATTTAATGTGGTATCTCATGAAAATAACTTCACCTTTGGGCTTCTTGGATTGCACTGCAGGTTTATGAATGAAACAGATGAGTGCCTGGATGGAGTGTTTAAAATATCTAAAATCTAATTTCTAAATTGATGAGTAAAGACAAATAAGCAAATTGCTAAATTGCAGAGTACAAAAGCAAGGTTATATACAAATAAAACAAATAACGTTATATGACATACTGAATATATAGACGAGTGACAAAACAGTAGGACTGGTAGTTTGATTGTATTACTGTGCTTGCATATGAAAGATGAATCATTTCACACAAAGAAATGCTTCTATTAGAAACTGAAAAGCTCAATGTGCTTAGAGTTTGCAGGCTATAACCCTTTCTAATCAATTGGAAAACAAACTCAAAGAAAGACATCTAGTGGGCTCCTCAGTTGTTCAAATTTAGGACCTAGTATGGCAGATAGTGAAACCTTGGAGGATATTTACTAAGCAGCTGCTTTGCCGGGGTTTAAAAAGGGATGAGACAAAAAAAAACAGCATTCTTTATAGGTCATTTTGATCCTCTAAACTGAACATCAATCCCTGTCAATTCTAAACCATTTCCCACTGCAAACACACCACAAAATCTCAGTGGTTTAAAATTGCTGCATGGCTTTCTAGGACTGTCTGGCTGCTCCAGCCCTCCCTGGGCTCTGTGCTAAGGAGAGCAATTAGGTGTGTTCCTGCACTCCCTTTCTACTCTGTGTGGGTGAATCTCTCCTGCCCCACACAGAATCTGCTGCTCATCAGCGCCATCTCTGGTGATCCTGTCGCATAATGTATAAATATACATTAATAATACAAATAGGGTTAACTATTCCAGCATCATTATAAAAACCCCATTCAATATAAAAAATATAGCTAATTTCATATAATCAATACCATCATAATCCCCATTATTAATTAGCCCCAACATCTGCAAATAAATCCATTCATGTATATATACCCCTGATTTCCATTCACTCTCCTTCATCTTAATAAGTCCCAATAAAGCATTTTCCTCTTATTCTTACTATTACTACCATAAACTGAACCCAGCCTTCTTATACACTAACTTACCTGTTGGTGATCTCATCTGTGCAAGTATAGAGCTAGACTCGCACATTTTTAGAACAGTGTGCGGGAAAATGCAAACTTGCATGTTTCTCACAACCCCACAACTCGCAATGGTAAAACACGCATCCAGATGTTTTGCCATTGTGAGGATACAACTCGGGCAATGTAGTAGAGTGCAGGTGTCGCACACTATTACTGACTGAAAAATCAAAAAACAAAACAGACATACAGGTACTTCAGGCCTGCAAGTCTATCTTCAGCAGGTCTGAGTTACATATGGGTTACATAGGGTTCCCCTTTATTTTCATCAACCAGCACCAGGCTCAGTGTGCCAGTTCTGGTTGTGGAAATACAGTCGACAAAATAAGTAGGGATCCCCTGCATTTTCCATGACCAGCACTGGACTTTAGTGGGTGTGTAATGCCACAGCTGGGGTACCCTTCCCTTTCCCTTTCACCGGGTCACCTGGCCAAAGCATTCACACCTGACCACTAGTCAGCCCAGGCCAGGGATCCCTATCAAGGTGGGAACCCACTAATAAAGGGGTTCAACCTCTCCAGGGAACCCCAGGCTTGGGCTGATAGCCCGGGACTATCACTGGCACTCCTGGATGGTGAGTGCTGGATTGATTGTGTGAAAAGAAAAAATAGAATGATTAATATTGTTCTTTACTTGAGAACTAGAGGACCGTGCAAGAAATTCTTGTATGCTGCTACTTGGAGAAATACAAGTATCAGTATTGCAGGGTATTAAGGGCCTGCTTGTATCTCTAGTTCACCTGCAAAATAAATAATACAATAAAGACACGATACATACCGTGAAAGTCTAATTTTATTAAAATGTACATGCACACACACATTCACACTCACACTCATGCATACTCACCTACAATCCCTGTAGCCTATCATGTCAACCATCAGTAAAAAAGAAATATCCATACTCACCTATCCCTTGGTTCCGGTCCTCTTTGGTAAACAAGCAAACAGCAAAACCTGAGCCCACAGACAGGTACCATCCTCAAAGGACGGCACCTCGTGAATGAGGGCTCAGCCAATGCATTTCCCATAGAAAACATAACCTGAGCATTCATTGGCTGAGTGAGGTGAGCCTTCACCTCTCTCAGCCAATGAGCAGTTCCCACCATTGACTTCAATGGTTGGAACCGCTAACCTTTAGTAACTAAGTGGTTCCTGCCATTATGCCACAACATTATATCAGTTTCTACATTGTCAATTTCTACAAGTTGTATCTTGACAATCTATACATTTAGACTATGATCATGACCATGTCCACATTATTGTGTTGACATTCTGAATGTGGACAAAGGGCCTGATTCAAAACCGCTTGCTCTGACAGAGCGCTCGCTCTGAATCAGGGCAGGGCTTTTTTTTTTTTTGGGAGCAGCCTCTTCACCGCTCGCATAGCTGTGGGTGACCACCCACAGCTATAGCGAGCGGCCATGATTATAGTCGCAATGGTCTTGACCAGCGCAACCATCGGGCATGTGACAATACCCTTGTGGTAGGGTCTCGGTCATCGCAAGCCCCAGAGAGCTTTCGGCTCTAACAGAGCTGGAAGCTCTCCACTGACATCACTTGTGATGTCAGTGGGGACACCCCCAAATGGCAGTCATTCTCATGGGAATGCCTCAGTTTGGGCAGCGACCCCCCCGGCCCGCCCACCAAAGGGGGCGAGCTGTCACTCAACATCGACAGCTCATCCCCTTTGGTGCGAGACCCTGGAGCGACAGATTGCCCATCACTAGCCGGGTCTCGCGCATGCGCACGATGGAGCCGGCTCCATCGTGCGCATGCGCTGTGGGCCACCATCGTCCCATTTGTGAGTGCTCAGCACTTGCGACCGGGTCTGAATCAGGCCCAAAGTGCATACCATTTGTAGTACAGCAGTCCGCAGCATGCTTGACATGGCAGAGAAATATTGGCCTGATTCAGACTTGGGAATAGAGAGAGATATCTCTTTCAACTGATCATCTTGGTGAAACCATGCTGCACTGCAGGTGGGGCATATTTAAAATGTGCAGAGAGATTTAGATTTGGGAGGAGTGTGTCCAAACTGACATCTAAATTGTAGAGTAATAATAAAGCTGTGCAGTATTTGTGGGCTACATGCAAAAGCAGCCAATATTTACCTGTCAAAGTCAAATAATTGGATATGATCACTGTACAATTATTATCTGATGAAATAGTCGTCTATGGTCGGATGACGTATTACTAGGATGCTACTTTGCGTTGGTGCAATCCGATGCGCTAAAATGTGTATCCACAACACACATACACTGATGCACATAATGCACACATATATATACATATATACACACAGACGCACATATGCGAATGCATACATATAAGATGGTTCCCACACAATATAGTTAATAACCAGGTTTATTAAAGGTATTTGTTAGCTAATAATTATAATGTAATATGTACTTAAAAGAGATCTAAGGTTCAGAATACAGTGGACATGTCATGTTTGGTATCATAGTAAATCCCTGTTTATTTGCAGACATCCGTTTATATCGGCGAAGGATTCACATCTTGCATTCGCTAGTTATGGATTATAGGGAGTTATTGGTTAGAATGCTATTACTTGTATGCAGTGTCTGTAGTCAGTTTTAACTAGTTCTTCAGCGGGAAGCTACACAAAGAAGCTGTTGGAAAACTGAGCCATTCCTCTGATGACACCGTATGAACTGGCCAATGACCAGATTGACCAGATGCAAGAACCAATGAAAACATACCAACTTTTCCCTTTGTTATCCTTGTAACCTGTACCGTATATATGCTGTGTGCTGGTCTCAGTGTTCAGTCATTCTCCATTTTGGGTGACTGCAGGATTCAGGATTGAAGGACTGCATACTGGGACCAGTAGCACATGCGTATGTATCGGCTTGTACTATGTTTAATTGCTTTTTATTCTAATTGTTAAATATTTCCCTGTTTACATAAATAACTTTTTGTTCTTTGGAACAACACAATTGGACAGGAAAGCAATTTTTTCTTTAGTGACTTGCAGTGCTAAATAGTGACTAGCGACTATTAGGAATCAATATACCCCACATGTAAAAAAAATATGTATTTACACCCCTTGCATTGCAATATGGTTTGTTCAGGTTCACAGTTGAGAGAGATATCTCACTCTATGCCCAAGTCTGAATCGGGCTCAATGTTACATAACATTGAAAATATAACTGGACATTTACATACTACAGTTTGAGTCTCCCATATCCAAAATGCTTGGGACCAGGGGTATTTTGGATAACGGAACATTCCATATTTTGGAATAATTGCATATCATAATGAAATATCTTGGGAATGGGATCAAAATATACACACAGAATGAATTTATGTGTTATATACACCTTATACATACAGCCTGCAGGTAATTTTATTCAATATTTTCAATAATTTTGTGGCTCAAGCAAAGTTTGTGTACAGAAATGAAATTCATTTATGTTTCATATACACCTTGTACACACAGCCTGAAGGTAATTTTATACAATATTTATAATAATTTGTGCCTTAGACAAAGTTTGTGTACATTGAACCATCAGAAATCAAAGGTTTCATTATCTCAGTCATGCCAAAATTATTCCTTATTTCGGAATATTCCGTATTCGGAATATTTGGATATGGGAGACTCAACCTGTATAAGGAAATATGACTTATTTGATGTAATCGTTAATGTTTATGCAATGTGTACTATAATCCATTTGCTAATTTTAGACACTTTAATATGCTTCAATGGAATGACAATGCTTTAAATACTGTATGAATGTAAAATGAAAGAGATGGGCAATAAATTGAGTCTTTAGCTTTTTCTAATTTATCTAAATGTAATCTAAAGTAGCAAAGCGGTGGATAGATCATGGTCAATGGACTGGAAAATCAAACTATAACAGTGTAGAACACAATATTATATTGAAGTAGCCATTATCATTGATTACACTCATTTGTGAATCTTGCATGCTTACAATAAGATCGTGTAACATGGAAAGAATACATAGAATATTTATACTTTTGAAAGATTTTAACAGTGAATTAGATGCTCTCTAGGGATTTGTTTACATTAAATTTTTAAAGGAAACATTTCCATTTTGGTTACCAATATATGTATTTACTGTATGTTCTCCTATCTGAACTGCTTTTGTCTTTAAATCTACTGTACTTAATACGTATTTTGCATTGTGTATGTAAAAATTATATTATAGCATGAACACATTGTATAGTGAAAACACTATAATGTACCATACATTACGACTATCTTTGTTTCGTGGGTCTTATTTGTATATGTTAACTTTTTTAAGATTATTTTCACTAAAACTAAACATTTAATTTTCAGTGGATCTCATGTAAATCATAATACCCAATATTACTGTGCTTCTTTGTGTGTATTTTTTTTTCAGTTGGTCAGTTGATTTGGTCAGAGCAGAGATACATTCTCGAGATATATCTTTTATTAAATACATTGTTGAATGTATTAAAAATGAAAATGTATTAAGGACCTGAATCAGAGATGGACGCTAATGCGATCACAGCTGCGATTCCACATGGAACGCACCTGTGAAACTATGTTAACAATTCCAAAGAGCACCCAAGCATAAGGACTCCTGCCTCTGCCTTCTCACATGTGTACGATGTTGCTTACCTGCGTAAGTATCGCTAACATTCACAAACTTCAAGCGGCCATCTTGCCCTTTTGGTAGGTCTGACCTGCTGCAGATCTGGCAGCTCACCTGACACACAGAGCTGCACAGGTGATCACAAAGGCTAATTTATGCACACCCATGTAACGGTGTTCAGACGGTCAGACACACCTGCATTTTTATGACCACTCCCCATTACCACCCCAAAACTCTGACAGCCTATCACTCACTTTGTGATGGATTCCTCTGTGCGATCGATTACATACACAGATCTCCCTATCTGCATATGTAATAACCATTGTGTTCATCTCTGGATCAGGCCTTAAATCTGGTGTTATTTGCAGCATATATTACTCTGGCAACCAGTCAACTGGTCCACTTTCAGAAGGTTGACAATCAGACTGTCAACACCAGAATGTCATCAGATTCTGAATGTCAACAGTCAGAATGTCAACACAGTTATTAGGTTGACAACCAATATGTTGATATGCATTTAAGTGAACAAATTCATTTTATTGACATTTAACTTCTTGACACCTAAATATCGACATATGTTTTTTTGGGTGAGTTTTAGGGGTAGGGGTAGGGTTAAGGTAAGGATTAGACTTAGGGCTAGCTTTAGGGTTAAGGGTTAGGTTTAGGGTTAAGGATTGGCTAAAATTGGCAAAAAAAAGTTGTAATTTTGGTGTCAACATGCTAAATGTCTACATTCTAACCATGTCGACAATTTATTCCAGAGGATCTAAGTATATGTTGACATATTGGTTGTCGACTAAATGGCCATGTCAAAAGAACCTGTTGACATTCTGGTGTCGACCTTCTGAATGTAGACAAGTCATACCACACACATTTCTTTATAGTGCTCACTGACACACTGCTGCCACTAATGAGGAAATGCTCACTCCTCAAACAGAAGCCACGATTCAATTCAAATCGTTGCTGGCACTCCCAGAGCTATTCAATTTAGTGCGCTCTTTGGTTTGACTAAAGGATTTTTTCTTGCACCGAGGGTTCTTCTCCGCATCCCTGGGCTGTGGGTACGAGTGTAATAAAGTGTTAAATAGTAGTAAACTATTGTATTTATAGTGGAACTACAGGTACCAGCATGCCTGCCCTTTGGTGCTTATGGAACTACAAGTGCCAGCAGGCGGCCGGCACCCGTACCTCTACTGTAAAATAAATAGGTAAATAAAGACACAACACTCACACCATATACAATAAAATTTTATTATATACCTACCTATCCCATTCACACATTCTTACCTGCTGCCAGATGTTCACATCCACTTGTTCCATGTAGAAATCCTTGTCAGGAGCCACCAACCAATCAGCTCGATCTGTGAATATATATATATATATATATACACCGTGAAAATAAATTGCGACACTCCAGAAACTGAAGTTAAGAAACAATCTGTATTTGGCAATCAACTGCCGACGTTTCAGAGCATTAGCTCTTTTATCAAGGCAGCCAAAATACATAGATTAAATTGCAAAATGACAAACAAGTAATACATAAATTCTTACCTAGTGGTACTAGTGGTCCCTGGTCTGCTGCAGACCGGGCAGCACGTGTCCACGCCGAGGCCGGAGTCCCGGTCATGATGACATCAGCCAGCCGCGACCTGGTTGCCATGAAACCTGGCAGTTTCTCCCTGGTCTGCTAAACAGACCACAGCATTGTACAAACATAAAGAGCATAATGTATAATCTTAAAGGCATGCACTCCATTGTCCTCAACTAGAACATACTTGTTATGTACAATACTATGTGTTAAATGGACGTGCAACTCCCGCTTCACAATCGACAATGAATACATGAATAATGTGGTGGCAAATCATCTGCCCGGGGGAATAAACCACAGGACATCTACTAATAAATGAGTATAGTGCCTAATGGTATATCTATAGAGCAAGGGGTACCATTATATCATCATCACATCAGAGTAATAAATCATAATTGTGGGATATACTTATACACATTATCTATACATTATCATATTGCTACACAAGTGTCATGTATGATGTTACTAAAGTTATCATCCCTGAACTATAATCATATATGTTAACTACATGTTCAATGTGCATGACTGACTCTTGTCTAAATGGTATTCCAATTGATTTTTTCATTAAGACCATGAGGTGCAATAGTGTCAAGTTCATGAATCCAGCGAGCCTCCAGTCGCAATAAGTTACTTTCACGGTCACCTCCCCTGATGGAGATCTGTACCTGATCTATAACCATATGTTTCAGGGAAGACAGCACATGTCCCACTTCAAAGAAGTGTCGGGGCACCGGTTGTTCGGAACTGCCCCTGTTAAAGGCCAGTTTGATTGCTGACCTGTGTAATGCCATTCTTTCTCTAATAGTACGGATGGTTTTACCAATATAATAATAGCCACAAGGGCAAATGATGGCATAAATGGCATGGGTAGACAAACAGAACATATATGGTACTTTTTATCCTTGTGGGGAAGCTTGATGGAATTCCCCATAATCATGTGCTTACATGTAGTACACTGTAAACATTTGTAGCATCCTGGCGGCCTTTGTAAAAAAGGAACTGTTGATGTTTCTACTTTGGAAAACCCCGTAATGTCAGTATGCACTGCTATGTCTCTTATGTTACGGCCTCTGGTATAACAGGCCAGGGGTTTCTTATTCCATAGGCTAGGTAAGTCCTTATCCGTTGCTACAATAGGCCATAGTGCCCAACTGGCTCGCTGGACAACTGGACTAGACATTTGAAAATTTTGTTTCCAAGGGATGATATCCTTGTGTGGTTTGGTTTTTGGTTGTAATAATTCTTCACATGAGATTTGCAGCACTTCATCTTTTTGCCATCTCAACTTTGTTAGATTATAACCTTGAGTCATTAATTTGTCAATGATTTTATCCAGTTCCATACTGGTATTAGAAATGTCACTTGAAATTCTGGATACTCTAAGCATCTGCGATTTAGGCAGCCCCTGCTTAAGTGGTTTTGGATGGTAACTGCTTGCCAGCAAGAGTGTATTGTGGTCTGTGGGTTTGTTATAAACTTCAGTACCTAATCAGCCATTCTCCATGGTAATTTGTACATCTAAATAATTCATGGTATTACCACTATGTTGGTAAGAAAGCTTAATTGGGGAACATGGCTATTAATTTGCATCATCAAGATCTCAAATTGATCTACCCCTCCAGTCTGTCGAAACTGGATTATTGGCTGAGACAAGATCTGTTTAAAATTGAATCGCAGTGACACCATTTTGCGAATGGCCGCCTAAGCGCCATTTTAGATAAACTCACACTTTAGTACATGTGGCAATAATACTATTAGCATCATGCGATTGCATCTGTGACCATCGCCATAAGTTACGGCGATTCACCAAAAGCCCATTTCATGACTTTACGTAGTTTAGGTGTTCTGAATAAAGTGCATATTATTATAATTTCCCTAAAGGATATATTGCATTTAGCTAGAACAGAGCAAATGGCCACCTGATAACTAGCCTGTGTAGATAAGCTTCCTGGATAACGTCTGCTCTCACTCCAGGTGGCCCGGCTAGAATACACACCTTACATTAGCAAGCTTCCTGCAATGAAATAACTTCAAAGCCAAGAGTGTTATCTTAGGTTTGGGTCTTGTAGCTGGGCTAATTTGCATTCACACAAGAGTCTGGAAGAACAAAGGACTTTTTCTTTTGAGCCTGGGAAAGGTGGGGGCTGCTGAGAGAGGGGGCATGTGGAACTATGGCTCAGCATTTCACACTGCTAGGTGTTCACTTAGTAAGTGAGATTTAAGTGCACCATTTCTCATACACACATTAATACGCACAATTGCGCTGGTAACTAATCGCATATTAGCGAATGCATAAGACCTTGTATGGAACTGCTGTTTTATTAGCTTTATGCGCACGCATCTGCCCCAAGTTAACTAGCGTCCTTATATCAAACCCCGCATACTCACCCATTACATATTCACACATAAGGTTTAATAAGCTTTAAAGTATAAGATTTAAACGGGTTCAGTTAGTATAAATGCTGTGAAATAAAAATATTTGATAACTAAGGTTTTTACATGTGAAGAAAGCCGTGTTTGGTTTTGTATTGATGCGTACTCTTTCAACAGAATTCCGGTATTATCAGTGTGGGGATCACATCATGCATTCTCAACTTATGGACCGCAGAGACTTCAATCAACAAAATGTATATAATATGAACAACTGTTAGGATGTTGCAGGGGGCGGGAGGGCAGAGACCCCCAGTTGTTGGAGGCTGGGTTGAGTCTATTTGAACCAGTCTGTTAAATGCTCTGTAACAGATGCTTCCCCCATGGGAACCAATGGCATAAGCAACAAACTTCTCTATTGTCTTGTCTATTCTGGGGGTGGTATAAATGTGTGCTCCAACACTGGGTTCTTAGTCTTCTTGCTGAACGCTGAGGGACGAGGGGTTTCTTGCTGATGCCTAACATCTGGACCAGAAAGCGCTGCGTATGTATATTGTACTTGGGTCTGTATAATTCCTTTGCACCGAATTGTGTCTGGATCAATAGCGCGTAACTGACTGTACTGTTACCTGAATAATACTTGTGCTTTGGAACCACAGATTCCAGGTCTTAAGTCTTTATTTACTGTATGACTGCGTATGCAAATTAGCGTCATCCTTAGAGGTTTATAGGTAGGATATTAGAAGGTAAATATTGGAGACTTGTTCCTTAAGAAGAAAGCTATGCATCGCTTCAAGTCCTGCCTGATGTGGGATGGATGTGTATAAGCTGTTGACATCCATGACACTCATTAATGTGTTCTGAGGAATATCCATGATAGTTTGTTCTGCTAGTAAGAAACTGGTAGTGTCCTTAATAAATGTGGGTTGTTTCATAACCAGAGGATGTAAGATGGAATCCAGAAACTTTGAAATAGGCTGATAGAATTTCTAGCCGATATGATAGGTCGGCCCGGGGGAGATACAGAATCCTTGTGGATTTTAGGGAATGTGTAATAAACTGGGACGATAGGATGATCTTGGCTCAGGGCCTTCCTGAGTTTTTCCGAAATAAGCCCCTGTTGTGTAGCTGTATGGAGAGTTAAATCAAGTTCATGTTTGAATTCCAGGGTTGGATCCTTGGACAAAAGATGGTAGTTATCACTATCCGACAATTGGCATGTACATTCTTGTTGATAAACTAACAGGTCTTGAATAACAATAGCTCCGCCTTTATCCGCTGGACGAATGATTATATCATGATAAGACCCCAGATTCTTTGAGGGCAGTGTACTCCAAATTAGATAGATTAGGATGTTGTTGCTTAAGAGTATGGGTATACCTAATAACTGCTTCATCCACCAGTCTATTAAAGGTTTTTAATGAAGCGTTAAAAGACTGAGGATCGAACTGGGAATGACTACGAGATATGATAAAATCATTATGGGGCTCCTGGATATGGGTGGGTAATTGGTTCTGAAAGAATTCTTGGAGACGTAATTTACGTGAGAACCGATGAGCATCTAACTTCCAAGTAAAATCATCATGGAAGGACGTAGGGACAAAAGTCAAGCCCTTATTAAGGACCTGTGTTTCTTCAGCTGTTAGGACACGTGCAGAAAGATTGTAGATTAAGTTTTCTTTCAGGAGGGTTGCCCTCTTCTGCTTTTGGTTTTGGTGTCCCCTGCGGGTGGGTGGCCTGTTGTCACCGGTTCCTCGGGGGGATAGGTAGGCACCTCTAAAGGGACCACAGCGGGTTCAGGTGTATCATCAGAGTCCCTGATACCGAAATTGCTATCACTATTGGAAGTTTGAATGTCTCTAGATTGTTTTTCTCTATGTTTTCTCCAGCTTGCTCTCTGTCGATTAGATCCCTGAGTACCTGAGCGTGGATCAGACCCCGTGAGCAACCTGTAAACTCGATTTTCCTCATAGTCGTTAATGACTACATATTGTTTTTTTTTTTTAAATTTAATTAGTTCACGACGATAATTGTCACATTGTTGATGTATTTTTTGGTACCACCCTCGGCTACCATCCTGTTCCAAAGTTGTTTCATGTTGTAATTCAAATGCTCCAATTTTCTCTTTAGTGGTCTTAAGTTCTCGGCTTGCTTCTGTTATCACTAATAACATTAGGTCCATGCTACATTTGTTAAGAATACTAATCCATTTATGGCAAAAGTCCGGGTTGTATCGTCCAATCGTTGGCATATTTCGGACTCTAAAGCCCCGTGGGATCATTTGGTCTCTAAAGTATTCTGATAGTGAGATGCCGTGAAGAAGAAAGTCAATTTCACGTTTCTTTATTTTGAGAAATGGTTGCATTAATTCTTCCAAGCCTTGAACACTATAGCAATAGGCCACTGGTCCTTAAAGAGTATATCCTGGGCATCTTCATCCATGTAACTGTGTACACTGCCTTTTGTGAGAAAAATACCCCTGCATCCAGCAGGGTCTCCTGTTGCCACAGGCGTTGATGCTTTATCCATTTTAAGATGGTAGTAATAGTTGCTGTGAATGGGACACCCCTATTCCAAGGGTAACAATGAATTAATAAATAAGTCCAAACTGGTGCCTCATCCCGGGTGGGAAATGAATCCCAATAACATAAACTGTACAAGCGGACTAGCACTCATGATGAAGAATAAATAATGTAGATGATAGGGGTGCCTTCAGCTAACATAAGATGCACTGTGAAAATAAACTGTGGCACTCCAAAAACGGAAACAATCTGTATTTGGCAATCAACTGCCGACGTTTCAGAGCATTAGCTCTTTTATCAAGGCAGCCAAAATACATAGATTAAATTGCAAAATTAGAAACAAGTAATACATAAATTCTTACCTTTAATAGGTACTAGTGGTCCCTGGTCTGCTGCAGATCGGGCAGCATGCATCCACGCCGAAGCCGGAGTCCCATCATAAATTACCAGATACGTTCTGTTCTAAACTGTTTGTCTACCCATGCCATTTATGCCATCATTTGCCCTTGATGCTATTATTATATTGGTAAAACCATCCGTACTATTAGAGAAAGAATGGCATTACATAGGTCAGCAATCAAACTGGCCTTGAACAGGGGCAGTTCCGAACAACCGGTGGAACGACACTACTTAGAAGTGGGACATGTGCTGTCTTCCCTGAAACATATGGTTATAGAACAGGTACAGATCTCCATCAGGGGAGGTGACCGTGAAAGTAACTTATTGCGACTGGAGGCTCGCTGGACTCACCAACTTGACACTATTGCACCTCGTGGTCTTAATGAAAAAATCAATTGGAATACCATTTAGACAAGAGTCAGTCATGTACATTGAACACGTAGTTAACATATATGTTTATATTTCAGGGATGATATGTTTAGTAACATCATACATGACACTTGTGTAGCAATATGATAATGTATTGATATAGTGTGTATAAGTATATCCCACAATTATGGTTTATTACTCTGATGTGATGATGATATAATGGTACCCCTTGCTCTATAGATATACCATTAGGCGCTATACTCGTTTATTAGTAGATGTCCTGTGGTTTATTCCCCCGGGCAGATGATTTGCCACCACATTATTCATGTATTCATTGCCGATTGTCAAGCGGTAGTTGCACGTCCATTTAACACATAGTATTGTACATAACAAGTATGTTCTAGTTGAGGACAATGGAGTGCATGCCTTTAAGATTATACATTATGCTCTTTATGTTTGTACAATGCTGTGGTCTGTTTAGCAGACCAGGGAGAAACTGCCAGGTTTCATGGCAACCAGGTCGCGGCTGGCTGATGTCATCATGACGGGACTTCTTTTGAACCTTCATTTCCAGCTAGTGAGCACTCTTCCTCAAAAGGTCCTATATTATTTTTTCATTTTCCACATTTCAAAATAATACATAATTGATTTGCCAATAAAATTCTTTTTGTCAGTATATTATTAATAAAATATAGTCTGTAATGGAGTTTGCAACCCTGATGAGTCTGCAGCTCCTTCTTTGTCAAATGAGCGAATTTGCTGTTTTAACATATTATTTTTAACTTTTATTTATAAGGTGCCACAATGTGTCTGCAGGACCATATATACACAATATACCCCTGAGGAAGTTCAGAGGGAAGAAACGCATTGGAACTGATTCTCATAACCCCCATTAGTGGACTGTCATCTGCTACATTACCATAAGATAAGCGTTCAACATTTTTTTAAATTTATTTTAAGTTTGTTGGTTTTATTCGGTCATTGTGCTTTATGTATGGTCTAAATTAAAACATATTCAAAGAGAATTCTCTCCATTTCTGGTCTGAGGTCTTCCATTTGTTGTCACATGAAGCCAGACTGTTACTGAGAATGACCTGAGGAACAGAGGAGTGACATCGTTCATTCATTGTTTTACGCACATTGTGGTACGCAGATATATTTACGTCCAGTGATGTTTCTATTTGTTATATACAATACTACACTATATACAGTATGTTCTTTTGATGGGCAAAAATTTGCAAGCCCATATTTAAGGTGATCCTAAAGGTGTATCCCGTGGAATCTTGGAAAGTGTTATCGGTTCAAGTTACCTGACCATTGAAGTACTGCCTGACTATCAGATAAGCTCTTGATTGTTTATTTTTGGTACGCATACTACTTATCCATTTGAGCACAGATTCATTTGTTTCTAAAATATTACACTATTAGGCGCACGTTTTTCATTATTATTTTTATATATATATATATATATATACATACTGTGTATATATATATATATATATATATATATACATATAGTCACGAATAGCCATATAAATGGAAAACCTGATGTTTTGCTAATTGTTTCACTGTTGCACAGTCCTAAACAAATTGGTAAATAATATCAAAAAAGCCACACTAAGTCTGCAGACATTGATTGAAGAAAGTATAATGTGCTATTATATTTGTGCAGCTTTGCCTTAAATGCTTATATCTAAATGACAGTCACTGGTTTTATTAGACTGTTGGTATAGTAATAGATACAGTGCATTGATAAGCAATCCAAAGGAGTTTCCCAGCTGTTAGAGGTAGTAAGTGTGCAGTTACCCAGTCTGGTAATGGGTCCACAAGTGAGAAAATTTCTACTTGTAATCAGATTGCAACAAACTATTGATGGTTCCAAATGAGTATATTAATTGTGGGCCTGATTCAGAGATGGACTTTAATGTGCTTGCAGCTGCGATTTCATATGGAACGCAGCTGTGAAAATACGCTAATGGTTGCAAAGATCACTGAGCATAGGGACACCCACTGCTGCCTTTTCATCTGCGTACGACGTCACTTACGTATGTAAATATTGGTAACATCGACTCACATCGAGCAGCTATATTGCCCTTGTGGAAAGTCTGACCAGCCACAAACATTGCAGCTCTCCTCGCATACAATTTCATTGGCTAATTTATGCACGTGCATAAAACGGCGTTCAAGCAGTCAGACACACCTGTGTTTTTCTGACCACTCCCCGACAAGGTTTGCAAGTGGCTCAAAAATCAGCAGTGATCTTTTCCAAGCTAACAGTCCAGTAGGAAGTGTCCAGGCAGTATACAAAGCAGGTATATTAGGTGGAGGGTAACAGTACTCACTGGTGAGTGATGGAGATTGTCTACCTGTAGCAGTGATATCTGGTATAATGTTCTCCACCTGATAAAGTCTGGTATAATGCCAAATGATGCTATATTAATCTAAGCACATGTGTAACAAGACACTTTGAACAAACCTCTCTGGCTATGAAGCCACTGATACATTAATAAGGCACCTGATTTAAAGATGTACACAAATGCTGTTGCAGCTGCAAATTCATAAGCAGTGGCTTTGCAAAAATATGCAAATGTTGCAGCTGCCGTGATTTGTATTGATACGCCCCTGAATTTGTATTGAGACTCCCACTGGCTGCTTCACAAATCCAAGTGACTGCATACAAAGATGCAGCATTGGTTGTAGATCAGTCGATAATTGTTCTTCTGAGTAACCCTATGGTTGCGCAGAATGGACGTGGGAATTGAGACACCTGAGTAATTTTAACTGTCTAAGGCAGTGATTTCCAACCTCGGTCCTCAAGGCATACTAACCATCCTGGTTTTAGCGATATCCATGCTTGGTATACAATCGGGAAGCCGGCTGCCTTAATACAGGCAGCCGGCTTCTCAACTGTCATATCCCAGCGAGGCTGAAATGCCGGGTGTCTAGATGTAGACGCCTGACATTTCCCCGATGCCGGGAGACCGGCGCCCGACATCCCGATCAAAGGGATGCCGGGCACCGCGAGCGGACAGCCACAGGGGGGAGGGTTAGGTTTAGGGACTTAGGGTTAGGCACCTCCCCGGGAGGGTTAGGGTTAGGCTAGGGGGAGGGACGGTTAGGGTTAGGCACCCCTGGGGGGGACAGGGTTAGGCACCACCCCCCAGGGTATTTAGGATTAGGCAGCAAGGAAGGGGGGGTTAGGGTGAGGCACTTAGGGGGGGATTAGGGTTAAGCACTTGGGGGGCAGGTTAGGGTTAGGCACCCCTAATGAGTGTTAGGGTTAGGGGGTTAGGTTAGGTTAGTCAATACTTACCTATCGACGATCGGGATTTCCAGCACTGTCGGGCTTCCGTTGCCTGGAACTCTGCTGTGGTCAGCCAGGCGCTGCCGGGAATCGAACCGCCGGCCATTCGGCTGGCGGTATTTCATACCGTTTCCCCATGCTTAAGCTCAGATGGTTGCATGAAAATAACTGAAGTAATAATTATGTCACCTGTGCTCAAGCATGGCTATCCTTAAAACCTGGACTATTAGTGTGCCCTGAGGACTGTGGTTGGGAATCCCTGGTATAAGGGATCACAGTCACAAGCTAAGATATGCCCTGAAAATGCTTGTGACACGTCTGCATTTGAGTCACAACAACCCCTCCCCCCAATACTGTCTACAAATGGTCCCTGTCTGTCAATCACTTTGCAAGTAAACACTCACTACAAGGAACAACGGTAATGAGACTTGATGCATGCACAGTGCGACTCAAACTCATGTGTAGATCACCAATAATTGCTCAACTGAAAATATCGGCATTGTGTCCATCTCTGAGTCAGGTCCTAAATATTGGTAAAAAGACATGAGCTCACTGAATTCAATCAACCCCAATAACCTTCACAACAAAGGCTAGCAATAAAAGTTGTAAACAATAAAAGAACAGGTCATCATCTATTAATAAACAAGAATACAGCTCTTCTTTCATTCATTTCAGAGTCTGGTGACTGTATTATCTATGGATAATTACTATGTACTAAGAAAAAAGAATATAGCCCTTTCTGCATACAGGGAGCTTTGTATAAATTATGACATTTCCAATTACAATTTAATGATTCTACTGTTCAAGCAAATAATTTGACAAAAAAAATGTGCAAATGAGACAATGCATGAAATTAATATATGAAATTAAATACATCAAAGTGAGAACATTTCATTAACACTGAACATGACCAATCAGGAGGAGATTCAGTTATTATTATGCCCCAATAGCCAGTCTTGTTTTGAGAATTGATCTATTTACCAACAATGTGCCAATGTGCAGAATACAGAAATAGCCATGCAGCAATTAGCTGATGTAACTAGCATATTAGACAATGAAAACATGTGTCTAATAGATTGTTCTGGTTGTTTGCAATTTGGATTGTGTTTGTAAATAATATCCACAGTATGTGGAACCATAATAATGTTACAAAAATATTGGTAACGGAACGAGATCAGGGTTATCATAATTTTAAAGATGAAAAATGGGATACCCAAATCAAGCCAAATTTATTCACACCAAAAAACAAATCTTTGCTTCTTTTGAGTCCACTTCCCACTAAACCTGTTTATCCAGGTGTATCATACATACATAAAATACAGGAAAATAAGTATTCCAATTGCAAGATTTCCAGACAGAAAAAATTAGACCATTCTAGAAATATTAGAACTTTAGCATTTTTTACTTACCCCTTTGTTCATATTCATAAGTCAACCTTCAGAACATATACCCCTCTTAAGATGTTTTATCCCCAAGAGGATATTATAAATAATTTATGGAGCTTCAACACAATTTGGTCTGATTCTGAGTTGGTAGCAAAGCAAGAAAAAGCCAGTAACTTTTGCACCTGGACAATCAGGTTATTATTGTGCAAAGTATTGCACAGTGATCTTTGTTTCTGGGCAGATTGGGGTTGGGTATGAGCAGATTGGGGTGAAATTGGGGTGGATTGGGTGTGGGGACTATTTTGAAACCAATTTGGCATGTGTAAATGTTGGGTGGTATGACTGTACAGGTGCAGGAGATTACATGTGAGATGTTTATTTCACATGTAATCTCAGAGATAATGGTGGATGGACCTTTATCTCTGAAAGGTCAAAGAGAAATGGTCAGTGCATGTAACTTTAAATAAACATCTAACATGTCATCTCCTGCACTGGGTTGGGTACAGGATGTTGGCGCTAGGGAATTACTCTCCTTACCCTACCCCTAACCTCTCCCCTAGTGTCTAAACCTAACCTACTCTACACCGCATCCTTACCTAACCCTCCAATCCTAAGTGCCTAACCCTTCCCCTAATGCCTAAACCTAACCCAAACCCTCCCTGTAACCCCAGTATTTACCATCAGGATGCCAGCAGTTGGTATGCCAGTGCCATGATTCTGACAGGTTTCAGGATATCGGCGCCAGCATTCTAATCACCGGCATCCCGACTCTCAGAATTTTGACCATATTCCCCCTGCACTATATCAATAAGATAAATTGCAAAACAATCTGAATTCTGTTATTAATAATTGATGCTTCAAACACAGTCAAACCCACCAAGAAACAATGACTGATAAAAGCTGTTGCTTTGTAAATCTAACCTAAAGTCGATTTACCAGAATAGAATAAGGTCTATTCTACCACAGAATACTGTATATATAATCAAATTTATATTTTGATCCAGAGTAAGATATCAAAATAAATGAAACATAATGGTTTGGCTGCAGTCAACAAAAAACTGTATTGATCTTGAAAAAATATTATTATGCAATGTTTATTCTAAATTGGAAGCATGATTGGAATAACATAAAAATTAGTAACATCACATTTATTTTATATGAAGTTTGCATTTTTAGAGGGCAATTATATAATTACTATATTTTATGTTGACAATTCTCATTTTAAATAAAATAGCTCAAATAAATTTTTTCCTCCAGAGGTGAAGAATAACTATTTTAAGAATTCTGTACAAATGAGACATGTTTCATATACTTAATGCAAGACATTAGAGATAATCCCTGTCTGGCCTTTAATAGCAACATTAATCATAACACACTCAATTAATAATGTTGAATTTTATTAATATAATCCCCTCAGCCTTCATGAATCGTATTTAAAGTTTGTTAAACTGAGCATGACTTTCAATTAGCATATTTTTAATAAAAAATTCTAGATGCTTAACAAGGAGGAGGGGGTGTGCTATCACACTGTGTAGCATAGTTTACATTCATACCAAAATAAGAAGAGGATTAAGATTTAATACCTAATTTAGTAATCCTATCAAGTTCTTATTTAGCAATATTTACAGACCCTTAGAAGCATAATTTCATGAAATACAAACTGTTACTTTTAGGTATGACCCAAATGCACATTTGAGATCAACCTCAAATGTTATATATTTTTTTTAATATATGAACATTAAATATGTATAGATATTATATTACTGTATTGATTGCCTTTAAAACAAAGTCACAGTAGCATATGTGAAAAGAACTCTACTTGGCAAGGAACAGAAGGAAGGTGCTAAGTCTGGTGAGAGGTGGACAGAAAAAGGAGGATTTTATCCAGTTACGTATAGGGTAGTAATTTCAGCAGTTACAGGGTACAGTATATTCATTGTATTGCATATTATGGTGCATTTTGAGTTAGTGAAAATCAGAAGGTCTAGTAGCACTGGTATTGTGCACAACTGATGCATGGCATACCTCCCAGCACTACTTCCAATATTTACATAAGCTAAGAAAGCCTCACCCTGATCCATACAAGCAGGGGCGCCTAGAGGTGGGGAGCATTTACAGATTACATGGGTCTTCTTAGGGGATTGGGAAAGCAGGGGAGGTGTAATTGTATTGGGGTGTGCAGATTGGGACATTTGGGAGATTTGACTTTGTTCCATATTTGAAAGGTAAATGGAGCTAGATGGCAACTTAAATAGAAAACTTTCTTACCTGTATCAGAGACTTTGAGCATAGAACACTCACACAAGCTACTTTTGTGGCAGGCCAGAGAGCATCAAGCCATGGGTCATGCATAAGCATTGTGTCACCAACAGGGCTGGCCCTACTATTAGGCAGGCTATGTGGCTGAGTGGAGTGCCACACTGAGGAGTGTGCTGCTGTGCAGCAGCCCAGCATTCAACACCGCCACAGTCAGTGATAGTGATTCACTGTCACAGTGTCACTGCTGTGCCACTGCTCATAGGAGGCTTGGCACTGCATGTTAGGCATGTTAGAGTGACGTTATAGAGGCAGAGCCAGTAAAGACACAACTTGTATGTCCATGGTGCACACCAAGGTCCCTGGCAGGTAAGTGTTCTGGAGCTGTTGTCTCTCAGCCACACCATTGCCTCCACTGTGCGTCATATCTCAGCACACCATCACCTCCCCCCCGTGTCATCTCTCAGCCACACCATCACCTCCTCCCCCCGTGTCATCTCTCAACTCACCATCACCTCCCCCCTGTGCCATCTCTCAGCCACACATCACCTCCCCCACTGCATCACCTCTCAGCACACCATCACCACCCCCACTGAGTCATCTCTCAGCCACATCATCACCTCCCCCCATGCATGGGCTCTCAACCACACCAGCATCTCCGCCCCTGCGTCATTTCTTAGCCACACCATCATCACCCCTCCCCACATCGCCTCCCCCGTGTTGTCTCTAAGCCACACCATAACCTTCCCCTTGCATTGTATCTCACAGATACACACACATACTGACAGAGATACACACACAAACTGACACAGATACACATGCACTCACACATACACACAATGACACAGACACTGACACAGATACACACACTGACATAGATACACACACACTGTCACTGACACACACACACACTGACACACATCAATTGTTTTTAAAAGTCACCCCACCATGGCAGTCTGCCCCCCCTTACCCCTCCCCCCATGGCAGTTACCCCCCATGCAAAAAAACTATTCCTCCCCTGGCTGCTCCGGAGCAGAGAGAGCCCTGGGGAATGAAGAGTGAATTACTCTGTCATCCAGCAGCTCTAAGGATGGAATTACAGTGACTGCCAGGGAGGCTTCTGAAGCAGCTCCCCCTACAGGCAGCACCAGTAGGCACAGTTACAAGTGCCTACTGGTAAGTGACAAGTTTTCTTTGGTCCAGGTGCAATGGTGGCGGGGGGTGGGCGGTGCGGGTACAATGCCCTGGCCACCGGCGCCCCATCTGTTGGACCTTCCATGGCACCCAGGGCACATGCCCCGCTCGACCCCCCCTAGTTATGCTGGATTTAACTACAGATGTGTATCAGACAATTTTTACCTGTTTTAGCTTTGGTTATAATTCGTGACTAGTTTTGGTTTTGGATCTTTATCTAAAAATTATCAAAAAAACTAAGAATCACATGATTTTAGCCTTTTTTTGTTCCTATAGTATTAATTTGCACTAATTTTTAGTCAATTTTGACCACCTCACAGCTCACAATATGGTTTTCAGTATTTGAATTTGAAACTAGTTGAGAGTTGTCATACTTACTTCCTCTTGCAAAGGATTGTATAACAATCAGTTATTTTTATTAAATAGTAGTGTTCTTAGTCCCCTTCTAGGATGAAAATCCATCCCCAGCAGCAGCAGGCCTAGCACTGAAGGATTCTTCTAAGGAATCCTGTACAGGGAAGGAGCTACTGTACCTAGCCTTATAAAATTAGATGCAGGATTACCTCAAATCATTACTGTGGATATTGAGGATGAAGGTGTTGGTGGTAAAGATTGCAGATGCTGGGATCTAGCTGAACTTGAGAACTTGATGCTGGGCTGCTTGTTGTTACTTTTTTTAGCACCAGTTTCTGACATTGTCAAAAACTTTTCAGGAGTTTGCTGCAAATTATGTAACAGGGAGGAGGTTCCTAGATGGTTAATGTCCCTACCTCTACTTATCATGGTTTTACAATAGCTATAGATGACTTGATAATTGTTATCAGTATTTGCATAATAATAATTACACACATAAAAGGTGCATTTGTTGGTCCTATGACCAGGCATGACAATGGCCTTCCTCTTATCATGGCCAAGAGCTGCTTCCACTGGTGCCTGACTTACACAAACAACATCCTCATCCTTAACATCCTCATTCCACTTAGAAGTGGAATTGTTGCCCATAGCAACCAATCAGATTCTTGCTATTATCTTCTAGAGGGTCCTAGATAACTGATAAGTATGATCTGATTGGTTGCTATGGGCATAAAATACACTACTAAAAACTCACACTTTAGTAAATATACCCCTTAGACTCTGCTCAGGGATTTGTGACATTTCTGTTTCTGAATGCACAGTTTGTTCTACTGCCTTAGTGTTTTTTTTCCACCTCTTCTAAACTCTGAGTGATAAGGTCTTGCATCATCATGAGAGACAGAGGAAGATGTCTCACTGACACTTGTAGAACCATGACTCATAAATAAAGGCCAAGGGAAATGTGATCTGCTCAGTTTTGCAAAAAATATATTGTGAAAAAATCCCGGGGGAAGCCCAGTGATAATAATGCTTTACCTTCACATGAGGTTATTAGGGCTTTCCCGCAGTTCCCCAGCTCCTGCTCTGCTCTAACAGGCAGAATAGAGCTGGGAGCCAGCTCTTGTGATCAGCTATCTAAATAGACCACCAGCTGATTGCTTTAAAAAATTGTTTAAAAAAAATCTTACTTGCATCCAGGGATTGTTGATCGGTGCTCCTGTTATGTCCTTTGGTCAGCTGGTCTCCAGGCTCCTGCACTGTGACCCTGGTCAGCTGCTGCAATTGTAGTTGGGATATGGGGGGCGATCGCTGGGGGTAGCGGCAGCCGGTGGCAGCACATGCGCGGACACATACTGTATTTTTTGCGAAAAATACAGTGAAAAGTATGTGAAGTGGATTTGCAGGGTCAAAGCTTTATCACAAGCTCCTTTCCTGCATGCAATTTTTAATAGATCCTTGTGATGTATTTGAACATCACACTGCGATATTGAACAACTTTATCACAGCCTGAGATGCTTTTTGTGATAAATATTCCCCATAATCTTAACATGGGCAAACACAGTTTAAGGAAGATAATGAAGTAAGTTTGACTCGGATTCCAATAATTAACCACTTGCCTGGCACGGTCGTAATTTTCTGACCACACAAGGCAGTTCTTTAACTGTTCTGGATGTAAATATTTAGTTCAGTCAGATAAACATGAGGACGGCTGCAGGAAGAGAATCGTTCTGCAGCTGCTGCTCTCAGAGGAACCTTCCGGTCCCTCTGCTTGCCAGCACCCTCTCCCCCTCTGTCTGCTGTGCTGCCGATCACTGCTGATCGGTCAGCAAAGCAGGACCCCCTACCCAGCACCGGCAGAACTGAGCAGCCACTGGGGAAAAGTAATTTAACCTCCCCCTCACGCCCCTGACATACCTAGTTCCTGTATCCGCTCTCAAATTGAACTTATTGATGTTTCTGATGTTCCGATGGTGGTTTCCGATGTTTTGTTATTTGAAATACCTATTTTTTTTACAAATCTTAAAAAAAAAATCTTTTATTTATTTTTTTATGAAACCATTTTGGATAAGCTAAAATGGATGTTCAATCACCTAATTCACTCATAAAAAATGACAATTTTGGAGCGGTTTTGGGGAAAAAAAATCGTCAGTTAAGTGGTTAAGAATCCTGTAGGATTCTAGGTAAAAAAATGTTCATGCTATAAAATGCTAATGCTTCCTGGAATATAAAAGTAATGCATACAGTATTATTGTTTTATAGAAAACATACAAATTCAACTTCCTGGTTCCACTTATTTATAAAGTATGCTTCAGCTGTCGGTAAGGAGAGATCCGCTATCTGTGCTCTTTCTATAAATGTAGGTAAATATATTCATATATATGCTATAATACATTTGCTTCTCTTTCAGTCCTCTGCTCCTGCTAGTAGTTTAGTAGTTCAGCGAGTAGTAGTAAAGTAGTAGCTTTTTTTTTGATCTGTGATAGCTTTTCAGAATATCATCAATTTAGTGTTTTCCTTATCTAATGTATTAATGTTTCATTTATTTGTTAAAGCAAAACATTAAAGCCTAGTGGAAACAGACAATTGTGCACTTCAAGTGTTACTCCCAAAATAAATGTAAAAGTACTTTTTCTGTTATTATATCAACAAATATGATTGCCCCTGTTATAAGATAATTTAAGTGCCCCATAGTGATATAAATTGATTATAACTAGCCTATAATGAAAGCAATTAATTATAATGCCCCATTATGAATTAAATTATAGTGCCTCACTAATTCTCAAAATTAATTACAGTGCCCCCATTATGATAGAAATTAATTATACTGCAATGCAAAAATTCTTATTCTGATGTTATTGAAGGAGAATCTTTTATTCCTTGTGGAGAATTGAAAACAAAAACCCTATGTATGTAATGGGTTACTCTCAATGTGAGCCTGCTTACTGGTACTCCTTTTACACCAGAGCAAAAACCTGGGTCTTTGCTGGATCTACCCGGGTCGTAGCTCAGTGTAGAAGGGTCCCTGAAAAATAACCCAGGACAAGTGACCTGGCAATCCAACCCCGGTAGCTACCAGGGTTGGACCCAGGATAGACCCAGGTAATGGTGCAGTGTAAACGGCGCGACCCGGGTTATCCGACTTGGGTCATGCCTAAAATTAGCTGATTGGTTTATGTGGAGCAATCACTTACCACTTTTTATGAGCTCACAGGTTTAGCAGGGCAGACATGGGTTCAGTGTGAACAAGGTTGTCCTGGGAGTAACCCAGAGAGGTGCAGTATAAATGGGGTCTGATCTGGGTTGGAACCATGTCCAAAAACCCAGGTCAGACCCGGGTTTTTGGTGGAAAAGAGGTATTAATAACAGCCAGTCAGGAGTGGTCTTTTATGGTCTCTTAGCACTCTTTAGTGATGATGCAGAGTGAGTAGTGTGCCAGCTTGCAAAGAGTATCATGTTATTTTGTTCTGGGCATGACCAAAAACTGAATGCACACCTATGCGCTATTATGTACACCTACCAACATTCATTCCCCCCTCCACTAGTGTTTGTCTGATCCTTAACCCCCTCCCGCGCCGCATGCAACTTTTCTGCAGCTGCTCTAGTTGGTTGCCCACTGCAGTGCTGCTTCTCTTGGCCACGGCACTGTGCTGCTGTCATGGATGTGTGGAGTGGGGCCCAGGTGCAGAGGAGCCAGATGGAGGCAGAGCTGTCAGTGGTGAATGACAGGCTCCGCAATGGCTTGTGTGAGGACCTGCTGCGGCTGTGCAGCGGCTCTCCCATTAGCTTTTTTTTGTCCCAGTAGCTGTGTAGAGCTGCCCAATCAGAGCTGTGCTCCGATCATGGCAGCAGGAGTGGGTAAGTGTTGAGTGGCCGCCGGCTACTGCAGGGACCGGCCCAGCGGGAACCAGCATGGTGTCCCGGCAGACCAATCTGCCCCTGCCCAATCCCACCTGTAACTCTCAGCCTCATTTCCCCAGTCCCATTGTGTTTCTCAACCACATTCTCTCAGACTCAGTGTGTATCCCTCAGCCCCATTGCCCCACCCCAGCCTGTGTCTCAGCCCATGTGTGTCAGCCTCATTCCCCCCAGCCCCAGTGTGTGTCTCATCCCCATTCCCCAGCCTGAGCGTGTGTCTCAGCCCCAGTGTGTGTCCACCTCATTCTCCCCAGCCGCAGTGTGTGTCTCAGCCCCAGTGTTTGTCAGCCTCATTCACCCAGCCCCAGTGTATGTCTCAGCTCCATTCCCCAGCCCAAGTGTGTGTCTCAGCCCCATTCCACAGCCCCAGTGTGCGTCTGCCTCATTCCCCCCAGCCCCAGTGTGTGTCTCAGCCCCAGTGTGTGTCCTCATTTCCCCAGTCCCATTGTGTTTCTCAACCACATTCTCTCAGACCCAGTGTGTCTGTCAGACCCATTCCCCCAGACCTAGTGTGTGTCCCTCAGCCCCATTGCCCCACCCCAGCCTGTCTCAGCCCATGTGTGTCAGCCTCATTCCCCCCAGCCACAGTGTGTGTCTCAACCCCATTCCCCAGCCAGAGTGTGTGTCTCAGCCCCAGTGTGTGTCCACCTCATTCTCCCCAGCCGCAGTGTGTTTCTCAGCTCCAGTGTTTGTCAGCCTCATTCACCCAGCCCCAGTGTAAGTCTCAGCTCCATTCCCCAGCACAAGTGTTTGTCTCAGCCCCATTCCCCAGCCCCACTGTGTGTCTCAGCCCCAGTGTGTGTCAGCCTCATTCCCCCAGCCCCAGTTTATGTCTCAGCCCCATTCCCCAGCCCAAGTGTTGGTCTCAGCCCCACTCCCCAGCCCCAGTGTGTGTCTGCCTCATTCCCCCCAGCCCCAGTGTGTGTCTCAGCCCCAGTGTGTGTCCACCTCAATCTCCCCAGCCGCAGTGTGTGTCTCAGCCCCAGTGTGTCTCAGCCCCATTCCCCAGCCCAAGTGTTTGTCTCAGCCCCATTCCCCAGCCCCAGTGTGTGTCTCAGTCCCATTCCCCAGCCCCAGTGTGAGTCAGCCTCATTCACCCAGCCCCAGTATATGTCTCAGCCCCATTCCCCAGCCCCAGTGTGTGTCTCAGTCCCATTCCCCAGCCCCAGTGTGTGTCAGCCTCATCCACCCAGCCCCAGTGTATGTCTCAGCCCCATTCCCCAGCCCCAGTGTGTGTCTCAGTCCCATTCCCCAGCCCAAGTGTTTGTCTCAGCCCCATTCCCCAGCCCCAGTGTATGTCTCAGCCCCATTCCCCAGCCCCAGTGTATGTCTCAGCCTCATTCCCCAGCCCAAGCGTTTCTCTCAGCCCCATTCCCCAGCCCCAGTGTGTGTCTCAGTCCCATTCCCCAGCCCCAGTGTGTGTCAGCCTCATTCACCCAGCCCCAGTATATGTCTCAGCCCCTTTCCCCAGCCCAAGTGTGTGTCTCAGTCCCATTCCCCAGCCCCAGTGTGTGTCAGCCTCATCCACCCAGCCCCAGTGTATGTCTCAGCCCCATTCCCCAGCCCCAGTGTGTGTCTCAGTCCCATTCCCCAGCCCAAGTGTTTGTCTCAGCCCCATTCCCCAGCCCCAGTGTATGTCTCAGCCCCATTCCCCAGCCCCAGTGTTTGTCTCAGCCTCATTCCCCAGCCCAAGTGTTTGTCTCAGCCCCATTCCCCAGCCCCAGTGTGTGTCTCAGTCCCATTTCCCAGCCCCAGTGTGTGTCAGCCTCATTCACCCAGCCCCAGTGTGTGTCTCAGCCCCATTCTTCAGCCGCTGTATGTCTCAGCGCCTTTCCCCAGCCCCAGTGTGTGTCCGCCTCATTCCCTCAAAGCCCCAGTGTGTGTCAGCCCCCATGTGCCCTAGCCCCAGTGTGTGTCTTGGTCCCAGTGTGTGTCAGCCATATTCCACACAGCCCCAGTGTGTTTCAGCACCATGTCCCCCAGCCCCAGTGTGTGCCTCAAACCCATTCCCCAGCCCCAGTGTGTGTCATGGTCCCAGTGTGTGTCAGCCTTATTCCCCACAGCCCCAGTGTGTTTCAGCACCATGTCCCCCAGCTCCAGTGTTTGTTTCAAACCCATTCCCCAGCCCCAGGTTAGGTCTCATCCCAAATGTGTGTTAGCCTCATTCCCCCAGCACCTGTGTGCTGCAGCCCTGTGTCCTAGCTCAAGTGTGCCCTAGCTCCAATGTGTGCCAGCCTCATTCCCCCCCAGCACCTGTGTGTCTCAGCTGGTCCCCAACATTCATTTCCCCCTCCCCTAGTGTTTGTCTGATCCTTAACCCCCTCCCACGCCGCATGCAACTTACCTGCAGCTGCTCTATTTGGCTGCCCACTACAGCACTGCTTCTCTTGGCCATGGCACTGTGCTGCTCTCCTGGGTGCGTGGAGTCGGGTCCGGGTGCAGAGGAGCCGGATGGAGGTGGAGCTGTCAGTGGTGAATGACAGGCTCCACAATGGCTTGTGGGAGGACCTGCTGCAACTGTGCAGCGGCTCTCCCATCAGCTGCCCCTGCCCAATCCCAATCTGCCCCTTCCCAATCCCACCTGTAACTCTCAGCCTCATTTCCCCAGTCCCATTGTGTTTCTCAACCACATTCTCTCAGACCCAGTGTGTCAGTCAGACCCATTCCCCCAGACCCAGTGTGTGTCCCTCAGCCCCATTGCTCCACCCCAGCCTGTCTCAGCCCATGTGTGTCAGCCTCATTCCCCCCAGCCACAGTGTGTGTCTCAACTCCATTCCCCAGCCAGAGTGTATGTCTCAGCCCCAGTGTGTGTCCACCTCATTCTCCCCAGCCGCAGTGTGTGTCTCAGCCCCAGTGTGTGTCAGCCTCATTCCCCCAGCCCCAGTGTATGTCTCATCCCCCTTCCCCAGCCCGAGTGTTTGTCTCAGTCCCATTCCCCAGCCCCAGTGTGTCTGCCTTATTCTGCCAGCCCAAGTGTGTGTCTCAGTCCCATTCACCAGCCCCAGTGTGTGTCTGCCTCATTCCCCCCAGCCCCAGTGTGTCTCAGCCCCATTCTTCAGCCACTGTATGTCTCAGTCCCTTGTCCCAGCCCTGTGTCCCAGTTCCTGTGTGCCCTAGCTCCAATGTGTGCCAGCCTCATTCCCCCCAGCACCAGTGTGTCTCAGCTGGGCCCCAACATTAATTTCCCCCTCCCCTAGTGTTTGTCTGATCCTTAACCCCCTCCCACGCCGCATGCATCTTACCTGCAGCTGCTCTAGTTGGCTGCCCACTGCAGCTCTGCTTATCTTCACCATGGCACTGTGCTGCTCTCCTGGGTGCGTGGAGTCGGGCCCGGGTGCAGAGGAGCTGGATGGAGGTGGAGCTGTCAGTGGTGAATGACAGGCTCCACAATGGCTTGTGGGAGGACCTGCTGCGACTGTGCAGCGGCTCTCCCATCAGCTGCCCCTGCCCAATCCCAATCTGCCCCTTCCCAATCCCACCTGTAACTCTCAGCCTCATTTCCCCAGTCCCATTGTGTTTCTCAACCACATTCTCTCAGACCCAGTGTGTCAGTCAGACCCATTCCCCCAGACCCAGTGTGTGTCCCTCAGCCCCATTGCTCCACCCCAGCCTGTCTCAGCCCATGTGTGTCAGCCTCATTCCCCCCAGCCACAGTGTGTGTCTCAACTCCATTCCCCAGCCAGAGTGTATGTCTCAGCCCCAGTGTGTGTCCACCTCATTCTCCCCAGCCGCAGTGTGTGTCTCAGCCCCAGTGTGTGTCAGCCTCATTCCCCCAGCCCCAGTGTATGTCTCATCCCCATTCCCCAGCCCAAGTGTTTGTCTCAGTCCCATTCCCCAGCCCCAGTGTGTCAGCCTTATTCCGCCAGCCCAAGTGTGTGTCTCAGTCACATTCACCAGCCCCAGTGTGTGTCTGCCTCATTCCCCCCAGCCCCAGTGTGTGTCTCAGCCCCATTCTTCAGCCACTGTATGTCTCAGTCCCTTGTCCCAGCCCTGTGTCCCAGTTCCTGTGTGCCCTAGCTCCAATGTGTGCCAGCCGCATTCCCCCCAGCACCAGTGTGTCTCAGCTGGGCCCCAACATTAATTTCCCCCTCCCCTAGTGTTTGTCTGATCCTTAACCCCCTCCCACGCCGCATGCATCTTACCTGCAGCTGCTCTAGTTGGCTGCCCACTGCAGCTCTGCTTATCTTTGCCATGGCACTGTGCTGCTCTCCTGGGTGCGTGGAGTCGGGCCCGGGTGCAGAGGAGCTGGATGGAGGTGGAGCTGTCAGTGGTGACTGACAGGCTCCACAATGGCTTGTGGGAGGACCTGCTGTGGCTGTGAAGTGGCTCTCCCATCAGCCTTTTTTTTCTACCAATAGCTGTATAGAGCTTCCTGATCGGAGTTGTGCTCCGATAGCGGCAGCGGGAGTGAATTAGTGTTGGGAGGCAGCCGGCCACTGTAGGGACTGGCCCAGTGGGAACCAGCCCGGTGTCCTGGCAGCCTAATCTGCCCCTGTCCAGCACCCATTATAGATACATCCATGTACAGCTCTGTGCAGAAACCAGTCCTAACCACCTCAAGGATTTAGGAAAAAGATCACACCTTCTTTTCAGGGGTCCCTACTTTAGGATCCAAGATGTTGGGAGGTATGAGTGTGCATAAAGTTATTTCAAAGAGTTTCACTTGCAATTTAAGCTTCCACTTGTATTGTAATGCCAGATTAACAACAAGTTGGCAAGGGGCAGTCTCCCAGATCTACCCCCCCCTCCCACCATAGCTGCTTCTCCAGTCTGGGCGGCACTGTTGCTTATGTGAACTGGGGTTTTAGTGTGTTTAACACATTGTGTTGCTGGAAGTATTTACACATTTTACTTTTTGATAACAGCAGCATATCATATGTATTTAACATGGGGTCCCCACATGCCTTAACCTGACACTGCTGAAATCTAGTGTGTGCTCCAAAGGCTAGAAGCAATTACAAATATGTTAGGATGAGGATACTGAAACTACAGGAACCAGACAACATTATTGTGGGACAAAATATGCAAAAAAGGACCAATCCTTAGGTGCAACAATAAAAAGCTGCAATAAGTAATCAAATCTTGAGTCATTAACTTACCCACAAAAATTATAAACCATCAAATGACTAACAGTTGCACTAAAATTGCCCTAACATACTGTAAAGTTCATTCCTGAAGTGTGCAAATAAACGTAAAAAATTTATATGAAACAATAACACAAATTTTGCTAAAAGAAGTACCAGCAGAAAGTCCATATGTATGGAAAAAGTTCTTAAAGATTTGCAGAATATATTTATTTAAGATGTACAGCAAGTGTTTCTTTAGTTGTTTCATGAAATAGTATGTTGTCAGCATATAAGAGTATCTTTATCCATCCAAAGGTGGCCTTACAGAGGTGGTGATTCCAATTAAAATGAAAAATAAAAAGTTATGGTGCAGTGTGCAAAACCATAAAAACACTTTTTTTTTATAAAATAAACCAAACAAACAAACAAACAGTATGGGGATTCAATCCATATCAGAAAAAAATATAGTATATTAGTCACATACAGTCCTCCAGGAAGTAAAGATGTAAACCAGGTATTCCTAACACTGGGCTGTAGAAAATGACTAAACCGGTTGAAATGAAAACCCACTTGTCACTTTTCCAATGCGTTTCAATGCACTAGGGCATCTTTTTAAAGTGAAGTGACGTATGTACATAAAATATTAAAAGCCATCACCCGGAAATTCTATTAATTATAAAATACTAAAAAAGACAAAAATATACCTACAATATAATATATAAACAAAAGATATAGGTGTTGTGCTAATAATTAATTAATTAATTAATAATGACTGGACATGGCAAAAATCAAGATCAAGACACCAGATGTATAGTTAGAAATAGTTCTTTATATAATATGCATAAAAAGTAACAAAGTAACAATGTACAATAATTAAAACCACTTCTTAATAAGAAGTCTATGCAGACTAGTCTGATTATATTGTAAAAATAAAACTGCTACAATAGCTAGTACATGAATTCCTTGCTGTGGGGATCGTATATATATATATATTAGGGGTGTGCACCGGCCACTTTTCGTGTTTTGTGTTTTGGTTTTGGATCTGGATCTTTCTTCGTGTTTTGGATCTGGATTGGTTTTGCCAAAACCACCCTTCCGTGTTTTGGGTTCTGGGTTTTGTGTTTTGGATCTGTATTTTTTTGTAAAAAAGCATAAAAACAGCTAAAATCACAGAATTTGTAGGTTTTTCTGCTCCTATGCTATTATTAACCTCAATAACCTTAATTTCCACTCATTTCCAGTCTATTCTGAATACCTCACACCTCACAATAGTGTTTTTATGTCCAAAAGGTTGCACCGAGGTAGCTGGATGACTATGCTAAGCGACACGAGTGGGCGGCACAAACACGTGACCCATCTAGGCGTGAAACTGCAGTGGCAGACAGGATGGCATTGAAAAACTAGGCCCCAAACTGTACATAATGCAAAGAAAAAAAAGAGGTGCAAGATGGAATTGTCCTTGGGCCCTCCCACCCACCCTTATGTTGTATAAACAGGACATGCACACTTTAACAAACCAATCATTTCAGCGCCAGGGTCTGCCACACAACTGTGGCTGAAATGATTGGTTCGTTTGGGCCCCCACAAAACAAGCTGGCAATTTATCTGTCCCTGCACAAACTGGCTCTACGGAGGCAAGATGTCATCCTCATCCTCCTCATCCACCGATTCCTCACCCTCTTCAGTGTGTACATCCTCATCCTCACAGAGTATTAATTCGTCCCTGCTGGAACCACAGGTCCCTCTGTAACTTCTGGAGGCTGGTCTCCCTGGAAGAGTTGATAATTCAT
The DNA here is from genome assembly GCA_031769625.1 of Taudactylus pleione. Classification (NCBI taxonomy): domain Eukaryota; kingdom Metazoa; phylum Chordata; class Amphibia; order Anura; family Myobatrachidae; genus Taudactylus; species Taudactylus pleione. Next base: position 593,651 of record JAUIMM010000390.1, read on the forward strand.
TTTATGAACATCATCTTCTCCACATTTTGTGGAAGCAACCTCCTACGCCTTTCGCTGACAAGGTTCCCGGCTGCACTAAACACTCTTTCGGAGTACACACTGGAGGGGGGGCAACTCAGGTAAAATAGAGCCAGTTTGTACAGGGACCTCCAAATTGCTTCTTTTTCCTGCCAGTACAGATACGGACTGTCTGACATGCCTACTTGGATGCTGTCACCGATGTAATCCTTTAACAGACAGACGCACGCTTGTCGCTGCTGCTTTGAGGATTCAAGTGCGGCTACAGCCCACACAATTCACAAAGACAGAAAAAAAAAAGAATATTTTTATTGTTTGTGGAGCACACTTTGAGGGTTACACCACCCTTTAACAGACAGACGCACGCTTGTCGCTGCTGCTTTGAGGATGCAAGTGCGGCTACAGCCCACACAATTCACAAAGACAGAAAAAAGAAGAAGAATATTTTTATTGTTTGTGTAGCACACTTTGAGGGTGTCACCACCCTTTAACAGACAGACGCACGCTTGTCGCTGCTGCTTTAAGGATGCAGGTGCGGCTACAGCCCACACATTTCACAAAGACCGAAAAAAAAAGAACAATATTTTAATTGTTTGTGTAGCACACTTTGAGGGTGTCACCACCCTTTAACAGACAGACGCACGCTTGTCGCTGCTGCTTTAAGGATGCAGGTGCGGCTACAGCCCACACAATTCACAAAGACAGAAAAAAGAAGAATATTTTTATTGTTTGTGTAGCACACTTTGAGGGTGTCACCACCCTTTAACAGACAGACGCACGCTTGTCGCTGCTGCTTTGAGGATGCAAGTGCGGCTACATCGCACACAAGTCACAAACACATTAAAAAAATAGTTTTTTATTTTTTGGAGCACTTTGAGAGTTACACCACCCTTTAACAGACAGATGCACACTTGTCGCTGCTGCTTTAAGGATGCAGGTGCGGCTACAGCCCTCACATTTCACAAAGACCGAAAAAAAAGAACAATATTTTAATTGTTTGTGTAGAACACTTTGAGGGTGTCACCACCCTTTAACAGACAGACGCACGCTTGTCGCTGCTGCTTTAAGGATGCAGGTGCGGCTACAGCCCACACAATTCACATAGACAGAAAAAAGAAGAAGAATATTTTTATTGTTTGTGTAGCACACTTTGAGGGTGTCACCACCCTTTAACAGACAGACGCACGCTTGTCGCTGCTGCTTTAAGGATGCAGGTGCGGCTACAGCCCACACAATTCACAAAGACAGAAAAAAGAACAATATTTTAATTGTTTGTGTAGCACACTTTGAGGGTGTCACCACCCTTTAACAGACAGATGCACACTTGTCGCTGCTGCTTTAAGGATGCAGGTGCGGCTACAGCCCTCACATTTCACAAAGACCGAAAAAAAAGAACAATATTTGAATTGTTTGTGTAGAACACTTTGAGGGTGTCACCACCCTTTAACAGACAGACGCACGCTTGTCGCTGCTGCTTTAAGGATGCAGGTGCGGCTACAGCCCACACAATTCACATAGACAGAAAAAAGAAGAAGAATATTTTAATTGTTTGTGTAGCACACTTTGAGGGTGTCACCACCCTTTAACAGACAGACGCACGCTTGTCGCTGCTGCTTTAAGGATGCAGGTGCGGCTACAGCCCACACAATTCACAAAGACAGAAAAAAAAAGAACAATATTTTAATTGTTTGTGTAGCACACTTTGAGGGTGTCACCACCCTTTAACAGACAGACGCACGCTTGTCGCTGCTGCTTTGAGGATGCAGGTGGAATCTAGACGGGATTTGGAACCGAGGACACACTACCTCCATCAATTGTCTAAATCCCACTGCACTAATGTCGGATACCGGACGCACGTCTAACACCAACATAGCAGTCAAGGCCTCAGTTATACGTTTTGCTTCAGGATGACTGCTGTCATACTTCATCCTCATCGCTAGGGACTGTTGGAGGGTCAATTGTTTAGTAAAAGTAGTGATGTTCCTACTTCCTCTCTGGGATGATGAACAACTCCCAGCAGCAGCAACAGCACTAGGAGGAAGTGGTTCTTGAACTTTCCCTATTTTATTTTTATCGGAGAAAGTTTGGTCCTCCATTTATGTTATATTGATATATATATACGTTCGGCTAAAGCGCACACAAACACAGAAAATATTTTTTTATTTTTGCTGGAGAGTAATGCACTTTGTGGGTTACACCACCCTTTAAGAAATGAGCCAGCCGGCTCTTTACTTATGGGACACAGGCGCACGCTAGGCGCTGCTCCTTTGTTGATGCACGTGCAGCCACAGTGCACACAAGTCACAAACACAGAAAATATATATTTTTTTGGTTTGGAGTGTACTTTGGGGGTTATAGAACCCTTTAACGGTCAAGCCAGCCGGCCCTTTACTTATGACACAGGCGCACGCTTGGCACTACTTTGTTGATGCACGTGCGGCTACTGCGCACACAATTCACAAACACAGAAAATAATTTTTTTTTTGGTTAGGACTGGAGTGTACTTTCGGGGGTTACAGCACCCTTTAACGGTCTAGCCAGCCGGCCCTTTACTTATGACACAGGCGCACGCTTGGCACTACTTTGTTGATGCACGTGCGGCTACTGCGCACACAATTCACTAAAACAGAAAATAATTTTTTTTTTGGTTTGGACTGGAGTGTACTTTGGGGGTTACAGCACCCTTTAACGGTCAAGCCAGCCGGCCCTTTACTTATGACACAGGCGCACGCTTGGCACTTCTTTGTTGATGCACGTGCGGCTACTGCGCACACAATTCACAAACAGAAAATAATTTTTTTTTTGGTTTGGACTGGACTGTACTTTCGGGGGTTACAGCACCCTTTAACGGTCAAGCCAGCCGGCCCTTTACTTATGACACAGGCGCACACTTGGCACTACTTTGTCGATGCACGTGCGGCTACTGCGCACACAATTCACAAACACAGAAAATAATTTTTTTTTTGGTTTGGACTGGAGTGTACTTTCGGGGGTTACAGCACCCTTTAACAGTCAAGCCAGCCGGCCCTTTACTTATGACACAGGCGCACGCTTGGCACTACTTTGTTGATGCACGTGCGGCTACTGCGCACACAATTCACAAACACAGAAAATAATTTTTTTTTGGGTTTGGACTGGAATGTACTTTGGGGGTTACAGCACCCTTTAATGGTCAAGCCAGCCGGCCCTTTACTTATGACACAGGCGCACGCTTGGCACTACTTTGTTGATGCACATGCGGCTACTGCGCACACAATTCACAAACACAGAAACACAGAAAATAATTTTTTTTTTGGTTTGGACTGGAGTGTACTTTGGGGGTTACAGCACCCTTTAACGGTCAAGCCAGCTGGCCCTTTACTTATGACACAGGCGCACGCTTGGCACTACTTTGTTGATGCACGTGCGGCTACTGCGCACACAATTCACAAACACAGAAAATAATTTTTTTTTTGGTTTGGACTGGAGTGTACTTTCGGGGGTTACAGCACCCTTAACGGTCAAGCCAGCCGGCCCTTTACTTATGACACAGGCGCACGCTTGGCACTACTTTGTTGATGCACGTGCGGCTACTGCGCACACAATTCACAAACACAGAAAATAATTTTTTTTTTGGTTTGGACTGGAGTGTACTTTCGGGGGTTACAGCACCCTTAACGGTCAAGCCAGCCGGCCCTTTACTTATGACACAGGCGCACGCTTGGCACTACTTTGTTGATGCACGTGCGGCTACTGCGCACACAATTCACAAACACAGAAAATATTTTTTTTTTTGGTTTGGACTGGAGTGTACTTTCGGGGGTTACAGCACCCTTAACGGTCAAGCCAGCCGGCCCTTTACTTATGACACAGGCGCACGCTTGGCACTACTTTGTTGATGCACGTGCGGCTACTGCGCACACAATTCACAAACACAGAAAATATATTATTTTTTTAGCACTTGGGGGGAGCACCCCTGATGGACAGAGCACCCCCTGGACAACACTACAGCACCCCTTTAGGACTGGGACACTGCACAGGACTTTGGAGTGGACACAGCCCCTATTGACAATTGACTGCACAACACAGTCCAGCCAGCCCCTATGGACTTTGAAGTAGTGGACACAGCCCCTATTAACAACAGCAGCACAGCACAACACAGCCAGCCCCTATGGACTTTGAAGTAGTGGACAACAGCAGCACTACACTACACTACACTACACAGCCCTAACTCCCACCCTCCCTCTTCACTGTCCACAGCCGAGTGAGAAAATGGCGCCGACGCGGGTACCTTATATAGGATCCAAAACCCGCGAGACTCGGAAGGCGGGATGATGACGTTTTGCCTCGATTTCAGATCCAAGTCAGGCGGGAAAAGTCGAGCCTGATTCGGATCGGACTCGGATCGGGGGGGCTCGGGGGGGTTCGGATTTCAGAAATCCGAACCCGCTCACCCCTAATATATTTATATATATATATATATTGTGACACAGTTAGGTTAGGGGGTCCCTCTCCTGGGTAGGGGACTCCTTCCTTACACACACACACAGCAGCAGGGAAGCAGCACACCAGTCTGGATGCGAGTACAAGCTGGTCGGCGCCAGTCTTTATTGTACAATGTCAGAAATAACATAAAGAAAACATAAACATAAATCCTAGCCCTGTCGGGGCACTAACTTCACAGGTAGTTCCCTCACTACCAGAACCTGGCAGGGCCTAATGCCCTCGCCAGCAACAAAGCACAGCACAGTACTTACAGATAAGTTTTCCAAGTGTCTCTGAGCAAACTCCCTGTCTGCTCTCCCAGGTGAGACAATCAGCCCTCAACACACTAGGCTTATATTGGCCACCCTCAGGTGGGAACCCAATCAAGCCTGTTACCAGGCTGCGAGAACCAAAACCTGGAGTGGCCGTGGGTGGAGCCCTCCCTCTCCTCTCACCCACAACCCCCAGGTCCCAAACCGGTTTTTCAAAAAGCCGAAACTCAAGCCTGCTACACTGCAGACTTTCTCCTGGGGGTTTAAAACACATAATGACCAGAATCTGGGACAAATGCACCTGCCACAGACCACTTTACCAGTGATCCTATCACATTTCCCCCCCCTTTGTTTCGACCTATGGGGCGGAACAACTGAAGCCCCCAAACAATGAACGCGTGACGACGCATCTGCTTTAAACAACAGGCCCCCTGGCCTGTGTTCCACTGAAAATTTAAAAATGTGTAACGCCAAGAACCATCTCGTAATTATCGCACTACTGTCCTTATTTCCGGACATCTACTTCAAAGGGCATGGTCAATAATCAATTGGAACTTTCTTCCAACCAAGTAGTACCTGAGAGCCTCTAACGCACCGGGTAGGCATCGAATTTTGAAACACTGTTCAACTTTCGGAAGTCATTGCAGAAACACACACTCCCGTCGGGCTTTTGAATCAACCCAATGGGACTTAACCATTCACTATGTGATTCTTCAATAACCCCTAACTCTAGCATATTTTTAATTTCTTTCGACACCGATTCTCTTTGTGCTACTGGTAACCTATAGGGCTTTAGATTTACTGGAGGGGCTCGGACGGCCGACAATACCGTTCTATCTTTCCAGGGCTTTAACAGATTTTGATGGTATATCTGTTCCGGCTTTCTTTTCCCCGGCTGGTAAACTTTGTAATTGACCTGTCCCACTCTTTCTAAGATTTCAAAGGGGCCTTGCCATTTAGCCAAAAGTTTATTTTCCACAGTGGGAACCAACACTAACACTCTGTCCCCAGGAGCAAAGCTGCGTAACCGAGCATTGCAGTTGTATACCCTCTGCTGTGCTTGTTGAGCCTGTTTCAGGTGCTCTCTCACTATTGGCACCTCTACAATAGGCAATGGAACTAGTGGACCCTAAAAATGTGGTCTGGGAGCATGATACTGACACTCAGGGCAGGATAAATCCTGACACATTGCCATGTGGGGATAGGACAAAGGCCACCCTCAGGTCCACGGGTTTACCATCAACTACCTTTACATTCTTCCTGGCTTTTACCAAAGTAGGGTCTTTCAACTGCTCCACGGCAAAGACCTCTCTTCTGACCTCTAAATCAGGCAGACGATCAACTGGCCCAACAACACTTCCCACCTCAATGGGAGGCACATCAGTTGGCGGGCCACCGTCACGCTCCGCATTCTCTAGTTCGCCAATCATAGTAGAAAAAGGGAATAACTCTGACTCAGAAGAAACTCCCTCCTCCACTACATCGACAACCTTCTCAAATGGATCGGGGTTGTTCACTTCTGGAACAAAACGGCTTTCCCACAATTTCCAGAAGTGAGCAAAGTCTCTCCCCAATATTGCATTGTAAATGAGACCAGGCAACAAACCCACAGAAACTATAGCAGAGCCACATGGTGTCTCGATGTTCACCTTGGCAGTAACATAATATCGATTATCCCCATGTATGCAGGTCACACCAACAGTTTTCCCCTTATGCCTCAAGGGGTTCACCAGCTCAGCTTTTATAAGTGTCACCAAGCTACCTGAGTCTAACAGTGCCTCTACTCGGTTGCCATCTACAGTGAGAACACACATGTGCTTATCAGTCTCAGCCTGCCGGTCAGCCGTACAGGCTGTCTGTGCAAAGAAAGACGCCCTGCGGTAGACATGAGCAGTATCACATTGCATAGGTTCAGTTGTAAGTGAACAATTAACGGAAATATGGCCGAAGTCACCACACCAGAAACACTGAATCATATTAATGTCTAGTCGTTTACGGGGCAAGAACCTTCCTGGCCTGGGAGGCCTGTCTCCAGGTTCTACATCCTCAGTCTTAGGTACATTCCACCGCCCAGCACCCTTCTCCCCTGGAACAGTCTTACCAGTGTCTGTGGGAGTTCGCCGGTGCGCCATCGGGGCTCGGTGGGGCATACTCATCAGCTCCTCAGCCGCCACATACCTCTCCACTAGCTCGACCAACTGGTCCGCGGTCTTAGGGTCTGCATGGCTCACCCACTTGCGCAGAATCGCTGGTAATGATCGCAGGTACCGGTCCATCACGGCCCTTTCCACGATCTGTGGTCCCGTCAGCATCTCGGGCTGTAGCCATTTTGAGGACAGTTGGACGAGGTCATGCATCTGTGAACGTGGAGGCCTATCCATATGGAACTCCCAGCGGTGGACCCGTTGGGCACGAACAAAGGTGGTGACTCCCAAGCAAGATAGGATCTCCTGTTTTAGTTTTTTATAGTCCTTGGCATCAGCCAGGCATAAGTCAAAATATGCTTTTTGTGGCTCCCCAGACAAAAAAAGGTGCCACCAGACTTGCCCACTGCTCCTTGGGCCAACTCTCCATTTCGGCCGTTCTTTCAAATGCGGCGAGATAGGCCTCCACATCATTGCCCGAAGTCATCTTTTGAAGGAAGTGACTGGCTCGTACGGAGTGAGTGGGGGTGGGAGGACCAGTAGCAACATCTCTGGGCCGGGCGACCAGGTGCTGTACCACCTCTCTTATGGCCTGGTTGTTTTCCGCTAAGGCCTGGTGGGTTTCCTCAATGGAGACCTGTTGTTTCCTCTGGGCTGTCTCCAAGGCCAACAGTTGCACCCTGGTGGATTCCTGCTGAGCTCTGGTAGATTCCTGCTGAAGTTTGTTTGTCTCCTGCTGAGCTGCTGTAGCTTGGAGCAAGGCTTTAATAATATCCTCCATTTTGTCCTGGGGTGTAGGTTGGAAGCTGAACCTTGCCTCTCTGAGCATTGGCTGACGCCTCCTCTATGGGACTCCAAGGACACAGTGTTATTTCCACACTCACAAATTGGGTGTCTGTCCCTTTAATTTTTAAATGGAAAGTTTTCCTCTTGCTGCAACTTTAGTGTGTGTGGATGCCCGCATTCTCCACCATATTGTGACACAGTTAGGTTAGGGGGTCCCTCTCCTGGGTAGGGGACTCCTTCCTTACACACACACACAGCAGCAGGGAAGCAGCACACCAGTCTGGATGCGAGTACAAGCTGGTCGGCGCCAGTCTTTATTGTACAATGTCAGAAAAAACATAAAGAAAACATAAACATAAATCCTAGCCCTGTCGGGGCACTAACTTCACAGGTAGTTCCCTCACTACCAGAACCTGGCAGGGCCTAATGCCCTCGCCAGCAACAAAGCACAGCACAGTACTTACAGATAGCTTTTCCAAGTCTCTCTGAGCAAACTCCCTGTCTGCTCTCCCAGGTGAGACAATCAGCCCTCAACACACTAGGCTTATATTGGCCACCCTCAGGTGGGAACCCAATCAAGCCTGTTACCAGGCTGCGAGAACCAAAACCTGGAGTGGCCGTGGGTGGAGCCCTCCCTCTCCTCTCACCCACATCCCCCAGGTCCCAAACCGGTTTTACAAAAAGCCGAAACTCAAGCCTGCTACACTGCAGACTTTCTCCTGGGGGTTTAAAACACATAATGACCGGAACCTGGGACAAATGCACCTGCCACAGACCACTTTACCAGTGATCCTATCACAATATATATATATATATATATATGAAACAATCTGTCCAGAAAATATGACAATCTCACTGGACATCCATGCAAGTAGATAAAGTCTTAATTCACCTTTTCTGACCTCCAGGTCTAGTAATGTTGAGGCATTTAAACAACTCTGTGTATTGGAGAACTGAGCCACAGCATTTTACAGTTGTTCATAATGGAGACCCTACGGGGTTGACCATTATAGGGGTCCAACATATTAAATATACTACTTGAGGTGGTGATCGGTTCAAACAATTATGCAGCAAAGAAACTCTGTGGATGTTAAAACTACAGACTCTATTTCCAGCGGGGTTAAACGATAGTATAGATTCTGAATCATTTGCCAATTAATAAACATCATCTAATGTTATCAATCAATCATGTATGGGTTTTTAAGGTTTAGCAGTGTTTTGGTAGAGTTATAGATTCTACACTCTTTGGTTTGTACTCTGAGGTTATGTCGTGGTAGATATTGATTATGACAAATAAGGGGGTCCCTTGCTTCCTTTATCCTTCTTTTTTTAGGATGGTCTTTTGTATTTTATCATTAGATCTCACTGAAAGACAAGCAGTTCTATGGGGGTCTGTTATTCACAATTCAGTTCATATCCTTGACAGTAGAGGATGTCTACCACGTGTCTAGTGTTACATTCCCTCTTTGCATGAGTCCTATGGTGAAGAAGATACAGTGAGGCTGATTTGGAGGGTGGAGAGTTATCGGTAGAGGTGGTCAACAGTTCCGATCCCGGAACATCGTCTCTTTTTATATGTTCTCTCACATATTCATTCTACATCTTTTTAATACACAAATAAAATAGTGGTAATTTTTGGTGCAGTTCCAACATTTTAGTTTGTAATAATGATTATACACAGATCTATGATGTTTCCATTCTCAATTATTTATTCTTCAGAGGAAGGTTTGTTCACCTTGTCACATGACCAAATTCAGTGGTGTAGAGGTAATGATATAGATTGCTGTCAATACAAATAAGGCTAAGCAAGTTTTAATCCGAGTCAGATGGACAAAGTAGGATTTTTTCATTTCGGCATTTGTTTTATAATTTTTAGAATAACAAGATGACTATCTTTGGTGTAGTTCTTAACATCATTAAGTATTGAGTATCCACAGATTTATGCTGTGTTTAATTCTCTAGATTATAGAGGAGGGTTTGTTCACCATATCCCATGACCAGATCTAGTGGTGTAGAGGCAATGGCCCTCATTCAGACCCGGACGCAAGTGGACGTTCGTACGTTCGGCGTACTTAAAAAAATATGTAAATTCAAGCACTCGCTCGTATTTTCAAATGCAGCTAAACATCCTCCCCAAACTCTACCGACCCCTCCTCTAACTAACGAGCGTGCCAAATAGCGAGCGTACATCCCAAAAGTGGCTTGAAGGGAACGCACGCACAAGTACAAACTGGAAGTGGGACTGTCAGATTCCGATTACCTGCTCCTTTATTCTGCCTACCTCCCTCAATCGTATTATGCCAATCAATATATCAATTAGCTTAATTGTTTTTTTTTTTTTTTTTTCACAATGCAATAAACTTTAATCTTGTCCGTGTTTGTGTTTATCCGCAGAATACGTACGGCTTAAACATTCGCTTTTCTTTATCAAAATACATGTTAGAGACAAATAAACAATTGTTTTATTTGTTTTTAACTACGCATATTTTCCTGGGTTCATTTCTTTATTTAAATTTGCTTACGCATGTCACTGCATCAAGCCTATCATAACTCTCAAGAGATTTCTGGCCCTGTCGAACACATGACTCATACACTAACCAATAGAATTGGTCCTGTTAATTACCCAAATACATTAGCCAATCAAATTTATTTTCAGTTCTTTATTAAAAATGATTTTTAACAAATACACCATTGCCATCATGAGAGCCTCGGCATTCACCAGGCGCGAGCTGCTGGTGTTAACCGAGGTGATGGATAGGCGGATCACCAGCCAGCCTCCACCCATCACAAATAGAGAGAAGCGTTCCGCATATGCGGAGGTACGTGACTGCCTGCGTTCCTTCGGCTCACGCCGCCAGATCGGCCAGCTGGAGCGCAGGTGGTCCGACCTGCAACGGCGGACGCCCCACTTGCTGGCATGCTTTCGCATGCAGATCGCGGAAAGTAAGTTTTTGGGACTGTGGTTTTCATGTTTATCTTTGTGTCCCTAACTGCGTGTGCATGTTTTCATGTATGTCTTATTTATTCATTGTACTCATATCTGCATGGCCATGTTTTCATGTATGTCCTATTTATTCATTGTACTCATATCTGCATGGCCATGTTTTCATGTATGTCCTATTTATTCATTGTACTCATATCTGCATGGCCATGTTTTCATGTATGTCCTATTTATTCATTGTACTCATATCTGCATGGCCATGTTTACATGTATATCCTATTTATTCATTGTACTCATATCTGCATGGCCATGTTTTCATGTATGTCCTATTTATTCATTGTACTCATATCTGCATGGCCATGTTTTCATGTATGTCCTATTTATTCATTGTACTCATATCTGCATGGCCATGTTTTCATATTTGTGTTGTCATAAATTAGTGTTTAACTCGGTTTTGGTTGAAACTAACCACAATTTGTTTCACATCTTTTAGGGGCAGAGCGAAGACTACGGCGTCATAGCCGTCACAGACGGCACTCTCGCCCACTCTCCCCAACCCCAAGCCAAACCTCCACACCCCCAAATTCCCCTATTTCCCCCTCCTCCCCAGCCTGCACAGACTCTGTGGAGGATGTTTCGGGGCTCCTTCCCCTCCATCCCAATTCCCCCTCTTCTAACTACCCCCTCTCCTGAATCCCAAATCACCCCGCCAACCTCGTTGGGGAATGGAGGACGAGGGAGTGGCTTCTGGAGCGGCCATTAGTTTGAACGGTATGGTTTTTTTTTAGTTTAGTTTTTTGCAAAAACTGTTTGTATGTAATCATGTGTCTGTGCCTTTTTTGTGTTGTTTTGGCGAATTTTTTGGAGTTTTCGGTTTGTCTTTATCTGTTACTGCTGATTTCACAATACACATATCACACCTGTCTGAATCTGATTTTTTGACTTGTAATTTTTGGGTGGACCATTTTGGGGTGCTTGGTTTTTTCGGTGTAATTCTGCTTTGGGCCACAATATTGACATTTTTGGTTAGCTTGGTTTGGCTTGTTTTTTAATGTGGTTTCATTATTGATGTATTAATCCCCACACTTTTCTAACCCACAGAGGAACAGAGGCATATGGCTTAATTAGCCGGATGTGTGGGGCGGATGCGTGACCACGTCATCGGGCTGCTGGTGGTCCTTGACCATATGTCGGTCCTCCTTAGGAACTAGTTTTAGGTTTTTTTTGTACAAAAGTTTATTATATTAAAAATTTAAACTTAACGTTCTGTCTCATTCCTTGTTTCCAAATCAGAGATTGTTTACACTGACATAAGTAGACTCTTCCAGCAATGATTTGCAGTTATTGTCACTAAGATTGTGTGTTGTATTTTTTTGGAAAACAAGCACAAGAAACACCTAACAGTAACAATCTGATTGGCCTTTTTTGGTGTTGTACAAATTATATATTACTACATTTTACAGGTTCCTATTTCGGGGGCAACCAACTTAGGCCGATATTACGAAGCCAACTGATTGTACAGGATTCCTTTGGGTGTTGGTTTGGACCCAGAAAACATCTTACATTTTAGCTCAACTTGCATCATTACAGGCTTACCCCTTAGGCAAATTTAACGTGTGTGAACCTGGTTACACTTGCTTGTAATGGGCAATAAAAGGTACACAATTACACACTCAAAACATTTATTAAAAACATAACTAAAATAACAAAGTGTTCACTCACAAACAATACACACAGTGATAATCATAAATACAACCCATACAACAACATTTTAAAATTCAAAAAAAAAATCAAGAACTGGTTGACGAAGGATCATGCCAACATGATTCCACGAATGTGGCGTTGCAGTATGGGTTCCATAATATATTTCCAAAGTGTCCCCATGAAGGTTTTTTTAGGGTAGCAGGAAGTAGTCATCGTTGGATTCCCAAAGATTATGCAAACAAACAGAAGATGGAGAAAAAAACACAAAATAATTAGATGTTCTCAAACAATCCTTACCACATTGTGTCTAAACACTGTTGTGTTGCCAATAATTACCTAAAATATCTGGCCACCACATCATCGCGTATGGCCCCCCACATACTGACCTCCGACCAACCTCGGGGGGGCCATCCTCAGGTAAGGCATCCTCTGGCTGCATTGGGACACCACTCCTTATGGCGATGTTGTGAAATATCCCACACAGGACCACAATTTTCGATACCATATCTGGCAAATACATGAGCTCGCCACCAGAGCGGTGGAGGCATCTGAATTGGCCTTTTAAAAGACCGATACAGTGCTCCACCACTTGCCTGGTGGCTGTAAGTGCAGCATTAAAATTACTTTGTGGCCCTGGTGTGGGAGCCAAATAAGGAGTGAGCAGCCAGGGCGTGCAAGGGTAGCCACTGTCTCCTGTGAAAAAGAAGTGACAACATCAGGATCACTGTGTATCAAGCTTAACATTGTTATGTACTAAAGGTCTCCACTTACCCTGAAGCCACGCATCACCAGCTTGTAGGTTGTTTAATTTTTGCCATATCCCTGATTGCCGGATGATGAATGAGTCATGTGCACTTCCTGGTAATTTTGCATTCAGGGACAGGATCTGGAGGGAGGCATCACATACCACCATTACATTCAGGGAGTGATAGTGTTTACGGTTGTGAAATATGGCCTCCAGATGTGCTGGAGGCTGAAGTGGTATGTGAGTACCATCCACAACCCCTATGATGTGTGGGAAGCCAGCTATTTGGTAAAAATTGGCCTTGGCCACACTAAGGGCACCCATATCCAAAGGCATTTTAATAAAATGATGGAGGTGCTTGAAAAGTGCCTCCATCACTGCCCTCAGGATCCGGGAAAAGGAGGATTGGGAGATGCTCGCCACTATTCCCACCATTGTTTGAAATGATCATGTAACACCACCATAAATTGCGTAAGTGGTGGTATTGCTGTAGGACTGTCAATTTGCCGCTCAAGTTCACTCTCTATTAATGAGAGAGTGTCTAGGATGATTTTGGGAGGAAGACGGTAGCATCTTAACACCTCATCATCGGGCATTCCAAAAAGGGTGACACGTGTTCGATATATCTGGGGCCTTGCACGCCTACGATGCCTACTCCTGGGACGAGATTGAGGTTGGTCGGCTTCCGGGAGCATGGCCAGAACAATCCGACCGAGATCAACCTGAAATGGCAAGATTTGAATGTAAGGCTTTTTTCCCCCCCCAAAAAATATATTTTTGCTTAGCTTGATGATACAATCCATTGATGCTTACATGCCGGGGTATTGTCATGATAGGCCCAAACTCTAAATATTCACAATATAAAAATGCAACAATTTAGGGTGGGCATTTAGGAATCTAAATTGGGTGCAAGACAAAACATAAAAGTGGCGAAACACACATTTGGCCAAATAGCAAAACGACAGTGCACAGACTACCTCAAATTGGGCCAAAATGTAATCAACAAATGCTAAAGGGAAAACACAACCAATGTAACGGGTCTAAATAAGCATTTAAAAATGCGCTAATTAGTTTGCAAATACCAGTCACAATAGAAACAGTTAAAAATGCGCTAATTAGTTCGCAAATACCAGTCACAATAGAAACAGTTAAAAATGCGCTAATTAGTTCGCAAATACCAGTCACAATAGAAACAGTTAAAAATGCGCTAATTAGTTCGCAAATACCAGTCACAATAGAAACAGTTAAAAATGCGCTAATTAGTTCGCAAATACCAGTCACAATAGAAACAGTTAAAAATGCGCTAATTAATTTGCAAATACAAGTCACTATAGAAACAGTTAAAAATGCGCTAATTAGTTCGCAAATACAAGTACAAAAATACGCAGATAGAAAAACACGATTTATTTGAAACATTTCGGACTACTAAAAACAAAGGTTAAAAGTGTAAGGTCAAACAAAGTTGCGTAAATACAAACATGAACATTTAATAACCAAGTGAAAAAAAAAACTTACCAATAGATAATATATGTCTCCGGATCAAAAGGTCGTTGGGGCAGAGCCAAAAAAAACCTAACAAAGGGGAAATTTAGACAAATTAACGAGGAAAAATTCAGGAAAAGAAGGAGACACAAATTGATCAAAAGTTAGACGGCAAAAAACGTACAAATAAATACACGCCAAAAACAAAACCACCAGAAAAAATGCGATCGGAAAAAAAATAAAGAAAAAGACCAAACAAAAACAACTCCCACCAACGCCAAATCCAAAACCCGCCAACAATCAACTCCGACCAACGTAACCTCCAACAATCAACAAACGCCACCTCGACTCGAGACGCCCCAAGCCATAAATAGTGTTTAGTTTCCCGCACAAATTAAGGAGGGATCATAGGAACGCACAATCAATGATGCGGCCGAAAAATAAGGACTCATGTATAAATACGTCACGAGCCAACCAAAAAGTTCCGGTGTATTTCTTGTTTGTATATAAGACATGGCTACAGACCAGGGAAACAATGGGCAACAGTCTGGCGGTAAGTATTTCAGGCATTTTTAAACAATGATTAATTTGAAACATAATATAGTGCAAGTTGTGAAGCTTACAATTCTCAACATTAAAACAAATAGGTGAGGAGGATGACATGGAAGAGGCTGCTGGGCCCAGTATTCCGGCCAAAGCTGGCAAAAAGGAAAGGCAGCCACAATTCACAAGAAAGGAGATGGAGGTTTTGGTTCAGAAGTGTGTGGACATCCTGCCACAGGCAGACAGGAATATGAGTGCAAGCCAGAAGTGGAGAATGTGGGAGGAGGTAGCCGTTGCTGTCAATAGGGTGGGTGATTATGTCCGTCTAGCCCGGGATGTCAAACGGCAGTAAGTAAAAACTTGACCCCCCCTAAAACCAAAACCCATTTTAAAAAAAGGATAATGGTTCCAATTTCACCCACAGATGGGCCGACTTCAAATATCGCCTGAAGCAAAAACTGGCGGACAGGGCTAGGCATGCAAGGGGGACAGGTGGGGGTCCCACCCCTGTGTCATTGGAGTTGAATGATTTAGAAGAGCTGGCACAGGGGTGTGTGCAGGCTGTGGAGGTGTTTGGCATGTCCAACATGGATACGGACATGCCAGACTTTGCGGCTCCTCATGTTGTCCAAGGTAAATATTGTGATGTCACCAACTCTGAAATGTTATTGTGCCAATATGTAGATTCTAATGTGACTCTTTTCTCATTTTTCCCACAGAGACACAGGCGGATGAGTCTGCTCCAGAGGGGAGCCTTGGCCGCAGAATTTTGCCAGGCTCTGCAGGGGAGGAACCAGTACATCCGGCAGAGGACCCTGCAGAAGCCAGTCCAGGGCAATCCCCCTCGCAGGCAGTGTCCCTCCTCACAGAACTCAATTTTAAATCGGATTTCCATACGGAGATTCTGCAGAGGATGGACACCAGTCTGGTACGGGTGGCTGAGGCCCTGGAGCAAAATGCTGCGGCCAACGTGACCATTGGTCAGGCCCTGGCGGAAAATACCAGGGCCAACATCCGCATCGCCAATGCCCTGGAGCAGCTCGTTCGCCAGCACATGGTGGAGCCGACCTCCCTTCCTGCCAGAACATCAGGATCCTCCACCTCTGGCACAACATCAGCCAATCCTCCAAATGTGCCTAGCCCTGTGCCTAGTCCAGAGTCAACAACATCTGCCTCTGGACAGGCCAGTCCGATGACATCCCGGACTCGGTCTGGCGCCCTCCCTCCCCCTGCCAAACGGGGGAAAAAACATTGACAGCACTGGCTACTTTTCCCACACTCCTTTTGTGCTTGCCCCATATTCCTTTCTGGCCAAAACTTCCCTCTCCTTTCTTGTGAATTGTTTTTAATTTTTAGCTTTACGTTTCCATAACTTTTATGTTTGCACAATTATTAAATTTTTTGGAATGAACACTGCAAAAAATGTTTGGGGAAAAAATGTGCATGAAATTGATTTTATTTTCCAATAAATTTGCAAAAAATGTACGACATTGTATTCTGACATTATTGTAGAAATGGTTTACATTTAATCCTGGCCCACAAGGCAAAAACGCGCAACACCAACATTTTACATGAGAAAAAAAAGGGCTCTTTAAGGAACGTTTTTAAATTTACATAAGGATGCAAATTCACCAGTCAAAAGCAAAATGGCCAAAAACACACAAACATGATGACATTATTGTTACAGTAGGCCAAAAACCAAATATCAACCCAAAAATAAACCCCCACAAATGTACGCTAATTGATTGTGTAATCCTGACATTAGCAGCTATGATTTCCACCTGCGTACGGTTTTGTGCTAACCCAAAAAAATTATTTCAAAACACATACCAAGCCGGATTTCAATACAACACTATTTGATTTTCTGACAAGCCGTAATTAATCAATGCAACATCGTGGGGTGCCGGGACGGAGGAGAAGGCCATCGCCAATGTGGTCGAGTAATCCAGACCCTAAGCTGTGCGAGCATTTTGAACGGAAAGATGATCATCCAGTGATGTATGAGTTGGTACGAACACATTTGATGTTCGCATCTGATAATTTATGTACGCCCCAAAAACGCCTCGCCGCGCCTGCTTTTTTCCATCTCCACCCCCGTCAATGCCCAAAAACGCCCTGTTCTGTCAATCACATTTGACATGTCACTTCCTGTACGCTATTTGATGAACAAGACAAAAAAGCTCGCAATCTGCCGTACGCACATGCGCAGTGTTACTCCGACGCATGCGCGGTTTCTCAACATCTGAACGCAACGAGCGTACTGCTGTTAACGAACGGCTCTGAATCAGGCCCAATGACATGAATTGCTGATAATACAAATTGGGCTAAGCAAGTTCAAATCCAAGCCAGATGGATAAAATAGGATTTTAAATGCCTCAACATTACTGGACCTGGAGGTCAGACAAGGTGAACTAAGACTTTAACTATGTGTGTGGATGTCCGGTGAGACTGTCATATTTTCTGGACAGATTGTTTCATATATATATATATATATATATATATATATATATATACGGTCTCCACAGCAGGGAATTCATGTACTAGCTATTGTAGCAGTTTTATTTTTACAATATAATCAGACTAATCTGCATAGACTTCTTATTAAGAAGTAGTTTTAATTATTGTACATTGTTACTTTGTTACTTTTTATGCATATTATATAAAGAACTATTTCTAACTATACATCTGGTGTCTTGATCTTGATTTTTGCCATCTCCAGTCATTATTAATTAATTAATTAATTATTTATTAGCGCAACACCTATATCTTTTGTTTGTTTTTGTGATTGCCTTGGTATTCTCTCTGGGTTTTCACAGACCCTATGGTGTATGCAGCTATCTATATATATTTTTATCAGTTTTCATTAGCGACAAGCTGGGATTTTTTTTTGCTGTTTTGTACAATATAATATATGCCCAAATACCTTTATGTACAGTATATCCAAGATAAATAAAGAATCTGCAGCTTATCTCCCAGAAACCTGGCTCTCTGCTCACACTCTCACAGTGTTTGCTTGAAACAATAACGTTTTACATAAAAGGTGTGGTGCTAATTAAAATTCAGTGAATCAATGAAAATTCATCATTATCAGCTGTGAATCAGCAGCCAAAAGTACAGCAGAAGAAATGCCAATTCTTCCAAAAACCATATAAAAAGACCTAAACAAAGTACTAGCACTGAGTCACAGCAGGTATATAGAAACCACACAGAATAGATACAATGCATTTAATAAAGTTAAATAAATGGAGATGTAGACATATGAAAACTAATAAATATATAAAAAATGTATAGCATACAGTGAATAAAAAAAGTATGAGAAAATTTACTGAAAGTAGAAATTCAGCCATGTAAATACCAACTATCGGGATGCCGCTGTCGGTATTGTGACAGGAGGCATCCCAACAGCCGACACTACAATTTTGACCACCTCACAGCTCACAATATTGATTTTTTTCATCTAGTTAAGGGCCAAAAGGTTGCATCCAGCTAGCTGGCTGTCACGATTCCTAGGTGGAATCAAAACTGAGTGATAAATAGAGTTGAGGACTGTGCAAAGATAATGGTTGTGGTACCCCTTGATAATTGATAGTTGATAATTGGCACAGCCACTGGCTGAAGTAAGAATTGATAGTTGATAGTTTGCGCAGCCACTGGCTAAAGTAAGAATAGTTGATACTTGATAATTGGTGCAGCCACTGGCTGAAGTAAGAATTGATAGTTGAGAGTTGGCGCAGCCACTGGCTGAAGTAAGAATAGTTGATACTCGATAATTGGTGCAGCCACAGGCAGCACCCCTGCACAGCTACATTGTTGATAAGTATGGCTAACATACACACATAAATAATAAACACTTTGATAATTTTTTTATACTACACTGGGGGGGAGAGCATCTCTGAAGGAGGCAGCAGCCCCTTGATAAATGACACAGGCAGCACCCCTGCGCAGCTACGTTGTTGATAAGTGCGGCTAATGCGCACACATACACAGAAAAAAAAAACACTTAATTTTTATTTTTTCTACACTGGGGGGAGAATGCCCCTGAAGGATGCAGCAACCAATTGATAAATGACACAGGCAGCTACGTTGTTTATAAGTGCGGCTAACGTGCACACATGCAGAGAAAAAAAAACACTTTAATTCTTTTTTTTTTTTTACACTGGGGGGGAGAGCAGCCCTGAACGAGGCAGCAACCATTTGATAAATGACACAAGCAGCTACATTGTTTATAAGTGCGGCTACTTTGATTCATTTTTTTTGTCTTTTTTACACTGGGGGAGAGCATCCCTGATGGACAGAGTACCCCCTGGACAACACAACAACACCCCTTTATGGACTGCAATGACACAGGAGCCACTGAATCCCCCCTTTTCTGTCTGCAGCACAGCTCCTATAGAGTATGGAGTGGACAAGAACACAGCCCTTTTGGACAACAGCACAGCACAGCCCTGGATAAAAGCCAGCCCCTATGGAATACAGCCAGCCCCTATGGACAACAGTCAGCCCCTTTGGCAAGTGACAACAGCAGCCAGCCCCTATGCACAACAAGTCAGCCACAGCACAGCACAGCTGCTATGGACAACAGGAGCACAGCCCCTCCCTTGCTTCCTCTTCACTCTCCACAGCCAGAATGAAAATGGCGACAAGCGCGGAACCTTTTATACAATCCGTAATTTGGTAGAATCCGACAGCGGGATGATGACATTTTGCCTCGCTTTGAGATCCGAGTCAGACAGGAAAACTCGAGCCGGCTTGGATCCGAACCAGCTCATCTCTAGCTGATACTAGCATTAGCATAAAGTCACATATGCAACTGCAGCAAAAGACACTAAAGTGTTTGCAGCAGTGTTTGACTGGGAAACTGCCCCAGTTTGTGAAGATAGATTCAACACTGATTTCCATGTTCAGCTTCATCAGTTATCAGCAGCAGGTTAGAAAATCATATGCTGATTTGCTTTCTCAATAGATCAAATCATGTGCATTAGAATGTAGCTTTCCTTAAATTCTACAGCTAGCAGGCATATTGATGCCTGACAATGTCTGCATGAGGTGATTAGTTTGTTATAAAATGTAGAGACCATACTAAATGTTCCTGATTATTTTTTAAATGAAACTACAGAGATGCCATGAATAAAAAGAGGCCTCCTAAAGTGTTCAGTAATAATGAATCAAGCACTTGCATATGAGAGCACTTGACATGGTTTTCCATTCCAGATTAGCAATACAGTATAATTCAAATATTGATATAAATTTGTGACCAGCTGATGCTAGTCTTGATATATATGAACTATTATAATCGAAAGACATCTGAACTTTGTGAAATGAAATGAAATGAAAGTTTACCATATGCTTCCAGTGCAGTCTGTAGTTATGTCTCATTACTTCACTGCTAATGTTATGGTGTCTACTCAGTTATCACCTGCATAATCTCTCAGTCACTAGTTGGGAAACTATTATGTCCATTTGCTGCCCCCACTATATTGCAGTAATGAGAGTTACTTTGTTTGGATTGTTTGTACAATATAGATTGCATCTATAATATGTTCTACATTAGAAGAAGAGCCAGAAACTCTCCAATCAAAAGCTTTCCACTCAACAAGATTTCATCTGTTTACTCATTTCTTTTTTTTTTTTTCAATAAATTTTTATTGAGACAATATGTATTACAACATCCAACATAAAATCACATTGATCATATTGTAAAGTATATCTTTCAAATCTATAAACAAGTCTTCAATTTTATCCTTTACATTTACATTTCTATTTTGATAAACCATTACAAAATTATTGAACCGGAGAGAGAGCAAACCAAATCTTTTTTCTAAATGATATTAATAGGAGGATCATCTACCACCAGTCTTGTGAGATACCATGTGGCATTTTTCAAACTGTGGTGTATTTGTTTCCTTGTGGTAACTGGGAGTGTGTCTATGTATGTTTCCCATAATGAAAAGGAGCTTTCCACCATTTTTTCTTTTTGTGTCAAGGTCTCTACCCAATCCATATTAAAAATAAAATATAATTTTGTCATGAACAGGGACCATTGGGGTGGTGAGCTATCCAACCAACCCTGCAGTATGGTTTTCCTGCCTGCCGCGCTCATAATCAACAGTAATTTCTTACTATCTAAAGTCATATGCTGGTCTGGATTGAAAACCCCCAATATCACCCACTCAGGAGTAAATGGAACATAATTTATAAAAAAAATTTCTGCATATCTTCTTATCTGATGCCAAAAATTTTTAACTATTGGGCACTCCCATAGACAATGAAAATTGTCCACTTCCTCCTGTTGGCATCGTGGACATAAATGATTATTAGATGAACCCATTTTGAACTGTCTAATGGGCGAAAGATAGACATTATGATAAACATTTATAAAGAGTTCAGTATACATACTGGCTGGCAAAGTTCTTCTAGAGAACTCCAATGCCTTCTCTATCCTTGGAATCATCAAATTTGGGAAATAAGTTAGCCATTTAGCCACACCTCCAGAAATTGTAGCATGATCAATTATATCTCTTAAAAAATTATAATGATTGAGATAGCTCTGTGGTGTGGTACCTGATAAGACAGAAAAGTATCCAAGGTATTGTCCCAATCCTTGTTGGAAAAATATTGTAGAACATGTGTAAGATAGGAACGCACTTGCAGAAATGCCAATAGATAAGGGTTTATCATTGGGAAATTATTTGAGACTACGTGAGCATACGTTTTTCCTCAACTGAAACCAGCGATTTCATATTGGTTATACCCGCCAGACGCCATAGTGTGAAAGGATGAACAGCCATGCCGTCAAGGAAACTAGGATTATGGATTAGCGGAAGGTGAAGAGTGTAGTAAGCATTTAATCCAGCCTTATGTCGTAAAATGAGCCACATCTTTCGAGTTGTCCATAGTAGCGGATTTGATTTATATATTTCAGATATCTCTTGTTCATGTTGATGAAGAAAACGTACTTGATCACTTTCTAATAGGAAACTTTTTTCCACTTGTACATTAGTATATATGGAGGACGGATGCAACCAGTCACGTAAATGTCGCAAAAGTGCCGCCTGATTATATACAGTTATATCTGGAAAATTTATTCCCCTGTTGCTTCTAGGCTGGCATAGTTTCCGTAAGGCTATTCTAGCTCTGCCACCCTTCCAAATAAATTGACGTATCAGCCTATTAATTTTAAGTGTGTCAGCTTTTGTTAAGAGAACAGGGAGAGACTGCAAAGGATACATTAAACGGGGGATAGCCACCATCTTCAATAAATTAGCTTGTCCCAAAAATGATAAAGGAAGACGTTCCCACCACCTAATATCCGCACTCAATCTATTTATCACTCTTGTGATAGTCTATAGAGTTCATAGATATTGTGTGGTAACAATATTCCTAGATATAGTATATATTGTTTAGACCATTGTAGGGGATATTGAGAGGCCCACCTAGGAGGTCTAGCAGAATTTTTAAAAGACATAGCTATTGACTTAGTCATATTTATGTATAGACCAGATACTTGACCAAAATGTTCTAATTTATGTAATAGAAGGGGCAAAGATTGTTCAGGATTACCTATATAAAGAAGAATATCATCCGCGAAAGCAGAAATTTTTAATTCTTGTCTGCCCACAGAGATACCCTTAAGTTCTCGCCAAGTCTGAAGAGTTCTAAGAAGAGGATCTAATGCCAAATTAAATAGCAAAGGTGAAAGAGGACAGCCCTGACGGGTGCCCCTTTCCAGGTAAAAATGGGGACCTACTATGCCATTGACTAGCAATGATGTTGACGGATTAAAATAAAAATACCGTATCAGCTCAACAAAATTTGTTCCAAAGGCTCTTCTCTCCAGCACCTCAAACAAGTATGGCCACAAGACCATATCAAAGGCTCTCTGAATATCCAAACTTAATAATATATCCTCAACTTCCAACGTTCCCGCCGACGCCACTACTGCTGCAATTGCCATCCTTATAGCCTTTACTGCATGTCGCCCTTGTACGAACCCTGTTTGATGTTCTGTCACTATGTGAGGTAAGATTGTTTGGAGTCGTAACGCCATGATCTTAGCCAAAAGCTTAAAGTCAACATTCAGGAGACTGATAGGCCTATAAGATGACATCAAATTTGGGTCCTTGTCCGGCTTTGGCAACAGAATTGTATGCACCTCATTAAATGTATTATATGGTGAGTTATTATCATGTATTGTTTTGTATAATTCTAACAATGTTAGGGATATGTGTGTTTGTAATATTCGATAGTATTCGCCAGAAAAGACATCCGGCCCAGGGGATTTGCCAGCAGGGAGCAACATTATGGCTTTATTAATTTCTTCCATAGTTTTGCTACCTGCTAATGCCTCCCTCTGCTCCACTGTTAACTTTGGTAAGACGTCATCAGTAAGCAGGGTGGACTGAAGTACCCCATCAATAGATGCGGAATGAAACATCTCTTCAAAATAAGATTGAAATTGATTAACAATTTCTTTGGAATCAGTAATTATGTCTCCTGTAGTAGGATTTGTCAGTGTAGTAATTGTATGGTGTTGTCTGTAGGGTTTAGATAAATTTGCTAACAGTTTGCCTGCCTTGTTCCCCCAACAGTAATATTTGCTTTTAGTGTATTCTATTGAATGTTTTGCCTGTGTTAGCAGATAGGTTTCTAATATCTGCCTAGCTTGTTTGTACTGATTAATTTTTTCAGGTGAAGGATCATTAGTATATTGTTGAAAGGTGTCCTTTACCACACCCCTCAAGGCCCTGTATTTTCTTGTAAGAAAATTACATCTGGATTAAATCGTTTAAGGTGGGTGAGGACCCTTTTTCACTTAACGGGGGTATATAAACCACCTACATTCCAAGAAATAAACTGCATGGGTTTAGGGGTAAGCGTGGTTACTTGTTCACTTGAAACTGGCGGCATGGCTACTCACCCAACAAATGCAGGAAGAATCTGACACAATTCCCCTCTCATCTAGACTGGCCCTCTCTCTCTTTCCAGACTTCAAATCATCACATTCAAAATACATCAATAAAACAAAAAAGGTTTTTGAAAACTTGGCTAGGTTTATCTCTTATTCTTCGTATCAATTGTTGAAGACATAACTTGTTTGATACATAACATCTCAATTCACCATTTTCAACTTTTCCCACTAAACATAAACTGAAAGTGGACACCATCAATAGAGGTGCGCACACATATATAACAAAAAACATAACTTATTATATTTTAATTTAAATAGGGCTGCTAAACCCCAGGAGTATAGGACATAACACTCCCCGCCCAGGTGTAGTGACCCCTACTTATAGAGCTAGCATTGATCAGTAATAAGATTCTCAGCGAGGGGATCTGGAAGGTGACCTCGGATCCATAAAATGTACCTTTGCCTTTTCTGGGTCCGTGAAAAAGAATGTGGTGCCACCCTCCATCACTCTCAACTTGGCTGGATAAAGCAGAGCAAATCTCACCTTTTTATTAAATAGAAAAGTACAAATCTCTGAAAATTCCTTTCGCTTTTGGGTGACAGTAGTCAAAAAATCTTGAAATATAAAAATTTTGTTATCATTTATTAGCAGTTCCTTCTTTTTACGATAGGCGGCCAGAATTTTTTCTTTCGTTCTAAAATCTAAATATCTCGCCAGAACTGGTCGTGAAATCTTTCTTGCTCCCTCCTGTTCGACTCCTAATCTATGGGCTCTTTCAATATACGGAACTTCTATATCAGCATCTAATTCCAGAGCGTTTGGGAGATCAGTTGTTAGAAAAAACATTAAATCTGCTCCAGATACTGACTCTGGGATACCTATAAAATGCAGGTTGTTGCGTCTGGAGCGGTTTTCAAGGTCATCAATTTTATCTTGCATTTGTTTGATTAATCTATCATGAGAATCTACTCCAGACTGACAGACCTGCATATGGTCCTCTGCATCACTCACTCTTGTCTCCAACGCTACAATGCGCGATGCATGAGAGTTGATTCTAGCTAGACCAGATTCTAAGTGCTTTTGAAGATCCTCAAACCGCTTGTCCATAAGAGGCATCATAAAATCTGATATTTCCCGTGCCGTCAAATGGGTGGTCTTATCAGGCAGGATTTATGAGGACCCAGATTCAGAGAGAGATGGCGAGGGTGGCCCTGATTTCTGGGAAGAGCCTTTTGCCTTACCTATCTTATTTGGTGCGTTAGGTTGTTTGGGAGGCATGATTTTATCAACAAATCTGTCCATACCCTTTGGACTGCAAAAAAAAAAAAACTAATATTGGTCACCTAAGCGAAATAATGGTAAATGGTCACCTGGAAAGGGTTTGCATTATCATTGATTAATGTAACATTTCAATAGCTCCTAAGAGTAGCTCCCCACAATTAATACTGAAGTCTACATTAGAACAGCTAAGAAGTATCCAAATATTCTGTTATGAAATAATATAATAATTTACAGTGATTACTGCTAATATGACCACCGATCGAAAACGACCAGTAGGTGGCGATCTCAGTTGTGTGAATATGTTGTGACTCAGTCACTACGTGATCCTGAACAACAACTAACTTTCTGTATATTTACAAATGCAACAATTATAGAGAACAACCAGTAGGTGGCAATCTCAATGTGGTAGATATGCTGTGGTTCAGTCACCACGTGATCCCGAACAACAAATAACTTTCTGTACATTCACAAATACAACAAGCATAGGAAGTGAACAGTAAATGGCAATCTCAATGCAATAGATATGCTGTGGTTCAGTCACTACGTGATCCTGAACATCAAATTGCTTACTGTATATTCACAGATATTACAAATACAGAAAATGACCATTAAATTGCAATCACAGTACAATAGATATGCTGTGGTTCAGTCACTACGTGATCCTGAATAACAAATTACTTTCTGTACATTTACAAATACAGTAATTAAAGAAAACCGCCAGCAGGTGGCAATCTTGACATTACTAAAACATTTTGGTATAATCGTGGTAAGGAGTAAAATGCACAAAAATCTAATGCATCATAAACATCCAGAAATATAACACCTGTAAAGATCACCATATCAAATTTCACAGTAATATTAACTTATATATGGATTGGTTAGTAAAACGGCAAGAGGGGGAAGGGGATATAGTAGATTAGGCAGGGTGGGACAAAGATTGAGGGGATCGGAAAGAACACAAGGTGTAGGCCAGGAAAATAGAAAAGTTAAACATACAGGGAGTCATTTAGTAGCAGGGAGAGATAAACCTCTCAATCCCCCACCCCTTAGCCTCAATAACACTGTGACTGACTCTTCAGTGTGTCAGCCAGTATACTGGAGATGGACTTAAAGATCTCCCCACATGAACCTGTGGGACTGGAAATGCAGACAGGAACGCTCCACGAGGGAAAACACGCCAGGCACCTCCACAGCACAGTCAGGCCCACAGAACTCAGTGTAAAGTGCGGTGTAAAGCCGTCTGGATAAAAGGGTGACTGGATACAACTGCATCACGGGCACAGACGCCGAGGACCTCCACGCCACAATCGGGTATGCGAAGAAGTGACACCGGCCACGGAGCAGGGCAGCTGAGAGAGGAGGAGGCTGAGCGCAGGTACCTTGCAAGGGGAAGTCCTCCCACAGCAGCTGAAGATACAGGAAACCCAGGCGTCCAAAGCGACCGTTGCACCGGAATTAAACTCAGGCAGCAATCTGGATAGCAGTCAGGAAGAGGCCCACAGCTCCCACAGTCCCCCAGAAGGGAAGCAGCCGAAAGGACACTGCCAGCATAGTTGAAGGTAAGTGAGGCAGTTGTACCAGCCGGGACCCCTCAGGGTGAAATCAGGCTACAGCCAGGCGACAGTGGACCGGTTCGGAGTATAGAGAGCGTGGATGGATTAACCACTCCAGCTCCCGCGCCCAGATAGAGGCGTTCACGTAGGCCACCACCATTGATGGCCGGACTCTGGTGCTGTATAGGTCTCCCACACAAAAGGAAGGCGCCAAATTGTTCCTCCACGCTTCCTCCAAGTAATGAAGTGTAGAAAAGTTAATATAGACACTTTAGGAGGTGGATGGAGGAGGATTACAAATAACTCTGTAGGGAGACTGGTAAAAGTGCGGCCATGCTGGATGCCCCGCCTACCGGAGGTCCTGTTTACTCATTTCTAAGATTTCAGTGATACATAGATTACTACCAAGTTGTCGTCTCTTTAGTGCACAAGTATCAATACACTGCTGGTATCGGGTAAGATTCTTTTCTTGCACAGTTTGGGCTCAGAGAGAAAAAGAGAGGTACTTATCAGCCAGGATATCAAAAACACACTATTGGTCTTGGATCTGGATTTTTTTTTAAAGTGATACAAACAGCTAAAATAATGTTTTTGGGCCTGTTTTTGTTCATACAGTAATAATAATCACAATAACATTAATTTCCATTAATTTCCAATCAATTTTGACTATCTTACAGCTCACAATATTGTTTTCACCACTATTGGCCAAAGGCAGCAGTGACCTGCCTTGCTGACTAAGCTAAGTGACAGCAGTGGGCAGCACAAACATGTGGCAGTTCAACTTTAAACATGGCACATTTAGTGTTTGTGGATACAAAATTGAGATTATTATTAGAACTGATCCATCTAAAATGAGTAACCTGAAAATTATAGCTAATGTAATTTTTTATGAAGTAACCTGCAAATTGTGAACATTGATTATTTATTAGACCTGTATTTTTTTTAGATCATCCAGTTCCTAACCCTGAATGTCCTGTACAATTAATCATGTTTGACCCTTTGCATCTCCCTTTTGGAAGAGTGTAGACAGCTACAGTATACATTGTTTCTGACATCAGTCTGTAAATTTTTTAGACCATATTGTCTTTGCACTGTCACAGTATTTATTAAAAAGAAAATAATATTAATGTAAAATACACAATAATTTCTATTTGATCATGAGAGAAAAGCCTACAGTAAGTTGTATTGAAATTGGTGGGAATTTACATTTTCTACATTATTTCTATAATAGTTACACAGTAGTTATAGATGAAGAAGATTAAATAATTGATCGTTTGGATTCCACCATCTTCTACTTTTATTATCCAGTCCCTGTTTTCATTTTCCTCCTCCTCTCCCCCCCACCCCCTTTATTTTATTTTTTGTGTTTGGTCACCTTTGTTTCTTGTCTTTTCCCCCCTCCCTCTTTATCCACTTTATACCTTTTCTCAAGTTCATTATTCTTCTAAACTCAAACTACAAATTGTACCATAGTATGAAGTATTGGACTCCAATGCCTCTGGTGGAAGCTGAGAAGTTTTAGACCCTGTACATAGCAGTCTAGCTTCTTTTTTTCCCACTTTTTTGTCTGGAAAAGAAAACTGCCCAGTTTAAACCGTTAAAGTGTATAAGTTGCTTTATTACAATAAAACTAAATGTGTACACAAATAAAATATAAAAAAACTATAGCTATTCAGAGACCAAAAAAGAAATGGTCTTGCAAGCTACAGAACACCAACGCCCCAGTAAAGTACTGTATAGTACACTGCATGTCAAACACACACAATCTTGGCAAAGCCTATAATGAAAAGTGGTGCACTATGGAATTGTTCTTGGGCCTTGACCTTTATGTTGTATATTAAAAAGGACATGCACAGTTTAACAAACCAAGCAGTTCAGCAACAAGGACTGCCACTTTTGTGGCTAAAGTGCTTGGTTTGTTTGGTCCCCCACAAAACAAGCTACCAATGGGCTTAACACACAACAAAGTACCTCACAGTACCCCTAGTATAAGCCAGAAGGCACCCTAATAATGATGTTATACTGTGCCTGAAGGCCCTGAACACTCACAACTAACTGCCTCACAGCTCTTCTAATATTAGCCAGGTGGCAACCTAATAATGAAACTAAATTTTTTAACACACAAGCTCTATATTACATTTTTTAACTGTGCCTGAAACAGCCTCACAGCGCCCCTAGTATAAACCGAGTGGCATCCTATTAGTGATGATGACATTATCATTTTTTTTTGCAAAAAAGTGTCCCTTTAGGCATTTAAGTAAAACAGTGCATGCAGTCCTATGAAATTTGTTGTGCCTCACAGAGCTACAGCAGCACACAGTGGACCTTATTCAGAGTCAGTAGTAAGTGGCCGCTTTGTTGTACGAATCCGATGTTTCCAAACCACACATGCGCACGGTTAGTTGTGCGCATGTGCGTACAAGGCTTTGCAATCCAAAATGCTGTAGATCATACGGCTTACGAGCAGGAAGTGGCTTCCTAGAGTTGATTGACATGAAATGCCATTTATGGGTGTTGACGGGGGTGGTGGTCTGAAAATTCAGGCGTGTCTCAGCGTTTTGAGGGCGTTTTAGGGGCTTACATAATTTACCTGCTACGACCGACTTAGAAGGCCGGAAGTAGTAAAACGTCACTCTGCGAGCAGGTTCGAGGCCTGGCTGATCATACAGCTTGAGGTTGGGTACGTGCTTTCGCAAGCCCAGAGTACAATCGATACTATCGAATGTTATTGATGTTAGGATTGATGTTTCTATCTTGAGCCACACAATTCAAGCAGCTAATAATCATTTGTTGAAGCTAATAACACTGCTATAATTGGCTTGTAATTGATTCAGCTGCGTTAGCATTAGAGAATAATAAGAATAAATAAATTTCACGGAGATGGCTTATTCTATGCGGTTTTTTGTTAATTTTAACATGCATATAACAACAACACAGCATTATTATTCAAAACTCCGGGTTTAAAATCTTATTAATTTACAAACGTACTACCAGTAAAACATCACATGAACTAAATGACATTTGAACAATACAACACAAGCGGCCGCAACCATCAGAAGAAAATTAACATACAGTGACTGACAACGACTAACAACGATTGACTCGATCGCTAGCTGCTATCACTCACTAGCTAGAGGAGGTGCATTGTTCACGTATGGGCATCACTTTGGTTACGACCGACCGGCCGTGCAATTGCTTCCTTTTTCAGTTTCTCGGTCGTTAGGCGTACGACTGAGCGGCCGCTTATTACTGACTCTGAATGAGGTCCAGTGTCCTTAAACACAGTGCTCCTAATCTTTTTTAAAAAAAATGTCATAGTAGGCTTTTTGTTAGTAACAAATAGTGCTACAGTCCACTTCTATGGCTTTTTTGTGCCTCCCAGAGTGCTGCAGCCAGCCCATAGTATGGGTGGGGTACGCAATGCTGATGATGCTGCTGGTCAGAATCCTGGCAGCGCAATCACAATGTATGAAATCCCAACTCATACAAGTAGGTATTCTAGCTCTTCTCCTAACCCTAACCCACATTTCCCATACCCTAACCCTGACCCTTCCTTCCTTCAGTCTAAACCTAACCCCCACAACCTAACCATAACCGTCCCCCTCTACAGCCTAACCCAGAAGCTAGGATTCTGAGTACTGTCAGGATGCGGCGCTGGGATTCTGTCCGCCGGCATTGTCGGGATAGTGACTACATCCCCACAGTACATGGTGCCCTTGCCTTCATTGCTCCTAAGTGTCCCTATACTACCCACACCCTCACCCTCTGGTCTCCAGTGTGAAATAGCACCCAATCATGAGGGAGGAACTTTGATAGGCAATCCAAAACATCCAAGATCCAATGCAGGCAAGATGACGTTTTGCCTCATTATGGGATGCAAACCAGGAGGGAAGACCTGTGTCCCCCAGCTCTGTTTGACTCATAGCTCCCAAGTTCTGCTGTGTTGGAATAACTTCTATTTGGGTACTTTAGGTTTGGCTTTAATTTCTGTATTGGGAGCTTTAGCTCTAACTTCTGTATTGGGAACTTTAGCTTTTTATTGGACTATATTCTATATACCTGCATCAATTTAGAGATTACTTATACAATCTGATGTCCTTGCATGCACTGGTAACTTTTGTTCTTATTACACTAATACTTATGTAATAATTATTATTGATCATTTACAGATATGCCCAGCTATATCCTTGCTGCTGGTGTTGCAAATCGTGCCACGTGTAGCGCAAGATGCATGCCTGCGGGTGGATACGTGCACTGTGTATGCATATGTGCCTCCATAGAAATTCATGGTGCAATCACGGTGTGCGCCATAGCATACCGTAGCGTATGCAGGCATGGGGAACCACATGGCGCAATGCATGCGTATGTTTGTACGTGATTAGCCACAATGTAACTGGGCACATCTGTAGTTAATTTTAGAGATGAGTGGTTCGGTTCTACTCAGTTACATTTGGATCTGAAAAATGGCATCTTATTGGCTATCCGACTTTCTCATCATTTGGATAGACAATAAGATAAATCTGAACTTGCGCTAATTTGGCAAAAAGAGCCAAATAGAACTGAACCACTTATCTCTAATTAATTTATATATGTTTTGATAAGGATCTTGCTATTTTTATCTAGCCAGTTCTTTGTTTATCACGTCTGCATATAGATGCTTCATAATTGCATTCAGTGTCTGTTCCGTTATTCTTTTATTGAATTTATGAACCTAAACCAACGTTTAAGCTCAATCATTGATAATTATAAAAAAAAATATTCTGGCATCATCATCTGCTTCTCTTTTTTGTTCAATAAAATAAAACAGCTGTTTATTATATTTAAGTTGTTTAAAACACTTAAAACATCATTAATCAAACAGATGAAAGGACACTGGGAGGTATTTTCTCTAACCACTATATTAAAGCTTTCTTTAGATTGAAACAACTGTGATTTCCTACCATATTCTAGCACCACTATGAGCTCTCTTCAATCCAACCTTCACAGGGTACTACCTGAATGCATCTTGGCATCACAGTGTGCATATTACAAGATACTAGCTGTTTAAAGATCTCAAACACTGCTGCATTCTCACTACTGGATTAAAGATATTCATTAGAGTTTTTTCTAGCAGTGGGAGTCTGGGAATCATGGGGAGATAACAGGTACTGCTGAGATTCTATCTTACTATCCTATTACAGTATCATTCTTCTTCTATATTGACTAAGAATCCAAATTTCCAAGTTTTGGGCACTTATATGCCTGCACCACAATATGTATATATCTGTGGCTAGCTATAACTTGATAAGTTAATTTGCAATAAACAGTACAACCCTTGATCCATCTACTCGGTAAGTAAGTATTATTTTTGTAAACAGCTCTGTGTTATTTAGGAATGGAAGAAACCAGCACTGACATTAAACTGTATAAAGGGAAATTATAATGTAGTCAAAATTATTTAATAGATATAAGGAGGTAATTTACTGTAAATGTTCATAACTGATAACATAGCTAATGTATCAGTCTAGACACTGTGCAGTGATTTCTAGAGGCAGCCACCCCCCTCCGCATCCCTCTAACAGCTCTCACTGGCTTCCTGATAGACACAGCCTGTCTTTTTCTCTGAGCAACCCCCACCCCCCCAAACAGTAGTGGAAGGTCACAAACTAGGGAGAGATTGAGAGAGAGAGAGAGAGAGAGAGAGAGAGATCAGGGGTTCTATTTACTACAATCCGCATAAGGAATGAAGATTATAGTGTGATAGTACCGACTGAATTTGCCTTGCGAATTCAGCCAATATCACAGGGATTTACTAAAAATCCCTTGCAGGGACAGAGCTTGCGATAAAGCTCTGTCCCTGTGAATCCACACTGCACACTTATTACGGTATTTTCGCAAAAAATACTGTGACAAGTGCCCGTGCATGCGCCAACCGGCCATCGCAAAGCCCTGCCCCCCACCACTAAGCCCTGCCCCCCACAATTGCAGACCCTCCCATGACCCCCCATCCCCCATGACCCCCCTCCCTTAATTACACTTACCTGCAGTGATCGGTGCTCCGGTGATGTCCTCCGTGGCTTCGGTCAGCTGACATCCCATCATGCACTGGGACCTGGTCAGGTGACGACTGGACCTCAGTGAAAGATGGGAGGCCGGCAGGACATCACTGGAGCCCTGATCATCGGTCCATGGACTCAGGTAAGTTTTATTTTTTTACTAATTTCTTTTTCTTTTTTTGGGCAGTGATCAGCATGTGGTCTGTTTTGACCACACAGCTGCACACTGGGGCTGGCTCTGGGCTCTGCTCGACCCTGGATAATGCCACCTCCAGGTGGCATTATTATCACAGGGCTTTCCCCGGTATTTTTTCACAATTTATTTTTAGTAACTTTGGCCAGATCACAAATTCTCAGTACAATTATGGGAAATGCAATCTGCTTACTAAAAATAAGTGAAAATTAGGGCTTGGAGTAGAATTTTACGAATTCTACTCCAATTGCCCTTTTGTAACTTTAGGTGATACTAAAATAATGTGAAAAGGGTTTGAAAACACCTTTTTTCACTTTATTTTCATAAAAATAATGTTAATAAATACAGCCCATAGAGAGAGGGAGAAATTCAATCTTGTTCATAGCCGCAACCCTGAACTTTAGAGTTCCAAGTCGAAGTGGAGTTTCAAATAGAACCGTCCCGATTCATGACTGCTCTTAGTTTGACATTTGGATTTAAAAAATGTATAAATTTTGGATTTCACATAAACACATCCAAATTACATGATTTTAGCTGTTTTTATCAATGTTAAAGAAGTCCAAAACCAAAACTGAATCCAAACCATTTGAGAGTGGTTTTGCCAAAAACAAAAAACAAAACACAGGCGTCTGCGCATATTTCTACTTAAAATAGGACTGCAGAAAATGGATTATGGGTAACCAATAGTATTAGGATCTAGGGGTGTACAAGTCTCAGTTAGCTGTAAAATGCAATACTGGTCCAAACAGTTTACATTTTTAATTTCAGGGATCAGCATTCAGTCTATCTCTACTGGTACAGTTTAATGACTCAGCTCTGCTGATGATAGAGCTTATGGCCATATAACACACCCCTTTTCTACATTTGGAACAATTAATAATGCATTCAATTATATTCAATTATTTTTGTGTTGGTAAAATGAGTCTGGTACTTGCCTCTTGCTACAAACAATCAATTATTTTATTATATTATTTTATGTTTTAACTTTTGACTGTCTTTATCAGGTGTTCCAAAAATGTTACAGCAAAGAAGCATACTACAGAACTATATTCTTAATAAGTTAATAGAACAGCATAAATGTTCCAGCTTCATGGCGTTTTTCTCTGCAGTAAAGTGGTATAATATTTTCAAGCCATTCACAAGCTGCTGGATGCAGTATTTACATAGAAACATGTGTACTATTGTCAACTGAATGAAGCTATTCACTTTTGTCTAATTCATAAAAGATAATCACTTTCTTTTTTCATCTTCTATTGTGATTATGTTTATTACTGACATAGTCAACATAAATTGTTTCTACTGTAGTGTGCTTATTGTTTTAAGATTTATATGAAAATTAGCTCTACATGATGATTAGGTTCTTAGATCAGCTAATGAACGGAAATATTCTTCCCTTGCCATCTTTTAATGCATTTTTAATCACCAACTAAATAACAAAGAAGTGTATTTTAAAATAATTAAGATTGCTTACTGAATCTCTATAGGATGTCAACAACAAAGGGGTTAATGATCCATCACACCATAATGGAAATAATCAGTGATGTCTTTCTACCACCCAAAGCAATTTTCTTTATCTGAAATGCATCTGTGCCAAAATCATTTATATAACTACATAGCATTTCTTATCCCGCATAAAAATGATCAAAAAAATAGAGAGCCTGTAAGCGAAAGAGTATAGTTCAAATTCAGTCGAAATGTTATATGCAAATATGGCTGAATATATCATGCAAATATGCAAGATGTCAAATAATACCAAACCACAGTACCTTAACACCTCTTACCTTTCATTTTTTCATCTAAATTCATTTTGAGCCTAAATAGTTTTGTGTTGTGAAAAAATAAATAATAATACTTGGATTTTCACACGTATAAATGTTTTCCATGGCACAATAAAGTTTTTTAATTGGACCTGTAATGCTTCTTTATCTATTGTGTGACAAGTATTTTTGAGAATGCAAGCCCATTCTATTGTGTTGTTTTTTTTTAACAAACTCCACAATAGCAATCTACTGTGGGTTGGTGGCTGTGCCATAAAATGGTAAAAAGAAACTATAAAACATCATATCAAAGTCCAGCCTACAATCACAGATCCTGATTTCCCATAAATTTATTACAATATGAGTGTCTTAAGAGAGAGTGGACATGTTGTTTTTTTAAACTTTGGTTAGTTAACCTAGAAATGTATTTTCCTTCAAATGGAGGGGGCAATGACGTTATAAGTATTTTATAAACATAACCTAGGACCTCAGAAGTGGCAGGTAAGTTACAGTACTATATATCTTTATGAAGAGAAACACTATGGGGTACATTTTAAAAAGTAGCATTTTTTGTGATGATTTCAAAATTGATTCACATCGCCATACATCAATATGCTGTTTAAACTTCCAGATTTATTATCTGGCGACTCACAGCCAATGTGTGGTGATGTACAATGCTTTTGAATTCACTAAATTGTATGCAGTTTGGTGAAATACCATGAGTACTGTTATATGGTCCCCAGCTTCCACCTCCTCCCTTGATCCTATCCCTTTATGTCTCCTCCACTATCTCTCTCTGTGCCTGTTCCCATCTTGCCCACCTCCTTAATCACTCCCTCTAATCTGGCACTGTCCCTTCCACAATCAAATATGCCCTTGTTTCCCCCATTTTTAAATATCCTGCCCTTGATACTAACACTCTCTCCAACTACCGTCCCATCTCTCTCCTCCTTTTTGCCTCCAAGCTCCTTGAGCATGTGGTTTACATGACCCTTTTCAGTCTGGCTTCCATTCTCTCCACTCCACTCCACTAAAACTGCCTTCACAAAAGTCAGCAATGACCTCTTTGCTACTAAATCTAAGGGCCACTACTCTCTGCTCATTCTCCTTGACCTCTCTGCTGCTTTCGACACTGTGGTCCACCCTCTCCTGCTGCAAATCCTTCACTCCCTTGACCTATGTGACACTGCACTCTCCTGGCTATCCTCCTACCTCTCTGACCAATCCTTCTCTGTCTCCTCTCATGACTTCTCTTCCTCACCACAGCCTCTTACAGTAGGTGTTCCCAAAGGTTCTGTTTTTGGACCTCTCCTATTCTCCCTCGATATGTCCTCTCTAGGTGAACTCATCAGCTCTTTTGACCTCCATTATTAACTCTATGCTGATGATACTCAAATCTACCTCCCCCCCTGACCTCTCCCCCTCTCTCCTCACTCGTATCTCCTACTGAGCCTCTGCTATCTCTTCCGTGATGTCCCAGCGATTTCTTAAACTTAAAATGTCTAAGACTGAGCTGATCATTTTCCCAACCTCAAACATAACCACAGTTCTCACCATTTCTTTATCAATTGATGGCACAACTATCGCCTCTAGCCCCAAAGTGCACTGTCTTGGAGTTATCCTGGACTCCTCCCTCTCCTTCAAACCACATATCCAGAACCTCTAGCAATGCTGTCATTTACACCTTAAAAATATTTCCAATATTAGACCCTTTCTCAATCAGGATGCCACTAAAACCCTCATACACTCACTGGTCATCTCCAGATTGGACTACAGTAACCTCCTCCAATCTGGCCTCCCCAACTTCCATCTCTCTCCTCTCCAGTCTGTCCTTAATGCTGTTCAGCTCATCTTTCTCTCCAAGTGTTCTACAACTGGATCCCCTCTCCTACAATCCCTCCACTGGCTCTCCTTCCCTTTCAGAACCCAATTCAAGGTTCTCACACTCACTTACAAAGCCCTCACCTTTCCTCTCCAATTTACATCTCTGCCTCATCATGTTTCACTCTCCTGTCTGCCCTCTTCATTCAACAAATATGCACCACCTCTCATGCCAACTGATTACTTCCTCCCACTCCCACCTCCAAGATTTTGCCCATGCTGCTCCCCTCTAAAATCTAACACCTTTGTTTTTGTATGGGGTGAGTCAGTATCTGTCTGTATTCTGGACCATACTGTTTGATGATCACTGGATCCCAGGTTTTCACCCACTTTTACATCAGATATCCTGCCTCCATTTGTAAGTATTAAGTCTAATATTGTGTCTTTCTGAGTGGGCTCCCTCAATAATTGCTGGAGGGAGGCTCCCTGCAATGAATTCAGGATGTCTCTACTACTAGTGGAACTTGCCACAGACACCTCCCAGTTTATATCGGGTAGATTAAAATCTCCCATGATTATAACCTCTCATTTTAATGCTATTTTAGTGATATCCTGCAATAGTTTATTGTCCAGTTCCTCTTCCTGACCTGGTGATCTGTAGATATGAAGAATCACTTTCTCCCCTATTTCTATAGTCACCCAAAGGGTGTTTTCTTCAATACTATATAGTAACGTAGTATTTATGCTTTCCTTGACATACATTGCTACTCCTCCTCCTATTCTTACCATTCTGCACTTCCTAAATAAAGTATATATTGGTATAGCTATGTCCCAGTCATGATTTTCATTGCACCATGACTCCGTAATAGCCACAATATCCAGATCGACCCTTGTCATTATTGCAATTAGTCCTGGGATTTTATTTCCTAAGCTCCTAGCATTTGCACACATTGCTCTTAGAGATTTATTTGTTTGATTATTTCTCCTGTTCCTAGGTATGTTCATCTATCTTAATGTTTATTTGGTTTTGTTCTGAATTATCTTCTGTTGCTGTGGATATGCTTCCTGTTCCATTTGCCAGCAGAAATAATACCTCTTGGTTGGGGGAGCAGATTTATTTTATCTTGTTTGGTTCACTGTCCCCCTCTTCTAGTTTAAATAGTTCTTGGTGAAACTTTCAAACTGTTCCTTCAGTATTCTAGTTCATTTTGAAGATAGTTGCAGGTCATCATATTTGTATATGCTTCTATCTTGCCAGATGGCATGGCTATGGACTGTCAATACAAATCCCTCCTCATAACACCACTTCTGTAACCAAACATTGATGTTTCTGAGGTAACGGTTTCTGTCTCCCCCTCTGTGTACTGGCAATACTACTGAAAATGTTACAGTGGTTGCCACCTACTTTAGAGCAGTCCCTAACTTCCTGAATTCATCTTTTACTGCCATGACTTCAGTATTGGCCAGGTCATTTGTCCATAGGTGGACAATGACATCTACCTCTCCATCTTTTCCTGCTGCCTTCACAATTCTCAGCATGTGCTCGTTATACCTTGGAGCTGTGACTCCAGGTAAACACCTTACTTGTATCTCTACTTCAGCAGTGTTTCCCAGATGTACTCCTCTAATAATGGAATCTCCCAAGAGAAGTGTAGTCCTTTTTGAAGATGTATTTTTCCTGTTCCTATTCAATTTTATATAGTCAGTATTTCCTATATTAGCTGTACCTTCCAGCCCTGCAAGAACAGCATATGAGTTTTGCAGTGTCACAGCTTGTGGGAGGTGTCTGTGTCCCTCTGGAAATCTCTGCCTTTCAGAGCCCACAGTAGTCAAGACAGTATATCTTCTGGGGGCTCTCTGAGGCAGTGGTGGCCTCAAAGACACAGACATCCTACATATCTCAGCATGCAGTTTTGCTATCTCCTCCTGCAGAAGAGAAAATTGCTTACAGATTGGGCAGCAGCTGAGTCTCAAG
Source organism: Taudactylus pleione (assembly GCA_031769625.1). Taxonomy (NCBI): domain Eukaryota; kingdom Metazoa; phylum Chordata; class Amphibia; order Anura; family Myobatrachidae; genus Taudactylus; species Taudactylus pleione. The sequence goes on from JAUIMM010000390.1 coordinate 632,274, forward strand.
AATTCTTCCTGCAAAACAAATGTATTACATCCCCTGCACTGCACTAGGCAAAACATTGTCTCAGATGTAAGTGGTATCGGAAATATGTGTTACTGTTTGTGTATAATAACTCACTGTTTTCTGTATTCTAACTCACCTGCTTCTGATTCAAACTCACAATTCATTTAATTCAAGTATTCAAGCTTCACTTTAGTCTCCAAGCTTCTCTCAATGAGCTGTCCTCAACAGCATGTCAGGGGCCCACCAGGCCCCTTAGACATGCAAAGGCCTGGGTAATTATTCCCTCCCCCCTAAGGTAACCTTGGGTTCAGGAGGCCAAAGATTTGTTCACGTGTTCCTCTAGTTGATCGGGACTGATGATAAGTGGCAAAACCCATTAGCACCCATATTTAACACATGCTGAAAGGCAAGGTAACTCAAACTGCCTGCAGATAGAGCTATCTCGCTTGTCTCAACATTTTTTTCTGGCATTTGTTAAGGTAGTTTTCCTGTGCTTTGTGAAATATCCTGCTGTTTTTAATTGATTGTGATGTAAATTTTTAGGGTGTCATGTTTGAAATTTATACTGTAGCAGTGCTTTTCCAGCTGTATTGGCTTTAATAAGTCTGGTGTCCTCATTTGAGTCTGACTTAAGTGGTATTGCAGCATTGGGATATTGCAAAATGTAATGCAGCCATGGCTACTACACACAGTCAAGGTTCTTGAAGCTCTCACATACTAAGTCAATACCATGACAGTCATCAAAAATTATTAGACATGTGCTGAACTCTTATTGTAGGATGCTTTCTCTAACCCCTGGAGAAGAGAAGCTTCATTAGAATGATTTCTCCAGAGTTTGTCTGGTAATATACCCTAGGTACCCATTGACTTTCTGCCAGCCCTGCAGAAATGCCTATAACATGTAAAAAAATGGAGGTTAGAAAAAAACAAATGCTATGACATGCTTTACTTGGGTGAGTAGGATAACAGATAGCATGTGGAGGGGTGTAATTGCAAGGAGAGGAGGCCTTATGTTATTTGGGGATTCTGATGGTATGTTGGGGGGGGTTATGGAATTCATGTTAATTTAATGGCTTGTGGGTGTGTTAACTGCACATGGGTGAGTCTGCTGGCATGTGGAGGAGGTCTGAGGTCATGTAAGGTCATGGGGAGAGCTTTGATCACATGCAAGGTTTATGTGGGGAAATCTAATTGCATCTGGGGGGTCTGATGGCATGTAATTACAGGAAGGGGCATATGGGAGGTTTGATGGCATGTGTGGTGGTCTGATAGGTGTTTGCTGAGGTTTTTTTTTTAGCCATTTACAACTTGTTTTTCTCTCCAGTTCAACAGTTCCCACCACAATGTTTGTGCAGTGGGAGCATACATAAAGAGTTTCACTATTTGGACAAAGGAGTAAGAGCTGTTCTGATGTATTTTGTCAGTATAGGGGTATCAGATGGGCATTTGGTAGGGTAGTGGGACTTGTAAAGAGCACGTGAGGAGATCTGATGGCATGTGGGGTGTTTTATCTTTTCTTATACCATGTTAGAACAAATGTTTTAAGTACTGTATGTGGGGGAACTGCATCTTTGGCTGGGGTAAAATAAAGTCTAGCTCTTTGCCCCAAGCTAACTGAAAGACAAAACACACTTGCGTAAATGTAGGTGCATTAGTTTACAAAAGAGCATTTGTACTATGCATTTCCATGTGTGTTAGTTATCAATAACCCTTTGTTTGTATTGTTTTATTATGTTACCAACTGATATGGTGACACTGAAGTAAATAATGAAATGTGTAAAAATTGTGAATTCTCATTTAAAAAACAGGTTGTTACAAGTTGCTGTGTAGTGATTTACATTTAATTGAAAAATATAATGTCTTTAATTTCAAATATATAACACAAAATACACATGAAGTGTTTTGGTTCAATTCGGTTTTGTTTTTGTTTTTGGATCTTTTTAAAAATAATTTAAAAAAATCGAAATCATGTAATTTTGATCTGATTACATGCAATCCAAAACCTGAGATCTGGTTTTTATATCAAAGTACTTATGGGTAGACCTGAGCCGGGACTCCGTTCCAAAGTTTGGATGTGTTGCGTTTTCAGCAAAACCAAACCACTCATCTCTAATTGAAGCACTAGAAAAGGTTGTGATGTATCTGCTAAGTTTGTGGTGTCACCATAAAATCTATAAACACTTTTCCTCTCTTTAGATAAAGCAACTGCCTTCAAAGTGTGAAAAGGGGGATTACATTTTATCAGATTTGCCAATTTACAAGTAGCTCTTTACAAATTTACAAAGAAAAGATTCTTGAAATTACTTACTTGAACCTGATTGATAATATGGTTTTAAAGGTCAAGAATTCTAAAAATACAAACATTCTATAATAAATTAAAAACTTTGTTAAGGTTAATCAAGGTAAAGTTTATTTTGATTTATTTTGTAAAATCAGAGAAGTGTAGTATCCAATTACAATAACAGCAGTATGACACTAACTCATGCTCCACAATTTTATGGTGCATCGAGAGGATGAGTCAGACTCATCCTATTCAATGAAGCAGTTAAATCCTTTTTTGTACTATGTGATACTTGATAGAAATGCATGTGTACAGTTGCCGTGGTATGGCACAGTTATACATTCTGTACCAATGGAATGCCTTATCACTACAGACAGTCCAGTTGCTTAACCAACAGGTTAGTTTATCCAAAGATATGTGATGTACACCCATACTCACCGTGATGTACTGGTTTTTGATGGAGTAGAGCCTGAAGCCTTCATGTAGCGGTGTAGGATGCTGGAACAGCAATAAATGCAAGGTAATATGATTGCATATAGTAGCATATGCAGGTGCGGGTATTCTCATGGTGCGATGCGTGCACACGTTTGTGATGCAATCAGCCACAATGTAACTGGGCGTATCTGTAAGTGAGAGATGTCCGTTACACACTTGTGTTACTCTGTGACTTCTTGGCCCCGCACATTCTCAGAAGTAACTTCGGTGGCCATCTTAGAACAGGGAATAAGCCTCTCTGGAGGAACAAAATGGAATCTGTGCAGTAGTGCACTCCCTTATTAACAATACTGTGAAATCATTACATTTTTTTATACACTATTGTCTGCAAATGCGAGAAATATTCTTTAAAAAACTTTTGTACTTGGATTTTCATGTGAGGGCTCTGAATAATCTTGATTATTCATGAAATCAAAATAATGTTATTATTCACTGAATACTGCATTAAAATTGCTATATTTGTGTATAGCTCATACTCTGTTAATAATGATTAGAACAATGCAAAACAATGGGTCATATATTTATTTGTATGGGAAGCAATCGAGAAGCCGACTGCCTAAATACCGGCAGCCGGCTTCCCGACTGTCTTATCCCGGCATGGGTGAAATGCCGGGCGTCTAGATGTAGACGCCCGCATTTCCCCAGCGCCGGGAGACCGGCACCCGGCATCAGCCGCGGGGGGGAGGGTTAGGTTTAGGGCTCCAGGGGGGGACTTAGGGTTAGGCACCCCCCCAGGAGGGTTAGGGTTAGGCTAGGGGGAGGGAAGGTTAGGGTTAGGCACCCCCGGGGGGGACTTAGGGTTAGGCTCCCCCCAGGGGACTTAGGTTTAGGCAGTGGGGAGGGGGGTGGTTAGGGTTAGGCACTTAGAGGTGGGATTAGGGTTAGGCACTTGGAGGGGAAGTTAGGGTTAGGCACCCCTAAGGAGGGTTAGGGTTAGGGGGGTTAGGTTAGGTTAGCAGATACTTACCTAGCCACAATCGGGATTTCCAGCACTGTTGGGCTTCCGCTGTTTCGCACTCTGCTCCTGTCGGGCTGCCGCTGACGGGAATCGAACCGCCGGCCATGCGGCCGGCGGTATATCATTCCCATTCCATATGTATAGATCACATTTTACATGTTAAGCCTTTGAATGACAAGGGGCTAGAAATTAGTGGGTTTGGTTTTCCGAAAACCGAACCCACTTGAACTCTGCATAAACGAAGGGGTCCAAGTCCTGTACTCGGTTATCTCCATTGGGCTTGGATCCCAAGAAATAGACAAAACGTCACATTACAATTGTCGGATCTTGTGATGTTTTGGATTGCATATAAATGTCCCTCCCATGTGTTCAGCCACCATTTTATGCAGGAGATCCGATGGGAGAGTTATAGGTATGGCTCCAGTGCTAGAAAGAAATAAGGCTAGTTTAGTTAGCTTGGTAGCAGTACTTAGCAGCAGTGCACAGTCACAGAGCATCATTTGTCTGTATAAAAGGCAGGGGCACTTTGTGTGAAGTTGACTCAGGGAGGGAGCTGTGTCTCAGTCTCAAGCAGGGGCAGTGGGAACTTTGTGTCACACTGTCTGGTAACTGTTGGTCACCTGTTAAAAAATGGACAAAAAACTATTTATTATTACTGTTTGTGGTCACTGTTGCTCACCTGTAAAAAAAAATAGAGAAAAAAATAAATTTATATTGTTTGACTAGTGAATACAAGGCAGGCCCGTGATACAAGACTAACGCACAGTAGCTTCAGGGTCACCATGTTAACTGTGCAGTGTGTTGCAGACAGTTTGTGCAAAGCTATAAAAAGAAAATCAAATTGTGTATTTCCTATATAAAATAATTTGTGCCTTTCTCACTAGTGAACACCAGACAGTCCCATGATACAGGAGTCAAGCACAGCAGCTTCAGGGTCACTGTGCTATCTGTGCAGAGTTTTGCAGACAGTTTGAATGAAGTCATAATAAAATAAAATTTTTCTTGTTTAAAATTATTTCTGTCTTTCAGACAAGTGAATGCCAGGCAGTACCAAAATAATAGACAAATGCACAGTAGCTTCAGAGTCACCGTGTTAATAATATCTGCAGAGTGTGTCAATATGGATCAGGAATATCAATCGATAGAACAGCAGGAGCAGCAACCAAGTGCCAGTGCTGCAGCTGCTGCCACAAGTTATGAGGACGATACTAGTCCTTCAATGTCATCTACTAAAGCGGGTGCTCAAGGGCATAGAGAATTTAAGTTAGGACATCTGAAATCAAAAAAATATTTAACGTTGCTAAGAAAAAAAACATCTCTTATAAAGAAAAAGTTGACTGCAGAAAAACATAAATTTGCCAACATGCCATTCACCACACACTGTGGCAAAGAAAGGCTCAAGCCTTGGCCTTTATTTCTGAATGGTGGTTTGCAACTGCTATCAGTCAGGCATCTTCTTCTGCATCTGGTTATTCAGAGGGTGAATACAATATAACAAGGTTTGAATTTATAAAAGGTTGTTTTTATTAAATGAGATACCAATAGAATTCAATATGCATTAGTCTTTATTGCACATATTACATATTAAAAACATTTAAAAACCTATATGGTCTGCTCTGTTTATCATATGCGAAGCTTCTTGCCAGTGCAGCCCGGCCGCCAAGGAGGTGATCGGCTCCCTCTCCTAGGATGAGCTGTCTTCAATCCACTTATGGGCCTGCACCCTGCAGCCACACAGACTCTCAGCCAGAACTAGACCAGTCACTGCGGTCCACTCCTCTCATAACACCGGAGCCTTCTGTCAGTTCAGCAAGGCCAATTAGAACATGAGCGGCTCCCTCTCCTAGGTTGAACTGACACTTCACCAGCGATCGTCGCATGTGTCTGGACTTCATGAAAATAGCGCTACAAAAGATACAGCATCTTACCTTCCCTGATGTTACTAAGACCAGATAATAAACGGAGAATTTCTCTACCTTACTGGGGATATTACTGCTTACTACAGCCTCTAAACGGAGATCCAGGCTCTCTTTCAAACAGGTGAGAGCCTTGAATAGTGACACTGTGATCCAGACTGTGCAAACTTACTAAAGGTATAACCCTGCTACTAAAGTCTGTTAATTCACACAGCACCTTTGTGCTGCTTAGATTCTGTTTTGCAGCTCGCAAACATTACAATATCTTGAATTATTGAAAATCACTAAATTAGTATATTTTGGAGATCATTGTCTGTACAGGTTACAGGACCACATGCAAATTATTTTTATATATTTTTAAATGTTTCTAATATGTAATATGTGCAATAAGGACTAATGCATATTGAATTCTATTTGTATCTCATTTAATAAAAACAACCTTTTATAAATTCGAACCTTGTTATATTGTATTTACCCTCTGAATAACCAGATGCTTTTTGCAACATATTATATATTTATTTTGGGTTTGACTACCCCAATCAGCTGAAATATTCAGGGTGTGGTATTAACTCATCAAGCGCCTAGGTACTTTTCTTGTTGATATCTTCTTCTGCATCACATGATGATGCAAAACCCTCCCACTCGGGTGCTAGAAGACATGTCAGAAAAATGAAAACTGGAAAATCAGTGCTGAGAAAAACCCTAAGGAAGTAGAGCAATCTGTGTGTTTGGAAATTTCACAAATCCCAGAGGAGAGTCTAAGTGTGTCCATGAGTGCTATGTGTGAACCTGACCTTTCTGATACTGTAGAGAAGCCTCCTACCACCATTTCTGCACCCTCTGCAAATGTGGGGATGAACAGCACAAGTAAAGATGCTGACATAGAAATTGAGGATGCTACTGTAGAAGTGCAACAGGATGAGGGGAATATGCGTGTAGCAAAAACCGCTAATGAGGATGTTGATGATGTTGTTCTTGTAAATCAGACACCAGTGGAAGCAGTTTTTGCCTGTGATAAGAAGAAGGCCATTGTCATGCCTGGGCAAAAAATGAAAAAATCCACCTCTAATGTGTGGAATTATTTGTACCCATATCCTGACAACAGTTGTCTTGCCATCTGTAGCATTTGTAAAGCCTCCTCCCTGTTGATGTTGCATCACTTGCAGCATGTTCATGAAAAGTTTTTGGCAAAATCAGAAATGTATACTAAAAATATAACAACAAGCAGTCCAACATGAGCTAGCTCCTTTCTCTCAGATAGATCCCCACCGTCAAAACCTTCATCAGTAATATCCTCACAAATGATCAGAACAAGTCCTGTATCCAGTTTACTAATGCTAACTGACTCCTCCCCTATCCAGGATTCCTAAGAAGATTCCTTGAGCACTAGGCCTACTGCTGCTGCTGGGGGTGGATCATCATCCCACAAGGAGACCAATAATACTACTAGTAGTAGTTTAAAAAAACAAATTACTGCTAAACCATCCTTTTCAAGAGGAAGCACGTACTACAGTAGTCACCTAGTCTCACAGCCGGTCACTTATGCCATGATGACTATGCTAGTATTAGATCTGCGTCCAATATCTGCCATTAATGAATCAGGGTTTAGACAGTTAATTGAGGTCTTTTGTGCCCGCTACCATATTCAATCTTGATATCATTTTACTAGAAAAGCAATACCTTGGTTGTACTAGGACATTAAAAATACTTTATTATTGGCCTACAAAATGCCATTGTACCCACTGTCCATTTAACCATAGATATGTGGACAAGTGGTACTGGACAAATGAAAGATTGTATGACTGTGACAGCCCACTGAGTGGGAGAAGTAGGTAGTACAAAATGCCAGCTCATTCCCAGGCAGGCTACTTTGTATCACCAGAATCACTAAGAAGCATACCAGTTTCAACCTCTTAGAAAAACTCAGAGATGTCATTGCAAAATTTCTTAGACCACTTGGACTCTCCTCGGGATTTGTGATTTCTGATAATGCCACAAATATTGTTGGAGCATAATAGTTGGGCCGAATTGGCACATGTCCCATGTTTTGCTCACACAATCAATTTGATGATGCAGAATTTTTTTTAAAAATGACACGGGATTGCAGGACATGCTGTCTGTGGCTCAAAATTTTTCGAGAACATTTTTGCCATTCAGCAACTACATGTAAAAAATTGCAGCTGCTCCAAGAAATGTTAAGTTTGCCCTGTCACCAACTAATGCAAGAGGTGGTAACAAGGTGAAGTTTCACTCTTTACACAGAATGCTTCAGCGAATGGAGGAACAGCAACAAGCCATCCAAACGTACACAACAAGCCATGACATAGGGAAAGGAGGGGGAATTTACCTTAGTCTAGCGCAGTGGAGAATACTTTCTCTGTTGTGCAAGGTTCTGAAACCATTTCAAGTAGGTACCTGTGAAGTGAACTCAGACACTGCCAATTTGAGTCAGGTGATTCCTCTAATTATTTTGCAATGGACCTGCGCATTATAGTGTAAATGATACAATAACTAAGTGTGCTGCTGCACTAATGGATGTCTGACATCATCCGTATAGTGATACAAGAAAAAGATTGGGTTCAAGTGCTGCGCACAACTATTATCTTCTTAGGACTAGAAAGGCTAAAGATATTTTATTAGATGTAGTAGAGGTCCTACCTGATCAGTCTAATATATATATATATATATTGTGTGAGAAGTGATAATGACAACAATGAGTGTAAATTTAATATTTTACTTGTACTCAGACAAATACAAGCAGGATTAACACAAGAATAATTGATTGTATAAAAGACTCTATGTCAATTGCAAAGTGCAAAAACCACTAGTTAATATTACACGCCTTCTAGTAATCCATGCAAAACCAATATGAAAGATCGTCTGTTGATCTATTGATATATTGCAGTATAGGGGGTTAAGTCATATGCCAACCTTGATACCTGTAATACACCTTTACAACGTATAGGTGTATATAATGTCTAAAAAAAATGAGATGTAGCGGCGTCCCGCTAATCTCAATGTCAGATACCTCAATGAAGTGTTCAAGCGTCCTGGTCCTTGATGGTTTACGTGGCCCGGGGTGATGCTGCGGTGGTGCGGTGGTAATTGGCTTGGCTAGCAACGGGGATCACTCTGCACTGCGGTGCTCTGGACTACGCATACACGGACACTATCCCTGTTGCAAGAGTTAGGTCCGTGCGCGTGTCTGAGTGTACCAGCAGGAAATGAGAGGGGGTGAGTGGACAGCAGTCCTAGCTCTAGAGAGCTGGGGGCTGCGTACACTCCTCTCAATCAGAGGATACTTACCCGGAAGTGCTCTCAGCTCTCTGCCTCGTAGGTCTTCCTGCCGGCTGCATAGGTTCGTTGGCACGCTTGTTGTGGTTGCCAGGCAACGGCGTCCTCGCGATGTGGTGTTCAGTATAGGTGGATACAGGTATCGTGGCACTCAATATGAAAAGATTAATTCTGGATAGGTTCTATATATTCTGTCTCCAATGCATTTCGACCTTTTGGTCTTCCTCTGGGAGTATAGTACAGCACTAGTCTGTCACTGTTGGGTCTTTTATACAGTTCCACTTCCTGTGATTGGCAGGGTCTGGTGATGTCATTGTCTTGCTTGATTGGTCTGTCGTTGTCATTGTAATTGTTACCATGGATGTGTATATCACAGACAAATTCTGTTTGACTGAATAAATGGTACATAGGACAACCTTATCTCTTTGTGAGATTCTTATAAAAAGAATACACTAACTACCTTAATGTTAAATGGACATAGGGATCCCTGTTGTAAATCGATCATATAACCACCAGTTAACAATTACATGATGCATGATGATGAATGATTAATTAATTAATAAAAAATTATAATAATGAAATTAATTAGTTGCATGATATATATTACATGAGGTATTTCAGCTTGGGTAAGTGAAATAATTAAATTATTAAACTGATTAACCTACATACGTTCCTGGTTTCATTTCTTTGTTTTTTTGCAGATTTTTGGATTTAATTTCATTTTTTGCAGATAATGGATTTAATTTCATTATCTCTGTTGAGGCCTTTAGGATGGAACGTTTGTAGCTTGTACATCCATTCCAATTCATGTTTGTTGATATGGTAGTCAAAATCTCCCCCCCTCCAGTTAGGTTTTACGGTTTGAATTGCCATAAAACTCAGATCTTTAGGGTTGCTATTGTGGTAATCACTGAAGTGTTTGGATAGATTGTGGCTATCAAATTTCTTTCTAATATTTCTGATATGTTCCGTAATCCGGATTTTTAAGGGTCTCGTAGTTCTCCCCACATATTGTTTTTGACAAGTGCACTGTAGTAAATATATTACATTGTTATGGTTACATGTTAGTGTTTCTCTTATCTTGTATGTTTCCCATGTGGTGCATGATCTAAATGTGGTACTAGGTTTCGTGCTGCTAGTCCCAGTACCAGTGCAACCGGGACATGAATTGCAATGGAAGAAACCTTTGGATAATGAGCTCAACGTTGTTTGTTGTAGTGAGTTGGGAGGGATATGATTTTTGACCAGTTTGGACTTAATGTCTGGTGCTTTCCTATATATCACCCTTGGTTTTGTAGGTAGAGCATTGGCCAGGGTATCGTCTTCCTGTAGCAACTGCCAGTGTCTTTTCAAGATTTTTTCTAATTGTTTGCTTTGTTTGGAGTATTGTGTAATGAAAGCTACTTGGTCGTTCATGTTTGATTTTACCTCTTTGGTTACTAATATATCTTCTCTGTGGCAGGTGTGTACTGCTTCCAATGATTGTTTAACTAATGCTGGTGCATAGTTTTTCTCCATGAATTGTTTTGATAATTCTTCACTTTGTTTGAGGAAATCTATAGGCCTGGAACAATTCCTTTTGAGTCTTAGGAATTGTCCTTTTGGTATGACTTTCAACCAATTGGGATGGTGCCAACTGGTCGAAAGAATAAAACTATTCACGTCTACTATTTTTTTGTGTGTATTGGTGTGTACTTCATCTTCATGTATGAATATGTTTAGATCTAAAAATACAACCTGGGTTCTACTGTAATTAGCTGTGAAGACTAAATTGTTTGAGTTATTGTTGATGTTTTTGAGGAATGTTTTCAAGGTGTTTTCTTCCCCCTTCCATATAAAGAATACATCGTCTATGTATCTTCTCCAGAGCACGAGATTTGCCCCAACCTCTTCAGAATTCCAGATGTTATGCTCCTCCAACCAACTCATGAAGAGGTTGGCATAGCTTGGGGCAAATCTCATGCCCATAGCTGTGCCAGTTGTCTGTAAGAAGTATTCATTGTTATACCAAACATAATTGTGTTTTAAGATGAATTCTATACTGTCCAGAATGAACGCAATCTGTTGTTGTGGTAAGTCAGGATCTTTGTTCAGGTGAAAACGGATACTTTCAATGCCCTGCTCATGATTCATGATTGAGTATAATGAGGTTACATCTGTGGTAACTAACCAGTAATCCTCGTTCCATTGTACTTCTTGTAAGAGATTCAGAATTTGTGTGGTGTCCCGTAAATATGCTTTTTGTTTTTGAACATATGGTTGCAGGATGTGGTCTAGATACTCTGACAGATTGGCAGTAAGTGATCCTATCCCAGATATAATGGGTCTACCTGGGGGTTGTTTTGCATTTTTATGGATCTTGGGTAAGTAGTAAAAGACGGGAATGATCGGGTGGTTTGTTTCTATGAATTTATGCTCTGATTTTGTGAGAATTCCTTTCCTGTACCCTAGCTGTATGTGTTGGTCTAATTTTCTTTTGAATAATGCTGTAGGGTTATGATTCAGCTTCATATATGTGGTAGTGTCTCCTAGTAATCTGATGGCTTCAGTGTGATAATCTTCTTTGTTAAGAATCACTATTCCTCCCCCCTTGTCGGCTGGTTTGATAATGATCGAGTTGGTTTTTTGTAAATCTTGTAACGTGTCACGTTCCTTTCTGGAGAGATTATTTAGTTTAGTTTTGCTCGTCTCTATTCTCTCAATGTCTCTTTCTACCATATGTGTAAATGCCTCTATTTGTGATCCTTTCAGATGACTTGGGTAAAAGTTGGATTGTGGTTTTAGGTTCGTATGCCTAAATGCATCTGGATTTGATCCCAATGTGTTCTTAATCTCTGCTGGAGTTGTGGACATAAAGTGTTTCTTTAGTGTGAGTTTCCGTATGAATTTGTGTAGATCCACATACGTTTGAAATGTATTGATATTGTTGGATGGGGCAAATTTCAAACCTTTGTCTAATAATTTTAGATGGTCCTCTGTGAGTATGGTGTTACTTAGATTAAATACTCCCTGTCCTAATTCTCCTTGTTTTGATTTATTCATTATTCTAATTTTGTTTTTTTCTCCTCCCCTACATCCCCGTCTAGTTTGTCTAGTTTCCTTTTGGTGGATTTGAGGTTTGCGGGGTGCGGTGCCGTAATTGTCATGGTTGGTATGCTTGGGACTAAGTCTAAAAAAGAATCCTGTTTGTGGGAAGTGCATGGCAACGGAGAATTATGTAGATTACTAGTAGTTAGATTGTTTATGGCTTCGTTTGATAATGTGATATCCTCTCTTGGTGTCAATTTATTTGTAGGGGATATTTCGTTGATGTTACTGAGAGTCCAACCTATGTCCAATGACTGTCTAGCTAATGCATCATAATTGGGATCATCTTCTATCTCATGAACAGAGAATGAGTATTTGGATTCATCCTCTACACTATATGTAGATATTGCAAAAGATTGGTTCAGATCAAATTCTAAATTGTTTTCTTCAGATGTATTTGTATGTAATCTGGTCATATATTGTTTGTAAGTTAAGATGAGTTTCTTATAAATCGGACTGTGTTTAGTGTTAACTGATCTCTTGATGTTACTTGGTGTCCCCTTTTTGTTTTTATTTTTCTGTTTATTGTGTATTTTGCTGATTCCAAACTTGTCCCTCAGAATTTTCCCTTTTTTAGTTTCTATTATATTATTTTCCCCTTTTTGAATCCTTTTAAGTGTGAGGTCAGAGAGGGTAATAAATTCAGGATCTAGTTTGTATGGCTCTAACTTTTGGTCTAGTTGCTTGATTTCAGTATCTAATTTCTCTAACTCCTCAGTGTGGTGATTTATCAGGAGTTGTATTAGACTAAATGTTATTCCATTTATTCATAAAGTTATTGTCTTCCTGATTGTGTGTTGGTACCTTTTTTATGTTTAAACCCTTTGGTATTATCTTATTTTCTGTGTACCATTTAAGGGTGTGTGTATCCCACCATAAACGTGTCTCTTTCGTGATCAATTTTTCCAGTTGAAGAAAAATATCACAAAAATTACTTGTGGTGTGTTTCGCATTGATTGTATTTGAAAATGATGCAAAGGCTGTATGTGCCCTGCTAGCTCTATGAGTCCTGATGTCTAGAAGTCCCATTTACCACTGTCTGCTGCTGGTCCTTCATCAGTAAAGCGTATAATGATTTTGCAATGGACCTGCGCACTATAGTGTAAATGATACAATAACTAAGTGTGCTGCTGCACTAATGGTTGTCTGACATCATCCGTATAGTGATACAAGAAAAAGATTGGGTTCAAGTGCTGCGCACAACTATTATCTTCTTAGGACTAGAAAGGCTAAAGATATTTTATTAGATGTAGTAGAGGTCCTACCTGATCAATCTAATATATATATATATATATATATATTGTGTGAGAAGTGATAATGACAACAATGAGTGTAAATTTAATATTTTACTTGTACTCAGACAAATACAAGCAGGATTAAACCAACAGTGACAGACTAGTGCTGTACTATACTCCCAGAGGAAGACCAAAAGGTCGAAACGCGTTGGAGACAGAATATATAGAACCTATCCAGAATTAATCTTTTCATATTGCATGCCATGAGACCTGTATCCACCTATACTGAACACCACATCGCGAGGACGCCGTTGCCTGGCAACCACAACAAGCGTGCCAACGAACCTATGCAGCCGGCAGGAAGACCTACAAGGCAGAGAGCTGAGAGCACTTCCGGGTAAGTATCCTCTGATTGAGAGGAGTGTATGCGGCCCCCAGCTCTCTAGAGCTAAGACTGCTGTCCACTCACCCCCTCTCATTTCCTGCTGGTACACTCAGACACGCGCACAGACCTAACTCTGGCAACAGGGATAGTGTCCGTGTTTGCGTAGTCAAGAGAACCGCAGTGCAGAGTGATCCCCGTTGCCAGCCAAGCCAATTACCACCGCACCACCGCAGCATCACCCCGTGCCATGTAAACCATCAAGGACCAGGACGCTTGAACACTTCATTGAGGTATCTGTCATTGATATTAGTGGGACGCTGCTACATCTAATTTTTTTAGACATTATATACACCTATACGTTGTAAAGGTGTATTACAGGTATCAAGGTTGGCATATGACTTAACCCCCTATACTGCAATATATCAATAGATCAAAAGAAGATCTTTAATATTGGTTTTGCATGGATTACTAGAAGGCGTGTAATAGGAACTAGTGATTTTTACACTTACCATTTTGTATTGAGTCGCCTTTGCAATTGATATAGATTCTTTTATACAATCAATTATTCTTGTGTTAATCCTGCTTGTATTTGTCTGAGTACAAGTAAAATATTAAATTTACACTCATTGTTGTCATTATCACTTCTCACACAATATATATATATATATTAGACTGATCAGGTAGGACCTCTACTACATCTAATAAAATATCTTTAGCCTTTCTAGTCCTAAGAAGATAATAGTTGTGCACAGCACTTCAACCCAATCTTTTTCTTGATTCCTCTAATTAGACTTTTGGAAAATTAACTTGAGAAACTGATGGTGGAGTTGAAACAAAGTGATTCTGCTTAGTATATCGGACTTGTAGATCATGTTCTTTTTTTTCTTCCAAGGGTTGTCATCTTGAATTGGATCACTTAATTTTGGCAACCGTACTTGATCCTATGTTTAAGTAATATGTCATGTTTTTCTTTCCAAATGACACAGATCTTAAGAGATGCAAAGAGCTCATGGTGAGCAAGTTGTCAGTTGCAGTGGCACATGACACAAAGACATCACCTCCTTCAGTTTCTCCATCAACAGCAGCTTCCAGGAAAAAACTGAGCTTTCCCAAGAGACCCACTGGTGATTTAGATGAGTCAACACAACATTTTGACAACTGGTCAGGTCTATTGGAGTTGCCCAAAATTAGCGACACCTCTACCATAACGCAATCTGATACAGTCACTATCCCTAGAATGGTGGAGGATTATTTTAATGCTGTGTACAAATAAGCATGAATACTAGGAGAAAAAAAGGCAATTATGAGGCCCTTGAACAAACTGTATTTGCTTTAATTAAGCTGCACACACTCCAATGTGTTCTCAGAAATAGTTTGCAGCACAAACGGAACCTTGTCAGTAATTGGCGTAGGAAGCTACTTTCTCAAAATGTGAAAAATATTATGTTCAGTCAAATGAACTATAATTTCCATGAGGAAGACTTTTACCGGAAATTATATCAAAGTACAGAGAGTTCTGTAATGGTGGATTCTAGCGGGGATGAATTAATATTGTTTGAAGATGACGTAAACATTGATGAGAATGAGGATGAGGATGATAATAACGACAACATCTTGCCAGTGTAGAGATCATTGAAGCACTGTTAGCTTAGCTGCCTTAAGACCTTCATTAACAACAATACAGTTAGCTGCCCACTGGCAGCTTGTTTTATGGGGGTCTGCCATGACACTCCGCCCCAGCCTGTGCTCAGATACGCCAACCTGATGCAGGTGGGTGGTTGTATGTGTTTTATTCGAGCTGCCACCATGAAGAGTATTAGAAGAGCGCTCTTTAGATTGCCAGTCACTTAAATCTTACTTAATATACCACAAATAATTACACAAATCTAGCATGGGCCTCTTCAGGCTGTGAATTCATAGAGCACAGATAAATGCTGATACATATTTAGGTTTTATTGAGAAAATATCTTCAGGTTTAAATTACAAGGAAAAAAAATTGAATAAACAAGACATACAGATATAAATGCACAGATTGATTTCAAATAAAAGAGAATGATAAAAAGTCAGAATCCTAAGTTATCTTACTCTGAGGTCTTAGAACAGTGTGGATGGAGACCACCATAGATGGGGAGCACTCCTAGCATGAAGCTACACCTTTGTAGAGTGAACACAGTGAAACATGGGTGGCTGGGTCTTATGGTTCCACAATCACACTCTCCCCCAGCAGCCTCCACCTCCCTGGGCTCAAAAAGGACTGTCCTTTTGTTCTACACAGATCTGTGTAGATTTAAACCAGGACATAAATGTCATGAATCTCCATGACTTGAAAAGGTATTTTTATGGCAGGAAAACTGATAAACTACAAAATGAGCAGGCCTGTCAGTGCACAGGCCTTGAACAGGGACCCCTTAGGGTGAAGAGCAAATGCTCCTTCTATGAAACTTTGTCTTCAAAGGCTAAGTAGCACCTGACCACTTGGTTCTGAGTTGCTGATGCAATGCAGTTTTGACATATTGTACCAATTCATAGCATGCAGACATTCCTGAAATATATATTTTAGGGGAACTATAATAATACACATCACTTTCATGGTCAAGTTGTTGCTCATAGTAGATGGGTATATATATAATGGGAGGTACTACCTGATGAGACTAATTGCAGGTACAGAAACGGACAAATCTCAGGTGTACAACTCCAAATTATTGATAATATATAAATGCAATAAAATTTTGCAATCAATAGAGGTTTTTAGCATAATCATGGCCATGGTTATGGGCTTACCCACCATATCCAGGTAACCTCTTTAGGGTAGGTCCCTAACATACTAGGGTTCAAATCCAGAGCACAGACACCTCCAAACTGGCCCAGCTAAGCTGCCCCAGGGCACCGCCATAGTAAGAAAAGTGCAGTGTAAATGAGATAGTTAAGAGCAGCCACAGCTGCATATAAATAATGAAAATAAAAAAGTAAAGTACATGTATAATAAACAAACAGTAAAGGGTTAAAATGTGTTAAAATGTGTTATACTTGCCGGCTGTCGGGATACTGGAGCCAGGACCTCGACACTGTCGGGATTCCAGCACCGTTATTTTGACCGTTAGCATCTCGCACGCTGGGATGCTGACAACATCCCCTTTTGTCATAAGGGTCAATGCAGCCAAAATGCATATGACTCTGAATAGTCAAATTTGCTTATTTTCAAATTATATTCAATGCAAACAGGTGTTTCCTGCATGCACAATGTAATTACTGCATTATCACACTGGGTAGAATGTTTTATACAATGTTTCTTTCACCAATCCTTACTGGAAATTGGGGTGTGCTTAGTATTTTATCTATATTTCAAATAATAATAATAATAATAATAATAATAATAATAATAATAATAATAATAATATTCTTCTTCTTCTTCTTTTTCTTCTTCTTCTTCTTCTTCTTCTTCTTCTTCTTCTTCTTCTTCTTCTTCTTATTATCAGTAATATTAGTAGTAGTAGCAGTAGTAGTATATAATTATAGTAGCAGTAATAGTATTGGTACTGTAGTAGTAGTAGAATAAGCTGTACAATAGTAGAATGAGCCGTACAATAGTAGTTGTTGCTGTTTCTGTCGTTGTAGTAGAAATACTTGTAGTCCCCAAATATAGACATACACTTTATTTGTAGCCATTATATCAGTTCTCAAACTGCCTCTAGACAGTTGTCAGAGCGTTGTGGATACTGACAATATAATAAAGGAGGGCATGAATCCCGATATAACACAGGGTATCATTTACAAGCAAGGAGCAGATTATCCATGAGATAATGAGAGTCTAAACTGTTTGGATCGGTATCTGGTCAGCTAGTCAACATTCAGAAGATTGACATTCAGAATCTTGACAACAGATTGTCTATAGGTTGTGAATATCGACAATCAGGATGTCAACATGGGCGTTAGGTCCACAACCAAAATGTCAACATACAATTAGGCTAAGATGGTTAAAATGTCTTCACATTCAGAATATTGACATATAGTTTTATATTGACTTTTAAGGTTAGGGAAAGGGTTAGGTTTAGGATTAGGTTTATGTTTTCGGGTTAGGGGTTAGGGTTAGATTTATGGTTATTCTAAAATAGCAACATACCATATGTTGATATTCTGCTGTTGACATGTTGAATGTCGACATTCATAATGTGCAGACATTTTAACCATGTCAAACTAATTGTATGTTGAATTATAGGTTGTCAACCTAAAGTTCATTCAGAACCTGTCGACATTCAGAATATGTCGACCTTTTGAATGTCGACTAGTGATACTATACCCCTTTGTATAATGGCATCACTCCTAAACAACATTAATTTTCCAGCAATTGAAATTTTTTTAATATATGTTTCTCACAGTAGTCAGCAAGAGCAACATCATTATTAAATGTAGGGCTGGATTCAATTAGCGGAGAAATCAACAAATTTTTGCCCCAAAAATGGCAGTTTTTCACCAAAACACAGGGGAAAAGTTTTCTCCACCTACGACCAGGAGAGAAAAAATTCAAAATCCCTATTTTTGACAAAAAAAATTAGGATTTCTTTCAGAACCCTTTGGAAACCACCCATAATGATAAATGACCCAAACTGTTTTTTTTTTAAAGTTTCGTAATTTGCGAAAAACAACCATTCAGATTTTGAAGAAAAAATTGTTGAAAATGGGTGTAACATAATGGGTCTGGTTTTTCGGGGGGCGGTATGGATGTGTCAAGTGTTTTAAACATCGCACGTGGCCAAAGCAGGCGCTTTTTTAATGTTTTTTTTAAATTGCACTTTTACGACATGAAAATATACTTGCTCCCATTTTAATAGTAATTTCCTGAAACGAAATCTTTATATTATTTTTTTTACGTAATTTAAGTCCCCAAAATACTTTTATTATGGCCAATTGTACACTTCTAAAATAATTTCCGTTTTTTGGCAACAATCTGCCAATTTCACCACTAATTGAATCCGGCCCTAAGAGTGTGTTTGATTTAGCAGATACACTAGTATAATAGTTTCAATGAGAATTGAATATTTCCAAAATACACGTATGAACATCAGTATATTAGTGAAGCTACTGTAATAACTAATTTTACTGATTAAACAACATTACTACACTTAGGAGTGTGACTGATGGATCTAACATTAGAAACAGTGTAACATACATCACGGCTCTGTAGTTAGACCTATTGTAATTAACCATTTTTCAGCAAATTATGGGACAGGGTGACAGTTTATATGTAATAGGGTGACAGTTTAGAAAATGTGAGAGTAAACTCTCACACTTTTTAAACTCTGCCAATGTAATAGAGGGCCTGATTCATCATGGATCACAACTGCAACAGCATACGCAGATTGGTCAATGGTGCGTACTGCACACTGCGATCACCAATGCAGATACAAAGCCAGAGGGACGGGACATCAAAGTTTGGGGGTGGTGATGGGGGAGTGGTTGTAGAAACGCAGGCGTGCCTGTCTGATTGAAAGCCATTTCATGGGGGTGCATAAATTAGCCACTGCGGCGGCATATGCAGCTTGAGTACTTACTGCATGCAACGAGGTTAGCAATTTCTGAGTAATGTCAGACCAGTTGTAAATGTGCATGATGGGCCAATGTTATGCGATGTTCCCGATGTATGTGCATGACTGCAAGTTATTACGGATGTGAGATAGCGGTAATGTGCAGTAGTGAGTGTCTCTATGCTGGCTGTGCGACGGCTTTGCAATTGCATTCATTAGCATATTTTCACAGCAGACTTCATACGGGGGAACCCTATGTCATTTGTCCCCTGTATTTAGCACAACCAGTACTGGGGCTCCAAAACCTGGTGCTGGTTGTTGTTTTTGTGGGAGGCCACACCATTTTTTTTCTACACAGGTTTTCCCTTTTTTTAAACACAGAAGCACAGACTGGTCTCACTGATCCTGTCCCTGCTTCTGTGTTTGTTTATTTACACACAGATACAGGTATCACGGATCTTTGAGATCCGATCTGCATCTGTCTGCTGCTACCTCCCCCAGGTCCAGCAGCCCGCACCACCACCACCCATGCTGCTGCCTGCACTGCTGCAGCTAATGCCCGCTACCACACCCAGGTCTTGGCCGCAGCTAACGGCCACTACCACCCCCCGCTCACCAGGGTGCCGGCCATAGCTAATGGACACTTTCTTCCCCCAAGCCCACCGCTGCTACCGCCTGCACTGGCCAGCCATCTTGGTGCACCCAGGTGAAGCCACAGTGAGTACACTGCTGGAGGCTTCTACTGAGGCTGCACAACAAGTTGAAGCTTCCTATCTCTACAATGGCAGATTCGTGAGGTAATAGTTTAAAAACTGTAACTTTCTCAATTACCTAATCCAAAAAGTACCTAGCCTGGAAAAAAGCTACCTAATAAAACAAACACCAAGTCTAAATTTGCCCCCTACCCTGAGTTATGCCTTCCCAAAAATACTCCATAGAGAACAGCAGAAAAGTTGTCCTAATTGAGAATGTCAGAAAAAACTGACAGTTGGAACTTTATATTACTCCCAAATCCTAATTTTTTTATGATTTTGCCCTGAAATGGCATGCCGCACTGATAAACAGTTCCACCCACCCTTGCCAAACTTCAGCTTGGTACCTCCAATAGCTTTTGAGGTGTAGCCCCTTAAACAGCATGCCCCCCCTCAGGAGTTCTCTATGGGAGAATTCCATATTTTTAGATTCAGCCTTAATATAAGGGCACAACTGTGCCCTTATAATTTATCTAATTTTGAGCTTAACTGAGTCAGGTCACCAAACGCAGGGTATGAAACACTCCTCACACCAGAAACTCCTCAACACATTTTGTCAAACTGCCAAATGGCAAGACTTCTTCAGGAAGTCTTCCTCCTGAAGAGTCTTGCCATTTGGCAGTTTGACGAAACGCATTGAGGAGTTTCTGGACTGAGAAGTGGTTTACACCCTGCGTTTGGAGACCTGACTCAGCTAAGCTCAAAATTCTGTTCTTAGATGTACATTTTAGATGCTGTTTTATTAAATGTGATTATTTTATATATTACTCATTGGTACCTATGTTCCCTCCTTTTTAAATAACCAAAGTGAGTGACAGTGTGGATGTCAGGACAAAAGCCAAGAGTCCTTTGGTACGAGCACATGCACTATATTATGGGTAGGGGTATTTATTGGGTATAAGGTATATATTTATTGGAGTTTGTTTGCACAAGCTCTGTGCACTTTTTTGCTGTGAACTAAGCAAATATACACTTATGTGTTTTGTGTGATATGCACTAGTGCACTTTTATACACCTATATAGGTGGTAGTTATATGCACACAACACCTTTGTCATATTTATATGATATGTCAAAGCCGGATGATTGGATGAGATCAAATCTTTTAAATTAATATCTGGCGATTGCTATGTTATTATGGTGAGTGGAGAGCCCCTGTGATTTCTATTTAAACAATGTGGCCACATACCCTGTTGCACCCCAAATCTAGGAATGGTGAGTGCCGTGGATTAGTGCTTTTTGTTTATTATGAAAAATAGTTGCACCTGTATTATCGAGTACATGAGGTTAAATGGTGGGTCTATGCAATCATATACCCAGGGTGCATTGGGTGGAAGCCTATGAGGGTCAAACTAAACTGATATGAGGCTAGTTTGAGCTAAAACAGAATAAATGCAAGCAACAAACATGAAACAATGCTGATGGCACCCATACTTGAGTGCACTTGATTATGGTGCATGCACAGAGTGAAAATAAAACAAGACCTGTCCACAAGGCTGACTTGCATTTAGATCTGCATCAGTCCCTGTGTGTAGACAAAGAAGAAAGTTGGGGTACTGTATCAGCTTCTTAGGATAAACATGCAAAAAGTCTATTCTTACAACATTTACAATAAATGTTCTTAAACCTCATAGACAGTAGTTGGTGTCTGAGTTGTTTTCACTGCAAAAGTGACAAAATGTTTTTATAAATAAAGAAGAATTTGTAGGACACATAGTTTGCATTTGTCAGTAACTTACCATTCTTTGATCGGCAGAAAATGTGTCTTGACTTTGTCATCAGTGATGACCCTGTGATGATTTTAGACTGATGAGACTTAAACTTCAAAGTCTCACATAAAACCTTATTTTAAACACATATTTCATCAACACTCCAGAAAATAAAAGGGTCACACAGATTCTGTACTCACAGATGACAAGCTGAAATCTTTTACATTTTCAGAATTGCAGTGTGAAATTCTTTTGACTCTTAATTGCCAACAATGAAACACAAAAGGTTTGCACAAAGCCCTTCTGACAATTGTAAAGTTATTTTTAAAGGGCCAAAATTAATGGGACTATCACCTCAAAAGCTATTTAATGGACAGGTGTGGGCTATTCCCTCGTTATTTCATTATCAATTCAGCAGGTAAAAGGTCTGGAGTTGATTCTAGGTGCGACATTTGCATTTGGAATCAGTCACGGTTGACTCTCAATATGAGATCCAAAGAGCTGTCACTATCAGTGAAGCAAGCCATCATTAGGCTGAAAAATCAAAACAAACACATCAGAGAGATAGCAAAAACATTAAGTGTGGCCAAATCAACTGTTTGGAACATTCTTTAAAAAAAAGAACGCACCTGAGAGCTCAGCAACACCAAAGGACCCTGAAGACTACAGAAAACAACTGTGGTGGATGACAGAAGAATTATTTCCCTGGTGAAGAAAAACCCCTTCACAACAGTTGGCCAAATCAAGAACACTCTCCAGGATGTAGATGTATATGTGTCAAAGTCAACAATCAAGAGAAGACTTCACAAGAGTGAATATAGAGGGTTCACCACAAGATGTAAACCATTGGTGAGCCTCAAAACCAGAAAGACCAGATTAGAGTTTGCCAAACATCTAAAAAAGCCATTACAGTTCTGGAACAACATCCTATGGACAGATGAGACAAAGATCAACTTGTACCAGAGTGATGGGAAGAGAAGAGTATGGAGAAGGAAAGGAACTGCTCATGATCCAAAACATACCACCTCATCAGTGAAGCATGGTGGTGGTAGTGTCATGGCGTGGACATGAATGGCTGCCAATGGAGCTGGTTCCCTTGTATTTATTGATGATGTGACTGCTGACAAAAGTAGCAGAATGAATTCTGAAGTGTTTTGGGCAATATTATATGCTCATATTCAGTCAAATGCTTCAAAACTCACTGGACGGCGCTTCATAGTGCAGATGGATAATGACCCGAAGCATACTGCAAAAGCAACCAAAGAGTTTTTTAAGGCTAAAAAGTGGAATGTTATGCAATGGCCAAGTCAATCCGCTGACCTGAATCTGATTGAGTATGCATTTCACTTGATAAAGACAAAACTGAAGGGAAAATGTCCCAAGAACAAGTAGGAACTGAAGACATTTGCAGTAGAGGCCTGGCAGAGCATCACCAGGGATGAAACCCAGCGTCTGGTGATGTCTATGCATTCCAGACTTCAGGCTGTAATTGAAAAATAGAAAAAGGTATGGTGCGCAATTACAATCCAGTAAGAACAAATAAATAAAATAATAAATTAATTAATTAATTAATTGACTCTACAGAGCTGCTACAGTTGGAGGGAACTGCAACCCACCAAAAAGTATATGAATAGAAAGAATCAATACTGTAGCGCTAGTAGAGGCAATAAGCAATTTAATATCAATTATAATAATAAATGAAACATTGAAGCATGTGCACAAATATCAATAAACTGTATCTTATAAAAGGTAAATATAAAAACACTTTGAAAAGTGGCAAATGTATTCCAAAAATTGGTATATACACAATAATAGTGATATCGGGGAGAGTTTCCACTAAGTTATAACCCCAATGGGTATATATTCTTCAAATAATATGCTGGTATGTGGTTTCTCCAAGTCAGCTAATTATCACATATATTGTTGGAGCCGTGATGTATAGTACCTGTATCTAACAGCTCACTTGTTCCTCAGGCAATAACTGGTGAGAGAAATCCAGTAGCGTGTAATGTGAGCGGCTTGGCTGTCTGCGGCTGTGTAACCATATGCAATCCCAGGTTTGATGCGCCGTCTGTGCAGAAGCCGCCGCTGTACACGTTCAGCCGGTGGGATGAGTCGGGTGTACTCATCCGGGAAAGTGGATGCAGCTGCTGCCGAATTTCTTCGGGTCTCAACCTGAGAGGGCTAGCGCAGTCTGAGTGGAGAAAAACTCAGACCGCGAACGGGTGGTAGTGCTCTCAATCATGGAGACTGTAGGATGCAGCTGCTAACTGGCAAGTGGTTAGAACGTTTCTCTCTATCCAGATGAGGTACAAAGAAGCAGGTCTGGTTCAAAGACAGTGTATCGCCCTGTAGCCTTAACGCGTTTCTCCGTGACAACGCTCCCGGTTTCTTCAGAAGGAAGGCTCAGATGGTTTTCCCACTTCCTGTGGGAGTTTGTATAGGCTTCAAAATTTTACACACCTGTCATCACTACTTTATTAATGAAAAGTAATTCTGGTTCTTTATACCATGGTCTCATTTAAAACATATAACAACAAATATATGACTACATGATATATGAATAAAATTAAATTAAACAGTGCATAGTGACATATAAGAAACAAGAGGATAATATTAAATAATCTGTAGTATCAATTTATAATGATCTACAAATACAAAGAGTGGTCAATAGAGATTGATGTAGATATATCATGGAGGGCAATATAACTAAATGGTGATTTTGAAACTGAATGGCAATTTTCAAACAGGTCTAGATTCAATGACTGCACTCCAAATAAAACGTTCTATACTTCTATCACATGACTGCAAAAAATGTGAATGATCCCAGGTCTCACACAAACACTTGTCACCGTATCATCCATAATTATAAATACTAACGTAACTGGCACTAAATGTTATATTATGCAATAATCATAAGAAGAATCTGTAGGAAAGTATACATGAATATTAGAGAAGTGGGTTTAATTATAAAAACAAAAAACCACAAAAATAGGGGGATGAAGAAATGGAAGATAAAAAATAATAAAAATATTAAAAATAAAAATCAAGTATTATATGAAAAAATGAATGATGATTATAATAATAATAATAATAATAAATAAAAATGAAAATAAAAATAAATAAATAAATACAGAAATGATATGAATAGTAAATTGTATAAAAAGTAGCAATGTGTTAATAGAGAAAAATAGATTTGATGTAAATGTATGAAGAAAAATATATAAAAAAAGAAGAGATATAAATATAATATAATTTAAATCATACATTTTGATCTATATATCCAATTCAATATTTTAATTATGTCCTCCAGGAAAGAGTGTATGCATAATATATATCCAGTATGCCTCTCTCACACATAATTTTCGATATCTATCTCCCCCTCTCTCTGTATGTCCAATATGTTCTATTATGATGGCAGTTAACATTTCTAAGTCAGCATTATGTGTCTCTGTGAAATGACGGGACACACTATGATTCAAGTGTTCAAGGAATCTGATCTTAAATTTCCTAGTAGTACGTCCAATATATTGTTTATTGCATGGGCAAGTTAAAATATATATAACAAAATCAGTCTCGCAGTTGACAAATGATTTAATTTGATGGATTTCTCCAGTTACTTCACAAATAAATGTATTTTGTCTATTAGCAATCAATTTACAAGTAGTGCATCTATTGTGATTGCATCTAAAGCAGCCTAGTGGTTTAGTTGTCCAAGGTATTCGTGATGGTGATTTATTTAATGGGTTATTTTTCACCTTGAAATGACTGGGGGCTAGATTAGATTGTAAATTATCTGCTTTTTTAAAGATAATTGTCGGATGGTCCCCTAATTCTTTTCTAAGGATAGGGTCCAATTGTAAAAGATGAAAGTTCTTATTGATAATCTGTTTAACCTTGAACGAAGCACTATTTTGTTTAGATACAAAAACTGTTGAACTATCGATTGATTTATTTAAAGAAATTTTCTTCTCTATAGGCTTCTCTTCTTTTAACAAAAGCTAAGAGGACCTGTCTAGTAGGGCAATATCATGATAAGAAGTTTCAAGTAACTCTTCTGGATAGGATTTATCTTTAAATGCCATCATCAAATCATGCGCTTATTCTCTAAATTTACTGTCATGGGTGCAATTCCGTTTCAATCTACGTAGTTGCCCTTTGGGGACATTCTTTAGCCACGCCTTCTGATGATTACTATTATATGCAAGATAATTATTGCAATCTACGTCTTTCCTGTAATTAGATGTAATAATTTTATTCTCAGAAATGTCGAGTGTAATATCTAGGAAATTAATACAATTCGAATGGTAAGTGCTGGTGAACGTGAGATTAAAAGTGTTAGAATTCAAGTGACAAACAAAATCAGTGATGGATTGTGAATCCCCTTTCCAAATAAAAAATGAATCATCTATATATCTGGCATAGAGGACCAGGTTCGCGCCGAAGTCGCCATCCCATATATGGCGTTGTTATGCGCCCATATAGATGTTCGCATAACTCGGCGCGAACCTGGTCCCCATTGCCATCCCAAGAGTCTGTAAATAATAAACACCATTAAATAAAAAATAATTGTGAGCTAATATGTATTTTATGGAAGTTAAAATAAACGATCGCTGCAGCTCAGAGACCCCCGGATCTTCCATCAGACTCTCCTCTACTGTCATAAGTCCTAACTCATGTGGAATATTGGTATATAATGAAGATACATCACATGTGAGGAACATATAATCAGGTTCCCATTGAATGTCAGAAATTAGTTTGAGAAAATGGGTTGTATCCTGTAAATGGGATCTCAGAGATACAGCGCGTGTCTGTAAATATTGGTCTACATAATGTGAAAGATTAGTGCTCAAGGAACCTATACCAGAAATGATGGGATGCCCAGGTGGATTGTGCAGTGATTTGTGGATTTTAGGGAGGTGATAGTATGTGGGAGTGATGGGGTGAGTACAAAAAAGAAACTTAAATTCTTCCTTTGATATAACACCCTGTTCCTGATATAACAGTAATATTTTTTGAAGTTCTGTTTGATATACTGAAGAGGGATCTCTATCAAGTACTCTATAGAATCTGCTATCAGAAAGTTGCCTACAGGCTTCCAGAATATAATCAGAGTTATCTTGCACCACAACTCCTCCCCCTTTATCTGCTGGCTTAACAGTAATTGTAAGGTCTTTTGCAATTCTTTTATTGCCCGGATTTCTGCCTTAGAAAGATTTTGCATATATTTGAAACCTGTATGTAACTTAGTACATACATTTTTAAAATCATTCATAGTTTTCTCATAGAATGTATGTATTGGGGGACTTTTATATCTGAGAGGATAAAATTGCGATTTTTGTCTAAATATCGCTTTTTTAGGAGTATTGGTAATATCAAAAAATGGTATCTGTGTGTTGGGGGTACAAGAGCCCTATTCCAACAACTCCAAAAGATCATTCATTGGTACATCATCATCTCCATTTAAAGTGATGGTACTTGATACATTACTGTTATCAGTGATAATGGGTGTACCCACAATTTTGTGTTTATCTAAATTTTTGAGGGCGAAGCACCGTTTTCTGCACAAATTTCTAACATATCGATTCATTTCCATGAATAGGTTGAAGAGATTTGGTTCTGAGGAGGGGGCAAAATTAAGTCCTCTTAGTAATAAGCACTGCTGTGCATCAGTTAGCTTTTTAGAAGACAAATTGAATACACCTTTATTGGATTTGTCCAATGCTTCAAAAGACTTTAATATCTGTTTGGATGTTCTTTTTTTCTTTTTAGATGATACCACTCTCCCCCTTCTTGTTCCTCTACATCTAGATCTCTTATTCTTTTTGGAGTTCCCTGCCTCTGTTGTGATGTTTGGGGGAGTATCTTTGTGGACGATGGATTTTTGAGTGTGTGATTGTGATATTTTTCTCTGTGTTGCTGAAAAGGGTTTGAGATGGTGGAATTGGTTCTATTTAATGGGGAATAATTGGCATAGTTACTTCTTCTTCTGTCAATTCTATGTGGGTTAGGAGCTGTAGTGGCTCTCATATTGTGTATTTTCCTATTATGTTGAGATCTTAATCTCTCTGTAGATCTCCCTTCAGGGTTTTGCCAATATGATTTTCCCTGTCTAGAACGACTTCTATCAAGTGATCTGTTATGATCTTGTTTGTTGTATTGATGTTTATTAAATGTTCTAATTTGATCTTCTGTATAATCTAATTTATCCCTATTGAATTTATCATTCTTCCTATTAATAATCTCTCTCCTCTCCAGTCTGTGCTCAATGCTGCTGCTCGGCTCATCTTCCTCTCCAAACGCTCTACATCTGCCTCCCCTCTTTTGCAAGCCCTCCACTGGCTCCCATTCCCTTTCAGAATCCAATTCAAGGCTCTTACACTCACTTACAAAGCCCTCACCCATTCCTCACCCATTTACATCTCTGATCTCATCTCCCTTCACTCTTCTGTCCACCCTCTTCGTTCACTTAATACACGCCGCCTTTCATGCCAATTGATTACTTCCTCCCACTCCCGCCTCCAAGACTTTGCCCTTGCTGCTCCTCACCTTTGGAACTCCCTCCCTCTCCCTATCAGACTCTGCACCTCTCTACCATCTTTCAAGTGAGCTCTTAAGACCCACTACTTCATTAAAGCCTTCCAGCTCTCATCCTAACTTGCTGCTACATCTTCCTTTCTCCCGGCCCACCCCATTCTGTGTCACACCTGTTTGTCTTCCCCTCCCTTAAAGAATGTAAGCTCTTTCGAGCAGGGCCCTCTACCCTCTTGTGCTTCTCCCTACTGTAATTTCATTTATCTCTTACTAGCCACTAGGGCAACCAACACTTGGCTGCTTATGCGGGCGTTAATGTCACTAATATAGCAATGTTTATCCATGTCCTGTATTGTATTGTATTGTATTGTAAGTCAATGGTTACTTTTTTGTCTATGTACTTTGTAAGGTGCTGCGGAACACTTGTGGCGCCATATAAATAAATGATAACAATAATAATAATAATAATAATAATATCCCTTTCATAATTTTCAATCCTTTTATTGATTTCCCTATCTTTATCTTTAAAAGTGGGTGTTTCTGAAAATTCTGAGAGTGAAGAATGAATTTTCTCTATCTCGATTTCCAGTTTTTTAATTTTATTATCTCTATGTGAGATCAATAATTTCATCAGATTGAATGAACACATATCCAATATTTCTTTCCACTTCTCTGTGAACAGGGGATCATCTTTAAAAGAACAATTCTTTAATATCCGTAATCCCCTAGGGATCCTCTTATTTTCAATGTACTTCTCTAGCATGCATTTATCTAGCCAATGTCAAGTTTCGTCCTTAACTAAATCTTCTAACTCATAGAATTGTGAGACAATAGTATCCTCATTATCACTCATACTATTAATTACTGGCTTGTCAATTTGTTCGGAGACATAATTTTGTCTTCTAGAATTGCATTCTGTTTTATAAGTGAGACTCATGGTAAATTTGTACTTAATTGGACAGTAAGGAGCACCAATTGCAGTAAAAATATCAATGAAAAATAGAAAAGGTATGGTGCGCAATTACAATCCAGTAAGAACAAATAAATAAAATAATAAATTAATTAATTAATTGACTCTACAGAGCTGCTACAGTTGGAGGGAACTGCAACCCACCAAAAAGTATATGAATAGAAAGAATTAATACTGTAGCGCTAGTAGAGGTAATAAGCAATTTAATATCAATTAAAATAATAAATGAAACATTGAGGCATGTGCACAAATATTAATACACTGTATCTTATAAAAGGTAAATATAAAAACACTTTGAAAAGTGGCAAATGTATTCCAGAAATTGGTATATACACAACAATAGTGATATCGGGGAGAGTTTCCACTAAGTTATAACCCCAATGGGTATATATTCTTCAAATAATATGCTGGTATGTGGTTTCTCCAAGTCAGCTAATTATCACATATATTGTTGGAGCCGTGATGTATAGTACCTGTATCTAACGGCTCACTTGTTCCTCACGCAATAACTGGTGAGAGAAATCCAGTAGCGTGTAATGTGAGCGGCTTGGCT
Source organism: Taudactylus pleione (assembly GCA_031769625.1). Lineage (NCBI taxonomy): Eukaryota > Metazoa > Chordata > Amphibia > Anura > Myobatrachidae > Taudactylus > Taudactylus pleione. The sequence goes on from JAUIMM010000390.1 coordinate 661,963, forward strand.
ATCTGCGGCCGTGTAACCATATGCAATCCCAGGTTTGATGCGCCGTCTGTGCAGAAGCCGCCGCTATACACGTTCAGCCGGTGGGATGAGTCGGGTGTACTCATCCGGGAAAGTGGATGCAGCTGCTGCCGAATTTCTTCGGGTCTCAACCTGAGAGGGCTAGTGCAGTGAGTGGAGAAAAACTCAGACCGCGAACGGGTGGTAGTGCTCTCAATCAGGGAGACTGTAGGATGCAGCTGCTAACCGGCAAGTGGTTAGAACGTTTCTCTCTATCCAAATGAGGTACAAAGAAGCAGGTCTGGTTCAAAGACAGTGTATCGCCCTGTAGCCTTAACGAGTTTCTCCGGGACAACGCTCCCAGTTTCTTCAGAAGGAGGGCTCAGATGGTTTTCCCACTTCCTGTGGGAGTTTATATAGGCTTCATAATTTTACACACCTGTCATCACTACTTTATTAATGAAAAGTAATTGTGGTTCTTTATACCATGGTCTCATTTAAAACATATTACAACAAATATATGACTACATGATATATGAATAAAATTAAATTAAACAGTGCATAGTGACATATAGGAAACAAGAGGATAATATTAAATAATCTGTAGTATCAATTTATAATGATCTACAAATACAAAGAGTGGTCAATAGAGATGGATGTAGCTATATCATGGAAGGCAATATAACTAAATGGTGATTTTGAAACTGAATGGCAATTTTCAAACAGGTCTAGAATCAATGACTGCACTCCAAATAAAACGTTCATTACTTCTATCACATGACTGCAAAAAATGTGAATGATCCCAGGTCTCACACAAGCACTTGTCACCGTATCATCCATAATTATAAATACTAACGTAACTGGCACTAAACACGGCCGCAGACAGCCAAGCCGCTCACATTACACGCTACTGGATTTCTCTCACCAGTTATTGCGTGAGGAACAAGTGAGCCGTTAGATACAGGTACTATACATCACAGCTCCAACAATATATGTGATAATTAGCTGACTTGGAGAAACCACATACCAGCATATTATTTGAAGAATATATACCCATTGGGGTTATAACTTAGTGGAAACTCTCCCCGATATCACTATTATTGTGTATATACCAATTTCTGGAATACATTTGCCACTTTTCAAAGTGTTTTTATATTTACCGTTTATAAGATACAGTGTATTGATATTTGTGCACATGCTTCAATGTTTCATTTATTATTATAATTGTTATTAAATTGCTTATTGCCTTTACTAGCGCTACAGTATTGATTCTTTCTATTCAGGCTGCAATTGCCTGCAAAGGATTTGCAACAAAGTATTAAAAAGTGAAAGTTAGATTTAGGATTGTTTAGTTTGTCCCATTACTTTTGGCCCCTTAAAAAGTGTGAGGCACATATAGAAACCATTGTAATTCCTACACCGTTCTCCTGATTTGGATGTAATTACCCTCAAATTAAATCTGAAAGTCTGCAGTTAAAGCACATCTTTTTTGTTTCATTTCAAAGCCATTGTGGTGGTGAATAGAGGCCAAAATATGAAAATTCTGTCAATGTCCCAATATTTATGGACCTGACTGTATATGAAAATGAATTAAATCTGCAAAATTAATTAAATGAGCCTAGTAAATTGGAAAATAATCCTTACATTTATTCACGTACCAAAATTCAATGCAATTCAGATTTCATTTTGTATTCTTAAATACGTAGAGAACAAGGAACACAGGGCCTGATTCAGAATCGCTCATAAGCGGCCGCTCGTTCGTTCCGAGCGATGTTTGACCAACTGCGCATGCTTATGGATCGTTATACGCATGCGCGAACCAGTCATTGCGGTCGAAAATCATGTGCTCGCAAAAAAGCGAATGCCTGCTAATTTGAGTGACAGGATGAGGCGTATGTGAGTGGTAACAGGGGAAGGTGCTTGAAAACGGGGAGTGGAGATCCGATCGCAGGCGTGCTTAAAGGTCAAAACGGGCGTTTTATGGGTGTGCATAATTAAAACAGCAGCGTCATTGACCACATCACTGGGTTATTTTTTAGCCAGAACTGCTCGCAAAATTGTGGTAGCAAAAACCAACCACAAGAATAGCGAGCAGCTCATACCCTGTTCCATGTACTCGATTAATCTGAAAAATAGCGGACATGACGTAGGATGCGAGCGGCCAGGGGACGTAGTTTCCCAAAAAACGACCGCAAGTTTTGTTCGCTTGTTCAGACCTAGAGGCGTGAACAGACCGCAAACAGTGAACGGTTCATTTGAATAGCCACCCCTATTTTCTGGACGAGCGAGCGCTAATTGCGTCCGGCTCTGAATCAGGCCCACAGTGTTGATTTTAAAATGAACCTCTATATACCCCTGCCTATACCTTCTGAAATCCTTCCTATAAACCTCTAAGAATAACGCCAATTTGCGTACGCAGTCTGACCGCAAATAAAGACAGGAGTGGAATCTGTGGTTCCAAAGCACAAGTATTATTCAGGTAAAAGTTCAGTCAGTTACACGCAATTGATACATACACAATTTAGGCGTAAAAGGAAATAATACAGACCCAAGTACAGTATACATACGCTGCACCTCCGGACATGGAGATAGGCATCAGTAAGAGACCCTCAGTTCATACAGCATTCAGCATGGACTAAAAAACCAGTATCTGGGCACACATATTTATCCCCCCCCAGACTAAAACAGGACAATGGGGAAGTTTCTTGCTGATGTCATTAGTTCCCAGAGGAGAAGCATATGTTACAGCACATTTAACAGGCTGGTTCAAATATACTCTCCCTGCCTCTAACAGCAGGGGGATCTTTCTAGTAACGCCCTCTGTAACATTCTAACATTTAAACATTTTGTTGCTTGTAAGTTCTGCGATCCATAACTTGAGTTTGCATGATGCGATCTCTCCACAGATAACACCGGAATGCTGTAAAAAGCGTACGCATCAGAACAAAACCAAACACAACTTGCTTATCATGTATAATAACTTAGTTATCAAATACCTTTATTTCTCAGCATTTAAACTAACTAAACCAACTTAAATCATACATTTTGATGCTTATTGAACCTTATGAGTGAATATGAAATGTGTGGGTATACAGGGTTTGGTATAAAGACGTATTAATATGTGTATAAAGATGGGTGCAGTTAACTCTCACTGAGTGAACATTTTAGCAGTGTGACATGCTGGGCTAGATAGTTCTACATACCTTCTGTCAGCAGGCCCCCACTTGTCCTGTGAAGTTTGGGGCCATCCTGTCTAGGATTCAGACAAATCCAATTGTGTATATCAATTCCAGGATTATATTACAATTGCCACAACTTTACTTTATCTGCATCCAGGGACTCCCAATTTGTATGTAAAAGTACCCATTGTCTATTTCTATTTACTTTTACTCAGAAAGCTTGTTTTTCCAGTTGCTCTTGGTAGATTAAAATTGCCATCTGTTCTTAGCTCCTGAGTTGTAACTTGAAATGACGCTGGTCATAAAATGGCGTCTTGCATATTCTTGTTTTTAAAATGGAGTCTAGCTGCCATTTGCAAGATAGCGTCGCGCACGCTTCAATTTTAAACTGATCTTGTTTCAACTAATAATCCAGTTTTGACAACAGGCATTTGCCACAATTTGCCAGAGAATTGGAGAATGGACAAAAATGTTATAATTTGTAGTTACTGTAACACACTTATCCACAAAATTCAGTATTTTTATTAGGTGAGAACAGCAATATGTGATTATGTATTACTGAGCACACAATAAATGTGTAGTAATCGACAGGGTAAGCCAATCATTTTCAATATTATTTAGCCATTGTAAAAAATAGTGTGAATGATTTGAAGTAAAATATAATTTGTTGCATTAGAGTACCTGATTATAGTCTTAATTTTTTTTAAATAAGAGTTACCCCAATTGATTTGCTGTTAGAGATAGAAAGTATTGAACTAAAATATTTCTTGCAGTGCAGGGTTAAAATGGCATTCAAAAGTGATTATAAAAAAATACAGAGAGAGTATAACAAGCTCAAAATTGAGAGATACAAAGAATGAGGGGAGACAGAGGGGGTTATTCAATGACTACTGTTGTGCTGGTTAACATCACTGCGATGTCCAGCTGTGTTAATATTACAGACACTCTTGTTTCATTTTCTGTTCAGGTCTATGGGGTATATTTACTAAAGTGCAAGTTTTTAGAAGTTGAGTTGTTTCCCATAGCAACCAATCAGAATCTATTTAACAGTTATATTGCACCTTCTAAAGGATAATAGCTTGAATCTGATTGGTTACTATGAGCAACAACTCCTATTCAAAAACCATTACTTTAGTAAATATACCCCTATGTTGGTTGCAGAGAGCATACACCATATTGTTCTGGAGTCACTTCTGTTGAAAGAGGAGTGCACTACTGTACAAACTCCAGTCTTCCTGTTCTCCAGGTAGGCTTCATGCCTTATCCCAAGATGGCCACTGTGATCACTACTGAGCATGTGCTGGGGGCAACTTGATTTCTCTGAGCAGAGTGACATGGTAGGAGACAGATGTCTCCTTCTAAGCTCTTATGAAAGACCTGGTTAATACCTGCATTTAACGCTGTCTGGCTGATGAGCTGTATGGAATACCGCTTCGCTCAAGCTCTGCTCCATTAAAAGTGTACATGTAACTGTAAGTACGGCTGTACCTACTATACTTCAATAAACCCACACCACTGGTTAAGTAACTGGGCTGATTATAGTTTGAGTAATTTGCTTGTGTGTGACTACATAACTCTGCAATATCAACACCTGCACACACACACACACAAGTTTACTGTACATTGCTAGTAATTGAATCACCTCTGAAATTTTGGAGCAGCACAGATAACATCTCACAAGCAGGGACAACAAGGAAAGGTAGGGAAAATCTGGAAACAAGATTTAAAAGGTGTCGGGGGGGGCAAATCTGGAGACATCAGGGGATAAGGCAGTAGAAAGATAGAGAAAATGTAAAAGTTACAGGGGAGTGAACCAAGGACACTTTAGGGCAGTGGTGACCAAAGCGTCGAATGCAATCAACTGGTTGAATGCAGACATTCGATCAGTTCATTGCTTTGGTCCACCCAGCAGCTGTTAGCAGCATACAATAAGAATCAGTGTGATTGTTATTGGCTGCCTTGCTGAACTAAAGCTGTGGCTAGCTGAAACGGTGGCTGTCTCCATTGGCTGTCACTGTGAATGCAATATCCTATAATCCTTTTCGGCTGATTTATATTGGGTGAGGCTGTCACATTTAATAGCCTCCATTGTGCTGGTGCCAGTGCCGGTGGGTTAAGGGGGCATTGGGCCTGTGTGTGTATTCTACTACTCCTGCTCCTCACAGACTGGCTGTACTCACTGACTGGCCGATTCAGTATTCATCAGTGAAGTCTGACTCTGATTGGCTGGAACTTAGAGGTAGCTGGAGTGACAGAGGGACAATGTTTTTTTTTCCTGTGGAGGGGAAATTGTGTTTGTTTTTTTGCTGTGTGGGTCAATGTGTGTGTGTGTATGTGTGTGTGTTTTTTTTCCTGTGGTGCCAATGTGTTTCATTTTTTTAATGTGTGGGCCAATGTGTGGTTTTGGCATAACAGTTCCCATGCCCTTGCTGTGAGGCCATGCCCCCTTTTTCAGGCTTGCATTTACGAGATGAGCAAATGTATATACTTGATAGATCACTGAAGATTTTTAGCTTTAAAAGTAGATCACTGAGTCCAAAAGTCTGGCCACCTTTGCTTTAGGGCATAAAGTAAGTGGGAAAGTCAGGAAAATTACATACAGTAAAAGCTTTGGAAAAGGGATATTAAGTGAGGAAAAATAGAGGATGTATCAAACCTACTAAAGAGGACAAGAGGAGAAATTGCCCAAATCAATTGGTGTCATGTGGATGTGTGAATATGGACCAGGATGGAAAAGTCTGGATCCAGTGTGGTGATACAGCAATGTCCTGTGTGTAGTTGGGGAACTAGTAGTTGGGGATCTAGCTGACCTAGAAGATGATGAGACCATGATGAGTTGGAGGCTTGGATGTTGCAGGGCCCTTACTGGTGCATAGTCTCAGATGCAGTGGGGCCATAGAACTCAGAGGTTAGTAGGTGTATGTGAGGCCTGGAATTGGCAGGGACCTTTTTGTGTTAATGCCCAGATGTAAATAAGAGAGCCACCTGTTTGGTGTAAAGGCAAGATTAACTGATGGAGCAGGGAGGCTAACATCAAGTAAATGCTATCCTGTGCCATTGTTGGAGTGATGGTGGTGCAAGAGCCAGATCCTGGAGATGTGCACCAACTAAAGCTTCTGCCACTGTATCTCAACTAACAAATGCTGTAGTTCAGGTGTATTCTCATGAGTTTTGGTTTAACTCACACATTGAGATGATGAATCAATCTCCAAAATTCAAAATCAACAAACAAAGTCACAAATTCATCACAATGGAGATCATCAGGCCAGATACAGTATAATGCATGAATTACACAGTTGCTGTTGATGGATCCACCATTTTAATATGCTTAGCTCCTTCCCACTTCTCAAATAGCTTGACTTTTACTGCCCTGCCATAGAGGCTAAATCATTTTTAATCGTACTATTATTATAGTTCTGTGCTGACTGAGTAGTGTAGTGATTCTGTACATATATGATCGTGATGCATCTCTGAGGCCTATTTAGATACTTGTGCTCGCAATGGCATTTTGTTGTAGTAATATAGTGCTGAGATGGTCTTAGTCACATTGATGATTGTAATGTAGATTTATACCTAAACTTTATTCTCACACGCTCGAACATACACACAAATATAGGGCCACCATTAGAGGCACCTGGCTGACCAAAAGCCCCAATTCAATGTAAGCACAGACAGTGAGAGATACTATAAGTTTTTGGTATTACTCTATCTGCATAAAGATAATACTGAAATCCCAAAAGGCTTATTAGCTTTAAAGATGTGCTACAGATAGATATGAGAAAGGGGCATAGTGTCAAGTTTTATGGTAGTTCAACTTATAGAGGAAGTGGAGAGGAAGTAGATCTAGATAAATGAACACCAAAATACAGTTTGATGAACAAAATGTAAATCAGAATATGACAGTCTCTTGAAGAACTAAGTAATGTATTGTTTCTTTCATTTTTACTTTTTTTAAATTATTAAAAAAAATTGTTTTAAAGATATACTATTCCTCCAACAAATTGTGTACTGAAAATGAAAGAGGATAAACATTTTAAATAGTGCTGACAATCAAAGTAACAATAAAAGGATATACAGTATATCAGTAGGTCATAATAATGAGTAGGATTGGATAAGGAAAATGTGAATATAAAGACATCTAAAATGCCAAGGTCAACATCCAGCTCAATTTATTTGGCGTCAAGCAGAATTACCATTCTCAGTTCAAAGTTTTTTTCTATCTTAAAGGCTTTAAATATTTAAAGAGTATATTGTACCGAAGGGCATTGTTGTCAAGATGTCCCACAGAAACACAATAGTTTTCTACTTTGTACTGAAATCCACCCTGCTCCAACCATCAACATAAGCAACATGCTGCATCCCTACAGTTGCTGCTGCTTTGACAAACTAAGCAATGTTATTTCCCATACACTGAACATTATTACACTAAAAAGGAAAAAGAGACTTGTTCTGTAAATCCTCATTTGTGTCATTTTGGAAAAGACTCCTAGTGAAAGGAAATGTAAATGTATTAAAAATGATTATTTATAAATTAAATCCTATTATTTCAGCATCTGAAATCATCTCACTTGTCTACAAGGGAGCAAAACAACTAAGACCTTTACAAGGAGCATCTCTTCAGAAGTATATAACATCATAAAATCGTGCTGCACAATTTCAGAACATGCTGCTAGGTCACATAAGGGTTTTTCATAAGATCCTATCACCCATGGATCAAAATTGTAATTCCTCCTTATTCGGTTTACATGGATTCAATGCTCAAAATAAAATTTGAGAGAAGGAAAAATGATATAAAATAACTTTAATTAACAATTTATTAGTAAAGTATATATTGCTATGTCAATTATAATTTAGTTTATGCTATATGAAAATGTAATTAATATAATTTTTACATTTAAGTGGAATAATAGGCTTCTGGAAATCTGCAAGTTTTCAGATACATCGTGGAAGAATAGAACTCTATGACTCCATATATTGAATATTGCAAATTGTGTTTTTTTTTCTTTGTTGCATTTGATTTGTTTGATCCAAATGTCTCTCATGTTCCTTATTCATTTTATTTCGGCTTTTAAACAGCATGAAGTCACATCAAGGAGGATATTGTTCCCAAACAGTTTCAATCCCGGTTGTACACATGCAGAGTGAGAAACTGAAAAATATGAACATCTGAAAGAAGAGAAAAGTATTAAAATAGGAGAATAGTGAGTTTATATAATCTTAACTTAAAGGATTAAACTCTTTAGTATGTACTATGCATATAAGGAATGATTTGCAGTTTTCAGTAATTGTACAAGAGGTGTTGCCCAAATTGGAGCAAGAATAGACAGGTGATCCTTAATGAGCTTAACAGGGCATTTTTTTAGAAGTAGTATTACAGTTGGTAGACAAGGAGGACAAGTAAGAAGTGAGCAAAGCAGCAGTGGTACAGTATTTTAGGTTACACCTGTGTGCCCACTATTTAGTGAGACCCCTCTGATGTGTGTAGCAGCAGTAACAAATTGTGTGCACTTGTATCTTGTCTATTTGACATGATCTTTAAGCCTGTTATACATCCCCTATTAGGGTAAGAACAAGCATTATATTCAACTATAGTTGAATTTGACCCCGTAGGAGTCAATCAAACTCTTCATTAAATGATAATACTGAGATGCATCTTTTTTCATGTACACGCACATAAGCATGTTGTGATTATATAAAAAACGTATGGCACAATAATCATCCCTACAATTTTATAATTGAGAGGTGCTATGAGCCAACTCTGTGATACTGATAGAGATGTTTACATGGATTTATACCTCACCGACTGTCAAGTCAGCATGTTTGCTCACGCTACCTGTATCAAATTGGTGTACATACTGCCGTGACCTCAATAACATGCAGGATCTATACTCTATTCTATTATATGTGATATTGGCACAGAGGGGATGTAGTCGGCATCTCGGCATGTGGGATGCCGATGGTCTAAATAGGTTAGGGTGCAGGGTTAGAGTTAGGCACTAGAGGGAGGGTTAAGGTTAGATACCAGGGAGCGAGGGTTAGGTTTAGGGTGTGGAGAGGGGAAGGTTAGGTTTAGTCACTAGGGGGAGGTTAGGATTATGCACCACGGAGGAAGAGTTAGGTTTAGGGCGCGGGGAGGGGGAGATTAGGCTTTGGCACTAGGGGGAGCTTAGGTTTAGGCACCAGGGAGGGAGGGTTAAGATTAGAGTAGGAGTTATGGTTAGTGCTAGCATACTTACCTATGGGTGTCAGAATTCTGATTGTCGGGATGCCACTGTCGGTATTCTGACCAGCGGCATCCCGACCACTGGCAATCCATACCCAACCAGGTACAAAGTGTTGAGTAGCATCTGAAAATTTCCTGATTGTTTTTATTTGTTGTCACCATTGTGACATTCCCACCCAGCTCAGATTGAATAAACATTTCTAATGATGGCCACAAAACACCATAAAAGGGTCTAGTTACAGATTGTACACATTCCTCAATTAATGGCAACTATTGTAATTTTACAATACAAATACTCTTTATTGATGGGCACAAGTTACCATCCACACCAATAAAGAGTATTTAAAGCACAGATATTATCTACAGAGGATAACGAGCTTCATTAACCCCTTCGCTGCTAAGGGTTTCTCACCCTTGAACTGAGGTAATTTTTTCACATTTGCACTCGTCACATCATCATCAATATCAATGAGTTTAATTATTTTTTTATGCAGTACCTACACAAATTATACCTTTTTCCAAAGACTCTGCATTTTTCAGAAAATGCCATTAGTCTTTTTACTCATTCTAACACAACAAATATGTTTTAAACCAAATGACCAAAAAGTATTTTTCATTGATATTTCAAGAAAGGTAACCAAAAGCAATTGTGATTTATTTGTCTTATTATTACAAAGAAATAAAACAAAAAGGTTATGACCATGCACTCAATTCCAATAAGGTTATAAAGTCTCAAGCATTAGTGAATTTATATTTTCTGATCATGCATGAAATCACATTGTAGTTTGTGTATTTCACCCATACTGCCATACATTGCAGATAGGGGTGGGGGTTGGTCATTAGGGTGTGGAATTGCATGTTGTTCCTCAGTGGGCTGTTGAATTTGTTTTCTTCCCTGCAGTTCATCAAAGAAAATGTAGACTAAAGAATGCCCTCTTCTCCTGAAGCTGTGCAGACAATGCCTGTGTTTGTACAGCATAGAATGTGATGGTCCTGAGAAAAGTATTGTAATGCACAATGTCACATTATTCACTAAAAAAGAAAAAGATTCCAGAGCTTGGTTTACATTAATCCTGACATGACTTTCTTTTTTGTTTCTCTGGATTACTAATTCTGTATCTATAAATGAAGACAAAAAAGGACAAATGCGATATTAATTTACCATAACATTTTTCATGTACCTAAGTCTAGTCCAAAATGTAGGTAAAGAAACATGCATTATTTTTTCTAAAAAAGAAAAAGCCCCAACAACATGATAAAAGGGAGAGTGGCAGGTGGGCAGTTTGACTGGGGCAGTACACCTGTCAAACCGTAATGCAGGTGTCCTAAGGCGAGCTCAGGGAGGACAGAAACCTCCCGTGGAGCAGAAGGGCAAAAGCTTCTTTGCTTGGCTGTTACTTTTTACATTAATTCCTTTAAGTGCATGAGTTTCTTAATTGTTTAAATTATTCATTTGGACTACTCACCAGCAACTTCTTCATCATCTTTAGCAGGTTGTGATTGTCAAGATGTACAGTAACTCCTAGCTCACCACCTATTACATTTGGAGAGTTTCAGACCAAATATGCTGTAAAGTTTGTTTTGGACATGTATTTTATACAGATGTGTCCTGCTACATTTTTGCTCATAGCGCACCATACAGGCTTCTAAGTAGTGGCATGAGAATAGCACAGCGTGGCACATTTAGGTGTAGTGAGACTTGACAATTCCAATGGCATGCAAAACACAACTTTACCGCTGGGTGGCCATCCTCCACTGATTAAAACTACAGTGGTGAATAATTCAGTAGTGGAAAGATATGGCACTACAGAATCCAATGGAACAGTCAGCCCTAACAGGTGGGCCAATCACATACTACACAGTACTGCAGAGTGTAAAACATTGCCTTTAATACAGTATACAGTACTGTAGTAATTATGCATGGCAGGATCTTTGTGGCAATGATGTGCAGTGCTCACACAGCCTTAAAAAATAGTAGAGGGGTTTTAGCAGCGCTGTATAAAAGCATCACTGAACTACAAGTCTCAGCCCAGAAAGAGGTGTCTCTGGATTACAAACTGACAGTGCGTTTTATGCTGCACACTTGCGGCAATGTCTGCACTGCTGTGCCAATAAGAGTTTGTACAACATGTCGCTGATCGGTACACAGCAGTAAGGGTCTGATTCATTATGGATCACAACTGTGAATGCAATAGCGATTATGCACACAGTCTGACTAAGATCATTGCAATTGATATGCCGTCGCAGCACAACATAAGGACACCCACAGCTGTAATGTTAAGCAAGACTGTGAAACCATCAGTAAAAATGAGTACTATCACAGTCTCACGCACACTTGCACAAGCTCTGACCTTACTCAGGAATTGCTAACCTCATCGCACGCCGTGGGTACTCCAGCTGCATATGGCATTGCAGTGGTAATCTATTCATGCCCATGCATCAGCGTTCAAACACACTGGCACACCTGTATTTCGCCGACCACCCCCGTTACCACCCCCAAATGGTACTTCCTGTCAATTACTCTGCAATGAGTCTGCATAGTCACTGCGATCCCGATAGCAGTGGAGTCTTTGTGCACAGTGATGCATACGCATGCACAAAAAGCAACAATTGGCCGATTACGTGTGTAATCGCAGTTGCAATCCTTCTAAATGAGGCCCTAAGTGTCGGTCACTGAGGCACTGTAGAAAGTGGTGTGTGGCGCTCACACATTGATGGCATGCCTGAAAAATTAACAGTGGGGTTTGAAGGCAACTCAGTAAAATCATAACAGAACTACAAGTCTCAGCAAAGATATAGGTGTCTTTAGATTACAAACTGAGTTTGCATTTTCTGCAGCACACTTTCTGCAAGTGCCTCTGTTGCAAGTTGTGCTGCAGGAGACCGGCACTTAGTACTGATAAGCTTCAAGCTCCTAGCGGAACAGCAGTGCCGACATTGTTGCAAGTGTGTGGCATAAAATGCACAGTCAGTTTGTAAATTAAAAATACCTCTTTCTGGACTGAGGGCCTTATTCAGCTTTGGGAATAGAGGGCCTGATTCAGAGCCGGACGCTATTTGCGCTCGCTCGTTCAGAAAAAGGGGCCGGCTATTTAAATTGAGCGCTCGCTCTTTGCGGTCTGTTGATGCCTCTAGGTCTGAGCGAGAAAACAAAACATGCGCTCGCTATTTTGTAAAGACGCCCCCTCACATTATACGTCATCTCCGCTATTTATTAGATTAATCGAGTACATCGAAAGGCGTCTGAACTGCTCGCAGTGCTTGTGTTTGGATTTTCCTACCGCAATCATGCGAACAGTTCAGGCTAAGAAACAACCAAGTGATGTGGTCGATGACGCTGCTTTGTTAATTATGCACACCCTTAAAACGCCTGTTTTGACCATTTGGCACACCTGCGTTCGGATCTCCACTTCCCGTTTTCAAGCACCTTCCCCTGTTACCACCCACAAATGCCTCATCCTGTCACTCAAATTAGCAGGCACTTGCAATTTTGCGAACACACGTTTTCTGACCGCACTGACTGGTTGGCGCATGTGCATTACGACTCACATGCATGCGCAGATGTGCGAACATCGCTCGGAGCGAACGAGCGGCCGCTTACGAGTGGCTCTGAATCGGGCCCTGAGTGAGAAATAGCACTTAACTGTGAACATGGACAAACCATATTGCAATGCAAGGGGTGTAAATACATAAAAAAAATTGCATGTGGGGTAAATACTGGCTGCTTTTGAATGTAGCCTACAAATACTGTACAGCTTTATTATTACTCTAAAATTTATATGTCAGTTTGGACATCTCCCTCCCAAATCTAAATCTCTCTGCACATTTTAAATCTGCCCCACCTGCAGTGCAGCATGGTTTCACCAAGGTGATCAGTTGAGTGAGATATCTCTCTATATTTTCCAAAGTTTAATCCCAGCTGGGTTCCAATGACAGGTAGGGGAGGTTAGGGTTAGGTACCCCTAATGGACGGTTAGGGGTTGGGGTAAGGCTAGTGAATGCTATCAAAAACTTACCTGTCAGGATCTTCACTGCTGGTCTTCCAGCATCGGGATTTTAACCGTCTAGCGGTATTTCATACTGATCCCATCACTGCAGAACAATGTCACATGGACTGGCACTGACTTTTCTAAAATTAGGTGTTATCTTGCTGATACGTGTATCTAGCATAATATGCTGTAATAATGATGGCAGAACACATTTATAAATTGTTTTTCAAAAGTGTACTCAGGACTCGCACACAATGATTTAATCCTTTATTACAAACTCAAATACAACTCTCGAAACATGACAACTATAGTGTACCAAATGACAGGTTCAGTCAGCCAATCAGTGGGTGGTACTACAGACATTCCATTGTCTTTTTTTATGCATGCACAATGCAGTTTAGGAAAAGTGACATCTGGGGGACAGAAAATGCATTTCACTTTCTGGCTTTTCTAGTGCTTCAGTACGTTACGATGTGACTCAGTACGCCACAACTCAGCGTGACTAGCAGGGCACGCTACATGGCATATGGAGCAAAGATGTAGCAGAATACATCAGTATTTTAAACTTTTGTCAAGAATGCAAGTCAGACAAATTATTTAAAAAGCTGTTAAAGTCAACATAGAAGTTGGTAGAAAAAAGATAAAGCTTAGTGGGAAGAGTAATACAAATTATTACTGGAGACACTGACAGACATCATTTACTTTGTAGGCATATGCAGTCTGTCAGTGCTTAGAAAAAACAATTGCCTTAATAAAATATGTGCTTTATGATGAAGCTTATCTGGACCATTTATAAAAGTGTCACTTTATTGATAGAATTGCAGTCTCCTATTTAACAAAGTTATATTACAGTTCAATTATTCACACACATCAAGGATTTGCTGAGGCAAAAGCAGGAATGCATGCAAGTGCCTTCATTATTGATAAGGGCATTGCCTCAGTATAGTCATGCTGAACCAGTGTAGATCCATTGAAAGTCCTCCAAAAATACTGTCTGTGCACTCCAGATTGGGGGTGTATATGCTTCTACCAGCTTCTGTTATAATCAACTGACTGCAGCTCCATATCATCTCCTACAATGGTTTTTCAACAGAGCTGGAGTTTAGTGCAAGACAGACAATGCACTGGACAGCAGACAAATATAGCACAAGCTAATATTAATTCTTAAGCACAATGAAAGGCAGGAAAAATAAATGAAATGGGACTGACAAGATAAGTAAACATCCTTCAATGAATAAGTGTTGTATAACCCACTAGTCAGGAATATAGTGGTTTTATAATGTCCACTAGCAACCAGTGATTTCGTTATTTACTAGTTAAAAATGAATGGGGTTAAGGATAATGAATTAGAACCTCTATACACTCCTGCCTATACCTTCTAATATCCTGCCTATAAACCTCTAAGGATGAAGCTATTTTGCGTACGCAGTCATATAGTAAATAAAGACTCCAGACCTTGAACCTGTGGTTCCAAAGCACAAAGTGATATTTCAAGTAAAAGTACAGTCAGTTACACGCTATGATCTAAGTACAATTTAGCGCAAAGAATTATACAGACCCAAGTACAGTCATACATATACGCAGCGCTCTGGGCCAGATGTAGGCTTCAGCAAGAAACCCCCGTCTATCAGCATTCAGCAAGAAGACTCAGACTGGGGTCACAACACACACGTTTATACTCTCACAGAAACAGACAACACAATAGAGAGGCTTGTCGCTGATGCCATTGGTTCCCAGGGAGGATGTATCTGTTGCAGAGCATTTAACAGGTTGATACAAATAGACACAGTCCAGCCTCTAACAACTGGTTGTCTCTGGTTTCCTGCCTCATGCACATCTTAACAGTTGGTCATATAATGTACATTTCAGTGCTTTAAGTCTCTGCGGTCCATAAGTTGAGAATGCATGTTGTGATCTTCACACCAACGATACCGGGAAGCTGTGGAGAGGGTGCAGATCAGTATAATACCAAGCACGGCATACTTATCATGTATTAAACCTGAGCTACTAAATAACCTTTATTTCACAGCAATTATAATAAATGAACAAACTTGAATCTTATACTTTAAAGCTTCTGAAACCTTTTATGTGAATATGTACTGTGTAAGAATTTGGGGTTTGATATAAAGACGCTAGTTAACTTGGGGCAGATGCGTGCGCATGAAGCTAATAAACAGCATTTTCATACAGGATCTTATGCATTCGCTAATATGCGACTAGTTAACAGCGCAATTGTGCGTATTAATGTGTGTATGAGAAATGGTGAAAGATTAAATCGCATGATGCTAATAGTAACATCGCCATATGTACTTAAGTGTGAGTTTAGCTAAAATGGTGCTGGGCGGCCATTTGCAAAATGGCATTTTGCAATCTGATTTACAAGATGGCATCTTGCAGCCAGTCGCAAGATGGCATCGTTACGACCTCATTTTAAGCTGGTCTTGTCTCAGCCAATTATCCAGCTTCGACAGGGTCGATATAGCCCCAGATGCTGCAATATGACCCATTCCATTACGTACAAAATAGTCTGCTCCTGAACTTCGTTCTTCACAAAAAAGCACTTTGAAAAAGTGGGCAAAAAAAAATCAAAGTGGGGGTACAAAATAAAAAACTAGCAAAATAGCCTTTGGAGGGGTCTGGAAGTATGGGGGAGGTGTATTTTTGGATTGCAGGTGTTTGCTGAAGGTGCTTTTTTGGCACTTTTTAATGCTTGACTTTAGCAACTTTAAAATATGCTAGCACCCATTTTCATGTACCCCAAATTTGATGGGAATACTTATTTTCCCCCAAAACAATTGCTAAATGCTATTCTTCACCACTGTCTTTAAGACTCTAAATAGTGCCTATTGAGACTATTTAAAAAACCCAAATATCTTTTGCAGAGCTATTCAGGGGTACCCATAGTGAACCCCCATGTCCGAGCACCTTTAGGGGGGTGTCAGGCTGATTTCCCCAAAAACTACAGGACTTTTCACCGAATTAGATTTCGCCGGATTCCGTTTATGCATCTTTGCAATTGAATACAGCAGACTTTTCACCTCTAATTGAATATGGCCCAATGTGTGAATTATAAAAGTGGTGTATTTTTCTAACTTGTGTGCTAATTTATCCCACAACTGCACATATCTAGTAAGTCTAGAGCACAGGTTCTCAAACTCAGTCCTCAGGATCCCAAACAGTGCATGTTTTCCAGTTCTCCTCACAGAATCACAAGTAAAATAATTAGCTCCACCTGTGGATCTTTTAAAATGTGTCAGTGAGTAATGAATACACCTGTGCACCCAGGGTCGGATTTTCCGCTAGGCAACCTAAGCGGCTGCCTGGGGCCCGGCGGGTCCCAAGGGGCCCGTGACCAGTCTGGGCAGGCCCCCCAAAAACTGTCCCTGGGGAGAACCTGCAGCGCTGTTTATGACATGCTGCTACTAGCACCAGCCGGGAGACAGGACACACATACCGGCAGTGTAGTAGCAGCGCATCGGAGGCCCGACTGCTACTAAGCTGGGGGAGTAGGAGGCAGAGTTGAGGACGAGGCTGGCCGGCCCTAAGCAGGAAGGGGCAGGCTCGGGGATACTGCTGCTGAATGGAGTGCCAGCCACAGTGAGGAGGATGCCACTGCGTGTGGGCGCCCTCCCGTTTGCCGACAGACAGTGATTCACTGTCTCACTCCTCCGCTGTGCTGCTGTTAAGGCTGGAGCTACTTGAATAGGCGAGCCATGCAGGCGCGGTGCATATGGATGTCATAGGCAGGTACATTTGCTGGAGCTGGTGGGGAGGGGAGAAAGGCATGGAACTGTGAGGGGACGGGGGTCTATGCTGGGCTGGGAGGGAGTCTGTGAGGGTAGGGTCTATGCCTGCTGAGAGAGGTCGCTGATGGGAGGGGATGTATGTACTGTGAGGGGAGAGGAGTCTGTGAGGGGAGGGGAGAAGAGTCTCTAAGGGGGGGGGATCTGTGCCATCAGGGGAGAGGGTCTATGGCTGCTGAGAGGGGTCTGTGAGGGGATGGGGTGTCTGTACTGTGAGGGGAGAAGAGGAGAAGAGTGTGTGAGGGGAGGGTGGGTCTGTGCTGTGAGAGGGGACCTGTGGTGTGAGGGGAGAGTGTCTATGGCTGCTGAGAGGGGTCTGTGAGGGGAGGGGAGGGGGTGGGAATGATGGGTGCTATGTAAGAGGGAATGTGGTGCTGTCAGGTGGGTAGTGAAGGGGCCAGGCTGTCAGTGTGACTTTAACAACCAGAAGCTGTGTGCATACACACATTTATTTATGAAAGGAATATTATATTAATATATATATATATATATATATATAATGTTGCTAGCTGCATTAGCTGTGACACTCTCTAACCCTCACAGTGCTAACTCCTCTGTGCCAGCTGGTGCTGCCATATCAAAAACGCTACACTTTACCTGGCAGTGACAGGATGGGTGAAGCCTTTGTGCAGGGCCGGATTTCCCGCTAGGCATCCTAGGCTCTTGACTAGGGCCCGGCGGGACCCAAGGGGCCCTTTGCCCTTAGAAATTAAACGATCACAGCGCTCCCAGAGGAGCACTGCACGAGTGCTGCTTGATGTCATGACGTCACGCTGTCCTGCCTCCTCTCCCAGATAGTCCCACGTCATGGCTGCACGCAGCCCGGCTGCCTGCCTGCACATGAGGGAAGAAGCCGACATGTGCATGTGTGCACACTGTACAAAGACAGAGTGACTCACTGGATCCGCGGCCTGGCCACCGCTCTGTCCCTCACAGCTGATGATCCATCCATCATCACCCATCTAGCAGGGCCCCACCGCAGACCACCCCAGCAGTCACTCTGCCAGCCTTCCAGGCCCGCCGCCGCCCAATAGCAGCACCAGCAAGGCCACGCAGGTAGGGCCCTTGATGAGCTACCTGCAATAAAAACACATTATACAGTATATATATATATATATATATATATATATATATATATATATATATATAGAGGCGTGTATATAACATGATGCATGTATATAATATGATGTGTGTGTCTTGCTCCAGTGACACCTACTTTAATATATGCACAGGATTGTTTGAGGGAGGGGGCCCCTAAACAATGGCTTGCTTAGGGACCCGTGAGGTCTACATCCAGCTCTGTGTGCACCTGCTGGGTGACCTGCAGAACGTGAATTGTGTGGGGGTCCTGAGTACCGAGTTTGAGAACCACTGCACTAGAGGCAGGAACAGCGTGTAATTCATTCTTACTCATCACCAACACTATTTTCATTTACTGTTCCAGTGAAATAATATCTCTCAAAAACAGGTTGTCTATCTATCATTTTCCCCTATACTGGAAAATAGCACAACAGACACTGAGAAGGGAAATAAAAAAATAGTATTACATTGACATTCTACCAAGATTATATTAAACTATATACTCATTCCTATGTATTTCAGTGTATCGAAGAAGCTGCCTAACATAAAAGGTTAGATAATAGATACATGAATATCTAAACATCTAAATGTATATCATTTTTATCAACTGTAAAACATTGCAAATGTCAAACATTTAGTTACTGTTTTTTTATTATGTTTAAATGATGTTTGCCACCAGCCTCTTCCTCCTGTGGACCAGTGTTCAATATCAGGTTGTTTCATACACTCTGCAGATGTTTCTGGCAAAACAAAGTGACAGTGCTTGAGGGGACTTGCAGGTTGGACAAAAAGTTGCTGAAATTGATTGGTAATTAGAGCTTAGTGGTCTCCCTTGGGTATTACTGAATTTCTGTGACTGATTTTGATGAAGTGGTTTTATTTGTTTTCCTATGTATCTAGAGACTGCGACTGAATTTGCAATAGAGCAGCATGTCTCCTGTTTAGCTTTGTCAGGCACCACTTAGACATGTTATAATTTATTTTCTAGGAAAAATATTTCTCACGAGGGCTCCAGGCTAACACAGTTATTGAACAGCTGGCTACCATACAGGTTTTTTTCTGCAGGCAGCTGGGTTACTGTGCATATGCCATAAACAGCACTTTTACATGTAAGTGGGGAATCAGGTAAACTGCATCTTGTGTCACTGTATTTTGTTTTAAATGTGTAAAAATACTTTTGGGTAATTTACACTGGGTATGTTATTGTAAACATTAACTTTTTGTAAATAAGGTCAGTTTCTGTACACACAATAAGAGCTGTATTGTGATTGTCTGGCTTCATAAATTGTTCTCTTTTTATATATATTTTTTATTTATCTTTAAATCAGTAGAAATGTATAACCAATTATTGTGCATGAAGACATTTAGGGATTCTGTGGACAGCAACATGCTAGCAACAGTTTAGATCTGATTTAGAGTTGGCAGCACAAATGTGCATTAGGAAGCTATGTAAAGTGTTTCCACATCTGTACGTATTTGAGTTACATGCATCTTAAGATAAGGGAAATCCTTATACATGAGGTTCCCAAATTTAGTCCTCAAGGCCAGTGCCGCATTTAGACTTTTTGGTGCCCTGGGCCAAAAAAAATCCCACCCTCCCCATTGTTCAAATAGGGCACATAAAATAAACCCAAAAAAGGGTGTGGCCTCATTTGGGAAAGAGAATGACAAATCTACGATGATGAAGGTGAACCAATGGCACTGTCCATTGATTACTGCCATATACTGTACATTGTGAATCCAATGGTTGCAGTGCTGATACACAATCATGATATAGTAAAACTCACCAGCTCTATATGTAAGAGAGCACTGGTGAAGGATTTGTCCATCAGAACAGCCATATATGTTTCTGTAGCCGGTAGTTTAGCTCACCAACTGAAGGTATAGAGAAAGCACTACTTGTAGTGTATATGCAGTAAATATCAGCGGTGGGGAGATCTGTGTATGTATGTACCCTGCACCGGCAGTTGAACTCACCAGAAAGGGTACTCCAGGTGTGCTTGTAAGACCTGGGTCATGAATAGGTGGCTGTGTTCAGGGATGCCATCAGAAATTGTGGGGCAGATAGCTCCATGTGTAAGATGTCTGACTGCCATGTGAGAAATAACAGAATGACAGTATTTTCAAATGTGTGTGTTAAATAAATGTGGATGTTACTGAAGGTTGAGGAGGTGGCCAGATGGAGGGGGAGTCAGCCAGGGAGGAGATAGGGACAGTTATGTGATGCTGGATATAAAAAAATGGAAGCCCCAGCAGTGCTCTTGCCCTGCTGTGCCCTGTGCCTAGTTATGTCTCTACTCAAGGCACCCCAACAGGTAGTTAAATCAAATTGACTGAGGTACTGTACTAATTAAGGGCCTGAGTCACAGATTAATTATGCACTCAGATCTGCTGTGAAAATATGCTAATATTTGTAATCGCAAAGCCAGCATAGAGACGCCCCCTACCGCTATCTCACATCCATAAGACCTCGCAGACCTCCGTATACATCGGTAACATCGAGTAACATTGGCCCCTCATGCAGAATTACAGCAGGTCTGGCCTTACTCAGAAATTGCAACTGTCATCGCGCACAGTGATTGGCTAATTTATGTATGCCCAGGAAACAGCATTTAAATGGACAGGCACGCCTGCATTTCTCAAACCACTCCCCCGTCACCAGCCCAAAACGCTGATGTCCCATCCCAAAACGCTGATGTCCCATCCCATGCTCTGTGATGGCTTTGTATCTGTGTAAGTGATCGTAGTGCGATCGCTACGCTAACTCACGCATGGGCACTGTGGTGTATGCGTAGTACGCACCATCGGCCGATCTGCGTACGCTGTTGCAATTGTGATCAGCAATGATTCAGACCCTAAGTCACCTGTCGTCAAGCATGGATTTCCTTAAAACCTGGGCTATTATGGTGCCTTGAGGACCAAGGCCCTCATTCAGAGGCACTCACAAGAAGCGAGCGCTTGTTCTGAATGAGGGCAGCCGCTTGTTTTTTTTAGTGCGACCTCCTAGTTGCTAGCAAAGCTGTGGGTTAGCACCCACAACTTTAACGACTGACCAGGGTGATGGTCGCGATGGTCAAGACCATCACGACCATCGGGGCTTGCAACAAGACCCTAAGGTTGGGTCTCGGCAACCGCAAGCCTCAGGGAGCTTCCTGCTCAGGGAGCTTAGAGCACGAAGCTCCCCACTGACATCACTGCTGATGTCAGTGCGGCCACCCACAAAACGCCTCCGTTTGTGTAGCCACCCCCCCGCCCCGCCTTCAAAACGGGGCGAGCTGTCGATCACAATCAACAGCCGCCCCTTTTGTAGTGAGCTCTGGAGCGAGAGAATTTCTCTCTCACTCCGGGGCTTGCACACGCGCAGTGCGGCCGCTGCGCGTGCCCAGGGCCTTATCATCGACCCGGTTGCAAGCGCTCAGTGCTTGCGACCGGGTCTAAATGAAACCCCAAGTTTGGGAATTCCTACCTTAGTGGTTCCCAAAATTTTTCGAATCATGGCACCCTAGAGCATCTGCATTTTTTCCAAGGCACTATGGGATAAAAAATTCTTATTGAGTAATTCAGCAAAAAATGAAATTAAGTATACTGTGCTTTTATATCACCCTTAGGTACAGTTATGTGGGGGTTGACAGGGCTGTGCTTCTTTTTGTCCACATATTTTTAGATTGGCAGCCACCAGCACTGGTTTTGCCTATCACACTGACTAAAAATTATTTTATTTGGTACTGGACCACCAACCCAAAGCACCCCTGCAAGTGCCCTGAGGCACCCCAGGGTGTCATGGCACCCAGTTTGGGAACCACTGTCCTGCCTTATACTTTGTATAAAAGCACTGGATTGCAAAAGTTACTCATCATCATCTTTAACTCCCAGTTAATATTTGAGCACAATTTACATCTTGAAAATAAATATGCTGTACTCAGATTTACCCTTATTGTACATGGTACCAACTTCATGGCAGTATTAATGCCATATACAGTATGTATACAAAATATAAATAATTTTGCTATCAGCACTAACAATAATATTATGAAAATCTGTGTGTATCTAGCAAATAATAGCATGGGAATTTTATTCTTATTTTGATCAAAACATTTCATCTTGCAGCTGGGCATCAAGGTAACCCAATTCTTTGCAGCTTCCTACACTAGCATATATGCCCAACACACTATTAAAGTGCAGCTAAATGCACTCACCTCTCAGGTACAGTACAGAGAGTAGCATATATACAGTACATATATACTTATATAATTTATGTGCTAGAAACACACATATTTGCGCAATTTACATCTTGCAACATCTGGCAGAATCTGCAAGAAGCCTCTTGCAGCTAGCACCACTCCATTGTGTGCCATTGTGTGCCATGGTACTCTCCTCCCAGACAATTAGCTTATAGTCCTGCAGTACTTGGGCCATGTTGCTTTGTCACCCAATTGAGAGGAAATATTTTACCCCTTTTCAGCCACTTAGGAGTTGGATTTCAAAAAAATCCCTGCTTAGTGCGTACTTAGTGTCAGGATGCAGCCTGGAATTGGCCGCTACTCACCTCTGTGCTTGCGCCCTTGGAGCGATCGCTCTGTGTATGCAGACACCCCTTAGCATATGTAGAGATGCCCACTGGCACACATCATCTCCAGGAAATGTATGAAAATATTGGTACATCGAGGACCATCGGATGCGAACGCAGTGCTTGTGGTAGCCTTACCCTACCGCAAGCTCTGCAAATGCATTTCAGTGTAAAAAAAAGCCAAGTGATGTGTACTATGACGCTGCCTATTAATTATGCACGCCTCTGAAATGGCATTGACACACTCAGGCAACCCCCCCAGTTTTACTAGACTGCCCCTGTTACCACCCTCAAATGGCCTATCCTGTCACTCATTACACTGGGCTGTCTTTGCAGGACGAGCGAGCGGTATGCGATAGTAGTAAGTAGTTTGCGCATGCACATAATGAAGTGTGCAAATGCGCATATGCAGAACATCGGGCCGCTTGCGAGCACATGCATAAAGCGAACGGGTCTGAATCAGGCCCTAAGTCCCCAGTTTGTCTCATTGCTAGTAATCTCTAGTGTTCCCCCAGCTTTCAGTAAACTTCTAGTGTAATTATATTTCTGTCTTCTGCCACTCCAAGGTACCTGTCCAGAGTGCCGCAAACTGCTCACTTGGTGCAGCAAAACCCAAATCCCAATAGGAGTGGTCACTGGTGAAGACCTCCAAGTGGGTTAGTGTTATGAATCCCAATGCCTACTCTATGTGAGACAAGAAGAACCTGGCTAGCGAGATCTTCACCAATAACAACCACGCGTCGTTCCCTTAGAACTTGGATACATTGACCGGTACTTAGGCGGCTGTCTGGACTTATGCTTGGGGTAGTAGCGGCTCTCATGGAGATACAAGGGAATTCAATAGATGAAACGTACAGTTGGAACAGATGCATGTGATGTTAATGCTTTGAGGAAAAGAAGAGTGGATATTTGACCAATGGTATGACTTGAAGTGGTTTAAAGTAACACAGCAGCCGATGATGCGGCAATAGTATCGATGGTGCAGCAATAGTGCCATTGGTGTGGCAAATGTGCTAATGGTGCGGCAGTAGCCCTAAGTAAACAGTCTAGTTTTTGGAAATGGCTTTGGAAGCAGATGATGCAGCAAGTGTGCCGATGGTGCGGCAATTGTACCGATGGTGCAGCAATAGTGCTGATGTTGCAGCAATTGTGCCAATGGTACAGCAATTGTGCTGATGGTGCGGCAATAGCTGTTAGTAAAGAGTCTAGGTTTTGGCTATGGTTTTGGGAGCCAATGAAGCGGCGAATGTGCCGATGGTGCGGCAGTTGTACCGATGGTGCAGCAATAGTGCCAATGGTGCAGCAATTGTGCCGATGGTGTGGCAATAGCCATTATTAAATAGTCTAGGTTTTGGCAATGGCTTTGGGAGCAGATGATGTGGCAAATGTGCCGATAATGCGGCAGCTGTACCGATGGTGCTGCAATAGTGCCGATGGTGCGGCAATTGTGCCTTGGGTGTGGCAATAGCCATTAGTAAACAGTCTAGGTTTTGGCAGTGGCTTGGGAGCCGAATTAAGGCTTATGAGCTGTTGACAGCACGGGGGCTGCTTGGTGCGGCTGGGAAGCCGTATGGAAGCTGATGCACCGATGGCAGCACAGGGACTGCTTGGTGTGGCTGGAAAGCCATATGGAAGTTGATGAGCTGATGACAGCACGGGGGCTGCTTGGTGTGGCTAGGAAGCCGTATGGAAGTTGATGAGCCAATGGCAGCACGGGGGCTGCTTGGTGCAGCTGGAAAGCCATATGGAAGTTGATGAGCTGTATCACAAGAAGAAACAAACAAACTGACCATGCAGCAAAGCCGATGAAACTCACAGACATGCTATAGTCGGCACAGCTGCAATAGTCCAGTAAATATAAATAGGCTGAACTCCCAATCAGGTTTGCACTTGTGGAATACATCACTTCTTGAGGAGTGCCAATCGCCTAGCAACAAGAAGAATTGAAGTAACCCTGTCCTATCTGGGCAACCTGTTAGAAGGATTCAAGTTGTGACCGCGACTTGTAACAGTACTCCACCTTGACATGAGGTTGAAGAACCCCCAAAACCTGGCTTGTCCAGAAAATCTTGAAAGAAAAATCTTGTCAACTTGGGATAATGTAATGCAAAATCAGGAACCCAGGAACATTCCTCTGTACCATAGACATTCCAGTGGACTAAGAATTGCAGACAACCCCTGGAAATTCTAGAGTCTAAGATTCTCTCCACTATGAACTCTTGCTAACTGCGAAACATAAATGAAGCAGGCCTGGATGAAAACCTGGGTTTGAACTTGACTGAAGAGAAGACCGGTTTGAGCAAAGAACAGTGGAAGGTATTATTGATACGGAGAGAGTTGGGTAATTAAAGTTTGAAGGCTACCGGGTTTACCTGTGAAAAAATTCAGAATGGGCCAATAAACCTGGGACCCAACTTCTGCATGGTTGACGGAGCTTAATGATTTTTGTGGAGAGCCAAACCAAATCACCCTTCTTAAAGCCACATGATCTCCGATATTTGTCAACAGACCTTTTTGAGCTGAGAGATACCATCCGGAGGCTTTGATGAAACTTACTCCAAATATGTCAGGGCCGAGAGACAGAGGAAGAGGCTGATGATCCAGAGATGCAGAATGGCATGAATTATTAAAGGTGAACTCGGCAAGCAGCAGATGAGATACCCAGTCATTATGACACTTGGAAACATAACAGCATAGATATTGTTCCAGACACTGATTAACACGCTCTGTTTGTCCATTGGACTGCGGATGATAACTTGAAGAAAGACTAAGGGCCTGATTCAGAGCCACTCGTAAGCGGCCGGTCGTTTGTTCTGACCGATGTTCGCACATCTGCGCATACGTACTGATTGTAATACGAATGCGCGAACCAGTCAATGCGGCCGAAAATCGTTTGGTCGCTATATAGCGAATGCCTGCTATTTTGAGTGACAGAAGGAAGCGTATGTGGGTGGTAACAGGGGAAGGTGCTTGAAAACGGGGGTGTGGAATTAGATCGCAGGCATGCTTAAAGGTCAAAATGGGCATTTTAAGGGAGTACATAATTAATACAGCAGCATCATTGACCACGTCACTTGTTTTTTTTTTACCCCGAACTGATCGCTAAATAGCGGTTGAAAAAACCAGCCACAAGAATAGAGAGCAGTTCATACGCTGTTCGATGTGCTCGATTAATCTAAAAAATAGCGGACATGACGTAGGATGCGAGCGGCCAGGGGGCGTATTTTTCAAAATTACAACCGCAAGTTTTGCTCGCTCATTCAGACTTAGAGGCGTGAACAGACCGCAGTTAGCGAACGGTTCATTTGAATAGCCACCCCTTGTTTTAGAACGAACGACCGCAAATAGCGAGCGGCTCTGAATCAGGCCCTAAGGTCGATGCCTAGAGAAGAACAGAAAACTCTCCAGAACTGTGCCACAAATTGTGATCTTCGATCTGAAATAATATCCATTGGTAAGCCATGTACCATAAAAATGTGTTGAAGAAACAGACTGGAAAGTTCATTAGCAGAAGGAAGTTTTTGTAATGGTATGAAGTGTGCCATTTTAGTATACCGATCCACCACTTTCCAGATAACAGAACATAGAGCAGATATTGAGAGGTCAATGATTAAATCCATGGTGATGTGGGTCCAGGGTCTCCTAGGTATGGAAAGTGGAAGCAACAGACCAGTAGGAGCTGTCCGATGTGTCTTATTACAGGCACATGCCTCACATGCCAAGATAAATTCACACACAACTTTGGTCAAAAACTGCCACCAAACAGAGTGGGAGAGTAATTCTAAGATCTTACTGATGCCTGGATGACCAGAAACTCAACAAGTGTGAAAATTCAGAAGAACTGCTCTTCTAAACTTCTCTGGAACAATCAACCAGAAGTCTTCTCCGGAGGTGGTTCTGACTGACATGCCCAAATAAGATGTCAGATTTCGTGTGAGGGCACAATGGAAAAAAGAGTCAGGAATGATATCTTTGTCTGACCTGGATGTCTGTTGATTTGGTCCAAAACTCCAGGATAGGGCATCAGCCTTGATGTTCTTGGAACCAAGACAGAAGGAGATGAGGAAGTTGAACCTGGTATAAAATAATGCCAAACGTGCTTGTTGGGAATTCAACCTTTTTGCAGACTGAATGTAGGACAGATTCTTGTGGTCAGTAAGAACCAATATTTGGTGTTTGGCTCCTTCCAGCCAGTGTCTCCAGTCCTCAAAAGTCCATTTAATTGCTAATAATTCTCAATTTCCCACATCATAATTGCATTCAGTGGAGGAGAATTTCCAAGAAAAGAATGCACATGGGTGCAACTTACTATCTGCCGGGTCTTTCTGTGACAAAATGACTCCAGCTCCTACTTCAGAGGCATCTAACTCTAGGATAAAAGGAAGGTCAGAATCAAGATATCAAAGGACAGGTGCTTGAGTGAAAGTGACCTTGAGAGTTTTAAAAGACTGGATTGCCTCTATTGGCCAATTTAAAGTATCCGCTCCTTTTTTGGTCAGATTTACAATGGGTGCCACAATGCTGGAAAAGGATATAATGAATCCACGATAGAAATTAGAAAAGCCAAGGAACTGCAGGATGGCTTTAAGGGAAGTTGGTTGGTCTCACTTAAGTATAGCCTCGACCTTTCCATGATCCATTGAAAATCCCTGGAATGAGATGTTATATCCCAGAAAAGAAACCTGAGTGATGTTAAAGTCAAATTTCTCCAACTTGGCATACAGATGGTTCTCCTGCACTTTTTAAAGAACTTGATGTATGTGCTGATGATGTTGATTCAGCGATTGGGAAAAAAATTAGAATGTCACCCAGATATACAACCACGAATACTCCCAAAAACTCATGAAGAATGTCATTAATCAGTTCCTGGAAAACAGCTGGGGCATTAGATAAGCCAAAAGGCATGACTAGAAACTCATAGTGTCCAGAATGGGTACTGAAGTCTTTGAAGTCTTGATTCAAATCAGGTTGTATGCTCCTCGGAGGTCAATTTTGGAGAAGATATTAGCCTGACGCAGCTGACCAAACAGTAACGGAATGATAGGTAATGGATATGAATTTTTTTTACTGTAATGTTGTTGAGTCATCTATACAGGGATGAAGAAACCCATCATTTTTTCCCACAAAGAAAAAACCAGCTCCCAGTGGTGATTTGAGGGATGAATCCTTTTGCCAAGGCATCCTTGATGCACTCTCTCATAGCTTTTTCCTCCGGTACTGAAAGGGAATACAACCGCCTTTGGGTAATTGATGGCATAATCGTAAGATCTATGTGGAGGAAGAACATCCGCAAGTTTTTTGGAGAAAACATCAGCGTAATCCCGGTACTGAAGCGCAGTGGTTGGAGGCGTCTCAGCAATCGTAGTTAACACAGACCGAATAGGCATGGTCAAACAACGATTCTGACAGGCCTAATCTAATTCCATCTGATTATCTCACCAGATTGCCAATCAATCATGGGATTATGATCCCTAAGCCATGGAAAACCAAGAATGACTGGAGTTAAAGGAAAATGGAGGAGATAAAAAGACAAATTTTCCGATAACTAGAGAGGAGGTGTCTTAAACTTCACATGACCTAATGAAGTCAAACCTCCGTCTAGACCACAGATAGGAATTTCTTGTTCCAAGGGGACAGCTGGTACACACAGGGGGCCTGATTCAGAGCCGGACGCTCTGACCAGAGCGCTCGCTCTGAATCAGGGCTCTCCTCCATGAAAATGGAGCGGCTCGTATAGCTGTGGGTGACCACCCACAGCATATGCGAGCGGCCAAAAAGATGGTCGCGATGGTCTGGACCATCGCAACCATCGGACTTGCAACGGAGACCATGCGGTAGGGTCTCCCTGCCACAAGCCCTGGAGTGATTTTGGCTCTATCAGATCTATCAGCTCTATCAGACCCGCTTGCGACCGTACTGCTGCTCGTGAGTGGTCTGAATGACCCCCAGAGTGTGAAAGAAAAGAAAATCCATGAAGTTGCCTGCTGCCCCATTATCAATGTAGGCTGAAGTAGTCAAAGTGGAATTTGCGAGTTGGATGGCTGCTGGGACTAAAAGAGAATTCTTGGAGGAAATGGATGCCAGGCCTAAGTGGTAAATCCTCCCAAACACTTAGGCCTTGTTATTTACCGGTCTGAGTGGACAGTTATTCATAGTATGCCCTTTCTTACCGCAATACACGCAGAGGCTAGAGATCGTCTTCTGCATCTCTCTTCTGATGATAGGCAAGAGGCGCCATTCTGCATTGGTTCCTCTGTGACCAAACATGGAACCCAAGCGAGAGAATGAGGCATTTTGATGGGAAGATTTTGTTTATGTCTATGTTCCCGTAGCTTCCGGTCAATCCTAATCTCTTGTTGCATAAGATCATCCAAGGAATCAGAAGATGAATGTTCAACAAGGGTGTCCTTGATGGCCTCAGAAAGGCCGAGTTGATATTGGCTATGTAAAGCAAGATCATTCCAACCAGTTGCCCTTCTGCGGAACTCTGATGAGTAATCCTCTGCTGCCTTCTGACCCTGTTTGAGGGCATGCAATTTGGACCAAAGCAGCATGGTCTGGGTTGTCATACAATAGGCCCAAGGCCGTGAAGAAACCCTTAACGGTCTGTAATGCTGCATGGGTTGAAGGCAGTCCAAAGGCCCAAGTCTGTGGATCCTCCTGAAGGAGAGAAATTACTAGTCTCACATGTTGTAACTATGGGCCTGATTCAGACTCGGTCGCTATGACAGAGCGCTCACTCTGAATCAGGGTCAGGCTTTTTTTTTATAAGAACGGCCTCCTGGCCGTTCGCATAGCTGTGGGTAATCACCCACAGCTATAGCGAGCGGCCATGATGATGGTTACGATGGTCAAAACCATCTTGACCATCGGGCTTGTGATGAGACCCTTGTGGTAGGGTCTCGTGGCTGCAAGCCCCAGAAAGCTTTCGGCTCTCACAGAGCCGGAAGCTCTCCACTGACATCACTCATGATGGCAGTGGGGCCACCCCCAAATGAGAGGTGTTCTCATGGGAATGCCCCTGTTTGGGCAGCCACTCGCCTGGCCCGTCCACCAAAGGGGGCGAGCTGTCACTCAACATTGACAGCTCGCCCCCTTTGTTGTGAGACCCAGAGTGATGGAGTGCCCGTCGCTAGCTGGGTCTCACGCATGCACACGATGGAGCCGGCTCCATCGTGCGCATGCGCTGTGGGCCACCATCAACCCGGTTGCGAGCGCTCAGGGCTTGCGACCGGGTCTGAATCAGACCCTGTGTCCCTGAAGGGACCGGACAAAATTGGAAATAGAGCTTGCAACTTTCATGTAAGTTTAAAAATGGTCTGTGATCCCCAGAAAACCAATAAGGTGAATTATTCTTTGGTTCAAGATGATGAGCTGCATGCACAGGAGAATGGTTCTCTTCAACTTGTATAGTGAGTTCCAGCACCGGGGCAAGATTATGTCCCTGCTCCATGATAGCAGAAGCTATAAGTCCGACACAACTATTTCTGTATCTATATGCAAGTGTACCTGTGTAAGCAAGCAGACTATAATGTTAGGAATCCCAATGCCTTCTCCATGTGAGACCACAAGAACCCAGCTAGCGAGATCTTTACCAATAACAACAACCCATTGTTCCCTTAGAACTTGCATGCGTTCACTGGTACTTAGGCGGCCGTCTGGATTTACCGTGTGCTCGGGATAGTAGCGGCTCACAGGAGGTACAAGGGAATTCAATAGATGAAATGTATAGTTGGAACAGATGCAGGTGATGGTAAGGCTTTGAGGAAAAGAAGAGTGGTTTAGAGCAAAATATCGATGGTGCGGCAATAGTGCAGATGGTGCGGCAATTGCCATTAGTAAACAGTCTAGTCTTTGGAAGCGGCTTTGGTAGCCAATGATGCGACAAATGTGCCGATGGTGCAACAATTGTACCTATGGTGTGTCAATAGTGCCGATGGTGCAGCAATTGTGCAGATGGTGTGGCAATAGCCATTAGTAAACAGTCTAGGTTTTGGCAATGGCTT
Source organism: Taudactylus pleione (assembly GCA_031769625.1). Classification (NCBI taxonomy): domain Eukaryota; kingdom Metazoa; phylum Chordata; class Amphibia; order Anura; family Myobatrachidae; genus Taudactylus; species Taudactylus pleione. Next base: position 692,807 of record JAUIMM010000390.1, read on the forward strand.
TGGAAGCAGCTTTGTAGCCGATGATGCGACAAATGTGCCGATGATGCGGCAGCTGTACCGATGTTGTGGCAATAGTGCAGATGGTTCGGCAATTGTGTCTTTGGTGTGACAATAGCCGTTATTAAACAGTCTAGGTTTTGGCAGTGGCATGGGTGCTGTATGAACGCTGATGAGCTGATGGCAGCACGGGGGCTGCTTGGTGTGGCTGGAAAGCCATATGTAAGTTGATGAGCTGTGTGACTAGGAGAAACATACAAACTGACCATGCAGCAAAGTCAATGAAACTCACAGACATGCTATAGACAGCACAGCTGCAATAGTCCAGTGAGTATAAATAGGCTGAAGTCCCAATCAGGTTTGCACTTGTGGAATACATCACTTTCTGAGGCATGCCGATCTCTTAGCAACAGGAATAGCAGAAGTAACTCCTTCCTGTCTGGGCAACCTGTTAGAAGGATTCAAGTTGTGACCACGACTTGTAACAGTTAGATTACACATCTCTGGGCAGATCTAGCCAAACATGGGTTTGGCTGCAATAGGAAGACAATTCCACTGTCACCTCCATCAGTTACTGCTCTACCACCCTAACCCCTCAGTTCTTGACCTCAACAGAGGTATCCCTAGTGCCCGGTTGTGACACTTAGGTCATGGAAGGAATATATGACCTCATTCAGAGGCGGTTGTTAGATGCAAGTGGTCACCCTGAATCAGGGCGGCCGCTTGCATCCTGAACATCCGCCTCCTTGTTGATCACTAAGCTGTGGATTACCACCCAAAGCTTAACGACTGACCAGGTTGGGGATCGCAACGGTGATCACCATGATGACCATCGGGGCTTACGACTATACCCTAAGGTTGGATCTGGGCACTCATAAGCCCCAGGGAGCTTTCTGCTCTGATGGAGCAGGAAGCTCCCCACTGACATCTCTGATGATGTCAGTGTGGCCGCCAACAAAATGGTAGGCGTTCGTTCAGGAACACCCCCATTTTTGAAACCACCCCCCTGGCCTGTCTACCAAATTGGGCGAGCTGTCGATCAACATCAACAGCCATCCCTTTGGTAACAAGCTCCAGAGCGACAGAGTTTCACTGTCGCTCCAGGGCTTGCGCACATGCAGTGTGGCTACTGTGCGTGAGCAGGACTAACCATCGAGATGGTAACGAGCACATCGGTGCTTGCAACCAACTCTGAATAGGGTCCATACTCCCCAAATTTAATGTTTCTGGGTCCAGGGTTTGGGCTGGGTGTTGATGGGTCAATCAGTCAGAACATTGCAAAGGGGGAAGGAAACATTTTACCATTTTCACCCCCATAGCAGTTAAAGTTTGAAAACTCACTGCCTAGTCATGGAAGGAATATTCTCCCTGCAATTTATGTTTCTAGGTCCAGGGGTTTGGGCTGGGCATTGATGAGTCAGTGAGTGAGGACACTTGTTTTAAATTATTATCTGGCTGTCCCCTGTCCCTGCAGTCATTTTATCTCACTCCAAGCTGTGATGCATCTCCCTCTGGGTGAGTAAATCACCCATGGGGAGATGTATCAAAGCTTGGAGATAAAACTGCAGTTTTCCAAGTTTTGTCTGCATTCCCATATGTACCAAGCTTTGGAATGCATTATTTTCCAGATCAACAAAAATCTGTTGTTTCAACGTGGTCATGTGTATGCTCTTTTGAGTAAATTTACTAAGAATCGTGTCTGGTCCAAGATTGCCTGAATTTAAACACAGATAGGAATGGAGTTTTTCAAAATGAAATCCAGGAATCAACTAAGATCCTGTGTTTAAATAGATTGTGTTTTCCGATGGTGTATATGATCGTTCCTACCCGTGTTCCACTTGATGAACACTACCAATCAATCAGTGAGATATGTGCAGACTGCTTGTGTGTAATAATGTGTAAATGAATGGTTAATTTAAGAAAAAAAATTACTTGGGTTTCCCCCCAAAAAAAGCATAACCAGCCTCAGGCTCAGAGCCAGTCCTGGTTCTAAAAATATGGGGGACAAGATGTATTTTATGAACCAGCACTGGGCTCTGTGAGATGGTCCTGGTTTAAAAATATGGGGAAAAAATTGCATGAGGTTCCCAGTTTTGTTAAAACCAGCACCGGGCTCAAACTAGCTGGATTGTAATACCACAGATAGGGGACCCTTTCATCAGGTCACTCCGGCAATACATTAACCCCCCCAAACTAGTCAGCCCAGGATGGGGAACCCAGGGGAGGTGGGGACCCCCCAGTAAAGGGCCCCCCTCTCCTGAACATGGCTCTTCCCTGCACCACTTGTGCATGGGTATTAGTGAAAATATTTATTGTCTACTACATACTTTCATACTCTTCCAAAACTGTCGTTGGCTCCCAAATTTCAGGTAACCCCCTGCAGCCTCAAAAGAGTAGACACTTCTCCCGCATTCTACCCACTTCCATGTGAAATGGGCAGGGTGGGGAGAAAATTCTTGGCAATCAGCAGTCCGCTTATAGGGGGCAGGGCTTAATGATGCAATTCTATGGGAATCACCTCATTTGGCTCACTGCTAATTAAATATGCTGTATTCATGGTAATTTACAATGAGGGAGCAGGACTTAATGATGCAAAACATACATCCCACCCCCCATCACTGCCGATCTGCTACTCCTCCGTGGGCTTCTTCCGGGTAGGAATAACAAGAAGTAGACAAGTATGGGCTACTATTGTTTTTTACAGTGGGACTGCACATGCCAGTGTGCCTGACCTTTGGCACTTGTGGATCTACAAGTGCCAGCAGGCAGCTGGCACAAGTAAACTTCACTGTAAAAAAAATAGTAAAAAAAGGCAGAAAACACACACCATAGCAGTTTATTACACCCAAACACACACATACATACTCCCATTGTCCCCGGTTATTGGTCCACTTCTCCATTAGCAATCCATAAATATATCTCTAAAATAAAAAAAATGCTCACCCACCTATTGGTGCAGGTCAGTCCTCTTCTTTGTAGAGTTTTGGCCTTACAAAATAACAAACTGACTTACCCAGACATTGAAGAGATGTACAGATATGTCCTCGGCACTCATGCTGCAAAAGTGTGACATGTTGCAAAAATCACACCATGTGATTAGCTGTGGCTGCGTGCACCATGGTACGCCATGCCACACACTGTGTTCGCAACATGCAGTCCTATGGGGTCACAGGTGTGAACGCAATGTGCAATCTCATTTCCAGGTACAAGCAGTAAAGATGCAAATGGACATGCAGTATATATACAGTATATGTATGTGTTTCTGCATACATCTCTTCCCTTGGCAAATGTCATAAACCTCATGAATGTCAGTTGCCAGGAAACCCACCCAGCAGAGGCTGCTCTAGACTAAGCAGCTGCTGATTGCCTGTGAGCCATGTGGCTGTCAATAAACTGGTCCATGTTAGTCGGTTTGTTAGTCGGTTTGTAATTTTGTATTGCTGGGACTTTACTGGATGGGAGGAACAATCAACGCCAGGAGGTAGGTGAGTATTTTTTTTTTCTTAGGCATATTCATGGATTTCTACTGGAGAAGGGGACCGATCACCGGGGACAAGGTGAGTTTAGTATGTGTATGTTTGGCTGTAATGAACTTATACTTTCTATGGTGTGTGCGTTCTGTCTCTTTTTACTATTTTGTTTACAGCGGGGGTACTGCCTCCTGCTGGCACTTGTAGTTCCACAAGTGCCAAAGGGAAGGTACTCTGGTACCTGTAATCCCACTGTAAAAAACAATAGTAGCCATTAAATATTTTCACTATTACCCCACTAGCCAGGGCTGCAGGGAAGAGCCCCTAACTATAGGTCTCAGGACCTTTTATTTACAGATGTGTCCTATAGCATCCTTGCCAATCATGCTACAAACTTGCACACACATCACGCCATGTGTCACAACACCACGCCCAGCCTGCGCTCAGATATACCAACCTGATGCAGGTGGGTGGTTGTGATGTGGGTTTTACTCAAGCTGCCACCACAAAATGTATTAGAATAGTGCTCTTGTGATTGCCAAACACTTAGGTCACACAATTCACAATTAATACACAAATGTAGCATGGGTCTCTCCAGGTACGTGAATTCATTAGAGCACAGAGATATTGCTGCTTATTTCTTTTCAGTTACATACTGTACATGGCAGACATTTTACCTGGATCTGTCCCAAACAACACAGTGGCAGGCAGGTCTGCAAGTACACCAACATCACGGATTCCATGACCTGCCCCCCAATCTAAATAAACCATGGCTAGGGGTACCGCAGAGTGTACTCTGCCCAGCCCCTGAACAGACATTGTTCTCCCAAGTAAAATGTTCTTGGGGCATAATAATTCTGGATATATCAAAGTCACATCAGCCTGGAGTCACGCATGCCAAAGGTTACCTTGTAACAGACTTGCACTTCATATTGTCCCATGGTTGCTCCTGGGGTCCCCCAGCACATAAGACAGCTGGCACAGACTTCCCAGCTGGGCATCTCACAGACAGGGATGTTGACTTCTTCTTGTTGAGAAAATTGGCACTGATGTTGCAATTAAAAAACCTGCGGGCATTTGCCCAAACCAGGTTTACCTTCCACCCCCCCAAACGGTGCAGCCACAGCTGGTTTCATTGATGGGGCAAACATGGGGAGCACACCAGGATGCCTCTCCTTCCAGGTCGACTCCCCAGACATTCCAAATGATTTCTTTGCTGCCAGAGCCCTGGTCATGATGTACTTGTCAGCCAGGCTGGCAGCTCCTTGCGATGATGTAGGGTCACGGTCCATAACCCATTCTTTCACCCCCGCGGGCACAGTGTAAGGAACTGCTCCTGGAGAATAAGGTCTTTCAGTTTATCAAAGTCCGTCACTTTCAATTCTTCAATTCACTGATGCATCATGGTTGACAATTGCACAAACAGTCCAGCATATGTGTCAGAGGGACTGCACTTTGAGTCTCTGAATTTCTGCCAGTAAGCTTCCAGAGTGAGGATAAATCGCTTTAGCAGCGCCTCCTTCATGGTGCAGTAATCACCATCCAGCTCTGGGGGTAGGTCAGAAAATGCCTCCAAAGCTTTCCCTCTCAGTACCAGTGTTAAATAACTGGCCCATTCACTGGGTTCCAGTGCAAATTGTCGGCAAGTCCTTTCAAATCCCCTCAGGAATGTTTGAAGGTAGCCATCCTTCTCCAACACAGGGAATTTTTCATTATGGGGCTTTTCCTACCCGGGTCACAGATGGCATTCTGGCCAAGGAGTCTAGCCAGCTCCAGCTGGAACTCACATTTGGCCTGGTGCTCTGCAGCTTTTCTGTCATACATCGCTTGGTACTGCTGCACCAACTGCATGGTTGTTGCAGGGTCCATGTCCTTCATATGCCTGATAGCAGTTTGAAGAAAACTCTCCAGTGCAGACTCACTTGACCCAGCAGAGGTATCTGACCCCCACTGGGCATCCATTGTAAAGTCCATTACAGGCTGAGCCTCTGCATGGCTTCCAACAGCAGCAAGATTCTGATCAGCCACCCTGAGTGCTCAAACTTTGTCTGGCCAGTCCAGACAATGTTTCTCTCCATACATATTGCCACAAGGTCATGCCTTTTCAGCTACTGGTAATCCGTGGTTATTCTGGACCTCACACTTTTTGCAAAATAAAAAAGGTACAAAAAGAAAAACAAGAGAGAGGGGAGGAGAACAGAGATTAACTGTGCACAGTATGTCTTTTTAACATTTTATCCCTCAGCGTACTCTGAATTAGGGTGCTGACTTTCTAAGAAGAACACACCGCTAATTCAATTAAGCTCTTATGATAAAAACTAAAATATCAAATCAAAAGATGAGCGGTTTGGATTCTGTGGACTCTGAACTGCTCTGAAAATTGGGAATCCGAGTCCAGCTGAATGCTGTTCGGGTGTTCCCCGCCTGACTCGGATCCCCCTTCAAGGCCAAATGGCTACCTCCTGACGTTGGATCCTCACGAGAGAATCCAATGTCAGGGCCCCACTAGTGTAGGTCAGAACACAGTGATAGCAGTCTGCCCTACACAGAAACAAACATGCAGCTGCCAGCAGCAATCTATCTGACTCTCATTGGCTGCTGCACAGAGGGTGTCGGCTGGAGCTCACTCATGAGCTCCGTCTTCTGGCTCCCTCCGCAGCGGGTGATAGAGCAGAGCAGACAATGCCAGGAGCGAGGATCCAGGTAAGTTTTTTTTCTTTGTATGTGTGTAAGGGGGCGCTACTGGGGGCAATACTGCTGGGGGCACTGCTAATGGGGGCATACTACTTGGGGCACTGCTAATGGGGAATACTACTGGGGCACTGTTAATGGGGTCATACTACTGAGGGGCATAGTAATGGGGGCACTACTAATTGGGGCATACTACTGGGGGCACTGCTAATAGGGGCATACTATGTGGGACCCTACTTCTGGGGGCATACTACTGGGGGCACTGTTAATGGGGGGCATATGACTAGGGGCACTACCACTGGGAGCATTACTACAGGAGGCATAACTATTGGGGGCACTACTACAAGATACTTTACTACTGAGGGCATTACTACTGGGGGCATTGCATAGGGGGCCCTACTACTAAGGGCACTGCATTGGGGGCACCACTACTGGGGGCATTGTGTAAGGGACACCACTGCTGGGGGTATTGTGTAAGGGACACTATTGCTGTGGGCATTGTATAAGTGGCACTACTATTGTGGGCATTGTATAAGGGGCATTGCTACTGTGGGCTTTGTGTATAAGGGTCACTACTGTGGGCATTGTGTAAAAGGGACACTACTATGGGCATTGTGTAAAAGGGGCACTACTGTGTGTCATAAAATAAATAAGAGACACTACTTTATGGTGTAATGTGAATCAGGGGCACTATGGGCCTGATTCAGACCTGCTCGCTCCCAGGATATGGAAATTCAGCTAAGTGACATCAAGGCAACCGCTCACATGGCAAGGCATAAGCATGCCCACTATATGTTGGTGAGCAATCACTTTGTGTTTACAGATGCCCACCAGCCTGTCTTTAGCTGCCCACTAGTGTTTGTCATCTCCTGGAAGTATATACAACCATCGGTACATCGGGTTCTATCAGATCTGACCACAGCACTTGCGATTGACTGTACCCTACCACAAGCACTGCGAGCACTACAATGTATTATTCAACCAGGTGATGTGTACTATGACACTACTTGTTAATTATGCATGCCTGCGTCTGCAACTCCACTCCCCATTACTACTGGCCTGCCCCTGTTACCACCCACAAATGGCCTCTCATATCACTCATTCCACTGGGCTGTCTTTGCAGGGCAAGCGAACACATTCTAATCGCTCGTACTAGTTGGCACATGCGCACTGCAAACTACACGCATGCGCACATTAGCGAACATCATATGCAGCGAGCGACCACTTGCTAGTGAGCAGGTCTGAATCAGACCCTATGTGTGGTGTAATGTGAATAAGATTGTGAACTGTGACTCCTTGGGACATAGCCCACTTTGTAAACAAGTACTGTGATTCTGCTAGCCGTACCCCACACACAAATAGAAAGAATCTTGGTCGCTCACATCAGATTAATGATATTGCCCAGGTGCTTGTAAAGGGCAGGGTTCACACTGAACCACAGAAAAAAGAGATTCCCTCCAGCACTCCAGCAATATCAACAAAAATACTTGAATCCTACATGATAATAGAAATTCAGAGGTATTGGTTGCATACATTTGCAAATATATGATTAAGCGCCGTGCCAGCGTCAAGGCTCCTCTATACCGGCATCCCTAACATTAAGGGGTTCACGTCTGAGGTGCAGGACAGCCCAAAGGAATCCGGCCAAGGACCACTCCAAGGACATCACACAAAAAATGGAAGAAAGGTGATAGTGAAGTGTAAAGTATAGATGTGTCAAGATAATCAATAAGTGTTAATATAATAAGAAAGAATTAAAATTACATAAATAATAAACAAACAAATAGAAAGGTGATGAAAAAATATCTATGTGAATTAAGTGGTGATGCCCTGAAAAAGGCCCAGCCAGAGCAACTCCGGAGGCCCCATGCCCAAAACGCTCACCCCACACATCCAAGGACAATTCCATCTTGCACTACCTTTCATTTCTGTCACTGCTGTGTGGCAATGTTTCATAGATATGGCTTAAACTGTGGTGTCTGTGCCGCTGCTCTGTCGCTTAGTACCCAATCAGCTCACTGCAAACTTTGGCCAATAATGGTGAAAAGAATATTATAAGCTGTTAGGTGGTCTAAGATTTTAAATAACTGGAAATTAATGTTATCGAGGTTAATAATATTCTATGAAGAAAAAAAACAATGTATGCGATTTTAGCTTTTTTAGTAAATTTTTGTAAAAAATCCAAATCCAAAGCCAGTCACCGCAGTTTGGCAAATCCAAATCCAAAGCTGGATAATGAATTAGAACCAAATCCAAATCCAGCAAAATCAAATCCCACTGCTTGCCACCAGTTTGTCATGACACCATGCCCCAGCCTGCGCTCAGATACACCCACCTGCACAGGTGGGTAGTTGTGATGTGGGTTTTACTCAAGCTTCCACTACAAAGAGTATTAGAATAGCGTTCTTGTGATCACCAGATACTTCAATCACACTTCAATTCACAATTAATACACAAATGAAGCATGGACCTCTCCAGGCACACATGAATTAATTTAGAGCACAGAGATAACACTGAGAAATATTTAGGATTTATTGAGAACATATCTCCAGGGTTAAATTACAAGGAAAACAGTTGAATAAACAAGACATACAGATATAAATGCACAGATTGATTTCAAATAAAATAAAATTATAAAAAGTCAGAATCCTAAAATATCTTACTCTGAGATCTTAGGGGACCTGTGTGGAAGGAGACCACGATAGACTAAAGATGGTGAGCACTCCTAGCACCTAGCTACTCTCTTGTAGAGTGTACACCCAGCAGTTTGGGCTGCTGGGCCTTATAGTCCCACAACTCCTCTCACCCCCAGCAGCCCCCACCCTTTCCAGGCTCAAAAGGACTGTCCTTTGTTCTCCCAGGGTCTGTGTAGATGTAAATTAGCATGGCAACAAGAACCTATGTGTCATATATCTCCATGATTTCAAAAGGCATTTTATTGTAGGAAGACTGATAAGCTAAGGTGGAAAAATTACACTTTAGCAGGCTGTGTGTCTGTGCACTGGACTTGCACAATGGCCACCTAGGGTGAAGAGCAAACATTACTTTCATTAAGCTTTTGTCTTCAAAGACTAGATATCACCTGGCCACTTGGTTCTGAGTAGCTGATGCAACCCAGTTTTGGCATATTGTACCAATTCATAGCAAGCAGACATTCCTGAAACATATATCTTACCCACACACAGAATGCATACTGTCATGGCACATGACTTTGAAGAATTGCCATGACACATGGCGATGGTCACACCATGCAATTAGCTGCATGCGCTATGCTTTGCCATGCCATGCTCAGCATTCACACCATGCAATCCTATGGAGTCATGGGTGCAAACACAGCGGGTGTTCCCGCTCACTACATTTAAAGGTGAGACCCCATCTCTTGGGCTGGCACTCTTCCAATCGGCCCCAGGTGATATTAATTGGTATGGGTCCTTGCATTGCAGTACACAAATTTAAAAGGCTCTAATAAAGGTAAGTCCTAGATAAATTATTTGATGTGTATTAGGGATGTTAGGGACCCACCTTATGAGGTTCACCGTGATGAGGTAGGTGGGCAAACATCTTTGGCCACACATGGAATAAGAAACCTTCCTTAAAAAAACATATTAATTGTTGGAGTTTATTATAAATATTTTGATCATTAGAATTATTAGTGCTTAGTGTGCACCTGCATCTCTCCTTTGTTTTTCAGAGACAGGAGGCAAATGGGCTCAGACTTTAAGGGCTCTCCAATTCAAAAAACACTTTATAAAATCCCAATGACTGGGCAAGCACATAAAAAGTGAAATGGCTGCAATTTTTGATGCAATCACCACATTGGACTTACTGGCAATGTATAGCTCTTAAATTAAAGACAAAAAGATCTGGTACCGGTACTTATCTTTATCCCGACTGTGCAAAAGAAAAGACTCCCACTGCCTCAACACAGCCTGATAAGATCTACATCTCCCCAGGGTTAAAGATTGGTGTGTTAACCCCTCTATTTAATCCAAACCATTTACCAAAAATGATATGGATAAACATCACCAATCAATGCAGTGGAAGATGCCAACTCCCTGAACTTACACCACTGAAAGTGAGACAGCACATAGAATTATCTACCCTGGGGACATGCCGCACAACAAAGCAAATTTTATATACTAAACAATGCAAAACCAACTTAATGTGGAGACTGAGGATTAGCAATGACATTGAGCGCTGCCAATTAATGGCATGAACAACACCCAAATTGTCACACCAGAATATGATGTGCCAATTATGCAAACCATCACCCCTACAATTCTAAAACTACTGTACAATAACCAGGAAAAACTCCAACAAAAGAAAATGCATTGTCAGATCCTACACATCCCAATCCACAGGCCAAGGGGATGCAGACCAAGAGCCCTCCAGATAAGCATTAAAGCCAGTGAACCCAACTGTGTCAGTAAAAAGCTGAAGCTGCGCACTAGACAAATGGGAGGGGCAAAACTCATGCCAATAAACTCAGACAAAAAGGTGTCATAAACCCGGAGATCCTTCTGAATTTCTGCAGACAACAGTATAAAGTGGTGAGCCTGATGCAAACCAATGACGCTTGTCTGAGCTTATGACAAAGCACTCTCCCCATTGGTATAAACTGACTTGCAAAATTAAATAAGTATTGTTCAAAGTGTTTGTAGTACCACAGCTCTCAACCCCAATAAGTATTTGCCACCACATACCTTGAAAAAGGCTATACAAAGCCGATGCGCATTGGGACACATCACGGCTACAATCAGCACCACAAAATGGATACTTTGTTCTCCCCGGGGGCACTATCTGCAAGCTCGGTGCACGGAGACGTTGCAGGTGGATAGAGCCGAGACACGCCGTGAGTGCAGCATCAGCTGGGAGCCGCCGCAGACCTGGAGCACTGTCTGTGAACCCGGCACACAGAGGCGGTGCAGAAAGACACAGCCGGGGCAAGACACAACTACAGCATCAGCAAGGAGCCGCCATAGACCTCGGTGCAAAGTGACTGACAGCCGACCCGGCAAGGAAGGGTAAGTACCAACAGATCTAGGTGGCCTAACATACAGTAGCACTACAGCAGACACACTGCCACTGAACATCCAAGGGACTACTCTTACGATTGATATGGGGAGCTCCCTACAACACAATGACTACTAGCATATCACCAGCGGAACAACAGGACAAGTATAAAGTCACTCAATTAGAGGAGACAGAATCAAACATCAGTGGTACCAGGACAATATTCTACCCATCTGCATCTCCCCCAATATCCCCTCTACCCCCACCACTATTCACAACCGTCGTTATCTCTTTCACCTACCCAAACACACACTCCCTCCCTCTGAATAATATTTGGCACATTATACTTGTCCTGTTATGTGGTTATCTATATAAACAACTAGATGGTAATAGTCCATCGTATTTCAGTGAACTTATAATATTACAAGGTACAACATTTTTACTTTATGTCAAAATTGTAATATAATATACTGCTATTTGATAAGACATTTATTGCATCAATTTAATTTAAAATAATGGCAAATACTAATTGGGTTTGAGCGCTGTGGTACTACAAACACTTTGAACAATACCTATTATTGAGGGTGGTTACCTCCTGTACCTATAGCCGCTCTCATTACAAGAGTAATAGGCCTTTTGAGTGCCTGAAACACACAAAACGCTTAACCCCAAAATTAAATAACCTAACATAGACTGCCACTGGTGAAGAGTAACATTACCCACCAATTGGCAACTGGCAACAGCAAGCAACAGTAACAGTCTCAGGGCCTGATTCATTACTGTACGCAAATGCATATGCAATTGCGATTACACATGCAGTTCAACTGCAATAGTATGCTAATTCATTGCGATCGCTATCCCATTGCAGCACTGCACAAGGAAGCACACATATGTACTTTTTAGCAAGACTGCAAAAACATTGGTACAATCGTGTACCATCGCAGCCTCACGTACACTTGCACAAGTCCTTATCTTACTCAGAAAATTCTAACTTTCATGCACGCTATGAGACCTCAAACTGCGTAGGCCATCGCAGTGGATAATTTATGCATGCCCCTGCAACGGCGTGCAAACACACTGGGTAGTCTGCGTTTCGCAGACCACCACCCCCATTACCACCCACAAATGGCACATCCTGTCAATCACTCTGCGATGGATCTGCGTAGTCACTGCGATTGCTGTCCAGATCACAGTGGCTGGTTCGCACAAATGCACTGCTATACATATGCATGCGCAGTGCAAAAAATTTGGCAGATTGCGTGCATAATAGCAGTTGCATATGGTAGTGAGTCAGGCCATCAGTGATGACATATGACAACTGAGTACTGTAAATTCAATGAACAAAGCCTGCAGAGAAATTATAAGCTCTGCAGGATGTGGAGAGCCAGCTGTCCCAACACAAAGAGAGTAATCAAGGTAACAATCTACCCCAGACTCTGCTGTGCCCACATACACACACACACCAAAAAGGAACTAAAGGCCTTCAAAATCACTCAACAGATGGAACAGCCCCTATAAGATATTTATCGATTTAAAACCAATCATCAAGCCTAAAAGCCATAAATCAAAAAGAGTCAGGATGCAAGAGCAAAAGACGAAAGGAAGATTCCACATTTACCTTACCCAAAAGATTGTTATGAACCCCTTGGGTACAGTTTGAACTACAAGTCACAGAATGTAGTAGTACAGAATATTTTTGAGCAAAAATTAAATGGCAGGAAAGTGCATACTGTATAAGCTTGATCAGCAGAAAAACGTGCTAATACCGATAAACACTAGATAAGACAGATGTACTTGAGGTGCAGATAACCAGAGATGCAGATTAATTTGACAATGCAGATATTCCTGGCATGGCTGTTATAATTGATAATGCAAGCAAGCTTGGCAGAACAGTTTACTGAAGTTCACAGGAACACAAGTCCAGTAACATTGGAGAATGGTAGAGCAAAGCTAATAGACAGAAGATAACCTAAAGATCCTTTTGCCTGTCAGGCACAGAGGCTCACTTGAATACAATTTCAGCACATCAAACAAGTCCAAAAACATTGATGAATGGCAGAAACATTGCAAACAGAAGGAAAACTGAAAGTGACCTACCTAGTGCAAAGATCTGGTGGATTGGTGCCAAGCACATGGATGGGAAGACCCCCAATCTGGCAATTACCACAGCCAGCCACCAGAATATGCCCCCACAGCCACATCATCAAACATGGTGCCAGGGTCTCTACTAGGCTCTGGCATCATGACAGGAAAGCTCTGCCCCTATGGCCAGGAGCCTGAGTTATTGCATGTGTAAAATACTGAGACCCAAAGCATTGGAGCCTGGTGACCCCTCCAAGTCTGTGTCCAGGTGTCTACCACTCCTGTGGTTGCTTGCTGTCTTATGAGGTTAGATGGTACCAGAGTCCCTGCAGGGCTCTGGTGTCCTGTAATGCAATATCAACCACCCCATGGCCTAGAGGTAGACCCACAACTAAAACAGTGCTCTTTAAGCCACCATTGCTAGAAGGGGACCAGCCAGGTCCCAGAGGCTCTCTGACATCTACCATAAACCACTGGGGCACCAATTCAGGTACATCTGGGCTTGCCAACAACACCAGATGGTCACTGGCAAGCCCAAATGATGCCTGGGCACTGCTCCTACTCTCTCCTATCCTGAATTATTACTGATGTAAAGGTTCATCAGACCATAAATTGCTCTCCTCATCCTATCTGGCACTTGTAGTCATTTCTATCCAATTCTTCCTTGGCACTCCATTTAACTCTCCTCACCCAGCAGCCAGCAATATTATCTGCAAACATGCCATGTTGTATTTCCTATTAACACTGATCATTTAGTCTTGCATATATAAGCAAGGAGAAGTGATTTATTTGTACAAGTAGATTCTTAACTTATGCTCACAAATACTACATTAATTCAGTAGTGGGACTGCTTGAGGCAGATTGATAGAGACGTTTCTCTTGAGAATAGACATTCTGCATTTGTCTCTAAATTCCTGTATAATTAACAAAGAACTTGCCATCTGTGGCAATTGACCTGTCAGAACTGTTCTACTCTGATAATTTCAGTGACATTTCAAATAAAAAAATCTGAAATTCTAAATGTCTTTGTTAAAGAAATATAAGGTGCATTGTGCTAAAACAAAACAAACTGATGAATAAAATGACATATTTAACAAACATACATTGATATGAATAGAAACATTTAGTCTGCCAGGATCTGTAAATGTTACTTTGTATAATATCATTGTTGACTTGCACAAGTTTATTCAACTTAATTCCTACCATATTTTGTAACTTTAAATAATAATTGTCACCTAATTTTTACCAAGTCAGTGTACATTATAAAGGAATTTCATCCTTCGCAGAATACTGCACCTCTGATTCAGGCCCAACAAAACACAACTTTTATAGTTCTTTATATCATCATCATCAGTCATCAGTAACTTGACCAGCAATAGCTATTATTGTATATATATATATATATATATATATATATATATATATATATATATGTATAACAAGTAATAAATGTTGGCACTCAACATCTTGAAAAAATGCAAACTCCGTTTAATCCTTGGGGATTAAACGGAGTTTGCATTTTTTCAAGACGTTGAGTGCCGACATTAATTACTTGTAATTTGGGCTGCTTGTCCCCTGGAGGGCACCTTCGCATTTATTATTCTTTCACTCTGACGAGTGACGGGGCATTGTCTACTACTACATATATGTATATATATATATATTAATAGGCAAAAAACCTTACAGTTTCATATATCCCATTAACGCTTCTTAGACATGATCTGAAATTTCACAAAACCTATTGAATTTCTGCCAATCAAACTTAAAATAGCAATGAAATTCCGATCATTGAGGCTGACGCCTTAATGGACATGTTCCTTGTACAATACAGATATGGTATGCCATCACACCCTGTGGTTAACTGCAGATTCAGTACTCTCACAGAGTGAGATTGCTGACACTCACAAAATGGTGGAGCTGCTAATTCACAGAATTGTGTGCTCATTAGAATACACCCACCGTGCTGGGTTGATAATGTAGTGTGGTGCATATGAAAGTAAAAATATTGTCTTTTGCAGTAGGACCACAGGTCCCAGCAGGCCTCCCCTGCACACTGGTACTTGAAGAACCACAAGCACCAGCAAGCAGGGAATTAAGGGCCCACTGGTACCTTTTGTATCCCTGTAAAAGAAATATTAAAATAAAACAAGGACACCGAATGTTTGAATATTTTATTTTCCTGCACCTTCACCTGGCGGCAGCCATGCAAAAGAGCCTTTAAGCTCTTTTGCATGGCTGCCGCCTCCCCCAGGACTTTCACGGCATCTTCACCTGGAGGGTGGCAGCCTTTATGCTCTTTTGCATGGCCGCTGCCCATCCAGGACTTCCCCGACATCTTCTTTCTTCGGCAGCTTTTCACTGCTGCCACCCGGCTGACGGACTGCCATGCTGTACCCTCGCACTTGCTTATATAAGCCAGCTGAGGGGATGGGGTGATGACATCACGATCTGTGATTGGCTCACTGTGGCCATCTTTAAATTAGAAAAATTGTGCTAAGGAGCCATGTTTGAAATGGGCATCGTGGTTCTCACCATTGATGTCAATGGTGAGAACCAATCATTGGCTGAGTGGCAGAAGGCTCGCCTTTCTCAGCCAATGAGCGCTCTGCACCAGAATTTCTATACTGAAATCCCACAGCAAAGCTTTCATTCAGGTAGTACTGTCCTTGGAGGACAGTACTAATGTCTGTGGGTCCACGTATTTATTTTTTTGCCAAGCCCGGGGATGCCTACATGGAATGAAGAGGACCTGATCCACACATAGGAGGAGGTGAGTATGGATTTTTTTTATTACAGGTACACCATTGGATTATCTACTTGAAGAAGTGGATGAGATTGGCTTCAGGGACACATAGGTGAGTATGTGAGATAGTGTGTGCTTTTTTGTGTACATGTGTGTGCATGTATGTGTTAATAAACTTTTACTTTCAATGGTGTGTGTGTCTAGTGTTTATTTAAATATTTATTTTGCTTTGGAAATACATGTACCAGTGGGCCCATAATGCTCCGCATGCTGGTACTTGTGGTTCTCCAACTGTAGATCCACAGCAAAAAACAATATTTTTAAGTCTTTACTTGCACCACATACTCATAATCAACCCAGTACCCACCAGCAAGGCTGGACCTGGGGTGCCCTGGAGATGGGGACCCCTTTAATGAGGAAGTCCCCAGATCCCTACGGATCCCTGGCCTGGGCTGACTAGTGGTCAGAGGTGATGCTTCAGCTGGGGGGCCCGGTGTAAGGGTTCCCCTTGTTCTGGCCTTACCCCTACTGAAAGGGTCCGGTGTGGTTTTGGTAAATACAAGGGGACTCAGCACATATTTTTCCCCTGTATTTCCAGAGTAAGGACCAGCTCAGAACCCAGTGCTGGTTGCGCTGAATAAGGGGGACCCCTATGTCATTTGTCCCCCATATTTTGGCAACAGGACTGGTTCTGAATAGCCCAGTGCTGGCTGTGCTTTATATGGGGGTCCCCTATATCATTTGTCTCCTATATTTAGCACCACCAGGACTGGGTATGCAAAGCCCGATGCTTGTTGTTCATATTTGGGGGGAGGGGTCATGCCATTTTATTTTTTACACTTTAATTTTTTTTAAAAAACAGCAGCACAGACGGATCTCTCTGAGACCATCCATGCATCTGTGTTTAAGTTTATCACACACAGATGCAGGCATCACGGATCTCCCAGATCCATGCATGCTGCATCTGTCTGAAGCCGGGCCCCATGGCCCACAACACCGCTGCTGCTGTAGCCCGTACCAATGCCACCGCTGGTGCCCGCTCCACCGCCACCAGGCCCCCACCACCGGTTCCACCCACTGCCATTGCCTCATCACCTCACCGCTAATGCCCACAAAAGGCAGCCATCTTGGTGCTCCCAGGTGAAGAGTACACTTACTGAGGCTGCACAATGAATGAAAACTTCATATCTTTATAATGGCACAATTATGAGGTAATAGTTTAAAAACTGTAATCTTCTCAATTACCTGAACCCTAAAAAGTCCTACCCTGGAACAAGAGCTACCTAATAAAACAAACCCCAAGTCTAAATTCGCCTCTACCCTGAGTTATGTCTTCCCAAAAATCTCCCAGTGAGAACAGCAGAAAAGTGGTCCTAACTGAGAATGTCAGAAAATACTGACAGTTAGAACTTAGATTGTTCCAAAATCCTAATTTTTTATTTTTTTGCCATGGAATTTGGCATGCAGCACCAAGAGATAGTTCCTGTCAATGCCAAATTTCTGCTTGGTACTTCTGATAGCATTTCAGGTGTAGCCCCTTAAACACCATGCCCCTCCACCTTTTTCAATTCAGCCTTAATATAAGGGCACAACGGTATAAGGGCATATAAAATGTCATTAGGGTGTCATCCTTATACCAGGAGCACTGTGAGGCCTGTGTTGTGTTTTTAGGTACTGACATCCAAAACAATTTAAAACTTGCATGTTAAGCTAAACAATATAACATCATTAGCTTTATACTAGGAGCGCTGTGAATAATATGGATCAGTCAATAGAAGACCAGGAGCAGCAACACAGTACTAATTTTGTGGCTGCTGCAGCAGTCATGTTAGTATATCTGCTAAAGGTACTGTAGTCCAGTGGAAATAAAGTTTAATAAAGGGCACCTGAAGTCTAAACAATATTCACAATGTTAAAGAAAACATCACCACTTTACTGCCAAAAAGTGTAAAAATGGCAACATTCCTTATACCACACTCAGTGGCAAGGAAAGGCCTAATCCTGCTACTGATGTTTCATGCCTATTGAGGAAGCCTGAGCCAAACAAAGTCAGGCATTTTGTATAATCTCACAAACTTCACAAATCTCTGAGGAGAGTCTAAGCATGTCCACCAGTGCTATGTGTGAGTCAAACATTTCTGACACTGTACTCTTAGAGAAGCCTCCTTCCACCATTTCCACACTGTCTGCAAATGTGGGGATGAGCAACAGTAAAAATTGATGACTTAAAAATTGAGGATACTACTATGGAAGTGCAACAGGATGAGGGGCATATATGTGTATCTGACACTATGTTGAGGATGCTGTTTGTGTTAAAGTAAGTCAGCCACCAGTGACAGCAGTTTGTGCCAGTAATAAAGACCATTGCCTATTGAGGAAGCCTGAGCCAAACAAAGTCAGGCATTTTGTATAATCTCACAAACTTCACAAATCTCTGAGGAGAGTCTAAGCTTGTCCACCAGTGCTGTGTGAGTCAAACATTTCTTTCTGATACTGTACTCTTAGAGAAGCCTCCTTCCACCATTTCCACACTGTCTGCAAATGTGGGGATGAGCAACAGTAAAAATTGATGACTTAGAAATTGAGGATACTACTATGGAAGTGCAACAGGATGAGGGGCATATATGTCTATCTGACACTATGTTGAGGATGTTGTTTGTGTTAAAGTAAGTCAGCCACCAGTGACAGCAGTTCTTGCCAGTGATAAAGACCATTGTCATGCCTGGGTATATGAGCATAAGACCAAAAAAGCCACTCTTTTGTATGGAATTATTTTTACCCAAATCCTGACAACATTTGTCCAGCCATCTGTGCCTTTTGTGAAGCTAAAGTAAGTAGCGGTAGGGACATTAATCATCAAGGAACCTCCTCCCTGTTATGTCATTTGCAGCAAGTTCATGCACATTTTTTGGGAAACTATAAAAAATTCTATAAAACATTAATAGCAAGCAGTCTAGCATCAGCTGCTAGAAACATGGATAGATTGCAGCACATGCAATCTCCACTGCAAATACCTTATTTTCAAATTCCTCATTAATGATCAGAGGTACTCCTCCTGCACCCAAAGATGTTACCTTGACATGGGTGAGTAAGCTCATAACTTTGGCCAAATTTATGCCAAAATCCTTGTATATGATGTGTAATTATTAATGATTATATGGTGCATCTGGTCTCTCTCTTTTTTCTGTGTTGTACTCCTCCTGCATTGAAGTTGTTGAACAGGCTCCTTCCCATATACATGGCTCCCTAGTAGAATCCTTGCTCACTGAGGCTGCTGCTGGGTGTGAATCTTCATCTCATGAGTGGAACAAGAAGACTAGCTACAAACAACAATTGACTCTGAAACTATTCTTTTCAAGAGGAAGCAAGAATGAAAGCTGCTATCCAGGTTGCACAGATGATCACTAAAGCCATGACAGCAATGCTAGCATAAGATCTGCATCCAATATCCACCACCATTGCATGTAGTTCATTGAGGTCCTGTGTCCCTACTACCAAATTCCATCTCAATTCAATTTTACCAGAACTGCAAATGTTCTCCTATACCAGGATGTTAAAAAAATGTAAATGCTAAAAAAAAAGATTTTTGGCCTAGTAAATGCAATTTTACCCACTATCCACTTAACCACAGATATGTGGACAAGTGGCACTGGTCAAAATAAATAAAGATTATTGTGACAAACCACTGGGTGGGTATACCACCTTCAGCAGCAGCAGTATCTAACACATAACATCAGATCATCCAGGCAGGCTTCTCTCTGTATCACAAGCTTCACTAAGTGGTATACCAGTGTCAAACTGTTTATCACTCTCCGGACATTTAAAACCACTTATTAACCTCTGCTGTGTCTGTCCTGGCTAGTGCTGAGGTCAGCTTGCACTGTGACTGCTCATCACTGCCAGATGATGCAGAGGTCTGCTCATGCTGCACATCAATCCTGGCTGATCAAGAGATCTATCTGTGCTGTTCCTGCCCAGTTCTCTCAGGGTTCTCAGTCTGGGCATTGAAGATGGTTCCCCACAGAAACAGCATGCTGTTCACAGAGCGTCTGGTCAGCATGATGATACACAAGCTGCACACCAGAGTTTCCAACAAAAAATATGTATAGATGCAGATATATTAGAATCAATCACCTGAAGCTCCTCCACCATTTAGAGTGCTGCTCCCAGACCAGCTGATCACAACATCCAATCCCTGGGGATCCTCCATTACAAATTCCATTTCCTGACTAGCCCAAATTACCAATACAACATCACTTCTGTTGAAGTTACAGCTTTGTGCTAAGCTCCCAGGTACTTTGTATCTGTACATTTTCAGTCTGTCCTATGCAGTTCCAAGTCTGGTATTTGTAAGTCTACATTCCATCAGCATTCCAGTCTGTATTTACTAGAGACTTGCTCCGATCTCCAACATTGGTCCAAATCCAATATCTCCAACATCGATCCCAATATGATCTCTCCAACATTGGTTCAAATCTGATATATACAACATCGATCCCAATCTGATATCTCCAACATCACTCCCACTCCAATATCTCAGACATCAGTCCCAATTTGATATCTCAAACATCGGTCCTAATCCAATATCTCCATCATCGGTTCCAATCCAATATCTCCAACATTGGTCCTAATCCAATATCTCCATCATCGGTTTCAATCTGATTCTACATCACTGGTTCCAATATGATTCGACAACAGTTTCAATCCAATTCTACACCATCAGTTCCAATCCGATTCTACATCATCGGTTCCAATCTGATTCTACATCATCAATTTCAATCTAATTCTTCAATATCGATTCTGCATCATCTGTTCTTTTCCGATATCTACAACATTGATACCAATCCAATATCTACTACTGTTCCAGTCTAATAAAGTTATCTCATTCGTGTACCCGCCTTTGGGAAATCACTACCAACAGTTCCATTGCCCCCTCTCTTCTCTTTACACATAAGAAAGAGCTGGATCAAACCTCCCAGTTTCATATATGCCTCTTCAGTCTTCAACACCTGTTCCAGCCAACACCAACCTTTAAGCATGGCACTGTTAAAAAAACCTCAGGGATGTTATAGCAGAATGGCTGACCCTGCTAGGATTCTACTCAGGATTAGTAATTTTTGATAATGCAAGTAACATTGTGAGAGCATTACAACTGGTTGAATTTGAACACATCCCATGTTTTTTACCCACACAATAAACTTGGTGGTTCAGAATTAAAAAAAAATGAAAGTGACATGCAGTAGATGCTGTCTATGGCCTGGAAATTTTTTGGACATTTTTAGCATTCAGCAACCACATGTGGAAGATTGCAGCAGCTGCAAGAGCAGTTCAATTTGCCATGCCACCAACTGAAGCAAGAGAGAGT
Source organism: Taudactylus pleione (assembly GCA_031769625.1). Taxonomy (NCBI): domain Eukaryota; kingdom Metazoa; phylum Chordata; class Amphibia; order Anura; family Myobatrachidae; genus Taudactylus; species Taudactylus pleione. The sequence goes on from JAUIMM010000390.1 coordinate 714,168, forward strand.
TACCTGGTAAAATTCCACTCTTTATATGCTTTAGCAAATGGAGGAACAACAACAAGCCATCTAAACCTACACAAGCCATGACATAGAGAGAGGAGGGGGAATGTACATTAGTCTTGTTTTATGCAAGCCACTAATGAAGTGAATTCAGACACTGCCAACTTGAGTGTGGTGATTCCCTTAATAAAACTACTGGAAAAGCAGCTAGAGAAACTGAAAGAGGAGATACAATGAAGTAATTTTGCTAAGTATGTTGTATTGGTAGAACAATTACTTTATTCACTTCGCCAGGACTAAAAGTTTGATCTTGCAATTGGATTATTACAGTTGGGCAACCATGCTTCAATCTAGGTTTAAGTTGTACAAAATGTCTTTTTTTCCAATTGACACAGATCTTAAGAGATGCAAAAAGCTCCTTGCCAGCAAGTTGTGAGCTCAAATGTTGCTTGACACAATGACATCCCCTGCTTCAGTTTCTCATGCAAATGCTGCTTCCATGGAAAAAAAAAAAGATTTTTTTTCCCAAAGACCCAGTGGGGGTATGGTTGATGAGTCAACTCAGTGCAGTAAAGTGAAACACCATTTTGACATCTGGTCAGGCTTAAAAAAATTGCCCACAATATTGACATCTCTAATGTGATCCAATCTGACACACTAAGCATCAATAGAATGGTGCAGAATTATTTCAATGACAATGTACAAATTAGCATGTCACATAGTCTTTTTGATTACTGGGAGGAAAAACAATTTGGAGCCCCTTGTACAAACTAGCTTTGATGTACTTAAGCTGCCCACCCTCCAGTGTGTACTTGGAAAAAGTGTTTCACACAGCCAGGAGCCATGTGAGCTATCGGTGTAGGAGGCTACTTCGTCCATATGTAGATAAAAACTCATCTTCATAAAACTGAACTATGAATTCTATGATGAAGACATTTTCTGCCAAATGCAACAAATTACAGAGACTTCAGTGGGGATGACCTGATATTGTGTGATGATAAAGTTATCACTGATGAGGGTGAGGAAGATGATAATGGCATTTTTCCAGTGTACAACACTGTTAGCCACCATAAGCCAATTGGTAGCTTATTTTGTGTGGTGGCCAAAACAATCCAACCCCTTTAGCAACAAAAGTGTCAGTCCATGTCTCTGAACTGCTTGGTTTGTTAAACTTTGCATGTCCTTTTTAATATACAATATAAAGTTTAGTGGGAGTGACCAAAGATAATTCAATCTTGAACCACTTTTCTTTTTAATTTGGGCTATATTATTGGGGAGGTATTGGTGACAGGCTTTTTTGCATAGACAAACATTTTTATTGGTTATTGCACTTTGATAATTTGCAACACATTTTTAACCAGAAATATTATGGTGCCTCACAAAAAAAAAGAATTATGGAGCACATTTGCATTCGTATTATACAGTAACATGAACATGGCAAGAAAAATTGCATTTTTATGGCTTTTTCTCACTTTCAGCAAATCAAGGCCACATCTCAAATTATATTTTCCGAATCAATCAATTAATTGAGCAATTAAAATCAATCAGTCATTTACCTCTTTTCCACTCTATAGCCATACATTCTCCCCCTCCATTTCCCTGTACTACATCCTGTTTGCAAATACTGTGCCACAATGTTTTATAGAAGTGCTATATTACTTTAAACTGCTGTGTGTTTGTACTATTTTCTGTACAGTTCCTTTGTATTCTAATATACTGGCTAAATGGTATACCATCATGCCAATTAGAATGATGTTGACTACTTCTATTGATAAAACTATTTGAGTCGGTGGTTTTCCAAAAGGTTTTAGTATAAACTAAATTATCCTTAATATAAATAACAAGGTCTAAAAAGGATACTTCATCAATACTATTAAAAAATTTTAAATTAATAGAAAAATAAATAAAATTCAAACCAGTGCAGAAAACAGATAATGATTCTATTTCTCCTCTCCAGATAAAAAGCACATCATCAATAAAATGTTGCCAGGATACCAGGAATTGTACTGAAAATACTGTATGTGAACAACAACTGGATGAACTTATAGAATGATTCCAAGTGAAGGGTTGTGCAGATGATGTTCTGCAGAATGCGAGAAGTAAGATTAATCAAATAGAAAGAAAAGACATTATAAAAACTATGGTCTAACAACCCAAATACAGTTGATACATTAAATGGGCTTTTCTTAGTCATTTTAATGTTGCTTTTAAAGAAATGTAAAGAGTTTTAGAAAAAAATTGTATTTATTAAAACAGGGTGTAGATATTGGGAATGAGATTCCAAACCAGCCTTTATATATAGAGAGGCTCCGGCCTTGAAGGATAAATTGGTAAATAGCATGGAAATGAATAACAGACATACAGTAGTGAGAGAACCAAAGGCTTCCACCATTGTGGAAGCTGTTTGATGTGTAGAAGTTTGAAATCTGATACTCGAAAACTAACTGAATTTACCATTAAAGGGAAAACCTACCATATTAAAGAATTCATTACATGCCACTCTCAGAATGCAATTTACATCCTAGAGTGTGTGTGTGGTTTACTATATGTGGGCAAGTCTAGTAGGTGTCTAAAGATAAGACTGGCAGAACATATATATATATATATAATATCCGGAAGGGACAGGAAACACATACTGTCTCGTCCAATTTAAAAAAATTCCATAATGCAAAAGAGTGTAATATAAAACGTTTTTGGGGTGCACAACAAATTCAGTCCAAGTGGCGTACTAGAGATATTGAAAAACATTTATATCAATCAGAGATTAAGTAGATTTATCAATTAGGGACCCTTGTGCCCAAGGGGCTTAATGTGGAGTTTGAGATTAGGAGCTTTTTAACTTAAATAGTTTTATTCTTAAACCAAAAGAGTACTTAATACACTTTATTGCCATTTTTGCTGCTGTCCCTATACTTGAACTTTGCACATTTTTCTTCTTTCCCTTGTTTTAATGGCTTCATTGCTATATTTTAATCTTTTTTAATTATGTTTGTTTTACATATACCGTGGATATTTTATGAGGACTCGATTTTTATTGAAAGTTGTGGAATGATATGGACCCAATGTCAGATGCCGAGTAATTTTTTTTTTATGCCAATTTCATGGATAACCACTTCTGGGATTCCTTAACACATATGGAATATGGTTATAAGAACTTCAAGTGTTTTTGAAAATATTTAGAAAGCAAGATATTACTCCACTTTCCCCACCCGCTGGGCGCATGCACAGTGAGCAGAGGATGTAGTTAAAGGGTTTGTTCCTTTAAAGCACAGCTGACCATTTGTTCCGTGATTTGGAATGCATCTGACATGCTGATGGATCATCTCTTCTGGCTTCCGCTCGCTGTGCGTGTACGCAGAGGGCGGGGAATACCAATTAGTGGTGAATATAGAACTTCCAGTGTTTTGGAATATATTTGGAATGCAAGTTGCCTTGTTACTTTCCCTTGCCCACTGGGCGCATGCACAGTGAGCGGATGATGTGGATTGAGGAGTGTTCTCTTTAATGTACAGTTGACTGTGTATTCCGGGACCTGGAACGCATCTAACATGCAGATCGTCACTTCCAGCTTCTGCTCGCTGTGCGCAGTGAACAGGGAAAGCCGATTAGCAGTAATGGATAGCAGCTGATTTGTTTAATGTGTGAGGGTATTTTTATGAACTAGTGGAAGCCAGGATACATGCTTCTGATGAAGGACCAATTAGGTCGGAAACATGTTAAGCTGTAGCTTCCATTTGATGACCTCCCAGCGGTGTGGACTTTGATTCATTTTTTGGTATCTGGAGCCAATCATCCCTAATTACATCTGTCTATATATGCTTGCTTATATTCCAAAATTGTGTGTGCATTGTATCATTTAAAATGTGTCTTTTAAAACAGTATTTACACTATAATCCCCTTTTCCTTTTATATGTTTCTTTGGATGCATTACTGCTGCGACACTACAAGGAAAAGGAGTGAATGCCCTCTGTAGTTCTGTGGAGGATATTGAGAGTAGTGGATTAAAAACAAGGATCCACAGATACCATTGAGAAAGGCAATTCCATTTTCTATTGCAATAAAAATACAGGACTCTCCTTTTTGGTGATTACTTCATTTTATTTGTGTGAACACTGAGGTGTAAATATATATTTCTGGTTGTTTTCTTATGTGAAACATATTTTTTTAGAGAGTGCTATCGTATGTACTTGTGAACTTTTTATTCTACGTGTTATTCTAAGTAAATTTGGATGTTTTACTTGCTCACATTTTGAACTAGCTGCACTCCTGATTTAATTGCGCACCTTCTTTTTACATTTTTGATCTTTAAATATATATAGTAAATACTGATAGTTCATGCAATATAATCTCCTGGATTATGCACTATAGTGAATAAAATGAAGAAGATGGCTGAGGAATTACATAAATGTGTCAAAAGAAATATAAAAAGATTGTTTAAATCTATGTCATGGCTTTTGAAATTCTTCTTATAAGAGAAAGAGAATTTTGCAGTGTAGAATAATAGGAAAAGGGTAAGGTAATCTTGTTGGGAGATATTTTGTGACAAGAATATATATAAATAATGTCCTTCATGTTCAATACATTTACATTCAAGACATGCAGAGGACTTTTAGTGTTGCAGCTGTGGCATTTTTCACTCCATCATCTGTTGATAACTTATTTCCATGCAGTTGTTTGTTCATGGTTGGGAATGGCCAGAAATCACTGGGCACTAAATCCGGGCTGTATGGAGAGTATTTCAGTGCTGTCCCATTAATTTCAGTCTGTGCTGCCAATGCAACAGCAGCAACATGTGGAGCAAAAAAACACTGTGTCTTCAGCCATTGTGGTCTTTTCTTTATCATGGCTCTATGCAAATGAGTTTTCAGGATGTTTGCATAGTAGTCACCTTTGGTTGTCTGTCCACGGGGAACCCAGTGCTGTAGGATACAGTGCATATCAAATAATAGCAGAAGCATGACTTTATACGCCAAAGAAATCACACAGATTTTTTTGGGTGGAGGCAAATTCTCATGTTTCCTTACAATGGAGTGTTGTTTGGATTCCAGATCGTAAAGATGAATCCCTGATTCGTGACACATCAAAAATGATGTTGGGAAATCAGGTATCCTCACTAACATTCAAACGATGTTCTTGCATGCTTCAACTTGTCATCGCATCTGCTCTTTTCTGAGATTTCTGGTTACTAACCTGGCACACATACAATGCATTTTCAGTTCCTTTGTCACAATATGCGGAACTCATTCGAATGAGATGACAAATGACGCTAAAAGTTCAATGTTGACATCTGTAACCGTGGTGTATGATAATCCAGAACGTGTTTCATCAGTCACTCACATAATACCCTCTTTGAAGTGCTTCCACCACTGAAATACTGCAGCATGGCTAATTGTTTTTCCACCATATTCTTGACGTAACATTTCATGAGTTTTATTTCTGCTTTTTCCAAGTTTAACACAAAATTCAATCACACATTTGTGACATAATCTCACAGATACATCTTACTCATTTGCCATGATGAAATGTACAAAGATCCTCCACTCACTGTGACCAAACAAAGAAGACTAAGGCAGTCCACCTCAGGTTCAAACACAATAAGCAGCATAGCATTGCCACACTTACCTATGGGACAGAAAAACAGAGGCAGTCTCATTCACTTTTAATAAGCCCTCATATACTGTATATATATATATATATATATATATATATAGAGAGAGAGAGAGAGAGAGAGAGAGAGAGAGAGGGTAAAATAAGTATTGAACACATCAAGATTTTTCTCAGTAAATATATTTGTAATGGGGCTATTGTAATAAAATGTTTACCAAATATCAGCAACAACCCATGAAATCCATACATGCAAGGAAATCACACCATAGATGTCCATAAAGTTACTGTATGTGTAATAATGTTAAATGACACTTGGAAAAAGTATTGAACACATGAAGAAAGGGAGGTGCAAAAATGTATGGAAACCCAAGACACCAGCTGAAATCTATCAGTAATTAAAAAGCAATCCTGCCCCTTGTCGGTGTAAATTAATATAAGATGGTTCAGTCCCAACTGATGGCCTATAAAAAGGTGTCTCATTACCAAGATGTCACACAAGAAACATCTCATGATGGGTAAAAATAAAGAGCTTTCTCAAGATCTTTGCAATCTTGTTGTTGCAAAACATACTCCTGGCATTGGTTACAGAAGAATTTCTAAACTTCTGAATGTTCCATGAGCACTGTTGGGGCCATAATCTGGAAGTGGAAAGAACATAATTTCATGACCAGGTGCTCCTCTCAAGATTTATGACAGAAAAGAATTATCAGAAGAGTTGTCCAAGAGCAAAGGACCACTTGTGGAGAGCTTCAGAAATACCTGGAATTATCAGGTACAATTGTTTCAAAGAAAACAATAAGTAATGCACTCAACCACCATCGCCAGTATGCAAGCTCACCACACAAGACTCCATTGCTGAAGAAAAAGCATGTTGAAGCTCATTTAAACTATGCTAGACAACATTTGGATAAGCCTGTGAAATACTGGGAGAATATTTAGTCTGGTCAGATGAGACCAAAATTGAACTCTTTGGATGCCATTATACACACCATGTTTGGAGGAGAAATGACACTGCACATCACCCAAAAAACACCATACCAACAGTGGGAACATCATGGTCTTTCAGCATATGGTACTGGCATACTTCATGTAATTGATGGAAGGATGAATGGAAAAATGTACTGAGACATTCTTGATAAAAATTTGCTGCCATCTACCTGGATGCTGAAGATGAAATGAGGGTGGACATTTCAGCAAGACAATGATCTCAAACACACAGCCAAGGACACTCTCAATTGGTTTCAGAGAAAGAAAATAAAGCTGCTAGAATGGCCCAGCCAATCACCTGACTTGAATCCAATTGAAAATCTATGGAAAGAACTAAAGATCAGAGTTCATAGAAGAGTCCCATGGAACCTTCAAGATTTGTTTGTGTGGAAGAATGGGCCAAACTCACACCTGAGCAATGCATGCAACTAATTTCTCCATACAGGAGGCGTCTTTTAGCTGTCAATACCAACAAAGGCTTTTGTATGAAGTATTAAATACATTTCAGCAAGCATGTTCAACAATTTTTCCTTGTGTCATTTCCCACTATTGTACATAACTTAATTTATGGACATTTACTGTTTTATTTCATTGCATATGTGGATTGCATCGGTTGCTGCTGACATTTGGGGAAAATTTCATTACAAAAATGTTGATGTGTACAATACTTATTTTATCAGATATATATATATATATATATATATATACACACACACACATACTGTATGTTAGTAGTGTTCTGCTATTGGGTTTGCAAAATGTAGAAATAATTTATATTTAATTCTGTTAAATACAGGAATCCTGTATAGGAACAAACAGAGTGTATGAGCAGTGGAAGAATGGTTTAGTCTAACCACTGCATTCAATGAGATTAAAGGGATGGAAGTCTGGTTAGGGGGTAGACAAGCAAAATTATATTGCAGTAACCAATATACCATATATACTCGAGTATAAGCCGACTTTTACAGCACATTTTTTGTGCTAAAAAAGTACCCCCTCGGCTTATACTCGAGAGAAGTGTAGCTCTGACCGGACGGAGTTCGGTCAGCACTACACAGCACAAACACACAGCCGCCGGAGCCGGCAGCTGTGTGTTTGCTGTAATCAGCAGCCGCTGAGAGTCTGTCAGACTCTCAGCGGCTGCTGCTCCCACTGCGGGAGCCATCTTTCGGCTCCCGCAGTGGGTAATGGGAGACACGTCATCATGACGACGTCTCTCCCATGCAAAGCGGCTGGAGGAGCGGATAGCGGCGGGACCAGGAGCGGGAGTTTCAGGTAAGTGATTTTTTTTTTATTCTTATCACATCTCTCTCTACTGAGGGGGGACTACAGGGGGCACAACCAGGGGGCAATTACTACAGGGGGCACTACCAGGGGCACTAAAAGGGGGGATTACCACTGGGCAAACTACCAGGGGAGGATTACTATAGGGGGCACTACCAGGGGGGGATTACTACAGGGGGCACTAAAAGGGGGGATCACCACTGGGGGTACTACCAGGGGGGATTACTACTGGAGGCACTGAAAGGGGGGATTATCACTGGAGGCACTGAAAGGGGGGATTACCACTGGGTGCACTACCAGGAGGGATTACTACTGGGGGCACAACCAGGGGGAATTACTACTGGGGGCACTACCAGCTGCTGCCATTTCCCACACTAGGCTTATACTCGAGTCAATAAGTTTCCCCAATTTTTTTGGGTAAAAGTAGGTACCTCGGCTTATATTCGGGTCGGCTTATACTCGAGTATATACGGTAGGTGATAAAAAGTACATTATCATGGTTGAGTTGTGTATTTTCTATCACCAACCTGAATTAGTGTTGGCAGGAACAGTGATGAGTTAACAAGCTACGAGTGTTTGCCAGGGACCAATTCAAGGAGATTTGGGATTCACTGCTGGTAGTTTCATAGGGAATTGCTCTCTGCTCTACCATCAGTGTGATAAGGTGGTGCCAAGTGGAAGTAAAGTGTAAGACAATGGATCCTAGACTGCTACACAATAGGACTGTGAAGCATCAAACAGAAATTAGAAAGGACAAGATGGGTCAAAAGCAATTACTGTAGAATCAGTGTGAGAGCTAAATTAGCAAGCATGCATGGTGCCAGGAACAAGCCAGAACAAATTCAGAATGAAAAATCACAGGAAAAACACAGGAACATCAGAGTTCAGGTAAAAAACTATTACTTGGGCAACATACTATGGTCTAGAGCAGGTTTAACTAGGCTAGGGTGAATTTGAAATGAATGGCCAATAATCAGCGGTTATATAGCCTCAGTTTTAAATCCATTAAGAAGCCGTATTTCAGACGAAATACAGAAAAAGGCAGCACCAGGAGGAGGGAAAACATAAAGCTCATAGTACACCCAATCCAGCTAGAGGAGGACTATGATTCTGCTGCTTGACATGCATGAAGGTTTTACTGTATCTTGTGATCAATTTCTGGAAAAGTTTATTTGATGTAGGTATCTGAGCCTACCTAGTGAAATGGTGGAGTATGGTTTATTTTTGTGTTGTCCACAAATATTATGATACCAGGTGAAAATTAATGGCCACAGAAACAGCAATCAAATGATTTGTGAAGGAATATTAGAGAGTCAAATACTAGAGTGGGAGAAGAAAAGTACTGTAAACATTTCTTCATTAGTAGGATCATATAAAGAAAAGGCGCCTGAGGGTGTGAGAAAGGAATTGAAAAAGTTGTTTCTCAGATAATAGGATACCATTTTATATCTAACAATGTCAATCTTGTCATTGACATAGGAGACAAGGAGAAAATGTATCAAAAATTTAAAAACCAGTGTAAAAAATGAACAAGTGGAGAAGTTGCCCATTGCAACCAATCAACTTTAAGGTGGCACTTATGAAGTACATTCTATAAAATCATAGGTAGAAGCAGATTGGTTGTTATGGGCATATTCTCCACATATCAATTTCTCCAATATTTACACTAGGGATGAGCGTTCAGATTTCTGAATTCCGAACCCCCCCAAACTCCCCCCCCCCTCGATCCGAGCTGGATCCAACTCAGGTTCGAATTTTCCCGCCTGACGCAGATGTGAAATCGAGGCTAAATGTCATCATCCCGCTGTCGGATCTTGCGGGTTTTGGATTCTATGAAAGGTCCCCGCATTGGCACCATTTTTCACTCTAGCTGTGGACAGTGAAGAGGGAGGTTGGGATTTGCGCTGCTGTTGTCCATAGGGGCTGTGTCCACTACAAAGTCCATAGGGGCTGGCTGGGCTGTGTTGTGCAGTGTCCCATAAAGGCTGTAGTCCTAAAGGGGTGATGTAGTGTTGTCCAGGGGGTGCTTTGTCCATCAGGGGTGCTCCCCCCAAGTGCATCAACAAAGTAGCAGCGTCAAGCGTGCGCCTGTGTCGTAAATCAAGGGCCAGCTGGCTCATCTATTGAAGGGTGGTGTAACCCCCAAAGTGCTGGAAAAAGGAAAAAAGTTATAATTTTCTGTGTTTGTGACTTGTGTGCAGTGTCCCATAAAGGCTGTAGTACTAAAGAGGTGCTGTAGTGTTGTCCAGGGGGTGCTCTGTCCAACAGGGGTGCTCCCCCCAAGTGCAAAAAAAACTATTATTTTTTTTCTGTTTGTGTGCACTGTAGCCCCATGTGCATCAACAAAGTAGCAGCGCCAAGTGTGCGCCTGTGTCATAAGTCAAGGGCCGGTTGGCTCGTCTGTTGAAAAGTGGTGTAACCCCCAAAGTGCTGGAGAAATTTTTTTTTTCTGTGTTTGTGACTTGTGTGCAGTGTCCCATAAAGGCTGTAGTCCTAAATAGGTGCTGTAGTGTTGTCCAGGGGGTGCTCTGTCTATCAGGGGTGCAACGCCCAAGTTCAAATAAAACTATTATTTTTTTTCTGTTTGTTTGCACTGTAGCCGCACGTGCATCAACAAAGTAGCAGCACCAAGCGTGCGACTGTGTCATAAATCAAGGGCCGGCTGGCTTGCTTTTAGAAGGGAGGTGTAATCCCAAAAGTGGGCTCCAAAAAAAAAAATAATGTTTTTCTGTGTTTGTGACTTGTGTTCGTTGTAGCTGCATGTGCATCAACAAAGTAGCACCAAGCGTGCGCCTGTGTCATAAGTCAAGGGCCGGCTGGCTCATCTGTTGAAGGGTGGTGTAACCCCCAAAGTGCCTGAAGAAAAAAAAAAAATCTTTTTCTGTGTTTGTGTGCACCTTAGCCACACGTGGATCAATATGACTTAAATAGAGGACAAAAATTTGTCCGATAAAAATAAAATAGGGAAAGATCAAATACCACTTCCTCCTAGTGCTAAAGCTGCTGCCACTAGTCATGACATAGACAATGAAATGCCATCAACATTGTCTGCCAAGGCCAATGCCCAATGTCAGAGTGGAGAGCATATAAAATCCCAAATAGCAAAGTATAGGAAGATGACCTTAACAAAGAAATTTAAATCATCTGAGGAGAAATGTAAAACTTGCCAATATGCCATTTATGACACGGAGTGGCAAGGAACAGTTAAGGTCCTCCCCTATGTTCATGACTAGTGGTTCAGCTTTACATGATGATGGAAGCCCTCCTCCCGCTACAAAAATCAAACTAGTTAAGCTGGCAAAAGCACAGCAAATAACTATGCTTTCTATTTCTAAGAAAATATCACAAATCCCCATGGAGAGTCCAAGTGTGGCGACGGTTGCGATGCCTACCCTTCCCAACACTGGATGGGAAGAGGTGGCTCCTCCCACCATTTGCATGCCCTCTGCAAGTGCTGGAAGGAGCACCCACAGTCCACTTGCTGATATTCAAATGCTGTTTCTGCTTGGAGTCATTCATCATCCCAGAGAGGAAGTAGGAACACCACTACTTCTTTTACAAAGCAATTGACTCTCCAACAGTCCTTAGCGAGGAGGATGAAGTACGACAGCAGTCATCCTGAAGCAAAGCGGATAACTGAGGCCTTGACAGCTATGTTGGTGTTAGACGTGCATCCAGTCTCCGCCATTAGTGCAGTGGCATTTAGACAACAGATGGAGGTAGTGTGTCCCCAGTACCAAATCCCGTCTAAATTCCACTTCACTAGGTAGGCCAAACCGAGAATGTCTAGAGAGTCAGAAAAATTGTCCTCAGTGTCCTAAAAAATGTGGGTGTACCCAATGTCCACTTAACCACGGACATGTGGACAAGTGGAACAGGGCAGACTAAGGACTGTATGACTATGACAGCCCACTGGGTAGATGAATCGCCTTATACAGCAACAACAGCAGCATCACCAGTAGCAGCATCTCAGAAACGCCAGCTCATTCCAAGGCAGGCTACACTGTGTATCACCAGTTTCAGTAAGAGGCACACCACCAACAACCTCTTAGAGAAACTGAGGGAAATCATCGCCCAATGGCTTACCCCACTTAGATTCTCCTGGGGATTTGTGATATCTGACAATGCCACCAATAATGTGTGGGCATTACATTTGGGCAAATTCGAGCACATCCCATGTTTTGCTCACACAATAAATTTGAGGATGCAGAATTTTCTGAAAAACTACAGGGGAGTGCAGGAGATGTTTTGGGTGGCCGAAAAATTTCTGCCCACTTTTGCCATTCAGCAACTACAAGCCAAGGACTGGAGTGCCAGCAAACACTCTTGAACCTGCCCTGCCATCACCTGAAGCAAGAGGTTGTGACATGGTGGAACTCAACCCTCTATATGCTTCAGAGGATGGAGGAACAGCAAAAGGCCATTCAAGCCTATACATCCACCTATGACATAGGCAAAGGAGGGGGTATGCACCTGACATAGTGCAGCGGAGATTTATTTCCGTGTTGTGCAAGGTTTTCCAGCCCTTCGAAATTGCCACACATGAAGTCAGTTCAGACACTGCCCACTTGAGTCAGGTCATTCCCCTATTCAGGTTTCTGCAGAAACAGCTGGAGAAAGTGAAGGAGGAGCAAAGACTCTGCTCGGTATGTGGGACTTGTGGATGAACCCCTTCATTCCCTTTGCCAGGATTTGAGGGTGGTCAATCTGTTGAAATCAGACCACTACATGTTGGCCACCATGCTTGATCCTAGGTTTAAAGTCTACATGGTGTCTCTCTTCCCAGCCAACACAAGCCTGCAGAGGTGCAAAGACCTGTTGGTGAATACACTGTCAGCTGAAGTGGAACAAAATGTGGAGAAGATGATATTCATCAAAATTAATTATCAATTCTTCCAGGGAGACCAGCCTCCAGAAACTACAGAGGGACCTGTGGTGGTGGATTCCAGTGGGGACGAATTAATACTCTGTGAGGATGAGGATGTACACAACACTGAAGAGGGTGAGGAATCGGTGGATGAGGAGGATGAGGATGACATCTTGCCTCCATAGAGCCAGTTTGTGCAGGGACAGATTAATTGCCAGCTTGTTTTGTGGGGGCCCAAACAAAAAATAATTTCAGCCACAGTCATGTGGCAGACCCTGGCACAGAAATGATTAGTTTGTTAAAGTGTGAGTGTCCTGTTTATACAACATAAGGGTGGGTGGGAGGGCCCAAGGACAATTGCATCTTGCACCTCTTTTTTTTCTTTGCATTATGTACTGTTTGGGGCCTAGTTTTTCAAACTGCAATCCTGTCTGCCACTGTAGTGTCACTCCTAGATGGGCCACCTGTTTGTGCCACCCACTCGTGTCGCTTAGCATAGTCATCCAGCTTCCTCGGTGCAACCTTTTGGCCTAAAAACAATATTGTGAGGTGTGAGGTGTTCAGAATAGACTGGAAATTAGTGGAAATTTATGTAATTGAGGTTAATAATAGCATAGGAACAGAAAAACCCACACATTCTGTGATTTTAGCTGTTTTATGCTTTTTACTAGAGATGACTGGGTCTGGTTCCCTGAGAACCGGACCCACCCGAATTTCAGGAATCCGGGGTGATCTGAGTCTGGTTCAGATCTCTCTGCCTGCCCCAGATCCCTTACCAAAGGCTAAACCTTGCGACCCCTCTGTCGAGTAGCGAGGGTTTGTTTTCAATGGGCTTAACGCTGATTGGCTGAGAGAACCGTCTGTCACGGCTCTCAGCCAATCAGTGTTAAGCCCAATAAGAACACTACAAAGGTGCAAAAAATGATGGTGCCCTCCATCCCCAGCTGCCTGACACCGCAGGCACCCCCCCTGCCAACACTGCCGGCACCCCCACTGGCAGCATCCCCGACTGCCGACACCACCGCTGCCAACACTCCTGCACTGCTGCCCAACCCACTGATGACACCGTCAGTGACCCCCACACTGCTGACAATGTCGCCACAGTGAGGACACCACCAGCACAACTGCACTGCTAACACAGTCAGCAAACCTGCACTGAGGACACCGCTGGCACCTCTGCTCTGCCACCACTGCTGGAACCTTTCATTGAGAACACACCTGCACTGTGAACACAATCAGCAAACCTGCAATGAGGACACCGCTGGCACCCCTGCTCTGCCGACACCGCCGGTACCCTTCACTGAGAACACTGCCAGCACTGCCATTCCATGTACTTAGGACACCGCCAGCAACCCCTGCACTGCAGACACAGTCAGCAAACCTGCAATGAGGACACCGCTGGCACTCCCGCACTGCCGACACAGCCAATAAACCTGCACTAAAGACACTGCTTGCACCCCCACACTGCCGACACAGCCAGCAAACCTGCATTTAGACACTGCTGGCACCCCCACACTGCCGACACAGCCAGCAATCCTGCACTAACACACCGCTGCACCCCTGCACTGCCGACACAGCCAGCAAACCTACACTAAAGATACCACTGGCACCTCTGCACTGCTGACATCACCAGTACCCTTCACTGAGAACACTGCCTGTAACACAGCACTGCCATTCCATGTACTTATTACACCTACTGCAACCCCGCTCTGCTGACACGGATGTCATGGTAAGTGCACTAATGGTGTATCCAACCCACACTGTATAACACACTGTATCTGTGTTGGAAATTAGAAACTGAACTGCCACATGTTAGTGCCGCCCACTGTGTCACTTAGCTTAGTCAGCCAGCTAGCTGGATGCAACCTTTTTGCCTTAACTAGATTAAGCAAATAACATTGTGAGGTTGTCATAATTGCTTGGGAATTACTGGAAATAAATGTTATTGAGGTTAATTATACTGTAGGAACAAAAACAGGCCAATTTTATGTGATTTTAGCTGTTTTTATGATTTTTAAATAAAAAATACAGATCCAAAACCAAAACATGAAAACAAAACACAGAGGTGAGGTTTTGGCAAAACCAATCCAGATCCAAAACCAGGGTAGATCCAGATCCAAAACCAAAACCAAAACACAGGGGTCGGCGCACATCTCTACTTTTTACCCAAAAAATGCTGATCCAAAACACAAAACCCAGAACCCAAAACACGGAAGGGTGGTTTTGGCAAAACCAATACAGATCCGAAACACAAAGAAAGATCCAGATCTAAAACCAAAACACAAAACATGAAAAGTGGCTGGTGCACACCCCTAATTTACACTGCTTTATACATCTGCCCCATTATCTCTTGCACTGATAGTAGGAGGGTTTGGGGCTGGAGCATTAAGAAGAAATTCAAATGTATTAAACAGACATTTGGGGCCAAATGTAATAGGGTTAGAGTTCAGAAAATGTGAGAGTTTAGCAGTAAACTCCAAGAACATACAAACTCTCATGTTTTTAGACTCAAAATACTCTCACGATTTAAAATCTTATCCACATGTTTACCATTTTGAAGATAAAACTTGACCAATGTGAGAATTTACTGCTAAACTCTAACATTTTCTAACCTCTCACACTATTACATTTGGCCCTTGGTGCTAGAAGTCTGACCAGAGCTCATAGACTAGAAATATGTTGTTTGGGAATGTCTACGGAAGTGCTAGTAAATTATATCATGGAGGAATTGATGAGAAGAGCTTCATTTTTGTAAATAATTTTCTACAATCTGCAAGAGTTTTTGAAAACAGCTAATTTGTTTGTGTGTACCCCAGCTAAGATCATTGTCGACTGTAACATGGCTCAATATGTTTATTCCTGTAACCATAGTACAAAATGGGGTTTCTACAGTACATAAATTGTATTTGGTGCCTCCAAAGATACTAAAATAACTGAATTCTTCCTATGATTGGCTTGGGACAAACCCTAGTATTAATCTAATCACACACGTACAGTATGCTTCTTTTTTTTCACAGTTTTTGAAAATTGCTTACAGTCATCCCTCATGTGCTTCCCTTCCTTTTCTCACTTAAACTATCATCTCCTCCCTAGCACCAAATATTAGGGTTCAGCAATGGTTGTATTACTTGTTATTATAGTTTAAAATGATTTATAAGTGTTATTGTTCTGGGGATTTTATTGAATATTTACAGATCATTAACTTTAGGTTAACTGTTTGTTATATTTATTATATGTAGCAAAAATATAATACACAGTGCTTTACATATAATGTTTAATTCACACTGGTCCATGCCCCAGTAATGCTCAGAATCTAAGGAGAGAATCTATCAAACCTTATAATGAGTGGCGAAGTGGACAAATGGAGAAGTTGCCCATAGAAACCAATCAACTTCTACCAATCATTTTAAAGACTGTACTTAATAATTGCTAGCTAGACACTGATTGGTTGCTATGAGTAGCTTTTCTACTTGTCCACTTCTCCACTCTTACAGGGTGTCATACATTTCCCTCTAAATTCTCTATCACACAAACACCCACAAACTAAGTTTCCAATATTTTCATCATGAGGCAATTTGCAAATTAGTTTTTGTACTGTTAGGAAATAAGTACACACACTGTAGATGAAATCCATACAAACATATTCAGAACATACAAACTTCACTCAGATTGTGCATGGTAAGTGTAGAACCCACAACAAAGCTAATGTAAATGTAATTGAATTAATTTTCAATCAAGGATAACAAAGCCAAAGACTACTATAGTAGAAGCTCGGACAACAGTAGGTAGGGAATAAATTTCTCTGGCACTAGTCAAAAGGAAAGAGTGGTCTGAATAGGGATCGGTATAAAATACAGACAGTCGGGATCCTGTCAGTCAGAATCTCGATGCTGGGATCCCAACAGGGTTAGCATAACAAAAATTGTTGGTCAGTATGCTACCCCTCCCCCTCTCCCTACGCTAACCCTAACCTTCCCTTTTTGGTGCATAACCCTAACCTCCCCCTCTAGTGCCTGAACCTAACCTCCCCCTCCTTGCACCCTAAACCTAATCCTCCCCCCTTAGTGCCTAGAACTCCCCCTAGTGCCTAACCCCTAAACCTAACACTAACACTACCCCCAACCCCGCTACTTACCTTCGGCATCCCAGCGGTCGGGATACTGGCACTGGGATTATGACCAGCGTCAATATTCCGGCGTTGGTAATGTAAGCGCCGGCATCCTGTCCGTCGGGATGCCTAACATATCCGATCCGAATAATGGGCTCATTGCCATCATGACCATGGGCATGTTCCTTGTAGTTTGTAACCGTGGGCCAAATGTAATAGGTTGAGAGTTTAGAAAATGTGAGAGTTTAGCCGTAAACTCTCACATTGGCCGAGTTTTATCTTTAAAATGGGAAAACATCTGCATGAGAGTTTAAATCGTGAGAGTTTTTTTAGCCTAAAAATATATTCGAGTTTGCATGTTCTTGGACTCTATTACATTGGCCGAGTTTAAAAAGTGTGAGAATTTACTGTTAAACTCTCACCCTATTACATTTGGCCCCATATGTGATATCAGAGTCGTAACTAGACTTTTTGGTGCCCTTCTCTCACAATTTTATCTCTCATCAAGCTTTGATATATAGGGCCTGATTCAGAGCCGTTCGCTATTTGTGGTCGTTTGTTCAAAAACAAGGGGTGGCTATTCAAATGATCCATTCGCAAATTGCAGTCTGTTCCCACCTCTAAGTCTGAACGAGCGAGCAAAACATACGCTCGTTTATTTGATAAAAACGCCCCCTGGCCGCACGCACCATACGTCATGTCCGCTATTTATTAGATTAATCGAGTACATCGTACAGCGTATGAACTGCTCGCTATTCTTGTGGTTGGTGTTTTCAACCGCTATTTTGCGAGCAGTTCTGAGTTAAAAAAAAACAAGTGACGTGGTCAATGACGCTGCTGTATTAATTATGCACTCCCTTAAAACGCCCGTTTTGACCTTTAAGCACGCCTGCGTTCGGATCTCCACTCCCTGTTTTCAAGCACCTTCCCCTGTTACCACCCACATACGCCTCATTCTGTCACTCAAAATAGCAGGCCCTCGCTATATTGCGTACCAACGATTTTCGGCCGCACTGACTGGTTCGCGCATGCGTACTAAAATCCGTACGCATGCGCAGATGTGCGAACATCGCTCGGAACGAGCGTACTGCCACTAGCGAGTGGCTCTGAATGAGGGCCATAGTCCCCTTAATGTTCAACAATTGTGTAATTGAACCACAGCTCTGATTACTTTCACACAGAGAAAAAGTATTCACTTGACACTGAATTTTTTTAATAATATTAATATATATATATATATATATATATATATATATATATATATAATTGGAAGCAGCTGTTATAGTGTAATCATTCTCATCTATTTAAAATCCTAAATACATGAAGACAGTTTTGTGGCACGCATCAATCATATGGTCAATAAAATTATACAAATACTGTATTTGTTAGATCAAAAAAGCAACAATAAAGGAGAAATTATGACAAAGCCACAATATGAAAATATTAGATTCATTACATTGTAATCCAAGTAAAAATGATTGTCTTTGGAACTCATTTATGCCTGGCCAAGTGTAACAATTTTGTATATTATTAGTTTTATGATTAAGTAAAATGGATTTAATAATGTAAAGATTGTTTCATTTTTAAATTCAGTTTTTTATTTTGAAATATTCCTTGCAAAACTATACCCCTGGGTTTGTCTCAGATGGTGAATGTACAGTAATATAAATTCTTTAAATAATTCTTAGAAGTCCTTATGGCTCCTCTTAATCAAAGCTGTAAATCTGAACAAAAGTGGGAAATTACAAGTTGTAGCCAGTGACACAATGAATTGATTTGTAGGTCTGTTTTTTTCCATTGCCATTTAGATGCATTCATCTAGTAGAATTGGGGTGTATTTCATAATCAGCATACCAAAAAGCATGTAGATTTAATTTATAACAAGCTCATGTACTGTATTCAAGACTCTGATTATAATCAAACCTCCATCTTTTGAATCTGCTATAATGTGAATCAGTTGTCTCTGGATATAGTAGAATGTTGATTAGAAAAGAAACCACTTATTCTACATTGGTGAAGTTAGCGATACCATCTTAGTAGGTTTGCATAATGGAAGTCTGCAGCACTTCATTTAAAACTGATGGAACTTCAACTTCAGGGAAGTAATATTCCTACAAAAGTAAGCTGATGGGAAAATGCAGCAATATCATTGGCCATACATGATACCTTTCACCACTAGCTTCCAATACACAGAGCATGATTTACAATGTTTAATATCCTTGAAAACAGAGCTTGCAATTCAAAATGTCTTTGTTTTTTTAAACGCCCAACTACAATGCAATTTTTTTTTTAATACAATTTTAAATACTTACATTACCGTATTTAATTATATTTACTGTGTATATGAAGGTGGATTAAAATAATATAATACATAGTGGTGGTAACATTAAGTGGAAACACATCTAGAACCATAGACATGTTACTGCCTCTCTGCTTCATGTAGTAGAATGTGGAATGCGACAGAGATTTACAGTACATTTTCATTGTAAACAAGTTATTCTGTCTAATTATTACAATCAGTATGTAATTAAAATTGACTGCAGGATGAAGTGCACAGTGATTGGTTTCTATATGAACCAATCATAACTCTTCCTCCTACAGCCAGAGAGAGGAACTTGCTGCATGAAGATGATGAAGTAAAGCATGGAGAGGCTATGACTAAGAATTATGTGATCCAGACACATGTAATAGGTGTAATTAAGTTTCTAATTTTTTTATTACAACAAGCTATATAGTTGTAATAACAGGTTAGATTCCTGTTCCATTCCCATGTTGGAGAGACTCTAAAAGACAAATGGCTCTATTTATTAACATTATTTTGACTAAAATTAAGTGAAAAATTGTGTTTTCACACCCTTTTCACATTATTTTAGTATCACCTATAGTTATTACAGGGCAATTGGAGTAGAATTCGGAAAATTCTACTCCAACCCCTAAGTATCACTTATTTTTAGTAATCAGATCACATTTCCCATAATTGTAATGGGAAGTGTGATCTGTCTGGTAGTTACTTAAAATAAATTGTGAAAAAAATACCTTGGAAGGCCCTTTGATAATAACGCCACCTGAAGGTGGCGTTATCCAGGGTCTCCCCCAGTTACCGGACTCCTACTCTGCTCTAACAGGGAGAGCAGAGTCGGGAGTTAGTCCCAGTAATCAGCTGTGTGGTCTAAACAGCTGATTCACTGCAAGAAAAAAGAAAAAAAATAGTAAAAAAAAATTCTCTTACCTGACTCCATGGACCGGTGATCGGGGCTTCGGGTGATGTCCTCCCTCTAGTCAACTGGTCTCACATACTGCACTGTGGGCATGGAGGACATCACCGGAGGCCCGGATCATGCAGGTAAGTGTAATTAAGGGAGGGGGTGTCACAATTGTGGGGGGCGGGGCTTAGCGCCGGGGTGGTAGCAGCAGCTGCCGGTCGGCGCATGTGCAGTCACTTTGTCACGGTACTTTTTCCGAATATACTGTGACGAGTGTGCGGAGGGGATTCACAGGGACAGAGCTTTATCGCAAGCTTTGTCCCTGCAAGGGATTTGTAGTAAATCCCTGTGATATTGCAATGCAAATTCAGTCGTTAATATCACACTACAACCTGCATTCAATATGTGGATTGTGGTAAATAGAGCCCTAAGGGCTCTATTTATTAACATTATTTTTACTAAAATAAAGTGAAAAAGGGTGTTTTCACACCCTTTTCACATTATTTTAGTATCACCTATAGTTATTACAGGGCAATTGGAATAGAATTCTTAAAATTCTACTCCAACCCCTAAGTATCACTTATTTTTAGTAATCAGATCGCATTTCCCATAATTGTAATGGGAAATGTGATCTGGCCAAAGTTACTAAAAATAAATTGTGAAAAAAATACCTAGGGAGGCCTTGTGATAATAACGCCACCTGGAGGTGGCATTATCCAGGGTCTCCCCCAGTTACCGGACTCCTGCTCCGCTCTAATGAGGAGAGCAGAGCCAGGAGTCGGTCCCAGTAATCAGCTGTGTGGTCTAAACAGACCGCAAGCTGATTACTATACAAAAGAGAAAAAACATTTTTTACTTACCTTACTCCAGGGACCGGTGATCGGACCTACGGTGATGTCTCCCCTCCAGTCAGCTGGTCTCCCATAGTGCACTGTGGCCCATTCATCAGGTGATCGGGTCCCAGTGCAGTATGGGTTATCACCTGACCAGATGCATGGAGGACATCACCGGAGGCCCAGATCATGCAGGTAAGTGCTATTAAGGGAGGGGGGTTGTGGGAGGAAGGGGGGTCCATGATCGTTGGGGACGGGGCTTAGCACCATGGGCAGGGCTTAGCGCCGGGGGGTAGCACCGGCAGCTGGTCGGTGCATGCACCGTTCCTTGGGTATGGAGTACATAACTTTGTACTTATTTGTCACTTTTGTATGCCTTCTCATGAGCACACATATACAAGTTATTATTTACACAGACATCATCTATCATTCTTTATTGGATTAAGATGGGTTCTGTGTGTTTTGCTGATAATCACATTGTTGACAGTCATTACCTAAAATCCATAATGTCGACACATACAGAATACACATACAGAATGCCAACAGACAAAATGCCAACATGTTCAAAATGTTGACACTGCAAAAAGGGCATATCCAATTGACCACTAGGTTTTGCCTGCAAAAAGTGAAACAGACCTCTTGACAGATTGTGGATTACTATGAGTATGTTCGCTTCCGATATCTGCTGTATTCAATTAGAAAAAGATGGTTGCATGGTTAAACGTAGCATAGTGTAGTGTGTGTGGGCAGCAGGAGCAGGATTATGGGTAGTGTATTCTGTGCAGGCAGCAGGAGTAGGGTTAGGGATAATATAGTGTATGCAGGAAGTAGGAGTAGTGGAGTGCAGAGATAAGGGTAGTGGGATGCAAGGTTAATACCTGTCCTGGTTCCGGACAGTCTTTGGAAGCTTAAAGCAAAAAGATAGAAAGACAAACTCTTTGTGGGGCACACTTAGCAAAATTATATGCAACTAAAACTTAACTTGTATTCAATATATTCAATAGGTTCAAAAACAGGCTAGGTTCAAAAACAGACACAATAATTTAAAAATATTTTTTCATAATGCAACATTCTCATATGATAATTAATTATCATAATATGGTAGAATTGTCACAATATATTTTAATATGACTATATGGTAAAGTGTATATTTTACAACAGAAGTTTTTTTTGGTCCCTTTGTTACATTCACCTAATAAATAAAGTCATATAATATAAGTGACAAATATGCTGATATATAATTATGTTTTGTGCACAGGCTCGGTGACAAGTGGGGACTAAGGGGTCACCTGTACCGGGCCCAGAGGTCCAGAGGGGCTCTGAGGTCCAGACAGGCACAAAATGGGTCCGTGGATGGCTGACTCACTGTTCCAGCCATAGGCGCCAGGACTTGTAGCCTGGCCTGGGCAGTGCTGGAGTCTTCCAGGTGGCACAGCTGTGGCCCGGGCTGGGCATGACCTCTGCAGTGTAGGGGTGTGACATCATAGGTCATGTCGTCACACGTCTTTCCTGCCCAGACAGAAGTGGATAGATCCCAGGCCAGCTGTGCAGTAGTAAGGAGTTGAGGCTCTAGTTAGGGATGGGACTGGGGATGGAAGAAGGTGAAGGGAGCAGAGGAAGGTGATAAAGGCTGGGAGCTGAAGGTGGCAGGCTGGACACAGAGGAAATTGAAGGAGCCTGGGGGCAGAGGGAGGTGACAGGGGCTTGAAGCAGAGGAAGGTGATGGTGAAAAGGGACAAAGGAAGGAGAAGAGGGCAGGGGAAGATGAAGACTGGGGGCACATAAAGGTGATGGGGCAGAAGGTGACTGGGGCTGGATGCAGAGGAAGGTGATGGTGCCTGGGGATGGAGGAAGGTGAAGGATGCTGGGGATGGAGTGAGGTGATGGAGGACTGGGGGCAAAAGGTTATAGGGGCTGTGGACTGAGAATGGGGAATGGGGATGGAGAAAGGTGATGTGGGGCTTCTGAGGTGAGGATGGTGATGAGAGGCTGAATTTGTGGAAGGTGAGGATGGCTGGCTGCAGACACCATCCATCCTACCCCTGAGGCATCCACAGCACTGTAATTAAGAAGACCTTTGAAGAGACAACAGACAAGAACTTCAGCCTGTATCATCAGTTACAGAGAGACAGTGTGGTTAGTCATAGAGTATTTATATATTTTTAAAGGCTAGCATATCTTTCAGTTAACATTATCATGCTTCAGAAATCACACATGCAGGGGAGGGATGTGTGGGATCGGGAGTAGTGGTGAGAAGGTGGGGCCCCCTGAGACATCAGTGTACCGGGCCCCGAGATTTCTGTTGCCGACCCTGTTTGTGTACTTATTATTGGTAAAGTCCTATAATGTGTGAAAATATTAAGTAGATTTTATGCAAATCATTTAACCATGACTACATTATGACATTCAACATTCAACATTATGGAGTCAACCACTTGACTGTTGAAATCATGATTGTCAACATGATAACAACATCCCATTTGGGATCACTACCAAGATAATCTGGAAACATATTTGCTAAGTTTCATAAACAATCCTGACTTTACCTGTTAATGTTAAATAATAGTTTTCTAAAATTGAAACAACATGTAATAGTTTTCTTTTGCATTTACAGTAGGTGTAGATAGGGTTATTTCCCTGCACCTGTTTCTCTTTCAGAACTCCAAATTTGCCAGTACCTGCTATCAGGAAGAGACACGCTTTTTATCCCCATGGCATCTGGCACTTTATAAACAAAAAAAAATTCAGTATCAAAACAAGTCCATGTGAGGTTGCATATTAGCTGAATTGTAACTTACCTATATGATGTTTAAGAAGCTTGAAACAGTTTATTAGGAATTTAAAGGGTAACTCCACACAACATTTTTAACAGTAAAGGTGCCCATACACGGTGTGATTTACCAACAATCTGATGTCATATGCAATCTCCTTTGAGCTCTCTCCGGCAGCTGAAGTGAATGAAGTGCAGCAAAAGCTGAACAATGTTCACCCAATCTATCGTGCACAATCTAATGATTTACAAATTCATTGGATCGAGTGTGATATGACACACATTCACACACGGACCAGGGAGATTCATGCTACATGCATCTGTGTCAATGACACTGAAGCACGGGTGTGATCAGTGAGACCTGTCTGTGCTGCTGTGTATTTTAATGACAATGATGTATGCACTGATAACACAGGAATATGCGGACTGTACACATCTCGTCAGCAATTCACGAATATATGCATGCTTGTGTATATCACTATTACTTTTATTGCAATTAAGAATGTATAGAAATAATTGAGAATATATAAATTAGTTGTAGGAGTTGCAGAAAACCCTATTTGTTGAATGGCTTCAGCCTAGAGCGGATATAGCCTTGTCTATCCCCTTTAAAGTGCGCAAATCCTGTGTTTGATGCAGCAGCCATCTTGTTTAATGATTAGCAATAAGAATTGTAGCTTTAAAATGTCAGTATTTAGCACAGGGGTCTTCAAACTTGGCCCTCCAGATGCAGTGGAACTACACATCCCAGCATGCACTGCACATAGTTTTAGCATGCTGTTATATCAAAAAGGTGGCAGTGCATGCTGGGATGTGTAGTTCCACAGCAACTGGAGGGCCAAGTTTGAAGACCCCTGATTTAGCATGTACAGATGAGGAGGCAGCAAGTCTGAGATTTTCTAAATAAAAAGAGTTAAATCAGCCTTGGTCTACAAGAAGCAGGAGCTGAAGGCTAAATGAGAACAGAAAGAAAAGATAACATATTATATTGTCAATATTTTGGTTAGGACATATAAACAATTAGGGTCTAGTACATATGAATACTAAATAAATTAATATTCACCATTTTTGGGTTAACTGGAGAAATAGCCAAAAAGTATAGTATAAAGCTCATGAGAGAAAGATGGAGAGGGGGCAGTTGGAGAGCATTCAGAGGAAGTAGGAGGGAGCACACAACGAGGGTGCTGGGTGCAGTTGCTGTATGTATGTATGAAATTGGTTGACTGGTATGCTGCACTGGGTTTCACAAATTTATTTTACAAATACTCCCTACTGCTGCTAATATAACCTTTTGTTGTAACTCTGCATTGGCAAAATACATGTATAATTATGCTGTCTTTAAGTAAAAGCATTGTCATTTATTTTAGTATCTGCATTGGTGTGAATTATTTCATTACTTCTTATAACAATTAAGGCTTATAAATAAATCTAGAACACATTGTGTTTTCAATTTTGGAAGCCCAGCAGCGAGCTACACCAGTTAACACCCACTATGGGTGAGTGAGGGAGGTAGAGAGTGAGTTATTTTTCTCATAAAATAATTTTAATTTTTTTATTATTATTATTAAACTTGCAGTATTGTTTTTGTCCTCTCCTTTCTCCCTCAGTCTTTGAATAGTGGTAAGTTAACTGTTCTGTATTAAATGAGTGTTTTGGATTTATTTATTCTTGTTTGAAGTTTTTCCCCATTATTTTAATAGTATGATAATAAGTGTATTTTTTCAGCTGGATTAGAAAATGCCGCTGGGAGCAGAAGATTCTCCCCTCCTTCACAGTCTGGGCAGTGTGCCGAGTAGATAAGGAAAGTAAATGGTATCTGCTGTGATTTTTTTTCCTTCCCATGCACTGAAATATGTTAAAGAGTAAAATATTGGCAGTCTTTAAATTTGAAAGTTAAGTGATTGTCTTTGCATTATTCTTTTTGTTGAGATATTGATTTCTGAAATTATTATTAATACAGAAAAAAACCCTGATTAGGGGTCTGATTCAGACCCACTCGCGAGCGGCTGTCCGCTCGCAAGTGGGTCGATGTTCTGCACTGAGCATGTGCACGACGGAGGGAGCTCCGTCGTGCGCATGCGCCAGACGCGACGAGCGAAGGACTTTCCTTCGCTCGTTGTGTCTGATCAAAGGGGGCGTGCTGTCGATGTTGATTGACAGCACGCCCCCTTTGGTGGGCGTGCCGGGGGCGTGCCTCCCTGACGGGGGCGTTCCTAAGGGAATGCCTACCGTCAGAAGCCGGCCCACTGACATCACTAGTGATGTCAGTGGGAGTGATTTTGGCTCTGATAGAGCCAAAATCACTCCGGGCCTTGCAGTTGAAAACCTCAACCGCAGGCTCCGGCTCGCAGTTTTGATGGTCGCGATGGTGAAGACCATCGCGGCCATCAAACTGCACGCTCGTATAGGCTGTGGGTGGTGACCCACAGCTATACGAGCATCCAGGAGGACGCTCCATAGTTATGGAGGACGGCCCTCATTCAGAGCGTGCGCTCTGCTCAGAGCGTATGGCTCTGAATGAGGGCCTAGGTGCTTAAATTAGATGTGTTTTAATTGTGTGTATTTTGCTGTGTTAGATTTAGCAGACAGTTTGATTAACACAGATCAGTTTCTGCTGGTGTGTTATGATATATTGTAAACTTGAGGTGTTTATTCCAGAATTTGAAATATTGTTTAAGATTTTTTATGTCAGATACATGTTTGAGGTAATAGGCATTCGTGACATAAGTATTTTTTGGGATTTTCTTTATTGTCTTTTCTGAAAGGTGTGTATAGAGACGTGAATCTGTTTATGTGAGCTTGCAGGAGTATTATTATAGACAAAGGAGAGAAGTCCACAGCCGTGGCTAGATAGTGTAAAATCGATCTGCAGATATTTAAAAAAAAACAAGATAATATTGATGTGAAGGTGCTAAACCCTGATAATGAAGACAGGGGCACAATATAACTGAAGTACTAGATCTGTTAACGAGGTCAGATTGTACATGAAAGGTGTTTGACCTGATAACAAAAAGACAGGTAACACGATTAGGGTAGTCTTTTTAGTTTTTTTTAACAGATGTGTCACAATCGTGAGAAGAAAAAAAAGAGTTAATCTCATTTGTTTTTGAAAGGGCAACATTGTCTAAGAATTTGTATGGGACTGAAGAGAGTTCCTGTAAGTGATATGGAGGGTATGAGCAAGTGATTTAAGGTGCAGAGGTTGATTGTAGCATGCAAAAGGGCTGCAGAGTATAGGGAGAAGGGCGCATGAAGCACCTGGATGGTAATGGTTGTTTGAAGAAAGTGAGAAGGAATTGGTTTGGTGAAACGGTTAATGGAACCAGGGTAGTTTACCATAATTTGTATGGAATCCCACTAACATGTTTATACTTAAGAAATAGTTAATGTTTCTCATTGCAAGTGTTAAAACTTCTTTGAGGTGCTGAAAGAAAGAGTGTTCCCATTTCAAGATCAAGAGATTAGCTATTTGATAAAAAAAACAGATTTATTTTTGCAGCAAAGAGAAAAGAAAAGAGAAAGACATTTCTTGTGTATGGCATTGAGTGAGTTGCCAAGAGTTATGAGGGTAGACAATTTAAAAAAAAATGTTTAGAGCTTGGAAGCAGAGGATGGGGAATGAGATTAGCGCAATGCGGGATCTAGGGATAATAAAAAAAAATACAGGTATGTGATTAGGAATGCCAAGTATGTATGCAATTATGAAATACTTGTATGATGATGAGAGTGTAAAATTTGTCTTTAAATGGTCACCAGAACCTTTACCAATGTCTGGCACATTTAATCTGTTTTAAGAAGCTTTTAAAGCAACAATTATTTTATCCAAATTGGCCAAATTTATTTCATAAAACAATTGTCATTTTTTTACAGTGTAGCAATAAGAAGCTACACAATGACACCTACAGTGTGGTATGGCAGTCAGCTAACGGTACCCCCTGCCTTCACAGCTGAAGACCAGCTCTCTCCTCCTTCTTCCTCCCCCTGCTCTTCTTCCCCAAACCCTCTTACCTATCTCCTATAGAAATGTTATTTCCCCGTTTTGTCTTTTTATTCTGTTTAATTCAAGATGTAAACCTCAGAAACTGATGTCTCTGATGAAAACAATGCTGATGTAATGCCTGAGCTTATCGCTATATCTATGCTTGCTTATTTTAATCAACAATACCAATATTTGTATCTCACAGACTATTGTCTCGGAAGATGCTGATTTAATGTCTAAGCTTACTGTTATAGCTATGTCTGCTTAGTCTAATCAACAATTTGTTTATGACCATTCCCCAGAAGTGAATTGTTAGATCTGGTTCAGCTGATGCAATTGATGATTATTAATGATGTCTGTGTCCTTCCTGCAACTAATCTCACTATCATTAGCAGGTTCAATGTGTCCTGGATACCTTGCAATTATCTAACCATTTATTGTTTGTGAGTACTTCACAGTTTCCTGATGAAGTGACCCGGATGTTGTCACAGAAATCTGTCATCATGTGCAGCATCATTCGCAATGCAGGAATTTGTGTCAGATATAGTATCCCATGTGTTGTTAAAGGTGACAGAGGTACACATTAAACAGGGAAGGTATTTCAAGCAATGTGTCAATATATGGCTATATAAAAAAGCAAAATTGAATATGTAAACACTAACATTAAGTACAAAGTTAGCTACGGTGGGTGTGGGGACTGCCATGAGTTGACAGGGGGCTTTTACCTCTGGTTTTGTATAGCATCCACACCACTCCAAAGCAGCCACTTAACCTGTGCCTTATGGGCTACTTTTTTGGAAAACTGCCTGTCCTTATTGTAATTCCATTAACAGACTTGTCACTGTCATATGATTTAACTATGGACTATGTTATACAATTCTCACAGCATCTGAAGACTTTACAAGAAAAGCAAGGAAAGCTTATGAAGAGACTCCTAGAGGGACCTTGTAATGGTTGTCTCATAGATCAATGGCAAGGCCCATTCCAGGTCCTGCTTACAACCTTGATGTGGCTGAATAGGACAATTGGATTCATGCATCTCACTGCAAGAAGGTTTCCGACCTGGTGGTGAGGTCAGTTAAAGCAAAAGAAGATGCAGATAAAGACATTGACTGTTACTTAAATTTAACAAACTTATTTGATGATTGGCCTGATCAGAGCCACAGTGCAAACCAAGATAAGGTTCACAGAATCGGGGACATTATTTCTGTTCTGCGGGTTGTGGACAAAGAAAAGGAAAGATGGTTATTGGTGATGAAGTCTCTGTGTTTCCATTGATTGAGGCAGTTATTTTTGTTGCATTTTAATTTTTTTTTATTTTTTATAGTGAATGAGAGCTGTCAAGGAATGGTGGCTGACGAAGACAGTGTGGAGAGTTATCCTATGGGTACTGCCGGGGTCATAAAGGTGGACTCCACTCATATTTTAAAACCCATAATTATAAGGGATTGGGTATTAATCACATTAAGAGCTATAAAAGACACACACACTCATTTTTACTACTGATACTCCCAGGTATAGGTACGGATCAGAGGATGGTCAGAAGACCAAGGTGAAAAATTCTTAATAGCCCAGATGTAAAAATAATTAGAAAGTTTAAAAGAGAAATACATTAAAGTAATAAAATACAGGTAAATAAGAACTTATACTGGTACTGGGTATAAGATGTATTTAGTGAAATATCGGAAAAGAAGAGCCATTACAATAAGGCAAAGGTGTGAAGGTTTGCTTCACAATTCCAAGGTGTATATGTAAATACTGTGGTTTAAATCAGAGAAAAGGGGTATACAATGGTGCAAAGACAGCACCTCTATACACACTGACACTTGTTCCCTGGACACTTATCATGAGCTGATAGGAAGAACAATAAAGTTGACTGTTGGGTATGTAGTCACCATTTCATTCAGGGAATGTTGTGTTAATGTGTATCTCATTGCACTCAAATTAAACAACACTTCACTCACTAAGTGGAACTCACACACTTGAACCTTAAAATGTCACAGGTTCTCTATGTTTAAAATTAACAAGGTATCCAATGTATGATCCAGACAACATCATATGTATTAACAAAAAGGTACAGGAGTTGAAGGTACTTATTTGGGAACCAATATTTGTAATACAATCTTACAGAATTAAACTTGTTTGGGGATCTTTTAGAAATTATTAAATACACAAAACCTAATAATGAAGAATGCGTGAGAGCATTAATAAACTGTGTAATAACAGAAAAATGTAGGGGTACAAATAAGCATACAGTCATGATATTGCAGAATGTGACAAGCAAGAAGAAAGCGTGGATGAAAAGAGTTCCCGTTGTAATGTTCCGTATGATGTTTCTTTGTAAACACATTGTCTAATAAACCATGGACACTACCACAGGGGTTATATTATATTATATGTGTGGGCATAGGGCTTATAAATGGTTACCAGTGAATTATTTTGAAATGGGTCTTATAAGACTATTGCTACTTAATGCAAAGGTAACACAATAGAAAAATCTAATAGAAACCTATAAAAATAGAGATACAAATGGTATATGAGAAGTTCAAGCACCTCTTTACAATAACATTTGGTATATCGAGAATAACTACAGATTAAAGAATAGTATAGGATTTTAATAGAATTAATAAACAATATCACAGACATTGTGGTAAGAGAGTTTCAAGCGATAAAACACTGAATTAAATGCAGCACACACTA
The DNA here is from genome assembly GCA_031769625.1 of Taudactylus pleione. Taxonomy (NCBI): domain Eukaryota; kingdom Metazoa; phylum Chordata; class Amphibia; order Anura; family Myobatrachidae; genus Taudactylus; species Taudactylus pleione. The sequence goes on from JAUIMM010000390.1 coordinate 744,500, forward strand.
ACTTACAGCTGCAACTTCAGGATATTGTGTCACAATACAAACAGTATATGGGTTAAATTCTTCTGATGCAGAAGAAATGATAAAATAAAGGTTAAATGAAGTTACTCATGTTAAAAATGAATTTGCTGAACAAATAAACATGATGGTGTGATTCCCGACAGTTGGTTCACCTGGTTGAACCCCAGTACCTAGTTCGCATGGGTTGGAAATTGGTTAAGCAATATGATGCACATATTGGGAAGGTTAATATTTTTTTTTCATGATAATGTTGTTGATTTTATATATATATATAAGTGAAATGCTTCAAGAAGATGTTCCAATGCATTAAGAAGAAATCAGATGATGCAATTTATGAGAAAGATGAACTTTTTTCTGAGTTATGTTCAGAATGTTCAGAGGATGGACTGATAACACAGGAATATGAGGACTGTATACGCCTCGTCAGCAATTCACGAATATATGCATGCTTGTGTATATCACTATTACTTTTATTGCAATTAAGAATGTATAGAAAAAATTGAGAATATATAAATTAGTTGTGTGAGTTGCAGAAGACCATACTTGTCGAATGGCTTCAGCCTGGAGCGGATAGGGCCTTGTCTATCCCCTTTAAAGTAGGCAAATCCTGTGTCTGATGCTGCAGCCATCTTGATTAGTGGTTAGAAATAAGAATTGTAGCTTTAAAATGTCAGTATTTAGCGTGTAAAGACGAGGAGGCAGCAAGTCTCAGATTTTATAAATAAAAAGAGAAAAATCAGATAGCCTTGGTCTACAAGAAGCAGGAGCTGAAGGCTAAATGAGAACAGAAAGAGAAAATAACATTTTATATTTTCAATATTTTGGTTAGGACATATAAACAATTAGGGTCTAGTATATATGAATACTAAATAAATTAATATTCGCCATTTTTGGGTTAACTGGAGATATATCCAAAAAGTATAGTTTAAAGCTCATGAGGGAAAGATGGAGAGGGGGCAGTTGGGGAGCATTCAGAGGAAGGAGGAGGGAGCACACAACGAGGGTGCTGGGTGCGGTTGCTGTATGTATGTATGAAATTGGCTGACTGGTATGGTGCACTGGGTGTCACAAGTTTATTTTACAAATATTCTCTACTGCTGCTAATATAACCTTTTGTTGTAACTCTGCATTGGCAAAATACATGTATAATTATGCTGTCTTTAAGTAAAAGCATTTTCATTTATTTTAGTATCTGTATTGGTGTGAATTATTTAATTTCTTCTTATAACAAGTAAGGTTTATAAATAAATTTAGAACACATCGCATTATCAGCATGGACCAGGGAGATTCCTGCTACATGGGTCTGTGTAATTGACACAGAAGCACAGACTGGATCAGTGAGACCCGTCTATGCTGCTGTGGTAAAAAAAAAAGATTCATGTGTAAAAAAAAAGCAACCAGCCCTGCGATTTTAGTGACCCAGTGCTTGTTGTGCTTAAATACAGGGGACAAACAATGTATTGTCTCCTGTATTTAAGCACAACCAGCACTAAGCTAGTCAGAACTATCCCTGGTTTCCAAAATATGGGGGCAAATGACATAGTGGTTCCCCGTATTTTGCGCAAACTGCACTGGGCTCTGATCTGGTCCTGGTTCTGTAAATACATGTGGAAAAATTAGTAGGCTCACCCTATATTATCCAGACGCAGCATCTGGCTTTATCTAGTGAGGGACTAATGCCACAGCCAGGGGAGCTATTTCACTGGGTCCCCCAGCCAAAGCATTAACCCTGACCACTAGTCAGCCCAGGCTGGGGACCAGCCCAATAAAGAGGTCCCCTGCTCCAGGGCACTTGAGCTCTAGGATCCAGCTGAATCCGTGGTTCAGGTGATCGCTCTATCCAGCTGAGATGTGCCTTGTTCAGGCTTGTCAGAGCCTATCATCCATGAGCTTCTTATTCACATAAATGCTGAATTCATTGGGAATAAGCTCTGGTGACCTTATAACACGATTGATGTAATTTTTAGCAATACTGCCTCACAACACTAAGGTCTAGGGTTGAATTCCCATCAAGGCCCTCACTGTGTGGAGTTTGTATATCCTCCCAGTGTTTGTGTGGGTTTTCACTAGGTACTTCATCTTCCTCCGATAATCCAAAGACATACTGGTAGGTTAATTGGACTAAATATTAACTTTAAGTGGACTAAATATTAACTTTTATGTGTGTACATGTGATGAGCAATATAGATTGTAAGCTTCACTGGGTCCCGCACTGATGTGAATGGCCAAAATATGCTGCAGAATATGTGTGTGCAATATAAATAACTGGTAATAAATACAAAATTAAACCCAAAATATATAATTTTGGTGAGTTACCGATTAAATATAATTTTATCCTATGCCATCAGTCTTCAGTATACTGGAAATTGCATCTGTGATGATAGTTCAGTTAGATAATATTCAACCCTCAACCATTTTTCTGTTAGCATGACTTTAGTTTTTCCATTTTTGTTACCATTTAGCAGTAAACATTATTTCAATGATTTGTTGTAATTAAATGAGTGTTTGTAAATTTAATTTAATCATCCTTCGAATACACATGTTAATTAGTCGTATTAATTAATGTAAATTTCTGCTTGTACAAAAAAGTTTATCTGGAAAGTAGTGAATTATCTTATTGCTTAAAGTGTATTTTAATGGTCCATATGACTGCATAATTGTCTCCCAGTAAACAAACTCCTTGGAACTAAATTTACTTATGGACATATTTGGATTTCTGGAGCTCATTCAGACCAGCTCGCTAAGATGCAAACGCTCGCTGCTGCCGATTGTATGCATTGTGTATGCATTGTGTGTATGCATCGCAGTGTGTGTGCACATGCATAGAGAGCCCAGCAGGGTGAGAGACAGGGGAAGCCATTTGTAGGTGGGAACAGGGGCTGGCCAATAAAAATGGGAGAGTGGAGGTGAAAATGCAGGCATGCCTGAGCATCTGAACTGTGTTTTAGAGGTGTGCATAATTAAAAGACAGCATCATAGTACATGTCACCTGGCTTATTTTTACACTGAAATGCTCGCAGTGCTTGCGGCAGGGTATGGTCAACCTCAAGCGCTGCAATCTAATCCGATGTTACCCGATGTACCGATGGTTGCATACACTTCCTGCACATGATGTGCACAAGTGGGTGTCTTTAGACAGACTGGTGGGTGTCTGCATACACTATGTGATCGCTCTCTAAGAAATACTGGGTGTGCTAATGTATTGTTGTGCGATTGCACTGCCTACAAAATTTGCATTCACATCATGCGAGCGATCGCATCTAGCAAGCGGCTCTGAATCAGCTCCTCTATTCTTTCATGACAGTGATGATAATAACACATTCTGCAGAAAATATTGCATCTCAATATTCAATACTTACCCTCACTATAATTTATTAATTTACTGGTGTTTGCAGCTAAGCTACTAGCTATGAGAGACATTAGCTGGTATTGTACTTCTGTCAAACTCAGCTGAAGAAGTGTTCTACAATTTCAAACAATTCCTCATAATATACAAACATGCTCATAATGTAAAGCACATTCCTGAAGCCAGACTAGCCCAGAGTAGCACTCATTTTTCGCAGCAATGAAAATGAGTTGTACGCTGTTAGCATCGCTGCAAGAGCCTTGAATAAATACACGCCTTCTGCCAGCTTCTGTGATCCACTGCTATGTCTGCTATGTTTGGTAGTCATCAGCCATCTGAATAAGCCTATGTTTGCTCAGAATGGCCAATGGGGATGCGGTCAGAATGCTGACTACTGAGTTAGGGTAAGGGGTTAGGCTTAGGCACTAGGGGGAGGGTTACGGTTAGGCTGTGGGAGGGGGAGATTAGGTTTAGGATGCGGGGAGGGACGGTTAGGTTTAGGCACTATGGGGAGAGGTTAGGTTTAGGCACTGGGGAGGGAGGGTTAGGGGATAGGTTAGGCTTACTTACCTGGGGGTGTTGGCAATCTAACCTGGTTGGGATGCCGGCATCAGGATTCTGACCACCGGAATCACAAGTGTCATCATCCCATACCCAACCCTGGCCGACAGAACTCCTCTGCCAAGGCCAAGAAATCTGCATTGAAAGATGCAAACCCTGACCTCAGTTTTCCCAGAAAATGGGGATGACTTACCCCCAATTTCAGGAACGCCTCAAGGCACCACAACTTCCCTGTCCCCAAATGGCTGCAGCCTGTCAATCACGCTGGAGCTTAGGGAGCACTGCATGCAATGATGTAGGATACATTCTGCACCTACGCAGAACAGTTCATGTGCATGCGTAGTCCACCATCAGAGTTGGTGGACTACGTACAACTCTTAAATAGGTACTAAGTTACATATACTATCGGACATCAATAGCTCTTCCAGAAATGTTTATGAAAGACACTCATACAGTAGATGTCTATAGCAAACCTATGAAATTATCAAGGGGAGATTTACAGTAGCAAATCACGTGTAGGTGTTGGCCAGAGCAACCAATCAACTTCTAGCTGTCATTTATGTAGTATGTTCTATAAAATAATAGCTAACATTTGATTAGCCAGAAATTGCTAGAATTATAGACTTGCCATTAGAAAGATCTTAGGCAAAATAGCCACAGGCACTGAATGGAATCACAATGTAATCACTTATCCCTCATGTGGTAGCAAACCAAAAAGAGAAACAAATTAACTAAATGAATAGACAGCGCTAGATACAACAGAGAAAACCGAGAGGTCAAGATCCAACGGGAGACACAGATCCCAAATATGCAGCTGTAATATTCCAACAAAGCTGTCTATTTTCTCATAACTCCAACGTGGATTATCATGATATGAGAAACAAAATACAAAAAACTGGGTTGCATAACTGTTTAGATGTACATAGTTACTGAAGAATGAGTCCACTGATCCCCAAGGATGTGCTCAGTAGTAGAATACACCTTTAGTGCACGTAGCAGAAGATGCATAAAGTAATGCTTACTATAAGCTTACATCAGTAAGACATGTTGCAGACTCATAAAGGTTTCTTTTCTCCATATATTTTTTCCTCAACTTCCCATTGGTCACATATATGAAAGTGAAGGAAAACTCAGGATGTAAATAAAAATCACTTTTTAATGTTTAATATATACATATAAGCAATAATACATCCATATCAGATGGTAACAAGCCTAATCCATGAGCTTTACAGATGGTATAGAACCCGGGTGCTCTATTTAAATGGTGTGAAATAGGCTTTGCAGGTACGGAATGTAAATGCACTGTCACTCACAATGCGTTTCAATGCTCGCTGGCGTCTTTATCAAGTGGAGTGACCCTGTTATAGCATCAAACCGGCACTGGTATCCACGAATAGACAGCGCTGATGAGAAATTTTTTTACAAATATCACAGATGACCAAGAAATATTCCCATACTTATAAAACAGATAACATAATTATACATATAATTATTATATTACACTTATATTTTAAAATATATAAATATGCGCAATACATCTGTTAATAAGCATGATCTGTATGCATATTTATATATGATATAGCAAAAAATAAAAAGATAAAATGTTCACAGCAACAGTGTTAAAAAATGTATATAATTTTGTGATTATTTGGTATGTATATACATACACATATACATACACAATTTGCTCTGTTTATATTGCAGCAGCCAATGTAAAAATATAATCAATCACCCACTGTAAATTGAGAAAATACCGATGCAAATCTGGTGTTTAGCAATGAGAATGCATCCGCTCAAAAGACGAGACAATGCTCAATTGTTCCTTATAAAAGTTGCAAATTAAGCCAAAAGAGTTACTTTGTTGCTAGCAATAGTTACAACACTCCAGTATCTGTTGATATGCAAAACTATTTGATATACTTGCCTATTATGCTGCTAGAAAGCAGTATCTTGTTGGTAATGTCGGCCTCTGCAGTGATCGGCACTCATATTCAACTCAGGGGATTTTGAGTGTTCTTCAATATAGCCACAGAGATGATGAAGTCATCCCAGCTCAACCTCCATCCCATTACTGAGGGAGCCGCCGGAATGCAGTGTTGTGGACCTCAGTCTCCATCCTCTTCCCTCTGTGAGTGGAGCGTGTGGAAAGTCCACAGCGGACTGAAGAACTGAGGGCCTGATTCAGACCCGGTTGTAAGTGTTAAGCACTCGCAACCGGGTCGATGGTGGCCCACAGCGCATGCGCATGACGAAGCCGGCTCCATTGTGCGCATGCACGAGACCCGGCTAGCGACAGGCAATCCGTCGCTCCGGGTCTCGCATCAAAGGGGCCGAGCTGTTGATGTTGAGTGACAGCTCGCCCCCTTTGATGGGCAGGCCAGGGGGTGGCTGCCCAAATGTAGGCGTTCCCGATGGAACGCTTGCCATTTGGGGGCAGCCCCACCGACATCACGAGTGATGTCAGTGGAGAGCTTCCGGCTCTGTTAGAGCCGAAAGCTCTCTGGGGCTTGCGATGAACAAGACCCTACCACAAGGGTCTCGTCGCAAGCCCGATGGTCGCAATGGTCTTGACCATCGCGACCATCATCATGGCCGCTCACTATAGCTGTGGGTGGTCACCCACAGCTATGCGATCGGCCAAGAGGCTGCTCCAAAAAAAAAAAAGCCCGGCCCTGATTCATAACGAGCGCTCTGTCAGAGCGAGCGGCTCTGAATCAGGCCCTGAGTGTCAGCAGCAGGATACACATGGTGGACTCTCGTGTGGGAATAGTCCGACTCCTTTACCCGATGAAAGGTTGTATCGTGTCCAAGGTGACGGTGTATAATTACCAGTGGTTTGGATTAAGCGGCACTTGACAGTGGTTGAGCATACAAGGATAGCTGCATGTAATTAGCACTGTTCTGTGTTGAGGTATGTGGTGAGATGGAGCTCTGTATAGTGGACATACAGAAGAATATTCCTATGAATGCAGATCACAGGGCTGCACATTAAGTACTTTGCATGCATAAATAAGAACTTATCTATTTTGATGTCCCATGCATTGTGCTTTGCTTGGGGCAACAAGTGTATCTGTTTATGAGGTATTGTTCTGTCCTCACTATTTGCATATCTTTGATATAGATATATCTATATAGATATACTGTATTCCCATTTGTGGGTGGGTCTAGCATGTGAGATGCACCCACTCACAGGAGCATGGCATAGCACCCAGCAGCTGGGTTTAAAGTAGTCACTACTGTATTAGGATGGTGGGACAATCCCATAATATATCCATTTTTTTTCAGGATGTATTTAGATGCTAAAATGCAACAAACAATTATTAAAGTTCTACGGCTTTATTTTGTACATCTCTCATGTAAATAACACATAATCAAAATCTATTTTCTGTCATAGAGATAGATGAATGAAAGACTTAATTTTGACATAACATAAGGTAATTTTAAACACACACATTCCGCAGCGTATATCCTAACACACTGCTCCATGATCGTTCCTCACTATCTATTCCATGTCTGTCTGCCCCTCCACTTTAGAATGTAAGCTCTCAAGAGCAGGGCCTTCATCCCTCATGTGCTTTTCCTCCCCCTACTTATAGTATAATTTACTCCTAATGCCCCACAACGGCACCTGACACCTGGTTGCTCATGTCCTTCTGCTTGTGTTATGCAGCTATATGCAGAAACCATGTCCTTGTCCTACATTGTTTTATATTACTATTACTGTTTTTCTTGTATGCTCATTTATGTACTGTGTAAGGTGCTGCAGAACCTTTGTGGCACCATAAAAATAAAGGATAATAATAGTAATATATATATATATATATATATGTATATATACATATATATTATAAGGCCACGGTTGTGCCCTTATATTAAGGCTGAATAGAGAACAACAGAAATCTCCATAGAGAATTCCGAAGTGGTGGGGGGATGCAGGGTGTTTAAGGGAATACACCTCAAAAGCTATTGGGGGTATTGGGCTGAAATTTGGCATGTATGTGTAGAACTGTTGCTGGTGCAAAATTTCAGGACAAACACATAAAAAATTAGGATTTGGGAGAGATCTAAAGCTCCTACTGTCACTTTTTTCTAACATTCTCAATTAGGACAACTTTTCTGCTGTTCTCTATGGGGGATTTTTGGGAAGGCATAACTCAGGGTAGGGGGTGAATTTATACTTGGGGGTTGTTTTATTAGGTAGCTATTGCTCCAGAGTAGGGCCTCTTGGGGATCAGGTAATTGAAAAAATTACAGTTTTTAAACTATTACCACACAAATCCACCATTATACAGATAGGAAGTTTCAACTCCTTCCGCAGCCACAGTAGGAGCCTTCAGCGGGTTTAATCACTCTGGCTTCACTTTGGTGCAGCAAGATGGCTGCCTTTTGCGGGCGGTAGTGGGGGCTGGGTCCAGGGGGAAAGAAGCCAGCATTTGCTGCAGCTGAGATGCGGGGTAGAGGTGATAGGGGTTAGCAGGCTTTAGTTGTGGCTGGGAATCGGGTTAGCCGTGGCAGTACAGCGACAGTGCTGGCTGCGGTGTAGCAGGTGTTAGGACCTGGGAGAGGTAGCAGCACACAGATGCATGCTTTGATATGGAATATCCATAATACCTGCATCTGTGTTTAAAAAAATACAAACACAGAAGCAGGGGTGAGTCAGTGTGACCTATCTGTGCTTCTGTGTTTAAAGCCAGTACTGGTTGTGCTAAATACAGGGGACAAATGATGTAGGGGTCCCCAGTATGAAGCACAACCAGCACCAGGCTTTTCAGAACCAGTCCTGGTTACCAAAATACAGGGCACAAATGACATAGGGGTCCCCCGTCTTCAGCGCAACCAGCACTGGGCTCTGAGCCGGCCCTGGTTCTGGAAATACAGGGGAAAAAAATTAGTAGGGTCCCCCTGTATTTACCAGAACCAGCATTGGACTTTCTATCAGGTGGGTGATGCCACAGCCAGGGAAGCCCTTTCACCAGGTCCCCCAGCCAAAGCTTCACCCCTGACAACTAGTCAGCCAAGGCCAGAGATCCCTGGGGAGCTGGGGACCACCTCAATAAAGGGGTCCTCCTCTCCAGAGCACCCCAGGCTGATAGACCGGGGCTATACCCGGCACTCCTGGGTGGTGGGTGCTGTGTTCATTGTGTATTGTGATGCAAGTAAAGTTAAAATATTGGCTTTTGCTGTGGAACTACAGTTCACAGCAAGCCTCACCCACATGCTGGTACTTGGAGAACCACATGCAGGGGCATATCTATAATGGGTGCAGGATGTGTGGGGAACATGGGCCCCTGAGTCCAGGGGGCCCCCGCACCACACACCCTGCACCCATAAAATTACTTACCTCTCCAGAGTCCCATGTCATCGCTGGTGTCCAGCACTCTAAAGCGACTGCAAAGTGGCCGCGGTAGCCATTTTCCCATCATTTGTGCATGCGCAGTACAGGGAAAATGGCCACGTGGCCATTTTCCCGGTGACCTGTGTATTCATTATAGACTCTGGGCAGACTCTAGTGCCCAGAGTCTATAACTCCAGTGCTGGCCATGCACAGCTCAGTGCGCTATCGGCTGCCAGACGGAGAGGAGGGGGCCTGTGTTGGAGACTGCACACAGGCCCCCTCCTCTCTAGTAATGCCCCTGACAACATGTATCAGCATGCGGAACATTACGGGCCTGCTGGTACCTGTAGTTCCAAAGCAAAAGCAATATTAAAAACCACAGAACACACACCGTAGAAAAGTAAAATTTTATTAAAACATACTTGCACATACACGTACTCACACATGCATACACACTATCTCACATACTAACCTATATTATGTATCCCTAAAGCCAATCTGTCCTCTTCTCCAGTAGACAATCACTCACCTCTTACTATGTGTGGATCTATCCTCTGCAAGTAATCCAGGGTCTTGGCAAAATAAAAAAATAGAAATGAAAGTACACGGACCCTCTTACAATAGTAGGACACTAATACCTGAATGACAGTTCCGTCCAGGATTTCAGTTCATAAATCCTGTAGTAGAGTGCTCATTGGCTGAGAGAGGTGAGCCTTCCACCTCTCAGCCAATGAGCTGTTCTCACCATTGACTTCAATGGTGAGAACCGAGCATGCCCTTTTCACAAATGGTGCCTTAGTGCAATTTTTTAATTTCAAAGATGGCTGCTGCAAGCCAATCTCGGCTCGTGATGTCATCACTCCGCTCCCTCGGCTGGATTATATACAGCCAGCGCGAGGTGCCATGCAGTCAGTCATCAGCCAGGGAGCTGGAGAGAAGACCAGCTGAAGTAAGATGATGCCAGGAAGTCCTTGATGGCCATTGAAAAGAGCTTAAAGGCCGCCACCCTCCAGGTGAAGATGCCGTAGAAATCCTGGGGGAAGCGGCAGCCATGTAAAAGAGCTTAAAGGCTGCCGCCCCCTGGGTGAAGGTGTGGAAAAATAAAATATTAAAACAAACAGTCTCTTTGTTTTTGTTTTCTATTTCTTTTGCAGCGGTACTATATGTACCAGTGGGCCCTTAATGCCCCCCCTGCTGGTACTTGTGGTTCTCCAAGTACCAGTGTGCATGGATGGCTGCTGTGGACCTGTAGTACTACTGAAAAAGACAATATTTATATTTTCATATATACAACACTACACAATCAACTCTGCACCCACCACCCAGGGGTGCTGGGGATAGCCCCGGGGTGCCCAGGGGTGCTGGGGATAGCCCCGGGCTATCAGCCTGGGCCTGAGGTGCCCTGGAGAGGGGGACCCCTTTATTGGGGTGTTCCCCAGCTCCCCAGGGATCCCTGGCCTGGGCTGACTAGCAGTCAGGGGTGATGCTTTGGCTGGGGGTCCCAGTGAAAGGGCTCCCCTGGCTGTAGCATCACCCCCCTGCTGGAAAGAGTCTGGTGCTGGTTCTGGCAAGTAAAGGGAAACCTTATGCATTTTTCCCCCTGTATTTGTATTTCCAGAACCAGGGCCAGCTCAAAGCCCATTGCTGGTTGCGCTGATTATGGGGGACCCCCTATGTCATTTGTCCCCCTGTATTTTGGCAACCAGGACTGGTTCAGAAATGCCTGGTGCTGGTTGTACTTCATATGGGGGACCCCCTATGTCATTTTTCCCCTGTATTTAGCACAGCCAGTACTGGCTTTCCAAAGCCCGGTGCTGGTTGCTGTTTTTGAGGAGAGGGCCACGCCATTTTTTTTTTGCACAGGTGTTTTATTTTTATTAAACACAGAGGCACAGACGGGTCTCACTGACCAATCCCTGCTATTGTGTTTATTTAAATACAGGTATCATGGATTGCTCAGATCAGAGCATGCATTAGTCTGCTGCTACCTCCCCTGGATCCTGCCGCCTGCACCACCACTGCCGCTAACACCCATGGGTCCCAGCCGCAGCTAACGCCTGCTATCCCCCAGGTCTAGTCACAGATTATGGCTGTTTTCTTACCCCGAGCCCACAGCCACTACCACCCACACTGACCTACCATCTTGGTGCACCCAAGTGAAGCCATAGTGAGTACACCTGATGGAGGCTACTACTAAGACTGCGCATCAAGTTGAAACGTCCTATCTCTATAATGGCGGATTCGTGAGGTAATATTTTAAAAACTATAACTTTCTCAATTACCTAAACCCCCAAAACACCTACCCTGGAACAATAGCTACCTAATAAAACAAATCCAAAGTGTAAATTTGCCCCCTACTCTGAGTTATGCCTTCCCAAAAATCCGCCATGGAGAACAGCAGAAAGGTGGTCCTAATTGAGTGTCAGAAAATACTGACAGTTGGAAATGTAAATTACTCCCAAGTCCTCATTTTTTATGTTTTTGCCCTGAAATTTGGCATGCAGCACCAAGCGACAGTTCTACCAGCTCATGCCAAATTTAATCTCTGTACCTCCAATAGCTTTTGAGGTGTAGCCCCTTAAACTCCAAGCACCCTTGGGATTTCTCTATGGGAAAATTCTGTTATTTCGAGAGGACCCCTATGTTGCTCGTCCCCTGTATTTTGGCAACTAAGACTGGCTCTGATTAGCATTGTGCTAGTTGTGCACCCCTATGTCATTTGTCCCCTGCGATTAGCACAACCAGCACTTGGGCTCCAAAGCCCAATGCTGGTTGTGCTGTGGAGGCATGTAATTTTTTTTTTTATATTACACATTCATTTTTTAATACAATACATGGATGGATCTCACTGATACGTCCATGCATCTGTGTCTTATTGATTTCATTTTCTCAGGTGCATACCCAGCACCAGTGAGTCCCTCTGTCACCCACTGATGCTTCTGTGCATGCCCGTTGCTGCCACTGCTCCACACCTCCACTACTGCCACTGCCCCACACACCTGTAGCCTGCCCCCACAGCTGTCTCTCCCTCTGCACCCTTAAAACACCTCTTGTGTGCTGTCTGCTCCTCCACCCATGTTAGTGTACCTATTTGTTTTCCTTCTGCCCTGCAGGTGGCTCAGTTTGCTCGTCAAAACCCTGATGGCTAATAAATTATAAAACAGCAATGACATTCCAAAGACAAAAACCCTTATGGTTTTACATGTCCCATTAAGGCTTCTTACACACGATCTGAAATTTCACAAAACCTACTGAATTTGTGCCACTCAAACTACAAAAAAGCTAGCGCCTTAATGGATGTGTTCCTTGTGCAATACAGATATGGTATGCCATTACACGCTGTGGTTAACTGCAGATTCAGAACTCTCACAGAATGAGATTGCTGTCACTCACAAAATGGTGGAGCTGCTAATTCACAGCATTGTGTGCTCATTGGAATACACACATGCAGTCTATGCAACTGAGGTCTAAGCAGAAAATAGAGCTGTGTAGATGGGATAAAAGTGGTGTGGATGGGGGGAGGAGACAAAGCAGCATGGATAAGTGAAAAATAAAGGCATGTAGAGGAGGGAAGCTTAAGCAGTACAGAGGGGGGCATAGCCAAAGTGATGTAGATGGGTGAAAAACAGTTGTGCTGATAGGGTGGAGGAACAAAGTAATACAGATATGTGGAAAACAGTGATGCGGATGGGGGGAAACAGAGTGGCACAGTTTGGGGGGACAGTGATGTGGATGGGGTAGAGAGTGGCATGAACATGGAAAGACAGAGTAGTGCAGATGGGTGAAGACAGATTGGTGCGGATAAGGGAATACAGACTAACACAAATGGGAGATCACACATCAGTAGGGATTGTGGAATAGAGATTGGTGTGGATGGGTAGGAAGACAGAGTAGTGTGGGTGAGGGGAGTAGACTGAGTTGCACAGTTGGGGGGAACAGAGTGGTGTAGATTGAGGAAGAATGAGTGCCACAGTGGAAACAAAGACAGAGCAGTGTGGCTTAGAGGAAGGCAGTGGTGCAGAAGGAAACAGAGTGGCATGGATGCAGGGTGGTGTGGATGGAGAAAGACAGATTTGTGCAGATGAGAGAACACAGACTAGCACAGTTCAGAGATCACACAGCAGAAGGGATTGGGGAAGACAGATTGGTGTGGATACGGAGGAAGACAGAGAGGTGCCAGTGGGGGGGAGACAGAGTTGCATGGTTGTGGGGACCTGAGTAGTACAGATGAAGGAAGAAAGAGTGCCACAGATAAGAGAAAGACAGCAACATGGCTGTGGAGAAAGCACGGATGCAGTGCAGTGTGGCTGGGGAATAACAGATTGGTGCTGTTGAGGGAACACAGACTAGCACAGTTTGGAGACCACACAGCAGTAGTGATTGGGGAATATATAGCAGCATGGAGGCATATATGGGAAGAAAGTGTACATGCATAGACAGAGTATGATAGTTTTAAAAATAAGGGAGCTGAACGTGTATTCTAAATGAGATAAATGTATGCAGTGAGAAGGATGTTGGAAGCCAGTGAGATTGTTGTGGTGATTGAATGGGAAGATTGTGGGTACTGAGTGGGATGTGGGAGCCACATAACTGCTCAAACCTCAGTTGCATAGACTGTATGTGTGTATTCCAATGAGCACACAATTCTGTGATTTAGCAGCTCCACCATTTTGTGAGTGACAGCAATCTCATTCTCTGAGAGTGCTGAATCTGCAGTTAACCACAGGGTGTGATGGCATACCATATCTGTATTGCTCAAGAAACAAGTCCATTAAGGCGTCAGTCCTAATAATCAAAATTTCATTGCTTTATTTAGTTTGAGTGTTACAAATTCAGTAGGTTTTTCATCTATGGAATATATATATATATATATATATATATATATAGCAAGAAAAGGATGGCGGCACTCCATGACTGGTAGTAATGTCAAAGACTTTAATCTATGTTCCAATGTTTCAGGCCAGTGCCCTTCGTCTGGGATACAAACACACAACAAAACATGTAATATTTAAATACACACATAATTAAAATTTACCTTACTCAGGTGGTCCGGAGCAGGACCATCCATATCAGCCAGTCACACCTGATGTGCACACACCAAGGGAGTCATGGCAGTATGACATAACAGGAAGGGGCAACCACCGCTAACAGAGCATGTGAGAAGCCCAAGTTGTCATGGCAAAAACAAACATAGTTGCTAGAAATATAACAACTATTGCTACCAATTACAAAAACATACATAGCATAATATTCCCAGCAGTGGTATCTCTACAAAAAACACTGTAAACCAAGGGATTCATTTAACCCCCTGGGTGCCATGGTGTCTAATTTAAAAATCCATCGACATTCAACCTGTAACAACCTTTTTATCTCTATTGGATGTAGCTATGTCTGAAGGTATGATTATGAGTATAATGAGATCTATTTTGATGGTTGAACATCCCATTGTACCTTTATTTTTTATTTTATACACTTCCTAAGGTGCATAAAACATTGGTGAACCCCCCTGGCTGGCCGATTATTTCAGCCAGGGGGTCACTATGCAAACCTATTTCGGTTATGTTGGATGTCTAGCTTAATGTCTGCATACAAAATATTCCCTCATATTTGAGAGATACCATGACTCTATTGATTAAGTTACAAGCTTTGGATGTTTTACCCTTTGACACCTTCCTCTGCAGTGCAGACGTTACCAGTTTGTAAACCTGTATACAGCATCAGGAGGGTCTCAGAGTAGTGGAAATGCTGAACAGTGGTAATCCATTTTATACAGGACTCCCATTAAGCCTTTTTCTAAAATTGTTGGAATTAATTCTTACCAGGAATTACTGTATATATGACAATAGATTCTATTTACAGAATCTGGGCTGTGTGATGGGGTCCAATGTTCCCCATTATACGCTAATGCCTATATGTATATGGTTGAACAGTATTTGTTTCAACATATTCCAGACATTTCCATCAAACTTACATTATATTGTAGATATATTGACGATCTGCTTATTTTGTGGTTAGGTCCTAGAGAAGAATTGCAGAATCTCCTGGACACTTATAACCATTCGCGACATGAAGTACAACATACTTATGTGATTGACGCAGATAGAGTGCATTTCCTTGATGTTAATATCTCTTTAAAGCAGGGGGTGCTTAGTACAGACTTATATGTTAAACCAACTGACAGAAACACCATTTTACGACCTGACAGCTTTCACCCTTTTCCATTACGCCATGGATTACCCTATTTACAAATGTTAAGGGTGAGATGCATTACAAGTGACCCGGCACAGCTAGTGAATCAGATGGATATAATGATCAATAAGTTTGTGTCTCGTGGCTATGATAGGGTTGAATTATCTAAATTAAAAAATATTGTCATGAGCCTTCCTAGAGAGGAGACTTTTAAATCCAACCGAGTGAATAATGATATTTCAAATGTCATTCCTTGGGTTAATCGGTTCAATACTAGAAGTACTGATACTACGAAGATTGTGAAAAAATCTATGGTCCGTGGTTAACACCGATATTGATTTACCCACTCTGAGAAATTCTAGGGTTATGCCCTGTTTTACTAGGGCAAAAAATCTCAAAGATTGCTTGGTAAAACTAGCTGTGGCTAAAATCAAGAAAAAACCACAACACTTTTTGTCATTAAAAAATGTCTATCATCGATGTCTGGGCTGCATTTCGTGCAGGTCAGTTATTTTGGGAGATTCCTTCAATCATCCCTATACAGGCAAGAGGTTTTTTATTAAATCTCCTGTTACCTGTAGTACTACATTTGTTGTATATCTGCTGTCTTGCCCATGTGGGTTGTACTATGTGGGCAAGACAGGTTAAGGAACGATTGGCTCTCCATCATTCAGCCATCCACACTGGTATTAGCACAGGGTCTAGTGAACAACCTGTTGCTAGACATTGGATGGCTTTAAAACATGGGGTTAGTGATCTGCGTTTTAAGATCATAGAACACATTCCACATAATATCAGAGGTGGCAATAGAGCCAAAAGTTTGTTAAACATCATTAATAAATATCTAAAACAAAGTGTTTCACGACATTTCACTGAAATACATGGGGCAAAACCTGATTGTCTGAAATTGGTTGGCCTGGAAACTATTGCATACAATGTCAGAGGGGGTCCAAGATTTCAAAAACTTTGCAAACAAGAGGTATTGTGGATGTTCAGATTGGGTTCCTTATATCCTGAGGGTCTTAATGAGGGATTAGAATTAAATTCCATCCTGTGATTAGGAATGGCGATATAGTATTCGTTATAAGATAGTTTATTATATAGTTCCTATGATTCATATTATTATATATAATATTTGATATTTTATATATTTTATTATTCATTTCAATGTTTATTATTTTCAGTTGTTATTAATGTATACATTTCATGTATTTGTTGTTTTAATTAGTATATATTGCACTGGCATTATGTACATCCAAGATATATTCCACTACAATTAATTCAGTCTTTCTTTGTAACAAACTACTTACTAGCCTTTAAATATTTTTATAATAGATTGCCTTCTGTATAACTTATGTATATAACTTATGTATGTATATTTGTATATATTTAATGTGTTGAATTGTGACTAAACACAATCTTTTATTTATAACATTTGGATACAAATGGACTTATTGGACTCAGCTGCCACAAATTAGGTTGATTGGCAGCCCTATTTAAAGTACAATGTGTGGAGTGAGCGGTATATGCCTCTGACGAAGCCGTGGGAGGAGCCACGGGGAAAAGCGTCAGGCACTACCGCTATCATTCATTTATTTGAGGATCACTGACCAACAGTGCTGACGGCTGCATACACCGGCAAAACACTGCCAGCAGCCAGGATCCTTTCATCCCTTGGGGAGCATTGGACATCATTCCTGCTTGTCGCAACATAGATCCAATTTACGGGCTGACGGGTTATCAGGCTGCCTCTGCCATTGTGCTGAGCTCTACACGGTTTGAATCACCGCCGCACCTGCTGCATCTGCCGCACCTGGACCCCAGCCGTACTGGTGTTACTCGCTACTAGCATCGGCTGGTTAGCTGGAGATACACGCAGCATCCACTTTATTCCTTGGAGATCAAGGACGTTGCTGGACACTCATTCACACATAGGTGAGAGCCCTCTTTGATCCATCTATAGGACTCTCCCATTGCGCATTCAGTTGCTAGCGCTTTACATGTGATTTATCCATACAATGGGATATTAAGTTATTCCGGTACAAGCATCCTAGGAGACCTCCAGTGAGGGCAGAAAACACTTTTTTTCTCCAGCTCAGCCGGATTATATCCATTGATTCAAATTTACATTAATGTATGCAAGTACTTATTGTCTATACAGCATTGTTTTTTTGGTTTTGATCCTTTATTTGTTTTACATGTAATTATATGGTTATTTTTATATAACACCTCTATTATAAATAAATATATTTTATCTATTATATTGGAGGCACTGAGTTCCTGCGCTGTGAATTATCTATCTAATCTTCTTGAGTTCAGTGAACTTCTTTTGGAGTTTTGACACAACTCCCCACAGCTGCAGGACGGGTACCTTATTTATTTAATCCACTCAATAGTAGCGCCTGTTTATAGGGATTTTTCTTGTTCCAAAAGTTTGTTAAAGGCTGAATGTAAGTGGATTATTAAATTAGATACCATGGCGCCCCGCAGGTTAAATTAATCCCTTGGATTACAGTGCTTTTTGTAGAGATACCACTGCTGGGAATATTTCTTATATCCCTTAGGTTTAATATTGGCTGCTGATATGCTAATTTGATTCAATAGTCTTTTGATAATAATATATATGCTTGGCATCTGCACAGCCTTGGTACGAGATTTCTGCATTTAGTTATATGTATAAATACATTTGTCTAATTGCTCATATACTATGTATGTTTTTGTAATTGGTAGCAATAGTTGTTATATTTCTAGCAACTATGGCCCTCATTCAGAGCCACTCGTAAGCGGCAGCTCGTTCACTCCGAGTGATGTTTGCCAAACTGCGCATGCGTACGGATCGTTATACGCATTCGCGAACCAGTCAGTGCGGCCGAAATTCATGTGCTCGCAAAATAGCGAATGCCTGCTAATTTGAGTGACAGGATGAGGCGTATGTGGGTGGTAACAGGGGAAGGTGCTTGAAAACGGGGAGTGGAAATCAGAACGCAGGCGTGCTTAAAGGTCAAAACGGGCGTTTTAAGGGTGTGCATATTTAAAACAGCAGCGTCATTGACCACGTCACAGGGTTTTTTTTAGCCAGAACTGCTCGCAAAATTGTGGTAGCAAAAACCAACCACAAGAATAGCGAGCAGTTCATACCCTGTTCGATGTACTCGATTAATCTAATAAATAGCGGACATGACGTCGGATGCGAGCGCCCAGGGGGCGTAGTTTCCCAAAAAAAGACCGCAAGTTTTGTTCGCTCGTTCAGACCTAGAGGCGTGAACAGACCGCAAACAGCGAACGGTTCATTTGAATAGCCACCCCTATTTTCTGGACGAGCGAGAGCAAATAGCGTCCGGCTCTGAATCAGGGCCTATGTTTGTTTATGCCATGACAACTTGGGCTTCTCACATGCTCTGTTAGCGGTGGTTGTCCCTTCTTGTAATGTCATACTGCCGTGACTCCCTTGGCGTGTGCGTGTCAGGTGTGACTGGCGGGGATGGATGCTGCTGCTCCGGACCACCTGAGTAAGGTAAATTTTAATTATGTGTGTATTTAAATGTTACATGTTTTGTTGTATGTTTGTATCCCAGACGAAGGGCACTGCCTGAAACATTGGAACATAGATTAAAGTCTTTGACATCACTACCAGTCGTGAAGTGCCACCATCCTTTCTTGCGGACTGTACGGGACCTGGTGGTCCATGGAGTGCAATCACACCATCATTTTTATTACCTGAGTGAGTGCCGGGATTACAACTGATATATATATATATATACAGTGGTCGAAGTGGGAATTTTGAAGTGGGGGTATGGAAAATCCAAGACAGCACTTATGTGTGCGCATGTGCCAGAAAAGGGGGTGTGACCACTCAAATGGGGGCGTGTCCGTAACACACACACACCTTTTTCATTAGTGTAGTGTACCATACTGTAGTACCCCTTACACGCATTATGCCACACAATAGTAGTGTCCCTTTTAACACATTATTCCACACATCAATGCCCCTTATACATATTATGTCACACACAGAGTAATGCCCTTTAAAAGTAATGTCCTTTACAAAACTTGCAGTACACATTATGCCACCCAGTATATAAATGTCGCTTACACATTATGCCACATAGTAATGCCCCTTATAACATTATGCCCCACAGTAAAGCCCTCTTTAAAATGTTGTATGTATTATTTTAGCAAGCGTACCCTGTACATCTTACCTACCCCATGTGTACCTTTAGCAGCCTCAATCTCATGATGAGAAATTACATGATGAGAGGAAACTCATCTCCATGTGTATTTAGGCCCTCATTCAGAGCCGTACGCTCTGAGCAGAGCGCACGCTCTGAATGAGGGCCGCCCTCCATAATTATGGAGCATCCTCCTGGACGCTCATATAGCTGTGGGTCACCACCCACAGCCTATACGAGCGTGCAGTTTGATGGCCGCGATGGTCTTGACCATCGCGACCATCGCCACTGCGAGCCGGAACCTGCGGTTGAGTTTTTCAAACGCAAGGCCCGGAGTGATTTTGGCTCTATCAGAGCCAAAATCAGTCCCACTGACATCACTAGTGATGTCAGTGGGCCGGCTTCTGACGGTAGGCGTTCCCTTGGGAACGCCCCCAGCACGCCCTCCAAAGGGGGCGTACTGTCAATCAACATTGACGGCACGCCCCCTTTGATCAGACACAACGAGTGAAGGAAAGTCCTTCGCTCGTCGCGTCTGGCGCATGCGCACGACGGAGCTCCCGCCATCGTGCGCATGCGCAGTGCACAACATCGACCCACTTGCGAGCGGACAGCCACTTGCGAGTGGGTCTGAATCAGGCCCTTAGTGCCCTACACGGCAGACATCTATGCCGAGACAGCTGCACTGCGCCGCCGTCATTTAAAGTCAGATGCTGCCTGCAAGCCAATCAGAAGCTGTTGCGGCTCCTGATTGGCTGCCGGTCCGCAAGTTCCATTAGGCTCGCAGACAGTGCCATATTTGCAATGCTGGTGGCATGGTGCCGCTATTTCTCCATCCATGGATGTCAGCCAGTGTGCCAGTAATCAGCTGGCGACCTGGCACCAGATCTTTCGCATGATGGACACAATTACAGCAGCTGTCACTATAGAGAGATCATTGATCTATGGGCCTGATTCAGACCCGTTCGCGAGCACACAGCGCTCACAAGCGGGTCGATGGTCCCCACTGCTCCGGCGTGGGGGTGCGCATGCGCGAGCCCCAGTGAGCGACGGCAGCTCCGTCGCTCCTGGGCTCACTACTAGACGGGGCGGCTGTCGATATTGATTGACAGCTCGCCCCGTTTTGAAGGCGGGTCGGGGGGGTGGTTTGCCAAACGGGGGCAATTAGAGCTGGAAGCTCACTGGGGCTTGCAGCAGATGAGACCCTACCACAAGGGTCTCGTCACAAGCCGCGATGGTTGGGACCATCGCGGCCAGAAGGCCGGCTAAAAAAAAAAAAATGCCGCCCTGATTCAGAGCGAGCGCTCTGAAAGAGCATCCGGCTCTGAATCAGGGCCTATATCTATTAAGTGCAGCCTCTATAAGAGCAGGGTATACTAGCTAAAATAATACATACAAAATGTTAAATGTGAGAGTACAGCCCCCTGTGCGCAGTCTCTGCGCCCACCTCCCCTCTCTGCATGAGGGCTTGGTCTAAACAGCAGGTCAGTGTCTGTAGTGCAGCGTAATGAGGATGGAAAGCAAGGGACTGACCTGCAGCTTGATCCAGAAGTCCAATGTGGCTCCAGAATCACACACAGCCCAGGAGGGAGAGACTGGGGAGTCCTGTCTGCATTCCTTGGTCTGTTTTCCTGTCTCCTGCACTCTCTTCCCTTCCTGGTGACTGGCTTCTCCCTATCACGTGGAAATAATAATGATTATATTGCAGGCTGATGATTTGCAAAGAGCCTAACTTTAGGGAGCATAGGCTGCACATCCCTGGGGACACCTCCTGGTCACCCCCCACACCCCACATACACACTATTGCCAGCACCACTAACACCACCCCACTACTCGCTCCCAGCACCACTAACACCACCCCCACTGCTCCCTCCCAGCACCACTAACACCACCTCCACTACTCCCTCCCAGCACCACTAACACCACCCCCACTAATCCCTCCCAGCACCACTAACACCACCCCCACTACTCCCTCCCAGCACCACTAACGCCACCCGCACTACTCCCTCCCAGCACCACTAATGCCACCCCCACTACTCCCTCCCAACACCACTAACACAACCCCTACTACTCACTCCCAGCACCACTAACGCCACCCCTACTACTTGCTCCCATCACCACTAACACCACCCCCACTACTCGCTCCCAACACCACTAACACCACCCCCACTACTCGCTCCCAGCACCACTAACACCACCCCCACTACTCGCTCCCTGCACCACTAACACCACCCCCACTACTCGCTCCCAGCACCACTAACACCACCCCCACTACTCGCTCCCAGCACCACTAACACCACCTCCACTACTCGCTCCCAGCACCACTAACACCACCCCCACTACTCGCTCCCAGCACCACTAACACCACCCCCACTACTCCCTCCCAGCACCACTAACACAACCCCTACTACTCAATCCCAGCACCACTAATGCCACCCCTACTACTTGCTCCCATCACCACTAACACCACCCCCACTACTCCCTCCCAGCACCACTAACACCACCCCCACTACTCGCTCCCAGCACCACTAACACCACCCCCACTACTCGCTCCAAGCACCACTAACACCACCCCCACTACTCTCTCCCATCACCACTAACGCCACCCCCACTACTCCCTCCCAGCACCACTAGCGCTACCCCCACTACTTGATCCCAGCACCTCTAACACCACCCCCACTACTAGCTCCCAGCACCACTAACACTACCCCCACTACTAGCTCCCAGCACCACTAACACCACCCCCACTACTCGCTCCCAACAACACTAACACCACCCCCACTACTCGCTCCCAGCACCACTAACACCACCCCCACTACTCGCTCCCAGCACCACTAACGCCACCCCCACTACTCACTCCCAGCACCACTAACACCACCCCCACTACTCGCTCCCAGCACCACTAACACCACCCCCACTACTTGCTCCCGGCACCACTAACACCACCTCCACTACTCGCTCCCAGCACCACTAACACCACCCCCACTACTCGCTCCCAGCACCACTAACACCACCCCCATTACTCGCTCCCAGCACCACTAACACCACCCCCCACTACTCTCACCCAGTACCACTAACATCACCCCCACTACTCGCTCCCAGCACCACTAACGCCACCCCCACTACTCCCTCCCAGCACCACTAACGCCACCCCCACTACTCCCTCCCAGCACCACTAACACCATCCCCACTACTCCCTCCCAGCATCACTAACACCATCCCCCACTACTCACACCCAGTACCACTAACACCACCCCCACTACTCACACCCAGCACCTCTAACACCACCCCAACTACTCCCTCCTAGCACCACTAACACCACCCCCACTACTCCCTCCCAGCACCACTAACATCACCCCCACTACTCCCTCCCAGCACCATTAACAAGAACCAACAACCTGCACTACTCACAGCATCATTAAAAACCCGCACCCCATGCCCTGTAATCTCTGCTTCAGTAACAAACCTCCCGCCCCACTCCCAACATCATTAACCTGCCTCCGCCGCTGTCACTCACTATTTTTCTTTAGGGAGGAAGCAGGAGCCAAGGAGCGCCACTCCGTGAATGGTATCTAGCTGATGCTGACACGCTGATGCTGACAGGAGAGATGCGCCCAGACCCAGGCTGCTTTGTGCCCGACGTGGGAGCGTGATGAGATGTCATGACATCACCCTCACGCTCCCATAAGCCCAAGAAGGCTGGAAGGAACAGCAGGAGGCAGCGGAGCCAGAGATGATGTCACACCGCCGAGCAAGTACTTGCTCGGCGCCGCAGTCTGGGTCTGACAGCAATTTATCCCGCTACATAGTGAGTGATGGTGCGACGTACCGGCAGCCAAATACGTCGCACCCAAGCTTGAAACTTTAAAAAAAAAAAAAAATGTTTAGTGCTGGTAGTGGCGGTATGCCATAGCGTTGCATACCGCCACACTTCAAGCACTGTATATATATATATATATATATATATATACACACACATATATATACAGTATATATATATATAGTATATATAATTAGAATGGCAGCATAGCCAGTCCTATTTCTAATAATCAAATCTAGATGTGAAGATTTGAAAAACAGTGTTGTTTGTTTTAATATTAGAAGATATTGGTAAAACTGTAACACAAACAAACAGTAAAATGCAATTTCAATATGCAACTTTTATAATGCAATGTAAACATGAGAAATAATATAACTAACATGTCAGCAGATCTAATAATGGCAGATTTAGGTGGAATTCTTAACATTAATGCTATTCTGAAGAGAGAAATATAAATGTATCTCTATGCTGGAACAATGTGAGAAACAAAGATGGATGTCCCTACAATCCTCTACCCAGGGTGCATTGAGAAATAACTATGGATGCATGAGTAGTTCAGTTATACCCCTTTTACATTAGAGCAAAACCTGGTTATTGCAGGGTCTACCTAGGTCGCAGCTCAGTGTAAATGGGTCCCTGAAAAATAACTAATTATTAGCTACCAGGGTTGGACCCGGGATGGACCTGGGTAATGGTGCAGTGTAAATGGTGCAAGCCGGGTTATCCAACCTGGGTCATGCCTAAAATGAGCTGATTGTTGGCTGTGGAGCAGTCACCTCCCACTTTTTATGACATCACAAGTTGAGCAGGGCTGACCCGGGTTCAGTGTGATTGGGGCTGGCCTGAGAATAACCCAGATCGATGGTGCTGTGTAAATGCTATCTGACCTGGGTCTCACCTGGGTTGGAACCATGTCTGGAAACCCAGGTTGGACCTGAGTTTTGGGTGGAAAAGAGGTATTAAATTGATGCAAGGATGGCTCTTAAATAGAGCTTACACATACTGTAAATAAATGCATATGAAAAACAATGCACAATGGATAACATGACACATGGAAGGTACTTATTTGTTTGGCATAATATTTAATATGTTTTGTGTATATGCTAGTAAATGTTTTCTATCATATCAAATAGAACAGTTAGTTACAGAATACAATATTGCAAAGGCCAGTATAAAATATATATCCAAAGCAGGGTTGTAAATTACTTGATGTATAAGTATGATACTTTGGTATTAAGTATGAGTTTTAAAGTTTCATCACAAGCATTGCTTAAATAAGAACTTTTCTTACTTGCTATTTGAATACCAATATTTATGTTGAAACCAGGAAATATAAGTGACCAGTTTATATGCTAATAAAGAGGTTGCAAAAAAATGATTTAGATCATTAACAGTCTATTTTCTGTATACAGTATAATAAAAGGCCTATTTTTTTTCTTAACTGAAGAGAAACAAATAGGGTAAGTGTTACATGAAGTGTAACAAGTGTTCCTCAAACAGATGCCAGGACATAAGGTTGTCAGTGGGTATTAGGCGGAATTACCATTGAGCTACACAAAATCAACAGGCCAAAACAAAATAACCGGTGTACCCATACTTGCTTTAGGATTAGGGATTTCGACAGTACTGTAATTGCAAATACACTAATTTTCCCTTGATGAAATAAACATATGGTACTGAGAAGAACAGTATTTTTATGGGCAATTATAGGATTACAAATTTGCTTCAATCATATTTTGATTACTGCATGATATCTTACTATTGTTTGTATTACATCTTGAATGCAATAATCATTTTGAAGTACCTATACAAGCTGAGTTTCGCTCTGCCAATATTTTCATTACAAACCTTTGAAATAATTGTAATGAATTCCAGGTGAAATGGTAAATCTGGTTATGTAGCTCAATCAAATCAGTCTAAGGATTGAAATTCTGACCTTGTAAGAGTATGGCCTCAAACACACCAGATATCTGATCACTGTTATAGAGTTGGGATGGTTTTAGATACACAACAAATAATTAAAGGATATTAACCTTGCATACAAAATTGAAAACTAGGTGCTATCATACACAAAAACAATTATGTATGTAAAAAAAAGTACAATAATAGAACAAGCATAGTATACAGTATGTAATAGAAAATCACAACCATCAAAGTACTCTATGAGTTGACACTTAGTATCACACATGGGAATGTGAGTGGCTGGCACCAGATATTTATTAGGGAACAAGTAAGAAAAATTACGTGTGGCCAAGAACAGCTTGGACCTTTTAACTAGGCTCCCTAAATAATCAATGAAGTAAAGGGGGACAGATGATGTTCCAATGCTTCCTCTTTCCTCTGAATGATTAAGAATTTCTCCAAATGGGTAATCCTGTAATATGTGGGAAAATGCAAGTTAATAGTGTGTACCGTAATGATATTCAGATAATGTATAATTGTAAATATATCAACTCACCCTTGATCTGTGCTAAACAAATATTGGTTTGAAATCACACCATTATCCGATGGTGGATGCTCAGGCAATGTTGCTCTCTGTGCAGTCCAGTAATTTTTCTTGGAGCTATCATGGTGAAGATCAATTTGGATCCAATATATTATACGTTACAGACAAAATATAATGTACTCACCCTCAGTTGCATGTACATATGCCTTGGGCATTTATTTATTAACCCAATGTCTGTTGGTATGTAGAGTGATACAAAAATATAATTTGGATAGATGAATATCTGATAGTTTAAACTAAAAATATTATGGGCAAAGTGTAATAGGGTTCAAGTTTTTGTGCTAGTGCAAATTCGCAGTTGCAGCGACTTTGGTGCGAGTTTGTTCAGAAACTCACACTATGTAATAGAGTGTGAGTTTCAAGGTGCCAACATAACTCACATGCAACTTCACGCGAGATTTCTGTCGACGCAGCCTGCAAAAAACATGCAAATTAAAATGCGAGTTACATTATTGTTATTTAAGTGGTCCCCCTGAGTTAAACCTCCCTGGTCCTATATAAGTAGCCCCTCTGCCTTTTTGTCCTTTGATAGGTTTTGGAAGGAGACAGTGTAGGTGTGGGGGAGCTTTGTTTGTAGGTGTGACAGACAGTTTGCAGGATGACATTTAGACTCAGAGTTAGGGGTGAGCAGAGTGAGGAGGAGGATGTGAGAGGGACCCAGCCTGAGTTTGAGGAGGAGGGTTGTGAGGTGCAGGAGGAGTAGGAGAAGGAGGAGGAAGAGCCTGCTGTTTGTGCCCCAGGGACGATGAAAACTGGGCAGAATGTCCAGTTTACATATGAAGACAACTGTGTACTGCTGCATGCAATTGTGCCAGAGCATGGTTGACTCCTAAGACTGGAGTACATCTCACATCCCAGTCTCACAAGAAGGAAGGGACAGGGTTGTGAGCAGGGCATGTGCGATGCCATGAGTGCCATGAGATCTTGCAAGTGCTCACAAAAAATTGCAGGAATCGCGCGTCCTCAAGGCAAAACTGGCAGAGGAGTGGCAGGTGTATCGCAAGCAGCTCCAATCCACTATATAGCCTAAGAGAAGGAGCTCAAGCAGGTAATATGACCTGATATCCTAACTGGCACCTATATAGAGGACACCAACCATCCACCATCACAATACCGACTTGGTGAGTAACCAAACATATTTTTGCATTTTAACTGTACCAACCTAATTCAGTTCATCTTTAGTGTTAGACACTTTTTTTTGGTTAGATAAACGGTTACTGATTACATGCCACAAAATGTAATCTCAAGATCCTGATGAGTGTGATGAACCCTAGCAGAGAAACTGCCATTTGCAAATGTGTACAATGTTCACCCAATATTTTTTTCCTCAGCTGCACAACAAAAGAAGGCTTATGGCAAGGCTCCGGCTAAAAGGTTATGTCCTCAAACAGAAGAGGATGAGGCTGGTGAGTCCAAAACAACTACAAAACAAAGAAAAGTACAATCAGCCCATAGATCAGCAGGATTCTGCAATACATCTACATAGTCATTAACACTGTGACATTTAGCCCTTCATCCATTAAACAATGTATTGGGGCCAAAAACATATATAGCCTAATGGTTAGACGGCACTGATATGTAAACTACAAAAATGCAAGATTACAATCCAGAAATACATTAAAATGCATACTTATATTGTGGTGAATTCAATAGCCTAATGGAGTCACTACTGAATCCACCTGTGCACAAGCATGGATATTCATAGGACATGCATTGTTAGGAGGGCCAAATTATTAGGGACAGTGTATTTTGTTTTTTATAAGTATGAATCCTTAACATTAATATCCACTTTTTAGGTCCTTCTTGTCCACTACCATTAAGACCGGTCATCACTGAGGAGTTCTCCAATCAGGATGACATCATCCTGATGCTGGTGGATCCTGTTGAGCCTGCAGAGGACACTGCAGCAGGCTTCATTATGGAGAAATAAGAACAGCAGCAGGCCTGCAACAGCCCACAACCACATCTCAACCCACCCCGACTGTTAAAGAGATGGCACAGTCTTTAGAGAACTTTTACTAAATCCAAACACTCCAAATGAATACCATCAGCAGTCAGCTGCATAAATTAACAAACTTAACAAGAGTGGCACAGGGCACAAGAACCAGAATGGCCCATAACATTGATATGTGCATTCTAGAGATTAGCCAGGCAAACAGAGGCACTTATCAGCCTACAAAGGGAGCTTGTGAGCCAAAGGGACACATTGATAGATCTCACCACATTGATCAGTGGCGCCCCTCCCTGCAGTGTCAACCAGTGTCAGCCGTGCACCACCGAAAAGGGGACATGACCACGCAAGAAGGAGCGTGGCCATGCGGCCCAAACACCCGTGCCTATTACTTGGGGGGAAGGGGGGGTGGAGGAGGTTCCCACAGCGGCAGGAGCCGATTGCTGCACTTAATGTTACAGTGCAGCATCCGGCTCCTGTCAGTGAGGGGAGGCCTGCACCTTGGTGTCACCCCTCGGTGGGTGACACCCAGGTGCAGAACACACCCCCCTTGTGATGCCACTGACATCGACTACTAGCATTCAAACAACAACCCCAACAACCTCAATACCAACCAGTCCTCCAAGGCGCAGTGTGCACATATGTGGTAGCCTGACTAAAGGGCTAGGTAGGGGCAGAGGTAGCACAGGCCTAAAGAAACAAATGTTTTATTTCCCTATGTTACAATTTACATATTTTTGTAAAACTTTTGTTAACTTTCCTGACTTCATAAAATTTGTTGGATTGAATATTTAAGATAATTTAATTAATGCTAATGGTCTTCTTATGTGTTAGTATGATGCTTTACAGTAATTTGCCACATTGCATTTGCCAAGCCTGAAGCAGGTCTATTATTTTGCTTGTTATTTTTTACTAGTTTTGTGTGAGTTTAAAACTTGCTGCCTATTACATTCTGTGAGTTGTATGTTTTTAATGGGAAACATCTGCATGGCAAGTTTGGCCCATGCAAGAAGTGGAAAAGATCAATTTAATGTAATAAAATAATAGAGACAACAAAACAATTGTATACATGTAAAAACAAAATCATAAAAAATATAAAATAATCTAAAACAAAAGCAATATACAGAGGGGACAAGTAGATAATGCCAGTATTCAGCAGCCTGTTTAGCAGAACCTGTGTCTGAGGATTGTACAGTTTATAATTATTATTATTATTATTATTATTATTATTATTATTATTAGTAGTAGTAGTAGTAAATCATGTTCTGGCTGTAAAATCTCAAAAAATGAAAGAAATATAGAGAAGGCATAAGCAGATAATACCAGCATGCAGCAACATGTTTTGCAGAACCTATGGGCTAAATGTAAAAGCCTGTGAGCCAACGTCGCTGTGGGAATACATGCGAGTATGCCGAGCTGGTTTAGCCTTTAACATGCTTTTTGCTTTAAAAATGCTGGCATACTCGCATGTATTCCTGTCTCTTTGTCTGAGGATAGTGCAGTATATTAATATTAATATTATTCTTATTATTATTATTATTAATAAATTATGTTCTGGCTGTGACATCTGCTGCTTGTGATGTGACTATACACAAAGTACAAATAAAGGACTTTTAGGGCCTGATTCGTTACGGGTCGCTATTGCGATCACGGTTGCGATTATGCACGCATGTCTGCTGCGAATATATGCTAATGAATGCAATCGCAAATCCATCGCACAGCCACCAGCATAGAGACACCCACTACTGCCCACTACCGCTATCTCACATCTGTAATACCTTGCAGTCCTGGGTATACATCGGTAACATTGAGTAACATTTACAGCAGGTCTGACCTTACTCAGAAATTTCTAACCTCATCACAGGCAGTGAGTACACAAGCTGCATATGCCGTCACAGTGGCTAATTTATGCACGCCCATGCAATGGCGTTCAAATGGACTGGCACGCTTGTGTTTCTCCGACCACTTCCCCATCACCACCCCCAAATGCTGACATTCATTCACTCACTCTGCGATGGCTTTGTATCTGCGTGAGTGATCTCAGTGCAATTGCAATGCTAACTCACTCACATGCACTGTGACGCATTCACAGTAATTCTGTAATTTGCAATCCCTTACTTCACTTAAACTAAAAGGGAAGGGGTATAAAATTCAGAACTTCATCGTTTGTCATAACCAAAAGTGATTTATCTGCTAGAGTGTGAATATGGTATTGTTTATGTGTGCTGCACGTCATGACCTTTAAAGAATAGATTGTGTGAGCATTTAATGGAATATTAAGAAAAGAATGGAAATTCACTCAGTCCCAGCCCACTTCAAATAAAAACATCAGTGCTTAATTATTTTTATGGGAATACCTAAGTGTTATAATACTTTTAGGAAACAGACCAATTTTATTTAGAGATGAGCAGGTTCGGATTTCAGAGATCCAAGCCACCCGAATTTAGCAGATCCAAGTCTGATCCAAGCCGGCTCGGACGTTCCCGCCTTACTCGGATCTCTCAAATCGAGGCAAAACCATAGAGACGAAATCTCACGGTTTGTGAGCTTTCGTCTCTATGATCAATGTAGTATATTAGGGACCACGTGACGGACGCCATTTCACTCCGGCTGTGGAGACTGAACAAGGAGCAAAACCATCAACCAATTGCGTGTGTCTGCATCTGTGCATTCCTTGCTGAATCAGGTCCTTTGGTCCCTTTTCCTATATGCATTTTCTGATAAGTATCAGTGTGTTTTCACCAACAAGAAGATAATTACTAACTGCTTAGGGGCTTATTTACATTTGATTGTAAATCAATTTTATGACACGCCTCTCAGATGTAACAGCACACGTTCACTTTACCACAGCGCTCATAGGTGCTGATTTCACAATCCTTCTGAAATGCTTTTTCAAAAGTAGGCAAGTATGACATACACTGATGCACATTCTGTGCCTCTCATACACACTGACACACACTCTGTGCCTCTCACACTGATACACATTCTGTATCTCTCACACACACTGATGCACACTCTGTGCCACTCACACACTGACACTAGGGATGTGCGCCAACCCCTGTGGTTTGGTTTTGGTTTTGGATCTGTATCTCCTCAGGTTTTGGATCTGGATTTGGTTTTTCCAAAACTGCCCTTGCATGTTTTAGTTTTGGTTTTGAATCTGTATTTTTTTTTTAAAATTTATAAAAACAGCTAAAATCATATCATTTGGGTTTTTTGTTCCTACACTAGTATTAACCTCAAGAACATTAATTTCCACTTGCTTCCAGTCAATTTTGACCAACTCACAGCTAACAATATTATTTTCATCCGGTTTAGGCCCAAAATTTGCACCAAGCTAGCTGGCTGACTAAGGTAAGTGGCAGCAGTGGGTGACACAAACATGAGATAGTTCAACTTCCAACATGGTAGATAAGGAAACATATGTTTTCATTAATCAAGAGGCCTGAGGGAGTTGGAGTATGTTAGTAGTTGAAGGCAGGGACAGGAAGGGTTGATTGGTAGTAAATTTTATTTCATATTTGATTACAAAGCAAATTTATGAGGGAGGAGGTGAGAGCATAGGTGAACAATATGTCCCATGTTTTGCCCACAAAATCAACTTGGTGGTTCAGAATATTTTTTTAAAATTAAAGGGGCATGCAGGAGATGCTGTCTGTGGCCATAAAGATTTCTGGACATTTTTGGCATTCAGCAACCACATGTCAAAGACTGCAGCAGCAGTGGCAGTTCAACTTCCAACATGGCACATCAGGAAACAAATGTTTTTATTATTCAAGAGGCCTAAGGGAGTTGGAGTATGTATGTAGTTGAAGGCAGGGAAAAGAAGATAAGTAGTAAATTTAATTTAATTTTTTAATTCCGAAACAAATTCATGAGAGAGGAGGGGAGGGGAGGAGGGAAGGTATTTACAAAAAATATTTAAATCACTCACATCAGTCCTTGCCCCCAGAAGAATCCTTGAGCACTATGTCTGCTGCTGCTGGGAGGGGATTTTCATTCGAGAAGGGGACCAGGAAGACTACTAGTAGTGCTTTAAAAAACAAATGACTGTTAAACAATCCTTTGCAAGGGGGAGCAAGTATGACAGCAGTCATCCAGTTGCATAGCAGATCACTGACGCCATGACAGCTATGCTGGTATTAGATGTGCGTCCAATATCCACCAATAATGCAGTGGGTTTTAGACAGTTAATTGAGGTCCTGTGTTTTCGCCAACCAAATCCCATCAAGATTCCACTTCACTTGAAATGCAATTCCCAACCTGTACAGGGACGTTAAAATAAATTTCATTAGTGGCCTCCAAAATGCTGTTGTACCCACTGTCCACTTAACCACAGATATGTGGACAAGCTGAACAAAGCAAATGCAAGATTTAAGATATAAGGTTTAAGTCATAAGTTTTATTCTTCTTCTCAATGGACACAGATCTGAAAAGATGCAAAGAGCTGTTGGTAAGCAAATTGTCAACAAAAGACCAACTGGTGATACAGATGAGTCAACACAAAACACAAAAACTTTTTGGATGGATGTGCTGAAGATGACGTAACAGGGAGAAGATTCCTAGATGGCTAAGGTTCCCACCCTTTACTTACTCTGGCTTTACAATGGGTACAGATGACTTGACAATTGTTGTCCAGATTTGGGTAGAAATAATTCCACACATAAAAAGTGGATTTTTTTGTCATGTACTCATGCATGACAATGGGCTTTTCCTTATCATGGGCAATAACTGTTTCTCACAAGATTATTTATGAATAAGGATAACACACTGCGATACAACTTACAGTGTCACAAGTTTTTTTATGAATGAGAAAAGAATAACACACTGCGCTAACACTTAATGTCACAAGATTTGTTATGAATAAGAAAAGAATAACACACTGCACTACCACTTAGTGTCACAAGATTTTTTATGAATAAGAATAGAATAACATTGCGTTACCACTTCGTGCCACAAGATTTTTTAATAAATAAGAAAAGAATAACACACTGCGCTGCCACTTACAGTGATGTCATTATGTTTTATATATAACGCATGTTATTTAGCACTTTGTTGTGGTCTTGTAGTCGGCATGTAGACTAATAATTTATTCCTGATTGAGGAATGAAGTGAAAAGTTGAATATTAGACTGAGCTACCACTTACAGTGTCACAAGATTTTTTTATGAGTAAAACACTGCACTACCACTTACAGTGTCACAAGATTTGTTATGAACAAGAATAACACACTGTGCTATGACTTATAATGTCATAAAACATGGACAATAAACTGCGGTCTGGCTGGCAGTGTCACCAGACAATAATAGCGCAGCTAAGTTACTAATGCACACACACACACACCCAAAAAAAGCATTTTTATTTTTTTTTCAAACTGGGGAAGAGCACCCCTGAATTAAGCAGCAACCCCTTCATGAAGAACATCTATAGCATCCCTTCTTAATCGACAACAAAGCACCCCTGCCGAGAGCGGACTAACCACCTGCAGTACAGTGTCACAAATATGTGGATGATAAAATGCAGTCTGGCCGGCAGTGTCACTAATCAATGGTAGCTCAGCTAAGTTGCTAATGCACACACACACAAAAAAAATATCTTTTTAATTTCACTTTAATGGTAACAGGACCCCTTTATTAAGGACAAAAATGCACCCCTGTCGTGTATGGATAGACAACCTGCAAATTCTCAAATACGTGGACAATAAACTGCTGCAGTTTCACCAAACAATTATAACATAGTTAAGTTGCTAACACACACATAAAAAAAGAAAGAAAATAAGTACTTTTATTTTTTTTATACTGGGGAGGAGCACCCCTAATTGACAGAGCACCCCCCCTGGACAACACAGCACCCCTTTATGGACTGCAGCCCTAGCCTGATGGACAAAAACACTGCAGCAGCCATAGTTAATTGACAGGACAAGAGTCACAGTGCAGCACCCACTGAAGGAAGCCCCCTATATATATTGCAGCCTAAGCCTCTTTATGGACAACACAGCAGCAGCCTTCAGCCCAAGACCCCGACTGGACACACACACTGACAGTGACTGACTACACATCTACTAGCTTCTCTCTTCATAGCCAGAGTGGAAATGGCACCAATTGTGTGGACCTTTATAGTTTCCAAAACCCACGAGGATGCGACAGCGGGAGGATGACACATTTTGCCATGTTTTTGATTCCGAGTCAGATGGGAAAACCTGAGCCAGACTCGGCCTCGCCTCCGAATACAAAGTTCAGGTGGGTCTGGTTCTCAGGGAACCAGATCCGCTCATCTCTAGGGCTGCCCCTTTTGTTTTGGTATTGGTTTTGGATCTGTATTTCCTTCGTGTTTTGGATCTGAATTTGGTTTTGACAAAATTGTCCTTGCATGTTTTGATTTTGGATTTGTAATTTATTCAAAAAAATCATAAAAACAGCTAAATTCACATTATTTGGGCCTTTTTGTTCCTACAGTATTATTAACCTCAATAACATTATTTCCACTCATTTCCAGTTAATTTTGACCACCTCACAGCTCAAAATATTGATTTTATCCAGTTTAATTTGCACCACGCTAGCTGGCTGACTAAGCTAAGTGGCAGCATTGGGCGGCACAAACACGTAGCAGTTCAACTTCAAACATGGCACATAAGGAAACATATGTTTTCATTAATCAAGAGGCCTGAGGGAGATGGAGTATGTATTTAGTTAAAGGCAG
Source organism: Taudactylus pleione (assembly GCA_031769625.1). Lineage (NCBI taxonomy): Eukaryota > Metazoa > Chordata > Amphibia > Anura > Myobatrachidae > Taudactylus > Taudactylus pleione. The sequence continues at coordinate 779,093 of JAUIMM010000390.1, forward strand.
GGAAATTAAAGGTTGATTCATAGTAACTTTAATTAAAATTTTTGATTCCAAAGAAAATTTATGAGGGAGGGAGGAGGGGAGTCATTTTCAATGAATATTTGACTCATTCACATCAGTTCTTGCCCCCAGTTGAGCTCTTGTGGTGGTCCAGTATTTTTTTTAATGAAAGGGGCATGCAGGAGATGCTGTCTGTAGCAGCACACAAAATGAAAGCTCAGAACAGGAAGGGGGCAGAGGGATTTTTAAAGTCTGGTACTAAACATCTGTTATCATTGTACTTCTGGGATTATGGATGGGAAGGCTGGGAGGGGAGGAGAGAGAACATCTCCAGATACCATCACAATATAGCCTTTCCATTTGGTGTTTGAGTTGCATCTGACCAAACATGGCTGTTATGATCCAGGAAAACCAAGCACACCAGGTTGGTATCTACAAATCAAGGTTGAAAAATTGTATTTTGAGTAAAAAAAAGAGTATTTTACAAGTATACCTATTTGTGATTTTAATGGAAATAAATACAGTATGACAATATAAAATAAAAAGTAAGCATCAGAGCAGCAGCACAAAAGCATAGCAATTTAAAAAAATATAGGACATCTATTAAACTTTTGCAACACAGCAGTGGCAGCCAGAATGGCAGTTTCATAAACTATAAAATTAAAAATGTCAGTCAGCAATGCCCCAAACAGGACATAATGCTAAGAAAAGAGGTGCAAGATGGAATTGTCCTTGGGCCCTTCCACCCACCCTTTATGTTCTATATAGGACATGCACAGTTTAACAAATCAATCACTTCAGCAACAGGGACTGTTAATTGTGGCTGAAGCGATTGGTTTGTTTGGACTCCCACAAAACAAGCTACCAATGGGCACCTGGCATTGCTGGCAATTATCTCTCCTTGCACAAACTGGCTTTACAGAGGCAAGATGTAGTCGCCATCATCATCCAATTCCTCACCCTCATCAGTGTGTACATCACTTCACACAATATTAATTTGTCCCCGCTAGAATCCACCATTACAGCCTCAGGTGCCTCTGTAATTTTGAATGTAATTGGCGGTAAAGGTCGTCCTTGTGAAATTTGGAGTTCATTTTAATGAACATCATCTTTTTCCACATTTTGAGGAAGAAGCCTCCTATGCCGATCTCTGACAAGGTTCCCAGCTGTGCTGAAAACTCTTTCTGAGTACACACTGGAGGGTGGGCAGTTCAAGTAAAGCAAAGTCAGTTTGTGCTAGGGTCTCTAAATTGCATTTTTATCTTGCCAGTAGTGAAGTGGACTTTCTGACATGCTTATTTGGATGCTATCATTATAATAGTCCTCAACCATTCTTTGAATGGTGACCATATCAGATGGAGTCACGGTAGAGGTCTCATTAATTGTAGGCAATTCTTTTAGACATAACCAGATGTCAAAACTTGGTTATATTAACTCATCTGCATCACCAGCGGGTCTTTTCTTGGGAAAGTTTAGTTTTTCCCTGGCAGCTGCACTTCCTGGAGAAACTGAAGGAGGAGCTATCGCTGCATAACATGCTGCTTGAGCTGACAATTTGCTTACTGAAAGCTCTTTGCATCTCTTCAGATCTGTCTCTATTGGGAAGAAAGACACAATGTATGAATTAAACCTGGGATTGAGCATGGTCGCCAAAATGTGTTGCTCCAATTGGAAAATCCAGACAACCCTTGGATCCTTGCAAAGCAAATAAAGGACTTGATCTACAAGTCCAATATGCTTCAGCTCCTCCTTCAGTTTATCAAGCTGCTTTTCCAACAGTTTAATGAGGGGAATTACCTGACTCAAGCTGGCAGTGTCTAAACTCACTTCATAGGGTTTCAGCAATCTGCACAACATGGAAAGTATTTTCCACTTAGCTTGAGTAAGGTACAGTCCTCCTTCTCTTCCTATATCATACATTGTTGTGTAGCTTTGAATGGCTTTTTGCTGTTCCTCCATCCACTAAAGCATATAAAGGGAGGAGTTCCACCTCATAACTGCCTCTTGCTTCAGCTGATGACAGGGCAAATTCAACATTTCTTGAAGGTGCTGCAATTTTCTAAATGCACCTGCTGAATGCACACCAAGCTGTAATGCTTTTGCAATATTGGTGGCGATATCAGAAATCACTAATTCTGAGGAGAGTCCAAGCGGGGTAAGCCATTTTGCAATGACTTTCCTGAGTTTTTCTAAGAGGTTGTTAGCAGTATGTCTCTTAGTAAAACCAGTTATACACAAAGTAGCCTGCCTCTGAATAAGTTGCTTTTTCTTAGATGCTGCTGCTGTTGGTGCCATTGAAGGCAATACACCCACCCAGTGGGGTGTTACAGTAATGTAATCTTGCATTTACCCTTTTCCACATATCTGTGCATAAGTGGACATTGGGTACAATGGCAATTTGGTGGACACTAATCAAGTTTTTTTTAGCGTCCCAGTACAAGCTGGGAATTGCTTTTCTAGTGATGTGGAACTTAGATTGGATTTGGTAGCGGGGACAGAGGACTTAAATTAACTATCTAAAACCCACTGCACTAATGGTGGATATTGGACACTTATCTAATATGTGCATAGATGTTAGGGTGTCAGTGATGTGCTGTGCAACTGGGTGACTGCTGTCATTCTTGCTCCCCCTTGCAAAGGATTGTTTAACAGTCAATTGTTTTTTAGAACTACTACTGGTAGTCTTCCTGGTCCCCTTCTGGGATGAAGATCCACTCCCAGCAATAGCAGTCATAGCACTCAAGGATTCTTCTAAGGTATCCAGGATAGGGAAGGACTAAGTCAGCTTGATCAAATTGGATGCAGGACTACTTCCGATCATGATTGAGGATATTGTTGATACAGGTGTTGGTGGTGAAGATGCCAGGTGCTTGGATCTAGCAGATAGAAGGGAGGTAGCTGATGCTGGACTGCTTGTTGTTACTTTTATAGCCAAAGTTTCAGAATTTTGGAAACACTTTTGATGGATGAAGAGAAAGCGATGGAACACCTAGCGCATATAACACCCTAGTTAATCAGACAATAGATATATGAGTTGTATCAATTAATCATTCAATCAATTTACATGTACACATGTAAATTGATTGAATGATTAATTGATACAACTCATATATCTATTGTCTGATTAACTAGGGTGTTAAATGCGCTAGGTGTTCTCTCTCTTTCTCTTCACCACATATATGTATACATATAAGTGAGGATTTGTAGTGCCCTCACTTATGCCGAGCTGCAATAACCCCAATCAGATAGTAGTGGATTAGCGCATCCCTTCCCCCTCTTTATATACCACTTTTGATGGAAGCACTGTAGATGGCATAACAGGGAAGAGGTTCCTAGATGGTTAGGATACCTACCTTTACTTACTCTGGCATGGCAACAGGTACAGATGGCTTGACAATTGTTGTCCAGATTTGGATAGAAACAATTTCACAAATAAGAAGTGGATTTTTGTGTTTTAGGCCCATGAATGACAATGGGCATTTCCTAATCATGGGCAACAACTGTCTCCACTGGTGCCTGACTTACACAAACAACATCCTCATCATCAGCATCCTCATCATCAACATCCTTATTAGTGTCAGCTATACAAATATCCTCCTTATCCTGGTGCACTTTCACAGAAGCATCCTCAATTTCTTTGTTAGCATGTTGACTTGTTCTGCTCATCCACACATTTGCAGAGTGCACACAAGTGGTGGAAGGATTCTCCACTTCGAGTACAGTTTTGGAAAGGTCAGGCTAACATATGGCACCTGCTGACACAATTAGACTCTCCTAAGGGATTTGTGACATTTCTGAGTGCACAGTTGGTTCCTGTGCCTTAATGATTTTATTTTTTTTTAAACTTCTTCAGGGAGAAGGGCTTACATCATCATAAGAGGCAGAACCACCAGTCATAAATAAAGGCCAAGGCATTAGCCTTTCCTTACAACTTCGTGTGGTGAAAGGCATATTGCCAATTGTATGTCTTTCTGCAGCTTACTTTCCCTTTGATGTTTTTATCTTTACCAATGTAAAAGATTGTTTCTTTGATTTTAGATGCCCTGAATTAAGCCCTGCATGCCCTTGGGCATTGGCTTTAGTAGATGACATAGATGGACTAATATTTTTTTATGAGTAAAACACTGTGCTGCCACTTACAGTATCACAAGAATTTTTATGAATAAGAATAACACACTGTGCTACAACTTGTACTGTCACAATACTGCATATGGATGATAAACTGTGGTCTAGCCATCAGTGTCACCAAACAATAACAGCATAGCTACACACACAAAAAAAACTGAAAAAAAAGATTATTTTTCTTTTTACATTTTTTGTGCAATGCTAATTTTATTTAACTTTTTTTTTTACACTGGGGAAGAGCACTCCTGGATGAGGCAGCAGCCCCTTGATGAACAATACAGCACCCATTTATGGACAACAAAACACCACTGTGGAGTGCAGATGGAAAACCTGCAGAATCACAAATACGTGGATGATAAACTGCGGTCTGACCGTCAGTGTCACCAAACAATAATATTGTAGCTAGCACAAACAAAAAAATAAGATCTTTTAATTTTTTGTGGAATGATAATTTTAATAAACTTTTTATTTTTTTACACTGGGTAAGAGCACCCCTGGATTGACAAAGCACCCCTGGACAACAGAGCACACCTTTATGTACTGCAGCCCTAGCCCCTTGATGGACAGGACAACACAGCAGCACCCCTTTATGTACTGCAGCCCCCCTTTATGTACTGCAGCCCCAGGCCCTTTATGGACAACACAGCTGCAGCACTTTATGTAATTCAGCCCCTTAGTTTACAGGACAACAGTGACACAGCAACAGCACCCCCACACTTTAAGTACTGCAGCCCCAGTTCCTTTACGTACAACACAGCAGCAGCCCTTTATTTACTGCATCCGCCCCAGCCCCCAGATTGACAGGACAACAGTGACACAGCAGTACCCTCCCTTTATGTACTTCAGCCCCAGTCCAACAACACTGCACCCTTGAAGAGACAGAGCACCACAGAGGACGTCTGTTCTCTGTACACTATTCAGAGCTGGAGTGAAAATGGCACAGATCACCGGGACCTTTATAGAATTCAAAACCTGTGAGAATCCGACAGCGGGGTGATGACGTTTTGGATTCGGAGTTAGGTGGGAAAACCGGAGTTGTACTCAGATCCCCTATGTTCAGGTGGGTTCAGTTATCAGAGAACCGGACCTGCTCATCATTAACTGACACACACCCTATGCCACTCACATACCCTGATGTACATTCTAAGCCTCTCACCACACTGTGAGGGAGATACATCAAACCTTTCAGAGAGATAAAGTTTAGGTTTTGAACATATCAACCAATCGGCTTCTAACAGTCATTTCCTAGAGTGTGCAAAATTATCATGTATTTATTGTAGCACAATCTAGGAAATGGCAGTTAGAAGCTGATTACTCGCTATGTTCAACTTCTTCACATTCTCTCTCTCAAAGGTTTGACACATCTCCACCACACCACCACAGTGTCTCTCTTACACACACTCAAACACTATGCCTCTCTCATGCACACTATGTATCTCACACACTCTGGGCAAAATTTACTAAGCGGCGTGTTCTAAACCTCGGCGGTTTGGTGGTAGTTTGGCAGCGGTTTTGCAATCCGCAGATTAACTAAGCCTAAAATCGCTGCAAAACAGCAGTCAAAGCAAATTTTAGAATAGAATATTACAGGGCTGTCACTTAGAAACCTCTGCCAAACTGCCACCAAACCCCCGAGGTTTAGAACCCAGCACTTGGTAAATTTTGCCCACTGTGCCTCTCACACATGTGCACTGCACCTCTCTATTTTGCACACACTGTGCCTGTCACACAGTGTGTTATACTGACATTAACTTTTTCCTGTATAGTGCCTGCAGTTTCCCCTCCATGGTCTGACAGCCAGACAACCACCTATTTTTCTCCACCATCTTCCTTTCCCAGCAGTTAGTGTATGTGGGGTATTTGTCTGTGCTCCAATTGGCTGAGTACTAAGATGGAGGTGTCATACAACCAATCAGAGCACAGCAAACACTGCTGAGGAATTTCTGCACTAATCAGGAAACTCCTCAGCATTACACAGCAGCAGAGTAGTAGTAATGAAATGGAGAGGTGATTTTATTTTATCTTTAAAAAAAACTACTGGGCCACCTAGCCAAGCCAATAGGGACCAGATTGTCCCTGCATAGTCTCCTCCCCCTAATGATGGTGGGGGCAGTTCTGAGGCAGGAGGTTACACTGCAGATTTACCTGGACCCTTACCAGCCCCATCTGACCCTGGATAGATTAGATCAGGGCCAGACTGACAGTTAAGACAAATGATGGGCCAGCCACCCCATCACAGTCTTTCCATGATCGGCACGCTGATATGTGCGTTTTTGCTCAGCAACCCCTGTCCCTTGGCCCCTATGGGGAAGGATATGTGTATCTTTAATGATAACTTTCATTTTAATCCCCTTATATTTTAAACACACATTGGCTCAGCCCTCCATAAGGGTACTTAATCTCACCTCACAACTAACAAAGTATTGCAGTCAGACCCTTTACACTGGATATATTTGCTCCTGTACAATAAGTTTTTTACTTTTAACTATATGCAAGCTAACTGTAATTCTTGTTTTATACCACTACAGCTCAGCAAATCTATATAATGTGCAGATGCAGGCTAGTAGGAGGTACTGAGTCAATTACTTTTCCACTACTAGCCTGCAGCTACACACTACATAGAACTGTTATGCTACAGTGGTCTAAGCTAAGACTTACAATAAGCATGCAAGTACGTAGTTAGAATTGCAAATTTTCTTCACAGGATCAAATAGATCATGTCTGAAGTAGGGGTGTGCACTGGCCACTTTTCGTGTTTTGTGTTTTGGTTTTGGATCTGGATCATTCTTCATGTTTTGGATCTGGATTGGTTTTGCCAAAACCACCCTTCCGTGTTTTGGGTTCTGGGTTTTGTGTTTTGGACCTGTATTTTTTTTTTAAAAAGCATAAAAACAGCTAAAATCACAGAATGTGTTGGTTTTTCTGCTCCTATGCTATTATTAACCTCAATAACCTTAATTTCCACTAATTTCCAGTCTATTCTGGACACTGAACACCTCACAATAGTGTTTTTATGTCCAAAAGGTTGCACCGAGGTAGCTGGATGACTATGCTAAGCGACACGAGTGGGCGGCACAAACACATGACCCATCTAAGAGTGATACTGCAGTGGCAGACAGGATGGCAGTTTGAAAAACTAGGCCCCAAACTGTACATAATGCAAAGAAAAAAAAGAGGTGCAAGATGGAATTGTCCTTGGGCCCTCCCACCCACCCTTATGTTGTATAAACAGGACATGCACACTTTAACAAAGCAATCATTTCAGCACCAGGGTCTGCCACACAACTGTGGCTGAAATGATTGGTTCGTTTGGGCCCCCACAAAACAAGCTGGCAATTAATCTGTCCCTGTACAAACTGGCTCTACGGAGGCAAGATGTCTTCCTCATCTTCCTCATCCACCGATTCCTCACCCTCTTCAGTGTTGTGTACATCCTCATCCTCACAGAGTATTAACTCGTCCCAAATGGAATCCACCACCACAGGTCCCTCTGTATGTTCTGGAGGCTGGTCTCCCTGGAAAAGTTGATAATTCATTTTTATGAACACCATCTTCTCCAAATTTTGTGGAAGCAACCTCCTACGCCTTTTGCTGACAAGGTTCCCGGCTGCACTAAACACTCTTTCAGAGTACACACTGGAGGGGGGGCAACTCAGGTAAAATAGAGCCAGTTTGTACAGGGGCCGCCAAATTGCCTCTTTTTCCTGCCAGTACAGGTATGGACTGTCTGCCATGCCTACTTGGATGCTGTCACCGATGTAATCCTCCACCATTCTGTCAATGGTGACAGTATCATATGTAGTGACAGTAGACATGTCAGAAATTGTTGCCAGGTCCTTCAGTCCGGACCAGATGTCCAAACTTGGTTCTGCCTGCCCTGCATCACTGCCAGCAGGTTGATTAGGATACCTAAGTTTTTTCCTGGCAGCCCCAGTTGCGGGAAAAAATGAAGAAGGCGCTGTTGATGTGTCACGTTCCGCTTCAGCTGACAGTGTGTTCACCAGCAGGTCATTACAACTCTGCAGGTTTGTGTCAGCGGGAAAGAGAGACACCACATAGGCTTTAAACCTAGGATCGAGCATGGTGGCCAAAATGTAGTGGTCTGATTTCAACAGATTGACCAACCTGGAATCCTGGCAAAGCGAATGAAGGGCTTCATCCACAAGTCCCACATGCCGAGCGGAATCGCTCCATCTTTGCTCCTCCTTCACTTTCTCCAGCTGATTCTGCAAAAGCCTGATGAGGGGAATGACCTGACTCAAGCTGGCAGTGTCTGAACTGACTTCACGTGTGGCAAGTTCGAAGGGCTGGAGAACCTTGCACAACACGGAAATCATTCTCCACTGCGCTTGAGTCAGGTGCATACCCCCTCCTTTGCCTATGTCATAGGTGGATGTATAGGCTTGAATGGCCTTTTGCTGTTCCTCCATCATCTGAAGCATATAGAGGGTTGAGTTCCACCGCGTCACAACCTCTTGCTTCAGGTGATGGCGGGGCAGGTTCAAGACTGTTTGCTGGCACTTCAGTCTTCGGCACGCAGTCGCTGAATGGCGAAAGTGGCCAGAAATTTTTCGGGCCACCCAAAGCCTCTCCTGCACGCCCCTGTCGCTTTTCAGAAAATTCTGCACCACCAAGTTTATTGTGTGAGCAAAACATGGGACATGCTGGAATTTGCCCAGATGTAATGCCTGCACAATATTGGTGGTATTGTCAGATATCACAAATCCCCAGGAGAGTCTAAGTGGGGTAAGCCACTGGGCGATGATTTCCCTCAGTTTCTCTAAGAGGTTGTCGGCGGTGTGCCTCTTACTGAAACCGGTGATATACAGCGTAGCCTGCCTTGGAACGAGCTGGCAATTCTGAGATGCTGCTACTGGTGACGCTGCTGCTGTTGCTACGTAAGGTGATATATCTACCCAGTGGGCTGTCACAGTCATATAGTCCTTAGTCTGCCCTGTTCCACTTGTCCACATGTCCGTGGATAAGTGGACATTGGGTACAACGGCATTTTTCAGGACACTGAGGACACTTTTTCTGACGTTTCTGTACAGTCTCGGTATCGCCTGCCTAGTGAAGTGGAATCTAGATGGGATTTGGAACCGGGGACACACTACCTCCATCAATTGTCTAAATCCCACTGCACTAATGGCGGATACCGGATGCACGTCTAACACCAACATACCAGTCAAGGCCTCAGTTATACGTTTTGCTTCAGAATGAATGCTGTCGTACTTCATCCTCCTCGCTAAGGACTGTTGGAGGGTCAATTGTTTAGTAAAAGTTGTGGTGTTCCTACTTCCTCTCTGGGATGATGAACGACTCCCAGCAACAGCAACAGCAGCAGCGGCAGCAGGAGGCGTAGCAATGCAGGATCCTCCGGAGGAATCCCGGATAGGAGAGTCAGTCATGCCAGTGACATGGCCTGCAGGACTACATCCGATCCTGACTAAGGAGGAAATTGACGAGGAGGTAGTTGACGGTGTGGTTTGCAGGTGCTTGGATTCAACAGGACAACGGGATTTAGGTGTCCCTGGACTGCTTACGGTCTTAGCCAAAGTTTCTGAACTTGACAGTAACTTTTTATGAACGCGCTGCAGGTGCCGTATAAGGGAGGATGTTTCTAGGTGGTTAATGTCCCTACCCCTACTTATTCCACCTTTACATATGGTACATATGGCAAGACAGTTGTTGTCCGGATTTGGATAGAAATATTGCCAGACCAAAGAGGTGGAATGTTTGGTCTTCTGCCCAGGCATGACCGTGATGGGCTTTTTCATCCCACAGACAACAACTGTCTCCCCCGGAGCCTGATTTAAACAAACCGCTTCACCATCAGAATCCTCCTCGCCAACTTCCTCCTCAGCGCCAGCTACACCAGTATCCTCATCCTGTTGTACTTCAACAGTGACATCTTCAATTTGCATATCAGCAAGTGGACTGTGGGTGCTCCTTTCAGCACTTGCAGGGGGCGTGCAAATGGTGGAAAGAGCCACCTCTTCCCGTCCAGTGCTGGGAAGGTCAGGCATCGCAACCACCACCACACTTGGACTCTCCGTGGGGATTTGTGATATCTTCTTAGAATGCACAGTTTTTCGCTGTGCTTTTGCCAGCTTAACTCGTTTGATTTTTTTAGTGGGAGGAGGGCTTCCATCATAATGTGAAGCTGAACCACTAGTCATGAACATAGGGAAAGACCTTAGCCATTCCTTGCCACTCCGTGTCGTAAATGGCATATTGGCAAGTTTACATTTCTCTTCAGATGATTTAAATGTTTTTTTCAAGGTCATTTTCCTGAACTTTGTCATTTGGGATTGTATGTGCCCTCTACTATGACATTGGGCATCGGCCTTGGCAGACGACGTTGATGGCATGTTATCGTCTATGTCATGACTAGTGGCAGCAGCTTCAGCACTAGGAGGAAGTGGTTCTTGATCTTTCCCTATTTTATTTTTATCGGAGAAAGTTTGGTCCTCCATTTATGTTATATTGATATATACGTGCAGCTAAGGCGCACACAAACACAGAAAAAAATTATTTATTTTTGTTGGAGACTAGTGCACATTGTGGGTTACATCACCCTTTAAGAAATGAGCCAGCCGTCCCTTTACTTATGGGACACAGGCGAACGCTTGGCGCTGCTCCTTTGTTGATGCACGTGCTGCCACAGTGCACACAATTCACAAACACAGAAAAAAAATTTTTATTTTGTTTGGAGTGCCCTTTGGGGGTTACAGCACCCTTTAGCAGTCAATCCAGCTGGCCCTTTATTTATGGGACACAGGCGCACGCTTGACACTACTTTGTTGATGCACGTGCGGCTACTGCGCACACAATTCACAAACACAAAAAAATATATTTTTTTATTTTGTTTGGAGTGCCCTTTGGGGGTTACAGCACCCTTTAATGGACAAGCCAGCCGGCCTTTTACTTATGGGACACAGGCGCACGCTTGGCACTAATTTGTTGATGCATGAGCGGCTACTGCGCACACAATTCACAAACTCAAAAAATATTTTTTTATTTTGTTTGGAGTGTACTTTGAGGGTTACAGCACCCTTTAACGGTCAAGCCAGCCAGCCCTTTACTTATGACACAAGCGCACGCTTGGCACTACTTTGTTGATGCACGTGCGGCTACTGTGCACACAATTCACAAACACAGAAAATATATTTTTATTTTGTTTGGAGTGTACTTTGGGGGTTACAGCACCCTTTAATGGACAAGCCAGCCGGCCCTTTACTTATGACACAGGCGCACGCTTGGCACTGCTTTGTTGATGCACGTGCAGCTACTGCGCACACAATTCACAAACACAGAAAATATTTTTTTATTTTGTTTGGAGTGTACTTTGGGAGTTACAGCACCCTTTAACTGTCAAGCCAGCCGGCCCTTTACTTATGACACAGGCGCATGCTTGGCACTACTTTGTTGATGCACGTGCGGCTACTGCGCACACAATTCACAAACACAAAAAAATATATATTTTTATTTTGCATGGAGAGCCCTTTCGGGGTTACAGCACCCTTTAACGGACAAGCCATCTGGCCTTTTACTTATGGGACACAGGCGCACGCTTAGCGCTGCTCCTTCGTTGATACACGTGCAGCCACAGTGCACACAATTCACAAACACAGAAAAAAAAAAAATATTTTGTTTGGAGTGCCCTTTAAGGGTTACAGCACCCTTTAACGGTCAATCCAGCCGACCCTTTATTTATGGGACACAGGCGCACGCTTGGCACTACTTTGTTGATGCACGTGCGGCAGCTGCGCACACAATTAACAAACACAGAAAATATTTTTTTATTTTGTTTCGAGTGTACTTTGGGGGTTACAGCACCCTTTAATGGACAAGCCAGCCAGCCCTTTACTTATGACACAGGCGCACGCTTGGCACTACTTTGTTGATGCACGTGCGGCTACCTCGCACACAATTAACAAACACAAAAAAATATATATTTTTATTTTGTTTGGAGTGCCCTTTGGGGGTTACAGCACCCTTTAGCAGTCAATCCAGCCGGCCCTTTATATATGGGACACAGGCGCACGCTTGACACTACTTTGTTGATGCACGTGCGGCTACTGCGCACACAATTCACAAACACAAAAAAAGATATTTTTTTATTTTGTTTGGAGTGCCCTTTGGGGGTCACAGCACCCTATAACGGACAAGCCAGCCGGCCTTTTACTTATGGGACACAGGCGCACGGTTGGCCCTACTTTGTTGATGAATGAGCGGCTACTGCGCACACAATTCACAAACACAGAAAATATTTTTTTATTTTGTTTGGAGTGTATTTTGAGGGTTACCAGCACCCTTTAACGGTCAAGCCAGCCGGCCCTTTACTTCTGACACATGTGCACGCTTGGCACTACTTTGTTGATGCACGTTCGGCTACTGCGCACACAATTCACAAACACAGAAAATATATTTTTATATTGTTTGGAGTGTACTTTGGGGGTTACAGCACCATTTAATGGACAAGCCAGCCAGCCCTTTACTTATGACACAGGCGCACGCTTGGCACTACTTTGTTGATGCACGTGCGGCTACTGCGCACACAATTCACAAACACATAAAATATTTTTTTATTTTGTTTGGAGTGTACTTTGGGTGTTACAGCACCCTTTAATGGTCAAGCCAGCCGGCCCTTTACTTATGACACAGGCGCACGCTTGGCACTACTTTGTTGATGCACGTGCGGCTACTGCACACACAATTCACAAACACAAAAAAATATTTTTTTTTATTTTGCTTGGAGTGCCCTTTCGGGGTTACAGCACCCTTTAATGGACAAGCCAGCTGGCCTTTTACTTATGGGACACAGGCGCACGCTTGGCGCTGCTCCTTCGTTGATGCACGTGCAGCCACAGTGCACACAATTCACAAACACAGAAAAAAAATTTTTTATTTTGTTTGGAGTGCCCTTTAGGGGTTACAGCACCCTTTAACGGTCAATCCAGCTGACCCTTTATTTATGGGACACAGGCGCACGCTTGGCACTACTTTGTTGATGCACGTGCGGCTGCTGCGCACACAATTCACAAACACAGAAAATATTTTTTTATTTTGTTTGGAGTGTACTTTGGGGGTTACAGCACCCTTTAACGGACAAGCCAGCCGGCCCTTTACTTATGACACAGGCGCACGCTTGGCACTACTTTGTTGATGCACGTGCGGCTACCTCGCACACAATTCACAAACACAAAAAAATATATATTTTTATTTTGTTTGGAGTGCCCTTTGGGGGTTACAGCACCCTTTAGCGGTCAATCCAGCTGGCCCTTTATATATGGGACACAGGCGCACGCTTGGCACTACTTTGTTGATGCACGTGCTGCTATTGCGCACACAATTCACAAACACAAAAAATTATATTTTTTTATTTTGTTTGGAGTGCCCTTTGGGGGTTACAGCACCCTTTAACGGACAAGCCTGCCGGCCTTTTACTTATGGGACACAGGCGCACGCTTGGCGCTGCTCCTTCGTTGATGCACGTGCAGCCACAGTGCACACAATTCACAAACACAGAAAAATTTTTTGTATTTTGTTTGGAGTGCCTATTGGGGGTTACAGCACCCTTTAGTGGTCAATCCAGCCGGCCCTTTATTTATTGGACACAGGCGCATGCTTGGCACTACTTTGTTGATGCAAGTGCGGCTACTGCGCACACAATTCACAAACACAAAAAAATATTTTTTTTTATTTTGTTTGGAGTGCTCTTGGGGGTTACAGCACCCTTTAACGGACAAGCCAGCCGGCCTTTAACTTATGGAACACAGGCGCACGCTTGGCACTACTTTGTTGATGTACATGCAGCTACTGCGCACACAATTCACAAACACAGAAAAAATATTTATTTTTTTTAGCACTTGGGGGGAGCACCCCTGATGGACAGCACCCCCTGGACAACACTACAGCACCCCTTTAGGACTGGGACACTGCACAGGACTTTGGAGTGGACACAGCCCCTATGGACAACTGACTGCACAACACAGTCCAGCCAGCCCCTATGGACTTTGAAGTAGTGGACACAGCCCCTATGGACAACAGCAGCACAGCGCAGCACAGCGCAGCACAGCACAGCACAGCACAACACTACACTACACTGCACTACACTACACTACACTACAACACTACACTACACTACACAGCCCAGCCAGCCCTAACTCCCACCCTCCCTCTTCACTGTCCACAGCCAAGTGAGAAAATGGTGCCGATGCGGGTACCTTATATAGGATCCAAAACCCGCGAGACCCGGAAGGCGGGATGATGACGTTTTGCCTCGATTTCAGATCCAAGTCAGACGGGAAAAGTCGAGCCTGACACGGATCGGCCTCGGATCGGGGGTGCTCACCCCTAGTCTGAATTGTCAGACAGCAATATCTCAGGTTGTGAGTTTGAGTACCCTGATGAGTGGCAGAGCATGTGTGTTTTTAATGTAATTGGGATTTAAATGAAAGTTATTATTGACTGGGCGCAAACTGATAGTTTGATGTCTGAATATTATATAGATTCTTTGATGTTCAAATACCTTGTATGGAGTGCTGTGTATTTTGAATAAAGTGGGATTAAGTGTATTAAGGTCATCATTACCATGATGCAAGCACATTCTACATAAATAAAGATAGTTCTCCTGTTAAGTGTATGACAAAAACACATTTTTAGTTTGAATCCCCTGTAGAATAATATGTGTACGTATTTAAATGCCCTTCCTGAGTTTCAGTCCCAATCTGGCCCTGGATGAGATAGATTCACAAATTAAACACATTATTACTTCTAGAGTTTAATATTGACTTCAAACTTAAATGGCTTCTTGAATGAATATACTGTAGATACAATTTTATCAGGTGTGTGCAAATTTTGAGACAAATTTGTGTTACTGTTGGAACACACCATGTATTGTGTCTTCTATTATACATATTCTGTATATTTTGTCCAAGGTTATCCCACCTACATTACATACAGTATAGGTATATATACAGTATTATATCAATAACCATAGTAGACATACACTATACATGTCACATTTTATGTTCCAGTCACAAACTCATTTATTTACAGTCATGATAGTCCTATGCAACTTTGACTATTGTTTTATTTTTATTTTATTGCCTTAGTGAGAACCAGTATGCATTTATTTTATGTTATGATGTGTATACTTTATTATTCTTCTAAAGATAAATGTCCTAACAAAAACCTTGATCTGTAATAAAACCATCCTTTGCTTACCTAATCATTCCATACAGCCATCATGATTGTATGATGTCACTAGGCATAGTCAATTATTATTATTATTATTATTATTATTATTATTATTATTATTATTACCCTTTATTTATATATTGTACACATATTCCACAGCACTTTACAGAGAATATCTTACCATTGACATCTATCCCTGCCCCAGTGGAGCTTGCAATCTATATTCCCTACCACATGCTCGCAAACATACACACTATGGTCAATTTTGTGGGGAGCCAATTGACCTACCAGTATATTTTTGGAGTGTGGGAGGAAATTGGAGTACCCAAAGTAAACCCACGCAAGCACAGGTATAATATACAAACTCCACACAGTTAGGGCCGTAGTGGTAATTGAACCCATGACCTCAGTGCTGTGAGGCAGTAACGATAACCATTACACCATCTGTGCTGCCCCAATTATGTACCATGGGTCTGATAGTAATATTCATAATAAACCTCATCATATATAATCTTGCACTATATCTGTATACTGAAGTGTCTTGTTGAATTCAATGCTATTTTAATTATTTGAGTGATGTACAGGTACTTGGTTACATAAGTTTGAAAGGCATAAAACACCTTCCTTTATCCGCACCACACAATTCTTTGTAAAAAAAACACTCTTTATGAGGTGAAATGCATTGGCTGCTAAGCATTGCCTACACGACTCTGTATTGTTCTGACTACTTGACACACTAGAGGTGATCCCGGGCACCCATCTGCTGTTTTCCAACTATCTGCAATTAAATCTTCTATGCAGTTGTTTTCACCTTGTTATGGTACTGGGACAAACTGATTAATAAGTCATACTTATATACTTTAATCACCTTTGCTTTAATTCATTTTTACTATTTGGCTTGCTGCTTTGTAAATAAATTACCTGGCAATGCATGTATGCCTTTTATTTTTGTATTCACAATGACCATTTTAGTTTATTGCAAGTCGTGTGAGAAGAAACATCAACACAATTTAAATATCCAGAGAGAATTATTCATCCAAAGAATTGACAGGATCATTACACATATATTAAAAGCAAATACTATACTGGCATCTGGTGAGTATTTTCACAATGGGAAAGGTCCTACACACTGGTGATCAGTTTATCCATATCTACCATTATTCATACAGTGTTTTCAAAATCAATGTCTACCTGGTGATTTCCATCCCATACATTGCAGGTACTACAAAATATTATATTTACAGTACTCTTACAGACCATTATGGGAGGGTTGGGTATGAAATAGCGTGGCTTACAAGCCGCTGGTTCAAATCCCGATGAGAGAAGCCCAACAGATCAAAATCCTGATGCCAGCCCATAAGTATCTTTAACCCACCCCTCTCCCCCCTAACCCTAACTCTCCCGTGGGGGTGCCTAACCCTAAGACTTGGGGGGTTTTGCCTAACCCTAAGTTACCCCTGTGGTGCCTAACCCTTACCCCCCCTCCCCGCAACCTAAACCTAACTCTACTGGCGGGGTGCCTAACCCTAACCTCCCCCCGGTGGTGCCTATGCCTAACCCCCACTTTCCCTAGCCTAAACCTAACCCTCCCGGGAGATGCCTAACCCTAAGTCCCGTCCCCCCCGGGAGTGCCTAAATCTAACCCGCACCCCAGCTAACACATCGCGAAGCCCGGCTAACCTACACTCGGTATGCTGGGCATTGGGATTTCGACGTGGGGCTAATGATAGGCATCGGTATTTAGATGCCTATCTTTATTCCCATGCCAGGCTTTCAGTATCATGATTCTGGTGGTCAGCATTTTGACCACCAGCATTCCTGACTACATCCCTTATGGGGAGGTGATCTGGAAAGAAATAACTGCTGACTATTATACCATGTACACTCCTCTAAGCATAAAGCTGCTGCAGTTAGAACCTCAGGTATACAAGTTCTAGGATGAAAAATGGAGGGTTTCCATGCAAGGACCAAAAAAACAAATAAATGCAGGAAGTCTTCCATGAGACTTTACATCCAAACACATATTGTGAATCCCACAACAACAGAATGAAGGCTATGGATGATGCAAAAGAGTAGACTATGTGCTGCCTGCTCCATGCTAAGCCAAGCAATGTGTTATTTGCATTTTTTTTTATAATTTCTATTGAAGCACAACACATTAAACAACACTCAAAGCACAGTTTTGTAAGCCATTCCAAAATTAAATAGGAGGACAGCATAACTTTTAACTTCTAGATTGTAAAGAAATGTTGATATGGTTTATATATTATTAGCTACAAAATGAAAAGTATCAGCTGACATATTTAAGGGAAAATAGTTGACATTTACATCTTATTACGAATATAAATTAATGATAAACCCAATTTTAATGCTAGAACTGTAGACGATTTATTGCACAAAATTAAAATGAACTTTTCATAGACAGCATTCATTGATTTCCAAGTGCGCACTATAGTCACAGCAATGGCAAATTATTGATGTAGTGTAAAATTAAAAAGAGTAAAAGCTACAAAACTACTGGTTATTATGAATTAAACATATTGTATCAATAGACAAAATGTGAACATTTCTAATTTTATTTTAAATAAATTGAAGTTCAAATGATTTCCTAGTAGACAGTGAAACATGTAGCATCCTTTACTTTGCTTTTATTAATTTGTAGAAAATATAAACTGTAACATTCATAGTTATTGCCAGAAATGTGTTAAACTGTTAATGAATACCATAGTACTGCATCAGTGACTAGATTTTGTTTTACTGTAGTTTATTCTATGTATATCTGAGGAACAAAAATTAAATCATTATGATTGTGGGGATTTGTAATAAGAACAGACATTTTAAATTTCAAACACTGTAAATACTTCAGTTTTATACAATTAATAGAGTGCATTTAATATCCATCTGCTGCAAAACAAAGTGATACTGTTTGCTATGCAAATGCATTTCTGGATATTTAGTTATAAAGTTGTACATTTTTTATTATCAGGAAATTTAGCTTCTAGCAGTAAAATAGGTGTTAAAGTACATATTTTGTTTGTGTTTGTAGGGGGCTGGCATTTATACAGATGTGGCCTCATTATTTGTCCATATGCCATATGGAATGAAACGTTTGGAGCAAATGAGATGGTCTGAGAGGTGTAGCATACTATATTTTCCTTTAAATTTTTTTACTTTTTCACATCACAGATGCAGCTAAAAGCTGCCATAGTGCATCAGAGATCGCACATGAATCGGTTTTACATGTATATACAGATGCAGATGTAGCACAGTGAGGAAAAGCCACAGCCGCTTGCATCAGAGCTCATTTTACAGAGATTTAGACTTATAGGTTTACCAATGTCACACAACAAATTGATCATTGTAAGCCATCAAATTGATCATTGTAAGCCATCAAATTGATCATTGTAAGCCATCAAATTGATCATTGTAAGCTTCCATGAGTTTTGTCACTCCCAGTTGCTTTATTTACACCCATAAGATACTCATTGTGAGCGAAAAAGACGCTTGGCGTGGCCGAGTCTCCCTGGGACCTGGTGCGCCAAGAAGGGGCAATTTGGTGTGACTGAAGCAACAATTAAGAAAGAGCACATCTGTAGGTAGGTTTCAAATTTAAAAACCAAAAAGAAAACCTGGCACTTTTGTGTAATTACAACACTATTAATTCTGACCGATAAAACCACCTGCAGCTGTAGATGAAGGGAATACTCAACCCTGTACACTCTAAATTCAATTCACATAAACCAGCACTAATAAAAAGGTATTTTAATTATATAATTAATACTAAATATATATATAGATTTATAGCATGCAATAAAACAAAATGCAAAATATATGTATCTGCGTTAGTACTTATAAAAATAAAAATAAAACAATAAAAAATAATAAAATATTCACTCCTTATTGCCTATGAATACACAGACATACGTTTTAGTAGGCTAAGATTGTTGATCAAATGAACGTTCAGAAAACAATAAGGGACTGAAAGTCATTATTAATTGATAGTCTTCATTCCAAGATAATATTTTGTTAGTTAAAGCTGTGTTAGTTTTTTGCTAGTAAATAGCCCATCACAGTAGTTGTCCTAAGTGTTAGCCAGATAAGTAGATATTAACGTACAGAGTCATTAACTATTTTTCTTGGTATTACTTGCCAGGAGATAATTTTATTAATTTTGAAACTAGCATTATGTAGTACTATAATACTACATAATATATGCTTACAATATGATTGAAAGGAACAAATTCCAACAACAGATTTGATTACTGGGTGGGTGTCACACTTTAAATCCAGATCATCCAACCAATTGGTAATGCCATTATCTGCAACTTCAACCCAGTTTCACAGCAATAATGGAATTATACAGAGCCCCATGTAAACAAATAATACATGACATACAGTACAGTACATATTGTTTTGGTGGAGAGATATTACCAGGGTATAAAACTATGTATGACCTTTCCCAATATGGAGCACTATAAAGATAAACAATAACAAAGGAATTAATTGCTTCAATAATGCATAGCATCTAAGGAAAACAAATTGTGTCTATATACATACAGTAAGTTCTTTCCCCCAAGAGCCATCTTGAGGTAAGTTGTTTAGGGATGTCATTTGTCAGCTTTTGATGTTATAGATAAAATTAACTTTTTTTGTTTTTTTGCACCACATATATTTTCTTTATTAGTAATTTACTTATTGGTTTATCTTTAAGATTCAAAAGGTATTATCTTTCCACCTGTAATTCAAATGGAAAAGTTAAGAAATAATGCAAATAGAAGTCAATGACTTGATATACTGTAATATAACCAGTGGCGTAACTATAAATTTTGCTCACCCCTGCCAAAAAAGTTTCAGACGCACACCTACGGCATTTTGGTAAAATAATTACAGGGACGTTTGTACGCAATTAGGTTCAGAGTGCCAAATTTAAAAATGTGCCACCACCCGCCCTAGACAGTTTACACTATTTTTCACTTTTCCTATAGTTATGCCCCTTACATATTATACCACACACAATATTGCCCCTTACACATTATTCCACATCCCCTGTGCCTCACAATACCTGCTTCTCTCACCCACTTCATGCACCTCACACTACCTGCTTCCCCCCACCCCCTGCTCCTCACACTACCTGCTTCCCCCCACCCCCAGCTCCTCACACTACCTGCTTCTCTCACCCACTTCCTGCACCTCACACTACCTGCTTCCCCCCACCCCCTGCACCTCAAACTACCTGCTTCCCCCCACCCCCTGCTCCTCACACTACCTGCTTCCCCACACACCCAGCTCCTCACACTACCTGCTTCCCAACACCCCCTGCTCCTCACACTACCTGCTTACCCCACACCTTTCTCCTCACACTACCTGCTTCCCCACACCCCCAGCTCCTCACACTACCTGCTTCCCCCAACCCCTGCACCTCATACTACCTGCTTCCCCCCACCCCCTGTGCCTCACACTACCTGCTTCCCCCCACCCCTGCACCTCACACTACCTGCTTCTCTCACCCACTCCCTGCACCTAAAACTACCTGCTTCCCCCACCCCCTGCTCCTCACACTAACTGCTTCCCCCACCCCTGCTCCTCACAATACCTGCTTCCCCACACCCCCTACTCCTCACACTACCTGCTTCTCTCATTCACTCCCTGCACCTCACACTACCTGCTTCCCCCACCCCCTGCTCCTCACACTACCTGCTTAACCCCACCCCCTCTGCCTCACAATACCTGCTTCCCCCACACCCCCTGCACCTCACACTACCTGCTTCTCTCACCCACTCTCTGCACCTCACACTACCTGCTTCCCCCCACCCCTAGCTCCTCACACTACCTGCTTCCCCCCACCACTGTGCCTCACACTACCTGCTTCCCCCCACCCCCTGCTCCTCACACTACCTGATTCCCCCCACCCCCTGTGCCTCACACTACATGCTTTCACCCCACCCCCTGCACCTCACACTACCTGCTTCTCTCACCCACTCCCTGTACCTCACACTACCTGCTTTCCCCCACCTCTAGCTCCTCAAACTACCTGCTTCCCCCCAATCCCAGCTCCTCACACTACCTGCTTCCCCCCACCCGCTGTGCCTCACACTACCTGCTTCCCCCCTACACCTTGTGCCTCACACTACTTCCATCTCTCACCCATTCCCCTCACCTCACACTACCTGAATCCACCCACCACCAGCTCCTCACACTACCTGCTTCCCCACACCCCCTGCTCCTCACACTACCTGCTTCTCTCACCCACTCCCTGCACCTCACACTCCCTACTTCCCCACACCCCCAGTTCCTCACACTACCTGCTTCCACACACCCCCTGATCCTCACATTACCTGCTTCCCCCCACCCCTGCACCTCACTACCTGCTTCCCCCTACCCCCTGTGCCTCACACTACCTGCTTCCCCCCACCCCTGCACCTCACACTACCTGCTTCCCCCCACCCCCTGTGCCTCACACTACCTGCTTCCCCCCACCCCTGCACCTCACACTACCTGCTTCCCCCCACCCCCTGTGCCTCACACTACCTGCTTCCCCCCACCCCTGCTCCTCACACTACCTGCTTCTCTCACCCACTCCCTGCACCTCACACTACCTGCTTCCCCCCACCACCTGCTCCTCACACTACCTGCTTCCCCACACCCCCTGCACCTAACACTACCTGCTTCTCTCACCCACTCCCAGCACCTCACTCTACCTGCTTCCCCACACCCCCTGCTCCTCACACTACCTGCTTCCCCCCACCCCTGCACTTCACACTACCTGCTTCCCCCACCCCCTGTGCCTCACACTACCTGCTTTGCCCCCACCCCCTGCACTTCACACTACCTGTTTCTCTCACCCACTCCCTGCACATCACACTACCTGCTTCCCCCCACCCCTAGCTCCTCACACTACCTGCTTCCACCCACCCCTGTGCCTCACACTACCTGCTTCCCCCACCCCCTGCTCCTCACACTACCTGCTTCCCCCCCACCCCCAGCTCCTCACACTACCTGCTTCCCCCCACCGCCTGTGCCTCACACTACCTGCTTCCCCCCTACACCTTGTGCCTCACACTACCTGCTTCTCTCACCCACTCCCTGCACCTCACACTACCTGCTTCCCCCCACCACCAGCTCCTCACACTTTCTGCTTCCCCCCACCCCCAGCTCCTCACACTACCTGCTCCTCTCACCACCCCCTGTGCCTCACACTACCTACTTCTCTCACCCACTCCCTGCACCTCACACTGCCTGCTTCTCTCACCCACCCCCTGCACCTCACACTACCTGCTTCCCCCCACCCCCAGCTCCTCACACTACTTGCTTTCCCCCCACCAACTGCACTTTACACTACCTGCTTCCCCCCACTCTTGTGCCTCACACTACCTGCTTCCCCCCACCCCCTGTGCCTCATACTACCTGCTTCTCTCACCCACTCCATGCACCTCACACTACCTGCTTCCCCCCACCCCTGCACCTCACACTACCTGCTCCCCCCACCCCTGCACCTCACACTACCTGCTTCCCCCCACTCCTGTGCTTCACACTACCTGCTTCCCCCCACCCCCTGTGCCTCACACTACCTGCTTCCCCCCTACACTTTGTGCCTCATACTACCTGCTTCCCCCCACCCCCTGTGCCTCACACTACCTGCTTTCCCCCCTCCACCTGCACTTTATACTACCTGCTTCTCTCACCCATACCCTGCACCTCACACTACCTGCTTCCCCCCACCCCTGCACCTCATACTTCCTGCTTCCCCCCCACTCCTGCACCTCACACTACCTGCTTCCCCCAACCCCCTGTGCCTCACACTACCTGCTTCCCCCTTACCCCCTGTGCCTCACACTACCAGCTTCCCCACACCCCCTGTGCCTCACACTATCTGCTCCCCCTACACCCTTTGCCTCACACTACATGCTTCCCCCCTACCTCCTGTGCCTCAAACTACCTGCTTCTCTCACCCACCCCCTGTGCCTCACACTACCTGCTTCCCTCCACCCCCTGTGCCTCACACTACCTGCTTCCCCCCGACTCCTGTGCCTCACACTACCTGCTTCCCTATCCTACTCCCTGCACCTCACGCTATCTGCTTCCCCCCACCCCCTGTGCCTCACACTACCTGCTTCCCCAACCCCCTGTGCCTCACATTACCTGGTCCCCCCTACCCTCTGTGCCTCACACTACATACTTCCCCCCTACCTCCTGTGCTAAACACTACCTGCTTCCCCCCACCCCTGCTCCTCACACTACCTGCTTCACCCCCACCCCTGCACCTAACACTACATGCTTCCCCCCTACCTCCTGTGCCTCAAACTACCTGCTTCTCTCACCCACACCCTGTGCCTCACACTACCTGCTTGCCCCCACCCCTGCTCCTCACACTACCTGCTTCACCCCCACCCCCGCACCTCACACTATCTGCTTCCCCCCACCCCCTGCGCCTCACACTACATATTTCCCCCCTACCTCCTGTGCCTAAAACTACCTGCTTCTCTCACCCACCCCCTGTGCCTCACACTACCTGCTTCCCCCCCACCAATGTGCCTCACACTACCTGCTTCCCCCTACCCCCTGTGCTAAACACTACCTGCTTCCCCCCACCCCTGCTCCTCACACTACCTGCTTCACCCCCACCCCTGCACCTCACACTACATGCTTCCCCCCTACCTCCTGTGCCTCAAACTACCTGCTTCTCTCACCCACACCCTGTGCCTCACACTACCTGCTTTGCCCCCACCCCTGCTCCTCACACTACCTGCTTCACCCCCACCCCCGCACCTCACACTATCTGCTTCCCCCCACCCCCTGCGCCTCACACTACATGCTTCCCTATCCTACTCCCTGCACCTCACAGTGCTCACACTACTTAGCCCCAGTTACAGTACCTCTCAGTCCCTTTTTGCTGACAGAGACCAGCTGTATCTCCTCCTCACCATCCCCCACCCTCTCCGTGGGTGGTTTGGCACCAAGCAATGCACTCCTTTGATCAGTGCTGCCTGAGACTGGATGCTTCTTCTCCTCCCCATCTCAACGCAGTGGGCTCTCCACGGCGGCTCAGCACCCAGCAGAAACACACACACACACATCTTCAGCACTGGGAGAGTGAAACGGGTCTCCAGTGCCAGGGAATGCTGATCTGTACCCCTCCATCTCCCCAACACAGTACAGCGGGGAGCCCCTGGGTGCCTAACAGATGCTAGAGGTCCAGTAGGACCTCTAGTATATGTCTCCTCCTATGTGGTGGCCATTTTTGTGGATTTCATGTGGATGGCTAGTGTGAATGGAATCTGCAGCCCCCAAGCCACCGTGCTCCACAAGCCTCCGTGCTCCCAAGCCACCTTCAGGGCCTGTAGTTACACCACTGAATATAACCACAATGTTAAATCATTAAGCACTATTCTAGATAAGGCCCCTAGTCAAATCAATACACTCAAATTTGACCATAATGTATTGATTTAGTTAATATATTTTTTCCACAAATACTGTGATTTAAATATGTGTGTACAAATACTTTGTAAGTTTGGTAAACTAAAAAACAAATTTCATGTATTCATTCTTGGCATCCATCATTATATATATATATATATATATATATATATATATGTTGCAAACATCATTGCCGCTATTCTGACCACTGTCACAAAGTGATTTTGGACTCTTTAGTCTAGAGCCAATGATATTCAGATACAGGTTTTTTAGGTGGAAAATGGAGAGGGACAAGCCCGGGCTAGGCATTAAGGCTTCAAGACATGTAAGGTTACAGAGGCTGGAGAGGCACAGGCAAGGATTAGACAACAGGACTTTGGTAAACATAAAGTTAATCCAAGGTACAATGCAGAAAAACTGCTTAAATGGAGCAAGGAGTTTGAGAGAATAGCTGACACATCCAAACAGCAGGCAAGCTTCTCAAATACCAAGCACAGGAAGCTGAAAGGACCTCCCTTAATGATGATATTATTTTAAAGCAGAATGGATGGCCAATAAGTCACAGTCACCAATTGAGTACACAGCTTCTGCAAAAATCAATTTTCTGGAGAAAAATAAACAGGGTAAATTTATAGCCTTTACTTTGAGACAAGATAGCCCCCATCTCTGAATTTGATGCACCCGCCTTCAATACAAATAACTGAGTAGGTTCCAATTGGATAAGCATTGGTGCTGTCTAAAAAGCTTGTTTTAAGAATTGGAAAGCTTCAAGCTTCTTGTGCTGCATCAATTTAGTGGAGAGGTACCTTTTTACAAGTTAATTCTGTAAGTGGCAGGACAATTCGAGAGAAGTTCTTGATAACCCGTATTTGGCAAACCGTACAAATTTCTGCACAGTTTCAATATCTTGTGGAGCCACTTCTGGAGAGATGGGGTCTTGCTGGGATCCATGCTGATGCTTGCTGAAAACTTGATGTCTCCTAAGAACTTTTTTTCAACATGGAAAACATATTTCTCTAGTTTAGAGTAGAGGTTATTTTGCCAGAGTCCTTTTATAATGATTTGTTCTTGAACAATCGTCAAAGGATAGCAATTTTGGATGGTGATTGTGATGAGGACTCTATAGTCTATGCATGGCTGTAAATTCCCTACCTTCTTTTTCACAATAAATATAGGTGCCCCAGTGGTGGATGTAGATGGTCTTATGAAACAAAGGGGTACATTTTCCTCAATGTATTCCTTCAAAAACTTCAAATCTGACTCAGAAATAGAATATATACTACCAAAAGGAACTGGTCTTCCAGGTATGAGTTACTATTTATTTTATCTGTTTTTCAAACTACTTTTTGCTCTGTCTTTAAATGTACTAGTGCAGTGGGGGTCATACTGTATCTCTGATTATTTTTATTTTCTACTTTAACTCATCTGCTGTAATATTTGATAAGCTAAAAGGTAAATCTCTGTATATACAACTGCATCTTCTGCATCTGCAACTTCTTGAGGAGATACAAGGATTAAACTAATTTTAATGGCAAAATTCAAAATGTAAAAAACATGTCATCTTCACTGACCTGGGATTTTTTAAAACATCACTAGTTACTGATTTTAACCTTAACATAACCAATTTCACAAGTTGTTGCTTGTTCTTAGCCAGAAACATTCAATGTCAAAATCTTTCATCTTCTTTATAGCTTATTTTCCCTCTGCAGATCTGCTAGGAATTTGCTTTACAGAACAATTCATCCTCCAGGGTGAAATAGTGTGAGATGCAAGTACTCTGTAAGATTTCTTGTCAAGAGACAGATGTTCGACTATTTGGTAAGTTACTTTCCCTTTTTTCAAAATAGAAATCTCTCTTAGAGCTCCTGACAAGTTTTACATGTCACAAAAATATTTATTTTTTTTATTATAAAATAATGACAAATTAATTTTTGTGCAATATAATAAATACTCATCTAACTACGAAAAAATGTAAATCTTTTTAAAAGATAAGGTGCTTTTTGGCTTTACTTTGGTTAATCACTTTGGTGTGAATATTATGAAATGTCCTCAATCACTTGTCTATATATACTGTAGATAAATAAGCCTGTACTGAAGCCACAAAGCATTATGCATGTTATATAACAGGGTTTCCTAAATCATAATAAGCAGGTACTACTGTAAGTGGAGATTCCTGATTGATTTCAATCATTTACTAAGTGTACTGACATGTATGGTATTAAGTAAATGCATCCCTTAACATACAGTAGCCATTTGAATGACATATGAATAACACTCTGTAGCACTTTGCATGTGTAAAATACATTAGATTACAAGAAATCAATTTATAGACAGATAGAAAAGAAAGCTTCAAGCCTAATCACATTTGATGCTATTGCACCTGAGATGTGTAAGTGATTCTATGAAATCATCTATAATTAGCAGGTAAACTGTGAACACATCCTTGTAAAATGTGTGAAAAAATATGTTTAAAATGGTTTTCACATGTTATAGCAGTTATATGTGAAAGCAGCAACCTTTTTACAGTTAATCTATTTGTTATTATTATTAATAATAATAATAATAATAATAATAATAATAATAATTATAATAAAAGTCATACTATTTTTTTTCCTTAATAAATCAGGACTGATTGATTACATTTATGAGTCAGACATACCTGTTGGGTCATGCCTTTATTTAGTGCTTTTAAAACAGTTTTGATTTTATAATAACATGTGCGTCAGGATATTATTAGACATAGTAAACACCCAAAAATCAACACTTACATGATAAATATTAAAAAGTTAAAAATTAGAATTGCTAAAAACAATTAAAATTGCAAAGCTGCATCTATGAATCCCAAATAAAACAAACATATTTATTATAATACTTAATATTAAACTTTGATAACAATGAAACTAAAACTCATGTTAGGCTCTGCCTAGGGAAGGCCATTATTATTATTATTGTTATCCTTTATGTATATGGCGCCACAAGGGTTCTGCAGGTCCTAACAAAGTACAAATGAGCAGAACATGAGAACAGTGAATTACAGTACAATGCAGGACAAGTATATGGTATATAAACATTGCTGCAACAGCGCTCATAACACTCAAATAAGTAGCAGGGTGGCAGACATCAAGGTTAAGGTTCCATTGAAAGGAGCATGGAGTAGATAGTAGTAAAAGTAAGGGAAGGAAAAGCACATGGGGAAGAGGGCCCTGCTCATGAGAGCTTACATTGACTATGAAACCATTGATGGTTGATGGTTTCGCACTATCAATAGGAAACTAGTAATTATTTTGGCATCAATGGTTAAGGACAGCGCATGTGCAAATGACATGATCCACGGTCGCATATGAACAAAGTTGAAAGTATGATAACTTCCACCATCAAAACTTTGCCATAGACTGTTAAAATCATTGCATTGGATGCAAACCATCAATGGTTTGTATCCATCAATAGTCGATGGCCATCTCTAGCTCTGCCATATTGTTTTTCCTATAGTGCGAAAGTTTGGTATAAACCATAACAACTTAATAAAATTTCTTATTTGAAAAAGTTATGTAGCACAATGTTCCCAGGCACTCAATCTACACTATCAATAGACACCCAACTCTTTATTTGTAGCTGATAATAAAAGTCTTCAATATGGCAAACAAATCATCTGTAACTAGCAAATGTAGGTCGTACCAACAGTATAACAGCAAATGCAAGATTTTATTGAATATTCTGCATATAAATGAAATGTCAGGGACTCTAACCACTCATATATTATTTGCTTAACATGTTTAATTCTACCTAGAACAAGATAGGGGAAACATATTGCTATGTCCTGTGAAAATTTTGGCCAGTTGAATCTTTACGCCTTTGAATTCCTATGATGACATCACAGCATGCATACTATATTATTAGAGAACATACTGCTGAAGCTGTGAGAGGGTTTACACATATGAATATAATGAACAGAGGCACTCAGAGTAAAGATAATGGGATTTTGGGACAGAGATAGAAATAATAGATATCTGCCAGCATAGTTTAGCTTGCCTTGTGCACCTTTATAATCCATGACCTTCTAGCTGGTTCATCTTGCTGTGATAGTGGTGCTCAAGTTAAACTAGGTTTAGTTAATAAAGTGTTCAATTTGTATATTGTATTTTGCTCAAAAATCCTTACATATAATATATGAATCCTTTATTGACATTTTTAGTATTTGAAATCACATTTCTTTGTTTTTACTTTTTTTTTAAATATTGTTTTACCTCCTATCTATAAGTGCCAACTGATAGGAAATCTGCAGGCATCACTTGAACAGGGATATTTACACTCAATTCACAGATATTTACTAGCTTCAGTACTTTGAATTTAATCTGTGCTGTTGTTAATTGAAGTTGTGAATTACTGTACAATGATGCAATTGATTGTATTTCAGTTATTGTACATTTTTTTAGACTAGTGTAACCAACACTGCCATCTGTGGACCAATGTCATCAGTGAAAGGTTTAATGCAATACAGCTGCTGACAACTCAGATGATCCTATGTGATCATCTATATCCTTAGGACACAATGGAGACCTGGACCAGAAGGCTACTAAAAGAAGTGGCTAGAAAGATATGTGGTAAGTCAAGCTGCATAAGACACACTACCTACATAATAGAATGTTCTTACAGAGTCAGTCAGTAGACAGGATGTATCAATCATCGCATTTTGAATGTGATACATCCCACCACTTACCCCATGCATTTCCGATAAGAGCTGCCCTTTGTGTTGTGAGAACTTTCTGGGAATTATGTGGAAAGAAGCCTATAGGCTTCTATTAGGCAACACATCTATAGATGGCCTATAGGGTACAAGCTCCTGAAAGTTTCACATTCCAGAACTTGATACATATGGGGAAATGCGGTCAAACCTCTGAAAACAACAGTTTTAGAGATTTGAGCAAATTTTGCCATTAGTACATCCCACCCAGAGTGAGAGTGCACATCAGAGACATTACAGTGAGATGAGGCAAGTGTTTCAAGTTTCTTTAGTCTAAGACACCATGGATCAGTCAGTCAGCCTTTATGTGCCAGCCTTGTAGTTGTTAAAAGGCTGTAAGAAGGCATTAGATAGGACAGTCAGTGCCCACATCCATTATTACTTTCCACAGCACAATGGTTGATGGTTAAAGCATATTTGGTAGAGATTGAAGGATTAGATCCCAGACCAATGTCAGTGCCAGGGATTCTTCCTTATGTCCCGAGCAAGTCCTATAGGAAAAGGCACCTAAGTGGAGCCTACACTTTAGGCATCATACAGTATTTCAATGTGGCACAACAAGCCTGATCTGCATATGCTAAGGTGATAAGTAGTAAAAGTCAATGTACAAGCTGAAAAGTATAAAGAGACATTTGAGCGAATCATAATATAACCAAGTTTGTATTCATATGACTACATATACTTTACCAGGAGAGTCCAACATTCTTCATCCATATCAATTATGAACAGTAAGAGGAAAGAGGGAATATAATTAGATAGAAAAACATAACTTACTACTTTTGATATTTAGGTACATCTGTGAGGGCTCACTGGATTTACTAACACTTGCAGTGAAAGTAAGGATGACAGAATCTACAACTTGTCAATAGACATTGGACCTGATTCAGAGCCGCTCACTAGATACAATCGCTCGCATCCAGCGTATGCAAATTTGTCAAAGTGATGACATGGGAAGCAATCGCTCGCCAAGGCATAAGCACACCCACTTTGGCTGTGCGAGCAATCGCTCTGTGTATGCAGACACCCATTAGCGAATGTAGAGACATCCACTAGCGCACGTCATCTCCAGGAAGTGTATTAAATCATTGGTACATCGAGAACCATCGAATGTGAATGCAGCGCTTGTGGTTGCCTTACCCTGCCGCAAGCACTGCGAGGACTTCAGTGAAAAAGACAAGCATGTGACATGTACTGTGATGCTGCCTGTTAATTATGCATGCCTTTAAAGTGGTGTGGAAACACTCAGGACCGCCTGCGTTTGCACCTCCACACCACCGTTATTGTTGTCCTGCCCCTGTTACCACTCACAAATGGCCTCTCCTGTCACTCATTTCACTGGGCTGTCTTTGCTGGGTGAGCGAGCGGGCTGCGATCACACAGAGTAGTTCATGCACGTGCAGAACGAAGCGTGCACATGCGTGTACACAAACCATCGGGCTGCTTGTGAGTGCACAGCACTTGCGAGCGGCTCTGAATCAGGTCCCTTATTCCAAATTCATGGGGCAATCACACCTGGGTCCATGTGCACCAAAAACTGTTGTCTATGTTATATTAAGTTTCTGCTGTTAGTGCATTATTGAAGTAGTTTTTATTACTGGAATGTGTGCAGGCTGAATGTGAGGGGTACTGTAAATGAGGCTTGGGATTTTGCATGTTGGTTTATAATAATTAACCATAGGATAGAAGAAATGTGTTTAAGGGAGTAAGATAGCAATTTTTAAGGGAGACTTATTTAAGGGAACCAGGCGTGCACGGAGAGGGGGTTTCTGAGTACCAGAAATGCCCCCTGTCTGCTGATAATTAGGTGTAGTAGTGTGGGCCGCAGTGAGTTCAGTCTGTACTAAACAATGACAAAAAAAAATGCCTCTGGCATGCTGGTACTACCTGGCGGCATTGTGTGTTTATTTTAGCAGCGATTGAGAGTCAGACAGACTCTCATTGGCTGCTGCGTCCATGAAGGGAGCCATTTGGAGCTCATTCATGAGCTCCGCCTTCCAGCTAGCCCCACCGGGGGATGACAGGAGAGACATCATCTCATCTCTCCCATAGTGCAGAGCGGGCCAGGAGGAGCATACAGCAGCGGTCGCAGCAGGAGTGGGGAATCTGGTAAGTTGTTGGGGTTTTTTGTGTGTGTATGTAAGGGGCACAGACATTGACACTGGCACTGCATGGCGGGGGTGCTACTGGGACCATTGAGCGGATATCGGATGCACCATTGGACATTAGAGGTACCCTGTGGTTGCTCAGAATGCCTGACAGTACATGTCCAACTTTGCCAGTGTCTTTTGATGGGAATGGGTATGAAATACCGCCGGCCACAAGGGCAGCCCGACAAGAGCAGAGTTAGAAGCAGCAGAAGCCCGACAGCACTGGAAATCCTGATCGTGGATAGGTAAGTATCTACTAACCTAACCTAACCCCCCCTAACCCTAACCCTCCTTAGGGGTGCCTAACCGTAACTCCACCCCCCAAGTGCCTAACCCTAATCCCCCCTCTAAGTGCCTAACCCTAACCACCCCCTTCCCCGCTGCCTAAACCTAAGTCCCCCGGGGGGTGCTTAACCCTAAGTCCCCCCGGGGGTGCCTAACTCTAACCCTCCCTCCCCTTAGCCTAGTCCTAACCCTCCCGGGGGGGTGCCTGACCCTAAGTCCCCCCTGGGAGCCCTAAACCTAACCCTCCCACCCGCAGCTGTCCGCTCGCGGCGCCCGGCATCACTACGATTGGGATGCCGGGCGCCGGTCTCCCAGCATCGGGGAAATGCAGGCGTCTACATCTAGACGCCCGGCATTTCACCCTTGCCGGGATATGACAGTCGGGAAGCCAGCTGCCAGTATTTACGCAGTCGGCTCCCCGATTGCTTCCCTTTTGATGCAGTCCCCTGACATGCCTCCAAAACACCCACTGACAAACCTGCCAATTAAAGCAACCACCCCAGTCAGGTACGTCTATCAAAATTGCCTTAATATTCATGCAATTTCGATAAGCGTTAACCGGCAGTAACCATTGGGACACATGCACAGTGCGCCTTGGACACATGCACAGATTTGAAACATTGGACGCTTGTGCTCATTGTTCTAAATGCGTCCACCTCTGTATCAGGCCCCCTGTCACCTATTTATCCTTACTACAGTTGAGCAGGTTTTACATTAGACCAGTTTAGTGAAAGAGGCCTGGGTGCACTAACTGAGCTCACCAAATGATACTTATTTAAGAATAATTTTTCATCATAATTAATAGCTAGAGATGGGCAAAACAAATTAGCTGATTTACCAAAAATTTGCCTATTTTCCTATACCAAGAGGTGAATCAGGCAACCCAATTTAGAAAGCATGTACCTGCAGAGATTTCTTCACTTTTTATCTTATGTAATCCAAATGGAAAACAAAATCAATGTTTCCCTCTTAAAAATCACAATAAAATTACATCCTCCTTATACTGTCACTGATCATTTTTAAAAATTAAAGCCACAATCAGCCACCAGTTATATAAATAGCACTGCTTTTTGAATGGACATTATTTAAAACTGGAAAAAAGTTTAGTTTAGATAGAAACATGATAGCAGTAGTCTCAAAAAACTTTTCTTTTTTAAAAACAAATTGCTGCTGCTCCTGTATCAATAGATCATTAGCAATAGCAAATTGTTTCATATTATATTTAAAAATTTAATTATGGCATACAATTTTTTGGAAATTTTTTAACAATTTGAAAACTATTATATTGTTTTACTGTAGGACAAAATATTAACTATTTACCTCAAAGTTTTCTTGAATATTTCAGTTAAGAGTTAAGACCTACTTTACAAAACCTTTTTTTCTGGGAATTTATAAACATACTTGACTCATGAAGGAAATATATCTAGCATGACCAAGGTGTTATGCAAATGTTTTTGCAGTGATTTTGAATTGCCATAATATAATTTGCAATTACGTTAGCAGTATATTAAGTCTTGTCAGGTTTGACAGAAGCTGAAACCTCTGCTGATAAGCATTGATGCCTTTGGGGCATTTTACCTATCAATTTTAAACTCAATAATACATGTACTCAGGGCCACTTCTTTCTCATCAAGATGTATCATGCACTATAAGTTGCTTGCTCATATTGTTCATTAAAATAAAGTTGCACTTCAACTTTTGGCTGACAAAAGCATTTCCAGAGTATATCCAATAGGGAAAAAAAATCTAAATTTATCTTTCAATATTTACAGTATGCAACCATAGTTTTAAAAATTTATATTTACAGTGATATTAATCTTATTAAAGTTATGAGGTTTTAATGGTATAGTATGTGCCATAACCATTTTTTAATCATTATCTGTTGAAGGCAAATCCTATGGCAATTGAATATGAATTTATAAGTTTTTAATATTTATTTCAGTTTCCAAATGTGCATGTAGCAATGAGATGTAAAAAAGAGTACACACAGTGAATACATGTTTTTATAAGTGTGGTGTGTATAAATATAGTATAGTATAAACAATTGAAATTATCATGTTCCTATTCTAGCTAAACTTGAATATTTGCTATGAAAATGTTTTTGAAATCTCCAAGAAGCACATAAAATATAAATGCATAAAAAAACCCTTGTTATTACGCTAATAGTTATTATTTAGTTTGAACTTATTTAATAAATATTTAAGATGTATTATTAACTTTAAACCCTTTAGGACCACATGTTTTATTGGCCCATATGACCAGACCAGTTTGTACATTTTCTCTATAAGAGTGAGGATTATAATTAAAAATGGTTAATCTCTTACTGTATTTGTAACTGATCCACTTGTTATATATTTTGATTTTATTAAGTTTTTCTCATGTTCCTTTAGGCCATTATTTATTTACTATGCATTTTCATCCATTGTATGCCCTTTTTTAATCAATCCAAGTATTTTGCACTACATGCTTTTTGATAAAAACCCTGTTCCTGCTAAAGCTGGGCATACACTGCCAGATAAAATGTCTGTCAGACCGACAGACATTTTATCTGGCTGCCTGCCAGCCGCAGATGTCGCCGGCATACACTGTGAGAGAAATCTCACAGTGTATAGCCCGGCATCTGCACTCCGCCCCCAGGGGAGGAGACATTTCCCTGTTCCTTCCGTAGGAAGGAACACAGGAAATGTCTGTCTGTCTGCCGCGCTGGGCATACACTGCCCGATGCGGCCGACAGTTTCCCGGGTAAATATCGCATTGGACGGGCATGCTGGACAATCCAGCATGCCCGACCGAGCAATATTTAACCCTCGGTCGCCCGCATACACGCTGCAATTATCGCGGCGATCCGCCGATATCGGGCGGATCGTTACGATAATTGCAAAGTGTATGGCCAGCATAAGCAATTTATAATAAAATAGATGCTTAAATCGTTTGAAGTATATTATGTAATTTTAGATCCATGTTCCCAGGTCGGTTCATTCAGACATAAGCCCGACCTGGGAAGTTTGACTGAGCCCCGACAAAAACCCAGGAATCTCACTATGTCTGAAAGGGAAAAGTTTCTTCAGGGGTTTGTCTACATTTCCCACACATCGTATTGGACCATTTTCAGGATATCATTCCTAACACTCCAATGAGAATGGACATGGCCAAAGGTTAAATAATTACAAAAATGAAGGTGATTACTCACATCTAACTCTTCTGGGTTCAGGTATTTGTCCAGAGCTGGCATATGAGTAGACAGGCTGGAACTGGAATTCTCAAGTACTGTATATTGCAGGGATAAGTTAGAAGAGTAGTCAGGTTAAACCAGGAGTTAAGGCCAGAAGTTCATGTGCAAGTTATCCAAACAAAAGACAAAGGGGAGTCCTGGAAAGACAAGATCATATACTGGAATACAAACAGGAGGATGGCTTTGCCAATAATCACATTATTTTTTATTTCATAAAAGAATTTGACAATATTCCTTTCTCAATTAAAATTGCAAAGCTGTATGTAAATAACTGTTAATTGCTAAAAAAAAATACATACATACACTTCTAGTTCATGATTATAAATTGCACCTGTATAAATGTTATGTAGGGCCTGTTGTATGATTATAGGTTCAGAGACAATACACATGAAGAAAAATGTACATTACTTTAAATGTACATGTAAAGTATTGCCTACAACCACTTTACATCCCAATTGCATTTCTCCTAAGACACCTGTTGTTTAAGCCTCATTTATATCCCAGATAATGCAATGGAGTGAGGTTTCATTTGTAATGTCTATATTATATATGCATAATTGTAAAAGCTAAAGGAAAAGATTTACTAAAGAGAGTTAAAACTGCTTATCATCAGCGGCTTTGACTAATAGATTTATAAATGAAATAGGAATAACTAAGAAACAAACCTGATTTAGCATTTATTCTAATTGCCATATTGATACTAGAGATATACAGTTCGGATTTGACTTGTTTCTTTTTCGACAAATTAGTGTTATGTTTAAGTTCAGATTAGTTTGGATTTATCTTTTTGCCTATCCAAAACACATGAGAGCTACAGTAGATAGCCAATATGAGCTATTTTTGAGATCTGAACATCACTGAGTAAAACTGAACTGCTCATCACTAATTAATACTATCAGTC
Organism: Taudactylus pleione; assembly: GCA_031769625.1. Taxonomy (NCBI): domain Eukaryota; kingdom Metazoa; phylum Chordata; class Amphibia; order Anura; family Myobatrachidae; genus Taudactylus; species Taudactylus pleione. The sequence goes on from JAUIMM010000390.1 coordinate 815,140, forward strand.
AAAGCCACCATCAAACTGACAATGATCATCGACTTTGACAACAGGCTTCTTAGTAAATTTACCCCAAAGCTCTTAAATTAAACTCCTAAAATTATAGTTTTTCATGGAGTTACAAAATCAAGCAGACCATATGACTTAACCCCTAATGTCCTGGCTTACCAATTTTTTTATTTTTTTTATTTTGCTCTAAAGTGGGACAGAAATAATCATGACCACACATCATTAGTTGCTTTGTCCACTCACCTGAAGCATACCTGTGAACACACCAAGAACTAACACTGAAACATGGGCTCAAATCAGATACATTATTTTTAATCACATAACTAGAAAAAGCATTTAACATACTACTATCATCATTACATATACTTTCCAATCACTGTAAAACCCCATCATTCTCTTTGTCTGTAACTTACAATTACAAAACTCTTATGGAGAAATTATGTAAAAGTCACCTTCCAACTTATATTTTTGTGATGTTACTGACAAACAGCAAGCAGATACATTACATTGCCTCTTCTTCCAGTGCTAAAAAAAATTAATTTTGAAGAGGACAACTACATTCAAATATCAAGGTTTTAGTCCTAAAGAATGCTCTCGGGAACCAACTTCTAAATATTCTGTACATGTGCTTCAAAATATTTCTAAATGTTAGCACCAAATTCTTGGAATTACCATTGAAGTAGGTGCTGGGTTGCATTACAAACCTTGCAACCACCACTTATCATGGCTTGCTTGTGTGGCTGAGGTGATTTCTGCTGAAATGTAGCCAAGTATATAATATCCCAGGATCTAATATGCTCAATGTACCATACACTATGAAAATCCCTTGCAACCTCAATATTACTATGTTCAGTACAACAGACCTGCTATCTTTTTTTCACAACTACAGATAAAAAAATATCTCATCTGGTACTGCACTTCTTAATTCTTAATTCAATTCAGAGACTATTTATTGTTTCACCATTCCAGTTTAACAGTCTTTTAAGACCCTACTGTACAATTTTGGCTTCAAATTCTGATATGATTTTAATGTTGCTTCATTACAGTTTTTCAGCACCTGTTACTGAAGTCTGTTTATGTTATTTTTTTCTATGTTTTCTTGTAAGTTCAAACAACACTACTAGTTTTTGATTAAACCAGGAATATTGTTTTGATGCGTTCCTATTTTCTACAGTCACAGGAATTTCTTCTTTAGGATCAAATCCATTAACTCCTTCTCACCATGATTCTGCATGTTATGTCTCAATAGCCTGTTACAGTATTTTTCACAATTTCTGTTTTCCCCACCTATAATCATTTTTTTAAGAAAAGAGCTTTTGCACAAAATATTTATTATATATTTATATCTTTATTCATTGTTTTTAACAGTTAGAATAATTATACCTTATAGCAGACAGAAACATTTTTGCAGCTTTTTTTAACATGATAAGCAACCGTTAGTGTGACAGAGGGGTTTTTAGACTCCTGCAAAGCAAAAGAACTTAGAGTCTTTCATGAAAACTCCATTTGACATTTGCACAGCGGGTGGCACTGCTAAATGTTCAGTCCCACAAACAGAAGTACTTTTTTCTGTGTTCAAAACTTTCTTGTGCTGACCATGTTGACTGTATGTTAACATTTTCAGAAGAGAAAAAAATAATAAAGAGAAATTATTTCACCTTCACAAATAACTTTAGAGTAAAAATATGTTATAAAGCATTTTTTAAATAACTTTTCATTGAGTCATGTCTACTGTAATGAGAATGCATAACTCATAACTGCATACAGTATTTATCATTATTATTAAACAAATCAAAATAAACGTAAATGATAAATAAATGACCATAAATATTGGCAAGGAATTTGACATTTATCGTGAAAGAGAAGATATGGAATTTTAAAGTCAGATACATATTTTGAGTGAATAATAAAAATAATATTATTAATAATAATAATAATAATAATAAATTCTTTATATAGCACAAACATATTTCACAGCACTTGCAGAGAACAATTGGCCAGTCACATCAGTCCCTGCCCCAATGAAGCTTACAATCTATGGGGGTCATTCAGACACACTCGTGAGCGCAGGACGCTCGCAAGCGGGTCGATGTTCCCCCACTGCGCATGCGCACGATGGAGGGAGCTCCGTCGTGTGCATGCGCGAGAACCAGCCAGCGACGGGCTCTCCATCGCTCCGGGTCTCGCACCAAAGGGGGCGTGCTGTCGATGTTGATTGACAGCACGCCCCCTTTGGTGGGCGTGCCGGGGGCATGCCTGCCAGATGGAGGCATTCCCATGGGAACACCTACCATCTGAAGCCGGCCCCACTGACATCACTAGTGATGTCAGTGGGAGTGATTTTGGCTCTGATGGAGCCAAAATCACTCCAGGGCTTGCGGCAGCGAGCCCCTACCGCAGGGTCTCCGTCACAATCCCGATGGTCGCGAAGGTCAAGACTATCGCGACCATCATCGTGGACGCTCGTATATGCTGTGGGTGGTCACCCACAGCTATGCGAGCGGCCAGGAGGCCGCTCCATTTTCATGGAGGAGCGCCCTGATTCAGAGTGAGCGCTCTGGTCAGAGCGTTCGGCTCTGAATCAGGCCCTATATTCACTATTACATGTACTGTACACAGACAAATACACTAGGAAAAAATTTCTTTATCAGAATCCCATGCAAGCACTGGGAGAACATAAAAATTCCACACAGGGCTTAGTGGGAATCAAACCCAAGATCTCAGCGCTGTAAGGTAGTAATGTTACCATTACACCAACTGTGCTTCCTAGAGACAAATATTCTGCTCAAATTCAAATAGGGAACAATTTATTTAACATACTTAAACCAAGATGTATTGCAACAAGTGTGTAAAGCAAGATAAAATATTTAATGATTCTATAACCACAATTTTAGTAATTTTTGAACTCCAAAGGAATGTGATCTTTATTTTGTAAGCGAGACCTGTTTATACTTTCTGGAAAATATGACCTTTTTTTACCATATTCTGATATACTGTATATTTTTTTTGGTTTGATTTTTTATTTTAGAAATAATTGTTTGTACATTTAACATATTGATTTAAAATGATTCTTGTGTAAGTCATTGATAGTGATGTAACTAATCAGAATTCAATGTGTTTTCTGTGTATGTTAATGTCCTGTATGACCAATAATAATAGATATGTGAAGGAAATACACTTTACTTAAACTATGTAAACCCGATAATGCAGATATGCACTTGCTTTGTTTATGAATGTTCAACTTTTTGACACAGCTTTTTTCAAATGAGTTGTATTCTTAGTAATATATTATAATGAAATGCTGTATGATAATTGTTGTGTTTATAGCTTCTTGTGAGCAAAGCTTTAGAGTAAGTAAACACCACATTAGTTTTTCAATTACAAATATCCAAGCAAATATATAAATTGTTGATTTATGTTTATATTAATTATTATACAACTCCTAGTTATTTCACATATCTATCATCAAATGAGTACACACAATTATGTTAATAAATTTTAGAAGTCTATTTTGTACCTGCAACACAAATTGTCACTGATGTAATACTAAATAACTATTTTGACACACTATATGGGAAAGATTTCTGGACTGCACAACCTGACTATATATATGACTGTGTGTGTTTAATATATATCTACTTCACTTTTTTATTTTCATTCTTTATATGCAGCTGCAGCTGCTCCTAACTATCTCTTTACACTGCACTTTTTTTACTATGGTGGTGCCCTGGGGCGGCTTGGCTGGGGCAGTTTTTGGGGGGTCCTGCGCTTTGGATTTGAACCCTAGTATGTTAGGGACCCTTCCTTATTGGTTTCAAAGCATGGAGTATGGTAATGTATATGCACACAGTATTAGGCACAATTCTAGGTAAGTCCTACAAGTTATATACTGTAGTGCAACTTTGGTTCATTTTTGGGGTGTGGGTCCCCCTGGATTGCGTTGGTTAATCTGTCTCAGGGAAACGCATTATAACACATTTTCCTTTATAACACATTTTAACCCTTCACTGTATGTGTTTAATATATATCTACATCACTTTTTTATTTTCATTCTTTATATGCAGCTGCAGCTGCTCCTAACTATCTCTTTACACTGTACTTTTCTTACTATGGTGGTGCCCAGGGGTGGCTTGGCTGGGCCAGTTTTTTTGGGGTCCTGCGCTCTGGATTTGAACCCTAGTATGTTAGGGACCTACCCGAAAGAGGTTACCTGGATATGGTGGGTAGGCCCATAACCTTGGCCATGATTATGCTAAAAACCTGTATTGATTGCAAAATTTTATTGCATTTATATATATTATTAATAATTTGGAGTTGTGCACCTGAGATTTGTCTGATCTGTGCCTGCAATTAGTCTCATCAGGTAGCACCTCCCATCATATATATAGTCAGGTTGTGCAGTCCAGAAATCTTTCCCATATACTCCATTTATTGTGCTTTATTGCACTTCTGAGGGAAAGGAGACGCCCACATTCTGGATTAGCACCCCTACCTTATTGGTTTCAAAGCATGGAGTATGGTAATGTATATGCAAACAGTATTAGTCTCAATTCTAGGTAAGTCCTACAAGTTATATACTGTAGTGCAACTTTGGTTCATTTTTGGGGTGTGGGTCCCCCTGGATTGCATTGGTTAATCTGTCTCACCGCATTATAACACATTTTCCTTTATAACACATTTTAACCCTTCACTGTGTGTGTTTAATATATATGTACTTTACTTTTTTATTTTCATTGTTTATATGCAGCTGCTCCTAACTATCTCTTTACACTACACTTTTCTTACTATGGTGGTGCCCTGGGGTGGCTTGGCTGGGCCAGTTTTTGGGGGTCCTGCACTCTGGATTTGAACCCTAGTATGTTAGGGACCTACCCGAAAGAGGTTACCTGGATATGGTGGGTAGGCCCATAACCTTGGCCATGATTATGCTAAAATCCTCTATTGATTGCAAAATTTTATTGCATTTATATATATTATTATATTATATATATATTATTATTAATAATTTGGAGTTGTGCACCTGAGATTTGTCTGTATTTTGACACACTATTTATTAAATTTAAGATGGTTTATTAACAAAAGATGCTCATAGTTGCTGTTTTGTGCTAAACTGAAAGGAGAGACCACTGAACAGTACGATTTTTCTGCATTAAATATATTAAGAATTTTGATAGTCCGAAATATTACTTTTCATAAACATATTGTTCAAAATTTGTTACAAACTTTTGCTATGTGTATATCATAGATATAATATAGCCACATTTCAGTATCTATAAAACACATTGCAATGTGCAGATTTCAAGTTAGATGTATTTACATAGTAGTACTAATTGAATGTAGAACATAACCTACATATGATTTATCCATTTCAATAAAATTTAATTACTAGTGAATATCTAGGAAATAAAAGTATCTCACTGCACTGGAATTTTGAGTATCTATATTCTAAAAACAGTCAGTCAGTATAGTATATTGAAATCTATTTGTGATTTTTAGAGATATGGGTAGGAAGTTTGCAGAAGATAGATATACATCTATTCAGTTAAAGACAATTGTTATTCTCATCATCTCCTACAAGTTCACACATGACTATGCTTATATACCTAAAGTATATTACATCCATATCCATAACCTTGTATCACAAATATAGTAAATAGTTCCCAATCTTTATTCATCAGTAATAGTGATATACTATATGGCTTAATTATAATGGATGGTGTTAAGTATAAGTCACTGCTGAGGCTCAGTTTTTATGAATGCTGCGATGTTGTCTGCTGCCCAATTACATCCAGGTCTGGATCTATAATAAGATATCATCACCATTTAATATCTGTGATCCTTGTGAGCATATATTTAAACATGTTCAAACTGTGCAGTTAATCTCCCATATGTAGAGTGGTGGTGTGCGGTGTTAATTGAACAAGCTCTAATGCAATGGGCTACATGTCAAATGCCCCAAAAACATGTACACAATATTGTTACAATGTTACAACTATGAAATGTTTTATTAAACTTTGGAGATTAGATTAATCTTTTGTGGCTAGTAATACCTCCACTATAGGAACTTTTTTATACATGTTTAAAATTGATCCAGTTGTTGTTCAGTATGTACAGTCCTGATGAAAAGGTCTTAGGGCCTTGAAACATTGACCATAATCTGTACCTACGTCTTTACTCATTTAAATATCTTTTGATCAATTTCGATATTGGGAGTGCTGCCTTTCTTTTTTCCTTATCGTTGTGGTGCTGCCATGCACTACCATAGGAAAAGTCTGATAGATATATATATATATATTATTTACAGAGAGAAAGAGAGACTGGGGAAGTTGTTGATAGAAGTGAGTTATGATTAAGTGGAATCCTGAGGCAGAAGAGGTTTTTCAGGCACTCAACTAGTTTTGATGACACCTGACTTTAAAAAGGATTTTTTCATGTACAGGTAAATCGGTTGTAAGGATTTATAAATATAAATGTGTACAATTTTATATTATTTAATATATTAAGCATCATAATAACAATAAACATGCAGATGGTAAAAATGTCCTAGTCTGTTAGCAGCAGAAAACTATACATAGTAAAAAAAAATGAAAAAATAAAAACTCAGCAACCTTCTTTCACTCGGTATGCTACCAAAAATTATATTGTATTGGGCAGGACACCATTTGCTTTTAAAACAGCACAATTTTATGGCATTGATTCAACAGGGTGCTGGAAGACACATTCTTTATAGTTTCTGGGTCATGTTTACTTAACAGCAACACACAGTTGCTGCAGATTTGTTAACTGCACATGCTGCTAATTTCGCATTCCATCAAATCCCAAAAGGGCTCTATTGGATTATGATAAAGTGACCATCGAGAACATTGCAGTACTCATGGAACCAGAGTGAGTGACATGTGATTTGTGACATGTATTATCCTTCTTGAAGTGTGAATTTGAAGATGGGTAGGTTGCGACCATAAAGGGGTGCACATGGTTAGCAGCAATCATCAGGTACGCTGAGTATTGAAATGAAGCTCAATTGGTATTAAGGGGAAAGAAAATATTACATCATCATCACCAGACTGAACACAATGACACATGATAGGATGGATTCATGTTACTGTATCTTTGCCAAATTCTTTTTTTTCTAAATTCCTCATTTAAAGAGCTCATGAGAGTAGACAGACTGATCATATGAACCATCATATTAGTGCAATAGCCTCAACAATGAGCCACATTTTCAAACATATACACATATATATATATATATATATATATATATATATACACATCTATATATATATATATATATATATATATATATATGTATAAAAATACAATAGAAATCCAAGTATATAAGCGGAAACTGGGGGGGTGGAAGTGTAAGGAAAGGGAACAGGACTACTTGAGAGAGCAGGTTATCTTGAGAATATACAGAAGATATCATTATAAAGATGAAGAAGAGTTGCTATCCAAGATAAGAAAACAAGGAAGGGTGAAGCGTGGAGAATAGCCCTCCCCGTCACACATTGGGTTCAATGGGGGAAATATAAGAGTCAAGAATGAGGGGTGCCATCACAAGAGAACCATGGAGCCCACACTTGAGTGAACAGATGGCCCCTATCGTGGAGATAATAAGTAATATTCTCAATTTCTGCAATATGCCAAATTTGCAATTTTAAGACATAGAGAGATGGCGGGAGAGGATTTTCCAATTGCGAGCTATTAATTTTTTGGCAGCTACTGGACAACAACTTCTGGGATCACTTGGAAAGATTGGGAGAAGGGTAGCATAGTAGAAAAATCCATGGATCCCGTGGGGTCGGAGCTTCAAATAGCTTATTTATAAGGGTATGGACCAAGGTCCAAAAAGAATTAAGGACTGGGCAAGTCCACCAGACATGGCTAAGAGTACCCTGAAGGCCAACATTTCTCCAACAGAGGGGTGAGGTAGAAGGAAACATTTTTGAGAGTTTAACCAGAGTATAGTACCAACGGTAATATAATTTTTATGAGGTTTCCTTAAGCAATAGCCTTTCTCATGTTGTCCCAAGCCTCCCTGTCTGGTGGCGGGCCAAGGTTCACCTCCAAAGAAGATTTGTGTGGGTTATGAGTGGTAAGAGCAGCATCAATGAACGTACAATAAATTTGGGAAATCATTCCATTGAACATGGAAATGGTATTTGCAGAGGCATTCAAATGGGGTGAGGGTATGTTGAAGTGAATCTTGTGGCATAGTTCATAGAAAGTGTCGTGTTTGGTAGTAATCAAAGGAGCTAAGGGTTTGGTAGGATTTCTTGACTGTAGTCCTGTAAAGGAAAGCTATAGTGCACCTGTGCTAAAATCTCCATAACAAAATACTCCATATGGGTGTAAGGGGTGATATAGAAGAGGTGATGGAGGACCTAATGTAGTAAAGATTCCAAACATGTAGTAGAAATATAAGAGTAGGATTGAGTTTGGAAGAGGGGGTGGGGGTTGGTATATTTTTTAGTAAGCTCCAGGGAGAAGACAGATCTGGGAAGTTAATAAGGTTGGCTTAAAGGTCAAGCCAATAGGTTGTTCCAAAAGGAGAATAGGAGGAAGCAATTTGGGAGAAGTGGATAGCCAAATAATATAGTTTAAAATCTGGTAGAGGATAACCTTGGGATTTTGCCATTCCAAATAAAGCAGGTAATGCCCATCAGGATTTTATGGATAACAGAGAGGGGAGCGGCTATGGGGATTGTCTGGTATAGATAGAGCCATTCAGGAAGAATATTCATTATGATAGAAATTATTCTGCCATGTCACAAAATGATAAGTTTCCTCCAATAGGTCAGGTCTGCGTGTAATTTTGTGAAAAGTTGTGGGAAGTTTTCCTGGTATAGCAAGTCATTGTGAGAAGTCAGGAAAATCCCAAGGTATTTAAGATTTCTGTGCTGCCTTTTAAAATGATAAAATGATTTAAGAGATTTGGCGTTCTGATGGGGGACATGAAGAAGCATTGCCTCTGACTTAGAGTCATTAATTTTGCACCCAGAAAGTTGTAAAGGTTGGGCAGAGAGATTCTAGGTTTAGTAAGCGTAAGCAGAATGTCGTCCGCAAAAAGGGCAATTTTAGAGGAAATGTTTCCAACCTGCACACCCCTGATGCTAGGGTTAAGTCGGACAAGGGAGGCTAGAGGTTCAATTATCAAAGAAAAATAAAGGGGAGAGGGGACAACATTGCCGGGTGCCATTGGAAATGGAAAAGGAATCAGATGGGATTCCATTGATAGAAACTCTTGCAGAAGGTTTGGAATAAAGGGCCATGACACCTGTCAAAAAGTTCCCCGAAAACCTGAATGACAGCAGCATATGAGACATAAAACTCCAGGATATCCTATCAAATGCTCTTTTTATCATCAATGGAGAGAATAATAGCTCGGAATGTCCTGCGGGTATTATCCCGTGCCTGGCATCCTGGTATAAAACCAACTTAGTCATAGTGGATTAAAGAGGGGAGGACAAGGTTGAGCTTATTGGCCAGAAGTTTTGCATACATTATGATATCAAGATTAAGCAGGGAAATAGGTCTATAGCTAGCACAACAATGGGGTCTTTGCCCTTTTTAGGTATCAATTCGGGGCTCAAGCATTTCTGCAGAGAAGATCCTCCCTGTAGAGCATTATTGAAAAGAGAGTGCAGGTGGGGACTAGGTGAGCCACAAATTTCTTATAGTATGCGGCAGTAAAGCCATCAGGTCCAGGAGATCTCTGCTCATTAATAGACATTTCTATTTATTCCTCCAAGATTTCTTTGCTCAAGTTTTCCAATGTCTTCTGGGACATTTGAGGAAGGTGAGCGGCAGCAAAGAAGTTTTGGGTGGCCATATTTGGATTCTGACTATATGATTTGCATGTCATAGGAGAAATCAAGATTCATCAGATCGTATGATGTGTTTATGATCTTCAACTAACTGTCTAGCTTTGGTGAGCATGTGCCCATTGTAGCCTCAACTTTGTAACATATGGTAATTTGAGTTACAGTTGCTTAAACTAACTTGGCCATTCTCCTCTTACTTTTATAATTATAATGGCATTTTCAGCCACAGAAAAGCAGTTAACTGGATGGGTTTTTTTGGTGTACAATCTTAAACTCTAAATACTAATGTGCATGGAGATCAGCAATTTGAAGTTACTGAAATCATCTGGCCACTTAGATCACGTCTTCCCCTTCTGAAGTTCAAAGTTTGATCTGAACAACAACTGAAGCTCTTGAACATGCATAGTGAGCAAATGTGCCTAATAAAAAGTAAGCAGCAAGTGTGAGTATGTGTATACTGTATATATATATATCAGAATTCCTGAGAGGAAGTAAGGTGTTTAAGGGGCTATACCTCAAAAGCTATTAAACATACTGAGCTGAAATTTGGCATGGATGGGTAGAACTGTCGCTCGGTGCTGTATGCAAAATTTCAGCTCAAAAATATTAAATTCTGGAATAAGGTATTGACGTATGTCAACTTTCTCGTTTCTTCCTCATTGGTACCTGACCCCTTGGCCTGCAGTGTATACATTTTTCAAACTGGACCTTGAACCCAACCAAACAAGCAGTTGTACCTATACTTCCATTACTATTTACAGTTTCTAAAAAGTTAATTCTGAAACACTGGACCTCTAGATTGTCTCCATCACTCAATTGGAAATGTGACCAGGATTCTAATCAGTTCAGAATTGTAGGGCATGGAGGATACTCTTGCGATATCACCTCATAAAGCCCTATACATTTACATTTAGGTGATACTAAAATAATGTGAATAGGGTATGAAAATAGCCATTTTCACATTATTTTAGTAAATATATTACTATGCCCCAAAAGTAACTACAAATATTTTTTCTAATTCTATATTAACTATACCATCTGCTGTTAGTCAGGATGTATACAGCTTATATTCATAACAACAGTATATAACAGTTACACACTGTGCAGCCCATGAGTAATCAAATCATACCCATGTATTAATCATTGCAGTTGTAGACATTAAGGCCCTGATTCAGACCCGGACGCAAGTGGCCGTTCGTACGTTCGGCGTACGTGCCGAAATATGTTAATTTAGCGCTCGCACGTAATTTCGAATGCAGCTAAACTTCCTCCCCAAAGTCTACCGACCCCTCCTCTAGCTAACGAGCGAGCCAAATAGCAAGCGTACATCCCCAATGTGGCTTGCAGGGAACGCACGCACAAGTACAAACCAGAAGTGGGCCTGTCAGATTCCAATTACCTGCTCGTTCATTCTGCCTACCTCCTTCAATCGTATCATGCCAATCAATATATCAATTAGCTTAATTGCTCTTCACATGTGTAATTTTTTTTTTTTTTGTATTTCAATAAACTTTACTCTTGTCCGTGTTTGTGTTTACCTGCAGAATACATACGGTTTAAACAATGGTTTTCTTTTGCCAAAATACATGTTTGAGCCAATTATCCATTTGTTTTCCGTGTTTTTACCCACGCATATTTTACTGGGTTCATTTCTTTATTTAAATTAGCTTTCGCATGTCACTGCATCAAGCCTATCATAGCTCACAATAGATATTTGGGCCTTTCGAACACATGACTCATACACTAACCAATAGAATGGTTCCTGTTAATTTCCCAACTACATTAGCCAATCAAAATTATTTTCTGGTCTTTATTAAAACTGTATTATTAAAAATACACCATTGCCATCATGAGAGCCTCTGCATTCACCAAGCGAGAGCTTCTGGTTCTTACAGAGGTGATGGACAGGCGTATCACCAGCCAGCCTCCCCCCATCAGCAATCGGGAGAAGCGTGCCGCCTATGCGGAGGTTCGCGGCCGCCTGCGTTCCTTTGGCTCACGCCGACAGATCGGCCAGCTGGAGCGCAGGTGGTCCGACCTTCAACGGCGGACGGCATGCTTTCGCATGCGTATAGAGGAAAGTAAGTTATGTTTTTTTTGGTTTTCCTGTTTATCTTTGTGACCCTATCTGCGTGTGCATGTTTTCTTGTTTGGCCTGTTTCTTGTTTTCACTCATATCTGCGTGTGCATGTTTTCTTGTTTGGCCTGTTTATTATTTGCACTCATATCTGTGTGTGCATGTTTTCTTGTTTGGCCTGTTTATTATTTGCACTCATATCTGCGTGTGCATGTTTTCTTGTTTGGCATGTTTATTATTTGCACTCATATCTGTGTGTGCATGTTTTCTTGTTTGGCCTGTTTCTTGTTTTCACTCATATCTGCGTGTGCATGTTTTCTTGTTTGGCCTGTTTATTATTTGCACTCATATCTGTGTGTGCATGTTTTCTTGTTTGGCCTGTTTATTATTTGCACTCATATCTGCGTGTGCATGTTTTCTTGTTTGGCATGTTTATTATTTGCACTCATATCTGCGTGTGCATGTTTTCTTGTTTGGCCTGTTTATTATTTGCACTCATATCTGCGTGTGGATGTTTTCTTGTTTGGCCTGTTTCTTGTTTTCACTCATATCTGCATGTGCATGTTTTCCTTTTTTTGGGTTAAACAATTAGCGTTTAGCAAGGTGATGTTCTAAACTAACCTCAATTTGTTTCCCATCATTTAAGGGCCGAGCGAAGACTACGGCGTCATCGCCGGCAAAGACAGCGCTCTCGTCCCCTCTCCCCAACCCCCAGCCAAACCTCCTCTCCCCAAAATTCCCAAAATTCCCCCTCCACCCCAGCCTGCCCAGACCCTGTCTCCCATCCCTCTTGGCAATTTCCCCACCATCCCAATTCCCCCTCCCCTCAACCCACCCCTCTCTTGACCACCCCATCTCCCGATCAGTTATAACCCCTCCCACCTCCTTGGGAAATGTGACCACCTCCGAGGAGGACGATGGAGTGGTTTCGGGGCCAGCCGTTATTCAGAACGGTATGTTTCCCTTTTATCCTTTTTTGGTAAGGAAAATGTGTTGATGTAATCCTTTGTCTGTGCCTTTTCCTTTTTTTTACTTTTTAAAGTTTGGTTATATATCTGTTTGTATTTACATTTCACAGCTGATTTCCCCATACACATATCCCACATGTCAAAACAGTCAAACTTGTATCTCTGGTTTACGGTTGCTATTTTTTTAAGGTTTTTTGTTTTTAAATTTTTTTATTGTTCAAGGTTTTTTTTTTAATGTGGTTTTTGCAACACTATTGTCACTTTTTGCTAAGTCTATTTTGCTTGAGTATTTTTTTAGATTCATAAATTATGGATTCATTTTAGTAAGCACCACAATTTTCTAACCCACAGAGGACCAGAGGCATTTGGCGGACCTAGCCGGGTGCGTCCAACTGATGCGGGGGCACGTGATCGGCCTGCTGGTGGTCCTGGATAGGATGGCGGGGATCCTGCGGCCCTAATTTTTATGGTTTTCCACCAAATTATTTTTCTACAATAAAATGTAAAATTTTGAATACAGTCTCATTCCTTGTCTGAAAATCTTAGATTGTTTAAACTTACATAAGTAGACTCTTGCAGCAAGTATTTGAAACTAATGTCACTAAGATTGTGTTATGATGTTTTTTTAAAGCAGGCACATGAAACAGCTAACACTAACAATAGGTTTTGATAGTTACCAGATGTTTTTTTGTTTTTTGTTTTAATTTACATGTAAAATTTTTTAGGTAAACCTGCTTAGGCCGAGATTCAAAAGCATACTGATTCTACATAATACCTTTTGGTGTTGGTTTTTACCCACAAAGCATAGTTAAATAATGAGCAAATTGACACATTACAGGATTAGCCATTAAGCAAATTTTCCTTGGGTGAACCTGCTTACACTTGCTTGTAATGTTGAAAAAAATTGTTTGTATTCCAAAAACCAAAAATGTATTCGCCACAAAATACAAACACAAAGTGTTGGGTCACAAACAATACACACAGTGATAACAAACTATAAAAACCAGCAAACACCATAATAAAAAATAAACTAAAAATCAAGAACTGGTTTACGAATGAGCATGCCAACATGATTCCACAAATGTTGCATTTCAAATTTGGGTCCAGAATATATATCCAATGTGGCCCCATGAAGTTATTTTTTGGGAGCAGGAAGTAGTCATCGTTTCATTCCAAAAGATTATGAAATAAAACACAAGATGGGAAATAAAAAAATTATTAATTTGATGGTAAAAAAAAAACCTTTCGACATTGTGTCAAATAACTTATTTTGTGCCAATAATTACCTAAAGAATCTGGCCACCACATCATCGCGTATGGCCCCCCCACATACTGACCTCCGACCAACCTCGGGGGGGCCATCCTCAGGCAAGGCATCCTCTGGCTGCATTGGGACACCACTACTTATGGCGATGTTGTGAAATATCCCACACAGGACCACAATTTTCGAAATCATATCCGGCAAATACATGAGTTCGCCACCAGAGCGGTGGAGGCATCTGAATCGGCCTTTTAAAAGGCTGATACAGCGCTCCACCACTTGCCTGGTGGCTGTAAGTGCGGAATTAAAATTACTTTGTGGGCCTGGTGTGGGAGCCAAATAAGGAGTGAGCAGCCAGGGCGTGCAAGGGTAGCCACTGTCTCCTGTGAAAAAGAAGTGACAACATCAGGAACACTGTGTATCAAGCTTTGCATTGGTATGTACTAAAGGTCTCCACTTACCCAGAAGCCACGCATCACCAGCTTGTAGGTTGTGTAATTTTTGCCATATCCCTGATTGCCGGATGACGAATGAGTCATGTGCACTCCCGGGTAATTTTGCATTCAGGGACAGGATCTGGAGGGAGGCATCACATACCACCATTACATTCAGTGAGTGATAGTGTTTTCGGTTCCTAAAAATGGCCTCCAGCCGTCCTGGAGGCTGAAGTGGTATGTGAGTACCATCCACAACCCCTATGATGTGTGGGAAGCCAGCTATTTGGTAAAAAATGGCCTTGGCCACACTAAGGGAACCCATATCCAAAGGCATTTTAATAAAATGATGGAGGTGCTTGAAAAGGGCCTCCATCACTGCCCTCAGGATCCTTGAAAAGGAGGATTGGGATATTCCCGCAACTATTCCCACCGTGGTTTGAAAGGATCCTGAGGCACAGAAATGTAACACTGCCATAAATTGCGTAAGTGGTGGTATTGCTGTAGGACTGTCAATTTGCCACTCAAGATCACTCTCTATTAATGAGAGAGTGTCTATGATGATTTGGGGTGGAAGACGGTAGCACCTTAACACCTCATCATTGGGCATTCCAAAAAGGGTGACACGTGTTCTATATATCTGGGGCCTTGCACGCCTACGATGCCTATGCCTGGGACGAGATTGAGGTTGGTCGGCTTCCGGGAGCATGGCCACAACAATCCGACCAAGATCAACCTGAAATGGCAAGAAATGAAGTTAAGGTTTGTTTCCCCCAAAAAAGAGCGAAAAATACTTATCTTTACTATACTATCCAAAGATGCTTACATGCCGGGGTATTGTCATGATTTCCCAAACCTAAAATTCAAAAGACTAGAACAAGTAAAAAATTTGTGTTGTCCATTTTGGAAGTTTAATTTTGTAAAAGACAAAACATAAAAGGGGATAAACACACATTTCTACAAAGAGCAAACCGACATTGCGCCAACTTCCACAATTTGGGCCCCAAACAACAACCAAGATTGTGAATGGTAAATATCTCCCAATTTAACTAGAGAGATCAAGCCGACAAAAATGCGCTAATTAGTTCACAATTTAACTAGAGAAATTAAGCCGACAAAAATGCGCTAATTAGTTCGCAATTTAACTAGAGAAATTAAGCCGACAAAAATGCGCTAATTAGTTTGCAATTTAACTAGAGAAATTAAGCCGACAAAAATGCGCTAAGTAGTTCGCAATTTAACTAGAGAAATTAAGCCGACAAAAATGCGCTAATTAGTTTGCAATTTAACTAGAGAAATTAAGCCGACAAAAATGCGCTAATTAGTTCGCAATTTAACTAGAGAAATTAAGCCAACAAAAATGCGCTAATTAGTTCTCACATTTATGATCCACAAAAACACTGAAAAAAACAGTAATGTTCACAAAAGATGCGTAAAAAAAGTCATGAACATTTAACAAACAAGTGAAAATCCAAACTTACCAATACAGGATATAGAATTCACAGAACAAAAAGGTCGTTGGGGCAGAGCCAAAAGAAACCTACAAAAGGAGAAAATAAAAAAAATTATGGTAACCAAAAAACAAAAAATGATAGCCAAATTTAACAAAAGGAAGACGGTAAAAAACTTACCAAAAAAATACACCACAACTAAAAGAACCACACCAAAAAAAGTGAACGGAAAGTTAAACACAAAAAAAACACACAGAAAAAAATCACCAAACACCACCAAATACAACTCCCGCCATCAATACTCTCCGACCAACGTAACTTCCAACAAACAACACCCGCCACCTAGACTCGAGTCGGCCAAAGCCATAAATAGTGTTTCTTTTCCCGCTCAAATTAAGGACGGATCAGAGGAACGCACAATCAATGATGCGGACGAATAATAAGGACGCATGTATAAATACGTCACGACCAAAAAAAAACGGTCTGGTGTATTTCTTGTTTTGTCATGAAAAATGGCTACAGACCAGCCAAACAATGGCCAAGAGGCGGCCGGTAAGTATTTCTGGCATTTCTAATCAAGGATTATTTAGAGCCAGAATATAGTGAAAGTTGGGCAGCTAAAATTTAACAATTTTATTGTAAATAGGTGTTGAGGATGACATGGAAGAGGCTGCTGGGCCCAGTATTCCGGGCAAAGCTGGGAAAAAGAAAAGGCAGCCACAATTCACAAGAAAGGAGATGGAGGTTTTGGTTCAGAAGTGTGTGGACATCCTGCCACAGGCAGGCAGGAATATGGGTGCAAGCCAGAAGTGGAGAATGTGGGAGGAGATAGCCAGTGCTGTCAATAGGGTGGGTGATTATGTCCGTCTAGCTCGGGATGTCAAACGGCGGTAAGTAAAAACTTGACCACCCCAAAATAACAGGGTCAAATAATGCAGGAATAATGCCTACTTTTTCACCCACAGATGGCAAGACTTCAAATATTGCCTAAAACAAAAAATGGCTGACAGGGCTAGGCATGCAAGGGGGACAGGTGGGGGTCCCACCCCTGTGTCATTGGAGTTTAATGATTTGGAAGAGCTGGCACAGGGGTGTGTGCAGGATGTGGAGGTGTTTGGCATGTCCAACATGGATATGGACATGCCAGACTTTGCGGCTCCTCATGTTGTCCCAGGTAAATGTTGTGATGTAACCAACTCTGAAATGTTAATGTGACAATATGTAGATTGTAATGTTCCTCTTTTCTCTTTTTTCAAACAGAGACACAGGCGGATGAGTCTGCTCCAGAGGGGAGCCTTGGCCGCAGAATTTCTGCTGGCTCTGCAGGGGAGGAAGCAGTACATCCGGCTGAGGACCCTGCAGAAGCCAGTCCTGGGCAATCCCCCTCGCAGGCAGTGGCACTCCTCACAGAACTCAATTTTAAATCGGATTCCCATACGGAGATTCTGCAGAGGATGGTCGCTTGTCTGCTACGGGTGGCTGAGGCCCTGGAGCAAAATGCTGCGGCCAACGTGACCATTGGTCAGGCCCTGGCTGAAAATACCAGGGCCAACATCCGAATCGCCAATGCCCTGGAGCAGCTCGTTCGCCAGCACATGGTGGAGCCGACCTCCCTTCCTGCCGGAACATCTGGATCCTCCACCTCTGGCACAACAACAGCCATTCCTCCAAATGTGCATAGCCCTGTGCCTAGTCCAGAGACCACAACATCTGCCTCTGGACAGGCCAGCCAGAGAACATCCCGGAGCCGGTCTGGCGCCCACCCTACCTCAGCCAAACGGGGAAAGAAACGATGACAGCACTGGCTACTTTGCCCACACTCCTTCTGTGCTTGCCCCATATTCCTTTCTGGCCAAAACTTCCCTCTCCTTTCTTGTGAATTGTTTTTTTTATTTTTGTATTTTTTGTACCAAAAATATGATTTTAAAAAAACAAATGTACCAAAGATTAGTGGGTAACAATGACCCCAAAATTGTACGTGAAAATGCACATGATTTGGTTTAAATTGTGTTTTGAAAATGAAACCTACAAATGGTTCTCAACTGTATTGTGACATTATTTTCAAATTGGTTTCTAGTTAATCCTGTCCCACAAGGAAAAAACGAAATCTTAGCTTTGGAGTTCCAAAAAATCAAGGGTTAAAACAAAATGTTACTTTAAGGAACACTTTGGTAAAAAAAAAAAAAACTCCAGCCCAATGCAAAAGGTTACAATACACACAAACATGATGACAATATTGTTACAATATCCAAAAACACTAACAAAATTGTAAAATACATTCCTACAAAAAAGCGCAAATTGATTGTGTAATCCTGAAATTAGCAGCCGAGATTTTCAGGTGCGTACGGTTTTGTGCTATCCCAAAGAAAAAAAAAAAAAAAACACATTACAAGCTGGTTTTCAATACAAAGTTGATTGTTTTTCTGACAAGCCGTGATAAATTGATGAAACATCGAGGAGACCCGGGCCAAAGGACAAGGCCATCGCCATTGTGGTCGAGTAATCCAGACCCCAAGCTGTGCGAGCAGTTTGAACGGAAAGAGGATCAGCCAGTGACGTATGAGTTGGTACAAACACATTGGACGTTCGCATGAGCTAATTTATGTACGCCCCCAAAACGCCTCGCCACGCCTGCGTTTTTCCATCTCCACCCCCGTCAACGCCCAAAAACGGCCTGTTCTGTCAATCACATTTGACATGTCACTTCCTGTTCGCAATTTGCCGAACGAGTGACAAAAAGCTCGCAAACTGCCGTGCGCACATGCGCAGTGTTACACCGACGCATGCGCGGTTTCTCAACATCGGAACGCAACGAGCGTACTGCTGTTAACGAGCGGCTCTGAATGAGGGCCTAAGCTCCTAGACCTTAAATTGCATCATACAGAGACGTGCAGTGAATCTCCATGTTGTACTGCAATGCAGGGAAAACATTAGTTC
Source organism: Taudactylus pleione (assembly GCA_031769625.1). NCBI lineage: Eukaryota > Metazoa > Chordata > Amphibia > Anura > Myobatrachidae > Taudactylus > Taudactylus pleione. The sequence goes on from JAUIMM010000390.1 coordinate 834,095, forward strand.
CTTTTTCTAATACCAGTTCAACTATACCTTCATTCAGTATATCCCACAACTGTAGTAACAAAGCTAACACAAAATTGAACACCTTATCAGTCCTGAACACACAAAACAATTTATTGTACTTTCCTTTTAAAGGGACTATCTTTTATTGCTATTGTATTTTTTTTGTATAGTTTTTATGTTTTCATCATACTGTTAGCTATGTTTTATTACCGTATTCCTAACAAACCTGTAACATTTTTGTTTGCAGCATTTAACTGTGTATTTAACCAAATATTAACTATTAATTAAGTAGTGCTTAGTATAAAGTGGCCGAAATGCCCTTCTGCTGGAGAAATACCGCAGCCTCCCCTCTCCATCTGAAGCAAATCCCAAATGTTCATAATCCTTTCCTTCTAACAACAACCACAGCACAAAAAAAGTAACTACATGAGAGTAACCGTTAACAGCAAAATTACTGCAATCATTAACATAAACTTACCAATGTACTGTTGGTAGTACAATGGATCAACTGTAATTTTGGCCACGGAAAGCACCAGAGATCATCTGTGTTTAGAAAACATCTGCATTTAGAAAACAAAAGATCAATAACAGGTAGTGCCAGGTGACCATTAAACAGCAAGGTGGCCAATATGTTCACTACAAACTGTTCCATATCATACTCAGGTCCAGATTCAATTAGCCATGATAAATCGATAATTTATCGCCAGCGATGTTAATGCACTTATTGCCCATTTTGCGCCATATTATTGCCTATTGCAGCAATGCGCGCTCCCGTTTTTCACCAAATTCTATTGTAGAACAGGCAAAACCGAATACGTGTGATAATTTGTCTTTCAAAAATGTCTCCACATTTAAGGAAATCAGTCTGTACCCCCAAAAATGACTAACTGATATAGGAAATTAATATGGAAGTGCATTAATGACCGTAATAAAATTATTTTGGGTTGAAAAATGTTAAAAAGCAATATTTTTTGAGAAAATTGCTGCTGGACATAAATTGGGGGTGCAATAAAATGGGTGTAAATATATTTTTGTGTCTACGAAGTGCACTTTTAAAAAATTTAAAAAATACACTTGCAGCAGCCACCTGCAATGATTAAAACACCTGTCACATCCATACAGCCCCCCAAAATACCAGGCCCACTACTTTAAACCCATTTTCCATTATACTTTTTTTTTTACCTAAAATTTACATAATTTTTTAACAAATTACGGTAATTATACACAACTTTTTGGTTAATTTAACATTAGGGGGGGTGTCCAAAGGGTTCTGAAACAAATCCCCATATTTTTAGCCAAAAATAGAGATTATGCATTTTTTTCCCCTGCTCTGAGATGGTTTAAACTTATCGCTGGTTTCTGTCTATGCAATTATCGCACAAGCGATAATTGAATTGCCCGATCGCGAAATTATAGAGGTTGTGATAATTTATTGCCAAAACAGGGCTTATCGCATCTACTTTAATCCGGCCCTCAGCCATGTATAGAATCCACAACCCTTTGTGTAATACAGTACAGGTGAGAGAGTGAAGAAATATATTAATTTACATCTTTAGTTTACACATTTATGTGTAATGAGCCAGCTAACAATTACCACCAGATACAGTATCTGCATTGCCAATAAGGGTATGTTGATACATGTTTACCAAGGAGTTCCAGTCAGAGATAGAGAGCTCTGTCTGTGTGGTCCTACAATTCTTAACTATATCTTGGGTGTAACCAGGTCATTGGAAGTACGTAGTCACATCTATTGATAGTATATGGACTTACAGTATGTGGTATTAGAGGACATGTTTGAGAAACAAGATTGCTGCTTTCTATGTGATAACCTCTTAAAATTAGAGATGAGCAGGTCCAGCTCTCTGAGAACCGGACCCACCCGAACTTCCAGATCCGAGATGAGAACCGAGCTCAGCTCAGGTTTTCCCACTAGACTCGGATCTCAAAATTAGGCAAAATGTCATCCTCCTGCTGTGGGATTCTTGTGGGTTTTGGATCCTACAAAAATCCCGGTGATCTGTGCCATTTTCACTCCAGGTGTAGATGGTGAACTGAACAGACATGTTGCTGTCACTGTGTCAGTGTGTTGTTCAACTTGTCCTGTTGTGGTCTGGGACTGAAGGCTGCTGCTGTGTTGTCCATAAAAGGGCTGGGGCTGCAGTATATAAAGGGGGGCTTCAATGGGTGCTGCAGCTACTTTGTCACTTGTCCTGTCAATCAAGGGGCTGCTGCTGTGTTATACATAAGGGCTGCTGCTGTGCTGTTGTCCTGTCCATCAAGGGGCTAGGGCTGCAGTCCATAAAGGGGTGCTGTGTTGTCCAGGGAGAGTGCTCTGGCAATCAGGAGTGCTCTTCCCCAGTGTAAAAATAGATAAAAGTGTTTTGTTTTTTTGTGTGTTAGCAACTTAGCTGTGCTGTTATTGTTTAATGACACTGCCAGCCAGACCGCAGTTTATCATCCACATACAAAAGGTCGACAGGGTCAAAATTCAAACACACTAAAGTTTGACATGTAAAAAGGTCGACAGGTACAAAAGGTCGACAGGGTAAAAAGTTCAACATGAAAATGATCAACACAAAAATGGTCGACCTTATCCACACAGTTACGATTAGGAACTTACCCAGATGGTTAGGGTTGGGCACCAGGAGGGAGGGTTAGTGTTAGGCACCAAGGAGAGGGTTAGGGTGAATATTAGAGCTAAAAAAACAAAAAAAAGTGTTGACCATTTTTGTGTTGATCATTTTCATGTCGAAATATTGAACTTGTCGACCTTTCGTACCTATCAACTTTTTTACATGTCTAACTTTAGTGTGTCTGACCTTTTGTCCCTGTCTAACTATTGACTGTCTAACATCTGGTGTCTATCTAGACATTGTCTATATACTTACTGTCTATCTTTTATACAGTACCACACCCGATCTGTTCTCACTTGGCAGGGGTGCTTTGTTGTCCATAAAGAAGGGATGCTTCTTTATGGTGTTTGCTTTGTTGTCCATAAAAAAGGGGTGCTGTCTGTGTTGTTCATTAAGGGGCTGCAGCCTCATTCAGAGGTGCTCTTCCCCAGTGTCAAAAAAATAAAAGTGCTTTTTTTTGTGTGTGTGCATTAGCAACTTAGCTGCGCTATTATTGTTTGGTGTCACTGCCGGCCAGACTGCAGTTTATTGTCCACATATTTGTGAGTCTGCACTGCAGGTGGTCTGTCCGCACTCGGCAGGGGTGCTTTGTTGTCAATAAAGAAGGGGTGCAGTCTGTGTTGTTCATCAAGGGGCTGCTGTCTCATTCAGGGGTGCTCTTCCCCAGTGAAAAAAAATAAAAGTGAAATAAAATTAATATTATCAATCCACAAAAAATAAAAATAAAGATTTTTTTTGTGTGTGTGCGTTAGCAACTTAGCTGCTCTATTATTGTTTGGTGACACTGCTGGCCAGACCGCAGTTTATTGTCCATGTATTTGTGACTCTGCACTACAGGTGGGCTGTCTGCACTCAGCAGGGGTGCTTTGTTCCATAAAGAAGGGGTGCTGTTTGTGTTGTTCATCAAGGGGCTGCTGCCTCATTCAGGGATGCTCTTCCCCAGTGTAAAATGAATATTGTTCGGTGACACTGCTGGTCAGACTACAGTGTAAGTTTGTTGATATGGAGGAGGATCAAAATAGAGGAGAGCAGGAACCACATACCAGTCTTGCAGCTGCTGCCAGGAGTCATGATGACGATGCCAGGCTGTCCATGTTATCTACGAACTCCAATGCCCAAGGGCTTAAGTCAGGGCATTTAACATAAAACTAGCAATGTTTTATAGTGATAAAGAAGAAAAATTAAAAGCTACGTTAGCTCCAGAGAAACAAAAAAATTGGCAATATGCTGTTTACTACACAAAGTGGCAAGGAAAGGATAATGCCTTGGCCTTTATTTATGACTGTTGGTTCTTCATCTTATGATGATGTAAGCTCTTCTCCCTGTAGCAGTGTCAAAAAAATTTTAATCGCTAAGGCACATGAAAAGTCACAGGTCCACGAGGAGAGTCCAAGTGTGTCCGCGGTTGTCATGTGTGAGCCTGACCTTTCTAATACTGTACTTGAAGAGGATCCTTCTTCCACCATTTGTGTTCTCTCTGCAAATGTAGGGATGAGCAGCACAAGTCAACAAAGATTCTAGAGTGGAGGCCTCTCGAACTGTGTGGGGAAGTGAGTTCCATAAGTTTGGAGCCCCAATACTGAAATTTTGACCCCCAGACGAATTCTGGGAGATTCTAGGTACTGTTAATAGCCATTCATCAATGGATTGCAGTAATCGAGTGGGACGGTAAGGAATCAGAAGCTGCTTTAGGTACCTTGGGCCACGGTAATGTAAGGCTTTGTAAGTTAGTAAGCCAATCTTGAAAACATTCGCCATCTGACAGGCAGCCAGTGAAGGGAGTAGAGAGTGGGTGTTATGTGGCTGAAATGGGGCTGGTTGGTTAATAACCTGGCAGCTGCATTTTGTATCATCTGCAAGTGTGCAATTCTTTTGCTGGGAGTCCAAGGTAGAGGGCGTTGCAGTAGTCTAGGCATGTTGATATAAATGCATGTATGACTTTAGGCATATCTTCTGAGGGAATTAAGTGCTTGATTCAGGCTATGTTCCTCAGATGAGAGAATGAGGATTTGTTTGTGGCTGATACCTGATGTTAATTGCCAAGCCACTATCCAGGACAACCCCCAAGCATAAGTCCAGTTGGTTGGATGGCTGTGCTGCAGTCTTGTCCTGTGACCTATCATAAGGACCTCTGTTTTATCAGGGTTCAGTCGCAGCCAACTGGCACTCATCCACTCCTGAAGCTCAGCTAGGCAGCCATTTAGGGTTGTTATGGGGTCCTTTGTACCTGGAGCAAAGGACAGGTACAGTTGTGTATCATCTGCATAGCAGTGGTATACCAGACCATGACGTCTGATTATTTCATCCAATGGTAGCATGTATTCTGCAAAAAGCAAGGGAGATAGTATAGAACCCTGTGACAAACCGCAAGGAAGTGGCACTGGTGATGAAGAGTTTACTCCAGAAGAATCTCTCTGTGACCTGCCAGTCAGAAATGATTTGAACCAGCTAAGGACTGTGCCATCCAGTCCGCAGAAATTTTTCAGGCGCTCAATTAGAATCCCGTGGTCCAGAGTATCAAATGCTGCTGAGAGATCCAGAAGGATTAAGATTGAACAATCACCTCTGTCTCTTGCCATCAGAAAATCATTAAGCACACATACCAGAGCTGTTTCAGTGCTATGTCTTCTCCTGAATCCTGACTGGAATGGATCATAAACATCATGGGTAGACAGGCAGGTTTCCAGTTGCATTTCCACTACTTTCTCAATGACCTTTCCTAGAAAAGAAAGGTTTGATACTGGTCTATAGTTGGTCATGCAGTCGGAGTCTAAATTAGGTTTTTTAAGAAGTGGTCTAACAATTGCTTCCTTTAGTGGTTCTGGAAAAATGCCTGTTTGCAAAGAGCATTGAACTATTTTTGCAATTACAGGGTATTTTTGCAATTTAATAAAATGGGTCTTACCTACATTAGGCGTTACTCAGTATTTAACCATATGAGAACATATGAGAGGTTCCAGTATTTAAGTGAAACAAATATGACATTTATTCATCATAGTAAAAAACACGTGATAATAAAAAAAAACATGTGAAGACGTATGAAAACATGAAACATTTAGCATACAAAATCATGAATGGGGGGGTACCCTAGGGTTATGTGTTTGGTCCAAAAATTCTTGGGGTTGGGAAAGGTGGGCAAACGCCCCGACAGAATGAGTAGATTCAGTCAGATTTACCAGCATGTGGATTTACGCTGGATGGGTGAGTGGGATGGACTAGGGGAATGTGCAGAGTATTCTTGGGGATGGTGATGGTATAAAAAATGACCCACAGGATGGGTATATATATATATATATATATATATATTCAAATATTCAGTTAAAAGAAAAAACTGGATACATGAAGTACTTTAGTAAAGTCGTACTAGAGGAGGGGTGGGGAGCTAGCGGGTGTTGGTTTGCAGGGATTCCGGGTGGCCCTGCAATGGCTCCACTAGTTTGTACCCAAATTGTCTGGGGATCTTTGTTTGTTGTTCTTCTGGTCCAGGAGATGACACAGGTGTAGATAGCCAATGTGTTTCGAAATTTGTAGTCTCTTCCTCAAGGCTGCTGTGTACTTGTGTGTTTGCTGGCTTTTTATAGCTTGCTTCAGGGTGTGGTGGGCATGTTTGGAGCTTAAAAACACCCACTTCCGGTTTGCGGGCTGTCGAAATCGGAAGTGACCTCACGGAACCGGAAGTGACATCATGGAACCGGAACCGGAAGTGACATTTTCTGATCTTACATTTGTTGTAAAGCCAGTTATGTATGGGATCATTGCCACCAATGTCTACTGCGCATTAGCAGCTTGTTTTGTGGGGGTCCAAACAAACCAATCATTTCAGCCACAAGTGGCAGTCCCTGTCGCTGATGTGAATGGTTTGTTAAACTGTTAATGTCCTGTTTCATATATACAGCATGAAGGTGGGTGGGAGGGCCCAAGGACAATTCCATCTTGCGCCTCTTTTCTTTGCATTATGTGCTGTTTGGGGCATTGCTGTCTAACATTTTTAAGTTTAGAGTTTATGAATGTCCAGAAATTGTAATGGCCACACACAGCATCTCCTGTATGCCCCTTTAATTTTTTTTTTTTTTAATTCTGAACCACCAAGTGGATGGGGTGGGCAAATATGAGCAGCAGCACAGAGGATCTTCCTGCAAGGATGTATGCAATAAAGTGCAAATAATTTTAATACAAAAATTAGTTGTGTATATTGGTCACAAACATATATATTTACATGGTACATACAGTGCGTAAAGCAGGCTAAGGTAACCTGAAGCAAAGCCACCTGTTGTTGACAAATAACTTCTAGTAGGCCCAGCAAACATCACAGATGCTGGGAGTTTTAGTTCAGAAGGAGAACTACAGGCTGCTTTCCTCTGTTGTAAACAGCAAGTCTTGGTCCAATTATCCCTAACAACCTCCCTGAGTACAAAGTAAATGTCTGTTTACAGTATGTTCTAGCAGCTCCATAAGCAAGGCTACCTCATTTCTATTAGATGTATAATAATTAAAAAACCTCATCCAGATCAAAGATGTCTTTTAGGATCTTAAGAACTTGATCATAGATTGATCTTCCCTTATAAATGTTTTTAGGAAACAAAACATTAAAATATATAAATTAAAAATCAATCCTTCTGTCCTTTCCCTGTTTTCAGTCCATAAACATATTCCAACTCCGTCGAGCCTCTGACCTAGTTAAGGAAAACATTCTTGTTTTTTAAACTTTCATGGGGACATATAGTTTATTAAAATGCCATCCTGTCTACCACTGCTTTGCTACTCTGTGCCATGTTGGAAGTTGAACTTCCACATGCTAGTGCCGCCCACTGCTGTCACTAAGCTAGTCAGCCAGCTAGCTGGATGCAACGTTTTGGCCTAAACTAGATTAAATCAATATTGTGAGTGGTGAGGTGGTCAAAATTGACTGGAGATTACTGGAAATAAATGTTAGTTAGGTTAATAATACTGTAGGAACAAATACAGGCCCAAGTTATGTGTTGTTAGCTGTTTTTATGATTTTTTTAGAAAAAATTCAGAACCAACACCAAAACACACAAGGGGCAGTTTTTGCAAAACCAAATCCAGATCCAAAGCACAAGGAGATACAGATCCAAAACCAAAACACAGGGGTCTGCACACATCCCTACTTAGAATGTTGTATGCGAGTTTCTCCTGTAACTATTTATATGCACTTTATATATTAAACAGGAATTAAACATTTTTATATGTACTGTTAGTAAAGAAACCAATGATCAATATAGCACACATATGACTAGAGATGAGCTGTTTGGTTTTGACTCTGTTCTTTTTGCCAAATTAGCGCGTTTGGATTTACCTTATTGGCTATCCAAAACACATGAGAGCTGGATAGGAAATAAGATGCTGCTTTTGAGATCCGAACTTAAATTGAGTGAAACCAAACCGCTCATCTCTAATTCTTACACCAATAGCAATCATTATAAAATACATAACACAATAGTGCTGAATACATGCTACTAGGAATAAATTCCATCCCAAATCCCTATTAAGCACTGACCTTGTATTAAGTGCTGTATAATGGAAGCAATGAACAGACATTATAAAGTGGATGATTTAGAGATGAATGTAAGTCACTTGGTAACTTATGTGAAGATACAGTATGTGTCTGCTCACTTATTTATATCATCTGTATTGTGTATATTAAGATTCCTGCAACCATAATTCTAATGTATAGATATGTCTGGAGCAAATAAAGATCAATCCTCATTAACAGATTGGAAACTGCAAGTGTTTTGTGAGGCACAGGATTTATATTTTGTAAGGAATGTGTTTCAAAGATATGAGGTGTCTTAAATGACTGTGCTTAACAGAGCTATTGTACTGTACTTTCATGAGAACATGAGTTGTGCACAGAGTGACAAATTCTGCACAAGCTCCATACTTACACTGTAAATGCACATGTACTCTTTCAGCAAAGGTTTATCTTGTCACGCTTACCACTTAAATTCATGGATGTATAAAATCATGTTATCCTACTATAAAAGCAGCGATGTCTGAATTGCAAAGACTATAAATGGTGAATGAGATTAAAGCGCCGAATCCTAATTAAATACTATGGTAACGTTTCATAAATACATGCAGACTGCTACACGACATCGCTGAGAACTGTGTGTAATATCTATTTGGCTAAGCACCATTAGTAGACTGCTCCTCATAATTTAGATAATTTGGGAGTAAATGACAGGATCAGAAGATTTACTTTGTCTTTCCATTGTCCAAGTAGATAGACCTAAGGGAGTTACTTTTGGCTCCATACTCTACTTCTTAAGAACTTGTTTGGGTATGAAGCGTCAAGTCCAACTGCAAGCTTGTCTAGATGTTCTTATCCTTGCCTAGCGAGAGACTGAAGTTATGGTGAAATAAGCATTGCCTGTGTGGCAGTGGTGTAACTAGGGTAGGGCCTTCTGGGCTCATGCCCTGGGCGCTGTGTGACTGGCGGCACGGTGGGTGCTGCCGGCCATGGTACCGGCCCGTCCTGGTTAGCCAGTGTAGTGCTGACCACAGTGCTTGTAGTCAGCACTACACATTTACTCATGACCGGCGCTAGGCTTCCCAGCGTGGCAGCGATGTGTGTGTTAATCAGCAGCCAATGAGAGGCTCTACAGACTCTCATTGCCTGCTGCTGCTGCTGTGCCCACTACAAGAGCCAAGCTGGAGCTCACTCATGAGCTCTGTCTTCCAGCTCCTGCAAAGGGTAATGGAGAGACATCACGATGTCATGATGTCTCTCCCATAAAGCAGAGCGTGCCAGCCCGGGAGAACTGCATTGGTGCAGACGGTGGCAGGAGCAGTTGCAGGAGCAGAAGCAGGAGTGGGGATTCAGGTAAGTGGTATTTTTTTTCTTTTACTTGTGTGTTGTCTATTGAGGGCACTGCATGGGGGGACCACTTCTGGGGACTAGTACTGGGGGCACGGCATCTGGGGGGACCACTACTGGGGACACTACTGGGGAGGGGGCACTACTGGGGAGGGGGCTACTACTGGGGCACTGCATTGTGGGGGACCTCTACTGGGGACAACTACTGGGGGCACTGCATCTGGGGGGACCACTACTGGGGGCACTACTGGGGAGGGGGCTACTATTTGGGCACTGCATCAGGGGACCACTACTGGGGGCACTGCATGGGGGGGACTACTGGGGGCACTGAATAGGGAGGACCACTACAGGGGGCACTGTATAAGGGGCACTGGATAGGGGGGATCACTACTTGGGGCCTGCATAAGGGGGGACCACTACAGGGGGCACTGTATAAGGGGCACTGAATAGGGGGGATCACTACTTGGGGCATGCCTAAGAGGGATCACTACTGGGACATTGCAAATTGGGGATACTGTATAAGGGGTACTACTGGGAGCCTGCTTAAGGGGGACCACTACAGGGGGGATCACTACTGGGGGCATGGATAATGGAGACCACTCCTGGGGGCAATGTATAAGGGGAACTATTGGGAACCTGCATTAGCCTGAATAGGGAGGACCACTACAGGGGGCACTTCATAAGGGGCACTGGATAGGGGGGATCACTACTTGGGGCCTGTCTAAGAGAGATCACTACTGGGGACATTGCAAACTGAGGGTACTGTATAAGGGGCACTACTTGGAGCCTGCATAAGGGGGACCACTACTGGGGGCACTGCATAGGGGAGACTGTATTAGGGGCACTGCATTCAGGTGCAAATGGAATGAAAATGTATGTTCAGAGTGACGAGATAGGGGTGTGTGTCATGTTGAATCACACCCTTTTAAGTGGCCATGCCCCTTGTGACCACACCCATTTTTTCCAGTGCATGGGGGTGTGTGTAGAATTTTTAAATTTGGCCTGGGCTCCATATACCCTAGTTACGCCCCTGCTGTGTGGCCACTGAGCGAACAATTGTAAAGAGTTCTGCTGGCCAGAGTTCTAAGGCAGACAATAGAAAGAGCCATGGGATGGTGAAAAAATATTAGGTGAATTTGCAGAAGTTCGTTCTTAAGCCAATACTGTATGGCCAAGTCAGCCTTCTGAGAGAATAAACCGATGAAGTCTGAACACCTGAGCTTGTGACCTAAAAGACCAGAACCTAGGGTGACAGCCATGTTTAGCGGGACTGAGAGGGGATGAGTGACAGTTAAATTAACATGGTGTTGAGAGATCATGGAAGTTGCTGAAGAGAAGAGTTTAGAGGCGAATGAGGGTCAACTCTTGTGCAGAACCAGTGACTTACTGGTATTTATATTAACCACTAAATATGTGCTGGAGGAGTTTAATAAAGGAGTAATTTTTATCAAAAGATGGTCTGGCGTACATTTTAGTAAGAGCTGTGATGTTAACTGCACCACTACACCTATCTTATAGTAGTATTTATATTATCTGTATCTTTTTATAGTTTGCTTTTACAAAATACAAAATAAACTAACTATTATCACGTAACCTAGTGCTACAGAAACTAAAGTATTTAAATAAAGCTAAATAATGTTTGAATATCTTAACCAATTGTGAATATATAATATATATATATATATATATATATATATATAAATAAAAGGTCTGGTGTACAGCAATTGTTAAGAACTTTTGTTTCCCTTTGTCTTGACTAACAAAAACACTTCACAGCTATCAGCTAAGCTGGTTTTAAAAATTGGATGCAGAAGGGTCTTTTTCACACTTCAGCCCACAGTGCCCAGGGACATAGGAGAGATTGATGTAGCTGAGTATAATGTAGTTGCATGTTGCCACTCTTCACTACACACTCATGTATGAAAAAGGGGCTACAGGAGAAATTTAAAAATAAAAAATACTTTCATTGAATACTGAAAGGAGAGGTAACAATGAGGACACATTTTCAAAGATGGCTGTTATCCTAAAAGAAAGTACTAATAAACCTGGCTGTACTAATTTAACTTCTAGTTTTCAGATAGATTCAATTGCTGTTCTTATTATTGAAATTAGAGATGAGCGGGTCCGGTTCTCCGGGAATCGGATCCACCCAAATTTCGTGGATCCGAGACACAGCTTGGATCTCGCTGCCTGCCCCAGATCCTTAATCGATACAAAACCTCGAAATCCCACTGTCAGGTTTTTCAGCGAGCGGGCTTAACACTTATTGGCTGAGAGAGCCATCTGTCACGGCTCTCAGCCAAACAGCATTAATCCCATTGAATACGGGCACAGGAAGTTATGAAGATGCCACCCATCCCCCTTGCCTGACACCGCCCGCACCCCTCGCTGCCAACACCGCCAGCACCCCATGCTGCTGACACCCACTGGCATCATGACCCGCTGTCGACACCCCCGCTGCCAACACTGCTGGCACCCTGCATTGAGGACACCACCGGCACCCATGCACTGTCGACACCATCAGGACCCCCACACTGAGGACACCGCTGGCACCCTCGCTCTGCCGACACTGCCGGTGCCCTGCACTGAGGACACTGCCAGCACCCCTGCACTGCTGCCGCATATGAGGACAACGTCAGCGACCCCACACTGCTGACACTGCCAGCACTCCCACATTGATGACACTGCCGGCTCCCCTGCACTGGCGACACTGTCAGCACACATGCACTGAGGACACCGCTGGCACCTCCGCTTTGCCGACACCCTGCACTGAGGACACTGCCAGCACCCCTGCACTGCTGCCCAACATACTGAGGACACCGTCAGTGACCCCACACTGCCGACTCTCCCACAATGAGGACACCACTGGTACCCCCGCTTTGCCGACACCCTGCACTGAGCACAGTGCCAGCACCCCCGCACTCCCCATGTACTGAGGACACTGCCAGCAACCCCACACTGCTGACACTCCCACACTGAGGACACCGCTGGCACCCCCGCTTTGCAGACACTACAGGCACCTGCACTAAGGATACTGCCAGAACTCCTGCACTACTGCCCCAAGTATTGAGGATGCCGTCAGCAACCCCACACTGCCACTACTCCCACACTGAGTTCATCTCTGCAAAGCCAACACTGTCAGCACTCCGCACTGAGGACACTGCTGGCACCCACGCATGCTGACACTATGCACTCAGGACACTGTCAGGACCCCCACTCTGCCAACACTGCCACACTGCCAACACCGCTGGCACTTCCGCATTGAGGACACCGCCAGCACCTCACACTGCCGACACTGCTGTCACAGTAAGTGCACTATTGGTGTATCCAACCCACACTGTATAGCACACTGTTTCCGTGTTGGAAGATGAACTGCCACATGTTATAGCCACCCACTGCTGTTGCTTAGCTTAGTCAGCCAGTTAGCTGGATGCAACCTTTTGGCCCTAAACTAGATGAAAAAAAATCAATATTGTGAAGTGGTCTAAATTGATTGGAAATTACTGGAAATAAATGTTATTGAGATTAATGATACTGTAGGAACAAAAACAGGCCCAAATTATGTGATTTTAGCTGTTTTTATGATTTTTTTTTAGAAAAAATACAGATTCAAAGCCAAAAACAAAAAACAAAATACGCAAGGGCAGTTTTGGCAAAACCAATCCATATCCAAAACAAGAGGAGATAAAGATCCAAAACCAAAACCAAAACACGGGGGTTAGCACTAGGGATGAGCGGGTTTGGTTCTCAGAGAACCACGCCCACCCGAATTTTGCAGATCCGAGTCGGATCCAAGCAGGCTTGGGGAGTTTCAAACCTGACTTGGATCTCGAAACCGAGGCAAAACCATAGAGATGGAAATCTCGCGGTTCGCAAGCTAACGTCTCTATGATCAATGTAGTATACAGGGACCACGCGGCGGCAGGGCTGTAGAGAGCCCTGGTGGACCCAGGTACATAGGGGATGTGGCCTAATCACGGGAGGCGTGGCCATGCCCCCTTGACAAAAAAAAACACTGTTGTGACGCTGCGTGCCAGGGAGGGGGGCGCTGTAAGCCCCTCAGCCCGCCTCAAAGCCAGGGGGGGCACAGTCAGTGTGATCACTCCCCCCCACAGGCAAAGGAGACTGCTGTGGCGGCTGCTCAGCAACCACGAACAGTCTCCCACTGCAGCTCAGCACATGCTGTGTGCTGGGCTGCTGTGAGAGAGGGAGAAGGGAGGGAGGATCGGCACCAGACCAGGGCCCCCGCCAGGCCCCTCGCGAAGCCTGGGCCCGGGTAAACCATATCCGCCCCCCCTCTCGGTGCCCCTGTGTGGCGGACGCCATTTCACTTTGGCTGTGGAGACTGAAAAGGGAGGGTGGGTAGTGTAGGGCTAAGACAGTGGTGCTGTGCTGTCTGCTGTGTCCTGGGCTGGTGCACTGCTGATCCATTCTGGGCTGATGCTGCTGAGTGCTGATCCATTCTGGGCTGGTGCTCTGCTGTCTGCTGTGTCCTGGGGTGCTGTAGTGCTGATCCATTCTGGGATGGTGCTCTGCTGTCTGCTGTGTCCATCTGGGCTGGTGCTGCGTCCATCTGGGCCCAAGTTCTGGACTCCCCCCCAAAAAAATAAAAATTATATTGTAAAAAAAAATAAAAATAAAAGTTTCTTTTAGTGTAATATTTTTCTGTGTGTGTGTGAGTGTTAGGCTTAACCGCACAAGATCCAGCCAGCAACGCAAGTTGCAACTTAGGCCCTCATTCAGAGCCGTACGCTCTGAGCAGAGCGCACGCTCTGAATGAGGGCCGGCCTCCATGAAAATGGAGCGTCCTCCAGGACGCTCGTATAGCTGTGGGTCACCACCCACAGGCTATACGAGCGTGCAGTTTGATGGCCGCAATGGTCTTGACCATCGTGACCATCGAAACTGCGAGCCGGAGCCTGCGGTTGAGGTTTTCAACCGCAAGCTCCGGAGTGATTTTGGCTCTATCAGAGCCAAAATCACTCCCACTGACATCACTAGTGATGTCAGTGGGCCGGCTTCTGACGGGAGGCGTTCCCGTGGGAACGCCCCCGTCAGGGAGGCACACCCCCCGGCACGCCTACCAAAGGGGGCGTGCTGTCAATCAACATCGACAGCACGCCCCCTTTGATCAGACACAACGAGCGAAGGACTTTCCTTCGCTCGTCGCGTCTGGCGCATGCGCACGACGGAGCTCCCTCCGTCGTGCACATGCTCAGTCCAGAACATCGACCCACTTGCGAGCGGACAGCCGCTCGCGAGTGGGTCTGAATCAGGCCCTTAGTTCTGCCCAACTCCAGTCGTGATCAATCGGTGCTCTTGGCCCAAGTTCTGGAGCATAAAAAAAATAAAAATAAATAGTATTTTTTTTATATTTTACTGTCTGTGTGTGTGCATGTATCCAGCCAGCAATGCAAGTTGCAATCTAGTGCTGCCCCACTCCAGTCGTGATCAATTGCTGCTCTGGGCCAAAGTTCTGGAGCTGAAAAAAAAATAAAAATCAATTGTCTTTTTTTGTCCAATATATTTGTGTGTGTGCCCGACTGCACGCGTGTGAATTTTGTAACTGGACCTTGGCTACACTATTGGTGCTTGTGACACTGCTTCAAGACCGCAGAAAATATGGAGGGCTGTCACATGACAGGAGAACAAGGCCAAGAACCACATGTTGTAGCTGCTGTCAGCAGTACATGACCATCAACTTCCTCATCCTCTATGAAGGCCCATGCCTTTAAAGGAAATTTGCCTTTAGATAAACAAAAAATTGTCAATTGGCCCTTCACTACACAAAGTGGCAAGGAAAGGATAAGGCATTGGTCTTTCTTTAGGAAGACTGCTGATTCTTCTAATAGCCCTTCAGAAATAACAACTGTGTGCCCTGAGAAATAGAAATCACAAATCCCCGAGGAAAGTTTGTCCGCGGTTGCCATGTGTGAGCCAGACCTAAATAGTAGTGTACTGGAGGATCCTCCAAGTTCTAACATGTGTGTGCTCTCTGTAAATGTGGGGAAGGGCAGTTAACATCTTGCAGACGTAGTCAGTGAGGATGCTTCTGTGGAATTGCACATGGAGGAGGAGGATATTTTGGTAGTTGAAGGTGCTAAGGATTATGAGGATGTTGAAGATGAAGATGTTGGTGATGAGGATGTTGATGCAGAGGATGTCTTTTTTGTAAGTAAGGCAACAGCTGATGCCCATGAATTGAAAAAGGCAAAGACCATTGTTGTCATATCGGGGCAAAAGACAAAAAAATCCACTTCTCACTTGTGGAATTATTTCCGCCCCAATCCGGACAACTGTTGTCAAGCCATATGTAACCATTGCAAAGCAAGAGTGAGTAGAGGGAGGGACCTAGTATTAGATGGTGAAATAATAAAAAATGAGGATGATAGTGTGGAGGAAGTGCAAAAGGAGCATGAGGGGGACATTTGTGTCCTATCTGACGCTAATGTGGATGTTGATGATAAGGATGTGGTTTGCGTAAATCAGCCACCAGTGGCAGCAGTTCTTGCTAATGAAAAAAATAAAGCCAAAAAAGCAACGTCTTGGGTGTGGAATTATTTTAATCTAAATTCTGACAACAGTTGTGAAGGCATCAATTCCATTTGTAAAGCCAAAGTTAGCAGAGGAAGGGAAGTTAACCATATAGGCACCTCCTCCCTGTTAGTCATTTGCAGCGAGTTCATGCAATTTGTTTTACAAAATTATCATTTGTAAATTAATAACAAGCAGTCCAGTATCAGCTACCAGCAGGTTGGACCAGCACATGCAATCTCCACCACCAACACCCTCATCATCAACCTCCTCCTTAATAATTGAAGGTAGTCCTTCCAAAAAATATTTTGTGGGGGCCCAAACAAACCAAGGAGTTCAGCCACGAAAGTGTCAGTCCTAGTGGCTAAAGTACTTGGTTTGTTAAACTGTGCATGTCCTTTTTAATATCCCAAATAAGAGTGGGTGGGAGGGACAATTCCATCTTGCACCTCTTTCCTTTACATTTGGCACAATTTGGGGCATTGCCGACTGACCTTATTATAGTTTATTAAACTGCCATCCAGTCTGCCACTGCTGTGTGGCAATGTTTCATAGATGTCCTATAATTTTTAAACTGCCGTGCATTTGTGCCGCTGCTCTGTTGCTTACTTTAGCCAGCCAGCTCGCTGCAGCCTTTGGCCTGTATTGGTGAAAAACAGTCAAATCAATATTGTGAGCTGTGAGGTGGTAAAAAATGCCTCGAAATGCCTGAAAATTATTGTTATTAAGGTTATTAATTTGGTTTTAGCTGTTTATTTATTTTATTTATTTATTAACAGTTTCTTATATAGCGCAGCATATTCCGTTGCGCTTTACAATTTTTTGGAAAAAATACAGATCCAAAACCAAAACCTAAAAATACAACACCAAGGAAAAAAATCCAAAACCAGATTCAGATCCAAAACCAGGGGAGATCCAGGTCCAAAACCAAAACACAGGGGTCGGCGCACATCTCTAGTTGGCACACATTTCTAATTGAAATGCAAAAAATATATATATTTAATCCAAATTTGCATTGATTACACTTATTTATGTTAAAATAATGATCATGCCAGACCAGAGGATATTATTAATGCAAAAACGATATCTTTGTTGCTTTGCCAGCAATCTGCTTGACTTTAAAAAGACTAAACCTAGCAGTGCAAAGTGCTAGAGGAGTCAATCTGCAGATCAGAGGTTAACTTTTCCTGTTGATAACCAGAGCCTATAACAACACTGGGCAAACCTTTCCATTAAATCATACAGACTTCTCTTGGGAACTGTCAAATAGAAGCAAAGCTTAAAAAGGAAAAGAACAAATTGTCAAAGAAAAAAAAGTAATAAAAGCAGGGACCAGGAGAAAATGTTAATCACCACAGGTAGGCTAAAACAGGCATTTTCTGTCTCTTGGCCTTGTGAACTTTCTTCCGCTAAGGATGAGGTCCCCTGCTTTTTCATATGAATATAGTTTAGACTCATCTACGGAGGAAAATGATTCCTTTTATCCACCACTGAGAGGATTGAAAAAGGTCATACCTCAAGGGACCATAAACTGATAGAGTTCTCTAGTGCTAAAAGGTCATGGAATAGCAGTAAAGAGAGCAGACATGGGAGCAAAACTCAAATAACTTGTTTTCTTCTTTCTGGCATGAGAATTTCAACATTTTCTGCTACTGCTGGTCTGTTTTGTTATTGACATATTTGACCTTATTTAATATTGTTGTATATGTATTATTCTTCCCAGTTGACTTTAAGGAAAAGAGGGACACTACTTGAAATCATAGGGATTTGCACAACACATACAGAGCAATATATTATTTGTTCCAAACAGAGTTAAGAATATTTAGGTAAACAAATTATACATATAAATCCAAGAAATTACTAAAGGTTTGGGTGAAATTAATCTATTAAAAATTCTCAGTACTTTGATTTGAGTTAAAGTGCAATTTCAATTCTCATTTTAATAATTGGTCCCAACGATAAGTACTCATCTATAAGTACTCAATAAGTGAAATTTAAAAATGTGCAAATGCCGACCAGTAGAGTATACACTGTTCAGTGAAACCATATACCTAATACTAGGCAAATGCACCAGCTTTTATGCTAGATTGCACAAGATTACAATGTCTATGGGGTGTAAGAATTTGCATCATCTGATGGGAACATCTGGGAGGATGGAAGCAGATGGGAATACTCAGGGTAAATTCTGATAAAGCACAAGTAAAAACAAAATTATGTACAGTACAGTTTTGTGTGACACATTTATGGGGACGTTGCTTGCTTTAGGAGTAAGTTCAGAATCTCTCATTCAGCCCTCAAAAATACAGTTTTAGTTGGTACTTGAATGGTGTCCATAATTGGGAGTTATTCCCCTCTAGTGGGCTCTTATAAGATCTTGCTATGTGGCCCACAAAGTTCTAGTTACACCCTTGCATGCAAACACAGAAGTTCTGGATTTAATATGAATCAAGTTTGCTCAGACTGAGGTTAAAATTTTGTAGCTATCTCACAGATATTTGGGGAGCAAAGTTCTGGCCATAAACAAAACTACAGCAGTCCTCCTGGCCTGACAATCAGCGGGATTCCTCTCAGAGGTGCCATATTGCCAGGCCAGCTGTGCCCCACCAACATTATAAATGATGCCACTGGTGCTCTCATCTGTTGGCCCACCTCTTCCTCCTCTTACACCAGCCTACATTGCAATAACAAGACGACACTTGAAAAAAGTGACAGGACAGGAGTCAGGATAGGAGCTGCATCAGCATTCATAGAAGCTCAGATCACCAAGTTAGCACAAAAAATAATAATATGGGGTAGTAGTGTGGCATATACTATAAATTGGGGGCACAGTGTATAGTAATGTGAATAGTGGGAAAACACAGTGTGGCATACAATGTGAATTAGGGCATGTACAGTGTCACATAAATGCAATTTGGGGGCATATACAATGTTGTATACAATGTGAATTGGCAGCATGCAAAAGTGTGGTATAAAATGTGATTTGGGGGCATGAACAATGTCGTATACAATGAGAATTGGGGCCATACACAGTATGGTATATAATGTGTATTGGCAGCTTGCATAGTGTGGCATATAATGTGAATTGGGGCCATGGACAGTATGGTATATAATGTGAATTGGGGCCATGCACAGTGTGGTACAGTGGCGTCACAAGGAGGGTGTGGGGGGTGTGGGCCGCACCTGGGTATCACCCGCCGAGGGGTGACACCAAGGTGCAGACTGACATTCCCCCACAGTGGCAGGAGCCGGATGCTGCACTGTAGTGCAGCACTCAGCTCCTGACACTGTGAGGGAGCCGACACTGCAACACAAGCAGTCAGCACCCCCTGCACCCCCCCCAAAGAAATATTAAGAACGGGACCACGATGAGGGATTGGGCCACAAGGCCACGACTCCATCCAGTGAGTCCACGACCCGTCCAGTGAACCCCCAAGCCCCTTTTTGGGGTGCACACTGCTGCACTGCACTCAAAATGTCCCTCCCTGCACCAGATGACACCATGGGTAGGGACGCCACTGGTGTGGTGTGCCATGTTTATCGGCAGCATGTATAGTGTGACATATAATGTGAATTGGGACCATGCACACTGTGGCATATAATGTGTACTGGCAGCATGCACAGTGTGACATATAATGTGAATTGGGGCCATGTACAGTATGGTATATAATGTGTATTGGCAGCATGCACACTGTGGCATATAATGTGTATTGGCAGCATGCATAGTGTGGCATATAATGTGTATTGGAAGCATGCATAGTGTGGCATATAATGTGTATTGGCAGCATGCACAGTGTGGCATATAATGTGTATTGGCAGCATGCACAGTGTGCTATATAATGAGAATTGGGACCATGCACATTATGGTATATAATGTGTATTTGCAGCATGCATAGTATGGCATAAAATGTGAATTGGGACCATGCACAGTATGGTATATAATGTGTATTGGCAGCATGCACAGTGTGGCATATAATGTGGATTTGCAGCATGCATAGTGTGGCATAAAATGTGATTTGGGACCATGCACAGTGTGGCATATAATGTGAATTGGGACCATGCACAGTGTGGCATATAATGTGAATTGGGACCATGCACAGTATGGTATGTAATGTGTATTGGCAGCATGCATAGTGTGGTATATAATGTGAATTGGGGCCATGCACAGTATGGTATATAATGTATATTGGCAGCATGCACAACATGGTATATAATGTGAATTGGGGCCATGCATAGTGTGGCATATAATGTGAATTGGGGCCATGCACAGTATGGTATGTAATGTGTATTGGCAGCATGCACAGTTTAGCATATAATCATACTTGCCTACCCTCCCGATTTGGTCGGGAGCCTCCCAAAAATTGGTTGCCGCTCCCGACCTCCCGGGAAGGCAGGCAATCCTCCCGGCTGCTGCCCACCCCTCCTATCTCCCCCGCAATGACCCCTGCAACCCCCGCAGCTGGGGGGCCGGTGACGTGATTCGCTTCATTTTGGTCCCGCCCTCTGCATCACAATGCCTATTTTATCGGCATTGCATAGCGGGGGCGGGCCAAATTGACGCGATCACGTGACGCCGCCCCACCACGCCTACAAGTGATGTCACCCACCCGGCAACACCCCCTTGTCCCGGCCACGCCCCCCCTGTCCTGCCAATCTGGCTGCTCCCTCCTGGAAGGAGCAGCCAGAAAGTCCGCAGGTATGCATATAATGTGAATTGGGGCCATGTACAGTATGATATATAATGTGTATTGGCAGCAGGCATAGTATGGCATTTAATGTGAATTGAGGCCATGCACAGTATGGTATATAATGTGAATTGGGGCCATGTACAGTAAGGTATATAATGTGCAAGGCCGCCATCAGGGGGGGACTGCCGGAACTATAGTCCCAGGCCCGGACTGAAAGGGGGCCCGGGTAGCAGCGGAAGCAGTGTAGTGGACATGTGCCGGCGGTATTTTCAATTTGGAGCTTTCCGCAAGCTGATCGGAGCTTGAGGACCGGCAGCCAATCAGGAGCGGCTGCAGCTGCAGCTCCTGATTGGCTGCCGGTCTGGAAGCTCTGATTGGCTTGCGACCAGTGCTATGTTCAAAATGTGTTGCCTGCCCCCCGGGTCCCTCTCTCTCTGTCCAGGTAAATGTACGCGGCATGGCTGGAGCAGGAGCAGCAGGGAGAGGCTGTACAAGGGAGACAGCAGCCGGGGAGAGAGGGAGCAGCAGCTGTGGGCGGAGATGTTATTTACAGCCACCGCGTGTGGTGCAGAGGAAGGACAGCAGGAGCAGGAGAGGCTGGAGACTGATCAGGTACATAGACTCCAGCTCTCACACCCTGCTCTCACACTCACACCCTCACACTGCTCTCACACCCTCCCCCTGCTATCACACCCTCAACCTGCTCTCACACACTCACCCTCACCCTGTTCTCACACTCACATCCTCACCCTGCTTTCACACCCTCAACCTGCTCTCACACACTCACCCTCACCCTGCTCTCACACTCACACCCTGCTCTCACACCCTCACCCTGCTCTCACACCCTCACCTTGCTCTCACACTCACATGCTCACCCTGTTCTCACACTCACCCTGCTCTCACACTCACATCCTCACCCTGCTCTCACACTCACACCCTGCTCTCACACTCACACCCTCACACTACTCTCACACCCTCCCCCTGCTCTCACACCCTCACCCTTCTCTCACACTCACACACTCACCCTGCTCTCACACTCACACCCTCACCGTGCTCTCGCTCTCACACCCTCAGCCTGCTCTCACACTCAGACCCTCACACTGCTCTCACACCCTCCCCCTGCTCTCACACCCTCAACCTGCTCTCACACACTCACCCCCACCCTGCCTTCACACTCACACCCTGCTCTCACTCTCACACCCTCACCCTGCTCTCGCTCTCACACCCTCACCCTGCTCTCACACCCTCACCCTGCTCTCACACTTTTACCCTCCCCATCATGCTGTTCACCCACATTATCCACCGTGACGCCCACCTCTGACAAACTGCCCCCCCACCTAAGGGTAGGGGCCCTGCCTATTTTGTCAGTCCCAGGCCCCATCAATACTGATGGCAGCCCTGATAATGTGTATTGGCAGCATGTACAGTGTGGCACATAATATGAATAGGGTCCATGCACAGGGTGGCATATAATGTGAATTGGGGCTGTGTACAGGATGGTATATAATGTGTATTGGCAGCATGCACAGTGTGGCATATAATGTGAATTGGGGCCATGCACACTATGGTATATAATGTGTATTTGCAGCATGCACAGTTTAGCATATAATGTGAATTGGGGCCATGAACACTATGGTATATAATGTGTATTTGCAGCATGCACAGTTTAGCATATAATGTGAATTGAGGCCATGCACAGTATGGTATATAATGTATATTGGCAGCATGCGCAGTTTAGCATATAATGTGAATTGGGGCCATGTACAGAATGGTATATAATGTGTATTGGCAGCATGCACAGTGTGGTATATAGTGTGAATTGGGGCCATGCACAGTATGTTATATAATGTGTATTGGCAGCATGTATAGTGTGGCATATAATGTGAATTGAGGCCATGCACAGTATGGTATATAATGTGTATTGGCAGCATGCATAGTGTGGCATATAATGTGAATTGATTCCATGCACAGTATGGTATATAATGTGTATTGGCAGCATGCATAGTGTGGTATATAATGTGTATTGGCAGCATGCACAGTGTGGTATATAATGTGAATTGGGGCCATGCACAGTATGGTATAGAATGTGTATTGGCAGCATGCACAGTATGGTATATAATGTGTATTGGCAGCATGCATAGTGTGGTATATACTGTGAATTGGGGCCATGCACAGTATGGTATATAATGTGTATTGGCAGCATGTATAGTGTGGCATATAATGTGAATTGAGGCCATGCACAGTATGGTATATAATGTGTATTGGCAGCATGCATAGTGTGGCATATAATGTGAATTGATTCCATGCACAGTATGGTATGTAATGTGTATTGGCAGCATGCACAGTGTGGTATATAATGTGAATTGGGGCCATGCACAGTATGGTATATAATGTGTATTGGCAGCATGTATAGTGTGGCATATAATGTGAATTGAGGCCATGCACAGTATGGTATATAATGTGTATTGGCAGCATGCATAGTGTGGCATATAATGTGAATTGATTCCATGCACAGTATGGTATATAATGTGTATTGGAAGCATGCATAGTGTGGTATATAATGTGAATTGGGGCCATGCACAGTATGGCAGGGTTGTCTTAACATCAGTGTGGGCTCTGGGCAAAGCAATGCACTGGGGCCCCTACACACCCATTCGCAGGAAAAAAATTTAAATGGTCAATAAAATTAAACCCTACTGCATGCCCATCAGACCTCCCAAACATGCAGAGAGACTCTGGGGGTCATTCAGACCCGCTCTCGAGCACAGGACGCTCGCAAGCGTGTCGATGTTGCCCCACTACACATGTGCACGATGGAGGGAGCTCCGTCGTGCGCATGCGCGAGTCCCGGATAGCGACGGCCTCTCCGTCGCTCTTGGTCTCGCACCAAAGGGGGCATGCTGTCGATGTTGATTGACAGCACTCCCCCTTTGGTGGGCGTGCTGGGGGGTGTGACTGCCAGACGGAGGCGTTCCCATGGGAACGCCTACCGTCTGAAGCCGGCCCCACTGACATCACTAGTGATGTCAGTGGGATTGATTTTGGCTCTGATAGAGCCAAAATCACTCCAGGGCTTGCGGCAGCGAGACCCTACCGCAGGGTCTCCGTCGCAAGCCCGATGGTCGCGAAGGTCTTGACCATCGCGACGATCATCAAGGACACTCGCTATAGCTGTGGGTGGTAACCCACAGCTATGCGAGGGTCCATAAGGCCGCTCCATTTTCAGGGAGGAGGGCCCAGATTCAGAGCGAGCGCTCTGGTCAGAGCATTCGACTCTGAATCAGGCCCTCTGTCTGACTGGTCTGAAACCAACAGGTGAAATAAAACTGGGACTGAGGTGAGTACTTGTCACCGGGAGGGGGGGGGGTTAGATTAGAATACAGTACACCAGCGGTCAGCATAGAAAAATATCACAAATTTACCAACTGCCCGCAGCTGCAGGGGGGTGGGTTGACGGGCCCCTACAAGCTTCGGGCCCTAGGGCAACTGCCCAACAAGCCCAATGGAAGAGATGGCCCTGCAGTATGGTATATAATGTGTATTGGCAGCATGCATAGTGTGATATATAATGTGAATTGGTGCCATGTACAGTATGGTATATAATGTGTATTGGCAGCTTGCATAGTGTGGCATATAATGTAAACTGGGGCCATGCACAGTATGGTATATAATGTGTATTGGCAGCATGCATAGTGTGGCATATAATGTAAATTGAGGCCATGCACAGTATGGTATATAATGTGTATTGGCAGCATGCATATAATGGTGGCATATAATGTGAATTGGGGCCATGCACAGTATGGTATATAATGTGTATTTGCAGCATGCATAGTGTGGTATATAATGTGAATTGGGGCCATGCACAATGTGGTATATAATGTGTATTGGCAGCATGCATAGTGTGGCATATAATGTAAACTGGGGCCATGCACAGTATGGTATATAATGTGTATTGGCAGCATGCATATAATGGTGGCATATAATGTGAACGTGGCCTGACATTTCAGTCTCAGCTAATGGCAGGAGTTTTAAAAAAGTATTTATATTTTTACCACAATATTGTGGTCACTAAATATTCTGGTGGCTTGTCAGCCTGCAGGCCCCAGCCATTAACACATATCCATTCCACTTTGGCAATCACATTTATGGGACAATTCATTTAGCCATGATTTGGACGACAATTGCTTCACTGAGTATGTCTAAATTATGGGAAAATATTTAACGGTAAAAATGTTGGAACGATGGTACAGATGTGTTCACATACATCTTACTTCCTTACATGTTGAACATGCCTTGGTGTGACCCGGTAATGTCTTTTCTTGTGACTTTTTACCTTCAAATGCATCTTATTTCACAAAGCGATATGAATAGGTAACATAGCTTCTGAGTAGGCACATATCCCGCCCACTTTCTACTGAAGTAGGAAGGATGGGGAAATTTTAGGACAAATTTGTGGGTCCGTATGCAGGGGGCGGAGTGAATCTCGTCATTTAGCCCTGCCCCCTGGCCCCGCCCTCTCCTCGCGGACCTGCAAATTGCGGGCTTTCCAGCAAAGCAGCCTGGCCCCGCCCCCCAAAGCCGAGATGACCGGGCTGCTCCCGGAAAAGATGAATCAAGAGTCAGCAAGTATGATCTGCATGCAAAACTGTAACGTAGTGTTTTGCATGCAGATACACCCGCAGTCACACACAGAATATAGGCATGCTAAATATCATGTTAATCAGCTGAAGCTGCTTATGTGTCCTATTTGCATAACTTTGCAAATAAGATGCAATTGAAGGTAAAAGGTCACACAAAAATACTCTCAGAGTTGCACGGCACTCACGTGTTTAATGCGACCTGTAGTGTACGGAGGTAAGATGTATGTGGACACATCTGTACTTAAAGGCATTTAATTAGCATAGTTTGGCCAATTAGGATATGCCATTTTTCAGGGGATTTTTGTAAAAAGCTCAAAAATGGGTTTAATTATGTAGGTTATGAAATTATGGATTTTGGAGTGCTGTATAGATAGGAAATGAGTTTTGCAAGTGTTTTTTCCCAATATTTTTTAAACTTGCTTAAAAACTATTAAAAAAAAAGTATACACATTTATCTGTACATCAAAATAATCTAACAATATTGTTTCACCAATATTGGCTAAAGGCTGCAGCGAGCTGGATTGCTAAACTAAGTGACAGAGCAATTGCACAAACACATGGCAGTTTAGAAAAATATAGCACATCTATGAAAAACAATTGTAAGTGCAGCTCACTTTAAGTTCACTTCTACCAAGCATACACAAGAGCCTGTGTGCACTGAATTGCAGGTGCTAGCTAGTGTCTGACAACCATACATACACAGTGACAGACGTCTGCAGTATTTTACATGCTTCCCACCCGCTACAACTCTCACAAATTGTGACTAGTATGAAGTATTGCAGCATGAACTACAGCCCACACCCTCTCTGCATGATATATTATTATAGTGTATAATCATGTTGCTGTATAAAATAATATTACTCTTTATAGTGTATAATGTTACTGTGTAATATTACTCTATATAGTGTATAATCATGTTACTATATAATATTACTTTTTATAGTGTATAATCATGTTACTGCATAATATTACTATATATAATATATACATTATTGTTTGATTTTAGTGAATATAACAAAATACATGTGATATAAGACAAACAGCAGTCAAAACGATAAGGTATAAATCTCTATTGGGGTAAGTACCATACAGCTGTACTGCACTGTGATGCTCCAATAATATCACACAAAGGGGCTGATTCAGACTCGCGAGCGAGCGCAGGACGCTCGCAAGCGGGTCGATGGTGCCGAATTGCTTATGTGCACGACTGAGGGAGCTCCATCGTGCGCATGCGCGAGACCCGAATAACGACGGCCAAGCCGTTGTTATGGATCTTGCACCAAAGGGGGCATGCTGTCGATGGTGAGTGACAGCACACCCCCTTTGGTGGGCGTGCCGGGGGCCAGACGGAGGCATTCCCATGGGAACGCCTACCGTCTGAGGCCGGCCCCACTGACATCAGTAGTAATGTCAGTGGGAGTAATTTTGGCTCTGATAGAGCCAAAATCACTCCAGGGCTTGCGGTCACCGAGACCCTACCTCAGGGTCTCGTCGCAAGCCCGATGGTCAAGACCATCGCGACCATCCTCATGGACGCTCGCTATAGCTGTGGGTGGTAACCCACAGCTATGCAAGCGTCCATGAGGGCTCCATTTTCAGGGAGGAGGGCACTGATTCAGAGCGAGCGCTCTGGTCAGAGCGTCCGGCTCTGAATCAGGCCCAGACTCTCCTGTGTGAAATGGCACCTGAAATCACAAAAGAGGGACTTACATGCAATCCAAAACTAGAGATGAGCAGTTCAGTTACTGAAAAAGAAACACACTGAACTTTGAGGTTCCAAGTCAAACCTATTGGTAGATGCCTACAACTTGGTAGGTGTATAACAGATGTGAGCAAGGAGGTTAATCAACACGTTGATTCCAAACCCTAGTAAATTTTATTGAATATAACAAGATACACGTGATATAAGACAAACAACAGTGAAAACGATAAGGTATCAATCTCTATTGGGCTAAGCACTGTACAGCTGTATGGCACTGTGATGCTCCAACAGACTTGTGCACCTGCAAATCCTTTTATAGAGGCATGTAAACATGTCTTGCACCTGGAGTTTAATCAGCCTGACCTTTAAGTTTGGTCAATAATATTTACTCAAACATTTGATGTGCTATATTCTTTCAAACTGCCATGTGTTTGTGCCACTGCTCTTTCGCTTACTTTAGCCAGAAAGCTTGCTGCAGCCTTTGGATGCAGTGCCAGCAATTTGAGATTACATCTTCTGCTTGCGCCAGAATGCGTCTCTCCCCATGCTGTTAACAGGTCCTGGTTCGGTTGGCACTGAGCCTTACCCGTGTCCTTCCCGGGAATAATCCTGCTCGCTAGAAGGGTTGGCTTTGCAGGTGACTGGACCCAGATGGAGCTGTTTCCACTAACCAAAATCTTGGGTTGATGCGCAGTCATGTGCAAAAATCCAGGATTTTGAGGCTAGTGAAAAAGGGGTATTAGTAAATCTGAGGCTTCTATACTTTTAACGGGCCAAAACATTGATGATGTGGTCTTTCTGTGAGATTGTGGTGGTTCTGCTATTAGTAAATCGCAATCCTGCTGGAAAAACACTAGACTTCTTTTGGTATTACAAATCAGTCATTTCGTGAATTTACTCATAGATATCTTTCATAAGTTGGATCTCTTGTAGTAATAAACATGTATTATTCATACAGGTAAAAAAGAGCTGTAATTATGCACAGAAAAAGGCCCAGTTCAGGAGACAAAACAAGTAAGAGCCTGGTCCTGTTTGTGTGTGCTCATTAGTTTTCACTCTGCTATCCCACAGTGTTGGAGATATAACCTATACCATGCGGACTGTTGGTTTTGAGTTTGTAGTTATTTAGAAGGATTTGGACTAACTGTGCAGTGTAGCCGCTTCCTGTATCCAACCATCATTTTACGATCTGCTCTGTCCGGACCACAGTTTCCTATTTGCAGCTGAGTATTCTGCTAATTACACTCTGGTAATAAAAGCTCTGATATTATGCTAGCAGTTGCTTGATCTGTAGGCATTAGTTTGGAAATGGATATTTACAGCTCTTTTAACTTTGTAAATAGTACATGTTCATTTATTATTCATGATTTTGAGTGTCTTGCTTCTTATTCTGCCTTATCAATAGTTGTTTTAATAATATTCTGTTATCAGCAGAGATCAGTTTTTTAGTATTGTCTTTTTGCTTAGTCCTTTTATTAGTGTTGCTTAGTCCTTTTATTAGTGCAACACACACCCATTTTTAGGATCATGCAGCTGCGTTATGTTCTATATTATTACATTTATATCCACACCAACTAACTATTTTTCCTTCACTAATCAGATTGTCACCAAATATCTTATGATTCCCTTATGTCCCTATATCTACATTTCTTTCATTTTTTGGTTTTGTATTCTATAGTAGGTAATCTCGGAAGATGTGCTACCCCTTGAACTCGTAATAAAAAGATAACTTTATACTGAAAAAGTGAGTTTTCCTTTCAGTGCACTTGGGACAGAACGTGTATATGTTTTAAAACTCAATTTTATTGATAGTATTTCAAAGCTGTTAATTAAGGGGATTCCATAGGTAAGAAACAAAATACTGCATTAATACAAATATTACATTGTGCTCAAAAAGTTAGAAAAGTGCATTGATAGAAAAATAACATACTGTGTCTAATCGGGATGCAGTCAGGCAGCTGACGGTCGAAATGTGACCGCTGGCTTCCTGACTGTCAAATCCCGGCAGGGTACTAATGACAGGCATTGAAATCCCAACTCCTGTCATTAGACCTACGCCGGGAGCCCACAACGCCCGGCATACTGAATGAAGGTAAGCTGGCCACGGAGAGCCGCTGTGGGGGGGGGAAGAGAGGGTTAGGTTTCAGGGGGACTTAGGGTTAGACACCCACCTTGGAGGGTTAGGGTTAGGCTAGGAAAAGTGGGGGTTAGGGTTAAGCACCCCTGGGGGGAGGTTAGGGTTAGGCACCCCCCCAGGGAGACTTAGGTTTAGGCTGCGGGGATGGGGAGGGTTAGGTTTAGGCACTTAGCGGGGGGTTAGGGTTAGGCACCCCTAAGGGAGGGATACGGTTAGGGGGTGGTAGGGTTAGCATTACTTACCTAAATCCGCTGTCTGACTTCCAGTGTCGGGATTGGTAATACATACTGATTCCGTCTAATCTACTTATGTAGCAATAGGAGAATTTTAATATATAATACATTTATGCTTCACAGAAGGGTAAAATGTATTAATTTTAACTCCCATATCTACTGTGATGTAGGTTGTCAGTCACGCAAAGGGCTGCTCAATTTGGGTTAAATAGGTGAAATGTTATTCCATCACCATGTTACTTGGTATATTACTAATTAGTTATCACATTTATTAACATAATATGGAGTAGATGTACTACACCTTGGAGAGAGATAGAGTGGAGATAAATAAAGTACCAACCTATCAGCTCCTAGCTGTTTTTTTTTTTCAAACTCAGCCTGATACCCTATTTATACATGTCTAAGGGGTCTATATATCAATTAATATTTTTGGGATATCTCCTTAAAACATTAGTTTTTTAGGGGGTATCTGCAAATATTAGGTATTCCCTGAATGTACAGTATCTATGGGGGACTGCAGCAGATATTGGAGATATCTGTTGCAGTCCCCCATTTTCAACATGAAAAGCAGTCTCATAGGTTTCTATAGCAACTAGTTTATTGCTGAATTTACCAAGCTCCAGAATGTGAAGTTTTCTTCAGCTTGGCCCCAGTAGCTAACTCCATCTGAAGATGCCATTAGACACTCTGGTCTATGGGCTACAGTCTGTAAAAAGTACTGAGAGAGGGATCATTAGGATCCCTTCCCGGCACTCTCCACTTATGGTAACCAGACCACTCATGCGTAGTAGCTCAGCAACCACCAGAAACTGAAAGTAAAGTGATTTCTAATGCGATCACTTTACTTTTATACAATGCAGGGATGGGCTTCGATTGCAGCTCCTGTTCCTGCATGGGTCAATGATACATGCTAACAGTAGCTAATTTCTTATTGCCATGAAGAGCAACACCAAAAACATACAATTATCAGGTCAAAAAACCAATAGTTAATAAATGTGCCCCTTAATAACTAGCAAAGTATAACACTGTGAAATTCAATTCAGACAAGTATTATGTGTAACATCACAAGAACAGGTCTTTCATCTTATAACCGATGTGAGACCTTGACAGGATTACATAATAGCCAAATCAAGAGGGTTATATTCAGCAATTAATCTAATGTTCAGGTTTTATTTGATAATATATTAATCAGAATATACTCTTTTAATTAGAAACTTGCTTGGAGACTGATATACTATACTTTAATAGGGAGTTAAGTTAATTGGTGGCCTATTCATGATGTTAATTATTGGGGTTTGTTCCGTAAATCAGCTGTCTCCCTGAAGTGCAGTGACACTAGTGCGCATGCGTAACCTACAGGTCACGTATGCGCACAAGAGCCCCAACGTCCGACGGAAGGAGCCAGACAGGGTCGGAGGGATCCAAAAGGATCCCTCTTCATAACCCGGGACTACTTCCCATAAGAAAGGAGCGGGTTGCAAGCCTGGGGCGGGAGCACTCGCCATCTGAAGATGGCGAATGCTCCCACACTCAAACTCCGAAATATTGTATTTTTGGAGCTTGATGAATTATTTCCCCATACTAGTGTATGGGGACAGCGGGCCATTCCGTGAGAGGAAGGTAAGCAGGAGTTATCTGTTATAACTCCTGCTTTACCATTTTGATGAATGGCTCGATAACTTAATTTCTACAATTGCAGATGAAAATTGTAATTTTCACCTGATTTTGAAGAAATTAAGTGATGATGAATAGGCCCCTAAATTTGAAAACTGGTTAGTAATATACCAAGGGACATACAGAAGGAATGGAATAATAATGTACCAGTTACACCCAAAATGAGCAGCCCATTGCGTGACTGACAATCTACATCACGCCAGATACAGAATTATAATTAATACATTTTACACTTCTGTGAAGTAATAAAATAGTATCATACATTAAAGTTCTCCCACCACTACATAAGTGGATTAGACACAGTGCATTATTTTTCATTATCACACTTTTCTATCTTTTTTAGCACAATGTATTATTTTTATTAATATTTTTCTTGTTACCTAAGGGATACTCTTAATGAAGATCTTTTAAACACTATCAATAAAATTGAGTCTAAAGGAACAACGATAGTAAGGTATTCAACTCACTGCGAGGAGCAGCGGTGAATACTAAAACAATGAAGCAATTCAACATTGCTTCAGTGTGGGGACAGTTGATCTGAAAATCAGCTGTTCCCGCGATCTCTAAATGCGTGAACTTGGTTCATAAATGCACACAAAGAACTTTTAGTTTTTGGAGTTTGCTAAATACTATGTAGTCCCAGAAGACCCCTAATAATGAATGGGCCCATTAATTTAAAACATGTGGAAATGGTTGTTTCTGCATGTATAATGGGCCCGCTAAGGATCCACAATCTGTCCGGATTACACCCCAAAAATGAGAACTATATATATATATATATATATATATATATATATATATATATATATATATAATGTAGAGATGTGCGCCAACCCCCTTGTTTTGGTTTTGGATCCAGATTCATCTTTCTGTTTTGGTCTTGGTTTTGGTTTTGCAAAACCACCTTCACGTGTTTTGGCTTTGATTTTGGACCTGTATTTTTTTTTAAAAAATAGAGAAAACAGATAAAATTATGTAATTTTGACCTGTTAGCATGCAATGCAAAACCCGGGTTTGGTTTTTAAATCCGAGTACCAAAACGTGGGCAGATCCGAACCCGGGACTCAAAGGGATTCAGAACTCGGACTCGGTTTGACTTGGAACCCCTAAATTCGGTTGTTGTCAGTTCTCTGAAAACCAGACCTGCACATCTCTAATATAATGTAAATTATAGGACAAAAGCACTGAGGAGGTTGTTGATAGAAGCTGTATAACTTCTTAAATTCTGTGCAGTTACTATCCAGGCAATTAGCAGGCTTAATTACCATTTCTAAGGGCATGCTTTCGCTAAATGGGAAGCAGGCTGACAGAAATGCTGAGAGACACTGCTATGGCTTTATATAAGTTTTTTGTGATTTGGACATTAGGTTCTCTTATGCCGTTTTCTGTCTGATACCCCTTTCACATTGAAAAATTAAAATACTGGGTTATTCACTTTTACCTGGTAATTTGCTAAACAACCCGGGATTTTTCCCTTTGAGTCCTTGGGTCCTTCCCAGGACTAAATTCCCAGGTCTCGGACCCTACAAAAAAAGGGTTAGTGACCCGGGAATTTAGTCCAGGTTGACAGTTTCACAAAGGGAAAAATCCCTGGTTGTTTAGCAAATTACCAGGTAAAAGTGATATACCTGGTAATTCTATTTAGAGCTGGACAAGCTAGGATTTACTGTATTTATAATTTTCTTTATTTTGTTACACAAATAAAACTAACTATGGATACTTGTATCATGGCCCTGGACTGGAGTGATACTGAATTACTGCTGCATGCAGAGTTTCCCCAGGAAACCGCACTCCTTAACCTGATCTTGGGAAGGTTTTTTCAAGCAACCAAGATGTGCGTATATCAGAGAATGAGCGCACAACTGAGTGCAGTATCCATCTAATAAATGGCCCCTGTTGTGATGAAATAGTTCTACATGGAGATGGAATAGGGTGAAACAGATACAGAATTGTAGGAAAAAATAGTTCAGAATAGGCTGTTTAATTTGAATTATTTTTAATTAATAAATATTTACCTAGATAACATTGTAAGTGGATGAAACAGTTGAATATTCAGAATAGACTGTTTAAACAGTTGAGCAATAATAGATACTGTCACATTAAGAGTGGTTCCTTTATCTGGTGTTACTGTTTTTATTGAGGCTTATTTGCTTTTTTGTTATCTAGGGGCCTATTCATCAACACTAAAATAAAGTTTTTAAGGACATTTTCTTTAAATAACTTTATTTTAGTATTCATGATATCACTGATATCTCCTGGTTAAGTCCCCCTACGTTAATTTCCAAACTCTCCATACAGTAGTATGTGGATATGGAAATTATGATATTCATCCAATTCCAAAAATTATGCATTTTTGTAGTCTGGAGTTACTATATGCCACTGTGAGGTGGCGAATAGCAGGTAAAACTTACCTGTGTCAGCGTGGTCAGGTCCCCTGGTGTCTCCCTTCGGCGCTCTGGTCCGTCATCTGGCTCCAGTGGCTGTTCTGACACATGTTCTCCCAGCAGAACACAATACAGTTTAGAAAAAAAAAAGAGTTTTTTTTTTCTAAACTGTACTGTGGTTTGCTGGGAGAACATGTGTCAGAGCAACCACATGAGCCTGAGGCGCTGCAGCGGGCAGGTAAGTCGGGGATGGGGGGTGGTATTTGGGGGGGAGAGGGGGGTGAGGGGGACACAAAATTACAGCAGGTGTAGGCAGTGCTGCACATGTGCTAGTTTTACGGATGTAACAGCACATGCGCAGCACAGATTCCAGCTGCGGTAAGGTAGTGTAGAGAGGGAAAACGATCTATTTCCCAAAAAGCTGACATCGCAAAAATGACAGCTTTTCTAAATAGATAGATATGGAGAGGAGGAATGATGAATTCCTCCGGTAATTAGGTAGACCTCCATGCGCGTTCTAAACCTAATTACCTCCATCTAATTTGTAGGTATGATGAGTAGGCCTCTTAGTCTGTTAATACTATTATTGCCCGGATAGTTTGCTTTGAAATTAGTTTTTCATCTTTGTTTTCTTCCGTTATCTATTCTTCACGGTTACGGCTGGCATGTCTACTCACTGTTTGCTGTGCTGCATTCAGAACTGGCTGCTCAGGAAGTCCTGTTTTTTTAAATAAATCATCAATGTACAAGTCACCTTTGGTGAGGATTGATGTCAGGTCTTTTGAGTTATTTAGTAAGTTTGATTTTGTTTTTGTTTTTTTCTGTCAGAATTTTGTATTTCTATCAGTGTGGTAGTGATGTGTTGGTTTTCTGTGAGCAGTGGTCCTGATTCAGAGATGGATGCAGTTAGCATCGCTGCTGCATCTTTGGATGCAGTGGCAATGCTAACATATGATAATGCAGCAGCAGATGCTTGTAGGAAACAGACGCCTTCTACCAGCATCTGCAATCCAAATCTGAAGACCCAACATGAGATCATCATTGTGGCTTTGTGTTGAGGAAGAAGATCAGGCATTCTTGAAGGTGTGCGCTTGGAGGTGTGTGTTGATTGGGAAATAATACATGGTCATGTGATCTAGTGCGTCCAATCATGTTGGTGGGATTTCTGTCATTATACCACACCATTTAATATATATATATGAAGTGGGAGAGAGCTGGGAGTGGGCTTTGTCTTCTAGAGACCTGAAGCTAGAATATAAGGTCCAGGAAAGGAAGGACTGGGTGCCGGGCACTGGTCTGCCATAGGGTTACATACAGGGTAGCAGTAAGTCATTACCTGGATGTTATGCCGAACATCACTGCTGAGTGCTGGATGTATTATGTTTGTGCAGGTGTCCTGCATGGTGCTCTGTGTATGAGATGGTCAGCAACAGGGCCGGCTCCAGAGAAGGCGCCCTTACATTGTGCACGGCGAAGCCGCCCTCGACCAAATTTGGGGGCATGGTCTAATTACCATAGGCCATGCCCCCTACATGATGTTATTTGGAGGCCTGCCTGCACTGGTCGAAATGTGCGACCACACTGGTCGAACACCCCTAGAGCCGGCCCTGGTCAGTAACATAGGGTGTTGGCTCCCAGCTGTCATGTAAAAATTATAGAGATGTGAGGAAGCTGCTGTGGTTTGGGTGAGTGAGGCCCAAGATTGCCTCTTCCCCCCATATGTACCATCTCACTCACCTTATTGACTAACCTCTAGGTAGGTCCTTCCCAGCATTGACCGCGAATGAATGACATCCTGTCTGATGCTGACTGACCCCCGCCACTAAAGACTAAGGGGTCTACTTATCAAGCTGTGAAAAGCATGGAGAAGTGGACCAGTGGAGAAGTTGCCCATAGCAACAATCAGCTTTGAAGTAGCATTCATCAAGTATAGTCTATAAAAATATAGGTAGGAGCTGATTGGTTGCTATTGGCGACTTCTCCACTGGTCCACTTCTCCACACTTTTCACTGTTTGATAAATAGACCCCTAACTCTGCCCATACCACTTTGTCTCTGATGATCCACTAATCCACCAGTGGTACTGCTGGCGCATGCAAAGTCAAATCCTACTTGCCAAGAACGCGATCTCTTGATAGACCACACTTCTCACCAGGATCGCGGAGGGCCTGCTTTTAGGACCTCTTCACCGGACAGGTAAGTATTTCTGAATTAATACTTAGTTAGAACTACTATATAAAATTTTGCATCGATAACCTCCAACACATAGTGAAAATTAACACTCGCAACCCTGCATACTACATGAATAGATCCCTTACTTTTTAAAATATACCAACATTGAAAGAGTAAAGGACACTCCCAATCGGGAATACAAATGACACACAGTTAAAACACAGCATTTCTATATATTTTGAATTAGTTTCAATTATTACCTGTACTCTGATATCTGTGCTTTGGGTAAGAAAGAACAAGTGTGTTTTCTCTACATTACAACTATGCAGGGGTGCAGATTCTTCATGGTCTCCTCACTGATGTGGACAACATAGGAGCAGTTAACATGCTGCCAGATCAATGAGAGCCAGAAGTAGCTGCAGTGACTGGGTGACGCTGGTACCAGGATTGATAACGACAGCTACAGTACAGTACCATTAAATTCAGGAGGTCTACAGGGAGAGCTGAGCAAAGTTTATATTTAAAACATTCTGATGTTAGAACATGTAGATTGTGTAAATAAAATTTACAGAAATATACGTAGACTATAGGCATTATTATGTATAAGGAAGGTTTGTACAGTATTGCAAATACTACAACATTTGCTAGAACACAGCGTGCATTTCATATTGTAAAAATCTCTATATTTGTGAAGCTTTGCTGCCACCAAAGGGCTTTTTTCTGAAAGTAAATTACTGTTCTACAGGTTCCAATGTGCGATATGTAGTGTATAACTATTTGTCAGTAATCCCTATGCTTAAAAAAGAAGAAGCTTAATTAAACATTGGGGAAACAAACGGTTCAGAGGACTGGCAGAAGGATATCCCTGTAAGGTCATTGATTGAAGCCCCAGCAAAACACAGAGTGATTTAAATTCATATGAAAGCTGCTATGAGGCCAATGCAAAATGAGCTGCTGGTCTCAGTCCAGTTACCAGTGTTCATAAGCACATATCACTTGCCTTCATTATGACTTGGCTGCTTGTCGATCAAACAAGAACAAGTAGCCTAAAGAATATTACAACCTGTTCCACAGTTATAACGGTTCAGCATTAAACAGGCTTGTGACTGTTTTCATGTAATATTCAGTGTGCCTTCAGAATGATAGTTTCCTTGTTAGCTGTCATGCTGTTTTTAAACTTTTCAGATGAATTCCAGAAACACAATGTTAATCATGCTGCTTATAAAGCTTTTACCTTGGGAAGCCTGTACTTAACATAAAGAACTTAAGACGCACAGCAGAGATGGGCTATATTGCTCATATAGCTACAAGTGATGTCATGAGCTGTAGTAATATTGTAAGTGTGACTAAAGGAAATGTTAAGTCATTTATTAAAGTGCTTTTGGTGCAAACATTGGGATAAAACTACAATAAAAATCTAATATGTGAACAGTTACAAAGTATTTATTTTACTTAAATGAAATAGTATTTAGTTATCTATTATTCTTAAAGTGCATTAATCTTAATAAATGTACAATTTTTCAGCCTCAGTGCCTATATCATATGATTCTGATATGATACAATTCAACATTCTACATTTAATTAAATATTGTAAGTTGCTTTATAGTAAAAGAGTGTAATAAAAATATGTTGTTGGTAGAAATAATCAAAATTTCAGAAAAAAAATCATAATTTTGGCTCATATAATACAATCTTGAATATGATGTCAAAAGTTAGACCTATCTGTCACAAAAAGGGGAAAAAAGACCCTTGAGAAAGGTGTGGATCACACACTGAAATGGCTCACAGGGCTGGGACTTGTTTGTATGCCATTACCCCTGTTGAGAACTACGAATAATAAGTACTGTACTTGGCTTGATTTTTTCTAACATGATGGCCATTACTGTTGTCTAAATAAATGTTGGAATATGGTTTGCATTTATTAATAGTGTAATATTTAACAGTATGTATATGGTATTGCTCGTACCAAAAAGAACAATTAGTGATGCTTATTGGTCAAAAGATTCCTAGATAAGTAAATAGACTTCAATTGTTTTTCTGGTATCTGTCTTATTTGGACATGGAAGATGTCTTCATGGTTCTAGTATATCAATATACATGAAACAAAAAACGTACACTAGTTTAACAAGAACATAGATGGTGGGGTGTGGAGTGGGGTAAAGTGCCAATAATAAAGTGCTTGCTGTCATTATAGCAGACAATCTGCATACCAGGTGGTAGTTCTTTAAGGCTTGTCTGTGCTAGCTTTCATATACTACAGTAGCTGCCGCCTCAGTACTTGGTCTAGCGTGACTTGGTCTAGCGTAGATAATATCATCACAATCTCAGGACCCCAGTATAGCAGCATACAAGAAATAAAAATCACAACAGTGTGATATTACACAGCAATGGGTTAAGGGGTGGGGATAAAGTGCCACAATAATAAATAAAGTGTTTTGTGTTATGCTAGCTATAAAATCTGTGTCACACTTTACGCCTTATCTGTGTTATGCTTCCATCTTCAAATGGACATGTGTATATATATATATATATATATATATATATATATATATGCACATGGTATTTGGAAATAAAATAAATTCTCCACAGAGCAATACGAGGCGTGGCTAATAAATAAGACTGATGCTATAATTTATTTTTAATTATATTAAGTACATTTTAACTCTCATCCCCTTCAATGTACTCCCCTTCTACACCCACACACCGCTGTATTCTTATTCTCCATTGGTCAAAGCCATGCTGTAGCTCATTATCTGTCAGCTGTCTCAACAGCTCTGTGGCTTTTCCTCAGTAACTGATGCAAATGGGTTCCCTTGATTTGATTTTTGGGAAAATAAGAAGTCACATGGTGCTAGGTCTGGCGAGTATGGAGGGTGTTCTAGCACCGCAATCTATTTCTCAGCCAAAAACTGCTTCACAGAGAGAACTGTGTGAGCTGGTGCATTGTCCTAATGGAAGATTAAACAATTTTTATACAGCTCTGGCCTCTTTCTTCACATTCTTTCCCACAAAGTTGCTAGAACATTTTTGTAATAATGTTGATTCACCTCCATTCGGTTGCTGAGTCATATGTCAATTTGAACAATTTTCTCAGTTTTTTCCACATTTTCATTTGTTTTTGATGTGCAAGGCCTTCTGAGACATTCATTATCTTCGAAATCCTCACGACCATCAATATATTGTTTGTGCCATTCAAACACACGTGCATGTGACATAAGCCACGGTTAGCATTAATGAAAGATTTGGCGGGCGTTTTGTTCAATTTAACTAAAAATGTAAAGTTAACATGTTGCTCTACTTTTGAACTGAGTATTTTTGCAACGCACGGGAAAAACACAACTTATTTGAATGCTGTGTGACAGAAAACTATCTGTGCGAGAGAGGTGAAACTTGCAAAACCATTTTGTATAGTCCAAGGTCAATATTCCCCCATTCTCTTTTAAATCATGCACTATGGCTTATTGTTTATACGTACAGTCTCATTATTTAATAGCCACACCTTGTATATTTTTTAAAAAAATATTTTTTTTTGCAGAAACACAGCAATCATGAGAAGCATTAAAATGTGAAACAACATGCTTATCTGTAAGTCTTAGTGAAGTTTCTTTGTCAGGAATTATCTGACAGCGCTTATAGCAAAGCAGAAAGTCCATGTTCACAAAATGTGGCTGTAAGTGAGAAGGTAGATAGGTAGGTAGGTAAAGTCCTACGTATTTCATCCATCTGGGGACTTCTTCAGAGCAGTGGTGAGCTGAGAACTACAAATGATAAGAACTTAGCATTCATTTTTCTAACAACTTTTACTGTTGTTCATATAAATGTTGGAATAAGGTTTGCATTTATTAGTGTGTTTGCCTTTTTTGAACCCCTGTTGGTGCTGAAAAGTATTGTGCTATATACTATGTATATGTATATATTTCCATATCTCTAATATAAAATGAGCAAGATCCACCCTTCACGTATATATGCAAATATTGTGACCCAGATAGATCCAAAAATAGGGTCCAAATCAAAAGTTGAAAAAAGAAGATGCACTCACCAGACTTAAACAACGCAATATTTTATTCAGCAAGTTCCATCATGTATGGTACAGACATTAATGTTAGAGATGTGCGCCAACCTCTGTATTTTAAGTTCTGATTCGTCGTCGTGTTGTGGTTTTAGTTTTGGTTCTGATTCGTCGTCGGGTTGTTTTGGTTTTTATCTGTATTTTTTTTAAATGCTCAAAAACATCTAAAATTGTGTCATTTGGGTGTTTTTGTTCCTACAGGAGCATTAACCTCAGCAACATTAATTTCCAGTCATTTCTAGTCAATTTTGACGACCTCACAGCTCTCAAAATTGTTTTCAGCCTTTACCAATATTGGCCAAAGACTGCTGTGACATTATTGAATAAACTAAGCAACAGAGCAGCATCACAAACACACGACAGTTTAAAAGAATATAGCATATCTATGAAACATTGTAGCGCAGCAGTGGCAGAAAGGATGGCAGTTTACTAAAGGCAAACATTGGAGTAAAATCACAATTTGAACAGCAAAACACATCTGAATCTGCAAATAGAAATCAATACACAATCGGTCAGTGCCCAAGCAGTGTGTAGCTAGGCAGTGATATTACCCCTTCTACCCTGATGCCAATATACACAGTGCAGAGACAGAGGCATCACTTACCTAGGTAACACCTGGTGTGGCCAGACTGAATTATTTTGCACACCATAGGCACACTTTCTCAAAAGGGGATGTGGCTTCACGGAAGTGGCGTGGCTGTGACCCATGAAGCCATGTCCCCTTGTCTGCCGATCTTTGGGGCGTTACCAGTTCCCGTTTTTGGCACACAGTGTGCCTCCCCAGGGCTCCTGTAGCTGCTGGGGCAGCCCACAGTCTCTCCCCTGCCTCTTTCCATGTCCTTGCTTCAAGGTGATACCATCCAAAATTGCAGAGCAGCTCGGATGGTGTCACCCAGTGAGGCCTGCACCCCCATAGTGATGCCAGTGGCCATATGCAACATTCCTGATGTCCATCTTCGCAGATCTGCTCCATCTATCTCCTCCTATATAATGCCAGTTACCTATATACACAGTGTCAACCTACTCCATCTCCAGTGCCAACCTATACATAACAGTGCCAGTCATCTCGATATATACTGCCCACATATATAGTGCCAGTCACTTTTTTCACACCCACCTGGTGGCCCCTGCTGCCAACTCCCTCCAGAACCTATGCCCACATGGTGCCTCCTGCTGCATGCCCCCCAACTTCCCTGTACCCCCTCCTGGGTTCACCCTCACCTTGGAAACTCTTTCAGTTCAGGAGTAGAGAGGCTGTAGCTGTACACCTCCTCAGTTACAGTCTGTCAATTACAGCACCACAGGGGGATGCACTTTAGCATGGCAGCCCCTGCCCTGTCCTGGCTCACAGCCGGCCACTGCTTCACACCCATGGTGCTCAACATCAAAAGTCAATTTTTTTTACAGGTCCCCCATCATCAACGTCAAAACAGCCAGGATCCAAAGCACCTACATCCGGAGGATACCAGTCACTGGACGCTGGTTTTCTGCACTTCTGCCTCTTTGAGCCAATCTGTAGCCAATCAGAAACCTCTACCTTTTAACAGGCCACTGGTTGGCTGAGAGACAGACCTTCTCAGCCAACCTGCAGCCTGTTACCATGGTACCAGCCGCTGACTGGATCTGACAGAAGGCAGCTTCTGAACCAAAACACTAAGGTGTCAATCCTATTAGGTGTGAATTGCGAGGTGCGAGTTGCTAATTTCACTTTGAATTTGCATAGCGAATTCATTTTACAATCCAATTAGCAACTTGCACTGAATCAGTAAGACTGAACTTTCCACTCGCTACTCCCTGAGGGTGAGAGATGGAAAGGAAAAACTTTATTTTAAAGTTAAAATGTCGGGACACTGTGCTGAACCCCTTGGACATCCCCCTAATGACTAATTAGGCAACTGGAAGCCTCCAATTAGCTTTATTAGTCCAATAATTACATGTAATTTTTTGGGGTAAAAAAAACCCCTCAAATTAATTTTTTTTTACATTTTTCAAGGTGCCTCAAAGTGCCCCAAAATCACCCTTTTTCCTACTTTTTTTGCATTTTTCGTTTAATTCGTTTGAGATTAAACAAAAAGTTTTAAGTATTTAAGTATTTATAATTTTCTTGCATTTAAGACTCCCCTACAAAGCAGCCATTTGACACCATTTAAAAACCTACAGTACCTTCCTAATGCCCAGAAACAGCCTTCTATACAGTTCTGCTAACAAAATTATTCATTTTCATGGATTTCTCGCAAATCTCATTTGGCAGTCAATACACACCCATCTGCTGTGAGTAGTACGAATAAGGATTTTTAATTGGATTGGAGAATTCTGGGGAGCGCGCTTCGCTGCGAAATGTGCGAGTTTCAAGAAACAAACTCGCTACTCACAATTCGCACCTAATAGGATTGACCCCTAAGATCCAAGCCCGTGTGTGTCAGGCAGTGGGGAGAGATTAAGGGGTTTAAATGTGACGGAATGTCACACCAATTTGATCGCACACCAATTTGATGACACCGGTGAGCTTCATTAATTTATTGTATGTCTATATAAGCTGCTTGGTGGTATTTATAAATTGACAATCCCTTGAAAAAGGTGCATAATACCCCAAAATATCTGTCGGGGCAAAGCTGGGCTGCTTGATGGAGTCATTGCTTGATATGAATATGTCTCATGCTGCTAAGTACTATTACATTTGATTTTTTATGCTCCAAAGCAGCTTATATAGTATTACTGTTTATGATGGATTGAACTATTTTGCATTTAATATGGAGTGCTGATTCTCTCTTCCTGAGTTCATGGATCAATGGAGGATGGTAAGATAAAAGGTATTTGCTCCCTAAACTTGTTTTCAGGTTTTAGAACAAATTGTATCTAAAGAATTTGACAGTATTTTACATCACCAATTACTGCATGTCCACATGAAAGCGTGTTTTAGGCAGAAACTAACATTTTGGAAATCCAAACATCTCCACATTACCAACAGCAGTAGCAGTGATGTGATGTGAGTCTCCTTTTGGTGTAAAAAATCACCACTCTATATAAAGGTCATACATCTAAACTGTTTTTGGAGTAGCTGCTCTCACTTATCTAATACACTTTAACACATCATTTTCTTTCTTTCACTAATGTGGTGTCTTGGGATGGTTTGGTTGGGGTGGTTTGGTTGGGCTGGCTTGGGTGACTTTGATGTCCAGTGACGTAACTAGGGGGGGTCGAGCGGGGAATGTGCCCTTGGCGCCATGGCAGGCCTGGCTGAGGAGGGTGTCACCTACAAAGGCAATTGTAACTGCACCGCAAACCCCGCCACCATTGCACAGGGACCGAAGCCTTGTCACTCTAATAATGTAATGAGCAGGCAATCATGCCTCCTGGTGCTGACTGTAGAGGGAGCTGCAGTAGAAGCACTCAGCCCCACCCATTCAGTCATTCCCATCCTAAGAGC
This sequence comes from Taudactylus pleione, assembly GCA_031769625.1. Classification (NCBI taxonomy): domain Eukaryota; kingdom Metazoa; phylum Chordata; class Amphibia; order Anura; family Myobatrachidae; genus Taudactylus; species Taudactylus pleione. The sequence goes on from JAUIMM010000390.1 coordinate 877,222, forward strand.
TGCCAGGTGACAAAGTGACTCTTTCTTCCCCGGCGCTCTCTCTGCTTTGCAGCCAGGTGTGAATTATTTTTTTTGCATGGGGGGGCAGACTGCTACGGGGGGAAGACTTTAAAAACAATAGAAGAAAGCGATATATTTATTTGGTTGGCTGCTTTTGTGTGAAAGAGGTGTGTGTGTCTGTGTCAGTGTGTTTGTCTGTGTCAGTGTGTGTGTCTGTGTCAGTGTGTGTGCATATGTGTCAGTGTGTGTGTCAGTGTGTGTATATTTGTGTCAGTGTGTGTGTGTCAGTGTGTGTTTGTCTGTGTCAGTGTGTGTCTGTGTGTGTGTGTGTATCTGTGATGGTGTGCTGAGAGATGACACATGGGGGATATGATGGTGTGGCTGAGATGACATGGGGGAGGCAATGTTGTGGCTGAGAGATGACGCAGTGGGAGATGATGATGTGTTGATAGATGAAATGGGGGGAAATAATGGAGTGCTGAGAGATGACGCAGGGGGACGGTGATGATATGGCTGAGAGATGACGCAGGGGGAGGCAATGGTGTGGCTAAGAGAAATTGCAGGGGGGAGGTGGTGTGGCTGAGAGATGACATGGGTGGAGGCAATGGTGTGGCTGAGAGACGACACAGGGGGAGAGGCAATGGTATGCTGACAGACGACGCAGGGGGGGAGGCGATGGTGTGGCTGAGAGATGACGCAGGAGGGGGAGGCGATAGTGTGCTGAGAGATAACATGGGGGGAGATGATGGTGTGCTGAGAGACAATGTGGGGGGAGAAGATGGTGTGCTGAGAGACGATGCGGGGGGGAGATGATGGTTTGCTGAGAGATACCACAGGGGGAAGAGATGATGGTGTGCTGAGAGATGACACAGGGGAGGAGGTGATGGTGTGTTGAGAGACAATGCAGGGGAAGATTGTGTGGCTTAGAGAAGCAGGGGGAAGGAAGTTAAACAGAAGGAATGAGTCTGGTTGAACCGCTGTTGTATGATGATGACCTTCTTAATATACCTACACAAACAGGCATCTTCTGGATGATGTGACCTACATGAATAGTGAATACTGACTGAAGATGCTGTCTTCCAAGGGAGGATACATTTCTTCAGAGGTTTCGCATTGTGAGAAACTACAGTATAGGTAAGGTGCATGTGGAATTGAAAGGAATGTTCCCAGAGTGATGACAAATGGGTAGCGTGTCACATTGACATGTCCCACTATCAGTGGACATGCCCCTTCGGTATGTGACCACGCCCATTTTTTTGCCGTGCACAAATATATTTTGCTATGTGTTTGTGTGTGTGTGGGGGGGTGAGCCATTCTTCAACTTGCCCTGGGACCAAAGACCCTAGTTATGCGACTGGGGGTGTCCCACACCATAGACTTGAACACCTTGAATGTTAGGGACTTACCCGATGATGAGATTACCTGGACTTGTTGGGTAAGGCGATAACTGAAATTTATGCAAAAAACCTCTCTCTCTTATTTGATGCAAAATGTATTAGAATTTTGTATAGTAATGTATAGTGCACCTACATTCTATTTTTCTGTGTTTGTACTAAAAGTCTCAATATGGTAGCACCTCTCATTACTTGTAATTAGGGTGTGCAATCTAGGGCCCCTCACTTATATAACCTATATTATGTACAGTATATGTGTATACATTTGAAGGCAAAATTACTCCTTAAACCTAAATTAGCACCCCCCGCCACCTGCCCCTGATTGTTTTTAAGTAGGGATCCTGGCATTTGCTGACTGCACACTGAACAAGGATATATATATAAATATATATATATATATATATATATATATAGAGTCCAAACTGGCCCGGCACTCGCAACAAAACGGCAATGCTCAGGTGCCCTTTCCAAAACAGCATAGAAAATAGGATATGCAGAACGGCACTCAGTGAGACTTCACAGCTGGATAAATAACAATAGCACAACTTTGCTTAAGGTCAACGTTTCAATGTAGACACACTTTTATCAAGACATACAGAACAACATAAAAAACATACCTTAACTACAGTTCACCCTGTGTACCTCCACCATGCTGATAAGTCCCGGCGGGAGTGATGACGTCACAACTCGCGCAGTAGCGCCGGCATCACCATCATCCCAAGGGGGCGTGTCCACCACAGTGTTGCACCATCACCAAGACAACCACTAATGAACACAAACAAAGCAGGACTGTAAAGATGGTGTAACCGCTGGCTGCGGAGACCACTATAAAGAAAGAATGCAGAATGCATAAATCTGCACATAAAAAAAGGGAAACAGATAGCCAAGCTAATGCATACAGAAGCTCACAAACAAGTGTAAATAACTACTGTCAATCTGAATAAAGCAGTTAGAGAAAACAGGAAAAAGAATTAATTTCGTTCAGCCCAAATGGTTTAAGAGTCTGAAGATTATGTATCCATCTGGATTCGTGTTGTAGTAGGATCCGACCCCTGTCACCACCCCTGATGTTTGGTGGAATCCAGTCTATGATCTTGGTCTCTGTTTCTTTGAAATGATGTCTGCACACACAGTGCACATCATTGCACACATGAAATTCAAACTCAAGGACTCATGGACATTACTGTCCCTAAATAACCAGATATGGTGCTAACATCCTGAAGTATATATCCTAAAAAGATACAAATATTTAATTCAACAGAAATTAACATACAAGAAGATAAGATTTTCAGCACAGGGACAGAGCTTGTGAGAAAGCTCTGTTCCTGTGAATCCCCTCCGGAGCCTTATCACGGTAGTTTTACAAAAAATACCGTGACAAGTGCCCCAGACATGCGCCGACCGGCCGCCGCTGCTACCCCCCTGACGCCAAGCTCGCCCCCACCGCTAAGCCCTGCCCTCCATGATCGCGGACCACCCACGACCCCTACCCTTCCCCACGACCCCTCCTGCCTTAGTTACACTTACCTGCAGTTATCGGGGCTCCGGTGATGTCCTCTGTCACTCCGGTCAGCTGACATCCCATACTGCACTGGGACCCTGTCAGGTGATGACCAGGCCGCAGTGCAGCATGGGAGACCAGCTGACCAGAGGAAGGACATCTCAGTAGTCCTGAACTCCAGTCCCTGGACTCAGTTAAGTTTGTTTTATTTTTTTTGCAGTGCATCAGCATGTGGTCTGTTTAGATCACACAGCTGATCACTGGGGCTGGCTCTGGGCTCTGCACTGCATGTTAGAGCGGAGCAGAAGACCGGTAACTGGGGGAAACCCTGGATAACGCCACCTCAAGGTGGCGTTATTATCACAGAGCTTTCTCCGGTATTTTTTCACATTTTATTTTTAGTAACTTTGGTCAGATCACATTTCCCTTTATAATTATGGGAAATGCGATCTGATTACTAAAAATAAGTGATACTTAGGGGTTGGAGTAGAATTTTACAAATTCTACTCCAATTGCCCTTTAGTAACTGTAGGTGATACTAAAACATTGTGAAATGGGTGTAAAAACACCCCTTTTTACAGTATTTTAGTAAAAATAATGTTAATGAATAGAGCCCTTACTGTGTTCATTATCTGGGCCTCTGAAATTTAAGTATCCAAGTTGCAGCAGTGGAAACTAACTAAAGTACCATAGTAATTTAATAGTGCTCCAATGCAGTAATGCTTGCTCTAAAAATGAAGCCTTCCCTGTGTTGCCTACAGTTGTGAGTTCCTCTGCTAATAAATAGTAGCGGTGGAATTTTACACTCAAAGGTATGATATGGCAGTATTAGTGCACATATGTTACATGAGTTCATGGGAGTAAGGGGTTAAGAGATCCCTTTTCGCAACCAGGACCTCCTTCCCATAAGAAGTGGGCCAGAACAGATGTCATCTGAATATGGAATACATTTCTGTAGTTAAACTCTGAAAAATGTGCTGAATACAGGCAGTCACATTGGGTCCCTAATAATGGATGGGCTCATTTACTTAATACATGAGGAAACAAGTGTTCCCACATGCTGTATGTAATGGCCCCCATAAATAAAGATGGATAAGCCCCTATGTAATACAATAGGTATAGGGAACTACAATTATAAATTCCAATAATCAATATTAAGCATAACCACATGACACTAGTGAACCAGCATCGGTGTAGTGGAGTTACTGTATAACACAGACTCTCTGACATAATTAGCCTGGGCTCAGTATAATAATATATATGAATGGTTTGCTTTACATTCATTATTTGAACAGAGGTCATAAAATCAGTGCTAAATAGTTAAGCAGACAAACCTTCCAGATAATATAGAGGAAATTGACATTCATGAGAGACTTATATCAGCCAGGCTAAACCTAATGAATAAAATAGTAAGATTGGTTTTGCGCTAATATATTTCTATATAAAAATGGCAATCACTTGCTATAGCAGAAATAAAGATCAAGATGCCAAATTGTGTATGGTTAATAGGTAATCCTTTATATAACATGTATAAAAAAAAACACAATCCCACAATAAAATTACACTGTGCAAAATTCCTTCTACAGTCTACAGAGAAATAAAAAAAACTTTCATTTCAATGTGTTTGTAAGGACTGATTGTTATATAAGTCCCTATTAGGAACCAATGGCATATTTGTTTAAAAAACAGTCTGTCCAAAAAAACTACTTAGTTCTCTCTGGGCTTTAATGAAGGTAATACTGATTTTTGATCCTCGGGTTTATCAGACCTCTGGGTCTGTAGCAATCGTCCGCCTAGTTAACCTGTGGTTCTCTAAAGGGCTGCTGCTGGACAAGCACCCAGTATTAGAAGCTGGTGGCCAAATAATCTATACTTGTAGCAGCTCCGGAGGCTATAATCAAGTCAGCTTGTGACTGCCTTTTTCCAGCCGCTGCATCAATCCAAGTACCGCATAATGAATAGATCTCCACTTCCATACAGACAGGTGGTTCCCACAGACTCAAATGAGGACAATGTAGAAAATCAGGTAAGTATCCGGCATGGTATAGCAAATATCAGACGCATTTTGCATCCATTCACGGAGGGTTTATCAAAGAGCATAAATGAATTGGCCACAGTGTCTCCTTTTTATACAAGCCCTCCTTATTTCTGATTGGGCATCTTGATTTCAAATTAGTAACCATATGTTTCCACAGGTATCCCAGTCGGACTCCATTATAAGTATATACTTATAAAAACAGACATTATGAAAATAGACAAACGTTTTCGTATCATAACATACTGTGGCATCTTAATCATAAATAAATGTCTGCTGTGTCAAGAGGTTGCCAATTTTATTTAGAAACATATTAGCACAACACCAATCTTAGTCTTTTAGGTAGCGACTACACCTTGTAGTTTTTGTTTTGGGACACATACAAGCCCATACATAGGTATATGTTGCTACATTTATCTCTTTTTAATAACCTACTTTATTAGCGCCCAGCTTTGAGTGTTTTTCCTTTGTATAAACCTAATGAATACTTTATGAAATATACTTTGCCTGCAAGCAGGGAACATACACACCTGTAGCTATTAATATTGTGCATTTTAGCATGCAAGTGGCTGATGTGCTATCCCTATACAGATCAATAAGTATATTCAACATGTTGTATTCTCAGAAGTATGTGTATGTGTGAGGTTTAAATCAAATACTTTTACAAAGACACATTGACAGATTTTCTTTTCCGATCCATATTCACCACAATTCGGTCCAATTAAGTGTGGAAAAAGGGGTCATAGGCTCCTTTTTCTGACCTGAATGTACTATATCAGATACAAATACATTCAGGAAGTTGGTGGAAAGTTATACCTTTAAAAAATTGCGCTCATTGTAATAGAAATATAGCAATCACCCTCTTTCTGTAAGTACATTTGTGCACATAATAGATTTCTAGGGAGCCACAAAAAGACAGAGAGAAATGTTCATTAGGTATTCTGGTCTATGAGCCTCTGGTCTATAGGCCTCCTTCAGACAATGCCCCCAAAGCCACAGCATGATTGACAGGCTGCAGCCATTTGGGAGCTAGGAGAGCCCGGCAATGCAGAACGTTTTACAAAACATGGGCGTGTCACCATTATTTTGTAGGTGTGCCGTGCCCAGGGTCTGTGTCTCCTGATGCAGATTTCCTGGCTCCAGCTGAGCAGTCGCTTTGCCCATTCTTAGTAAACTGAAGTTCACTCTAATGGGCAATGACTGTGGTCATCATAAACAAAGGTCGCGATGGTTATCTGATGCTGCATTTTTGGATGCAGCACTCAGATCTGCAATGCTGGCAGGAGGTGTCTTTTGCCATCAGATGCCTCCTGCTGCATTAACATATGTTAGCACCACTGCTGGGTCCAAAGGCGTAACAGTGATGCTAACAGCGTTCCTTTCTGAATCAGGCCTTATATTAACAATAATTATGAAAAAAAAGCTGCATCAGAATGTAAGTTAATAATCATTCACAAATGTAATCATTCAACAACTTTATTGATTTGTTCTATCAAATCAAATCTGTCAGTTGTCAATGCAACTCATTAAAAATGAATATGCCAATACTAGCAATATAATAAAACTCTGCAATAGTCATTAATTTGCCACTTATATAGGCTTTACCATTTATGTTGTAGTTATAGTTGTCATTTAAAAGATTATTTCTTCCAAAGATACTAGCTCTGTTCTACATTCACATCTCTGTTTCAAATGTGGCTTTATAATATATTGGTCAAGAGGGACCAATAAAACAGTCCCCAATTCTCATTTTCAAAATTGAATGAGAGCCAGTAAATGTCTGCCTTTGGAATCATCACTAATCACCTTAGTGAGGGCAGCGGTTCATTTTTTTTAAGGAACACATTTTTCTTTCATTGTCTTGAACAAAGTGTGGTATTTATCAGAGCACTAATTTTAACTAGGATTTTTTATTATTATTTTACTTGACACTAGAAAGGAACAAATGATCATGCTGTTTCATTAGTCCTTTATATCTGGCTTGGTCAGATATGGATTGTGCAGCAATACAATTCTAAATAGAGCTCTTAACTGAGCCAGCCGCTAGTATTGCTATCCATTAAGTGAAAACAATTTTAGTTTGTGCTTTTAATTAGACTATAACATAGTAAAACAGTTGTTTGCTGCAAAAATACATGCTATATAATTTGATAGGCACATTACAGTTGCATGTATAGAGACTTTCACATAATATTGTGACAAGTTATTTCAGTTTAAATATGATACTGTATACATGGCTTTGGTTAAATAAAAAATGATCACAGTGCAATGCCTGGAAAATTAAAAGAGGAAGAAGGAACCAAGTGGAACCAGGTGCTAATGCAGTATTTCTTGAGGTGTGTTTTCAAATGTTTTTCAAATGTTTGCACATGTTGACAAGTATAATAGCGGTCAATGTTACAATACTGATTCCATTTCAGGAATTTATATAAAACACTTTAATAACTGAAAAAGTTACAATACTTATATCAATAATAAATATGTATTCATTCCATAACAGCTCCAGACAGCAAATCAGTATAAGTGCTCAGAGAGATTGAATGATAGCATTTAGAATGGATTACTAATGTAACAACTTCATACCACAAAGTAGTTATAGGAAATAATGATAAATATCAATCACATTTCTAAATATATTTAATCTATTCCTTCTAAAATGTTTTAATGCTGCTTTTGCTATGTGCATATCTCAGGGTCCTGAGCTGTATACTGTACAAGAGCTTTGTTTACTCCTTGCAGAGATGTCTAGCTTAATTAGTGAAAGTATTGTGTCTAACAATAAACAATTGCATGAACAGTTTAATTTGTCATAGAGTATATTCTCTATAAGCAACATAGAATAAGAAAAGCTCAAGTGACACTCACCTGAGTAGAGATGGTTTCCATAATTTGCATAATTATAAGTAAATAGCCGCATGCTGCCTTGTCTAAGGCAGCATGTGTCATGTGGTCCATGGATGAAGAGTGGTCCCACAGCAGCCCGTTAGAAGGCAGGTCCATGAGCTGCAGTAATATCCTACATTATCCCTTCCTTTAGAATGGGGAAAAAAAGAGGAGTATTAAAGGCGTTGTCCACCGCCTGCCATCTAGTATCAGCATTTTGAGGAGTGGCACCCAGCGATGGACCCAAAGCAGCAATGGACCAAAGGAGGATCCTCTGGGTTATAGAAAGAGCTGCATCTGGTGAGGGAGGAAGGCACCTACCTGGGAGAGGAGGTCATTACTGGATCTGGAGTCAACATCAGCGAGTCAGCACCAGGTTCCAGCATTAGCGAGCCTGAATCTGAGGAGATTTCAGCACAGTCAATAATGGTATGGCAATTTAAATGTTCTGAGAAAAGTAGACTCTGGTGCTGGGGTATTTTTAAACATTTTAAACAATAATAAAATATAACAATTATTGACATAGAGTACATTAAAATTAAGTATCAACCATCCTAACTGCCCATAAAAGAGGCAAATAAAAAAAATATTAAAAATATTAGACCTACTCAGAATGCTGGTGGCTGCCTGATGTGAGATGCTTTCAGTGGGCATCTCTTTGCACTGGACAGCAGAGGGAGTCATTAGCATATTTTCGCTATTGCAATCCATGAGAGATTGCATTTGAAGTAATCCAAGGAAATGGGAAATGAAAGCACTCACAAGGTTTTGAAGAAATATAAAACTATTAATATGCCATAGTCATACCCATGCAGGTAGCCAGCTCAATTATTGCTCAATAGAGATGCCACATGCCGACATTCTGGATCCTAAAGATCTTTAATCCAGGCAGACCAACAGTCAACAATATATAAATATATATATATACATTTGTATGGAATTTGATGGTACAGAGGTACTTCCTAAAACTTCATATCCCTAAGTTGGAGTATGAACTTAAACCAAAACTGATAGTATCCCTACCATATAAATTCTATCCTGTAGAATTGAGGGGAATCCATATGGATATTTTTTATGAACGTGTAAGAGAGGATTTTAGAAAAATTAAGATACAAGATACATTTAAGAGCAATTTGAATCCGAGAGAGAAACATAAAGTCTAGTCATAAAAATGGCTGATCAATGCATAGCAAATTACACAGGATCGAACAGCTTATTTAAAAGAGGCCTCCAATATTCGAAATGATACCTTTACATATGAGAGACTTCCTGGTAATCCTATACATTTTTATGAGGAATAATTATTAAAGTTACTTACTGAGGCACATAAGGATGGACTTATTTGTAGGGAACAATTATATTATCATCATATTAAGAATCCTAGAATCCCTTTATTTTACCACAACCCTAAAGTTCATAAGAATATAGAAACTCCCTCTGGCCGCCCAATTATATCAGGCGTGGATTTAATAACTACACATTGATCACACTATTTAGATTTAAAATTACAACAATATGTAAAAATTCTTAAATCCTACTTGAAGGACTCAACTAGTTTGTTAAGATTTATTAAAGATATTAATGGTCATCCTCTTTATTTTTGGTTATCTGTGGATGTACACAGCGCTGTACTCTTCTATACCACATCAGAAAGGTATTGAAGTGGTTGAAAGGATACTCTCCAATTCCCCTGAAGTATTATCCGAAAAATATTTTTTTGTAAAGGGTATAAAGTTCTTCTAAAACATAACTTTTTTTAATTCAAGGGTGAATTCTTTTTACAAAAACAGGGCACTAATTTTACCCCATCCTTTGCTAATATCTTAATGGAACAATAGAAAAAGAAATACATTTTTGATTCAGTTTTTGATATTGATATTAATAATATAATCCTATTCTGTTGATCATAGATGATTTGATTTTCATCTAGTCAGGTGATTTAGCCAGTATTGAGTGCAACCTCAAATTTACTTTTAAACAACACACAAATTCCATAGATTCTCTTGATGTGGTTTTTGAAGGAGAATCTGACAAATGGAGCATACACACGGTTAGATTTGTCAGACTTGTCAGATTTGTAAGATGAACGATTGAACGATTTGAACGATTTTACCAAAGTTTTGAACGATTCAACGATTTTTGACTGCATTAAAATGAATGGAATCGTCCAAGTCTGACTGCAAACACATCAGATGTAAGAAATCGTTATCTGACCATCGGGAACGCGCATCGTTGATCGTCCATCGTTCAGGCATGTCAGATATGAACGATTTTCCTTCAGATATGAACGACTGAACGATTTTTAAATCGTTATCGTTCATATCTGAAGGAAAAATCTGACCGTGTGTATGCACCATTAGTGATTAGAACTAAAATTAATTTTAAGCACGTTGATGCAAACAGCTTTATTCCTTCATCTAGCTGCCGACAAATATGCCCAGTTTTTTAGACTCAGAAAAAGTTGTGGTAATGATGCCCAATTCTAGCAAAAATCAGAAATACTTATGAACAGATTTTTTAAGAGAGGTTACAATAAAGATAATGTAATGGAAGCAGTTATTAGAGCAGCTAACCTTGACAGAGATTACCTTTTGAAATAAAAAAAATAGGCTCCACTAATGAAACATTTTTAAAAACAGACCTTTATCACACAATACAATAGGGAGAATAGGATGATCATTAAGATTTTAGAATGTCACTGGAACATATTCTCCCCCCTAAACCAAAGCTAATATACAAAAGGGAAACTAATATGAAAAGTATCTTAGCTCCGAGTAAGCTCAAATCAATTAAGGGAGGTGAATCCACAAGTCAGACAAATAAAGGGTTTCTGGAGAACAGAAGAGGCTGCTTTCCCTTTTAAAGGTGTATTTGCTGCAAGTTTATGGAGAAGAAATCTTTCACTTGGTGAAATGAGGAATTGAGGATGGCAAAAAATACTCCATTAGGGATGTAATCACTTGCAACACTGAATTTGTTATTTATAGGATCACGTGTAGTTGTAGTAAGGCTTATCTAGGGAAAACAAAAAGGTGTCTGAAAATTCATATAAAGGAACATTTAAGAAATAGTAAAAATAAAGCCACCTCACATAGTTTACTGTGATATTTTCAGGAAGCGCATCATTCGTATGTGAATTTTTTCACTTTGATGGCTTTGGAGCATATTTGAGAAAATGAAATTGGAGGAAGAAGAGAATTAGAGTTATCAAGGAGAGAATCCCATTGGATTTATACCTTGAATACCCTTTACCTGATGGGTTTGAATGAGAATATAGATATAGGGCCAAATGTAATAGGGTGAGAGATAGAAAATGTGAGAGTATTCTCACAGTTTTTATACTCGGCCAATGTAATAGAGTCCGAGAACAAAGCAACAGAGCAAACTCGCATGTTTTTAAGACTAAAAAATCTCTCATGATATAAAATCTCATAAAGATATTTTCCCAATTTTGAAGATAAAACTCGACCAAAGTGAGAGTTTACTGTTAAACTCTCACATTTTCTAAACACTCACCCTATTACATTTGTCCACTTGTGTCTTTCCTTTAATACATAAATTGGCTGCATATGTATTAAACAAATAATCCCATATTATTTTCTGAAGCTGTTGGGTTATATAAAGAAATAGCATTTTTCACATTCACATTGGTTTAACATCAGATATATTTTTCTCCTAAGGATAAAAAAGGTTCGGTTTAAATTATTATTTATCGCTATTATGTATGACATCATTTCTATAAGATATATTTTAATTGTTAGTGTTTATGGCTTTAATAAATTTCCCGGAATTAGTTAGAGTTAGCTTTGTAGGTCCAGGGTTTAACGGATCATATTATACTTCAACAATAAGGCTGCCTTATATATTGTGCCCCACGAAAATGGCTGCTGTATGTATATATCATCAGTGAAACACCATTGAGAAGATGGTGTAGTACACTGGGCTTCAAGATAATAGCCACTGAATATTTTAATTTAACCTGCAAAATAAATGATGCTCGACATCGTACTTCAATAAAAGAGCCACCGTACATAATTATTGTCCATGCATTATTACTGTATGTATTCATTCAACCTACAAAAAGATATCACTTTACTTTGCACTTCAATAAAATTTCCGCCATGTATGTAGATTGTATATTGTATTTGTATATTGTCCGGTCTAGGTTACCATGCTCTACATGGCTTCTCTGGGCTGCAGTGAATGCAGCCCCCAGAAGACGGTGTCATGTGCATGCACAGTGCCGCCACTGCTCATGTGCATGTGCCGGTCCCGGTGTCTGCCAGATTTATTGCTCAGGCGCCAGAACCCAGCATACCATGGCCAGAGCAGCAGCAGCCCCCCTCAGGTAAGAGGGCAGGAGATGCTGCTGTTAGTAACTGTTTTGTAATTGTATGGGATGGAAATCATTGTTACATAGTACTATGTTTGATAACTGTTGATTGTGGCCATTATCTGTGGTTAAAATTGTAAAAAAAAATAGTTGGCTATAAACTAGGGTTTCACTGTGAATACTGGGTATTGGTTAACTTTTGCTAGTTTGCATGATGTTGTGCTAGACAATAGGTAAATATCCACCAATGATGTTATGCTTAAAATAGAGATATACTATAAATTTTACATCTTGAAGTGTATCATTTTACCAATAGGAAATAATTATATTTATAGAAATGTTGGTATAAATTTTTATTAGATCACCTTTCTGTGTCTTTACGGATATCAACTGAATCTCTATCCAGTTGTGCAATGAAATGTATTTATATGTTACAGCAAATGTTGTAATGTATAACAATTTTTTACTGTTTAAGAAGGTTGTGATATAAGTTGGAATGATTTGTAGTTATAAACTTGCACCATTTTATACACATCCATTTTCTTTTTATCAACATAGACCCCTGATGAAGTCCTTTTAAGGATAACATGCATTAGGACACATTATTGGTGTATTTTTCCAATTTTCGGGGTCTACAATTGTGAGCTCATACCATAAGGTGCATCGGTGGATATTAGTACTAACCCAATTATACTCAGAGTGTAACATCTTGTTGAAAATATTTGATGTAAGCTGGTATAACAGTTTTTGTTATTAATTGATTTTATGTTGAATAAATATTTTTATTACTAATGGTGGCCTCTTGGCCTGCTATGTTTGGGTGATTTTTGGTGCCAGGGGTTATTTTGGTATAACCCCAAGGAGGAATTGTATCCCCAAAGAATGATATCATCGGTCTCCATCCACATATTGTGAATCCTGATGGTAGTTTTAAGGTCTACTACAAGAAAGGATTTTATTCACCTTATCATTGGCCCAGGACTAATTTATTTATACATTTCTATTAAAGGACTGTTTTCTATAGTTTACATTGTAATTAAATGTCTAAAAAGTTATTATACTAATAACTCTAATGAGTTAGTATTAGTATATATTATCTAATGATAATTTACAGTCATCAATTTGCCCCACCAGACTCTCCAGCAATGCATTTTGACTATATAAGTCTTTATCAAGGTTTATTATTCAAGTGCACTCACTTCCTATTTATATCCTTAGCCACTTCCTCATTGGTTATGGGTGGGCAGGGCTTAATAAATTAATTTCATAATCATAAACATTTGTTCTTTAAAATGGGCATCCTGCACTTACCTACATAAACATAGAGCATGTTCCAGTAAACAGGGACCCAGCAGAAACATATCTACTTCCAGTGTTCCATTGTGGAAACACATAACTTCCAGTGATGAAGGAGGGAGGTGGGGTTCCAGCATATTGCTGATATTCTGGCAGTGACTGCCCTTACTAGCCCCACTGCATAACTGCCTGTGTATGCGTTACACCTCGGAATGCATATCCCTTCAGGAAATATAATTTCCGCCCATTGTCATATATTTAAATGAAAAAGAACAGAAGAATATTATTAATATATTTGCGTTTCACCACTAGAATGCATATAATGTAAAGTGGTTTTAGAGTGGGAATATTATAGTATCTCCAGCATTATCCCAAATTTCAAACCTTATATGGTGTGATATCTGCCCATTTATTACACATAAAAAATAAATTAAAATAATTTTTCGTCAATGATTTTTAATATTTTTGAATCCTACTTTATGACTTTTATCAAATGTTTTACATAACATTCATTGTATCCTTAAAATGATTGGAGAGTGAATGTTTTTCAAAACCTTGGATATCTAAGATTTTCAGCCCATCTCTACCTTAATGGTCTAATAGAGCTATCAATATATTGTAATCCACATGTACATTCTATTAAGTAAATACAACTTTTGCCATTACATTAATAAAGTCTGATATCTTAAAAGTATATTGTATGACTGTTGATTAGAATTCTTCCATTTTACTTGTTGTTTTCAATACAACTTCTGTGAAAACCTTTCGTTTTTATTTTACCGAGTCGTTTTTCTGAATCGCACTGTTAACCAACTTCTTTTTACAGTTTGGTGCCCTTTTGTAAATAAATTTAGGTTGTATTGTAAAAATAGATCCATTAACTGGATCTTTCTGTAATAGATACCTTTTTTCTCGACCTGTTGATGTTTGCCGTTGCATGTAGTATTAATGGGAGTTTAATCTCTCCTTTTTCTTCTTTATATTTTAGACAGGTAAATAGTTCATCCCTATTATTACTGAACACCTCTTTGATTAAGGGATCTATGTCTAGAATAACCCTTTGCAATAAATTTCTGTTTTACTGACTGCTTTTTCTGCAAAAATCTTCATAAGATCAGTTTTATTTGTCCCTATGGTATATTTTTTACCAAATTGGATGGTGATTATTTTTCTTATAGATGTAAGAATTACTGTGAGTTTGTTATAGTTTTTGGTGTTTAACATATTATTTTGTACACACCACTAAGTCAAAAACATTTACCTCTTTTTTACTAATAATAAATGTAACATTAATATTATATGAATTTCAATTTACTTTCCCACAGAATGTATTGAGATCATCATCACTCCCTTTCCAAATAAATAAAATATTGTCAATGAAATGAAATTATCTTATCTTCCCAAAAACCAATTAATACAGTAGGTTTATGATGGTGCAAAGTGAGTTCCCATTGCAGTGCCCTTTTAATGATTATAAAAATGTTCTTTAAACCAGAAAAAAATATTTTTCAAAATAAAATGAATTCCCTCACAAATAAAAATAATTTATTCTCCTACATGTCAATCATGTTGAGAATATTATTTATGGCTTCCATACCTAGATATTGTTCAATAATATTATATAAGGAACTCACATCTGATAATTGATGGGTTGGAGGTGACCAAACTTAAACAGAGGACTCATTTATGCAGAAACTGAAGAATTAGTGAGTATAGTATAAACTAAGGATTAGGTCTGGTTTGTTTATTTAATCCACAACAAAACTTAAACGTATTTAAATAAAGATGAGTATAGTGTATAGCATTTTTTGGAATAAGATACAAATTTCCATATTGCACATGTGTACTTAGATTTTTATATATCATAGACTTAGGTCCCATATGATTGTAAAGGTGACACAATGGTGGACAAGCATTAGCTGACTACAGTAAGAGTGTGTTCACATATGACTAGAGATGTGCGCCGACCCCTGTGTTTTGGTTTTGGATGTGGATTAATCTTTGTGTTTGGGTTTTGGTTTTGCAAAACCACCCTCATGTGTTTTGGTTTTGGATCTGTATTTTCTTTTCTATAAAATAGCTAAAATGACATCATTTTGACCTGATGCATTCAAACCCCAGGATCAGTTTTCAAATTGGAGTTCTGAAACGCGGGAAGATCCAAACCAGGACTCAGTTTGACTCAGTATCCCAAAATTATTCTGAATTCTATTTGACTTGGAACCTTTAAATTTCATTGTTGACAGTTCTCTGAGAACAGGACACGCACATCTCTACAGTGAGTGTGACATAATTAGATATGATGTATCCCAAAATGCTTTTTATGAGGTATATCTCTTTCAGGTACTGGGGTGCTTATGCAAAATTCACAACAATGATAATGATTATGATGACAACCAACAGTAGTATCTAGTCATTTATATTTCACTGTATTATTTTTGCCATCTATAGATTACAGTATAATATATCATTCATTAGACTAATGGCTAAACTGTATATTGCCAATACTTGCATAATTTCCAATTGAACTACTACAGGCAAGGAGATTCACATGAGATATGCAAAAGTGTAAGCAATGTATCTGGACTGTGGAGGTGTTTGTACTTAATTAGAGTTTATATTGAATATGTGACTTTTGTCAAAATTGTCAAGACACTATTCTTTGATGTGTAAATGACTTCAATGCATTATTATATTTTGTACATATAGGGAAATGGAAACATTACAATGTACAGATAATGTATGTCCTCGTGCAACTTTGCCGCTTGTGCTGCAAATCACACCATGTATGGCTCAAGTCACGGGTGCAAATTACTATACACGCTATGTTTGCACCCGCAACTCCTTAGGATCCCATGGTGCGAATGCAGTGTTCAGCATGGCATAGCGTGGCGCATGTGGCCAAGGCTAATTGCATGGCGCGATGCGTGTACATGTTTGCAGAGCAATCAGCAACGATGCAAGTGGACACATCCTTAACACTTACATAGTCAATATGCATCTTTATTCTATCATTAGTTGTACTGTTAGTATACACACTTGCACGCTTGACATACAGTACCTCTGACATGAATGCTACTGTTTGAGGTGAACACATCTTGAGACTGTATGTCAGACTAAGCATTCATACATAAATATACTTTTTCTGCGTCCAATTGTAAATAAGGCTCCAACATGTAAATAACTGCATATAATGATGAAGACAATAGTTTCAACACCTGAACAGGCACATAACCAAAGGTGACCCAAAATTTAGTTATGTCTTATATATATTTATGTCAGTGCAAATGATACTGTATGCTTATAAGGGATGTATCACAATGACAATGTAGACAGTCAAAATGCAGACACAGGAACGTCAAATTTTATCCTGTCATGATAGTCAAATAGTTATTATGACAACATTCCAAATATAGACATTTTCAGAATGTTGACACTTAAAAAGTTTACATATGGCATGTGTGCATGGTTAGAATGTCAGCAATAAAAATATTAGGGTTAGCATTAGTATTGTATAGTATTGTATAGTGTGTATGTCCAATCCATCATTTCCAGACGTCATTCATTGCATTGTCCCATCTACTGTCCTGCACATCAGATGGGATGATGCAATGAACGATGCAGTATAATTACATGCAGCATGTAATGATGCATTGCGCTATTGTATGGCAGATCATGCAGTGTATGGCGTACGCAATGTATCATTATATTGCTCTACACATCATTGGGTCATACCATCATATGGTGTATATCCAGCTTTAGGGTTACAATTGGTTGTCGACAATTTCAACATTGCGCTTGTTGACATAATGAACATGTTAACGTAAACATCTGACATGTAGTACCTGTCAACATAATGAAGTTGAGATAACGACTGTCTAAATTTTGAATGTCAATAAAGCATACTGAATACTCTTACATGATCAACAATTGATATGCTGACACAAATTAATTATGCATGTATTAAAGCAATTAGTTCTCCACCTGTGCAACTATATGGTAAAAATGGTTCATAACAGTTTATAACCTGTGTCTCTACTATAAAAAAAGGAAGTAGTGGGGCTCACTGTGTCTCCACCCAATTTGTGGAATCTTGCATAGATAGGGTGGTTGGAGGTATCACTGAGAGGTCCATGATCTCAGCACACTGTCTGGAGATTCTATGTAATTTCTTTCTTTGGAGTTAAATTTGGGAAATATAGCCAAATTATCTATTTTAGAGAAGGAACCCTAACCTATTTGAATGTTTTTGGCGTACACACAATCCTGCTATCATGTATATTCTGCTATATACTGTAACTATTGTTTGTCACTTGTGCATGAGGGCAGAGACAGTGTTGATTTCAAGATTATTTGTCCAAAAAATACTGTGCTGTGTCTGAGCTGCACCCCAAAGAAGACCTATTTTTTGTTATGAAATTATAATAATAATAATAATAATAATAATTGCAAAAGAACTAAACAATACAGTTTTTCCCTGTTGTCTAAAAAAAAACTGCAGTCTTTTCTAATTCAATGTACAGTAACTTGTATTTTTCAATAAGTGTGTGTTGAGAGAGATGCAGCGTATATTATTACTCTAACTGTATGTGATGTATCCCCATCATCTGCGCAACAAAATAATTCTTGCAAAGGAGACCTGTTTGGTTAATGATGTGTAATAAAAATTGCCAGTCTTTTATAAATAAATTTAAATATTTGCAAAGAGTGTTTTTCAGTGGCAGCTACTGTGTGTGGTGGTAACCATGTCATCTGCACCCCAAAGCAATTATTGCAAAGGAGACAACTTCATCTCATTTACAGGCAGTATCACCAGTGTCACTAAGAGGTTCAGATGTAGGGTCTGTGGATTTTAGCTGGCATACCTGGGAGGTACAGGAACAGAGGTGTGGCTAAGCAATTGTGTGCATGTCGCGTTGCGTGTTGCTGAAAGTGGCTGCATCCAAAGATCTGAACTACTCACACCGGTGGCCATGCTCAGAGAAACTGCACCTGCCATGGTGCTGGCGCAAGTTTTGATGGTGCATCTAAAGACACTCCGAGATGGAAATGTATCATCTCAAGATGCTGCAAATGGGCATCTCAATTTTTAGTAAATTGACCATGGCAAGAGCATAAGATGCAGACGTGACTGTGCAAAAGACGCAGTTGTAGCCGCATCTGACTCTTAATTAGAATCGGGCCCTTATGGAGCAGTTATAATGTAGTATAAAATAAGAGAAGGTATTGAGACTTATGAGAAAAAATATTATAGTAAATATAGTATAAATATAAACACTGAAAGCACAAGTCGCAGCATTTATTTATTTTATGTAACTGAATAATATGTGTAACATCATATTTTTCCTAGACACATTCCTGAATTATTTACCAGGTACCGTAATGTTTAATGATGCGTAATACAGCTGTACATATTGGAAATGCACATTAGAATATTTATTTAACTATTTTAAAGGTAAAATAGTTGGTATTTTAAGGAAATCCTATACTGAATTTCATGCACTAATTTCATGCACTAATTTCATGCACTAATTTCATGCACTAATTTCAAGAGGCAGCTAAATGTATATTTTCCCATACATGCCCACATTCTACATTTCACAGCTAATGTTTGCATTCGTTCATCCAATTTTCTGCATAGCATGTTCATCAGACTCATTTTAAAATGATTTTGTTGCTGTTATACTACAGTATATTTTATATACTGATTTACATACCAGATAAAAATAGTCTTTTTGTGCATATCAATCAATACAGCAGTCTACACTTTGCACAGGGAATTTGTAGAATGAACTTTTAAATGAGGAGAACTCAGTGCTACCTCCAAGGGCAAATTTCCATACAACCCCTCTCCCCTCCTTGCACCACTCAGAGTGGGGTGGGAACTCACATCCTGAGTCCCATGGGTGGCTTTAATTTCTTACCAGTGTGCTGCTGCATGGCAGGCACATCTTGTGTTTAGCCGTCGCTGCGGCTCTACCATTTGGCGAGTCCCAACCACACTGGCTGATGGTCCTGGCAGTTGCTAGAGACTCCCTGAGACTACAAGCGGCCACAGGGTGTTCTGTAAAGGCTGTTTCCTAGCAGTGTGGATGCTGTGGTACGAGCAGCATCACAGCTGCACTGGTTCTTTCTTTAGGGGGCTGGTCTCTCATACAGGCCTCTCATTGGTCCTTCTCTCTCTATAAGGCCTGCAGCCATGCTACTCAGTGCCAGTTATAGCTTCAAGCTACTTGGTTCTAGAGAGTTTATGCAAGATAGGCAGATGTTTTATAACATTATAACCACCCAGCAAAAATACTGGAAGTAGATTTCTATCATAATGGATCCTGGCGAGCAAAACCCAGCTCAAATCCTGGCTAAATTAATCCAGGCATTATCACAAAGGGTTCAGAATCTATCAGTACGGTGAACCACTCAAGAAGAAAATGCTATATCGGTTCCACTAGTCCAGAGAACCAGATCACCTACCTGATCGTCTTTCTGGTGACCAAAATATGTTTCTCATCTTCAAAGAAAATTGCAAATTGTATTTCCAGCTAAGGCCTCATTCCTCTTGATCTGAAACGCAGCGAGTAGGATTTATAAGTTTTCTTATTACAAGGGTATCCTCAGACTTGTACCTGTGGGTTAACTTCAGATCATGAGGCCTTACAATCTGTGGAAGCCTTTTTTGAAACCTTAGGTCTCCTATATGATGACTGGATAGAGTCTCTTCTGCAGAATCCCATCTGCAGGCCCTTATATAAAGCCAATCTTCAGCAGAGGTTTACAGCACTGAATCCAGGCATTGATCTGCTGACAGTTGAATGATTCTGCTCTCCATAATCAATTCCGGCTAGGCCCTTCTGAGCAAATTAAGGATTCCCTGAATCAGCACCCAGTTCCTGTTTCTTTGGAAAAGCTCATTTAATTAGCCATCAAAATAGATAGGCGCATTAAGGAACGGAAAATGAAGAGGGAGTTAGCTCCATTAAAATCACATGCCCCCTTTCCATATGCAATGGAGGAATCACCTGAGTCTATGCCAAAGAAAAAACAAGGTGGAGGACTCTAGGACTACATACATCCTACTTCCTTGAGAGTTAAATAGCTCTTCTAGTCACGCCATGTGGTAGCATGACTCGGTAGCGCTGATTGTCTTTCCATGTGACGTTTTACCTTCAAATGCATATTTATTTGCTCACATTCACATTCTCTTCTCTCTTGTGGGTTTATGTGGTTGTTTTGCTGCTTGTAAGCAGATTTGTTGGTGTTGGCTGGTTAATATTTCTTTGGCTGTGGTTTTGTGCAGGTTCAATGTGGAGTAGACAGAATACTAAGCCTTATATTGTCTGCATTGGCATTCATTGAGTTAGTCTCCTGCCTTATTTGTGTGTATCTTCTGTGTGCTTATGGTGTTATTGCTTGTTTGGTGGTGCATGTGGGCAGTTTCTTGTGTTGTGTGTCTATGGGTGGCTGTGTTTCAGGTCTGGTCAGTGTTGGAAAGTATACATGATCATGGCACTGTTGCAGTTATTATTTGGTCAGAGATTGGTGAATAAGCAGGTGTGGAGTCGGTAGGGCTGTGTTTGATTTCTTTCTCCTGGTGTGTTTTTTTGACTGAGACTTTTGTGTTTCAGCATGTGTTTGTGGTTTACCCATATTCATTTGTGTGTGCCTTCTGTACAGTAGGTAGCAAAAATATCATTGTCAGAGGATAGATGTGGTTCAGGAATGAGTTGCAGAGTACCAACTAGAGTAGGCCCATGTCACACCCCAAGAAAGGGGACCTAGCAAGTGGTAGCAGTACTTGCACTGACTCTGGCTGCAGCAGGTGCCTTGTGTTTTCTTATCAGTGCAGCTGTTGGATGTCTGATTTGGTAGCCACAATTTTTCTTTGCAGTTCCCCGTTTTCCTGTCTTTGTGACCAGGGTTGTGTGCTTCTGAGTAGGACAGGATGAAGCTGATTATGTTTGTAGCTGAGTTATGGGTGTTTTGTGTTTGGGCTACGGTAACCATGGATTGCCAAAAAACATCATTGTCATCACATACATATGGCACAGGAGGTGATTGCAGAATACTGACTGAGCTTGGCCAGTGTCACAACCCAAGAGGGGGCACCTAGCAAGTGGTAGTGGTACTGGTGGTAATTACGGCTGTGGCATGTGTCTGGTGTCACTTATCAGTGTAGCTTATAGATGTAAGCTGTGTTGCTGCCTTCCACCCTACAGACCCTTTTCCAATTTATTTCAGATAAATTGTGACAAAATATTCACCAAATACAAGTCTCTGTGTGTTCTTGGTAGAAGTGTAAGATATTATTGTAAATTATAACAATCCTCTAGCAATAGTTGTCTTATGTCTTATTTGTGGCAGAAGTATAATATATTTAGTTTTCTTTTCAGAGATTTAAAAGTCAAATATTGCTACAGCTATTTTAAGAAAGATAACATTATTTTATTTATTATTTATTAACAGATACTTATATTACACCAGCATGTTCCATTGCACTCCCAAAAGTGTTTAAATATTTATGTGGTTTTATATATAAGTACCAGTCAAAAGTTTGGACACACCTTCTCTTTCAATGTTTTTTGTTTATTTAAATTATTTTCAACATAGTAGATTAATACTGAAGACATCACAACTATGAAATAATACATATGGAATTATGTTGTAAACAAACAAATCAAAATGTTTTATATTTTAGATTCCTCAAAGTAGCCCCCTTTTGCTTGGATGACAGATTTGCACACTCTTGGCATTCTCTCAATCAGCTTCATGAGGTCTCCTGGAATGGTTTTGAATTAACAGGTGTGCCTTGTCAAGAGTCAGTCTGTGGAATTACTTGCCTTCTTAATGTGTTTGAGACCATCAGTTGTGTTGTGCAGAGGTAGGGTTAGTACACAATGGACACCACTATTTGACTACTATAACCCCTATGGACAACTGACTGCACAACACAGCCCAGTCAGCCCCTATGACAACAGCACAACAGAGCCCAGCCAGCCCCTCTAGACAACAGCAGCACAGCACAGCCCAGTCAGCCCCTATGGACTGAGTGGACACAGCCCCTATGGACAACAGCAGCACAACACAACCCAGCCAGCCCTAGCTCCCACCCTCCCTCTTCACTGTCGACAGACGGAGTGAGAAATGCGCAGGGACCTTTTATAGAATCCAAAACCCGCGAGATCCAGAAGGTGGGATGATGACGTTTTACCTCGATTTCAGTTCTGAGTCAGGCAGGAAAACCCGAGCCGGATTCAGTTCCCGACTCGGATCGGGGGGGCTCGGGGCTCATCCCTAATATATATATATATATATATATATATAAAATTTATATATAAAACCACATTTTAATCACTTCAGACACTTTTGGGAGGTTGGAGCTCGACATACACTTGCCGGTCGCCACACTGCAGGCAGATAGACTGGGCAGAGTTTTAATACTGCAGGGCTGATGGGAAAATGTCCAAATGTCCTTCTGTCCCTGCAGTTTTCATGATAATTAAGGATTTTCTACAGTGCGATACTCGAGATTGGTTTTAATGGAAAAGATAATTGCATTATGGTCTCCGTTAACCCTTTGCTGAATAGTGAAAATACTTGAAATATGTGGAAACAATTGTTTCCACATTATTTAAGTAAATATTTTATTGCAGAATAGAGCCCTAAACGAGTCTCCATATCTGGCGTCCTGCATTAAGTAAACTAATTAATTTTAAAGGGTGCAAATAGATGTTAATGGTAAAAGTTAAATGGTTGTGCATAATAAATAAGCCTAAATATCACTTGCATATAATTTGGGATATCAAAAGAAGAATAAAAGAGTGAACACAGTATGGAAGAAAATTAGGTTCCAGTAACCTCATGACATTTTTATTTTCTTATGAAAATTCATTAAAGAACAGTTAATTACTTTATTTACATCAAATTATGCAATTATATTTATTTAATGAATAATAATTAGAGACATCAAATATATCTTTGGAATATTTAAGTGTTTTTGTTGTTTCTGGATCTTTTTCACGAGCACCTACAGGCAAGATTAACAATGGGGTAGAAGTGAATACAGTCACAGGCCTCCACATAAACATAGGCCCATCATCATGATGGGATGACAATGACCAGCCGCCCAGCTGACTTCATGATTGAACAGAAATCATAAGCTATAAAACTGTGTTTCTATTTTCCCCACAAAATTAGCAACTTTTTCTATTTTTACATATTAAGGGGGAGATGTACTAAGCCTTGGAGAGAGATAAAGTGGTGAGAGATTAAGGGCTTGATTCAGAGCCGCTCGTAAGCGGCCGCTCGTTCGCTCCGAGCGATGTTCGCACATCTGCGCATGCGTATGGGTTTTAGTACGCATGCGTGAACCAGACAGTGCGGCCGAAAATCGTGTGCTCGCAAAATAGCGAATGCATGCTAATTTGAGTGACAGGATGAGGCGTTTGTGGGTGGTAACAGGGGAAGGTGCTTGAAAACGGGGAGTGGAGATCCGAACGCAGGCATGCCAAAAGGTCAAAACGGGCGTTTTAAGGGTGTGCATAATTCGATGTATTCGATTAATCTAATAAATAGCGGAGATGACGTAGGATGCGAGGGGCCAGGGGGCGTTTTATAAAAAATAGCGAGCGCATGTTTCGTTCGCTCGTTCAGACATAGAGGCGTCAACAGACCGCAAAGAGCGAGCGCTCTATTTAAATATCCGGCCCCTTTTTCTGAACGAGCGAGCGCAAATAGCGTCCAGCTCTGAATCAGGTCCACAGTTGCTAATATGCATGCAATCGGCCAAATGTTGCGTACTGAGCATGCTTATGCACCGCAGTGCACATGCGCAAACTAGCCACTGTGATTGGGACTGCGATCACAGTGACAACACACAGGCCCGCTGAAAGCCGCGGGGGGCCCGTAAATAGGGGGTGTGGCCTAATCATGGGAGGCGTGGCCACGCCCCATCCCGAAAAAAAAAAGAATTGCAGCGCCGCGAAGCAGCGCTGTGCACTGGGGAGGAGGTGCTCTGGGCCCCCTCAGCCCTGCCAAAGCCAGGGGGGGGCGTGATCTGTGTGATCGCTCCCCCCACAGGCATAGGAGACTGCTGTGGCTGCCTCTCAGCAGCCACGAGCAGTCTCCACGCAGTGTGCTGGGCTGCTGTGAGGGAGGGGGAGCGGCGCTGCACCCGGGCCCCCGCCGGGCCCCTCAGGAAACCCAGGCCCCGGTAATCTGTACCCGCCCCCCCCCCCTCTCGGCGCCCCTGACTACACAGACCCATCGCAGAGTGACTGGCAGGAAGTGCCATTTGTAGGTGGTGACTGGGAGGTGGTCGGGAAAAAGTAGGTGTGCCAGTGCGTTTCAATGCCGTTGCAGGGATGTGCACATATTAGCCACTGTAATGCCATACGCAGCCTAAGATCTCATAACATGCGATGAAGTTGGCAATTTCTGAGTAAGGTCAGAGCTTGTGCAAGTGTGCATGAGGCTGTGATGGTACTCGATTGTACCAATGGTTTTTCAGTCTTGCTAAACATTATGGATGTGTGTAAGGTAAGGTGGGCATCCTTGTGCATACACCGCCAGCAACCCCCGCACTGCCGACACAGCCAACAAACCTGCACTAAAGACACCGATGGCACCCCTGCACTGCCGACATCACTGGTAACCTTCACTGAGGACATTGCCAGCACCACAGCACTGCCATTCCATGTACTGAGGACACCGACAGCAACCCTGCTCTGCCGACACTGCTGTCACAGTAAGTGCACTATTGGTGTATCCAACCCACACTGTATAACACACTGTATCAATGTTGGAAAATAGAAGCTGAACTGCCACATGTTAGTGCCACCCACTGTGTCACTTAGCTTAGTCAGCCAGCTAGCTGGATGGAACCTTTTGGCTATAACTAGATGAAGCAAATAATATTGTGAGGTGGTCAAAATTGATTGTAAATAACTGGAAATAAATGTTACTGAGGTTAAAAATGCTTAAGGAACAAAAATAGGCCCATTTTATGTGATTTTAGCTGTTTTCATGATTTTTTAAGAAAAAATACAGATCCAAAACCATAACACGAAAACGAAACACAGAAGTGAGGTTTTGGCAAAACCAATCTAGATCCAAAACCAAAACATGAAGGTCGGCGCACATCTCTAATAATAATTCTCTACTTGGGATAAACTAATCTGTCCCTTCCCTCAAAAATATGTCTTTAATAAGTCACAAGTGTAGGATGTTCCAAAATCTGCATTTAGACTTATGTGCACATATTTTTGGTGGGCATGCACATATTTCAGGGAAATAAAACAGACCTACAACTATAAAAAAATGTCCCAGTATAAACTTTATTTCTGTTTTCTCCTTCTTTCCTCTCTATGGGACCCATGTATCAGTCTAGTTTTAGCAGTTCGGTTACTACAGTAATGGTTTTGTATATAAAGCTAATATGGTGGATGACTATTGGTGTCCGATTCATCACTTCTGGCACTCGGAACCCCAACATCTTCTCCCTGTATGTGGATGCCTGCAGTTGGTACTGGCATCCGGCATCACTTCTAGTGCATCGGGGCTACCTGTGTGCATCCTTCCCTGAGAGTAGAGGGGCAGAAGTGCCCACGGCTGCCAGTGTGCTACTGGCAGCACCATCTGATGTCACAGGTGTGCATAATTATTAGTGTGTTAAGTATGTGTTTAAGCCATTTTTTCTGTACAGTCACACTGGCTATCCCTTGAAAAAGGTGCATGATGCACCTAAACAGTGTCTGTTCTTATTATATTTTAAATAAATACATATTAAAGTGCATAGGACATTCTACAGGTAAGGGATGTCAAAGCTACTCGTTAAAATTCACAGCAAATTCTTCATTCTGAAAAACATAAAGGACAAGGCTATTACAATAATGTGTATATACTATGAAATCACTGTATTATGGAGTCATAATTAAAAGCACAGACATTTCTGTCATTGAGACTACATGTGGAATCTGAACAAAATAGCTGCAACTTGTTCCCCGGACTGCTGCTTAATCTATTCCCAGACACACCAAAATCTTTTACTACTAAAACAGGAATTTGTTTGGAAATAGTCCTCAAGCGCTATCCACCAGAAATAATGTAATTACTATGATCTCCAACACTTTTTTCCATGTAGTCTTTTTTCAATTTTGAGAAGTGACTTATTCTTCACCCTGACTTTCTTATAACAATATGGATAGAACTCACCATACAAACATGTATGACATTCCCTGAAAGGTTTCTTTACCTCACTCAATATGCAAATCCACCAGGTGTTTTTCCTTCTCTTTCTCCTTTTTATCTTCAAGAGAT
This sequence comes from Taudactylus pleione, assembly GCA_031769625.1. Classification (NCBI taxonomy): domain Eukaryota; kingdom Metazoa; phylum Chordata; class Amphibia; order Anura; family Myobatrachidae; genus Taudactylus; species Taudactylus pleione. The sequence goes on from JAUIMM010000390.1 coordinate 903,975, forward strand.
GAGTGTACAAACAAAAACCGAACTAATTCTGTCAAACTCCAAGCATTGATTAGGCAAGAATGGGCGGCCATCAGTCAGTATGTGGCCCAGAAGTTGACTGACAGCATTCCAGGGCGAACTGCAGAGTCTTGAAGAAGAAGGTCAACACTGCAAATATTGGCTCTTTGCATAAACTTAATGTAATTGTCAATAAAAGCCTTTGACACTTATGAAATGCTTGTAATTTTACACCTGTATACCATAGTAACATCTGACAAATAGGTCTAAAACACTGAAGCAGCAAACTTTGTGATAACCAATACTTGTGTCAATCATAAAACTTTTGGCGATGGCTTTATAATTATTTATTTATTTATTTATTACCAGTTATTTATATAGCGCACACATATTCCGCAGCGCTTTACAGAGAATAGTTGGCCTTTCACATCAGTCCCTGCCCCAGTGGAGCTTACAATCTATGTTCCCTATCACATGCTCACACACATACACACTAGGGTTAATTTTTTTAGGTTTTGGAGCCAATTAACCTACCAGTATATTTTGGAGTGTGGGAGGAAACCGGAGTACCCGGAGGAAACCCACGCAAGCACAGGGAGAATATACAAACTCCACACAGTTAGGGCCGTGGTGGGAATCGAACCCACGACCTCAGTGCTGTGAGGCAGTAACGCTAACCATTACACCGTCTTATAATTGGTTTTAAATAGAATATAAAGCACTTTATATCAGATACTGTATGCTCACCTATTGCTGCCTCAGTTAAACACAGTCCCTGTGTACTATGGCCCTCATTCAGAGCCGCTCGTTAACAGCAGTACGCTCGTTGCGTTCCGATGTTGAGAAACCGCGCATGCGTCGGTGTAACACTGCGCATGTGCGTACGGCAGTTTGCGAGCTTTTTTTCACTCGTTCGGCAAATTGCGAACAGGAAGTGACATGTCAAATGTGATTGACAGAACAGGCCGTTTTTGGGCGGTGACGGGGGTGGAGATGGAAAAACGCAGGCGTGGCGAGGCGTTTTTGGGGCGTACATAAATTAGCTCATGCGAACGTCCAATGTGTTCGTACCAACTCATACGTTACTGGCTGATCCTCTTTCCGTTCAAACTGCTCGCACAGCTTAGGGTCTGGATTACTGGACCACAATGGCGATGGCCTTGTCCTTTTGCCCGGGCCTCCACGATGTTTCATCGATTTATCACGGCTTGTCAGATAAACAATCAACTTTGGATTGAAAACCAGCTTGTTTTTTTTTTTTTTTTTCACTTTGTAATAGCACAAAACCGTACGCAGCTGAAAATCTCGGCTACTAATTTCTGGATTACACAATCAATTAGCGTTTTCTGGTAGTAATGTATTTTACAATTTGGTTAGTATTTTTGCATTTTGTAACAAGATTGTATTCATCTTTGTGTGTATTGTAACCTTTTGGCTTTGTTTGGTTTTTTTAAATACATTTATTCCAAAGTGTTTTTTAAAGTAACAGTTTGTTTTAACCCTTGATTTTTTGCAAGTCCCAAACTCCGAATTAGTTTTTATCTTGTGTGCCAGAATTAACTATAAAACAATTGTCAAATAATGTCACAATACAGTTGTGAACAATTTGTATGTTTTATTTGCCAAACACATTTTTACACAAATCATGTGCATTGTCATGTACATTTTTGGGGTCCTTGTTACCCACTAATATTGGACACATTTTTTCGTAAGAAATGATATTTTTGGCACACAATCGAATAAAAAAAATAAAACAATTCACAAGAAAGGAGAGGGAAGTTTTGGCCAGAAAGGAATATGGGGCAAGCACAGAAGGTGTGTGGGCAAAGTAGCCAGTGCTGTCATCGTTTCTTTCCCCGTTTGGCTGGGGTAGGGTGGGCGCCAGACCGGCTCCGGGATGTCCTCTGGCTTGGCTGTCCTGAGGCAGATGTTGTGGCTTCTGGACTAGGCACAGGGCTAGGCACATTTGGAGGAATGGCTGTTGTTGTTCCAGAGGTGGAGGATCCAGATGTTCCGGCAGGAAGGGAGGTCGGCTCCACCATGTGCTGGCGAACGAGCTGCTCCAGGGCATTGGCGATGCGGATGTTGGCCCTGGTATTTTCAGCCAGGGCCTGACCAATGGTCACGTTGGCCGCCGCATTTTGCTCCAGGGCCTCAACCACCCATAGCAGACTGGCGTCCATCCTCTGCAGAATCTCCGTATGGGAATCCGATTTAAAATTGAGTTCTGTGAGGAGTGCCACTGCCTGCGAGGGGGATTGCCCAGGACTGGCTTCTGCAGGGTCCTCAGCCGGATGTACTGGTTCCTCCCCTGCAGAGCCAGCAGAAATTCGCCGGCCAAGGCTCCCCTCTGGAGCAGACTCATCCGCCTGTGTCTCTGTGAGAAAAAAGAGAAAAGAGGAACACTACAATCTACATATTGTCACAATAACATTTCAGAGTTGGTTACATCACAACATTTACCTGGGACAACATGAGGAGCCGCAAAGTCTGGCATGTCTGTATCCATGTTGGACATGCCAAACACCTCCACAGCCTGCACACACCCCTGTGCCAGCTCTTCCAAATCATTCAACTCCAATGACACAGGGGTGGGACCCACACCTGTCCCCCTTGCATGCCTAGCCCTGTCCGACATTTTTTGTTTCAGGCGATATTTGAAGTCTTGCCATCTGTGGGTGAAAAAGTAACCATTATTCCTGCATTTTGTATTTTTTGGGTTTTAGGGGGGTCAAGTTTTTACTTACCGCCGTTTGACATCCCGGGCTAGACGGACATAATCACCCACCCTATTGACAGCACTGGCTATCTCCTCCCACATTTTCCACTTCTGGCTTACGCCCATATTCCTGTCTGCCTGTGGCAGGATGTCCACACACTTCTGAACCAAAACCTCCATCTCCTTTCCTGTGAATTGTGGCTGCCTTTTCTTTTTCCCTGCTTTGCCTGGAATACTGGGCCCAGCAGCCTCTTCCATGTCATCCTCCTCACCTATTTTTTTAAACGTTGAGAAATTTTAGCTTGCAAACTTTCACTATATTATGTTTCAAAATAATCCTTGTTTGGAAATGCCTGAAAAACTTACCGGCCGCCTCTTGGCCATTGTTTGCCTGGTCTGTAGCCATTTCTTAGAGCAAAACAAGAAATACACCAGACCGTTTTTTTTTGGTCGTGACGTATTTATACATGCGTCCTTATTTTTCGTCCGCATCATTGATTGTGCGTTCCTATGATCCCTCCTTAATTTGAGCGGGAAAATAAACACTATTTATGGCTTTGGGCGTCTCGAGTCGAGGTGGCGGGTGTTGGTTGTTGGAGGTTACGTTGGTCGGAGTGGATTGTTGGTGGGAATTGTATTTGGCGGTGTTTGGCATTTTTTTCTGTGTGTTTTTTTGGAGTTTATCTTTCCGTTTGCTTTTTTTGGTGTGGATCTTTTATTTGTCGTGTCTTTTTTTGGTAAGTTTTTGGCCGTCTTCCTTTTGTTCACTTTGTGTATCCTTCTTTTTGTAAAATTTTGTTCTCTAATTTTTTTACAATTATCCTTTGGTAGGTTTCTTTTGGCTTTGCCCCAACGACCTTTTTATCCGGTGACTTATATATCCTGTATTGGTAAGTTTGTATTTTCACTTGTTTATTAAATGTTCATGTCATTTTTAACGCAACTTTGTTTCACCTTACAGTTTTTACCTTTGGTTTTGTGATTCCTAAATGTCTGAACTACTTTGCGCATTTTTATCTGCTTCTTTTCTGTATTGTAATTGCGAACTAATTAGCGCATTTTGGCTGGTTATTTTCTGTAGTTAAATTGGTTGAGATTTACCGTTAGCATTTTTTTTTTAATTTGGGGCCAAAATTGTGGTAGTCTGCGCACTGTCGTTTTGCTCTTTGGCGAAATGTGTGTTTATCCCTTTTTATATTTTGTATTGTACCCAATTTAGAATCCTAAATGGCCACCCTAAATTTTTGCATTGTTCTTTTTTTTATTTTTAGGCTTGGTAAATCATGACAATACCCCGGAATGTAAGCATCATTGGATTGTATCATAAAGATAAGTATTTTTTCAATTTTTGGGGGCCAAAAAACCTTACATTCAATTCTTGCCATTTCAGGTTGATCTTGGTCGGATTGTTGTGGCCATGCTCCCGGAAGCCGACCAACTTCAATCTCGTCCCAGGCGTAGGCATCGTAGGCGTGCAAGGCCCCAGATATATCGAACACATGTCACCCTTTTTGGAATGCCCGATGATGAGGTGTTAAGACGCTACCGTCTTCCACCCCAAATCATCATAGACACTCTCTCATTAATAGAGAGTGATCTGGAGCGGCAAATTGACAGTCCTACAGCAATACCACCACTTACGCAATTTATGGCGGTGTTACATTTCTGTGCCTCAGGATCATTTCAAACCACGGTGGGAATAGTTGCGGGAATCTCCCAATCCTCCTTTTCCAGGATCCTGAGGGCAGTGATGGAGGCCCTTTTCAAGTACCTCCATCATTTTATTCAAATGCCTTTGGATATGGGTGCCCTTAGTGTGGCCAAGGCCAATTTTTACCAAATAGCTGGCTTCCCACACATCATAGGGGTTGTGGATGGTACTCACATACAACTTCAGCCTCCAGCTGGAGGCCATTTTTAGGAACTGAAAACACTATCACTCCTTGAATGTAATGGTGGTATGTGATGCCTCCCTTCAGATCCTGTCCCTGAATGCAAAATTACCCGGGAGTGCACATGACTCATTCGTCATCCGGCAATCAGGGATATGGCAAAAATTAGATAACCTACAAGCTGGTGATGCGTGGCTTCTGGGTAAGTGGAGACCTTTAGTACATAACAATGTTAAGCTTGATACACAGTGATCCTGATGTTGTCACTTCTTTTTCACAGGAGACAGTGGCTACCCTTGCACGCCCTGGCTGCTCACTCCTTATTTGGCTCCCACACCAGGGCCACAAAGTGATTGGTGGCGAGCTCATGTATTTGCAGGATATGGTTTCGAAAATTGTGGTCCTGTGTGGGGTATTTCACAACATCGCCATAAGGAGTGGTGTCCCAATGCAGCCAGAGGATGCCTTGCCTGAGGATGGCCCCCCGAGGTTGGTCGGAGGTCAGTATGTGGGGGGGCCATACGCGATGATGTGGTTGCCAGATATTTAAGGTAATTATTGGCACAAAAGAAGTTCATTGACACAATGTGGTAAGGATTTTGGGAGACCATCTAATTAATTTTTTTATTATTTCCCATCTTCTGTTTGATTTCATAATCTTTTGGACTGAAACGAAACGATGACTACTTCCTGCTACCCAAAACAAACCTTCATGGGGACACATTGGATATATATTCTGGACCCAATATTGCAACACAACATTTGTGGAATCATGTTGGCATGCTCATTCGTCAACCAGTTCTTGATTTTTCTTTACTTTTTACTTTTTTCATATGGTGTTTGATGGTTTGTACATTTTGTTATCACTGTGTGTATTGTTTGTGAGCCACCACTTTGTTTTTTTAGTTATGTGGTGAATAATTTTTTTGAGTTTGTAATTTCCAAATTTTTCTTGAACATTACAAGCAAGTGTAACCAGGTTCACCCATGTTAAAATTGCTTAAGGGTTAATCCTGTAATGTCGCAATTTGCACAATATTTAAATATGCTTTCTGGGTCAAAACCAACACCAAAAGGTATTATGTAGAATCAATATGCTTTGGAATCTCGGTCTAAGCAGGTTGCCCCCAAAATTGGAACATGTAAAATGTACTAATTGAAAAAATGTAAAACCAAAAAATGCCCCAAGCCAATTGTTACTGTTAGCTGTTTCATGTGCCTGTTTTCTAAAAATCAACAACACACAATCTTAGTGACATTAGTTGCAAATACTTGCTGCAAGAGTCTACTTATGTAAGTGTAAACAATCTAAGATTTGGAGACAAGGAATGAGACTAAACTCAAAATGTAACTTTTTTATTATGAAAAATAATTTGGCTATAAAATAAAAAAATTATGGACGCAGGATCCCTGCCATACGATCAAGGACCACAAGCAGGCTGTTCACGTGGCCCCACATCACTTGGACGCACCCGGCCAGGTCCGCCAAACGCCTCTGGTCCTCTGTGGGTTAGAAAATTGTGGGGCTTAATACATAATTTAAGAATCACCCAGAAAAAACAAGCAAAAACAGAGCTATCCAAAAATTACAATAGTGTGACCAAAAGCACATTTAACCAAAAAAAAGGCCCCAAAAATGGACACCAAAAAAAAAAAAAAAAAGACAGACAAGTTTGACTGTTTTGCCATGTGGGATATGTGTATGGGGAAATCAGCAGTAAACGGTAAAGACAAACAGAGATATACCAAAACTTTTGACAAACCAAAAAAAGGAAAAGGCACAGACACAGGATTAGATCAAAACATTTTAAACCACAAAAAAGGATAAAAGGGAAAGATACCATTCAGAATGACGGCTGGCCCAGAACCAACTCCCTCGTCCTCCTCGGAGGTGGGCAAATTCCCCAACGAGGTGGGAGGGGTGATGACGGCTTCCGGCGAGGGGGTAGTCACGAGAGGGGTGGTTGGAGGGGAGGGGGAATTGGGATGGAGGGGAAGTAGCACAGAGGGATGTGCGACAGGGTCTGGGCAGGCTGGGGAGGAGGGGGAATTTAGGATATTTTGGGGAGAGGATGTTTGGCTGGGGGTTGGGGAGAGGGGCCGAGAGTGCCATCTTTGACAGCGATGACGCCGTAGTCTTCGCTCTGCCCCTAAATGATGGAAAACAAATTGAGGTTAGTTTAGAACATCACCTTGTTAAACGCTAATTGTTGAACCCCAAAAATTGAAAACATGCACATGCAGATATGAGTACAATAAATAAACAGGCCATACATGAAACATGCACATGCAGATATGAGTACAAAGAATAAATAGGCCATACATGAAAACATGCACATGCAGATATGAGTACAAAAATAAACAGGTCATACATGAAAACATGCACATGCAGATATGAGTACAAAGAATAAACAGGCCATACAAGAAAACATGCACACGCAGTTAGGGCCACAAAGATAAACATGAAAAACAAAGTCAAATAAACTTACTTTCCGCTATCTGCATGCGAAAGCATGCCAGCAAGCGGGGCGTCCGCCGTTGCAGGTCGGACCACCTGTGCTCCAGCTGGCCGATCTGGCAGCGTGAGCCGAAGGAACGCAGGCGGCCACGTACCTCCGCATATGTGGAACGCTTTTCCCGATTGGTGATGGGGGGAGGCTGGCTGGTGATCCGCCTGTCCATCACCTCGGTTAATACCAGGAGCTCGCGCTTGGTGAATGCCGAGGCTCTCATGATGGCAATGGTGTATTTTTAATAAAACAATTTTAATAAAGACCAGAAAAAATTTTTGATTGGCTTATGTATTTGGGTAATTAACAGGACCAATTCTATTGGTTAGTGTATGAGTCATGTGTTCGACAGGGCCACAAATCTATTGAGAGTTATGATAGGCTTGATGCAGTGACATGCGTAAGCTAATTTAAATAAAGAAATGAACCCAGTAAAATATGCGTGGGTAAAAACACAGAAAACAAATGGATAATTGCCTCAAACATGTATTTTGACAAATAAAAGCAAATGTTTAAGCCGTACGTATTCTGCGGGTAAACACAAACACGGACAAGAGTAAAGTTTATTGCATGTCAAAATAAAAAAAAAAAACTTATGACGAGCAATTAAGCTCATTGATATATTGATTGGCATGATACGATTGAGGGAGGTAGACAGAATAAACGAGCAGGTAATCGAAATCTGACAGGCCCACTTCCGGTTTGTACTTGTACGTGCGTTCCCTGCAAGCCACATTGGGGATGTACGCTCGCTATTTGGCACGCTCGTTAGCTAGAGGAGGGGTCGGTAGACTTTGGGGAGGAAGTTTAGCTGCGTTCGAAATTACGAGCGAGCGCTTAAATTAACATATTTCGGTACGTACGCCGAACATACGAACGGCCACTTGCGTCCGGGTCTGAATGAGGGCCAATGATAGCTTTATCTTATTTGGAGAATTTGTGCAATAAAAGTATGTTTAAAGCAGTTTTGGTTTAATGACTTACACAGTACATGTACTCTAACATTTAAAGCTACTGTAGCTAAGAAGCTGCTTCAATAATTTAAAGAGTATTCTCACTTTAAATTAGGGATGAGCGGGTTCGGATTTCTGAAATCCGAACCCCCCCGAGCCCCCCCGATCCGAACCAGATCCGAGTCAAGCTCGACTTTTCCCGCCTGACTCGGACCTGAAATCGAGACAAAACGTCATCATCCCGCCTTCCGGATCTCGCGGGTTTTGGATTCTATAAAGGTCCCCGCGTCGGCGCCATTTCTCACTCCAGCTGTGGACAGTGAAGAGGGAGGGTGGGAGTTGTGCTGCTGTTGTCCATAGGGGCTGTGTCCACTCCAAAAGTCTATAGGGGCTGGTTGGGCTACGTTATGCAGTGTCCCATAAAGACTGTAGTCCTAAAGGGGTGTTGTCCAGGGGGTGATCTGTCCATCAGGGGTGCTCCCCCTAGTGCAAAAAGCAATTATTTCTGTGTTTGTGAATTGTGTGCACTGTAGCTGCACGTGTATCAACAAAGGAGCAGCGCCAAGCGTGCGCCTGTGTCATAAGTCAAGGGCTGGCTGGTCTGTTGAAGGGTGGTGTAACCCCCAAAGTGCCCCCAAAAATTAAATCATTTAAAAAGTGTTTATTTTTCTGCGTGTTAGCCGCACGTACATCAACAAAGGATGAGGACGACATCTTGCCTCTGTATAGCCAGTTTGTGGAGGGACTGATTAATTGCCATCTTGTTTTGTGGGGGCCCAAACAAACCAATCATTTCAGCCACAGTCGTGTGGCAGACCCTGGCGCTGAAATGATTGGTTTGTTAAAGTGTGCATGTCCTATTTATACAACATAAGGGTGGGTGGGAGAGCCCAAGGACAATTCCATCTTGCACCTCTTTTTTTTTTGCATTATGTACTCTTTGGGGCCTAGTTTTTCAAACTGCCATCCTGTCTGCCACTGCAGTGTCACTCCTAGATGGGCCACGTGTTTGTGCCGCCCAATCGTGTCGCTTAGCATAGTCATCCAGCTACCTCAGTGCAACCTTTTGGCCTAAAAACAATATTGTGAGGTGTTCAGAATAGACTGGAAATGAGTGGAAATTAATTTTATTGAGGTTAATAATAACGTAGGGACAAAAGAAAACAAATTCTGTGATTTTAGCTGTTTTTATGCTTTTTTCCAAAAAAAAGTTATAACTTTGTTTACACTGGGTGCTGATGATAATAAACAAATAGTATAAGTTTAATATTGGAGTGTCCTTCAGCTCTTTGCGACTTTGAATTACCTGTATTTAAGGATTATATATGTGTGTGTGTGTGTATGAGCTAGGATGCCATTTCCAATATGGCCACTTAGATAGCAAGTTAATACATTATGTGCTGATGTGGCACAGAACCAGCTCAGTCAGAAAGTACACATGTCCAGAGAAAAGCAGTGAGCTATTTTTCCAGCTGTCTGTAATTGGGGGAGGGTCACTGACCACCACCTTCACAAGTGCATTCTGGGGAAGCTATATAAATCACAGGTAATCTCACATCACTCTCTTTGGATACCGACTGCACCACATACAGTACACAGCGATTCTCCTTATAGCAGGGTTCTTTGGACACATTGCAAGTATCATTTTCATGTACAGTATCTGTCTGTATATGTTTTGCCTATATTGTGTATCCATATATTGTTTTCACCATCCTGCAGTATAATCTATACAATATATTTAGACACTACAAATAGCTATCACTGTAATTTACAATGGACTGTATTCACACATGCCTGCAAGCTCACATTACACTTATATATCCCTTCACCCATATGCCTATACACATTCATTCTTTATGTGTGCAGCATACATACACAACAATATATTTACCTAGGTGTTTTCTTTCAGATATATTGCATCCTACAATGTATCAGTAGACCTTGGGCCTGTCATAGCACATGGAAGTTAGCAATTATATACACATCACACACACACTCACAACCACATGGTCTCTCTCTCTGCTCATACACACACATCTCTATCTCTTTGCATATATTCACACATCCACAAAGATCAATACTGATAATACACACACATATATTATTTCTATCTTTCAGCTTATATACACACACACACACGTTTCCCTGAATTTAAATACACAAGGAGGATTAAATATACAAAGTTTATTTAGTAACAGAATTACCTCACATTATAAGATTTGAACTGTGAACTCACTCTGAAGTAGTTTAGCAATATAGATGTATGTTGAAATTATAATGTATTGTCTCTATTGTATGTAAACATTTTATGCATTGTATATATGATCTTGTAGTTATCTTTATAAAGTAAACAAGTTTGTACCTTACATCTGTTTGTTTGTTTAGATAACTGAGAGAAAAGATTGAATGAAATGTTTATCTATATTTAGAATGCAGTATAGAGAATTGGATGCTAGATTGGTATTTATTTAGTGATTGACACATTATGATGGGATATTTGACGTGGAGGTCAATAGATGTGTAATACTTTGGCGGTATAGAACCAGATCAAACAAAAAAGTTACGTAAGTAGCTTTTACGAATTTCTAGTTGGGATGCTTTAGCATTGCAGCTGGGATCCCTTGTTTATGGTTGTCGAGGTACAAAGCGAATGTTCTGTAAATCAATGCCTCTTAAGTACATTTTGTCACGGGGTTCGTATTTCGACATGACTAGAATAGCAGATAAGCCACAAATTGCATAATATATCACAATAATTAATGAGATTAGTTATTAATAAAATCAAAGGCATGGTACCACGATTATGGTAGGGAGGATAAGACACAGCATCCCTATAACAAATGGTGAGCCATACAACTGCTTTAATTGTAATCCTCAATGGGCAAGAGGAACCATAATTAACCATAATTAATTGCAGTGAATCTATTCCTGTACTTTTATTTTTTTTTTTCATAATTATGAAACAAACGCCTATAATGACTGTGGATTATCTCCTCAAGGGAGAGTAGGAACAATCTACCTATGGTTAATGTTCTAACATTTGTTTCTCTAGGTGGACTAGGGATTGAATGTTGTACAGAAGTAGGTTTTTTGGGAAATGCAATATTTTATTTTTAAATGGAGTTATGTGTTTATCTCCTGTAGAACACGATACTCAGTTATTTTGTTCTGTATTTCAGGGTAACACACTAGCACTCCATCAGAAATTCATCTTTGAGAGTGGTCAGGCAAGTGCACGCTTCGGCGATGCTTTGGAATTCTGAGTAGACGGTTGCATGCACTGGACACCCCGGTAAAGCAATTAGTCGCTATTTTGACTGGGTGAATTCAGGTCTATAAGATGAATTCATCAACTTAATTTCCTCGCAACAAACAAGAAAGTATTTACACAGATCACTATTACAATCATTAAGATCATCAAACAGGTAATTATGGATTTCATTAACATCACTAAACTCGCAGAAGGTAGTATGTTCAATCCTGTCATACCAGCTAGTTATACATCTGCAGAAAATTTATGGGCACAACTCCTAGATCAGGTGTACAGTTATGCTAAAAGCTTTATTAATAAGCGAAGAGTGCTTAATAAAACCCATAAAAGGTTCCAAATGTTGGTAAAATTAGTCCAGGTTTATGAGGACACAATTTGGAGACTGGAGCATGTAGAAATGATAGCTAGAAGTTTGTTGAATAAGGAAGTTAATGTAACAAATCATGAAGATAGCTGTAAAAACTGCATAGAAAAAGATAAAGAGCTTGTTGAGTTATCTGCGGAGCTTAACACTACGGAAGATCATATAGCACAATTACAATAGGATTTAGAAAGTAGAGCCCAAATGATCATGAATAAGCAGGGTTTAATAACTGATCTCTCAAATTCGATAAAAGAGCTATCTAAAAATAATCCTCAGGTGGACTCTACAGAGTTAATACCCATGAAACAAATTTGTGTTTTTAATAGGGAAAGTGGCAGTACAGCTGGACATCAAGCCAATTTAACTGGCTTGGATTTCACTGCACCCCCACTTAGTTAGCAGGATGCAAGATCTCCTGTAACGTACCCAGTGATATGCACACTGGACTACACCCCAACAACGGTGGGAAATACTGTTTGTACACAGTCACAAGACTGCAAAAGTGGATGGGGTGTCATAGATTCCACTCCTGCCTTAGTGCTGAGTACCAATGGTAGAAAGGATTTGTACTCTTTGAATCAAGCTCTTACAGGTAATGATATAAAGAGAACAAAGATCCTCTTGGAACTCAAAAAGGAATTTCCTCAATATGATAGTGGTATAGACCCTTGCACCTCATGCAATATTTTTGAGGGCCATTGCACTCAACTTAGTGTGGCCCCAGAAGATCGCTTGGATCTGTTCAAGTTGTGTTTACCCACTCATCTCAGTCAAAGGTATGAGACAACTGGGGACTCAGCCCACAGTAATAGTTGCTACCATGAAAAAAAGGAAAGGATAGCTGCTCTGATGTTACTGACAACAGGACATAGGGAAGTAACTCCCAACATCCTGGATAGTTTCAAACCTACAATACACCATGAGCCTTTAGCTTTATGCAGTCGTTTTGAAGCTATGTAAAGAACAGTAACTAAAGACCATAGACCCCATATTCCACTAGGCGTGATTCGCACATTTGTGGAAACACTTCCTTACACAAATGTCAATCTGTGCACAAATTCTGAAAGGAAAACCACACTTGCAGGTGCAGCTAGAATTATTGAGGAATTTAGACAGGAAATTTTGAGATCCAAGAAATCTGTACAGATTAGGGAACAGGATATATCTGGTAGCATAACGCACGATTGCTGACAGACTTATCCTGAACATCGCCCTAAAGCTGTTCAGCCTTCTGCTCCACCAACAGAGGATGATAAACGAGTCTGCTACAGATGCAGACAGAAGGGACTTACAAGAAAAAAAACTGTCCCAAACCATCTCCTTCTACAACAGGAAATACAAATGGTTTCCAAAAGATATATAAAACCTCTATAAACACAAAAGAGCAGTCGGTTGCACAACCATGGAAATCTGTGGCAACTGTAAATGTACAAGTAGATAAACAGCCTGATTCAAAGCAAACAGATTTCAGTCTGTGCTGCACGACAAACCTGGTGCAAATAGACTGAAGGTGAGGGGTCCCAAAGGATATAATTCTGCTATGCAGCCTTATTTTAGATTCTTCTGGGAGACCCCACATCACAGCCAAAATAAAAAATAATTGGGTAAAAATCATGCTTGACAGAGGAGCAGAAATTTCCATCACCAATGTGGAGCATGATTTGGATCCAGATAGCCCTTAGTGTTTTGTGATTGGATTTGATCACAATCAAAGGGGGGTGACAGCCCACATGATTGATACAGTCATTGTAAAAATCAATGATTTCTCTTTAAAATATAACCATGTGGTATTACCCAGGATCCAATAACATTATCTGAATTGATGTGATGACACAACAGGGATGGATATTGGATCTAGCAAATTGTATGCTATGGAAATATCCCAGAAAAACAAGAATCTGTGTAATAAAGCAGCATGATTTGGGTCCACACATACATGCAAAAGACAGGAATGACAGTGGACTAAATGGCCAGAGGTCTCACACAGCACTGACCTTGAACCTATTATGTACAAGATAACCTGAAGGCACTGATGCCATATGCAGCAATATGGTTACACAAACCCTATCTACAGGGGGAGACAAGATTTTCCATAAGACAGGTCCTTGGGATGCAAATTGGGAAGGACCATATCAGATATTTGAGACAATGAGTGATACCATGTTGAAGGTACAGAGGCCTGTAAATAGCAAGAAAAACTCTCAGAGAAGGCACCAGGTATTGTGGGTCCATATTGACCATGGAAAAATCACTCCTGTCTCCTAAATCCGGTAGAGTACGTGTGTGCTCATTGAGTTTTGAAGAACAGGGGGAGTGTAGGACAGGTAACACAACTCTCTAAAGGTTCTTGCAAGAAAACTCTGTCTTGTGGTGAAAAGAACTGTACTCATGCTTCTTTTTTAGCAGATCATGGAGCACAAGAAAATATTGGTGACATCAGTACCCAGAAGATACAATTACAAATCCCATTCCTCCATAGGAACCCAGAGGCGCGGTGTATACGGCTCTCTGAGCAAACTAGCCCTACAGACATTAGTACTACTGGTAGGTGTTGTTCTAGTGGTTTTAGCAACTCCTCAGAATAACAAAGAGGATAGGGGGGGTGTCAAATACAACTGTAATATAATATTACTCCAGATTTGATCTTATTGACCAAGAGGGTCTCTTAACAGTTTAATGTAAGGAGGAGAAATACAGGAGCCCTATTCTAATTACACCTTTGCACCAGGTCACTATCCATTCAACCTTAGGCAGAGGATAAAACAATGTGCCCCCACCTTTGCATTGAACCATACAAATTGGTGGCTCACACAGTGACATGGTTCCCTGAATCTAACTTGCAATGCTTCATCTCTAGCTCCTGTTTCTGGTACAAAGAGGAAAGGGTATACTGCAGTCAATTTAGGTATTCTTATGTCTGAAGGTACAATACTTCATCCCAGACTTCAATCTGATATGTTAACATATGAAGGGTCACATCCATATCTACTTGATACAGATGGTTGTTGGAGACATGAAAGTGCAGTATTGTGTCAAGGGGATCATGACAGAATTCTCAGACATCAGTGTTGGAATACTGAAGGATCCTGCTTGATGGATGCAAAAAATCATCTGGGCCAAGGTTACTGGTGTTGGTATCAACTCCAGAAGATCTCCTATACTGTTTATCCTACTAACTGCACCCAAAGAGGAAATCTCCTCTGAGGAGTGTATTGTACCCTTAATCCCACTTTAGGTATCGATGTAGCAGACGAGAGAGGAAGAACACCAGTAACCCCCAAGAAACGATTAGACATTCGCCCAGATACTCCAGTGAGACTGCAGATGACCCCGTTTGGTTTTGGTACTGAACTTAAAAACTGGCTGCTCGACTTTGGGAAAGAAGATGACATCTTGAAGAAGCTCCAACAGACAGAGACCCAAGCAACTATAAAGCTAGAACATGATGCCGTATAAATTACAAAGATTCTACACGCCTTAGAGGGAGATGCCAAAGTATCTTGGTGGGAAAGTCTTTTTGGATATAGTTCAAAAGCAACATCCTTTTTCAATCTCCTTATACATCCCATAATACTTCTTATTTTGCTGGTATTAATCCTGTATATTGTGCTACTAGTTGTCTACAGAAGGATAAAAAGAATGATTAAAGAACTCAAAGACACTGTAAAACTATACAAAGAAGAAGAACAAATAAGGAAAAGAAGACTGCAAATATCAAACTATTAAGAGAGGGGGGCAAAGTACAGTTATGAACTATCTCTGTTATATACTATCTATTGAACTATCTACATGTAAGATTTTTGTATTAGTTTTATAGAATATCCTTTGGGAGAGGGGACTTTTTCCACTATGGATCTCTCTAGGAGGTTTCTCCTTAGATATCATCATTTACATAGAGGTTTTTTTTATCTCCTCCATAGTCTGTAGGAAGAGAACAAGTGAGAGTTATAGATCATTGGGGTCTCCCTCTCTCCCTCTTCCTGGATTTTTATCCATCTGGACATTACATTCTAAATTTTAATGAACAATTAATTTTATTCCAAGGATTTTAATCAAATATTTCTATTTTGTCTGTGTACTTTTTAAATGACACTTCTTTTGAATTTATTGGACACTAAAACAAAGCCCCTAGTATAATTTCTCTTGTTCCCTTAAAAGTGTTAAGTTTTGAACTACTTCAGAGGTGAGTAGATTAGATAAAATTAGATAGGGACAATTTGTTTAAAGTAGGGCTGGGTGTACACTGGGGATGTATTGGACAATTTGTCATTTTGAGGTAAAATTGGAATGGTATGTTGTCCATATGATCTAAAGTGTGTTCACATCCATCTTTCCTCACATCTTATCTGATGTGTTTCACTTCAGGTGGGTGGATGTCGGGAACGACATCATGCAGTTGAATGAAAAATGGAAAGTTATCTCAGACTACCATTGGGGAGTGCATGTTGTGTGAGAGTGGTGTGCGGAGGATGCAGTGGTCTTTCCGTTTTCCCTTTATCTCGGAGCGGATGGTGCTGGGCATGCAGGAGGTGTGCAATAGGTTTTTCAGAAAAAAAAATTAAAAATCATCAGAAAATCCCCCATATTCCTGACAGAATCATTATTGTGATGGAGAAGAGCACAATGAGCACAAGTTTTTGGACAGCACCTGGAAATGGCTTTTAACATGTGTCATAGACATTGGCTGGAATACCAGTCCCCAGTGATGGTGCTCTGTTGCACCAGTAGCTACACAAACAGTCTTGGTCACAGAACCAGAATCATCAGACCTAGCCAGCATGTTACGACTTCAAGTCATCCGAGCTTCCTCCTGCACTTGAGGGAACTGATGGGGCACCCAGTGTGCAGAAACCTTGCTCAGGCCAAGCTTTTCAAGGATTATCAAGCTGGCTGATCCTGATGAGATGTCAGTCTCCTCTAACTGGGCCATGGTCACCCTGGTGCCCACTTCAATTATGGCTCACACGGCAGCAGCATTGTCCTAGGTGATGGCAGAAACTGGTCGGTTGTAGCGATCCTTGTCTTTCAGGGACAGTCTCCCATGCTGAAATTCTGCAAACCCTGCAAAATCCATGGTTCAGGATGGTGCTTCCTCGACTAAAGCAGCTCGCAGTGAGACAAACCTCTCCTGTTGTCACAGAACTCTCTTCTAAATGTAGAAGAACATGGCTTGTGAGGGAAGTGGACAAGCTTATAATTTGAAAAGAACTTTAGTAATTGGACTACCTATGCACATCCGAAGGCTTGTTGTGTGCCCCTCGTATGCTCAGTGTTGTTTGTTCTGGGTTGGGGGGGACTGGGAAGACCATGGTATCTTTTGAACATCATTCTGATGGGCACTTAGACTTAAGATTTCCAACTTGTAGTGTCAGATTTCTGACAACAGGGGGACTGTAAAGGAGCTAGGATGCCATTTCCAATATGGCCACTTAGATAGCAAGTTAATACATTATGTGCTGATGTGGCACAGAACCAGCACAGCCAGAAAGTACACATGTCCAGAGAAAAGCAGTGAGCTATTTTTCCAGCTTTCTGTAATTGGGGGAAGGTCACCGACCACCACCTACACAAGTGCATTCTGGGAGCAGCTATATAAATTACAGGCAATCTCAGATCACTCTCTTTGGATACTGACTGCACCACATACAATACACAGCGATTCTCCTTACAGCATGCTTCTTTGGACACATTGCAAGTATAATTTTCATGTACAGTATCTGTCTGTATATGTTCTGCCTATATTGTGTATCCATATATTGTTTTCACCATCCTGCCATATAATCTATACAATATATTTAGCCACTACAAATAGCTATCAATGTCATTTATAGAGATGTACGCCGACCCCCGTGTTTTGGTTTTGGATCTGGATCTACCCTGGTTTTGGCTCTGTATTGGTTTTGCCAAAACCTCACCTCCGTGTTTTTTTTTTTCGTGTTTTGGTTTTGGATCTGGATTTTTTTCTTAAAACATCATGCAAACAGCTAAAATCACTTAAAATGGGCCTGTTTTTGTTCCTATAGTATAATTAACCTCAATAACATTTATTTCCAGTAATTTCCAATCAATTTTGACCACCTCACAATATTATTTGCTTCATCTAGTTAAGGCCAATAGGTTGCATCCAGCTAGCTGGCTGACTAAAGTAAGTGACACAGTGGGTGGCACTAACATGTGGCAGTTCAGTTTCTAATTTTCCACATGGATACAGTGTGTTATACAGTGTGGGTTGGATACACCAATAGTGCACTTACTGGGACAGCAGTGTCGGCAGAGCGGGGTAACTGACGGTGTCCTCAGTACATGGAATGGCAGTGCTGCAGTGCTGGCAGTGTCCTCAGTGAAGGTTACCGGTGATGTCAGCAGTGTGGGGGTGCCATCGGTGTCTTTAGTGCTGGCTGTGTTGGCAGTGCGGTGGTGCCAGTGGTGTCTTTAGTGCGGGTTTGCTGACTGTGGCCCTGAATCAGAGCCGGACGCTCTGACAGAGCGCTTGCTCTGAATCAGGGCCAGCCCTCTTGTTTTTTAGAGCGGCCTCCTGGCCGCTCGCATAGCTGTGGGTGACCACCCACAGCTATAGCGAGCGGCCAGGAAGATGGTCGCGATGGTCAAGACAATGCATAAAATGCTTTAGCATTGCAGCTGGGATCCTTTGTTTATGGTTGTCGAGGTACAAGTCGAATGTTCCGTAAATCAATGCCTCTTAAGTACATTTTGTCACGGGGTTCGTATTTCGACATGACTAGAATAGCGGATAAGCCACAAATTGCATTATATTCCAATAATTAATGAGATTAGTTATTAATAAAATCAAAGGCATGGTACCACGATTATGGTAGGGAGGAAAAGACACAGGATCCCTATAACAATATATATATATACAGGTTTAATAGCTGTTCTGTGCATGAATCCTCAATTTTTTTAAGTGTTTGGAAGACACTGTACAATATATAGATCCTGTTCTGACAAAATAGAAGAACAGTGACATCCAGTGTCAGGATTTGTTAATAGAACATATGGTAAATACATTATGTTTATGAAATATTACTAAGGTAGGATATATTTTATGTCCTGCAGGCCTCTGAAACAAAACAACTGTGGTTGCACTTTACTGTAAGCATAACTTTTAAAATACTGAACTGATTTTAATCATAGAAAAATGTGTACTATCATATAATGCAATCCATTCAGTTTGATGAAATTCTGTAATCCTACAAAGTCTAAAAGAGCAGAAAGAAAATAGTTCCGATATTCATGGATAATGCAAAACATGCAACTGTATAATAGACTAACTTCAAATAAAATTCTATAAAATAAAAAAAAATTACACAATGGTACATGTTTATAAAATGTGTCGAACCTAAAGATTATCTTTACAAATGGAAGCCCCTAAAACCCTTCTTGTCTTTGGAAATACAATAATCTCTATGTAATGTCTGGTCTTTCCTTGATTGTTTGAGGTTCAGTATATTTGTTAAACATTCACAATGTTGACATTTATTATGTTGATAGACATAATGTCAACATTGAAAATGTTGGCATGTTCATAATGTCAACATTGGTCATGTCAACATGCAGCATGTTGACGTTAACCCTATCCCTAACACTCAAGGAAATGTCAACATTTGACAGGTGTCAACATGAATGATGTCGACATGTTAGCCATGTTATCATGTTGAACTTCTGCTGTCAACATTGTGAATGTCGATATCATGAATGTTGAGAAATGGTGACTGCATACACATATTTTTTATAATGGTTATAATGATCTACCATTTTAACTGGAAACAAAATGGAGCATATGTATCAAGCCTTGGAGAGTGATAAAGTGGACAAGTTACCCAAAGTAGAAAATCAACATCTAGCTGTCATTTCAAAGACTATGCTAGATAATTGACAGTTAGAAGCTGATTGGTTGCTTTGGGTAACTTCTCCACTTTATCACTCTCCATCTCCCCCAATATGTGAACTACTACAACCTAATTTACACAACAAAAAATAACAATATTTTCTGCCACTGAATGCTTGAAACCCAATACCTTATAGAATAAATGAGGTGGATAATGAAGTATTTTGTACACTTCAGGCCTGATTCACTAGTTTGTATAGGTCCTTGAACTGTAGTCTACAGATTGGAATGGGCACTATTATAGGTAAGTCATGAATAAATGTATACAATGTGTTAGTATTGGGATGATAGAGACCCACCTTATAAGATTTATCATGAGGTGGTAGGTGTGCATACATTTTTGGCCAAACATGTACTAAGAACCTAATTAAAAACCATCCTAATTGTTAGGGTTTATTATAAATATTTTGATCATCATTTGAGTATTCTTAGTGGTTAGAGTGCAGACCTGCATTTTCTTTTTTACTGCATTCAACTACAAGTACTTGGGTGCAGCTGTGGATTACAGAAGCTGGCAGAAAGCATCTATTAACACAAGATGCCTCCTGCAGCATTAGCATATTATTGCACAGCAGGGGCACACTCTAAGATGCAGCTACTGTACAATAGCATACAACTGCGAATCAGACATTAATTTATTCATTCCCAATTAATTCCCTAGCAGGTCATAAGTAGAATAGAAAAAATAGATTCTCTATAGCACATACAATTCTCAACACACAACAGCATACTGTACAGTATTCACTAGTCCATTTATGGTGTACATTGTATTACATCAGACACCAACAAACACCTAGGGATAAATGTAGAAGGCAGCGAGATTCCAGCGGGTTTCTGGAGAACCATATATAAAAGAACCTGACTACTCTCAAATATCTGCACAACCATTCTTGCTTCAACTCAGCATATCCTCTCATGATAAACATACAATTCTCCAGATGTACAGTAATAACATGCAAGCTAAAACATTTGCAGGAAACTTGCAATAATAACTCGTCCCACAATAGACTGACCTCCAGCCAGCAAGATGTATGAAATCTGACATAGAAATACTCTGAGCCTGTAAATATCAGTACACAGACTACTACAAGGGTTTTTCTTTCAATTATCACAAATTTACAAAAAATCTGTAAAAAACCACCGTATATTTTTAGACTATCACTCATCCTAAGTAAACAACAGACCTTAACCAATGTATTATTAATGCTAGTACTAATTGTTTAAAGATGTTTTCAATGTTTTTTCCCACTGGAAATAGAATAATTTATACAAATAAATACTGTACTTGATACTGTAAACACACCTTGTGATTTCTGTTACAAATCTAACATTACCCTTTTCTTTCTGACTACCCCATGGGTATGAACATTCTGCCTAGGTGGAGTTATAGGTTTGTATGTCGGTAATGTGTTTGTTGCCTTATTGTATCAGATGGTTGGATCTGGTTGGCACTGTGCCCGTTGACCCTGCTGCAGATGAAGGTAGATTGCTGGGATTGGTCCGTCTAAAAGTCCACCTGTAGCTCATGGAAATTTTACAGTGACTCTGAAACCCAGCTAATGTTGGCTGGTCTTCTGGCTGTCCTCGTGGCTGGGATTGTAGCTGGAAGGGCATGTTCTGCTGTATATCCTGTATTGGTTTCCTCTGTAGCCTCACCCAGAGCCACACAAATTAATTCAAGTAAAGGAGTAGGACATTATTGGAAAGTGTGAGATGGGACTGAAAAGTGAATTGATTGTGCATGCATTAAATATCTATTAAAATATGTACATCAAAATATACTATTGTTATTTAAAGTGACTATAAAATATATTTGCCATTTAAAAAAACATCTATTTCTTTTTAAATCATGTGATGCTGTTTTTTTTAAATATTTATAGAACAATATAAAATATGTTCTTCAGAATCTTTTTTCACATTCTTTTTTTTTTAAACGCATTTTGCTCTATGCACTGACCTTGCATTAATTTCATCATGCAATACTTCTCAAAGAGTTCCCACAGTAATTCTGGCTGGTGTTAGTGATATTAATTCTAAGAAATTGGCACTAGTGATTTTTATCAGCCCCCGAACAGGTTAAAAGTCTGAATATATCAATATTAAATATTAAAAGTGCATCAACTTGGTTCGTAAACTATAGTTCAATTTACAAGGAATTTTAAATCAACCACTAAATCATTGGCAGAATTTAATTTGATGTAAACACTCTATTTGTAAGATTTAACTACTAAATTATTATTATTCATAATAATAATAATAATAATAATAATAATTATAATAATAATGATAAAATCCACTGATACTTTGATTATATGCTTTTAGACTGTTATCCAATGGAATTTTTTTTTTAGTTGGGGGGGATACATTCTGAATTCTCTACTTTTCCACACAATTACAGTGACCAACATACTGCACCACACAAAAAACAACAGCACATACAAAAAAAATAAAAAACAAATTTACACTATCATACACCACTCACACACAAATAATAGGACAGGCAAAAACACATATACAAGGAAAACATACAATTAATAAACAAGACTCAACAATCAACAAAGACAAATCAATCAATTATCAAATAGAACACTCACTAATCTCAGAGAACATTATGCAAAATCTATGCTTATATAGGGCTAATGATGTCAAACTTGCACAATTTTGGTTAACCAATACCTACAATGGTTTAACAACAAACATGTGTATGTAATGAAACATGCCATGGGGATTGAGTCATTTTTGATGGGGTACAGCTTCTGCCAACATGATAGAAGTCATTGATGAGTTAGGTTGGCACCTTGTAACTCCCCACCTGTTACATTTGGCAACTTGATATGCAAAATCCCCCAAAACTTGTTGTGGGTTCTGGAGAGATTTATGTCATAAGAATCTTGCAACCTATTACATTTACCCACAGTCACTATGTTTAAGGTAGCTACTGTATGCTGCTTGAGCACACTATGAGTTTCTAGAGAAGTCTAATTTAAAATTATTTTTTACAATAGCTCTATTCACATTTTTGATTTTGACATAAAACAGATCTATTTATTATTTTCTAAAATGTGCTTATAGAGTAGTTTAGTATTATCTGATTAATGGTAGAAGTTGTTGTGCTTTGGGCCAATCAATTTTATGATCAAGTGTAGTGTTTTTCAACCTCAGTCCTCAAAGTATATTTTTTATATCTCAAGTCAGACAAACAGCTGTTTTAAATAGTGAACACTGTATGCGTTAATTACAGTATTTTATCTGTTAGTCTGAAAAGATAATTACAGACATGCACTTCTAAGAGGCCCCTGACATCCTGATAGGGTTAAAAATTCCTCCTTGAGGTCATTATGTTAGAAATACAGCTTTAATTTGAAAAAAAAAATTGTTTTGTTTTAGAAACAAAGCAGTGTAGTTTTTTATCTGGAAAAGCTATACATTTTTCACCATCACAATTAAAGAAAAATAAAATGTGAATACACAAATAATTAAACATAGTTTTATTAAGTTAATTTGTTTGGTGTAGCTAGTGAATCCTTCTGTGTAAGTGGAATATATTCAATAGGTGTACATGGCAATCAGACTTTCTGATATCACTCTGACAATATCAAACAAACTACACACAGGAAGATTAAAATTATACAACCTAGATTTATTGTACTACATCTTTAAAAACCTGGATATAAACCAAATTCAAAATGAAAAAGAAAATCTTTTTCATTTTTTTTGCTGATTGGGAGTCTAAACTAATTTACACATTTTGACAGTTAGAATGCATGAATTGCCAGTGGTCTCAAAGTGATTTTGAAAATACACATATATTAATAATTGAGAGCTATTCTACATGAGTCATATATTTTATTGTTGAGGAAGATGTCAGGACATCATTAAATGCAGTTTTTAGGAAAAAAATAAAAAGTACATGCTGTAAGTAGGGGAGTGCCTTTGCAAAACTAAGGTATAGCTATGTACATATACTAAGTGGATTGATTAAAGGGTATTTTCATAGAACAGCCACTACTCAAAAGTACTGTACTTGCTCAGAGTGCTTTAAAAACGCCAAAAAAACAGGCTAATGGTGCTCTTCACTTATAGTAGCCGCCTCTCCCTTAAAGCTAAACACGCTCACCAATTCTCTGTTGCCCCCAGATGTAGGTGGTTGCCCCCCTCATTTTTCAAAGGGACATAATGCACCCAAAAAAGGGGAATGGCCTCATGGGAAAGGGCCAGGGAAAGATAGGGGAGGCCAGGAGATGCTGGGGATGAAATAAGAGGATGCTACAAGTGAGAATTATAATAAACAGAAATTTGACAGGCCCAAACAGCGCCCCTGACCTGTGGTGCCCTGTGCCATGGCACTGGCCGCACTATCCTAGCTACGGCCCTGCCAGAACGCAGAAGGACGCCAGACCGAACGAGGTAAGTCCGCGGCTCCCTTAGCATTAGCCGCATAGGGGGGGTAGGTTTAGGGAGCATAGCGGGGTTAGGGTTAGATTTTGGGGGTGAGGTTACGGTTAGGCACCCATAAGGGGGGAGGGTTAGGGTCAAGCACCACTGGGGAGGTAGGGTTAGGCACTAAGGAAGGAGGGCTCGTTTTAGGCACAAAGGGGGGGTTAGGTTTAGGCACTAATGGGGAGGGTTAGAGTGTGGGTTGGGGAGGGTTAGGATTAGGCTACAAGTAGGGAGGGTTAGGGTTAAGGGGGGAAATAAGTATACTCACCCAACCCCTGTCAGGATACTAACAATCGGGATGCTGCTGTCAGTATTCTGACAAGAGGCATCCTGACAGCCGGCATTGCATATCCATTCCGCCAATGCTTTAATAATATAATCACTGTGTGAGTCACAGTGTGAAGTTGTTGTCAAATGTTAAAAAACAGAAAAAAGTTTTTTATTTTGTAAAATGTATGTGTGGTCACTGGGCAGTGTGCTGTAAACATTATAAAATAACATATACTGTAGTAGTTGCAGTCCACCATTAATATCAGCGAAGTATGTAGTTGTTATTTCTTCCAAAAGTTTTAAACAAACCTTAAATAATCTTTCTTTGTAAAATGTGTGTGTTCATTGGGCAGTGCACTGTAAACATTAAACAATAACATATATTAAGTGCAGTTCACCATTAATATCAATTCTGTGTGACTCATAGTGTGCAGTGGTTGTCATTTTTCAAAAAATAAAAACTTATTTTGTTTTAATAAAAGTTGTGTTTGTTCAGGGCCAGGCACTGTGTTACAATAACGCCCAGTAGGTGCCATGCCACCTCATTAATGATAGAAGTGCTGTGTGATTTGCAGTGTGAAGTGTTGTCATTTGTTATTTTTTTTTTTTTTTTTATTTAAAGTTGTGTGTGTTCAGGCCAGGCAGTGACATTGTGTTACAATAATGTTCAGTAGGTGCCATGCCACCACATTAATAACAGAAGCACTGTGTAACTGGCAGTGTGAAGTGGTTGTCATTTGTTAAAACAACTTAAGAGATTTATGTAGCATATTTAGTATTACTCATTAATATGTGCAAGATAATTTAATAGACTATTCACAACAGAAATGCTTGCAAGCTTGTAGATCATAAAGTCTAGACCACATACAAAATATCCTTTATTTCATACAGTAATATATTCATGCCTCCCATATTTGATACATTTTTTTCTTACTATTGGAAATTCATGATTAATTTTATTGCCAAAGGTTTTACTCCACTTAATAAGTATTCAACACTGTTAAGAAAAGTTTCAACCTCTCTGACTCTGATTTGCCATTTTATCTACAGGTAAAAATGTAATTGTAAGACACATTGATTCCACTAAGCAAACTAGAAATCTTAGGAAATGGGAATCCAAATGTCTTGACCTGAAAAAAAAGAACATATCATTCCTGTTATATCAGTACTCAGCTGGTCAAGTCTGGACTGAATCATTGGAATTGTTGCTGACTTGTTCACCTGTTATGATGATGTCAGCCTGGGCATTGGCCTGGTTGACTGTGATTAGTTTGCCAGAAGTTTTAATCTGGTGCTGGCTCTTGGGCCTGTATGGATTGTTTTGTTCTGGCTGAGTCTCTCACAGGATTCCATGTCTTGCCTGGTCCCTGGTTCTAGCTATTTGCAAGCTGCCTTGGAAGGATTGCTGGTTTCTTCTTTTGCTAAGTATCCTGGATACATTCTATTATGCTACCTTATAGTGTTATAGCCGCTGACACTGTAACATAGCATTTCACATGCAGATACACCCGCAGTCACACACAGAATACAGGCATGATGCATATAATTTTAATCAGCAGAAGTTGCTTGTGCTAGCTATTCACATCACCATGTAAATAAGACACATTTGAAGTTAAAAAGACGCATGAAAGACGCTTGTCGCTACAGAGACACACGGAGCTCTGGCGTTATGTGTGGCATGACTTGTAGTGCATGGAGTATAGAAGTATGTGGACACATCTGTATTATTGCTAGCAACTAATGGCCAATATACTACTCTGGGCAGTCCATGTGCTTTGAAATGTCTGATCATGTAGTTTGCTGTATATCTAAAGAAATTACTGAGTTTTACAATTACTCTCATGTTTATTGGATTATCATTCTGGAATTATTATTATTGCTCAAGAATGTATATATTTTTAATGTAGTGAAAATATAATTGCATACCCTATTGTTAGTTGCTACATTAGCTAAACTGAACCCTTGTTTGTTTCTAGCTTGCAGTGATGTTAACTGCAGGAGAGTATTTTGGTAGTCACTGATTAGGACTGCTGTTTATATTACTACATCAATTAGCTTTAGACAGACTTCTTCTGTCTAGTGTGGGGAGATAATCAGTAAGGGCTTGGGTTTATTCCTGGATGGGAGACCTCCTGAAAATCTAGGTTTAGTTCCCTATATGAATTCTTAAAGTGTGATATTACTTTGTCTATACTATGATACCTGTGCTTCCTGCACAGTTATTACTTTAAGTGAGAAGTTCAGGCGGCAGCCGTGTACCTATGGTGTGTGTTCTGGGAAAGGGTGTTGTTATTGGTAAAGGGCACTTTGTTTAGGTTTAGACAGTGCAGGAGTTCATCAGATATCATAACTATTTCAAAGTTATACTATTCATGTTTCTTATTTTCCCCACCATTGTCTGGTTGCACAAATGCCTTGAAGAATAATGTGGGAATTATTATTAGAGTCTTGCTGTGTAGACCATATTTCTTTAACATTTGTTTAACTTAGACAATAATAGGTGCATGTACAATATTATTTTAGTTATTATAGAGCTTGTTATGCAGTTTCTGTGGCTATAAAAAGTAACATAATTGGGACACGGGAGTAAGTTTTATCAACATTCATGTCAACATGGTCCAAATGTAAACATGAAGCATGTCTAAATATTTAGCATGTTGACACTGATGAAATATTGTCATGCTTTAAATGTCAACAAAATAGTGGTTCCCGGCAGTACTACGATCCCTTACTTCCATTCAGCTCCTGTGGTGCAGCATTGTCTTCCAGTGGTTTCAGGAGATACAGAGTTCCAGTTAGCAAACCCCTAACCTTAATGCTAATCCTAACCCTAACTATAAACCTTACCCCTCCCACAACTGGACCCTAATGTCTGTGTTCTGCAGATTGTTGGCATTTCACATGTCTACATTTCACATGTCAACATTGTGAACATGTTGACATTCTGCAGATGTTGACATGTTTCATGTCACCAATTCAACTATGCCAACATCCTAACCATCGACATTCTGGTGTTGACATTACAACTTTTGATATTTGAATGTTGACATGTTGACTGCATCATTTGTGGCACATAAATGTGATACCCCTGGCTCTGACAGGAGCCAAAGGACAGTGCAATATAGGAGGTTGCCAAGAGGCAGAAGCTATTATGCGTGAAAACTGAGACAAGTTTGCAACTGGGCACTTTATTTGTGGTTACACATGCGCAGTTGAGACCGCAAGATGCCAAGAAGCAGAGTGGTTGAGCTGCTGCAGACAAGAGACTGGGCAAATAGTTATTGCTGAAGTGGTAAGGTGACAGGAACCATGAAATGCCCGCTGATGGTGTGCTGAATGACTGCTCCAGAAGAGCCAGCTGAGACTGGGAGCCAGAGACAGTGTGTGAGCACTGAGAGCTGCAGCTGATATCTGTGGAGGGCTGTAAAAAGGAGACATCTCTACTGAGCTGCAGCACTACTGAGAATTGTTTAAGAGCTACTGAGAACAGGTGTGGCTTAGGAGCATTCCCAATGCCAGAAGTTTGTGCATTTCAACAATTTATAAATGTTAATACTTTTTGGACAGCATGTTCATTGACCTAGCAAATCATCACATATGCATACAGTATATAGCACTATATGGGCTCAAGAACAAGACCTTTTAGTCACATCTGATTAACGGCAGGAATGAGAACCGCCCACTTCCAAGCCATAGGAAATATGAAAACAAGACGTTGATTGTTTGTATATCATCTTGTGTATATACAGAAAATTACGTTTAAAGATAATTTATATATTATATGATTGGGAAGTGATTATGTTTAGAGATGAACTCTGACCCGGTAGTAATTATCCTCCATGATATATAAAGGGTCCACAGTTCTCCTACCATACTGCCCTGGGGAAGAGCACTGCTCCATACGTGTTGGCCTATGACAGGAGATTTTTAGCATTAGAAAATAAGGGCATGACGGCGGAGTCTGAGGTTTTCAGAGCCTCCAACTCGATAAAGACCATCTTTATTGAACTACGTACAAAGAACTCAGAATATTATCAACAAAGCAAGAAATTGAAGACTGAATTCATGAATAAGGGCTACAAATCTAAAGATTTAGATATCCAATTAAGGAAAATAGAACAAGTGGAAAGAACAGACCTCATCACTTACAAAAATAGAAACAAGATTGAAGAAAGGGATCTTTCTTTCATAACGCAGTTTAATAGCAATACTAATTCCATAGAGGACATTGTAAAAAAACATTAGCATATTTTGAGGCTGGATACTGATCTAATTCCTTACATCTCAGAAAATCCATGGATAATATATCGTAAAGCCAGAAATATGAAACAGGAATTGGTAAAAAGTTTTGTGGCTCTGAATGAGGAATCTTCACTCCCGAAAAAAGGACACCCTTATTGCCTGAAACGTGCAGCATGCAAAACTCAAAAATTAATAGCAACAAAGCCAAAGTGTGAATTCAAATCAAATATAACTGGAAAGGAATATAAAATAAAATTATTTATTTCATGTGAAAGTGAAGAATTGATTTACCTACTGGAATGCCCTTGTGTGCTACAATATGAAGGCCAAACTAAGAGAAAAATGAAAACAAGATTGGCGGAACATATTTCTAATATAAAAAGAGGTTTACAAACTCATAGTGTGTCTAAACACTGTTTAGAAGTACAACAAAAAAATCCAGCAGGTTTGAAGTTCATATGAATACAAAAACTTCATAGAGACTGGAGAGGTGGAAATATTGTTAATAGCCTAAAAAAAATTGGAAACAAAATGGATTTATGACTTAAAAACTTTACATCCGTTGGGTCTAAATATAGATATTGAATTAAACGCATTTTTATCATTTCTATTTTTTATAAAAAATTCTTCAAATTCATTTTAAAATATATATTTAATTCACAATCACAGTCATATTTAACTTATATTTATATATATTTATATTTTATTAAAATAAGTGGCACCTTAGTAAATGAATTTTAATTATTTGCACAATATGGAGAGCAACACATGGTAGCCGCACTTTTTTAACAACTTCCGGTGACAATTTCCGGTTTTTAATGAAGATGAATAAAGATTTTTAGGTATTTAAACCAATAGTATTGGAACCAATGCCATCCATGAAAAAGTGCTTGAGGGCATGAAACGCGTTGGAGGAAGTAGGTGTTAGACAACCGGCATCAAGGTCTTCTGGCCAGCAAGCCATCCGCATTTGTATTCCAAATCCTGCTGACGTCATCACCCGCGGCCGCACTTGGCTAGACGCCAGCGGCACATGTGGAGCAGGAGTCAAGGCCAGACGCAGCTCTACCAACCACTACTACCGCCCGGACACGTACTACAAGGAGCGCCCGTTGGAGGGACAAGGTAGGGACAGAGAGGGCTTATGACATCTCGGTAATTGTGACCTTAGACCAGATATCACCTCACACTAATTCTCCTAAAAGGAGCTATAAACACATTTACTAACTGCTAATTTTGTTCACAGGTGCCACTATTCATTTATTATATTATACTATATACCTAGCGCTCATATTCCCTATTCTTATGAACTATGTCTATTTGCTCTACAGTCACATATCTCTGGTAACGTACTTACCTGTACCATTTTGATTGTTTGATGTATATGTCATTTACAATGATACTATATAAATTTTAAATATGAATAAATTGTCACATTTTTATGCTATTGGATTCTCATCTTTTATCTTTCATATATATGAAAAATACATTATCTCATCTCTACAACATGACAAGAGGAAAACATCACATAAGGAAAACAAATGAGTATATGTTTTGTTCGCTATCTTATTGTGATTTTCATATTTGTTACGCTATATTCTCCAGTATGAATGTATATATATTACATATTACATAAGTTTGATCACCTGTATATTATCAGAATAAGCACCTGATATCCAGTACCTTTTTTTTTTTTTACATTGATAAGCTTATAGGATTGAGTGCATCCTCCACTGGTTAAAAGGCTGCTATTTTTTCTATTGCACAAAGATAGTTCTCCACCTCCAATCTACTATAAAAAAAACTACCCTGACTTCAAGCCTCTATGACTCCTGGCCAGGGAAGCAGACAGCTTTGATGTTGAGGTGATTGAGGGCTGCCAAGACGTGACTGAGATAGTGGGAGAAGGTGGACTGTGAGATACCAAGGACTCTACCAGTCACTGACTGGAAGGAACTAGTGGCAAAGAAGTGCAGACCATCAGAAGCTTGTGCAGGCCTGATACAGTAATACAGTGTCTGACAAGATCATACAGGTTTATTAAATTGCTACGATTGAGGCTTAACATCTGTAATGCCTCACCTTTAGACAGTGCATTGAGGTTTAACCGACCATGGAAGAATCTAGTCCAAAGTTGCCCAGGTAATGAGTGAATATAGCCGCAAAACATTCTTTAGCCATGTTTGTATCCGCCACATTGCTGCATATGATTTAGGCCACTTTTATTTGCAACATCATTAAGGCTGCACAAATTGGTTTTCAGCTTTTCACACACAAACATGCCACCGTTTTGGTCTTTTACTGTATTTGTTTCTTCTATTATGATGCAAGTTTTGTCCATGTTCTATCATGTTTAGCAACACGAATCTGGGAGATGTATTCCTGTCCATGAAAAGGGTATGATGTTTGCTCCGATGGTCTATTGCTGTCTATTACCAGCAATATTTGCAATATTTTGCATGCAATTTCCCAGTGTGTTTGCTAAGGCAAACACGCTGGGAATTTGCCTGCAAGTCTCCGAGTTATCAACTCGGGCCAAATGCGCATAAAAAGCCCAATGTCACCAAACACGATTCTTCATAAATTTACCCCTTAGATTTGAGAGAGGCAAGTACAAACTCAATTCTAAATTGCAGTGTAAAAATAAAGCTATTGAGCATTTTTGAACCACATGCAAAAGCAGACAGTTTTTACCCTGCATGCAAAAACATAAATATTTGCACCCCTTGCATTGCAACATGGTTTAATCCAGATACAAAGTTGACTTCTCCCAACTCAGAATCAGCCCCAATGTGTTGAGAAAATAAAACAGAACATTTAAGAAAAGTATAATTGTGGAGTTTAACAAATGTTGCATACAGATTATGACATACAAAGCTATACACAATAATACAATTAAAAACAATTCTCTAGGTTCTGGGAAATATATACCCAAAATGACCTTCACTACTGATTGTCCATTCAAACTTTATACAGTAGTATTCTCTATAAAGAGAAATAAACTGTTTTATTTGGCATGTACAGAGCATGGTGTCCTTTATGAAACATTTAACATTATACATTGTGGTATAAACAATGCTATAACCTTGCAAGACTGGATTTTGTATGATTATTCTGGGCTGCCCACACACTTTTAACTTTACCCCATCTAGGTTTTCATGGTGGGATGAGTGGATTTAGTGGCATCACAAGGGGGGTGCAGGGGGTGCGGACCGCACCGGATGTTGCCCTCCAAGTGGGTGACACCAAAAAGCCACACACTCCCCCGCCACTGCCTGCACCCTCCCCTGCCATCAAAGAGAGGGGGGCGGAGCACACCAATAGTCACTGCAAGATGACAGGTCACAGGCAGAGGATCGGCCTGCTACATGCCCACTCCCCACCCACTTTTGCGGCCAGCGCCAATCCTGGCCGTCATGCTTAAAAGTTTTTTTCTTTTTAAACAGTGCGCGGCGCGTGACGTCATGTCATCACACTGCGCCACTGCTGAAAGAGAGGAGCTCAAGAACCTGCTTCTCATCTGCTACTCCACCCGCCACCTCCGCTGCTGAAAGAGAGGAGTCCGCTTCCCGTCCACTACTCTGCCCACTGCTGCCGCCGCTGCTGGAAGGCTGGAAGAGAGGAGCCGTCAAGAAGAAGGTAAGTTAAGCAAGATGGCTGTCTGGGGACACGGAAGGGGAGGGGATGGCTGGCTGGGGACACAGAAGGGGGGGAAGGCTGGCTGGGGACACAAGTGGAGGAAGGCTGACTGGGGACGCAGAAGTGGCATACAGTCTGGGGACACAGAAGTAGGGGAAGGCTGACTGGCTGGGGACACAAGTTGGAGAATGCTGCCTAGGGACACAGAAGTGGGGGCAGGCAGTCTGGGAACTCAGAAGTAGGGGCTGGCTGGGGACACAGAAGTGGGAGCTGGCTGGGGGCACAAGTGGGGGGAGGCTGGCTGGGGACACAGAAGTGGGGGCTGGCTGGATGGCTGGGGACACAGAAGTGGGGGAAGGCTGGCTGGGGAAACAAAAGGGGCCAGGCAGTCTGGGGACATAGAAGGAGGGCAGGCAGTCTGGGGACACAGAAGTGGGGACTGGCTGGCTGGGGACACAAAAATGGGGATTGGCTGGATGGCTGGGGCACAGAAGTTGGGGCTGGCTGGCTGAGGACACAGAAGTGGGGATTGGCTGGCTGGCTGGCTAGGGACACAGAAGTGGGTGTTGCCTGGCTGGCTGGGGACACAGAAGTGGGGGCTGGCTGGGGACACAAGTGGGGGGAGGCTGGCTGGGGACACAGACATGGGGAAAGGCTGGATGGGGACACAGAAGTGGGGGCTGGCTGGATGGCTGGGGACACAGAAGTGGGGGAAGGCTTGCTTGGTACACAGAAGGGAGCAGGCAGTTTGGGGACACAGAAGGGGGGCAGGCAGTCTGGGAACACAGAAGTGGGGCTGGCTGGCTGGGGACACAAAAATGGGGATTGGCTGGGGGCACAGAAGTTGGGACTGGCTGGCTGAGGACACAGAAGTGGGGATTGGCTGGCTGGCTGAGGACACAGAAGTGGGGATTGGCTGGCTGGCTAGGTACACAGAATTGGGTGTTGCCTGGCTGGCTGAGGACACAGAAGTGGGGGCTGGCTGGCTAGGAACACAGAAGTGGGAGCAGGCTGGCTGGGAACACAGAAGTGGGAGCCGGCTGGCTGGGAACACAGAAGTGGGGGCAAGCTGGCTGAGGACACCAGCTGGTTGGCTGGAGACGTACTATTTTCTATGGGGGAGCAATGTTATTAATCTCTGTGTGGAGCAATGTTATTTATCTCTGTGGGGAGCAATGTTATTTTTTCTATTGGGGAGCAATATGTTTTTTTCCCTGTGGGGGACGACGAATGATGGTGTACCTTGGAAATATTAACAGGTCTTGCTGTCCCTAATCCTTTGGTTATGTTAACGTTATTTATTCATAAGGTAGTCTTTTCATTTGAGTCCAAGCCCCCTATCATGTGTGGTGTGTTACTGGGCCTTCTGTGTAGCCAGTAAGTGGTACAGTGTCTGGGCTGCTAACTGTGTCCGAAAAAAAGTGGGCTAGTTTTTGGATACTGTTAAAAAATCAACTTTTTTCCAAAAAGCAAGTGGGCAGTATATGGTCAGCTCTTAAAAAAATTTGGCCTGGCATGTTCCTATGAGTGGATGCTTCTCACATGCTAGACACAACCCAAAAAAAGTGCAACCATTCTCCCAGCATGCTAGGGCCACACCCTCTCCAGGGGATCCCGGGAGGTTGCTGTACCATAGCCCAAGACTTCTCTTGGCAGCCCTGCATGTCCGCACACCCCACCAACACTCACTGCCACCACCACAATTCTGCAGCAGTATTTTGGTCCAGTCCGTCGGACTGTACTCCTCTCTTCTCTACTCAGAATGCAGGGCGTGACATCATCACGCCCCCCAGGTGCGCATTCTGGGAGTAGTACTGCAGTGTGAGTACTGGACTGTTGGACTGTTGGGCACCTTGGACATGATTTTTTTTTTGGTGGCTGCCACCATGAGTTACAGCACTGGGTGACACCAACCCTAGTGATGCCTCTGAGTGAATTTGCCAAACAGCATAATATAATAATGTAGACACTATTATCTTACTTATAAATATAGTGCCTCCATTAATTTTATAATATATATTTTCCCAGTTATATGTATAAAAAATATTGTGACCAGGCACATAGGGAGCCGGCCCGGGGGAGAGGGGCGTGACCAGATTGCAGGAAGTGTGGCCATGCCCCATTCGAAAAATAAAATTTTTTGCAGCACTGCGAATCAATGATGGGTGCTTGGGAGGGGGGCTATGGGCCTCATTCAGAGGCGGTCGGAGGATGCAAGCGGTCGCTCAGAAACTGGGTGGCCACTTGCATCCTGACTGCCCGCCTCTGTTGCGGTCGTTAGGCTGTGGGTTAACACCCACAGCTCTAAGGACCGCTCCGGTGATGGTCGCAATGGTCAGAGACCATCGCGACCATCGGGGCTTACGATGAGACCCTAGGGTAGGGTCTCACTTGTCGTAAGCCCCGGAGAGCTTCTGGCTCTGTCAGAGCTGGAAGCTCTCCACTGACATCACTAGTGATGTCAGTGGGGCCGCCCCCAAACGGTAGGCGTTCCCATGGGAACACCTCAGTTTGGGCTGCCACCTCCCCGGCCCGCCTTCCAAACGGGACGAGCTGTCAATCAACATCAACAGCTCGTCCCCTTTGGATCGAGACCCGCTACGACCGGCGCTGTCGGTCGTAGCAGGTCTCACGCATGCCGGCGCCGTCGTGCGCATGCTCTGTGGGGGGCCATCGACCCGGTCCGAGCGCATCGGCGCTAACGACCGGGTCTCAATGACCCCCTATGAGTGGCCCAAATCCAGGGGGGGGGTCGCAATCAGTGTGATCGCTCCCTGCCACAGGCAGAGGAGACTGCTGCTGCGAGCAGTCTCCCACTACAGCCCTGCACACAGCAGCGTGTGTTGGGATGCTGTCAGGTAAGAGGGAGGGTAGTGAGGTACATATACTGTAGTGTATCTTTGGTTCATTTTTGGGGCGTGGGTCCCCCTGGATTGCCTTTGGTTGATCTGTTTCAGGGCACCGCATTATAACACATTTTTCTTTTATAACACATTTTAACCCTTCACTGTTTGTTTATTATATATGTACCTCACTTTTTATTTTCATTCTTTATATGCAGCAGTAGCTGCTCCTAACTATCTCTTTCACACTGCACTTTTCTTACTATGGCGGTGCCCTGGGGCTGCTTAGCTGGGCTAGTTTGGGGATATCCTGCTCTCTGGATTTGAATCGTAGTATGTTAGGGACCTACCCTACAGAGGTTACCTGGATATGGTGGGTAGGCCCATAACCTTGGCCAAGATTATGCTAAAAACCTCTATTGATTGCAAAATTTTATTGCATTTATATATTATTAATAATTTGGAGTTGTGCACCTGAGATTTGTCTGTTTTTGTGCCTGCAATTTGTCTCATCGGGAAGCACCTCCCATTATATATATATTTTGGGCGTGCAGTCATGAAATTTTTCCCATATACTCCATTTAATGTGCTTTATTGCACACCTGAGGGAAAGGAGACGCCCTCAGTCTGGATTAGCACCCCTACCTTATTGGTTTAAAAGCATGGAGTCTTGTGATGAATATGCACACTAGTAATAGGCACAATTCTAGGTAAGTCCTACAAGTTTTATATACTGTAGTGCAACTTTGGTTCATTTTTGGGGCGTGGGTCCCCCTGGATTGCCTTTGGTTGATCTGTTTCAGGGCACCGCATTATAACACATTTTTCTTTTATAACACATTTTAACCCTTCTCTGTTTGTTCATTATATATGTACCTCACTTTTTATTTTCATTCTTTATATGCAGCAGTAGCTGCTCCTAACTATCTCTTTCACACTGCACTTTTCTTACTATGGCGGTGCCCTGGGGCGGCTTAGCTAGGCTAGTTTGGGGGTATCCTGTGCTCTGGATTTGAATCGTAGTATGTTAGGGACCTACCCTACAGAGGTTACCTGGATATGGTGGGTAGGCCGATAACCTTGGCCAAGATTATGCTAAAAACCTCTATTGATTGCAAAATTTTATTGCATTGATATATTATTAATAATTTGGAGTTGTGCACCTGAGATTTGTCAGTTTTTGTGCCTGCAATTTGTCTCATCGGGTAGCACCTCCCATTATATATATATTTAGGGTGTGCAGTCCAGAAATCTTTCCCATATACTCCATTTAATGTGCTTTATTGCACACCTGAGGGAAAAGAGACGCCTTCAGTCTGGATTAGCACCCCTACTTTATTGGTTTAAAAGCATGGAGTCTTATGATGAATATGCACACTAGTAATAGGCACAATTCTAGGTAAGTCCTACAAGTTTTATATACTGTAGTGCAACTTTGGTTCATCTTTCGGGCGTGGGTCCCCCTGGATTGCCTTTGGTTGATCTGTTTCAGGGCACCGCATTATAACACATTTTTCTTTTATAACACATTTTAACCCTTCACTGTTTGTTTATTATATATGTACCTCACTTTTTATTTTCATTCTTTATATGCAGCAGTAGCTGCTCCTAACTATCTCTTTCACACTGCACTTTTCTTACTATGGCGGTGCCCTGGGGCGGCTTAGCTGGGCTAGTTTGGGGGTATCCTGCGCTCTGGATTTGAATCGTAGTATGTTAGGGACCTACCCTACAGAGGTTACCTGGATATGGTGGGTAGGCCCATAACCTTGGCCAAGATTATGCTAAAAACCTCTATTGATTGCAAAATTTTATTGCATTTATATATTATTAATAATTTGGAGTTGTGCACCTGAGATTTGTCTGTTTTTGTGCCTGCAATTTGTCTCATCGGGTAGCACCTCCCATTATATATATATATATATATTTAGGGTGTGCAGTCCAGAAATCTTTCCCATATACTCCATTTAATGTGCTTTATTGCACACCTGAGGGAAAGGAGACACCCTCAGTCTGGATTAGCACCCCTACCTTATTGGTTTAAAAGCATGGAGTCTTGTGATGAATATGCACACTAGTAATAGGCACAATTCTAGGTAAGTCCTACAAGTTTTATATACTGTAGTGCAACTTTGGTTCATTTTTGGGGCGTGGGTCCTCCTGGATTGCCTTTGGTTGATCTGTTTCAGGGCACCGCATTATAACACATTTTTCTTTTATAACACATTTTAACCCTTCACTGTTTGTTTATTATATATGTACCTCACTTTTTATTTTCATTCTTTATATGCAGCAGTAGCTGCTCCTAACTATCTCTTTCACACTGCACTTTTCTTACTAAGGCGGTGCCCTGGGGCCGCTTAGCTGGGCTAGTTTGGGGTTATCCTGCGCTCTGGATTTGAATCGTAGTATGTTAGGGACCTACCCTACAGAGGTTACCTGGATATGGTGGGTAGGCCCATAACCTTGGCCAAGATTATGCTAAAAACCTCTATTGATTGCAAAATTTTATTGCATTTATATATTATTAATAATTTGGAGTTGTGCACCTGAGATTTGTCAGTTTTTGTGCTTGCCGTGCGTGATGTAAGGAAGCCTTGTTAAGGGCTGGCACAGTGTGCTCCGACCCCTGGAGCCGGCCCTACTCATTACAGCTAATGATTGGCTGTGACCAGTGTCAGTCTAGCTGAGGAGTATCATACATATTACAACTTGCATGCAGCTAAAAGCTCCTACACCACCACCGACACCTCTATCCCCACCACTACCACTCTGCACTACCTCCCTGACCCCTTCATATCTGCTTCTATCTCCACACTACTGCCCATGCACCTTCATACTGTACCCACACTACCCCTTAACTCCTCCTTAACTAACACTGCCTCACTGCACTTTCCCCCTGACCCATTCATACCACCTCTCTCTCTGCACTACCACCCTGACCCTTACATACTGTACCTGCCACTACGTATCTGCACTACCCCCTGACCCCTCCATACCCTAAACTACACCTATGCACTATATCACTACATAATTGACCCTTCCATACCCAGCACTACAACACTGATCTGTGAAACCACTGGATTTGTTTGCCTGCAACCAGACACTCATCCCTCATGAGGCCACGCCTCTCCCCATAAGACTACACTTAAGACATAAGACCATCGGGCTTGCGACGAGAACCTTGTGGTAGGGTCTTACCCATCACAAGCCCCAGAGAGCTTTCGGCTCTAACAGAGCTGTAATCTCTCCACTGACATCACTTGTGATGTCATGGGGCCGCCCCCAAACAGCTGGCGTTCTCATGGGAATGCCTCCGTTTGGGCAGCCACCCCCTCAGACCGCCCACCAAATGGAGCGAGCTGTCACTCAACATTGACAGCTCACCCCCTTTGGTGCGAGACTCGGAGCGACGGAGCACCCGTCGCTAGCCAGGTCTTGCGCATGCACACGACGGAGCCGGCTCCATCGTGCGCATGCGCTGTGGGCCACCATCGACCCAGTTGTGAGCGCTCAGCGCTTGCGGCCGGGTCTGAATCAGGCCCCAAGTCTGCACATTTTTACTCAAAAATAGGGATTTTGCACATCTTTTCTCCTGCCTTTGGGTGGGGAAACTTTTTTGTCTGTTTTGCCTATGGAGTTTTTGCACATGCGAAAACGTCATGGAATTGAAGAGGGCGATACTTTGGAAAGTGGCAAAAACATCGCATCGGCGAATGTTTTTTACTGATCGCGGCTTTTCCCCTTTAATTGAATACGGGCCTAAGTTGGGAAGCTGTTTTAGGGAGAGGTTGATCTCACTTTAAAAGAATTGTTTCAGGAAACAATACTGCATAACAACATATACGTGCATATTTATTTTTAGATATAATAATCTCTTAACATGAAGTTGTATTGTTTAATGTAAAAAAAACTGCCCCAAAACTAAACTATTACATTGTATAGCAGACTATAACTGGTTAAATAATTTCAACAGATATTAAAATTGGTGAAATACTTGCTATATACGTTCTTGTCATCTACCGGAGAAGCAGAAATGAATTGGCAGTTGTTATATTGAATTCATCTATTGGACTGCAACTGTGATTTATATCAATTTCACTTGCACAGCAAACCAGAGCTGTGACTTTGTGTTTGAACGATAACTTCTGTTTCATGTACACTGATTTTTCCTTCATTCATAGAGCAATATTTTTATTTTTTTTACAATAAGAAATATTCCTTTCATATCTTATACTATTTTTAAAAAGCTAAAATGCTTATTTGTGTTTTCAACAATTGACTAAGGGCCTGATTCAGAGGCGGACGCAAGTGGCTGATCGCTCGTTCGACGAACGAGTGAGAAAATGTAAATTCAAGCGCTCGCTCGTAAGTTCGCTCGTAGCTAATCTTCCACCCCAAAGTCTCCCAACCCCTCCTCTAGCTAATGAGCGAGCAAAATTGCAACCGTTCATCTCCAAATTTGGTTGCAGGGAACGCTCGCACAAGTCCAAACCGGAAGTGGGCCTGTCAGATTTCGATTACCTGCTCTTTCATTCTGCATACATACTTTCATCGTATCATGCCAATCAATATATTAATTAGCTTAATTGCTCTTCACATGTTTGCCATCCGTTTTTTTTTCATTTTCGATAAACTTTATTGTTGTCCGTGTGTGTCATTTTTCCCGCAGAATACGTAAGGTTTCAACAATGGTTTACTTTATCAAAAAAACATGTTGTAACCAATTATCCTATTGTTTTCCTGTGTTTAGGATATTCCTATTTTCAGGTTTAAATTTCATTATTTAAATTAACTTACGCATGTCACTGCATGAAGCCTATCATAACTCACATTATATTTTGGAGCCTGTAGGACACATGACTCATACAATAACCAACACAATGGTTCCTGTTAATTAACAAAGTACATTAGCCAATCAAATTTTTTCTATGGCCTTTATTAAAACTGTTTGTTCTTAAAAAAATCATTGCCATCATGAGAGCCTCCGCATTTACCACACGGGAGCTGTTGATCCTCACCGAGGTCATGGACCGGAGGATCACCAGCCAGCCTCCCCCATCACCAACCAGGCCAAGCGATCAGCCTATGCGGAGGTTCGCCACCACCTGCGCTCCTTCGGCTCACGCCGTAATATCGGCCAATTAGAGCGCAGGTGGTCGGATCTGCGGTGCCGCACCCCCCGCTTGCTGGCATGTTTTCGGCAGCGGATCGCTGCAAGTAAGTGTTTTTTTTTATTGTAGGATTTGTTTTCGGCCCTATCTGTGTGTGCTTGTTTCCAGTATAGCCTTGTTTGTTTGTTGCGGCCCTATCTGTGTGTGCATGTTTGTTTCCAGTATAGCCCTGTTTGTTTGTTGCGGCCCTATCTGCGTGTGCATGTTTGTTTCCAGTATAGCCCTGCTTGTTTGTTGTGGCCCTATCTGCGTGTGCATGTTTGTTTCCTGTATAGCCCTGTTTGTTTGTTGCGGCCCTATCTGTGTGTGCATGTTTGTTTCCAGTATAGCCTTGTTTTTTATTTTTTGACATGTCTGTGTGTGCATGTTTGTTTCCAGTATAGCCCTGTTTTTTATTTTTTGACATGTCTGTGTGTGCATGTTTGTTTCCAGTATAGCCCTGTTTTTTATTTTTTGACATGTCTGTGTGTGCATGTTTGTTTCCAGTATAGCCCTGTTTTTTATATTTTTACATGTCTGTGTGTGTATGTTTTCCTTTTTTAGAATGTTTGGGGTTTTTTTGTGTTGTAAATTTGGGTTCCACCCCCCCCTCCCAAAAAAATTAAAAACCATTTTCCTTAATCATTTAGGGGCTGAACGCAGAATCCGGATTCGCCGCAGAGTTCATCGCCGGGCTCGGCCCCTGACGCCGACGCCCAGTCCAAGCCCATCTCCCCAACCTTCCCCCAATTCCCCCTCCCCTCCACCCCCTGTCTCTTTTCTTCCCCCTCCCCTCCACCCCCCCTCTCTTTTCTTCACCCTCCCCTCCAACACCCCCTCGATTTTCCGGACCATCAACCATTTCCGCCCTCTCCCCTCCCTCAACCCACCAGCACTGGCCCACCTCCGAGGAGGAGGAGGATGGAGGGCCTACAAGACCATCCAGGCCAATGACTGGTATGTTTACCTTTCTTTTGTTGTAAAAATACATTTTGAATTGGATATACAATGTCTGGGTTATTTTCCACTAATACATATCACACATGTGAAAACACTCATTCTTGGGGATTTTTGATTTACCCTAACAAGGGTACTTCGTCCTTTTTGTGTCACCTTTTTGTGTGTTCATTTATAATTTAGTATTGATACCATCTTAGCATTTGCCAGTACTTGTTTTTTACCATCAAAACTGGATCTTGTTTTCAACTCGATTTATTTGTTTACTTTGCTTTTTCAACTTATAATGTAAGGTGTCATTTCATTAAGGATCCCTTTTTTTTTATACCAACAGAGGACCAGAGGCGGATGCATGGTATGCAAGAGGTGGCCATGCTAGTTGTCCTGGACCACATGGCGGTGCTCTTTTGGAGCTGATTTTTTTTTTGTTTGTAATTTGGTTTTGTATATTTTTTACAATAAAATAGCGTTGTATGTTAACGAGTATCATTTCTTGACTGAAAATAATACATTGTTTAACCTTCCATAAGTCCACGATTTGGTCATGTTCTTTAAAGTTAGGTAAATTAGATTGTACAAAGCGGTAGAAAGTATGTAAGCTGACACATTAAACACCTCACCATACCAATAGGTTTGTGGAAAAACCAACAGTTTGTGGTTTTTCTTGTGGTGGGTAATGTAATTAGAAACTGAAACCTGCTTAGGCCTATTTGGAACAAACTACTGATTCACCCTAATACCTTTGTTGTTTTTTCTAAGCCACAAAGCATATTCAAAGACTTAACAATTTCACACATTACAGGATTTGGCATTATGAAAGGTGGCATTTTTTGAGCCAGGTTACACGTGCTTGTAATTTGTAAATAAACATTCTTTTTAATGGAAAAAAAAACTTTAATACACTCCAAACACAAACAGAAAGTGAATTGTGACAAGCAATTCACAGAGTGAAAACACACTACAAAAAACAACCTACACCAAACGCAAAAAAAACAAACAATACTCAAGAACTGTTGAAATAAGTAGCAGGACAACATGAATCCACAAATGAGGCGATGAAATAATTTATCCACAAGTTAGTTCCAATGTGGCCACATGTAGACAATTTAGTGGGTCAGGTAGTAGGCATCGTTTTTACATGGTTTGAAAAGGAAGACAAGAATAAAAAATGAAAAACAAGATTAAAAAGGCACATTACAATCGTACATGTAGACATTGGGACAATTAAGTAAATGTTTGTCAATAATTACCTGAAAAAACGGGCCACCACATCATCGCGTATGGCCCCCCCACATACTGACCTCCGACCAACCTCGGGGGGCCATCCTCAGGTAAGGCATCCTCTGGCTGCATTGGGACACCACTCCTTATGGCGATGTTGTGAAAGATCCCACACAGGACCACAATTTTCGAAACCATAGCCAGCAAATACAAGAGTTCGCCACCAGAGCTGTGAAGGCATCTGAATCGGCCTTTTAAAAGGCCGATACAGCACTCCACCACCTGCCTGGTGGCTGTAAGTGCGGAATTATACTCACTTTGTGGCCCTGGTGTGGGAGCCAAATAAGGAGTGACCAGCCAGGGCATGCAAGGGTAGCCACTCTCTCCTGTGAAAAAACAAAAACAACAATCAGGATCACTGTGTATCAAACTTTGCATTGGTTTCAACTAAAGGGCTCCACTTACCCAGAAGCCACGCATCACCAGCTTGTAGGTTGTTTAATTTATGCCAAATCCCTGATTGCCGAATGACGAATGAGTCATGTGCACTCCCAGGTAATTTTGCATTCAGGGACAGGATCTGTAGGGAGGCATCACAAAAATGGCCTCCAGCCATGCTGGAGGCTGAAGTAGTATGTGAGTACCATCCACAACCCCTATGATGTGTGGGAAGCCAGCTATTTGGTAAAAATTGGCCTTCGCCATACTAAGGGAACCCATATCCAATGGCATGTTAATAAAATGATGGAGGTGCTTGAAAAGGGCCTCCATCACTGCCCTCAGGATCCTTGAAAATGAGGATTGGGAGATTCCGGCCACTATTCCCACCGTTGTTTGAAAGGATCCTGAGGCACAGAAATGAAACACCGCCATTAATTGCGTAAGTGGTGGTATTGCTGTAGGACTGTCAATTTGCCGCTCCAGATCACTCTCTACTAATGAGAGAGTGTCTATGATGATTTGTGGAGGAAGACGGTATCATCTTAAAACCTCATCATCGGGCATTCCAAAAAGGGTGACACGCATTCTATATATCTTGGGCCTTGCACGCCTACGATGCCTATGCCTGGGACGAGGTTGAGGTTGGTCGGGTTCCGGAAGCATGGCCAAAACAATACGACCAACATCAACCTGAAATGGTAAGCAAGGTAGTTAATGTTTGTTGAAAATGTAAAATCAAAAATATATTTATCTTTGGCAAAAAATCCAAAGATGCTTACATGCCGGGGTATTGTCATGAGTGCACCAACCTACATTTCCAAATTTGAAAATCAGGTTAGATTTTTTGGGGGCCATATTTGATTCTTAAAAATTCGAAAAAATGCATTAAAAGATAGGGGGAGCACACATTATTTAGAAAATGCACCCTACATTGAGTGGACAAACAAGAATGGCCAAATTTATACCAAAAAAAACATTAGTGCGCTAAATAGTTCGCATTTTTACATGGAGAATAAGGAAATATTAGTGCGCTAAATAGTTCGCATTTTTACATGGAAAAAAGGAAATATATTTGCCGAAACCTTACGCTATATTTAGTGTTAATACATGATAGATAAAAATATAAATAAGACATTAATGGTCAAAATATATGCGAAGACCAACACTTCAAATTCTGAAAATAATGAAAAAATACAAACTTACCAAAAATCGATCAATAAGTCACAGTCCAAAAACTTCAATGGGGCCCAGCCAAAATAACTGTAAAAAAATAAAAAAATAAATAAAAAAAAACTTAAAAATTTAGGTTTGTAGATCCCTTATTTTTAAAAGGACTTGTAAAAAATACTCAAAAAAAAACCAACAAACAAAATAACTGCAAGAAAAAAAGCGAACGGAAAATAACAAAAAAAAACCAATCTCCAACTCCTCCTCAAACCACTAATCCCGCCAACAATCCACTACTACACACGATACCTCCAACAATCAACACCCGCCACCTCGACTCGAGTCGCCCATAGCCATAAATAGTCTTTATTTTCCCGCTCAAATTAAGGACGGATCATAGGAGCGCACAATCAATGATGCGTACCAAAAATAAGGACGCATGTATAAATACGTCACGGAAAATCTAAAACGGTCTGGTGTAGTTCAAGTTGTTTTGCTCAAAATGGCTACAGACCAGCAAAACGATGGCCAAGAGGCGCCCAGTAAGTACTTGTCTCTTTAGGATTAAAGGATTATTTAGAACCCGAAT
The DNA here is from genome assembly GCA_031769625.1 of Taudactylus pleione. Classification (NCBI taxonomy): domain Eukaryota; kingdom Metazoa; phylum Chordata; class Amphibia; order Anura; family Myobatrachidae; genus Taudactylus; species Taudactylus pleione. The sequence continues at coordinate 948,549 of JAUIMM010000390.1, forward strand.
TTAGAGAAAGTTGGACATCTAAATGTAAAAAATGTTTTTTTAAAAAGGTGTTGAGGATGCCATGGAAGAGGCTGCTGGGCCGAGTAGGCCAACAAAAGAAACCAAAAAAAAAAGGCAGCCACAATTCACAAGAAAGGAGATGGAGGTTTTGGTACAAATGTGTGTTGACACCCTGCCACAGGCAGATCGGAATATGGGTGCAAGCCAGAAGTGGAAAATGTGGTCGGAGATAGCCAGTGCTGTCAATAGGGTGGGTGAGTTTGAACGTCTACCCCGGGATGTCAAACGCCGGTACGTAAAAACTACATTTTTAATAAAAGTGGTTACAGGCCCAAATACTGCAGGAATAATGCTAATTTTTTCTCCCACAGATGGACCGATTATAAATATCAGCTGAAAAAAAAACTGGCAGAGAGGGCTAGGCATGCAAGGGGGACAGGTGGGGGTCCCACCCCTGTGTCATTGGAGCTAAATGACTTGGAAGAGCTGGCACAGGGGTGTGTGCAGTATGAGGAGGTGTTTGGTGTGTCCAACATGGATACGGACATGCCGGACTTTGCGGCTCCTCATGTTGTCCCAGGTAAATGTTGTTATGTTAACAACTCAGAAATGTGTTTGTGACAATATGTAGATTGTAATGTTCCTCTTTTCTCATTTTTCTCACAGAGACACAGTCGGATGAGTCTGATACAGAGGGGAGCCTTGGCCGCAGAATTTCTGCTCGCTCTGCAGGGGAGAAAGCAGTAGATCCGGCTGGGGACCCTGCAGAAGCCAGTCCAGGGCAATCCCCCTCGCAGGCAGTGGCCCTCCTCACGGATCTCAATTTTAAATCGGATCACCACACGGAGATTCTGTAGAGGATGGACGCCAATCTGCTACGGGTGGCTGAGGCCATGGAGCAAAATGCTGTGGCCAACGTGACCATTGGTCAGGCCCTGGCGGAAAATACCAGGGCCAACATCTGAATTACCAATGCCCTGGAGCAGCTCGTTCGCCAGCACATGGTGGAGCCGGCCTCCCTTCCTGCCGGAACATCAGGATCCTATACCTCTGGCACAACAACAGCCATCCCTCCAAATGTGCCTAGCCCTCTGCCTAGTCCAGAGGCCGCAACATCTGCCTCTGGACAGGCCAGCCAAAGGACATCCCGGACCCGGTCAGGCTCCCACCCTACCCCAGCCAAACGGGGCAAAAAGCGATGACAGCACTGGCTAATTTTCCCACAATCCTTCTGTGCTTGCCCCATATTCCTTAAGGGCCAAAACTTCCCTTTCCTTTCTTGTGAATTGTTTTTAATGTGTGTTATTTTGTTTGGGCCAAATGCCACTATTGTTTTTTTTTAATTTTGACAAATTTTTTGACGTTAGCCAGAACTGCAAACTGGCAAATGCACATGAAAATATAAAAATGTGTGTAAAAAAATAAAAACAAATCAAAATCTTCTCCATTGTATTGTGACATTATTCTAAAAATGTTTTTTAGGTAATCCCATCCCCAAAAAACAAACAAATAAAAAAAATTATTTTAATTCAGATTCCAAAGGGTTAAAAAACATTTAGGAGTTTAAAGGAACACTTTTCCCTAACAAAATGGATGAGAAATTTCCGGTACCATTAAAAATGTTGCAAAAACACAAACATGATGACAATATTGTTGCAATAACAGAAAACCAAAATTAAAATACAAAAAAAAAATGGTACGCTAATTGATTGTCTAATCCAGAAATTAGCAGCTGAGTATTTCACCTGCGTATGGTTTTGTGCTACAAAAAAAAAACTAGTTGCTAAACACATTACAAGCAAGTTTTCAAATCAAAGTTGATTGCTTTTCAGGCAAAAATTGATAAATCGATGAAACATCGAAGAGGCACGGGGAGGAGGACGAGACCATCGACATTGTGGTAGAGTATACCAGACCACAAGCTGTGCCAGCAGTTTGAATGGAAAGTGGATCAGACAGTGACGTATGACTCGTTTAGATCACATTTGCCGTTCGCATGAGATAATTTAGGGACGCCCACAAAATGCCTCGACACGCCTGCGTTTTCCATCTCCACCCCCGTCACCACCCAAAAACGGCCTGTTCTTTCAATCACATTTTACATGTCACTTTCTGTTCGCTATTCGATGAACGACTTAAAAAAACTCAGCCGTACGCACATGCGCAGTGTAACACCGGCGCATGCGTGGTTTCACAACATCGGTACGCTACGAGCATACTGCTGCTTACGAGCGGCTCTGAATGAGGGCCTAATTGTTAAGCTGGCCATACACGTTAAGATTATATGTCCAACAATCCAACTGCTGTAGTTGGGACCTAGGGCCTGATTCAGAGGCGCTCTCAAAATGCGAGCGCTCTGTCAGAGGCTGCGGGAGGAAACGGAGGTGAGGGGCCTGAATGTACGACCTCCGCATCCACGGGTCAAAGGTGTGGAATCTAACCCATGAGATGGTGTTCGCCAGTGATCCCACCAATCGGTATATGGGCTTGAGCTGCACCTCGTAAGCAGGTCACTGTCCTTTGACTAGGTGACCAAAGCCTGCGGGAAAAAGGAGAAACAAACACTCGTGGCCCAAGGGGTCTGTGCCAGTAAGGGGCATGTAGGGACACTGTACTTGACGTACAAGGAAGTGTTCACTGCGGACACACTCTACCGGGTTGCTGGTCAGAAAGAGTGCACCACGGAGCAAAACTGTAACACATAGGTAGAGACCACAGAGTCCAGTAACGAGGTGGGTAGAGGTACTGGAGCCTGCCGGAGATTATGATGCTGGAGAGGAGGGTACGTATAACTACACAGGCTGTGATGGTAAAGCACTGGTGAAATGGATAGTATACTGCACACAGGTGGCGGTGGTAACGCACTGGCGGAATAGAGGTATACTGCACACAGGCGAGGTGATAATGCACTGACAATATAGCTGCACACAGGCTGAGGTGGTAAAGCACTGGTGAGATGAATGATATAGCTGCACACAGGCTGAGGTGGTAAAGCACTGGTGAGATGACTGATATAGCTGCACACAGGATGAGGTGGTAAAGCACTGATGAGATGAATGATACAGCTGCTCACAGGCTGAGATGGTAAAGCACTGATGAGATGAATGGAATAGCTGCACACAGGCTGAGATGGTAAAGCACTGATGAGATGAATGATATAGCTCCACACAGGCTGAGGTGGTAAAGCACGGGTGAGATGGACAAAATAGCTGTACACAGGAATAGATCACTGGAAGCAACGGAACCTGGAACGAGAGACCACTAGTAACACTAGCAGCGACAATGGTTGTTCAGGCAACTACCTGATACACAGGAGCCGGAAATATACCCCTGGAATCCCACTGATTGGTCCACAGCGTCAGCTGACTGGCCAGACTGTCAGGGGAGGAAAAACAGTCAGAGCAGGAAGTGTCATGGCGGCGCCCATGACAGGGACTCCGATCCCCGTGCACCAGGCCGCCCGGGACACAGCATCAGGGAGAATGCTCAGCACCTCCCATGTCACCGCATGAGCCGCCTGACTGCCCGGGAAGTCAGAGGAAGCCGGCGGGATGGTAAGGGATGGCCAATCCCCGGCTGAACTCTGACAGTACCCCCCCTTTCAGGGTGGACACCGGACACCCACCAGGTTTACCAGGAAATCTAGTATGGAAGGCTCGAACCATTTGAGGTGCGTGAACGTCTGTGGCACTGATCCATGCCCTTTCTTCTGGACCGTACCCTTTCCAGTCAATGAGATATTGGAGTTTGTTAGATTGGGTAAATCGAGAGTCCAAAATCCTCCCTACCTCGAACTCTGTACCTTGAGAAGTTTGCTCTTGAGGTAACTTGGGAGCAGAAGTTTGAAAACGATTCAGCACTAGGGGACGCAGTAAAGAAATATGAAAAGTATTGGATATTCTTAGTTGAGGAGGGAGTTCCAACTTTTACGCGACCGGGTTGATGACCTTGTGAACACGGTAAGGACCAATGAAGCGCGGAGCTAGCTTCATACTAGGTACTCTCAAACGGATGTTCCTGGAGGATACCCAGACTTTATCTCCAACTCTCAGCAGTGGGATAGCGACACGTCGTCTATCCACACTTTTTTTGTAGTTCTTAGACGACTGCTTCAGAGAAGAATGAACCCTCTTCCAAATGGTCGCGAAGGATTCCACCAATTTAGAAACTGTAGGAACCTCTACAGTAGGCAAATTTTGAAAATCTGGGACTCGAGAATGTCTCCCAAACACCGTAAAAAAAGGAGTGGCTTTGGAGGAAGTGTGATATTTGAAGTTATGTGAAAATTCTGCCCAAGTTAATTGATCCAGCCAGTTATCTTGTGAGGAGGAAATGAAGAGTCTTATGAAAGTCTCCAGCTCTTGGTTAACTCTTTCGGTTTGCCCATTAGTTTGTGGATGGTAGGCTGAAGAAAATTTTAACTTGGTTCCACAAGTGCTACATAAGGCTCTCCAAAATTTAGCTATGAATTGAACTCCGCGGTCGGAAATGATCTCTTTAGGAAGTCCATGCAACCTAAATATGTCCTTAATAAAGACTCTTGCCAACTGCAGAGCAGAAGGGAGACCCATTAATGGAATAAAGTGTGCCATCTTAGAAAAGCGGTCCACGACTACCCATATGGTATTGTATCCTTGGGAGCATGGTAGTTCAGAGATGAAATCCATGGATATATGGGTCCAAGGCATATTAGGAATGGACAGGGGTCGCAGGAGACCTGCTGCCTTCTTGCGAGGAGTCTTATGCTGAGCGCATTTTACACGTGAAAGAATAAATTCTCAAATATCCCCTTTCATTGTGGGCCACCAATAGGAACGCTGAAGAAACTTGTAAGTCTTGAGGATGCCAGAATGGCCAGCAAACAAAGAGCTATGAGCCCAAGTTAGTAATTTTCCCCGTAGTTCTGGGGTCATGAAAATTTTCCCTGGGGGAGGAGTCAAAATCTGAGTAGAGGCGAAGACTACATGATCTAAAATTGGTCGGGAACGTTGATGATCCACTTCCTGAGTGCTGGACAAGAAAGACCGTGAGAGGGCATCAGCTTTTCTGTTTAGACTGCCAGGACGAAATTTAAGTTTTAAATGAAATCTTGAAAAGAACAAGGACCAACGGGCCTGTCTAGCATTTAGAAGGTGAGCCATTTGGAGGTAGATTAAGTTTTTATGATCCGTGATCACGGTAACTGGAAAGTTGGCTCCTTCCAACAAATGCCGCCATTCCATTAAAGCTAACCGCATAGCTAGTAGTTCCTGGTTACCAATTCCGTAGTTCTTTTCGGCAATGGAAAACTTACGAGAAAAATACCCACAGGGATGGTACTTTCCATCACTTGAGATTTGAGACAGTACTGCCCCTACCCCTACTGAAGAAGCATCTACCTCAACTGTGAATGGTTTGTCCAATTGGGGTTGGGACAGGATAGGTGCAGTGGAGAAGGCTTCTTTTAATTTTTGGATGGCTTGGATGGCAGTATCTGGCCACCGAATGGGATTGGCCCCCTTCTTAGTGAGATTTGTGATAGGTGACACCAGTGTAGAGAAATTTGGTATAAACTGCCGGTAATAATTTGAAAAACCCAAGAAGCGTTGAGTAGCCTTCAAGGATTTGGGTAACGGCCAGTCAGAAATGGCTTTTAACTTCTCCGGATCCATCCGGAGGGTCTTTCCAGAAATCATGTGCCCTAGGAAGGGTACCGCGGTTTGTATTAAAAGGCACTTGGATATTTTTCCATAAAGGTGATGCTTCCGGAGGTGGGACAAGACTTCGCAGACATGCTGGTGGTGATCCTGCAAATTCTTGGAAAAAATTAGAATATCATCCAAATAGACTATAACAAAACTGTAGAGAACATCCCGGAAAATCTCGTTCACGTAACCTTGAAATATCGCTGGGGCGTTGCAGAGTCCGAAGGGCATTACGAGATATTCGAAGTGGCCATCTCTGGTGTTAAAAGCGATCTTCCAGTCATCTCCAGCTTTAATACAAATTAAATTATACGCACCCCGCAGATCAAGTTTGGTGAACAAAGAGGCCCCGCGAACTTTATCACAAAGCTTCGGAATCAGAGGCAGAGGATATCGATTCTTTAGAGTAATCTGGTTGAGACCATGGTAGTCAATACAAGGCCGAAGCCCGCCGTCTTTCTTGCTAACAAAAAAAACCCCTGCCCCTGCTGGAGAAGTGGAGGGCTGGATAAACCCCTTAGCTAGATTTTCTTTTATATATGCCGCCATAGCAGCTGTTTCAAGAACTGATAATGGGTAGGTTCGACCCCGAGGAGGGTTCTTCCCTGGCAGGAGCTCAATACCACAGTCCCAGGAACGATGAGGTGGAAGTTTATCCGCAGCCTGTTCGCAGAATACATCGGCAAAATCTTGATAAGCTGCTGGTAGACCGGGAACAGAAGAACACTTGAGCTTGTCAGCCGGGGGGAAGCTTATATTTCCACTGGAGGACACCGTATTAGTGCGGACAGGGAGTACTTGGATGAGACATCCATGGAATCAACTTGGAACCCACGATAAAATCTGCATACTGGACCACGCAAACGTAGGGTTGTGCTTTTGTAGCCAGGGGAGGCCTAAAACTAGTTCATAGGCTGAGTCGGGAAGAACAAAAAATTCAATTGTCTCCTGGTGCAGACATCCAATCTGGTGGAACACTGGCAGGGTTTTAGAGGAAATAGATCTTCCTAACAAGGTTTTGCCATCTACACCTGAGAGCAGTAACCTGTTTGGCAATGGAACCACCAGAATGCCTAGGGTCTGAACCAGTGACTTAGAAATGAAACTGCCGGCAGCCCCAGAATCCACAAGGGCTTTAACCATCCTTGTCCTGGACCGGTAGGAAAGCGACACAGGCAATAAACTGTCATTTATTTGGGAGGAGTCAGAAATAACCCCCAATTGCATGCTCCCAACATCAATTAGGGTTTCGCGTTTCCCGCCAATACAGGACAGTTCCTTAATATGTGCTCCGGAGCAGCACAATATAAGCACAATTTATTTTGAAAACGCCGATTACGTTCGGCGGTACTTAACCGGGATCTGGTAATTTGCATCGGCTCCTCGCTGCTAAGGAAGGAAGGAGGGGCATTACCTCCCAACGATGGGCGATCCTGAGGATGATCTCCATGCCCCCTATTTCCCCACCGCTCTCAATGGCGAAGGTCAATCTTTATACAGAGGGATATAACATCCGAGAAGGCGGGAGGTAAATCCCTAGATGCCAATTCATCCTTCATCCTCTCAGATAAGCCATGTAGGAAGGCTGCCTTCAGTGTTTCCTTGTTCCATTTTAGTTCGGACGCCAGGGTTTGAAATTGTACCACATATTGCCCGACGGACCGGGTACCCTGACGAACGCGAAGTAAATCTGAAGAAGCAGAGACGGATCTCCCTGGTTCATCGAAGATCCTTTTGAAAGCTGCCACGAATTCTTCATATCTAGATACAAGTGGATCTGCTCATTCCCACAAGGGGGAGACCCAATCCAGAGCTGCCCTGGTTAGTAACGCAATTACATAGACCACCTTAGACTGGGAGGTAGGGAAATTCTGGGGTAGGCATTTGAACTGGATCTCACACTGGTTTATGAAACCACGACATCGTTGAGGTGTATCACTGAACCTCTCAGGAGTAGCCAAGTGCAAACGGGATTTTTGAGGAACAACCCCCGAAGGTAATACCGGAGAAACCGTAGGAGCAACAGAAGGTGGAGCATGAGACATTGTAGTCAGAGTGTTCTGAATAGACAGGAGCTGACCAGATAATTCCTGTAGCTACTGGGCCACATGTTGCTGTGCCACATCTTGGTTATCCATGCGAGCCGTTAGCTCCTGGAGATTCCCAGTACCTGGGGATCCCATAGCTTCCATTGGGCCTGAACAAACTGTCATGCTGGGAGGCGGTTTTCTGGAAGCTGAGGCCAGAGGCTGCAGGAGGAAATGGAGGCGAGGGGCCTGAATGTACGACCTCTGCATCCACAGGTCTTGGTCGTTGGTGAGACCTAGTCAAAGGTGCGGAATCTAACCCACGAGATGGTGTTCGCCAGTGACCCCACCAATCGGGATATGGGCTTGAGCTGCACCTCGTAAGCAGGTCGCGGTCCTTTGACTAGGTGACCAAAGCCTGCGGGAAAAAGGAGAAACAAACACTCATGGCCCAAAGGGTCTGTGCCAGTAAGTGGCACGTAGGGACACTGTACTTGAGGTACAAGGAAGTGTGCACTGCGGACACACTCTACCGGGTTGCCGGTCAGAAAGAGTGCACCACGGAGCAATACTGTAACACATAGGTAGAGACCACAGAGTCCAGTAACAAGGTGGGTAGAGGTACTGGAGCCAGCCGGAGATTATGACGCTGGAGAGGTGGGTACGTATAACTACACAGGCTGTGATGGTAAAGCACTGGTGAAATGGATAGTATACTGCACACAGGTGGCGGTGGTAGCACACTGGTGGAATAGAGGTATACTGCACACAGGTGAGGTGATAACGCACTGACAATATAGCTGCACACAGGCTGAGGTGGTAAAGCACTGGTGATATGAATGATATAGCTGCACACAGGATGAGGTAGTAAAGCACTGGTGAGATGAATGATATAGCTGCACACAAGCTGAGGTGGTAATGCACTGATGAGATGAATGATACAGCTGCTCACAGGCTGAGATGGTAAAGCACTGATGAGATGAATGGAATAGCTGCACACAGACTAAAATGGTAAAGCACTGATGAAATGAATGATATAGCTCCACACAGGCTGAGGTGGTAAAGCACTGGTGAGATGGACGATATAGCTGTACACAGGAATAGATCACTGGAAGCAAGGGAACCTGGAACGAGAAACCACTAGTAATACTAGCAGTGACAATGGTTGTTCAGGCAACTACCTGATACACAGGAGCCAGAAATATACCCCTGGAAGCCCACTGATTGGTCCACAGTGTCAGCTGACTGGCCAGACTGTCAGGGGAGGAAAAACAGTCAGAGCAGGAAGTGTCATGGCGGCGCCCATGACAGGGACTCCGATCCCCGTGCACCAGGCCGCCCGGGACACAGCATCAGGGAGAATGCTCAGCACCTCCCACATCACTGCACGAGCCGCCTGACTGCCAGGGAAGTCAGAGGAAGCCGGCGGGATGGTAAGGGATGGCCGATCCCTGGCTGAACCCTGACACGCTCGCTCTGAATCAGGCCGGGCGCTGTTTTTTTTTAGGAGCGGCCTCCTGGCCGCTCGCATAGCTGTGGGTGGTTATGATGATGGTCGCGATGGTCAAGACCAACGCGACCATCGGGCTTGCGATGAGACCCTTGTGGTAGGGTCTCATTCATCACAAGCCCCAGAGAGCTTTCGGTTCTAACAGAGCCGGAAGCTCTACACTGACATCACTCGTGATGTCAGTGGGGCCGCCCCCAAATGGCAAGCGATCCCTCGGGAACACCTCCGTTTGGGCAGTCACTCAACATCGACAGCTCGCCCCCTTTGGTGGGAGACCCGGAGCGACGGATTGCCCATTGCTAGCCGGGTCTCGTCCATGTGCATGACGGAGCCGGCTCCTTTGTGCGCATGCACTGTGGGCCACCATCAACCCGGTTGCGAGTGCTCAGCGCTTGCGACCGGGTCTGAATCAGGCCCCTAATTTGATGGATTAAGTACAAATATGATGTTTGGGGCTCTGCTCCGATGCAAGACCGATTCTACGCATATGCAGAATGGGTCTTGCAATATCGCTTGCAGCTCCCTCCAGCCGCAGCTTGATTGACACGCAGAGTTTGGGGGCAGAGCAGGGGCAAAACCTAGCACTGCTCTGAAAGTGTAACAGGTTCAGGGTCAGTCGTCATTGGATGCAGATTGCCTGAACCCAGGTGTCCGGATTCTACAGCCAGCCAGCTTCAGCTTATGCAGACTTGCCAGTGCTTGAAACCATTGTGAATCGTGACCGATGGTCACAATGGTGACCCGAGGCTGCAGGGCTTGGCTCTCGCAAATGCTAAGAGGAGTCGGCTATCTCCTACAGACGCCTCATGTTGCATTTGAAATTTAATGACACGGAATTGGCTGTGAAATTTCTTATAAACATGAATCAGGCCCTCGGTAGAACGAGAATCTGGTAATGTATGGGAAATGTCAATCCACCATTTGCTCCTAGATACTGGAAATTAACATTTTCACCTGCAATTGTAAAAATTAAGTGTTCGGGACATTTATCAAGAAGGTAAAGCAGGAGATATCACAGATATCTCCTGCTTACCTTCATCTGGTGGAATGGCCCACTGTACCCATACACTAGTTGTTATGAAACACTGGGAAAATTAACAGGAAGTTCATCATTAGAGATGTGAATAGATTGATAAAGAAGCTTTGAGCGGTCTGAATTGATTGATGAGGAGTCAATTAATAAAGAAGCTTGGAGGACTGGAGAATACTGGACTGGAGTGTGGCCTGATGGTCAGGTTGCAGCCTTGAGGGCTGATATGAACTTTGCTGGTGGCAACCTTGAGGGCTAATGTGTACTTGGCTGGTTGCAGCCTTGAGGGCTGAAGTGTACTTGGCTGGTAAAAACCTTGAGGGCTGATGTGTACTGGGTTAGTTGCAGCCTTGAGGGCTGAGGTATACTTGGCTCATAGTGGCCTTGAGGGCTGATGTGTACTTGGTTCAAGGTTGAAGCCTTGAGAAAGAGAGGTATTCTTGGCTGGTAGCAGCATTGAGGGTGGATGTGTATTTGACTGGTTCCAGTCTTGAGGGCTGAGGTATACTTGGCTGGTAGCACCCTTGAGGGCTGAAGTATATCAGGGAATCCACACAGATGCTTTTGTGCAGCAGAGAATGCTGTGATGTTAGTAATAGGAAGTATACACAGACGCTAAAGTGCGGCAGGGACTGCTGTGGTGTACTAGCAGAAAGTCCATATAAACACTGAAGAGCGGTAGAGGCTGCTGATGTAAATAGCAGATAGTCCCCACAGACACTGAAGAGAGGCAGAGAAGGCTTTCATGTACTGGATGAAAGTCCACACTGGTGCTGCTGTGCAGCAGATGCTGCTGTGGTGTTACTAGCAGATGTTCCACACAGATGCTAAAGTGCAGCAGAGACAGTTGAGATGCATGCTGGACATGAGGAGCTGGAACATACAGGAACGTGAACTCACTCACAGGAACCGGAAGCTACGTACTGAATGCTATAGCCAGTAGCAGAGCAGTGAACCAGCGGGGGTAATAAAGGAAGAAGATCCAATCAGTGAAAGAAGGAAATTAATGAGCTGTAAGGTAGGAGGACTTCACGGAGTAGCAGCGCGGCGTCCATGTCTCATAGCAACGGGCCAGAGAGAAATGTCTGGAGCACTGTTGTCCAACAAGACGGAGCAGCGGCTTGTGACACTACTATGGGAGCAGAATTCATCAAGCACCGATAATATAATAATTTTTGGAGCTTGAGTGCAGGAGCATTCACCACCTACAGATGACATTTGCTCCCACTCTGGGCTCGCAACCTTTTGGATCCCTCCGCCCCTGTCCAGCTTGTCAGGATGTTGGGCCTCTTTTGTGCATGCGTACCAGCAAGATAACAGACCTCAGAGAGTCTGGGGTAGTGGTCTAGGTGGGTAGGAGAATGTAGCAGCAATCAGAGAGCTGTAAACTGACCTTTATGAGAGGGTTTGGCGGGATGCTGCTGTGTGAGACTACTTCTGTGAGGCTGCTAAAATGGGACAGGCTGTTGTCTCTGTGGGCATAGAAAGCTGGAAACATCACAAACCGACATCAGTTTAGGGAGTCTGGTCTGTGGAGCTGCTGTCCAGGAGCTAGGTGCTGAAGGAATGATTGCAGAGAGGTCTGTGCAGCACCACTTAAACAGTAATACATTGACAGTATGGGCTGATTCAGACGCAGACACACTGGCGATTTCTACGCAGATTGAGTTATTATTTGCTAATGAGCAGGTGTGAATGCTACACTGAGCATGCGCAATGATTGTATTGCGATTACGCATGCACACAATACCCACTAGCAAATTTAGTGACAGCTAGTCAGTGTTTCAGGGTGGTTAGAAAATAGCAAGTATGTCTGACCGTTTAAATGTTGTTTCGTTGGCGTGCATAAATTGGTCATTGGGTTCTCCTGTGCATCATGGGAGCTCTCTGTGTGTAAGGAGAGCAGCAGTGTTTGTGGCTGACTTAATGTTACCGATGTTTATGCTGTTGCACATCATGATATGGATGTGAAAAGGCAGCAGTGTGCTTTGGATGGCATTAGCATGCAATCCTTGCAGTTGCATTTGCATTACCGTCCATTTCTGAATCAGGCCCTATGTCCCACATTCCTATCAGACTTTCAGTACTGAAGTTAAGTTGAAAGCCCTTAAACCCCTTCCAAACAGCTATACTTATACATAAGGAATGGTATTGTAATGCTGGCAGCTATTTAGCCGCTGGTTACAATCCCGACAACGTGACCATGAATGGATGAAATGCTGACAGCGGAGGTAAGTAAAGCTAATGCTTCCCTCTCCCCCCCCTAACCCTCCCTTAGGGCTACCTAACCCTATCCTCCCTCAAGGGGTCCCTAAACCTAACCCCCCCTTCCTGCTCCCTAAACTTAACCCTCCTGGGGGAGTGACTAACCCCAACCTCTCCCCGGGGGTGCCTAACCCTCCCAGGTGGGGGGTGCCTAACCCTAAGTCCCCCTGGAAGCCCTCGAGCCTAACCCTCTCCCCACGGCTAAGTCATGCAATCTGGACTTACCTCGTTCGGGCCCGTGGCGTTCTGCATTCCGGTGTCGGGATTATGATAGACATCGGTATCTCGACACCTATCATACATCCCTAGCTGGCATTCTGGCATCGGGATTATGACCGGCAGCCTTGCATCCGCCGGTCACTTAACTATATCCCATACATAACTGTTGAAGAGCAGAAATAGGAAATTCTCTCAATTGCCCAATAAAGGAGACAGTAGTGACTCGTGACTGAAAATAAAATAAAAATACTTGTGCTTAAAGACTCTCATAGAAGAGCAATCATTTTCCTCAGAAAACTTTACCTATTTTACCACTATTGCTCAGGACCTTAGGAACTTAAATCATCCTTTAGTCTGGCTCTAATATGCAGTTATATAACCACAGCATTTCTGGGATAATGAAAGGAGTAGTTGACACTCTGTGCTATTACTACATCAGCTGCAATAGAGGAGTAATTAACCCTACTGTAATTAGAATTCAGACCCATCTGCCTGCAAATATATACCTCTTTTCCATTTGAATGCCGGGTTGCACCCAGGATTATGTTCATGCGCTCATTCTGGGTGCGACCTGGCTGAGACCCCTTATAGACAGGTGGCCCGGCACTAATTCAGGGTCGATGACGTCATCAGAATCATGTGGTGAGCCGGCACTTAGAGATGATGCTCACACTACACCAGGTTTGAAATGCCGGGTCACTCGACCTGGCTTATTGCAAACCTGCCCTTTCACACTGCACAGTAACCTGGGTTGCTGCGCGTTCATGGTAGCCACCTCACATATACTGTCTAGCCTCATGGGATATTGTATTTTTGCCTGAACTGGTGTATGTATGTATATATATATATAAATATATATATATACATACACAATATATATGCATACATACTCTACATAAAACCATTGCACTCGCCACTCCCAGCTTTGTGGTGCAAACCTGCACTTCCAGGCTTGGGGTGCGAAATGGCATGTGATGACAATGCTGAAATAAATAAAACACAAACATCAGCACTCACCATCATAATCTCATAGTGAGTGCTGAGCTTTGTGTTTCATTTATGTCTCTGTTTATTTGGTTATATTTTAATTAACATATTTGTGATCACGGCTTTCTCATGCACCCCTGTGTAAGCTCATTTATTTGAACAATTGTCAGCTGTTTCCTTGGCAACATAACAAAAGCTATGTTTGGTGACTGTCCCACCTTTAAAAGCCATATGTAATAAGCTTTTACATCTGAATGCCAGGTCGCACCCAGGATTTTGTTCACAGGTCCATCCCGGGTGTGACCTGGCTGAGACCCCTTTCAGACTGGCGGCCCGACCCGGCACTAATGCAGGGTTGATGACTTCACCACCATCACATGATGAGCTAGCGCTTGGAGCTGAATCCTGTAATCCAGCAAAGCCCCCAGATGGTGCCTCTAATGCAATGGAGTCCAGTTGGAATAAATCCCATAGATGAGCTTTCTGAGGAACTGGAAAGACCTATGGAGAGACCAATGTGTTCCTTGAGAACAACCGGAGACCAAGCAAGGAGGTAGTCTTCAGATGCCCCTGCACTTAAATGATTTACCATGACTTACGAGAATGCTCCTCTCGGACCGCAAGACTGGACCGGATAGGAAACTGCAAATTGACTTCCCAAAAATCCAAGAAGGGCCTGAGATTACGCAGAGCAACTGCCAGAATGATGGACAGAGACTTAATGTATTTTGAGTCTCTATCCACCAGACAGGGATGCAGCACTATCTAGACAGGGATGCAGCACTATCTAGACTGACGACTGAAGTGCAGTCCTGTTCAGCCTCTGCTGGAAAGATGCAGACACCTGTGCTAAAAGCAAGAAGGGCTGCAGCCAGGGCTCCTAAGGCAGAATGCTCAACTATGCCCTACAGGGCCACCATCAGGGGGGGACTGCCAGGCCTCCTGTCCCGGGCCCGGAGAGATAGGGGGCCGGGTGGCAGCGGCAAGGAAGAGGATCAGTGCTGCTGCATTTCCACTACTATGAAGCCGGCAAAGAGCCAATCACAGCTCACGGAATGGCAGCCAATCTGGAGAAGCCACTCCTGATTGGCTGCTGATCGGCAAGCTGTGATTGACTCATGGCCAGCTCAGTAGTATTCAGCTGACCACGAGCCAATCACAGCTTGCGGAACAGCAGCCAATCAGAAGCAGCTGCTCCTGATTGACTGCCATTACACGAGCCAATCACAGCCGGCTCCATACTTCTAATGCCGCAATGCAGATGCTTCTTCTCCGCCGGCCGACTGGTGCATTGCTCGCCGCTGCCACCCTGGCCCCTTTCTCAGATAATTTTATGTATGTGTTGACCCTGTCTTGTGCCCCCACTCGAATACAGCCAGCCTTCCCTAAGCCCTCTCCTTCCCAGCCATCCTTCCTTCCCTGCCCACCCCCCCAGCCTTCTTTCCCTGCCAACCCTGCAGTCCAGCCAGCATTCCTTCCCTGCCCACCCCCCCAGCCCAGCAAGCCTTCCCTGCACTACCTCCCCCCTCTAGTCCAGCCAACAAGCCTGTCTTCCCTGTCCTAGTCCAGCCAGTCTTCCCTGCAGCACCCCTATGTCTAGCCAGCCTGCCGGCCTTGTCTGCCCTGCCTCTCCCCTAGTCCAGTCGGCCTTCCCTGCCCTCCCCCCCAGACCAAACCATCCTTTCATACCCTTTGCCACCCCAATCCACTTCCATACCATTAATATCCAGTCTTCTCTACCCTGTGCCCCCCCCTCCACCATGTCTAGCCATCCCTGATTTACACACCAATTGAGGCACCATCCCTGAAGTAGCTCAACACACATTATCCACAACTCCACCCAAGTCTGCCCTATACCCCGGGGGCCCTGCCTATTTTGACGGTACCAGGCCCCAAAATTTCTGATGGCAGCCCTGAGGCCCTAGTAGGGATACTAGTAGGGGGAGAGGGCCCCGGGGTTGCCATCTGTGTGTCCAACAACAACCTTATCTATAAGAGAGGTAATCCAGGCTGGATTCAGCTGGATGTCATGGCTGACTGACACTCTCTGGCTGTGAATCTGTGAAACACAGAGCCCATCATGGTACGGAGCCTGAGGAGAAAGTACAGAGGTACAAGTCCTGCAGTTACACTACACTGAAGCAGCACCATCCCTGGGTGCTTTGCCTTTGGAAAACCTGGTACCGCAATCCAGGCCAGTGCCCACACACCAGTTAGGTAAACTACTGTGTGCAATAAAAGGGGGAGTGCAATGAATGTAATCTCAGCCCACAATTTACAGATGAGGGTTTTACTTAACTGTCACAAGAAAATTTTGAAATAAAATGTACTTCTGAAAACAAATACATACACACAGAAACAGTGGCGTCCCACCCCACTGTGTCACCCGATGTGAGGAGGGACGATGCACGTGGCACCGAGAAGGGGGCATGACCACATGGCCCGAACCCCCGTGCCTATTACTTGGGGGGAGGGGAGTTGCAAGAGGTCCCTGTGTGGTGTGCTGGCTGGCTCCCTCAGTGACAGGAACCAAGTGCTGCACTTAGTGCTACAGTGCAGCTCCTGTCAGTGAGGCAGGAGCTGCACTGTAGTGGTGTGGACACCCACCCAACCCACCTTGTGATGCCACTGCACAGAAACATTCAATGCAGTATCAATGGGCAGTTTATTCTCAACAAACTACACCCCAGTCAGTAGGAAGGAGCATAGTACATAACCTAACCAAAAAGGGATAGGTATACATGGAGACAGGGTAAATGGCCACACAGTGTGACAGTTGGGAGGGAGAGAGAGGGGGGAGAATCAGTGGCATGGCTGTCGTAGTGAGGGAGCATGCCAAGGGAGCAGGGGAATGGCTGAATTGGGAGAGCCTACCTCCACCTTGGTGAACTAGATCCCTAGGACAATGGCTGCTTCTATTGAAGCATCCCATTGCCTGTACGCTGGTGGTCTAGTGGAGGTGCCAGGCAGCCTGGGCAACTGCTGTCAGCACCACCGGCTGCGGGTCCCCGGAGTGTGTTGGGGGACTGGCTGAAGTCACTGACCAGCTCGCCAGTGCAGCTGCCGCCGGCGATGAAGGTTTGTGGTGTGGCAGTGCGGGCATCATATAGTACGCCTAGCATTGACCACTCATAGAAAAAAATTAAAGAAAAGAAGTATAGACTGCTAAGCAGTCTCTAACACGTGCCTTGCTCTTGAGGGACACCGAACTTAACTGGCCTGCCTGAGGCTGGGGATGGGGTATAGGGGGAGAGGAGCTGGAGCTGCTGGGAGTTTAACTAGTTGGTACCCTGACTCCTCCTGCTCCATCCTATACCCATGGTCTTACCCTGTGTCCCCTATGCAAGTGTGAAGAAGAAAAATAAATAAAAAAAAAGTAAAAAAATAAGTTAAAATGAAAGTTAAAAAATATTTATTTTTGTGCTGTACCCCAGTGTATTCCTAACACAAGTGCTGTGATGCTGCAGGCCATACCCCAGTGTATCTCTAACACAAGTACTGTGATTTCTCAGGCTGTACCCTTAGTGTGTATCCATAACACAAGTACTGTGACACCTCAGGCCATACCCATAACATAAGTACTGTGACACCTCAGGCTATACCCCTAGTGTGTATCCATAACATAAGTACTGTGATGCCTCAGGCTGTACCCTCAGTGAGTATCTATAACACATGTACTGTGATGTCTCAGGCTGTACCCCAGTGTGTATCCATAATACAAGTATTGTGATGCCTCAGGCCACACCGCATTTTGTATCTATAGCACAAGTGCTGTGATGCCTCAGGCAGTACCTCAATGTGTATCCATAACACAAGTACTGTGATGCTGCAGGCCGTACTTATAGTGTTTTTAGTAGTTTATTAAACTACCATACTGTCTACCACTGCAGTGTTACTCTGTTTCCTAGATGTGCCATGTTGGAAGCTGAACTGCCATATGTTTGTGATGCCCACTAATGTCGCTTAGCTTAGTCAGCCAGCTAGCTCGATCCAACCTTTTGGCCTAAACTAGATGAGCTGTGAGGTGGAAATTCATGTTATTGAGGTTAATAATATTGTAGGAGCGAAAACAGGCCCAAATTATGTGACTTCAGCTGTTTTTATTAGTTTAAAAGACCAAATACAGTGGGTCCAAACTCACATCTTCATTAACATGTTGCTGTGGTGACAAAACCATAAGGGACCACATGAATCTTCTACTTAAAAATATGAAAAAACAGGTGTGCACTCACCAGTCTTCTAAAAGCATTCATTTATTGCATACTAGTAACATTACAGCAGTGGAAATTCAATTCAACATTTGGGTCCTGTGCGTGGACCTTTGTCAAGAGCTAACACAGTCAGCCTACTGTATGTACAGGAAGTTGTCAATGGGTTGTCTTGGCAACCCGGTCTGGTGCGTTCCAACCATGGGAAGTGGATGGAGGTGGAACGCACGCCAGCGGGTTATACAGCCAAGCTGAAACAGAGTAGGTTCAATAAGTTTTTACTCATTATAGACATGATGTGCCAGTATTGATTATGAAAAGTGGGGAGACTTTTTGATATAAGAGGTAATAATGTGGATTCACAATATACTATTGTGTTGTTAATGAGAAAGATGTTACCAATTATTGGGGGTGTGGTTTCTGAGTATGCAGTTGGGTTTATATATGTGCTATACATCACTTGGTCTTTAATCTTGACAAAGACCCACGCACAGGACCAAAACGTCAAATTGAATTTCCAATGCCGTAACTTTACTGGTCTGTGATAAAGGAATGCTTTAAGGAGACTGGTGAGTGCACCCCTGTATATATATATATATATATATATATATATATATTGTGGCAGAGAGGGATATTTGCCCTGTTCTGCTATAAAGACCATTACTCATTCCCTGGGTAAAGATGTTGTTCCCTGCTGGATAGCTTTAAAACACAGCTGTTCCACATGGGCCTGATTGGTGTGTGTCTGTGTGAAGGATAAAGCATTCTGGAATTCAAGGGGAAGGTGCTCCTGATGCTGAATTAGTCGAACAGATGATAATGAGCTGCTAATGTTATCTTAGTGTGAGGGAGGGATGTGAATGTGCTCATATAACTTTTTGCATCAGTAAAAGCCCATCTGACAAGGACAACTACTGTCAAGTGTGTTCTTTGTAAGGACAATCTTACAAAATAGTGTCATTCATACAATCATTCTGCTAGCTACAATTTGTGTAACAGAGACCAAACACTGTTTCGTTGGGTTGGTGAGTGAGGTTAAAGGGCCTTTAAAAATTGGATTATTTTCAAATGTGGAAAAGTTTTGCTAGGTACAAATGTATAAAGTTTATGCTGTGCTATTTGTGACGAGAAACAAGTGTATACAGAGTGTGGACACCAAATGTTTATTCCTTGGTCTTGTTAAGTTTGGGTGTGGTACAGAAATCTAAGCACAGAATGCTAAGGAAAGGTAGATCCTGTGCCTAGATTTTTGTACTACACCCAAACTTAACAATGCCACAGAATATATATATATATATATATAAGCCCAATTAAAGAAACAGTTCTTTGATCATTGCTGGTTATTGTAGTGCCACATGAAAACATGTTTTGACTGTGACCAGGGAAGTTTGTTTCTGTGTGTATTGTGTACAAACTGTTCATTTGCAAGACAGTTTAAACCAACTTAAAGGGGAATTTTTTTTTTTGGTGTGTTGTGCCTATTAGAAGGAAATACGCAGTGGCTGCTGGAAGGTAGTTTATATTGGCCAGTGTATGATGAGAGAAGCCCAATATCACTACACAATCAGCTCTGAGAGCAAGATGGAGGAGATCCTCCAAGCCTTAACTAATCTAGCTGTGGCAAAACTGGCTCAGCAAGCCCAGATACTAGCAGTCACTGAGGCCCAGCAACAAACCATTGTAGGCAGATCTCAGTCAGCTGCGACTGGGTGAATGTTGGCCTGCCATGATGCAAAAGATGCCACCATCATACAATTTTGAGGCATTTCTGTTGCCCTTTGAGAGTATGGCAACTCGGCTTAAATGGCTATAAAGGATTGGGTGGCACAATTGGCTTCTTATTTTTTGGGCAAAGCACAGTGGGCATACAGTATGTGGATATGCCCAAAGTCCAGGCAGTGAATTATGATCAGCTAAAAGCTGCAATTCTGGTGCAGGTAGAGGTGACAGGGCCTGGGAAATCATAGAGTTTCCATGACTGGTGATATAGGCTGGTGTATGCAATGCATGTTCAGCTAGCTGATCCAGCGAAGTTAGCCCAGAGTTGGTTAAAGCATGCATGAAACCCCCTGGAAAGGATCCTGGATATCCTGGCAATTGACCATTGTGTGCAGAACCTAAAACAGGGACTGCAAAAATGGGTACTGCAGAGCAATCTGCAGTCATCTGAGGTGCTTGCAGTAGCCATTGACCAATATTACACCCTGGGAAATATGACCCAGACAGCAGAGAAGGTTGTCAGGAAAAAATGCAGAAAAGAATCAGCACAAGATATTGACACACAGCGGAGGGTGACCCCAGAAGGGTGCTTTAAGTGTGGCGAATTGGGGCACTTTCAGAGGAATTGTCCAAATCGGCAAAAAGCGATGGATTGTTCAGTGAGGCGACGGGTCCCCATATTCCCTGTCTGTGTGATCATGTCCTCATCACTGAATAGCCCACTGCTGTTCCAAGTGCCAGTCCTGATAAAGCAACAGGCAGTGTTGGCTTTGTTGGATTCAGGCAGCAAAGTCACCCTGGTGTCCATCACTCTGGTTCCAGAAGGACTGATGGACCAGCCATTGCCAGTAAAGGTCCTGTGTGTCAACAGGGACACTGAGGAATATGACCATGTCTGTCTTCATGTGACCGTTAGGGGACAAATGGTGCCAGTGATAGTGACAATAGCACCAAGGTTGCCATATCACCTTATTCTGGGGCAAGACTTTTGCCTGTTCTGGGAGATTATAATCAACCTGTTCTGTCCAGACATGCCAGCAACTTAATTACCTACTGGATGTCTGACCCTACATGATCCTGTTGCCCACTGGAACTGGAGGAAGAAAGTATAAAGCAGCAAGATCTGGAGCCTGGCTGCCAGACTATGGCTGCAATCAGACCAGCATCACCGACATGAAGAGGAAGGCCTGCTCATAAAAGGATGGGAGGAAGCAGAAACCTGGCCAGCTGGTGGTGAAGACAAGTCTCCTGTGTCTAGGACTTTAACACTCCAAGACTTTACTTGAGAACAATTAAAGGATTGTGCATGATATGTAGAGTAACGGTGGTTCAAAGGAAACAAGTTAAACGGCTTGTGGTGTCGTGCAGCTTTGCAATTCTGTCCTCTGCTGAATTAGCTCCTTCATTTTCAAGTCTTGTTGAAGTGTCAAATAATTCAGGCTTTAAAACACTTAGTGATAAAACTTACAAAGCAAAAAAATTCCTGAAAAAGTAAAAAGTAATTTTATAGTAATGCAAAAACATTAGATTCAAATACAACAAAGTTGCCAACAAAACAAAAAATAAGCAAAATGTTTCCAATTATCTATTTTTATTAGGGTGAAATTATTAGTAAACTACAGGTATTGGTGCGAGAAGACATGTCATTAAAAATGACCAGTATAGTTTTCCAGTTGCGTATTTTTTTCACACATACTGTACCAATGTGTATCATATACTATGTTGAGCAGTGTAATTAAAGGTCAACATTTATTTTACCCTCAGTCTGTCTAGAGTGTTGTAAACAGTATTGCTAACATGAATCGTTTGTTTTATTCATTGACATGTCCTGTTATTTTCCTGTGTACGAGAAGAAAACATACACACAAGACAAATCTAAGATTATTTTCCTCAACAGATATTTTCACTGCAATCTAAATTTATAGAATTCTCATTTATTTCAAACATATAGTTTTGTTATTAATAAAAAGAAGAATAAATACATTCTGCCACATAATAAAGTAAACAAATTCACTTTTGTTAGTTTTCAAATTAAATACATTCAGTATACATACAGTACTAACTCTCTGCATGCTTCTGCATTATTTGTGGCAAAAAAAGTTTAACAGATATGGAGGCCTATTTGTAAAATAGGCCCATATAGACCTATTTTCTATTTCTGCTATAGCAAACATTCTTTGGACCCATTTACTAAAAATTATTGCCTGGGCAGCTCCCTGGCAACACTGGCAGGCTGAAGTAGTCACAGACTTATCACCTCACTGGCCAGCTAGGGTCCCTTCTGTGCATGTGTGACCTAAAATTGCCTGCTGATCCATGCAAAATGAACAAACCCCCCACTCCCCAATACCCATGCTCCTTTTAGTTCTCAATGGCCCTGTTGGTCATATGTGTCCAAGCAATTAAAATTTTTATGACCCTATATTGCCCTTGCATTGGAAGCCTTTGGTTTGCAAGGTAGATTTTTATGGAGATATCATTTCACTAGCTCATAAATTCAAAGGGATATATTTACTAAAGTACGGGTTTATAGAAGTGGAGGTGTTGGCTTAGCAACCAATTAGATTCTAGCTATTATCTTCTAGAAGGTGCTAGATAAATGGTAAGTAGAATCTGATTGGTTGCTATGGGCAATACCTCCACTTCTATAAATCCGCATTTTAGTAAATATGCCCCATAATGTTACTTACTCATGTCCTAATTTTAGCACATTGTGGTATTCTAATGCATATTCAAAAATAAAATACATAAATTCAAAACTAAATAAAATACTAAATGTTTAAATTAAAAAAAAAATTATATAAATTTAAGTGGAATAATAAAACATTTTAACTTTTATTACCGCATTTGGTATGATAACCCGGAGATGATGATAGCATAGGAGGATGGCCGGCGGTAAAGGTACAGCTGCTATTTTTGGCAAATATTAGGTAAATAGCCATTAATTGTATAGGGAAGCTATCACAGAAGATGGTGACTACATCTGCATATGCACTTGGTTTGCTACAACTTGTCTTGATTATCATGATCATCATGAACATGAATTTGCTCAATATACTAGGTGCAAAAGATATTCCTTGAAATATGACCACATCTCCTGGATTTGGCCATGCAGCCTCCCCTCCCCAGTACCCATGCTCCTTTTAGTTCTCAATTGCCCTGTTGGTCATATGTGTCCAAGCAACTAAAATTAATGTGCCTCTATTTGCCCTTGCTTGCATGTGCTCATTTTCAAGGAATGTGCGGAATGTGTACACTTGATCGGGCAACTGCATCATTCCCATTATCTTACTTCTTTGGCTAAACTTTTTACATTTGGATTTTGACATTTATTGTTTGTTGATTTACACTTTACTTTCTTTTATGTATTGGACAATATCTTCTTGTTGTTGAAAATGACTGCTAGTCTCATAATTTTTACTATTCCATTGGTTTTAAAATAATTTTGATTATAACTTTGATGACTAATTTAACATAATTTTGGAATTGAAAAGTTTGTTTATGCAGAATTCAGCAGACAATGTTTTACAATTTTATTTGATTTCATCAAATAAACTTTACTTTTATTTGAAATAAGCACACTGAGGTACATAGTGTTTGTGCTCTGATTAATGAAAAAAAACAAGAGTGGCAGACTCATTGCCCACTGGCTGCATCTGGCTTTTTACCACAAGTGCAATTCATGCTTATACATCTTTAAAAAATGCTTATCTAATCTATATGTCCACAACAATTTGCCCTGAAACTTGAATTATTGTTTGTGTTGTTGCATGATTGCAATGATATTATTTGCATGTTTCTTGCTCTGTTTCTGTGCATTCAAATTGTTGTACATGAAAAAGTCAATTGATCTCTATTGCAGCACATTGTGTATATACACACATATGATTTAACAAGTGTTGCGTTCTAATTTTTACATTAATTTCTATGGCATATAAAACATATTAAATTGATGGGCCATAAAAATGATTGAGACATGTTTTCCAATAAACTCAGCACTGGTAATTGTTTTCTTTTACCACATAAATAGACCTATTTTTAGGTCTGCAATAGGCTGATGGTCTGCAATAGGCTGATGTGTGTCTTGTGTCTGAGTCACATAACCTTAAATTAACCTTAAATAAAATAGACACAGAGACAGAACATGACATTACAAAGGAAAGCTATTTACTGAAAAGATCAACATGTTAAAAATGATATGGTGGCTTGAAAGAACAGCAATTAATCAGTGCAAACTAACAATGCACTAAGACAAACACAGAACATGCATTGCGGGTGGAGTCCACCCTCTAGGAGCTAACAACACAAAACTAAGGTTATTATTATTATTATCCTTTATTTATATGGAGCCACAAGTGTTCCACAGCGCCTTACATAGTACAGTATCTAACTCAACCTTTCAGCACAGCAAATCACTTGGTAATGTGTAGGGCTGCCCCCAATGAAGTGGTTCAGACCTCAATAAAGATGAGTGCACCCAAAAAACAGATCAGTTATAGCAAATGTTCTTTGGACCAATTTACCAAAAATGATTGCTGATGATCTTCTATTCTGTCCTGCCAAAGTGAAACTCTGCATACAGAGTCGACGCCTTGCCACAATATAAGTCCCTAAACTAATGTAACTAAACACTTCAAAATCTGGTCAATAAACCGACACATGCCATCCTCAGACAAATGAACTCCATCATCATTTTATCAATGAGCATAGTGATACTGAATAATTGAATGTCTTACCAGTGCACAGCCATTGGCCAAAATTTTTTACAAACAGACAAGTTAACTTTTTTCTTGGCCTCATCCAATGCCACAAAATCACAAACCCTCTGGTCAGTACAATCTAGGCACTTTGTTAAACCAAACAAAAATGCAAGATGGCCAAAATATTATAAAGAGGCAGATATCAATAATAGACACATTTAGGAAGGCCAAAACATTCTGCTGCTAGCAATACTGGGAAAATCTAGGTACTAGAAGTTGTGGCAGAACATCCTGATCCAAAAAATAACAAATTACAATAATCTAGATGTTACAGGAGTAAAATTGAACACCTAAAAATGGGTGGAGGAAAAGATAACTAATATGATTAATAATGCCAAGAAAAATGTTGAAGATTTAATCCATACTGCATGAGTGACAAAGCATAAAAACACAAAAAGAAAATTGATGGTGAGAGGTGGTATATTAAGGTATATTCCTGCAATATATATATATATAAATATATAAATATATATATATATATATATATATAAAAGATATCATCAACCGATAAATTGTCTTACCTTTATGCTCCGGCGTGAGGTAAACTCATCCCATTTGCACCATCACATCTGATAAAATCTCAAATTACCGGGAATGAGAGATCGCCATGCTAAGCCATCCATGCCGATCACCTGTCAAACATAAGAGCAAAGCTCACCGATCAGATTAGCCTCAGATGTCGTCCTTGAACCTCTCTTACTCAAAGCTGGATAATGCACTTGCTTTGCCCTTCTCAACCCCTGGAACATGGCAAGCCTTAAAACCAATGTTACACTGCAATCAGAACAACACTGGTTTATTAAATTACTCACAACTCTCTCTGATTTAGCCTACTGTCAATTAATAGCATGCACAAAACCAATGTTGTTGCACCTAAGTATGATACACCTCACACCAATAGGTCACACACCAGGACCCATCCAGGCAATCTATATAATAATGCAATTAAAGTTTCAAGTAAACAACACCCAAATCCATCTTCATTTCAGCCAACTGGCAGATGAATTGATGTGGCTGTACAACTCCCAACATCCCCCTCTCTAACTTATATCAGAAGAAGTGACCAATTTTTATAAGACGGTATAACATCAGTATAACACAGCATGCAAAGTTAAGCCAACCCAAGATAGAATATGTCTGCTGCAAAATACCTTTACTTGCAGCCAATGCAGCCTCCTAAGTTTACCCACCTTATCCAAAGGCAATCTGCAATATGTAGCTCTCAATGGTATCACTTTTGATACCAAGATAAGACAGTTGTTGAGTATGACCCTCCATTTTATTCTTAGCTACAGAGACTCCCTAGGGGATTAAACAAAACTTGTATGGAGAATAGCATCTGAAAACATCTATGAGAATTAGCAGGGCCCACACAAAGAAAATCATGAAGATAATGAGCTATCCTACAACCTCCTGTCACAGTCTTAACACACCAATGCAGAAAGGTACTAAAACAGAGGTTCCCAAATGCGGTCCACTAGGCTCCCCAATAGTTCAGGTTTTAGAGATATCCATGGTTGAGCACAGTTGGTTAAATCAAATTGACTGAGGTACTAAATTTGTCACCTGCACTCAACCATGGATCTCTCTAAAACCTGGACTGTTGGCGGAACCTTAAAGGACCACATTTGGGAACCTCTGTACTAAATCATTCAAAATAGACACAGGATATTGCACATCCCATAGACAAGCACTTTGTTATGTAATATCTGTCATATAGGTGAAACACCATGAAACACCATAAAACTGAATGCATCAGGGTGTAAAAAAAGCAAACAGAATAGTGCCTCATCATATGACTGATACACTATAAGACAAATGGTAGCGGGATGATGTCATTAACCGATGACCCAGCAGGGTAAGATAAATGTTATGTAAGTTGTTTTCTTTGGGACAACACCTATCGGGGAAAGCACCAAAATCACAAGTGTTGGGGAGCAAAAGGCCCAGCCATGCATCCCAAGCAAAACTTTAGCCAGTGAATTATTTTGTTACTATCACTTGTTTGATTATTATCATGCCTGTAATTGTCTTTTTAGCTCTTCTCCTCATATGGACAGAATCTCTTTCACTTCAGAATATTACCAATTCTCTACTGCTGCTGTTGTACAGTTAGTACAGTGTTATATTATAGCATTTATGCTAGACCAGTGAGGTTTCAAATTATTCTGCAGTATGAAAAATATACAATATCCATTTATTAGTGGTAGGGCACTACGTGCCCTATAGCGCTCCAAATTGCATCTGCAAATGTGAGGGTGACCACAAACAGAAGGGAGTCTCTTATTTCAAATAATGTGGCCCCCTTAGAAGCTGTTGTATGGTGATTACCTGTGAACCCAATATAATATCAGCCAGTGCTACTGAAATAAGCATTTTACATAGATGGTGGAAGGGAGAATTGTGTCCTATCTACTCCACTACTGGCCTGCACATACTGTACAAGCGGGCCTGCTGCTTTGAAAGCCGAGAGTCTCCTCTTTAAAATGATGTGCTCCATTAGTAATTATTGTCACCAGACAATAGCAGCAACAGTAAATAAAATATATAATTTTCCACTTATGGGTGGAGTGGGGATCTAAAGCTTAGATCTCTCCCACCTTCAAATAAAAATAAAAAATGGGTCCTTTTATTTATATCAGTAGCTTGCCTATTTTGAAAAATGGTAGACTTTGTTGGAGTTCGATATTAATCCTACACAAAGTAAGAATTTAAATTGAGACGTGTAAAATTTGCAAAATAAAAATACATGATCATTTTCAAGTGCAGAATTTTTGGTTATAAGTCAACTATTTGCTATTTTAGAAAGGCAGATTCATGTCGAGACAAGGACCACAAAGTATTTGTTTGTGATGTTTATAAAAAAAAAAATCACATTTGCTTTTGTTTTTAACTTTTTTGAAATTTCATTATAAAAAACACTTTTTTTTGGTTTGCAAAGCTTAGCACTTGGTACAAAAACACCCAATAAGTGTAATACAAAATGTCAATACAATTCCAGGAGTGGCAAAAATCGTACAAATAAAAAAACCTTCAAAAGTTAGTCCAATTTTACAAAAATTGTATGCCTAGTCATCTCATGCAGGAATTAGAGCTTCAACAACTACTCTAGGGGGTAAATTTACTAAGAATCAAGAATTGTCGAGATGACGATCTCAGGAGAGTTTAAGCATGATTTTCAACTCGCAAATGGACTAAAGGCAAAGTGAGTTAGAGAGAGGTTTAAAACTCGGGTGAGATAGCAAACTTGAAACTTATCACCATCGGGCAAACTCGGAAGTACTTGTCACCTAAAAGTTACGGCTCGCAAATTTACCAAGAATCAAGATGACAATTTTGGGTGAGATGCCTGCAAACTCTCTGCCAAATTGAAGTTTTAAACACTCCCCCTCCAGAGCTGCGAGTTTGGCTGAAACATACACAAATCATTGTGATTTGTGTATGTTTCTGCCTGTAA
Organism: Taudactylus pleione; assembly: GCA_031769625.1. Lineage (NCBI taxonomy): Eukaryota > Metazoa > Chordata > Amphibia > Anura > Myobatrachidae > Taudactylus > Taudactylus pleione. The sequence continues at coordinate 976,415 of JAUIMM010000390.1, forward strand.
ATAGTTTAAGTAGGGTATATTTTAAAAATAAAATGACATAGGGTCCTCCCCCAAAAGCCTAACCAGCCCCGGACTAGCCAGCAAGTCCTGGTTCTGAAAATTATGGGCAACAAAATGAGTAGGATTCCACAGTAATTTAAGAACCAGCACCAGGTAGCATGGCCAGACGTGGTTTTAAATATAGGGGTAAAAAAAATTATGTGAGGTTCCCCCTATATTTAAAACCAGCTCTGGACCCTTTCTAGTGGGGACTGATGCCACAGCCAGGGGAGCCCTTTCACCGGGCCTCCCAGCTGCAGCATCAGCCCTGACCACTGGTCAGCCCAGGCCAGGGATCCCTGGGGAGTTGTGAACCCCCCCAATAAAGGGGTCCCCCTCTCCAGGGCATCCCTGGCCTATTCTGATAGCCCTGGGCTATCCCTGAAGTCAATGGAGAGCCGTAGGGTAAATAAAGTTTACTTTGTGGTTCCCACCATTTAATTCAAGGAGGAGCCGCTCATTGGCTGGGTCCATGTGGCTCCCAGCCAATGAGCGGCTGCTAATGTTAAGCCACAGGTGATTGGCTCTTGGCCCGGTACTAATAACATGTCATTCCAATGAGCTGTCATTTGCGTACTTTAACAGCATGCTGAAGCGTGTTGTTACAGTGTGTCCATGGGCCTTATTGGATTTCTGTGGAGAACATTGTGGGACAAAGGGTGAGTATTGAATCTTTTTTTCAAGTACTTCCATAGGATACTTTATGGTGACAAGGGGACGTGAACATCTCATACTCGTTTTGTTCCCCATAATTTTAAGAACCAGGACTGGCTGATAAGTCTGGTCCTGGTTAATCTTTAGGGGGGGACCCTATGTCTTTTTTTAATAACATTTAACCCATTTTTAACAGGTCTTAACACACAAGCAGCCAGCACATATATCACTGATATGTGCAGGCTGCTAGCTCGGGAGAGATTTGCAGAGAGAAAACACTGCAATCTCAGGTGAGTAATCTCATCTTCACTTGCAACTCAGGGGAGATATCTCAATCTGCTTCACCAACAGCCAATTCACTTTCAGCTAAACTCACTTCTTACGGAAAATCACCCGAGATTCTGCGATGCATATCGAGATTAAAAAAAATAAACTAAACCATTCTTTGTAAATTTACCTCTAGATCTCACCAAGAAAATCCACAAATCTAAAACACTAAATTGAATAAGGGCTCCTCTTTGTGCATTAAATTCATAAAGTGTCATTGCTAAATAAATATAGTAAAAAAGCGCTTGAGGTGCAAATGCAGTAATTTGTGATGTGTTAAAATACACTAAAGGTGATGTTTTAATAACAGCAATGATGAAAGACTAACAGACAAACACTCAATACATATAACATAAACAAATGTTTATAGCCCTTTCTGTGAATAGTGATATGTCCTGAAATGGGCTTCCCCGTCACTGACGTGGCGATGAGAACAAATTAAAGTAGTCTGACCCTACCTTTCCCTGTAATGGATCCTGCTCCTTGTGGGGCCAGCTAAGTCCGGGCTGCTGCTGCTTGATCAGCTGTCTCCATCTGCCGCTTGTGATAATGACAGCTCGCCAGGGCTGCGTCCTTCTGCAGCGTCCTTCTGCACTGCCTGGTTGCTGACTGCCGCCCTCGTTAGGAGATTCCGATCTTTGCGCTCACTAGATAGTGACGTCAGTGGGGGTCTGTACACCAATGCATTTCATCCCGTAGGACTTTGTCAAGGTGTCTCCATGAAGCATTCCTTCTCCTTTTATCCCTGTTTTGTCCTGGTAATTGGCTGATTGATTGTGTCAATCAAAACCTAGCTTTTCCCGCATACTTGTCTGCCGGGTTTGGGATAAAGGGCTGAGTAATTTACTTATGTGCAAGTGATTATTGTATATGTGTGCAATAAAACTATATACAGTAAATGGGAAGTAGTATGTCATAAAATATTTTATTGTTTAAAATACATGAAAAATAATAAAAATAATGTATTAAAATCACAAATTGCTAGCAATCAAACACTTATACTATGTTATCAGTAGAATGTGTCATAGTGTTTCATTTATTGCTGGATTAAATTTCATTGTTTCTGGATTGTAAAATATATTTAGATGATGCAGTCTATATGTTTATGGTTCTGTTTTCTAAGTATTGGTCCATTGCTTAAATTAAATATGGGTGCATAGAAGGAATACGGGTGAACTATATGTGATTGTGGGCATCATATCTTAAGAAAGGCTCCTAAATCAAAGTCTATGGTAAGTCCTTTATGGTGATACCTTCCGTATGATAGCTTAGGTTTTGTTTAATGTAGAATTTTTTTGTTGTTTGTGTTTAAACAGAAGTCAGAAATTGGTTTCTTTACAAGCCTTACAATTCATACAGTGATTAAATCCTTTTTGTTTCTGTATATGTTCTGGTCTGACTGGAGGTATACAGCTTTCAGTCAGAAGATTTTGTAGGGTTTTTGCTTTCTTGTAAACAATTCTGGGTTTGGTCATAACTATATTTTTCACATCTGGATCTAATTCTAATATGTGCCAATGTTTTATCAGGCTTGTTTCTAAACTCTTGGTGTGGCTGTTGTATTGAGTAATGAAGAAGGTCTTGGGTGGACTCTGTTCTTTTTTGTTATTGTAGGTTAAAAGGTCTTCCCTTCTCAATCTTTCCACTTTCTTGAGGCCATTATCAATGATTTTCTTGGGATAGTCCCTTTCAAGGAATCTTCTTTTAAGGAGTGCGCTCTGTTCTTTGAAAACTTCATCATCCATACAATTTCTTTTGATTCTTTGGAACTGTCCCCCTGGGATGTTGCCAATCCATTTAGGATTGTGATTACTGGAGGACAGGAGGTAATTGTTGCAGTCAACCTTCTTGAAAAATGTCCGAGTCTGTAACATATTGCTCTCTATATAGATTTCCAGATCCAAAAACTGAATGGTGTCTTTGCTGAAACTGTGAGTAAATTCCAGGTTTAGTGAGTTATTGTTGATTTGAGTCAGAAATTGTGTAAGTATTGATTCTTCTCATCCCAAAAAAAGATGACATCATCTATATATCTTCTCCAATTTATCAGATGTTCTTGAAATGGGTTGTTGTTCCATATGAATTCGCCTTCCCATTTAGCGACAAATAAATTTGTGTAACTGGGTGCAAAATGACTGCCCATTGCAGTCCCAATCACTTGTTAAAAAAAATTGGACTTGGTACCAAAAGTAATTATGATCCAATATTAATTCAATACTGCTCATAATAAAGTTTATTTGTTGGTTGGGGAGTTTGGACATGCAGTTTAGGTAATGATGTGTGTGTGCACACCCATCCGCATGGCGGATACACGTGTACCAGGATTTGACAGGATGTAGGATTCCTTCCATGTGATTTTGATTAGTTGTTGAAGTATGGATGTAGCATCTTTAATGTAACTCCTTTGTTGTATTACCAATGGTTGCAGAGAAATGTCCACGTATCCTGAAAGATTCGAGGTCAGGGATTGTTTTCCTGACACTATGGGTCTTCCATTGTGGATTGAGGTGGTCCTTGTGTAGTTTAGGAAGTTGGTACAACACTGGTGTTCTAGGTGTGCTGAAGTTCACGAATTCATATTCCTTTTTGTTTATATACCTAAATCTAGACCTTATTTTAGATGTTCCTACAGTTCTTTCTTGTATAGTTCCAAAGGATCTTTTTCAAGTTTCTTTAAAAGTTCTTCAGTTTCTATTAGGTATTTGGTTCTGTCCATAATCACCAATCATCCACCCTTGTCTGCTGTTTTAATGCTGATCTCTTTAATGTTCATAAGTTCTTGTAAGGCTTGAATTTCTTACTTGTTTATATTAATTTTGATGTTTGGTTTATCTGGAATGTTCTCTATGTCTTTTTACACAATATTTTGGAAGGTTTCAAGGACTGAGCCCTTCATAAAGCTGGGGAAAAAATTGCTTGTAGGATTCAAATCTGTATGTTTGATATTCTGCTCCTTATTTCCTTGTTCCATAGTATTCCTTGTGATGGGAATATTTTGAAAATATTTTTTAAGGCAAATTTTTCTCATAAATTTGTGCAGATCAAAATACATTTCGAATTTATTCAGTAAAGACTGTGGTGCAAGTTTCAATCCTTTTTTTTAAAAAGGTTTTGTTGGTCATTAGAAAGCAATGTGGAGTTCAGATTGAAAATTCCCCCTGGATTGATATCTGTTGTGGAGATAGTCTTGCTTGTCATGATATTAGATGATTTCTTCTTTATTAGCCCTCCTCCTCTCCTCCCTCTTCTATTATGTTTTTTTGTTGTTTCTTGATTTGAGGGTTCGTGTCCGAATTGTCCATATTTTCCAGAAGCTCTAAAAAATCTTCTGTTGAATTCCTTCTGGATGTTATCTTTAAACTGGTGCAGTCTGAATTGGTTCCTTGTGAATTGAATTGTGTGATTCTCTGTTTTAACTGAAATGCTTCTTGTTAATTTTGTTTGATCTCTTCTTTTCTTCCTGTTTCAAAAGAGTTATGGGCAGATTGAGATCTGTAGGTCCTTTGGTGACTGTAGTTCCTTTGGTGACTGTAATGTAACCTAATCCCCAGAGGTTTGCAACTCAAAAAAAACCCTACGTTCATCCCAATAAGCAATGACTTCCACAGAGAATGGAACAAAATACTAAATGAGACTTCTGCCAGTCTCTTCAAATTAATTATTAAAGATAGAAGGAAATCATTAGAGGACATACAGGAACAAACTAAGAAGTATGAACAGGAGTGCATTCCAGTTAAAAACATGGAAGACTACAAAAAACTAATCCAGTTCACCAACACTAAGATCGACGAAATTGAAGACATAAAGGAGGAAAAAGAAGGAAATTTTGGAGAGACCTGGAGGACAAGAAATCTTATGACCCAAGCATCTGCAAAACCAAACAATACTTGGAAAAAAAGAAACACCTGAAAGAAGAACAACCAAAACAAAGACAACAAGATAGGAAAGTGCAGACTAACCATTTACTCAAAACCCCTATTGAACAACCCAAAGGCAGAACTTATTTACCATACAATAAGAACAATTTCAGCTATAGAAACAGCAATCAACATAACAATTACCAAAGGACTTACAGATTTCAATTTGCCCATAACTCTTTTGAAACAGGAAGAAGATTTTTTAGAGCTTCTGGAAAATATGGACAATTCAGACACGAACCCTCAAATCAAGAAACAACAAAAAACATAATAGAAGAGGGAGGAGAGGAGGAGGGCTAACAAAGAAGAAATCATCTAACATAATGACAAGCGAGACCATCTCCACAACAGATATCAATCCAGGGGGAATTTTCAATCTGAGCTCCACATTGCTTTCTAATGACCAACAGAACCTTTTAAAAAAAAGGATTGAAATTTGCACCACAGTATTTACTGAATAAATTCAAAATGTATATTGACCTGCACAAATTTATGAGAAAAATTTGCCTTAAAAAATATTTTCAAAAAAATCCCATCACAAGGAATACTATGGAACAAGGAAATAAGGAGCAGAATATCAAACATACAGATTTGAAACCTACAAGCAATTTCTCCCCAGCTTTATGAAGGGATCAGTTCTAGAAACCTTCCAAAAATTAGTGGAAAAAGACATAGAGAACATTCCGGATAAACCAAACATCAAAAGGAATATAAACAAGTAAGAAATTCTAACCTTACAATAACTAAAGAACAATAAAGAGTGCATCATTAAAACAGCAGGCAAGGACAGAGGATTGGTGATTATGGACAAAAGCAAATACCTAATAGAAACTGAAAAACTTTTATCAGAACACACAACGTACAAGAAACTTGAAAAAGATCCTTTGGAACTATACAAGAAAGAACTGTAGGAACATCTAAAAGAAGGTCTAGATTTTGGTATCTTAAACAAAAAGGAATATGAATTCTTGAACTTCAGCACACCTAGAACACCAGTGTTTTACCAACTTTCTAAACTACACAAGGACCCCCTCAATCCACAGGGAAAACCGATAGTGTCAGACATACAATCCCTGACCTCGAACCTTTCAAGATACGTGGATATTTTTCTGCAACCATTGGTAATACAACAAAGGAGTTACATTATAGATACTACATCCATACTTCAACAACTCAGCAAAATCACATGGAAGGAATCCTACATCCTGGTCACCTGTGATGTCAAATCCTTGTACACGTGTATCCGCCATGCGGATGGGTGTGCACACACATATCATTACCTGATCTGCATGTCCAAACTCCCCAACCAACAAATAAACTTTATTATGAGCAGTATTGAATTCATATTGGATCATAATAATTTTTGGTACCAGGACCAATTTTTTTAAACAAGTGACTGGGACTGCAATGGGCAGTCATTTTGCACCCAGTTATGCAAATGTATTTGTTGCTAAATGGGAGGGCAAATTCATATGGAACAACAACCCATTTCAAGAACATCTGATAAATTGGAGAAGATATATATATGATGTCATCTTTATTTGGGATGGAGAAGAATCAATACTTACACAATTTCTGACTCACATCAACAATAACTCACTAAACCTGGAATTTACTCACAGTTTCAGCAAAGACACCATTCAATTTTTGGACCTGGAAATCTATAGAGAACAATATGTTACAGAATCTGACATTTTTCAAGAAGGTTGACTGCAACAATTACCTCCTGTCCTCCAGTAATCACCATCCTAAATGGATTGGCAACATCCCAGGGGGACAGTTCCAAAGAATCAAAAGAAATTGTACGGATAACTAAGTTTTCAAACAACAGAGCGCACTCCTTAAAAGTAGATTCCTTGAAAGGGGCTATCCCGAGAAAATCATTGATAATGGCCTTAAGAAAGTGGAAAGATTGAGAAGGGAAGACTTTTTAACCTACAAGAACAAAAAAGAACAGAGTCCACCCAAGACCCTCTTCATTACTCAATACAACAGCCACACCGAGAGTTTAGAAACAAGCCTGAAAAAACATTGGCACATATTAGAACTAGATCCGGATGTGAAATATATAGTTACGACCAAACCCAGAATTGTTTACAAGAAAGCAAAAATCCTACAAAATCTAATGACTGAAAGCTGTATACCTCAAGTCAGACCGGAACATATACTGAAACAAAAATGATTTAATCCCTGTTTGAATTCTAAGGCTTGTAAAGAAACAGACAAGAATTCTACAAACCAATTTCTGACTTCAAACACAAACAACAAAAAATTCTACATTAAACAGAACCTAAGCTGTCATACAGAAGGTGTGGTTTACCCACTGGAGTGTCCGTGTGACCTCTAATATGTAAGCCGCACGATAAGAAAAGTGAAAACAAGAATTGGGGAACATGAATATAACATACAGAAAGGTCTAACCACCCACAGTGTTTCTAACCACTTTTTGACCAACCACCAAAAGAATCCAATATGTATGAAATTTATGGCAATTAGAAGGATAGAAAGGGATTGGAGAGGAGGTCAATACATAGAAAAAATCTCAAGATCAGAAACGGAGTGGATCTACAAAATTGGAAGCCTACACCCTAAAGGACTTAACATAGACTTTGATTTAGGAGCCTTCCTTAAGATATGATGCCCACAATCACATATAGATCACCCGTAGCTAGGCACCCATATTTCATTTAAGCAATGGACCAATACTTAGAAAACAGAACCATAAATACATAGACTGTATCATCTAAATATGTTACAATCCAGAAACAATGAAATTTAATCCAGCAATAAATGAAACACTATGACACATTCTACTGATAACATATTATAAGTGTTTGATTGCTAGCAATTTGTGATTTTAATACATTATTTTTATTATTTTTCATTTATTTTAAATAAAATATTTTATGACACGCTACTTCCCATTTATATAGTTTTATTACATAGCTATAGAATAATCACTTGCACATAAGTAAATTACTCAGCCCTTTATCCCAAACTCGGCAGACAAGTTTGCGGGAAAAACTAGATTTTGATTGACACAATCAATCAGCCAATTACCAAGACAATACAGGTATAAAAGGAGGAGTGCTTTATGGAGACACCTTGACAAAGTCCTACAGGATGAAACGCGTTGGTATACAGACCCCCACTGACGTCACTATCTAGTGAGCGCGAAGATCGGAATCTCCTAACGAGGGCGGCAGTCAGCAACCAGGCAGTGCAGAAGGACGCTGCAGAAGGACGCAGCCCTTGCGAGCTGTCATTATCACAAGCGGCAGATGGAGACAGCTGATCAAGCAGCAACAGCCCGGACTTAGCCGGCCCCACAAGAAGCAGGATCCATTACAGGTAGGGTCAGACTACTTTAACTTGTTCTCATCGCCACGTCAGTGACGGGGAAGCCCATTTCAGGACATATCACTATTCACAGAAAGCGCTGTAAGCATTTGTTTATGTTATATGTATTGAGTGTTTGTCCATTAGTCTTTCATCATTGCTGTTATTAAAACATCATCTTTAGTGTATTTTTACACAACACAAATTACTTCATTTGCACCTCAAGCGCTTTTTTACTATATTTTTTAACCTCTTATTGGCCAGTTCTCTGACCATAAAAAGAAAGCTGTTACACCATTGTATTGGGAGCGCATGATCTTTATTACATAAAGTGTCATTGCGGTTTTTTATAAATCATATCACAGGTGGTGTTTTCATTTATTGCACTAGTAGTAGCCCTTTTAAAATTTTCATTCTATATATACAGTATGTGTGTGTATTGCAGTTTTATGGGTGTACTGTACTTAATTTTATGCTGTTACCATTTAAATATATTCTTGTGAAAATCTCTATGCATTCAAAAAAAGGTAAGTATGATCATTTCACATTTGGGGTGATCTTTTGCATGTTTCATTGGCAGAATAAGTCCCTACCTATTGCCAGCCATACTGTCAGGTTGTGGCCTAGTATTAGCTGTTACTTACCTCAGCGCTGGCTTCCCCTTATCTCTAGAATGGTCAGAAAACAGGTGCGCAGCGAGTGACGAGCTGAGGATTATACCTGGGTCCGCTAGGACATCCATGAGCTCACTCTGTGATGTGGTTTCTGCGGTTACCATCATGGACGCAGCCATGATAGTCTGTTTTCACCTGACTATCCCTTTACCCAATGGTAGTATTGTGTACTGCCTTCTGAGTACAATCTATTAAGAGTCATCTTCTGTGCTAGCTCTGCTGCTGAATCCTCAGTGTTTGTACTCAGTTCATCTTGTGATACCATTCTCCTGTGCTGCATCTGAGGTCCCAGTGTGTGCACTGAAGGCCTGATTTTGTAAGGATCATAATTGCAAAGCTGCACACAGGCAGCTTTGCTATTGCGATCCTTGCAGATATGGTAATGCAGCAGGAGGCAACCAAGCTGCACTGTCCAACACAGCATCGGTTAATCTGCGTACCATCGGCTGGCTGTGGTGACCCATTGGGTCCCACAGCCAGCCACTGCATTTTATAGGAAGAGGCCAGGAAATATCCGTCACCCGACGGAGATCCTGGCCTCTTCCCTCCTCCCCAATGGCGGCGAAAAACGCCTCCGTTTCAGGTAATGGAGGCTGTTGCCGCCCTAAAATTGCAGTAGACTGTCAATCACTGACAGTCTGCTGCCAGTTTGCAAGTGTTCTCACAGAACCATTCTGCACATGCACAAAACATGTTTGGCACCTGCGCTGATTCCCAAACTAGCGTGCACTGCTGAATCAGGCCCTGAGTTCATCATTCAAGTACCATCTTGTGATACCATTCTCCTGTGTTTTTTTGCTGAGTCTAAAGCCACAGTGTGTGTAATTAGTACATTATCCAAGTACCCGCTCATTATACCATCTCCTGTGACTGAAACCACTAAGTGTGTTCTCTATACATCACTTCAGTACAATCCTCCTATATCTTTCTCCTGTGTTTGTGCTGTGATAGTGTTCTTCCTTTTTTCCCCACTTGTGCCAGATACCTGACCAAAGGGACGCAACCTGACTACTGGGTGCAACTTAAGCCCAAATCCCGCTTTGAGGGATCACTGGTGAACACCTCCCAGTAAGTTAGACTCCGCGCCTCTGGTCAGGTCTAGCCAACATTTGGTACTGGTGGATGAGGAAGACAATAATCCAGGCCCCTCGCCTCCTATACTCTCCTCAATCTGGGTCCACATCTTCTACTCTTGTGGCGGAAAATCATTTTAGCCAGAGTGTGACACATACCTCAACCATATCACACAGCAAAATCAATTGACCAACAAAAATTCATAGATTATAAATTCAGCAAAATAATTATTGGTAGAATTATATTTCATGATTCTTTCCTTTCTGTTTCTTAATATAATTGTGTTTCAGATACTACTTTAGTAATATAATTTTCTTCTAAGACATTTTATAAAGAATTATAGAGAATTTTCACGATTTTCCTTGTTATTTTCCTGTCAATAAAGCTGTCAATTGTTTATTACACCATTGTCCTCTATATTGTTTATTCACTAACTGTATTGCTTATTGTATTTCCCAGTTGCATTGTAATTCATGCCAACAAGCAGGAGCAAGCTAATTTATGAATCCTCTCTGGATCTTGCCGATGCTTAGTCTAAGGATTAGCAGAATTTACAAATTCATCCTTTTCCTTGAGTACACCAATGGTTATAATGAAAACAAAGGAAAACATTAAAAAAAATCAATTTTAATGGTTCAACTCAGAGGACTTTTATCAGTTTTTAACATGTTACTTAAAAATGAAGTTACAATATGTGCCAGACAGTGACTTACAATGTATTAAAACTGAAATGGATTACATTTGCATATAAGAAGTATTGGAAGAATGGCATTCCTAATTTCACACAATGTTGCATATAAAACTGACCCACATGATAACAGAACTTACAACACTTCAAAAATCTATTGTTTCATTGAAATATTATCCTAGAAACAGAAAATGAGGCAATCAATCTAATGGCTCTCAATTATGGTCAAGCAAATGAATCATTCAAGATGTCTTATGGAAATCAATATAGATAAACATTTCCTCTGCCACATAACTGACAGCTGTTTCTTTCATAGTGTATGAATGTAACTTTAATAATTGTGCTGCAATTTAAAAAGTTGTTTCTAAATATGAATAGAGAATAAGGGAATATTATAGTCAAAATCGGCCCCCACCATTTTAGTTCACAATGTCCGGAGTGGACATTCTAGTATAATTCAGATATCATTTAGTGCTTGGCCTTTTTAGATGAGGAACATTGTAAATATAGATTATGCTCATTGCCAGCAGGATGTATTGGTCTGACATAAATACAGTAGCATAAGACCCTTACTTGACTTAGTTGAAATCATAAAGTGTAGAAGTTAATGCTTTCAGTGGACCAAAACGTGTTTTAAAGTCCCAAACAATATATGGGGCAACTATTCATAAAAACATAAAACACTGCTGTGTCATATAGACATACTGTACCAGATATGTAATGTCTCACCTGAGTGAGAACTGCCATATAATATTGCTTAAAGTGAGAGGTACTATCCTCATATACACATAGCAAAGAAAATGCTCTGATTAAGAAGATAATATTGCAGTGCAGATTAATGCCTTCTAAAGTATGTTTGCGTCATTTTTAATGTTTCTTATAAACATATATCTTTGCTTATGAAAGCGGTCATCTAAATAATGCTGACAGTCTTGAGAATGGTCATAGAAATTATTCACTATGTCTGGGTGGTAGCATTTAAAAATAAAAAGACGCTTTTATTCAAGTCTACAAGGAGAGTGCCCATATTGACATTATATATATATATATGTGTGTATATATATATATATATATATGTATATACAATATATATATCTTTTTTTCAAATATGGCATGCCTCACTGTGCCCAAAAGTGCACCCAGAACCAGCATTCATAGCAATCATAGCCACGATAGGCTGGGTCGGTGACACTATAACAGGAAAACACACAAAGTGGTGCCCCCTATTATAATGTAACTAACCTTAGCTTGTTCAGTATGAGGCTGAAGTACCAAAGGGGATGGGGCACATAAGAACTGTTGAAGATGTAGAGCACTACATATTACTCCTCCAGGGAGGCTTCATTCTCTGTACCAAGATGACCACTGAGACTACTACTGCTCATGTAGAGTGCCAATTTGGATGGGAAGTAGTTATATGACCTGCGCAAGCTAAGGACTTAGGACAGGCACCAAGATACCGACGCCTGTCATAATCCTGACGCCAGAAAGTAGAACGATGCGTGCCCAATCGAGATAAGTTCAGGTGCCTGTTCCACGAGGGGGGAGAGTTTGGTTTAGGGCACCCCAGGGGGACTTAAGGTTAGGCACCCCCCCGGGAAGTTTAGGGTTAGGCTAGGGGAAGGGGGGGTTAGGGTTAGCCACTAGGGCGGGTTAGGGTTAGGCACCCCTAAAGGCGGGTTAGGGGGGAGAGGAGAGGGTTAGACTGACTTACCTGCACGGTTGGCATTCTGTACTGCCGCGCTCTCCCTGTCGGTATTTGAACCGCCGGTAAAACAATCCCATTCCAATTTTTCTTACTGATTAAGAGCACTACAGTGGGAGATCTTGAGAGATTATCTGCAATATCTGTTCTTTCTAGGAATCCTGTACAGGTACCTGCATACACTCACTGGCAGGCGAGCTATATGACACCCTGCTCCATTCAAACTCTGCTCCTTTTGCAGGGATTTGTGGTTAAGTCTAGTGTGGGTCTAAGAATGCATGCAAGAGTATTTGGTTGTGCCAATTCCACCTGTTTGCATTTATCATATGTGTGTGTATACTCTGATACACTTGCTGTCTATTTTGAGCTCCAGGGTTATTGCAATATATTCTGTGTATCTCCTTGCTTGCTATGTACTGTTCCCACAGTGCCACCACATTTGTTTCTCTTATTGCATGCTACCTGCTGTCTCCACAGTGCCAGCTTATACGTGTATCACATTACGCACTTCATGCTGTCCAAACAGTACCAACACCTCTGTATACCCTATAGCACGTTACACACTGTTCAACCAGTGCCAACACTTTCATGTACCTTATTGCATTCTACATGCTGCACAAAATATGCCATCACACTGGTGCACCTTGTTGCACTCTATGTATTGCTCAACCAGGACCAGCACCTCCAAGTACCATTTTGCTTGCTAAGCACTGTACAAAAAGTGCCAACACATTCATGTACATTGTGTCACATTACCAAAACCCCACATTTTGTGTACTCAGTAGTACCTTCAGTATTTGTGTCTACTCTGTTAAACATCTCAGGATATTCCTTGGCTACCACCATTCAGAGTATTGCAGCTATATCTCTTTCAGTGTATTCCTCCATAGAAGCAAAATTACCTTACTAGTGGGTGTTGGTGTAATATTTAGAGATGTGCAAGGACCTCGTGTTTTGGTTTTGGCAAAACCACCCTCAAAGGTTTCAGTTTTATTTATGGTTTTGGCAAAACCATTCTCAAGTGTTTTGATTCTGTTTTGGTTTTGGGTTTGGATTTCTTTAATATTGATAAAAGCAGCTAAAATCATGATATTTGGGCCTGTTTGTGTTGCTACAGTGTTAATAACATTAATTTCCAGTCTTTTTCAGTTAATTTTGACCACCTCACAGCTCACACATATAGGCCAAAGACTGCAGTGAGCTGGATGTCTAATCTAAGTGACAAAGCTGTTTAAAAAAGAATATAGCAATCTACAAATCACATTGGCACTGCAATGGCAGACAGGATGGCAGTTTAATATAACCTATAGTATATAATGCTATAGAATGTTTCCATTAATCAAGAACTAGATTAGAGGACTGAGGCCAACACAGGTAAAGGGAGGTGGAGTATTTAGTGGTAGCCAGGTAAAGGATTGATTAATTAATTACAGTACTAATATAAAAAAACACAATTCGGAAACATGGAAAACACTATATAAAAAACGAGCTTCCAAAATCCCAATGAGCTTTCTAAAGTGGAAACTGAATCAAAACAGCAATTTACAGGCTCGGGTTTAAAGGCACAGTAACAGCCTAGTCGGAGTCAATAATTATTAATTATAAGATTATATGATTTGATGATACTACTCTGTATTTGTGGAGAATCTGAATGAAATGGGGCCTATACACCTATAAACGAAGCTGGTGATGGATGGCATTTGAAGATACAATAGAATATGAATACCCCATTAAAGTACAGTAATATACACTGCATGTCAAACACACACAATCTTGGCAAAGCCCATAATGAAATGTGGTGCACAATATAATTGTCCTTGGGCCCTCCCACTCATCTTTATGTTGTACAGTATATTGAAAAGGACATGCACAGTTTATCAAACCAAGCACTTCAGCGACAGGGACTGCCACTTTTGTGGCTGAAATTCTTGGTTTGTTTGGGCCCCCAAAAACCAAGCTACCAATAGGCTTATGGTGGCTAACAGTGTTGAAAGTCTTCATCACAGTTGGAAAATATCATTCTCATTCTCATGATCATCAGTGTTAATATCATCATCACACAATATTAGCTTATCCCCACTGGAATCCACTATTACAAAAGTCTCTGTACTTTGTTGCAATTGGCAACAAAGTTCATCCTTATAGAATTTGTAGTTCATTTTAATGAACATCACATTTTTTTTAAGTACAGTAGCCTCCTATGCTAATTGCTCACAATCTTCCCAGCTGGGCTAAACTCTATATCTGAGTACACACTAGAGGATAGGCAGCTTAAGCAAATCAAAGCTAGTTTGTACAAAGGGCTCCAGATTGCCTTCTTTTCTTCCCAGTCTTCAATGGGACTGTGTGACATGCTAATTTGTACAGCATCATTAAAATAATTATCCGCCATTCTATTAATGCTTACATGTCAGATTAAGTTATAGTAGAATTGTAAATAATTGTGGGAAAGTATTTCAAGCCTGACCAGATGTCATAATGTTGTTTCACTCTGGTGAGCAAAGGTAACTCATCCTCATCCCCAGTGGGTCTCTTGGAAAGCAGCATTTGCAGAAAAATCTGAAGTAGGAAATGTCATTGTGTCTTGTGCCACTTAAACTGACAACTTGCTCACAAGGAGCTCTTTGCATCTCTTAATATCTGTGCCAGGCAAAAAGAACTACATTTCATATGACTTAATCCTACAGAAGGATCAAACATGGTTGCCAAAATGCAGTGATCCAATTTCAAGATGTTGCAAACACATTAGTCCTGGTTAATGGGGGCATTTCTAGAGAGGAGGGGGCCCGTGTGCAGCCTCCATCAGAGGTCCCCTCCTCTCAGTCTGGCAGTCAGCAGCGCACTGAGAGCAGTGCTACCAGTGCTGCACTGATAGACTCTGGGCACTAAAGTGTGCCTAGAGTCTATAGTGCATGCACAGGTTATGGGAAAATGATGGAGGTGGCCATTTTCCCTGTACTGCGCACATGCAAAATGATGGTAAAATGGCCACAGCGCCCATTTTCCAGACATTATACAGCACTGACACTGGCGCCGATGTGGGACTCTGGAGAGGTAAGTATAATATGTGTGCAAGGTGTGCAGTGCAGGCCCCCTCTGGACCCAGGGGTCTGTGTGAACTACACACCCTCCACCCATTATAAATATGCCCCTGCTGGTTAAGCAAATAAATAACTTGATCTACAAGTCCAACATACATAGCGGAACTGCTTCATTTCATCTCCTCCTTCAGCTTCTCTAGCTACTTTTCCAGTAATTCAATTAAGGGAATCACCTAACTCATGCTGGCAGTCTCTGATCTCACTTCATTGGTTACTATTTGAAATGGTTTCATTAGCTTGCATAAAACAGAGTATTCTCCATTGTGCTGGACTGAGGTACAATCCCCCAAGTCCCTATGTCATGGCTTGATGTGCATGTTTGGATGTTGCTGTTCTTCCAGTTGCTGAAGCATGTAAATGGTGGAATTCTACCTGGTTACTACCTCTTGCTTCAGTTGGTGGCATGGCAAATTATACTGTTGTTCCAGCTGCTGCAATCTTCTTCATGCATTTACTGTATGCCAAAAATGTCCAGAAGATTTTCAGGCCTCGGAAATCATGTCCTGGACGCATGTGTCATTTGTTAATTCTTAACCACCAAGTATATTGTGTGAGCAAAACATGGTATATGTTCAAATTCACCCGCTTGTAATGCTCTCACAATGTTACTTTAATCTTAAGGAGAGTCAGTTATTTTGCTATTGACACCAGTATTGCCTCTTAGTGAAGCTGGTTATACAGAGAGTAGCCTGCCTGTAAATAAACTGACATTGTGGGCTGTCACATTTATGTAATCTTTAGTTTGA
The DNA here is from genome assembly GCA_031769625.1 of Taudactylus pleione. Lineage (NCBI taxonomy): Eukaryota > Metazoa > Chordata > Amphibia > Anura > Myobatrachidae > Taudactylus > Taudactylus pleione. The sequence continues at coordinate 992,679 of JAUIMM010000390.1, forward strand.
CCAGTTTCACTGTCCACATATCTGTAGTTAAGTGGCATTTTCTAGGCCAAGAATAAGTTTTCTTTTAACATCCTGGTACAGATGAGGAATTGCGGTTCTGGTAAAATAAAATGGAGATGGAATTTGGTAGCAGGGAAACAGGACCTCAACTAACTCTCTAAAACCATATGCATCGATGGCAGGTGCAGAATTAATGCTAACATCATGGTTTCAGTGATTGGCTGCGTAACAGGATGGAGGCTGTCATACTTGGTTCCTCTTGCAAGTGCTTGTTTCACAGTCAATTGTTATTTTAAAATCTAGTTTTCTTGGTCTCCTTCTGTTACAAAGATCCACCCCCAGCAGCAGCAACTGTCCTAGCTCACAAGGATTCTTCTTGGGAATACTGGTTAGGGCAGCACAGACAGTGTAATGGGTAGCATTACTGCCTCACAGCACTGAGGTCCTGGGTTCGGTTCCCACCACGACCCTACCTGTGTGGAGTTTGTATATTCTCCCTGTGCTTGCGTGGGTTTCCTCCAGGTACTCTGGTTTCCTCCCACACTCCAAAAATATACTGGTAGGTTAATTGGCTCCCAACACAAAAATGAACCCTAGTGTGTATGTGTGTGGGGATGTGGTAGGGAATATAGATTGTAAGCTCCACTGGGGCAGGGACTGAAGTGAATGGACAAATATTATCTGTAAAGCGCTGTGGAATATGTGTGCGCTATATAAATAAATACATAGTGGAGCAAATTAGCAAACTGATGCAGAAGGACTACCTCCGATCATTAATGAGGTGGTTGATGATGAAGGTGTTGGTGATGGAGATTGCATGTGCTGGGATCTATCCATACTGCTGGCAGCTAATGCTGGACTGCTTCTTTTTAATTTACAGGATTTTTCAGATTTTAAAATTTAGCATTACCTCCTCCCTGCAAATGATATAACAGGGAGAAGATGCCTTGATGGTTTATGTCCTTACCTGTACTTACTTTTTCCTCACAAAAGGTACAGATGGCTTTAAAAATATTGTCAGGATTTGAGAAAATATTATTTTAATAATAGATTTGACACAACAACATCCGTTTCCTGAATTATATCAACTTCTTCTTGCCCAATACATTCATAATCAACATCATCATTAGTATAAGATACACAAAACCCCCCTCATCCTGTTGCACTTTCATAGTAGCAACCTCATTTACTATGTCATCATTATTACTTTCACTACTACTCATCCTCCCATTTGCAGAGGGTGCAGAAATGGTGGAAACAGGTTTTGCTATAATTACATTGACACACTCACACATAGCACTCATGGACACCATTTGACTCTCTTCGGAAATCTGTGAAGTTTGTGATCACACAGTTTGTTCTTCAGCCTTTGTGTTAATTTTGAGCACCGATTTGCCTGTTTTAAAGGTGACACCTCTAGACTCAAAGCTAGAAGATGATTATCACAAGCTGCTGCTGCGCCTTGTCTGACAATGGTGTTTAGGGTAGTTTTCTCAGGCTCGTTGCTAGGAGACAAGAATACTGGGCTGCTGCTCCACGAGGTCTTCCTACCTAACTGCTCTGTCACCGCCTCCCTGCACTGATTGGATCTCCTTTCTTTTTTACCCTTTTTTACTGCTCTGGTTTGTTTGTGAATTCCAGTTTTAGTGAGAAGTTAATCCTCCTGTGTGTTCCAGCTTCTCATGTTCAGCATCTGTGTGCTACCTGCAAGTTACATCTAAGCAGTTGCTGCCACTTCCCAGCATATGTGTGATTTACCTGCAAGTCACATCAGAACAGTACCTGCCACACCTCTTCTGTGTATTCCATGCAAGTACAGTATAGCAGTGTCAGCTGCACCTCAGTTCTATGTGAACTTTTTGTTTATTCTTTCCAGCAGACTTAGCATCTTCTCTGTGTCTGTGTGGCCAATCAGCTAAATAACCCCCAGCTGTCTGCACTGCAATACAGTGTTTATGTGCACTATCAACTATTTACAACTCCTCAGTTTCAGTTGCAATTCATTGTCTGTATATACAAGCAAGCAATAAACATTTACAGCAGTTTCTGACATACTTCAGTGCATTCCAGCTGTCTAAGCTGCAACTAGCCAAGTGCATTGCAGCTCTCAAGGCTGCAATCCGCCAAGTGCATATCAGATCTCAAGGCTGCAACTAGCCAAGTGCATACCAGCCCTCAAGACTGTAACTAGCCAAGTGCATACCAGCTATCAAGGCTGCAACAAGCCAAGTGCATACCAGCTCTCAAGGCTGCAACCTGCACAGCACATTTCAGCCCTCAAGGTTGCAACTAGCCAAGTGCATATCAGCTCTCAAGGCTGCAGCCTGCCAATGACTACCCTGTCTTCAAGACTGCAACCAGTCAAGTACATATCAGCTCTCAAGGTTACATTTCAGTTAGGAGCCTTCATATGCTCACAACTTCTTATCAATCGACTCCTTAACAATTGACTCTTTAAGGAACTTTTACCAATTGACTCTTCATCAATGGACTCACCTAAGCTTCATAATCAATCAACTCACTATAGTATATTGAGTTTCATATTCCTGGCAATGGTATCATTGTGAATCTTCCCAGAGATTCATAACAATGAAACACGCAAGGTTACAGAAGATGCCTGACTGTGTTTGACCCCAGCTTCCACAATAGGCATTCTACGGCATGCAACAAAAGTAGCAGGACCACCACTCACAAAGAAAGATCATAGTATAAGCCTTTACTTTCCACTGTGTGTGGTTGAATAAGTACTGTGACTGGCAGCAGCTGCAGCATTAGTACTGTGTTGCTCCTGCAATTCAATTGACTGATCTGTGATTGGTTTTATTTTTTACACCATGGGGTAAAATTATTAAACTGAGAGTTTTTAGAAGAGAGTTTTAAAAGTGATGTTGCCCATAGCAACCAATCAGATTCTACTTAACATTTCACTAGCACCTTCTAGAAGATAATAGCTAGAATCTGATTGGATTCTATGGGCAAAATCACTTTTAAAACTCTCTTCTAAAAACTCTCACTTTAGTAAATTTACCCCCAGGACTGGAGTAAAGCTAATGTTGTTCAACTTAACTGCCACCACACCAAGTGAACTGTACAACAATGAGCTGGAAAAAAGGAGCAACTGTTACCTTTGTCATGCAGTGTTATTAAATGACTGGGGATATTTTTTGTTTACATGAGCAAAAAAAAATTTTTTTTCCACTTATGATTTTTGGGGTGGATATGATGAAGGGATACCACCACACACAGTAACTGTCACTGGAAAACACACTATGCAATTTTTTAAAATTCCTTTATAAAACGCTGGAAATTGTTTTCACGCACCAGGGAAATAACAGATCCTCTTTGCAAGAATTGTTTTGAGGTGCAGATAATGGAGGGATACCACTGCATACAGTTAAACAATAATACACTCTTCTTAAAATATACAATATTTTTTAATTGATGGCAGAATTTTTTTTACACAACAGGAAAAAAAAAAAAAAAATATATATATATATATATATATATATATTTTTTTTTTTTTTTATAACAGGAAACCACTCAAAAGAGGTCAGCTCAGGCACAACATTTTTTTTAACAGATAATCTTGAAATAAACACTATCTCTGCCATCATACACAAGTGACAAGCAATATACTGCAGATTCTATTGAGAAAAAATGATGATTCACTTTAACAAACAGGAGCTTATTTTATTTCTTTTGCAGCACCACACACAGTACAGTAGCATGTTTGCTTGCAGAGTGTGAGTGTGCAGTGTGTGTGACAAAAACAAACACGTACACTATATGATAATGATGTCTGCAGTCACTCTTCCCAGACACCTACTCCATCTACCTGATACTATTATAACACTTTTTCCTACACTCTGTCCTGATGGCGGGATAATGGTGTTTTTTCTTATTTGCAGAGCTACAGACCAGAGACGCACACCATCTCCCTCAGCTCTCCAGTGTGAAATGGCTCCCAATCATGCAGAAGGTACTTTTATATGCAATACAACACACGCAAGTTCTGAATCCAGGAAAATTAAGCTATGCCTCGTTCTGGGTTCCGGCCTTGACAGGAAGTCCTGATCCACTCTGAACCTCTAAGTTCGGGTGTGATTTCTTAAAAAAAAAATGCTCATCTGTAGTAATAATTATTAATGGTAGAAATGTTAGAATTATTTTTCCTCTGGGGCTCTTGCTTCCTGCTCTTTGTTGTACAATGTATTTCCATACTGTTTCAGAATATTTCATTTGATATAAATTTTACTTTTTATTAAGTCAGCATTATGTTGAAATCTGCAAGGTCTTTTGTTTGTGTATCTCATGAAAGATTTAGCAAGGGCGCAGTTTCAAACAGTTATTTGCAGAACACTTGAAGACACCTGGACTATTATGCCTGTTAAATAGGAAGAAGAAATAGCCTAATGACGATATATGGAGCTAGGCACCATACAATATTGCAAGGTTACCAAGCACTTGAATAAGTTATGTATAGCCACTTACAAGCTTGTAAGTATAACTCTTTAAAAATAATAGCCTTACCTATCATACAGTTACTATGCCACAATGTGTTTGCAAAGATAGACATCATTTTCAGTTTAAGAAGTTAGCAGAATATGTCTTAGTTGATCATCAACTTTTATAATGACTTAATGTTAACTTTGTGCCCGTGAATGCTTTCTTATACCTCTGAAGAATAAAGTTTGAATACAGTCAGAATTTGGAACAAATCCTGATAAACAAAATTATTGGGTATGCAGAAGCATTTAGGGACAATGAGAAAGAAGGACTCCTTGGTAGGAAATATATACAAATATATACAGTACATACATATACATTCATATATATATATATGTATATATATATATATATATATATATATAATAAATATGTTCAAATACTAAATATATACATATATATATATATATATATATATATATATATATATATATATATATATATATATATACTCTGTGTGCGTATGTGTGTATATATATATATATATATATATATATATATACAGAAACTTATTTTAGGTTGCACAAAAAACTTAGACAAGGGTGTTAGGATTAAAAATAATTAATAGCAGCAAGTCCCATGTGGACAACATCCAGCACACCTCTTTGAGAATGATCCAAAAAACAGTTTTTAATAGTTAAAGTTACCATCAGGGTATATTGACAAGCCATAATGCCATTGAAAAAGCTTTTTGATATACTCAGCACTTATTTTTGATAAGCAGCCTTCACAGGGCCCGGGGAGCCAAGCTCTGAACCCGGATGGTTCCAACAGCTGTTTCGGGTTACCTTCCTGAGGGAACCACAAAACCACAATGCACCCATAGCCTGTTAAATACCCCACCTTCTAAATTGTGAGATAACTCACCTGTGTAGTGTCAACGCCCACGTCATCTCCACGCCTGGACCCCTGCCAACTCCATGCTCCACACTGACCAAGCGCTCCATCCGTCGCACCGGAAGTGACAACAGACGGAACCATCGTGCACCAGCTGTAGCAATGGGGAAGGCATCAAGGTTCCTAGGCGACCGGAAGTGATGCTCGCGGACATCACACAGCCAACAAACGTAAACAATAACACACATGACATTAGACAGACGAAGCTGTCATCAGAACATTAAATACATCACATAAATAACTCAGTTAAACCACCAAACTATAGTGAATCAATCAAAAGTAAAGGATAGATATATACATATATATAGATTGCAGTGTGACAACCAGCAAGCTAAATCACTAGCAAAGAATATGAATTATAAATATGTAATTAACAAGCAGATTTTATTCCAGACGAGTGGTATAATTATATCCACGCTTCAAGGGTTAGATACAATACAAAGAATTCATTAAACATCAGAGGGCTGAACCGTTATATTAAAACATATTAATAAACAAACACAGATAAACTATTACTCACCCAGATAGGGTGCAAATGTAAATTCCTCATTTAGTCCATGGGGAACCATGGTTCCAAGTTTATAAATCCACATGCACTCTTGTTTCAAGAGCAATTTGTCTCTGTTACCACCTCTCCTTAACGGGGGCACATGGTCAATGGCATAACAAGAAAGTCTTTTATCGAATGGCCCTCTGTAACAAAATGCCTAGCCACTGGGGGTGTGGCAGGCTCCATTTTTACAGAAGCTTTTTTAATAGAGGATCTGTGCATAGCAATCCTTTCCTTTAGCATTCGGATCGTTTTGCCCACGTATATTCTCTGACATGGACAAATAATTGCATAAGTGACATATCTCGTATCACAACTCATCCGATGCTTCAAAGGGTACACCGTTCCTTTCTGTAAACTTAACCAATTGGCAGCTAAGTTTCCTGTTGGACCAATATCAGAGCATGAAATTTTCTCTTTTAGATTACTACTCCTTTTATAACAGAATAGTGGTTTATTTCTACATATGTCCTTCAAAACTGGATCAGACTGAATAATATGCCAATGGCGTAATATGGCTTTCTTAATTACCCCTGAGGTGATTGAAAAAGTGCTGGAGAAGATTAATCTCATATCTTTGTCCTCTTCCTTAGAAGAAGGCTTTAGCAGATCCTCTCTTTTTAATAACATACATTTCTCAATTGCTTTCTTGACTTCTCTAGGTGGATAACCCCTTTCGATAAACTTGTTGCCCATAATTTTCAGAGCATCTGGAAGATGATGTTCATCAGTGGTAATACGCACTACTCTTAGAAGTTGGGAGTAGGGTAAACCCTTTTTAAGAGGTGCTGGATGAAAACTAGAAGCCTCCAGTAACATATTTTTATCTGTAGGTTTCCTGAAGATTTCTGTAGAAATTTGCCCATTAGAGACCATAACACAGACATACAAATAGTCAATTCGTTCTGTACTAAATGTGTAAGTAAATCTGATAGATCCAGGTAACCGGTTCAAACCCTCTATGAATTCTTTGAGAGCCAACTCTCCTCCAGTCCACAGCATGAAAAGATCATCAATAAATCTCACGTAAAACAAAATAAAACGTGAAAAATAAGGATTTGCCATAATGTTTAGTTTTTCAAAACAATACATAAATACATTCGCGTACGCCGGGGCCATATTAGACCCCATTACCGTTCCTTTCAACTGTAAATAAAAAGCGTTATTAAACAAAAAATAATTTTTATGCAAAATAACCTCCATTAATAGCAAAATAAACTCAATAGGTGGACCCACATACTGTGGACTGGAGGACAGAACCTCTCTAACAGCCTGCATTCCTTCATCATGTCCTATGTTCGTATATAAGCTGGTGACATCCAATGTCACCAACAAGCAGTCCTGCGGTAGCTGGCCAATGGAAGACACTTTGCACAAAAAATCAGAGGTATCTTTCAAAAAGAAGGGGGTATTCCGAACCACAGGCTGCAAATAATAATCCACAAACTGAGATAGAGTTTGACATAATGACCCTCGAGAACTTATTATGGGCCTGCCAGGTGGCTGTGCAAGTGATTTATGCACTTTAGGTAGGATGTAGAGTAGTGGTGTTTTGGGAAAGTCTTGTTTCAAAAAACGTAAGGTGTAATCATCAATCCAGCCATTAGTATGGCCCATCTGGATTATTGAATCTATTTCCCTTTTAAAATTGTCCGTGGGGTCAAATGTAAGATGTTTGTAATATTCAATATCCGCCAATTGGCGCATAACTTCTGTAACATAATCATCATGGTTCATAATCACGATGCCCCCGCCTTTATCGGCGGGGCGAATGACAATCGAAGAATTCTCACATAATCCCTTAATAGCTAAAGTCTCGGATTTGGAAAGGTTTGATCGATAAATTTTGGCTTTTTGTACAGCGGGTAAAGTATCAGATTTAACAAGCCTCATAAAGGTTTCTATTGAGGCATTAGGCGAGGGGGGATCAAAGGATCTACTAACCTTAAAGGGATTTTTAATAAATTCCTGATCTCCCTTTCTAGCAAAGTAATCCTTAATCCTCAACGTTCTATGAAAACAGTACAATTCTTCTCATAATCAAAACTGTGTTGCCTAAAGGTCTGTACAAATGACAGACCCCTAGACAAAACAGACAAGTTATGGGGACAAAGAGATTTTTAGATAAGGACATATCAAAAATATTATTCTCAAACACGTCTCAGTTGGCCTTTGATGGGGATTCTCCAGCAGAGACTTTTTCTGATTTAATCAAATTGCATAAAAGCATGGTGGAACTGGAATTACATGGTCTTACCCTATCACAATATCACAAAGAGGGACTTATACCCAGAGGTTTTAGAATCCGTAATCAGCCTACCTTTGGACGGAGTAATAAAGATTTCTGTAGGCAGTGGTGTATGATTCTAAACCAATGTAGCTTAGACCTTATGATTTAGTGATACAACAGGTCAATTGTGATATAGATTGTGTGAAAAAAGACATAGCAGCATGCGAGGCTACTGGTATGGAGGTGTTGAAAGCAGATAGCAGTGTGGATTGGCTGGCCAAGTTGGAAGACACAGTTAACAAATTTAAAACTGATTTATTGTTATTTAAGAAATCCAAATATAAAAAGGTCAAGGAAGATTATAAATATTTGAAAGTATATCCTTGGCTTGTTGGTCAGGTGACCAGATGGCCAAGGAGAAGTGGTGGAGGAGGAGCTCGTAAACGAGAAGAAATGCAATTCACAGATATTGATACATCACAGAGTGATTCTGATAACTCTTTAGCTAGGGGCCATTTTTTAGGGGAGAGGATGTATACAAGGGGCATCTCAAAAGAACGGATGGAAGGAAGAGATCATGTAGGAGGGGCAGATATAAACACAAAAAAACGAGGAGGAGAGAACAAGGGACCCAAGAGATAACAGTCTTTAACTTATCAAAGCATGTACTCTCTGATCAGGAGATGTCTGTTTTGTCTAGGGGTCTGTCATTTGTACAGACCTTTAGGCAACACAGTTTTGATTATGAGAAAGAATTGTACTGTTTTCATAGAACGTTGAGGATTAAGGATTACTTTGCTAGAAAGGGAGATCAGGAATTTATTAAAAATCCCTTTAAGGTTAGTAGTTCCTTTGATCCCCCCTCGCCTAATGCCTCAATAGAAACCTTTATGAGGCTTGTTAAATCTGATACTTTACCCGCTGTACAAAAAGCCAAAATTTATCGATCAAACCTTTGCAAATCCGAGACTTTAGCTATTAAGGGATTATGTGAGAATTCTTCGATTGTCATTCGCCCCGCCGATAAAGGCGGGGGCATCATGATTATGAACCATGATGATTATGTTACAGAAGTTATGCGCCAATTGGCGGAGATTGAATGTTACAAACGTCTTACATTCGACTCCACGGACAATTTTAAAAGGGAAATAGATTCAATAATCCAGATGGGCCATACTAATGGCTGGATTGATGATTACACCTTACGTTTTTTGAAACAAGACTTTCCCAAAACACCACTACTCTACATCCTACCTAAAGTGCATAAATCACTTGCACAGCCACCTGGCAGGCCCATAATAAGTTCTTGAGGGTCATTATGTCAAACTCTATCTCAGTTTGTGGATTATTATTTGCAGCCTGTGGTTCGGAATACCCCCTTCTTTTTGAAAGATACCTCTGATTTTTTGTGCAAAGTGTCTTCCATTGGCCAGCTACCGCAGGACTGCTTGATGGTGACATTGGATGTCACCAGCTTATATACGAACATAGGACATGATGAAGGAATGCAGGCTGTTAGAGAGGTTCTGTCCTCCAGTCCACAGTATGTGGGTCCACCTATTGAGTTTATTTTGCTATTAATGGAGGTTATTTTGCATAAAAATTATTTTTTGTTTAATAACGCTTTTTATTTACAGTTGAAAGGAACGGCAATGGGGTCTAATATGGCCCCGGCGTAAGCGAATGTATTTATGTATTGTTTTGAAAAACTAAACATTATGGCAAATCCTTATTTTTCACGTTTTATTTTGTTTTACGTGAGATTTATTGATGTTCTTTTCATGCTGTGGACTGGAGGAGAGTTGGCTCTCAAAGAATTCATAGAGGATTTGAACCGGTTACCTGGATCTATCAGATTTACTTACACATTTAGTACAGAACGAATTGACTATTTGGATGTCTGTGTTATGGTCTCTAATGGGCAAATTTCTACAGAAATCTTCAGGAAACCTACAGATAAAAATATGTTACTGGAGGCTTCTAGTTTTCATCCAGCACCTCTTAAAAAGGGTTTACCCTACTCCCAACTTCTAAGAGTAGTGCATATTACCTCTGATGAACATATTCTTCCAGATGCTCTGAAAATTATGGGTAACAAGTTTATCGAAAGGGGTTATCCACCTAGAGAAGTCAAGAAAGCAATTGAGAAATGTATGTTATTAAAAAGAGAGGATCTGCTAAAGCCTTCTTCTAAGGAAGAGGACAAAGATATGAGATTAATCTTCTCCAGCACTTTTTCAATCACCTCAGGGGTAATTAAGAAAGCCATATTACGCCATTGGCATATTATTCAGTCTGATCCAGTTTTGAAGGACATATGTAGAAATAAACCACTATTCTGTTATAAAAAGAGTAGTAATCTAAAAGAGAGAATTTCATGCTCTGATATTGGTCCAACAGGAAACTTAGCTGCCAATTGGTTAAGTTTACAGAAGGGGTCCTTCAAGTGTACTGGATGCATGAATTGTCACTATATGAAGACTGGTAGTACCTTTGTCCATCCTAGGAAAGGAACGGTGTCCCCTTTGAAGCATCGGATGAGTTGTGATACGAGATATGTCACTTATGCAATTATTTGTCCATGTCAGAGAATATACTTGGGCAAAACGATCCGAATGCTAAAGGAAAGGATTGCTATGCACAGATCCTCTATTAAAAAAGCTTCTGTAAAAATGGAGCCTGCCACACCCCCAGTGGCTAGGCATTTTGTTACAGAGGGCCATTCGATAAAAGACTTTCTTGTTATGCCATTGACCATGTGCCCCCGTTAAGGAGAGGTGGTAACAGAGACAAATTGCTCTTGAAACAAGAGTGCATGTGGATTTATAAACTTGGAACCATGGTTCCCCATGGACTAAATGAGGAATTTACATTTGCACCCTATCTGGGCGAGTAATAGTTTATCTGTGTTTGTTTATTAATATGTTTTAATATAATGGTTCAGCCCTCTGATGTTTAATGAATTCTTTGTATTGTATCTAACCCTTGAAGCATGGATATAATTATACCACTCGTCTGGAATAAAATCAGCTTGTTAATTATATATTTTTAATTCATAGTCTTTGCTAGTGATTTAGCTTGCTGGTTGTCACACTGCAATCTATATATATGTATATATCTATCCTTTACTTTTGATTGATTCACTATAGTTTGGTGGTTTAACTGAGTTATTTATGTGATGTATTTAATGTTCTGATGACAGCTTCGTCTGTATAATGTCATGTGTGTTATTGTTTACGTTTGTTGGCTGTGTGATGTCCGCGAGCATCACTTCCGGTCGCCTAGGAATCTTGGTGCCTTCCCCGTTGCTAAAGCTGGTGCACAATGGTTCCGTCTGTTGTCACTTCCGGTGCGACGGACGGAGTGCGTGGTCAGTGTGGAGCATGGAGTTGGTAGGGGTCCAGGCGTGGAGATGAGGCAGGCTTTGACACTACACTGGTGAGTTATCTCACAATTTAGAAGGTGGGGTATTTAACAGGCTATGGGTGCATTGTGGTTTTGTGGTTCCCTGAGGAAGGTAACCCGAAACAGCTGTTGGAACCATCTGGGTTCAGAGCTTGGCTCCCTGGGTCCTGTGAATGCTGCTTATCAAAAATAAGTGCTGAGTATATCAAAAAGCTTTTTCAATGGCATTATGGCTTGTCAATATACCCTGATGGTAACATTTTAACTATTAAAAACTGTTTTCTGGATCATTCTCAAAGAGATGTGCTGGATGTTGTCCACATGGGGCTTGCTGCTATATATATATATATATATATATATATATATATGTAGTAAACCAAGCCCACCCAAACTTTCACTATCCAGGTACATCTGAGTGATGTCTCGGGTGTACCCGCCTTGTTCGGGTTCCAAATCAAGGCAAAACGTCATCATCCCATAGTCGGATTCTTGCGGGTTTTGTATTCTTTAGAAGTCCCTCCCGCCGTGATTTGGGTGCCATTTCACATTGACTTCAGTCTATGCTAATGTGTGCAGTGGCTGCTGTGCTACATTCATTTATTTTAAAGTCTAGATTGACAGTGGATTCCCGTTGGTTTTGCCTTTACGAAATAAGAGAATAGCAAAAACAGTGGACGCATAGTAAATATACTCTAAGCCTACTTCTTTAGCCATTAAAGAGTATGCAATAAATATTAGCCTTACAGGGTATCACTTTATCTTCAAATTACATTTGTTGAGTTTTTTTAAGGTCCAGCTAACAGATCACTTTAACGATAATGTTAAATAAGGGTTACTAAAGTATACAGGTCCTGTTTTAAAACAACCACAAAAAGGCAATAGTAAAACTGAACTGTTGCTAAAGAAAATCTTTGTTTTTTTTTTAACAAATAATGAATAATTCATCTTGAACTAGAATTGATTCAATCTTTCATTTTCCTTTAACAATGTTGTTTTTATGCATCAAACCTTTTTTCTGATTATATTTTTCACAAATAAAGGGCTTCTTTTAGAGGCAATAGAATTGTGGAATAAAAAGAAATGTCAGCAAAATATACATTTATAATGTGATTAGAATAGCTAGAAGATAGCAGCCTTTGGCCCATGACACAGGACATTACTTTAGTGAAGAGCTGGATGCATTTACATCCAAAACCTATGCTGGATGAAAATCGGTGGGGTGTCTGGGCTCTCTGGTCCAGGACCAAATAATATTATCTAGTCCTATAAATAGGAATGTTATCCTCTACTAGGACAACTCATTACACATTGGGAATATATGTTTGTTGCCAACCAGATACAATTGAGAAAATTAGAAATTATTGGTTTTGATCTTTGTATTCTTTGTTTTGAATGTACTCTCATTTGTGTACATATATAGTAAAAAATAGCCTGTTAAATATGTGTTATAGTAATGCTTCTGTAAGTGTACATATTGGTTGCCTTTGCTATGTAAACAAGGAAAGAGGTAAACAGCTGGGTACCACTGAGTGCCACTGTGGGAGCAGGTTAATACGGGATGCAAGAGACATTAGTAAGAAGTGACCACATTGGGTGACAGCAGGTGCTGCCAGGGCAGTAATGTATTATTAGAATGCAATTGAAAAATAGTATGTGACCCTGCTTCTTGGTGGTGGTGGCCCCTTGGTAGGAGGGACCCCTAATCAGCAGCCTTTTATGCTGCTGCTTAGGGGCCCCTAATAGTTGTACTGCAGAGCAGCTAACTCCAAATTATGGCCATGACTGTACCAGGAATTGCTGGGACCATGAACAGTAGTGCCACATATGAAGTTACACTTTCTTGCATTAACTACTTATTACCCCAAAATCCACCAGTCAGGGGTGTTGGAAGTTACCTCAGTGCTATAAGCTTAGGGGCTTTTTTTTATCTTTGAGGGCTTCGCATTGAGATGGGGCTGTATCCCATTATAACAGGAAGATATCCTTCTGATCATTTGACCAGACCACCATATCATAGGATCGTTTGTCCACCTAAAGTAGCAGTAACCAGCCCAGAATATAAGCATTGGTGGTTAGACCACTTTGTGAGAAGTGGTGTATACTTTTATTTAATTTTTTTGATAGTGAAATGGTATGTCCTGATGCTCCTCTTCAGGAAGGAACTTTGTACAAAGCGTAAAGGCCTGTGAGACAAAAGCCTTCTGACAGGCATATCTGCAGATGCTTGCACCTATATTGTACCAAAGTTACATGAACACTCCCGACCTCTGCTCAGTCTACACTTGCATGGCCAACACTAGTCCACCTCTATAGGTAGATGTAAGTGTAAGCTGCAGCAGAATTTTCATACAGACCTACAGTACAGTTGGCATACATAAAATAAAATATTTGAATTCCTTTTAAAATATATTTTGAACTTTATTACATTTAAAAAAAATACTACAATTTATGACCAGTTTTGGGGGTAAAAATCATCAGTTAAGTGGTTAAATGCTAACTTTAAAAATAATGTAACTAATTAACAAGAATGTCCACGATATCCGACAATGAATATCTGACAACATCGTAATTTTTTTTTTTTTGCACAAGTAATATGAGCAGAGGAAAAAGAACATGTCAATAGCTTAATGTCCCAGGCCAAAATACACACATTAGCCCCCACAGTAAAAATACAAGACACACACATTGGCCCCCACAGAGAAAAAACAAAACACACATTGGGCACCACAGAAACAAAACACATACATTGGCCCCAACAGGAAAAAATATACATACATGGGCCCCCACAAAAAAAAACACACACACATTGGCCCCCACAGGAAACACATAAAACACATTAATTGTTTGAGCCTCTCACTGAAAAATGACCTGAATCTACCTGTCAGACTCTCACTGTGTCTCAGGTTCCCCCACTTCAATTTGCAGAGAAAGAAGAAATTAGCTTCCTGTCCCTCCCTCGCCTACTTCAGTTACTTCACTACTGTGTAGGCTGGACTGACTGTGTGTGGCTGTGTAACCTAAGACATCACACTGCCGCATTGCCATTTTCTAGGACAGGGCCGAGGCTGCATCTGAGCTGCTGGAAGAGGCCAGCACTGCCCACCCAGAAAAAATTAGCACTGGCTGTGATGATCTGGAGGACACTGTGGTTTAACTAATCCCAAAATCCTGGGATTGAAATCCCAGACTTTTTGAAGATAAATAATCCCTGGATTGGGTTCCATAGTTGAAGTGCATTTCCAGAAGACATATGTGGTAAAGCAAAATTGATTTGTGTATGACACAATTGTTGATAAGTGATTATTAGATGGTATACACAGCTGTTAAATAGTAGACACCAGCGGAAAGTGTTTTAGTAGACACATTAGCTGGATAGTCTTAACCAAGAGCTTGGGTTTTTGCAGTGAACCAGTTTAGTACAGCTGTACTAACAGTTACATGCACTTTCTGTGGAAATGGAGCGGAGCATACAGCAGACCGTCCGGTCATGTCCGAAGACAGTGTAACGGAATATAGTAGGTCCTGCACAGAATATAGTAGGTCCTGCACAGAATATAGTAGGTCCTGCACATCAGTGTAACACAGCGATCCACGATGGCACCACTCATTCATAGACTACCTAACAACAGCCATTTTGGTAAAGAATAGATGCTTCAGTTATGGAGTATAATGGAGGTAGCGTATCCCATTTCACGTACAGTGGTGAAACAGAATTGACTTGTGTGTGACATGACATGAACGTACAGTATATTAGATGAACAATTGTACATATACTCTTATATGTTTGTTGCAGTAAAGTAACCTGGTACAATACATATAGGATTCTTGTTTCTGGTGTGTTTGTAGGTAGAGGAATCTTAACAGAAACTCTGCACCCAGTTAGTAATACACAATTTTTTATTGCACAACTATGACACAATAAAAGTACAATAAATAATTATCCTACTCTATGTACGTACTATGTTTGGTGCACTGTGTGGCTAGATTAAAAGTCTAAAAGGCTAATTCTAGTGCGTACCTAGCGTGATGTCCATTCATGTAAACTGCTACATATTTCACCTTGGAATAAGGATGGCCCTTGACCATTGATGATTCAAAATCATCAATGGTTTATGGTCAATGTTGAATACTTTTACCATCGTTGGCAGTGAACCAGATGGTTTCCCACCAACAATGGTAGCTGTATGCCTGATGGTTGTTTTTTTCCCTTTTGTTGTCAGGGCTGCTGCATAGAGCTGCTAGGCTGTTAGCCAGCAGTTCTCCATCGCCCCCGCATATTACACTATGGGAATGAGATGTCCTGCCACTTTCACAGGCTGAGATGTCATTCACAGCTCAGCCCCACCTCCAGCTCTCAGTCTGAAGCAGATCCAGCCGCCGCACATTTGCAAAGACAACAATGGTAAAACCATCGATGACACCACACTGAATAGTTACCAGCCATTGATGGTTTGTGTCACATCACCAGCGATGGTAACCATTGATGGATGCCACACTGATGGCCATCCATACTCCGGAATGCAAACGGGTTTCTTGTACAGAAGCCTAGTAGTGTCAAACAGAATAAAATTATATTTTGTTTTTTGACTTCCTCAGGGGTGTGTTCTATTATCTGTGTTCTGGCCCTGATGTTCTGTGTTCCTTTCACTCATCATAGGATCCATCTTGTTATCTGGCAGAGATACCATTTGCAACAGCTGGGCACCTTCCTCATAGCAGCACTTTATAGAGAAGCAAAATAAATCAGTACTTTCCTTTCTTCTACCAATCTGCTATCTTCTTCGTCCAGTCTGCTCACAGAGTTCTGATATTGTCCAGTTGTCCACTTCTTAGTGTTCTAGGGGCCTGATTCAGGTTGGTTCACAAGGCTGCGTTTGCATGCACCCCACTCGCTGCAAAAATATGCTAATGAATGCAATTGCACAGCAGCTGCAGCACTATACCAAGATGCCCACCACTGTATAAAGCCTGGCCATTTCTCATGACATGCATCCACATGTCAGCGAAAACATCGGTACCATCGAGTAACATCAGAACCTTCCACACAGTTGTGGTTGACCTGACCCTACCGTACAAATATGATATCGCAGGGGCTTAATTATGCATGCCCCTCTAACGGCGTTTAAACGCCGAGGCACGCCTGCGTTTCTCTGACCACCCCCCATCAGCACCCTCAAATGGTTACTGTCAATCACTATGTGAGGACTCTGCGTGATCACTGCGATCACTTCCCGATCAATGTGGCCGGTTCGCACACGCACACTGCATCTTCTACAGGGATTAACCACTATAGCAAGCACTATATCAATATCTGTCCTTAACTCATAGTTAACTCTTAGTTTATAACAGATTATAATAGTCCCCAGAAATCCATATACAAATTAGACAGTTTATTAGTCACTGAATTGCATTTTATAGATTGCAATCAATTGCATTGGTCATCAGAAGCACATTCAGCAAATAAATAGCAGTCACTGTGTTGGCAGAAGTCTCATTATAACTTGCGGCTTGTAGTCGGTTGCATTAGTCACTGGAAACATATGCAGAGGTTAGTAGAACTGTTGTTAGACTCAGCTGCATACAGTTTTGTGCTTATTATTAGCTATGTGCAGAGGTTAGAAGAACTGTAGTTAGACTTAGTTATATCCAGTCTATTATTTGTTGCTAACGTACAGATTTCTCCCATTCTCTTTATAAAAAAAAAACATTCCTGGCCAGGCAATGCATTGTAAAACTGAATACACACAGCTATATGTACTTATCTGTCCTGAGGAAATTTCAGAGATTCAATGATTTGATGCATACATGCCTACTCTCCCGGGAATCGCGGGAGGCTCCCGATTTTTCGGGTAACCCCCCGCGATCCCGGAAGAGTAGGCATATCTCCCGCATCCCGCCCACTTCCTAGTGAAGTGGGCAGGATGGGGAGATTTTACCTGCAATTATCGGGTCCGTCAGGAAGGGGCGGGGCTAAATTAGGCAAATCACATCATTTAGCCCCGCCCCCTCCTCGCGGACCCGCGTATCACGAGGTTTTCTGTAAAGGGGGCGGGGCCTAATGCCATCTATCGTCTGGCCCCGCCCCCCCGAAGAGGAGAGCAGCAGGTCCCCTCCTGCTGCTCCCGGAAAGCTGCCCAGCAAAGTAGGTAAGTATTATTTGATGGTCTAAGTGCAGATTTGATGATTTGATGGTCTTAGTTGCTCTGGGGCAACTAAGTTGTGGGGGCCCACACCAAGCCACACGGAGCCTACCTCCCATGTGTTGTGAATGAAGCAGCACAGTCATTGGTGCTGCATAGAGCACACAGCGGCTCCTGAGACCCAACATCAGTGATCAGTGTCTCATACATGATGCGTCACGTGACACTGATGAGGGGACACCGGAGCCGCTCTGCGCCCTATGTGGCAGCACTGACTGGGAACAGGTACCATCATTTTGTCCCCCATATTTCCACAACCAGGATTGGTTCAGATAAGCTGGTTGTGCTTTTGCGGGGAACCCCATGTAATTTTTTTTTTCATTTTAACAATTTTTAGGGGGTTTTTTCACACTGAAACCTTCATGGATCTCACTGATCTGTGAAGGCTTCTGTGTAACTCGCACCTTGTAATGAAAGTCGCATTACAAGAGGCGAGTTTATCGGCAGCTTAACTCTCATGCACTCTGGGACACTCTAACTCGCACCCTATTACATTTGCAAATTTCGGGACAAACTTGCGCTTTCCAATTGTGTGAAAATGTCCAAGTTTGTCTCGCACAAAAAACTTGCACCCTATTACATTTGGCCCTTAGATGGAGTTAGAACTCTAAAGTATGCAAGATAAACTGTAGCATATAAAGGATTGTAGATAGTTTAGAAAATTAGGGGTATATTTAATAAGCCTCAGTTTTGCATTTTCTGGCAGTTTTGCAATCCACAGATTTACTGAAACTCAAACCAATAGAAAATGACAGAGTAGCCAGAGTTTAGAGTGCAACAGAACATTGGTTTACCATCAGTGTTTTTTACATCACAAGTAAAGAAAGCCTGGATTTACTAAGCGGCTGTTTTAGAAACTACTGTAAAACTAACAGCAAACCCATCCAAATAAATTACTTACAGTACTTCAGATAGGAAGAATTGTTTGGAAACTCATTCTATTGGTCTGAGCTTTAGCATGATGCCTATAAAAAGGGACCAAACCATGTGCTACACTGTGGTTGCAGGCAAGATGACATTTTATGGAAACCACGTGCACAGTACATACAGCATAAGTTCAGTATACATCAGACAGCTGACCAGAAGGAGCAGGAGGCAGAAGAGGAGCACTAGCAGCAGCAGCAACAGTTTCTGTGACAACTACACTGGCTTAGATTTTTTAGAGGTAGGATAATTCTGAATGCTGTATCTGATGGTGATGTCATACAGATGTTTCAGTTAAACAGTTACAAGTTGATGTATCTGTATGACCTTTTCAAATATCAGATAGTCAGACACTGCATGCTCTCATGCAGGACCTTCACAGTTGTTCAGCTCCCAAGTTGTGGGCATTACCCAGCCCATATTCTTAGGCCACCAGAGCTAGATCCTGCGTACCTTAAATACCTTGTCATAGTCCTCAATCTGCTTCCCCAGACAGGAATCCCAATGGCATGTCTAATGTCCTTAGAGCTGTATACTGCATATATATTGGGCAGAGGGTCTCATTCAGACCCGCTCACGAGCGCAGGATGCTCGCAAGCGGGTCGATGGTACCCAAATGCGCATGCGCACGATGGAGGGAGCTCCATCGTGCGCATGCGCGAGACCCGGCGAGCGACGGGGTAGCCATTGCTCGGAGCCTCGCACCAAAGGGGGTGTGCTGTTGATGGTGAGTGACAGCACGCCCCCTTTGGTGGGCGTGCTGGGGGCGTGGCTGCCAGACGGAGGCGTTCCTATGGGAACGCCTACCATCTGGGTCCAGCCAGACTGACATCACTAGTGATGTCAGTGGGAGTGATTTTGGCTCTGATAGAGCCAAAATCACTCCAGGGCTTACAGCAGCGAGACCCTACCACAGGGTCTCGTCGCAAGCCCGATGGTCGCGATGGTCTTTACCATCACGACCATCATCATGGATGCTCGCATAAGCTGTGGGTGGTAACCCACAGCTATGCGAGCATCCAAGAGGCCGCTCCAAGTTTAGGTAGGAGGGCCCTGATTCAGAGCAAGCGCTCTGGTCAGAGCGTCCGGCTCTGAACCAGGCCCAGAGAGCAGAGACAAAACATGCTTAAATGTGCAACTGTAATTGTGAGCAAAGACAATGTTAATTGATTATATTTTCTCTTTTCAGAAAGAGAGGCCCATGTGAAGAGTTGTTGACTAATTCCAGCCCAAGCACAAAACACCCACATACTGTACATACTCAACCACAGCTATATCAGATCATACCATCACATCCACATACAGTTAAACAGTGGAGTGCTAGGATCACCCTCAGATAACCAGCCCAGAACAGATCCATACAAGAAATACTGCAAATTTGCACAATGCACTTTTCATAAAAATGGAAAAGTGGGAACCAAGCAATGATCATTATAATTGAATCAACTCTTTCAATGAAACTACATATACTAAAAATAGTGTGAAACAATTAGCCGAGCCATACCAACTGCCACCCCAAACGCTGCCAAATATCACTGGTCGGTACTCCCTGGCAGTTGGTGTAGCTTCCCTATTTGAATTTTGGACTGTGCTGCAGCCTCACCTCTGGAGCCACCACTGAAAAATACACATATAAACATGCTGATAAATGCATATAAATAATACAATAATTACTATTATGTAATGTTCCGTCTCTGTGGTCTTAACCATGGGAATGTGACTTCCGAGGTTGACCAGCAAGGTGTAAATACCAGACCAACACAAGTGTCATAGTTACATTACCACTCAGTGTCTGACTGGGGCATGAAGGGCCCACGGGGGAAGGCATTGGTAGAAGCCCATTCTTAAAGAGTGTGGCCAGCCTCCAGAGGGGTGTGGCCAGTCACCACAGAGGCTCGGCTAACCCTTATAGAGGACATAGCCTGCAGACAACATGGATACTACACTGCATGGTCTTTTCATCCATGTTCCTGATCTACCTAACTAACTGACTCTGTAATAGAGTAACCATGTATTCAATTACACTGTCTGAAACCTAACATTAGAAGAGGAGTGGGGCCGTCAAGCAGTGGGGCCCAATGGGGATTTACCCTGCCAGGACAGGATTTATATTTTGGAACCTTTACTATTGCAGCAACATAATTCTACAATAATTGGACTCTAATGTACCAAACTGCTTTAAAACTTCAATGTGGTGAGCAATCTATTGGCTAGTGTGATGGAAAACACATAACCATACCACAGTGGATTTTCCATGCATGCATATTTTATTATAAATCTGCGCTACAATAATATAGAATACTTGCTGCCTGCTGCACAATCATCATCAGCAAATTTTAATTTATCTGACATAGTATATATTACATACTGGATACTTTTTTCACAAACAACAGGATTATTATTAATATTATCCCAATTTCAAGTATAGGGTGCTTTTCTAGCATACAACTATATGCCTTTTATGTTTAATGAATACTAAACTTTTCCCAGGTGGCTAGCTAATATTATTGTTCTTATTCATATCTTCATTGTTTTTTGTGTGATTTATAATATATATACATTTTAATATTTACAATGACTATGTGAGGTCTATTAAATTGTTTACAATTTGCAGATATGTTTCATGGCTATATGTGTACATTTGATCCAACATGGTAATTCAACACAGTTCCTTTCTAGTATCTTTGTTTTTTTACCCACTAAGGAGTGATTACCCTCTTCCAGAGGCTGCTGCTTTCTCCAGCATTTACTAATCAGATGCAGAATTGTTGCTAATCTCCTGTACTTTAGCTTTGTTTGTGTATTGTTTCATGCACATTAATACCATGAACAAGCTCCATGGGTAGAATCTTGTGCACCTTCTCTTGATATTCTGTGTACTCAAATGGACAGTGGAAGCCCACCACCTGTCCTTAAAGCAGTCTCACACATGTCTAAATGCATGCTCATAAGTCATTTTGAGCATCTAAATATGTTCAAGTTTATAGAATACATCCACCTGGGCACACATGCCCATTCATAAAGTAGGATAGGCACATCAGGCCTGCCACCAATCATTGTGGTGCACACTGCACAAAGGGGAACGACGTGTGTTATGATAGAGTATCAGGATCTGGCACAGGTGTACGATAAGCTTTAACTACCATGGTGTTACACAATCATCTCAAAGTTTGTTAAAAATATATAATAATTAAATTCTGATGAGTGTACAGACTTTACACTTTCAGGAAATAGAAGGGCAAGTGACTTATGTTCTGTAGATACAGGGGTGAAGAGGAGATGAGTGAGCACATGTTGTGCATGCCACTCCTACTAGACTCTCAGCTCTGCTTCGAAAGACTTGTCACAATCAAAAGTAGCATATAAGCTACTAACCAATTTCTATTGCCAATCACCCTCAGTCCCAGGGGGCAGATTCCTTGGGGCTTATTCAAAGTTGCCCTGTGCTGTGACATCATTAGCGTGTTTTGCCATAGTAGTCTCTGCAACTTTATGCAAAAGCTAGTAAAAGCCATTCCCCTGGTGTACTAGTGTGAGTCTGAACATGCAAGGACTGAACATGGTGTGACTGACAGTAGTGTCTAAAGACGCACTATCAAAACTTGCACCTGCCCCATGCTGGGTGCAGATTCTCCATCAGAGTACGGCCTCCATTGTAAGTGGTTAGCATCTTAGTTCTCAAACACTTATGTGACACTTGCATAACCACTTATGTGACACTGGCATTACCACTTATGTGACACTGGCATAACCACTTATGTGACACTCGCATTACCACCTATGTGATACTGGCATAACCACTTTTGTGACACTCGTATAACCACTTATGTGATACTGGTATAACAACTTTTGTGACACTAGCATAACCACTTATGTGACACTTGCATAACCACTTATGTGACACTCGTATAACCACTTACAGATGGGTCCACATACACCTTTCTGAAAACTGTGCCATGGCTCTCAATTTGGCATGACATCAATTCTCATATATTGTCGTGCCGTGCTATCTGCGGTGCAGCAAAGGTGCAATTCATACTTTCACCACTGGGTGGCCAGTGTATCATGTAATGTAGCACTTAATAGTGTTCAACCTATGTAGCAAAGATACAGTAGTGGTCTCCTTTGGATTTTAATAGAGGGCAAACAAGGAGTTTTGAGGATTGTTTATGTTAAGGTGCAATATGCATTTGCATCTAAATCACTGTACTAGCCGCTGAAACACTGTACTAGCACCAAAAAAACTCACTAGGAAACTGTCATCAGTTCCTCAAAAGACTGATTCTGTACTTCCCATCCACCAGTATTGTGGCATAGTGGTAAAGTCAATGCACATCACACTCCAAAAATAAATGTATATAATTCAATAATATAATAATATCAATAATATTATTGTAATAACAATAAAACTTTTAGAATAATATCATATTTCATCTAGAGGCTGTGGGGATCTGAGTCAGTGAGGACGGCATGTGTGTGTGGTGATTTCTTAGTGTAGAAATTTCCCCCTGAAAATATGGCTCGATATTTCATATACAGTACTGTTTCTAGATATACATTATAATTCAAAAACTGGCCATCAGTAATTTACAGTATGTTAATGTCCTTCTTCAGATTAACCCATTGCTTGTTTCAACACAGAGGGGGGAGGAGGAATTCTTTTGTAAAGGCTGCACATTTTCCACAGACAACAAATCAAGTTTTCATTAGCCCTCCCCCTGTGTTTTGTTTTGTTACTACTCATTAATGTTGCCCTTTTTGTATTGAGACACTGTTGTACTTTTGGCCAATCCCTTCCCCCCAAAATAGTACTCATTTTCCATGGTTATATTGTACATTATTTGACTAGTAATGTAGCTAGAAGAAGTATACACAGTATGTCAGTTGCGCTCTCTCTCTCTCCCTCATGTGTGCCGACCCTCGTGTTTTGGTTTGGGATTTTTTCTTAAAATATCATAAAAACAGTTAAAATCACATAAAATGGGCCTGTTTTTGTTCCTACAGTATTATTAACCTCAATAACATTTATTTCCAGTAATTTCCAATCAATTTTAACCACCTCACAATATTATTTTTTTCATCTAGTTAAGGCCAAAAGGTTGCATCCAGCTAGCTGGCTGACTAAGCTAAGTGATACAGTGGACGGCACTAACATGTGGCAGTTCAGCTTCCAATTTCCAACATGGATACAGTGTGTTATACAGTGTGGGTTGGATACACCAATAGTGCTCTTACTATGACAGTAGTGTCGGCAGAGCAGGGTTGCTGACGGTGTCCTCAATATATGGAATGGCAGTGCTGTGGTGCTGGCAGTATCCTCAGTTCAGGGTACTGGCATTGTAAGCAGAGTGGGGGTGCCAGCGGTGTCTTTAGTGCAGGTTTGCTGGCTGTGTCGGCAGTGCAGGGTTGCTGACGGTGTCCTCAGTACATGGAATGGCAGTGCTGCGGTACTGGCAGTGTCCTCAGTGTAGGGTACTGGCAATGTCGGCAGTGCCAGTGGTGTCTTTAGTGCAGGTTTGCTTGTTGTATTGGCAGTGCAGGGGATGCTGACGGTGTCCTCAGTACATGGAATGGTAGTGCTGCAGTGCTGGCAGTGTCCCCAGTGAAGGGTACTGGCAATGTCGGCAGTGGTGGGGTGCCAGTGGTATCTTTGGTGTAGGTTTGCTGGCTGTGTCGGCAGTGCAGGGGTTGCTGACGGTGTCCTCAGTACATGGAATGGCAGTGCTGCGGTGCTGACATTGTCCTCAGTGTAGGGTACTGGCGATTTAGGCAGTGCCAGTGATGTCTTTAGTTCAGGTTTGCTGGCTGTGTCGGCAGTGCAGGGGTTGCTGGCAGTGTCCTAAGTACACGGAATGGCAGTACTGTGGTGCTGGCAGTGTCCTCAGTGAAGGGTACCGGCAATGTCGTCAGTGCGGGGGTGCCAGCAGTCTCCTCAGTGCAGGTTTGCTGACTGTGTTGGCAGTGCAGGTGTGTTCTCAATGCAGGGTGCTGGCCATGTCAGCAGAGCAGGGGTGCCAGCAGTGGCCTCAGTGCATGTGTGCTGACAGTGTCGGATGTGCAGGGGTGCTGGTGATGTCCTCAGTGTGGGAGTGCCAGCAGTGTCGGCTGTGTGGGCATCACTAATGGTGTCCTCAGTATGTGGGGTAGCAATGCAGGGGTGCTGGCAGTGTCAGCAGCAGTGGTGTCAGCAGCGGGGGATGCTGCCAGTGGGGTTCCGGCTGTGTCAGCAGTGAGGGTGAAGGCAGTGTCATGCAGTGGGTGATGATGGGCGCCATCTTCTTTTGCTTCCTGTGTGCATATTAAATGGGCTTATATGCATTTGCGGCTATATCACTGTACTAGCCGCGGAAACACTGTACTAGCACCAAAAAAACTGTCACTAGGAAACTGTCATCAGTTCCTGAAAAGACAGATTCTGTACTTCCCATCCACCAGTGGCATAGTGGTAAAGTCACTGCACATCACACTTGGCAGTTAGGGTTTGAATCCCAGTGTAAACATTTTTTTTTTTGCTCCAAAAAATAAATTTGTATAATTCAATAATATAATATCAATAATATTATTGTAATAATAATAAAACTTTTTATAATAATATCATATTTCATCTAGAGGCTATGAATACCATGTACACTATGTGGGGATCTGAGTCAGAGAGGACGGCGTGTGTGTAGTGATTTCTTAGTGTAGAAATTTCCCCCTGAAAATATGGCTCGATATTTCATATACAGTACTGGTTCTAGATATACATTATAATTCAAAAACTGGCCATCAGTAATTTACAGTGTGTTCATGTCCTTTTTCAGAATAACCCTGTCCTTTGTTTGTCTCAGCACAGAGGGGGAGGGAGGAGAAATTCATTTGTAAAGGCTGCACTTTTTAAACCGGCAACAAATCAAGTTTTCATTAGCCCTCCCCCTGTGTGTTGCTACTACTCATTAATGTTGCCCCTTGTGTATTGAGACACTTTTGTACTATCGATCCCTACCATCCTCCCAAAATAGTACTCATTTTCCATGGTTATATTGTACATTCATTGTCCAGTAATGTAGCTCAATGTTTTGCTTTCCACTTTGTTATTATTGTAAAGTATACACAGTATGCCAGTTGCTATATATATATATATATATATATATATATGTGTATATATATATATATATATATATATATATATATATATAAACTTGATACCCCCCACATTCGTTGCCCAGGAATCCCCACAGACCTAAATTTGGCCCTGGGTGAGGGTTGCACACTGACCAACCACTGCAGTGTTCATAGAGGGGAAAGGAGGAGGATGAGGAGGTTAGCTGCTGCTGTTTCACTGCTGTGGGTGGGGGAGGGGGGCACACAGAGCCAGTGATGCTGTTATCAGGGGTGGGGGGAGGGGCAGAGCTGTTTGGAGTGTATGCACTATGGATAGGACATAAAAAGACAACATTGAAAGTACTGTACCAATGTTTTTAACATTAATTACAAAACATTGTTTAGACTTAAACATTGGTTCTGAAACCCGATGGTTAGCACACATCTCTGATGGTGGTAGGACTGCGCATGCGCAGGAGGTATACTGAACATTTGCAGCCCTCTGACTGCGAGTCCGCTTGCAGTGTGTCCCGGCCACAGCCTGATTGACAGGTTGCTGTGTTTTGGAGGTGAAGCGGGGATGTTCCCTGGCGGCGTTCCCGGAAACAGGGGCGTGTTGCCCCATTTTTCAAGGAGGGGCGAGGGCAGAGTCCGTATGGGTGCATGCAGACTTTCTGGCCTCGAAGCTGCCAGGACCCGGCCAGGCTGTGGGAAGTTTTAGCTCCCGCAGCCTGGCCTATGGAACATCGGCAACCATCAGTCGCAATTGTTCTGATGGTGACACCAGGCTGTGGCCTCAGTCGCAGAGCTGAGATCATGTAAATGCAGAAAGGAGGTGTGCGATACCTCCTTCTACATTCGCATTTTAAATGTACAGAATTTCACAGTCTCTTGTGTGCGCTTATGTGCGGCTCTGCAATTCCATCCAGGCCCTTTGTGTCCTTATATTTACCTCAAAATGATGAGAACAAAAGGAAACAATCAAAGGCCCCCATTTATTAACTAGTTTTATCACCAAAATGAGTGACAAATGTCACTGTGTATGATAAATGTTGCTCCAGCCAATCAGCTCCCAACTGTCACTTTTCTAACAGTTGACAGTTGGGAGCTGATTGGCTGGAGCACCATTTATCATACACAGTGAAATGTTTCACTCGTTCTGGTGATAAAACTCGTTAATAAATGAGACCCATAGTGTAGTATTTTAAAATTATTGTTGATCCACCCAATGTGAGGGATTATTTATATCTGAAAAATAGGTGTTGATAGAACAGTCCCATCCACCTGATGTTCAACGTACATACCTCTTGATATATTTAAAGCAATTACCCCTTCAGGTTTTAAGGTTACCTTATAATTTTCTTCACATAAAGAGGATTCAACAGCATACAGTAGATTTCTATAAAATCCATTATTGCAACTCCGACAGATGATTTCCAGATGATATTTCATGTACTAACATAAAAGTAAATAGAGGTACAGTACATACAGTGCATTCGGAAAGTATTCACAGCGCATCACTTTTTTCACATTTTGTTATCTTACAGCCTTATTCCAAAATTGAATAAATAAAATTTTCTCCTCAAAATTCTACACCAAATACCCCATAATGACAACGTGTAAAAAGTTTTTTTTGAGATTTGTTCAAATTTAATAAAAAAAAAACCTAAAAAATCACATGTACATATTCATAGCCTTTGCTCAATATTTTGTTGATGCACTTTTGACAGCAATTACAGCCTCAAATATTTTTGAATATGATGCCACAAGCTTGGCACACCTATCTTTGGGCAGTTTCGTCCATTCCTCTTTGCAGCACCTCTCAAGCTCCATCAGATTGGATGGGAAGCGTCGATGCACAGCCATTTTCAGATCTCTTCAGAGATGTTCAATCGGATTCAAGTCTGGGCTCTGGCTGGGCCACTCAAGGACATTCACAGAGTTGTCCTGAAGCCACTCCTTTGATAGCTTGGCTCTGTGCTTAGGGTCGTTGTCCTGCTAAAAGATTAACCGTTGCCCCAGTCTGAGGTCAAGAGTGCTCTGGAGGGGCGGTACACCAGTCAAACCATAACGCAGGTGTCCTAAGGTGAGCACAGGGATGACAGAAACCTTCCGTGAAGCAGAAGGGCAATCGGATTGGTTTTCATCCAGGATGTCTCTGTACACTGCTGCATTCATTTTTACCTCTATCCTGACTAGTCTCCCAGTTCCTGCCACTGAAAAACATCCCCACAGCATGATGCTGCCACCACCATGCTTCACTGTAGGGATCGCATTGGCCTGGCGATGAGCGGTGCCTGGTTTCCTCTAAATAGAACACACTGGCATTCTTGCCAAAGAGCTCAATCTTTGTCTCTCATGGTCTGAGAGTCCTTCAGGTGCATTTTGGCAAATTCCAGGTGGGCTGCCATGTGCTTTTTACTAAGGAGTGGCTTCCATCTGGCCACTCTACCATACAGGTCTGATTGGTGGATTGCTGCCGAGATGGTTGTCCTAATGGAAGGTTCTTGTCTCTCCACAGAGGAATGCTGTAGCTTTGACAGAGTGACCATCGGGTTCTTGGTCACCTCCCTGACTAGGGCCCTTCTCCCCTGATCGCTTAGTTTAGATGGTCAGCCAACTCTAGGAAGAGTCCCGGTGGTT
Organism: Taudactylus pleione; assembly: GCA_031769625.1. Taxonomy (NCBI): domain Eukaryota; kingdom Metazoa; phylum Chordata; class Amphibia; order Anura; family Myobatrachidae; genus Taudactylus; species Taudactylus pleione. The sequence goes on from JAUIMM010000390.1 coordinate 1,021,117, forward strand.
CTGAACTTCTTCCATTTACGGATGATGAAGGCCACTGTGCTCATTGTAACCTTCTAAGCAGCAGATATTTTTCTGTACCCTTCACCAAATTTGTGCCTTGAGACAATCCTGTCTCGGAGGTCTACAGACAATTCCTTGGACTTCATGCTTGTTTTGTGCTCTATGCACTGTCAAGTGTGGGACCTTATATAGACAGGTGTATACCTTTCAAAATCAAGTCCAATCAAATGAATTTACCACAGGTAGACTTCAATTAAGCTGTAGGAACATCTCAAGGATGATCAGTGGAAAGAGGATGCACGTGAGCTCAATTTTGAGCTTCATGACAAAGGCCGTGAATACTTATGTATATGTGATATCTTAGTGTTTTTTTTTAAATAAAATTTTCAAAAATCTCAAAAAAACTTTTTACATGTTGTCATAATGGGGTATTGTGTGTAGAATTTTGAGGACAAAAATGAATTTATTCCATTTTGAAGTAAGGCTGTAACATAACAAAATGTGGAAAAAGTGATGCGCTGTGAATACTTTCCGGATGCACTGTAGCATAATACTGCTTCAAACAGCTATTTTATTAAAAATATTACAGATAAAAAACAGGACCTCTATATTTAATAACAAGTTCTGAAAATAAAAAAACACTAAGACTCGTTTGAATGAGGATGCCTACCATCCCACTGCCAGGGACCACCCCCGCTCCGCCTCCAAAACGCCACAGCCTGTCAATCAGGCTACAGCCGGATGACACTGCAAGCGGACTCAGGGCCTGATTCAGAGCCGGACGCTATTTGCGGACGCTCGTTCAGAAAAAGGGGCTGGCTATTTAAATTGAGCGCTCGCTCTTTGCGGTCTGTTGACGCCCCTTGGCCACTCGCATCATACGTCATCTCCGCTATTTATTAGATTAATCGAGTACATCGAAAGGCGTATGAACTGCTCGCAGTGCTTGTGGTAGCATTTTCCTACCGCAATCATGCGAGCAGTTCAGGCTAAAAGACAACCAACTGACGTGGTCGTTGACGCTGCTTTGTTAATTATGCACACCCTTAAAACGCACCTTTTGACCGTTTGGCATGCCTGCGTTCGGATCTCCACTCCCCGTTTTCAAGCACCTTCCCCTGTTACCACCCACAAACACCTCATCCTGTCACTCAAATTAGCAGGCATTCGCTGTTTTGCGAGCACGCGATTTCCAACTGCACTGACTGGTTGGCGCAAGTGCATTACAACCCATACGCATGGGCAGATGTGCGAACATCGCTTGGAGCGAACGACCGGCCGCTTACGAGCGGCTCTGATTCAGGCCCTCAGAGCCAGAAGGCTGCACATGCGCAGTCCTCCCACCATCGGAGATGTGCCCTAGCCATTGGGTTAGCGTACATCTCTGAATCAGGCTCAAAGAGCGCCATTCCAAGGGAGTGATATACAGTATGTGGGACTATACATACTGTAAGCCCTCATAAATTAAATATAAAATAAGTATGATTTCAGAAGTTTATTGGTGTTTTATATGTTTAAGCACCTACAGGTCCATTAAAAAATAGAAAAATTGGTTAACATTGATGTTCCAGAACCAATGTTTAGGTCTAATCAGTGTTTTGTAATCAACATTAAAAACTGTACAGTACATTCAATGTTGTCTTTTTATGTCCTTACCTTAGTGCACACACTCCAAGCAGTTCTCCCCCTCCCCCTATCCCTGATAACAGCATCACTGGCTACGGGTGCCCCCTCCCCCACCCATAGCAGTGTAATGGTGCATACACACGTAGCGATCTGCCAGCAATACAAAATAGCTGGCAGATCATACTGCACACTCCTTGGTGTGTTGGATGATCTATATAGATCATCCAACACACCAATAACTTGCCAGCAACTATAGCGACCCGCGATCAGCAGGTTGTGCAGCATGCAGGGACGATGGGCTATAATCGCTATCATCCATATGTGCCTGCACATTGCTGGTTGAAGGTAAGTTGGTAGGGTACATTAAAAGAGGATGATTTGATAGATAATGGTAATGATAACGATATCAATATCATTTAAATCGTTCTTTTAAATTGCTACATGTATGCACCTTTACAGCAGCAGCTCTCCTCCTCCTTCCCCCTCTATGAACAGAGCAGTGGTGGCTCTGTGTGCCCCCCTCACCCATAGATACCACTGGGACTGCTGACATTGCCAGTACCTGTCACTGAGGACATTTTAGCACTGCCATCCCATGTACTGCAGACACCATCATCAGCCCCTGCACTGCCGACACAGCCACCAAACCTGCACTGAAGATACTGCTGGCACCCCCACACTACCGACACCTCCGTTACCTGTCACTGAGGACACTGCCAGCACTGCAGCACTGCCATTCCATTTACCGAGGACACTGTCAGCAACCCCTGCACTGCTGACACAGCCAGAAAACCTGCACTGAAGACACCGCTGGCACCCTGCAATGCCAACACCGCCAGTAACCTTCACTGAGGACACTGCCAGCACTACAGCACTGCCATCCCATGTACTGCAGACACCGTCAGCAACCCCCACACTGCCGACACTGCCGGTACCCATCACTGAGGACACTGCCAGCACTGCAGCACTGCCATACCATGTACTGAAGACACCATCAGCAACCCTGCACTGCCGACACAGCCAGAAAACCTGCACTGAAGATACTGCTGGCACCCCCACACTACCGACACCTCTGTTACCTGTCACTGAGGACACTGCCAGCACTGCCATCCCAGTATTCATATACAGTACTGGTTCTAGATATACATTATAATTCAAAAACTGCCCATAAGTAATTTACAGTGTGTTCATGTCCTTTTTCAGAATAACCCTGCCCATTGTTTGTCTCAATACAGAGGGGGAGGGAGGAGGAATTCATTTGTAAAGGCTGCACTTTTTACACAGACAACAAATCAAGTTTTCATTAGCCCTCCCCCTGTGTGTTGTTACTACTCATTAATGTTGCCCTTTGCGTCTAGAGACACTTTTGTACTTTCAGTCCCTCCCTTCCTCCCAAAACTGTACTCATTTTCCATGATTATATTGTACATTCATAGACCAGTAATGTAGCTGGAAGCACAATGTTTTGTTTTCCACTTTGTTATTACAGTAAAATATACACAGTATGTCAGTTGCTATATATATATATATATATATAGAGAGAGAGAGAGAGAGAGAGAGAGAGAGAGAGATATGTGCGCCCACCGCTGTGTTTTGGTTTTGGATCTGGATCTCCCCTGGTTTTGGATCTGAATCTGGCTTTGGATTTTTTTCCTTGGTGTTTTGTGTTTTGGTTTTAGATCTGGATATTTTCTTAAAATATCATAAAAACTGTTAAAATCACAATATGGACTTGTTTTTGATCCTATGGTATTATTAACCTCAATAACATTTATTTACAGTCATTTCCAATCAATTTTGACCACCTCACAATATTATATTTTTCATCTTGTTAAGGCCAAAAGGTTGCATCCAGCTAGCTGGCTGAGTAAGCTAAGGGACACAGGGTCTGATTCAGAGCCGGATGCTATTTACACTCGCTCGTCCAGAAAAAGGGGCTGGCTAATTGACCGTTCGCTCTTTGCTGTCTGTTGACGCTTCTAGGTCTGAACAAGCGAACAAAACATGCGGACTTTTTTTGTAAGAAACACCCCCTGGCCGCTCGCATCATAAGTCATCTCCGCTATTTATTAGATTAATTGAGTATATCGAAAGGCGAATGAACTGCTCGCTATTCTTGTGGTTGCATTTTCCTACCGCAATCATGCGAGCAGTTCTGGCTAAAAGACACCCAACTGACGTGGTCGATGATGCTGCTTTGTTAATTATGCACTCCCATTAAACGCCCGTTTTGACCGTTTGGCACGCCTGCGTTCGGATCTCCACTCCCCGTTTTCAAGCACCTTCACCTGTTACCACCCACAAACGCCTCATTCTGTCACTCAAATTAGCAGGCATTCGCTATATTGCGAGCACATGATTTCTGACCACACTGACTGGTTCGCGCATGCATACTAAAACCCATACGCATGCGCAGTTGTGCGAACATCACTCGGAACGAACGAGCGGCTCTGAATCAGGCCCACAGTGGGCGACACTAACATATGGCAGTTCATCTTCCAATTTCCAACATGGATAGCAGTGTGGGGGTGCCAGCAGTGTCCTCAGTGCAGGTTTGCTGACTATGCTGGCAGTACAGGGGTGTTCTTAATGCAGGGTGCCGGCGATGTCAGCAGAGCGGGGGTGCCAGTAGTGTCCTCAGTGTAGATTTGCTGGCTGTGTCGGCAGTGCGGGGGTTGCAGGTGATGCCTTCAGTACATGGAATGGCAGTGCTGTGGTGCTGGCAGTATCCTCAGTGAAGGGTACCGGCAATGTCGGCAGTGCAAGGGTGCCAGCAGTGTCCTCAGTGCAGGTTTGCTGACTGTGTTGGCAGTGTAGGGGTGTTTTCAATGCAGGGTGATGGCAATTCGGCAGAGCGGGGGTGCCAGCGGTGTCCTCAGTGCATGAGTGCTGACAGTTTCAGCAATGCAGGGATGCTGGTGGTGTCCACAGTGTCGGCAGTGTGGGGGTCGCTGACTGTGTCCTCAGTACATGGGGCAGCAGTGCAGGAGTGTTGGCAGCAGTGGTGTCAGCAGCGAGGGATGCTGCCAGTGGGGTGCCGGCAGTGTTGGCAGCGGGGGTGCAGACGGTGTAGGGCAGCGGGGGATGGTGGTCGCCATCTTCTTTTGCTTCCTGTGTGCATATTAAATGGGCTTAACGCTGATTTGCTGAGAGCCATGACGGAAGGCTCTCTCAGCCAATCAGAGTTAAGCCCGCTCAATACAAAACCTCGTGACCCCACAACCTCACGACCCAAGAGTGGGATCGCGAGGTTTTGCCTCGGGTTAGGGATCTGGGGCAGGCAGAGAGATCTGAGCACCCTCTATTGGTCGGCGACCTTGTCTGAACGCACTGGTTGAACATCCCAAGAGTTGGCTCTAATTAGGGGGTCCTTAGCTCCCCAGGGATCCCCGGCCTGGGCTGATTAGCGCTTAGGTTTAATGCTTTGACTGGGGGGCCCAGTAAAAGGGCTTCCCTGGCTGGGGCATTAGCCCCCTCACTAAAAAAAGTCTGGTGCTGGTTCTGAATTTTACAGGGGGACCCTACTCAGTTTTTCCCCCTGTATTTCCAAAATCAGATCAGTGCCCAGTGCTGGTTGCGAACTGTCCCTATGTCGTTTGTCCCCCATATTTTTGCGACCAGAGCTGGTTCTGACTAGCCCAGTGCTTGTTGTGCTTAAGTACAGGGGACCCCTATGTGTCATTTGTCCACTGTATTTAATCAAACCCAGCTCTGGGTCACTAAAAGCTCAGGGATCTTTTTTGGAGGGGGGGCATGACATTTTTTATTTATTTATTTTCACAGTTTTTTTTTTTTTTTCTTGCCACAGCAACACAGATGGGTCTCTCTGATCCCGTCTATGCTCTGTGTCAATGACCCAGATGCATGTAGCATGGATCTCCTGGTCCATGCATGCATCTATGTCATTGAAATACATAGCCGCACAGAGGGGTCTCACTTATCCCATCTGTGCTTCTGTGTCAATGTACAAAAGTGTCTCATGAAAATGTGATTTGTTGTGTGTCTGTGGAAAATGTGTAGTCTTTACAAAATGAATTCCTCCCCCCTCCCCTCTGTGTTAAGAAAAGCAAAGGGTTTACCTGGAGAAGGACATAAACATATAGTATATTACTGATGGTCAGTTTTTGAATTATACTGTATATTGAATCATAAAAATTTATTTTAGGAGAAAAAAATAGGTTTACACTGAGAGTCAAACCCTAATTTCCTGGTGTGATGTGCAGTCACCTTACCACTACGCTATAACACCTACAGGCAAATACTTAAGTCTTTTACCTCTTACAAAGTGAAAATAAACTGAAACTGACAGCTTCTGTTCTAGATCCAGCTAGAAATACAGCAATAGTTTTTTTTTAGTATATGAAATATGGTGCTATATTTCCAAGTGCTATTTTCTATTCTGTGGGACTTTTTACTGTATATGTAGCCAAAGTATGCAGGAAATTTTGTAAGCCTGTCTGGCACTGCAAAGGGAAGCAGCTTACTGTATTGGATCTTCCGCTCCAGCTTTCTACTTAGGCAGCCGCAGTATACTTTTCTAAAAATGCCACCTGCTGTCTGAAAAGTGGTACTACACTATATTTCAGCCTCCTTACACATGTCCCGACATGTATATCTTGGCAGGGCTGGTTATCTGATGCCATGAATGGCAGACCATGGCTCAATTTTCACAAAGGTGTATGTGGACACATCTGTATGTGACACTCATATAACCACTTATGTGACACTCGCATAACCACTTATGTGACACTCGCAAAACCACTTATGTGACACTCGTATAACCACTTATGGGACACTCGTATAACCACTTATGTGACACTCGCATAACCACTTATGGGACACTCGTATAACCACTTATGTGACACTCGTATAACCACTTATGTGACACTCGCATAACCACTTATGGGACACTCGCAAAACCACTTATGTGACACTCGCATAACCACTTATGTGACACTCGCCTAACCACTTATGTGACACTCGTATAACCACTTATGTGACACTCGCATAACCACTTAGATGACACTCGCAAAACCACTTATGTGACACTCGCATAACCACTTATGTGACACTCGCAAAACCACTTATGTGACACTCGTATAACCACTTATGTGACACTCGCATAACCACTTATGTGACACTCGCAAAACCACTTATGTGACACTCGTATAACCACTTATGTGACACTCGCATAACCACTTATGTGACACTCGCAAAACCACTTATGTGACACTTGCATAACCACTTATGTGACACTCGCATAACCACTTATGTGACACTCGCATAACCACTTATGTGACACTCGCAAAACCACTTATGTGACACTCGCAAAACCACTTATGTGACACTCGAATAACCACTTATGTGACACTCGCAAAACCACTTATGTGACACTCGTATAACCACTTATGTGACACTCGCATAACCACTTATGTGACACTCGCAAAACCACTTATGGGACACTCGTATAACCACTTATGGGACACTCGTATAACCACTTATGTGACACTCGTATAACCACTTATGTGACACGCCCATAGGACAGTGGATCTCCATACATCTGAATAGCCACCTCCAAATCACTGCACAGGAGCGCCCAATACATTTCCAATATATATCTGAGACTGTGCGTCTCCATCATTACTGCATCTCTGTGTTTACACATCGTGGGACGCATGCGCTGTGCTAGTTCTTGCACAAATATCGCCACTGCGTGTGACTCAGAATCAAGCCCCCCATGTCCCTTTTTGGATTTGCAAGCTCTCTTTAGCATAACTGTACTGCTGTCCCCTTTTTACTGATTGCAGACCCATGCATTCAATTTTATTACTTGATAATACTCATTATTTATTTATTAATCATTGCTTATTTGTATAGCATTTTCCAGCAAAAGTATCATAATAGTATACAGATCAATAATATCAATTATTACCATTTGAGCTTGGTGAGAGTAGTGCCCTGCGGCAAAGAAGTATAAGATATAAAGACTCTGTGAAACTACATTTTATTTGACAAGTCTGATTTTCTTTTTATTCAATGGCTGCACAAAGGTGTTAACTGGGAAAGGCCTAGGGAGACATATTGGATCAATAAGCTCCAGTAAGTTTGTGAAATCAATTTTTTTCTCTTTACAGAGATTAAAATTGATGTGACCTATGCTGTGTAATTCCTATTATTGCCCGTGGTGACAGAAAATTTATCAATTACCTATTGACTACTTTGAAGGCCTGGAAAAAAAAGCAATAATAGCTAAGGAAACTAGAGAATTATCATGCTTTCTCTATGTAGCAATTCATTTAACAGAGACTCTGTGAACGTGCCACAGTTCCTGAGGTGAATTTTGTTATTGAATAGTCAAAAATATATTGTTAAAATTGATTATGCATTTAAATGCTGAATTCAAAGTATATTTTTCCCTCCTTATCCCTTAACAACAGGATCTAGTTAAAATATACAAGAATACAAAGAAAAAGATTTGTCAGCAAGAAGAAGTTTAATCAACAAACAGGTAATCTGATCTGCTGCATGACCTTATCAGGCTAAAGTCAATTGCTTGTTTATTAGCCATCGTTTAATGGATTAAAATATATTGTTAAAATCTTTAACACATCTATATTTTCAAGGACTGGACGGCAGCTGTGGTAAATCCCTAGGATGGTTAGGATCAATACAGAAAAAAGTGATGGCATTTTAGAATGCTAAAAAAAAAAGATACCATTACAGAAAAAAGAAAATAGCTTGAACATATGTAAATAATGCATACAAATAGATTTCATCGGCTTTGTTGAAGAAGAGATTGCTCACATTTGCCATCTATTAAATGAAAAAGGAATGGCATATTATAGCTTTCATATATTGTGCATACACAACACACATATATCAATTACATGTTTAGAATTTATGTTTGTTATACCCCTTTTACACCAGAGCTAAAACTCAGGTTTTTGAAGGGTTAACCCGGGCAGCTCCCTGGTGTAAAAGGGGAGAGAGTTGGATCGCCGGGTCGAGTGACCCAGCAATCCAACCCAGGTAACTAGCAGGGTTTAACACGGGCGTAGCCCGTGAAACCCTGCTGTGAGAACAGCACACTCCGGGTCACGATGACCTGGAGTGCGCTGCTAGCCGGCCGATTGGTCCGGCTTCAGTGGTGCTTGGAGATAACGTCATCTCCAAGCGTCCACTTTCACTGCGCAAAAGCCGTGTCTATGCAGACCCGACTGCGGTGTGAGCGGCGCTGACTCGGGAATATCCCGAGTCGGCGCCGGCAAAATTCCAGGTCTGATCCGGATAGGAACTTTGTTCCAACTCCGGGTCAGACCCGAAATTTAGGTGGAAAAGGGGGTATTACTCTGTAACAAGTAAGGGCTGATTTGGGATTTGGAGCAAAGCAAGAGAAGCAAATAATTTTGCACCTGAATAAAGCATATTGCAATGTAAGGGGTTCAATCTGCTAATACTGTACATTGATTTTTTTTTATGTACATTCAGGGCAATAACTGGCTACTTTTGCATGTAGCCCACAAATGCTGGACAGCTTTATTTTTATACTGCAATTTAGATCAAATCTAAATGTATCTGCACATATTAAACTGCACGACCTGCAGTGCAAGATGGTTTGCCCAGATCTAAAGTTACTGGGTTTTTTTTAACTTTGAGTCCAATTCATTAATACCCAACTGCAGAAAACAGCAGACAATAGCAAAGCGCAGACTCGAATGATAAGTCCACAAGTATTACTAGGACTGATTCTGAGTTGCACGTAATCTGCACTTAGGGCCTGATTCAGAACTGCTTGTAGGCAGTGCAAATTGCGTAGGCAGTGCAATCGTAAAGCAATGCATTAGCACACCCAGTATTTCTTAGAGAGCGATCACATAGTGTATGCAGACACCCACTTGTGCACGTCATGTCCAGGAAGTGTATGCAACCACCGGTACATCGGGTAACATCGGATGTGATCGCAGCGCTTGAGGTTGACCATACCCTGCCACAATCACTGCGAGCACTTCAGTGTAAAAACAAGCCAGGTGACGTGTACTATGACGCTGTCTTATAATTATGCACACCTCTAAAACACCATTGAGATGCTCAGGCATGCCTGTGTTTGCACCTCCACTCCCCCGTTTTTAATGGCCAGCCCCTGTTACTACCTACAAATGGCTTACCCTGTCACTCACTCTGCTGGGCAGTCTATGCGCAGCAAGCGAATGCATTGTGAACTGTCGCTAAGATATGCGCATGCGCACTGTGATGCATGCGCACAATGAATATGTGGCACCCCACCAACACCCTGTGTTCCTACCCACATTGATGTGCCTCTATGAAAATGTAAAATATTAATGTGACTCCTGCCATTTTCTAATATAGGGCATGATTTAACTGGTTTCATTAAGGTTCAGGGACTATTTGCACTGCCCCCTCAGTGGTGGTGGACGTTTAGGGGACCAGTGAGTACTGTAGCAGGCTCAAGGATTTGAACTAGAGAAAAATGGCAGTTGGTGTGTGCAGTTGGTGAGGTAGCTGGACAGGAGAAGGGGCTGTGCTGCCTTGATGCTTACCTGAGGACTGCGGCCGTACTTCGGGACGAGCAGCGGAGGTCTCTGAGGTGGGAAACTTCCGATGGGACTAAGCAGTGTCAACCGGGGAGGTTCTGAGAACAATCAGCATAAGACGGGTGTGTCGGACGACCCCTAAGGGAGTGCCTCAAGCGGGGCTGCGGAAATATAGAGAGACTGAGCTTGTAAAGGAGCCGGAGGTTGCGAGCTGATACTGGAGGGGTAAGAAGCTGCTGCAACCTCCCAAACAGACACTCAGTGACATTAGCGCCTATTAACTGGAGGCCTACAGTTGTCCACCGTTACATATGCACAGCTGTTCCTCAGAGATCAGCGTGGGGTTTATAGACTGCATTCATAATAGTAAAATTATCCCCCTGATACTGCATATTGGAGGATAGGTACAACAGTTACCAGCAGTATTAGGGTGACACTTCAGTGCCAGCACTTGTAATACTCTCGCTATGAACTAAGGTTGCTAAGCAGAGAAGGAACTGACTGTAATACCAACACCATCGCAGCAGAATAATTTACAGAGTATTACAGTATTGCATTAAATACAGATACGTGCTGTAGCTGGAGCAGTTTATGAACTGTTCTTCATATCCCAGGCAATGAAGGGTGCACCCCATTAACTATTTCAGCGCTGAAATAGCATTGTATGAGACTTGTAAAGAGCAGTAGTGTGAGGAAAATGTTTTCCTAAAAAGGTGTATAGAAAAGTAACACAAGTTTGCAATTGTATTCTTGATGTAACCTTATCCATTTATCATACTCACGTGAGGTTTTGTGTATATATTTTAGAGATGTTAAGGGAATTGCAAAATTAGTCATTTGTTAATTGCCACTAGAGCATACTTACCCATTTATAGTTTGCAGGTTCGAAGTCCAGAGTTCGCTAGGAATCTGCAGGTTTCTGAAAAATAAAATAAACAAGAGTGTTAATGTGTGTGTTACTGTCTACTGAAATGCATTGTTGATATATGAATATTGCCAAGTGTTTCTTTGTTCTTGCAAAGTATAATAAACATCAGAAAGGATTCACTATTGCCATCTTTACTGTTATACTATGTTGTATGATTACATTGTGAATAAACTCATAGTATAGGGTATCACACATACACACTGCATACCATCGATAGCAGTGAAAGTATGCATCTTAGCGTGTGTGTCTGAATGAGCTCCTTAGGGCCTGATTCAGAGTTAGAAGATGTCACCTTGCTCTCAAGATTCATGTTAGGTATAAATAAAGTCATTATTTTCCAATGTGAGCATTTTCAGGTCTATACACAGCTACAGTAGGTGCATATTAACACCATACACTCCTGATTGCATTGGAAGTAAGTTTTGGCTGTGAGAGACAAATTATGTGGGACAATACTTTCCAATAACGGGCTTTCTAGACTGAAGTCTTTCCTTTTGTCAAATCAAGAATTTATTTTTTCATTAGAAGTTTTGTCTAATTTAGCCTGAAATCCACTCACCTGTCTCCACTCAGGTCCCTGTACATTGTTCTCCAAGTGGACACTAACATAGCTACTCTATTTGTAAACTGCCAACCACATGGCTGCTATTTATCTATTTCCTTTATATAACCATAATAGTTTTGGAATTCTGTTTTTTTCAGAGGCCATTTTATTTTTATGTAGTTTTCTGCTTCTGTGAGCATCAGACAATCAACTTGAATCTCAGCTTGTACTGTGAGCATCCCTGCCTGCAGCCCTCTTGCCCGCTCTTTGATTATCCTATAGCGTAATGATTTGGTACAGTAGTTCTGATTTGTTATCAACTTGGCTTTTTAGAAACTTTCAAATGTTCTGATTTTTTATTAGTTTGACTTATTAAACACCTTTTATCTTGGACTCCCATTCATCTAGTGTGACTGATCACCTACCTAGTGTTTCTACAATAGCTCTGATGGCTGTCTAAATTCTTGAAGCATAACCAAAGAGTTTCTGTGGTCACAGAAGACACAAGATACACCAGGGCTTCTGTCTAGACCTGACTAGTTCCTGCCAGCAGCAAGTGACATTTGTTCAATAATTTTTTCTGGGAATTACGGTAATTATTTTGGTAACATTTTTCTCACCCATGGTGGAGATTTATTAAAGCTTGGAGAGAGATAAAGAGGAGAGAGATAAAGTACCAACCAATTAGCTCCTCTAATTTTTGAAACTCAGCCTGTAAAATGACATTTAGAAGCGGACTGGATTGTACTTTATCTCTTTACAAGCTTTGATAAATCTCCCACAATTGGGGCACTGTTGTGACTATTAACAATCCGTATCGCTGCAGATATTTTCATTTTGAATTAAAATATCCCCTCTACTAAACTGAATCCGGAGGTACAGCTGTAGATATAAACACTGGGCCTGATTCAGATCCGCTCGCGAGCGGATCGATGGTGCCCTAGTGCGCATGCGCACGACGGAGGGAGCTCCGTCGTGCGCATGCGTGAGACCCGAATAGCGACGGCAAAGCCGTCGGTATGGGTCTCGCACCAAAGGGGGCGTGCTGTCAATGGTGAGTGACAGCACGCCCCCTTTGGTGGGCGTGCCGGGTGAGTTGCTGCCAAGACGAGGGCGTTCCCATTGGAATGCCTACTGTCTGGGGCCGGCCCCACTGACATCACTAGTGATGTCAGTGGGAGTGCTTTTGGCTCTGATAGAGCCAAAAGCACTCCTGGGCTTGCGGCAGCGAGACCCTACCGCAGGGCCTCGTTGCAAGCCCATTGGTCGCGATGGTCTTGACCATCGCGACCATCTTTTTGGCCGCTCGCATAAGCTGTGGGTGGTCACCCACAGCTATGCGAGCGGCCAGGAGGCCTCTACAATTTTATGTAGGAGGGCCCTGATTCAGAGCGAGCGCTCTTGTCCCTACTTACATCCAGGCATTTTGAAGGAATCTTTTGCATGTGTACAGAGTCAGCTTCTGGAGCCAGCCAGAGGCTGCAGGGGAGGAATAGGAAGATCTGTCTCCTGCGAGTAAGTCTCCATAGACTTAAAGTGGTTTACATCATCTGAAGATGGTGTTAAAGTAATGAGGCCAAACCCCAAAAAGTGCTGCTTTTCAGAGTTTGGTACATTCTGTAATGGTCAGACCATAGTTCCCATTGATAATAATGGGGACTGCGACCTGCAGCGCTAATGAGCCTTATGCAGGAGATATAGGTCCACAACACTAACATTTGTAATTTTGTCTTATCACTTGTCAGAAGCTGTATTGTAAATGTCTGAGCCCTAGAAATCATTTGCAGAATTATTGGATATTGGATATTGAAATGGAGCTAATAAAAAGTAAATCAAGTTAAAAACTATATTTGCATACTGTAGAATGGAGACAGAAATGTGGAGGTGGACAAGGTGGCTTTATTTTACAGAATTGTTTTCATTTTGTCTACTAATTGGTTTGTAAGTAATACGCAAATTATATGAAATGATTTACTTGCAAAACATAGAATAAGATTTAATAAATCTAAGAACTTATTAATCATATTACAATTTTTTGAGGATTGAATCAATCTTTACAATTTAAATAAAAGTTTATACTTTTATTTTTTTCCATTATTTGACTATTTATTAATTGCATGTGAGCCCAGTAGTCTCAGCTCCTGTTGGCAGCATGGTATAGTTACAAGTAAGGGCACTGACAGGCTTAATACTGTATTTTAAATTAATTTGGGTCCCTGTAGAGATAATTAGACCCATAATATTTTATTATATGGTTTTATGTCAATTATTTCTTTAATTAATCCCATAATATTTTATTATGTGGTTACATGTCATTTTTTTTTTAAACTTAAACCATCTTTATACGACAGTGGTTTTCTTCCAGGGAATTAAAAAATAAAAATTTAAATGATGAGAATAAATTCATACACAGGTTTCCAGGAAATCCCAAAAGCATTTAAAAATTTAAAGGATAACGTTAAAATTGAATCTAATTGTACTTAATTTATTAACTATATTATCTTCCACCAAACAAAATTGAAGCAGACTAACTTTTGAAATAGTTACTACTTAACGAAAGTTGGCAAATGTTTTAATGGTTATTTTGTTGGGTTTCTAGCAACTGAGTTAGTGCTTGGGGCAGTGAACCTTGATGTAACTTTAATAATGGTGATGTCAGGTCACAGACATAGTGGTTGGCAGGAATGGGGTATAAGTAAAAGCAGTTCGTGAATGTTGAATATTTTCTGCCAGGTGCCAAATTGAGCACGTACCATTTAGCAGTTAGGTAGAATCCTACAGGAACTACAATTTCATAAATACCTGGTAGGATTTTTTGTTGAAAAGTTGATCTGGGAATAATTTCTGATGGTATTGGTTATCTCAGGCTTAGAAAACAAGTGGCAACTGAAGTGACTATAAAATAAAAAGTCTCAATTCCAATTCTAAAGTATAGAGTGATCCCCCAATTACACATTTCTCCTGACTCTATTTGTAGCCCCTATAACAATGATCTTTAGGTATATTAGGATTAGGTATATTAATCTATTACTTATATAGATATTTATAGTGAGAAATGGGGTGAAATCCATGAAAGGAATAGTATTAAATAGGTATTAAATGTGTGGACTTATACTAATTCATGTAAATACTACCTTCTTGTCATTTAGTCCAGAATCTACTAAGAAGAATTTGTGTCCTTATGCTGAGGGTTAGCCTGAGGTCAGAGCAGGAGCTGAGAGGCATGAGACTGGGAGAGTATAGAAGAAGGTGGGGGAAACGGTCATTTCAGACTATGGTCACATGAGAGAAAGCAGGGAGTGGGACTATGAGACTTTATTAATTATCGAGACCAGATACTAGACCAGATAATTATGTATTATTTATGCTATTTTCAGCAATAAGAAATGAATATAATACACCCGCAGGGACAGGGGCTCTGAAAGGAGTTTGTCTCTTCGATTTATAACAAGTGAAAGGGTTGCATTAGCAATCTCTTCAATTCTTCTTCTGGAGCTGGGTTTATTACTGTGCATACATTGTCTGCTGACCACACATGCCTGGGTGGGGAGTGCCAGGGAGGGATCCTAAGGAACCCTCTCCCAGTATTTATTGCGGAAAGTAGCTAATAGGTTACAATGACTAATGCCAACTTTAGATGGTGTTAGCTACTGGGGTCAACCTCCAGAATACATTACTTACCAGAGCTTATTAAATTCAGCCAGAACCACACAAAAAGAAAAGGAATGAAAAAGAATGGTGCACTCCAGGAGTTATCACAGGAAGACTGTTAGTATTTAATTATTATCTTAGTGTCTTAAAACATAACCTTTAATACATATTCATCATACTGTATAAAATTGATGTAACACCTAAAATTGTTTATTATCTGCGAAAATATAATAAAACAAGAAAAAGGTGAATAAAGTGAGTTAAAATATTATCCACTGTGTCTGTATCTTTTTCTTTAAATCCCTTTATGGGAAATTATTATATTCAATGTGTCATATGTACCATGTCATTTTCATGTAAGAGCCAAAGGTGAATAGGCTCTCCTGCAGTGAGCTGTGATACTGGCTCTTGCATTACATATCACATTTGCTGCATTGCTGAAGTATCAGCAACTGATAGTTATAGTGGATACATATCCGCTTGTGTCACTTTTACCTTGAAAAGACACAGACACAGTGTATAATATTTTAACTCCTTTTCTTCTTACTGTATTCACCTTTTTCTTGTTTTACCATGTTTTTAGATGTTATATCCATTTTATATGATGAATATATATTAAAGGTTATGTTTTAAGACACTAAGGGGTAAATTTACTAAGAATCGAGTCTGGGAGAGTTTGCTTTTCTTTCAACTCAATTAGCTACGCCGAAACTCGGGTGATTTGAGGCTCCTGAGACTCTCAAATTTACTAAGAAGTGAGTTTAGCTGAGATTTTTCTTCCGAGTAGCAGGTTTTGCAGGAGGATTACTCACCCGAGATTGCAGTGTCTTCTCTCTGCAAAACTCTCCCAAGCAATTAGCCTGCACATATCAGTGAGATATGTGTAAGCTGCCTGTGTTCTAGGCTGTAAAAAAACGGGTTAAACATTTTTTAAAAAATTACATAGACCCCCCCCTCCACTGAAGCCTAACCAGCAGTGTGTCCGGGGCTCTTATTGGATTTCTGCGGAGAACATTGTGGGATAAAAGGTGAGTATTGGATCTTTTTTTCAGGTACTTCCATAGGATACTTTACGTTGAGAAGGGGACGTGAACATCTGGGAACAGGTGAGTATGTGTGTGTGTGTATGGATGTAATAAATCTTTATTTTCACGGTATGTGTGTCTTGTGTTTTTTACACATTTCTTTACAGGTGAACTACATGTACCAGCAGCTTCTTAATGCCCCGCATGCTGGTACTTGTGGTTCTCCAAGTACCTACATGCAGGGGGAGGCTCGTTGGGACCTGCAGTTCTACTGTAAAGACAATGTTGTTAATTCTATTTTTAACACTACACCTACACTATCAACCCGCCACCCACCACCCAGGGATGGTGGGGAGAGCCCAGAGCTATCAGCCTAGGACAGGGGTGCCCTGGAGAGGGGGACCCCTTTATTGGGGGGGTCCCTAACTCCCCAGGGATCCCTGGCCTGGGCTGACTAGCGGTCAGGGCTGATGCTGCGGCTGGGGGGCCCGGTGAAAGTGCACCCCTATCAGTGGCATCAGTCCCCCACTAAAAAGGGTCCAGAGCTGGTTATAAATATAAGGGGAACCTCACACAATTTTTTCGCCTTATATTTAAAACCAGGTCTGGCCCTGCTGCCTGGTGCTGCTTCTTAAATTACATTTTGTTCCCTGTAATTTTAAGAAAAAGGACTGGCTGGCATGTCCGGGGCTGGTTAGTCTTTGGGGGGGCATATGTCATTTATTTTTAACTTTTTTTTTTATTTACAGGCAGAAACATGCATGGACCACAGTGATCTGTGTATGTTTCTGCTAAACTCACAGATCACAGGCAGGTGTATTTATTTCACGAGTTTTTACAGGAGAGGTTTCCCATCTCATGAGAGTTTAGAAACTCTCTGCTTGGTAAATTCCCAAATCCTATCTTCACTAGTGAAAAGGTTCTCGAGTTTTGCCGATGGTGAATTGAAGAGAGTTTGCTAACTCTCCAGTATTTTCCGGTAGCAAAGGAGATCTCGCTCTCGAGTTTTACATTAGTAAATTTGCGAGTAGGGAAAATGCCAAACTCTCCAGAGTTAGCAAACTCTCCCTATCGATTCCTACCTATCTATATACTCTAACATTGTCGCTATTTAGCATTATGAGTCGCACAAATTGCTTTCAGACTTTGATTGTGGTTCCAAAGCACAAAAAGTTATTATTCACCATAAAAACAGATAGTTACACGCTGTGATCTAAATACAATTAGCGCAAACAAAATTTATACAGACACAAGGTACAGTCGTTACATATATGCATGCGCCCTGGATCCAGATCCCGGCATCAAAGATGAAACCTCTGTCAACAGCAAAGCAAGAAGACTAGCATCTAGTTTCAGAGAGCCTGCATATATACTCTTACAGAGATAGGCAATACAATAGAACAGGTTGGCATGGTTCCAGTGGTTCTTCTTTCTGGTTCTTCTGTTACAGTACAGTGCATAGATCAATTTGTATGGTCACAGTCAAGCCTCCAACAGCTCTTTGTGTCCATTTTCCCGCTGCATAACAAATCTAAACTGGCTGCATTACAGTATACATTTTAATGCCTAACTCTCTATGATCCATAATTTACAGACACATGTTGCGATTTCTTCACCGACGGAACAAGAAATCTGCAAAGACACAGTAGTTTAGAATGACACCAAACATGGTCTGCTTATCTAAACTTTAGATATCAAATAAAATGTATTTCACAACATTACTGATAATGAATGAAACCTTAAATATCAACCTTAATGCTAGGGAATCTTTTTATGTAAGTGTGCAGTGTGTAAGTATTGGGGTATTAAGAAAAGACGCTAGTTAGCATTCTGCGACTATGTGTTTGTGGAGTACACCGTGGTACATGTTTTGCAGGGTTGATCATATTATATGTTTAAGTAACTGTCTATATTTATATAATGAGGACTTTTAACATCTTTCTATTGCATGGGAATCGCTCGACGCTAAATGATAGCATCGCCGTATGTACTTATAATGTGCGAGATTCGCTAAAATGGCGCTGGGTGGCCAGTCGCAAAATGGCGTCTTGTTGCCATTCGCAAAATGGCGTTGTGCAGATTTAATTTTAAACAGATTCTGTCTCAGCCAATAATCCGGCTTCAACACTCCCAGACTCCCAGTAAATTTACCCCTAAGAGCCAATTCAAAGATGTAAGAGTATTTTATTTGCTATTGCGCATGCATCAAAGTCACACTGTGCATGTGCTGCAATTGTCTTGTGATTCCACTCACACAGAGAACCCATTCGCAAAATGAGTGACAGGTAGTCAGTGTATGGGTGAGGTAACTGGGGGGCGGTCAGAAAAAAGCAGGTGTCTTACCATTTAGATGCATTTACATAGGCGTGCATAAATTAGCCATTACAATCACATACGTAGCATGAGAGCTCTCTGTATGTCAGGAGAGCTGATGTATTTGAGACAGGTCAGACCTGCCGCAAGGGCTGCATGGCTGATTGATGTGCATCGATTTTACTGATATTTATGCTGGTACGCAATGTTGGATGCAGATTAGAAGGCAGCGGTGGCTGTCCCTATGATCGGGTAAGATATGGAACTATTAGCATATTTTTTCAGCTGCGGTCCGGGCAAAATCGTAGCTGAGATAGCATTAGCGATCATCTCTAAACTAGGCCCTAAGTTAATGAGCTAATAATTAAATACTAACAGAGTTTTCTCGTGATAACTCCTGGAGTGCCCCAATCATTCTCATTCCTTTCTTTTCTTTTTGTGTGATTATGATTTAATGAGTTTTGTATTTGGTGTTGGCTAAAAAAAACACATATGCACAAGCAATCTTATATGCAACAGACAAATGTGACAGTAGCAAATTGCAAATAGAGAATAGCAGTTTTTAAATCCATAAACATTATTGAATACATTCCATGCGGGACAACTCTTTACTTCTAGATAAATTCAGCCAGAAATCAGCCCACATAGATTTCTATAGGGGTTGCTTTTGTGAATGAGAATGGGAAACTGTAGCAGCCACCTGAGTTACAGCCCGAGACTGAAGTGCCAATCAAGGAGGAGCAGTTTGAATCCTTCTTCATTCAGCACCGACACAGAAGGATGAGTCAAACATCAAGGAGGGGATTAGTGGAATGTTTGTCTAAGGGCCAGGGAAGTGGCAGAGAGTCAGTGGAAGTGTGGTAGAGGACGGATATGATTACTATACACCTCTCGTAATAAGAAAGCAGAGATCAGCAAGTGATCACGACAATGAGAGGTAATAGCCAGTCTCAGTTCCCTTGTGTTACCTTTAGTGCACAAAGGGTGTGTGACAATGAGATTGGTGTGCAAGGGACAGTCACTGCAAGCAACACAGGGTTAAAGGCTCACAAGAGAAGGGAGGTTCAATGGCTGAAGAAGGGGTGGCAGACCTAGTAAGAACAAAAATCTGAAGCACTTTCTTTTACAGGCAATCTTTGCTGTAACAGGAATCCTGTTGAACCACCTTGGAAAGGATTCTTGTAACAGGATACCACTATACCACTGGACAGGCTAAGTAGCAAATTGTGTTCATTTTCTATCCTGGTTGTTTTCTATACCTATCTCTTTCAACCCTTTCTGAGGTACCTTTGCTGACCTACCTGCACATGATAATTGTCATGCAAGCCAATTCAGAGTCAGGAACATGGCTGGCATATGATAAAGCTATTAGTAAAATGAGAGTACAGCATACATAGAATTTGGGGTCAAGGAACATGGGGGTACATGGGGGTATTGTTTAAAGTAATCCAGCATAAGCCCACCCTCCCAGATTAGCATGGGAAGATAAGACACCAGACAAGACCAATCATAACAGGCCTCAGGCCTTTCCTTAGAAAATCCATTGTTTTGCCTTCAAAAAAGGACAATGCAGAGCTGGCAATAATGGTGCTTCAAACATGTGTGCGCTTGGGTGTAACTACCATAGGTGCAAGAGGTGCAGCTACTATGGGGCCCAAATCTTAGGGGGGGCCAATCTTCCTTGTCAAAGTTACATGTGTTATATACATTTTTCACCATTGGGTGGTACATAGGGGCCCTTACACCCTTTTGCTATGGGGCCTTCAAATACCTAGTTATGCCCCTGTGTGTACGATTCTCTCCAAAGATTGCAACAAAGACAAGGCAGGAGAATTGGACAACAACAGGGCTGCCAGTACCCGGACAATACCCTATCTTTCTAGCTGGAGGGGTTTAGGTGCCTTTTCCAGTTGATGATATACTGTATGTAGAACTGAAGACAGGGTCCCCTAGGAATATCAAGTCTGCTATGGAATTTCAGCTTCCTCTGAAACTAGATAAGGAAGTCTAAGTAGAATGGCTGATTTTGAATAGGGTCTAATACGAGACCTATGTATCTTGGTCTGTCGTTAAATGACACCATTGTAAAGAAGTCTACCAGGCCTTTGCAGAAGCACTCTACTTGGTAAAATACTATGTGTCACGACCTTGTCTAGTTGTCACCTTTTTGCCTTGGGACTTACCCCTGTCAGCTTCCCCATTGAGCTGTGTGTGTAATTTGCCTGGAGGATTTGCTCTGATTATTGCACCTGGCCTCTCCTCTGTCTGTGAGCACTGCTAGCCCTGATTGGAATCACAGGTGTGGTTCTGATTCTCAGAGCTGCAGAGATGAATACTTCCTCTGCAGGTTGTGCCTTCCACCACTCAGAATGCTACTACCAGACCACCTGTCCGTATCCACCAATTGCTGCCAGACCCATGGTATATATATCCTCTCCTGATAGCATTCTGGGCCTGAACATCTCGTCTTCCCGTGGTGTATGGTTCATGCTGTGCCTGCATTCAAGTCTATCCCTGTAACCTGTTACAGCAATCCCTGGCGCTATCCAGAAAACATGTTTCAACTGTACCTGGCAATCCAGTAAATCTGCTGGCAGCAACCCCCGATGCTTCCAGAAAACCTGTTACAACCAAACCTGGCAATCCAGTAAGCCTGCTGACAGCAACCCCTGGTGCATCCCGACAACCTGCTACAGTAATACCTGGCATCCAGACGTCCTGTTACAGCATACCTGGCCTGTGCTCTGCTGTTATTCCTACTCCTGGTTGGTCCCTGGCATGCTGTAAACCTGCATCGTGTCACCCTGCCTTGCTTCCTGCTGTGGATCAACTCCTGCCCCTGTTACCTACCTATTCCCTCCCTGAACCTAAAATTCCCAAACCTACCCATTCCTTCCTGAAACCTGTTATTTCCTATTATCCTGTCCAGCCTGCAAATTCCCAAACCTACTCATTCCTTCCAGAAACCTGTTATTCCCTATTATCCAATTCAGCCTGCACCAGAGTTCTAGCCCTTGTCATAGTAATTCCAGATTACCCTGTTTAGCCCTCGTCTCAGCATTACCTGACTTCCCTTCAGCCATTGTCACATTCTAGTCCTGAGTCAAGTTCCAAGCTCATCAGTTCAGTCCACGTCATTCCAGTCCTGAGTCAAGTCCCAAGCTCATCAGTTCAGTCCACGTTGTTCCAGTCCAGAGTCAAGTTCCAAGCTCATCAGTTCAATTCAACAAGTCTTCCTGCCGGTCCCAGTCCGGTCCCTCCAGTTCCTGTCATTTATCATCAAAGGCAGTTTTCACTGCTACCCAAGTCTTGTAAATAGAGCTATTTACATTATCTGTGATTCCAGTCATGCCGGCCTCCGTTGAAATCTGATCACCACCTGAGACAGGTAACTCGCAGACACCAATTGTGACACTATGGACATTAATGGCCAAGTTGAATGTGGAGCCTGCCTTTCAGCTGCTGCCGCTGCACAGCTCTTCTTTCCGGTAAATGAGTTTCAAGTTGCCAGGTGGATAGGCTGCACAATTTTGTGTGCTTTCTTTGAAACATTCAGCACTTTTCTGCACTGGGCAGTTCAAGAGGATACTTAGCATCACAGGGTAGCGCATTACACAAACAATTTTCTATTAGTGGATATAGCAGAGTTGCAGGGTTGTGATAAATTCTCTTTTTCAGCCATGGTTCTGTTTTAAAATTTAGGTGTGCCCATGACACAGGATAAAATGAAGGGGCCCACTAGCTGTCTATTTTACCTGGGCAGGTTGTTGCAGGCTACCACAAGACAAAGTTAGTAAGCTTCAAGCCAGTTTAGCAGTGTGCTGAGGATCAAAGTCCACACCACTAAGACATGTACAGTCCCGACTTTGGCCCTCATTCAGAGCCACTCGCTAGCGGCAGTACGCTCGTTCCGAGCGATGTTCGCACTTCTGCGCATGCGTACGGATCGTTATACGCATGCACGAACCAGTCAGTGCGGCCGAAATTCATGTGCTCGCAATATAGCGAATGCCTGCTATTTTGAGTGACAGAATGAGGCGTATGTCGGTGGTAACAGGGGAAGGTGCTTGAAAATGGGGAGTGGAGATCCGAACGCAGGCGTGCTTAAAGGTCAAAATGGGCGTTTTAAGGGTGTGCATAATTAATACAGCAGCGTCATTGACCACGTCACTGGGTTATTTTATAGCCAGAACTGCTCGCAAGATTGTGGTAGCAAAAACCAACCACAAGAATAGCGAGCAGTTCATACGCTGGTCGATGTACTCGATTAATCTAATAAATAGCAGACATGACGTAGGTGAGAGCGGCCATGGGGCGTTTTTAACAAATAAACGAGCGTATGTTTTGCACGCTCGTTCAGACTTAGAGGTGTGAACAGACTGCAATTTGCGAACGGATCATTTGAATAGCCACCCCTTGCTTTTGAACGAACGACCGCAAATAGCGAACGGCTCTGAATCAGGCCCTTTGTCTCCTGAATTTTGTGTGCAAGGTTATGCTCATGGGCAGGATCCTTTGCCAATGACTAGAGAGAGCCACCATAAGGTTTAAGTGTCACGGCTGGTGCCACAGAGTTACATGTCTGAGTTGTCAGGGTAGGATCAGCAGCAGATGATTGCAGCAGGAACCGTGGAGGCAATATATAGATTTCTCTTAAAGATTTGGGTAGCAGTGAGAACTGCCTCTGGTGATAAGTGACAGCAATGGATAGCTGAGATTCAGCCAGGAGGGACCCAGCTGGTCCTACTGGAGTAACTTGTAGAACCAGATTGGGACTGGCAGGAGAACTTGCAGTACCAGACTGAGACCGGCAGATGAACTTGCAGTACCAGACTGGGACCAGCAGGAGAACTTGCAGTACCAGACTGAGACCGGCAGAAGAACTTGCAGTACCAGACTGGGACCGGCAGGAGAACTTGCAGTACCAGACTGGGACCGGCAGGAGAACTTGCAGTACCAGACTGGGACCGGCAGGAGAACTTGCAGAACTGGACTGGGACCGACAGGAATAACTTGCAGAACCGGACTGGGCCCGGCAGAACCTTCCCAAAAAAGGAAACTATTATTAATTTCCCACTAAAAGAGTATATTCCTAACTATATTGATATCCTTATTCGACAGACAGGAAGAGATGCTCTTCTATAAGTGTTTCAGCCTGAAAGAGCAGTCTATGGCAATGTGAGAGTTCACCTCATATAAAGGGCCTGATTCAGAGGTGGACACTTATGTATCTGTAGTGGCGGTAATATGTAAATGATTGTTTCAGCCTTTCTCCTCTGTTCTAGTGTGGACCAGACAGTGCAAGTCATGATATGCCCACTTTCAATGACCATGGACAGTGCAATTCCGCCGATGGTTCCATACACCACCATCCACACACCATTGTGTTCACCATCGACCATTGTATGGCTGGCGCAGTGTCTCCTTCTAAAATTGCTAAAAAAATGGCTTCTGTGACTGCGGCTCTGCATATATTAAGGGGAACTAATGTGCAGTAGGTATTTTCATGACCTGGGACTTTCCACCACTGTCAGACTTTCCAACAAGCCCGGGCCCAGGCAAATTTGTACCCGCTCCCCCCTTTCGGTGCCCCAACATCTACGAACCAATGTTTTCCATGGGGAGTCATTATACACCTATTATTCACACCTAGGTTTGCATCCAGTTTAATATGCACCAACAATACTCTGGCTGTACCATATTCTATTTAAAAACTTATGAATAGACTTATTTATTCATGGTACTTACCAAACTAACAGTATAGCTGATATATTACTGTATGTTTACCTGTTGCATTATTATAAATTGTGATATATTATAGGATGCTGAAAACTGGAGGCACACATATTAGTCTATGACTAGTTATAGTCTGTGGATGTGCATTCCTGACAGATTGGCCAATTACTCCCAGACAGTAAAATATATCTCCAGGAGTTGTGCACACCGCCTAATGAACTGAACCCGCAAATCGGAAGTTGTCTCCATGGGTAAGCATATTAATATCTGTTGGCTTTTTACCCTAAGCACAAAAAATAGAATTTCAGTTGTTTTACATCTCATGCTAACCAAAAGCTATAACTGTGCAATTGACTGTGAGTCCTTCAAGAAATGCCACTTTTTGTCCTAAGCAGAGCTCAAAAAGATTAACTCATACAGCTATATTTAGCATTTCAGTTGGCACATCATGTGGACCATTAATTAAGAACAAAGAGGCATCACTCTATTGTTACTTTCTATTTTTACTGCAGAAGTACGGAAAGTATTCTACCATATTAGTGATTATTTATATACTTCTAAAATATTTTCCAGGTGAAGGCTAGCACATATTTTATATATATATATATATATATATATATATATATATATAAATAAAGAGAGAGATATACATGCAACAATGAGGCAAAAAAATCCTGCCCTGGCTGTGCTCGAATGAAAGTTGGTGTCATGGAGGTCGGGTGCACCTTTTCACCCCCACAGTGCAGTCATGAAGATTTTCTCATAGGCATTGTGAAATCTCTAAGAAATCAATAAACAAATACCGCGCTCCAATTCAAATGCAGCCCAACAGATTTATATGAAGAGATCAGCACCTCTCCAATAAATAAACTAGTCCAAACAAAATGGATGCACCTGGAAAAAGACTGGATAAAGTTGAAACGCGTTGGTGGAAGGTGGGAGCAGACTGCCAGAAGCGTGAGTGGTGGGAAAGATCTCCATATCCAGGGGACGCGTTCACAGGTTTTCAATCCAGATTGAAACCATTGCAGTTGAATGTGTTGTCTGGTGTACAGGATACTCCTTCACTATTGGTACGCTGAATATCCCACGGGAGTGGAATTGATTTATATAGTTTTTAATTGATTAAATGGTATTTCACTATATGTGATTATTTCCTTTTTTTACATATCCATAATCATGATGAAATGAAGTGATTAAGGAACAAGTGGAATTGAATTGACATCGGGAGAATATATAGAAGTCTAGAGACTATATGATATGATCAACCATTAACCTGGATGAAGCGCCTGGATTTTCATTTTGTTTGGATTTTGAAATCTCTACCAAAATGAATTGGAAGCTGCATATGTGTTGTGTGTGTGTGTGTGTTTGTATATGTGTGGGGTGTGTAGCCAATTAACATGATAGCGAGAAGATTCATAGCCTATGTTACTCAAAGGATCTTAAGAAAATTTTCTGTGAAAAACCATCAAAATCGGTTCAGTAGTTCCCGAGTTTATCAAGAACATACATACAAATGATCAATTATAGATAAACAGATAAATCAATTAATCGATCCAGGCACATTTTTTTTAAGGTTGGGGGGCCAAAACATTATTTTAATTTTGGCACCCATAGATATATATTTATATGCGATGTGAAGGCGAGGGGTTGGAGGTGCTGAATAAGGGTGGGGATCAAAGTTCCAAGGGGGAAGTCAGGCATGCCAGGAGGGGAATGGGAGGTTGGGTGTGCCACAAGAATGGGTGTCAGGGGTGCCGTGGGGGGAGTTGGGGGTGCTACCAAAAAGGGATCAGGACTTGCCATGAATGGGGGTGTGTTTGGGTCCAAAGAGGAAGAGATAAAGTGCAAAAAGAGAGCTTAGGGGAGGAATATATACTGTGGGAGGGGAAAATGGCATAGGGTTAGTCCCAGAGGAGGGCCAGCCCACAGTCACGCCATTCCTGCACCTATGTATATATCTTTAAATTTGTGACAGAATGTTTATTTAGGACTTTTTATCACATCATTCAATGATATGCCCTTCTCAAGAGTGGTCTACAGTAGATCCATTATTATTTAATCTATGCTCACATACACCCTACATCCACCTAATTCTTGTTTATTTGGGATTTGGATATATCCGCACTAGCAGCAGCAGTTATTTTGCATGACTATTATCTAAAGCATACTCAGGGTTATTATTTTGCCTAGTTCGGTTGTTGTATCATACCTACATATGTGAGTCTGCTACTGATGAAAAGATACCCATCCAGCTGGGATTTCTGTAGGACCAATGTTGAAGAGGAAGGCATTTTATCAGTAACAAGTTAATTACCTTTAAAATAAATTCACACCATGTTCCCTGGTCCAGTCAATCACTGGAAAAAGGTTAAAAAGAGGTGAAGATTAGCAATAGCTTACACATACTAACCAAGAGACTGACTGAGTAATATCATGTGCAGTCCATTACACACATGCACTGAGACTAACATCAGTAGCACATTACAGGGTGTGCTACAGAAACCAAACATTTCAGGGTGTACAGTACACCAGAAAGGTCAAATATCTAGCCATCAGTCAGAGCAGGTAGCACTCGGGCTGGAACAATTACATCTTAAAACTGGGTCTAGAAAGGAGGCCACATGCCGATTGGGGATTGTCTCTAAAGGTGCACATTCACTAGACGATTTATGTGAGCGATTGAGCAATAACGATATCGTTATCGTTCAATCGTTCATAAATCGTTTGCAAATCGTTTACAAATCGTTTGTAAAAATGTCTTAAACGACCAGCGATGCATGTGCTCGCTGGTCGTTTAGACATCTATTATCGTACAAACATGCCGGATAATGACAATATCGTCAGGTTCAGCATGTTTCCAGATGATTGATGAGCCTGCACTGAACGACTGCTCGTTCAGTGTAGGCTCATCACAGACTGACAAACGACTGCACGATCACAATGTCGTAATTGTGCAGTCATTTTCATGTGTGCAAGTGGATGGGCACCTTTGGTCAAATAAAATTCACACAAGAGATATGAAACCGTAAAGTGTAGAATTGACATGTTGAGATTAAAAGAAGATACAATCAACACCAAAAACTACAGGGAAGGATTAGAAATACAAGGTTTTGTTTTAGTTGGAGATGATTATTTCATTAAAGTTTTCTTTTATTAAAAATTCTGCTTTTAGCCATTTTTAGGCATCTAGGGAGTCAGTACTGTATTTATTGCTTTTAATTTGAAGCTAGTGATGTTCCGGATGTTATTATTTTGGAACTACTGAATAGGGACAATGCTGTTTTGGGACTACATTCAATTAAGGGATGTCCTTATTTTGAATATTGACACTCTAATAGCCTTTGTTAGTTGTTTGCATACATAACATGCTATTAAAGATTTGTCAAAGTACATAGTATTGTACAATAAAAATAAAGAACACAAGTTCTTACATTTTAAATTTGCAAATACCACATTGTGCATTTTATTTGTTTAAAATATGTTTATTAAATATATTAAACAAACCCGTGAAACCAGAGTTCCGTCCTATTCTGAGTCATGTGTATGCTCAGTGCACATCAGATTCAATTACATCTCCTGTACCTAGCATTGGGTAGATGTAATTGCCGATAATCAGTAAATATTCAACATATATACCGGAAAAACACGAGACTACAACAATGTCGGACTGGGGCATGAAGGGAAATGCAGCTTAAGGGGCCATGCTTATGGGGGGTGGTTAGCCACAAAGCCTTGGTATGGACCCCTTAATAGATAGGTGTAGTAACTACTGATACATGATAATGTATGAAATTGATTATTATTATCCTTTATTTATATGGCACCACAAGTGTTCTGCAGTGCCTTACATAGTACATATTACTAACAAGTGAACAAGAAACAAGTAACTTACAGTACATTACAGTGCAGGACAAGGACACAATATATATACATTGCTGCAATAGCGATTAAAGCACTCACAATAAGCAGCAGGGAGTTGGCAGTAAGTGTTAGGTGTCCTTAAGGGGAGTAAGGAGTAGAAGAAAATGTAAAGAGAAGCATATGAGGGAAGAGGTCCCTGCTCGTGAGAGCTTACATTCTAAAGGGGAGGGACAGACAGACAGGCGTGACACAGAAGGGGAATATAGGAAGGAAAGAGCATGAAGTGGGTTAGGATGAGAGCTGGAAGGCCTTGATGAAGTAGTGGGTCTTGAGAGCCCGTTTGAAGATTTGTAGAGAGGTGGAGAGTCTGATAGGGAGAGGGAGAAAGTTCCAAAGGTAGGGAGCAGCAAGGGCAAATTCTTGGATGCAGGAGTGGGAGGAAGTAATCAGTTGGCAAGAGAGGCAGCATGCATTTGTTGAGCGAAGTGGGTGGGCAGGCAGGAGTGTAAAGGGAGAGAAGGTCAGTGTAAGAACCTTGAATTGGCATCTGAAGGGGAAGGGGAGCCAGAGTAGGGCTTGAAGGAGAGGGGAAGCAGATATAGAATGTCTGGTAAGGAAAATGAGCCAAGCAGCAGCATTGAGGACTAATTGTTGTGGAGAGAGGTGAGAGACTGGGTGGCCAGCTAGGAGAACATTACAGTAGTTTTAGTGGCATCCTGGGAGAGGAAGGGTCTAATCCTGGAGATATTTTTTAGGTGGAAACAGTAGAACTGCGAGAGGTGTTGAATGTGTAGTTTAAAGGAGAGGGAGGAGTGTAGGATAACTCCAAGACATCGCACTTTGGGGCTAAAGGAGACAGTTGTGCCATCAATAGATAATGAAATTGTGGGAAGTGAGGTAGTGAAAGAGGGTGAAAAGATGATCAGCTCAGATATGTTAAGTTTAAGAGAGTGTTGGGACATCCATGAAGAGACAGCAGAGAGACAGTTGGAGATATGGGTAAGAAGCGAGGGAAAGAGATCAGGGGTGGAAAGGTAAATTTGAGTAGCATCAGCATAGAGATGATATTGGGGGTCAAAAGAGTGTATGAGTACACCTAAAGAGGATGTATATAGGGAGAAAAGGGGAGGTCTAACAACAGAACCTTGGGGAACTGTTAGTGGAAGTGGGGGGGAGAGGAGTCATGAGAGGAGACAGAGAAGGAACGATCAGAGAGGTAGGAGGACAGCCAGAAGAGGGCAGTGCCACATAAACCAAGAGAGTGAAGGATTCTCAGGAGAAGATGGTTGTCTGCAATGCCTGATAACAGCAATTCACTGTAGTAAATACACCATGGTCCTGGGAATGCAGTGTAATGTAACATGTTTAGTATGATAATTAAGCACATGATATATACTAGAGATGAACACTTCAGTCTTGACTCGGATCTTCCCACCAAGTTCAAATCTCAGGACGAGGCAAAATGTCATCTTTCAAGGACATCTGTGAAAAATTATGTTTAATGCACTGTACACATGGTACTGACCGGCCTGTGTCTAAAACTCAATGAGAACTGCATTAGGGCTAGTAAAGGCAAAATACAGAGTGTGCAGATATTATAGCTGCAATCCAGCTTATTCAATATTGTTTGTAGGTCTCCTGAGATCATGGGTGACTGTGCCTGGACTCCTCCCCCCGCTGACCACATGTGATGACACCACTCAGTGGTGCAATCAGCGCTGCAGGTGCTTATATAGTTTAGTACACTGACCCAGTCAGACTGTACACAATGTACACAAATTTAAATTTATGTGATTATGCTCGCTCAGAGGATTCACTTGCAAACTGAATGACAGTAGTCACCTTTTGGGGAAGGTAACGGGGGTGGCTAAAGAAGTGCAGGCATTTTGGTAGTGTTTAAGTATTGTTTTCTGGGTGTGCATAAATTAGCCACTGTTTTCTTTCTTGCAGCAGGAGACCCCTCTGGATGTCTGGTCATCCGTTATGTCTGAGACAGCTTAGACATACTCAGAAGGCTGATGGCCGCCTGATCTGCATTCTAGGTGTACGATGTTTCAGGTTTTCTGCATGAGCCAGGGGCAGAACTATGGGAGACAATGGAGGCGCCTGCTGCCAGGCTCCAGCTCTGAAGGGGCACTTCCTCCATTGTCCACAACATATTCACCCCACTTAGGGCTGTAATTATATACCTGGAGTATACCATCACGTCCGCCCAATACATGACACCTCTTCCCGGCACCTGAGAAGCCACCATACACTAGTGGAGAGCTCTATGTCAGACCATCAGCTGCTGCCTTTGTCTATCTATAGCCTGTCTGAATGCGAATTGCTACATTACAGTATCAGCGGCTGTGACTGTAAAGGACTACAACAACAACATCAGTACTCCACAAGTACAAACTGATAAGGCTAAAAAGAACACTTGCAATTTTCCCAAGCTGGTAGCACTGGATTTCTGACATAAATATCATATTAGCATCAATATCTCATTTTAAATTGACAGTAATAAAGCACATTGTGCATTAAAGAGGTGGATTATTTGATATGAGTGTATGACATTTCACCGCTAGCTATTAATAACCAAATTACATGAAAATTATATAGATGAAGCTTCAAAAATAAAAATATTAAAGCAGTCATTTGCAATAGTCACTTTTGAGTAAATGAAAAGAAACTATTTTTCTAAATATATTAGGATGATTTTTTACTTCATTTACCAATAAATGATTAGTCCTAGTACATTAATTTTTTTTTAGCACACTGAGCTTTAATTTTCTCTTTATTACTTACTATTTTATAAGACATAATTAAATATTATAAATGGAGTGCAAAGTAAAATCACTTTTGCCAGATTTCAACTGCAAAGCTATAACTGTCTTTGAAATAAGTATATGTGTGATGTGATAAAAAAGTAGTCATAATATTAAATAACAAATAAACATGCTTTATATGGTTTATTTGTACTTTATTTTGTTTATTTAGTCAAATATTTTAGTGAATATACAAAAAGTTTATATGTTGTAAACTGCAATGGATGTTGCTATTTTGTTTTCTTATCCAATGTTCAAGTAGATACATACTTTTTAATGAAGCATTTGCTACATTGTAGGGGCCCATTCATATGCAATGGATTGCCCCAATTCCCCAGTCTGCCGATGCTGGAGAATCAGAAAAATCCAACATTTTGGAAATCCTCGATTTACCGATGCTGACCACAAAATGATCGGGATCGGTGAGTCAGAGATTTTTAACATGCTGCTATACCCTGATCCACCGACCGATCACCGATAATAAATGTCCACGGATTGGCATTTTTGATAGCCATTCAGCGAATCGGATCAGCAGAATGGGAAATCGGGGCCATAGAAGTATGGCCAGCATTAAATATTGAAGAATGTCCCTTTAATCATTTGTATTTGGTAAACAAACTCTACTGTTAAACAGAATATGATGGGTGGATGAATCTGTTTCTCCTTTTATCAATATCAGATATTTATACAGGAATCTGTTTTATTTTTTAGCACACCAGTACATAGCCTAAGATTAAAGAAGTATCTTAAAAACAAAATTTTTATTTAGGAAAATAATAATTTTTGTAGACAAAATTAATTTTAATTTATATCTCTTTAAAAGAGCAATATATGACATTAAGGCATTGGTTCTTTCAAATCCAAAGGCTTATTCTTGCCCTCGTATAGCTATGATACAGTTTTGATCTTGTGCCTTCATTTTAAATTTTAATTTCCATTATCAATAATTAATGAAAGTGCTATAGCTTTGAAAGAAGAAAAACCTTAAGTAACGGCAGTCCGTTCACTTTGTATATTACACATGTAAGGCCAGGATCATCTGTATATTAATGCTCTTTGATGGGTTCTTGTTAAATTAGTTATGGGTTGATCATAAAAAAAATTTCCGTACTTAAAGTAAAATCTGGCAATTAGCGTTTACCGAAGATGCTTGTGTATCAAAAAGCTGACAAGCAAAGTTTTACAAAGACAGATGTAGTTCTGAAATACCATATTGAAGCTAAAACAGTAACTAGAGATGAAAGAAGACCCTTTATGATAGTGTGGAAATTAATTTGAGATACTGGCTCAAAAAATATTTAGTTCAATGATTTGCTTAAATAATTAATTATGGATCTAACCTAACAACAATGAGGTTCTAGCTGGATTGTCAATTTTACTGTATTCCAATTACAAGACTATTTTAATGTACAGTATGCAATACTTTATGTAGGACCAAAAACATGGGGGGAAGTAGGCCTCATTATTTAAAATTATACTGTCTAGTTGCTCAAAATGACAAATTTAAAAGAATGGGCTGGTGTCTCATCAGTGGAAACTCTAAGTCACTTCTTGCATGTGCAGACCAAGGGTCTGATTCTGCAGCAATCACAGCTAGTGGTGACACCAAAGTGCCGACTCCTCCTCAGTGACTGGAGCCGGGTGCTGCACTGTAGCATTACGTGCAGCACTTGGCTCCTGACACAGTGAGGGAGCCGGCACTGTGAACAGACTTGAACGCAGCTGCGAAAATATGTTAATGCTTGCCAAAGCTCAGCTGGCATAAAGATGCCCACCTTTGCTTTCTCATATCCATCCACTGTTGCTCTTCTGCATAATCAACAGTACCTTCGACAAACATTGTAGACCATTGTCGACCACTCATGCAGCATTTACACCAGGTCTGACCTGCCGCACACTCTGCAAGTCTGTTCACTGGCAGTGGGCTTTGAAGCCGTGTATGCAATCACAGTGGATAATTTATTCATGCCCAAGCAACGGCATTCAAATGGACAGGCACGCCTGCATTTTTCCAACCACTCCCCCGTCACCACCCCCAAACAATCACAGCATGTCACTCACTCTGCGATGGATTCGTCTGTGCATGTGTAGTCTTAGTGCAATCACAGCGCGTGTGCAGTGCAGCTTATTCGCATGTGCAATGGCTAATGCTCGATCTGCATACGTAGTTGCATTTGCAATCGCTGCTGAATCAGGCCCCAAATGATTACATAAACCTTTGAAAACAGTTTTAGGAGGTAAAGTGTCAAGGACTACTGCCTTGATAGAAGTTTCAAAGATTGCACATACAGTAAGCTATTTGGTGGAATAGGTACTGACCCACATACTGTACACGTACTGTATATGCATTAATACAACATTTATTAAATTCACCAAATTTGGTAAGGACAACACTTGGTTACAGTTAGCAACGATCGCAAATGGTCAGCTAAATAATAATAACAACCAATTAATGTAATTTGAATAATTTAAAAATGAATTTGAGATATAAAATAGGCATTCTATAAATACTTACAGCTGCACCATGCACTGAAAGCTCAATTTGGCGACAATTGGCCTTTATTATGTAATCTTCCACTTAAAACTATATTCAGAAAACTTGCATAGAAAAATATTGTCAGGGCAAGAAAGAAGCAGTATGGTCAGTAACAGTCCGAGGTCATAGCAGGCAGTAAATGGAAAAATAAGTGGGTCAGAGACCTGGTTCAGGGCAGGCAGCAAACAGAAGAATAACCAGTATATTAGCTGAGGCCATGAATCCAGCGGGTAGCAATATCAAATGATCAGGTCAGGTCATCATCAGGACTCAAACAATGGAGTAACAGCAGATTCAGCACAATGCAGATGGTCATGCAATGTACCTAGGAGGAGGGGTCAAGTGTGGTTTCAAAAAACATCTTTGTGAAAGATCTTCGTAAACTTATGAGGATTATTATTACTGTTAAAAAGTTATTTATATAGCACACACATATTGTGCTTTATGTAGAATATTTTGGCCTTTTACATCAGTCCCTGCCCCAGTGGAGCTTACAATCTATATTCCCTAGCACATGCTCACACATACACACTAGGGTGATTGACAGGAAGCGCTGTTTGTGGATGGATATGGGGAGTGGTCGGTCAAACGCAGGCTTGCCAGTGCGTTCACACCTCATTAAAGGGGCAAGCATAAATTAGCCACTGAGATGCCGGACGCAGCCTGGCATTCCTCTGCATGCAGGATGTCTCTCAACTCCTGCGGCAGGGTCAGGGGTACTTTTAGTCTGCGTGCCGATACGATGTTACTCAATGTTCCCGATGTTTTCTCAGCCTTGTGCCTCAGTACGGATGTTAGCGGTGAGGGTAAAGGGGGTGGCATTATGTAGTGCTGGGCGTCTTCATCTTTGTGCTGTGATTGCCGTGCATTAGCATTTTCTTGCAACGGCCAGGTGCGTGTGTCTGCATCCGTGCGTTCCTTGCTGAATCAGGCCCCAAGTACTTCATTTGTGTTAAAATTTTCTTATAGTCTAAGGTCTCCAACACTTCATATTCAGGCTGAGCATTCACAAAAACAGCAGAGGGATGCCAAGGAGTTCTTGAAATAAACTTGGATTAAACAAATATGGCTTAAATAAAGAACAATGAAATGTCCTAATACTTTTTAAAGAAACAGGTTAATCCAACTGGAAATTACATGGACTCCATTTTTTAGTTACCATGAATGGACAAATATACATAGGCCCCTTTGCA
Source organism: Taudactylus pleione (assembly GCA_031769625.1). Lineage (NCBI taxonomy): Eukaryota > Metazoa > Chordata > Amphibia > Anura > Myobatrachidae > Taudactylus > Taudactylus pleione. The sequence goes on from JAUIMM010000390.1 coordinate 1,055,898, forward strand.
TAAGGTTGATGTTATGAGTTAAGAGTTAGACTCTGTCTCCAACCTTAAAGTTAGCAAAAACTATTCTTACAAGTATGTTTAAAGCATACAGAGATCCCTAAGTCACCTGCTGGCAAAAACTGTTGATTATCAAAAGAACACGTTGTAGGATAGGAACCAAAAATGCAGAATCAGGGGGAAGATCCAAATGATGGATGAGTGATATTATTGTAGGCAAACACCACCCAAGGAAGTGTTTTGGACTAATCTTTCTGAGAACTATGACAAACAGTAGTATCCAGGCTTTGATTTACACACTCCATCTACCCATCGATAAGTCAAACAGCAATTTAAAGAACTCCCCAGGAGAGAACAAAAAGAGTGCCCTTGCCAGGGAGAATAACAGAATGAATGCTGTGGGGTCTGTACACATATCTAATGAATAACTTGGCAAGTTGTTTGACCAGTCAAAGGGTCAAAATGAACCATTTTACTGAACCTGGATGGTATGATAGCCATAGGAAGAGAGTAATTCCACAGTTCAGTTGATCGATATGTGGAACCATGGTTTGGCTGGGTTGGACAATGGCATAAGAGATCCTTATTACCACTTTTTGTAGGGTTTACTGCTGGCACATATTGGACAACACATAAATAAATCTCTGGTGTCCTGACAGATGTGTGGACAACATGCAGTCTGGGACAGAACAGAAAATGTTTTGGAGACATTGGGATGTCATGAAGTTTTACTACTATGGGCTTAACTGAGAATAGCTCACCTCCTTGGGAACAAACAGTCTTTCATGAGGAGTCCCAGTTGCAACAGTTGTCGAGACAGTTGCAACTGTTCAGATACAGTAGGTTTCTTCTAAGATCTAACAATGTCTTACTGGATGGCACAAAAGGAGTTGGCAAAAATATGAAATGCTTTCTTGAGATCCTTAAAGGTGTAAGTCTTCCTTAGACCAATTATTGGGACCAGCCCATTTCGTAGTTAGATCTCTTACATGTGCCACAATGATAGTGGAGTGTATAAAGCAATACTATGTATTTTTAATTCTCTAAAAGAACCAATTCTTGGATTGTCTGTACCTTATTAGAGTCTACTATGAATCCTTTGGCTGAGATTATATATACAAGGAAAATAACCTGCAGCACTTCATGCTACCCTTTTCCAACTTGGCAAACAGAATATTCTTTTTGAGTTTATGCCTCTACCCTCCTGTGCTTCTCCCAACTGCAATTTAATTTATCTCTTACTCCCCACTAGGGCAACTAACACTTGGCTGCTTATTTGGGCATCAAGGTCACTAATATAGCAATGTTTATCCATGTCCTGTATTGTATTGTATTGTATTGTAAGTCAATGGTTACTTTTTTGTCTATGTACTTTGTAAGGCACTGCAGAACACTTGTGGTGCCATATAAATAAATGATAATAATAATAATAATAATAATAATAATAATAATAATAATAATAATAATAATAATAATAATAATGTGACACTAGACAAACATCACCATGATGCTTGTCATGTCACTGAGGTTTTGTAGATTCAGGGACCTGTAAGAGTACTAAAAGTGGTCTTCCTTTCATCATCATCTCTCTCTTAAATTATATACTTCACAAAGATCAATTTTAGAGAATATGATGCTCCCTTTAGCTGATCAAAATGATCTGGGATTAGAGGTAGTGAACACTGTTTTTATAGTACTTTTATTTAAGGCTCTATAAACAATATAAGGCCTGAGATCTTTCTTGCCCATATAAAAAGAGCCCTGCTCCAAATGGCTATATAGAAGTACAAAAAAATAGTTTTTTGAGGCTCTCTTCCATGTACAGTATTCTTCAACAGACCTTCCATCTTGGGCAGACAGAAATACCCCCTAAATAATTTTAATTTAGGAATCAGGTCTATAGTACAGTCATAGGACTAATGAGGGGAAAGTACATCATCTTATTTCCAAAAACTCTGATAGACCTCTGAAAGGCCACCCACCTTGACATCTGTCAAATGTACAGTATGGTCAATTTACATGCTGAAGGATTTAGGATATTCCTTGCTCCGTTGAAGGATATAGCCCACTGTTCAGTCAATCTCTGGATTATGATAGGAAAGGCAGAATTACTAAAAAGCTCATAGACTGAATGACATAGAAGGAAAATCTCATCTGAGTGCAGCAACCCAATTGATATCTTAAATAGAAAATGGCAGAAGTTTTGCATTAATGCCAGTTGAAGGGATTAATCTCTTAATCTCAGTTCAGAGGAGCACTCTGTTGATACCATTAACCACTAGCCTGGTGTGGTCACATTGCTTGTGACCATACCACATTGTGCATTATCAGACATGGTTGCAGACAATGCACTCATTCAGAAACACACACTGGTTGGCTGCCAGAAGATAATCTTCCAGCTGTTGCCAAAGGCAGAGGGACTTCCCTACCCAAGAAGGTAGGGCCTATGCACTATTGCCTCTGCCCTGCAACTTTTATGTACATTGATGTAGTATCCTTCCTGGAGATCCATCCCTAGAGACCAGACCCCAGGATGGGTGCCCTGGGAGAGGGAGGACCCCTTAGTTTCTTGCTTATTCCCGCTCTGGGGCAGAGGGCACAATTCAGACCCACTTGCTAGGATGCATTTGCATGCAGCCTGCTGATATTTGCAATCTGTGCATGCGTATAAGATGCAACATGATTGCCCCTTGTACACAGACCCCTTGCTAGAATGAGTGACAGGATGAGCCATTTGTGGGTGGTGACAGGGGTTGGTAGATGGAAACGGGGGGTGTTGGTGTCAACATAGGTGTGTCTGTGCATCTTAACGCCATTTCAGAGGCGTGAATAATTAAGACGCAGCGTTATAATACACGTGACATGGCTGAATTACACACAGAAGCACTCGCAGTGCTTGCGGTAGAGTATGGTCAGCCAGAAATGCTGCGTATGGGTCCTATGTAACTCGATGTTACTGATTGTTTAATACACTTCTTGGAGATGATGTGTATTACTAAGGGAAAGTGGGCATCTTATGACAAGCTGGTGGGAATCTACATACATACCGCGATTGCACACCAAGACATAGTGGGCATGCTAATGTCTAGCGAGTGGGTCTGAATCAGGCCCAGAGACCCTAGAGCAATGGTGGAGGTCAGTATATCCTCTTCAGGGCTGGCGTCCAGAGCTGACTGCCTTTCATTGTCTCCTGTATTTCCTAGCCTTGGATTTGAATTGGTTCTATGGTTAGCATCACTACTCTACTTCTACTTTTTTTTAAGTTTTAGTAAATCTATTCCTCTGTGTCAGTCACACTCACTTTAAACACCATCAAACAGAACAGGGAGATACCTGGGTAAAAAAAAAACAATAAAAGTTGACAATTGTGTATTTTAAAAATATGGCTGCTGTTATAAATATTTTTGTTAATTATGGTTTTGTAATTCATCATTATCTTTGTGGTCATTAACAAACTATTGACTTAGGGCCTGATGCAGAGATGTACATTCATCCTCAGATGAACGCACATCTCCAATGGTTAGGGGTCAGCACCTGTGCAGGACCTGTTCTGTGCATGTGCAGAACAGGTCCTGCAATCTCGCTCACAGACCCTCCCCAAACCACAGCATGATGGACATGTTGTGGCATTTGGGGGGCGGGGCAGTGCTGTGCCTGATCAGCTTTCCCAGAAACAGAGGCGTGTCGCAGATTCCTGGCCTCTTGCATGTCCATGTACCGGCCAGGCTGCAGGAAGCTTCAGCTCCCGCAGTTTGACCAAAGGAGCGATGGTAATCCCAGCCTGCAACATTGGTCGCAGTGCTGGGATCGCTAACGCAGCGAGGAACTGTCTGCATTTACATCTTCTGCATTTACATCTGAGATGGACGGATTTGTACAGCTGCTTGTGTGCAGCTCTGAAAATCCATCTATCTCTGAATCAAGCCCTTAATAAACAGATGCTTGGAATCATGCTCTCTAGAGACTTTCCTCTGATGAATGTTACTTGAAAGTAGCAGACTTTAGCATTTTATAAATATAGGAATAACATTTTATTGTATTTGTTGACACAGATTTAAGAATATTGTTGTTTACTTGACATTTTAATTTGTATACTATAAATATGCACATGTGCAGAAAATAAATGATTGCTGTAAATTAATTTCATACCAGTCTCCTTACCTTAAAGCATCCCTGAGGCATTGTTGACTTAAATAATCAGCTGCAAGATATCTGTAATGATGGAGTAAAGGATAATTATAAACTCAGCAGGAGATTCAAATAACTATGTGATACTGTTTTCAGCTGATTAACCTCACATTTGGCTTCACTTATTTATTTCTTTTTAAGATTGGGACCTAATCCTTATATTATGAAGCTTTGTAATTTTCCAATGTAATAGACAGATCAGCTACCTTGTAACTTTAGCATAACTCAGATAAAAAGTATATTTCTCTCTTTCTGTTACTATGAAAATAGTAATAAAAATAAAATGACTGTATATAGAACATTGCAAGCAATATGTCATAGATGTGTTAGTCTGTGGCTCTTGTCGAAGCTGAATAATTGGCTGAGACAAGTTCAGTTTAAAATTTAATCGCAGCGACGCCATCTTGCGAATGGCCGCAAGACGCCATCTTGAAAATGAGATCGCAAGACGCCATTTTGCGAATGGCCGCCTAAGCGCCATTTTAGGTAAACTCACATTTTAGTACATGTGGCGATAATACTAATAGCACCATGCGATTGCATTTTTCATCATTTCCCATACGCACATTAATACATACAATAGCGCTGTTAACTAGTCGCATATTAGCGAATGCATAGGACTTTGTATGAAACCGCTGTTTTATTAGCTTTATGCGCACGCATCTGCCCCAAGTTAAGTAGCGTCCTTATATCAAACCCACAATACCCACACATTACACATTCACACATAAGGTTCAATAAGCTTTAAAGTGTATGATTTAAGTAGGTTCAGTTAGTTTAAATGCTAAGAAATAAAGATATTTGATAACTAAGATATTATACATGCTAAACCAGTTGTGTTTGGAGTTGTACTGATGCGTACTCTTTTCACAGTATTCCAGTGTTGTCGCTGGGGAGATCGCATCATGCATTCCCGAGTTATGGATCGCAGAGCCTACAAGCAACAAAATGTATATTTTAGAAACAACTGTTAGGATGCTGACGGAGGCATGAAGAGGAAGACCCCCAGCTGTTAGAGGCAGGGAGAGTCTGTTTGAACCAGCCTGTTAAATGTGCTGTAGCAGATGCTTCACCCCTGAGAACCAATGATATCAGCAACAGACATCCCTTTTGTCCTGTTTATTCTGGGGGGGTATAAATATGAGTGCACGAATGCTGATTCTCGGTCTTCATGCTGAATGCTGAATGACGAGGGGTCTCTTGCTGAAGCCTATCTCTGGTTCCGGAAGCACCTGCGTATGTATACTGTACTTGTGTCTTGATCAATTGCTTGTAACTGTCTGAACTTTTACCTGAACTTGTGCTTTGGAACCACAGATTCCACATCTAAGTCTTTATTTATGGTGTGACTGCGTACGCAAATTAGCGTCATCCTTAGAAGGTATAGGCAGAACATTAGAAGGTATAGGCAGGACATTAGAAGGTATAGGAAGGTGTGTATAGAGGTTCTGATCCAGTATCGTTAGTTGGGGGCTCGTAGTGAAGTCACTTACCTGCTCACACGGTACATACGGTCATCGATATTTCAGCAAAGGGTGGAGTGGCCACATGCTTTGTGCTGAAAAATCGCTATCCATCTCCGTGTGAATCAAGGGAGCTGACTAGAATCCAGAGACAAGAGAGGAAAAAGTTTGTTTTCCTATGTTGATAGAACCTTACATTCAAAGGGGTGTCGCAGTACTGAGTACGCGGCTAAGTCACAGGTTTGCGCATAACAAAGACGCACTTTTGCATACGCAGTTAGAAAGCCATTAAACGGTTGTGGGGTAGTCGCATTATTGTGTATGCGGCTGGTCGCACAATAGCGTATACGTACTTCCGGTTGTGCTGCCATGTGTTTGAACAAAGCCATTGAGGTTTTAATTTTTTTCTATTACCAATATCTGGGTTAACGTGTATTTTTCTGCGCAGGAAAAAAGTGTGTAACAGTGAATATTTGTTGAACAAAGTTAAGGGTATCGTATGATCCTTAAAGGCTAGGTGCAAGGGTTAGTCTAGCTGCTCGGTAAGCATCTTTACCGTTCTATACACAGTAGCAGGTGTACATGTTGTCTTTGTTGTAGAAAGGTGCGTGAGAGTAGCCGACTTACAAACTCTCATAGGTGTGGAAGTTGCCTTACTAAATCTTATCCAGGTGTGGAAGTTGCCTTTTTCAAATCTTATCCAGGTGTGGAAGTTGCCTTACTAAATCTTAGCCAGGTGTGTGGGCGCCGCCGACTTAAATCGTCCACAGGTAAGTGAAAGTGTCTTGATTGTCTTTCACCGGTTTAAATCTTTATTGAAAAGCATAGGAGTTGTCTCAGAATGGGAGCCACGCAAACAGTAGAGATGTTAGGTAATGATGTGCTGCTAATGGAGGCGCCGATCGGATCGGCCCGTCGTATTATGCATACTAAGTACAGTACTTATGCAATAAGGTATTGTGATTTATGGTTTAATATGACGAGAAAGAGTGTTAGACCGTTTCCCAGAATTGGTAGTTTTGATAAAAATGTGTTAGACAATGTTCGAGATCACATCAGTTTGATGCGCTCCCTAGAGAAAAAGGTAAAAAATTTTGAATGTTTAAAACTGTGGCAGCATGAAGGGGATGCGTGGCTTAACAATGTGCAAACTAGCGTCGCGAGCACATTGTCAGAAAATACATCCGCGACGCTAAATTGCAATACGGGCGAGCCGCAAAATGGCGCGCACGTGCGACAAGGTAGCGTCGTGGAGAGTATTGCCAGCAGTTCACGCTCACCTCCCCCACCTTATGTGGATGGAGGTGCAAGTACAGTAACCAAAAATACCCATAAAAATGTAACAAGCAACTTGTACCCTCTCTTAAGCAACTATAAAGAAAATGTTCATGATGCGGATGATAAGCCTATTGTAATGTCTGCCATTTCCCATGCTGTGCAGATGATAGATGCTGCATCACCACAATCACGAGTGGTGCCGCCATCTCCATCGGTAACAGCAAGGGAAGTGTTAGTGACCTCTACACCCGAAGAGGAAGTTGTTCATACCATATGCAGCAGCAGCAGGCTTAACCCCCAGCCAGGTAACCAGGTCAAAGGTAGCAGTGCTACCGGTCTGCATCCCATTCGTACAATAACTGTTCCAAATGGAAATGCAGACGCAAACGGTATAGTGCCCACGAGGGAAGTAGTAATGCATTGTCCTTGGACAAGAGCAGAACTAAATTCCATCATAAATGATTTCCCCGATCCCAAAAAGGAATTAGCCAAATGTCAAAGATTTTTGAGAAATTTGGGTAGTTCACATGAGTCCACTAATAAAGATTGGCATGTGGTGTTAAGGGCCTGTCTGCCATGCAATACCGACGTGACAAAATTTATCACGGATTGTGTATTGGATGGTGACGTTCCCTTAACAGACCAAGTAAACCAAGGTAACATTTCCCGCATTGTAACTCAATTGGGTATATATTTTCCCGTAGTAGTTAACTGGAACAAAATTTTCACCATTAAACAAAAAGAGAGTGAGACTGCAGAAGATTTCTGCGATCGGGCTCTGCAGGCTATCACCCAGTACACTGGGACAGAAGATATTAAAGAAAGCACTCACCACAGGGGAATGATAGTTACGGTACTTGTGGACGGTCTGAAAGAGAGTTTAAAAACTCGGGTTCAGACCTCACAGCCTGGATGGCGGGGACTTACAATAGATACCCTCATAGAAACCGCTATTGAACATGATAAAAACATCTCCAAAAAGAGAGAAGCCCAGAGCGAAAAACTAATGGCTGTCAGTATACAAGCTCTGGAGGGAATGACGGTAACACCACAGCCAACAGACACACTTGCACTTGCACACACACTCACTTCTGAACAAGTATGTGCTCTCACTAACCCCACTCAACAACAAACACAACTCTATCCCACTAACCCGATGCAACCACAGGTCCCAGGCTATCCACCAACCTCTTATCCCCCACAATACCCTTACCCTCCCTATCCTTACCCATATCCACCACCTTTGCCCTCTGCGCAAACCCCACAACACCACATGTCTTCACCCGAAACACGAACATGTTTTAACTGTAAACAAACAGGACACTTAAGTAGAAACTGTACAGTAAAAGGAGTAGGGATCTCACATAAGGGAAGACCTAGATATCCCCATAAGGGATATGCACAGAGGCCAGCAAATGTTCAGCAGGCACCAGCTTCAATTGTAGCCGTAAATGCTTTATTTGAGAATGGTAGCCAACGCTAGGGGTCAGGTCATACCTGTAGTCTACAGATGGTCAGGTTAACGTGAAGTACTAGGGAAGAACCGGTCATGATGGTTGATGTAGCTGGTACTGAATATCCTTTTCTTGTAGACACAGGGGAGACCAGGTCGGTGATAAAATCTCCTGTTAATTTGCAGGTGACCAACGAGACAGTACCAACAATGGGTGTAACAGGTAAAGTGGAACATTATCCTTTAACAAAGTCCACAGAGGTTACTATTGGGCCGTTGCATACCAGGCATTCTTTTCTCCTGGCTGCTGCGGCTCCTACTAACCTACTGGGCAGAGACTTGTTATGTAAGATGGGATGTGTTATATATTGCACCCCTGATGGTGTATTTTTAGATATCCCAGAGAGAATGGTATACGAGGTGCGGGATATGTTAGATACTCCTCAAAGGATAATGTATCACTCTACCATTTTAAATGAAACTCCATCACAAGTAGATGAAATGTTGTCCCTAATTCCAGATTCCCTTTGGACTAAAGATGGACAGGACACTGGATTAATGGCAAACATAAGCCCAGTAATGGTAAATTTAAAAAGCGGAAGGCAAGCTCCAAAAATTCCCAGTACCCACTAAAGCAGGAGGTAGAACTAGGGTTTTTTCCAATAATTGAGCGATTATTGCAACAGGGAATTTTAGTTTGTACAGCTAGTGTAGCCAACAGTCCCATCTTTCCAGTGAAGAAGAGTGGTGGGAGGGGTTATAGGCTGGTACAAGACCTTAGAGGTGTTAATAAGGTAGTAGAGAGCCAATTCCCCGTAGTGCCGAATCCATTTGTCATTTTGATGCAAATCCCACCAAATGCAATCCATTTCACTGTCATTGAACTCAGTTCAGCTTTCTTCTCTGTGCCTCTCCATCCTGACTGTCAGTATCTATTCGCATTTACATACAGAGGTTTACAATACACATGGACATGATTACCCCAAGGTTTTATAGACAGCCCCAGTATCTTCTCCCTGGCATTGCACGACTGTTTACAATCTTTTCAACCTGCCAATGGATCTGTTCTAATTCAATATGTGGACAATTTATTGCTATGTTCTGACTCGTTTATGTCATGTTTGAATGATACTAAACTTTTGTTACTTCATCTCTCACAAACAGGACACAAGGTGGCTAATGACAAACTACAGCCGTGCCAATCCAGAGTAAAATATTTGGGACACTGCCTAACCCAGGAGTTACGACACCTTACAACAGATAGAATCCAGGCCATACAAAACATGACACTGCCGCAGAATCAACAGCAAATTCGTACCTTCTTGGGAATGTGTGGATACTGTAGAATGTGGATACCAGGTTTTTCTATTTCTTTACAGGAATTAGTCTCTTCCTCAAAGCCCGATCGTGTCATACACACAGAGGAATCATAACAGGCTTTCCTCAATCTTAAGGATAGTCTGACAAGAGCTCCTGCATTGGGAATACCTGATTATGAAAAACCTTTTGATTTGTATTGTACGGAAGCCGATGGTTGTGCTGCAGGTGTCCTTACACAAAAACATGGTGATGCCAGTAGGCCCGTAGCATACTACAGTACCTAATTGGACATGGTAGCAAGATCACTCCCCACCTGTTTGAGAAGTGTAGCAGCTATCGCTTTATTGGTGAGTAAAAGTGAGGATGTATCCAGCGACATACCTACCATATGTACAACATGATGTACAAAGGGTAGAATGAGAGGAGTTGCTGGCGGGAGGTGAGTTCGGCAGACATAATGATATGCACGATTGTATGAGATATCTGAATCAGACCTTTACTGCTAAACCTTACATACATGACACACCTTTAGAGAATGTGGATGTAACTTTTTATACGGATGGGAGTTGTCATAGACAACCAGACACAGGTGAGTTATGTACAGGTTATGCTGTTGTAAATGACACAGACGCCATAGAAGCTAAACCTCTCGGTCCTCCTCACTCAGCCCAGGTGGCAGAGTTGGTAGCACTGACTAGAGCATGTGAACTGGCAGCAGGCAAATCTGCTAACATTTACACTGACTCGAGGTACGCATTCGGGGTGGTCCATGATTTTGGGGATCTATGGTGTCTGAGAAATTTTATGACAGCAGCAGGCACACCAGTTGCACATTCCTGACACATAAAACATCTTTTAGAAGCAATCCAACTGCCCAAAGCAGTGGCAGTAATTAAATGCAAAGCCCACACATGTGAGGATGACCCGGTGTCACTGGGCAACAACAGAGCTGACGAAGCTGCAAAATGGACAGCAGGGTTAAAAATGTTTCCTCCAACTGAAACAATTATGTCATTTCAAACTATTGATATGCTAAAATTAATTGAGATGCAAAATTTGTGTTCAATTTAGGAAAAATCTATTTGGAAGTCCAAGGGGTGTGGGCAAGAGTCCTCTGGGCTCTGGAGGGACGGACATGGTAAGCCAGTAGCCCCCAAGGCATATTACCCCAGCCTGGCTGAGGCAGCACATGGTCTGACTCATCTGGGTAAACAGGGTATGTGCAAGTTGGTGAGGGCATACTGGTGCGCACCAGGTTTTTCTTCACAAGCAGAGAAGATAGCAATGTCCTGTCTGACCTGTTTGAGAAAGAACATAGGGAAAGCAATCCCTACCGAACTGTACCACATTCCACTGACTGATGGACCTTTCCAGGTGATACAAATTGATTTCATCTAATTACCACCCTGCAGGAACCTTAAGTATGTATTAGTGTGCACTGATGTATTTTCTAACTGGGTTGAGGCTTACCCAGCGGCCACTAATACTGCTGCATTTACTGCTAAGAAAATAGTTCAGGAATTTGTATGCAGGTACGGTATCCCTAAAATCATCGAGAGTGACAGGGGAACCCATTTCACAGGTGATGTTTTTCAAAATATTTGTAAGCTGATGGGTATTAATAGCTGACTTCACACCCCCTACCGACCGCAAGCCAGTGCCAAGGTAGAGAGGATGAACGGGACTATTAAAAATAAGCTAAGGGAATATGCAAAAATTGTTTATAGTTCAAAAAAATCGTTCATTACACTTTAAAAAACTGACAGATAATCTGACAGAAAATCATTAATAAAATTGTTCATAAAATCGTTGGTAACAAAATCGTTGTGTGTGTATGCAGCATTACTTATACCATCACCACACCATGCTGCAGTCAGTGGCATCCGGCGTCTGGGGGATGAACGCCCCCTCTGACATCATCTCCATATGACCATTGTCGTGACAATTGCATAAACAAAAACAAACACAATAGGCTGAGCATTAGCAAATACAAGAATCAACAGAAACATCAATAACACATTATCGATTAGTAGAAACAAAAGCATCAATAACACATCAAATAGAAGCATCAATGACACATTATTGATTAGTAGAAGAACATACTATCATATTTGTAAAGAATGCTATCTCAAAATGAATAATCTAAATTACAGACTGTAATGGAACCTAAAAGATTGAAAGTTGTTAATCCCAATGCATGCCATCAGTAATTACATCCCGGGTCTCAGGATGCGGCCTGCGATCGGCTGCTACTCACCTCTGTGCTGGCGTCCTTGGGCTTAGGTGTTCAGTCGCTGGGAGTGGAGGTGAGTGGTAACTGAGTATTCTCCTTGGGGTCTGCTAGGGCTTCTGTGCATGCATCCTTGATTCCGGGGTGCCGGGCAAGTGCGCAGCCATGTTGGCCCATATCACCTGACTAATCTCTTCCAATGGTAGTCCTGTGGTCACTCAGCTGATCCTCTGATCCAATGATCAGCTACCCAGGGGTATTTAAGTCTGACTCCAGGAACAGGATATTGCTGTACAACTTTGCTGTTCCAGTGAGTTGTGATACTCACCAAGTGTTGCTCTCTGCTATTTCCTTTGGATTGTTGCTTCAACCTACTCACAGTTCTCCAGTATTTCTTGTATTAGCTCCCATGCTAATTCTCAGTCTGAGACTTTAGTTATCTCTCAGAAGTCCAGTGTTTTATGTTGTTTTTCCTGTGTGTCTTGTAGTGTGCTGCTATCTCTCCTGCAGCATCCCTGTGTTACTGAGGTGTCAGGTTTCCTGCTAATTTCTAGTTAGCTCTCAGCTGGATCTATAGCAATCCCAAGTACATGCCTCTGTCCACTTCTCTCTGTGTGTCTCTGTGCAAATCAGCATCTGAATTTGTTGCAGTTCCCAGTACATTTCCCTGTGTTTTCAAGCAAGCTTGCGACTAGGATCTCTACATTCTCAAGTTCATCACCAGTGTTTAAGTATTCCGTTCATCACCAGTGTTCAAGTATTCCGTTCATCACCAGTGTTCAAGTATTCAGTGCATATCCAGTGTTCAAGTGTTCAGTTCATTGCCTATATTCTGTTCATCTCTTGTGTACTAGTTAGTGTCATCTTTGTTTCCTCTTCTCTCCCAGGTACCTAGTCAGAGGGCGACCTGCTCACTTGGTGCGGCGAAACCCACATCCCAATTAGAGGGTTCACTGGTGAAGACCACCGAGTGGGTTAGACTCCGCCCCTTTGGCTAGGTCTCACCAACACCTGGGTTTGACCTTTATTGGGGAAACTAGGACTGTCACTTCCCTAGCCATCCAACCCCCCCGGCTCACCATTCTCCACAGAGGAACTCTTGCACCGGATCGTGACACCAGGCATAATAATGTACAAAAGTGATGACACCAACTACATAAGTACTTAAAGAAAACAATGCAAACTCAGGTTCTCATTAAGACCCTAGGGTGCAATTGTATCTAGCCAGTGAATCCAGTGAGGTTCACACTGAAGCAATTTCTGCAACCTATTAGCACCATGGGGGATTTTAGGGACATGATCAATTATGATATAGCGTAAAGTAGAAAGATTGTGACCCTTTTCATGAAAGTGGTGTACCACCAGCTGCTCACTAAAACCAGAGCTAATGGCAGCCCCAATAGCATAGCGATGGACTGCCATCCTTTCACGAAGGGTCCTGTCTGTCTTTCCAACATAACCTAGCCCACGAGGTCAGGTAAAAAGATAAACAATAAATATTGTCATACAACTAACTCTATGTCTAATAAGGAACATCCTACCATTGTGTGGATGACAGAAGCTATTCCCCACAGTTAAATAGCAGCATGTTAAACAATTTAAACACTTGATGCACCCATTTTTGGTTCTCAGAAAGTGATCAGTATACTCCTTATCCTAATTGGTAACATCTGTTTTAAACAACCAATCCCTAATATATCTGCCTCTGGCATAACAGGGCATATAGTAATACTGGTATCCCTAAGATTTAATTTAGGCCACATTTTTTCAGCTGAACTTCTGATATTATCACTTGCAGTATTAAAATGATTGATCCAGGGCATCCTAGTACCCGTACCAATGTCATTCTCTTTGGACTTCAGAAGCTTTTCACGTGGAACAGCCAGTGCATGCTTTTGACCCCTGGCCAAAAATTTCATGATCATACTATCAATTTGTGAGCATGCAGCATCCTGATCTGTACAATCTTGCATGCTCAAACAAACTGTGAGAATGATAAGCCCAATTTTAAGGGTCTAGGGTGAAAACTCTTGTTATGTAGTATAGTGTTCCTATCAGTGGGTTTACTGTATAGGGAAGTATCAATCCTGTTTCCAGCCAAACTTACCTCTCATCTATACAATAGGTAAGTTTAACTGGACTGCTTTTTTTTTTAATGTATGATAGAATTCATAGATACGATTGCACCCCGGGGTCTCAATGAGAACCTGGGTTTGCAAGTACTTATGTTGTTGGTGTCATCACTTTTGTACATTATTATGCCTAGGATGTAAATACTGATGGCATGCATTGGGATTAACAACTTTCAATCTTCTAGGTTCCATGACAGTCTGCCATTTAGATTATTTCTGTATGACTCTTATATTTGTTATTGCTCAGCCTATGGTGTTTGTTTTTGTTTCTGCAGTTGTCACAATTACAATCATCTGGAGATGATATCAGAGAGGGTGTCTGTCTTCCAGACGCCGGACGCTGCTGACTGCAACATGGTCTGGTGATATAAGCGTTCTTTCTTTGGTATATTTGACCCTGACAATGGAGCATTAAAGCTTTGAAATGTTGGTATAATTTACCTGTCTACTTACCTGGTTTATTGACCCGAGTACCGACACTACAGTGTGTGTATGTATGTATGTATATATATATATATATATATATAATATAATTGTATATACACACACATCTACCCATCTACAGTTACACATCACCTATACAAGGAAAACATGTATACACTTCATTTGGGACTGTTGCTTTGCACAGGCATTGTTGAATGCCCGGGAACATGAACTCATAGACAGTATAGCCCAAGAACAGCCTTTCATACCCCTCAATACTATATGACTGTTATTTGACACCCATACTTATGGTGCAATACAGGATGACTGGCACCTTATGAGCTATATTAAATACATACTTGCTGACTTTACAGAACTCCTCCCCAGGAGCAGCTCAGAGAGGAGATTCTGCAAGCATCTCCAGGGGGCGGGGCCAGTCTGTAGATGTCATTAGGCACCTCCCCACCACAGGAAGAGACCGTGATTTCCAGGTCCTTGAAGATGGGATGGGGATAAATTCCGCGATTTGCATAATTTTAGTCCCACTCCCTCCCGATAGACCCATGAATTCCTATTAAAATCTCCCCAACCTGCCCACTTCACTAGGAAATGGGCGGGATGTGGGAGATCTGCCTACACTTTCGGGAGTGCATGGGGCTACCCAAATAATCGGGAGCCTCCTGCGACTTCCAGGAGTGTAGGCAAGTTTGATTAAGGATGCTTTGTGGCTTTCCAGGAATCGCCTCATTCTGAAAGGAAGAAGTTGTCTATCCAGAACTATCAAAGGCTGATCCACAGCCAGCTATGGTAAGATAATATTCCACCATTAAGAGACCTGAGGAAGAGGTGTAAACCTCACTCTTTCTCCCCTTTCCACCAAATATGTCTGATTTTATAATAAAGTGGTGGGCCTGTAATTCCCTCACACTGCTTTTGTGAAATGTTTTTATGTTGATTATATCTTGTCTTATTTAGGCACCCTCCCCATATAAGCTTTGGGCCTGTGGTTTACCCTCTCTAACCTTCTATCCATTTATCACATTACACACCCATTGATCTTTGTTGAAATTTTTATCATTTAAGTAATGAATGAGTAGAGCAGTACATTATGTATAGTGTAGGATGTCTTATACCACGTATGTCCAGCATTGTGCTATAAAGTATGGCTGGTTTATGTTTTATTCTGTTCTTTGTTTTGATTGTGCTAGACCACAGGACATTGAAAAGTGACATATTTTGTGGGGTTTTTTGTATATTTTTACGCAAATAATAAAATAAAAATGTCAATAAAAAAATACAGTGGGTGAAAGATGCCCCCATTGTATGTAAAGATGGTTCACTTCACTGCAACTTACACACTCTTCTGCTAGGTACACACCAGAAAGATATATCATTCATTTGAGCAATGAATTATATATTGATTGTGCATTGGTATGTGTGTGCACACAATGGGGGTCATTTAGAGTCGGTCGCAAGCGCTGAGCGCTCGCAACCGACTCGATGTTGCCCCACTGGGCATGCGCACGACGGAGCCGGCTCCATCATGTGCATGCACGAGACCCGGCTAGCGATGGATGCTCCGTCGCTAGGGGTCTCGCAACAAAGGGGGCGAGCTGTCGATGGTGAGTGACAGCTTGCCACATTTGGGAGGCGGGCAGGGGGCATGCCTGCCCAAACAGAGGCGTTCCCGCCGGAACACTTGCCGTTTGGGGGCGGCCCCACTGACATCATTGCTGATGTCAGTAGGCAGGAAGCTCACTGGGGCTTACGAGTGCCAAGACCCAACCTTAGGGTCTGGTCATCAAGACCATCACGACCATCACCCATGTCAGTCGCTAGAGCTGTGGGTGTTAACCCACAGCTTAGCGATTGACAAGGAGGCGCTCATTCAAGATGCAAGCGGCCGCCCTGATTCAGTGTGACTGCTTGCAACTAACTACCGCCTCTGAATGAGGTCCAATATGTGAAGGGCTTAATTCACAGACATATCTGTTCAGCCCGGCAGCATTGCCGATGATGATATACTGTAAAGAGCAGATATATAGTTTCATTTGGCTGGCTATATGACCAACCTGCCAACAAAGAAATATGTTGCAATAGCAGCCATTTATTATGATGTGAGTGGGCATATTCAAATGGTTTTGCTGGCCACACGCATTGAGAGGATGATAGTTAAGTGCATATGCACTTACCAATCATTATATAGGTTGCCTGTCGGCCAGGTGTGTACCCAGCTTTAGGCATTGAGCTCCGTCATTATCACATAGGGAAAGGGGTGTTGTCAGGGCTCAGCCGGGGATCGGCTCCCGCTTACCACGCTGCCGGCTTCCCCTGTCATCCTGGGTGGTCGGGCAGCAGGTGCGGTAGCGGGGGAGAAGCTGAGCATTCCCCCTGCATGCAGTGGCTTCCTGGTGGGCTGGTGTCTGGCATCGCAATTCCGGACATGGGCGCCACCATGACAGTCGGCCCATGTGACAGTATCTTCTTCCCAGGATAGGTGAGTGATCAGCTGATGCTGTGCATCTATCAAAGGGTTCCCCTGGGTATATAACTATTCCACAGGTTACAGGAAGTTGCCTGAACAATGGTTGTCTCCTAGCGTGCCTTAGTGAGTTCCCGGTCCAGGTTCCTAACCTTCCTTACAGCAGCAGTATTACCATTTCTACCTGTGTGCCTCCCGTCTCTAGTGAACATCCGTGCAGCAGTGTATACCATATCTAGATGTGTGCCTCCCATCTCTGGTGAATATCCGTGCATCAGTGTATACCATCTCTACCTGTGTGCCTCCCGTCTCTGGTGAATATCCGTGCAGCAGTATATACCATCTCTACCTGTGTGCCTCCCATCTCTGGTGAATATCCGTGCAGCAGTGTACACCATCCCTACCTGTGTGCCTTCTATCTCTGGTGATATCTCAAGTAACCGTGAGTCTCTCTCCACTTGAATTTCTTATTGATATTTGATCTACGTGTCAAGGTATAGTTACTGTACGGTTAGGGTATTGCTAGTGCCTATCCAGGCTTAACCTCTCTGGGCCACGGGTGTTGTGCCTCTATTTCTGCAGGGCTTGGGTACCTGGTCAAAGGACCGCGACCTGCTCACGGGGTGCAGCTAAGCCCAAATCCCAATTGGAGGGGTCACTGGCGAACACCATCCTGTGGATTAGATTCCGCACCTTTGCCCATGTCTCGCCAACACTCAAGACCTGTGGATGAGGAGAACATATATCCAGGCCCCTCATCTCCGCTTCCTCCCACAACCTAGGCCCACCATGTCTCCTACTCCAGTCTCAGACGTGACGGTTTGTTCAGGCCCAATGGAGGCTGCAGGTACTGGGTCACTACAAGAGTTGACCTCTCAGATGGACAACCAAGAGGCGGCCCAACAACAAGTGGCTCAGTATTTACAGGAGCTCTCGAGGCAACTGGTTTCTATTCAAACCACGTTGGCTTCTAGTCTTCTTCCGGCTCCTCCGGCTGCAGCTCCTGCACCATCTCCATCAGTTCCTCCACTGGTGGCTCCTACCCCCAAACCCCAACTCCAGTTAGCTACTCCGGAAAGGTTTGACGGTGATCCCAGGCAGTGCAGCGGATTCATCAACCAATGTGAGATCCAATTTGAATGCCTTCCCCCAGAATTTTCCCACATCTCGGGTGAAAGTGGCATATGTGATATCACTGTTAACATGAGCAGCATTAGACTGGGACTCCCCTCTATGGGAACGGGCCGACCCCATCGTATCTACTTACGAGGTATTCGTTTTAGCATTTAAGAGAATTTTTGATGAGCCAGGCCGTTCTGCATCTGCATCTTCTGATCTTCTCCATGTGTGTCAGGGCACACGATCCGTAGGGCAGTATGTAGTCAGTTTCAGACCCTGGCATCGGAATTAAAATGGAATGAGGAAGCTCTTAAAGTGACCTTCCTTCATGGACTCTCTGAGAGGATGAAGGATGAACTCGCCTCCAGAGATTTGCCAGAATCCTTCGCTGATGTTATCTCTCTCTGCATCAAAATTGACCTTCGTCACCGGGAAAGGTGGGCTAGTAGGGGAAGAGGTGAACGTCTACAAGCTCATTCTTCTGCTGCCAATCCGCCTATGCCCACCTCAGCTAGTGAAGAGGAACCGATGCAGGTCAATAGAACCAAACTCACCCCGGCAGAGCGCAATAGATGCTTCCAAAATAAATTGTGTATTTATTGTGCCGCACCTAACCACATTCTGAAGAATTGTCCTCTACTTGCGGGAAATGCGAGACCCTGACTGAAGTAGGGAGCATTCAGTTGGGGGTCATTCTCAAGCCATCCCAATTATCAGAAAGTCTTCTAGCAGTGTCGCTTTCCCATAAGTCCAGGACAAGAAAGGTCCATGCTTTAATTGATTCAGGAGCAGCTGGTAATTTTATTGCAGAAAAATTGATTCACACTTTGGGTGCTCCAGTCGTTCCCCTACCTAATAAATTATTACTGTCCGGTCTAGATGGTAAAACTCTGGTGGGGCTACCCATTTCTTCGGTCTCTTATCCTGTGACTGTCCGAGTTGGATGCTTACATCAGAAAATGCTGGAATTTTTTGTATTACCCGAATCTTCCTATGAGCTGGTATTAGGATTGCCCTGGTTGAAAAAACACAATCCTGTCTTCAACTGGGATGCTATGCAAATCCTATCCTGGGGCTCACATTGTTTTCAAAATTGTTTGACCAAGGTCATTCCAGTATGTAACCAAGCAACGGTTTCCAACTCAGCTAAGAAGTTCCTCCGTCCTGAGTTTCCTAGACACCCCCCCCAGCCGGGGTTGCTCGAGGCTTATCAAGAGTTTGCTGACATATTCTGTGAACAAGCCGCAGATGAACTTCCTCCGCATCGACCATGGGATTGCGCTATCGATTTACTTCCCGGGAAAAGTCCTCCACGTGGCCGTGTTTACCCCTTGTCCATGCCAGAGACCGCGGCCATGGAAGAATACATTAAGGAAAACCTTGCTAAAGGATTAATTTGGCCCTCTTCTTCTCCTGCAGGGGCAGGTTTCTTTTTTGTAGGGAAAAAGGATGGAGGACTCCTTCCTTGCATAGATTACCGAGGCTTAAATCAAATGACCATAAATAATCGGTAGCCCTTACCTTTAATTTCAGAACTTTTTGACAAAGTCCAAGGGGCTCAGGTCTTCACCAAGCTGGATCTATGTGGCGCATATAATTTGATTCGAATTAAAGCTGGGGACGAGTGGAAGACCGTGTTCAATACCAGAGATGGGTACTTCGAGTACCTTGTAATGCCCTTCGGTCTTTGCAATGCACAAGCTATTTTTCAAGGTTATGTCAACGAAGTCTTCCAGGATATTCTTCATAAATTTGTTGTGATTTATCTCGATGACATCTTAATTTTTTCCAGAGATTTACAGAGCCATCGTCTTCATGTACGGGAGGTATTGTCCTGCCTTCGTGTTCATCACCTCTTTGGAAAACTATCCAAATATATGTTTAATCAAACTTCGGTACCTTTTTGGGGTCATATAATCTCCGGGAGGAGTCTCCAGATGGATCCTGATAAACTAAAAGCAATCTCTGAGTGGCCCCTGCCTACTTCTTTAAAAGGTACTCAGCGCTTCTTAGGATTCGCAAACTATTATAGGAGATTTATTCCACACTTTTCTACGCTGGTAGCACCCATTACCTCCCTCACAAGGAAAGGAGCCAATCCTTCTAAATGGTCTGTTCCAGCAGTACAAGCCTTTGAAAACCTAAAAAATGCCTTTTCTAGAGCTCCAATCCTCTGCCAGCCTCAAACAGACAAACCATTCATTGTGGAGGTGGACGCATCGCATCCTCTGATGGAGTAGGGGCGGTATTATCTCAGACTGCTGAAGATGGGAAGACTCATCCCTGTGGATTTTTCTCCCGTAAATTTTCTCCTGCAGAAAGGAATTATATTATAGGCAACCAAGAACTTTTAGCTATGCGTTTAGCCTTGGAGGAATGGCGGTATCTTCTTGAAGGGGCTAAATTTCCTGTCACGATTATTACAGACCATAAGAATCTGATCTATCTGCAAACTGCACACCGGTTGAATGCCAGGCAGGCACGATGGTCACTTTTCTTTTCTAGGTTTAATTTAAAACTTCAGTTTCATCCAGATGTGTTGAACAAAAAAGCTGATGCATTATCTCGCCCTTTATGACTAAGTTGGAGGAGGAGGAGTGTTCTCAAGTTCGTTCCATTTTTGACCCAATTGTGTTTGCTCCTACTCAAGTAGTGTCTCTACCACCTGGAAAAAATTTTGTACCTCCTAATGTATGCAAAAAACTACTGGTTTGGGCTCATGCATCCTTGTTCGCAGGTCACACTGGAATCACCAAAACCTACCAGTTCTTACTTCAATCTTACTGGTGGCCTACCATGAAGAAGGATGTCAGGGAGTTTGTCCTGTCCTGTATTAAATACGCCCAACATAAGACTCCACGTAGAAAGATGGTTGGTCCTCTACATCCCTTATCTATCCCAGCTGCTCCATGGACCCACATCTCAATGGATTTTATTTCTGAATTACCTCGGTGCAAGGGGCATAACACGGTATGGGTGGTCATGGATCGCTTTTCTAAAATAGCACACTTTATCCCGCTGGTTGGCCTTCCTTCAGCCCCTCAATTAGCAAAAATTTTTATTCGAGACATCTTCAGATTACACGGTCTCCCAAAGGAAATTGTCTCTGATCGAGGTATTCAATTTATAGCCAAATTCTAGAGAGCCCTATGTAATACTTGTGGAATCAAACTGAACCTTTCCTCGGCCTACCACCCACAGTCGAATGGTCAAACAGAAAGGGTCAATCAAGAGCTGGTGACCTTCATTAGGCTCTTTGTGTCATCCTCCCAGGATGATTGGGTGGACCTCCTACCCTGGGCAGAGTTTTCTCATAATTTTAAGTACCATTCTTCCTCTAAATCCACTCCATTTTTTACGGTTTTTGGTAGACACCCACGAGCTCCAGATTTCCAAAAGCTTCCATCTATGGATGTTCTGGCTGTAAACCAAGATATCCAATCCTTTTCAGTTTTGTGGAGTAAAATTCATAAATTATTAAAGCAATCTTCAAAAAATTACAAGAAATTTGCGGACAGGAGATGTTTGGCTGTTCCACTGTTGAGAGTTGGGGACAGGGTTTGGTTGTCCTCCAAGAATATTCGGTTAAGAGTACTGTCCATGAAACTCGCCCCACGTTTTACTGGGCCATATCGTGTCCTTAAGATAATCAGTCCAGTAACTTATAAATTGGAACTTCCCACTCAAATGAAGATTTCAAACACTTTTCATGTTTCTCTTTTACGACCTCTGGTGCTCAATCGTTTTCAGAGTTGTTCTCCTAAATTACCTCAAGTTAAGACGTTACAAGGCACTGAATTTGAGGTGGAGAGGATCCTAGAATCTCGGCACAGATTTAACACCCTTCAATATCTCATTGATTGGAAGGGCTATGGCCCCGAGGAAAGGGCCTGGATCAAAGCCTCTGATGTGCACGCTCCGCGACTAATCCAGAGTTTTCATAGGCGATTTCCAGATAAGCCTGATGGGTGTTCAGTGCCCACCCTGAAAGGGGGGGTACTGTCAGGGCTCAGCCGGGGATTGGCTCCCGCTTACCATGTCGCCGGCTTCCCCTGTCATCCTGGGTAGTCGGGCAGCTGGCGCGGTGGCGGGGTAGAAGCTGAGCATTCTCCCCGCATGCAGTGGCTTCCTGGTGGGCTGGTGTCTGGCATCGCTATTCCAGACATGGGTGCCGCCATGACAGTCGGCCCATGTGACAGTATCTTCTTCCCAGGATAGGTGAGTGATCAGCTGACACTGTGCATCTATCAAAGGGTTCCCCTGGATATATAACTGTTCCACAGGTTACAGGAAGTTGCCTGAACAATGGTTGTCTCTACCTGTGTGCCTCCCGTCTCTGGTGAATATCCGTGCAGCAGTGTATACCATCTCTACCTGTGTGCCTCCCGTATCTGGTGAATATCCGTGCAGCAGTATATACCATCTCTACCTGTGTGCCCCCGTCTCTGGTGAATATCCGTGCAGCAGTGTACACCATCCCTACCTGTGTGCCTTCTATCTCTGGTGATATCTCAAGTAACCGTGAGTCTCTCTCCACTTGAATTTCTTATGGATATTTGATCTACATGTCAAGGTATAGTTACTGTACGGTTAGGGTATTGCTAGTGCCTATCCAGGCATAACCTCTCTGGGCCACGGGTGTTGTGTCTCTATTCCCGCAGGGCTTGGGTACATGGTCAAAGGACCGCGACCTGCTCACGGGGTGCAGCTAAGCCCAAATCCCAATTGGAGGAGTCACTGGCGAACACCATCCTGTGGGTTAGATTCCGCACCTTTGCCCAGGTCTCGCCAACACTCAAGACCTGTGGATGAGGAGAACATATATCCAGGCCCCTTGATTCCGCTTCCTCCCATAACCTATGCCCAACACATCTCCTACTCCAGTCTCAGACGTGACAGGTGTAGAGCTCACGAGCTGGTATTGAAGTGACTGGGACAAAGAAAATGATGAGCATTATCTTTGTTCCAGTCACTTAAATACCAGCTGCTGAGCTCTACACCCCTCTCCCTATGTGGTAAAAATGGAGCTCAATGTCTTAGCAACCGTTCGACTAGTCTGAATGGATCTGACATCTTCTGCCCTAAGTCTGTGTATTTTTAAACCATTCTGAAGTTCCCACTCTACATCGCTGCCCATGGATCCACCCAGGCTTCAGTTCATTTACAGACTCCCTGTGGTATGTGGTTCCATCATGTCTGCTAAGCAGGATGAGACTCAATGGGATGCTTGCTGCGTTTCAGGAGGCATATTAAAGTATACTAATTAATAGATATGGTTACACCATAGTTTACAACCTACAGGTAATTGTTTAAAGTTGGATCTAGAGATAGACATTCATTGGGAACTACCCGATGAATAGCAGTGAAACCAGTTTAGTGCACGAATACTATGCCTGGCACAGATAACACTATAGTGAGTGTTGTGAGATTTACTGTGACATATGCTATTATAAAATCTAGGAATATTGCACCAATTAACTTTCCAAGCTTAATACCACACTGCATGCCATGGCAGATCCAAGCACCACTTACAGTATTCTCAAGTTGTTATGCATTAATGAGCTGATAATAGCCTTCACAAATACAAAATACATTATTTATATATAACTATTGGCAAGCAGTCTTTTATGATGAAGTACATAGGTCTCTGATCATTAGACTCAATGCGGTCATCATGGACAGTTGATCTGCCACTTTCTCATTAGAAGGCTATTAGTTATATCTAGACATCAGACAACTACCAGCACACTTATATAGTTATAAGGTGAGAAATATACTATTAGCAAATCATAGTGCCAGAGGCGGTTTGCTAGATGTTAATGACAATTCTTAGAGACTCTTCCCCTAAGAATATTGAGACAATACAGTCAGAACATATACATCTTGGTACCACATTCTTCTTTCTTTGTTTGTTTTGTAATTGGAAGTTGCAATGCTGTTGTGTTGTGATGTCTCTTGTATTCTTGTTCTTTCTTCATATCACTGACATTTCTTGTTCTTGTTTCCCACATTAATTTGTGTAGGAAGGTTTTGAAGACAGGAATATATCGATGTAACATACCTGAAAGTAAAAGCTTATGTGCTGTGACAAGAAGTCAGCACTTTTCTTAATGTATTTTATGTTGAACATACAGTACGGCACTGCATTGTTTAATATGACACTTAATCCTTAAATCACTTCATAGCAGATTAAGGAGACAATAAGCGCATATCTGTCACTTTTTGGCCTTTCTTGTGTCTTGTTGTGAAACAATGTGTCAGACATAAATGAGTAAATATTCATTGTGTTAGAAAGTCTGCCTTTCAGCTATTCCCACTTATCAACATTATTTTTTACAGAATGAATGTGTTTCAGCAGACACTATGTTGACAACCATGTCAAAAGAATGTCATAATCTTCACTTATGTAAATTCCTGAATGAACAATGCCTCAGGACAACATATTCAACTCCTAATAATACGACCTTTCAATTGTTCATCAGCAATCTTCTTGGCAGATAACAATTTCTAATATCATCTTCCTGGTAATAGGTTCAGTAATAGGCTTCAGTATGCATTATATTCCTCAGTATTGTTATCAATAGACTTTGCACAAAGATTCATAGACCCACCTACATTACCAATATTGCATTTAGAAATCATTTCACACTAGTCTGAGTCATGGTAAAATGTAAAAGAATTAAATTTAAACATAAAAAGGACATTAATTTCCATCTTCAGTCATCTATTTATACTTTAAAGTGTATTAACAGACCATATAAAATGTCACATTATTAAAATAAATAAGAAAAACAAAGGGAATGAATGATGTAGCTCAATATTGTAATATAGCCATCATTTTTTTTAATGAGCAACATATTTTGCAATGATTTAAGAAATATTTCATTAAATACTTCACATTAAAAAGCTTTTCAGAGCTGGTTTATTTACAAGATTCATTGCTATTCTTACTGTCTACAATTTTCCTTTATTCTCTTTTTATGTTGCCGTACTTTCATGAAAACTTTTAAATAAAAACAATATCTTAATAAGGTTTGAATTTCACTTACTTGAAGTTTGGAAATGTGGGACTGAACGTTCGACTAAGAAATAGAATTAAGCAAGTGGATCTTTCTGAAAGTTACATTTGTACAAATTTCTTAATGTTTAGTCTTTATTTATGTCTTACAGTAACAATGAGAGTGATAACAACTGTTCTGTCTTTTTTTACCGTAGTCATTTTGTGTTTCTGTATGTGTTCATTAGACTGTGTAACTTGAGCTGTATTTTCCAGCAGAAGAGCAAATGGAAGGCTTAAATGTATCCCATTATTATTGACCTTGGCGGTGATTCAGAGGTGGATGCAAAGCTCTAGCAGCAGCGACTTTTGTTGCAGCCGCTACTGCAAAATTATGCTAATGATCTAATTATGCTAATGCTCTAATCAGCCATGGTAAACAGAAAGTTGCACAATTGAGCAGACATCGGCCGCACCATCGGCCCATTTGGATGCTCAGAAAGTCAGTTGGAATTTGTCTGCTGGGGTCAGAGGAACTGCGTTAGAAGACGTAGTCCCTGACACCAAAATGCCTTAACACACCCATTGCCTTGAGCCACTCCCCTGTCACTGCCCAGGAATGCCTATCAGAACTGCATGGATCACGATGACTATCTCCAGAACTTCAGAAGTGGCTGATGTAAGTCCTTTTGTAGGGACAAGGGCAGTGGCACACACAGGTAGGGTTTCTGAGTACCCAGAACCCCACCACCCTCTTTGATGGATAAAAAAATGTTTTGAAGGAGAGTTGGCTGGGTTGCTACAAGTTCAAAACCAGTGTCTTGAGGCCACAGGTGTGCTCTGTTGCTCTGTATAACAGGCACCCAGGAGACAGAGCAGTCAAGCAGAATCTTCTGCAGGTCTCCCTGTTGTCTATCATGTATGCACAGCACAGCAGCAGCCCATCTGTGCAGTTAGGCTAAACAATGCTGATTTGTGGATTGTTATGGCTATCCAGCAATCACAGTGCTGAGATGTCTCCACACACTGGTGGATGGCTTGAGCTATCCATCAATCAAAGTGCATTTAGCTCTTAAGAGAGAGAAGTGAGAGGCTCACTAAAGACAGGCAGTAGAAGCAGGTGAGTCATTAATTTGAGCTGGTTCCCCACTGATCTGAGGTCTGACATTTTTTATGCTATAAGAGGCAAATGTTTATGATTTTTTGGTGGTTCCATCTATCCACCAATATCACATTTGATTGGAATTAGGGGAAGACCATAGAAGCTGCATAACGGTGGGTTTCGTTCTGATTGAAATAAATAGTACACACACATGTGACCATTTGAGTGAGTACAAATGACACACTTTATTTACAAGTAACAAACAAACAATTAACATACAAAGTATACAGTATACTCAACTTTTGTCTATGTATTCAGATGACATTGGTAGTTCATCATCTTCAGCATAAGATGTACTTCATCTTATCTTCTCTGGGGAGCCCTCGTTCCAAATAACACCCAGGTAGTTCAATTTACATTGCAAGCACCATATTCTGCAGTCTTAGGTCCATGCACGAGCTGAGACCCTTTGTCTACCTCTTGATTTATATACCCTAGTCTGGGGTGGTGGCTGTCTGGATATTAAGCCCATATGAGTTACAAACTAGGTATCAAGCACTGGTTGGTCCAACATAGCATTGACCAAACTTATCTCCCTTGCACATGCTTCGTAAGCACTAAGATATACTCAGACAAAGACATACAGTAATGATGTATCCTAGTGTGCCTGGAGATTAACTCTATTTCAAAACTCCTTTGTGAAGAGTCTGGACATCACTGTTAATTACCCATAATGCTTAGCATCTCTACACATCTTACAATGGAATGTGGCTAACTGCTGATAACACATATAAGCTATGAACGACTCATTATACTACTCTAATAGTAATGGCAGGTACAAGCTAGGCCCCTCAAGTTATGGCTTGTTTGACCCCAAAAGGTTATATCTAACCATTCTGTCCATAGAATGCATGAATACCATCTCATTCCAAACATAAATGAGACCTAGCAAGGGTATATGTGTGTTACTACTTACGCCTATGTAGAAATTAGCACACTGGTTACAGAAGCTGACCTACAGTACAATAATATATGATGTGAGTAAGAACTAAAAATGATACTACGTATTTGTGACTATCTATACATGAAAGGTTTTTTTTTAAGTCTGAGGTAATGGAACATCCATGTGGAGAAGAGATATTTATTGGATAATGTTGAATAGACTGCTTCAACTCTACCAACTAATTATTATTGTTGCTTTTGAGAACCCTGGCAGGGGAACATTTGTTCATTTATTTTTAATGTACCATTTATTGTGGTGGGTGACAGGGGCGCCAAGAGGGGGGGGAGCGGGTACAGATTACCCAGGCCCGGGCTTCCTGAGGGGCCCGGCGGGGGCCCGGGTCCGGCGCCGCCCCCCCCTCACATCAGCCCAGCACACAGCATGTGCTGAACTGCATTTGGAGACTGTTTGTGGCTGCTGAGCAGCAGCCACAGCAGTCTCCTATGCCTGTGCAGGGGAGCGATCACACTGATCGCGCCCCCCTGGCTTTGCGCTGGGCTGAGGGGGCTCAGAGCGCCCCCCCTCCCCAGCGCGGAGGCAAGTGGATGTGGCCACGCCTCCCCTATTAGGCCACGCCCCCTATTTCCAGGGCCTGCCACGGCTCTTGGCGGCAGGGCCGTTTCTAGGGGCGGGCGACCCGTGCAATCGCACGGGGCACTCCGCCCTCAATGCAAGATGTGCCGGGTGGCACTATAGCAACTTCATGCGCACACGGCGCGCACCCAATAGCCGCCTTCCCTCCTCTCCTCCTGGGTGTCACATGATAGGAAGGGGCGGGGCAGCACACACATCAGCCGCACTGAAGACTGTCCGGATGCCGGCTGCGAGTGACCTCCTCCTACTGCTTGCTGCACTCGACTCCTCTCTATCTCTCTGCGCGGTTGGCGGCTGCGCCTGCTCTCCGGACTGGGCGGCACTGACTGGGCACAGGATAGAAGTGCGGTAAGCGCACAGCAGCTTCAACAGGTTCCAACTTCCAGGTAACTAAACTGCACCTCTGTGGGGGGAGGGGGAGGGAGAGCGCGTGCAGCGTGTAAATAATGTCACTGTCAGTTGTGCAGGGTGCAAGCTGCCTGCAGCAGCATATTGGGGCCTGGGGGAGGGGAGGTGCAGCTTGTGTAATATTAATTGGGGGGGCAGGGGTGCATTAATACTGGGGAATGTATACAGGGGACACTACTATAGGGACCATTACTATTGGGGGTATTACTGATGGGGGCACTACTAATGGGGGCATGGCATAGTGGGCACTACTACTGGGTGCACTGCATAATGGGCACTTTTGTCTGAGAGCCAGTGTTGGGGAAGCCTAAGACCTGAGGCTGGAATTGCAAGGGAGGGGGCTGGAATGAAGTATGTATTATGTGAATCTTGTTTTTTCAATGTGTTTTTATCATGTGGTCCTGGATTTCAAAATGTATTTTATGTGGAAGTGGTTTGTTGCAGTGTAATCCTGAAGTGGCTTTTTCAGTGTATTTTATGTGGACCTGGTTGGTATTTTCAATGTGCTGGGCTCGCCCTCCAGTGTGACTAAAAACGGGTGTGATACAAGGTCATACTCCTGCAAATGTCACACCAAAGACATGCACAAACAAATGCGGCGTGGGCTTGACAGCTAGGCCACACCCCATTTTTTTAGCGCGCGCCAACGGCGCGCGCATCCTGTCGGTCTTTCCTTTAACTACATATATTTTTCAAAGCTTTGCATCTGACAGGTTAGCCACCAATGGGCTCAGTAGTCACAGCGGCTGACATTCTGTGGTCTTTCGAGACCACGCTCTCTTACTGTGATACCACACCCCCTCACGATGAGGCCACGCCCACTCCGCTTCTGGGGGGGGGCGCATTTTGTCTGCTCGCACTAGGAGCCTCAGACCCTAGAAACTGCCCTGCTTGGCGGGCCTGGTGGGTCATTACCACATAAGAATTAAAGCTGCATCCCTTATTACAAATTTTATGTATTGCTATACTTTCCTGAAAAACAACCCCAACAATCATACCAGTGAGTGGTGGGCTATAAAAAGTAAAAGCTTAGATATGAGCTATTGATCCCAGTAATCCCTGGAAGTCCTAAACTGCTTGAATATGATGGTACTTATAGAACTAAAAGTCCTAGCATCCTTGACCCACTGAGTGCACTATGAAAAAAATACTGTTAAGAAAAAACCTAGACACTGTGACAAACAAAATCTGTTATTACAATAAACATTCCCCTACTGAGCCTCTTTTACCAATTTAGTCCAAACCTAACTCCAAAAAGGATTATATTTAGTATTCCAGCTTTTACTTTTTAAGCCAATTAAAAAAATAAAAACACTTTGTCAATTTGGCTTGACCTACAAGGATCCGCTATGTGAAAGACAGTGTGGGTGATCTGTCAGCTACTAACCAACAGAACAGCTTAACTCTGGTTTGTCAGAGCATGAGAAAGCTGCTCTGATTGTTTACTAATGCTTATACCCCAAGTGGGGTCTAAATTCATTAAACAACATTAAAACATTGTCATTAATTTATATATTTTATAAGTAATTTGCACATTTACTTTGAATGAGTCTGTTTTATAGTTTAATGGGATATAGACTCCTTTTAACCTATTATTCATTAGTGCTGACTTTCTTTCAGTAGCCACTTAATTATCTATTTACATCTATACACTGAATATTTTATTTAACAAAATACAAGAGAGAGATACAATGTAGTGCTAAGTAACAGACATGATGTGACAGTTTCTCCTGGTGAAAAAGATTTGGCTGGGAAATAAGTTTTGTCTTTAAAGCTTATGCTGCTGTTATAGTGTGTATATTTTCTGTCAGATTTTCACACTTTACTGCCTAGTAAATATTTTAATGACCAATTAGTTCCATTTATTTTTTCATTCCACAAGCAGGAGACATCATATCTGGTTTCTAACCAAAACATATGGCTATATGGCTGTGATGATGCAATAGTAGTGAGTTTTATGTCTGCATAATCATATTTATATACATTTGTCTTTTATCAAATGACAATAACTATTTGTCAACATATAACTTTTCTTACTGTTCTTATTTGGTTTAATTCACTGTTATACATTATTGCTTTATAATATTTTCTATTCCCTTTTTAATCAGATGAGTTTATATTATTATCCACACTAATGCCTCACAGTTATGATTCACCAACCTTCACAAGGAGTGGTAGAAAGAGAATAGCACTTTATCTAAGAATATCATCATTATGGGACTTGTGCACATCATTACGCCCAGAATGAACATAGGAAAAGACACAAAGCAGAAGAAAGACATTCATGCATATTTAAGTGTTTAGCTGGATAAATCTCAACATTCTTTCATACCACTAGCATTCACATCAGGTACAAGTCAGGCAACACTAGTGTGTATATATCCACCGCATTATAGTCTACATATAGCACTGAGAAAGTGTAGAGACATGACTTGGCAGTATTACTGTAACAGTAAATGCAAAAGTCCCATAAATACAAATACAAAACACAGATTTAAAATATAAATACTAATTGAATAAAATACTAACATCTGTTTTTCCACAAAAAAATATCAATAATAAATAAAAATGAAATAAAAGCTGGAGGGGTCAATACACAATCAGCCAACCAGAAGTAGCTAGTTAATGCTATTAGTTAACATAATCATCATCATCATTATTATTATTGCATCAGCCCACCAGCACCCATGAGTATCTGCATCTACATACGGGTCTACTTGTGTAGCAATCATGTGTATACACCCTTACTGTATTCAACCTACATTTGCCCACCACTTCTCTCACCCATTCTGATTTTCCAGGAGAAGGATTCAGAAGTACAAGATGTGAAAAAATCTGGAGACATTTGTATGTATGTAGCCCCTTTGAGAATCTGTGTTAAAAGGGTAAGATTTTGCTTAGTAAAAAGACCATATAGGAATGGTTGTTAACTAAGAAATAGACACGTTACATTGTTTATAACTGTGTATATAATATATATATATATATATATATATATATATATTATCAGAATGTTGGTTAAAGATTTATTACGTATGTATATTGTGAGCTTTCCAGGGATTGGGTATGTTTACAGTGATCCCTATGTATTAAATACATATATAGAAGGGGAAATAGAGGCTCGAGCTGAGATACAAGAAGAGCATAGAGGAGCGCGGGTAGAGGATAGAGTTGTCAGTTGGCCCTTAGCTGGAAACAAACTGCCGTTCCCACTCCTGTGTGCACCGCCTCAGTGACCTACCGAGTGTAATTTAGGAGCAGGGTCTCTGTGACTGGAGAGTGTGTCACCCCTGTCGGCAGTGGAAGAGTCCGATCCACTGTAGGGCAGCAGTGGTCGTTGTGTTTTGGGAGTTCCCGCTGCAGCCAGCAAGTCTAGAGCCAGAAGGGCTGGTGACTGTTCCCTCCTTGAAGCACTGTGAGGGAGTAGAGGCAGAGTCATCCTGTACAATCTAGGAAGGTGGAGAGTAGTTCACTTGGTGACATACAGTGAGGGAACGGAGACCGCGGGGGAGAGGACCCAAAAGCTGCACTAGGATGGGCGACAGTAAACCAGAGGGTCCGGTAATGTAGATGGTTCCCCCAGGACAACAGATATACTCTGCATCCATCTGCAGTCCCGCTGGCAAGCAGGAAAGGGCAGTCAGGGTGTCTGTAGACAGGCTTATTACTACACTGTATGTCACTATATTAGGGAGGAGACAGATGATAGGAGAGTACTTTCTATGGGGCTCAGGCACTACTAAGAAGAGTGCCCATAGGCATTAGTAACCCCACAGAATAATATACGCCTGATACCTCTAGCTGGGACATAATCCGATGATGGGGGAGAGGCGGTTATCCAGCCATTATTAGGATTTCTACTGTCCGGCTATACGACTAAGTAGTGTGGGAGCACATATGTAGGGATCACTTGTGGATATATTGGTCATTGGAGAGCAGAGTATTTAGATATTGTAACTGTACAGGCAAGGTAGTTATTCCTCATTATTAATACGAGCAGAGACTATATGGCTATACAGACAACATGGAACAAGAAAGGATTCACATTTGGATACAATTGTTTCCCTTCCTAGCCACCGCTGGTACTTTACAGGACTTATATGTGACCATTCACTTTTCTACTCGCAGACATTTCAGTTGGTTGAGAAAAGGAGTTGAACTGACAACTCAGGACTAGGACTCAGGACTAGGATGGTGTCAGACCATTGGATATAGTTTTAGAAAGACTAAGGTTATCATATAAGTCACACTAGTGACAGGTAGTGTTTTGTTAACTGTGTAATGTAATGTATTTTTTATATGTGTAATTACTTAAATGTGTACATTTATGTGTTTAATGTGTTGACGGTACAAAAGGTTGTTATATATATATATATATATATATATATATATATATATATTTTGTGATGTAATGTTTTAATTAATGTAACTATAGGAGATCCAAAGTGAAGAAGAAATAGTAAGAATTGTAATATTGGAACCAATACACTGTAGTCACTTGCTGTAATGAATAAAAGTACTAACTGATTTAAAGCTGGTTGTTCGATATATTACTTACCTCTCAAAGCATCCAGATGAATAGTTAGGATATTGTAGTCACAACCTGTAAGAGAAAACATACATAATAATTAAACATCAATTAACAATTACCCATATCCATATCCACTCCTAAAACAATTTAAATCCCCATTTGATAAAGGATAAAAGGAGAAAGGTCTTCCCAACAATCCTCCCATCTACAAATACCACTAGACTAAAGTTGGGGTGGAGGCACTCGAGTTTGATTATAACCAATAAAGGGATACATGTATATGGATTTTTTGGGCACATCCGCATTACCGATAAGCAAACCTTAGAAGGTGAACATGAGGGTGCCGATGTTATGAGGGAACCCCTACACAGTCCTCTGTTCTTCTTTGGTGGCAGTATAATTTGAATGCAATAAAGCAATGATTCTGGATTTATACTTTAGGCTACCATATTTATAGTGTATTGGTAAAGCATTACTTATCAGCGAGGTGAAAAGGAGTGTTTATAAGTACCATACAGAAAGAAAAAAAAATAACACAATATATTATTTTTGAAGGGACAACACTCGGCGCCCCATTTTGGGAAACTAACTCACTTCTTCGCTCCTGACTAGTTGGGCAGCTAGCCTAAAAAATACAGTTTCTCAGATTCAAAATCCCAGTCCTGTCTCTGATAGGTATTCTCGCAGGCCCCAGTCTACTCACAATGAGGCTCCTGGACTGCTTGCAATCTCACACTCTGCTTCCTGCAGAGTACCATACTGTACACAGTTTTTTGGAGTTTTAGGGTTCTCCCTACCTCCTATAGGTCTGAACCCGGCTTCCGTGCCACCAGTGGCTTCCCAGCCCACACTGGTCTCCAACTGCAGTCCCATCTGGACTGGACACACAGGCCCCAGCCTCTCCTGACTGCAGAGTCATGCAGACTGACTCGCTCTCACTCCTCCAATAAGGCATGCCACACCTGGCTTTTCTGCCCTGTGTGGAGCAGGAGGGATCTGCCCACAAAGAATCCTGTATCAGTAATGCCTTCATTCTGCCATATATCCCCTGCCCCAGCTCAAAACCATTGGGTTTAGCTACATGGGACAAGACATTCACATGGCAGAGTCCCTCTTCATTTTTCTTATCAGGGCCTTTCACCATGTGCCAACACATCATTGAGACATGTCCATTATCTGTTGGTCTCACTTTCCAAGCTTTCTTCTAGCTTTTATTCTAACTTTATGGTACCACTTGCACTTTTTGCTTTCTACATGCAGCACCCGA
Organism: Taudactylus pleione; assembly: GCA_031769625.1. Taxonomy (NCBI): domain Eukaryota; kingdom Metazoa; phylum Chordata; class Amphibia; order Anura; family Myobatrachidae; genus Taudactylus; species Taudactylus pleione. Next base: position 1,089,885 of record JAUIMM010000390.1, read on the forward strand.
GATAATCATTGGGTACCACATCAGGCATTAAGAACTTTAACTTTTTCCAAAGCAACATAATTCATCTTTACTCTAGCCACCTACATCAAAATCAAGCAAGTTGTTTTACACAGAATCTGCTGGTTCGTACAAAGAACAACTTTTCCTTTGTTTCTTTTTAACAGTATCAAGGTTTCTCTTACTTAAACCTCTTAAAAGCACACCTTTTGAACAACTTCTGCTTGAAACATATTTTCCCTTCAGCCTTGACACACAGTATTGGCTATTGGCATGCTTCACTTAGTAAGCCATCTTCTTTTAAAGAGTGACCATCCTGAGTGCCACCAGCATCACAACTTCCCGACCTTGGCTTTATGTCAGAGGGCGTACTGGTACTGCTACACAGATTCTGGATTCTCTTGTCCACATAACACACTTGAATATTTATTCCACTACTTTTTAAACTTCACTTCAGGATTTTGATCTACCATTTCAATAAGGCACATGGCACTTGGATTTTCTTGAACATCCACATTTTGGACCTTGAAAATATGACGAACAATTTCAACATGTTCCACTAGCACAGGTTGAAGTTCCCTCTCCACAGAGGTCTTTATTTTCAGATTCAGTTTAGCAGGTTTGCTTGCTCTAAGCTTTGTACTGCGAGACAACATCACCTCGTCACAGGCAAATTCGGATGCATTGCAGGTTCCATCCTGGTTGCATGAAGGCTCTGTTTCACATACAGGAGTATTACACTCCACAAGACTGTCAGCATTAACTTTCTTTAAGGTTCTGCTTTGTACTGCAAAACTGTGTGATTGAGTCCCATTCATATCACTCTGAACACACGGTAACAACAACCGAGTCTCATCCTTTGAAGCAATCACTATCTCTGTAGACTTTAGTACATCCTGTACCTTTGCCTCACATATCATACAGTCACCATCTGAATTTGTGAGTTTTTTGGTATCAACTTTAGGCATAGCTTTATTATCCGAAACTGTAGCTCTTTTTGTGGACTTCACATCCTCAACTATCACTGTAGGCTGAAAATCACTGTAAGGTATCTCATTCACTTTTACATGACAGTCTATACGGGAATGTCCCAACTTAGATAAGTCAGTCTCTTCTTGTACACTGTGACATTTAATGGGGACAACTTCATTGTCAAATTGCTGCTGACAAACATTCTGGAACATCTTTCTTTGTTCAAGCACCTCACTGCTCATCTGCTACTCATCACACAAGACACTCTGCACCAATAGCATATCACTCTGCGTGCCAGCCTTTTCAGGATCAACCTGTAATAATTGATGCATGTGTTTATGTACTTCTGTCACACTGGGTTCAGTAAAGTTATCAGACGCATTTTGGGTCCAGAATCCGACTTCAGAATGTTGTTCAACTTCTTTTCCTCTTCTGATTTTCCCACTACCATGTGGAACTTTTTCTTAGTTGCAGACAGCTGCTCTTCTAGCTGGGCAATTTTTGCCATGGTACATTCCAATTTTTTCTCTGCCTGTAGAAGATTGCTCTCCAAAACTTCAAATTCAGTAAGCCTCAATTTTTGTACAGCTATTTCAGACTCTGCCATGTTTAATTTACAGAGCAACTCCAGTTCTCTGGTATTACTTTCCATTTGGAGATTTTTCAGCTGGTTCTGGGTATTCAGCAGACATGGGCAAGGTTACGCTCTCTCTCCAAAGCTTCACTTTGCTCTACTGTGTCATGCAGCCTTTCCTCCAGAAATACATTTCTTTCCATAAGACCCTCTGAAACTGCTCTAGCTGAAGCCATTGTAGAGTTTGTACTTGTAGGATTGTAGAGTTTGTACTTGCTACTTACTGCTGACTTCAAGATGGACATTCTCCATCTCTTTTTCTTCATGGTCTGTCCCCCACTGAGCATGAGGCTGCAGCATCTGGAGATAATTCTCTTTTACTTCACAAAACTTTTCAGCTACAGAACTTTTCTCCAATTCACAATCTTTAAGCTTTACTTGAGTGGATGTATTTAAAGAGTCTTTTTCTTTTACACCCAGAGTTAAAGCCACTATTTTGCTTTGTGTGCATGTTGCGTCACTCTGGTGTCCTTTGACAAATTCTTTTGATTCTCCCACCTTCTGCTGATATACCACACACTTTTGATGCAATTCAACTACGTCTTGGTCTAATACTTCATTCTTTGCTAGCAGCACATCATTCTCATACTTTATTATAGACTTTAATGCTTCAGCCTTCTCAAAGCGTTCAGACCTAACCACCAATTTGAGGTCTGTCTCTTTAATAGCTTTAAGTCTTTTTATTTCCTCCTGCTCAAATGCTATTTTCAAAGCGGACAATTCACCCGAATTTCTCTCCCGAACAAGCAGGCTGCACATATCAGTGAAATATGGGCCTGATTCAGAGCCGCTCGTAAGCGGCCGCTCGTTCACTCCGAGCGATGTTCGCACATCTGCGCATGCATATGGGTCATAATGCGCATGCGCCAACCAGTCGTTGCGCTCGGAAATTGAGCGCTCGCAAAACAGCGAGTGCCTGCTAATGATGAGGCATTTGTGGGTGCTAACAGGGGAAGGTGCTTGAAAACGGGGAGTGGTGATCTGAACGCAGGCGTGCCAAACGGTCAAAACGGGCGTTTTAAGGGTGTGCATAATTAACAAAGCAGCGTCATCGATCACGTCACTTGGTTGTCTCTTAGCCTGAACTGTTCGCATGATTGCAGTATTAAAATCCTACCAGAAGCACTGCAAGCAGTTCATACGCCTTTCGATGTACTCGATTAATCTAATAAATAGCGGAGATGACATATGATGCGAGCGGCCAGGGGGCGTCTTTACAAAATAGCGAGCGCATGTTTCGTTCGCTCGCTCAGACATAGAGGCGTCAACAGACCGCAAAGAGCGAGCGCTCGATTTAAATAGCCGGCCCCCTTTTCTGAACGAGCGAGCGCAAATAGCGTCCGGCTCTGAATCAGGCCCAATGTGCAGACTGCTTGTTTATTACACCTATATCTGAGTATTCTCAAGTGAAACAAAATCTCATGTACTCCAGGTGATCGAATCTCACAGTCTTGGGATATAGGACCTCATTCAGAGTCTCTCGCTAGCACTGTGCGCTTGCAAGCGGCCTGATGGTTTGCGTACATGCATGCTCACGCTTCGTTCTGCGTGTGCGTGAACTACTCTGTGCGATCGCAGGCCGCATGCTCGCCCAGCAAAGACAGCCCAGTGAAATGAGTGACAGGAGAGGCTGTTTGTGGGTGGTAACAGGGGCAGGACACTAATAACGGGCGCGTGGAGGTGCGAACGCAGGCGTGCCTGAGTGTTTCAAAGCCATTTTTAAGGTGTGCATAATTAAAAGGCAGCGTCATAGTACACGTCACATGCCTGTTTGTAACACTGAAGTCCTCGCAGTGCTTGCGGTAGGGTAAGGCAACCACAAGTGCTGCGATCAGTTCCGATTGTCCTCGATGTACCAATGTACCATTACACTTCCTGGAGATGACATGTGCTGGTGGGTGGCTCTGCCTGTGCGATTGGGCATACGCCGGCCGCTCGCTAAGATATGGTGAGCGTGCTTATGCCTTGGTGAGCGATCGCTTCCCGTGGCGTCACTTTGACAAATTTGCATATGCTGGGGGCGAGCGATCGCATCTAGTGAGAGACTCTGATTGAGGTCCATACTTTTTCAGCATAAAGAAAGTTCAACCTGTTTTATAATTCCATACAGATGTGAGCATAGGGCGCAAAAAGATACTAATATATTTCAACTTGGGGAAAGCTGAATGTTCCCCCTGTATGTTGACAGGGTGAGAGAGGGAGGGAGGCTAATCTCCAGCCGGGGACTGGTGGCAGCAAATACCTGACAGACTCAGTTTATATCTTGTAGTCAGCTGCAGCTCAATCCCCATCTCAACCTCAGCGCCTGTTGTGTGCCCAGTTAAGATACACGTATCCGTTATTCCCGAACTCCGTGTTGAAAACAGGTAAGTGTCCCTGTACTGTCTAGAAAAGGTCCACACCACTGACACGTTTTGCACCACAGTATGAGTGCTTTATCAAAGAGTGACAGGTGACTCCTTGGGGACTCTTTTTAAGGCAACATAAGATTTTTTCATTGGTGCATTAGCAATTTATATTAAATGTACCTGCTGAGATCCACCTCCTTATCCACCTCCTAAAACAATCCTGAGTAACCTAAAGTCTCATCCTTAACTTAAACGTCTATCAGCTAGGAAAAATTTAGATCCACCTCCTGTAATAATCAAACTGAGGACCTGATTCAGAGCCGGATGCTATGGAAGAGCGCTCACTCTGAATCAGGGCATTTTTTTTTTTGGTGCGGCCTCCGGGCCGCTCACATAGCTGTGGGTGACCACCCACAGCTGTTGCGAGCGGGCAGGTAATGGTCGCGATGGTCCTGACCAGGTCGGTAGGGTCTCGTTCCCGCAAGCCCCAGTGAGCTTCTGGCTCTTAATAGAGCCGAAAGCTCACCACTGACATCACTCATGATGTCAATGGGGACGCCACCAAATGGCAGGCATTCCGTCGGGAACACCTCCGTTTGGCCAGCCACCCCCCCCCTTGCCTGCCTCCAAAACGGTGCAAGCTGTTGATCAAAATCAAAGCCGCCCCCTTTTGGTGCGAGACCAGGAGCAACAGAGCACCCATCGCTAGCCGGGTCTCGCTCATGCGCATGTCAGAGCCGGCTCTGGCATTTGCATGCGCAGTGGCCAAACATCAACCCGCTTGTGAGTGCATAGCGCTCGCGAGCGGGTCTGAATCAGGCCCTGAGTTCTATTTGGATATCTCTTGTAGGATAATTCATAACAATTATTTTAACAATGAATGTACAGTATATCTTTCTATGTATGGATGTAATATGTAATGTCTAAATTATTTTACTTGACCGGTCAATTTATTATTAATAAACCTTTTATAAATAATTTATAATGAGTATGTAACTTTTACCATACCTATCTTCTTTTGTATTATTAGCGCAAAGATATATATTGTATTTTCCACCTTTTTTGCAGTTAATTCCCTCCTTGACTCCCACCAATTTGGCTTTCCCCCCTCCACTCCACAGAAACTGCTCTGTCTCTGGTCACAAATGACCTCCTCTCTGCAAAATTCAAAGGGTCACTTCTCTATCCTCATTCTCTTCAACCTCTCAGCAGCCTTTGATACAGTTGACCATTCATTTATTCTCCATTCTCTGCACTTTATTCTGTCTTCAGTACACAGTCCTTTCTTGGATTTCCTCCTATCTAACCGTACCTTTCTGTCGCAACCTCCACCTCCCCTGCACTGCAAATCCCTGTAGGGGTCCCTCACGGATCAGTCCAAGGCCACCTTCTTTTTCACTCTACAAATCCTCTCTCAGTGAACTTATCAGCTGTTTTAGTTTTCAGGGCCTGATTCAGACCCGCTCACTAGATGCGTTTGCACGCAGCCAAAGTATGCAAATCCCGCGATTGCATGACGCTGTGACTTATACACATGCGCACATTGCAAACATCAGCAGGCTACATGCGAACGCAGTCTAGCGAGCGAGTCGGATTCGGGCCCTCAGGACCATATTTATGCTGATGACAAACAAATCTACCTGACCTCTCCCCTTCCCTAATCCCATACATTTGAAACTGTTTATCCACTATCTTCTCCTGGATGTCATTATGCTTTTTTAAGCTTAATATGTCCAAGACTAATCTCATTGACTTCCATCTTTCTCATGTCACCACTCCTCCATTTCTCCATCATTGTCAACCACAAGCCTTTCTCGTCCATCAAGTTCACTGCTTGTGTGTCACCTTTGATACTTCACTCTCTTTCACTCACCAAATTCAGTCACTCACCAACACATGCTGTTTTCATATACAGAATATCACCTGATTTTGCCTTGTCCTATCTTGACACAATAAAAGCAGTTGTTCATTCCCTCATCATCTTCACTTTGATACTGTAACCTTCTTCTCTCTGGTCTTTCCATCAGCTCCCTCTCTCCTCTTTAATTTATTAATGCAGCTAGACTGATATGTTTCTCATGCCACTCTATCTCCATCTCACCTCTCTGCCAACTCCTCCACTGGCTCCTTATGCCCTACAGGATCCAGTTTAAACTTCTCAGTTTCACCTACAAAATGTTATCAGTCTCCCTTCCCCCTTACATCTTCAACCTCATTTCCATCTACAGCCCTTCTCACCCTCTCCCATCAGCCAATGACCAACTTCTCTCTTTTCCGCTGATTACCTCCTCCTACTCCTGCCTCCAAGATTTCTCCTGCACTTCCTGTTACCCTTTTGAACACTGTCATTCATTCTGTCAGACTCTATAACTCTGTATCAATGCTTCAAATTCTCCCTCAAAATATATGTTCTCACACTAGACTTCCAGATCTTTTCCAGAACTGGTACTCCCACCTTTGTCCCTTAGCCTCTCTTTCTCCCTCATTCCCACTTGACTCCACCTTCCATGTTAGAATGTAAGCTATCTCTAGTTTCATCCCTCCCCCCAGACTCACTAATTTAGCCAATAAGTATATACTGCAACTATACCTACACTTGTAAATATTTTCCTCTGAAGAAACGGACAGTAATTGGCTGAAAACCCTGTCGGTTGACTACACCGCCTGACACGTGTGCATAGACTCTTCCAGACTTGGGATATAACTGCCAGCAGGTGACATGCCAGCATTTACCTTCAAGGCTGCCACTTATGTGGAAGGCTGTGCTGGGATCACGTGTTTGATCCCAGCATCAGCCGACGTGCAGGGGCAGGCAGAAGGGATGTGTCCTCTGCGGGACACATCCATTGCCGTCGCTGGGACAGTAATGTCCCTAGCGTCGGTGCCGATACCGCGGGCACCTGGTGAAGGGACCGCCTGGTCCCTTTCACCAGTGCCGGCGGTACTGTGGCGCCGGGAGAAGCTTGGCTCTGGGCGCAAGCTCAGTGGAGCTTGGCACCCGGCAGCCAAGAAGCGGCGGGTAGATGGCGCTGGGAGAGAGTACCTGCTCCCAGCGCCGGTCAGGCATTGGGTACGGTGGGCGTTTGGCTCTGGCCGTGAGCCAAACCTGGCTCGCGGGCCAGCAGCCAATCAGAGGCGGACGCGACGAGCCAATCGCGGCTCGCCGCATCATAGCCCCGCCCACTCGCGCCGTCTTGTATTAGACGGCACTGAGCGGGAACAGTTAGTTCGGCGACGGAGAGGGAGGAGAGAAGACCTCCCGAAGAGTGGAAGATCGGCGCGGCAACAGGGGCGGAGGCCGCGGAAGAGGCCAGAAGACGCCGCTGTCAAGAGAGAAGACAGGCGGCGCCAGCTGGAGGAAGAGAAGAAGAGGCGGCGCCGCTGGCCAGGAAGGGCCAGCGGCAGAAGAATGCGGCTGAGGACCGGAGAGGACTGCAGGGGAGGGAAGTAAAAGAGCATCACGAAGCTCCCCCCCGCAGCCTCTTCCAACGTAGCAGGTAGGCCCTCCGTGAGGCCCACCATATACCCCCCTCCCTACACCGCCAGGGTTGTCGGGCGCTAGGCCCGTGGAGCATTGTCGGGCACTAGGCCCGTGGGCAATTAGTCGGGCACAAGGCCCGGGGCACAGTAGCGGGCATTAGGCCCCATAAAAGGATCCCCCCCTTAATCAGGTATAAGTGGCCTGGGTACTAGGCCCAGGTCACTACTCAATAAAGTAGGCGGGCACCAGGCCCGTGGCCATAAATCAGGCATAGGCCTGTACCCATACAGGAGGGCTCTAGGCCCTATATATATGAGCCCCACAGATAGGCAGGCAATTAGGCCTGAGCCCCATAAAAAGTGGTCTGGGCATTAGGCCCAGACCACTACCAGAGCCCACCGTTTGGCAGGCACCTAGGCCTGAGTCGCAGGTAAGACCCTGGGCGTTAGGCCCAGGGCCCTGAGCCCATTAGCTGCAGCGCTAACAGAGAGGCGGATGAGAGGTGTGAGCAGTGGTGGAGAGCTGTACGGCTTCCACCCATGAGGTAGTGGTTTCCCCAGTCACCAAGAAGAGGAGCTGGCCAGCTCTAGGTAGGTAGCAGACATTTAAAGAGACAGTACCGTGTTTTGCTCTTGTATATTTGGTCTGTGATTGGTGTTCCGTGCAGGGCAAATGTTTAGTTGTTATATCTGTCGCACTACACACACTGTAGGTTGAGGGTGAAGCCGTTTTAGTATGTGTAGTTGCTTGACATAGGTTTAGGCCCTGCACGGCTGTGTTGTGTATCTCCTTACAGGGACCTGTAGGCGAGTGAGCGGACGAAGAGCAAGAGTGGACACGGTGAGGAATATCTGTGTGTACTGTCTCTCCCTGTTTGTCACTATCTATCTCCTTCCTTCTGGGCAGACGGTGAACCTTGCAACCCGGTGCAAGGACAGATCTTCACCTGGTGCCTGAGTACCGATAGGAGAAAATTTGGGATCTGAGGCCAAAAGTGCCAATGATGATCTTCACTTAAAACCTGAATTTATCCCCCGGTTCAGTAGGGCGCGTCGGTCGACGTGAGGAAGGACGGTACTCACCTCGTCTCCTTCCCCCTAGGTCATTGTGTCCGTGTTCTATTTGGAGGTTCCAGGACCGTCTGCTCAACACATGGCCTGAAGGTGTGAGGGTGCGACACAAGGTACGTAACAGATGTACACCTGCACGGCAGCAGGCTTTGCACCGCACCCGCCTCTCACACTTACACAGGTGTTGTGTTTTTTCAGTGGTGCGGCAGCTTACACCTATCGGCTGCTTAGATACAACAACAAACAAGTGTCCTTGATGACTACGTTAAGACACTCCAGTGCATGCCCGGCTAATTGGCTCACTTGCGTATAACAAAAAGTCATTTATCAATACACCCAACAAGGTTGCATGCAATTTACACTGCTCCAGGCAGCTACATAGTGAATATTTGAAAGGAATTCCATCCAGGCACCTGTTTGTCTTCTGTAACACTGAAACCATACAAGTTTTTATGAGAAGGATTGTTTTTAACTAGAGATGAGTGGGTCTGGTTTTCAGAGAACCGGACCTGCCCAAACTTCGCAATCCGAGCTTGGATCCGAGTCCGGCTCAGGTGTTCCTGCCTGACTCGGATCCGAAAATAAGTCAAAAATGTCATCCACCTGCTGCAGCTTATCATCCATGTATTTGTGACTTCGTCCACACTCTGTTGTCCATAAAGGGGTGCTGTGTTGTTCATCAAGGAGCTGCTGACAGGTTGGGAATTGTTTTTCTAATGAAGTGGAATATAGATGGGATTTTGTAGTGGGGACACAGGACCTCAATTAACTGTCTAAAACCCACTGCATTACTGGCAGATATTCAATGCACATTTAATACCAGCATAGATGTTATGGCATCAGTGATCCACTGTGCAATTGGGTGACCTCTATCATACTTGTTCCCCCTTGCAAAATACTACTAGTAGTCTTCCTGGTCCCCTTCTGGGATGAAAATCCACTCCCAGCAGCAGCAGCAGGCATAGCGCTCAATAATTTTTCTAGGGCAAGGACTGATGTGAATTATTTAAATAGTTTTTTAAATGCCTCCCCTGCCCTCCTCCCTCATAAATTTGCTTCAGAATCAAAAAAATAAATTAAATTCACTACTAATCAAATCTTCCTTTCCCCGCCTTCAACTACATACATACTCCAACACCCTCAGGCTTCTTGAATAATAAAAACATTTGTTTCTTGATTTGCCATGTTGGAAGTTGAACTGCTACAGCTGCTGCAAACTTTGACATGCAGTTGCTGAATGCCAAAAATGTCCAGAAATGTTTATGGCCACAGACAGCATCTCCTGCATAATTGAAAAAAATATTCTGAACCACCGAGCTGATTTTGTTGGCAAAACATGGGGCATATTGTTCACCCATGCTCTCCCCTCCCCCCTCATAAATTTTTTTTGGAATCTAAAAATTTTATTAAATTAACTACCAATCAACCCTTCATTTCCCTGCCTTTAACTACATACATACTCCATCTTCCTCAGGCCTCTTGATTAATGAAAACATATGTTTCTTTATGTGCCATGTTGGAAGTTGAACTGCCATGTGTTTGTGCTGCCCAATGCTGCCGCTTAGTTTAGTTAGCCAGCTAATTTGGTGCAAATTTTGGGCCAAAACCGGATGAAAACAATATTGTGAGCTGGGAGGTAGTCAATATTGACTGGAAAGAAGTGGAAATTAATGTTATTGAGGTTAATAATACTGTAGGAACAACAAAAAGCCCAAATTATGTGATATTTAGCAGTTGTTATCAATGTTTGAAAAAAAATACAGATCCAAAACCAAAACACGCAATGCTGCTTTTGGCAAAACCAAATCCAGATCCAAAACACGAAGGCGATACAGATCCAAAACCAACACGGGGGTCGGCGCAAATCTCTATTATTATCCATATCCAACTGATAACAACAAATGGCAGTGGAGAGAGAGCTTATAGCACAATGTGCTTTTATATTTACATCGTTTCAGTACAAACAGTGCTTTATAAGCAAGTCATATATGACTATTGACTTTGAACATGATTTCTACCTCTTTAAGGATGGTTTACATCAAAGTCAATTAAGAGCAGATGGATTATTGATTTGACTACACTAGACTTGTCTGGATTTAGAGTCTCATGTAAGGAACAACCAGGGAACATATACACAAATGCATGAATTGCATTTGTACAATAATATCATTTTATATTTTTCTCTTTTTTTTACTATTATCGGCCATATTCAATTTGAGACGAAATGTCGGAATCGGCGATAATTTATCACCGATGACATCATTTTCGCCTATTTCAATTATAACCGTATTCAATTACATTGACTTTTCGCCAGTACGAAAAGTCAATGTACAATAACGGGGGTAGGTTTTCACTAGCCATTTGCTGGCAAAAAAAGTCCAGAATTGGGGTTTAGGGGTGGAGGCTTAAAAAAAATAGCCTGCACCCCTGGGAATGTCCCCTAAAAAACATATGTGTCAAAAAAAATGTAAAAAAAAATATGGGACACCCCAAAAAATTACCTTTAAATTTGGGGTGAAAATTTTTTTAAAATACATAACAAACTTATAAAAAAGCCAAATTAAATCCAGAGGGGTTCCCTTATATGTGGCAGGTGTTTTCTTCTTTGCCGGAGTAGCGGCAGGTGCATTTTTGATGAAATTTTAAAAAATCATTTTAGGGACTTTAAAATATGTTTGCACCCATTTTCATGTACCCCAAATTTGATGGAACAAGTTATTTTTTCCCCCAAAAAAACCTAAGTGCTATTCTTTACCACTTCTTCAATAGCCACATTTATGCACCTGCCGCTATTACAATCCCCTTCAGCAGGCTAAAATAGTGAACACCCATGTTTGGATATCTTTAGGGGGGACCCAGGGACATTTCCAGAAAATTGACAAATTTTTTGCGATACCTTTCCGCCGGCTCCCGTTTTTGCTGCTTCCTAATTGAATACTGGGATAAAGCGGGCACAAGCCCGATACTTTATCCCCGGAAAAGCTGCGATGTGGAGTGAAAAGTCCAGCACAGACTTTTCGCCCCCAAATTGAATACCCCCCTTTATGTTGGCTGTTGCACATGTATGTCAGATTGTTTAATTGATGAAAATTAATTAAAGATATTGTCGGAGATCTACTAAGCCTTGGAGAGTGATAAAGTGGAGAAAGATAAAGTACCAACCAATCAGCTCCTAACTGCCATTTTTCAAACACAGCCTGTAAGGTGACAGTTAGGAGCTGTTTGTTTGGTACTTTATCTATCTCCTCTTTATCTCTCTCCAAGGCTTAGTACATCTCCCCATTATACTTTTTAAATAATTTGCTCATATCCATTTAGCCTTCCCTCATTTTTCAATGTTATTATGTTAGCTTATTGCTATGTTTACCCTGTCTGTATCTTTTGCAATATACGGGGCTGCTAAAATGTTTGTCACTTTACAAACTATAAATAGTTTGTAAAGGGGATCCCTGGTTGTACTGTAAGTGATGAGTACACCTGGTGGCCTACATTCAAATAAGAGGGGCTTGACTCTGCATTGTGTACTGCATTGTATACTGCAGATGAAACTCAAAATCTCTCTAGCGCCTGAGTAATAACTAGGGGTGTGCACTGGCCACTTTTCGTGTTTTGTGTTTTGGTTTTGGATCTGGATCTTTCTTTGTGTTTTGGATCTGGATTGGTTTTGCCAAAACCACCCTTCCGTGTTTTGGGTTCTGGGTTTTGTGTTTTGGATCTGTATTTTTTTGAAAAAAAGCATAAAAACAGCTAAAATCACAGAATTTGTAGGTTTTTCTGCTCCTATGCTATTATTAACCTCAATAACCTTAATTTCCACTCATTTCCAGTCTATTCTGAACACCTCACACCTCACAATAGTGATTTTATGTCCAAAAGGTTGCACCGAGGTAGCTGGATGACTATGCTAAGCGACACGAGTGGGCGGCACAAACACGTGACCCATCTAGGCGTGAAACTGCAGTGGCAGACAGGATGGCAGTTTGAAAAACTAGGCCCCAAACTGTACATAATTCAAAGAAAAAAAAGAGGTGCAAGGTGGAATTGTCCTTGGGCCCTCCCACCCACCCTTATGTTGTATAAACAGGACATGCACACTTTAACAAACCAATCATTTCAGCGCCAGGGTCTGCCACACAACTGTGGCTGAAATGATTGGTTCGTTTGGGCCCCCACAAAACAAGCTGGCAATTAATCTGTCCCTGCACAAACTGGCTCTACGGAGGCAAGATGTCATCCTCATCCTCCTCATCCACCGATTCCTCACCCTCTTCAGTGTGTACATCCTCATCCTCACAGAGTATTAATTCGTCCCCGCTGGAATCCACTACCACAGGTCACTCTGTACGTTCTGGAGGCTGGTCTCCCTGGAAGAGTTGATAATTCATTTTATGAACATCATCTTCTCCACATTTTGTGGAAGCAACCTCCTACGCCTTTCGCTGACAAGGTTCCCGGCTGCACTAAACACTCTTTCGGAGTACACACTGGAGGGGGGGCAACTCAGGTAAAATAGAGCCAGTTTGTACAGGGACCTCCAAATTGCTTCTTTTTCCTGCCAGTACAGGTACGGACTGTCTGACATGCCTACTTGGATGCTGTCACCGATGTAATCCTTTAACAGACAGACGCACGCTTGTCGCTGCTGCTTTGAGGATGCAAGTGCGGCTACAGCCCACACAATTCACAAAGACAGAAAATAAAAGAACAATATTTTTATTGTTTGTGTAGCACACTTTGAGGGTGTCACCACCCTTTAACAGACAGACGCACGCTTGTCGCTGCTGCTTTAAGGATGCAGGTGCGGCTACAGCCCACACATTTCACAAAGACAGAAAAAAAAAGAACAATATTTTTATTGTTTGTGTAGCACACTTTGAGGGTGTCACCACCCTTTAACAGACAGATGCACGCTTGTCACTGCTGCTTTAAGGATGCAGGTGCGGCTACAGCCCACACATTTCACAAAGACCGAAAAAAAGAACAATATTTTTATTGTTTGTGTAGCACACTTTGAGGGTGTCACCACCCTTTAACAGACAGACACACGCTTGTTGCTGCTGCTTTGAGGATGCAGGTGGAATCTAGACGGGATTTGGAACCGGGGACACACTACCTTCATCAATTGTCTAAATCCCACTGCACTAATGGTGGATACCGGACGCACGTCTAACACCAACATAGCAGTCAAGGCCTCAGTTATACGTTTTGCTTCAGGATGACTGCTGTCGTACTTCATCCTCATCGCTAGGGACTGTTGGAGGGTCAATTGTTTAGTAAAAGTAGTGATGTTCCTACTTCCTCTCTGGGATGATGAACAACTCCCAGCAGCAGCAACAGCACTAGGAGGAAGTGGTTCTTGATCTTTCCCTATTTTATTTTTATTGGAGAAAGTTTGGTCCCCCATTTATGTTATATTGATATATACGTGCGGCAAAAGCGCACACAAACACAGAAAATATTTTTTTATTTTTGCTGGAGAGTAGTATACTTTGTGGGTTACACCACCCTTTAAGAAATGAGCCAGTCGGCTCTTTACTTATGGGACACAGGCGCATGCTTGGCGCTGCTCGTTTGTTGATGCACGTGCAGCCACAGTGCACACAAGTCACAAACACAGAAAATATTTTTTTTTTTGGTTTGGAGTGTCCTTTGGGGGTTACAGCACCCTTTAACGGTCAAGCCATCCAGCATTTTACTTTTGACACAGGCGCACGCTTGGCACTACTTTGTTGATGCACGTGCGGCTACTGCGCACACAATTCACAAACACAGAAAATATATATTTTTTTGGTTTGGAGTGTCCTTTGGGGGTTACAGCACCCTTTAACGGTCAAGCCAGCAGGCCCTTTACTTATGACACAGGCGCACGCTTGGCACTACTTTGTTGATGCACGTGCGGCTACTGCGCACACAATTCACAAACACAGAAAATATTTTTTTTTTTGGTTTGGACTAGGGATGTGCAGGCTCGGATAGGTTCGAGTTTGCACGTGGAGTTCGGATTTTTCCCTCCAAAAAAACGGAACTCAGAACGAGGCAAAACGTCATCTTACATGGACGAACATCATCATTCCTGGACAAAAGACCAGGAATGATGATGTTCGTCCATGTAAGATGACGTTTTGCCTCGTTCTGAGTTCCATTTTTTTGGAGGGAAAAATCCGAACTCCACGTGCAAACTCGAACCTATCCGAGCCTGCACATCCCTAGTTTGGACTTGAGTGTACTTTGGGGGTTACAGCACCCTTTAACGGTCAAGCCAGCCGGCTCTCTACTTATGACACAGGCGCACGCTTGGCACTACTTTGTTGATGCACGTGCGGCTACTGCGCACACAATTCACAAACAGAGAAAAAATATTTTCTTATTTGGTTTGAAGTGTACTTTGGGGGTTACAGCACCCTTTAATGGTCAAGCCAGCCGGCCCATTACTTATGACACAGGCGCACGCTTGGCACTACTTTGTTGATGCACGTGCGGCTACTGCGCACACTATTCACAAACACAAAAAATATATTTTTTTTTGGTTTGGACTGGTGTGTACTTTGGGGGTTACAGCACCCTTTAACGGTCAAGCCAGCCTGCCCTTTACTTATGACACAGGCGCACGCTTGGCACTACTTTGTTGATGCACGTGCGGCTACTGCGCACACAATTCACAAACACAGAAAATAATTTTTTTTTTGGTTTGGATTGGAGTGTACTTTGGGGGTTACAGCACCCTTTAACGGTCAAGCCAGCCGGCCCTTTACTTATGACACAGGCGTACGCTTGGCACTACTTTGTTGATGCACGTGCGGCTACTGCGCACACAATTCACAAACACAGAATATAATTTTTTTTTTGGTTTGGATTGGAGTGTACGTTGGGGGTTACAGCACCCTTTAACGGTCAAGCCATTTGGCCCTTTACTTATGACACAGGCGCTCGCTTGGCACTACTTTGTTGATGCACGTGCGGCTACTGCGCACACAATTCACAAACACAGAAATTTTTTTTTTTTGGTTTGGACTGGAGTGAACTTTGGGGGTTACAGCACCCTTTAACGGTCAAGCCAGCCGGCCCTTTACTTATGACACAGGCGCACGCTTGGCACTACTTTGTTGATGCACGTGCGGCTACTGCGCACACAATTCACAAACACAGAAAATATTTTTTTTTTTGGTTTGGACTGGAGTGTACTTTGGGGGTTATAGCACCCTTTAATGGTCAAGCCAGCCGGCCCTTTACTTATGACACAGGCGCATGCTTGGCACTACTTTGTTGATGCACGTGCGGCTACTGCGCACACAATTCACAAACACAGAAAATAATTTTTTTTTTGGTTTGGATTGGAGTGTACTTTGGGGGTTACAGCACCCTTTAACGGTCAAGCCAGCCGGCCCTTTACTTATGACACAGGCGCACGCTTGGCACTACTTTGTTGATGCACGTGCAGCTACTGCGCACACAATTCACAAACACAGAAAATAATTTTTTTTTTGGTTTGGACTGGAGTGTACTTTGGGGGTTACAGCACCCTTTAATGGTCAAGCCAGCCGGCCCTTTACTTATGAGACAGGCGCACGCTTGGCACTACTTTGTTGATGCACGTGCGGCTACTGCGCACACAATTCACAAACACAGAAAATAATTTTTTTTTGGTTTGGACTGGAGTGTATTTTGGGGGTTAAAGCACCCTTTAATGGTCAAGCCAGCCGGCCCTTTACTTATGACACAGGCGCACGCTTGGCACTACTTTGTTGATGCACGTGCGGCTACTGCGCACACAATTCACAAACACAGAAAATAATTTTTTTTTTGGTTTGGACTGGAGTTTACTTTGGGGGTTACAGCACCCTTTAACGGTCAAGCCAGCCTGTCCTTTACTTATGACACAGGCGCACGCTTGGCACTACTTTGTTGATGCACGTGCGGCTACTGCGCACACAATTCACAAACACAGAAAATATTTTTTTTTTTGGTTTGGACTGGAGTGTACTTTGGGGGTTACAGCACCCATTAATGGTCAAGCCAGCCGGCCCATTACTTATGACACAGGCGCACGCTTGGCACTACTTTGTTGATGCACGTGCGGCTACTGCGCACACAATTCACAAACACAAAAAATATATATTTTTTTGGTTTGGAGTGGTGTGTACTTTGGGGGTTACAGCACCCTTTAACGGTCAAGCCAGCCTGCCCTTTACTTATGACACTGGCGCATGCTTGGCACTACTTTGTTGATGCACGTGCGGCTACTGCGCACACAATTCACAAACACAGAAAATAATTTTTTTTTTGGTTTGGATTGGAGTGTACTTTGGGGGTTACAGCACCCTTTAACGGTCAAGCCAGCCGGCCCTTTACTTATGACACAGGCGTACGCTTGGCACTACTTTGTTGATGCACGTGCGGCTACTGCGCACACAATTCACAAACACAGAATATAATTTTTTTTTTGGTTTGGACTGGAGTGTACTTTGGGGGTTACAGCACCCTTTAACGGTCAAGCCATTTGGCCCTTTACTTATGACACAGGCGCACGCTTGGCACTACTTTGTTGATGCACGTGCGGCTACTGCGCACACAATTCACAAACACAGAAAATATTTTTTTTTTGGTTTGGACTGGAGTGAACTTTGGGGGTTACAGCACCCTTTAATGGTCAAGCCAGCCGGCCCTTTACTTATGACACAGGCGCACGCTTGGCACTACTTTGTTGATGCACGTGCGGCTACTGCGCACACAATTCACAAACACAGAAAATATATTTTTTTTTGGTTTGGACTGGAGTGTACTTTGGGGGTTACAGCACCCTTTAATGGTCAAGCCAGCCGGCCCTTTACTTATGACACAGGCGCATGCTTGGCACTACTTTGTTGATGCACGTGCGGCTACTGCGCACACAATTCACAAAAACAAAAAATATATATTTTTTTGGATTGGACTGGTGTGTACTTTGGGGGTTACAGCACCCTTTAACGGTCAAGCCAGCCTGCCCTTTACTAATGACACAGGCGCACGCTTGGCACTACTTTGTTGATGCACGTGCGGCTACTGCGCACACAATTCACAAACGCAGAAAATAATTTTTTTTTTGGTTTGGATTGGAGTGTACTTTGGGGGTTACAGCACCCTTTAACGGTCAAGCCAGCCGGCCCTTTACTTATGACACAGGCGTACGCTTGGCACTACTTTGTTGATGCACGTGCGGCTACTGCGCACACAATTCACAAACACAGAAAATAATTTTTTTTTTGGTTTGGACTGGAGTTTACTTTGGGGGTTACAGCACCCTTTAACGGTCAAGCCAGCCTGTCCTTTACTTATGACACAGGCGCATGCTTGGCACTACTTTGTTGATGCACGTGCGGCTACTGCGCACACAATTCACAAACACAGAAAATATATATTTTTTTGGTTTGGAGTGTACTTTGGGGGTTACAGCACCCTTTAACGGTCAAGCCAGCTGGCCCTTTACTTACGACACAGGCGCACGCTTGGCACTACTTTGTTGATGCACGTGCGGCTACTGCGCACACAATTCACAAACAGAAAATATTTTTTTTTTGGTTTGGACTGGAGTGAACTTTGGGGGTTACAGCACCCTTTAACGGTCAAGCCAGCCGGCCCTTTACTTATAACACAGGTGCACGCTTGGCACTACTTTGTTGATGCACGTGCGGCTACTGCGCACACAATTCACAAACACAAAAAATATATATTTTTTTGGTTTGGACTGGTGTGTACTTTGGGGGTTACAGCACCCTTTAGCGGTCAAGCCAGCCTGCCCTTTACTTATTACACAGGCGCACGCTTGGCACTACTTTTTTGATGCACGTGCGGCTACTGCGCACACAATTCACAAACACAGAAAATATTTTTTTTTTTGGTTTGGATTGGAGTGTACTTTGGGGGTTACAGCACCCTTTAACGGTCAAGCCAGCTGGCCCTTTACTTATGACACAGGCGTACGCTTGGCACTACTTTGTTGATGCACGTGCGGCTACTGCGCACACAATTCACAAACACAGAATATAATTTTTTTTTTGGTTTGGACTGGAGTGTACTTTGGGGGTTACAGCACCCTTTAATGGTCAAGCCAGCCGGCCCTTTACTTATGACACAGGCGTACGCTTGGCACTACTTTCTTGATGCACGTGCGGCTACTGCGCACACAATTCACAAACACAGAAAATAATTTTTTTTTTGGTTTGGACTGGAGTGTACTTTGGGGGTTACAGCACCTTTTAACGGTCAAGCCAGCCTGTCATTTACTTATGACACAGGCGCACGCTTGGCACTACTTTGTTGATGCACTTGCTGCTACTGCGCACACAATTCACAAACACAGAAAATAATTTTTTTTTTGGTTTGGACTGGAGTGTACTTTGGGGGTTACAGCACCCTTTAATGGTCAAGCCAGCCGGCCCTTTACTTATGACACAGGCGCACGCTTGGCACTACTTTGTTGATGCACGTGCGGCTACTGCGCACACAATTCACAAACACAGAAAATAATTTTTTTTTTGGTTTGGACTGGAGTGTACTTTGGGGGTTACAGCACCCTTTAATGGTCAAGCCAGCCGGCCCTTTACTTATGAGACAGGCGCACGCTTGGCACTACTTTGTTGATGCACGTGCGGCTACTGCGCACACAATTCACAAACACAGAAAATAATTTTTTTTTGGTTTGGACTGGAGTGGATTTTGGGGGTTAAAGCACCCTTTAATGGTCAAGCCAGCCGGCCCTTTACTTATGACACAGGCGCACGCTTGGCACTACTTTGTTGATGCACGTGCGGCTACTGCGCACACAATTCACAAACACAGAAAATAATTTTTTTTTTGGTTTGGACTGGAGTTTACTTTGGGGGTTACAGCACCCTTTAACAGTCAAGCCAGCCTGTCCTTTACTTATGACACAGGCGCACGCTTGGCACTACTTTGTTGATGCACGTGCGGCTACTGCGCACACAATTCACAAACACAGAAAATATTTTTTTTTTTGGTTTGGACTGGAGTGTACTTTGGGGGTTACAGCACCCATTAATGGTCAAGCCAGCCGGCCCATTACTTATGACACAGGCGCACGCTTGGCACTACTTTGTTGATGCACGTGCGGCTACTGCGCACACAATTCACAAACAAAAAAATATATATTTTTTTGGTTTGGAGTGGTGTGTACTTTGGGGGTTACAGCACCCTTTAACGGTCAAGCCAGCCTGCCCTTTACTTATGACACTGGCGCACGCTTGGCACTACTTTGTTGATGCACGTGCGGCTACTGCGCACACAATTCACAAACACAGAAAATAATTTTTTTTTTGGTTTGGATTGGAGTGTACTTTGGGGGTTACAGCACCCTTTAACGGTCAAGCCAGCCGGCCCTTTACTTATGACACAGGCGTACGCTTGGCACTACTTTGTTGATGCACGTGCGGCTACTGCGCACACAATTCACAAACACAGAATATAATTTTTTTTTTGGTTTGGACTGGAGTGTACTTTGGGGGTTACAGCACCCTTTAACGGTCAAGCCATTTGGCCCTTTACTTATGACACAGGCGCACGCTTGGCACTACTTTGTTGATGCACGTGCGGCTACTGCGCACACAATTCACAAACACAGAAAATATTTTTTTTTTGGTTTGGACTGGAGTGAACTTTGGGGGTTACAGCACCCTTTAATGGTCAAGCCAGCCGGCCCTTTACTTATGACACAGGCGCACGCTTGGCACTACTTTGTTGATGCACGTGCGGCTACTGCGCACACAATTCACAAACACAGAAAATATTTTTTTTTTTGGTTTGGACTGGAGTGTACTTTGGGGGTTACAGCACCCTTTAATGGTCAAGCCAGCCGGCCCTTTACTTATGACACAGGCGCATGCTTGGCACTACTTTGTTGATGCACGTGCGGCTACTGCGCACACAATTCACAAAAACAAAAAATATATTTTTTTTTGGATTGGACTGGTGTGTACTTTGGGGGTTACAGCACCCTTTAACGGTCAAACCAGCCTGCCCTTTACTAATGACACAGGCGCACGCTTGGCACTACTTTGTTGATGCACGTGCGGCTACTGCGCACACAATTCACAAACACAGAATATAATTTTTTTTTTGGTTTGGACTGGAGTGTACTTTGGGGGTTACAGCACCCTTTAACGGTCAAGCCAGCCTGTCCTTTACTTATGACACAGGCGCACGCTTGGCACTACTTTGTTGATGCACGTGCGGCTACTGCGCACACAATTCACAAACACAGTAAATAATTTTTTTTTGGTTTTGACTGGAGTGTACTTTGGGGGTTACAGCACCCTTTAACGGTCAAGCCAGCCGGCCCATTACTTATGACACAGGCGCACGCTTGGCACTACTTTGTTGATGCACGTGCGGCTACTGCGCACACAATTCACAAACACAGAATATAATTTTTTTTTTGGTTTGGACTGGAGTGTACTTTGGGGGTTACAGCACCCTTTAATGGTCAAGCCAGCCGGCCCTTTACTTATGAGACAGGCGCATGCTTGGCACTACTTTGTTGATGCACGTGCGGCTACTGCGCACACAATTCACAAACACAGAAAATAATTTTTTTTTTGGTTTGGACTGGAGTTTACTTTGGGGGTTACAGCACCCTTTAACGGTCAAGCCAGCCTGTCCTTTACTTATGACACAGGCGCACGCTTGGCACTACTTTGTTGATGCACGTGCGGCTACTGCGCACACAATTCACAAACACAGAAAATATATATTTTTTTGGTTTGGAGTGTACTTTGGGGGTTACAGCACCCTTTAACGGTCAAGCCAGCTGGCCCTTTACTTATGACACAGGCGCACGCTTGGCACTACTTTGTTGATGCACGTGCGGCTACTGCGCACACAATTCACAAACAGAAAATATTTTTTTTTTGGTTTGGACTGGAGTGAACTTTGGGGGTTACAGCACCCTTTAACGGTCAAGCCAGCCGGCCCTTTACTTATAACACAGGTGCACGCTTGGCACTACTTTGTTGATGCACGTGCGGCTACTGCGCACACAATTCACAAACACAAAAAATATATATTTTTTGGTTTGGACTGGTGTGTACTTTGGGGGTTACAGCACCCTTTAGCGGTCAAGCCAGCCTGCCCTTTACTTATGACACAGGCGCACGCTTGGCACTACTTTTTTGATGCACGTGCGGCTACTGCGCACACAATTCACAAACACAGAAAATATTTTTTTTTTTGGTTTGGATTGGAGTGTACTTTGGGGGTTACAGCACCCTTTAACGGTCAAGCCAGCCGGCCCTTTACTTATGACACAGGCGTACGCTTGGCACTACTTTGTTGATGCACGTGCGGCTACTGCGCACACAATTCACAAACACAGAATATAATTTTTTTTTTGGTTTGGACTGGAGTGTACTTTGGGGGTTACAGCACCCTTTAATGGTCAAGCCAGCCGGCCCTTTACTTATGACACCGGCGTACGCTTGGCACTACTTTCTTGATGCACGTGCGGCTACTGCGCACACAATTCACAAACACAGAAAATAATTTTTTTTTTGGTTTGGACTGGAGTGTACTTTGGGGGTTACAGCACCTTTTAACGGTCAAGCCAGCCTGTCCTTTACTTATGACACAGGCGCACGCTTGGCACTACTTTGTTGATGCACTTGCGGCTACTGCGCACACAATTCACAAACACAGAAAATAATTTTTTTTTTGGTTTGGACTGGAGTGTACTTTGGGGGTTACAGCACCCTTTAATGGTCAAGCCAGCCGGCCCTTTATTTATGACACAGGCGCACGCTTGGCACTACTTTGTTGATGCACGTGCGGCTACTGCGCACACAATTCACAAACACAGAAAATAATTTTTTTTTTGGTTTGGACTGGAGTGTACTTTGGGGGTTACAGCACCCTTTAATGGTCAAGCCAGCCGGCCCTTTACTTTTGAGACAGGCGCACGCTTGGCACTACTTTGTTGATGCACGTGCGGCTACTGCGCACACACATCACAAACACAGAAAATAATTTTTTTTTGGTTTGGACTGGAGTGTACTTTGGGGGTTACAGCACCCTTTAATGGTCAAGCCAGCCGGCCCTTTACTTATGACACAGGCGCACGCTTGGCACTACTTTGTTGATGCACGTGCGGCTACTGCGCACACAATTCACAAACACAGAAAATAATTTTTTTTTTGGTTTGGACTGGAGTGTACTTTAGGGGTTACAGCACCCTTTAACGGTCAAGCCAGCTGGCCCTTTACTTATGACACCGGCGCACGCTTGGCACTACTTTGTTGATGCACGTGCGGCTACTGCGCACACAATTCACAAACACAGAAAATAATTTTTTTTTTGGTTTGGACTGGAGTGTACTTTGGGGGTTACAGCACCCTTTAACGGTCAAGCCAGCCGGCCCTTTACTTATGACACAGGCACACGCTTGGCACTACTTTGTTGATGCACGTGCGGCTACTGCGCACACAATTCACAAACACAGAAAATATAATATTTTTTTAGCACTTGGGGGGAGCACCCCTGATGGACAGAGCACCCCCTGGACAACACTACAGCACCCCTTTAGGACTGGGACACTGCACAGGACTTTGGAGTGGACACAGCCCCTATGGAGAACTGACTGCACAACACAGTCCAGCCAGCCCTTATGGACTTTGAAGTAGTGGACACAGCCCCTATTAACAACAGCAGCACAGCACAACACAGCCAGCCCCTATGGACTTTGAAGTTGTGGACAACAGCAGCACTACACTACACTACACTACACAGCCCAGCCAGCCCTAACTCCCACCCTCCCTCTTCACTGTCCACAGCCGAGTGAGAAAATGGTGCCGACGCAGGTACCTTATATAGGATCCAAAACCCGCCAGACTCGGAAGGCGGGATGATGACGTTTTGCCTTGATTTCAGATCCGAGTCAGGCGGGAAAAGTCGAGCCTGACTCGGATCGGACTCGGATCGGGGGGCTCGGGGGGGTTCGGATTTCAGAAATCCGAACCCGCTCACCCCTAGTAATAACTGTGGCTAAATAGATCCTGCAGCAGTAAAAAAAAAAGGGGAAGATTGCTAACCCCACACAAAACACTCAAAAGACTAACTGCGCTGGTATGTTAAAAGTACAGCCAATATATAATGAAATATATTTATTCTAATACCGGTAATAGATAACTTGTGAGATATCACATGAAAAAGCAAGCAATTAAAACCATGTGACACGTTATAAAATTATTATTTGATATGCATTTGCAACATAAAGGTTCTCATGCATGTTACTTAATAACAAATCTATGAACAATATGTGTCTCTTATCGTTCAGTCTGTGGGCCTGATTCATTAAGGATTGCAATTGCTAAAGCATACGCAGATGGACATTTGTTGTGTACTGTGCATGCATATGCATTATAGTGTGCGTACACGAAGACACCACTGCGATCACCCAGAGTACGGAGAGCCATCGCAGAGTGATTGACAGGCAGTGAGCGTTTGGGGGTGGTGACTGGGGGGTGGTCGGAGAAATTCAGGCATGCCTGTCCATTTGAACACCGTTGCATGGGTGTGCAGAAATTAGCCAGTGTGATTGCATACACAGCTTGAGTACTTACTGTGTGCAACGAGGTTAGCAATTTCTAAGTAAGGTAAGGGCTGCTGTAAGTAATTGTGTGTGAGGGGCCGATGTTACTCGATGCTACCGATGTTTATGGAGGTGTGCAAGGTATGGATGTGAGATAGTGGCAGTGGAGGCAGTGGGCGTCTCTATGCTGGCAGTGTGATGACTTTGCTATTGCAATCATAAGCATATTTTCGCAGCAGACCTGCATGCGATTACGGAACTGCGATCGTAATAGCAATCCTTAATGAATAAGGCCCAGTCCTGTATCTAAAAATACACAGTATTTATCAGATTTGAAAAATTCAACTTGATTCGGTGTTCATTGATTGAGTCTTAAATAACTTGTACCCGATATCAGCCAGTAAGTCCAACCACTGAAAATGTAAGTATTGTTTTACTTGTACTTTAAGTTGGTCAGATATATAGAATAGCCAGGTATAATGCACATCAATAGGATGCTGGGGGCAGACGTTATGGTACTGCATGTAAATTTTTTGGCTATTTTGGCCAGCCGGGTCCACAGTCTAAAGGTGGCTATTCTCCGCATTGTGAGCCGATGGCTCTAAGGTCTCGCACCTGTCAGCTTTTCAGCCATTTGGGTCCATGGTCTGTATGTGGCTGA
This sequence comes from Taudactylus pleione, assembly GCA_031769625.1. Classification (NCBI taxonomy): domain Eukaryota; kingdom Metazoa; phylum Chordata; class Amphibia; order Anura; family Myobatrachidae; genus Taudactylus; species Taudactylus pleione. The sequence goes on from JAUIMM010000390.1 coordinate 1,114,619, forward strand.
CCTCCGCTGTGCAACCCACTGGTTTTCAGTGACGTGTGGTGAGGTAAATATCTGTGGAGGCCCTGATTAGTATCAGAGCCAGATTTTCAAATATATATATGAACCTGAGGGTTCATGTGGGCATTATACAAAGATGCAGCAGTATATAGTGCTGGAAATTTATTGTGCTTTTATCAGGGATGTGCAGAAAATATACACAGGGGAGGCAGTGCCTCACCTGCCATACACTTTTTTTCTACAGAGTTTTCAACTATAAAAATTATTAGAATAATACAAAGATAATATTTGTAATATTTTCTTAGATTTTTCTTAGAATTTTTATTGTCCAATACCTAAGTATGACAGAAATGGCTCTTCCTCACCTGCCTCACCAGACTGCACATCACTGCTGATTTTGTGGTTAAGGGTAGTGAGTTCCTCCCAGGGTGCATACATACACCAACACTGCAGTGTCTTATAGGAGCTTCAGCAGGACTCACCATCTCCCAATGCATCAAAGATAGTTAGGTGGAACACCGGTGTCTATTGTCACAAATGAACGGACACTGGAAAGGAATCATGTAGTAGGCAGCTGTCCTGCTAAGATAATCTGCACACAGACCGTGGTGCCGAGCAGCTTGAACCTCCTATAAGACACTGCAGTGTTGGTGTATGTATGCACCCTGAGAGGAACTCACTACCCTTAGCAACAAAATCAGCGGGTTGCACGGCAGAGTTCAGCCACATACAGACCATGGACCCGAGTGGCTGAACAGTTGACAAGTGTGAGACCTTAAAGCCAACTGCTCACACTGTTTAGACCGTGGACACGGGTGGCCAAAAATGACCAACAACTTACATACCATAACATCTGTCACCAGCATCCTATTGGTCTGCATTATACCTGGATTTTCTATATATTTGACCAACTTAAAGTACAGATAAAACAATATTTACATTTTGAGCGAATTTAAGACTCAATTAATGAACACTGGATTAAGTAAATTTTTTCAAATCTGATAAATACTTTGTATTTTTAGATACAGGACACAGACTGAATGATAAGAGACACATACAGTATTGTTCATAGATTTGTTATTTAGTAACATCAATGAGAACCTTTATGTTGCAAATGTATATCTAATGATAATTTTATAATGCATTACATGGTTTTAATTATTTGCCTTTACATGTGATATCTCACAAGTTATCTATTATTAGAATAAATATATTTAATTATATATTGGCTGTACTTTTAATATACAGGCGTGGTTTGTCTTTTGAGTGTTTGATTGTATACTGCAGGCCGACATTCAAACAAGAGGGGCTTGCCTCTGTAATCTGTGCTGAACTGTGTACTGCAGGCAAGGGTTTATCTATAATTAGTGCAGGGTGTGCAGTGCGCAGGGGCCCAGGGGGACCTATACCGCACACCCTGCAACTATTTATTTATTTATTAACAGTTTCTTATATAGTGCAATGAATTCTGTTGTGCGCTTCACAAATGGAAACATTAATAGAACAAAACTGGGTAATAACAGACAGAAATAGAGGTAGGAAGGCCCTGCTCATAAGCTTACAGTCTATAGGGAGATAGGCATTGATACACAAGGATAGGTGCTATATATTGCATTTTGGCCCAGCCAGAATGCACAGTTTCTTGGCGGGCTATATGATCCAGTCACACAGGAATGTTGGTCAAAGGTAATAAGGATGTGAAAGAAAGACAATGTGTGAGGTTATGTGTGGACTGTGAAAATGGATTTAATTAGATATGGAAGCTATGGATTTTATGTTGGCAGTTTTGGAATCTGAATAGCTTGTCTGAAGAGGTGAGTTTTCAGGGAACGCTTGAAGGTTTGGAGGCTAGAGGAAAGTCTTATTTATTGTGTGTGGGAGGGCATTCCACAAAGTTTGTGTAGCCCGAAAAAAGTTGGGGGGGGGGGGTCGGCAAAATGCAGGTGTGCCAGTGCATTAGAACACCGTTGCAGGGGCATGCATAAGCTACCCATTGAGATGTCATACGCACCTTGGGCTTTCACTGCGTGCAATGAGGTTAGCAATTCCTGAGTAATGTCAGACCTTGTGCAAGTGTACATGAGGCTCCAATTGTATTCGATGTTATCGATGGTTTCGTAGTCTTGCTAAGTATAACGGATGTGTGTAAGGTGAGGTGGGCGTCCTTATGTTATGCTGCATATGTTAGCATATCTTCGCATTGAGACTGCATGCGTAACAGCTATTGTGATCACAATAGCGATCCTTGCTGAATCAGACCCAGAGTAAGAAAGAGCAAGTAACTCTGCATCTTGGTGAAACCATGCTGCACTGCCTGCAGGTGGGGCAGATTTAAAATGTGCAGAGAGATTTAAATTTGGGAGGGGTGTGCCAAACTGAAATCTAAATTTCAGTGTAAAAATAAAGCTGTCCAGCATCTGTGGGCTACTGTACATGCAACAGCAGCCATTATTTACCCCACATGCAACAGCAGCCAGTATTTGCCACACATGCAAAAACAATGTATGTATTTGCACCCCTTGCATTGCAACATTGTTTGCCCAGATACAGAGTTACTTGCTTTATCTTACTTTATTCCCAAGTCTGAATCAGGCCTTGAGTCTGTGCATGGGCCCTCTCTTCTCTTAAATGCCCCTTCACACAAGAGCCGCTTGCATCTGCATTGTGTATTGCATTTTATACTGCAGGCCTGCATTCACACAAGAGCGGCTTGCCTCTGCATTGTGTACTCCATTGTACTGTATACTGGCCATAAGGACCTGGGCTCTTTTTAAACATTGTCAGGGAGCAATCTCTGCATTATGCACTATCCAACAGGAACTGGGCTTTATATTGTAGATTGGCTACTATGTAATATACTCTGTATCAGACACATTGAGATTAATATTGTCTTGTGTGGCATTAAAGCAGACACTATTTATGTGTCAATTGTGTGTGCAGAGTCTCAGTTATGATTCAGATGCACACATGGAGAAGTGTATAAACAAATGTAGTGGGTGTTTCTGGGCAGTGACATGGATGTGTCTTAGCTTACGCATGGGGAAGGTCCATCTTAAGGGTGTGTTGTGGGCAAGTTGGTGAAAGTGGTTATATACATAGATGCTCAACCATACACATAGGAAACCATACTCAGACAGAGAAACGGCTCCTGTCATAGGGCTCATGCAAGTTTTGATGGTTCAATGTACTGTACTAATCAGTATTACAGTGTTTTCGGACGCTGACAGTGGGCGTCTCAGTCCTTGCACACTCGGCTGCAGAGATTGTACACCAGGTAAAGGCTTTGTACTGGCAGACAGACACAGTTAGGGCCAATTCTATGTCCACCTCTCAATCAGCCCCTAACGTATGTGTGCACAGTAATTATCTATAATGTTCATATTATTTTCAATCTTACTGAAACCCAGATGTAATATGACTGCTGTTGGCCTGCATGGTTGCATTTCACTTACAGGCCCCCATATGAAACAGTCCCTCCAGGGCATTAGCTAGGGTAGTGCGGCCGGTGCCATCGCACAGGGCACCACAGGTCAGGGGGCGCTGTTTGGGCCTGTCAAATTTCTGTTTATTATCATTCTTACTTGTAGCTTCCTCTTATTTAATCCCCAGCATCTCCTGGCCTCCCATATCTCTTCCCTGGTCCTTCCCCATGAGCCCATGGCCCTTTTTTGGGTGCATCATGTCCCTTTGAAAAATGAGGGGGGCGCCAATGCTCTTTCTGGCACAGGGCACCAAAAAGTCTAGCTACGGCTCTGAGTCCCTCAATCACAATATAAAATGGTAAGATATATCTGTCTGAGTAACAGTGTTGAACTGGTGTGGCCATCATTGGCTAACATAGTATCGGTAGGAAAAAACAATCCCAATGTTATATCCTCTGACTAATTTAGCTTTGCCAGGATTTGTAAAATACTTTTCCTGCTTTTAAGTAGAATTACTTGCATCCAACTCAGAATCAAGCCCAGAATCAATAAAGCAGAAAGAAAAACAAATGTTCCACATTTCATTTGAAAAAGTTGAATAGACAACAGTGCCTGTCTATTAAACTTTATAATGTGAAATGTTGAGTATTTGTTTTTCTTTCTGCTTTATTGATTCTGGGCCTGATTCTGAGTTGGATGCAAGAAATTTTCCACACAGGTCTCACGGATTTCAGCATACTGTACATGCGCTGAAGAAAGAAGTTGGCAAGTGCACATGTGCTGGATTAGGTATATGCACACACAGATTGATAGTACATATGGATTGATCTGTCCTTCTATGGACCACACATTCCGTGAAATGAGTATGTGTGGAGACCATGTGATCGCACTGAACTGTTCCATCTTGTGGAAGTGTCATGGCTGTGTATTGGGCCTGCAGGCCAGCTTCTGTGCATGAACATAGCATGTGGACAGAAAGTGGATGCTTGTTTCACATGTTTCTTTTGCACACAGCATGAAGTGAGTCCAGATACTAACAATGACGGCTGTTGCTGCAGATGTAAGAACAGTGGGCGGGATAGGCTTCCAATATGCAGTCGGAGGGATCTTTGGCATACATGGGCAGATTCTTGCATTAGCATAAGGAAGTAAGTAGCCTGCCATGGCCGTAAGAAGTATATCTGACACAGAATCAGGCCCTTATTTGGTGACATATTTTGCTCCATTCAATTATATACAGATCTTGTACTGTATGTTTCTTTTGAACTATTGCATGTTTGGGCTAATCTGAGACACTTACTATGACACCATCTTCCAGATTGAGGGCCTGATTCAGAGATGGACACAATGTCAATTGCTGCTGTGATACCTTATGCAGCGGACTTGCGGAAATATGCTAATGACTCATCCACCATCTTGTGTACAGAGACTCCCATTGCCGGTGTCTCATACAGTACTTTCCATTTATATACAAAAGATGAAACATTGGTCGCACACCAATTGTACATTGGTCGTACATCAAACCTTTGATCAAGACTACACTGTCTCCAAATGTCTGACCCACCTAAGACGCCAGGGTCTCTCTAGCCGCATATGGATTCGCAGAGGCTCAATAGGGCATTCCCAGAAAACAGGCCCAACACACCTGCATTTTTGAAGCTACCATCCATTACCTCCCCAAAACGCTGACCACCTGCCACTCACATTGTGGATAAATCCTCTATGTGTCCACCGTCTTAAACTCATCACCACACGTGTGAAGTGTAGCTTTGGTGTCTGATCTGTAGCCAAAAATTGCTTACCCGGAGTCCACACCACCCTATATTATTTACATGCTCATTCCTTTATGTAACAAGGAGAGTAAGATGCAACTGTGGGTCTGATCCAGATCTTGACGCAAATTAGCCATTGTGCATGTGGCTCCACAAAGCCCACCCTCGGTGATTGGTTAGCAATCACGCACACATAGAGGAGTCCATCGCAAAGTGAATAACAGGTTGTCAGGGTTTGGAGGAGGTGACTTGTGGGTGAGGGGGGGCTACGCAAACACAGACGTGTCAGGACCGTTTAAACTCCATTTCATGGGTGTGCATAAATTAGCTCTTGCAATCTCCTTCGCAGCATGAGAGCTCTCAGTGTGTCAGCAGAGACGCAGTGTTTGAGGCAGGTCATAGTGTACTTGACTCAGAAGCTGCGCTGCTGCCCGATCTGTGTTGATGTTACTGATGTTTACGCTGTTGCACATCTTCAGCTGGATATGAGAAGGCAGCAGTGGGCGTCCCTGTACTCGGGGAGGTTTTGGAGACATTAGCATATTTTTGCTATTTCGATCCTTAAGAGATAGCAGCTTCAATGGCATTTGCCTGCAGATCTGTATTAGGCGCTGTGTCAGGTGCTCAATTATGTTCTTTGCAAACACAAAAGTGATCCATCTGTAGTTGGGTACAGACTACAGTGTCTAAGCTATATTTAACAATCATTTATACACCTGTGATTTGCATTATTGTGAAATCCGACAAGCGATTAAGCCTTATAAAACAATAGATATTGACAAATTTATAAACACTAAATTGCCATTCACTAGGAACTTCTTTGTACAGTGTGCTCATTTAAAACGGATGCATTGTTCTTACAGTATACCCCCTTTATTATAAATTTAGATGTATATTACACCAAAGAACTGTAACAAAATAATATTTAATTTTTGTTTGATATAAAAGTATTTTTATTGCAGACTGCAGAAATATACTGGTCCTTTTCTGTTATGTTAACAAAAACTCTGTGCTATGTATTATGGATAAAAATGATTCTTCATTTAGTAACCATGAATAAGTAAAAGAAAAAACTAAAGTATAATAATTATTTCAAGATGAGCTGTTCAACATTTATTGGGTTATCACAGAACTTGTTAAATGAAAACCCAATTACTGACCTGACTGATTGTTCTTTTAGTAGCAGGATCATTAAAAATGACACATTACCTTTCAAGAAAGTATTTCCTCTGATACGAGATAGTCTATAGGGGCTTCATCTATTGTAAATGAAAGTATGGGCTCTTGCAATGCACTATAAACAGAAAGTGCACTGGAAGCTCAATACAGCAATCTTTGATCCATGGCTTTTCATTGTAATTGTTGCTGTCTATCAGTCACCTAAGTGCAGAGGTTCTGAGTAGATGAAAAGGTTTTCCCTTGATAGTCCATGATACCTGTAATTATCAATACATATCAAGTAGAAAACATAGGCATAAGACAAGATGTTGTTTGCAATTCGTGTTTCAAGTCATTAACTGTATAACTGAGCATATTTAGTTACACTAATTGCTACTGCATTTTGTAATGATTGAAAAATCTGACATCTCTATCGAGATGGTACAATGCCTCAATTCATTCTTTGATCAAAAGAGTTGCTTCCTTATTGGCCTGATTTGTTGGTGCACATTGAGTCAATGCCGCACACAAGCGGCCAATGTTTTCAGTCTGCACATGTTCTGATTCACACTGTGCATGTGTCCTGATAGCTACTGCTGCTGGTGGGAGTTTCAGTAGGAATTGGCATTAGCATAAAAACGCCATGGCGGCCATTGCAAAAGATGTAGCTGAGGCTGCAACTCTGTCCATCTCTGAATCAGGCCCTATGTAAGCAGCTTATAAAGACTTGAATAACCTGATAAAATATAGGAAGCCTCTAGTTATTACCACAGCCCAGAGAACTACTACACAGAAAATCTCAAACCACATGGGTAAAAAGATTTAGGGGTCTATTTATTAAGGTATGTTAAGGGCTGCAAGAGCTCAGAGGCATAGAAAATCCAAGTACATGCCGCACCTCCATATGTACTAATGGATGTTCTGGACTAAGCTGCCTCCAGCGTTAAATCCCCACTGCTCTATCGCGCTGTCACAGGCTCCTATGGCAGCGCTAAGTGCTTCACTAGTTATCAAGCATTTATAAATGCTTACCGCATCCAGTATGCACCCCTGGCATAAAGCGTCCCCAGGCTGCCGGTAACTCGTCCTGTTAGTGATTAGAAACTACTGTATCTGTTTGTTTGAATAAAGTTGTTGGAAAAAAAAAACACGGAGCTGCTACTGCTGCTGCTATCTTACAGGGATTATACTGCATAGGCAGTATCTGATTGGATGCCCTTCAGCACAAATGCGAAGTAAATGATGCGTGATGCGCTGTGTGCCTGAGCTCTCATCGCAGAGGGGGTGAGTTACCGATCATCCTCTTCGGAAGGAGCTGCATTAGTAATTAGCATGGTAGCCGCCTCCTGCTTCGCAGCATTAGCAGGTGAAGCTGGAGGGCCCTTTTCACCATGATAAATGGCATCTTAGTAAATAGACCCTTTAATTTCTTTCTCTTGAAGAGAAATAGTGACTGAAAGTCATGTAGAATGCTACACAGAATATTATAATACCCATTTTGTTCTCAGCTACAAAACAAAAAAGTATTCTAATGGGACTCGCTGTGTACCTTCTCTTTTAAAAAGCAATTGAGAGGGGTATTCCTGAAAGTTTGGAGAGAGATAAAATTGTGAGAGATAAAGTACCAACTAATCTGCTCCTACAGTAACTGTCATGTTGCAGGCTTTGTATGAAAAGTCACAGAAGCCGATTGGTTGGTACTTTGGGCCTGATTCAGACCCGGACGGTATCTGCAGTCCGTTCGCAATTGCTGATGGTTGCTAATCTGCGCATGCACAAACTACACTGTGCGATCACAGATCCCTCGCTCACACAGCAAAACCAGCCCAGCAGAGTGAGTGACAGGAGAGGCCGTTTGTGGGTGGTGACAGGGGCACTCCAGTAAAAACGGGGGGTTGGAGATGCAAACGCAGGCGTGCCTGAGTGTTTCAATGCCGTTTTAGAGGCACGCATAATTTAAAAGACAGCGTCATAGCACACGTCACCAGCCATTTTTTTCCTCAGTTTTCCTCGCAATGCTTGCAGTAAAAAGCTACCACAAGCACTGCGTTCACATCCGATAGTGGTCGATGTATCAATGTTTTCATAAACTTCCAGGAGATGATGTGGGACAGTGGGCGTATCTGCATAGGCTAAGGGGAGTCTGCATACACAAAGTGAACGCTCGTACAGGTACGATGGGCATGCTTATGCCTTGGCGAGCGATCGCGCCCCGCCGCGTCACTTGCAAATATTTGCATACACATCATGCGAGCGTATGCTCATAGCGACCAGGTCTGAATCAGGCCCTTTATCTTTCACAATTTGTAAGCTTTTGTGAATGCCCCCCATAAACCTTAATTTAACACTAGTTAATATTATGATACACTGGAAATAACAGGGGTTTGTATTTGGATCCCCTAGTATAGGTCCAGGGCAATCTACCCCAAATGCCTCCCTGCTGAGGAATGAAGTAAGAGCCAGGCTAATGTCTTCTTTTGAGATATGGTAAAGGAAAAAGTCAGCAGAAGCATATGGGAGCATTGGTATGACAATATCATCTAAATAATCCCAATTTTGGTATTTGTTGTATGACACCTGTGACTTGCTTTATAATAATCATATAAAATATTAGCTATTTTTAATAATAATATGGCTGTCAAGTATGATCAGTGTTGTTTTGTTCATCCATTTATTACATATCAAGCAGGCCATATATCCATCCACCTTTGATGTCCACCTAAAAATAATAGAAAACAATGTGTCTTAGTAAAATGAAAAAATTGCTATACAGTTGGCTGCATCTATACTGCACAACCACCCCTACCATTGTGAAAGTACAAATCATAATCACTGACATTGACAGATTGCATATTATTTTAAGAGGTGTGCGCTGACCCTCGTGTTTTGGTTTTGGATCTGGATTAATTTTTGTGTTTTGGTTTTGCAAAACCACCCCCATGTATTTTGGTTTTGGATCTGTATTTTTTTTTGCAAAATTGATAAAAACTTCTAAAATCACATAATTTGGGCTTTTTTTTGTTCCTACAGCATTATTAACCTCAATAACATTTAATTTCCATTCATTTCCAGTCAATTGTGACCAACTCACAGCTCACAATATTGTTTTCTCCCAGCTTAAGCCAAAATGTTGCACTGAACTAACTGGCAGACTAAGCTAAGAGTCAGCAGTGGGTGGCTCAAACACGCGGTTGTTCAACTTCCAACATGGCACATCAGGAAACAAATGTTTTCATTAATCAAGAGACTTAAGGTTGATGGAGTATGTATGTAGTTGTAGCAGGGAAAAGAAGGGTTGATTCGTACTGTAGTTAATGTAATTTAATTTTTTTATTCCAAAGCAAATTTATGAGGAAAGAGGAGGGGAGATCATGGGTGAACAATATGTCCCACGGTTCAGGGGTATATCTATAACTTTGCGTGCCCCATAACAAAATCTTAAAAGCCCCCCTCCCCAGCCATTGCCACTACAATGGAGCAGGAGAGAGAGTGAGGGTATTGAGAGATAGACAAAGAGGGTGTGAGAGAGAGAGAGAGAGTTCCAGGAGGGGAGAGAGAGAAAGACAGAAAGAGAGAGACAGTGTTAGGGGGAGAAAGTGAGGGAGAAGATTAAGAGAGGGTGTTAGGGAGAGAGAGGGGGAAGTGGCATATCATCCGGGCTGGGCCCGGGGTTGGGGAATGATTTCACTGTCAGCGGGACTGTTGCGGCTTCCACTCTTCACTGACTTGTCCATCCATCAGCTGCTCCTGCAGTAAGGTATGCTTCCAGACTCTTTACTCATTGTGTGCATGGAGCCTACTGAAAGTCTCATGTGAGGATGATGTCATAATTTTGCGAGTCTTTCTGTAGGCTCCATGCACACAATGTATGCATCTCTACAGTCCCTGTGATACCCCTCCCCTACCAGTAAACTGCCGTGCCGGAGCCCGGTGCATGGATGCAGTAGTGATATTTTTTTTTAAATTGCAGTGCGATTGCTTGCTGGGTCCCAGGCCCCCCAAGCGGCTTGGCCCCATAGCAGTTGCATCCCCTGCACCCTCTATAGTTATGCCACTGCCCATGTTTTTCACACAAAATCAACTTGATGGTTCAGAATATTTTTTTTAATTAAAGGGGCATGCAGGAGATGCTGTCTGTGGCCAAAACATTTCTGGACATTTTTGGCATTCAACAACCATATGTCAAAGATTTCAGTGGCTGTGAGAATTCAACTTCTAACATGGCACGTCAGGAAACAAATGTTTTTATTGATGAAGAGGCTTTAGAGAGTTGGAGTATGTATGTAGTCGAAGGCAGGGAAAGGATGGATTAATTTGTAGTAAATTTAACTTAAGTTTTGGATTCTGAAGCAAATTTATGAGGGAGGAGGTGAAACATTTACAAAAAATATTCTAATCATTCACATCGGTCCTTGCCCCAGTTGAGCTCTTTGGTGGTTCTGCATATTTTTAAAATAATGAAAGGGGCATGCAGGAGATGCTGTCTGTGGGCATAAAAAATTGTGGACATTTTTGGAATTCAGCAACTGCATGTTGAAGACTTCAGTGGCTGTGGCAGTTCAATTACCAAAATAGCATATCTAGGAAAGAGAATGGCACTGCAGTGGCAGACAGGATGGTAGTTTTATAACTATAACAATAATATTTGTCATCTACACAAAACGTCAGTCAGCAATGCCCCAAACAGCACATAATGTAAATAAAAGAGTTGCAAGATGGAATTGTCCTTGGGCCCTCCCACCGACGGGAGTAATGCCAGTGTCGCACTTGCCCAGTTCGATTCTTGAACAGATGAATAAACTATTAATGTGGCAGCACACAAAATGGAAGCTTTGAACAGGAAGAGGGCAGAAGTATTTAAAGTTTGCTACTAAACATCTCTTATCATTGTGCTTCTGGGATTATTTATGGGAAGGCTGGGAGGGGAGGAGGGAGAACATCTCCAGATACCATCACAAAATAGCCTCTCCATTTGGTGCTTGCATTTCTGACCAAACATGGCTTTTATGAACAAGCAAAGCCAAGCTCACCAGGTTGGTACTTACAAATCAAGGTTGAAAAATGGCATAATAGTAATTTGCAAGTATACCTATTTGTGATTTTAGTTTAAACAAATACAGTATGAATCTAAAATATTAAAAAAAAGTAAGCATCAGAGCAGCAGCACAAATGCACGGCACAAATGCACAGTGCTTATATGTATACACTTAGGTATGGCCTGCAGCATCACAGTGCTTATATGGATAAACTGGGGTACGGCCTGCAGTGTCACAGTGCTTATATGGAATCTGGGTACACTGGGGTACAACCAGCAGCGTCACAGTACTTATATGGATACACTGGGGTATGGAAGCATACACTGGGGTACGGCCTGCAGTGTCAAAGTGCTTATATGGATACACTGGGGGATACAGCCTGCAGCACCACAGTGCTTATATGGATATACTGGGGAACAGAAGCATTCACTGGGGGTACAGCCTGCAATGTCACAGTGCTTATATGGACACACTGGGGTACAGCACAAAAAAAATCTTTTAAAAAAAAAATTTCTTACTTTTCCAGACTGTTTTTTACAGCCCATGGATGACAAGCACACCCCTGGATGGACAGCACACTGGATGGACAGCACACAGCTGGATGGACAGCACAGCATACGCCTGGATGGACAGCACTCTGGATGGACAGCACACCTCTTTATGAACAGCACAGCACACCTCTGTATGGACCGCACACTGGATGGACAGTGCACCCCTGGATGGACTGCACACTCCTGGATGGACAGGACACCCCTGGATGGACAGCACAGTACAGCCAGGGACTAAGCAAGGAAATGGCGCTGATCACCATGGAGAGGAACTTATATAAAATCCAAAACCTGTGAGATTCTACCGCAGGTTTGATGATGCTTTGCCTCATTTTCAGATCCAAGTCAGGTTGAAAAACCCGAGCTGGACTCGGATCTGACTTGGAATAGCGTAATTTGGACGAGTCCAGTTCTCTGAGAACTGGATTTGGTTCTCTGAGCACCGAACCCGCTCATCTCTTATTATTATCTACCTACCCTAGCCTTAATGAAAGAGATCCATCTGAAATCTCTGTATAGAATACATTAATCCTATGCTGCAAATACCTAAAAACTATAATCTTCAATCACAAATTCTGTTGCAAATTTTCATATTTTGGCCTCTATTCACCACCACAATGATTTTGAAATGAAACAGACAAGATGTGATTTAACTGCAGACTTTCAGATTTAATTTGAGGGTAATTAAATCCAAATCAGGTGAACGGTGTAGGAATTACAACGGTTTCTATATGTGCCTTCCACTTTTTAAGGGGCCAAAAGTAATGGGACAAACTAAACAATCCTAAATCTAACTTTCACTTTTTAATACTTTGTTGCAAATCCTTTGTAGGCAATTACAGCCTGAAGTCTGGAACGCATAGACATCACCAGACGCTGGGTTACATCCCTGGTGATGCTCTGCCAGGCCTCTACTGCAAATGTCTTCAGTTCCTCTTTGTTCTTGGGGCATTTCCCCTTCAGTTTTGTCTTCATCAAGTTAAATGCATGCTCAATCGGATTCAGGTCAGGGGATTGACTTGGCCATTGCATAACATTCCACTTTCTAGCCTTAAAAAACTCTTTGGTTGCTTTTGCAGTATGCTTCGGGTCATTGTCCATCTGCACTGTGAAGCGCTGTCTAATGAGTTCTGAAGCATTTGACTGAATATGAGCATATAATATTGCCTGAAACACTTCAGAATTCATTCTGCTGCTTTTGTCAGCAGTCACATCATCAATAAATACAAGGGAACCAGTTCCATTGGCAGCCATACATGCCCACGCCATGACACTACCACCACCATGCTTCACTGATGAGGTGGTATGTTTAGGATCATATGCAGTTCCTTTCCTTCTCTTCTCTTCCCATCACTCTGGTACAAGTTGATCTTTGTCTCATCTGTCCATAGGATGTTGTTCCAGAACTGTAATGGCTTTTTTAGATGTTGTTTGGGAAACTCTAATCTGGTCTTCTTGTTTTTGTGGCTCACCAATTGTTTACATCTTGTGGTGAACCTTCTATATTCACTCTTGTGAAGTCTTCTCTTGATTGTTGACTTTGACACATATACATCTACCTCCTGGAGAGTGTTCTTGATTTGGCCAACTGTTGTGAAGGGGTTTTTCTTCACCAGGGAAATAATTCTTCTGTCATCCACCACAGTTGTTTTCCGTGGTCTTCTGGGTCTTTTGGTGTTGCTGAGCTCTCCGGTGCATTCTTTCTTTTTAAGAATGTTCCAAACAGTTGATTTGGCCACACCTAATGTTTTCGCTATCTCTCTGATGGGTTTGTTTTGATTTTTCAGCCTAATTATGGCTTGCTTCACTGATAGTGACAGCTCTTTGGATCTCATATTGAGAGTTGACAGCAACTGATTCCAAATGCAAATGTCACACCTAGAATCAACTCCAGACCTTTTACCTGCTTAATTGATAATGAAATAACGAGGGAATAGCCCACACCTGTCCATGAAATAGCTTTTGAGTTGATAGTCCCATTACTTTTGGCCCCTTAAAAAGTGGGAGGCACATATTGAAACTGTTGTAATTCCTACACCGTTCATCCGATTTGGATGTAATTACCCTCAAATAAAATCTGAAAGTATGCAGTTAAAGCACATCTTGTTTGTTTCATTTCAAAACCATTGTTGTGGTGAATAGAGGCCAAAATCTGAAAATTCTGTCAATGTCCCAATATTTATGGACCTGACTGCATATAATGTTTAAATACACAACAACAACACATGTAAAATGTATTCAATTTGGTATCTATTCATCATCCCTTAATTTCTACAAAAGTAGGTGAAAATTTATATTTTCACCTAATTTTGTAGAAATTTGGTATTAGAGATGTGCACAAACCCTCAAAGGTTTTGGTTTTGCCAAAACCACCCTCAAGTGTTTTGGTTTTGGATCTGGGTTTATTTAAAAATGTAGCTAAAATCATGTAATTTGGGCCTTCTTTTGTTCCTACAGTCTTATTGACCTCAATAATGTTAATTTCCAGTCTATTTTTACCACCTCACAGCTCATAATATTGTTTTTAGTTTTCACCCATATTTGGGTGCAGCAAGCTGAGTAGCCAAACTAAGCGGCAGAGCAGTGGCACAAACACAAGAATATGGTACATCTTTGAAACATAGTGGCACTACAATGGCAGACAATTCAAATTGAATAATTGATTATTAATTATATGATTTGATGATCAGTGTAGCGGCTGCAGGAACAAGGGCCAAGATGCCTGGATGAGAAGCTAGTGAAGGAAAGCATTGCACATACAAAAGCACATGAATGCCTCAGTGAAGTACAGTAATATACAGTACCCTGCCTGTCACACACTATCTTGGCAAAGCCCATAATGAAAAGTGGTGCACGATGGAACTGTTGAGCTCAACCCACTCATGTGTTGTATATTAAAAAAGACATGCACAGTTTACCAAACCAAGCTCTTTTGTGGCTGAAGTGCTTGGTTTATTTTGTCCCCAACAAACCAAGCCACCAATGGGTTTAATGCAGCTAACAGCGTTGTTAATCATGTCTACATTTTGTAGATGTGATTATCTTCCTCATCCTCTCCTTTACCCTTATCAGTGTTGTTATTATCATCATCACCACCCAAAATTATCTCATCACCAATGGATTCCATTATTACAAAAGTCTCTGTAATTTGTTATAAATACCCATGGAGTATTAATGCAAAAAGAGGGTATTGCAAAAATACCAAAATGAAAGAACCCTTTCCGGGGGCATAGCTTCAGGATGTGCATAAATTATATTTAATAAAATATATTTTTAATGCATCTTAGTTAAAAAAACAAGAAAAATAGCCTAGCAAGCACTTTTCACAAAAGGCACACCACAGAATATTATTATCCTAGGCAATAAAGACATGACATATAATGAAACACCAACAATGTTTATAAATATTAGTTTGTTTCTTAGCGAAAAATTGGTATTATTCCTTTTCGAATTTATTCAGTTCCTCTTTTATCAGATGAGTCTTTTTTATCTTCTTTCTACAACATGACTCACAAAGGATATAGAATTGTTGGTGATTTTTACCAAACAATATTTGCACTTTTTCCTGTTCTTCTATATCCTTTGTTATATAGTGAGGAAACCAGCTGATCAGGAAAGATATTATTGTTTGTAATATTTTTTTCTTATGCTCGCTGCCTTTTTTAGACAATTTGAAGATCTTTGCTGTTTTCTCTACACCTTTTAGGATGCTTGATATTGTTATATTTATGTTTGTTTGAGATCCTGGTGTATGTTTACATTGTTTCTGATAGGCCCTGAGCAGTTCTTTTGTTCAACCTGACTATCCAATGTTTATTTCATATGTACTAGCTTAATGATTTTATAGGGATTCTACAAATCTTATTGATCTAGGCGAATATGTGTGTTTATGTTATTTTAGATAGGCCCAAAAACAAATGGGACCTATTTGGGTGTCATGTTCACTACTACCCTCCTTTTCCCCCTACTCCGTTGTGTTTACAATGTCCATGGACCCATTAGGGGTTTTCATGGCCTTTATTACGGAGTTATGTTTTTATGCCAATACCAGATTAGGTTTTCAATTGAGATATACTCAAATGCTAAAATGATTTTTGTTTCTTATGATCTATAATGTGTTTTTCTTGGTTTTCTCTCATTTTCTCCCTTCCTTCCCTCTCTTTTGGCTCCTATGTGCCCCCTTTTCCCCCAATATTTATTTGCTGATAGATACCGTCTGCATACAGGCAATTGTTTTATGTATCCAACATTCAAAATGCCCTTCCACACACTTTAAATATGGTTATCTATTTTGTCTAACAATGTAAAGGGTCTTAATATACCAGAGAAAAGATCTCATCTTCTACATACATTGCATATAGATAAGGTAGATATAGCTTTTCTCTAGGAGACACATGTTAAGAAAGGTGTGGCGCTGTCCTTACGATCTCGTTATTTTCCAGTGGGGTACTTCAATGATTTCTCCAAGCCAAGGCTAGAGGTGTTGCCATCCTGTTCTCTAAACATTTAGTGCTTTCTGATATTTCAGTTGTCTGTATTGGAGATGGTAGGGGATTATTGGTCAAGGTTACCATAACTAATCAAAAATATTCTCTAGTAAATCTATATGGACCTAACAGAGGTCAGTCTAACTTCCTAAGTAAGTCATTAGAAATTATAGAGGATCAGATGGAAGGCATTCGAGTGGTTGGTGGTGATTTTAATTGGGCCTTGGAACCTCCTCTTGATACCACTTCTGGATCCCCATGCACCTCTGTTAAAGAGACTGGGAAGTTTAGACTGACACTGCACGATTTTCAATTGGAAAATACCAGGAGACATCCTACATCCGGCAGAGAGGGATTACACCTTTTATTCTTCCCCACATAATTCTTGTTCCCGCATTGATTACTTTTGTATAGATCATTCTCACCTAGATCTCCTTGCAGATACAATTATTGGGCAGATCACTGGATCTGACCACGCCCCAATATTCTTAACTTTGTACTTTTGAGACCCCCCCCTTGCCAGTGATACTGGAAGTTCAATGAGCAGTTCATCCATGATTCCTATTGTAAAGATCAAATTGGGGAAACACTGAAAGAGTACATTTCTCACAATGTCACTGATGATGTTTCACCTGTCTCAAACTGGGAGGCCCATAAATGTTTCATTAGTGGTAAGTGTTTTCAGTTAGGGTCCTATCTCAAAAAACAGTAATCTAAATATAGAGATGCTCTGCTATCTAAAATCCAGATGCTTGAACTTACCCATAAAACTACTATGTCCCCTGATGTACTAGTAGAACTTGAAAAGGCTAGAGATGCTCTTAATGATCTGCTATTTCAAGGGGCTAGGAGGTGGTTCCGGAGATGCCACCATAAATACTATCATTGGGGGAGCAAGCAGGGCAAAATGTTGGCAAGGGCACTCAGAGCTCAGAGATCCTTGACTTATCTTCAACGTATCAGAGATCATATGGGCAAACTTTGCCATACTGACGAGGATATTGCAGAGGTCTTTCAGACTTTTTATTCTGCCCTATATAATTTAGGCCCGGTTAATACAAATTTAAATCAGGATGCTCGGGTAATGCAGATCCAGAGGTACCTAGAGGAAATAGCTTTCCCTACTCTCCCCGAGGCAGTGACAGAGGCTCTTGACTCCCCTTTTACAGAAGAATAATTATCTGTTGCTATTAAGTCTTCCACACCTGGCAAGAGTCCCAGACCTGACGGCTTCACGTTGTCTTACTACAAAGCATATCAAGACAATTTTGTTACGGGCTTGTAATGCTGTTTCAGTGCATGCTCCTTTTTCTGGTCAATCGCTTGCGGCACACATTACGGTCGTCCCCATGGAGGGCAAGGATCCATCATTACCGGCTAGTTATCGCCCGATATCTCTCTTAAATGTAGATGTCAAGCTTTAAGCTAAGCTTATAGCTAATTGGCTTAAACCTCTTCTTTCATCTATTATTCATTCTGACCAGGTGGGGTTTGTCCCAGGAAGAGAATCGAAAGACAACACCACCAAAGTCCTTGATTTAATACACAATGCAGTCTCCTCTGACATTCCCATGATGCTTCTCTCCACTGATGCTGAAAAGGCCTTTGACTGGGTGGATTGGAGCTTCATGACAGGGGTGCTACAGCAACTAGGGTTTGGTGAAGTCTTCCTTTCAAAAATTCTGGCCTTATACAGAGCCCCCTCGGCCCAGATACGGGTGAATGGGATCCTATCAGCCTCAGTTCATATATCAAATGGTACTCCCCAGGGCTGCCCTCTCTCTCCCTTGGTCTTTGCACTGTACATGGAAGCCCTGGTGAGAGCACTTAGAGTGAACCCTTGTATTATGGGCCTTAGGGTGGGATCACGAGATTATCGCCTTGCCCTCTTTGCGGATGATCTGCTAGCGATAGTAACTAATCCGGTTATCTCTCTCCCAAATTTAATGAACAATTTCCAGCATTTTGGGGATCTCTCTAAATTTAAGTTTAATTATAGTAAGTCTGTTCCCTCTAAGTGGCAGGCTTCTTCTCTTAAATATTTAGTCATATTTATCCCTAGACTTATATGTGACCTATTTGCCCTTAATCACACACCTTTGCTTAGTTTCATATGTAAAGAACTGGATCAGTGGAGTCTGCAAAAGTTTTTGTGGTTAGGTGGTCTAAATATTATCAAGATGAATATACTCCCGCGCCTCTTATATCTATTGCAGACTTCACCGATTGCCCTCCCCACGAGCTTTTTGTCTGAAGCACATACTCTCATCCAAAAGTTTGTCTGGGGTGGTAGGAAGCCCAGATTCAAACATGAAGTGCTTTTTAGGCAAAAGTGTTGGGGAGGCCAACAATTGCCAATGATATCCACTTAATATCAGGCCATTATACTTGGCAGAGTTTTGGGCTGGACTCGGGGCACTGTGGGTAAGTCATCTATTCTTCATTTGAGCACTTTGCCATGGTGCTCTAAAATTGCTCATTCCTCACACCCAATAGTGGGCCTGACATTAGAGATGTGGAAAAAATTGCGTTTTAAATCTGGGATAACTTCAGTGATATCTCCATTTACTCCTACCCTTTATAATCCCCTTTTCCCTCCGTGGAGCTCAGGGCAGTTTTCCTCCACATGATTAGTTGCAGGGATTTCTAGGGTTGGTCATCTTGTGTCCAATGGCCAATTTATAAACTTCTCAGATCTCTGTGCCAATACTTCTCTTACAAACCATTGTTTCTGGGCCTACATTCAGATCTGACACTTTGTCTCTTCGCTGGGGGGTCCTTCAGTAATTGCTAGGGATATGACTCCCTTTGAAATCATGTGTTCGCATTGGCAACCTCCCACACATATAATCTCGGGTATATACAAGATTTTATTGCATAATATGTTTACAGGTGATCCTCTTTTTGTAAAGGCCTGGGATAGTGACTTTATTAAAAGGGACATACATATTAATTGGGACAAAGTGTTTCAAGTAACTAATGTGTGCTCTAATAGTTTGGAGGTTCTAGAAACACAATATAAAGTTATGACAAGATGGTATCGCTGCCCAGTCATGCTCCATAAATGCTATCCCACATTGTCCGCTCTCTGCTGGAGGTGCCTTGGGGAAACAGGCATGATGATGCACATCTGGTGGGACTGTCCACTAATTGTTCCCTTTTGGAGTAGGATAATAGCATTAGCTTCGGAGATTTTAGGCTACACTGTTCCATCTGGCCCAGATTTCTGTTTGCTCTCACGTACATCTGACCCAATTTCTCTATATAAAAATCCCTTCTTTGTCATATTAATAATGCTGCAAGGGCGGTACTCCCAGTCTGTTGGCGCTCTCAGACTCCTCCTATGGTGTGGGAATGGTGTCAACGTCTTGACTTTTATATGACCATGGATGATGTCCTCTACTCAGCTCATGGGAAACATTCTGAGTTTACTACTCTTTGGTTCAGCTGGATTGATTTAAATCCTCTGCCTCATATGCAGACCTTATTCCACATTCTTAAATGCTAAATACTCCTGTTGTCTTGTTTTAGATATAGGTAAATTCAGTGTCTATTTGCATTCCACCCCCTCCCCCCTTGTCCCCCTAATCTTCTTCTCTCTGTTAGTTCTCCCCCCCCCCTCCTTTTTCTTAAAAAATAAAATAAAATATTTTTCTTTTTTCTGATTATTTTATAGTTGAATACACTATATTTTAGATATTATTAAATTATTTCTGTTTGGATAGATGTTTTCTGTATGTATGTCTAAATATGGATCTGTATTATTGTGCCTTTCTTTATACAGTATTATGTTTTGTACTGAATTTCTGTGGCAAAAATGTTGTCTTTGTTATGAAAATAAAGAATTTATAAAAACAATAGATTTAATTCTAAAAGAATGTAGAAGGGGACTAGAGGTGCTATAAAGAAATAACCTCCCTTCAAATAATGACAGAACCATTTAGGGCTCTAGAAGACTTCAAAGAAACTGAAATAGAGATCATGAGGAATTTAAATAAAGAGTCAAGGGAGCTTAAAGAGAAAAAACAAAAGAAATATTACAGAGATTCAAAGAAAGTTCTGAGTAATGAGAAAGTTATAAAGGTAGATCATAGTGGAGAATTGAGAGAATTTAACAAACAAACACCACATGTATCTGATTTTAAGGTAAGGAATTCAACAAGAAATTTTAAAAAGTATTTTAGGAATCCACAAAAGAAGTTTCCATTTAATTATGAATGAAAATGGGAACATTCACAATGGAATAATGATAGGAAAAATAGTGGTTTTCACTATCAAAATGGTATAAATAATAGGAACTGGAGAAATAAACAAATATATAGTATAGAGAGAATTTCTTATTTAGAAAAGGCACAATTAGGATAGAGAATAGATACCAACCCCTGGAAGATATCGAGGATCCTCAATCCTCTTTTTTAGACTGGGATCAGAAAATGGGTTGGAGACCATAAATAATCAAAAATTAAAGATAAGGAAATCTACAAGAGGAAAAAGAGGGGGAGATAAGAATAAGAAAAAGAAAATAATGAAACAAATCAACACTAACAAATCTATATAAAAGGAATTAGTAATGAAGGATGAAACTAAGATATTTAATTTAGATAAAAGGACACTTACTTTGGATGAAGAAAATGTCCTTAAAAAGGGCTTAAAATTTTCTCCAACTAGTCAGGTTAATCCATTTGATTTGTTTATTGATTTGCAAAGGCTTACCCGCAAGTTAACTGTTAAGAAATTCTTCTTGAATAAAAGTCAGGCAGGTGGGGATAGTGAAGGAACCAGAGAACCCCTAGGACCCTCATTTAAACCTAAATCAACTTTTTACCCGGTTCATCAAAAGGGTAGTTTTATAGACTGTTTCTCTAAAATAGTGAATAAAGAAACAGAAAAAATAGTAACTAAAAAGATTAAAAATAAAAAGTGCAATTTATCAAAAAATTAGTTCTTAGCACTTCAGTCCTTGAAAAAAGATGATGAGTTAATAGTCAAACCAGCTGATCATGGTGGAGGGGTGGTCCTAATGGATAAATACAATTGTGTGGCAGAGATATATGGTCAGTTAAATAATGGTGATACCTATAAAAAATTAAAAAGTGGCCCTACGCTTAGGATCACAAAAGAACTTTCAATACTGACTGGGAAAGCATTAGAAAAATGGATATTAAGTAAATCAGAATATGACTTTATTAACTTAAAGTATCCATCGATTCCAACTATTTACACTTGCCCACAATCCAAAAGGACCCTATCCACTCTCCAGGAAGACCGATAATTTCTGGCACAAATAGTATAACCTCAAACCTCTTGGCTGTCGTTGACTCATGTTTTCAGCCATTATTTACACAAGCCAGGTCATTCCTCAAAGATATGAGTGATGTACTTAATAATTTGAAAGCGATTAGTTGGAAAGAGTACTATACGCTGATAAGTTCAGATGTCTCTACCCTTTACACTATTATAGAGGCTGAGAATGGCCTTAGAGCCATATCCTATTTTTTAGAGTTATCAGATCTTGATTGTGAAACTAAAGAATTAATTTTAGAGAGTATTAAATATATTTTAACTAACAATTATTTCATTTTTAACATATCTTTTTACCTTTAACAAGTGGGCACGGCAATAGGCACCATGTTTGCCCCCAGGTATGCCAATCTCTTCATGGTGTACTGGAAGGACCAGGTGATTTGGCAGGGTGATCAGCTGGGGACCTGCCTGGTGTCCTGGCAACATTTTATTGATGACGTTCTGTTATTATGGGAGGGAACAGAAGAAGAGTTGCTTTTATTCTGTCAGTCATTAAATATTGATTTTAATATTAATTTAACTTTCTCTATTAGTAATCAAGAGATTGTGTTTCTTGATTTGAATATAGATATTAAGGAGGGTACTATACAAACAAAAACCCATAGAAAGAAAACAGATTCGAATAGCTTTAGTATGAGAGATAGTCAACATTATAGAAACTGGCTGGATGGTGTTCCCTGCAGCCAGTTTCTAAGATTGAAGCGCAACTGCTCAGAGAAAGCAGTATGTGATTCACAAATGGAAGAAATGACAGGGCGATTTGTGAGCAAAGGGTATAATAAAGAGAAGGTTGTGCAAGCTTGTGAAAAGACTATCGCTATAGATCGTTCTAACTTTCTAAAAAGTAAAAAAAATTATAAAAGGAGATAAACAGAATCGATTTGAATAGTCATTTTTAAGCAATTTGAATTTTTAAGATAAAGATATAGAGGCTATTTTTAAGAAGAACTGGAAGATTCTAAAACAGGATCCTGTAATTGGAGATAAGATGCCTGATGTGCCCTTATTTATCTATAGAAAAGCCCCCTCTTTGAAGTATAACTTAGTCAGGAGCTCCATTGAAGTAAATAAGAAATGACGGTATGTGTGAGGAATATGGGTTTCCACAGGTGCAGGTTATGTATTATGTGCAAAACTATGAAAGGTCCCCCAAAATAGGTTAAAGGAGAAAATTATACTATAAGAGAATTCATAACCTGAAATTCTAAAAATGTGGTTTATGCATTAGAATGCCAATGTGTTTTGACATATATTGGTAAAACCACTTGTAATCTAAAATCAAGATTTGCAGAACATGTGTATAATATTAGAAAAGGATTTGAAACACACACGGTTTCTGCACACTTCAAAACAAAACATGGATCCAATCCTTGTTACCTCAAATCCTTTTGGGGAATACAACAAGTTAACCCAACATGGAGATCTAAGGATTTAGATGTGAGATTATCTAAATCAGAAATGAGGTGGATACACAAACACCAAACAATGGTCCCCAAAGATTAAATGGGGAGTTTGAGTTAAAATGGTTCATATAGTAATATGGAGTAAACTTATATATACACAAATTAATTTATGTCTCTATTTTTATATTCATACTGTTTTAATTCTACATTTTTTATTATGTATGATCATCTATTTTATATGAAGTATTTTATTATGTCCTCTGTGGTTACATATTATTTATGAAATATCTCCTTTGTTGTGTTTAACATGATCTCTTATTTTTAATGTTTATTTTTAATGTTAATATCATTATTTTTTAATATATTTTTATGTGTTTTGTATTGGATTTGTCACCACACTTGATTGAGAGCCACTTTTGACTTTGGATGATGGATGATTAAGCACTTCCTGTCGAATGGTGTAATGGAACGCAAGGAGGAATATTCTGGAGACGGACATCCACGACTTCCAGTTAGACGAACGGCAGTTAGGCGCTCGAACATGCAGGATGCTCACCTATTACCACTTCCATCAAAAGGAATGCACACCATCGTGGAGAAACTAGCACATCACTTCCAGCAACAGTGACCTCCGTGGATGGCAGGAATCCACAAGCCGGAGGTGACGCTTGTTCGCAGTTAGGGTATACATAAAGGACTAAGAAACCTTCCCACTATGCTTCTGATGAAAGATCGATGAATCCAAAACGCATTAAGCAAGTGGGACCTGACACTTTGGGATCGCTGTGATTTGGGGAACCATGTCCACCATGAGGAGGTTACTGGTATCTGGAAACCCTGTAATACCCCCCACTTTTTTAAAACAAGGAACTTATCGGTATCCCATACATAACTGACCCAAGTGTGCATCATATTGGCAATGCTATATACCTGTTGTTTTATTTGGAATGTGAGTGCAATACTTTAATAGATTGTTGTTGATTTTTACCAAACAATATTTGCACTATTTCCTGTTCTTCTATATCCTTTGTGAGTCATGTTGTAGAAAGAAGAGAAAAAAGACTTATCTGATAATAGTGGAACAGAATAAATTCTAAAAGGAATCATTCTGGACTTATTGTTCATTCTGGATTAATACAGATGTAAGAGACTTTCCTTTTCATTAACTGACAGCGCCCAATGTGACTCTCTATATGTATAAAAAGAAAATTAGGCCACACCCCTGCCACCCTGGCCCATTGCAGCTGTCAGTGTCCCTGCTTGGTACAACGTTATATACTCATGTAGCTGTTGGTCACACATGAAATAAATAATAGTATCCTGAGATTATAATGCTTTATAGATCAAGTGAAGGACTAAAATTTCCCAATGTAGAGCTATATCAAATCTCTTGTTTGATAAATCAGATAAATGACTGGTTCGCCACAATTACCCTTAAATTATGGGCAGAATTAGAAGAATTGTTAGGCAATTTTCCAATGAGAGATTTGATATGGATTCCAGCTAAAAATAGACTATTAAAATATGTACCAAAAATGACAATCACAACTCTTAAAGCATGGGACAAATTAATGGAATATCAAAATCAGATCTACTTACTCTCAGCTTATTTGTCACTACAGACTGTGGCAAATCCTATTCCATATTTACATTTGAATATATAGATCTCTAAAGGAATAGGTACACTGAGGGATTTATACTTAAATAATATTTTTATGTCCTTTATTCAGATATAAACTTTAAAGTATTTATTTTATGTTCTTTATTCAGATATAAAGTTTCAAATACCAACAGTTGATTTCTACAAGTATCTACAGATAAGACATTGGATGAACTCTTTCCCTGTCTTTATAGATCCTTTCTTGAACATATACTATCTTGAGTCTCTTCTTCAAGAAGTGGTATCTCATTCTGGTACTCCAGTCTGTTAAAAGCTAGCTCAATTAATAAGACGTTGGCTCAAACAAAATGGGAATGAGATTTAAATATTTCATTAGATGCTTTAGAATGGTTCCATTGGTTTAATTCCACACCTAAAATGTCATGATGTATATCATATATATATATATTATTAACTCCAGATAGGATACGCAGGATGTGTCCATGCCATATTGATATCTGTTGAAGATGTTTAGGGGCAGAAGGAGACATCTTACATATAATTTGTTTAAAGATTCAACCCTTGTGGAAAAATGTAGAGAGATTGATATATCAAGTGTTGGATTTAAGAGTAAATATAACTCCGCAAATGGCCCTCCTATATATATACCCTCTAGATATACATATATTGTATAGATACATTCTTAGTCATATGTTTATTGCTAGTAACACAGCTATAGCTTGATATTGGGACCAAAGATATATCTCCTCTAGTATCATTGATAATACATACAGTAATATAAATTTTATTTGATGGAGACATGGATAGTCATAAAACTATGAATATTTGATAAAGAAATGGCATAGATAGCAGATTTATAGTGTTCAGAGGACAGAATCCATTTGAGGGGGTTCTGTAAAATTTGAAAAGTGTTGAAAATTTTGTATGTATAAAATGATATAATATGAATATTACGTGTAAGAAATTGTGTTACCCTGGAAAACTTTTTCTATGTCTTTTTCTTTTCCCTATTCTTTTTTCTGTACCCTTAGAAGATTATGATATTTAATTTGAATAAAAACTATGTAAAATAATTAAATAGGAACTACTAGTCTTCTTGGTCCCCTTCTATGATGAAGATTTACCCCCAGCAGCAGCAACTCTAGAGTGTAAGGATTTTTCTTGGGAATCTAGGATAGGGGAAGAGTCAGCTTGCCTTCGCAAATTGGTTAATGAAAAGATTGATTATGAAGGTGCTAGCAGTAGAGATTGCACATGCTGGGATCTATCCATGCAGCTGGTAGCTGATGTTGGACTGCTTGTTATTATTTTACAGGATTTTTGAGATTTTCCCCCAAAAATTGCATGAACTTTCTGCAAATGATGTAACAGGGAGAACGTTTATAGATGGTTAACGCATCTACCTCTACTTACTTTGGCTTCACAGACTGTATAGATGAATTGACAAATGTTATCAGGATTTTGGTTAAACTAATTTCACACAAAAGAGGTGTCTTTTACGGCTGCAAGGCCGGTGGTTCAAATCCCGATAGCGCAAGCCCGGCAGTGAAGATCCCGATAGATAAGTATTTTTTCTATTTACTAACCTAACCTCCCCCCTCTAACCCTAACCCTCCCTTATGGGTGCCTAACCCTAACCTCCCCCCCAAGTGCCTAATTCTAACACCCCTCTATGTGCCTAAACCTAACTCCCCCCTTCCACACAGCCTAACCCTAAGTCTCCCAAGGGGGTGCCTAACCCTAACCTCCCCCCGGGGGTCCCTTACCCTAAGCCTCCTTCCCCTAGCCTACCCTAACCTCCTGCGGGGGTGCCTAACCCTAAGTCCCCCCCAGGAGCCCTAACCTAACCCTTTCCCCCTGTGGCTGTCCACACCCAGCACCTGGCTTATCTTTGATTGGTAAGCTCGGTGTTGGGCTCCCGGTGTAGGTCTAATGACAGGCATCAGGATTTTGATACTCATGAAGTTCCTCCTTCTGATGCGTTTTTGTGTTGAACACACATTTCTCTGAGAAAAAAAACACTTAATCTATGTAAAAACACCCAGTTGACACACAATTTTATTCATTCAGCAGCATGTAGATGGAATGAGATGTAGCTGAGATGTTTATGATTTAGAATCATCTATAGATGCACAAAGTTGCATATATTTTGTGTGAATGCATTCACAAGTCAAAAAACTAATCTGTCCATAAAATAGACTTTCATGCAACTCTGATTTAGCCTCAGAATCTCTAGATCCCAACATTTTTGCTGCAATTCCCTTTATCTATTGAAGCCTTTGATAAATTCTTGAAAAATTCCCATAGTACATCTGGCCTCACCCTAAGAAAATTATTTTGACCAGTAATCAAATAAATTAGAAGCTTACACTATTTTAACAAAAGCCAAAAGGAGTATGTTTCCAGAATTATATTCTGTTGTCAGGTTTGAGGTTGAGAGTGGCCAGGATGGGGGACTATTCCAAGATCACTATGGAAAGGTAGTCAATAACAGTCAGACAAGTAGACAAGTGTCACATACGGGCAAGCCATGAACTTGTGAGCCTTGAACCTGTGATCTGTTGCTTTATAGTCCTGCATTTTACAAGTTGAGCCACAGCAGATGTTGTTAACTTTGCTACCAGCTCAATAAACACAGCCATTAATAGTATGTTTTCACCATCTGCTCACTTCTTGGCCTGAGCCAATCCACTGTAGGCTATGGAGATAAAAGGCAGGAAGTGAAGAACAAATTTAGCCTGATTATTGAGGTCAAGTCATAATCCAGCAGTTTTTGTTCCTGTTTTGCTGCATTGGATTTCTTGACCATCCATTGCTCCTGAAAAGTCTCCAGGTCAGAGCCTTACAACTTTCAATGACATTTTTATTGGCCATCCTGAAGATAGCATGCTAAAGCTTAAGATTAGATGCTGTTATCTGAAATTCCAGGGAGGCCAGATTTATCATGCCCTTGTGCAAAAAAAGACAAGTAATAATTGAATTGCCCAGATCATGATGTAGGCACATGGCAAGTAACCTAAACCTAAAGAACAGTTGAACTGTATAGCAGTTTATTGGTACAGTATAGAGTACTAAAGGGAAAAAGACTGGTTGCCACTGCAGATAACAGTTTCTTTATGACCACATAAAAGAGGGAAGCAATGACTGACAAACCCTTCTGTTGGGACCTCACCACCACTAACCTGAAAATAGGTAGGAACATGGCATTTATCTGAGGTGAAAACAAAAGTTATCTATATATTATTTGTTGTTGCAGACTACCGGACTTTCTTTTTTTTTTCACATACACAGTGGTCTAAATTGTCCTGGCAAATGACTTTATTTATTCACTTATACACAGGACAAGTGGCAGAGTATGCTATTTTTATACTGCTATAGCATGTTGCATAGAGATTAACAACATTTTCAGAGCTCTTCTGTTGATCTTAGAATTTATAAAATGGTTTTTGATTGTTCCATCAAGACTACAAAATCCTGTTTAAATGACAATCATTTTTCATGAAAGAATTATATTATACCATAGGTTAAAGCAAGTGAATGCGCTAGTGATTTAAATTCATACCCTAGGATTTTGAAAGAAGTAATTCCTACTTGCAATTCATATTGTCCCAAGTGTACAGCACTGTAATCTCATCTCTAAATACACTCTAATCCCAAGGTTCAGGAGAAATCCATATTATTGGTCTTAATTAATTGAAGATCAACACTAGCTACACTTTGAGAATTGTTCCAGGAACCCAAATGTATTTTTCTACAAGACTTTATTATTTTATATTTTATTTTAAAATAATACTTACGGAAACTAATATAACATAATTTCGAGAAATATCTGTAACTTACTTCAAGCAGACTAGGCCTCCTCACTCTTGTACAAGTCATTCCATAGGCAGAGGGTATACATATGACCAGAGTCTATCTCTTCAATATAAAGTAAAGAGTTGCACTGCCATTTTGAAGCAGTACCCAAAGATTTGTGATGGCTGATTTCCAGGATATAGATAGTACAGTACAATGCATATAATGAGTAAGTACAGTATTTACATGACTTATAAATAGGTGATAGGTAATGTTTTGCCATCTGCAAAAATCATACGCTTACACGAGTATTCTTTAAAGTTATCTTAGCATAACAGAGACCTTGAAACAAGAAAAAATAATTATAAATATGTAAATTCAATTAAATTTCTTAAATAAAGAGCTTATTTAACTATACAGTCCACATCAATCATTGAAAGAACTGGTTATTTTAGTGACAATCTTCCCGCTTTGGGTCTTATGTAGTAACCTGCAAGATATAGCCCATATTTTAGAGCTGACAATTATTTAAAGGAAAAAGCAGGGGATTTTTGCCTTTAAACTAGTGCCACTTTTAAAATACAGGTCAACTCACTGGAATCATGACCAGGGCTGGCCATGGGCAAAGGTGACCTACTGTAGGCACTTGTCTAGGGCGACCAAGCTCTTTAGAGAGCTCCCAGGGTTGGACTGGGCAGAGGCTGCTAGATTAACAGAACAGGAGCAGCACCACGGCACTCACTTGCTTCTGATTGTGAGCGCTACAATAGTTTGGCCCCTGTCACCCTCTCCCTGTCCTCCACTGCTTCTCCCTGTCACTCTCTGCCTGTAACCCTCATCCTGTCATCCATTCCCTGTCACCCACTGCCTCTCCCCATCATACTTTCCCTCTTCCCATTACTCACTGCCCCTCCCTGTAACTCACTGCCGTGAACTTGGGGTGGGGAGGAGGAGGGGCCCAAAGCATATTTTTGCACCTGGACCCACCACTCACAAGTTCCGCCACTGTGTGTCTTCAATAATTATGTTGATGTAATGACAATATAATTAATTTTAGGTTAAAAAGACAATTCATGAAGTGTGAATAATTCTAGCTTAATGTAAAGTACTGTAACTTCTATTTTAGATGTATTAACCTTTAATAGGGGCAGACATGGCAAATTACATGTTATTTGCTTTTAAAAGTCTAAAAACTCTGACCTCGGATCATCAATTAGAAAGGAGCAGTACAATATGCTTGGTATCACAAAATTAATGAGCATTCTCTGTTCTCCACAGTAACCTTATATAAAATACTGTGACCTTTTATGTAATATTTCATAAATGTAAGAAAAAATTGGACAAATGTATAGTATAGAGCAAAAATGTTGTTTAGTGTAGTTCAGGCTTTTTATGTGATGAGCCACATGTAGGTAATACTTACACGTCCAAAGGTAAAATTGCTTTAATTTGATAGCATGCAACACAGGCTAGTCGTGTCTCATATTGGGAGCTAAAGCAATACTTACAGTAGAAAGGTCACTGTTAAAGTTTTGAGTTGTCATGTTGGAATAGCCAGTACAGTATGTACTGTATGTTGGGTTATGAAATATTTTATTTAATCCACTTGTTTTAAAGTAAACAGGTCTTTTAATAATTAAGGTGTGCACAGACCCCCGTGTTTTGATTTTGGTTCTAAATCATTTTCATGTCTTGGTTTTGGCAAATCCACCCTCAAGTGTTTTGGTTTGGATTCGGTTTTGGTTAACTTTAATAAAATTAATTTTAGTTAAATTGATAGAAAAAGCTAAAATCATGTAATTTGGACCTGTGTTTGTTCCTATAGTAGTACTAACTTCAATAATATAAATTTTCAGTAATTTCCAGTCAATTTTGACGACCTTGGAATAGGGATATTGTGGTTCTTGTTTGCGCTTGAATTTCTGCAGCTCAAAATTGGTAAAGATTGAAGTTGGGTGGGTATATGAGCGCTGGTGTAAGAATATATAATTTCTGCCTATGCATCTAAAATATGTTGGTAAATGATGGTGCAATTGCTACTGATGTCAAAATTAGTAATTGAATGATAGTGAATGCAAAAAATTCAATTCAAAATAAAAATATAAAAATAACATTTAAATGAAAGTATAAATTAAAAAATGAAAAAATTAATTTAAAAAAAATAAGAAATAAAATAAAAATATAATGAAAGTTCAGAAATAAATATTTAATGAAAAGCAGTGAGAAAAGGAAGAAGGAAAGAAAGAAAGGAGTCAAAGAAAGAGATTGGCATACAAAAATATTAAAATAATGTTAAAATAATGTTTATAGTCTTAATAGAAAACATGTGTTTTAGGTTCATAGGCAGAAATTGTATTTTCGTACACCAGCGCTCATATACCCACCCAACTTCAATTTTGACCACCTCACAACATCTGAAATCACGAAGGAAGGACTTAAATGCAATCCAAAACACACAAGATCCATTTTTTTAAATCTGAGTAACGAATTGCGAGTAAACCCTGTCAGGACTCGGTGTTACTTGGAACCCCAAAGTGATTCCGAACAGGGACTCAATTTAAATCGGAACCCCTAAGTTCGACTGTGTTCGCTTCTCTCAAAAACCGAACCACTCATCTCTACTTTTAGTATGTGCCAGAAGGTAATTTATTGTTTTGTTTTTTATGCTTTGGCCAGAGTAAATTGCTGTTGATTGCAATTTGTGTGCATAAAAACAATGTAATAAAAATTGATAACTCATTTAATGTTACATGAGAAAATAAATGGAGGCTGGACCGCAAAATCCTGAATGTGAGTATGTCTTTAAAATTTGAGGTCATGTTAGTGTTACAGTTCAATAACAATAAAGATATACAAAGAAAACATAAATAGGGCCGAATTTACGCATGTAAATTTAACTTTTTTGGGGGAATGCAAATTTTAAGCTATTGAATTATCGTGCAAGGTAACATGCCTTGATTCTCCATAGGATTTAATGTGATTTTTTTTTTTTCATGACCCCCTGAGCAGGTGAAAAGTTGGGGAGATCCCTATTTTATTGTACAAATGTGGGGACTTGTTTCAGAACCACTGGGACAACTTCCCCAATGATTGATTAGGCACTTAGAAGTTTTTAATTAGTTTAATTTGGCCAATAATTACATAATTTTTGGGGTTAAATTCAGCAAAATGCAGAATAATGGGTTGCAAGATGTAGGAAAAGTATAAGGGGGTGCTGTATGAATGGGACAGAAGATTTTAGCTAGCAGATGGGAGTTATAGGTGTTTTTTTAACATATTGTTAAAAGTGGCTTAAAATGACACAAATATCTACTTAATGGCATTTTTATGCACCCCAAATTTATCTAGTGCATTTAGTTTGCAGAAAAACACTTGCTTTCAATAATTTTTTTCACTGTTGTTGAAAAATGCCTATAACAGCCATTTGACATATTTTGGGAAACCCTTAATACTTTGCTTTTGGCCACTAACAGACTTCTATGCTGTTCCCAAATATTATTTTGAATTTGTTTAGGGGTACAAGCTGATTTCCCCATTTTCACGCACCCTAAAGTGGGTACTACCAGCAAGAAACAGCACGTGAATGCAGGAATAAGCTTTTTCCAATCAAATTGCATTTTAAGCGGGAATGCGCATACATATGTTAAGTGAAATTACCAGGCGATATGTGCGTTAATTTAACATGCGGTAATGCGGCTAATTGAATTCGCCCATAATCTCAATGGTACATGTATCTTAAATTCTGTCAAGATCCTGAAATATTATATTGAAATCTGTCTTTTTTGGTGACAGCTGTTTCCTTTCATTATAGTATTAATATTATTATTATTATTATTAGTAGTAGTAGTAGTAGTAGTAGTAGTAGTAGTAGTAGTAGTAGTATATTCATTATTATTTAAGACATCAAATTTTTAGCTTATTTTTTGTATCATAACTAACTGCTTTCCATCTTTTGTTTTGCTGTTTTGGTAATGATTTTGCTTTTGCTTTATAATATTTTGTAAATCTTATCCCTACCTAAAATGGCTATTTTCTCATCAGAATTTTGCCCCCAGAATACAAGTAGGAAGAGTAACTAGTCCTCTGACAATACTGTCTCTTTATATTTATGATGTTGGTTTATTTATTGGTTTGGACGGCAAGCGGGCTTCATGCCCACTAGCACAGCCTGATATTTTCTGACATTTTGTGTTATGCCACATTATCACTTTCACTCTAAGACGAGGCCAGCAAAGTCTCAGCTGCCCACAGGCATTACAAAGGACAGCAAAGGTCTAACAGAATCAGATGACTGAAGATTGCCGAGGTTAGGGAAAGTAGCATAAAGCTTGAACAATAATTTTTGCAATTGGACACTTTTTCATTTAAGAAACTGTGACATATTGAAATTAATGTTACTGAAAATGGTACATGTGTGAAAAACAGCTTATGATCAAACTATAAATTTTAAGTAAGTACTGTATATTGCAACTAACATTTTATGAGTTTGCCATTGTTGGTGTCAGTATAATTCAGGTTATGATTAATCTTCTTTCAAGTCAACCAGTTTTGTTTTTACTTTTTTAACCATAAATAAACTAGTATATTAGTGGTGTTTGCACCAGGCAAGGGTATAGGTTGAAAGTTTCCAAACAAACTAATCAAAAATGTCTGTGCATTAGGTAACAACTATGGGCTGTATATACGTGAATAGCCAAAATCGGTGAAAAAGTTTAATCTATTGCCTCTTTTTGCTTGTTTGAATCCTATCTCCAAATGCAATTCCTGGACCTATTTGCCTAAACGGAAAATCAATGCACTTAAACAGACAGAAAAGTTTTTCCAACGAATTGTAGGTGGAAAAAAGTGCAAAATCTCTATTTTGAGGTGCAAATGTGGGGAATTGATGCAAAACCCTTTGGACACGCATCCCCCCCCCCACCCACCCAAAGGACAAATCAGCCAAACGAAAAAAAAATTACCTTGGACCACCCCAAAAAAGACATGTCATTTTTGGGGCAAAAATGAAAAAAGTAGGGAGACAAGGATAAAAAGTAGCAGAATAGGTTTCTTGGGGGGCTGTATGGGTGGGCCAGGTGTTTTTAGA
The DNA here is from genome assembly GCA_031769625.1 of Taudactylus pleione. Lineage (NCBI taxonomy): Eukaryota > Metazoa > Chordata > Amphibia > Anura > Myobatrachidae > Taudactylus > Taudactylus pleione. Next base: position 1,148,248 of record JAUIMM010000390.1, read on the forward strand.
ATTGCATGTGCATGCAGCAGGTGGATTTTTCAAATTTTTTTAAAGTGCACTTTAGAGACGCAAAAGTATGCTAGCACCCATTTTCAAGTACCCCAAATTTGACTGGATTATTTATTTTCCACAAAAAATACTGTTTTCTGTCATTCTTTACCACTTTTATAAATATGCTTCTAGAAAGCTTTTAACACAACTTAAAAGTACTTTCATTAGGGCTAATAGTACACATCTGTAATGATTTCCAGTGCCAGTGGGTCTTATTTTGGGTACAGACTGATTCCCCCAATCTGTTCAGTACTTTCCGCCTGTTATGCATTCGCCTATTTGCGTTTTTGCCTGTTCTATAATTGAATAATGCAAATTGCGGGGACAGGCAAATGCGGCAGAAAGTACAATAGGCGAAAAGTTTCCGACTTTTCACGTCTAATTGAATACGGGCCTCAGTTGATCATCTTAGATATCTACAAATAAGACAATTTAATTAAACAGGTTTTTTTTCGCTAATAAGTAGGAAAACCATCAACCTAGAGGTTCAAATAGATGGCATTAAATGCAATCAGTGTTTTCTTTTGTTTTGTTTTTTTAGGTAAGTAATACTTGTTATCTGCTACAAAGAGTCATTGACAGGGTGTAGCCAAGATCCCCATGTGTGACCATGCCACCCACCTACATTAGGGCCCCACAAAAGTCCTGACAGCCAAATGTGAGTGTACTGTAGGTGAGCACCAGTTTTCATCTAAAATGCTCACTGATTATACTGTAAGGATAAAAAGTGATGATAAGAGTAGAAAGTCAGTAACAAAATAACCTAAGAGGCTATATATAGGCATATAGGGAAAGTAGGAATTTACTTTGTATTTTCTTACCTTATTGAGAATACTTGCTATGCTTTCAATTCTGGATCTATGTCTCAGTAAAATACAGTCACAAGACTCCACTGAGAGTGGAACATGATGTAATTTGCGATTCTCGCACAATTTATACACTAAATATAATCTGCAGTGTTTGTTTGAAAATGATAGCACATTATATATAATGTCCCTTTCCCATGTTTTTTTATTGTTGATAGGTCTACTTAAATCTGGGATCTCACTAATCAATCTAATGTAATGGTAATGTTACAGGTAATTGGTAATTACAGAAAAATAAATAATACTACTTTGTTATATGACTTCAATATACTGTACCTTATTGCGTGTTTAGTAGCAGGGAATTTAATTAGTAATATCCAATGATTTATTAGTCTCAGGAAGGTGCTGCATAATATGGTGGTGCCATACAAGTGAACAATAATATATAGTGAATAAAGTCCACATAGGAGTGGACAGAACATAAGAGCATATACTGTAGCAGCATGAAAATGATGTTTGCATAATTCGCTGCTTCACACTTTAATACTGCCAAAAAATGACTTCACTGTGGATATAGCCTAAAGCCTGAATATGGATACTGCACATAAATTATCAAGGGTCAACTGATAAATTGTATTAGATCTTATAAAAAATAATCACAGAGTCATTAAAAGAATATTGAGTTAAACATTTTTTAATAGTTATACATTAGTAATGCCTTTCTATATGTATGTTTTTTCTCATTTGTAGGACATTTATGTTTGATTTTTCTCTCTCTTTCATTTCCTATCTGCATTGGGACTGTCAATTTTCCCTTTGGCAATAATTCTGATTACAATTCCAAAGGGATATTTTGAAGCAGAAGGTCACTGAACATTTAAAAAGCACAATTTAACCTAGCTTTTTAACTGACCACTTACATTGACAGTCTTAATTGTTCTTCCCTAGCCACCAGTGGGCATTGTATTGCCTCCCTCACTGTTCTTAATCAAATAGCAATCTTCATTATTTCATGACCCATGAGATAGAAATTAAGAAGCAAATAGATGCCATCTTTCACATTTTGAGCCAATAGCCCTTACATTGTAGCACAACCTGACATTTTATCTTCAGCCAAAGAATTTTGCCAATAACAATTGAACCAATTTACCCCAAAATAATGCAGGTTAAACGCACAAATGAAGATCAGACAGATGACGTTATATCTATTGTGTTACTGGGATAACAAAATGTCTATAAAAGACGGGAAATAATTGAACTGTATTTTTTGTGGGTTTTTTTGTTATTTTTTGTGAACACTGTCAATGAAATTACTTGAACTGTGAACTGTTTCAAATGCATTTATTATACTGCTACACCTTCTTTTCATAGCATATCTTTGTATGCGACCCCATATAAACCTTCCTTTTAATCAACAGAAACAAAGTTGGAAAACATAATTGTTGTCAATTGTGTATTCTTAAAGGCATGTAATCATTTTGTTCTACCTTATATAAAAATATAAATCTATTGCATTCTAAAGAAACAATTGCTAAATTTGTTAAAAAAAATGTAAACCTTCTTTAACTAACATTTAATATTATGCATTTTACAACCTAGATTTAATATGCTAGGACAATATAGCAAAATGCATTTGTTTATATTATTTGGCTGTGAAATTGTATACTAGAATATGCAGGCAACAGTACAACAGCTTGGCACTGAAAGAAACTAAAAATTGTATTTGAAAATGTTGTCATGGGTTATGTATGTAATTTTTTCAACTATTTTGCTTTTATTTTATATACAGTATTTTTCACGTGAGACAACATAAAACAAATTTTACCTTACCAGTTTTAAATTGATGTAAAGACTGGCCTATAGCATCGCAACAAAAGGTGACTTTCACTTATGTTAATATACATGAGTTGTCTGATGTGTACATTAGGCAGTCCCTTTTTTACACAGCCAGTAATCTATGAACTGCAATTTACTGTGACATAAAATCTGAGGCCCTGTCCAAAAAGCAAAATATAAGTTCCAAAGATGGTGTCTTTGTTCATATACTTCTTATTATTCTAGACACAATATATACAAGTGCCTAGTTAAACAAACGACTGTTAGCTAGTTTAGAATTTAGGATATATATTATATAGATGACAAAAGTAAATTATGAAGTTCGTTTCATCATCATTCTTTCACCATTACCGACAAAATATGGGGTGGGTCCAGTGATACCGGACTACCCTCGCAATGCTATGAGCATGAGCGGGCATTGGAGCCAGCAGACTCGCAATGATACCCCTCACCTCCAGGCCCCAATATAACAGTACCAACTGCAGTGGCAGAAATTCGAAATTTAACTTCATCTTGATGGACTCTCACAACCCCAAACCTCAATGGTTCTAAAGCAGAGCTATTAATGTTTCCACCAGTGAACATGAACTACTTCAACGAATAAACTGCAAAAATTTTGAATTCATGCCCTTTTACAGTACTCTACTCCATTGACTATTGCAAATCCCTATTTTCCAGGCATCCTATAACCAGACTTTCAACTTCTGCATTCTGTGTCTAATTCTATTTGCCATACAAGTTTGTACTACTGTGCTGTCCTGCTCTGATTGCTCCTACAGAGATTGCCTGTACTACCTCTTCGATACAGGGGGTATGTACTAATCCTTGCAGAGAGATAAAGTATCAATCAGCTCCTAACTGTCAATTTATAGGCTGTGTTTGAAAAATGACAGTTAGGAGATGATAGGATGGTACTTTATCTCTCTCCACTTTTGCTCCATATTTGCAACTGAATCTGCACCTTTCATCCTCACTCACTGCTCACTTACATTATCTGGTTTTAGGACAGTCTTTTGTGGCTGCATCAATTCTGATTAATTCCTTCAGTCACATGCTATGCAGCTCCATAATTAGGTAAACCTAGGCAGTTGGCTAGGATGCCAAGGGTTAAGGGGCACATAAAATACTGCATTAATGAATGACTTAATGTTACTCCCCCTAGTCTGTGAGTATGGCATTACTGCCAGTATCACAAGCTGTTATATCTGAATTGGTGAATTATCTATTAAAAGGTATTTAGTCTTGGTTAGAAATTTCATTCTATAGAAATTATATATTTTGATGTAATTAAAATAAAAAAAATAATTTTCATAGGGAAACCTTATTGATGGGCAAACAGCAGACACCAAAGCATGCAATGTGTATACATTAAAACATTGCCCTTTTTAAAACATAATTTCAACTTCTCACTCATTTATTAACAAATGTTTGTTAGGGTCCAGAGTAACATAATATGGGGCACAAAGATAAAAAAAACACATTGATAATTGTAAAGGCATAAATACTTGGAAGAAAAGGGAAAATAAAATTAAAGATAAGAGCACATCAAAGAAAGAATGTCAATTCTAATCAATAATGACCAGTTTTCTGTATAAATGAGGGAAGTGGTATAGCTATCTGCAAAGGGTGTGAGATTAGTTTGCCAGAAAGAATGTATAGAATAGTAGAAATTATCATTCCATAATAGGTGAACAGGTGCTGGCATATGTTGCTCAAGGTTCTGTTGAAGGATATGGAAATTTGATGATGCTTTTTATATACTACATACAGTGAGTGTGTCCAATTCTTTTGAGTATTGACTGCATCAAGGGAAGATTTGACTGTTTCCATTTGGTTGCATACAGGCAGTTAGCAGGTGAGAGGATGTTTCTTATTAGTTTGTTTTCATGATGGGAAGTCAATTGTACATTGAGAAGTAATAAAAATATTTTGGAATCAAAGGAATATTGATGTAGGGAATTGCTAGTATTACATTACTGATATTGTGCCATAATCCTTCACCTTCATTTTGATCAACTAATCCAGGAGAAGTAATGTGACCCCGTGACAAGATCTGTCTACATTTGAGACACTAGCCAAGAAAGGTTTACCTTGAAGAGCTGATGGTACTTTCTGGTAAATTAGATCCCAAAATATTTGATTGGATCCAGGGAGATCCTCAGCCCTTCTTGCATTTAGAAGTCCAGAACTTTGTTTTATGTGGATTGACTATAACTGTACATATTGCAGTGGCATAACTATAAATTTTGCTCCCCCATGCCAAAAAGGCACCATCCCCCCAAAGAAAAACAAACACACCCAAAGACAACGTTTAAGGTGTGTGGTTTCATGAAACAGTAATGTGCCTTACACATTATGACACACTAAGTGACGCCACTTATAACATATTACGCCACACCGGAATGCCCCTATAACACATTATGCCACACCGTAATGCCCCTTACAACACATTATGCCACACAGCAATGCCGCATACACATGCCGCACAATAATGCCATGTATAACACATAATGACACACAGTAATGCCCTTATAACAAATTATGCCAAGCCGTAATGCCCTTATTTCACATTATGTCACACCATAATGCCACGAACAACACGATATGCCACACAGTAATGCCCCTTACACATCATGCCCTTTATAACACTTAATGCCACAAAGTAATGCTCCTAATAGTACATTGTGCACACAGTAATGCCCATTACACATTATGCCACACAGTAATGCCCATTATATCCCACCCGGACAGATTTACTTCACCAACCCTCCTCTCCACTCCTGCCAGTCTGTCACCTCAGCTCAAGACAAGTTGCACAGTTTTTATGTCTGTGTAGAGCCAGATTATTGGGAACATAGTTTATAACCTGTAAACTGCATGTATAAAGTCAGTGCCCCCTGTAGTTGTGCCCCATATGCAATCCCCCCTGTAGTAGTGCCCATTATGCAGGGACCCTTCTACTTGTGCCCCTTATGCAATGCCCCCTGTAGTAGTGCCCCTTAAAGTAGTGCCCCCTATAGTTGTGCCCATATGCAGTACCCCTTACTTGTGCCCCTTAAAGTAGTGCCCTTTAAAGTAGTTCCCCTGTAGTTGTGCCCCTTCAAGTAGTGTCCCCTCTAGTTGTGCCCCTTCAAGTAGTGCCTCCTGTAGTTGTGCCCCTTCAAGTAGTGACCCTGTAGTTGTGCCCCCTGTACTTGTGCCCCTTCAATGAGTACCCCTGTAGTTGTGCCTCCTTCCAGCAGTGCCTCCTATAGTTGTGCCCCCTCAAGTAGTGCCCCCTGTAGTTGTGCCCTTTTGAGTAGTGCCCCCTGTAGTTGTGCCCCTTCAAGTAGTGCCCCCTGTAGTTGTGCCCCTTCAAGTAGTGCCCTTGTACTTTTGCCCCTTTAAGTAGTGCCCCTGTACTTGTGCCCCTTCAATGAGTACCCCCAGTAGTTGTGCCCTTTCAAGTAGTGCCCCCTGTGACTGGATCTAAATTGATCCAGCAGACGTGGCCGCTCAGGTTCCTCACGTCACGGGTGATGTCATGACATTACCTGCACACTGCATTACTGGGAACACTCGCCTCTGAAAGTGATCGGAGGCTTCTTTAGCCTCCGATTACTTCAGAGGCCAGCGCCCACAGTTGCAGTGGCGAAGCTATGTCCCCCGTGGCACCCCCAAGCCACCGCAGGGGCTGCGGGGGCAGTAGTTACACCACTGTATTGTCATATTGACCTATTTCATTAGGTGCGGGAGCGAATGGTAATAGTCTGTATACGTGATTAGTGCAACATTGGAGTAGAGAGATGCTTTATGATCAGAGCTCACATAGGAGAGTTTTATTTAAATTGCCCTTGCATCAGTGGCGAGCTACAGTGTTTTCCATTTTCCTGTTTAAGGAACCAATCTCGAAAATGTGTAGCAGGTGAGAAGAGACATTCAGCTTGACAAAGTCCACAGGAGTGGATGAAACTAATTGCGGCTTGTCTCCTGGTATTGGGTTAATTAATGTGGAGATCTTACTGTCAAGCATGCCAGCAGGAACCTGATACCAAAACAACTGCACACCTAAGACCTGTTTTTGTGCTGGACACAGAAGCCAGCAGCAGCATATACCCGCCGAGCCACTGATCAGCCAGGAGAGAGGATATCACATTGGCGCGAGCTTTGACAACAGTCACTTCCTATAGTAACATAGTTGCAATGTTGGTACTTACAGTGTGCTCTCAATGGGACAGTACAGCCAAATGAAAAGAATTACCCTCTGCACCTTTTTGCCAGGATCCTATTGTCATCAATTGTAATCACTGCTGGCTGCAGACCCATGACAATAAGATCAGAGCTGACGGCATTAGGGGGCTGCTACTGCTATTGCAACTGTGTTTGAGCCACTCTTTTGTGATTATATTTCAATTTAAAGCACCTGTTCTTGTGAGTGCCTACTGATTTAATTACCACAAATCTATCCGTGGAGTCACATCATCTTTTCCAGCATTAAGACAGTTTGTTAAAGTTTTAATAATAGAGTATATTTACTTGCTGGTGGACCAGATTACAAAGCATTTAAATATATTGCTACATCCAACAAGTCTCTCTTTGCTAATATAACTCTTTAGAACATTGTTGCAGTTCTAATTAGCATTACCACAGAGCTCTTGGCAACCTAGGTTCAATCAACAGATATCAGCATTCTAGAATGTGTGTTACATGAGTTTTCTGATGAATTTTTATATACAATATGTGTTGTTTTAAACAGTATATTGTTGGTGCTTAATATTTTGTCAATTAAACAGTGATTTGTGGTTTTTGTGGTCTAGTATTCATTCCCCAGCATTTTCTCACATTTTGTATTAGGTGAGAAGAGAGAGAGAGTTTACCTGACACATACTTATTTTATTGCAGAGTTTGTAAGTGCAATTTGTATTTTTATACTTTTGAAAAAGTTGTGAACACACTTGATCTATTTGAAGTTTACCTTTGTTTTAGCGTTCTGCCTCTTTTATATATCTTAATTCACCTAACCACAAAGTTAGCAATGACTGTTATTAGCATTTGTTGTATTAAATTATGCATAACGTTACAAAATAAAGAAGATATGTGTGTTTGGCGCTGACATTACCTGTTCCTATAAACCTCCTATTTTAAATTAATTCATGGAAATATCAAAATAAATAAACATCAGGTACATAGTAACACTTGTTTAATGTGACTATCCATATAAATAGAAGCCTATCTAATTAGTAATACAGTACAATAGCTGGTGGTCACTAAAGTTCTTTCTTTTACTTTTAGCCCATTTAATCACATATAGGGAACAGTTATGACAGAGTGGCAGCTCAATTTGTTTTTTTCCTATTCTTATTGATTCTCTTTTAACAATAATTTTATTCTGACTTCATGATGGATATACAATATTGTACAATTTATTTGTCTTGCACACATCTCTTAACAATCCCAAAAGATTTTTTTGGCAAGCGCACAATCTCTATTTCTTATTAAATGACCTACAAATCTAAAATGAGCTCTGCCAACACTGTAATATTTCACAATATTCCGTATAGCTGTCTTGCCATTTATTCTTTATTTCTTTTATCAGAGTTTATTAGACTGCACATACTTGCAGCTAGCATTTTCTAACCTAAGCATAAGGTAGAAACATAGTATTTACCCTATGTAGCAGATTTCAGGGTGACAAATAATTACAATGTACCAAAAATCCAGCAGTACTTTAATGCTGCATCTATCCCACCCCGAATGCAAGCATTCTTTAAAAAAAAAAAAGTAATATACCCTTCACTATAACATTAGGGCGGAAATTCACTAAGAATCATGTTGGGCTGCGAATCCTAATTGCGCTGCCTGCCAGAACGTTTTCTGCTGCAAATCACTAATTTACTAAGAAGTGTGTTTTTACCATGTTTGCCTGATTAATGCCATTCAATGGCGTTACTCGCCGTGTTCAGGTGTGTGCGAGTTCACTTGTATTGACCCATATTCTCAAATAAATTTGCAAATCCCAGATGCACCGAAACTCGCATAGCAAATCTCATAAAATGGATGTACAGTACCTAAACACGCACCACAAATCTCAATAGAATCCAAGTAAATTTGCAACACGTTCACAAAAATATTCTGATTGGTCCAAAGCCACACATGATACTGTGTCATCACCATGCCCAAATAAATATGCCCCAAACCACTATAACACCTGCATTGGTGGCATTTGCATTAGAAAGAGTGTGCACTGTAAAGAGGAGAGTTGTTTGTATTTTTTGCGATTGCTGGTTGGTTTTGTAAATTGTCTTGTCTTCTTCTGTCATCTTGTTTTGTTTAACAGTCTGACATCATTTTTATCCTGTGTCATTTTCATTTTGGTCTTCTCATTATTTGTGTGTGTCAGCGGTGTGTGTGTATGTGTGTTGGATGTGGAAGAGGAGGGGGTGTCTGCAGCAGCCTTTGGAGGAGTCTGAGGATGATGATGATGGGTCTTTGGGGAGAGCAAAGACGCAAAAAGTCTCTGTTCTGGAAAAAAAAATCTGGTCAACTGCTCTGGCTCGCTGAAGTGCAGTGTTGTGGTGTGCAAAAGTGCTTCAGCGACATAAAACATCATGTCAAGCAGGAAATGGCCACTGTAGCATGCCTGGAAAGGCAGACTGGGGTGGATCCCCATTCCAGCAGGAACGGCTGGAATATAAGGAGCCACTGCACAGCCTAATTCCTCCTGAGATGGTGCAGGCTATCTATGTGCATGACTCCGATGCCCCGCCCACACAGAGTTAGTAATGTCTTTATGATAAACTTTGGATTGTTAGTTTAATGTTTTGTGTATGACATAATGTCATGTATAAATTATTTTACACAATTTGATACCAAATCTGCATAGTACTTTACAGTTTTGTTTGTAAAGTACTATGAAATTAGGAATCATAAAATATATGTGTCCACAGGCAAAAGTAAAGTGGAAAAAGCCCAGCATCACAGGCACCTTTAAGGCAGGCCAAACAATGAACTTAGGCCCTGATTCAGAGCCGCTGTCCGCTCGCTGGGATTGTGGGCGTTTTTTTTCTTGATATCCGGCCACTCGCAAAGCTGTGGGAGGTGTCTTGTTGTGAACCCCGTAGCATCTGAACTTCAATCCTTCGGCGGGGCTTGCGAACGCACACGTCAGATGCAGCGCATGCACAGTGCATAAACAACGGACTGCTTGCGAGCGCACATCGCTTGCGAGCGGCTCTGAATCAGGGCCTCAATACGGACACACCACAAACACCTCCATGTGCACAGCTATTTTGTGAGTATATGTAAATGACAAGACTAGATAAGGGCTGATTAAGCACGAGGCTATTTAAGAATCCTAATTTTTTGTAATTGCGTAGTGTAATGTGGCCATACACCTACATGATCAGCTTCCGATCCGTTTTACATCCAATTACCCTGCAGTTCCGTCGGCACATTTTTTTTTCTTTGCACAGGATCAGTCATATGATCGATCCTGTGCCTCACGCGCTCATTAGGGAATATGGACAAACAGTCATTGAAATGACTGTATTGCCACACGATGGATCGCATAAAAAAAAATGCCATGTTCTGAACACGGTACGATGGAACATATGTGCTGCACATATGATCATAAGATATGATTGAAGGACCCACGGGAGCGCGCATCGAATGAAAAAATGCACGATTTCAACAATACTGAACATACGTCGAGTTGAAATCGTGTGATCGTCTAGAAATCGCTTAGGTGTATGGGGGCCTTAAGTAAGCTGTTGCTAGGCGGGGTTAGTATGTTTTTCCATGGGTGCTGGGTAGCTAATTAGAAGATAGCAAGGGGCCATGTACTTTGCAGTGGTATTTAAGGGCCTGATTCAGACCCGCTCGCGAGCGCTGAGCGCTCGCAAGCGGGTCGATGTTGGCCCAGTGCGCATGCGCATGACGGAGCCGGCTCCGTCGTGTGCATGCGTGAGACCCGGATAGCGACAGACAAGCCGTCGCTCCGGGTCTTATACCAAAGGGGGAATGCTGTTGATTGTGAGTGACAGCACGCCCCCTTTGGTGGGCGTGCCGGGGGCTTGGCTGCCCAGATGGAGGCGTTCCAATGGGAACACCTACCATCTGGGGCCAGCCCCACTGACATCACAAGTGATGTCAGTGGGAGTGCTCTCTGCTCTGATAGAGCAGAAAGCACTCCAGGGCTTGCGGCAACGAGACCCTACCACAAGGGTCTCATCGCAAGCCCGATGGTCACGATGGTCTTGACCATCGCGACCATCTTCCTGGCCGCTTGCTATAGCTGTGGGTGGTCACCCAAAGCTATACGAGCGGCCAGGAGGCCGCTCTAAAAATTAAGAAGGACGGCCCTGATTCAGAGCGAGCGCTCTGTCAGAGCGTCCGGTTCTGAATCAAGGCCTCAGTCCAGCCTCTTTTCAGTTGCCTGTCAAGTTGAGTGAAATCTATTTTGTGGTTTTGTTACCTCAGATATTTTCTCTGTCAATTTCTTTCATTATTCATCCCTTGTATTTCTTTTTATCCTTTCATATATTCTTGTTTATTTCACCCCTTTTTACCTTCACCTTTTATACCCTCAGTTTCACTTTTTATTTTTCTTTCCTCTCCTTTTACTGATATTTCCCTCACTGCTCCTCACCCCTTACCCTTGACTTTATGCCCCGTACAAAGCATTCCCCCCCCCCGGTGGCTGTCAGCCATGGGTTATAGGCACCCCAGCGTGGGCGTTTGCTTGCCTGTGGCTGTGACATCGGAGGGGGAAGCTGCTTGCCAAGCTTCCACTGCAGCGTCTATCTTCAGCCTCGGCGTGCAGTGGGCTCGAGTGTTCCCACGAGCCACGAGACTTCCACTCGGGCCGGAGAAGAGTCAGTTGTAGACATGAACGCCAGGGACTGGGAATCCCCGGCCGTGTGTGTAAGTGATAGCCTCATGAGGTGAGGCGTGGGTTTCCCAGACCTCCGCGTGGAAGTCATGGGACCTGCCCACATCAGTGTACAGCCAGGTAGTGTATCACCACTAGCAGGGACTTTGTCTGCAGTCCCTGCGGTGGTGTTTCTGTTAGGGGCTATAAGGCCAGCTGTGAGGGCACTTGCAGCAGCTCCCACAGCTGTGCATCGGCCAGGATACATGCTGCCAGCTGTGGGTACACTTCCAGCAGCTCCTGCGGCTGGATCGCAGCATGGGTCCATGTTGGCAGTTGAGCGGATGCTGACAGCGCCCCTTGCACCTTTTCCACCATCAGGTTTGCTTGTGTCAACTGCAAGGGCTCATGTGGTTGTTTCACAGACAAACAGTATACTGCCATTAGCCCCCTGCATGAGTGTCCCAATTTACTGTTTCCCATCATTCTATGGCTAGTACATTTAATCTACCTGCGCAGCCTTCTCCATTTTTCACTTCTAGGGCTACAGTGGGCTACTCAGCTCTTCCTTCCGCTGTCACCTCAATGGTGCCTTACTTTCCAGTCTCTGCTAACCCCCCTTTTAGCCCTCAGTTCTCTCCAGTGTTTTCCTCTCCTGCACTTGTTCAACCCACATGGTCCTCGCCAGCTCATCATGCAATATCCCTTCCCCAGGGTAGTGCCTCATTGCCTGTATCATATCCGGTTTTCAGCCCACTCACGTCGGTGGCCGGGCAGTTCCCCTATTGGCAGCCTCCTTATGCACCTTCGCCACAACTACCTAGCATGTACATGTCCCTGTGGAAGGCTGCTTATGGTCCACAGGGTCCTTGGTTGCAAGGTTACCCTACCTCAAATATGCCATCATTTTTCTGGGGTTGCGGTGCACATGCCGGGCAATTATACCCAATCAATTTCTTATTTGCCTTCACCTCAGCCGGTTTCAACAGCCATAGCTTCTCCCCCTCCCCTGCCACTTCCTCCATCTGTGGAACCTGACCCCAAGTGGTGAGGCAGAAGGTGGTTTCTGAAATTAACTTAGGGCACATGTGTGGCCCTTTTCCAACACAACCTCCTTTGACTGGCTTCTGCATTTCTCCTCTTGGGGTGGTGCCCAAGAAAGTTCCGCTAAATCCAGTATTTGTCCCACCCTCATGGTGGCTCCGTGAACTACGCTATTCCAGGGGAATGTTGTAGGGGTCATTATCAGTTATTTGAGGAGGCGCTTGATTTGATTTGGAGTTTTGGCCCTGGGGCCTTATTAGCGAAGTTAGACATTGAATCAGCTTTTCAGCTTTTGCCATTACACCCCGATTCCCTGTGGTTTATGGGGTTTAAAATAGATGGGCAATTTTATGTTGATAAATGTTTGCCCATGGGTTGTTCTCTCTCAAGTGCCTATTTTGAGAAATTCAGCTCTTTCTTACATTGGTGCATTCAAGCAGGCACCGGGTATCAGGGCATCGCCCATCATATGGATGATTTTCTCTTCATATGTCCAACTGATAGTAACATTTGCCAGGAGCTTTTGTTTTCTGCCAGAGCTCTATTTCAGGTTCTTGGTGTTCCAGTTGCCAGGGATAAGACAGAGGGTCCCTCTTGTTGTCTCTCAAACGGGAATGGGTAGATTTCCTAGTTAATTTTAATTTAGAATTAATTTGGCCTTCAAGGCCAGTATCTAATCATGCACTGCGGATGCGGCTGGCTCTTTCGGTTTTGGGTTTTTTCCAAGGGGAGAGGTGTGCTGCCCTTTGGCCTCCTTCGTGGATTTCCTGTGGTTTCACAGCAAACTTACTTTTGTTGGAACTATTTCCGATAATTGTGCCTGTGAAATTATGGGCTAAGAGGTTGTCGAACCGAGCCATAGTGTTTCGGTGTGACAATTTAGGGGTGGTGTATGCGGTTAATAACCAGTGGTCTTCGTCACATCAGGCCTTGCGGCTTTTGAGGCATTTAGTTTTGACATGTTTTTGTTTTAATATAAATTGTAGGGCAAAGCACATGCCGAGTGTTGACAACGGGATAGCGGATGCGCTTTCACGTTTCAACTTTGAGAGATTCCGCGTTTTGGGGCCAGGGGCTAACCCCTCAGTTTAACATGTCCTCCTTATATCTGGCAGATTATCGATCAGGCAACTGGACTTGCACGAAAATCCTTGGAGCCATCCACCCTGTGGGCATATACAGCAGCATGCTAAGATTGGGAGCCTTACTGGCTTAGGAACGAACATGAGGGTAAGTCAGCGTACCAATGTTTGCTGTTATCTGTGTGGGGTCATTATCAGCAGGGCAGGTCAAGGTCAGCTATGTCCACGGCATTGGCTGGTATCTCTTTCCTCTCTAAATTGTACCAAGTGCATGGCTCCACTAGGTCATTCGTCCTTACTAAGGCCCTTAAAGGCTGGGCCAGAAAGAACCTGACACCTGCCAATGCCCATCGACCTATCAACTTAAATTTGTTACAGGATCTGTTGTCAGTGCTTTCATCAGTAGCGGACTCTGAATTCGAGGTAACCCTTTTTCGAACGGCTTCTTTTGCGTTTTTTGGTGGCTTTAGAATAAGTGAATTGATGGCTGCGAATAAGAGTTCTTTGCAAACAGGTTTATTGGTTAAGCATGTTTTAGTTAAAGAAGAGTCTGTGCTTTGCAAAATACACTGTCAGACCAATTAGGTCGGGGATGTTGGATATCTATTAAAAGCCACCCTAAAGGGGAAATTTGCCCATTTCGCTTAGTGTCCCTATTCCTTCAGTTGCGCCCAGCAGGTGGTTCATTTAAACTCTTTGCCCCTCACCAAATTCCAGTTTTCTGCCATATTTTAGTGCTGTTTGACCAAGTTGGGCCTAAAGAGGATTACCAAACTCACTCTTTTTGCATTGGAGTAGCTACTTGGGTAGCGGCTAGCGGTTGCTCAGCATCAGAGATTCAGCACATGGGGCGATGGATGTTAGCAGCACTTAAGAGTTATGTTCGTTGTGATAAGATTTAAGTTGCGCTAACCCAAAAACTTTGCTTGCCTGTCAGTTTTTGAATGATTAGCATTCAAGAACTGGGGGTGTGAAGGGATTTTTAATTTATCTTCCAAGGGGGCCCTAATTTCAATTGCCTTATTAAGAAGTTCACAGGAGGATTTTTAAGTTTTCTTCTTCACTTGGGTTTTTTATTCATTATAACATTTTGCTTATTTTCACCATTGCCTGGTTTTGGATGAGGTTTTTTCTGACGGTTATAATTTTTTCTTTTGCAGCATCTATCACATCAATGGAGCAAGTGTGGCTGGTCGGCCACTCATATGTCTATTGGGGTGAAAGGCACCCTTTGCTAGAAAGGCTGTTCTGTTATTAAAGGGGCGTAGGGTTAGATGGTTAGGTGTAAGGGGTTTGAGGTGGATGGCTTTGTTGGATTTACTAAGGAAGCAGGAGCAGCTTTGGGGGAAGCCGAATTGGTTGATAGTGCACCTAGGTGGGGACAATGTCGGTCAAATAAATGGAATTGATCTTCTATTGAAGGTAAAGGCTGATTTGACAGATATTTGTTCATGCTGGCCTAGGGTTAGACTGGTCTGGTCAGAGATTGTGCCCAGATACATTTGGAGAGGGATCCAGGTGCTTTGGAAAAAGCTAGGAAGAAAATTAATTCAGCCATTTCCAATTTTGTGGCATCTTCCGGAGGGATGATAGTGAAGCATCCATCTTTAATTTTGCAAAGTCCTCAGTATTTTAGGGTAGATGGTGTGCACCTTTCTCCTTTAGGTATGGGGACTTTTCTTAAGGCCCTTTTTTCAGTTTTCGATTAAAGTGACTTTTGGTTGGCTTGTTTTGGTTTGTTCATTCTGTTGGGTGGTGGGCTGTGGTTCTTAGAACCAGGTGTTGGTGGGAAGGCGCTGCTAACCAGCGGCCACATCTGGTGTAAGTGGTCATTGTGGGGCACTTGCCCTTTTGAAGGACAGCAGGTATGTCCCACCCATGAAGGTGGGACAATGGGCCCTGCCTTGCGAGAGTGTCCAGACTGTGTTATATTAAAAGGTGGTAAGACCTTTGCAGAGCAGGTTACACCTATATACAGGAGGGGACCGTATTAGTCCCCCCCATATTTTAATAGTTTTGGTAGCGCCTTCTTTGCCACCCTATTTAGGAATTAAAATCTGGTCATTCAATTAATAAATGCTGTGACCTTAAACCAATGCACTGGTGTCTGTGTGGTTATTCTTAATGTATAAGTTAGCTTAAGGTTGTGTTACAAAGTTTAATTACAATAAAGCAATGGACAACTTATAAAAAAGCTTAGCATATTTTCTTTCAGGCAAATGTCATTTTAACAAATTTGTCACTTTGGGGTTGATGTATGAGCTTTTTAACTTTTGCCGAGATGGCACAGTGTAGATGTTTACCATAGCCAAGAATCTGCATCTATCTTTCATTTTTCCCTGCCAAATGCTTCTGCTAAGCTATATGGTTGTGATGGGAAACTTCTGAAGTGCCCCACTTAACCACTATTTCCAAAGCTTCATACATCAATCTCTCAACATTTGATAGACAAATCCAAACACCTGCATATTGGCCTGCCAAACTGTTCTATCTTGTTTGGGGGTCCTGTAATAATTGTTTTAAAATGATGTCCACAATTGGCCATTCTGCTACTGTATGTGTACAGTTGTATTTCATCATTTCACACATACTGTATTGAGCTTACATTCTGCTTTAGTACAACAGAGTGACAAGCCACATTCACCCACATTAGTGCCATTTTCTGAACCTTTGGAAACACAAGAAAAATACATCACATTAGAGATGTTTCTAGCCACACCAGTAAGACCAGAAGACCATGCCCACCAGCCCACACTTACAACAGCCACCTACAAACAAAAATGCTGATGCTGCCTCTGCCTTCCTCATCTCCATGGCTGCTTTCAATGACCATCATGGTAGACAAATGGACACACAAATGAGACTGTTGTTATAAATGAACAGACATTTGCGTATGCGTAACAGCAGCCTCTCGGGCATTAATGCAAGTATCATGTAGCAAACTGACAATGTTTGTATAATTAATTAAAATATTAATTCTAATCTAAAAAATCTGGCCAGAAACCAACATGTGTTTGAAGCACAAAAAAAATGCTAAAATTATTTTTCGGGAAAGTTTTCTAAAGTCAATCCAGTGTCTTTAGGGATATTAACTACAACATCATCTCATTGGGTAGACAAATTATTAGCCAGTTACAGGGACATATCTATAATGGGTACAGGGTGTAGTCTGGTAGTTTACAATGTTTGAGACAAAGACATGTTAGGCTGATGTGTTTTGTCCTTTTCAACACACATAGCCAACAAAAGTAGATTTGAAAGAGGCAAATTGACCTTATTTGTCAAATATATGGTGTTTACAGGGCACATTCCAGCAGGGGCAAATGCTCTTCACCTGCACTTCCATCTTCAGTTTTGCTGGACATCACTCATGGTGAAACACCTTGTTTTAGTAGTTCACCACAGGTGACGTGAAACATTATTTTAGAGGGAAGAGCAAAAAACAGATAATTTGGTCCTTACTGGAATGGGTCAGCTTTGGTGGTATTGTGTTTTGAGGATGTTTAGTAACTGTGAACACATAAGAAGGCGCATTTTTACTGAAGGTAAAAGCATCAATCAAAAAGCTAACCTGACATCATGCCACTGTGACTCCTAGCTAGGGCAGAAGACATATGTGTAGGAGAGGGTCTCGAGTGCAGCTAGGACTTGGTCTAGGTAGCAGGAGAAGGTGGCTTGAGATATGCAACCACCCTCCCCTTCATGGACTGAAAGTTCCCAGTAGTAAACAAGTGTAGAACAGACAGCAGTTTGTGTAGGCCTGATATAACTTGTGACTATGCAGTGTCTGGCTCAAGCTGGGTTTTAACAAGGTCATACAGGATAATTAAGTTGCTGTAGTTGAGGCAGAGCATCTGAATGACCTAATCATCAGACATTACATTGAGATGTAACTATCCACAGAATAACCTGGGCCTGCATAAGCTCTGCAGCACCTTTACCTGTTGGTTCCCACTGTTCTGTTTCTTGCTCCTGAGTCCTTTCTGTCAGCTGGTGCAATCTACATGAAATTACAACCTGCATCCACATGACTGGAAAGCCTGATTCAGCCATGATTGAAATCACACACAATTTTAGAGCTGAGTTGGGCACCTTTTATAAGCATCATGATTGAGGCTGCCCTAATTATAGTGCTTTGTACACACAAACACGCCACCGATTTGGTAGTTTATTCATTTTGTGCATTACGTTGCAATTTGGGTGCGAGTTTGCTTGTGTTGGCAAACACAAATCCTAGTAAATCCATGATTTGAATTGAAGTCAAAGTTAATCATACAATGTTTGGTCCACTGGTGATATGCCGTGAAATCCAGGAGTGCAGAGTCGTGTTTGACATGTGAAATCCATGCGCGTTGGGCTTTAGTAAATCTCTGATTTGTGAAATCATGGGTTTATCACTGAAACACACCATATCATACCAACATGATTCTTAGTAAACTTCCCACTAGGTGTTTACCTCATGGGAGGTTATTACATACAGTACTGTACACTCAAATGTGCTTTACTCAAGCAACCACATAAAACAGTAGTTCAGACTGCTTGCCCTAGGGTAGCATTTTTCAACCACTGTGCCGTGGCACACTAGTGTGTCATGAGTGGTTGTCAGTGTGCCGCAGAGGTCAGTTCAGCGCACTTGTACTGTAGTGTGTTTTATTCCTGAGAAGGCCAATGTAGTGTGTTTTATTCCTGTGGAGACCAATGTAGTGTGTTTTATTCCTGTGGAGGCCAATATGTGTGTATATTTTTATGTGGGAGCCAAAGTGTATGTTTTTTCATTGGTCACGGACACACCAAATAGCGGGATAGTGTGCCTTGCCAACTTTAAAATCTTGTGTAGCATGCCTTGAGTTGAAAAGGTTGAAAATCACTGCCCTAGGGGTTTAGTTACTAATAATGCTAATAATATCTATATAAAAAGTGAGAAAACATGTCTGTCTGTCTATCCATCTATTTGTCCTTGATGCACAGCCAGAGTTTTGGACCTAGCTCCACCAAATTTGGCATGGTGGTGTAGTTTGACCAAGATTAGGTCTTTTCCTAGGTTTGAACTTTATCAGGGCCAAAAATTGTCACACAATCTGTAAAAATAGGGACACTCTTAAATTACACAGGTTCTTGGGCTGGCTCCAGTGGAAATTGGCAGTCTGCCAAAAACCTGTGAGAAAGTAACAAAAGTATTATTTTAGCCTCAGTCTAAGCAAACTTGATGACTCATGCAAGTTCATATTAAATCCAGAGCCTAGTACTTTGTGGGTCACATAGCAAAATCATAAAAGGGCCCCTCCTTAGAGGTAAAACACACATACATTTGCCCCCACACAGAGCCCATTCACGTTATGCCATACAGAGCCCATTCAGGTTATGCCACACAGTAGTACTCCTTAGACACATTGTGCCTTGCAGTAGTAGTGCCCCTTTACAATATGCCACAGAATGTTGCCCTCTGCACTACACAGTAATGGCCTATACTCATTATTCCACACAGTAATGCCCTTTATAGATTATGCTGCATACTAGTAGTGCCCCATATAACATATTACTCCACACAATAGTAGTGCCCCTTACACATTATGCCCCCCAGCAACTCACCTCCCCGTGTGCCTCCAGCAGCCTCTCACCTCCCTATTGTGCCATCAGCAGCTAGCAGGTGTGGATTTGGGGCAGGGCTGCCAGATAATTACAGCTGGCACACCAGCAGGCAGTGGCAGACATGGACAGACAGTGCAGATGCAATTTGAGTCTGGCACCAGTCGCGAGCCAATCAGAGCTCGCAGCTCGGCAGCCAATCAGGAGCCACCACTGCTGATTGGCTGCTGCTCTGTGAGCTCTGATTGCCTCATGACCACCGGCGCTGTTGCAATGACTGCCTGCCAGTGCTCCAGCTGTAATCAGCTGGCAGGCCTGCACCAAATCAATATCGCTGACACCCGGGCTCACTTCAACGTCCCTGACTGGACTGGCCCACCTTGTGTGCATGACTGGGTGCAGGGAGAGTGGCGGGTCACTGAGGCAGCTCGGGCACCATAGCAGCCGCACCCCTTGCACCCACGGTAGATATGCCACTGTTTGCATACATGTTAGCAAACAGTGGGGTCCTTTTCAGGATCAATGGAATGGTGTTATATGCAAGGATAATGTAAACAAATAAAGGCTGCAGGTGTACTTAAGGGTCCTGTCTTCAACCCGGACAAAGTTTAAAAATTATTTTTAATACTATTTTTAAATATTTTATTTAAAAAATATTTACTTTGGGGATGTTTTGCAGCCCCATCCCCCTGTGTCCTTTGGCCACTATTATAAAATAAAATCTCACTCTCCATTGGCACTAGACTCCACAGTGGTCATAAATCCTAGTAACATTATGCCCCCCCTCAACCTCTTAATAGTAAAAAAAAATCCCCATTTTATAAACAACCACCCTGTAAAATCCCCTACTTTTTTGTACCCCCCTTTCTCCTCCTACCTTGTGGCCAGTTTATTATTTTTTTTATTATTTTCTCCCCCCCTCCCACTTCAACCTCCTAATTCTTTATTGTATCCCTCCCTTAACCCCACTTATACTAGATCCCCCCTGGTGGTTACCATGTCACACCCAAACCTATGGACATATACCACTCCTTCCTCACATGCAGAGTGCAGTGGAGTGTGTGTAAGGGAGGACAGATGATCAGTCCTCTCTGCTGCAGCTTATCTCTGCACTTGCGAGATCAGCAAATAGTGCTTTGATGAAAACTAAGTTTCCTTCCTCGCACTGTGATCTCTGTCAAATGTCCCTGGAGTGCTGTTTGCACAGCTTTCTGGGGCGCAATTTTGGAAGCGATGTCTGCTGTCACAGACCTGCACAACACTTCTAGGAGGTCCGTGAAGTCAAAAGAGATCTGTTCTGCAGTTGTGCAGAACAGATCTTTTCTTCTAAACTGGGACACGGAGCAGGGCGAAGTGGTCACATGTGATGCGACCTTGCCAGCTGAAGCATTGCTGGCTCCAGTCACATGAAATGTGACGTCGTTAGGTAAGGGGTTAATACATTTACAATTCTCTTACTAAACTGGGGATAACCAAATTAGCCCAGGTAAAAACATTTGTTTAATAATATGTAAAGACAATGCAATAAACATTGATGTGGAATTGATATCATAGAGACACTTGTATTTATTTCTGGGATAGCTCAGACTCGCTGGAAGAAAGTTACAATTTTTAGATCCAGATTCAGTAGTGTGTGATCTGCTTTTTTAGAGACCTGTTTCACAAGTATTAATGCATTTTTATGATGATGATAATGATGATGATTTTTATGTATTTATTTAGAAAGCAACAATCATATTATATATATATATATATATATATATATATATATTATGCAGCACTATGCAGAGAATTTGGAATATTGCAATGTAGTCCCTGACAAACAGACACACACACAAACATACAGTATATTCTGCAAATACTACCTTCACAGATAGATTCTCTGTCACCTTGACTAAAGTAGTCCTTTCCCCTTGTTATGCCATCAGTTGTTTGAGATCCTGACAATAGAAATGTAATGTCATTCACCAAAGCTGTCCTTATCCAGTTTAAACTGCAGATTAGGTGGATACAGTATATCAAAGTGCACCTCACTATCTTCCGCATCATCAATTGCCTCTATAGATACATTTTGTCAAAGCTCATTGACCTACCAGTATGTTTTTGGACTGTAGGAGAAAACCAGGTGACTCACAGGAAGCAGTACAAACAAAGGGAAAACACACAAACTCCATAAATATATGGCCTGGTTGTAGATGAACCCACAACCTCCGTATGTATCTAATGTTTTAATACTGTGATTGGATTTCTTTCTTATTAATTTAAAATCACAAGAATATGTTAACATAGAAGAGATAAAGCCAGTATAATCTCATGTCAACTATATTTGGCAAGGATGTAATTCTAAAGACAAGGTTTGATTTTCTCACTGTTTGCTCATGTACTTATTTATTTATTTGCTTGCAGGTGTTTACTTTTAAGCAACCACGAAACCTTGAAAGTATAAAAAATTGCTTGAATTCTATCTTTTCTTTATTGATTTTCAAACACTGGCAGTATCTTTCACAGAAAATAAACTTTTGCTGCAACGATGTTCTCAGCTAACTTAAATCTATGTATCTGGTTCTTTCGAGATACTGTATGTGTGTACAGCTTTGACGTAACCTTAACCCAAGCTGGATGATTATCACAAAATACAAGACTCTGGGATAAAAGGACTAGTACTTCTCTAAATCCATTGACTCTTATAGATCTTTCTCTAAGATAAATACAAGATAACCGAGACAGTTTATTTTATAGTGATCTCTGGCACATTACAGTCACTGTGACAGATTATGTCTACAGTTTATGTTGCCATAAAAAAAGTTTGCTGTAATCAAAATCTGTGCATAAAACGAAAAAAAATAGGATTGGAATATCTTATCCTTGAAAGGTCTGCGTGTTATTCATAGTGATATACCTACACAGAAAGCTGAAATGGTCTTTAAACTAAAATAACAGAAGAGGGTGTATGCAATGACTGTGCATTAGTGAATACCATGGCTTATAATATCAGTTTGATGAACAACTACTTCTTCACCAGAAATATTAGGCATACAAATGTTCCCTGTTTATAGTCATTAATGAACATTTAGTCCAAAATAATCTCTTCCTTCATTCCTTCCGCTGTATAAATATCAGAACCTGCTGTGTGGGAGTATTTCTAAATGACCTATGAATTTTTACCATGCAACAATTTCAGCATTAACAGAATAGCTGTTATTATAATACAATGCAGCTTGTGGAAGTATCGGTCTTTTTCTACTGCTTCTTTCTAACAGAATGGGAATATTGCTAAAATCTAAAAAAAATAGTAGCAGGGGCATATTAAGAAAGGAGGGGGCACGTGTGCAGTGCCGGTCTCCATCCCGGTGCCCTCCTCTCTAGTGGGCAGCACAATTATGAGTAGACTCTGTCGCTATTCGACATTCACCTATTCTTCATACGCAAAATGGCAGAAAATGTCCGCTGCTACATTTCCCCGGTGGTTAGTGCAGCGCTGCGGCTGCCAACATGGAACTCTAGAGAGGTAAGTATTGGAGAAATGGGTAAAGGGTATGCGGCAGGGGCATATTTATAATGGGTGCAGGGTGTGCTGGGAACACTGGCCCCTGACTCCAGGGGGGCCCCGCACCACACACCCTGCACCCATAATATTACTTACCACTCCGGAGTCCCACATCGGCGCAGGGGTCCGGCACTGTAAAATGACTGGAAAATGGCCGCCGTTTGCGCATACGCAGTACAGGGAAAATGGCCACCGTGGCCATTTTCCTGGGGACCTGTGCATACACTATAGACTCTGGGCACACTCTAGTGCCCAGAGTCTATAACTCCGGCACTGGCCGCGCACATCTCAGTGCGCTGCCGGCCACTGGGCGGAGAGGAGGGGGCCGTGATAGAGACTGCACATGGGCCCCCTCCTCTCTAGAAACGCCCCTGGTATGCAGTGTGGGCCCACCTGGATCCAGGGGTTTCCGATGCACTGCAAACCTTGCACTCATTATAGATACACCACTATATATATATATATATAGTAAAAAGTGGGTGGAAAGAATGTCAAAATATTTACTGAAAATGCTGCAGGGATAACAGAAAATTGTTGAGCAAGTTTTAGAAACTGCCACGTCCCTGTCCCACTAACAAGACTTTTCCCATGCTGAAGTAATGCACTACATCACTAACTTAGACAACTCTCTAGCCCCTTAATGCATCCCATGATAAACACCTCTTCTGTTTAATAAATTATCTAAGTCCCCTTCATTATAATAGAGATGTGCGGGTTAGGTTTACTGGAAAATTAACACACCCGAACTTTCGGGTTCTGAGTGATTCCGAGTCTATGCTCTGGTCTTTCCGCAAAGCTCGGATCCCAAAATGAGGCAAAACATCATCTTCCTGTCATCAGATCTCACATGGTTTGGATTCTATATAAAGATCCCTCCCTCATGATCGGGCGCCACTTCACACAGCGGGGGGAGAGGGTGTGGGACTATGGGCTGGAGTAATGTGAGGCACTGTAATAAAAACATGCAATTAGCAAGCCATCAGGGCACCTATTAGGGAGTCATTAGCATTAAGTTAGGAGGAGTTAGGTTTAGGAGTATAATAGCTAGATCTGGAGACAGGAGAAGGCGTCTGGGATATTCAGAATTTAGTGTGACAACAGACATCATTGTCACTTGTCAGTGTATGTGTGTTTGTCTCACACACACTGCACACTCACACCCTGCAATGCAAACAAACAGACTAGCCACTGTCTGTGTTGCTGTTGCTTGTTTTTTTGTTTCTTAAAAGTGATCCTGCACCTTTTTTTGCTGTATACTTATTGTTTATGTGTCCAAAAAATACTTTACTGTTAAGACTGCTGCACCCCAAGAAGACCTCTTTGTTATGAGTTTTTCTTTTCCGTTATGTATACAAAAATAGATAATTTTTTTTTCCTGTTTAACTTTCTAATAGAATTTAAAAAATTATATTCCAAGAAGTGTGTGTTCAGTTCAGACGAGTGATGCAGCCTATGTTACTGTTCTGTGTGCAATAGTGTCCCAACCTTAAACGGCACCTCAAAACCTCAAAACAATTTCTCATAGAGACCTGTTCCTCCAAGTGCATGCAAACAATTGCCAGTGTTTTTATGTAAAAAAAACAAAACCACTAGTGCAAAAAAAATTGCATAGTGTGTTATCCTTCCAGTGTAAGCGACGATGTGTGCGTGTACCACCCTTAATCTGCACCCCAAAACAATTCTCACAAAGATACAAAGATGACACGACAATGTTTCCTGCTTCAATTTCAGTTTCAATCAACCAACTAATCAGTCAATGAATCAATGCTTTACCTGGCTTTCACTAAATAGTTTTCCACCTCCATGTACCTTTGCTGGCCTCGTGCCACTGATCTAGTTCTTGAATAATGACAACATTTATATAGCATCGTATAGTTTATATTAAACTGCCATTATGTTTACCACTGCAATGTCACTATGTATCCTAGATGTGTTACTGTGTATTCTTTTTTAAACTGATGTGTTTGTGCCACTGCTCTGTTTCTTAGTTAAACCAAACAGCTCACAGCAGCCTTTGGCCAATATTGATGAGAACTGAAAACAATATTGTGAGCTGTGAGGTGACTGAAAATTACTGGAAATTAATGTTATTGAGGTTAATAATACTGTAGGAACAAAAACATGCCAAAGTTGCTCGATTTTAGCTGTTTTATAAATTTTTAAAGAAATCCAGATCCAAAACCAAAACACTTGAGGGTGGTTTTGGCAAAACTAAAACCTTTGGCGATGGTTTTGGCAAAACCAAAACTAGGGGGTCCGCACATATCTCTACATTATGGCTCTGATTCAGAGCCGGACGCTCTGACAGAGCGCTCGCTCTGAATCAGGGCCGGCCCTCTGGTTTTTTAGAGCGGCCCCCTGGCCGCTCACATAGCTGTGGTTGACCACCCACAGCTATAGCGAGTGGCCAAAAAGATGGTCACGATGGTCTTGACCATCGCGACCATCGAGCTTGCAACGAGACCCTTGTGGTAGTGTCTCATTGCCGCAATCCCTGGAGTGCTTTTGGCTCTATCAGAGCCAAAAGCACTCCCACTGACATCACTTGTGATGTCAGTGGGGCCGGCCCCAGATGGTAGGCGTTCCCACTGGAAAGGGGACTGTCACTCAACATCGACAGCGAGACCCATAGAGATGGTTTGGCCGTCACTATGCGGGTCTCGCGCATGGACACGATGGAGCCAGCTCCCTCATGCATATGTGCACTTGGCCAACATTGACCTGCTAGCGAGCGCTCAGCGCTCGCGAGCGGGTCTGCATTAGGCCCTATATCCCTTAGTTTAGTTGTTAACCCCAAGCATTACACCTACCCTTCACATTATTATCTTTGTCTATGACAGTCCTTATTACATAATCAATATCTGCTGATCTGTGCACTTTGTACTGTATGTGTGCTGCACAGAAATTCATTGATATTTTATCATGATTGTTATAATGCAGTGTGCATATTGTTAATGTACCAAAAAATAGGGAGAACAAAATGGAGACTTACAAAAGTGGCAATTGTGGCAAAAGGGACTGAAAATTTTGTAAAGTGTTTTTCATTCATCACTTATACTGCATCATGAATGGAATTTTGAGTAAATATTTCTAAATATTACACACTAAGCTGTTTCACTTTCCCAGGTACATTTAAATTGCAAAATACATCAACTATCCTTTCAAAAAGAGTTAACAAGCAAACATGCTCATTAGCAATTAATAGATATATTGCTTCAAAATAGCATACATAAAATAAAATACATTTTAATTATTTTTGGCAAAATTAAATAATCTCTGTAAACGTACAGGTGGAGCCAAAATGATCACTATAGTGAACTGTGACATTGTCTTCAAAAGTTGTATTTTGAAGCCAACCTGCATTCCCTATCCTCATCCTGGCAATAATTACATGCTTATTGCACCCTTTCATCATCCCACTGGCCAATCAATGCCCATTTATGATGCAAAATAGAAAAGAAAGAGAATACCATACAATTTTTATACTAAACTTTACTTTTATATACATTTTCTATAAACTCAAAGGGTACAAGATTTAATAGATATTTTGTAACATCACTTAAGACTCTGATCTTTTGGGTTTTAACAAATCTGTCTTGCTGTGAAACTCCACTAAATTAAATTAGTTGTGCTGGACTGATAATGAGTTATGAAAAATATAATCTCTGCTGTTTTTGTGTAATAACATGCAATCTTTAACACAGTGTTTAGGCACCCGCAGGCAGCACTTTCAAGGCCACTGAATAATGCTTAATAGTGTTATTCTAAAGAGAATACTTCTTGCAGCAGACACATTCATTTATTTTTGGATTTGTACTGAGTGTTGTATTTTCAACTAGTCGGTATTAATGCAGTGAATTAAACAAATTAACTCTTGTTCAAGTAGCTATGGTTGAGCATTCCTATATGCCTCTGAGCTCCTGCTGCACACCAGAGAGACTTGTCTCACTTCAACATTGCCTCTGCTCTGGCACTCCTTATATTGGGGCACATGTGGTATTGAAATATTCATTTGCATGTGGTATGCATTCTGTACTGACCATGTGTACCAAAGAACATGTATGCATACATTTGTATCCATATTGTTGCATATCTTACACCCAGGGGCATAGAGAGGGCGGTTCCAGTGGAGTGCGAGCTCCAGGCACTGTACAGATCAGAGGGTGCTGGCTGTGGCTGGAGTAAGACTCTGGCAGTTGTTTAATCGTAGACAGACTCCTGGGTGTCGGCTCCAGGTGCACAGCTTTCTGCTTCATTTTGGCAGCCAGGGCTCCCTTATCACCTCCTCCTCTACTCCTGCCCACACTGGATCCTGACACAGAGATGGACTGCGCTGGGGAGAAGGTAGGAATGGACCCTGGACTTCAGTATTTGAAGGCTGCTCCCACAACAAGGGGGAGGGAGGGGATTATTGTGGCCGCAAGTGGAGGAATTATTGTGTCCATGAGTGGGGGGTGATGCTTGTGGCCGTGAGCGGGGGGATGCTTGTGGCCGCGAACAGGGGGGGAGAGAGATATGTATATATCTGATTTCTGAAATCCGAACCCCCCCGAGCCCACCCGATCTGAGTCGTATCCGAGTCAGGCTCGACTTTTCCCGCCTGACTCGGATCTGAAATCGATGCAAAACGTCATCATCCCGCCTTCCGGATCTCGCGGGTTTTGGATTCTATAAAAGGTACCCGCGTCAGTGCCATTTTCTCACTTGGCTGTGGACAGTGAAGAGGGAGGGTGGGAGTTAGGGCTGGCTAGGCTATGTAGTGTAGTGTAGTGCTGTGAAGATGGGCGGTAGAACTGCGCTCTCGTTGACCAGGGGGTGGTGTGTTGTGGTTTTGGTGTGCTGCACCTTTGTGTGGGAGTACCTTTCCCGCACTGAAAACGTATGGGGGTAGGGGGGGTAAGGTGCGCTCTTCCTGCTAGTACTGGTGATGACTTGTGTGTGTTTATGAGTGGTGTTAATTAGAATGTTTCTTCAGGTGGTGGTGATGTTTTGGGAGTGAGGAGGGTGTGATTGGGTATGGAGTGTAGTTTGGAGTAATGTGAAAAGGGGAATGGAATAGGATCAAAATGAGGCCAGCGAGACACAGTAATTTTGGGCAAAATCTTTTATTGAGTAGACACAATGCTGCTCTGTTAAGATCCCGGGCAGGTGGGTGGGGTTCAGTGATGAGTGATGATGAGACTGGGGAGGTAGGTGGACCCTTTTAGAGGGCTCCTTCCCGTGCGGTTCAGTGACCTTGCATGTCACCCCTGCTGGACCTATGGTCGACAGTCTAGTGTAGTGCTGTGCTGCTGTTGTCCATAGGGGCTGTGTCCAGTCCTCCAAAGTCCATAGGGGCTGGCTGGGCTTGGTGCAGTTTGTTGTCCATAGGGGCTGGCTGGGCTGTGTTGTGCAGTCAGTTGTCCATAGGGGCTGTGTCCACTCCAAAGTCTATAGGGGCATTGTCCCAGTCCTAAAGGGGTTCTGTAGTGTTGTCCAGGGGGTGCTCTGTCCATCAGGGGTGCTCCCCCAATGTGCAAAAAAATATATATTTTTTCTGTGTTTGTGAATTGTGTGCGCAGTAGCTGCACGTGCATCAACAAAGTAGCGTCAAGCGTGCGCCTGTGTCATAAGTAAAGGACCGGCTGGCTCATCTGTTAAAGGGTGCTGTAACCCACAAAGTGCACTCCAAAAATTTTATTTTTTTATGTGTTCGTGAATTGTGTGCACAGTAGCCACACGTAGCCGCGCGTGCATTAACAAAGTACCGCCAAGCATGCGCCTGTGTCATAAGTAAAGGGCTGGCTGGCTCATTCATTAAAGGGTGCTGTAACCCCCAAAGTGCACTCCAAAAAATATTTTTATTTCCTGTGTTTGTGAATTGTGTGCACTGTACATGCATCTGTCTGTTAAAGGGTGGTGTAACCCCCAAAGTGCACTCCAACAAAACTAAAACATTTTCTTCTGTGTTTGTGAATTGTGTGCACTGTACATGTATCCTCAAAGCAGCAGCGCCAAGCGAGCGTCTGTCTGTTAAAGGGTGGTGTAACCCCCAAAGTGCAATCCAACAAAAACAAAACATTTTCTTCTGTGTTTGTGAATTGTCTGCACTGTACGTGCATTCTCAAAGCAGCAGCGCCAAGCATGCATCTGTCTGTTAAAGGGTGGTGTAACCCCCAAAGTGCACTCCAACAAAAATAAAACATTTTCTTCTGTGTTTGTGAATTGTCTGCACTGTACGTGCATCCTCAAAGCAGCAGCGCCAAGCATGCGTCTGTCTGGTAAAGAGTGGGGTAACCCCCAAAGTGCACTCCAACAAAAATAAAACATTTTCTTCTGTGTTTGTGAATTGTCTGCACTGTACATGCATCCTCAAAGAAGCAGTGCCAAGTGTGTGTCTGTCTGTTTAAGGGTGGTGTAAACCTTAAAGTGCGCTCCACAAAAAATAAAAAATTCTTTTTTTTCTGTCATTGTGAATTGTGTGCACTGTAGCTGCACGTGCATCAACAAAGGAGCAGCGCCAAGTGTGCGCCTGTGTCCCATAAGTAAAGAGCCGGGTAAAGAGTAAGGGTGGTGTAACCCACAAAGTGCACTAGTCTCCAACAAAAATAAAAAATTATTTTCTGTGTTTGTGTGCACCTTAGCCGCACATATATATCAATATAACATAAATGGAGGGCCGAACTTTCTCCGATAAAAATAAAATAGGGAAAGATCAAGAACCACTTCCTCCTAGTGCTGAAGCTGCTGCCACTAGTCATGACATAGACGATAACATGCCATCAACGTTGTCTGGCAAGGCCGATGCCCAATGTCATAGTAGAGGACATATACAATCCCAAATGACAAAGTTCAGGAAAATTACCTTAAAAAAAACATTTAAATCATCTGAGGAGAAACATAAACTTGCCAATATGCGATTTACGACACGGAGTGGCAAAGAACGGCTAAACTCTTTCCCTATGTTCATGACTAGTGGTTCATCTTCACATGACGATGGAAGCCCTCCTCCCACTACAAAAATCAAACGAGTTAAGCTGGCAAAAGAAAATATCACAAATCCCCAAGGAGAGTCCAAGTGTGGTGGCGGTTGCGATGCCTGACCTTCCCAGCACTGGATGGGAAGAGGTGGCTCTTTCCACCATTTGCACGCCCTCTGCAAGTGCTGTAAGGAGCACCCACAGTCCCCTTGCTGATATGCAAATTGAAGATGTCACTGTTGAAGTACAACAGGATGAGGATACTGGTGTAGCTGGCGCTGAGGAGGAAGTTGGCGAGGAGGATTCTGATGGTGATGTGGTTTGTTTAAATCAGGCACCAGGGGAGACAGTTGTTGTCCGTGGGATGAAAAAGCCCATCACGGTCATGCCTGGGCAGAAGACCAAACATTCCACCTCTTTGGTCTGGCAATATTTCTATCCAAATCTGGACAACAACTGTCTTGCCATATGTACCATATGTAAAGGTGAAATAAGTAGGGGTAGTGACGTTAACCACCTAGGAACATCCTCCCATATACGTTACCTGCAGCGCGTTAATAATAAGTTACTGTCAAGTTCAGAAACTTTGGCTAAGACCGTAAGCAGTCCAGGGACACCTATATCCCTTTGTCCTTTTGTATCCAAGCGTCTGCAAACCACACCGTGAACTCCCTCCTCGTCAATTTCCTCCTTAGTCAGGATCGGAAGTAGTCCTGCAAGCCATGTCACTGGCATGATTTACTCTCCTATCCGGGATTCCTCCGGAGGATCCTGCATTGCTACGCCTACTGCTGCCGCTGCTGCTGTTGCTGCTGGTAGTCGTTCATCATCCCAGAGAGGAAGTAGGAACACCACTACTTTTACTAAACAATTGACCCTCCAACAGTCCTTAGCGAGGAGGGTGAAGTACTACAGCAGTCATCCTGAAGCAAAACATATAACTGAGGCCTTGACTGCTATGTTGGTGTTAGCCGTGCGTCTGGTATCCGCCATTAGTGTAGTTGGATTTAGACAATTGATGGAGGTAGTGTGTCCCCAGTTCCAAATCCAATCTAGATTCCACTTCACTATGCAGGCGATACCGAGACTGTACAGAAACGTAAGAAAAAGTGTCCTCAGTGTCCTAAAAAATGCGGACATGTGGACAAGTGGAACAGGGCAGACTAAGGACTATATGACTGTGACAGCCCACTGGGTAGATGTATCACCTTACGCAGCAACAACAGCAGCGTCACCAGTAGCAGCATGTCAGAAATGCCAGCTCGTTCCAAGGCAGGCTATGCTGTGTATCACCAGTTTCAGTAAGAGGCACACCACTGACAACCTCTTAGAGAAACTGAGGGAAATCATCGCCAAGTGGCTTACCCCACTTAGACTCTCCTGGGGATTTGTGATATCTGACAACGCCACCAAAATTGTGCGGGCATTACATCTGGGCAAATTCCAGCACGTCCCATGTTTTGCTCACACAATAAACTTGGTGGTGCAGAATTTTCTGAAAAGTGACAGGGGCGTGCAGGAGACGCTTTTGGTGGCCTTAAAAATTTCTGCCCACTTTCGCCATTCAGCAACTGCGTGCCGAAGACTGGAGCACCAGCAAACACTCTTGAACCTGCCCCACCATCACCTGAAGCAAGAGGTTGTGACGCGGTGGAACTCAACCCTCTATATGCTTCAGAGGATGGAGGAGCAGCAAAAGGCCATTCAAGCCTATACATCCACCTATGACATAGGCAAAGGAGGGGATATGCACCTGACTCAAGCACAGTTGAGAATGATTTCACTGTTGTGCAAGGTTCTCCAGCCTTTCGAATTTGCCACACGTGAAGTCAGTTCAGACACTGCCAGCGTCATTCCCCTCATCAGGCTTTTGCAGAAGCAGCTGGAGAAAGTGACAGAAGAGCTAAGATGGAGCGATTCCGCTTGGCATGTGGGACTTGTGGATGAAGCCCTTCATTCGCTTTGCCAGGATTCCAGGGTGGTCAATCTGTTGAAATCAGACCACTACATTTTGGCCACCGTGCTCGATCCTAGGTTTAAAGCCTATGTGGTGTCTCTCTTTCCGGCTGACACAAGCCTGCAGAGGTGCAAAGACCTGCTGGGAAAACACTGTCAGCTGAAGCGGAACGTGACACGTCAACAGCTCCTTCATTCATTTTCTCCAGCAACTGGTGCTGCCAGGAAACAACTTATCCTAAGCAACCCACTGGCAGTGATGCAGGGCAGGCAGAATCAAGTTTGGACATATGGTCTGGACTAAAGGACCTGGCAACAATTTCTGACATGTCTACTGTCACTGCATATGTTACTGTCACCATTGACAGAATGGTGGAGGATTACATTGGTGACAGCATCCAAGTAGGCATGTCAGACAGTCCGTACCTGTACTGGCAGGAAAAAGAGGCAATTTGGAGGCCCCTGTACAAACTGGCTCTATTT
Organism: Taudactylus pleione; assembly: GCA_031769625.1. Lineage (NCBI taxonomy): Eukaryota > Metazoa > Chordata > Amphibia > Anura > Myobatrachidae > Taudactylus > Taudactylus pleione. The sequence continues at coordinate 1,180,437 of JAUIMM010000390.1, forward strand.
TACCTGAGTTGCCCCCCCTCCAGTGTGTACTCCGAAAGAGTGTTTAGTGCTGCCGGGAAACTTGTCAGCGAAAGGCGTAGGAGGTTGCGTACACAAAATGTGGAGAAGATGAGGTTCATAAAAATGAATTATCAACTCTTCCAGGGAGACCAGCCTCCAGAACGTACAGAGGGACCAGTGGTGGTGGATTCCAGCGGGGACGAATTGATACTTTGTGAGGATGAGGATGTACACAACACTGAAGAGGGTGAGGAACCGGTGGATGAGCAGGATGAGGACGACATCTTGCCTCCGTAGAGCCAGTTTGTGCAGGGACAGATTAATTGCCAGTTTGTTTTGTGGGGGCCCAAACGAACCAATCATTTCAGCCACAGTCGTGTGGCAGACCCTGACACTGAAATGATTTTTATGTTAACGTGTGCATGTCCTGTTTATACAACATAAGGGTGGGTGGGAGGGCCCAAGGACAATTCCATATTGCACCTCTTTTTTTTTCTTTGCATTATGTACTGTTTGGGGCCTAGTTTTTCAAGCTGCCATCCTGTCTGCCGCTGCAGTGTTACTCCTAGATGGGCCACATGCTTGTGCCACCCACTCGTGTCGCTTAGCATAGTCATCCAGCTACCTCGGTGCAACCTTTTGGACTAAAAACAATTTTGTTAAGTGTGAGGTGTTCAGAATAGACTGGAAATGAGTGGAAATTAATGTTATTAAGGTTAATAATAGCATAGGAGCAGAAAAACCCACAAATTCTGTGATTTTAGCTGTTTTTATGCTTTTTTTCAAAAAAATACAGAACCAAAACACAAAACCCAGAACCCAAAACACGGAAGGGTGGTTTTGGCAAAACCAATCCAGATCCAAAACACGAAGAAAGATTCAGATCCAAAACCAAAACACTAAAAGTGGCCGGTGCACACCCCTAATATATAGTGAGCTGCAAGGGAGGTAGTAGGGGGGAGAAGTGAAATGAGAAAAAAGGGGAGCAGTAGAAAACAGAGAAGAGGGGTGTGAGGGAGAAAAAGTAAGAAGAAAGTAGGGCTGCTAACAGTTTATTATAACTACAATAATTCTTAATAATTATTATTGATACTCGTTTACTGTTTTTTCACTTTACATATTTCACAAGCTCAACTACCCACCTAGTTGCCTGCCTCATGAACTCTTCTGTCTACCAGCATGCCTCCATGCTTGTTTTCCTGCCCCCATCCATTCCTTTCCTGCCTACCAGCATGCCTCCTTACCCATCTCCCTGCCCCCATCCAGTCCTCTCCCGCTTACCCGCAAACCTCCTCACTGGCTCCTTGCCTGACTCAGTCCTCTCCTGCCTATCTGCCCTCACACCTCACCTGGCTCAACTCCTCTCCCATCTATCCACTTGCCTCCTCACCTGCCTATAGTCCTCACCCACCTCCTGTCATCACCCACCTACTCACCGCATCCTCATCTGCCTCCAGTCCTTGCCCACCTCTCCGCCCGTGACTGTCATTACTTTTGGACAAGTGCCCTCTGCAGCTGCTGCTGGCAGTGGACTGCATAAACATACATCCCCTCCCTGCCTTTATTTTATCAATGACATGTCCTGACAGCCGGAGAACAATTGTTAGGTTGGCCTACGACCACTTTGGCAAAATTCAGTAGAGGGAGGGGGGCACATATTAATAGCATACTCCGGGCACCATGGTTTCAAGCTACACCTTTGCTTACATCTACAACTGGAGGAAGGGAAAGGGCAGGCAAGAATAGACTGAAAGACTGCTGCATTTGGAGAGGATACACCTATTTGCGCTGCAGGATTTGGAAGTTATACACCATTTTTTTATTGTTATTCATTATGTCAGGTTTTTTTGTTACCCTAGCTAATGTAGCCAGGACTATATTACTGCATCCATTCTGCCAACCCCGGTATTATCATCACACTACGGGATTGTTTTCCAGTCATCAGGAACATCCCTTGCGAGCAGTGTGTTCCAACGCTATACAGCGGTCTTCCACTCCACGTGTGAAGACACTTACATCGGCAAATGCCAGATATTAAGAATCCCCTCACTTGACGTTTCAGGAGAGGCCTCTCCCAGATCCATGCTGTTCCAACATTAATACAGTACCAATACTGTGTCATAATACGGAGGCTGTGTTAAGTCACAGACTGGTGGTCTTCAATATATATCCCCAGTTGTGATTTATTCTGCAGACTATTTTCATTATGCATTGGATGCTTTTATCTACAATTGGATAACCACCTGTTTGTCTATTTCTATTGATTCCAAGGATACATTTAATAGAGCGCAACAAATATTTGTGCTCTTTGTGAGACATTGAACTTGATATTTTGTTTTTTCAGATAACAAGTGTTTTTTTGGTACTATCCTTCTGGCCACAGTACTTTTTAAATTGATTTTCTCTCTTTGGGATATCCCTTTCTTATTTGTTATTTCCTAATTTGTTCTATTTAGCATGCATACTTATTTCTATTTTTATATGTTTATACCATTTATATGCACTTGATTTTAGTAATTTCTAATTGAGATATTAAATATCCCAACAGTGCCTTTTAGCGCTCCCAGTTCTTTCTGTATTTTTGCACTAGTCTTTACAGGGGTCAGCCACCCTTTCTTGGTGAGCTGCTTTTAGCTTTATGTCATCAGAACATTATTGAAGCACCCACCCTCTTTCCTCTTTAAGAATAAACTGAGTTCTGATCAAGTTGTTATTATTCAACTGATCCTAATTCAGACGCAAAATGTCTGTAGTTGTGAGTAGTCACGGAAGTCATATTTACTACCTTACACTCAGAGCCGTAACAAGGGCTCTGTGCACCCTGTGCCACCCCTGCCCCCTTTGAGCATGATGTCATGATGTTGTGCCTAGGGGGCAGGGCTGCTGGCATACGGAACTTGATGATGCTCAGGCAGCTGTAATTCTAACAGGGTGTCTGCATGTAGCATCCAATGGACGTTGCGCACCCCTAGCTACGGCGCTGCTTATGCTAATGTGAGAATCTTGTCAGCTAATCCAGGGGTCTGTGCGTCTACAAGCAGGAAACCAGCCCACCATTTTCATTTGTATCGAAACTTGCAGCAGCCCCATGCTAAGGTGCAGCAGATCCATCAGGAACAGGCTTGACTTCCCTGTATGCAAAACTCTCTGAAAATAAAGTGCTGTTCCATGCGGTCACATTGTCTCAGCCCAGTTCCCAACCAAAACCAGCGAATAGACAGATCCAGCCATTTTCTGTCCAATAGCATGGATATATGCAAAATGTGCCAGATCCATCTGACTCAGAAACAGAACCGCAGTGCCAGAGGTTACAGTCTAGGGGTCATGGATTTTGTAGGGCAACTGGTGAGGTTCTGCAATATAATATATTGATAAAGGTTCCATGCCTAAAACCCCCCTACCATCTGTGCGCTTGAATGAAATGATCTGTACACCATTCTAGCACTTAGAATAAAGTACCACTCTCCGCTCTCCCTTATACTTTTTCTTCAACTTTCATTGCTTCACTCACATACTGTAGCTGTCCTAGAGCATGTTGTCACTGCCTGAGTTCTGCATGGGACTTGACATTATACTGTGAGAGTGTATCAGCAGAGTCAGATAGCAGGAGGGTGTAGGACATTGCTAAGATAGTGAAGCCCATTTACCTGCAGCTCAGAACAAGAGATGTGGCTGTAAATGTCAGCAGATGCTCACACTGGCATCCAGACACACATGACAGGACAGTCTGTCATGCCAGCAAAATTTGTGATATAAAACATACAGCAATCTTAACAGCACAAGGCATAAATAAAATGCATAGTAAAAGAATACTTATGGGTCCATTCATCATCACTAAATGGCCCGTTACACATGCGTAATTGCTAGTTTCCACATATTTAAGGTAACACACCACTCATCGACAGAGGTTCGATAGTAAGCAAAGTGTGTCAATTTGGCATTTACCCAGGAAGACAAAATTGGATGGCAGTGAATGTAAATCTGAGATACCTAAAACGGACGACCTTCTTTAAAACTGAAATTTAACATATTTGGCAATTCCATGTTAGAGTCATTCTGCGATACTGACTGGCAGATGGATCAAGATAACTACCATTCCTATACAGGATATCTGTTCTTGTTTTCAAGTGCAGCAGTAGACTAGGCAAGTAGAAGAAAGTAGTCTACAGTGGCATTATCTTTCACCAAAGCAGAGTACGTGCCTTTGACTGAGTCAGCTAAGGAGGCCTTACACCTAAAAAAGAATGTGCACAAATTGGATATTGTATATTAGGAAGATACCATCAGCATAGAGTATGATAATATGGGTGCAATCGACTTGTCTCATAGCACCAAATATCACAGGAGGTCTAAGCATATCAAAATTAGACACCAATTAATTTGAGAGATTGTAGAGAGAAGATTTGTTGACGTGGTTCATATCACCAGTAAAGACAATCCTGCAGATGTGCTTATGAAGGGTGTTACTCTACCTCACACTCACTTACTACATTCCTAGGGAAATGTGGACTTGGAATTATGTAATATATCTTTTTATGTGTTTAACCCTGTTTCCCTTTCAGGTTGCTACAGAAAAGCTACAATTTTAAGTTTTTTTAACAGCAAAGTAGGGTCTTGATACTGCTACTAAGCAGATTCCATGCTTGGGGGTAAATTTACTAAGCATTGAGTCTGAACAAGTTTGTTTTTTTCCAACTCGATTAGCATCACTGAAACTCGGGTGATTTGTGGCTCCTGAAACTCACAAATTTACAAAGAAGTGAGATTAGCTGAGAGTGAGGTGAAGTGATGGTGAAGCAGATCAAGATTTCTACCCCGAGTAGCAAGTTTTGAAGGAGATTACTCATCCGTGATTGCAGTGTCTTCTCTCTAAATCTCCCAAACAAGCAGCCTGCACATATTAGTGAGATATGTGAAGGCTGCTTGTGTTATACCTGTAAATAAAAGAGTTAAATGTTTTTAAAAAAATTATGTAGGGACCCCCCAAAATAAAGCATAACCTGCCCCAGGCTGCTCAGCCAGTCCTGGTTCCTAAAATTATGGGGAAAAAAACATCTAGGGTTCCCCCATATTTTAGGAACCATTTCCTGGCTGCAGGGCCAGTCCTGGTTTTAAATATAGGGGAAAGAAAAATGCATAGGAGTCCCCCTATATTTAAAACCAGCACTGGACCCAAACTGCCCGGGCTGTAATGCCACAGCAAGGAGACCCTATCACTGGGTCTCCCCAGGCAAACCATTAACACCCCAAGCCGGTCACCCCAAGCCAGGGATCTCAGCGGAGGTGGGGACCCCCCCAAGAAAGGATCTCCCCTCACCCGAAACCCCAGGCTTAGTCTGAAGCCCGGTGCTCTCTCCCGCACTCCGGGGCTGTGGGTACGGGGGTAATTATGGTGAAAATAGTTCAAAGCTATTGTATTTTACAGTGGAACTACAGGTGCCAGCATGCCTACCCTTTTGCACTTGTGGAACTACAAGTGCCAGCAAGTGGCCAGCACCCATACCCCCATTGTAAAATAAATAGTTAAATAACCATAGTACACACACACCATATACAGTATAACTTTAATACATACACCTATCCCACACACACATACTTACCTGCTGCAGATGTTCACGTCCACTTGTCCCATAGAATCCACGCCGGGTGTACCTGAAAAAAAGATCTTACACTTACCTCTGTCCTTGCGCTGCTCTCCATAGCATCCTCGTACTTGGCCAAAAAAACAAACTGACTGACCCGATCCATGTGGACAGGTATTGGTATGTGTGTTGACACAATTACCAATACATCGCAAATGACAGGTGCCGGGCCACTTTGCGAAATCCCATGGCCCGCCAGCCAATCAAAGGCTTTTCCAACTCTAAATTCTGCATTTAGAGTTGGAAAAGGGGTATTACATGGACCAGATAAGCAGTTGTTTTATCCAATACACAAATCAGTTATCTGGCATTTGTAGATGTACTGTAACTGACAGCTTTGCATTGAGTTATCAGCAGAGCACACTAGTTACCAGTTTGGAGATCATGTCATTGACTAAACAAAATAGTATATATTTTGTATATTAGTTACTCATTTAGAGTTACTATAATATAATCCATGCCACCAGAATAGGGTCTGGATTAAAAAGTCACAATATTGTAGCATTTTGCTTTGTTCACTATCCAGCAGAATGGGTGTTTGCATTGTGTACTTGTCACTACAACAACAATGGTCTATATCTTGCTTTCTAGTCTTCAGATTACAGATTCAATTCCCATAATGGGCATGAGATAAACAACGGAGGTACCTTTATGGGACAGCTGGATTTTTAAACCCCTAGGACATGTTTAATTTAAATGTAAGGGTTAAAGATTATTTACTGTTTTGTTGTTAGGTTGTGTTGAGCCTATTAGGGGATGAAGAGTGTTATTTAGGGAGTGGTTTGGGGAATTTTCTGTGAGGGTAATCTGGTAACCTGCCTCTTTTTTGCTCACCCCACCATCCCACCCCTACCCTTTTGTGTTTTATAGTTGTTGGCTTTTTTTTGGCAGGAAAGAACGGCAGTACAGTGGCTGTCATTCTGCATTTAGAGTTGGCTACCCTTTAATACATAGGGTAGGTTGATTTCACCATACTGGGAAAAGTGGCACCGTATCGACCTTATTTGTATTAGTACGGGTGTCAGATACCTCCTTTTGGCCATGGTTAAAGGGATGTTGGCCCTTGCAAGTCATGGTTGTCATCTTGCATCAAGTCAAGTGGTCATTGAATTGCTCCCTGTTCTTTCTTCCACCACCATACTGAATTTGCTATTAATAAAGCTGACAACAATTTTTTTGTGTTGTGTCTTCACTAATGGTTTTCATATTGTATGAATTTAAGGTTGTGATATTAAAGGGGTATATTCATAAATGTATCTGACATCTGCTTTGCATAATATATGAGCTCAGTCTTGTATACCACCCACCAGAGAGGACAATTTTGCAGTCACCTTAATGAGGGATGCAGCAGATGGAGGCTCTGCTTATCAAGCTGTGGGGGTCCCATGCTTTCTAATGACCACTCTGACCCTCTGTGCATACCATATACATTCTACATAAACTAGGATAGGCACAAATCAATTACAGTATTTAGCTTGTATATGTAATAAAGTTTACCCTTATATAAACCACATGCACTTAAAGGCAATTGTTCCCCTTGTATTGTTAGGATTTAGTTATTAACACTGACCAAAGGAAAATAGATTATATCTTTCTTTCTCACTCTACAGTATGTGTGAGCATATGTTAATTCAAATATGGCAGTCATGTAAATTGTTCTTTTGACACCATGTAAATATTTATATTGTCATGGGGAATGTAAAGAAAACTAGCAAATACAGTAGTCAGTTAAGATTAATTTTAAGTAACATAAACATGCTTTTTCATTGATACCACAAGGATTTCATAGCACTAGCCATTTACAGTATATTAATAGGTGATTATTATTCATTTCACACTCCTTTCACACAATACCTGTATATTGCCCTTCACAATTGAAAGAAACAACATACAGTAAAATTCAAGCAACCTGGCATAACTTGTGTATGCTTACTTTCTCTCTCTCTCTCTCTCTCTCTCTCTCTCTCTCACACACTCTCTCTCTCTCTCTCTTTGGGGTCAATCCTATTAGGTGCGAATTGCGAGTAGCGAGTTTGTTTCTTGAAACTCGCACACTTCGCAGCGAAGTGAGCTCCCGAGAATTCTCCAATCCAATTTAAAATGCCTATTCGCACTACTCGCAGCAGAAGGGTGCGAATTGACTGCCAAATGAGATGTGCGAGAAATGAATTAAAACGTGGGGAGGCCATCCTGGACCCCCCAATATGGATAATTTTGTTAGCAGGAATGCAAGAAAATTATAAAAAAATATAAAAACAATTATTTTTCAATGAAAAAATTATTGTAATTAAATTTGGGATGCCAAAACTAACAAAAAAGTTTTCGGGTAATTTGAGGACATTTTTTATTTTTTACACCAAAAAATTACATGTAATTATTGTACTAATTAAGCTAATTGTAAACTTCCAAATGCCTAATTAGTCATTAGGGGGGGTGTCCAAGGGGTTCAGCACAATATCCCAACATTTTAATCTTAATATAAAGATTTTCCTTTCCATCTCTCACCCTCAGGAAGGTGCTAGTGGAAAGTTGCGAATTCAGTCTGACTGATTCAGTGCGAGTTGCTAATTGTTTTGCAAATTAATTCGCTACGTGAATTCAAATTGAAAATAGCAACTCGCACTTCGCAATTCGCACCTAATAGCATTGACCGCAAAGTCTCTCAGTAAGGACATGTTTTTGCAACATACATCCCATGCTGATCATTAAATAGATGTATATGTTAAACCTTATATTAGATGAGGTATGTCATGCGTGCAAATACTTAGAACAAGTAATAATATTAATAATAATAGCTATTCATTTCATTAAATATATATTTAGGGGAAAGTATGGTGGCAAAGAAAAACACACAAAATACAATAGTACATATAGTTCTTCCACTTTCTGGGTGGAACGGCCAGATTCAGCACATTCCGCAATGTACAATAATAACCAACAATGTAGATGGATACCAGTCAAGGTAAAAAACATAACTATAACACAGCTCGAACACATCAAAAGCGTATTTGCTTGACCTTCTTACTTGACAACCTTCCCATTTAGGAGATGATGCTGCCCCTGTCAGAGTGGTTAGCCAACTAACCTGTCAACGTTGGGAATACACCCAAAATAAATGATTGAAACAGGACTGGTGAGCTGTCATTCCTTCCCTTCGCAAAATAGCCAACAATCAATCACCAACCGGCAAAAGCTATAAGGTAAGGAGGGTGGGGAGACTGGAACAAAGAGGCTTCCCAAAGCCGTCACATAAAGTCTAACATGGATACACCCATGCCACACCATAGGCAGACTAAGTCAAGTGATCAGCCCTCATGACAGCCATCCTCATCAAGGTTTAAACTACCTGATTCTTATAGCAAACATTCATTTTATCATCTGTATGGAGGTGGATCACTTACAGGTTCTCAACCAATAATGCAAAATACGCAGTGATGAGGATGACTATTAGTGAATGCTTTTGATTGGCTTTATGCATCTGAATCCCATCCATTTATACTACAGGGTGTTCAAAAAGTTACCCAACTATATAAGGAAATGCATGTAATTTTTTTTTCTTTTCCAGGTGGTGAAGCACATTGAAAACCGTAACTGGGACCAATGGGGTACATGTTGCAGCAGCATATATTCATTGTCAAGCAGTACAACTACCCTGATGCAGGAGACTTTCACGGAAACGTACAGAAAAGTTGCACCAAACAAATCCTCTATCAAGCAGCTCTATGACAAGTTTCAGGAGAAAGGGAATGTCATGGATGCAGTGAGAAGCGGTCAACCGAATGTGTTAATGTTAACAGAGGAAAAGTTGACCGAAGTGTGAGCTGCATATGTTGTGAGTCCACGGAGGTCTCTGCAACACCTTTCAAGTAAGTCAGGGCCCTCAACTTTTTCTTGTAAGGGTACCTGAAGGATGCTGCCTATGCAACTCACCCACACAGTGGGCTCGATTCAGATGTTCTCGCTAGATGCTTTTGCACGTTGTGAAAGTATGCAAATCTGCAATCGCACGCAATCGCACACCCACTATTTCTTGGCATGCGATTGCGGTGTGTATGCAACCATCGGTAACATTGAGTACCATCGGAAACGATCGCAACACTTGTGGCTGACCATACCCTACCGCAAACACTGCGAGTGCTTGATTGTGACGCTGTGTCTTAATTATACACACCTCTGAAATGGCATTAAGATGCTCTGGCACTCCTGCGTTCACACCACCACTCCCCCTGTTTTCATTGACCAACCTCTGTTACCACCCACAAATGGCATATCCTGTCACTCATTCTAGCAAGCTGTCTATGCGCAGCAAGTGAACGCAAACATCGGCTGGGTGCGTACAAATGCAGCCTAGCAAAAAGGTCTGAATCGGGCCCAGTATTCCAAAATTTTAAGCGAACATTCAGAACTGTGTCGATGCAATTTCACAGGAAACATTACAAAGGGTGTTCAAGAACATGACTAACCCTGTCCATTTGTATGAAGCACAGAACAGTAACCACATCTAGCACTGTGAAAAAAATGTTTCCCATATGGCTGCGTAACTTTTTGAACACCCTGTAATATTACAATAATGTTGATTCAGCTACTCACATTATTACAGTGATATTAGCAATTGGTACACAGTAATAAAATATTATTTTTATTTCATCTTTTAACCACTTAACCAGGGAATACTTTTTACAAAACATCATCAGAAATTGGTAAATTGTTTTTGTCTTTTAATTAATTCAAGAACATTTATTTAACTTCTTAAACTATTTTAGAAACTTTATAGTTATTCTTGACTTTTCCCTCTCCTCAATCCACACAGTACCTTTCGCAGTCCTGCCATTTTTATCTCAGAAATATCTCTAGGATCAGACACTTTCTCAACCTGGAGACAACTAAACCATCATCCACTCATTGGTCATCTACTGACTACACTACTGTAACCTGCTCTTATCTAGCATCCCTAACTTCCGCTCCAATCTGTCCTCATGGCTGCTGCCCTGCTCATCTTCCTCTCCAAATGCACTACATCTGCCTCCCCTCTCCTGCAAGCCCTACACTGACTTCCCTTTCCCTTCAGAACCCAATTCAAACTCCTCACAATCACTTACAAGCCCTTCCCCAATCCTTTCCAATTTACATCTTTCCCTTTACACTCCTGCCCACGCACTTCGCTTCACAAATGAATGATGCCTCTCCACTCCATCCAACTAATTACTTCTTCCAGCTCTCGCCTCTAGACTTTGCCTTTGTTGCTCCTTTCCTCTGGAACTCTTTCCCTCTCTCTATCAGGCTCTCCACCTCTTTACAAAACTTCAAATGGGTTCTCAATACCCACTTCTTTATCAAAACCTCTCAGCTCTCATCCTAACCCACTGCCCTATGCTCTTTGCTCACTGTCTGTCCCATCTGTGCGGCTTGTGTCTGTCTGCCTCTCTCCTGTAGACTATAAGCTCTCACTAGCAGGACCCTCTTCCCTCATGTGCTTTGCCTTCCCTCACTTATACCATCATCTCCTCCCCACTGCCTACATTGGCACCTATCCCTTGGGTATTATGACCCACTGATGCAGCAATGTTTATAAACCATGACCTGCAATGTTCTATTCTGTAATGGATTTTGGCCCTCATTCAGACCCGGTCGCAAGCGCTGAGCGATTGCAACCAGGTCACACTGCGCGTGTGCAGGCCCCGAAGCGAGAGAGAAATTCACTCGCTCCGGAGCTCACTACAAAAGGGGCGGCTGTCGATGTTGATTGACAGCATGCCCTGTTTTGTAGGCATGGCGGAGGGGGTGGTTTCACAAATGGAGCAGTGATGTCAGTGGGGAGCTTCCTGCTCAATCAGAGCAAGATGCTCCCTAGGGCTTGCGGTTGCCGAGACCCAACCTTAGGGTCTCGTCACAAGCCCCGGTTGTCGCGATGGTCTTGACCATCGTGACCATCAACCTGGTCAGTTGCTCAAGCTGTGGGTGGTAACCCACAGCTTAGCTAGCGACCAGGAGGCCAAACTAGAAAATTCAAGCCCCAGGGAGCTTCCTGCTCTGATCGAGCAGGAAGCTCCCCACTGACATCACTGCTGATGTCAGTGCGGCCGCCCAAAAAATGGCAGGCATTCCTTAAGGAACACCTCCATTTGTGAAACCATCCCTCCGCCACGCCTACAAAATTGGGCGAGCTGTCGATCACCATCAACAGCCGACCCTTTTGTAGTGAGCTCCAGAGTGAGAGAATTTCTCTCTCGCTCCGGGGCTTTTTCACGTGCAGTGCGGCCGCTGAGTATGCGCAGGACCTAAAAATCAACCCGGTTGCGAGTGCTCAGCGCTTGCGACCGAGTCTGAATGAGGTCCTTTGTTCTTGTTTTCTTCATACTCTTTCTATCTATGTACTTGTAAGGCACTGCAAATCCTTTGTGGTGCCATATAGAGGATAATAATAATCCCAATATATCATTTTCCTCCCTCCCTAGTGATGATGCACCTATAGCTTGATCACCCTCACCAATACTATATATTTCCATCACCCTGGTAGCCTTTGATCCCTCTCATGTAGCATTATCTTTCCAACCTTGATCAGTCCCCTTTGGGCAGGAAGCAACAGGATGAGCTATGCAGCACTTGGCGGGACATCAGCCCACTCTGGGTTTAGTGATCTGTGATGTAGGGTGCAGAGAGGGGAACTTCAATTCCTCTGTAAGCACAAAAAAAGATATGTGAGGTTAGCAGTCACACAGTCATCACAGCCAGGGTCCTTACAAGAAGAGATAATCATTTAATTTGAATCAAGTGAGACTGATGAAAATGCTAAGTTGGAGCATGGGATGTGACCACATCAAGGAAAGTCCACCTACCTGTGATTGCATCCCATGCAACAATGCTAGGCAAATGATTAAAGGGAAAGGCATCTGAAATGTGAAATGTGTATATATTTGACTTTAATAATAAGTTTACATGGTGAATGTGATTTTAAGTATTAATAATAACACTGTCTGGTCATGTACTGTATTGTGTATTTTAGTATTTACTATTATCACTGTGAAACCACACCTGCTGGCATAAACCAGGCACATATAGTATGTTTCTATGAACTACAGGAGTAAAAGAAGTGCATATCTTACTCTTGCCATAGCTTGTCTATTCAGCTAGTTAACCTTAATAATGTAGAGAGTTGAAGAGAACCTATAGGAACCCAGCTTTACTTTTCCCTAAATATAATCTGACCTTCCAGAATCTCCTAATAATATGTTAAGAAAACATAATTAAATACTGGACCAATTTGTTCTGTCCATGACCAAGAGAAACCAAGAGAAAAACTGTCCATGAATGACTGACCAACTGTCCTTGACCAAGAGACCAACTGCTGTATATGATTTACTGTCCGACTGTCCATAAACAAGTGACAGACTGTCCATGACCGAGAGACTGTTGTTATCAGTGTACCCAATTAGGTTCTGAACCATTGTTATTGGTGTACCCAATGTTCTAACCTTTAAACCCCTTTCTTAACTATTGGGCAGCAAGGCCACTTACCAATTTTCTCTTCAGTGGTTGTACATAAAATACCCAGTCCTTATTTACTTGTTGATTGGTCCTTATCCAGTTACTTTGGTCTCTTTATCTCTTGCAAACACATGACCCTTCATAAACTCCTGTCTTAGCTTCCTGTCTCTTGCAGGATAGACCACAGCTCCTTCACTGAACTGTATCCTGAGTTTACTCCAGTTCACTTATGTTTGCTGGAATTCAGTCTTATTTATGAAAAACCTCTTGTCTGTCTCCAACTGGGTCTGTCTCAGCTTTACTGCTCATGCTGGGCATCACCTAAAACTCAATGCTTTACTGAGTCCCCTACTGAGGTTTGCATATGTTTTCCACCTTACAAAATGAAAAAAATTGGCAGATCTCTATTATAAAATCTAATGCAGAAAAATATAAAATCAATAGCATGTATTTAAAAACATTAAAATCATCTATGTGTACTGTAAATTGTGGCAGCACATATTCAAGTATAGGAGCTACTGTGGCATGTCTTGTTTGCCTAAGAGCTATCTTTATGTATTGCAGGATGTAAGGAGTCTGAGATATATTTTCTAATAGTGGTGAGAAAATATTTCCTAGTCTGCTTCCTGCTGCTGAATTAAGATAATTATCAAAGGGAATTTTGTTGGTATCATTGTTCAGTTCCATACCACTGAACTATCACTAATTGGGCTTTCTCCTAAGGATGCAAATCACTGGGATTTTCTGTTCCTGCACTGATTTATTCAACATATGTCCTTCTTTGCTCCCTACATTTTGAATATATTTTAATGATAGTAGCTTCCCAATATATAGCTAATTTTATTATTTCTAAATATTGCTAGTAATTTTCCGTTAAAATTATTAACCACTTAACTGGTGAGGTTCCATGGGATGCAACCGCAGTCAGTTGAGCACCAGTGTTTGTCTAGTGTGTGAAAACAATTACCAGTGTTTGTGATTTTAAAAAAAATGGTATAGAGTGTTTTTCTTCTAGTGTAAGCAACGGTGTGTGGCGGTATACCCCTATCATCTGGACCCCAAAATATTTCTCACAAAGGAGACCTGTTACTCCTAATGCATGAAAACAATTGCCAGTGTTTGTGTAAAAACAGAATTTATTGAATAAAATTTGCATAGTGTTTTTGCTTCCATTGTAAGTGACAGTGTATGTACGGTTGTATCCCCCCATCATCTGCACCCAAATCAATTCTGGTAAAGGTAACAGTTTCCTTTACCTGTCTCATTGTTGTATGTTGACTTTGCGTGGTGGCATTTAAGTTGAACAGCAGTAGCTTTACTCCTGTCCTGGTGCCAAAAGTAAAAACATTCATGGATCAGTCTATTGATGAGCAGGAGCAGCAACCAGTCATAGTACTTCAACATCTACTACAGATGGTCAAGGAGAAAGAAGGTTTAAAAAGGGCTCCTGACATCAAAACACGATTTCACAATATTAATAAAAAAATCACCTCTAACAATAAAGGTAAAATTTACTGACAAAAAAATGGAAAATTGACAACATACACCACACACAGTGCAAGGAAAGGTTTATACCATGGCTTTGTGAGTCATGGTGCTGCTACTGCTGTTTCTTGCCCTAGAATGCCTATTGTGGAAGCTGGGGCCAAACACAGTCAGACTTGTTCTGTAAACTTGCATGCACACTTTCTCACACTGGGTCTAGAGGTGTCACCTTTAAAACAGGCAATTCAGGGCACAAATATGACACTAAGGCTGAAAAACAAACTGTGTGTTCACAAACTTCACAGATCTCTGAAGCGAGTCTAAAGGTGTCCATGACTGCTATATGTAAGTCAGACAATTCTCAAACTGTAATTGTAGAGAAGCCTCCTTCCACTATTTCTGCATTCTCTGCAAATATGAGGATGAATAGAAGTAAATATATTGATGGTGACATAGAAATTGAAGATGGTACTGTGGAAGTGCAACAGGATGAGGGGATATTTGTGTATCTTATGCTACTGAGGATGATGATGTTGAATGTGTTGGACAAGAAAAGGTTGATAAAATTTAAAAGGAAGATGTTGTTAGTGTCAAAGTTAGTCAGCCACCAGTGACAGCAGGTCTTGCAGCAGTCCATAATACAGTAAGAAGAAGGATATTTTCATGTCTGAGCAAAAGAACAAAAAAGCCACCTCTTTTGTGTGGAATTATTTTTACCCAAATCTTGACATTTGTCAAGCTGTCACAAATCTAGGTCTTAGCATTTCTGACAAGCTACTAATTCAATTGTTGTTGGATTTCCTTGGTTACAAATATCATAATCCGCACATTGACTGGTCGGCATCATACATCTTGTCATGGGGTCCTGTCTATAGACAGCTCTTCCACGTTGTACCACATCTGAAAACAAAGCTTCTGTATTACCTGCTCCTTACAGACAATTCATCAATGTTTTCAATAGACCTTGGGACTGCACCATCAATCCAATTTATAACAATATGTTTAGCAATTTGTGTCCTCTTGTGCCAGCTGTGCCCTGTCCAGGAACTCCAGTTATTCAAGTAATTCATTTTGCATCATGCTAAGCCCCAAGCTAAGTGTCCAGTGGCCACTCGTGAAGGGGGGGTACTGTCACAAATCAGGTTCTTAGCATTTCTGACAAGCTCATACATTCATTACTTTATTGGATGCACCTGAGCAGCTCAGCAGTGCTCACCTGATCCTCTGCTAAAATGGGGATGGATTGTCTCCTGTTTAAACCAGTTCCTATGAGCAACCCATTGCCTGAACAACATGTTTCTTCCCAGGATAGTTCTAGGCTCCATGTTTAAACCTTGTATCATGTGATTATGTTCTCTGTGACTCTATCTGTTATTTAGTGGATTCTCATTATTTACAATCTGCCGCTGTGTTTCATTACCTGTCAGCACCGCAGCTTCCATGCTGCATACAGACCTGTTTTGCATCTGCCGCTGTGTTCCTTTATCTGTCAGCGCCGCAGTTCCCACGTTGCATACAGACGTTCTCAAACCACTTAATCTCAACCAGCAAGTACTGTCTTCTATCCACCACTGCTTTTTGTCACCAGTCAGTGCAGCAGCTACCATGCTGCATACCAAGTTACTACTCCTCAGTGCAGAGCCAGCGAGTACAGCAGTCTTCATTCCATCATACCGCTTGGACAGTGCATGCAAGTTACTCTGTGCTTGGTGGTTGTCCAGGTTATTGGGTTATACTAATGTGCTGACCTTATTTTGGTTTCTCTGTGTGGTGTGATATTGTCTTGGGCTGGCTCAGAGTAGGGTGCTGGTTCTAGGGCTATGGTTCAGTGTGCAGTTTACGGTCTGTACACTGAGGTGTTCAGTTAGCTGTATTACTTATCCTGACTCTCAGATCCTGATTCAGCAAGGAGTGCAGTTGCTAAATCTGTGCAGTCTGCTGATTTTTGCATACTGTGCATGCCTATGCATCACAGTGTACATGCGTGAACCAGCCACTGTGAGCAGGACTGTGGGCCTGATTCAGAGCCGGACGCCTTGACAGAGTGCTCATTCTGAATCAGGGTTGTCCTTCTTGTTTTTCAGAGCGGCCTCCTGGCCGCTCGCATAGCTGTGGGTGACCACCCACAGCTATAGCGAGTGGCCAGGAGGATGGTCGCAATGGTCAAGACCATCGGGCTTGCGATGGACCCTTGTGGCAGGGTCTCATTGCCGCAAGCCCTAGAGTGCTTTCGGCTCTACCGGAGCCGAAAGCACTCCCACTGACATCACTTGTCAGTGGGGCCGGCCCCAGAAAGTAGGCGTTCCCATGGGAAGGCCTCCGTCTGGACAGCCACGCCCCCGGCCTGCCCACCAAAGAGGGCGTGCTGTCACTCAACATCGACAGCACGCCCCCTTTGGTATGAGACCGGGAGCGATGGTTTGCCCGTCGCTATCCAGATCTCACGCATGCGCACGACGGAGCCGCCTCCATCGTGCGCATGTGCACTGGGCCACCATCGACCAGCTTGCGAGCGCATAGTGCTCGTGAGCGGTCTGAATCAGGCCCTGTGATCAAAATGACTATGCAGATACATCGCAGAGTAATTG
Organism: Taudactylus pleione; assembly: GCA_031769625.1. Taxonomy (NCBI): domain Eukaryota; kingdom Metazoa; phylum Chordata; class Amphibia; order Anura; family Myobatrachidae; genus Taudactylus; species Taudactylus pleione. The sequence continues at coordinate 1,197,637 of JAUIMM010000390.1, forward strand.
ACAGAAAGTGGCATTTGTGGGTGGTGACGGGGGGTGGTCGGTGGAACGCAGGCGTACCAGTGCGATTCAATGGTGTTGCATGGGTGTGCATAAATTATCCACTGCTATGCCCTACGCAGCCTGAGGCCTGATAGCGTGCATGAATGTTAGCAATTTCTGAGTAAGGTCAGGGCTTGTGTAAGTGTGCGTGAGGCTGTGATGGTACTCGATTGTACCGATTGTTTTGCAGTCTTGCTAAACATTATGGATGTGTGTAAGGTAAAGTTGCCGTTCTTATGTAGTGCTGAGACTGCATTGCGATCACAATGGATTAGCATACTATTGCAGTAGAACTGCATGCGTTATCGCTATTGCATTTGCAGTTGCCTTCCTTGCTGAATCATGATGAAGTTTCTGAGTTTCTCACTGGTTCCAGTTCCAGGTCTTACATCAGACCAGTACCAGAGATGTAGCTTCCTCAAGTTGTACTTTGACTGCATAAGACCATACATGCCGATGTTTCACTCCCTCCTTCCGGGAGGGAGCTGTCGGGCTTTCTCGGCGGGGGGCAGGTCACTGCTAAAAGGGGGCGTGGCCCGGCGGTGACGTGCATTTTGGGGCAGAGCATGGGTGCGTGTCATTGCGATCGCATCATCGCAGCTCCGGCCCCTCTTTGCAATGCCGATTTTAAAGGCATTGTGAGGCAGGGGGCGGGGCCGCGATGACACGATTCAGCGTAAATCGCGTCACTTGCCCCTCCGCTGCCGGGATTTTTATAGAAAGTGCAGGGGGGGCGGACTAGGGGTGAGCGGGTTCGGATTTCTGAAATCCGAACCCCCCCGAGACCCCCCGATCCGAGTCAGATCCGAGTCAGGCTCGACTTTTCCCGCCTGACTCGGATCTGAAATCGAGGCAAAACGTCATCATCCCGCCTTCCGGGTCTCGCGGGTTTTGGATCCTATATAAGGTACCCGCGTCGGCGCCATTTTCTCACTCGGCTGTGGACAGTGAAGAGGGAGGGTGGGAGTTAGGGCTGGCTGGGCTGTGTAGTGTAGTGTAGTGTAGTGCAGAGTAGTGTTGTGCTGTGCTGTGCTGCGCTGTGCTGCTGTTGTCCACTACTTCAAAGTCCATAGGGGCTGGCTGTGTTGTGCTGTGCTGATGTTGTTAATAGGGGCTGTGTCCACTACTTCAAAGTCCATAGGGGCTGGCTGGACTGTGTTGTGCAGTCAGTTCTCCATAGGGGCTGTGTCCACTCCAAAGTCCTGTGCAGTGTCCCAGTCCTAAAGGGGGTGCTCTGTCCATCAGGGGTGCTCCTCCCAAGTGCTAAAAAATTATATTTTTTCTGTGTTTGTGAATTGTGTGCGCAGTAGCCGCACGTGCATCAACAAAGTAGTGCCAAGCGTGCGCCTGTGTCATAAGTAAAGGGCCGGCTGGCTTGACCGTTAAAGGGTGCTGTAACCCCCAAAGTACACTCCTGTCCAAACCATAAAAAAAATAATTTTCTGTGTTTGTGAATTGTGTGCGCAGTAGCCGCACGTGCATCAACAAAGTAGTGCCAAGCGTGCGTCTGTGTCATAAGTAAAGGGCCGGCTGGCTTGACCGTTAAAGGGTGCTGTAACCCCCAAAGTACACTCCAAACCAAAAAAAAAATATTTTCTGTGTTTGTGAATTGTGTGCGCAGTAGCCGCACGTGTATCAACAAAGTAGTGCCAAGCGTGCGCCTGTGTCATAAGTAAAGGGCCAGCTGGCTTGACCGTTAAAGGGTGCTGTAACCCCCAAAGTACACTCCAGTCCAAACCAAAAAATTAAATATTTTCTGTGTTTGTGAATTGTGTGTGCAGTATCCGCACGTGCATCAACAAAGTAGTGCCAAGCGTGCGCTTGTGTCATAAGTAAAGGGCCGGCTGGCTTGACCGTTAAAGGGTGCTGTAACCCCCAAAGTACACTCCAAACCAAAAAAATATATATTTTCTGTGTTTGTGAATTGTGTGCACAGTAGCCGCACGTGCATCAACAAAGGAGCAGCGCCAAGCGTGCGCCTGTGTCCCATAAGTAAAGAGCCGGCTGGCTCATTTCTTAAAGGCTGGTGTAACCCACAAAGTGCACTACTCTCCAGCAAAAATAAAAAAATATTTTCTGTGTTTAGCCGCACGTATATATCAAATCGATATAACATAAATGGAGGACCAAACTTTCTCCGATAAAAATAAAATAGAGAAAGATCAAGAACCACTTCATCCTAGTGCTGAAGCTGCTGCCACTAGTCATGACATAGACGATAACATGCCATCAACGTCGTCTGCCAAGGCCGATGCCCAATGTCATAATAGAGGGCACATACAATCCCAAATGACAAAGTTCAGGAAAATGACCTTGAAAAAAACATTTAAATCAGCTGAAGAGAAACGTAAACTTGCCAATATGCCATTTACGACACGGAGTGGCAAGGAACGGCTAACGTCGATCCCTAGTATGTTCATGACTAGTGGTTCAGCTTCACATGACGATGGAAGCCCTCCTCCCACTAAAAAAATCAAAAGAGTTAAGCTGGCAAAAGCACAGCGAAGAACTGTGCTTTCTAAGAAGATATCACAAATCCCCAAGTGTGGTGGTGGTTGCGATGCCTGACCTTCCCAGCACCGGACGGGAAGAGTTGGCTCTTTCCACCATTTGCACGCCCCCTGCAAGTGCTGAAAGGAGCACCCACAGTCCACTTGCTGATATGCAAATTGAAGATGTCACTGTTGAAGTACAACAGGATGAGGATACTGGTGTAGCTGGCGCTGAGGAGGAAGTTGGCGAGGAGGATTCTGATGGTGATGTGGTTTGTTTAACTCAGGCTCCGGGGGAGACAGTTGTTGTCCGTGGGATGAAAAAGCCCATCACGGTCATGCCTGGGCAGAAGACTAAACATTCCACCTCTTTGGTCTGGCAATATTTCTATCCAAATCCGGACAACAACTGTCTTGCCATATGTACCTTATGTAAAGGTGGAAAAAGTAGGGGTAGGGACATTAACCACCTAGGAACATCCTCCCTTATATTAATATTGTGCGGGCATTACATCTGGGCAAATTCCAGCATGTCCCATGTTTTGCTCACACAATAAACTTGGGAGTGCAGAATTTTCTGAAAAGCAACAGGGGCGTGCAGGAGACGCTTTGGGTGGCCCAAAAAATTTCTGGCCACTTTCGCCATTCAGCGACTGCGTGCTGAAGACTGGAGCGCCAGAAAACACTCTTGAACCTGTCCCGCCATCACCTGAAGCAAGAGGTTGTGACGCGGTGGAACTCAACCCTCTATATGCTTCAGAGGATGGAGGAGCAGCAAAAGGCCATTCAAGCCTATACATCCACCTATGACATAGGCAAAGGAGGGGGTATGCACCTGACTCAAGCGCAGTGGAGAATGATTTCCATGTTGTGCAAGGTTCTCCAGCCCTTCGAACTTGCCACACGTGAAGTCAGTTCAGACACTGCCAGCTTGAGTCAGGTCATTCCCCTCATCAGGCTTTTGCAGAAGCAGCTGGAGAAAGTGAAGGAGGAGCTAAGACGGTGCGATTACGCTCGGCATGTGGGACTTGTGGATGAAGCCCTTCATTCGCTTTGCCAGGATTCCAGGGTGGTCAATCTGTTGAAATCAGACCACTACATTTTGGCCACCGTGCTCGATCCTAGGTTTAAAGCCTATGTGGTGTCTCTCTTTCCGGCCGACACAAGCCTGCAGAGGTGCAAAGACCTGCTGGTGAACACACTGTCAGCAGAAGCGGAACGTGACACGTCAACAGCTCCTTCTTCATTTTCTCCCGCAACTGGGGCTGCCAGGAAAAAACTTAGGTATCCTAAGCAACCCGCTGGCGGTGATGCAGGGCAGGCAGGACCAAGTTTGGACATCTGGTCCGGACTGAAGGACCTGGCAACAATTTCTGACATGTCTACTGTCACTGCATATGATACTGTCACCATTGACAGAATGGTGGAGGATTACATCGGTGACAGCATCCAAGTAGGCATGTCAGACAGTCCATACCTGTACTGGCAGGAAAAAGAGGCAATTTGGAGGCCCCTGTACAAACTGGCTCTATTTTACCTGAGTTGCCCCCCCTCCAGTGTGTACTCCGAAAGAGTGTTTAGTGCAGCCGGGAACCTTGTCAGCGAAAGGCGTAGTAGGTTGCTTCCACAGAATGTGGAGAAGATGATGTTCATCAAAATTAATTATCAGCTCTTCCACGGAGACCAGCCTCCAGAACGTACAGAGGGACCTGTGGTGGTGGATTAAAGTGGCGACGAGTTAATACTTTGTGAGGATGAGGATGTACACACTGAAGAGGGTGAGGAATCGGTGGATGAGGAGGATGAGGATGACATCTTGCCTCCGTAGAGCCAGTTTGTGCAGGGACAGATTAATTGCCAGCTTGTTTTGTGGGGGCCCAAACGAACCAATCATTTCAGCCACAGTCGTGTGGCAGACCCTGGCGCTGAAATGATTGGTTTGTTAAAGTGTGCATGTCCTGTTATCCTGTTTATACAACATAAGGGTGGGTGGGAGGGCCCAAGGACAATTCCATCTTGCACCTCTTTTTTTTCTTTGCATTATGTACAGTTTGGGGCCTAGTTTTTCAAACTGCCATCCTGTCTGCCACTGCAGTATCACGCCTAGATGGGTCACGTGTTTGTGCCGCCCACTCGTGTCGCTTAGCATAGTCATCCAGCTACCTCGGTGCAACCTTTTTGACATAGAAACACTATTGTGACGTGTGAGGTGTTCAGAATAGACTGGAAATGAGTGGAAATTAAGGTTATGGAGGTTAATAATAGCATAGGAGCAGAAAAACCTACAAATTCTGTGATTTTAGCTGTTGTTATGCTTTTTTTCAAAAAAATACAGATCCAAAACACAAAACCCAGAACCCAAAACACGGATGGGTGGTTTTGGCAAAACCAATCCAGATCCAAAACACGAAGAAAGATCCAGATCCAAAACCAAAACACAAAACACGAAAAGTGGCCGGTGCACACCCCTAGGGCGGACGCGTCGCTGATCGCCGGAGGCTTGCCTGCTTTCCTGGGAGGTCGGGAGCGGCACACGATTTTCGGGAGGCTCCCGACCAAATCGGGAGGGTAGGCAAGTATTCATAAGACTCTGATTCCTTGCTTGAGTTCTGAGGTCCTGATTCAGACCTGATTGCCCAGCATGCAACCTTACGATATTTGCATTTCTGCGCATGTGTATGCATCGCAGTGCACATGCTTGAATCGGCAGCTGTGATCCGGAATTGACCACAGCGAGCACGCAGAGCCTCCATACAGTGATTGACACGACCTGACCATTTGAGGGTGGTGACGGGGGAGGGGGGGTCAGGGGGGTCAGAGAAACGCAGACATGCCTGTGCATTTAAATGCCACTTCAGGGGCGTGAATAATTAAGCCCCAGTGATGGCATACACATCCTAACATCTAGTTACACACACAAACATTAGCAATGTCTATGGTAGGCACTGTTGTGCATATGGTTTCAATGGTTGTCGATGCATACACACACAGCTCCTGATTCAACAAGCAACACAAAGGAGAGAACGCACGCACTTGCCTGATTTTTTTTCTGTACTGCGCATGCATAGGCATCGCACTGCCCATGCGCAAAATAGCCAGTGTGATCGGGTAAGCATACGCAGACTACACGCAGCGTGTACACATACCCCTTCTGATATTGATTGACAGGAAGTGCCAACAGGAAGAACGCAGGCGTGTCTGTGCATTGAGACACCATTTTAGGGGTGTCCATAATTAAGCCAGTGCGGCGACGGACGCAGTGATGAGACTCTGTGCACACAGGAAGTTGCCAAGATCCTGTGCGAGATCTGGTCAACCACTATTATGCAAATGTGGTCGATGGTTCTTGATGTTACCGATGTTTACACTCTCTTGCATACTGATCATGCTTTGAGTAAAGGGAGATGGGCGGCATAATATTGGGCTGGGCGCTTGCATCTTGTGCTGCTGTCTCCGTGCATATGCATTGATCGCCTGCCTTGCTGGAAGTGCGCTGGATTTGCATATGCAGGGGGTGAGCAAACGCATCTAGCGAGCGGGTCTGAATGAGCTCACATGTTTGAAAACCCAGGTCAGACCCGGGTTTTTGGTGGAAAATAGGTATTATTGTGCTCCCCTCCTGCTGCTGTGGTACTGCACATCCCAGCATGCCGTTCCACAGTAATTACATGCCTTAATAGCAATACTGTGGCAGCCCATGCTTGGAGGTGTAGCTCCACAGCATCTGTAGTGCCCCTCTTAATAAAAACAGTTTTTTATTTTGCAAAATAGTTTTTAATGCATATTTAAATGTTTTTCAAATTAAAACTCACAGACTTTTTTTTAAATGTTAAAAAATATTTATTCAAATTAATGAACATGCAGAATGTCTGTAAATTATGGGTTTTTCATAAACAAAAAAAAAAGATAAAAAGAATACAGTAACAACAAAAGGGATTTTGTGAAGATACATATATTTGCAGATGTGTGATGTGACTTTTTTTGTGCCATCACCAAATGTCCCTACTTCACCTCCACCAAAACAAAAATCACCTCCAAATGTGTCTGCCACATATGATGGCAAGATAGAAGCTCAAAGTATTAGTTAGATGGTTTACAGAGGCACTAACCAGATTTCATATTAGGCAAAAGTTCCAAAAGCTTGTGTAACGATCTGGTTAGAAATTTTCAAACAAAATGAATCATGGCACTGATGCTTCGCAGCCTACTCCGGAGATGTAAATTCCCGGATCTGGGTGGACCGTTGTGTACCCTGCCCATGGCTGGTTCCTGCCAGAGCAGAGCACTGGTCCACCTCATTCGAACACTCTCTTGGACTAGGAAGTCATTCTTTGATCTCGCTGAGATCTTGGTAGATTGCCCTCAGAACGGAGGTTTGCTCCCCCATGCTGGTCGGGACTGTATGATGCATGGCCTCTATGGCTGCAGTCTGTCATTCCACTGCCACCCTAAGGCCGTCGATGACTTCAGCAAGGATGGCAGTGGTGGATGGAAGTGACACAGATGATGGAGTTTGTGCCCCCCCATCCGACTGCAGTCTCGACATCACCTTTAAAGTACATTTTTTTTTAATTTGTTTTTTGACTTGACACATAAAGAGACAGATACAGAGACAGGTGTATGCAAATATTTACCAGACACAGCATGTGGGGCATCTTTGGCAGACAACACCAGATATAGGGCCAAATGTAATAGGGTGAGAGTTTAGAAAAGTGAGAGTTTCTGACACTTTTTTAACTTTACCAATGTAATAGAGTCCAAAAACAAAGTAACAGAGCGAACTTGCATGTTTTTTTAGACTTAAAAAACTCTCACAATTTAAAATCTCATTCAGATGTTTTCCCATTTTGAAGATAAAACTCATCCAATGTGAGAGTTTACCGCTAAACTCTCACATTTTCTAAACTCTCACCCTATTACATTTGGCCCATAATATGTCGTCATCTGCCAACAACCTCCAATCCAAGGACCCCAAAAGTTGGATGTCCCGTTGGTTCAATTCCAAGATCTCAGGGAGGGGACCCAGTGGCCAATTCAGGAAATTATCTTGCTCCCTAGTCGGCTGCGAAGGTTGGTCCATCTAATAAGAACTTAATTTGAAAGCAAAATGATAAACAATATCTTGGTATTTTAAAAGTTCTATATATAACATTGTGAAAAACACATATGTTTGCTTTTTGAAATTTAACATTTACTGCTAAACATTTTGTATGTTTTTTAAAAGGAATAACAAATTATAACAAATTTTAGCTTTTGCTAAAGTAGTTTGGGGTAAAATTCCCTCTAAGTGGAACTCTTTGCCTGCTATGAAAACTGGTAAGTGCCTCTTGTATAAGTGTATCAGTTACCTTCCAACTTATATTTTGACTTTGTATCTTGCCATCTGATGATGAAGAATCATCATCTTCCACTGGGACAGACAGATTTGGAGGTGATGTGTTTGGAGGAGGTGGAGGAGGAACATCTGGTGTATGCACAGTCACAGTTTAACCATCCACATCTGCAAATATGTCCATAGGCAGATTTTCATCTGATAATTCCATTCCAAATTCAACCAGAAAATCATGTATATCTGCATAGCAGTCTTCCAAAGAGTAGAACCCTTCCTCCATGACTGCAAAAGTCCAAAAACTAACTGAGGCTATTTATAGGCAAATGTGTATGCAGGTATAACTGTGTGCCTTACTTACGCAATCAACATGTGTGTACCTTATATTAACACATGCCTATAAAACCATCTTTCCAATTTAGACCCACTTTCACTAGGATCTTCGATGTGGTAGGATCTCCAGTATGGCGCATATGCCTGCTCTGGCACTAGGTAAAACACCTGCTGTGGTGAATGTAATTACATATGGAGTCTTCTGTAAATAGAACAAAACAATAACTAATGTCTTGTACTAAGTAACCATTTTTGTGGGACAGCCAATCAGATATCACCATAGTTTATATAAAGTGTGCACACTGTAATATTTGTCATTGCCATCATGAGAGCCGCAAGCTTCTCTCACAGGAAGATGCGGATTTTGGTCCAGGTAATGGTGCATACACGGAGGTGCAGTTGAGACTTTGCCGCATAGGCTGTCGCTGCACCATAGTGCAACTTGAAATGCGATGGTCCGATCTGAGGCATTGGACCCCTGACCTCCTGGCCCACTTGTGGGCCATTAACACACGAAGTAAGTTTCTTTGTAGTTTGTATGCATGTTAGTGTTGATGTATGTACGCATACATAACTCCTGGGTGTTCTTTAGGTTGCTGATATTTTAATTTTTTTTGGTCTTCTGTCACTTTGTTTTCTTGAGTGGCCATTTTCTTTTAAAATTATTTTTATTTTAGTGTGATATTGTGTGTGTGTGTTTATTTTATATTTAGAATGTCCATGTTATTGCATTATTCATGTACATATAAAGATGTTAGTGTATTAAGGGATTTTTATTTACCCCTAAAACATTAATCTCTCTCTTTCTTTCTTTCTCTCTCTCTCTCTCTCTCTCTCTCTCTCTCTCTCTCTCTCTCTCTCTCTCTCTCTCTCTCTCTCTCTCTCTCTCTCTCTCTCTCTCTCTCTCTATATATATATATATATATATATTAATAGAGGGAGAAGGGGATAGAGATATACAGATATATATATATATATATATATATATATACACATTTGATAGATATACACATTTGTTTTATGGGAAAAAAAAATCATATTGCAACTTTAAAACATATTATAAAATTAATAATCTATCATTTGTACAATATCTCATAGTACAACAGCGATGACAGTGGCAAAGGCGAATAGGATGAGGAAACACACCACCCTCACCCCAAATACCCACCTCCCCTCAACCCTCTTCCACTCATTCCACCCCTCCCTCCTCTCAACCCTCTTCTACTCAATCCACCACTCCCTCCCCTCATCCCTCTTCATCTCATTCCACCTCTCTCTCCCCTGAACCCTCATCCACTAATTACATCCCTCCCTCCCCTCAACCCTCTTCCACTCATTCCACCCCTCCCTCCCCTCAACCCTCTTCCACTCATTCCACCCCTCCCTCCCCTCAACCCTCTTCCACTAATTCCATCCCTCCCTCCCCTCAACCCTCTTCCACTCATTCCACCCCTCCCTCCCCTCAACCCTCATCTCTTCCCCAAATTTCCTCCCCTGACTAACCCCATTCCTAACACTCCTCCCATGGCCCAGCTCCATCTTCTGAGTCATCAGGGGCCTCCAACTGGGCTTCTTCTTCCCAGGGAGGACCTGTGGCTGAAGGTACATGAAAGACCAAAAAAACATTTACACACATATCCAAATCATGATTGTATTTCACACAACAAGCCGGTTTCAGTTAACATTTATAAAAGACAGAGCAGGCTACAGGCCACTTTGCAAATGTGATTCTTGCTATCAGGCAAATTTTTTCTGAAGGTGTCTGAAAACCCCTTCTGCATTTGCAAAGGCAGCACTGTCACATAGCTGGCAGGGCTGGGTTTATCATAGCAACCATGGGTGGTTGATGGTTTCATCAGTAACTATTGCGTTTTAAAAAAAATATATCTTTTTTTGTTTACATTTTAGATGTGCCACAAGATCGTTTTGGCAGTGTGCTCAGGAGTGAGCTGGATCTTCTGGGCACATATGTTTGGTTAATAGGCGAATCCATTTTCTGCATTCGGAGGGCATTATAAATTTGGATTTTGTTTAATTTTTTTGATTAATATTATTTGAGAATAAAAATAAAATTATAATAATAAAACCATGTGTTGTGTAATTATTATATGCTAGCATATTAGAATTAGTAAGCGAATATATAATAGGAAATTCATTGGTGCAGCCCCTGGCTGTAAAATTGATAATAAATTAATTAAAAAACAATTCATTGGTGCAGCCCTGGGCTGAATAGTTAATAATAATTTCATTAAAAAAGTAAAAACAATTCATTGGGTGCAGCCCCTGGCTGAATAATTAATAAAAAAAAATAATTGGCGCAGCCCCTGGCTTAAAAATTGATATTAAATTAATTTATATACAAATCATTGGTTCCTAAACCAACCATAACATTAATTTAAATGTCAGGCAGCAATGCCCCAACCAGCACATAATGGAAAGGAAAAAGGTGCAAGATGGAATAGTCCTTGGGCCCTCCCACCCACCCTTATGTTGTAAACAAAACAGGACATTTGCAGTTTAACAACCCAATCATTTCAGCGACAAGGACTGCCAATTGTGGCTGAAATGATTGGTTTGTTTGGAGCTCCATAAAACAAGCTGCCAATATGCATTGGACATGGAAATGAAAATGATCCCATACGCAAACTGGCTTTACATTACAAGTTGTCATCATCCTCGTCATCCCCATCAGTATGTACATCCTCTTCTTCACACAATATTTATTTGTCCCCACTGGAATCCACCATAGGCACCTCTGTAATTTTTTTATGGAATTGTTGGTAAAAGGTCTTCCTCCTGGAATTTGTAATTCATTTTAATGAACATCATGTTTTTCACATTTTGAGGAAGTAACCTCCTATGCTGATTGCTGACAAGGTGGCCAGCTGCACTGAAAATTCTTTCGGAGTACACACTGGAGGGTGGGCAACTTAAGTAATGCAAAGCCAGTTTGTGTATGGAACTCCAAATTACCTCTTTTTAATGCCAGTACTGAAATGGACTGTCTGACATGCCTATTAGGATGTTATCTCTGAAATAGTTCTCCACCATTCTGTGAATGAAGACCATATCACACATAGTCACAGTAGACATGTCACTAGTAGGCAGTTCTCTCAGGCCCAACCAGATGTCATTTTTTGGTGAACAATCTGCATTACCAGCAGGCATTCTAAAAGGAAAATTAAGTTTTTCCCTTGCAACTGAAGGAGGAGATTATGGCGTTTCATGTGCAGCTGCAGCTGACAATTATTTTACCAATGGCTCTTTGCATAGTTTTAGATTTTGGTCTGTTGGAAAAAAACTCACAAGGTAGGACTTAAACTTAGGATCCAGAATGGTCGCCAAAATATAATTTTTAGATTTCAGTAGATTGACGACTCTTGGATCCTGGTGAAGTGAATCAAGGGCTTGATCCACCAGTCCGACATACCTTACGCAATCACTCTGTTTCAGCTCCTCCATCAGATTCTCCAGCTGTTTTTGCAAAAGTCTGATGAGAAAAATGACCTGACTCAAGCTGGCAGTGTCTGAACTAACTTCACGTGTGGCAAGTTCAAAGGGTTTGAGAACCTTGCACAACACAGAAATTATTCTCCACTGCACTTGAGTAAGGTGCATTCCCCCTCCATGGCCTATGTCATAGGCCAAGGTATAGCCCTGGATGGCCTTTTGCTGTTCCTCCATCTGCTGAAGCATATATAGAGTAGAATTCCACAGAGTTACTACCTCTTGCTTCAGCTGAAGTAAGGCAAATTTAACAGTACCTACTGGTCATGCAATCTTTGACAAGTGGTTGCCGAATGTCTAAAATATTCAGATATTTTGCGGGCCACCAACAACATCTCCTGCACGCCCCTGTAATTTAAAAAAAATGTTGCACCACCAAATTAATTGTGTGAGCAAAACAAGGTATGTGTTGGAATTCCCCCACATGTAATGCTCTCACAATATTGGTGGCACTGTCCGAAATCACAAAACCAGAGGAGAGTCCAAGTGGGGTAAGACATTTAGCAATGTGTTCCCTGAGTTTTTGAAAGAGGTTCTCAGTGGTCTGCCTCTTAGTGAAACCAGTTATACAAAGAGTAGCCTGCCTCTGTATCAGCTGTCTTTTGGTAGATGTTGCTGCTGCTGTTGCTGTTGTAGGCAATACACCTACCCAGTGGGCTGTCACAGTCATGTAATCCTTAGTTTGCCCTGTCCCACTTGTCCACATATCAGTAGTCAAGTGGAGAGTGGGTACAACAGCATTTCTGAGGACATTAATAAAGTTTTTCTTATGTCCTTGTACAGACTTGGAATTGCTGTTCTATAGCGAAGTGGAATCTAGAAGGGATGTGGTAGCAAGGACACAGGACCTCAATTAACTGTTGAAAATCCTCTGCAGTATTGGCGGATACTGGATGCACATCTAATACCAGCATAGCTGTTATGGCATCAGTAATCCGTTGTGCAACTGGGTGATTGCTGTCATACTTGTTTGCCCTTGCAAACGATTATTTGACAGTAAATTGTTTTTTGGAGGACACACTACAAGTAGTCTTCCTCCTGGGCCCCTTCTGGGGATGAAGATCCACTCACAGCAACAGCAGCAGCAAAGTTGTAGTCATCAAGTATCCTTCTGAGGAATCAGGGATAGGAGAGGAGTCAATCATGCTTCAAATAACAACATTGGATACAGCAGGACTACTCCCGATGATGAATGAGGATGTGATGATGCAGGTGCTGGTGGTGGAGATCGAAGGCGCTTGGATCCCACAGAGAGGGAGCAGGTAGGTGACACTGGACTTGTTACAGTTTGAGTTTTGGAACTTGGCGACATACACTTTGATATTTGATGAATGCGCTCCAAGTGACATAACAAGGAGGTTTCTATGTGGTTTAGGTCCCTCCCCCTACTCTCTCTTGCTTTGCAATGGTTACATATGGCTTGATAACTGTTGTCCAGATTGGAGTGGTAATAATTCCACACGTGAGAAGTGGATTTTTTTGTCTTTTGCCCCGGCATGACAACAATGGGCTTTGGCTTTTTCAAACCATGGGCAACAGCTGTTGCCTTACTTACACAAAGGACATCCTCAGCATCAACATCTTCATCACCAACATCTTCATCATCAACATCCTCATCAACCTTAGCGCCTTCAACTACCAAAATATCCTCCTCATCCATGTGCAATTCCACAGAAGCATCCTCACTGACTACTTCTGCAAGATGTTGACTGCCCTTCCCCACATTTACAGAGGGCACAGAAATGTTGGAACTTGAGGGATCCTCCAGTACACTAGTATTTAGGTCTGGCTCACACATGTCAACCGCGGACACACTTGCACTCTCCTCAGGGATTTGTGATTTCGATTTCTCAGGGCACACAGTTGGATTTTCCGGAGCTGTCTTACTCTTCTTAACAACTTTCAATTTTTTAATGGTACCACCACCACTACTACTACAAGCAGAAGGGCTATGAGAACCAGCAGTCATCATAAATAAGGGCAAAAGGCATTATCCTTTCCTTGCTACTTGGTGTAATGAATGGCATATTGCAAATTTTTTGTTTATCTAAAGGCAACTTGCCTTTCGATTTTTTTTTCTTAACTTCACTAAAAGTGGCTTTACCATATCCATGGCGTGACTTAAGTCCTGGGACATGGGCCTTCATAGAGGATGAGGAAGTTGACAGTCTTGCATCATCATGATGACTGATGGCGGCAGCTACAACATGTGGTTCTTAGCATTGCTCTCCTGTCATGTGACAGCCCTCCATATTTTCTGTGGTCTTGAAGCAGTGTCACAAGCACCAATAGTGTAGCCAAGGTGCGGTTACAAAATTCACACACGTGCAGTCTAAGACACTATTTTTTTTTTGGTTCCAGAACTTGGGCCCAGAGCACAGATTGATGATGACTGGAGTCAGGCAGTACTAGGTTCCAACTTGCGCTGCTGGCTGTATCTTGTTCTTGTGCGGCTAAGCCTAACACGTGCACACACACACAGAAAAAAAATAGACAAAAAAAGACAATATTTGTTTTATTTTGTTTCGAGTCCAGAACTTGGGCCCAAATCACAGATTGATGATGGCTGGAGTTGGGCAGCACTAGGTTGCAACTTGCGTTGCTGTATCTTGTGCGGCTAAGCCTCACACGCGCACACAGAAAAAAATAGACAAAAGACTATTTTTTTATTTTATTTTTTTCAGGTCCAGAACTTGGGCCCAGAGCACAGATTGATGACGACTGGAGTCAGGCAGCACTAGGTTGCAACTTGCGTTGTTGTATCTTGTGCAGCTAAGCCTAAAACGCACACAAAGAAAAAAAATAGACAAAAAACACTATTTTGTTTTTTGTTTTTTTCAGGGCAAGAACTTGGGCCCAGAGCACAGATTTATGATGACTGGAGTCGGGCAGCACTAGGTTGCATATCTGTATCTTGTGCGGCTAAGCCTAACACGCAGACACAGAAAAAAAATAAAAAGACAATATATATATTGTTTTTTTGGGGTCCAGAACTTGGGCCCAGATGGACGCAGCAGACAGCACAGCACCAGCCCAGATGTATGCAGCAGACAGCACAGCACCAGCCCAGATGGATCAGCAACAGCACCAGCCCATATGGACACAGCAGACAGCACAGCAGTGACAGCACCAGATGAATCAGCAGTGCACCAGCCCAGGACACAGTAGACAGCACAGCACCAGCAAAGGTAAGTACTACCTCTCCCAGCCCTACACTACCCACCCTCCCTGTTCAGTCTCAACAGCCGGAATGAAATGGCGACCGATGCATGGTCCCTTATATACATAGAGACGAAAGCTCGCGAGCCACAAAATTTCGTCTCTATGGTTTTGCCTCGGTTTGAGATCCCGGGCCGGTGGGGGAACCGAATGCACGTTCGGTTCTCGCCCCGGACCTCAAAATTTGGGTGGGTTCGGATCTTTGATATCCGAACCCGTTCATCTCTAATATATATATATATACATTGATACATACACTGTAAAAATAACTACCAACAACACATACATTATAAAACATAGGGGTGTATAAATAAAGGCTGGTAGAGTGATTACATGGATGGAAGTAATCTGCTAAAAAAAATCAGCTCCTAGCTGACATTTTTCAAACACAGCCTGTACAGTGACAGTTAGGAGCTTATTATATATATATATATATATATATATATATATATATATATATATACAGTCAGGTCCATAAATATTGGGACATTGACAGAATTTTCATATTTTGGCCTCTATTCACCACCACAATGACTTTGAAATGAAACAAACAAGATGTGCTTTAACTGCAGACTTTCAGATTTAATTTGAGGGTAATTACATCCAAATCAGGTGAACGGTGTAGGAATTACAATGGTTTCTTTCATGGCTCTCAGCCAATCAGCGTTAAGCCCATTTACTATGTACACAGGAAGCAAAAGAAGATGGCGCCTGCCATCCCCCATTTTCTGACACCGCCGGCACCACCGGCAGAATCTGCCGCTGCTGACACCACAGCAGCCGACACTGCCGTCACCCCTGCACTGCTGCCTAACGTGCTGAGAACACCGTCAGCGACCCCCACACTGCCGACACTGCCGGCACTCCCACAATGAGGACACCACCAGCACCCCTGCACTGCCTATACTGTCAGCACACATGCACTGAGGTCACTGCTGTCACCCTCGCTCTGCCAACACCGCCGGTACCCTGCATTTAGAACACCACTGCACTGCCGACACAGTCAGCAAACCTGCACTGAGGACACCCCTTGCACCCCCACTCTGCCGACACTGCTGGCACCCAGCAAAGAGAACACCCCTGAACTGCTGACACAGGCCCTCATTCAGAGCCGCTCGCTAGCGGCCGTACGCTCGTTCCGAGCGATGTTCGCACATCTGCGCATGCGTACGGTTTTTAGTACGCATGCGCGAACCAGTCAGTGCGCCCGAAAATCGTTTGTACGCTATATAGCGAGTGCCTGCTATTTTGAGTGACAGAATGAGGCGTATGTGGGTGGAAACAGGGGAAGGTGTTTGAAAACGGGGGAGTGGAATTCGAACGCAGGCGTGCTTAAAGGTCAAAACGGGCGTTTTAAGGGAGTGCATAATTAATACAGCAGCGTCATTGACCACGTCACTTGGTTTTTTTAAACTCAGAACTGCTCGCAAAATAGCGGTTGAAAAAACCAACCACAAGAATAGCGAGCAGTTCATACGCTGTACGATGTACTCGATTAATCTAATAAATAGCGGACATGACGTATGGTGCGAGCGGCCAGGGGGCGTTTTTATCAAATAAACAAGCGTATGTTTTGCTCGCTCATTCAGACTTAGAGGTGTGAACAGACTGCAATTTGCGAACGGATCATTTGAATAGCCACCCCTTGTTTTTGAACGAACGACCGCAAATAGCGAACGGCTCTGAATGAGGGCCACAGTCAGCAAACCTGCACTAAAGACACCACTGGCACTGCTGACATCGTTAGTATCCTTCACTGAGGACACTGCCAGCACTGCCATTCCATGTCCTCAGTACACCACCAGTAACCCCTGAGCTGCCGACACAGTCAGCATACCTGCACTAAAGACACCGCTGGCACTGCCGACATCGCCGGTACCCTTCACTGAGGACACTGCCAGCACAGCAGCACTGTCATTTCATGTACTGAGGACACCGTCAGCAACCCTTGCAGTGGTGACACAGACAGCAAACCTGCACTGAAGACACCGCTGGCACCCCTGCTCTGCTGACACTGCAGATACCCTGTACTGAGAACACTACCAGCATCGCAGCAACTCCATTCTGCCAACACTGCTGTCACAGTAAATGTACTATTGGTGTATCCAACCCACACTGTATAACACATTGTATCCGTGTTGGAAATTGGAAGCTGGACTGCCACATGTTAGTGACTGTGTCACTTCTTAGTCACCCAAATGGCTGGATGCAATCTTTTGGCCTTAACTAGATGAAAAAGATAATATAGTGAGGTGGTCAAAATTGGTTGAAAATGACTGGAAATAAATGTTATTGAGATTTATAATACTGTAGGAACAAAAACAGGCACATTTTATACAATTTTAGCTGTTTTTATGATAGTTTAAGAAAAAAATCCAACCCAAAACCAAAACCGAAAAACAAAACACAAAGATCCAAAACCTAAACCAAAATACGAGGGTCGGCGCACATCTCATATATATATATATATATATATATATATATATTAGGGGTGAGCGGGTTCGGATTTCTGAAATCCGAACCCCCCCAAGCCCCCCCCAATCAGAGTCAGGCGGGAAAAGTCGAGCCTGACTCGGATCTGAAATCGAGGCAAAACGTCATCATCCCGCCTTCCAGGTATTGTGGGTTTTGGATTCTATATAAGGTACCCGCGTCGGCGCCTGTGCAGTGTCCCAGTCCTAAAGGGGTGCTGTAGTGTTGTCCAGGGGGTGCTCTGTCCATCAGGGGTGCTCCCCCCAAGTGCAAAAAAAATAAATATTTTTTCTGTGTTTGTGAATTGTGTGCGCAGTAGCCGCACGTGCATCAACAAAGTAGCTCCAAGCGTGCGCCTGTGTCATAAGTAAAGGGCCAGCTGGCTTGACCATTAAAGGGAGCTGTAACCCCCAAAGTGCACTCCAAACCAAATAAAAAAATATTTTCTGTGTTTGTGAATTGTGTGCACTGTGGCCGCACTTGCATTAACAAAGAAGCAGCGCCAAGCGTGCGCCTGTTCCCATAAGTAAATGGCCGGCTGGCTTGTCCGTTAAAGGGTGCTGTAACCCCCAAAGTGCACTCCAAAAAAAATAAAAATATATATTTTATTGTGTTTGTGAATTGTGTGCACAGTAGCCACACGTGCATCAATAAAGTAGTGCCAAGCATGCGCCTGTGTCATAGGTAAAGGGCCGGCCGGCTTGACCGTTAAAGGGTGTTGTAACCCCCAAAGTGCACTCCAAAAAAAATTTAAACATATATTTTTTTGTGTTTGTGAATTGTGTGCGCAGTAGCCGCACGTGCATCAACAAAGTAGCGCCAAGCGTGCGACTGTGTCATAGGTAAAGGACCAGCTGGCTTGACCGTTAAAGGGTGCTGTAACCCCCAAAGTGCACTTCAAAAAAAAAAAATAAATAAATTTGTGTTTATGAATTGTGTGCGCAGTAGCCGCACCTGCATCAACAAAGTAGCACCAAGCATACGCCTGTGTCATAGGTAAAGGGCCGGCTGGCTTGACCATTAAAAGGCTGCTGTAACCCCCAAAGTGCACTCCAAACAAAATAAAAAAATATATTTTTTGTGTTTGTGAATTGTGTGCACTGTGGCTGCACGTGCATCAACAAAGGAGCTGCGCCAAGCGTGCGCCTGTGTCCCATAAGTAAAGGTCCGGCTGGCTTGACCATTAAAGGGTGCTGTAACCCCCAAAGTGAACTCCAAAAAAAATAAAAAAATATTTTTTTTTCTTATGTTAATTGTGTGTGCAGTAGCCGCAAGTGCATCAACAAAGTAGCGCCAAGCGTGCGCCTGTGTCATAGGTAAAGGGTCAGCTGGCTTGACAGTTAAAGGGTGCTGTAACCCCCAAAGTGCACTCCAATCAAAAAAAACTATATATTTTTTTGTGTTTGTGAATTGTGTGCGCAGTAGCCGCACGTGAATCAACAAAGTAGTGCCAAGCGGGCGCCTGTGTCATAGGTAAAGGTCCGGCTGGCTTGACTGTTAAAGGGTGCTGTAACCCCCAAAGTGCACTCCAAAAAAAATAAAAAAATATATTTTTTTTGTGTTTGTGAATTGTGTGCGCAATTTCCGCATGTGCATCAACAAAGTAGCGCCAAGCGTGCGCCTGTGTCATAGGTAAAGGGTCAGCTGGCTTGACCATTAAAGGATGCTGTAGCCCCCAAAGTGCACTCCAAAAAAAAATGAAAAAATATATTTTTTTGTGTTTGTGAATTGTGTGCGCAGTAGCCGCACATGCATCAACAAATTAGCGCCAAGCGTGCGCCTGTGTCATGGGTAAAGGGATGACTGGCTTGACCATTAAAGGGTGCTGTAACCCCCAAAGTGCATTTTATACCAAATAAAAAAATATTTTTTGTGTTTGTGAATTGTGTGCACTGTGGCTGCATGTGCATCAACAAAGGAGCAGCGCCAAGCGTGTGCCTGTGTCCCATAAGTAAAGGGCCGGCTGGCTTGTCCGTTAGTGGGTGGTGTAACCCCCAAAGTGCAGTCCACTAAAAATTTAAAATTCTCCTTTTTTTTCTGTCTTTGTGAATTGTGTGGGCTGTAGCTGCTCCTCCATCCTCAAAGCAGCAGCGACAAGCGTGCGTCTGTCTGTTAAAGGGTGGTGTAACCCCCAAAGTGCAATCCAACAAAAAGAAAATATTTTCTTCCGTATTTGTGAATTGTGTGCACTGTACGTGCATCCTCAAAGCAGCAGCGCCAAGCATGCGTCTGTCTGTTAAAGGGTGGTGTAACCCTCAAAGTGCGCTCCACAAAGAATAAAAAATTCTTCTTTTTTTTCTGTCTTTGTGAATTGTGTGGACTGTAGCTGCACCTGCATCCTCAAAGCAGCAGCGACAAGCGTGTGTCTGTCTGTTAAAGGGTGGTGTAACATCCAAAGTGCACTCCAACAAAAATAAAATATTTTCTTCTGTGTTTGTGAATTGTCTGCACTGTACGTGCATCCTCAAAGCAGCAGCGCCAAGCGTGCGTCTGTCTATTAAAGGGTGGTGTAACCCTCAAAGTGCGCTCCACAAAGAATAAAAAATTCTTTTTTTTTCTCTCTTTGTGAATTGTGTGCACTGTAGCTGCACGTGCATGAAGAAAGGAGCAGCGCCAAGCATGTGACTGTGTCCCATAAGTAAAGAGCCGGCTGGCTCATTTCTTAAAGGGTGGTGTAACCCATAAAGTGCACTAGTCTCCAACAAAAATAAAAAATTATTTTCTGTTTGTGTGCGTCTTAGCCGCAAGTATATATCCATATAACATAAATGAAGGACCAAACTTTCTCCGATAAAAATAAAATAGGGAAAGATCAAGAACCACTTCCTCCTAGTGCTGAAGCTGCTGCCACTAGTCATGACATAGACGATAACATGCCATCAATGTCATCTGCCAAGGCCAATGCCCAATGTCATAGTAGAGGGCACATACAACCCAAATGACAAAGTTCAGGAAAATGATCTTAAAAAAAACATTTGAATCATCTGAAGAGAAACGTAAACTTGCCAATATGCCATTTACGACACGGAGTGGCAAGGAATGGCTAAGGTCTTTCCCTATGTCCATGACTAGTGGTTCAGTTTCACATGACGATGGAAGCCCTCCTCCCGCTAAAAAAATCAAACGAGTTAAGCTGGCAAAAGCACAGCGAAGAACTGTGTGTTCTAAGAAGATATCACAAATCCCCAAGGAGAGTCAAAGTGTGGTGGCGGTTGCAATGCCTGACCTTCCCAGCACTGGACGGGAAGAGGTGGCTCTTTCCACCATTTGCACGCCCCCTGCAAGTGCTGAAAGGAGCACCCACAGTCCACTTGCTGATATGCAAATTGAAGATGTCACTGTTGAAGTACAACAAGATGAGGATACTGGTGTAGCTGGCGCTGAGGAGGAAGTTGGCGAGGAGGATTCTGATTGTGATGTGGTTTGTTTAAATCAGGCTCTGGGGGAGACAGTTGTTGTCCGTGGGATGAAAAAGCCCTTCATGGTCATGCCTGGGCAGAAGACCAAACATTCCACCTCTTTGGTCTGGCAATATTTCTATCCAAATCCGGACAACAACTGTCTTGCCATATGTACCATATGTAATGGTAAAATAAGTAGGGGAAGGGACGTTAACCACCTAGGAACATCCTCCCTTATACAGCACCTGCAGCACGTTCATAAAAAGTTACTGTCAAGTTCAGAAACTTTGGCGAAGACCGTAAGCAGTCCAGGGACACCTAAATCCCGTTGTCCTGTTGTATCCAAGCACCTGCAAATCACACCGTCAACTCCCTCCTCGTCAATTTCCTCCTTAGTCAGGATCGGAAGTAATCCAGCAGGCCATGTCACTGGCATGACTGACTCTCCTATCCGGGATTCCTCCAGAGGATCCTGCATTGCTATGCCTACTGCTGCCACTGCTGCTGTTGCTGCTGCTGGGAGTCATTCATCATCCCAGAGATGAAGTAGGAACACCACTATTTTTACTAAACAATTGACCCTCCAACAGTCCTTAGCGAGGAGGATGAAGTACGACAGCAGTCATCCTGAAGCAAAACGTATAACTGAGGCCTTGACTGCTATGTTGGTATTAGATGTGCATCCGGTATCCGCCATTAGTGCAGTGGGATTTAGACAATTGATGGATGTAGTGTGTCCCCAGTTCCAAATCCCATCTAGATTCCACTTCACTAGGCAAGCGATACCGAGACTCTACAGAAACATCAGAAAAAGTGTCCTCAGTGTCCTGAAAAGTGCGGTTGAACCCAATGTCCACTTAACCACGGACATGTGGACAAGTGGAACAGGGCATACTAAGGACTATATGACTGTGACAGCCCACTGGGTAGATGTATCACTTTATGCAGCAACAACAGCAGCTTCACCAGTAGCAGCATCTCAGAAATGCCAGCTCGTTCCAAGGCAGGCTACGCTGTGTATCACCGGTTTCAGTAAGATGCACACCGCTGGCAACCTCTTAGAGAAACTGAGGGAAATCATCGCCCAGTGGCTTACCCCACTTAGACTCTCCTGGGGATTTGTGATATCTGACAATGCCACCAATATTGTGCGGGCATTACATCTGGGCAAATTCCAGCACGTCCTATGTTTTGCTCACACAATAAACTTGGTGGTGCAGAATTTTCTGAAAAGTGACACGAGCGTGCAGGAGACGCTTTGGGTGGCCCGAAAAATTTCTGCCCACTTTTGCCATTCAGCGACTGCGTGCTGAAGACTGGAGCACCAGCAAACACTCTTGAACCTGCCCCGCCATCACCTGAAGCAGTGGAACTCAACCCTCTATATGCTTCAGAGGATGGAGGAGCAGCAAAAGGCCATTCAAGCCTATACATCCACCTATGACATAGGCAAAGAAGGGGGTATGCACCTGACTCAAGCGCAGTGGAGAATGATTTCCGTGTTGTGCAAGGTTCTCCAGCCCTTCGAACTTGCCACACGTGACGTCAGTTCAGACACTGCCAGCTTGAGTCAGGTCATTCCCCTCATCAGGCTTTTGCAGAAGCATCTGGAGAACGTGAAGGAGGAGCTAAGACAGAACGATTACGCTCGGCATGTGGGACTTGTGGATGAAGCCCTTCATTCGCTTTGCCAGGATTCCAGGGTCGTCAATCTGTTGAAATCAGACCACTACATTTTGGCCACCGTGCTCGATCCTAGGTTTAAAGCCTATGTGGTGTCTCTCTTTCCGGCCGACACAAGCCTGCAGAGGTGCAAAGACCTGCTGGTGAACACACTGTCAGCTGAAGCGGAAAGTGACACTTCAACAGCTCCTTCTTCATTTTCTCCCGCAACTGGGGCTGCCAGGAAAAAACGTAGGTATCCAAAGCAACCCGCTGGCAGTGATGCAGGGCAGGCAGAACCAAGTTTGGACATCTGGTCCGGACTGAAGGACCTGACAACAATTTCTGACATGTCTACTGTTACTGCATATGATACTGTCACCATTGATAGAATGGTGGAGGATTACATCGGTGACAGCATCCTAGTAGGCATGTCAGACAGTTCGTTCCTGTACTGGCAGGAAAAAGAGGCAATTTGGAGGCCCCTGTACAAACTGGCTCTATTTTACCTGAGTTGCCCCCCCTCCAGTGTGTACTTCGAAAGAGTGTTTAGTGCAGCCGGGAACCTTGTCAGCGAAAGGCGTAGGAGGTTGCTTCCACAAAATGTGGAGAAGACGATGTTCATAAAAATTAATTATCAACTCTTCCAGGGAGACCAGCCTCCAGAACATACAGAGGGACCTGTGGTGGGTGGATTCCAGTGAGGACGAATTAATACTCTGTGAGGATGAGGATGTACACAACACTGAAGAGGGTGAGGAATCGGTGGATGAGGAGGATGAGGACGTGATCTTGCCTCCGTAGAGCCAGTTTGTGCAGGGACAGATTAATTGCCAGCTTGTTTTGTGGGGGCCCAAACAAACCAATCATTTCAGCCACAGTCATGTGGCAGACCCTGGCGCTGAAATGATTGGTTTGTTTAAGTGTGCATGTCCTGTTTATACAACATAAGGGTGGGTGGGAGGGCCCAAGGACAATTCCATCTTGCACCTCTTTTTTTTTCTTTGCATTATGTACTGTTTGGGGCCTAGTTTTTCAAACTGCCACTGCAGTGTCACTCCTAGATGGGCCACGTGTTTGTGCTGCCCTCTCGTGTCGCTTAGCATAGTCATCCAGCTACCTCGGTGCAACCTTTTGGACATAAAAACACTATTGTGAGGTGTTCAGAATAGACTGGAAATGAGTGGAAATTAAGGTTATTGAGGTTAATAATAGCATAGGAGCAGAAAAACCCACAAATTCTGTGATTTTAGCTGTTTTTATGCTTTTTTTAATAAAAATACAGATCCAAAACACAAAATCCAGAACCCAAAACACGGGAGGGCTGTTTTGGCAAAACCAATCCAGATCCAAAACTCAAAGAAAGATCCAGATCCAAAACCAAAACACGAAAAGTGGCTGGTGCACACCCCTAATATATATATATATTATATATATATATATATATATATATATAAATTTATATATATATATATATATATATATATATACTAATACATCGTTAACAAGATCAAAGTTGCAAATAACATTCATTGCATACGCACAACAAGCAACCAACAATGACATTTTATATCAAATTCTGAGATGAGTATAGATTAGTTTTATCAATATCCAGCATATAGGTTCAATAATTCATGAGGTAACTGATGCTTCCACTAACATGCAGACTACTCAGGCTGTAGGTAGACGGAAGTGGGCAACATTGACTTATGGTGGGTTTTTGGATCTTTGTGTTGTGATTGCTGTGCGATTTCATGGATTAACATATTTTCATAAAGAGCAGGTGCGTGCGATCAATTCTGTGCAAATGAACCTGAATCAGGCCCTGAGAGTTCCTATCTATCAGTACTATATTGTGTTGAGTCCTAGGGTGGTATGTAATAGAGATCGAGTCTGCCGGAGGTGCGGGCTGCAGACTGATCTCGATCATTTTTTTTAAGTTGCAGTAATTTACAAGGCAAAGCCCCTGGAGTTCACCCTTGTTTCTAGAGTCTATCCCTGGTCTTGCTGACCATCACAAGTCACTAGGCAAGGGGTCACCCAGTGGACCTGGTCTATTCACTACATTTCCAGTTTAGTATACATGCATATCACAAGTCTTTGGTTCCTATAATGTCACTAGTGTACCTATACTCCTGAATATACTAATACGCAAGAGTCACATTAAGCCTCCTCATTTCATCTGCATCTTCGTTCAGTCCACGGGTCCCAAACCGGATCTACAGAATACCCAGACCATGACACAAGCCATCTGAACTATTTGTGAAACCAAACTAAGTAGAGGTACTGTAGGGACATTAACCATCTAGGAACCTATTCCTCATTATGTCATTACGCAACAAGTTCATTCAAACTATTTAGCAAAATATCAAAAATCAAGAATTTAATAACATGTAGTCCAGCATCAGCTAGCAACAGCATGGATAGATCTCTTAACATGCAATCTCCACCACCAACACCTTAATCATCACCCTCCTCATTAATGATTGATGGTAGTCCTCCTGCTTCCAACTTACAAAGATTAGCTGTCTCCTCCCCAGTCCAGAATTCCCAAGAAGAATCCTTCCAGGTACTAGGGCTGCAGCTACTACTGGGAGTGAATCTTCATCCCAGAAGGTCACCAAGAAGACAAGTAGTTTCAAACAACAATTGACTGCCAAACAATCATTTGCAAGAGGAACCAAGTATGAAAGCAGCCATACAGTGCACAGCAGATAATTGCATCTCAATTTCATTTTAACAGGACAACAATCACTCTCCTGTACCGGGAAGTTAAAAAAAAGAATAATCTTGGCCTAGAAAATGCCATTGTACCGAGTATCTACTTAACTACAGGTATGTGGACAAATGGTGCTTGTCACATGAGAAATTACATGCCTGTGACAGCTCACTGGGTGGGTGCATTGCCATCAGCAGCTGCAACAGTATCTAACACAATGTCAGCTTTTTCACAGGCTAGCTACTCTTTGTATCAGCAGCTTTACTAAGAGGCATATTGGTGTCAACCTGGGATGTGAAAGCAAAATGGCTTACCCTGCTAAGACCCTCCTCAGGGTTTGTCATTTCTGATAATGCAAGTAAGATTAAACAAGCATTACAACTGGGTAGATTTGAACACGTACCATGTTTTACGCTCACACAATAAACTTTTTTCTTTAAATGACAGATGCATGCAGGACATGCTGTGATGGCTCATAACATTTCTGCCCATTTTTGACATTCAGAAACCACATATTGCAGCAGTTACAAAAACAGTTCGAAGTTGCCATGCAACAAACTGAAGAAAGAGTAACCAGGTGTAATTCCACCCTTTATATGCTTCAGTGACTGGAGGAACAGCAAATTCAAATCTACACAACAAGCCATGACACAGGGAGAGGAGGGGGAATGTACCATAGTGCAGCACATTGTAGAATATTCTCCATTTTATGCAAGCCATTGAAACCATTAGAATTAGTAACCAACGAACTAAGGGCCTGACAGTCTCTGAGCAGGATCGCAGACCAATCCTAATGGGTCATGCTCCTGCACAGATTCCCGATTGGGATCTGCGTTCAGCAGTGCACTAGTGTGCACTGTTGAATAAGGCCCTAAGCTCAGACACTGCCAGGTGATTCCATTAAATAAACTACTTCAAAAGAGATGAAATTAATAAATTCTGCGAAGTATTCTGGACTTGTAGATCAAGTTATTTATTACCAGGACCAAAGAGTTTGCAACAGTTTGCAATTTGAATCACTGCATTTTGGCAACCATGCTTGATCTTAGGTTTAAGTCCTACATAATGTCTTTCTTTCCAACTGATACAGATTATAAGAGATGCAAAGAGTTCTTTGCAAGCAAGTTGTTAGCTCAAGTGGTACATGACACTACAACTTCTCCTGCTTCAGAAAAAAACTGACCTTCTCCAAAAGACCCACTAATGATGAGGATGAGTCAACTTATTGCACCAGAGTGTAGCGCCATTAGTCATCTGGTCAGGCTTGAAAAGAATTGCCCAAAATTACTGACACCTCTACCGTATGATACAGTAAGAATCAATAGGATGGTGGAGTATTATTTTAATGACAATGTACAAACTAGCATGTCATACATTCCCTTTGATTACTGGGAGGAAAAAAGGCACTTTGGAGCCACTTGTACAAACTAGCTTTGCTTTACTTATGCTGCCCACCATCCAGTGTGTAGAATGTTTAGCACAGCTGGGAAACTTGTGAGCAATCAGCATAGGTGGTTGCAGTTAAAGATGAAGAACTGCTCACATAAGAGAAATTGCACTTACCTTAGGGCTAGTGCAAATTTTAAAGGTGCAACTGATGGATCATCTAAAGATGCACCAAGCAGTATATGAGAACCTACAGAGTCTAATAGTGGGCACCTCAATCCTTGCACATTCGGTCACATGAATGTACACCAGGGAAAGGCTTTGTAGAATAAAGCAGCAGCCACATGTGCAGCAAAAGTAGCAGTCATGTCTGTGTCTGACTCTGAATTGGAAAGACATACAGTAGCTTTTTGTAATTGGTCATGTAAACAGGATTGTAAATTGTGCTCATCATGGCCGCATTAAATATAATAATTTCCCCAGCTATGGTAGGCATAAACAGGATCGGTATGTATGACCGCCGGACGTGAGCCCGGTGATTGAAATACCAATGCCGGCAGCCTGAACAGCACAGATCCCAACAAGGCAGGTAAGTATGCTATCCCTACCCCTCTTCTCCCCCTAACGCTAACCCTCTCTTATGGGTGCCTAACCCTAACCTCCCCCCTAGTGCTTAATCCTAACCTCCCCCAAGGGGTGCCTAAACCTAACCCCCCTCCTCGCAACCTAAACTTAACCTCCCCCCAGGGATGCCTAACCCAAACCCTCCCTTCCCCTAGCATAACCCTAACCCTCCTGGGGGGTGGCTAACCCTAAGTCCCCCCAGGAGTCCCTTAACCTAACCCTCCCCCCCTGCAGCTGTCCGCTCGTGACGCCCGGCTTACCTTCGTTTGGTATGCCATGCGCGGGGATTTTGGCGGGTGGATAATGATAGGTGTCGGGAGTTCGACACCTCTCATTAGTCCCATGCCGGGATTTCAGAGTCAGGAAGCCGGCATTTCGACCGCCGGCATCTTGACTACATACCGGCATAAGCTAGTAAGCCACTGTTATTACAGTTCAGAACAATTAATATTAGCCTTGCTATCTGTACATTGCCCTAGGCTATTCTACCCCATTAACTCCCCACTAAACTATTCACTTCATTTATTTTCATTTCTTCCAAACAAAAAAAACCTCTCTGATTTAATATCAAATTAGCTGTGTGATTGGATCACAATCCCCACTAAATACTAAATACTGTACCACCTTCCCCCAGCCTCATTACATAATAATACATAAAAGAAATGTATTATTTACACTCCACAGAATCCAGACAAGTCCAGGCCCACATTGTACCTGTACCCTCCCCTTTCAACACTCCTAGCTATTAACATTTAGACAATCTGATAGCTTATATACTATGTTGGTCTACTGTATCTCCATCTATTTCAGATTACCATTTAATGCAATAAGGTGCTCAGACACTAGCCTAATACACCATAAAACTGTCCAATTTTATGTAAAGTGTTGTTGCTTTATGAATAATAACTAACAAATAATAATAGCAATGGACATTAGCATTCATGGGTAGTCACTCCGGCTACAAAAATTCAAGTCTCAGAACTCCAATAAAACATTATGTATTTGTTGCATGCTATGTTACTTTTTTGTCTCAAGTAGAAAATACAGTAAATCAGATCATTTGATGCACATAACTGGTGTGCCATCATGGCAGATGTGTCTGTAAATGTATAGGGATTGTTATTTTCACTACATTATCTATGATTTGTAATTTACTTCCATATCTTTAAATTAAAAAGCTGCATTGAAATGAGTGAACAGATTGTAATTTTCAAGTTGTGATTTTAGTCTTCACATTAGCTCTATACTTATTTTACCAACAGCAGAAGATGGTAAATAATTTTGAATGTAGGAAATATCTAGAAAATATTCTCTGCCAAAAAAGTTATTTTTGTCCAGTTAATTTACATGCTTATGATCAGGTGTCAAGCAAATTTCAATGACTAGTTTAGCAATAGTATTTATTTTAATTACTATGTGGGAAAGATAGTATGTAAACAATAGCAACCATTTTATGACTACAACTTTCATGAACAGCCAATTGATAAATTTCAGACATTTTGTTTATTATTATTATTATTATTATTATTATTATTATTATTATTATTATTATTATATGGAGACATTGATTATTTTGATACCAGCTGGAAAATATTCAGTATTAATAGATCTAGCAAAAACTAGAGATGTTTGCGGACCCCCGTATTTTGGTTTTGAAAAAAAACACACTATAATGTTATGGTTTAGGTAAAACCACCCTCACGTGTATTGGTTTGGATTCAGTTTTGGTTTCTTTAAAATTGATAAAACTGCTAAAATGATGATGAAACGCAGTTGAACTCAGAACCCCAAAGTTTGGGTGTTCATTCTTTATAAAGGAAACCCAAACCGCACATCTTTAGTAGAACTTTTAGATATCGATTTGAAATGGTTCTCAAATAAACATATTTTTTACAGTTTAATAGACATCTTGTGGTGTCATCTTATTAAGAAGCAGATTTTACCACTATTACCTTAATGGTTGAACGAATTAGTATAAAAGTGTAAAGGAATTTCTTTCAACTTTTTGACTAATTCGAAAACACAATAATGTTTAAAGTTTGTATTAAAAAAACCTTCAATACTCTTAAATTATGAAAAAAAATCTTATTTAAATAGTGTTTGAAAATAAACAGATTTCAATTAAACACAGTAGCCAACAGAAAGCTTATGGTCATTAGCTTACCTAGGCTAATTTTGTTCACAGCCTACGGACGTGAGATCAGAATCATCCTACTCTAGTAGGTGGAATAACAGGCAAAATGAGCTCTTGGTAGCAGATCACATGCAATTGAATCTGCCCCTAATTGTAACATGAATGGCTACCACAAATGGAAAACTTCAAAGTGCAATCTTTAAACCTCAAAAAGCAACATGCAAACATATAACACAACTTACAAGTTTCAAATACGAACAATGACCATGAGTCGCATATTTCAAATTCAAACTTAAAATCCGAATGAAATCGCGATTGTACCACCAAACATGTTTGTGGCCATAAAAACAGCAAAATGTTGATCAATGCAAATTTTCAAGCATCACTATTTGGCAATGTGTAGCAATGAGCAGGAGAAATAACAAGAGGTGAAAAGTTACTACAGAAGTCCAGAAAAGTAACGATGGAGTTGGTCATCACCCCAAACCATGTGACTATGCACATAAGTCCACCTAGATATGCAGATCAACAAAACTCTAAAGTTGGCCATGCAACTTTACATCAAATTAACCAACTGCACGATTATCCTACCACATAAATGATCATAAAGTGTGACTTAATAAACTTTTTAATCAGACCAGCAGCTAAATATCTTTTCTTTCCAACTGAATGAGTTCCTAATGTCATATTAGTAGACAGATACTGTCTGCTTATTTCTGTAAAAAAAGATAAAATAGAAAGCCTAGTGCTGCTTACCCCAAAATCAGGGGTAAAACCTATTTGGGATGCTCATCGATTTCAAGGTAACCAACACTAAGTTTTGCCAACCTTGGCTGGTGAAACCTTAGAGGGGTGACCTGCAGTGTGGGGTCCCCCCAGGGTCCAAATGAACTACAGGACATTTTTTGGCTTATTTTGCAATTTCAAACTAATGTTCAAATGACAAGAATCTAAGTTGCTAATTTTTTTACCTTTGGGCCATTCGTTATTTTGTGTGATTTTTAATTGATTTTTAATTTATACCGATTGCTGTTGTAGTATTACATTGCAATACCTTCCTATTCAAACTTTTCCTGTGCTATATATTTTCTATTTTTTTTAACTGCTACTATATTGTATATTATTGTCTGAATTGTTTTTAATAAATTGGATGTTATATATTTTTCAAACACGGGGATAAGTTCTATTTAAGAAGTGATGTTGCCCATAGCAACCAATCAGATTCTACGTCTCATTTATCTAGCACCTTCTAGAAGATAATACCTGGAATCGGATTGGTTGCTATGGGCAACATCACTTCTTAAATAGAACTCCCGTCTTAGTTAATTTACCCCAGGTCCTGATTCAGCAGTGCATGCTAGTGCACTGCTGAATGCAGATTCCCAATGTTTGGGAATCTGCGCATGTGCAGGACACATTCTGTGAGTGTGCAGAATGGGTCCTACTAACTCGCTCGCAGACTGTCAGCAGACTGTCAGTGATTGACAGTCTGCTGCAGTTTGTGGGTGGGGAGGGGGCGGTGATGCCCTCTGTTTCCCGAAATGAAGGAGTGTCACCGCTGTTGCAGGGGAGGGAAAGAAGCCAGGATCTCCGTTGGCTGACGGAGATTTCCTGGCCTCTTCCTCTAAACTGCAGTGGCCGGCTGTGAGACCCCATGGATCACCGCAGCCAGCCGATGTTACGCAGATTAACCGAGGCTGCGTTGGAACATGCAGCTCAGATAAGTAATGCACAGGAGGCGTGATGCCTCCTGCTGCATAGCCATATCTGCAAGATTTGCAATTGCAAAGCTGCCTACTTGGCACTCCAGACCCCTGTCGTCAGGATGATAGCAAGTACAGTCAGGGGCGGAACTACCACCGGGGCCCACGGCAGTGAAGGTGCCTGCCATCCGCAGCTGGCTGCATTATATCAGCAGTACTGTGATGAGTCAGACTAACTCATTACAGCACGTCGCAGCTGGCTATGGGCCCTAACAGAGAAGCAGGACACCGCTGCGGTCCGGCCAGAGGAGAGAGGAGAGTTGTGGGTGATCTGGCTGGAGAGGAGAGTAGTGGGTGGTCTGGCCGAAGGAGTACCGCCCCTCCCAGAGGCGTCATTGGGGGGGGACCGCACCGGGTGTAACCGTTCGAGGGAGGTAACACCAAAAGCACCTGTACCCCCATCCTCCGCAGCCGGATGTGCTGTAATGAGTTAGTTAGTATAGCGCCCACACCCCAAATACCCCCCACCTCTCCAGCAGCCCCTGTAATATAGCAACTTCCGACCTCCACACTTGTGTTCCCAAAATGTTGTGCACGCTATGTAACATCATCATGACCGTCGGACGCCAGTCTGCATTCTGGAAGGAGCGCAGCTGCTCTCCTCCTTTTTGTTCTTCTCCGGAGTCTGACCACTCTGGCAGCCAGCTCACAGTGATGTGTGGAGAGGAGTCTGTGGCTGTGCCTCCCCTGTGCACGGTTCTTGTAGAAGTAAGTGTCTATCTTTATTTTTATCTGACACTTCTTTTTTTTTAATCGGCATATCCACTGTAGGGCAGTTCCCCTTTTTCTATAACCCCTGTGTGCACCAATATATATATAAATATATATATAAATGTAGATATATATATATATATATATATAAATATTATTGTGTAGAATAACAGAAGGAGTGCCATAGTGCCTCCTACTTTTGGAAGCTGGAAACTTGAGTCTTTATAGACTCAGGTCCCGACATCATACACAGAGCCGCATGGCCAGAACGCGACTGCATTCGCCGTGTGTCCCCCCTCTCAGCAGAGGTGTAGCTAGCCCGTGTCACTATCTCTCTCCCCCTATCCCGCCCTGTTGGCGACTCCTATCTACATCACTGGGGTTGCAGAGCTTAACCTGGCTGGAGCCGGGTCGGGTCTTACAGCTGGTGGTTAGCGCTGGTTAATGATCCCCTTATCGTATGATGCCCACGAGCGGCCGCACTGCCTTACAGCCCTGAAGCCGGACTTAACACTCGCATATTTTAATAAATTACAATTATTATTGTATTGCCTAATCTGCTAAGATTTGATCCACAAATAATTTTGACACTAACAATAGGGACAGTGAGTAGGGTCAGACCTGTTGTAATTGTGGGTAAGGGACCAATGTTACTGGATATTCTCGATGTATACACAGGCCTGCAAGGTATTACCGATGTGCGAAAGCGATAATGGGCGTCTCTATGCAGGCTTTGCGATCGTAGTCATTATCATATTTTGCAGCCGACCTGCATGCTGCAATCTCAATAGCAATCAGGTCCTCTGTATTGTTTGTCAAGGGAGGAGAACCATGGTGGGGGGGTTGACACCATAACTTACCGCACCAGGTGACACCACTAAAATGGTAGAAAATAATACAGGGCTAATAAAAATATGGATTAATGACATTTGTAATCTCATTTTCTTTTGCTTGGTGGGGTGGAGGTGGGGGGCCCAAAGCATATTTTTGCACCTGGGCCCACCACTCTCCTGTTCCGCCACTGTGTACAGTACTTGATGACAGGGCTCTGCGTAGCCCAGAAAAATTGGATGAAGTCTTATTGAACATAAAGCATCTCTTTTCAAATCCTGGAGTGCCAAGATTGTTTTGTACTGTCTGTATTTCCATGTGGGACTGTGTATATTGGTTACTTAGGCACCCAGGTAATTGAACACAGACAACAGGAGTGGCGAATGAAAAGATTTTATATATATATATATATATATATATATATATTGTGACAAGAATCACATAGACCGGGTAAAATACATCCGTAGCTTTTATTGCTCACCACAGGGAGGTACACAGGATATGGCAGTTTAACAGGCTACATGTCATGCAAAGTCTTCCAATACAGAAATATTTTTTCAGTGGACTCGCAGGTCCAGGAAACCTAACACTAGTCACCCCCAGGCCTATAAGCTGGGTGACTATTTCACCGTCAGGCTCAGTTTCCCCAGTGTCTCTGCAGTTCTTAAACCAACTTCCCACAGGTGTCTGTAATCAGCTGCCTTTCCAGGCACTAACTGAGGCAACACCTGAACTGGACATTTACACAATCCTAATGCCTTTGCTCTGCCAAACCTGGGAGATCTGGATATTCCACATTTACTTCATATGGATTTATGCTGACCCTGTCACTATATATATATATATATATATATATATATATCAGTGGCGTAAATTCATCCCAGGGGCCCAGAGGCAAGTTGTAATATGGTACCCCACCCACCACCCCCCCAAAAAATGAAAATAAATATAGTGCATATCTGTCTATCTAACTATCTATGCCAGGAAGTGGTGCCATATATTGGGCGGCAGTGACGGTACACTCCAGGTACATATTTACAGCCCTAAGCGCAGTGAATATATTGTGGGCAATAGAGGAGGTGCCCCGTCAGTGCTGGCACCCAGCAGCAGACACCCCCATTGTCTGACATAGTTCTGCCCCTGATATATATATATATATATATATATATATATAACCAGTCCAAGACAAGATAAAACTCGGCAGCCAGCCAATCTTGATTTTTGTACAAGTTGATTTTGCATGTTGAATGTGAGTGCTGGTCTTCTACTTTTTTCTTTTTGGATGAGGTAAGTGATATATTCATTGCTTTTGCCCTCTGTAGAAATGTGCACAACAGCACATAGGATGCAGCAAATGACAGAAACAGCGGCACCGAGGATTAAATAAGAGACGACAACAAAGGAACTTCAGCCAAGTCGACGTATCAATGCGACAGCATTTTCACCAGGACACACATTGTACAAAAAACACTGACCTTAAATAAGTGCTCCCCATGTTTCTGCACGCTTCATCTCAACTTCCGGTAACAGACCTGCTGGTCTGCGCATCAGGATTGCATCACCAAAGTGCGCCCATCACCATGACAACACCTGATACATAGAACAACAGTACGACGCAAACATATGAGACAAAAAACATAAAATACATTGACACAAATAAGGTCATCAGACCAAGGACATATACAAAAATACAGCAAGAGTACTACACACAATGATAGTGCGCTGATATTAAACCTATAATAATCTATACTAAAAGGGGACTACAGGACTGAGAAAATATAACCTAACAACAAAACTAAACATCATATACAAAATAATATCATAAAAAACACTGAAGACCCATAGTTTCATTAAGACCCCTAGGGTTCAAGCTATCTAGAAGAAAAATCAACTTAGCCTCTTTCTGGAGTAACAACTTAGATCTATTCCCCCTCTAATCAGTGGAGGGACATGATCAATGATCATTTGTCTCATGGCAGTTAAAGAGTGTCCAGCAGAGGCAAAATGTCTTGCCACAGGTTGCTCGGCAGTCCTGGAGAGAATGGCCGCACGGATAGCAGATCTCTGCAATGCCATTCTCTCCTTGAACTGGTGGTCGGTCTTACCGAGATAATATTTACTGCAAGGGCAAAACAACATGTACACTACAAATTTAGATGTACAGCTTAAGTAGTGAAGAATTCTAAATGGTTTGGCTGAATAAGGGTGTTTAATAACATCACCAGTGAACATATACCCACAGGTGACACAACCTGCACATTTAAATCAACCCTTTTTGTGGAGACCCAAAAAATTCTTAGAAACAGGTTTCCCCATGTTAGTCACATCGGTGCGAACAATAAAATCTCAGATATTTCTACCATGAGAATAACATGTCAAAATATTCTTATCATGTAAAGTATCAAACTCTTTATCACTACTAATTATGGGCCAGTAACTCTTAATAGCTTTACGAGCTACCGGGCTAGCTGTATTATATCTATTTGGCCATGTAATTTTATTAGATACGTTTTTAGATTTCTTAGGTACTAACATGTTAGCTCGTGGAATAGCCAAGACTATCTCCTTAATACTTAACAGGGATTCACGTTTGTAACCTCGCTCAACAAATTTATTAATCATGATGGACATTTTTTCATGCATATCAATGTCATCACTACATATTGTGCGTATGCGCAGTAGCTGGGAAAACTGCAACCCCTTATGGACAGCTTTAGGATGAAAGCTATGAGGAGAAAGCAACATGTTGCGATCAGTGGGCTTGACAAAAAGGGATGTCTAATTTTATTGTTAACAATGTTAATGGTGACATCAAGATAATCAATACTAGTAATTTCAATTCTATAGGACAATTGAACAGGACCATGTTTCATATTGTGTTCATCAAGAATTGAACATAGTACATCCTTATTGCCTACCCAAAATAGAAGGATATCATTTATATATCTAGTATAATACAAGATATTACTAGATATACAAGAATCACTGAAAAAAAGATCATGTTCCACATCAAACATGAATGCGTTTGCATAGGATGGAACCACTGAGGACCCCATCACACATCCAGAGGTTTGTATAGTAACAGCCATCAAACAAATAAAAAATCCTATTAAGGACCAACGTAAGTAACTCGCAAAAGAAATTTATGTCAGGCCCAGTATAAAGAGGATTACCCGAAATCAACCTCTTAGTGGCCTGCACTCCCAATTCACGTGGAATACATGTGTATAATGAGTTTACATGTACACAACACAACATACAGTGTGCCGGAATAACTCCTAACCTACCCACCTCTACCCATACCTATCTTTCAAAAAGGTATTTTTTGCTTGCACACATGGCTGCTAAAATTGGTCCAGGTAAACAGAGGTGGGTTAAAAGAGTGACCCCCAGGCAGAAATAATCGGTCTCCCCGGGTGACATTGTAGACTCTTGTGCACCTTAGGCAAGGTGTAGAGCAAAGGGTTTGATGGGGAATTCCATAGTAAGATATTTTTTAATCTGTTGTGAAATAATGCGAGAATCAGAGGCCTGTTGTAACAATGAATCAAGTTCCCTTTTAAAGGTAGATGTGAGGTCAATAGTCAACAACTTGTAAGTATTGCTGTCTGATAGCTGCCATGAGATTTCTCTTTTATAGTCAACAGGGTCCTGAACAACTATAAAGCCGCCTTTATCAGCGGCTCTAATAACAATATCTTGCCTGACACTCAGAGCCTTAAGAGCAGCAAATTCATTAGCAGACATATTAGGAAAGTTATTTGTGTTGTTACGATAATCCACGTTAACTACTTCAGTGTCAACCATGCGTACAAAAGTTTTAATCGAAGGATTACTTGATTGAGGATCAAAGGAAGAATGTGGTTTAAGTGCCACCAATTTCTCTGGAATTTTTTCAGTGGATGGTTCACTGGGGTGTAAGGAGAAATATTCTTTCAATTTCAGCTGACTCTGTAATTTGAATATTTCAGTTTTCCAGAGGAATGGATCAAAGTGAGTCGTTGGTACAAAAGTAAGTCCCATACGGAGAACACTCACTTCATCTTGTGTTAAAGTAGTTGAGGAAAGGTTAAAAACTACTTCCTCTGCAATGGGGTTTTTTTCTGCTGGTTTCTGCCTCTTCCATTGCCCACCTCTCCTGGTGAATTGGTGTTTGGAGTGGTATTTTGGGCTCTGGTACGAATCCCCGAAGGGAGAGATTTATATTTATTATTACGTCTGGTTTTGTTGTTTGTCTCACTGGCAGATGTGCCAGAATCATTTGAAGAATCAAATCTAAATTTCTGTCAATAAACACGTCTAGTGTTCACACGGGCAGCATTAGACTGATTGCCACCTGTAAGCCAGCTATATACATTGTGTGTTTCATAATCATGCCTAACCTTCAAAAACTTTTCACATTTAAAATTAATAAGATCAGCACGATATGATTGAATTTGTTCAGTCTCCCGAGCCAATCACATGTTTTGTCTTCCAAAAGTGTTTTTTTGTTACATCCTTCAAAGGCTATTGTTACATAAAGGCCTGTTATTGGCTATAACAGGCCTTTATGTAACAATAGAGATTATCTCTTGGATATATTTTGTCTCCCATTAATAGACAGGACTTTTGATTAGTAGAGACTTATTCATGGATTTTGCTTTTTAAACTTTCAAAAAAAAAATTTTTCATTTATACATTTTTTTGTTTTTTGTATTCACATTTTTTGTTTCATTTCTTTATTATTTTATTTATATATTTCACTGTATATTTCTCAATTATTGGGATTATTTTAGATTAATGATAATAAAAGTTAATTTTTATTGTATATAAAAAAATTTGTGTGCGCCCATGAGAATACAACCCCTGACTCTTTTTCTTTACATTTCAGTACTATTTGGTTGTTATAGGGCAGCACCCCAATCATCATAAATTAGAAATCAATTAATTGATATTGATTTGGGGTCCTCTATGTGATTATATCATAATATTATAAGGGGTAGAGTGCAGACACAATTCTCTTTTCTTTTTCATTGATGGTTGGAATGAAAACCTGGTAATGTATGGGAGCAAATGACAATCGTCCATTTGGTTTTAAACACTGAAAAAAGTACAAAAAAAATGTTCAAATTGGTTACATTTGTGTACTTTACCAATTTGTCTGAACAACAATTTATGACTATTTTCCAGTGTTTGTGAGTAAATGGATGATTGTCCTTTGCTCCCATACATTACCAGGTTTTCATTCCAACCAGCCAGATTGGACAGATATCTGACAGATAATTGTATAGTGGATGGCCAGCTTAAGTTAAACTCATCCAGACTTTATTTGTGACTTGTGCTTTTTCATTAAAGTACAATAGATTTGCAGTTATCTTCATGTAATGACATCAATAAAGAATCATTCCTAGGCAGTAAAATACTTGTCAGCTCCTAAAATCAGGATGAATGAATGAGAGTCTTATTAGTAAGTAGACAGCCTATTTATGAATCCTGGGCATTAAAGCTCCATGGCTATGAAATTTAGAATATTTTCGTTTTCTCCCAAACATAGTATTTAATCTTTGGATATTGATAAAGTTGGCTTAGAGTAACTCGGAAATGTCAAGGTTAATGTTACTAATATGGGCAGTTATGTTTATTAATATCGCTGCTTACACTCAGTACAAAGTCTAAAATGCTTGGTCTTTCTAAACTTGAATGATTTCACAGAGCATGGAAATTCACAGAT
Organism: Taudactylus pleione; assembly: GCA_031769625.1. Taxonomy (NCBI): domain Eukaryota; kingdom Metazoa; phylum Chordata; class Amphibia; order Anura; family Myobatrachidae; genus Taudactylus; species Taudactylus pleione. The sequence continues at coordinate 1,235,969 of JAUIMM010000390.1, forward strand.
CAATATATTGCAGAGTAATTATTGATGAGATTTACATATGTCTGCATGTCCTACTAGTTTTATTTAATCATTGATCCAAGATTTGTGATTTGCCTTGACCAGCCTTTGTTGCAAGACTGCCGTTCATTTTATACTAGTTTGAGACAGCAAACAACAGCAGGAACAAGTCACTGAGAGGTTGGGAGCAAGAGTGTCAGATATGCAGCTGGAAAAGCTCCTGTAGTAATAGTGCTTAATCACTCCTGAGCTGACACCCTGCTGCATATTCACTGTGTGCTCCCTTATAGCACAGAAAGAACATTAACCTTCTTTCAATGGTGGATTTCACATTCTATTAGCATATGCAGTATGTGCTATATCTACTTATATATAGCACACTTTGAGACCTATTTATCAATCTATTTTTCTATTTAAACAATGTTAAAACACATGTTTTCACACCTTTTTCACATTAGTTTAGTTTCACATACATTTAGCAAAGGGCTTTTGGATGAGATTTTGTTAAAATCTCCTCCATGCCCTAAAATTCACATAAGCTTCACATGCTGACCTCTCATGAAAATTAATTCAAATTAAATCTTTTCAGATCAAACACTTCTAAACTAATGCCATTTTCAGATGGTGTCAGTAGAGGCTTTGGGTCATTTTGAAAGTGGATGTTAGGGAACACAGATGTCCTTAAGCAGGCTTGCAGGTTTATTGGTAACAGCAGTATAAAGCGGTAATGCAGTTACCAGTGGTAACAGCAGTAACACAGTGATGTCTGTGATCACACAGGATAACAGCAGTTTAAGCAGCGTAACACCTGAGAGGAGTTAAGTGCTATGCACAGTACTGTGACACTCTACACAGTAGCAAGCAACAGGCCAGTGGCATAAGTTCATCCCAGATGCCCGGAGGCAAGTTATCATTTAGTGACCCCCTATCCCCCATATTTACAGCCCTAAATGGGGTGAATATATTGTGGGTGATTGAGGAGGTGCCCCTTCAGTGCTGTCACCCGGTGGCAGGCACCTCCATTGTCTCCCATACTTCTGCCCCCGCAATAGGCAACACATGAGCAAGGTCTAAGGTTGCACCTCTTGCAGGCTTTGGGTCCTAGTGCCTAAAGTGTATAACTGAGAGTAGTTAATGCAGGAGAGCACACTTCTCCAACACCCCCATCGCCCTCACTCTGGGCTGTCTCTGGTTACATAAAACACATAACATTTTAACTCACTTGACTATGTCAGCAAAAGGTATGCAATTAAACAATAACATATCAACACATATCAAGTATGTTCCAGTCCATGCATCTTTAGAAACACATTCCTGAATTGTGACTTCAAACCCTTTGTCAACATATCAGCAACATTATCCTCACTCACTGCAAAGGTAGTGGAAGAGGTAATGTCTAATAGCCATGTGCTTAGACTGCCCATGCTGCATGGTACAGTAGAACAAGTTAATTCCATTTCTGTTGTAGAGATAAGCTGTTCAGTTTTGCTGAAAACTGTACACACCCGAACTTGGGGGTACTGAGTCAAACTGAGGCATGTCTTGGTTCCTTCAGCCAAAACCCTATCCCAAATTAATGAAAAACATCATGATCCTTGAAAATTCAGTTCCTGCATATTTTTGTTTGCATATAAATCCCTCTCTGTCTACTTCCTAGTTTCTATTCCTCCATGAAGCAACTTTGCCTTTGTGGGCAGGCTGAAATATCTGTACATATCAGTATGATCTGCGCAAGCTTAGTTATGTGTAAAAAAATATAATAAATGGATAATTATATTAAAAATTTGCCCCCCTCCCCCCAAATAAATAACCAACCCTTGATCACTCAGGCTGGGCTGGTACTGCAAAATAAGGGGAAAAAAAGCATGGAGTGTCCCCTATACTCAAATAACCAGCACTGGGCTGAACCACCTCAATGGGTAATGCCATAGCTGGGAGACATACATATTGGGATCTTACTGCCATAACATTAAACAACTCCAAACTGGTCAGTCCAGGGGTAGATTTTTTTTTTAAGTTGGAACCCCAAAAATAAAATGCCCCCCCCCCCCCCCCGAGGAACAACCAGCCATGGGCTGAAAGGGCATCCCTGGTGGTGGTGGATGCAGGTAATAATAGATAAAAATATTGTTTTACACATGTGGACTATAAAGAGCAGAAAGCCATCCCCAGCATGCCTGCTGACACCAGCAGTCCATTTGTAAAATAAAATAATCACAGTAAAATGATAAATGAAAAAATAAGAAATAAAAATTAAGCATTTTTTAAAATGATTTCAAATTTTTGCCAATTTCAGGATGGCAATAACAGAACAGATATTGTAGTGTTAAATTGACTTATCCAAGGTATAGTAATGTTGTAGTATTTGAGCGAGTTAACACCATTGATAGCAATGTTAAAATTTGCAGAGACCTTCTGAAGTGAGACATAGATTTATTAAAGTGCTTTTTACCATTTAATAAATAGTCCACTTAATGTGTTTGTTATAGGTTTGGTACGGGATGCTGGTGCTCAGGATCCCAGCATTGAGAATCCCTATGCCAGCATCCCGACTGGGTTAGAATACCGACACTGGCCGGTAATTACCATAACCCTACACCTACACCTATACCTAAACTAACCCTCCCTCCCCGTAGCCTAAACATAACCTTCCCCCTTCCGCAGTGCCTAAATCTAATCCCTAACCCTAACCTTCTAACCCAAATATTTACCATTGGGATTATGACTGGTGTCGGGATTCTGGTGCCGGCATTCTGAGTGCCAGCATTCCAACAGGTTGGATGTCAACTACATCCCGTTTGTTACAGTTATACTATATATGGCCACCTTGTGAATATCCTATTGGATCACCATTATGTTGGAAATAGCTCTGTGTTCTAAATTTTTCATGTTATAACTAGAGATGTGCGCCAAACTCAGTGTTTTGGTTTTGGATCTGTATGCACAAACACAGTTCAACTTCAAACATGGCACATCAGGAAACAAATGTTTTCCTTATTCAATAGGTCTGAGGGAGTTAGAGTATGTATTTAGTTGAAGGCAGGGACATTAAGGGTTGATTGGTAGTAAATGTAATTATTTTTTTTATTACAAAGTAAATTTATGAGGGAGGAGGGGAGGCATTTACAAAATATATTTTACTCATTCACATCAGTCTTTGCCCCAGAAGAACCCTTGAGTGCTATGCCTGCTGCTGCTGGGAGTGGATTTTCATCCCAGAAGGGGACCAGGAAGTCTACTAATAGTGCTTTAAAAAACAAATGACTGTTAAACAATACTTTGCAAAGATTCCACTTCACTAGAAAAGCATTCCCCAACCTGTACAGGGACATTAAAAAAACGTAATTAGTGGCCTCCAAAATGCCATTGTACCCACTGTCCACTTAACCACAGATATGTGGAACAGGTGAACAGAGCAAATGCAAGATTTAAGGTTTAAGTCTTACATTGTGTCTTTCTTGAGAATCCTTGAGCACTATGCCTGCTGCTGCTGGGAGTAGATTTTAATCCCTGAAGGGGACCAGGAAGACTACTAGTAGTGGTTTAAAAAAATAATTGACTGTTAAACAATCATTTGCAAATATTCCACTTCACTAGAAAAGCATTTCCCAACCTGTACAGGTACATTAAAAAAAATAATTAGTGGTACCCAAAATGCCTTTGTACCCACTGTCCACTTAACCACAGATATGTGGACAAGCCAAACAGAGCAAATGCAAGATTTAAGATTTGTCTTACATTGTGTCTTTCTTGAGAATCCTTAAACGCTATGCCTGCTGCTGCTGAGAGTTGATTTTCGTCCAAAAAGGGATAAAGACGTTGTGTCTTTCTTCCCAATGGACACAGATCTGAAGAGATGTGAAGAGCTGTTGGTAAGCAAATTGTTAGCTCAAGTGGCACATGATGCAGCAGTGGCTTATCCTACAGTTTCTCCAGTAAGTGCATCTGCTGAGAAAAAAGTAAACTTTCCCAAAAAACAACACTGGTGATGCAGATGAGTCAACACAACCAAGTTTTTTTGTCTTGTTCCCAGGCATGACAATGGGCTTTTCCTTATCATGGGCAACAACTGTTTCATCCACTGGTGCATAATTTACACAAACAACATCCTCATCAACAACATTCTCATCATCAACATCCTCATCATCAACATCCTCATCATCAACATCCTCATCAATATCAGCTACACAAATATCCAGCTCATCCTGGTGCACTTCCACAGAAGCATCCTCGATTTCTATGTCAGCATGTTCACTTGTGATTACATCATCATAAGAGGCAGAACCACTAGTCATAAATAAATTAGCTTTTCCTTGCCACTTCATGTGTAAAAGATTGGTTCTTGATTTTAGATGCCCTGACTTAAGCCCTGTATGCCCTAGCATCATCATGACTGGTGGCACTGGCAGCAGCTCCAGCACTGGTATGTGGTTCCTGCTCTCCTCTCAAGTCTCAACTGATCGTTCTCAATATCAACAAACAAAAATGTAGTGGGCTACAGCAAAAACATCAATTTGTACTAATTTTAAATATTACACTGCGGTATAAATGACCTACAGTGTCACAAGATTTTTTATGAAAAAGAATAACACACTGCGCTACCACTTAGTGTCACAAGATTAATTATTTATGAATAAGATTAACATACTGCACTAACACTTAGTGTCACAAGATTAATTATTTATGATTAAGAACAACACACTACATTACCACTTAGTGTAATAAGGTTAATTATTTATGAATAAGAATAACACACTGCGCTACCATTTACAGTGATGTCATTATGTTTTATATATAATGCATGTAATTTAGCACTTTGTTGTGGTCTTATAGTTGGCATGTAGAGTAATCATTTATTCAAAATTGAGGAAAGAAGTGAAAAGTTGAATATTAGACTGTGCTAACACTTACAGTGTCACAAGATTAATTACTAATGAATAAGAATAACACACTGCGCTACCACTAACAGTGTCACAAGATTAATTATTTATGAATAAGAAAAATACACTACGCTATAACTTATAGTGTCACAATACGTAGACGATAAACTGCAGTCTGGCTGGCAGTGTCACCAAACAATACTAGTGCAGCTAAGTTGCTAACGCACACACAAAAAAAATATAAACATTTTTTAGTGGATTGATATTGATATTATTAATTTAATTTCACTTCTTTTTTTTCCACACTGGGGAAGAGCACCCCTGAATAAACAGCAGCCCATTGATGAACAACACAGACAGCACCCATTTTTGATGATCAACAAAGCACCCCTGCCGAATGTGGACAAACCACCTGCAGAGTCACAAATATGTGGACAATAAACTGCGGCAGTGTCACCGTACAATAATAGTGCAGCTAAGTTGCTAACACACACACAAATAATATTTTTTTTTTGTGGATTGATATATAGATATTATTAATTTAATTTCACTTTTATTTTTGTCACACTGGGGAAGAGCGGCCCCTTGATGAACAACACAGACAGCACCCCTTTTTGATGGACAAAAAGAATCACAGCTGCCGAGTGTGGAAAGACCACCTGCAACGTCACAAATACATGGATGATAAACTGCGGCAGTGTCACCATACAATAATAGCGCAGCTAAGTAGCTAATGCACACACACAAAAATATATATATTTTTTTGTGGATTGATATATTGATATTATTGATTGAATTTCACTTTTATTGTTTTCACACTGGAGAGGTGAAGCAGCAGCCCCTTGATGAACAACACAGACAGCACCCCTTTTTGATGGACAACAAAGCACCCCTGCTGAATGCGGACAGACCACCTGCAGAGTCACAAATACAAGGACTTTAAACTGCGGCAGTGTCACCGTACAATAATAGCGCAGCTAAGTTGCTAATGCACACACACAAAAAAACACTTTTTTTAAACTGGGGAAGAACACCCCTAATTGACAGAGCACCCCCCGGACAACACAGCACCCCTTTATGGACTGCAGCCCTAGCCTGATGGACAGTTCAAAAACACAGCAGCAGCCATAGTTAATTGACAGGACAAGTGACACATCAGCTGCACTCACTGAAGGAAGCCCCCCTTTATATACTGCAGCCTAAGCCCCTTTATGGACAACACAGCAGCAGGCCAAGACCCTGACTGGACACACACACACTGAGTGACTGACAGTGACTGGCTACTTCTGCTAGCTTCTCTCTCTATAGCCGGAGTGAAAATGGTGCCGATCGCAGGGACTTTTATATAATCCAAAACCCGTGACAATCCGACAGCGGGAGGATGACATTTTGCCTCGTTTTGAGATCCGAGTCAGGCGGGTAAAACCCGAGCTGAGCTCGGTTCTCGCCTTGGGTCTGGAAGTTCGGTTGGGTCCGGTTCTCTAAGAACCGGATCCGCTCATCTCTAGTTAACACACTAAGGGCCATATTCAATTAGACGCGAAAAACGGTTTTCAGCTAAAAAGTTTTGCAGATGACGCCATTTCGCCAGGTGGAAAAGTATCGCCGCATTCAATTTTGCGGATGTGAAAACGCAATGCAATGTATTAGGCAAAAAAGATCCGTTTATGAATAGGTAGTAAAGAATTGCGGTTTTGGGGTGCAAATGCAAGTGTCGTAAAACCACTCAGCATGCTTGGGACAGCCCCACAATGCATAAATGCATCAAAAAAATCCTTTAAAACAAAGAAGAACACCCCAAAAATTACCTTCAAAAAGGGGGCAAAAAAAAAAATCAAAGTCAGGGTACAAACTAGCAAAATAAGCTTTTGGGGGTCTGTAAGTATGGAGGAGGTGTTTTTTTGATTGCAGGTGCTTGCTGAAGGTGCGTTTTTAAGGTTTTTTAAAACTTAACTTTTGAGATTTTTACCAATGTTTGCATCCATTTTCATGTACCCCAAATTTGCTGGGACTAGTTATTTTCTCAAAAAAAACTCTGCTAAATGCTATTCTTTACCACTTGTGCAAATATGCTAATTAGCAGCTATTGAGAGCATTTAAATACCCCAAATACCTTCAGTAGGGCTATTCAGGGGAATCTACATTGATCCAAGTCACACGAGAAAACCCGAGCCTACTGTATCTCGGTTCTCATCTTAGATCTGGAAGTTTGTGTGGGTCTGGATCTCAGAGAACCAGACCCGCTCATCTCTAATTATAACATTACTGAAACATTGACAAAAGTGGTTGTTTTCAAATTGTCATTCAATAGTTGCTGCAGTTTTTTAGACTAATGCTCCGTCATTACTGTTAGTCCGAGGCTCTGTTAGGAAATGTATCTGATTATCACACCATTTATCACAAGAGGTCACTATTGTTCCTAAATTGCCCTTAGTTTTGCCCTTATCCATGATGGCCATTATTATTTTAGAGGAATCATCTTGGATCCTGTTTCCTGTGTGTGCCTATAAATAGGCACTTTCTAAGTTAAACTATGCTACAGTTTTCTGCTTGCTCAGTTCCTGTTACATGCTCCCGCATTCTTTGTCTACATTTGAGTACCTGCTTGTGTCCCAACTTGGATACCACCTGCTTGGATACTGACCTTGGCCTGCATCTGCTCGCTTAGCTCCTGTTACTTGCTCCTGAATACCTGGCTTACAATACTTGTATACCTTCTGTCAGCAACTGGATTTCATGTACATCACCAGGGACTTGACAGGATACTCAAGCCCAAAATGGAGTTTGCCAAAGATGGGCCAATTAAGTGGAAATGTGTTGTGGGATTCAATACACAGCTTAAACAAGTCATTTTGCAAAAGGGATGCACACAATGGTTTTCAAGAATTTATTTTCAAACATCTCAACATAAAACTCATCTTGTAGAATTGGAGAATTGATCAACTACAGTAGCACCATCTTCTGCTACACTACCTCTCCCACCAGCTAGGTTTGGAGAGACCCTCAACAGATTTGAGGATTCATTAATCAGTGTCAGATGCATTTAGATCTAAAAAAATCCCACTTAAAAACTGAAAAAGCTGAAGGTACAGTGTACAGTTTTCTGTTGCTACTTAAAGATGCAGCACTGGCATGGGCCTCCCCCTACATCAAGACCAAGAGTCCAATATTAGAGCCCCATCTATTATATGTTTTCTTTTCATACCTTCTCCTACAGAATTGATACGAAATACCTATGGCTGAATAGCCGTCGGTTCTCATACAGATGCTGGAAGCCCGATGACAATATATCCCAACAGGGGCGTGTAAGTACCCTAACCCCCCACTCACCCTCCCTTAGTGGTGCCTAACCCTAACCTCCCTTGGGTGTGCCTAACCCTATAACCTCCCTGGTGGTGCTTAACACTAACCCTCCCTTCCCGCGCCCTTATCATAACCCTCCCATGGGGTGCCTAGCCCTAACCTCCCCCCAGGGATGACTTACCCTAACCCCCCTCCCCCTACCCTAACCCTAACCCTTCCCAGGGGGTGCCTAACCCTAAGTTCCCCCGGGATGCCTAAACCTAACCCTCCTCCCCCCTGCGGCTAAGAGCTAACTAGTTCTGGATGCCGGCTGTTGGGATATCGCCGTCGGGCTAAAGATAGGCGTAGGGATTTTGATGCCTATCTTTAGTCCTGAATCAGCCTTCCAATGTCACTTCATCCCTCTCCAACAAATAAGTAGGTTAGTAATATGAAATATAGAGGAGGACCATGACCAACAGTCTTCAAAAAGATATAAACTGATTTGTAGGTCCAAACATCAAAAAGGAACAAAATAGAACTTCAGAGACAGAAATGAATATCATTTAAAGATATAATAAGAGAAGGACACAATTACCCGGCTTTAGAATAAGCTGGAGGTTGCTAGGAGAGTAGAAGAAATCAGGTGCTTATAAGAAAAAGAGAAGTAGCTGCTAGGTATGTCTTCGTTGTTGTTTGTTACAACTAAATGAATTGTAAGTGTAGCACAAAAAAGGATCCCTGTTCCATTCAAGCAAGAGCCAGGAACTTCCTCAGTTATGTAATAAAATAGTTAAAACAAAAACTGCTACTGAAATGCAGATATTAACTTCTGTTAAAATAAATATAAATCTGTTTGTTTGTTTTATTTTTAGCTTTTTGTTTTTGAACTTCAATGAAATACTTGGTATGGGATAATTAATCTCACATGTGTTTGAGTTTTTGTTTAAAACAACTCCTTATGAATTCAATATATTTGCTGTCACAACTCTGAATAAACTCATATATACATGAACTATATTTAAAGAAGCCTAACCCATGAAAAAAAAATTAAGACTATTAGAAGTCCATACCATGAAGATTCTACAGTTATGAAGACTAACATACTCTCTCTCTCACATACTGCACTCACTTGTTAGGAATCAGAGGATTAGTCAGGAAGTTTTTGGAGAACTGTGACCTGTAAGAGGTAACCGCGGTGTGGCTTTAGAGCCGTGTAGCAACCTTGAGGGTTGAACTCTTGGCTATCTGTGGCTAGTGAGCCGCAAGAAAGATGCGACCTTTGGGCCGTGTAGCAGCCTTATGGGCTGATATGTCTTGTCTGGTAGTGGCCTGTGAGCCATGAGCAAGATGCAGCCTTTGGGCGGTGTAGCAGCCTTGAGGGCTGGTATGTCTTGGTTGGTAGCGGCCTGTGAGCCGTGAGCAAGAAGCAGCCTTTGGGCTGTGTAGCAGCCTTGAGAGTTGGTATGTCTTGGCTGGTAGCAGCCTATGGGCGGTGAGCAAGATGCAGCCTCTGGGCTGAGTAGAAGCCTTAAGGGCTGGTATGTCTTGGCAGGTAGCGGCCTGTGGGCCGAGTTGACACAAGTGTTGGTGCACTGGATTGCACACTGATGATGCAGAGGTGCGGCCTATGTCTCTGAGTTGGCACAAGCGTTGGTGCGCTGGATTGCACACTGAAGACGCTGTAGTGCGACCTGTGTCGCCAAGTTGACACAAGTCACCAGACTCTGGTTTGCGCACTCAGGACTGAGAGTGCACCCTGTGCCGCCGGGATGACATAAGCAGCAAGATACTGGAAAGTACGCTGGGCTGCCTAGATGACACAAGCGGCAAACAACTGATGTTAAGCGGACCGTGCCTCCTCGGTGGAACAACAGCAGGCAAGAAACATGGCAGACTTGATATCAGATACTCGACTGGTATTAACAGGAGACTGACCACAACCAGAAACACGTGTAAACGCTATCACTGACATCGGAGCAGCGTTCACACAGGGAGGAAATAGAGACAGGAACCAATCAAGGTCAATCCCAGCATGACGGACAGGAAGTAGGAGGAGTTTCAGTGAACATTCGTCCGGCATTCATCTCGTCCTGAAGATGCAGTTCAGTGGCTTGTGACATCACCTAAGCAAAATGACTAAAAATTATTGCTATCTCCAAAATGCTATAATAGACTACATATTTGCAACCTTCTGTCGCCACCAAGATTTGTTTCCATCTCTGATGTTCAGGAAGGCTGTAGTTACTGCCTATCTTTCTCATTATGTGTTCACAGTTTAATTTAATCTGAGCTATTGTGAATCAAACTACTGCATTTCAGTTATCCAGTGTTATAATAACCAAGGGATGCAGCACATGAATTCATTATGAACACAAAGACATATAATTTAATATGACAAAAATAGTCACAAAACTTCATGTATAAAAGATATAATAAAGTTAAACACATTAATATAAATGCAAACAAGTGTCTTAAAATAAAAAGGAGAATTGAAGAAATAAAAAAATATATATTTTATCTGCTGCTTGGGTAAGTGATTAATATTATTTATATTAACACCTGATTGTTTCATAACCACAACAAACAATATGAAAATGTTATTTCGAGTGTGCTAGACTTTACACTACTATTCTTCTCTTATCTGCTTTGCAAAACATCTGAATAATTTTCAAGTCCCATATATGATTTATCTTTCAACAGAGTACAGAAAACCTTACTTTTGTTTTAAGTAGAGAAAGTACAGTCATTTTAAATTCTGTCTACTGATTAACAGCCATTCCTTCTCGACACAAGTTTATGGGCTTCATTTTTTAAAACATCACAGTTTTCAATATATTTTCCCATTTGGTGGCTGACTGTTTTATAGTTAACAGATGTTTTATGTTATAGATTCTCATTGTCTTTAAATCAGATCTTTTCTTCCCCACTCTTCAATTTATTCTTACTGTAAGACATTCATACCACTGTCTTGTAAGGCTCGCAGCTTCTTTTGTACAGAACATTTAAACATACTTAGATACTTATACATCAAGCTGAGGTTTGAAACATAATTTGCATTTCTGTGTTGTTCGTGTAATATCTATTATCCAAAAGTGCCAAGAAGAAAACGAGTGAAGCATAACTGTATATTTACCTGCTGAATATTTAAATGGAAATTCATATACAGATGGGGCAACTTTATAACAGAACAGCAATGGGTATATGAGAGCAACAAGGCTGCCAGACTTTGTGCATTGTGCATGGTAGTGTACTATCATATTTTTCTAAAATAATCTTGCACAATACAAGGTTTTTCTGTGGCTTTATGCAGATACCTCTACAAGTCCTTCCCTGGTGTACAGACATGCATCGGAATGTGTAAGGACTGAGACATCTTTAGATGCTCAAATACCACTTGGTGAATCTTTAGACTCAACTTTTGCTTACAACATAAACATTTGCACCATCCACATACTAGTTGCAGATTCTCCAATGTGAATGATTTTGTGTCTGAGTTTGCAACCACTAGAGCACTACACCCACAAACTCCCATACATGCCCATAAGATTAACCATCATGGTGCATTTAAATAACCACCTCACTGTCACTATCCAGGAACACCAAGCACATATTCAATACATTTGTGATACTGCGCATCGTCCATGCATCTCAATTGCAATAACAACTCTGTACACGCAGACTCTGGACAAATGTGCAGTGCAACTTAGACGAATGTGCTGAAGAAAAAAATCACTCAACTGCTTCCTATTGGCAGTGCAAACAACTGACTTTCCATTGGCAGTGCGTACAACTGATTCCTATTGGCAGTACATAAAACTGATTCCCATTGGCAGTGCATAAAACTGATTCCCAGTGGCAGTGCGTACAATTCAGAATCATGTTGAAAATGTTCTGTTACATGAGATGAAGAAGAGTAGTTACTGGATGAGGTGTAACTAATGGTGCGTATACATATAGCGATCTGCCAGTGATACGATATCATTGGCAGATCGTTATGCACTCTCCCTGGTATGCTGGATAATCAATATTGATCATCCATCACACCACCAACTTACCGCCGACTATAGCGACCCGCGATCGTCGAACATGGGTCCCTATAGTAACTTGCTCAAAATTGAGCAAGTTGACTGGCATGCATGGCCGGTGGCCGATATCACTATCGCCCATATGTGGCCGCACATTGCTGGTCGAAGGTAAGCTGGTAGGGTCCATTTAAAAGAACGATTTGAAAGATAACGGTAACAATGACGATATCGATATCATTATCGTTCAAATTGTCCTTTTAAATCGCTACATGTATACGCAGCATAAGAGTATAGTGAATTTATGAAATAATGCAAGTCTACCAGCTGGGTACATTAGAGTAGCTGTTATTTAAAAAATGTTCAGTTCTTTAGTTTCACCAGTAGATGTCAGCACCCCTAGATACTCATTTAGTTTGCTGACTAAGGGGAAGAGTCAATTAGCCGTGGTAATATACTGCTGGCTAATTGATAACCACTTAACGGGGATTTCTTTTTGGGTCTCATGAGCCCTGAAAAAAAATCCCTGACAACTGTGCTGGTATCAGGTGATAACAGCCAGTCAACACACAAATCCATGAACTTTTCACAGATTCAGGACCTGATTCAGACCCACTCGCTGTGAGCGATTTTCACCCATCTGCGCATGCGTACAATCCGCAGTGCGCGTGCGCAAGCCAGTATTTGCGATCTGATTTTGGTTGCTCGTAAGCCACCATCAGGTTGCTACTTTGAGTGACAGACAGTGCCGTTTGTGGGTGGTAACAGGGGAAGGTACTTGTGAACGGGGGAGTGGTGTTGTGGACGCAGGCATGTCAGGCTGCCAAAATGCTGTTTAAAGGGCGTGCATAATTAGCAAAGTAGCGTCATTGTACATGTCACCTGCATGTATTTAAGGCCGCACTGATCACAGTGCTTGTGGCGGGGAAAGGCAATCTTAAGGGCTGCGAGCATTTCCGATGGCTCTCGATGTTACTGATTAATCCTACAATTCCGTGTGTTGCAAGTGGCAGGGGGGCATCTTTATAAACTAGCGAGGGCTCATTGCCGTAGCTCGCTAAGACATAGATGGCGTCCTTACGCGACGCAGTGCAAGTGCTTAATTTACATATCCGGCCCCTTTTTGCCAGTGAGCAATCACATCTTGCGAGCGGGTCGGAATGAGCTCCACAGTGTGTTAACTAGAGATGAGTGGGTACGGTTCTTAGAGCACTGGACCCACCCCGAACTTCCAGATACAGGGCGAGAACCAAACTTTGCTCCGGTTTTTCCCGCCTGACTCGGATCAAAACAAGGCAAAACATCATCCTCCCACTGTCGGATTCTCACGGGTATAGGATAATATAAAAGTCCCCGCGATCTGCACCATTATTTTGTGTGTGTGTGTGTGTGTGTGCGCGTTAGCAACTTAGCTGCGCTATTATTGTTTGGTGACACTGCCGGCCAGACCACAGTTTATGGTCCACGTATTTGTGACTCTGTACTGCAGGTGGTCTGTCTGCACTCGGCAGGGGTGCTTCTTCGTTGTCTATAAAGGGGTTTTTCATCAAGGACTGCTGCCTCATTCAAGGGTGCTCTTCCCCAGTGTAAAAAAAATAAAAGTACTTTCTTTTGTGTGTGTGTGTGTTAGCAACTTAGCTACGCTATTATTGTTTGGTGACATTGCCGGCCAGACCTAAGTTCATCGTCCAGATATTTGCGACTCTGCAGGTGGTCTGTCCGCACTTGGCAGGGGTGCTTTATTGTCCATAACAAAGTTGTGCTGTCTGTCTTGTTCATCAAGGGGCTGCTGCCTCATTCAGGGGTGCTCTTCCCAGTGCAAAAAATAAATAAAAGTGCTTTTTGTGTGTGTGTGTGTGTGTGTGTGTGTGTGTGTGTGTGTGTGTGTGTGTGTGTGTGTGTGTGTGTGCGTTAGCAACTTAGCTGCACTATTATTGTTTGGTGACACTGCTGGCCAGATTGCAGTTTACAGTCCACCTATTTGTGACACTGCAGGTAGTCTGTCCGCAATTGGCAGGGGTGCTTTGTTGTCCATCAAATATGGGTGCTGTCTGTGTTGTTCATCAAGGGGCTGCTGCCTCATTCAGGGGTGCTCTTCCCCAGTGTAAAAAAAATAAAAGTGAAATAAAATTAATATTATCAATCCACAAAAAATAAAGATATCAAAACATTGAAATAAATAAGTTAAAAATGAATCAATTCTTCAGTCCTTTCCCTGTCTTCAGTCCAAAAGCATATTCCAACTCCGTTGGGCCTCTGACCTAGTTAAGGAAAACATTCTTGGTTTTTGAACTTCCTAGGGGTCGTATAGTTTATGAAACTGCCATCCTGTCTACCACTGCAGTGCCACTCTGTGTCATGTTGGAAGCTGAACTGCCACATGTTAGTGCCACCCACTGCTGTCGCTTAGCTTAGTCAGCCAGCTAGCTGGATGCAACCTTTTGACCTAAACTAGATGAAATCATTATTGTGACTTGTGAGGTGGTCAAAATTGACTGGAAATGACTGAAATTAAATGTTATTGAGGTTAATAATACTGTATTAACAAAAACAGGCCCAAATTATATGATTTTAGCTGTTTTTTTTATTATTTTAGAAAAAATACAGGTCCAAAACCAAATTTAAAACACGCAAGGGGCGGTTTTGGCAAAACCAAATCTAGATCCAAAACATGAGGAGATACAGATCCAAAACCAAAACCAAAATAAGGGGGTCGGCGCAAATCCCTAGTTTTAACGCCCCATAACCAGTGTTAATGCCCATTAACACATTAATTTAATGGGCTTTAACACAGCTATCAGACAAATTTGGGAGGTTAATTGAATAGCCCTGGTCATTAAATCCCAAGACTACTTCCCATTATTACCCGCAGTAATTTACCATGGGGAATTTAATTCCTCCCTAACTGTCCAATTTTTTTCTCATCTGTTGCAAATACAGTATATGCTCTAGTTTATACCTCCCAGGTTTATTCATTGTCACACCTTTTAATCTGTTATACAGCTGTGGCCAAAAGTTTTGAGAATGACACAAGTATTGGTTTTCACAAAGTTTGCTGCATCAGTGTTTTTAGACCTTTTTGTCAGCTGTTATTATGGTATACTGAAGTTAAATTACAGCATTTCATAAGTGTCAAAGGCTTTTATTGACAATTTCATTAATTTTATACAAAGAGTCAATATTTGCAGTGTTGACCCTTGTTTTTTCAAGATCTCTACAATTAACATGCTGTCAATCAACTTCTGGCCCACATACTGACTGATGGCAGCCCATTCTTGCCTAATCAATACTTGGAGTTTGTCAAAATTTGTGGGTTTTTGTTTGTTTACCCGCCTCTTGAGGACTGACCACAATTACTCAATGGGATTAAGGTCTGGGTAGTTTCCTGGCCATGGACCCAAAATTTCGATGTTTTGTTCCCCCAGCCACTTAGTTATCACTTTTGCCTTATGGCAAGGTGCTCCATCGTGCTGGAAAAGGAATTGTTCATCACCAAACTGTTATTGGATGATTGGAAGAAGTTGCTCTTAGAGGATGTTTTAGTACCATTCTTTATTCAAGGCTGTGTTCGTAGGCAAAATTGTGAGTGAGCCAACTCCCTTTGCTGAGAAGCAACCCCACACATGAATGGTCTCCAGATGCTTTACTGTTGGCATGATGGTAGCGCTCACCTTTCCTTCTCCAGTCAAGCATTTTTACAGATGCCCCAAACAATATGAAAGGGGATTCATCAGAGAAAATAACTTTACCCCTGTCCTCAGCAGTCCAATTCTTGTACCTTTTGCAGAATATCAGTCTGTCCCTGATGTTTTCCTGGAGAGAAGTGGCTGCTTTGCTGCCCTTCTTGACACCAGGCCAACCTCCAAAAGTCTTCGCCTCACTGTGCATGTAGATGCACTCACACCTGCCTGCTGCCATTCCTGAGCGAGCTCTGCACTTGTGGTACCCTGATCCTGCAGCTGAATCAACTTCAGGAGATGGTCCTGGCGCTTGCTGGTTGTTCTTGAAAACATTGGAGGAAGAACTGCTAGATCTATCTGCCAATGAGCACATGAAGAGGCAAATACATTTATTACGGAGACAAATATAGTAATCATTAATAATTATTTTATGGTGTGGGCAGAATTTATAGAGCCATAAAATAATAATTGTTTTCCTTGAGATATAAATAAATTTTAAATGCACCAGTAATATTCAATTAATAATGCACCATTAATATAATTAATAACAAATATTGCTCTATTAATAAAATTATACGTTAATTTTGCCACCCCAAATCTCTCTCTCTCTGGAGTAAATTTACTAAGATTCATGTTTGTCCCGATTTAGAAAAAGAAACAATCTAGCGCTGGAAAAATTAAAAGTGAGAAAATTTGTTAACACAGCTGTTAAGGCGCCTTGAGATTGCTGCTTCAAATATCAAGATAGGCTATACTCTACCTATTGATTTGAAAAAAACAACAATTCTATTAGAACAATGAAGAGCTATCTCAATATCTAAATAAATCAATGTTTAATAATATAGATATAAAGAGATATATAGATGGTCATCTATATATCTATATTATTAAACATTGATTTATTTAGATATTGAGATAACGCTTCATTGTTCTAATAGAATTGTCCCGATTTAATCAGTTTTTAAACATGGATAGTATCGATCAAAACAGTCATTTTTTTTTTTAATCGGGAATTTTTCAAGCAACCGTGTTTGACAGGATCTTGTTGTCCGATGGTGTATTTAATCGCTTCTGTCTGTTTAATCCCCGAGTTTGCTTCCCGAGTTTGACTTCCGAACAAGCAGCCTGCACATATCAGAGAAATATGTGCAGGCTGGTTGTGTGTGTTAGTCACCCCCCAAAAAGACATAACCAGCCCCAGGCTGCTCACCCAGTCCTGGTTACTAAAAATTAGGGGATAAAAATGTATAGGGTTCCTCCGTATTTTAGGAACCAGCACCTGGCTGCTGGCCAGTCTTGGTTTTAAATATATGGGGGGGAATTGTGTAGGGGTCCCCCTATATTTATATTCTCCCTGGCCAAAGCATTATCACCCCAAGCCACTCATCCCAAGCTAGAGATCTCAGGGGAGGTGGAGACCAATAAAAGTGTCCCCTCTCTCCAGAGCACCCCAGCCTTAGTCTGAAGTCCGGGGCTCTTCCCTACACCCCTGGGCTGTGAGTACGGGGGTAATAATAGTGTAGAAATTGATAAATTATTGTATTTCACAGTGGAACTACAGGTGCCAGCATGCCTGGCCTTTGGCACTTGTAAAACTATAAGTGCCAGCAGGCGGCCAGCACCCGTACCCCCACTGTAAAATAAATAGTTAAATAAACACAACACACACACCATGTCAAGTATAACTTTATTGCATGCACCTACCTATCCCACTTACCTGCTGCCCGATGATCGGTCCACTTCTCCAAGTAGAAATTCAATGGGAGTACCTGGAAAAAAGAACATATGCTCACCTCCTTCCTGGTGCTGGTCACCATCGCATCCACCATACCTGGGAAAACAAATAAATGATTACCTGTTCCAAGTCGAACAAGTATAATGACCCATGTGTGTCATAGCCAATGAGTGGCTGCTACATGTAAAGCAGCCGCTGATTGCCTGGCAGCCCATGGGACTGTCAGATGACTGCCATCATCTGTCATTTTGCGAGGTATAGGTATGTGTGGTAACACGTACCTATACTTGTCTGGATTGGAACAGGTAAATTTGTGTGTTGTCTGCACAGCTGTGATATTGGAAGACAAAGCAGCACAGTCAGGCAGTAGGAGAAGAGGGAGATAAGAGCAGAACTTGGAGCATGCTGGACTTAGCAAACCACACACCTGCTCCTATTATGGGATGCAATAGATCTAGACGCCTGTAATTTTCCTGACGCTGGGAGACCGGCACCCGGCATCCCGATTGAAGGGACGCCGGGCGCCATGAGTGGACCGCCGCGGGGGGGAGGGTTAGGCACCCCCCTGGGAGGGTTAGGGTTAGGCTAAGGGGAGGGAGGGTTAGGGTTAGGCACCCCCGAGTGGGACTTAGGGTTAGCAACCCCCCGTGGGACTTAGGTTAAGGCAGTGGGGAAGGGGGGTTAGGGTTAGGCACTTAGAGGGGGGATTAGATTTAGGCACTTGGGGGGAGCTTAGGGTTAGGCACCTCTAAGGAGGGTTAGGGTGTTAGGTTAGGTTAGTTTTTACTTACCTTTAGGACGATCATGATTTCCAGCGCTGTCGGGCTTCCGCTGCCGGGAACTCTGCTTCTATCAGCCTGCCGCTGCTGGGATGCGAACTGCCGGCCACAGGGCAAGCGGTATTTCATACCGATCCCCCTATTATGATCCCCTCACAGCCATCTGTTTAGCTGATTTGCAGGAGGAGTAATTAAGCACAGGAAACCCTTCCAGTATTGAACATCCAGCAGTGCGGTCAGCACATCCATTTATTGGTGAAACGATTTGGGCCACATCTATCTGCTTGGATACATCCTTGCGACCAGAATTAATGAGATAAGCCAAAAAACCTCTTTATGTACATTGTTTCCTATTTATTTATGTGCTAAAAATAAATGTTTATAATTTATACTAAATGTACTGCACTATGGAGATGTCTTATGTTTATTGAGGTAATGAGCTAAGAATGCACTAAAACAGAGGTTGGTGAATAACCTATCCAGGAACATTAAACATATGGGAGATAAAGACCTCTGCTGCTATGCCATTTGTTGGCCTTTATCTGACATGGAAACATAAAAATCGGGGTGTATTTTTTTTTAAATTCAACTCCTAAGGGCTAAAATATTTCCTCCCCCTGCGCAATGTCCTGACTTACTGACTCATTGTGGCTGCAGCACAGTTTAATATTCAAACACCAACTGTCATCCCAAGTGCTGCCAAACATCACTGGCAGTTGGTGTGGCTCCCCTATCTAAATAGGGAGGAAAGAGGATGTGTTTCTACAGAGGTGATAGATGAATATGTGTTACAACAGCAGTGAGAGGGGAATATGTTACTATAGAGGTGAGGGAGGGAAATGTGTTACTACACAGATGAGGTAGGGGATTACATTGCTTTCTTCATCATTAAATAATTATTGCCCACAGGGAATGCTCAAGAAAAATAAATGCTTTATTATTAAAATAAAGCATTTTTTCTGTTTTTCTTTCTTATAATTTTTTATTTATTTATAACGAAGCAAAGTTTATTTTGTTTTTCTTATTCAATGTGTAACTGGAAGCCAGCTCATGCATGCATTGATAGACTACATATTAACCTGGTGATTAAAAGGATTACTGATGCTAGCCAGTGTCGCTTTACAAAAACATAAGGATTGATATTTGGTACATCAACTTTGTCATGTGTTTTGAAACAGATCTCCAATAAAGTGTAACTCTCTTTGGTAAGCAGAACAGGCACTTTCTTAGCACTATTACTTCTGATTTCAAATTAGGTCAAGTTTTCACTTAATCCTTTTTTAAGCTTTGATAGCTTCTCATACACCTGTTACCAGATGTTCTGTTCCTATTTCTTTACATCTTCAAGGGTAGATTAACTACTATTCCTTTTCATCTTCTGTTGCTGTTCTAAATCATACAAGAGCATTTGATAAATTCTGAGAGCCAGTACCTTGACTTTACGTATAACAGCTGCTTACCCCATAAGGCTTTATGTATTTAGTGGTACTCAGATGCTACCAGATCTTTATTGTGGATAGTAAGAACTTATTTAAGGCTGATTCATGTTCAGGTGGCTAATAACTGGTAAATACCTGCACTTACTACAGTACAATGGTATGTGGTTTTAGCCTTGGCTGGAGTTAGCAGACTCCTAAGTGCAGAATCACAAGTGCAAAATAGATTTTAGGGAAAATGTCAGCGTTAGACCGGCGTTATTGGTTATATCCTCAGCAATTGACCCCTCCTATCTCTGTCTCCACAGCAATTAATATCTGAAGTCTGCTGCAGAACATTACTCCTGATGTTCTGCTTTTTTTGAATCTTAAATTTATGTAATCAGCAATTAATATTTGAAGTCTGCTGCAGTCTTATAATATTGTATTGTATATAAATTTCAATAAGTACTATCTACAGACTTTAGATTGTGTGCGGGCATGATTGAACTTAAATCCTAAATGTTTGGTATGTTCTACATGATTGTTTAAGCCATTTTATTGCTGGGTCTGTATTGGCTGGCCAGTGGGGGGTTGTCATTAATTAGGATGCACACTTGGCAACATGTCTACTTAAATATCATTCACTAGGCTGTTTAGCCTTGGCTGGAGTTAGCAGACTCCTAAGTGCAGAATCACAAGTGCAAAATAGATTTTAGGGAAAATGTCAGCGTTAGACCGGCGTTAAACCGAAGGAAAACAAAAGGAGAACATTTCATCAAACACAACTAAACTGCTATGAATACTGCATATGGACACCTATGGAGCATCAAGTGTGAGTTCACTACCTCCACACAACAAATATCTGCTGCCTGCATAACCAGGACATGCAAGACTGAACTCCTTGTCTGGTCATTGCAAATACATTATCTGCCTCTTTTTTCACTAAAAACTAAATTTTTATTTGAACCAATGCAAAATAACCTCTAAACCTTACATATAAGGTCTGATTGACCATTACTTTTTCCTAGTCTCACAACTTTGAACTTCCTTTTTTATTACTCATTTTCAAAACCTTTTAAACACGTATATTCCCCTCAATAATAAAAAAATAATAACTTTTACCATCAAGCATATGCATTCACCAACTGTGTTCTTTCACCAGCATTTTTGAAAACCTTCAACACTGTTGTTCTCACACATACACTATTCTTACCTCATCCACACCGTGACCATGTTTTCTTCAAATTCTCACTTTACTCAGTGCCTTCCTAATCCTTTATTCTTCTCGCTGTTCCCACCTGTATCCTTTCCCCCTAGACTCCTCCTCTTCTTCATCCCCTTCTCTCCCCTCCTCTGTCTGTATGCTTCCCCTCTGCTTCCCTCCTTCTCCTCTCCCATTACTCCTCTTTCATTCTTTTCTCCCCCACAATGGTCCTACTACCCAACCACTAAGTTCAGCACCCACCCTCCTCTCCCTATCACTTCACCACACCTTCATCTACATCACACTAATCTCCCTCCCTATCTTACAAATGCATCCAACCTCTCTTGCCTATTGATCACTTCCTTCCACTCCTGCCTCCAAGATCTCACCCATGCTGCTCCCTTCCTCTAGAACTCTCTCCCTCTCCCTATCCGACCCTCCACCTTTCTACAAATCTTCAAACGGGGTCTCAAGACTCACTACTTCATATCCTTCCAGCTCTCATCCTATCCTGCTGCTTACATGCTTCTTCCTCACTGTCTACCCTATCTGTGTCACCCCTGTCTGTCTCTCTCCCCTATAGAATGTAAGCTCTGATGAGCAGGGCCCTCTTCCCTTATGTGCTTTTCCTTCCCTCACTCATACGATCATCTACTCAAAACTCTCCACAAGGGCACTTAACACTTGGTACCTGACGCCCTGCTGCTTTTTTGAGCAATGTTTATAAACTATGTTCTTATTCTGTATTGTCTTGCACTGTAAGTAGCTGTTTTATGAGTTTGCTCATTTGTTAATGCACTTTGTGAAGCACGGCGGAACCCTTGTGGCACCATATAAAAAAAGATGATAATAATAATGTGGTCAGGAAGCCGGCAGTCGAAAAGCTGATTGCCGGCTTCCCGACTGTGAAATCCCCGCATGGGACTAATGATAGGCATCGAAATCCCAACACCTATCATTATCAACCCACCAAAATCCTGACGCCCAGCATACCAAACTAAGGCAAGCCAGGTGTCGGGAGCGAACAGCCGCACGGGGGGGACTTAGAGTAAGGCACCCCCTCGGGAGGGTTAGGTTAGGGGAAGGGGGAGTTAGGGTTAGGCACCCCCAGGGGGAGATTAGAGTGTGGGGAGGGGGGGTTAGGTTTAGGCACCCTGGGGGAAGGTTAGGGTTAGGCACCCCTAAGGGAGGGTTAGGGTTGGAGGGGAGATGTTTAGGGATAGTTAAAATACTTATCCTGTCCGGATCTTCAGTCTTCTGCCATTCGGCATCGGTATTGCATCTGCCGGGCTAATGTCCGGCGGTATGTCACACTTATTCCCAGTACAATATAATATAAAATGATTTATATGGTAGTATAGCGTTTTAATCAAAAGGCGTTGACTGGTCAGGGTAATAACAATCTGATAATACTGACACACCTTTCAGTAGTAATATACAACTGTATAACAAGTATAATATGCAGTAAAATATTTGAGAAACAGTTTATATAACCATTAAACAAAGTACAAAAAGGTTAAGGCAAAATACATAGTCAAAACAGTTTGTAGATAAAAGCAGGCAGCAGTCAATTATGAATTATTTTACATAGATAAGTATGTAAACTGCAGATTTACTAAGCATCAGCTTGCAAAACAACCAAAAACTAAAGATATGTGCCAACCCCCACATTTTGGTTTTGGATCTATATCTCCTCTGGTTTTGGATCTAGATTGGTTTTGCCAAAACCACCCTTCCGTGTTTTGTTTTTTGTTTTTGGTTTTGGATCTGGATTTTTCCTAAAAAAATCATAAAAACAGCTAAAATCACATAAAATGGACCTGTTTTTGTTCCTACAGTATTATTAACCTCAATAACATTTATTTCCACTCATTTCCAATCAATTTTGACCACCTCACAGCTCACAATGTTGATTTTTTTCATTTAGGTAAGGGCCAAAAGGTTGCATTCAGCTAGCTGGCTGTCACGATTCCTTGGCAGAAACTGAGTGATAAATAGAGTGGAGGACTGTGCAAAGATGATGGTTGGGGTACCCCTTCAGGATAGAATAATGGATAGTTGAAAATTGATATAGTCACTGACCGAAGGAGGAATTGATAGTTGATAATTGGTGCAGCCACTGGCTGAAGTAAGAATTAATAGTTGATAGTTGGCACAGCCACTGGCTGAAGTAAGAATAGTTGATATTTGATAATTGGTGCAGCCACTGGCTGAAGTAAGAATTGATAGTTCATAGTTGGTGCAGCCACTGGCTGAAGTAAGAATTGATAGTTGAGAGTTAATTGTTGATGCAGCCTCTGGGGTGAGTAGTAGTGGAATACAGAGCTGTGATTAGGAATCAGTCCGGCAACAACCTTGAGGGCTGGAACTCTTGGCAAGTTGCGGCCGTTACATCCTTGAGGGCTGGTGATGAGTAACAACAGGTGGCCTTTAGGCTGGGCAACAGGATGCATCCATTGGGCCGTGTAGCAGCCTTGAGGGCTGATAACTCTTGGTGGGATGTCACTGTCTTGCGACTTGTGCTGCCAGGTTGACACAAGCAGCAGTCCACTTGATTGTGCGCACTTGACTCTGATGTGTGGCTTGTGCAATCAGGTTGACACAAGCAGCAGTACGCTGGCTTACATACACTTGATGCTAACACAAATGGCAAGTGACTGAAGTGTGGACCATGCCGCTCTGGATGACACAAATGGTAGGAACAAAACAACGCAGCCACCCCCCTATCCGCCTACAAAATGGGGCGAGCTGTCGATAAACATCGACAGCTGCCCCGTTTTGTTGTGAGCCCCTGAGTGAGTGAAGTTCTCACTCACTACGGGGCTTGTGCATGCGCATGGTGCATGCGCATGCGCACTGGGCCACCATTGACCCACTTGCAAGCGCTATGCGCTCGAGATCGGGTCTGAATTGGTCCCTAAGATCAGATGTCATCATCGTCATCCCCATCAGTGTGTGCATCCTCCTCTTCTTCACACAATATTAATTTGTCCCTGCTGGAATCTACCATTACAGACGCTTCTGTATTATTTTACTTAACTGCTAGTAAAGGTCTTCCTTATGGTATTTGTAATTAATTTTGATGAACATCATCTTTGCCACATTTTGGGGAAGTAACCTTCTATGCCGATCACTGACAAGGTACCCGGCTGCACTGAAAACTCTTTCAGAGTACACACTGGAGGGTGGGCAACTTAAGTAAAGCAAAGCCAGTTTGTGTATGGGACTCCAAATTGCCTCTTTTCCTGCCAGTAGTGAAACAGACTGTTTGACATGCCTATTTGCACGCTATCCCCAAAATAATCATATACCAATCTCTGAATGGTGACCGTATCAGACAAAGTCACGGTAGACTTGTCACTCATTATAATAAGTTCTTTCAGACCCTACCAGATGTCATTAGGTTTTACTGACTGATCTACATCACCAACAGCAGTGGGTCTCTTAGGAAAATGTAATTTTTTCCTGGCAGCCGCAGAAACTGAAGGAGGATATGCTGCCATGACACATGCTGCTTGAGCTGACAATTTTTTCACCACCAGCTCTTTACATCTTTTCAGATTTATGTCTGTTGGAGAGAAAGACACAAGGTATGACTAAAACCTAAGATTAAGTGTGGTCGCCAAAATATAGTTATCTGATTTCAAGAGATTGACGACCCTTGGATCCTGTCAAAGTGAATGAAGGGCTTGATCTACAAGTCCGACATACTTAGCGGAATCACTCCATTTCAGCTCCTCCAGTTTCTCCAGCTGCCTTTGCAAAAGTCTGATTAGGGGAATGACCTGACTCAAGCTGGCAGTGTCTGAACTAACTTCACATGTGGCAAGTTCAAAGGGTTTGAGAACCTTGCACAACACAAAAATTATTCTCAACTGCGCTTGACGAAGGTGCATTACCACTCCCTTCCCTATGTCATAGGCCATAGTGTAGCCTTGGATGGCCTTTTTCTGCTCCTCCATACGCTGAAGCATATAGAGGGTAGAACTCCACCTAGTTACAACCTCTTGCTTCAGCTGATGGCAGGGCAAATTCAACAGTACTTGCTGGTGCTGTAATCTTCAGCACACAGTTACTGAATGTCGAAAATGTACCAAAATCTTTCGGGCCATCGAGAGCATCTCCTGCACGCCCCTTTCATTTTTAAAAAAAATGTTGCACCACCATATTAATTGTGTGAGAAAAACATGGGATGTGTTCGCATTTTCCCACATGTAATACTCACACAATATTGTTGGAATTGTCAGAAATCACACATCCCAAAGACAGTCTAAGTGGGGTAGGCCATTATGCAATGAATTTCCTGAGTTTTTCTAAGAGGTTCTCAGTGGTATGCCTCTTAGTGAAGCCTGTGATACACAGAGTAGCCTGCCTCTGAATGAGCTGGTATTTGTTAGATGCTGTTCATTGCACTTTTGGAGGCAATACTCCTACCCAGTGAACTGTCACAGTCATGTAATCTTTAGTTTGCCCTGTCCCACTTGTCCACATATCTGTGGTTAAGTGGACAGTGGGCACAATGGCATTTCAGTGGACATTATTAAGATTTTTTTTAATGGTGGATACTGGACGCACATCTAATACCTGCATAGCTGGCGTCAGTAATCTGCTTTGCAACTAAGTGTCTGCTGTCATACTTGCTCCCTAATGCAAAGGATTGTTTGACAGTCAATTGTTTGGTTAAATTAAAAGTAGTCTTCTTCCTGGTCCCCTTCTGGGATAAAGATTCACTCACAGCAACAGCAACATCAGCAGGCATAGCACTCAAGGATACTTCTAAGGAAGCATGGAAAGGAGAGGAGTCAGTCATTCTTATGAAACTGGATGCAGGACTACTTCCAATCACGAATGAGGATGTTGATGATGATGCAGGTGTTGGTGGTGGAGATTGCAGGCACTTAGATCCAAATAGATGGAAGAAGCTAGGTGCCAAAGTTTCTGAATTTGAAACAGTATTTTCAATTTGATGAATGCACTACAAGTGATGTAACAGGGAGGAGGTTCCTAGATGGTTAAGGTCCGTACCTCTACTCACTGTTACTTGGCAATAGTTACAAATGGCTTGGCAAAGGTTGTCCAGATTTGGGTGGAAATAATGCCACACATGAGAAGTGGATTTTTTGGTCCTTTGCCCAGGCATGGCAACAATGGGATTTTTCCCACCATAGGCAATAACTGTTGCCTGATTTACAGTTTTTACACAAACATCCTCGGCATTAACATCCTCATCATCATCAACATCCTCATCATCCTTGTTGTTATCGCCAACCACATAAATATACTCATCCTCCTGGTGCAATTCCAAAGAAGCATCCTCGATTTCTACATCAGCAGTTTGACCTGTGCTGCTCATCCCCACATTTGCAGAGGGCACACAAATGGTGGAAGGAGGCTCCTCTACAAGTACAGTATTAGAAAGGTCAGGCTCACACATGGCAACCGTGGACACACTTGGACTCTCATCGGGGATCTATGACTTTTTGTTGCACACAGTTGGTTCCAGTGTCTTACTCATCTGAACAATTTACATTTTTTTTGTACCTCTCCTACAAGCAGAGGTACATCACAACTAGAACCCCCAGTCATAAATAAAGACCAAGGCCTTATCCTTTCCTTGCCACTTTGTGTAGTGAATGGCATATTGGCAAGTTTTATATATATATATATATATATATATATATATATATATATATATATATATAGTTTTAAAACTGGGGAAGAGCACCTCTGAATAAGGCAGCAGCCCCTTGATAAATGACACAGGAATCACCCCTGCACAGCTGCATTGTTGATAAGTGTGGCTAATGGACACACACACAAAGAAAAAAAATACTTTTATTTTTATTTAATTTTTTTTACACTGGGAGGATAGCACCCCTGAACGAGGCAGCAGCCCCATGATAAATGACACAGGCAGCACTCCTGCACAGTTACATTGTAGATAAGTGCGGCTAACGTGCACACACACACAAAAAAATACTTGTATTAATTTCTTTTTTTTCTTTAAATGGAGAGAGAGCACCGCTGAACGAGGCAGCAGCCCCTGACACAGGCAGAACCCCTGTACAGCTATGTTGTTGATAAGTGTAGCTAACGCGCGCGCACACACACA
Source organism: Taudactylus pleione (assembly GCA_031769625.1). Lineage (NCBI taxonomy): Eukaryota > Metazoa > Chordata > Amphibia > Anura > Myobatrachidae > Taudactylus > Taudactylus pleione. Next base: position 1,263,081 of record JAUIMM010000390.1, read on the forward strand.
CACACACACACAGAAAAAAAATACTTTTAGTAATTTCTTTTTTTTTTTATACTGGGGGGGATAGCACCCCTGAACGAGGCAGCAACCCCTTAATGAATGACACAGGCAGCACCTTTGTGCAGTTACATTGTTAATAAGTGCTGCTAACGCACACAAACACAAAATAAATACTTTTATTAGTTTCTTTTCTTTTTTTTAAACTGGGGGAAGAGCACACCTGAGTGAGGCAGCAGCCCCTTGATAACAACACAGGCAGTACCCCTATGCAGCTACATTGTTGGTAAGTGTGGTTAATGTGCACACACACACACACAGAAAAACAAATACTACCACTGAAGCCCCCCTCTTGTGTCTGCAGCACAGTTCCTGTAGAGTATAGACAACAGCACAGCACAGCCAGCCCCTATGGACTTTAAGCAGCCAGCCCCTATGGCAAGTGACAAGTCAACAGCAGCCAGCCCCTATGCACAGCAACAGCACAGCCGCTATGGACAACGAGAGCACAGCCCCTCTCTTGCTTCCTCTTTACTCTTCACTGTGGGAATGATTATGACAGTGAGTGTGGCGGGAAAACCCAAGCCGTACTCAGATCCGACTCGGATATGCAAAATTCGGGTGGGTTCAGTTCTCTGAGAACTGAACCGCTCATCTCTACGAAAAACTGACCACACACCTACCCAAACAATAAGGGGCATATTCAATTGTGTGCGAGAATAGCAAAAAAGGTTTTTCCTGCAGGTACGGTTTTTTTGCTATTCTATTAGGTACCTGGTTTTTAAAAAAACATGCACCAGGAGGTTTTTATTCACGCACCTCCTGAGCAAGCGTGATTATTCCTATAATCAGTGATTTTAGGAAAAATCACTGGGACTTGCTCTGACACCACCGTGCCACAACCCCTCCCCCCCCAAGGACTAATTAAGCAATTTAAGTATCCAATTAGCTTAATTAGTCCTTAATTACTCACCTTCCCAAGCACTGTCTTCTGCATCTTCTTCTGTATCCAGCATCGGAAGCCGGCTCTTCTTCAGCAGGGTGAATATGTCAGTGTGTGTGGTATATGTAAGTGTGTATGAGTGAGTGTGTGTGTGTGTGTGTGCATGAGTGTGTGTGTGACCCCCGGTGCGGTGTGTGTGGCCCCCCAGAATGGGTGCTGGGAGAACTACATCTCCCAGCAGCCCTTGCTCCTCCCATCAGCCCCCAGGTCTTTTGAACCTGGATAACTGGTTGGCAAAAAGTATCCAAATATTGGGAGACTTTGTAATAAATTGAATTACTAACTGACATAATCGGATGGCCAGGGGGTTTGGTGGGATGTTTATGTATTTTAGGGATTGTATACAGCAGATGGGATGTTGGAGAATCCTGTAGCAGTGCCCGATGTTCATAGTTCGAGATTATGTTGTCCTTCTCTGCTTGAGGTAATATATTTTCCAATACTTTATTAAAAGATCTTGTCGGATCACCTTCCAATTGCCTGTAAACTTTTTCATCGCCTAACTGGCAGTATATTTCTGCCTTATACTTTGATGGTTTTGTATAACAACCCCGCCCCCTTTATCTGTGGGGCGGATTACTATACTATCATCCTGCCTTAAATTTCTTAGTACCACCCTTTTTTCTATTGACATATTGGAGAGGGATGTTTTATCAAACTTGGGGTATTTGGAGACTTTAGTTTCTGACATTCTGGAGAAACACCGCTGAGCTGGTGTCTCTGGGCTCTGAGGCATGCAGACGCTAGTTGTAGGACTTCCATGCATGCATCCTGGCTCCTGTGTTAGCAGGCATGGACGCAGCAATGTTGGTTCATCTCACCTGATCAGTCTCCTCCAATGGCTGCCCTGCGGTCTCCCAGCTGATCTCATGATCCAATGACCAGCTGCCTAGTGGTATTTCGGTCCGACGCCTGCAACAGGAAGTTGCTGATCAACATCACTGTATGACGGCACGCAGTTATTCCTTGTGACAACCATCTTATGTTCTTATGTTTGCTCCCTGTGACCTCTGTGCTTTCAGCCCCATCTGTGGTGCATCCGGAGTCGCACCTTTGGCTACAAAATATACACCATTGTGTACAAAGTACGCAAAATTGTGTACAACTTCCTATCAACTACCGGTGCATCTGGAAATACATGTAGTGTACAACATACACATTATTCTGTACTTCATCCATGTGCTTCAGTACAAGCTCCGTCTATACCTCCAGTGCATCCCACATGGCATCCTTGTGTACCTTGTCCCTGTGCTTCAATACAGTTCCCATCTACAGCTTCAGTGCGTCCCAAGTGGCATCCTAGTGGACTTCATTCCTGTGCTTCAGTACAAGTTCCATCTACATCTCTAGTGCGCCCCAAGTGGCATCTTAGTGTACTCTATTCTGGTATCTCATTATGACTCCTTACCTGCTCACTTGGTGTGGTGAAAATCAAATCCCAATTAAAGGGGTCACTGGAGAAAACCACCAAGTGGGTTAGACTCCGTGCCTCTGGGCAGGTCTAGCCAAACCTTGGTTTGGCCACAATTAGGAGACTTAGTCTGTCACCCCCATCATTTCCCTACAACTATTCTAAACCCCCCAGTTCTTAACCTCATCAGAGGAAGTCCTAGTGCCCGGTTGTGACATTTCCATTGAAAATTGTCTCTATTGCATGATGGCGAACAAAATTACTTTAATAAGGACCCTACGTTGTACTGTCGTGAGCTCTTTCGAGGACATTTAAATATTAAGTTGTTTTCTTCCCCTTTATGTTCTTTGTGGTGGATTCTTTTATGTTGCTGCCCCTGCCGGGTGCAGTGCCACCTTTCGCGCTCCATCCGGCATGAGTGCTCATTCCTAAAGGGGGTTTGTTAGATCTCAAGCGAACGTCATCTGTCTCACTCTGTGAGGTATAGCTGCCACTTGAAGTTTCAAAATCTTGTTGTCTTAATCTCTGGCTGCGCCTCCTAAATCGTGTACCAGCTCTCCCATCTGGGTTACTGACCCACATGTATACATGGCCTTCTGAGTAGTCCTTCTGGACTATTAGTAATTTCTGGTGCTTAAATTTTACTAAATCAGCTCTATATGTCTCTACTTGTGCTGTAAGTTTATCCAACAATTTAGTTTGGCATCAGCTTTGAGGGTATCCATATATCTGTTTTTAAATTCCATACACCTAATCTTTATGATGTTCATTTCTCATGCCGATTCCTCAATAACTAACAGGATGAGGTCATAACTACATTTATAAAGGATAGCCACCCATTCCGACAAAAATCTAAACTGTACTTCCCTATTGTGGGGGTATTTCGTATTCTGAAACACCTGAATCTCTGGCTGCGCCTCCTTTATCGTGTACCAGCTCTCCCATCTGAGTTACTGACCCACATGTATACACAGCCTTCTGAGTAGTCCTTCTGGACTGTTAGTAATTTCTGGTGCTTAAATTTTACTAAATCAGCTCTATATGCCTCTATTTATGCTGTAAGTTTATCCAACCAAGTTTGCCCTCCCGGACGACCCATCATTTCTGCCCCCAGCTCCTTGTATAGTACTATAGCTAAATACCTGGATCATTTTCTCCAGCCTGTTATTCAAATGAAAAGTACATATCTAAAGGATATGACAGATCTGCTACTTAAACTGCGTAAACTTGATAAGCTACCAGATGGTTGCTTATTTTACTGCGTAAATGTCGTAAGCCTATATATGAACATTCCTCACACAGATGGCTTACAAGCGGTGAGAAATCTACTGCTAGACAATATATATTACACAGGACCTGAAATATCATTCTTTTTTGCACTGTTAGAAAAAACCTTAACAAGGAACTTTTTTTCATTTAATGGGAATTATCTACAACAACTCGGATGTGCCATGGGGACAAATGTGGCCCCGGCATTCGCAAATGCTTATATGTTCACCACAGAACAACGGCTATTCACTGAGAATCCGATTTTTCCAAGAAACTAATCTTTTTTACTAGATACATAGATGATGTTCTAATGATTGGGCACGCAGCAAAAGTGAATTTGAGGTAGAAATGATAAAGATAAATTGTATGGATGATAACATCAAGTTCATATTTGAATGCAGTGAAACCAAAATGCCTTTTCTAGATGTATGGATTAGCAAAATAAATGGTATTTGGAGACCTCTCTTTATCATAAACCCACTGATAAAAATACTTTTTTACATGCAGGTAGTTTTCTTCCTATAGCGTTGAAGAAGGGATTGCCATATTCCCAATTTTTAAGGATAAGAAGGATAGTAAGTGATGACAAAAAGGCGGAGGAAGAAATGGATAAGATGTTATTAAAATTCCTACAAAGAGTTTACTTGAAGCATGATCTTGATGTGGCAAGAACAAAGCTTTGGCAATGTCTAGAGCAGTCATTCCCAACTTCGGTCCTCAAGGCACACTAACAGTCCTGGTTTTAGTTGTATCCATGATTGTGCACAGATGGTTAAATCAAAATAACTGAGGTACTAATTAAGTCACTTGTGCTCAAGTATGGCTATCCCTAAAACCTGGACTGTTAGTGTGCCTTGAGGACTGTGGTTGGGAACCCCTGGTCTAGAGAAATGTGTTTAATCACACAGAAAAAACTGACACAGAAATGTTTTCCTTTCGTTAGTAACTACACGATTGCTAGCCCACATGTGAGGAACAACTCCAGAAAACTATGGCCACTTATCAAAACTGACTGTCTCAATGACACTAATGTCTTAAATTGCCACAAAAGAAGTAAGACTGGCTATTTAAAAATTACGTTACTGCAACCGAGAGACAGGGAACTGTCCACTTCCTCACGAAAACACCAGGTTCATATAAATGCACTGGATGCACTACATGTCGGTATTTGAAATTGGGTCCTGACCTGACCCAGCCACACTCAGGCAAAAGAACACCAATTAAACATGTGCTGAGTTGTATGACAAAATGTGTTATTTACATCAGTAAATGCTCATGTGGCTTAGCTTATATCAGCAAAACATCCTGTACCTTTGGGGAAAGGGCCACACAACAAGGGTCATCAATTCGTTTAGCGCTGGAGGGTAAGGATGTGGAGCAACCTGTGGCAAGTCATTTTAAAAACTCACAACATTCCTTAGCCATACTTAGATTTAAGCTAATTGATCATGTTCCCCCACTAGTAAGAGGAGGTGACAGGAATAGAAAGCTACTTCAATTAGAAGCTAAATTGATTTTTAGGTTTAACACCATAGCCCCTTTTGGTCTAAATGAAAATCTATCTTTGGGGTGCTTTCATTAAAACCTCCCTATATTTAGTGAAGCTCTACAGTGGTTGTTTAGAGACCGTTAGGATCAATACAGTAGGCATAAGTGGTCCCACTTAGTTAGCTGTTAGATATCCTAATGTAATATTTATTCTATAATTTGGCATTTTGCCATCTAATCTGCATACGTAACTCTGTGTTTGATGAGTATCAATTTAATAAGCCAATGTTTACATTGTGTCCATATAGCTGTAGTGTGGTGGTGGTGGTATTCACGTGGTGTCATGGTAACAAGCAAGCCTCCTTGCCTCCGTTGATGCGTGTGAAGTCATCACTTGATGTACCCGGAAGCGAGCGGGGATCGCAGGCAATGGTGTTTCACGGTGGTGTTCTTATAAATAAGGTAAAATGTTTTTTCTACTTTATCCTGATGAAAGATGTAATATTAAACATCTGAAACATTGATTTCAAACAGAGAGAGAGAGACTGTATATATATCTATATCTCTCTATATATCTAAATAGACATAAACATATATATTTTATATCTAGATATAAAGAGTTACATATCAATAGATAGATATATATACAAAATATTCTTTATGCATACTGTGACACAGTCAGGATAGGGGTCCCCCTCCTGGGGTAGACGGACTCCCTCTTTACACACAGCGCAGCCGGAAAAACAGGAGTTCTCGTACAAGCTGGTCGGAGCCAGTCTTTATTATGCCAGGTACATAAATAAAACAAAACATAAACAAAATCCTAATCTGTCTGGGTTCTAACTAGACAGTAAGTTCCCTCACTATCAGAACACTAAACAAAATCCCCATCCACAGTACCTTCTGGTTTACAACCAAGAGAGTCTCAGAGCAAGGTAACCTGCGGCCTGCTCTTCCAGGTATGAGACCCTCAACTGAACACAGCTTAAATAAGCCAGTTCCAGGTGTAAGCCCTAATAAGCCTGCTACAAGGCTAAAGGCCCAAAACCTGGAGTGGCCTGTGGATGGAGCCCTCCCTCTCCTCACATCCACACCCCCAGGACCCAAACCGGCTTTTCCAAAAGCTGATACTCTGTTCTGTTTACAAAACAGACTTATAATGGGGTTTTATAGAACATATGGCCAAAAACGTAGGACAGACGTACCTGCCATTGACCACTTTACCACTGCTTCTATCACAATACACACACACACATATGCACAAACATACAATATATTAAACACTATCACAATAAATAGCCTACCACACATTACATAAAACATAAAAACTAAAAGGAGCTGTTGAAAGTGTGCACAAATGCATATACAACACATGTTTTTGGTGGTCAAAACATGACATTGCATTTGTTACATTTTAAAAAATGTATAGTATGTAATCACGTGAAATCCACTATGTAACCACGTATGTTGGTCCCAACCTCCTCAACCTCAGGCAACTGGGCTCCACCATCCCACGACACATTTCTCCTTATTGCAATGTTGTGAAAGACCCCACACAGGACAACAATCTTACTAACCATATCCGGCGCATACATAAGGGCACCACCAGACAGATCCAAACAACGGAATTGAGAAGTGATGCCTCACCTCATCATCTGGCATTCCAAAAAGGGTGACACTGGTGCGGTAGATTTTGTCACCAGATACCTGGCTGTAAAGTTATTCTTTAAAATAATAATAGAAATGAAAAAAAAAACATAAAACACTTTACAAAATAATTTTACCTAAAATTTAAAAAAATAAAATAAACTTACCATGAAATATTGGTTGGCCATTAGGACAAACTTCTACAGTGACAACAAATAAGTATAAAATGGGTTAACACAAAACCAAAATTAACATTTTTAAAATATAAACACGTGTTGTTTTTTTTAAAAGGGAGCAACCAAAAAAAGTTAATTAAAGGGGTGCTGGATAAATACACCTACTCACCTGCTCCAAAAGAAAGTAAAATAACCACCAATGAAAGGGGTGGGAGTCCAAAAATCAACCCAAAGATATTGCAAACTGCATTTTGTAAAGGGAAAAAGAAACATCAGTGTGAAGACTATAAGATGAAGGAAGAGCACATTACACACACACCTACTCACCTGCTCCAAAAGAAAGCAAAAAATCCACCAAGGAAAGGGGTGGGAGTCCAAAAATCAACCCAAAGATATAGCAAACTGAAATTTGTAAAGGGAAAAAGAAACATCAATGTGAAGACTATTAGATGAAGGAAGAGCACATTGCAAACACACATACTCACCTGCTCCAAAAGAGTGCCTGCGTGCAGCTTTGCAATTCTGTCCACTGCTGAACCACCCCCATAGCATCACACATTGATGTGGGGCTTCCTCATATGTTAATCTATGAATTATTGACCTAGGAAGAGACAGATAACTATAAGAGGACAGAAGACCCTATGCATAACACATTGATGTGGGACTTCCCTATAATATAAACTGTGTATTATTATACTATGTATTATTATACTGTTTCACAAATTTTTCTGATCTTTCAAAGGTTGATGTTTAAGTTTAGCATGGTAATAAGATAATTATTGGTTCAAGTTATTTATTTGTTGTCTGTGGACCCAATAAGGGAATTTATAGAATATTTTTTATATTAATGTACAGAGTACTTTTATAGTTCTAGATGATTTATGCATTTTTGCTTGGATCATTATCAAAACTGTTTTTCTCAAGTCTTGTGTCTATACCTTTGAGAGTTATCTAGAAGAGATTATACATATTTTTGCACATATCAGATTACTCTATACTTTATTTATACTCTCTGAAATTATAAGAGGTATAGAGCCACCTACTATGAATTAACTTTTTGGGGAATTACTATAAATTTACTTTTTGGGGAATTACAAATAAAACACTCCCATTATCTGTCACAAGAAACCTAGGTGTCCACTCAAATCAGGAAACAGGGACAGTCTTTGTTCCTACCTCATTTGTTTATGTACAGTATACAGTACCTTTGACACACTGCTCTATATATCATTTTTTTATTATGTATAAATAAGAGTTATGTTTTGATTAATATTAATATTTATAATTGTCCCTTCAAAAAGAGTATTTCCAGTGTTTGTTCCTCTTGAAAAAAAACACTTGTTTAAAGTATCCATTACTGTTTAACTGCCCCATTTCCACTGTATGTCTTAGTATAAAATCCAGAAGTTTGAATTGACTGTCCCGATTTAGGGGTGTCTTAATGAGTGGGGCTGGCAGTGTTACTTTGGAAAGTGGGCATGGTTGATTGAATAATTACAGGCTTGGATGTATTGAGGGCATGGCTTGAGTGGACCAGATTGCGGGCTAATTTTGTCTTAATTTTGCCTGGATAAATGTTGGGAGATATAACTGAAACACCACAAAACCCAAAATGTAGGTTGACCCATTAGAAAAAAAATTCAGTGAAATATTTTTCAAGGAGCCTCTTAAAACAAATGTAAAATCTTAAAAATTGTATAGTGAAGGAAAAATCTAATCAAACCTTCCAAATTTCAAATACATTATGATAAAAGTAAATAAGGCAATTTGCATTTGACAATATTAAGTTATATTCTTAAACAGTTTGTTCAAGCAGGTAAACTACAGTACTTTGAAAACAAAAAGTACAGTTCCACACATTGGGACAGATGTATTAAGCCCTGGAAAATGACAAAGTGGACAGCGATAAATGACAACCCAATTAGCTCCTAACTGTCATTTTTCAAACACTGTAATGTGACAGTTAGGAGCTGAGTGGTTGGTCATTTATCACTCTCCAAATTATCACTTTCCAGAGCATAATACATCTGCCCCACTGTATGCATAGTATTGTATAACATGTATGTATAGGATTTTATAACTTGATAAAGCAGAAATACTGTACTGTATGGAACACTGACAATAAAACACACACAAAAAACATATCTGGATACATATTCTGATTTAAAATTCGGAAATTTGTAGTTTAAAACCAGACAAATTGTCCTACCGTATTAAAATATAATGTTTTAAAGATTAGGAAAATGTCACTGCTTTTCTTTAAGATGAGTATTACATGGCAAATGGGTATGGGTCATTGCAATCAATGACTTTCATTTTCTTGCATTGTAGTATTGGTAGTAGCTCTTACTTAATACATTATACAAGCGCTACCAAAGCATAACATTAATTCTAGTGGCTAAAAGGCCACAATGTGAATAAATATTTTTTCATTTTATTTCATATTTTTAAAGCTTTGTTTTGTATACTTGAAAAAACTTAAGTACTGTAACATTTAGTTTATAATCTAATACTGGGTACACACGGGATGATCTACACAACCACCAATATCTTCGAACGATTTCCCTGTAGTGCAGGACAAATTATAGTGGATGTACACACTGAAAGATATCTTTCAGTGAAGTCATCCTGCCACATCTTTGAACAGGCAATTCTTGACGATATCGTCCAAATTGGCCTGCATGTACGGACGACCAAAGATATCGTTAACGTCCAGCGGGAGCATGCATCATTGGTCATTCATTGCATACACACGGAACGATATGAGCGAAATATCATTGAATGAAATCGTTATTGTTCAAAGATATAGTCTTGTGTGTATGCACCTTAAGAGTGACTTTGTTTATAGATTATTTTTAGATATAACAAATGCTTGGTGCTGGAAACTTAATGATCTTCTTGTATTGACCAGCACTTATTCTTATAACGCATTTACCTTTGACTTGTTGTTCAAGACAGGCTTCACATGTTATCACAGGATGAATACTTGAGATTAAGTAATGTAGCACATTGAGTTAATGGAGATGAAAACTCTGCAATTAGCTGATATGATAGTTACTCATAAACCGGTAGATAATTATGTTCTTTGTCACACAGCGCAATGAAATTGAAATCCAAATAAGATGAAATAATCACATTAAGTTTGGAAGTTACTGCTTGAGTCAAATATAAATTGCTAAGATATCCAACAACACCCTGCAATGAATAGGATTAAGAGACAGATTGCCTTTGAATATATTTTAATCTTGAATATGTAAATCTAAGTAGAAGGGGTAGACAGCCTTGTGATTCACTAAGTTTCAATAAAAGCTTTATACTTAATTTTATGCTTACATATATTTATTCTTTTTCTGCTACAGTAGTACAGACATCTCTAAATTGTGATTGTCATGACCAGAGTTTCTCGGCATGGTGGTCGACGGGTATTACCTGTGATGTCACTATGGCGGGGGGTGTCTAGCGGTGGCGCTGGTGTTTGGCGAGGGGCATTGGCTGTGCATGGTTCTGTGCGGGCATATTGTCACTTTGGGCTGGTGAGGCCTGGTGATGCTTCTGTTCCACTCCGGCATGGGCGCCGCCATCTTGCCTCCGGTCACGTGATCTAATCGCCCAATCCTGGTTTGTCACATGCGCTCTCTGGCCAGTCACAGCACAGCTCTTGGTATTTAGGGAGGTTCAGAGCCTCACTTCATTGCCAGTGCAACGTGTTTCTCAGCATAGCTGACATAGAGTTCCCCGTGCTCACCATCTATTCCTGTGAAATGCTACCTGCCTGCCTGCTTGTCTTCTCCAACCCTGCTGGACTACCCTGCATCCTCCATTACCTTCCCCTTGCCTGAGAACCTGAGTCTGCTGTTCACCCTGCACCTTGCCTCCACTGACACTCTGCTGGATGATTTTCCCTCAGCCTGCATTCTTCATTTCAACCACTACACTTGATTTTCCCTGCCTGTCATTAACTGGATATTTCCCTATTACAACAAAACCAGGACATCACAGTGATATGATCAGGGTAGGGGGTACTTCTCCTGGGGAAGATGGACACCTCCTTACACACAGCAGCCAGGAAACAGCACTCCAGTCGTGGGTTTTCATGCAAGCTGGTCGGCACCAGTTTTAATTGTGCAACGTCAATAGTCAAATAAACCAAACATAAAATAAATCCTAGCCCGGCTGGGCACTGACTAGACAGGTAATTTCTTCTCTACAAGTGGCAAGGCCTACTGCCTCACCACTAACACAGCACTTTCAACAGGTCCCAGTGTCTCTGAACAAACCTCAGTGTCTGTTCTCACCAGGGTGTGTGAGACACTCCATCAAAACTCTTACACAGCTATATTGAGCCACTTCCAGGGGTAATCCCTAATTAGCCTGCTCTCAGGCTGAAAGGCCTAACATCTGAAATGGCCCTGTGGATGGAGCCCTCCCTTCTCTCTCACATCCAGAGCCCCAGGACCCATTCTTCGGCTTTCACCAAAAGCCAACACTCAGATCTGTTTGTAAAACAGACTTTTCCTGGGGGTTAAAATACACAATACAGGAATCTGGGACACATATACACGCCATCCCTAACTTCTCCAGTGCTACTATCTTAAAATGTACAAAACTATTGCCACTTACAGGGGCGCAGAGATCAGGTGAGGACCTGCCAGTTGCCCTACACCCTCGAATGCTCAGAACAGACCCCAAGGGTTGGATGCACTACAGATGTGTCCTCACGCATCTTTGCTGCAGTCACACCATAACAGCACCTCTTGGCGTGCTTGGTCCCGTGAGACTCTGCTAGTGCTGGGTATCTTTTTTGTGTCTTATTTTGCCAAAACTGTGTCTAATTTGCAATGTGATGCAATTAGGATACTGTGCTGATTAATTTGATATACAACACTTGTATATCTATGTGCAACTGAGTCCCTCAATTAGCATGTGAAGTGCTACGATGCAGCGGACACAGCTTATTTCCACTCTGAATTCCATTTATAGATTCAGTTACACACAGATATGCAAGTGTCACATATGAAATTAATTAGCACAGTCTCCTTGTCCTCCTAGTTGCATTGCGACTTAGACACATTTTCAGCAAGCTATGATAGCCGAGTTGCACGGTGCCTGGCACCTTACTCATGCCAGACATATCTAGTTGCATGGTGCATTGAGGCTAGATTAGTTGATAGAGCTATCCTTTGCTTAAATCATCATGCATACAGCGTTACTAAATGCAGGTATGTATGCGATCATTGGCAGGATGCTTTGCATCCAAAATGCAATGCTTGATGCATACCGCCCCAAAAGATAAGAGTGGTGGTCCAGAAGAATAGAGCGATGATGTATGTCCCTTACCCAAACTTTATATGGGGCCGGGAGATGCACTATTCTGCCCCTGCCACAGGCTGTCAGAATAACATATGAGATTTGTCTTTATTTGCCCACTACCTCTTTAAACACTGTCAACAAAATCATATGACAAATACTGGTTAAGGTTTTCTAACAAATTAATTTAACATTAGAATTTTTAAGTGGTTGTAATAGTAAGAATAAGGGGTAAGGGGTTATTGATTTAATTGGGTTAATTAGGATTTAGTTTGTTTTAATAAGACTAAGTGATGTAATTATGGGTTTAATGTACATAAATGTAATTATTTTATGATTCTGTGGCAATTAATAATGGAGGATTATGAAGGCAATTATTGAAAAGAGGTCCATTATATTAAGTAGAGTTATTATTATGATGTTGGAGTAATTAATGATTTGGAAGGTCTATTATTGAGGGAGTGATACAGTAAGATGATCAAAAACAATCTCTGTATTCTGTGTTTGTCAAAAAGCTCTGCAGTATATGGTGGTCACTGATGCTCTCTGTATAATATGGAGGCCACTGTTATGCTTTCTGTATTATATGGTGGTCACTATGCTGCTCTGTGTACTCTATGTCAATCACTGATATGTTTTCTATATAATATGATGGTCACTGATGCTCTCTGTATTATATGGCAGTCACTAATGATTTTTGTTTCATATGGTGGGTACAGATTTCCTCTGTATTATATGTGAATCACTAAGAATTTCTGTAACATATAGTAGTCATTGATGCTGTCAATTATATGGCGGCTATTTTGATGCTCTCTGCATTTTATGGTGGTCATATAGGTTGAAGGAGACTACTATCTACCGTTGAGGGAGGGCAAGCTGAGTCTTTGCACTTGGTAACAGAAAGCCTAGCTTTTATTCTGATGTGGCCAAACTGCATGATATAGACTATTCTTGCATGATATCCAATGAAATTATATTCAATGAAATATTACTAATATCCATAGTTTATTAAATACAAACATTTAAATATATTAATGGCTTATTTTATAGCAACTGTTTAATGTTGGCATTATCAACATCTCTAAACTTAAATGTGCAGGCTATTTAAGAATTAAAGCTTATTTAGAAACCACATCTACATTGAGACAAGAAAAGTTGTTTATCGTCTGTGACAAAAATAATCAGCACATTAACTGTTAATTTGTTAACCATTCTGTAGTACCTGCGGAAAGTGCCGCAATGGGAGTCTTTGCTGTACAGAAGATAAATTTGTGCAATTATATTTGACAGGTAACAATTATTCAACTCACATATGGAGGTGAAGAAATTTGAGCTTAATTGTTATGTCATAAAAATAACTTTGCAAATGTTAAAAGAGTATGGAATTCACTGCATGTTTGTAGTTGTGACTGCTTCAGTATATAGACAACAGGAAGAGATTGGAAAATTCATTGAAATCATGTGAATCTGTGTGAATGAAACAGCTGGCAGCTTTTTATCCTAAAGTCCTTCTATAGCATCTTTTCTATGAGTTATGGGCTTATTTCGAGTTTGAAGCATTTTTTCTCCCCAAGTGGCAAAAATGTTTACAGTACTTACAGGTGGACTGTATTGAATCAAACAAATCTAAAGAAACGGAAAACTAAAAATATATATAAAATGTATAATAAAAAAAACCTATAAATATAATTCTGAGTTAGTCATATAAATTTATATACTTACGCTCAGCATTAGAGACAGTGGGCCTGAAGACAGTTGCAGCCACAGTTGTGATTTTTCACAGAGTAGCAGCAGCTGCAATAAGCCAGTGCTAGTTTTAGTCGTCCCCTTGTGTCCTAGTGTGTGCTGAACTGAGCAAGCTCTGAGACACCCACTGTCCGTGGACAGTGCAACTCCACCGGCGCTTCTGAACAGTCCACAGTCGGTGCACCATTGCGTTCACCATCAATGCTTGCACCAGTCTGTGGCAGGGGCAGAGTCTCCTTCTTAACTCTGTATAAACAACCTATATGGCTGTGGCAGCTGCATTCACCGACACGCCAGTGACACTTCCATAACACGCCCATGAGATGGCCTTTTTTTGCACATGCTTCAGGCCACTTCCAATACCCAGGAATACCCATGATATGCCTCACTGGTTCTAATGCCAGCACCTCCATATGCAACATTTGCCTACACTCAGGGGAACACATATGCTGTAGGGGATTACAGGACTTTTCATGCATACACAGTAGCAAATAAAGTCTAAACTGCTCAAACATCAGCATTGCATCCATCTCTGCATCAGGCCCAGTGTTCATAGGAAGTGCAAAAGTAACATTAACTTATTCATACACAATATAATATAACATAATATAATATAAATGAATTGTCATTTAGAGAATAGAAAGTATCTTCAGAGGGTTAATTATGAATGTGAAAGTTGCATTTTCTTTATCTATAATATAATTTCATACAGTGAGCATTTGGCACTCTAGCTGCATGAAGGGGCAGCACCCCCTCCCTCCCCTCACACCTATCACTGACTGGCACATTTCCATACAGGACTGTTCAAAACCTATTAGCACCTGTAGCCAGCACCCCACCAATGGGTGTAGGTACTGATAGGTAGGGAACTGTCCTGTCCTAACATTACTGGGGGGGGGGAGATAGATGTGAGGCTGTGTCTGGAAGTCTGCCATACATGAGAGAGAGGGAGACAATAGGTGGTGGGGGGTGAGGGGTAGAGATAAGAGATGAGAAAGGTGAGGAGAACAAAGATGAGAGATAGGGAGAGTGGGGCAGGAGGATAGAGATGAGATTGGAGAAATGAGGGGGGATGAGATACAAGGAGACAGGAAGGCTGAGGTGGACAGCGATGAGAGAGAGAGAGAGAGAGAGAGAGATAGGAGTGTGATGGGGTCAGAAATGAGAGACAGGGGTCAGAGATGAGATATGTTAAAACAAAGAACACCATTGTTTTTCTTATGAAATTCTGCATCTGATTGATATGTCACATGGCTATCTTCCCAATTACAAAATTGGAGTTGCATCCAAGATGGCCAGCTTCAAGTTGGCCGCCATGCTGGTGACATCCCTGGAAAGTTTTCCCCCACTCCCTTGTCATTAGACAAGGATTAATGTTCAACATTTCAGTCTATTCAGACTTTTATCAAGAACATCGTGTTCTTGATAAAAGTCTGAATAGACTGAAACGTTGAATGAATGTCCCCTGTCTGGGTGTGAAACTTTTCTGCAAGACCCATGAGTGCCGCTGCTGTGGTTTCTGTTTACATGCAGTATATTTATATACTTCTGAAGGCACCGGGGCCATTGTACCCTTTTTTGTGTGGAGTGCTAGCCTCAAGGACTTTATATATTTATATATATATATATATATATATATATATTATATATATGTATATATAATGCAACAAATGGCAGCACTCCATGACTTGTATAATGCAGAAAAGTTTCGGGCCCATGGCCATTGTCAGGGATACAAATAAACAATGTGCAAACTACATATATATATAAAGTCCAGTTTCAGCCCGGCACTCCCCTCCAATATCCACAGACAGCTTGCCCTCCACTGGGGTACGAATCCCCCACAATATAGAAATTATGAACTGACGGCACTCAGGAGACTTTTGTAGAAGTAGTGAAAAACTTAGTGCTATTATATCCTCTTATTATACATTATTATACATTTGTCCACCATTTTTTCCAATTGATATTCTAATTCAGTGGGGTCACTAGTAATATGCCTGACATGCAGGAATTGAAAGTAGGGCAACCCATGTCGCAAGGATAAAGGATGGAAACTGTCATGGTGGAGTATAGTGTTCTGATCAGTCTCCTTCACATATAAGTCAGTACTCAGAATGCCATTATTACTAATAATATTCACATCAAGAAAGTGTACATTCACATCATTTATTATATAGGTAAACTGTACCTTATGCACCATATGGTAATGTGTGTCTAACAAATTCTGTAATTCCTAATGTGTGCCAGTCCAAAAACTTAGCAGGTCATCAATGAGCCTTCAAAGTATTAAAAGCTTATCAGAAATAGCAGGGGTATGGTAAAACATTTCCTGTTCAGTCATATGCATATAGGCATTTGCGTACGATGGGGCCACAATGGACTCCATCGCATATCCTGCTTTTTGCAGGAAAAATATATTATCGTTCACATAATAATTCCTAGTTAGAACCAATTCTAGGCACAGTGGAGGAACAGTATATAGGGGGTTGTCTCTGATTAACCCTTTCACTGCCCTGAGACCCTCACTGTGAGGAATACAAGTATAGAAACTTGTAATATCCGCACTGCATATGAGGGTTCCAGGGGGGAGATTACCCAAATCTCAAAGTTTAATCAGCAAGGGCGTAGTGTCCTTCAAATATATAGGGATTTTTTGCACACAAATATTAAGATAATAATCCAACATCACTGAAATTGGTTGACATAAGGACCCCCTGGCCAAGATGATAGGTTGACCAGGGGGATCCATCAAATATTTATGTACCTTTGGCAAGGTATAAAATAAAGGTACAATGGGATCTTCCACAGTAAGTACATTTTTCAAATCCATAGTTATCCAACCATCATTAACTGCCCCTGACAAAATTAAATCCAATTATTTTTTGTACTTTACTTTAAGATCTCTCTTTAATACTTCATAAGTGTTATTATTAGACAATTGGCACATACATTCTCTATCATATTTCTCCAAATCTTGTACGACTACCGCTCCCCCCTTGTCCGCACTGTGGATAACAATATCAGTTCTCTTTTCAAGAGACAATAATGCTTGGGGCCAAATGTAATAGGTAGTCTGTTTTGGTAAATTGCGAGTTTGGTGCTAAACTCGCAATTTTTCACAACTCTCCAATGTAATAGGGTGTCTGTTCACTAAAACTCGCATTTTTCAGAGTTACTAAAACTCTCCATTCTCAAACTCGCATCCAGATGTTTTCACATTGAAAACAATCAACTCGCCCAATGTAATAGAGTGTCTGTTTCAGACTCGCACAAAAAAGATTACCAAATGTCCCCAAATAATAGACCTGCTTCAGGCTAGCGAGTACATCCTGAGCAGGTCAGTTTAACACAGAAACATGCACAAATCCATGAGATATGTACATGTTTCTGTGTGTACTTATGTTAAATGTTTTAAAATAAAAAAAAAATGACGTGCACCCCCTCCCCAAAAGCATAACCAGCCCCGGGCTTTATAAAGCCTGTTCTGGTTCTAAAAATACAGGGGCCAAAATGCGTAGGGGGCCCCTGTATATTAAGAACCAGCACAGGGCTTTGGTGAGCTGGTCCTGGTTCTGGAAAATCAGGGGACAAAACGAGTAGGGGTCCCCTGAAAATTCCAGAACCAGCATCAAACTCTTTCTAGCAGGGAGATAATGGCACAGCCAGGGAAAATCTTTCACCGGTTTCCCCGGCCAAAGCATTATCCCTGACTGCTAGTCAGTCCAGGCCGGGGATCCCTGGGGAGTTGAGGACCCCCCAATAAAGGGGTCCCACTCTCCAGGGCACCCCAGACCTAGACTGATAGCCCGGGGCTATCCCCGGCACCCTAGGGCGGTGGGTGCCGGGTTGATAGTGTAAAGTGTAAAATTAAAGTTTCCATATTGTCTTTGGTTGTAGAACCACAAGTACCAGCAAGCCTCCCCTGCATGCCGGTATTTGGAGAACCACAAATACCAGCATGCAGGGCATTACGGGAACGCTGGCACTGGTAGTTCCACAACTAAAGAAATACGTAAATAAACAAACATACACCGTGAAAGTATAATTTTAATAAAACATACATGCACACTCAAACTCACACATACTCACCTAGTATCCGAAGTAATCCATAGGGGTGTACCTGAAAAAAAAAATCCATACTCACCTCTCCTATGCGTTGATCACGTCCTCTTCTCCAAGTAGGCAATCCAGGGGTTAAAATAAAAAAACGCAAAAAAACCCGATCTATACGGACTGAGCAAAGGTATGTGTGTACACATACCTTTGCTCCGCGTAAATGACCGGGGCACACATGTGCCCCATCAGTGAAGGGGCCGCCAGCCAATTTAATTGTAATTTAATTGCTTGAAGTTTGAGTGGCAGAAAATCAATAGGTTTTGTGTATTTTCAGATCATGTCTGAGCAGCCTTAATGGGACGTGAAACTGTAAGTTTTTTTGTCTATGGAATTTCATAGCTTTTATAAAATGTATTAACTATCAGGGTTTGGATGAGCAAACCGGGCCACCTGCAGGGGAGAAGGGCAAAAAAATGGTACACTAACGCAGGTGGAAGAGGGGATGGCATACAGGAGGTTGGTTTGGGAGATGCAGAGTGCGAGACAGCTTTAGGCGTGTGGGGTAGCAGCAGCAGCGATGGTGCAGAGCAGTGGCAGCAGTGCAGTGCAAAGGGGGCATCAGTGGGCGACAGAGGGCTCACTGGTAGTGCGTATGCACCTGAGAAAATCAAATCAATTAGTCACAGATGGATGAATGCAGCCGAGAGATCTACACACCTATGTTAAAAATTGAATGTGTAAAAAAAAAAAAAAAGCATAGCCCTGCCCCCCTGAAAACAATCAGCCCCGGGCTTTGGAGCCCCAGTACTGGTTGTGCTAAATACAGGGGACAAACGAAGTAGGGGTCCCCCGTATTAAGCACAACCAGCAACAGGCTTTTAAGAACCTGTCCTGGTTACCAAAATACAGGAACAAATGACGTAGGGGTCCCCCGTATTGAGCGCAACCAGCACTGGGCTCTGAGCCAGTCCTGGTTCTGGAAATACAGGGGAAAAAATACATAGGGCCCCCCTGTATTTCCCAGAACCAGCACTGGACTCCGTCTAGTGTGGGGCTGATGCCACAGACAGGGGAGCCCTTTCACTGGGCCCCCCAGCCGCAGCATCACTCCTGACCGCTAGTCAGCCCAGGCCAGGGATCCCTGGGGAGTTGGGGACCCCCCCATTAAAGGGGTCCCCTCCTGAGAGCTCCCCAGACCCAGGCTGATAGCCCAGGGCTATCCCCAGCACCCCTGGGCGGTGGGTGCTGGGTTGATTGTGTTGTGTGGTGCATAAGAAAATATAAATATTGTCTTTTACAGTAGTACTACAGGTCCCAGCAGGCATCCCCGCATACTGGTACTTGGAGAACCACAAGTACCAGCAGGTGGGGCATTAAAGGCCTGCTGTCACCTATAGTATCCCTGCAAAAGAAATATTAAAATAAAACAAACAGACACCGTATTTAAAATTATTTTATTATGTCGCACCTTCACCTGGGGAGCGGTAGCCTTTAAGCTCTTTTACATGGCTGCCGCTCCCCCAGGACTTCTACGGCGTCTTCACCTGGAGCGCGGCGGCCATTAAGCTCTTTTGCGCAGCCACTGCCCATCTAGGGCTTCCCGGCATCTTCATGCTTCAGCTGCTCTGTCCAGCTCCCCGGCCGTCGACTGAATGGACGCAGCTCGTGCTGGCTGTATTTAGCTCGTGGCGGCCATCTTTGAATCTCAAAAATGGTGCTGAGATGCCATTTTTGAAAAGGGCATGCTCGGTTCTCACCATTGAAGTCAATGGTAAGAACAGCTGATTGACTGAGAGGCGGAAGGCTCACCTCTCTCAGCCAATGAGCACTCCACACCGGGATTTCTGTACTGAAATCCAGGGTAGAGCTGTCATTCGAGTAGTAGTGTCCTTAGAGGACACTACTAAAGTTCGTGGGTCCGGGTATCTCTTGTTTTTATTTTGCCAAGATCCTGGATTGTGTGCAGAGGACCTGATCCACACATAGGAGGAGGTGAATATGGATTTTTTATTACAGGTACTCCCCATTGGATTACTTACTGGAGAAGAGGACAGAATGGCTTCAAAGATACATAGGTGAGTATGTGAGATAGTGTGTGCATGTGTGAGTACATGTGTGTAGCATGTATGTTTTAATAAAATTGTACTTTTCTACGGTGTATTGTGTGTTTTTTTAACATTGTTTTTGCTGTGGAACTAAAAGTACCAGCAAGCCCTTAATGCCCAGCATGCTGATACTTGTGGTTCCACAGCAAAAGCCAATATTTATATTTTCATATGCACCACACTTTACATAATCAACTCAGCATCCACCGCCCAGGGGTGCTGGGGATAGCCCTGGGCTATCAGCCTGGGCCTGGGGTTCCCTGAGGAGGGGTACCCCTTTATTGGGGTGTCCCCAAGTCCCCAGGGATCCCCGGCCTGGGCTGACTAGCGGTCAGGGGTGATGCTGCAGCTGGGGGGCCCGGTGAAAGGGCTCCCCTGACTGCGGCATCACCCCCCCTGCTAGACCGAGTCCAGTGCTGTTTCTGAGAAATACAGGGGGTTCCCTATGCATTTTTCCCCCTGTATTTCCAGAACCAGGACCGGCTCAGAGCCCCGTGCTGGTTGCGCTAAATGCGGGGAACCCCTACGTCATTTGTCCCCAGAATTTTGGCAACCAGGACAGGTTCTGAAAAGCCTGGTGCTGGTTGTGCTTAATACGGGGGACTCCTACATCATTTGTCCCCTGTATTTAGCAAAACCAGTACTGGGGCTCCATAGCCCCGAGGTGATTGGTTTTTTTGGGGGGCCATGCCATTTTGTTTTTAATTAAACACAGAAGCAGGTATCATGGATCTACCACATCCGAGCCTGCATTCTGTGTGCTGCTACCTCCCCCGGGTCCTAGCGCCTGCACCACCATTGTCCGCACTGCCAAAACTGAAGCCCGCTACTGTCCCCAGGTTCTAGCCGCAGATGATGCCCGCAACCCCCCTGCGCCTTTCCGCCGGCTCCCACTGCAGCTAATGCCAGTTTCTTCCCCCCAGACCTGGCCCCTGCTACCGCCTGCAAATGACGGCCATCTTGGTGCACCCAAGTGAAGCCACAGTTATTACACCTGCTGGAGGCTCCTACTGCGGCTGCACAACAAGCTGAAAGTCCTTTCTCTACAATGGCACATTCTTGAGGTAATAGTTTTAAACTGTAAGTTTCTAATTTACCTGAACCCCAAAAGCACATACCCTGGCACAATAGCTACCTAATAAAACAAACCCCAAGTCTAAATTCCACCCCTACCCTGAGTTTTGCCTTCCCAAAAATCCCCCATAGGCTACAGCAGAAAAGTTGTCCTAATTGAGAATGTCAGAAAAAAGTGACAAGTGGAGCTTTAGATAACTCGCATGTCCTAATTTTTTATGTTTTTGCCCTGAAATTTGGCAAGCAGCACCCAGTGACAATTCTACCTGGCCAAATTTCAGATCTGTATCTCTAATAGCTTTTGAGTTGTAGCCCCTTGAACACCCTGCCCCCCCTCCGGAATTCTCTATGGAAAAATCAGTTTTTTAGATTAAGCCTTAATAAAATATAATATATATACACTGTATTTGTAATGGTAATTACTAAAGTACTGTCAGATGAAGGGGTTTATGCAGTACACTTACACATAATCAGAAGTGGCTAGGTATTGTTTCTGGTTTTATTATCACCACTTTTCTTTACACCCCCAAAAGATAAGCCATGTAGTGCTGGGTATGCATTAAATTCTAATTAGACTAATGAGACTGAACCTTAAGGGGACTGGGGGTTGCGATACGCTTACATGAACATGCACTTACTACACTAAAGTGTTCCAATTCCTCCTCTCCAGGAGTAAGGGGCTGCAAGCTTAAAATATGCACTATTCTAAAATGATTTTCTAAGACAGTATAGAAATGCATATGTTTATCCAACAAAAAATTGAATTACATCAAGCTTTAGATCAGACCTAACAAGTGTAAAAAAAAATTAGATTTATAAAGTGTAAATTAAGTATAGGTTTCAGAGCTGAAAACACTATAGTGCATTTTAGACACAGAGGTTAAAATTGCCTTTACAGTTACTTTGTCTTTATCATTGCTTTATGTTGCTTTTTTGTGAATCTATGCATAATTAAATAATTAGTGTAAAGATAATGTTTTTCTAATAAACTGAAGATTGTGTAGTAATTTAATAAGGGCACACTTTGAAGAAACAATGAAGAATTTTAAGAATAAGTTAATTTTTTTTCATGAAGGATATTGTTTATCAAATGTAAACCAATATAATAAAACATTCAAGCCTTATTGTTAATACTGTAGTTATAGACATAAAGCAGGGATGCATTTATCATATGAAAGGCATACAATTCATGAATAAATAATTATAGATCCTGACTTGAATATAGTTTTGACCATTTTGGAAAAAATTTATATAAATATATAAATAAATATATGTTGTAATTCATGATTCTAATGTACTATCAACCACAATGGGAGTGGATTAGTAGGTCTACATTAAGAAGTTAGACATCCAATGGTTCGACAGGGTTAAAAGGTTACTTTTAAAACTATGGAGAAAAAAGTGCAAGCCCAAGTATAAAGGGAATGTGGAAAACAGAAAAGAAGTTGCTAGGTAGTTGATTGGGATCTCCCAAACTCCCAAAAGCTGGAAATGTAATGAATTCCATATTACTACCAATGCTGAAAGAGTAAATAGAAAAAAAAAATATCACTCTAATTAGGTTGAAATTAACGGTATGGTATTTATTTATTCAACACTATAAATTGTCATGTATTAGTAAAAAACTTTTGTTTAATTTTAAATAAAGCAGTCCTGGCACAGATAGGTGTGCTTAGTCCTTTTCTGGTTGTGACTAGTAAGTAGCCCCTCTGGATGTACTGTATAGAAGGCTCCTAATTGGCCAATGTTGGCAGCTTCTACTGGACATTACATCAATACAGATACAACAGTATTTTGTTAGGTGTATCCGCAGAAATGTGAGTTCTCACGGTTCGAAGAGGCCCTTTTCTTGGCTGTAGCAGGCAAGATTCAGAGCTCCATGGGGTTCTGATATGGTCGTAGGTCAACTGTGGCTCTTTCCTTATTAATGGAATCTGGTCTGCAGCTTTTTCTGTTCTCTGCAATTTAGACTCTCTGGCTTAGGTTCTGCGGATAAGGCACTATGACTTTCCCGCCTTATTTTGTGGGATTGTGTGTGTCTAAGAATAGCTGTACTTGATAAGTCTGTACACGGTCCTTTCACACAGGCTCCCAATAGTGGAGATCAGCAGACAGCAGCCATTGGTACCCTTTACCTCTTGCTGTGTCTTTTGTCAGCAAAGAAACTGCTGCATTTAGTGCTCTGTGTCTGATGCCTTTGGTTTGACTAGTCTCTCCAACATGTTAATCCTGCATTACCAGGTTTCCTCAGGATAGGATTAAAAGGTTGAAAGGCTTAATAGGTTGACACCTATTTTCTTTATTTTAGCCTAACCCTAAATCTTACCCTAACCTTGAGATTAACCCTAACTCTAACCCTAAACCAAACTCTAGCCCTTAAAATCATAAAAAGCCATGTGTCGACCTTTTTGTGTTAACCATTTGAATGTCTACCTTTCAACCCTGTCAACCTTAATCACTGTTGACCAATTTCCTGTCAACCTTTTAACCCTTTTTATAAAATATGAGTTAAATTGCTGCAGACCTATCATAGTATATGCACAATAGAATTTAATCTGTACTCTCATTAATCTGGAGTTTTCCACTACTTGGAATTACCATAGTTAAAAGCAGATGCAGAGTTACTTCATTCATACTGTATCATAGTGTACTTATAAGGTGCACTCATTAGCCGTCCGATATCATAAACAAACGGTTAATAGTAGAAGCATGGTACACATCCTATGTGTGCTTTTTCCTATTTTCTATTCCTTTACCTTTAAATTGGTGAAATTTAATATTGCTGCATTAGTTTGTAAATGCATAAAAAGTGTCAAGACAATGTAACAAGTCCCAACCTAATATCGAGGATCCTCACCATCCACCGTGGAGATGGTTGGGTAGAAGGTTTAAATACTGACCTCATTTTTTTTCTGTAGGTCACTCTGGTGTTGGGTGGGGGGTGGTATTACAGAATCCAGAGCTGATATTGAATGTCACTCAATAGTTATCTATCTCTCCCATGTTACTGGGGGATTGCTAGTTTTAACTTAGGACAACTCTACTATGTTAAAAAATATTACTAGACATCAAATTCAAATATTTATGCTTTTTTTTTAGTCTACATCCATTCTAATTTGATGGATAAGTTCAACAAAAGGAAAAAAATATGAAAAATTCAATAACCCATGGTCGACAACATAAAAAAAATGTTTGATCTAAAATTGTATGGAAGTGTCTATGAATCAAAAGCTTTGATGCTGGCTTTAATGCAGTTCATAGTTTTGAGCTAAGTTAGTGAATCTCAATAGATAGATAGATAGATAGATAGATAGATAGATAGATAGATAGATAGAAAACACAAAAATGGAAGGCACTTCAATGGGACTTGTTAAGACTTATCTTAGAGATAGGGTTTAGCAGTGACATTTTGGGTAGTCCAACTCGTTTCTCAAGCTTGCAGCTGACAATGAGTTCATTATAATCGAAAAGATCTCCACAGCCACATGATCTCAATCTAATAAAGCACATTTGGGATTTGGTGAAATAGAAGATTTGCAGCAAAAAGTAAGATATAGTATAATATATTTGATTAACATTCATTGGTGACCATTCCACAGCATTGTATATAAATGAGCCATTTCCAACATTGTTCTGTAGAGAATTAGTGATTTATGTCCATTTAGAGTACGGATAAGCTCTAAATCTCAATATAGATTACTTATTATAATTAAAAGAAATATATATCTCAGAACCCGCTAAGCAGGAGCATCAGACTAATTATTTTGTGGCTTTTTTTCCTCAGATAATGGACACATTGCTGCCAGTAGGCAAATCCCTATCATACAAAGAATGTTTCTATCCCCAGCAATCTTGATGAAAACTACAGGTATACACAGATTATAATAGAAGGTCCTAATTGAAATTCAACCTCAGTAGTTTCTTCAGATAGAATACATGCTGATCAAACACAAATATACTTGGATCCATTCAAATTGAGTACAGATTTCCATAACAAAACTTCAATTTGTTCTAAAAACACAATTTAAAAATGGTTAAAAATCTTATGAAAAATGTTGCACGTACAATTCTGACAGTGTGGTGTGTTATTTCTTATAGAACATTCATTTCTTTCTAACTTTTGGTTTGCTATAGAATATATGGTGTGTATTGTTTACATGGAACAATACTTTTAGAATCCTTCAAAAAGTTAATTTATTACTGCTTATGTTCTTTATTCCATAATACAAGATACTGCACTTTTATTTATGAAATAATGAGAATAAACAAGCTTGACCCTTTCCTAGGGTTACACTGACTTTAACAGTATATATTTTTTAATATTCAAAGTGCTAATATGGTCTAAGGCAGTGAACAGCATGTTGTCCAAGCCCAACCACCCTGAGACACATTATGCTTTGTGATGCTTGGCCTCCTCCCACAGAACCAGCCAACTCAGTGTACAGTATGCAGCTTTGGATCATCCTAATGCACTCTCCTAGTTTTCCAGGTTCCTGGTTTTTCCCTGCTGATGTCATATGTGTAGTGTGCATTACCTTTCTCCCGTGCCATCCCATGTATGTAGGTTGCAAGGGAGTCAGACAGAAGAGTCTTTGTCACCAATAATGAATGGAAGAACTATGGAGGGAGGGAGACAATGTAATGTGTGTAAATATATAGGTTAATAATATAGTGGTGAACTGAGAGTCAGTGTTCATAATTTAAATGTACTGGTCATAGGAAACATTAAATTATTGGAAGGGTGATGGTGGGGTCTATTCCTGTGAAACGAACACCCCACACTTAGGGGTTCTGAGTTGAATCGAGTCCCAGTTTGGAATGACTTTGGGGTTCGAAACTCAGATTTAAAGTTTTTGTTTTTTTAAACTGAACCAAAACTGAATCCAAACCAAACACTTGAGGGTGGTTTTACCAAAACCAAAACAAGTTAAAAAATTTGAACCAAAACACGGGGGTCCGCACACATCTCTAATTTAAAATAATAACAGCATCATGGTGGTATCTATTAATTAAAGGTGGTGGGGTGTGGGGGGTATACATTGAATGTGTGGTCAGTTTGGAGTAGAGGAGAACTATTTATTGTATGTGAATGCTAAATATTTAATATTGGGACTTCTTGGGGGAAATTATGTATTGAATGTCAAGTCTATTAATTTATTGAGTTATGTGTGTTGCTGTTTGGTGCAAATAAGTTTATTTATTAAGTGTGAATATAATTAATTTAATTTCTGGTCTGGTTTGGGGGAAATACATCTATTTTTAAATGTGAATTATGTTAATTTACTGTTGAGGCTTGTTGTGAGAACTGGGTCTAATTATTACATGTGAATATTCTTAATTTAAGGGCTCATATAGAGTTGGACTTAAGTCCAACTTTGCAGTGTAAAATTAACTTTTCATTACTTAGTATGTGCAGTAAGTTAATGTAACACCTGGTGTTTATGTAGAGTCTGGCACATCTAATGACTATGAGAGAGATGCATGGGCAGAACTATGGGAGACAATGGAGGAGCCTGCCGCCGGGTGCCAGCACTGAATAGGCACCTCCTCTATTGCCCACAATATATTCATCCCACTTAGGGTTGTATCTATGTATACCCGGAGTGTACCGTCACGACCGCCCAATATATGGCACCTCTTCCCGGCACCTGAGAAGCCACCATAGACTAGTGGACAGCTCCCTGTCAGACCATCAGCTGCCGCCTCCATCTATCTATAGCCTGTCCCTAACCATTGGTGTCACTGCTCCTCAGTAGACTCCTATGTCAGTGTGACAGGTCCGGTGCCCCCTTCACCCTCAACTCTCCTTCTCACTCCATTCATCTATCCTTCTTGTACTACAAGTCGTGCTACACATAACGTGTGATCACAGAGTGACTCGGTAGCGCTGAGCATCTTTTCATGCACATATTTTCCTTCAAATGCATCTTATTTGCACAGCAATGCGAATAGGATGCACAAGTAGCTTCTGCTGATTAAAATGATATGCAGCATGCCTATATTGTATGTGCGACTGTGGGTGTATCTGCATATGAAATGCTACAATGTCAGCGGCTGTGACAGGGACACACACAAAATTCTAACTTGCCTCCGGGCGTCTGGGATGAACTTACACCACTGGAGGGATGTATCAAACCTTGGGGAGAGGTAAAGTGGAGAAGTTGCCCACCATAGAAACTAATCAGCTCCCAACTGTCATCTATCTACAGTCTATAAAATGAAAGTTAGAAGCTGATTGGTTTATGCAGCTCCCCCAATGACTCCAAAAAGAAGTGGGAAAGATACTAGGGGGTAAATTTACTAAAGTGAGAGTTTTTAGAAGTGAGTTTTAAAAGTGATGTTGCCCATAGCAACCAATCATATTCTAGCTTTTATCTTCTAAAAGGTGCTAGTTAAATGTTAAGTAGAATCTGATTGGTTGCTATGGGCAACATCACTTTTAAAACTCACTTCTAAAAACTCTCACTGTAGTAAGTTTACCCCTAGTGCTCTTCCCAAACCCCTGGTGTGGTATTTTTTTTTTTTACATGGTGCACTGATTGTAGCATGCTCTGGCCACCTTAAAATGTTTGTGTATGCTGGCTCTTGTAGTATTACAAGCACCAGGCTATCCTGAGATCCGGGGCATGCTGGGACCAAAAGTGTAACTGGATTCTGAATTCAGAAACATTTTATATGTTCAAGCATCTCCCCCCCACACACATGTACACAAACATCCATAATTCTACAATTTATTGCTCAGCTGATTCCTGGGGTCCTCCTCTTCCATCTATACATTTACCTATGTATAATAAATAAAATAAAAAACTAAGAGAGAGTAGTTATTTATCACTTCTATTTATAGAGAGGGATTTTCAAAGGGTTTTCGGTCAGACCTTGGAAAATCCTCCCTGTAATACATAAAAAAATAGCATTTTATGTATCATGTACAGTCCCAGGCACCTTAAAATACCTCAATCTCTGCATATTGTGCAAATTCTGTATTTTTAATGTATTAACTGTAAAGTTTTTGATGTAAACTGCATTCAACTTTACATGAGCCCCTTACTGTGAGGACTAGTTGGGGGTGGGTAGGAAAATCGATCTGGTTAATAAATGTGAATATTATTCATTTTATATCATGGCTGGTTGGGGGGGATTCTTTATGTCTATTTATTAAACAATAATGGTATGAAATAATGCATTGACTTCTTGCAGGGAGGTAAGTCTAATTATTAAACCTGTGTCAGTTTAATTTTATGTTGGAGCTGATTAGGTGGAGGTAAGCCTAGGGGGGGGTGTATAAAACCTAACTAGAACAAATGGAGAAGTTGCTTCTAGCAACCAACCAGCTTCTAGCTATAATTTTTTTATGTACATTCTGTAAGATGAAAGGTAGAAGGTAGATGATTGGTTGCTATGGACAACTCTTCAACTTGTCCTTACCTTCATGCTGAGGCTGTGGACAGTCATGATGCTTTTTTTGTCTCTATGCTCTTCAGTTGGACCACTAAGGAAGAGGAGGAGGATTGTGTGTGGAGGTGGGTCATGCCACAAAGGGGAATCAGGGATGCTGTCAGGGGGGAATCAGGTGCCACGAGGGGGGGTTGTGGTTGGTGTGAAGAGGGGTTGCGGTTGCCGTGAGAGTGAAGTTGAGCAACAGGAGAGGAGAGGAACAGGAAGGAGTCAGGTGTGGTGAGATGCTGGAGCTGGGTGCAGGAGGATGCAGGCCCAGGAGAAGGATCACTGGTCCCTGCATGTCACAGCGTGAGCCGGTGTTTGACTTGGAAGATGGGGAAGGGTGTCAGCGGGTCGGGCTTCGGCTGGACAGCTGCCGTAACAGCACAGCAGCTGTTTAAAAAGTTTAAATAAGTGCTGCTGCCCTGTTTATTTTTTCCCTGGTGCTCGTGGCCCCTCTGATACTCTGGGCCTGGTATAGGTGTCCCATTTGCCCCCCCCCATTGCCGAACCTGCACAGATGGCCAATAATCAATTAACTGTAGAAATATCGGCATTGCGTTCATATCTGAATAAGACCCTTAGTACACTATTAGTAAATTAAGATGCAAAAATATTAAGATGCTATCTGGGTAAAAAGGCAAAAGACGGAGGACCGATACAAGTTACCCATGTTGTGCATCGTGCCATGCAATGTTATGCTTAATCTGCAACTTTATACAAATTCCTTGTGACAAAAATACTACTTACAAGTACCCTGAACAATATATGCAAATTTGTAGGTGACTAAGATGCAAAATTCAGGAAAAGTGCGCAAACAGGGAAATGGCTATCCATGGCGGAGCATCTAGGTTGCACCAGGCGTCTCATGCTATATGACACAAAAAGGATAGGTGTATAATGATACATCTGTTTTGATCATGAAGGAGAGAGAATACTTTTCCATCTGTCCTCATTCTGCTGGGGCAGTTCTGATTTTGGATGACTGTTGTGCTCTGGAAGGACTTTTGTCCCAACGTTAAGCTCAGTTGGAAGTTATGTCCAGCTACACAGTGTTCTGCTCAAAAAAGGAGAGCTATATGTACCTAACAATAGTGCACATGTGAAGGGTAGCAAGAATCTGGGTTTTGTTTGTGTAGGCATAGGGACCACTGGGCAGTATTGATGGAGCTGACATGATTGATGACTGTGTATGTGGTGCTTAAACTGAAAAGTAAATAGGGAAGTCCTTTATTAGAATAACAGGACTGGAACCAACAGATGACCGGACTGGGGCTGGTACTGGAGCTGGACTGGAATCAGGAGATAACTGGATTGGGACTGGTAATGAAGCCGGACTGGAACCAAGAGATGATTGGACTGGAACTGGTATACTGGATACCAGGCATCCAGTATACCATACATAGAGAAAAGATTGAAAAATAATAAACACATACATGAAAACCCAACCACCCTCACCCTGTATACCCACCCCAAAAGAGGTTTACCTATACCCTAACATAGAAGACAAACCAGTAAACTAAGTTAATCCAAAATAGTATAGTAAGAAAACAAAACAGGTGGGAGAGAAAGGGGAAAAGGGGGCAGATATACCCGTAACCTAAGGGACATGATGTCCCCAACCTAACAGGAATAAACCTAAAGAGGGACTTTCCAAATTAGACATTATACCTGAAAAAAGGCTAAGCCCTTAGACCCATATCACAATTCCTTACTGTAACAGAACAGAAAATTCCCAAACTGCATAGAATGAACAGTACTGTCATGCGTCTTAAAGGTAAAAACAACATAAAGCACATTAAGCATATAAAACATAAATGCAGTAACAGGGGATTAATAGAAAAATGCTCAAGCATAAGAAAGTCCTTCAGGGCGGAGCAGCACGATTCAGCGCTTGCAAGTCAATCCAAGTCAAAACCTCCCGGGGGGAGTCCAAGAAATGTGTACAGCCTCCAGAGACCACCTGAAGCTGAGCAGGGAATAACATGGAGTATGGAAGCTGCAGGTCACGTAATCAGCATTTCACTTGGAAGAACCGAGAGTGGGGTTTTTGGACATCCACAGAAAAGTCTTGAAATACTGCCACTCACTATCCATTAAATTACAGAGGACCCTTGGTCCTGTTCACATGAAGAATGGCATCCCTGTCTTTATAGTGAAGAATATATACACAAGCAAATCTAATATTATTCCTACTTACTGTAGGTGCCTTTCAATATCGATTAACTCTTTCTGACAAGCAGACATCTTAGATTCAAGTGCAGCCAATTTCCCAGGGATAGGAGCACTGGAGTCCTCTAAAGTAGATATGCAGTTCTCCGTATCTACAATACGTTCTTTTAATTTTTTGCATTTTGGCGTATCAAAGAAATATCAATATGGACCTTTGCCACCTTGTCAGCCAATCTCTTCTCAGAAACGGTGATGGCCTGTAATAGTTGAGCCATAGTGACTTCAGAGGAGTTAGCCATAACAGGAGACAAAGGAGGAGAGCTCGAGACATAGGGGGACAATGACTCAGACATATCAGAGGCAGGAGCCCCACACGAAAACTTTGCCAACTTAGCCACCAAAGCATGCAACCTCCACACCATCAGGTACACAGATCAGAGGAAATCAGTCTTATTGCACAGTGAGTAGGGAAACAAATGCACAGCAGGGCAGGAGAAGACCAGCAACTGTAGAAGTGTAGAGAATCCAAGTAACAATAAGCTACAGAGGAACAACTAAATCACAGCATTAACAGCAGGTTTATAGGCAGGCACACTGCTAGTTAAATTGGAGCATGGGCCCAAATCTGGCAGAAGACAGGTTTCAAACGTCTGATAGGGAGGAATGGCTGTCACAGATGACTGCAGATTGTAGGGAAGGGATCCAGGGGCCACAGAGAAGGGCTCCGAAGCACCATCCTCTCACCCTGTTCTAGGCACCAGCTAATGCAGAAGAAACACAGAGGGCCATCCTCCACCTCCAAAACACCACAGGGCTCACAGGGGGGCAGCACACAGCACAGGGAGTCACAGGAGACTTGAGGCAGCCACCACATTGTACAGGCACCAGACCCAATATGGTGCCACAGCACTAAGCAAAGTACAAGATCCGGGGAGAGCCTGTTGCCGTAAAAGAGTCCAGAGGGCAGTCACAGGGGGTTGGGCACTCACCACCAGGACAACCGCAATGTTAAAGAGTGGTGGGAGGCAAAGTAGAGTGCTGACAGCCGCAGGGACACCTGGGCTCCGGATCCAAGATGACGCCATGGCATTTAACCAACTCAGATTACAGAGTGGGAGGTAGCCACAGCAGAACACACAGAGCCTCAGTAGGATCCAAACTCGAGCCCAGAGGTCAGAAGGGCTTTAGGCAACAGCAGGGGGAGAGAGAGTCCACTATGTGGCAGCAGGATGGGCAATGCAGGATGTGTAGGCTTGAGAGCTCAGGAACCCGCATCCTACTCCATTCCTAGATATGACACACCCTCTGTATTAGACATATTTCAATAGGAAGACAGGTTTAATAGAACAATATGGTCATACAGCAATGTTGTCATGTGAGTCAAAGGATTGTGTTATTACTAGGGGTGAGCGGGTTCGGATTTCTGAAATCCGAACCCCCCCGAGCCCCCCCGATCCGAGTCCGATCCGAGTCAGGCTCGACTTTTCCCGCCTGACTCGGATCTGACATCGAGGCAAAACGTCATCATCCCGCCTTCCGAGTCTCGCGGGTTTTGGATCCTATATAAGGTACCCGCGTCGGCGCCATTTTCTCACTCGGCTGTGGACAGTGAAGAGGGAGGGTGGGAGTTAGTGCTGTGTAGTGTAGTGTAGTGTAGTGCTGCTGTTGTCCACTACTTCAAAGTCCATAGGGGCTGGCTGTGTTGTGCTGTGCTGCTGTTGTTAATAGGGGCTGTGTCCACTACTTCAAAGTCCATAGGGGCTGGCTGGACTGTGTTGTGCAGTCAGTTCCAAAGTCCTGTGCAGTGTCCCAGTCCTAAAGGGGTGCTGTAGTGTTGTCCAGGGGGTGCTCTGTCCATCAGGGGTGCTCCCCCCAAGTGCTAAAAAAATAATATATTTTCTGTGTTTGTGAATTGTGTGCGCAGTAGCCGCACGTGCATCAACAAAGTAGTGCCAAGCGTGCGCCTGTGTCATAAGTAAAGGGCCGGCTGGCTTGACCGTTAAGGGTGCTGTAACCCCCGAAAGTACACTCCAGTCCAAACCAAAAAAAAAATTATTTTCTGTGTTTGTGAATTGTGTGCGCAGTAGCCGCACGTGCATCAACAAAGTAGTGCCAAGCGTGCGCCTGTGTCATAAGTAAAGGGCCGGCTGGCTTGACCGTTAAGGGTGCTGTAACCCCCGAAAGTACACTCCAGTCCAAACCTAAAAAAAAATTATTTTCTGTGTTTGTGAATTGTGTGCGCAGTAGCCGCACGTGCATCAACAAAGTAGTGCCAAGCGTGCGCCTGTGTCATAAGTAAAGGGCCGGCTGGCTTGACCGTTAAAGGGTGCTGTAACCCCCGAAAGTACACTCCAGTCCAAACCAAAAAAAAATTATTTTCTGTGTTTGTGAATTGTGTGCGCAGTAGCCGCACGTGCATCAACAAAGTAGTGCCAAGCGTGCGCCTGTGTCATAAGTAAAGGGCCGGCTGGCTTGACCGTTAAGGGTGCTGTAACCCCCGAAAGTACACTCCAGTCCAAACCTAAAAAAAAATTATTTTCTGTGTTTGTGAATTGTGTGCGCAGTAGCCGCACGTGCATCAACAAAGTAGTGCCAAGAGTGCCCCTGTGTCATAAGTAAAGGGCCGGCTGGCTTGACCGTTAAAGGGTGCTGTAACCCCCGAAAGTACACTCCAGTCCAAACCAAAAAAAAATTATTTTCTGTGTTTGTGAATTGTGTGCGCAGTAGCCGCACGTGCATCAACAAAGTAGTGCCAAGCGTGCGCCTGTGTCATAAGTAAAGGGCCGGCTGGCTTGACCGTTAAAGGGTGCTGTAACCCCTGAAAGTACACTCCAGTCCAAACCAAAAAAAAATTATTTTCTGTGTTTGTGAATTGTGTGCGCAGTAGCCGCACGTGCATCAACAAAGTAGTGTCAAGCGTTCGCCTGTGTCATAAGTAAAGGGCCGGCTGGCTTGACCGTTAAGGGTGCTGTAACCCCCGAAAGTACACTCCAGTCCAAACCAAAAAAAAAATTATTTTCTGTGTTTGTGAATTGTGTGCGCAGTAGCCGCACGTGCATCAACAAAGTAGTGCCAAGCGTGCGCCTGTGTCATAAGTAAAGGGCCGGCTGGCTTGACCGTTAAGGGTGCTGTAACCCCCGAAAGTACACTCCAGTCCAAACCAAAAAAAAAATTATTTTCTGTGTTTGTGAATTGTGTGCGCAGTAGCCGCACGTGCATCAACAAAGTAGTGCCAAGCGTGCGCCTGTGTCATAAGTAAAGGGCCGGCTGGCTTGACCGTTAAGGGTGCTGTAACCCCCGAAAGTACACTCCAGTCCAAACCTAAAAAAAAATTATTTTCTGTGTTTGTGAATTGTGTGCGCAGTAGCCGCACGTGCATCAACAAAGTAGTGCCAAGCGTGCGCCTGTGTCATAAGTAAAGGGCCGGCTGGCTTGACCGTTAAAGGGTGCTGTAACCCCCGAAAGTACACTCCAGTCCAAACCAAAAAAAAATTATTTTCTGTGGTTGTGAATTGTGTGCGCAGTAGCCGCACGTGCATCAACAAAGTAGTGCCAAGCGTGCGCCTGTGTCATAAGTAAAGGGCCGGCTGGCTTGACCGTTAAGGGTGCTGTAACCCCCGAAAGTACACTCCAGTCCAAACCTAAAAAAAAATTATTTTCTGTGTTTGTGAATTGTGTGCACAGTAGCCGCACGTGCATCAACAAAGTAGTGCCAAGAGTGCGCCTGTGTCATAAGTAAAGGGCCGGCTGGCTTGACCGTTAAAGGGTGCTGTAACCCCCGAAAGTACACTCCAGTCCAAAAAAAAAAAAAATTATTTTCTGTGTTTGTGAATTGTGTGCGCAGTAGCCGCACGTGCATCAACAAAGTAGTGCCAAGCGTGCGCCTGTGTCATAAGTAAAGGGCCGGCTGGCTTGACCGTTAAAGGGTGCTGTAACCCCTGAAAGTACACTCCAGTCCAAACCAAAAAAAAATTATTTTCTGTGTTTGTGAATTGTGTGCGCAGTAGCCGCACGTGCATCAACAAAGTAGTGCCAAGCGTGCGCCTGTGTCATAAGTAAAGGGCCGGCTGGCTTGACCGTTAAGGGTGCTGTAACTCCCGAAAGTACACTCCAGTCCAAACCAAAAAAAAAATTATTTTCTGTGTTTGTGAATTGTGTGCGCAGTAGCCGCACGTGCATCAACAAAGTAGTGCCAAGCGTGCGCCTGTGTCATAAGTAAAGGGCCGGCTGGCTTGACCGTTAAGGGTGCTGTAACCCCCGAAAGTACACTCCAGTCCAAACCAAAAAAAAAATTATTTTCTGTGTTTGTGAATTGTGTGCGCAGTAGCCGCACGTGCATCAACAAAGTAGTGCCAAGCGTGCGCCTGTGTCATAAGTAAAGGGCCGGCTGGCTTGACCGTTAAGGGTGCTGTAACCCCCGAAAGTACACTCCAGTCCAAACCTAAAAAAAAATTATTTTCTGTGTTTGTGAATTGTGTGCGCAGTAGCCGCACGTGCATCAACAAAGTAGTGCCAAGCGTGCGCCTGTGTCATAAGTAAAGGGCCGGCTGGCTTGACCGTTAAAGGGTGCTGTAACCCCCGAAAGTACACTCCAGTCCAAACCAAAAAAAAATTATTTTCTGTGTTTGTGAATTGTGTGCGCAGTAGCCGCACGTGCATCAACAAAGTAGTGCCAAGCGTGCGCCTGTGTCATAAGTAAAGGGCCGGCTGGCTTGACCGTTAAAGGGTGCTGTAACCCCCAAAGTACACTCCAGTCCAAACCAAAAAAAAATTATTTTCTGTGTTTGTGAATTGTGTGCGCAGTAGCCGCACGTGCATCAACAAAGTAGTGCCAAGAGTGCGCCTGTGTCATAAGTAAAGGGCCGGCTGGCTTGACCGTTAAAGGGTGCTGTAACCCACAAAGTACACTCCAGTCCGAACCAAAAAAAAATTTATTTTCTGTGTTTAGCCGCACGTATATATCAAATCGATATAACATAAATGGAGGACCAAACTTTCTCCGATAAAAATAAAATAGAGAAAGATCAAGAACCACTTCCTCCTAGTGCTGAAGCTGCTGCCACTAGTCATGACATAGACGATAACATGCCATCAACGTCGTCTGCCAAGGCCGATGCCCAATGTCATAGTAGAGGGCACATACAATCCCAAATGGCAAAGTTCAGGAAAATGACCTTGAAAAAGACATTTAAATCAGCTGAAGAGAAACGTAAACTTGCCAATATGCCATTTACGACACGGAGTGGCAAGGAACGGCTAAGGTCGATCCCTAGTATGTTCATGACTAGTGGTTCAGCTTCACATGACGATGGAAGCACTCCTCCCACTAAAAAAATCAAAAGAGTTAAGCTGGCAAAAGCACAGCGAAGAACTGTGCTTTCTAAGAAGATATCACAAATCCCCAAAGAGAGTCCAAGTGTGGTGGTGGTTGCGATGCCTGACCTTCCCAGCACTGGACGGGAAGAGGTGGCTCTTTCCACCATTTGCACGCCCCCTGCAAGTGCTGAAAGGAGCACCCACAGTCCACTTGCTGATATGCAAATTGAAGATGTCACTGTTGAAGTACAACAGGATGAGGATACTGGTGTAGCTGGCGCTGAGGAGGAAGTTGGCGAGGAGGATTCTGATGGTGATGTGGTTTGTTTAAATCAGGCTCCGGGAGAGACAGTTGTTGTCCGTGGGATGAAAAAGCCCATCACGGTCATGCCTGGGCAGAAGACCAAACATTCCACCTCTTTGGTCTGGCAATATTTCTATCCAAATCCGGACAACAACTGTCTTGCCATATGTACCATATGTAAAGGTGAAATAAGTAGGGGTAGGGACGTCAACCACCTAGGAACATCCTCCCTTATACGGCACCTGCAGCGCGTTCATAAAAAGTTACTGTCAAGTTCAGAAACTTTGGCTCAGACCGTAAGCAGTCCAGGGACACCTAAATCCCGTTGTCCTGTTGTATCCAAGCACCTGCAAACCACACCGTCAACTCCCTCCTCGTCAATTTCCTCCTTAGTCAGGATCGGAAGTAGTCCTGCAGGCCATATCACTGGCATGACTGACTCTCCTATCCGGGATTCCTCCGGAGGATCCTGCATTGCTACGCCTACTGCTGCCGCTGCTGCTGTTGCTGCTGCTGCTGGGAGTCGTTCATCATCCCAGAGAGGAAGTAGGAACACCACTACTTTTACTAAACAATTGACCCTCCAACAGTCCTTAGCGAGGAGGATGAAGTACGACAGCAGTCATCCTGAAGCAAAACGTATAACTGAGGCCTTGACTGCTATGTTGGTGTTAGACGTGCGTCCGGTATCCGCCATTAGTGCAGTGGGATTTAGACAATTGATGGAGGTAGTGTGTCCCCGGTTCCAAATCCCGTCTAGATTCCACTTCACTAGGCAGGCGATACCGAGACTGTACAGAAACGTCAGAAAAAGTGTCCTCAGTGTCCTGAAAAATGCCGTTGTACACAATGTCCACTTAACCACGGACATGTGGACAAGTGGAACAGGGCAGACTAAGGACTATATGACTGTGACAGCCCACTGGGTAGATGTATCACCTTACGCAGCAACAGCAGCAGCGTCACCAGTAGCAGCATCTCAGAAACGCCAGCTCGTTACAAGGCAGGCTACGCTGTGTATCACCGGTTTCAGTAAGAGGCACACCGCCGACAACCTCTTAGAGAAACTGAGGGAAATCATCGCCCAGTGGCTTACCCCACTTAGACTCTCCTGGGGATTTGTGATATCTGACAACGCCACCAATATTGTGCGGGCATTACATCTGGGCAAATTCCAGCACGTCCCATGTTTTGCTCACACAATAAACTTGGTGGTGCAGAATTTTCTGAAAAGCGACAGGGGCGTGCAGGAGACGCTTTGGGTGGCCCGAAAAATTTCTGGCCACTTTCGCCATTCAGCGACTGCGTGCCGAAGACTGGAGCGCCAGCAAACACTCTTGAACCTGCCCCGCCATCACCTGAAGCAAGAGGTTGTGACGCGGTGGAACTCAACCCTCTATATGCTTCAGAGGATGGAGGAGCAGCAAAAGGCCATACAAGCCTATACATCCACCTATGACATAGGCAAAGGAGGGGGTATGCACCTGACTCAAGCGCAGTGGAGAATGATTTCCGTGTTGTGCAAGGTTCTTCAGCCCTTCGAACTTGCCACACGTGAAGTCAGTTCAGACACTGCCAGCTTGAGTCAGGTCATTCCCCTCATCAGGCTTTTGCAGAAGCAGCTGGAGAAAGTGAAGGAGGAGCTAAGACGGAGCGATTCCGCTCGGCATGTGGGACTTGTGGATGAAGCCCTTCATTCGCTTTGCCAGGATTCCAGGGTGGTCAATCTGTTGAAATCAGACCACTACATTTTGGCCACCGTGCTCGATCCTAGGTTTAAAGCCTATGTGGTGTCTCTCTTTCCGGCCGACACAAGCCTGCAGAGGTGCAAAGACCTGCTGGTGAACACACTGTCAGCTGAAGCGGAACGTGACACGTCAACGGCTCCTTCTTCATTTTCTCCCGCAACTGGGGCTGCCAGGAAAAAACTTAGGTATCCTAAGCAACCCGCTGGCGGTGATGCAGGGCAGGCAGGACCAAGTTTGGACATCTGGTCCGGACTGAAGGACCTGGCAACAATTTCTGACATGTCTACTGTCACTGCATATGATACTGTCACCATTGACAGAATGGTGGAGGATTACATCGGTGACAGCATCCAAGTAGGCATGTCAGACAGTCCATACCTGTACTGGCAGGAAAAAGAGGCAATTTGGAGGCCCCTGTACAAACTGGCTCTATTTTACCTGAGTTGCCCCCCCTCCAGTGTGTACTCCGAAAGAGTGTTTAGTGCAGCCGGGAACCTTGTCAGCGAAAGGCGTAGGAGGTTGCTTCCACAGAATGTGGAGAAGATGATGTTCATCAAAATGAATTATCAGCTCTTCCAGGGAGACCAGCCTCCAGAAGGTACAGAGGGACCTGTGGTGGTGGATTCAAGTGGGGACGAGTTAATACTTTGTGAGGATGAGGATGTACACACTGAAGAGGGTGAGGAATCGGTGGATGAGGAGGATGAGGATGACATCTTGCCTCCGTAGAGCCAGTTTGTGCAGGGACACATTAATTGCCAGCTTGTTTTGTGGGGGCCCAAACGAACCAATCATTTCAGCCACAGTTGTGTGGCAGACCCTGGCGCTGAAATGATTGATTTGTTAAAGTGTGCATGTCCTGTTTATACAACATAAGGGTGGGTGGGAGGGCCCAAGGACAATTCCATCTTGCACCTCTTTTTTTCTTTGCATTATGTACAGTTTGGGGCCTAGTTTTTCTAACTGCCATCCTGCCTGCCACTGCAGTGTCACTCCTAGATGGGTCACGTGTTTGTGCCGCCCACTCGTGTCGCTTAGCATAGTCATCCAGCTACCTCGGTGCAACCTTTTGGACATAAAAACACTATTGTGAGGTGTGAGGTGTTCAGAATAGACTGGAAATGAGTGGAAATTAAGGTTATTGAGGTTAATAATAGCATAGGAGCAGAAAAACCTACAAATTCTGTGATTTTAGCTGTTTTTATGCTTTTTTTCAAAAAAATACAGATCCAAAACACAAAACCCAGAACCCAAAACACGGAAGGGTGGTTTTGGCAAAACCAATCCAGATCCAAAACACGAAGAAAGATCCAGATCCAAAACCAAAACACAAAACACGAAAAGTGGCCGGTGCACACCCCTAGTTATTACAGTATACTGTAGAAAGAAAACACATATAAGTTCTGTGTAAAGGGCTGGTAATTAGGTATTATTGCATAGGGATATATTGAAACTAGATTGAGAATTGATGAGCTTACCTAAAGAGGATAGTTTTCAGGAAACACATGAAGGATTGCAGGCTAGAGGAACAATAGTTTGCAGGAATCTATGACTTGCAAACTCTCTTTGTTCTAGAGAATAGGATTGCCACCTAGCAACAGCTGGTGGGTTAGGTGCAAGCCTCCCAATGGTAAGGTGAAAGAAAACTTTCACTTACCTTCTCCACAGCTGGGGGGGAAGCAGGGCTCAGGAGACCCGTGAATCGTGGGTGAGAAGAGCTATAAGCATGTGTGTCATGGACCACATGCGTGCGCTCAGTATAAGAGTCTGAGTTACGCCCCCCTGCTAGATTTTATGGAATCTTACAGATGGCAATCCCGACTATGTTGATGCAGACTATGTTGATGAAGAAACAATATGTTTACTAGAAACCAGCAAACTGTAGTATAAGGTAATCAGGAAAGCAACTGGGAATGGAGGATGAACGATCTCCTATGTTGTCTTGAAACTGGAACATAATCTTAAACTTCTGCAAACTTTTGGTGACTGTAGAAGATAAGGATAAAACTACTTCTGATGCTTAGGTAGCTGTGACTGCTGCTGCTTCTTCTGGACCTTTGGAGCACCTGAAAGTAAAGGAGAGGTCAGGTATAACTAATAACTGTCATTAGAGCTTAAAACCAGCAGATCTAGCAAGGTATAGGGTGGGTTGGGTGGGAGCTGTTGCTAGGTGGCAATCCTATTCCCTAGAACAAAGAGAGTTTGCAGGTCATAGATTCCTGCAAACTAGTGTTTGTTCGTCGGGAGGCTTGCCACCTAGCAATAGCTGGTAGGTATACTACCACATACCTGGTGGTTGCTCTAAGAAATTCTATCCTTTGCATATCGGAAGGGCTCCAATAGTGTTTAACGAAGGAATGCATGGAAGGCCAATGAGCAGCTTGCATTATGGACTGTAATGGCAAGCCCCTAGATGCTGCCAATGTGATGGCAGCCCCACGAAGGGAGTGACCCTTGAAGTGGGAGGTATCTGTTCCTGAACTCTGCATAGCAGAAACTATCCAACCCCTGATTGTGGAAGGTCTGGAGGGATGAAAGGGTTTACAGCATGATAAAGAGGTTAGAAATGTTGTCTCTCAGTGGGGCTGTGAGTGTTAGGTAGGTAGATAAGCAGTCGACTATGCAAAGATCCATGTCCGACTGGTCTCTGAGTAGATTGAACTCCATCAGAGGGGACTGAATGGAACTAGTCTTTGTGTGTCCTCTCAAAACAATATGGAAACCCAGTGGAGTGGGTGTCATCCAGGGTTCGGATGTGTGTATTAAAAAGAGTTCGGCTCCTCTGACAGCAAAGGCCAGTGCTAGGAGTGAAGCTAACTTTCTTGAAAGATTAGAGATATAGGCCGTAGAAGGAATAGTGGCAAGAAAATTCAGAAAGGGATTAATGTCCCACGTGGTAGAGTAACGTGGACATGGAGGCCTGGACAAGAAAATACCCTTAAGTAGTCTAAGGTATAGTTTATTTTCTGTGTGGCAGAAGTGAGGCCAGACTTTAACTTAGTAGCTAGGAAATCTAGAACTAAGTTAGGCTCGCAAAGGGAGCCAGGGGACGGAGCCTGAGCAGCCCGCCAGGACATAAACTCATCGATTATGGATTGGTATCTGGATTTTTTTCTGGGTCTAAGAGATGCATTTATCAAAGCCATAGATGAAGCCAAGAGGTTAGTAGTGGTCAACAACCGAGTGATGTCGCTATCCACATACAATGAGGAAGATCCTGTGGGAGGTCTGGAGTCCCCTGAAAGCAGTCTCTGGACATGCCTAAGGGAAGTTTGGGACCTTTGCTGGGAGGGGTGATCAAAGGGAACCAAAATCTGGAGGGCCAGACGGGATATACTAGAATGAGTTGTGATACCCTGCTGTCTGCTTTGATCTTGTGGAGGACCTTCAGTAGTATGGCAGGATGGGGAAAGATATAAGGAAAATTAATGTCTGTCCATGGGAAGACAATTTAAATCATGCGCTCACAGAGTGTGTACAGCAGCTATATATTTTGGAAGGTCAAAAAACTGACCAATCAGCAATAGAGAATTGATATAATAGAAGCGCTTATTTGTATAACAAAATGTAAAATTAGGTCAGAATGTATGAAAAAATTTGCAACATATAGAGTAAAATATCTAAAACAATGGCCGACTGAAAGAGTAAACTAAATGTGTGATGCGTAAAAATACTAATTACAGGACCAGCAATGTTGAAACAGAGACGGACAAACAAACATATAACACAGTAAATGTTTAACAGCACTTAAACATTTACATTTAAGCCTTATCACCAATGAGTGAAGTAAGGGCTGGATCAATTTCTGGGGCAAACAGAGCAGGAATGTCAGGGATGCCAGTATGGTTGCAG
This sequence comes from Taudactylus pleione, assembly GCA_031769625.1. NCBI lineage: Eukaryota > Metazoa > Chordata > Amphibia > Anura > Myobatrachidae > Taudactylus > Taudactylus pleione. The sequence goes on from JAUIMM010000390.1 coordinate 1,305,189, forward strand.
AGAACCATTTTGTTCTCCTTTATGAGAGCCGTTCTAAAAGCTAATTGAGCAAAATTGTATACCTGGGACCACTCACTCAGGGCCCAGTGAGGGGAATTAATTTTGGACAGGGGCATTCTGCTGGCTAATGCTACCTGGCCCATTGTAAATCACTATACCTGCCTCTGTTTTAGTCCTAGTTACCTCCTCAGACTCCCAACTGCCGGTCTAAGGCAAGAATTATGTGCCAGCCATGGGCGGGAGAGAGAGGTCTGCTGTGAACCTTCCAGCTACGGGCAACACCTGGGAAAGACATGTTTTCTCCTGGATGGGCATCTCTTGAAGAAACACGGTCAATATGTTTCTTTTTATATGAGCATTTTCTCTCACTCTGTGAGAATATGCAGGAGGGGAAGGAGTCTCTGCAGCCTGACTAATCTCCCCCTCTTCAGAGTTGTCAGGCAGTCCTGACAGGGTTCAGTGACTTTCTTTTTCAAATATTATTTCTTCACCTGAGGAAGAACTACTAGAAGCCTCATCCAGATTATGCCTGGAGGACTGCCTACCTCTTTTGGTGATGGATGGGGACTGCAGCAGTGCATCTGTGGCAGACACAGATACTGTGTCCTCCATCACACTGAGGTAAAATCTAGCGGGGGGGCGTGACTTAGTCTATTATAATGAGTGCGCGCACATTCCCAGCATGCGCGCATGTGACCGGCGTGCGCATCCATGATGCTTGCGCTTATGACGCCTCTCTCCCACGATTTGCGGGTCCCCTGAGCCCCACTCTCCCCCCCCCCGCTTGTCAGGAGGCTTGCACCTAACCCACCAGCTGTTGCTAGGTGGCAAGTCTCCCGACGAACAAAAGGCTTGTCATACAATAACTTCAGGACATACTGCTCCCAACAGTAATCTCTGAACATATACATATACGTAGCAGGGCTGTCTGTCACTATTTCATGATACAAAGAGTGTAGGCTTCCCTTAAAAAAGCCACAACCAACACCAGGCTGTGATAGTTTATATCATGGAGACCTGTATCTTGAGGTCCACCTGTCATATTGTGACATACATGCAGCCTGCTCAGCACATACCAGTATGTTCTGACAGCCATGTCATGCATATGCTGGCACTTGCAGTTCTACAAGCGCCAGCATCCTCAAGCAGTTTATCGCTGTCAGTGCTTGCTGGGACCAGTCACCACATACAGGACCTCATTCAGAGTCGGTCGAAGCGGCCGCACGGTCGTACGGGAAAAGGGGCCGGATATGCAAATGGTTCCCTCGCAAGTTGCGTCTCTAAGTTCGGATCGGTAGCTGGCCGACCAAGGGGATGAAGCGGCCGGAAGACCAAAAAATACGCCCCCTTCTCGTACGCATTACATGTCATCTCCAGGCATATAAGGATTAATCGTGACCATCGGGAACCATCGGAGTAGAGCTTAAGGTTGACCATACCCTCTCTTAAGCTCTACGATCATGTCAGTGTAAAAACCTCCCATGTCACATGTGCCATGACGCTACTTTGTTAGTTATGCACTCCCATAAACCGTATGCACTCCCATAAAACGACGTCCGCATAATTAAGCACGCCTGCGTTCGGATCTCCACTCCCCCGTTTTCAAGCACCTTCCCCTGTTACCACCCACAAACGCCTCCATCTGTCACTCAAACTACCGACCTGGCTGTGTTCAAGGAGAGAGAAATTTCTGATCGTAGCGGCTAGTTTGCGCACGCGCATTGCGACCTTTATGCATGCGCAGTATAGCGAACATCGGTGGCGTACGACCGTGCGGCCGCTTCGACCGACTCTGAATGAGGTCCACAGTACCAAATGCAATTTTATATTATTTCACATTAGGATCCCAACACCCATGACTGTAGGCAATAGCTCCGGGGCTCTTAAAATGAGATGTGTTATTCCTAGGGGGAGGCACATTTATTTTCATACATTAGGGAATCCAGGTCAATGCTGAACAGTTGTATTGCAATGTGAAGTTGTAATGCATTATGACAGGGGGACCACACACTGTGGGTATACTTAGCTTAGGGCATGATGTACTAACACTATGCTGTCAAACCTTCAAAAACTGCCACTTTTCCTAATAGAAGCCTCTGGCCATCTTTACACATAATTCCCAGAGAGATGTTCAATAGCTTGTGTATGCACAGAAGGGGTCACAGGTCATAAACCCAAAAGTCCTCTTATCGGAAGAACTCTCATTTGTGGTTTTAAACGCAAAACAACATGCATATGGCATTAAAAAAACACTACTATATTCAGTATGCGGCAAGTGGCAGGAGGCATCGCTTTCAAAATACAATATATGCTACATCCCGCCCTTTTTCTTTCCAACAAGGTAATTATTTTAATACATTTTTGGGTACTTTTTGCTGTCTACATGACCTGACTCAGAGATTTGCACTGGTGCAACCGTCTTTTGAAGTAGTTGCGTCTGTGACTGTATGCTAATATCAACCCTTCCCCTGGTGTGTCTGACTGTGCAGCACTGGGACGCCCACTGTGAGCTGTATTACCACTTGGTGTGCCTTAGATGCCATCGTCGGTAACACCTTCAAAATTTGCACCAACCCTATGGCAGGTGGCAATTTTACATCCGAGTATGGCCTCCAATGTGAGTGATTCTGTGTACACAACCAGCTCAGCAATGCCCCCAGCGACATTCCCATAAGACGGGGAATTTTCATGCATATGTATAGCCATCTCCCAGCCACCTCCCAGGGATGCCAATCACATTTCCAGTACATTTCTGATACATGCATCTAAATGGCAGCTGCACCTGTAATGTAAGCACCATACACATTTTTAGGGATAGTTGTGCAACCGCAGTAGCAAAAAATCCCTCGACTCCTTGAACATCGGCATTGCGTGTGATACAGAATCAGGCCCACAGTGGACTGGACACTGGGCCTGATTCATTACGGATCGCAAATGTGATTGCAATAGCGATTACGCACGCAGTCTCACTGCAATAGTATGCTAATCCATTGTGATCACTATGCTGCCGCAGCACAACATGACTACGCCCACTTTACCTTACACACATCCGTAATGTTTAGAAAACATCAGTACAATCGAGTACCATCGCAGCCTCACGCACACTGGCCCTCATTCAGAGCCGCTCGCTAGCGGCCGTACGCTCGGTCCGAGCGATGTTCGCACATCTGCGCATGCGTACGGTTTTTAGTACGCATGCGTGAACCAGTCAGTGCGGCCGAAAATCGTTTGTACGCTATATAGCGAGTGCCTGCTATTTTGAGTGACAGAATGAGGCGTATGTGGGTGGTAACAGGGGAAGGTGTTTGAAAACGGGGGAGTGGAATTCGAACGCAGGCGTGCTTAAAGGTCAAAACAGGCGTTTTAAGGGAGTGCATAATTAATACAGCAGCGTCATTGACAGCGTCACTGTTTTTTTTTTAACTCAGAACTGCTCGCAAAATAGCGGTTGAAAAATCCAACCACAAGAATAGCAAGCAGTTCATACGCTGTACGATGTACTCGATTAATCTAATAAATAGCGGACATGACGTATGGTGCGAGCGGCCAGGGGGCGTTTTTATCAAATAAACGAGCGTATGTTTTGCTCGCTCGTTCAGACTTAGAGGTGTGAACAGACTGCAATTTGCGAACGGATCATTTTAATAGCCACCCCTTGTTTTTGAACGAACGACCGAAAATAGCGAACGGCTCTGCATCAGACCCACTTTCACAAGCTCTGACCTTACTCAGAAATTGCTAACTTCATTGACCGCTATCAGGCCTGCGTATGGCATCGCAGTGGATAATTTATGCACGCCCCTGCAACGGCGTCCAAACTGGCACACCTGTGTTTCTCCGACCACCCCCCCATGACCACCCACAAATGGCACTTCCTGTCAATCACTCTGTGATGGGTCTGCATGGTCACTGCGATCACAGTCCCGTTCACATTGGCCGGCTCACGCACGGATGCATCTGCAAGCGCAGGATGCAACAATTGGCCGATTGCGTGCGTATTAGCAACTGCGATCCGTAATGAATCAGGCCCACTGTTAGAAAGGAAAACAAATATATGCATATAATAAAATGTATTGTCACATCAGACTTGGAGAGATTACAAGAAAGCAGAGAGATTTGTGGTTATTCTCAGCTGGCCACTAAACATGAACTTACTGCTCCCTACGCCGGAGTACGTTTTATGTTCATTTTATAAAATTAGTTTGAGGAAAATATATTGTGTTGCTGGTGGGCATACCATCTCTGCTTCTATCATCACACAGATTTTTTGGGCCTGATTCAGCAGCGAATGCAATGCCGATGTTTTTGCCGTTCAAGCGATAATTTGCAATTGCGCATGTGTGTAGGTCGCACTGCGATTATGCAGGCACAAAGGGCCTCATTCAGAGATGGAAGGTAATGCTATCGCAGCTGCGATTTTGCACGCAACGCAGCTGTGAAAATATGCTAATAATTGCAAAGATCATCCAAGCACTGGGACGCCTACTGCTGCCTTCTCATCTGTGTAAATATCGGTAACATCGAAGTACATCGAGCAGCCATCTTGCCTTGAGGCAGGTCTAACCAGCCGCACACACTGCAGCTCCCATGCTGCGAATGCATGCGTAATGGCTAATTTATGCACGCCCATGAAATGGCGTCTAAATAGTCAGATATGTCTGCATTTATTTTTACCACATCCCCATTACCGCCCCCAAACGCTGACTACCTGTCAATCACTTTGGAGTGGATCTTCGTTGTGAACGTAATTGCAAAGGCATCGCAGCACATGCACATTGCGACTTATGTGTTGAGTATCTTACCGTTCTAAGGGCCTGATTCAGCAGCATTCACAAATGCAATCACACCTGTAATCACTAACAGATTGCAGTTGTTAAAAAAACATGCTAATGCTTTCCAAAACACATCCGAGCATAGGGACGCCCACTGCTGCCTTCTCATATCTGTACGATGATGTGCAACAGTGTAAACATCGATTTACCTGAGATCTTTTATAAGGACAAAGGCCCTGATTCAGAGCCGGACGCAAGTGGCTGCTCGTTCGCTCCGAGCGATGTTTGCACAACTGCGCATGCGTACGGATTGTAATACGCATGCGCGAACCAGTCAGTGCGGCCGAAAATCGTGTGTTCGCTAAATAGCGAATGCCTGCTATTTTGAGTGACAGGAGGAGGCGTATGTGGGTGGTAACAGGGGAAGGTGCTTGAAAACGGGGAGTGGAGATCCGAACGCAGGCGTGCTTAAAGGTCAAAACGGGCGTTTTATGGGTGTGCATAATTAATACAGCAGCGTCATTGACCACGTCACTGGGTTATTTTATAGTCAGAACTGCTCGCAAGATTGTGGTAGGAAAAACCAACCACAAGAATAGCGAGCAGTTCATACCCTGGTCGATGTACTCGATTAATCTAATAAATAGCGGACATGACGTAGGATGCGAGCGGCCAGGGGGCGTAGTTTCCCAAAAAATGACCGCAAGTTTTGTATGCTCGTTCAGACCTAGAGGCGTGAACAGACCGCAAACAGCGAACGGTTCATTTGAATAGCCACTCTTTTTTCTTGACGAGCGAGCGCAAATAGCGTCCGGCGCTGAATCAGGCCCAAAGAGTATGTCCACTTTCATTATTATCACACATGAATGTGCACTATATATTCACATTGTTCCCGAGCTGTTTATCTAAGCACAGTAGTTTGCAATGCTTCTTTCAACGGTTCATGCCAGTCATATCAATACATTATTTTAACCAGGGCCGGATTACAGTCTGTGGGGGCCCCTGGGCAACAAACTTGTGGGGGCCCCTATAAACCACCGTTTCTCGTCACCCTAAGAACATTTTTTTTCCTTTTTATTCACACACAGATCTATATACACACACACACATATATATATACACATAGATCTCTCTCTCTATATACACACAGATCTATATATATATATTAGGGGTGAGCGGGTTCGGATTTCTGAAATCCGAACCCCCCCGAGCCCCCCCGATCCGAGGCCGATCCGAGTCAGGCTCGACTTTTCCCGCCTGACTCGGATCTGAAATCGAGGCAAAACGTCATCATCCCGCCTTCCGAGTCTCGCGGGTTTTGGATCCTATATAAGGTACCTTCGTCGGCGCCATTTTCTCACTCGGCTGTGGACAGTGAAGAGGGAGGGTGGGAGTTAGGGCTGGCTGGGCTGTGTAGTGTAGTGTAGTGTAGTGCAGAGAAGTATTGTGCTGTGCTGTGCTGCGCTGTGCTGCTGTTGTCCACTACTTCAAAGTCCATAGGGGCTGGCTGTGTTGTGCTGTGCTGCTGTTGTAAATAGGGGCTGTGTCCACTACTTCAAAGTCCATAGGGGCTGGCTGGACTGTGTTGTGCAGTCAGTTCTCCATAGGGGCTGTGTCCACTCCAAAGTCCTGTGCAGTGTCCCAGTCCTAAAGGGGTGCTGTAGTGTTGTCCAGGGGGTGCTCTGTCCAACAGGGGTGCTCCCCCCAAGTGCTAAAAAAATTATATTTTTTGTGTGTTTGTGAATTGTGTGCGCAGTAGCCGCACGTGCATCAACAAAGTAGTGCCAAGCGTGCGCCTGTGTCATAAGTAAAGGGCCGGCTGGCTTGACCGTTAAAGGGTGCTGTAACCCCCAAAGTACACTCCAGTCCAAACCAAAAAAAAATTATTTTCTGTGTTTGTGAATTGTGTGCGCAGTAGCCGCGCGTGCATCAACAAAGTAGTGCCAAGCGTGCGCCTGTGTCATAAGTAAAGGGCCGGCTGGCTTGACCGTTAAAGGGTGCTGTAACCCCCAAAGTACACTCCAGTCCAAACCAGAAAAAAAATTATTTTCTGTGTTTGTGAATTGTGTGCGCAGTAGCCGCACGTGCATCAACAAAGTAGTGCCAAGCGTGCGCCTGTGTCATAAGTAAAGGGCTGGCTGGCTTGACCGTTAAAGGGTGCTGTAACTCCCAAAGTACACTCCAGTCCAAACCAAAAAAAAAATATTTTCTGTGTTTGTGAATTGTGTGCACTGTGGCTGCACGTGCATCAACAAAGGAGCAGCGCCAAGCGTGCGCCTGTGTACCATAGGTAAAGAGCCGGCTGGCTCATTTCTTAAAGGGTGGTGTAACCCACAAAGTGCACTACTCTCCACCAAAAATAAAAATATATTTTCTGTGTTTGTGTGCGCTTTAGCCGCACGTATATATCAATATAACATAAATGGAGGACCAAACTTTCTCCGATAAAAATAAAATAGGGAAAGATCAAAAACCACTTCCTCCTAGTGCTGAAGCTGCTGCTGGGAGTTGTTCATCATCCCAGAGAGGAAGTAGGAACATCATTACTTTTACTAAACAATTGACCCTCCAACAGTCCCTAGCGATGAGGATGAAGTACGACAGCAGTCATCCTGAAGCAAAACGTATAACTGAGGCCTTGACTGCTATGTTGGTGTTAGACGCGCGTCCGGTATTCGCCATTAGTGCAGTGGGATTTAGACAATTGATGGAGGTAGTGTGTCCCCGGTTCCAAATCCCGTCTAGATTCCACCTGCATCCTCAAAGCAGCAGCGACAAGCGTGCGTCTGTCTGTTAAAGGGTGGTGACACCCTCAAAGTGTGCTACACAAACAATAAAAATATTCTTCTTTTTTTTCTGTCTTTGTGAATTGTGTGGGCTGTAGCCGCACTTGCATCCTCAAAGCAGCAGCGACAAGCGTGCGTCTGTCTGTTAAAGGGTGGTGACACCCTCAAAGTGTGCTACACAAACAATAAAAATATTCTTCTTTTTTTTCTGTCTTTGTGAAATGTGTGGGCTGTAGCCGCACCTGCATCCTTAAAGCAGCAGCGACAAGCGTGCGTCTGTCTGTTAAAGGGTGGTGACACCCTCAAAGTGTGCTACACAAACAATAAAAATATTGTTCTTTTTTTTTCTGTCTTTTTGAAATGTGTGGGCTGTAGCCGCACCTGCATTCTTAAAGCAGCAGCGACAAGCGTGCGTCTGTCTGTTAAAGGGTGGTGACACCCTCAAAGTGTGCTACACAAACAATAAAAATATTGTTCTTTTTTTTTCTGTCTTTGTGAATTGTGTGGGCTGTAGCCGCACTTGCATCCTCAAAGCAGCAGCGACAAGCGTGCGTCTGTCTGTTAAAGGGTGGTGACACCCTCAAAGTGTGCTACACAAACAATAAAAATATTCTTCTTTTTTTTCTGTCTTTGTGAATTGTGTGGGCTGTAGCTGCACTTGCATCCTCAAAGCTGCAGCGACAAGCGTGCATCTGTCTGTTAAAGGGTGGTGACACCCTCAAAGTGTGCTACACAAACAATAAAAATATTCTTCTTCTTTTTTCTGTCTTTCTGAATTGTGTGGGCTGTAGCCACACTTGCATCCTCAAAGCAGCAGCGACAAGCATGCGTCTGTCTGTTAAAGGATTACATCGGTGACAGCATCCAAGTAGGCATGTCAGACAGTCCGTACCTGTACTGGCAGGAAAAAGAAGCAATTTGGAGGTCCCTGTACAAACTGGCTCTATTTTACCTGAGTTGCCCCCCCTCCAGTGTGTACTCCGAAAGAGTGTTTAGTGCAGCCGGGAACCTTGTCACCGAAAGGCGTAAGAGGTTGCTTCCACAAAATGAGGAGAAGATGATGTTCATAAAATGAATTATCAACTCTTCCAGGGAGACCAGCCTCCAGAACGTACAGAGGGACCTGTGGTTGTGGATTCCAGCGGGGACAAATTAATACTCTGTGAGGATGAGGATGTACACAACACTGAAGAGGGTGAGGAATCGGTAGATGAGGAGGATGAGGACGACATCTTGCCTCCGTAGAGCCAGTTTGTGCAGGGACAGATTAATTGCCAGCTTGTTTTGTGGGGGCCCAAACGAACCAATCATTTCAGCCACATTCGTGTGGCAGACCCTGGCGCTGAAATGTTTGGTTTGTTAAAGTGTGCATGTCCTGTTTATACAACATAAGGGTGGGTGGGAGGGCCCAAGGACAATTCCATCTTGCACCTCTTTTTTTCCTTTGCATTATGTATAGTTTGGGGCCTAGTTTTTCAAACTGCCATCCTGTCTGCCACTGCAGTGCCACTCCTAGATGGACCACGTGTTTGTGCTGCCCACTCGTATCTCTTAGCATAGTCATCCAGCTACCTCGATGCATCCTTTTGGACATAAAAACACTATTGTGAGGTGTGAGGTGTTCAGAATAGACTGGAAATGAGTGGAAATTAAGGTTATTGAGGTTAATAATAGCATAGGAGCAGAAAAAACCACAAATTCTGTGATTTTAGCTGTTTTTATGCTTTTTTTGAAAAAAATACAGATCCAAAATACAAAACCCAGAACCCAAAACACGGAAGGGTGGTTTTGGCAAAACCAATCCAGATCCAAAACATGAAGAAAGATCCAGATCCAAAACCAAAACACAAAACACGGAAAGTGGCCGGTGCACACCCCAAATATATATATATACATATATTTTGGGTTCTGGGTTTTGTGTTTTGGATCTTTATTTTTTTTTAAAAAGCATAAAAACAGCTAAAATCACAGAATTTGTGGGTTTTTATGCTCCTATTCAATTATTAACCTCAATAACCTTCATTTCCACTCATTTCCAGTCTATTCTGAACACCTCACACCTCACAATATTCTTTTTATGGCCAAATGGTTGCACCAAGGTAGCTGGATGACTATTCTAAGTGACATGAGTGGGCGGCACAAACACGTGGCCCATCTAGGAGCGACACTGCAGTGGCAGACAGGATGGCAGTTTGAAAAACTAGGCCCCAAACAGTACATAATTCAAAGAAAAAAAAGAGGTGTAAGATGGAATTGTCCTTGGGCCCTCCCACCCACCCTTATGGTTGTATAAATAGGACATGCACACTTTAACAAACCAATCATTTCAGCGCCAGGGTCTGCCACATGACTGTGGCTGAAATGATTGGTTCGTTTGGGCTCCCACAAAACAAGCTGGCAATTAATGTGTCCCTGCACAAACTGGCGCTACGGTGGCAAGATGTCGTCCTCATCCTCCTCATCCACCGATTCCTTGGACAAACAGGAAAAAGGGATTTAGGTGTCCCTGGACTGCTTACGGTCTTAGCCAAAGTTTCTGAACTTGACAGTAACTTTTTATGAACGCGTTGCAGGTGCCGTATAAGGGAGGATGTTCCTAGGTGGTTAACTTCCCTACCCCTACTTATTTCACCTTTACATATGGTACATATGGCAAGACAGTTGTTGTCCGGATTTGGATAGAAATATTGCCAGACCAAAGAGGTGGAATGTTTGGTCTTCTGCCCAGGCATGACCGTGATCGGCTTTTTCATCCCACGGACAACAACTGTCTCCCCCGGAGCCTGATTTAAACAAACCACATCACCATCAGAATCCTCCTCGCCAACTTCCTCCTCAGCGCCAGCTACACCAGTATCCTCATCCTGTTGTACTTCAACAGTGACATCTTCAATTTGCAGATCAGCAAGTGGACTGTGGGTGCTCCTTTCAGCACTTGCAGGGGGCATGCAAATGGTGGAAAGAGCCACCTCTTCCCGTCCAGTGCTGGGAAGGTCAGGCATCGCAACCGCCACCACACTTGGACTCTCCTTGGGGATTTGTGATATCTTCTTAGAACGCACAGTTCTTTGCTGTGCTTTTGCCAGCTTAACTCGTTTGATTTTTTTAGCGGGAGGAGGGCTTCCATCGTCATGTGAAGCTGAACCACTAGTCATGAACATAGGGAAAGACCTTAGCCGTTCCTTGCCACTCCGTGTCATAAATGGCATATTGGCAAGTTTACGTTTCTCTTCAGATGATTGAAATGTTTTTTTTAAGGTCGTTTTCCTGAACTTTGTCATTTGGGATTGTATGTGCCCTCTACTATGACATTGGGCATCGGACTTGGCAGACGACGTTGATGGCATGTTATCGTCTATGTCATAACTAGTGGCAGCAGCTTCAGCACTAGGAGGAAGTGGTTCTTGATCTTTCCCTATTTTATTTTTATCGGAGAAAGTTTGGTCCTCCATTTATGTTATATTGATTTGATATATACGGGCGGCTAAGGCGCACACAAACACAGAAAATATTTTTTTATTTTTGCTGGAGAGCAGTGCACTTTGTGGGTTACAACACCCTTTAAGAAATGAGCCAGCCTGCCCTTTACTTATGGGACACAGGCGCACGCTTGGCGCTGCTCCTTTGTTGATGCACGTGCAGCTACAGCCCACACAATTCACATACACAGAAAATATTTTTTTATTTTGTTTGGAGTGCCCTTTGGGGGTTACAGCACCCTTTAGCGGTCAATCCAGCCGGCCCTTTACTTATGACACAGGAGCACGCTTGGCACTACTTTGTTGATGCACGTGCGGCTACTGCGCACACAATTCACAAACACAGAAAATATTTTTTAATTTTGTTTGGAGTGTACTTTGGGGGTTACAGCACCCTTTAACGGTCAAGCCAGCCCGCCCTTTACTTATGACACAGGCGCACGCTTGGCACTACTTTGTTGATGCACGTACGGCTACTGCGCACACAATTCACAAACACAGAAAATATTTTAATTTTTTTTGCACTTGGGGGGAGCACCCCTGATGGACAGAGCACCCCCTGGACAACACTACAGCACCCCTTTAGGACTGGGACTCTGCACAGGACTTTGGAGTGGATACAGCCCCTATGGACAACTGACTGCACAACACAGTCCAGCCAGCCCCTATGGACTTTGGAGGAGTGGACACTGCCCCTATGGACAACAGCAGCACAGCACAACACAGCCAGTCCCTATGGACTTTGGAGGAGTGGACACAGCCCCTATGGACAACAGCAGCACAGCACAACACAGCCAGCCCCTATGGACTTTGGAGGAGTGGACACAGCCCCTATGGACAACAGCAGCACAGCACAACACAGCCAGCCCCTATGGACTTTGGAGGAGTTGACACAGCCCCTATGGACAACAGCAGCACAGCGCAGCACAGCACAACACTACACTGCTCTACACTACACTACACTACACAGACCAGCCAGCCCTAACTCCCACCCTCCCTCTTCACTGTCCACAGCAGAGTGAGAAAATGGCGCAGACGCTGGTACCTTATATAGGATCCAAAACCCAGGAGACCCAGAAGGCGGGATGATGACGTTTTGCCTCGATTTCAGATCCGAGTCAGGCAGGAAAAGTTGAGCCTGACTCGGATCGGCCTTGGATCAGGGGGGCTCGGGGGGGTTCGGATTTCAGAAATCCGAACCCGCTCACCCCTAATATATATATATATATATATATATACATACACATAGATATCTGTCTCCCTCTTCATATATACACAAAGATCTATATATATATATATATATATATACACATATATATACATAGATCTCTCTCTCTCTCTATATATATATATATATATATTTATATATATATATATATATATATACTGTATATATATATATATATACACATAGATCTATATATAAGTGAAATAAATGGACTTGGGGTGCTTGTTGACTGAGTGGGACTTGGCTTGGGAGACATGATTACTACCTGCTCTCTAGGTCTTTCACAGGGCAGGTAGCCAGGGAACCAACACAGTGAGATGATCTCACTGTCAGATGTGCAGCATGGTTGCAGCAGCTGACTTGACAGCCTTCGAGGAGCAACAATGATAGTGCCTCGGGCATCTCACTCACGTCGCAGAATGGCAGCATCACACAGTCACTGTCTGGCGGGATGATGACATTATCTTGCGAGACCCCGACTGTGGAGAAGTTCCTTGACAGCCGCTGTAAGAAACAGCTGAGCCGCCGTATATGGCCGCCCGCCCACCCACCAAAGTAAACAAAGTATCCCGTGTATAGCCACCGGCCGCCTAAATAACTGAGTAGCCGCTGTGCACGGTATCAGCAGCAATTTAATAGTAAATGTAGTGGGGGAAGTTTGTCAATGTGTGGGGGCCCTCTTTGTGTGGGGGCCCAGGGCCGACCGCCCCCTTCACCCCGCCTATAATCCGGCCCTGATTTTAACTGATGGGACAGAGTCATTGATTCATTTTCATAGCGCTGTTTTCATTCATTTTCTTTTTTCTCTCTACATATGATTTGTAGTAATAATATGGTAGACAAGTGATCAGCAGACAATTGCTACTGAGTGGCCCCATCAACTGGAAGAAGATACTACTGTCTTTCAAATGTGGATGTCATTTAGAACCACCCTATTTAAAGCATCATCCAGCAGACCTTTGCATATGTCCCTGAAGAAGGCAAAAGAAGCCGCTACGTGTTGGACCCATTAGACTACATTTCCCAGCATACCCCTGATTTCCACTTCCGCTCTCACCGCGTGCAGCATACCGCTACCAGCTTGCATTGAGCATCCACAGATCATCTGCATACGGACCAGTCTCCAGAGAGTGATTCACCCATCCATCTGGAGCCATATAGCAGAGGAGGAAGCAAGCATCAGGATAACAGGGTAAGTTGTCGGACCAGAGGGCACGGGACGCCGCCCCTCCAGAGCACAACACCTGGAACATTTGTATTACTTATTTACCTATTTTATCAGATCTCACATGAATTCTAGATACTCATTTTCCATTTAGGAATTTGTTTGGAACATAGTGACTGACAGTTTCTTTCTATTCCATTACACCATCAGTGGTTCAACTCTTAACCCCTTGACAAAATACCACCTTCTGTTCAGGAAGTTGAACCCTAAATACAATCCTGCAGTATATACCCTTACATCCCCCCCCTCCCTTTCGCATTATTCCACACACTACAGATACATTAGGGATAAGGTAGCACTGTGACTATCCTGAGAACCTAAATTTATCTGCTATATTTATTTACCCAATATGTATTCATAATAAATACATTTTGATTGATCACCTTGGCTATTAGTGTACATTTCAATATGCGCAAGGTTTTTTTCAACTGACATTACTTATATTAACTATAGAGAAGTAAGTCGAGCGCAGGTATTCGTGATTTAAAATTATTTTATGTTGTAGAATAGGGGAATTGGGATAGACCCCTGAATACCAGCAGCTGTTACATTAGATCAAGTGTGCGCAGGTTCCAACAACCTCATTATTAATACCTCTTATCTATCCTGAGAACCAGCTGCCACAATTCATGGGTTTACTCAGGGCCGGATTAAGGTCTGTGGGGGTCTCTGGGCAACAAACTTGTGGGGGCCCCTATATACCACCGTTTCTCGTCACCCTAGGATTTTTTTTCTTTCTATTCACCTTAATGCCCCTCTTGCAATGCCCACTGTAGAAGTGCCCCTTATGCAATGTCCCCAGTAATGGTCCCCTCTATACAGTGCTCCTTATGCAGTGCCCCCTGTAGTAGTCCCCCCTATTCAGTGCCCCCTGTAATAGTGCCCCTTATGCAGTGCCCCTAGTATTGTCTTCCCTATGCAGTGCCCCTTATATAATGCCCACAGTAGTGGTCCCCCTATACAGTGCCCCCAGTAGTTGTCCCCCCTATGCATTGCCCTCAGTAGTAGTTCCCCCCTATGCATTGCCCGCAGTAGTAATCCCCCCTATGCAGTGTCCTTTATATAGTGCCCCCAGTAGTATTCCCCCAAAAGCCTTGCCCCCAGTAGTAGTCCCCCCCATGCTCTGCCCCAGTAGTAGTCCCCCCTATACAGTGTCCAAGTAGTCCCCCCATACAGTGCCCCAGTAGTAGTCCCCCATGCTCTGCCCCTAGTAGTAGTCCCCACCTATACAGTGCCCCAGTAGTAGTCCCCACCTATACAGTGCCCCAGTAGTAGCCCCCCTATACAGTAGCCCCCAGTAGTCCCCCAGTAGTCCCCCCCATACAGTGCCCCAGTAGTAGTCCCCAGTAGTAGTCCCCACCTATACAGTGCCCCAGTAGTAGCCCCCCTATGCATTGCTCCCAGTAGCAAACACCCCCACTATACAGTGCCCCCATGAAGTGGCCCCCATGTACAGTGACCCTTGTAGCTGCCCCCCTATACAGGGTCGCATGTAACGCTCCCCCCTTCCCCTCCTATGCAGTGACAGACACGAAAAAAAAAAGCTTACCTGAATCCCCACTCCTGACCCGAGTCCCGGCTCTTCTGTTGCACATTTGGGAGAGACGTCAGCGTCATGACGTCTCTCCCATCCTCACCACCTCCCTTCCATTGTGGTGCAGCCAATGAGAGTCTGTCTGACTCTCATTGGCTGCTGTAACATACACACAGCTGCCGTAACTGTGTAGTGTGCCCGCGCTCACTGCGTGGTCTACACACTACACTAGTGGAGGGGACACTAGTGGCGGGCGCAGACAGTGCACTGCTGCTAGTGGATGCCCCTCTGTGTGTGGGGGCCCAGGGAGGACTGCCCCTGTTGCCCCCCCCCCCTTAATCCGGCCCTGGGTTTACACGATATCGGACAAAATAGGGTAAACAAAGCACAGAAATTATTTTCTGATTTAGAAAATTCCACTAACGCTAAAAATTAAAGGACAACATTTTTGTGATATTTTTTAACATTGGAAAAATGAGTGCATAAAGAAAACAAAACCTGGTCTACAAACTGACTCTATAATGGTATGTAACACAAAATATCACCCCAAGGGGCCTTAAAATAAAGAAACAACCATCACATAGTCTGAATAATGATATATTTATGTCAAAATGGGCAGCTATTCTACACCAATGTTCCCAGAATCTTCTGCAATTGATCATAGATACGCACAGTGAGACACTCACCAAACTCAACACAGAAATAGACATTACATCAAGAATTAGATATATACAAAGAGGACGAGGAGTATAAGCAACTGGAAATTACTGCATTAAACAAATTAGAAAAGAATAAGGAAAACATAGTAGCCATAAAACAAGCTAAAATCATAAGAGACAGAGTGGGAAGAAAGAAAACACATAATAATCTTCGCAAAAGGGATAAGGACATTATTATTATTATTATTATTATTATCGTTTATTTATATGGCACCACAACTGTTCCGCAGTGCCTTACAAAGTACATAAATAGATTGATTTACAGTGACTTACAGTACAATACATTACAGGGCATGGATAATATACATTGCTACATTCGTGACCATAACACCCAGATAAGCAACAATGCAAAGCAACCAAGTGTTAGGTGCCCTGGTAGAGAGTAAGAAGTAGATGAAGGTAGAGTAAGGAGTAGCATAAGAGGGTAGAGGGCAATACTCATAGGAGCTTACATTCTAAGGGGTAGGGACAGACAGACAGGGGTGAAACAGATGGGGTAGGCAGGGAGAGAGGAGTATGTAGCAGCAAGTTAAGATGAGAGCTGAAAGGCTTTGATGAAATAGTGGGTCTTGAGAGCCCGTTTGAAGGACTGAAGAGAGGTGGAGAGTCTGATGGGAAGCGGGAGAGAGTTCCAAAGGTGGGGAGCAGCGCGGGCAAAATCTTGGAGGCGTGAGTGGGAGGAAGTAATCAATTGGCATTAGAGGCAGCATGCATTTGTTGAATGAAGAGGGCGGACAGGAGAGTGAAGGGAGATGAGATCAGAGATTTAAATGGGAGAGGAGTGGCTGAGGGCTTTGTAAGTGAGTGTGAGAACCTTAAATTGGGTTCTAAAAGGGAAGGGGAGCCAGCGGAGAGCATGTAGGAGAGGGGAGGCAGATGCAGAGCATTTTGAGATGAAGATGAGCCAAGCAGCAGCATTGAGGACAGACTGGAGAGGGGAGAGAAGGGATTTGGGGAGGCCAGATAGATGGAGGTTACAGTAGTCCAATCTGGAGATGACCAATGAGTGAATGAAGGTTTCAGTGGCATCCTGGGTGAGAAAGGGTCTAATCTTGGAAATATTATTAAAATGAAAACGACAGGACTGTGAGAGATTCTGGATATGTGGTTTGAGGCAGAGGGAGGAGTCCAGGATAACTCCAAGATAGCGCACTTTGGGGCTAGAGGAAATAGTTGTGCCATCAATTGATAAGGAATTGTGGGAAGTATGGTTATGTAGGGGGGGAGGGAAGATGATTAGCTCAGTCTTAGACATATTAAGTTTAAGAAATCGCTGGGACATCCAGGAAGAGATGGCCAAGAGACAGTTGGAGACACGAGTGAGGAGAGAGGGAGAGAGGTCATTGGAGGAAAGGTAGATCTGAATATCATCAGCATAGAGATGATATTGGAGGTCAAAAGAGCTGATGAGTTCACCTAGTGAAGATGTGGGAGAGGTCCAAGAACAGAACCTTGGGGAACACCTACTGCAAGAGGCTGTGGTGGAGAAGAGGAGCCATGAGAGGAGACAGAGAAGGATCGGTCAGAGAGGTAGGAGGATAGCCAGGAGAGGGCAGTGTCACGTAGACCAAGGGAGTGAAGGATTTGCAGGAGAGGGTGGTCCACAGTGTCAAAAGCAGCAGAAAGGTCAAGGAGAATGAGCAGAGAGTAGTGGCCCTTGGATTTAGCAGCAAGGAGGTCATTGCTGATTTTAGTGAGGGCAGTTTCAGTGGAGTGGAGAGAATGGAAGCCAGACTGAAAAGGGTCAAGGAGGGAGTGAGAGGAAAGAAAGGTGGTAAGGCACTTGTAAACAAACACTCAAGAAGCTTGAAGGCAAAAGGGAGGAGAGAGATGGGACGGTAGTTGGAGAGAGTGTTAGGATCAAGGGTAGGTTTTTTTAGTATGGGGGAGACAAGGGCATGTTTGAATGCAGATGGGACAGTGCCTAATGATAGGGAGAGATTAAGGAGGTGGGCAAGATGGGAGCAGGCAGAAGGAGAGAGGTAGCGGAGGAGAAGTGAAGGGATAGGGTCAAGGGGGGAGGTGGAAGGGGGGGAGGACTGGATGAGGGACATGAGTTCCTCTCCAGATACAGGGCAGAAGAAAGTTAGAGTTGGTAAAATGGAAGGAGAGGGGTGATCTGGGAAGAGAGGAGGTGGATAGCAGGGGGACTGGTGGGATATGATGTCCTGACATATTGAGTCAATTTTAGATGTAAAGTAGGTAGCACAGTCAAGGGCAGAGAGCGAGGAGGGGAGGCAAGGAGCTGGTGGGCAGAGGAGGAAGTTGAAGGTGGTGAAGAGACGTTGGGGATTTGAGGACTGAGAGGAGATGAGGTTCTTAAAATATGACTGTTTAGATAGGGAAAGGGCAGCACTGTATGATGAGAGCATAAATTTGAAATGGAGAAAATCAGCCTTAGAGCATGCTCTTCTCCACTGTCGCTCAGCAGTTCGCAAACACTTTTGCAGGTATCTGGTGCATTTGGAATGCCAAGGTTGAGGTGTAAATCTACGAGGGTGAATAGTGATCACCAGAGCAACAGAGTCCAGAGCAGAAGTAAGGGAGGTATTGTATAGAGAAATGGCTTGTTCAGGGCAGGAGAGAGACAGGACATCAACAAACAGTCAGACACAAACACATGGCCACATGCAATCAAATCAGCTCATAAGAAAACACCAGTCCACAAAAGACTGAACTTAACGTATCAACAGTTTATGTCACAAATACACAATACAAACAGACTACTGCATATTCTGATATAGCCGAATAAGGTAAACACCCAATCCGAATGGGAAGATCCTATATTAGACACAAGCACTGATACTGAATTTTCAACTTACAGTGTAGAGGAGGATTTCACTTATGAGAACCCAGCTAGACTCTCACTGGATGCGGGATCTCAGATCATACACGACCAGACAACACTCTCCATAGCACCAGCAACAGATACCAACAAAACAAACACAACCAGAATGGAGTCACACTTTTTTAAATCTGGAGACAGGCGTGAATGCCTGCCACCAAACCAAATTCAGCAACAACAAATGAAAATTGGTGGACACAGACGGGGATGTAGGGGAGGCCGACACACCCATAAGAAAATCAACCAAACTACAACTGGAACGGAACCAGTAGGTGTCTTCAATCTTAGCAACTCCAGATTGAGAGACACTCATATTTCTGGGTCTCAAATTCACCCCACACACCAATTTAAACAAATTCAAGACATATTTGGATTTAAATAAGTTAATCAGGAAACTTACATTACAAAAGTATCACACAAACAGCATTAAGTTAGACTACAAACCATGTGACAACCCCACTGGCTTTAAACATTCAGACCTAAAACCCAAATCTAGGTTTTACCCACAACATCTTAGGGGTTCACATATTGATGCTTTTGAGTCACTAGTCATGAGGGATCTAGAAAAAATCAAACCATACAAACATTACCAAATCAATTTTACAAAAGCCAAACGTACAGTGTTAAAGGAATTGGCCAATGAACCCAACCTAATCATGAAACTGGCAGATAAGGGAGGGGGATAGTCCTTCTAGACAAGACAGACTATATTTCAGGATGCTATAGAATATTGGATGACAAAGAAACCTATGAAAAACTAGAGAAAGACCTAACAGGAGAATACCACACACAACTCACATCACTCTTGGGGCAGGCTATGAGAGATGCAAACTCACCAAATTGGAACACTAGTTTTTAAACAATAAACATCCGGTAGCACCAGTCTTTTACTACTGGCCCAAATTACACAAAACCGCCCGGCAGATCTATTGTCTCTGGCATCATCTCCATAACATCCAATTTATCACAATATATAGACAGTTTCCTACAACCCTATGTCAAACATCAAAAATCTTACATACAGGATACATCAGATATATTAAGGACACTAGCACAAACTGAATGGCAACCTGACTGTTGGCTGTGCACGTGCAATGTGACTTCACTCTACACGGTCATAGACCATAATCAGGGATTACAAGCCATAGAATATGTCCTTGCTGCAGATACCAATATACACATTGATCAAAAAGACTTTCTTATCACGAGCATTCAATTCATACTTCAGCACAATTATCTCTGGTTTTATAATAATTTTTACAGAAAGACGAGTGGCACTGCTATGGGGAACAAATTTGCACCAAGCTATGTGAATCTATTAATGAGCAGATATTATACACTTTGGTGGTGTAATCATATACCCATTTACCTAATACACAACAGATCAGCCACTGTACCTGTCAACATACCGATGGAGTGCAGATGAACAACAGACTGCGGACCAGCAGAACAACATTTGGTAAGTCATTTATACCTACCCATTTTTCTGCAACTATACTGTCCACACAACATCCTGATTCTGCACCCATTATTCCTGAGGTTATCGTGAGACGGTATAGAAGAGGACTGATATACACCAATCCACCAGAGACGAGACATCCCATAAAGGATTTATATTCCATCAACAAGGGGGATTCATCATTACCCATGTGAACATTTAATTATAACTGTATATTTAATACCCTTGCAACACCCAGCCTACAGCTATTGCTCAGCGGACACATCAGACTTTCTATTTAACACCATATGTTAATTGAACATCCTGCCTACAGTTTTTGCAAAGCAGATCAATAGACTGGGATACCCTATTCCTCTCATCTAATTTTCATAACCCCGTATACATTACGAACATCCAGCCTAAACATTTTGCAGAGCAGAGAAAATACTGACATAATCTATTTACAAATTAGTTATATTAATCTGACACTCATTATTAATTAGGATAATAGACTCTATTTATAGACCATAGAGTGCTTACTACACATCCAATTTGTTTATTTAGTCATAGAAATGTACCAAGTGGAATAGATGACTTACACACATATAAATGACATACACATATAACGAATATACATAGAAATCATCCAATCCGGATAATAAGAATCAAATAGGTGATACCTGGCGTGAACAGAGTTTGTTTATGAAAAATGTATTTGACAAATTATAGTCACAGAGAAACATTTGTTATAACATATATATTGACTCTGTCGCACAACATATATCAATATACATCATATGGCGAAAATATTATCTGATGCGGCCCTCTATTGACAAGTTATATCCAATAATATAAAAATATCACACACAAAAAAAATTGATATATAATGCAATGAATATGAAAATCATCCACAAAATACAATATCGATACTACAAGGCTAATGCAATCTTAATCTGTAGATTGTATTGAAAAATAAAATTGATGATGCTGTAAATACATGCTGAAAACCTGGACCCACAGAAAGAAGTAAGACCTGGGATATAATTGCGCACACACACTTCTACTGTCACCTGTCTAAATCAAACAGGGGATGAGAGAGTGTGTGATACGTTAGTCCCAGGTGAAGAGAAAGGCACTGCTTCTACTGTCTGGGATGTCCAATGTGTCTCTCCTCTGGTACAAATTGTATTGCAGAGGACATGACAAAAAGGGGACCCAGATGAGAGAGCTTGATGGAGGGATACAAAAGATATAAGAATGTGTGCTGTGGTCAAATCAATGTGGACCTATGATGTTGGGAAAATCAAAGATTAGGACTAAAGCAAATGATGTTACACAGTAATCCAGAAGTTATATACCATGAACCATGAGCTAGAGTCAATGCTGCTATATGTAATAGGGAAATGCACACATGCGTGAAAATAAAGAAAGAAAAAACGTCTGATGATGAATGTGTAAAAAAAGGAAAAGAAAGAAGTCCTGTAATCCTAGAAAACGGAACCCCCTCTAATCTCCCCCATCTGTATCAAACTGGGGATAAGGGAGGAGTGACCGCGTGGATCACAGGGGAAAAAAACAGTAGCGCTAGTGACAACTGAGATGTCAGCTGTATCTCCGCCCTGTTGCCAACCGGTATTGCAGGGAGAGTCACACGCTGATGTACTCAGTGCAGAAGCGCGGTAGAGAAAAAGTGAAGTACCTGTGATCCTAGAGGCAGTGTGCAGCGGATGTGTGTGGAGAGTGGCAATTTCTATGTATATTCGTTATATGTGTATGTCATTTATATA
The DNA here is from genome assembly GCA_031769625.1 of Taudactylus pleione. Taxonomy (NCBI): domain Eukaryota; kingdom Metazoa; phylum Chordata; class Amphibia; order Anura; family Myobatrachidae; genus Taudactylus; species Taudactylus pleione. The sequence continues at coordinate 1,327,002 of JAUIMM010000390.1, forward strand.
TGTGTAAGTCATCTATTCCACTTGGTACATTCCTATGACTAATTTGACCAAAATTTTCTAGGGTTAAACTAATTAATATCTATTTCTCAATATATCTGTTTTTCCACAGATATATTATATGTGCTAGAATTTCACCCCAAGACTAATTCCATTTATATTGTTGAACATATCTTTATTATTAATATTCTGAGTAGAGGCACTCCAGGAGTTTTCCAACAGAGCTTATAAATGTATAACTTTCTACCTTATGATTAACTCTGTTTGTGCTAGTGCTCATTTTTCTGAACATCACTGTCCTCAGTGGTTTGATTAGTATTTTTTTGCTATGGATATGTCAATTATTCTATGTTGCACATTTCAATGATTGTTATGATCTGTTAATCATCAATTATCGTACCCAGTAGATTTTGAGCCCCTTTTCCCTATCCCTTTTTTAAGGTTCATGATTAAAAGTTAAGTTTTATTTTGTTATCATTTAATTTACTACATTATCACTATATCATACCAAAGAGTGCCCCAGTATAGACATAATTTGTCTTTCCCCCTGTCTTTGCCTAGAGCAAAGGTATTTTTTTCTATGTCAATTTACTCTTGTCAGATGCAATTGCACCCAAGCATCTGATTACATAGAACAAGGTTGGAAACTGCTTTCCAGAAAGCACTCACATTAGATAGAGAACCTTTATTGCCCTCAAAACAGAGTAAACCAAAAGAAAAACTGGATAACAAATACCTCACCTGCATGGTCATCCAATACAGTAAGGGCTCAAACTCATTAAGGAAAATACTACAGAGACTTTGGCATGTCCTCTTACAGGATGAACAACTAAAAGATCTCCTTCCCAACAAACCGAACCTTGTATTTCAGAAGGCACATGATCTGAACCGCACTCTCAACAAGAATCATATCCCACCTAGAAAAACCTTGACCAACTTAAAACCACAGGGGGGATTCTTCCACTGTGGACATTGCCAAACCTGTAAAACTTGTCCAATAACTACCAAACATATAACTTCCTTCACATCAACAACGACAAACAAGCAATTCAGTATCAGGGAACACATTGCATGTGAGAGTGCAATGATCATCTACCTGGTAGAGTGCCCCTGCGGTCTCCAATACGTAGGGAGGACCACCAGGAAATGACGTGTGAGGAGCACTGAACATATTAGAAACATATGCAAGGGCTTAATGACACACAGCTTGTCAAACCAGTTTAGAGTGGCACACAACAATAATTCTATAGGTCTAAGATTAATAGGCATTAGAACAATCACACCAAACTGGAGGGGGGGGGGCGATCTAGAATCCAGATTGAACAAAGAAGAGTTAAAATGGATTTTCACATTAAGAACACAGAGCCCTGGGGGCCTCAACATCGATAATGAGGTCAAGTCTATTATCACCAAATAAATACTATAAGAATAACGGGCTTACAAAATAACAGGCTTATTTAATAAACACATGATATTTTATCAACTTATTAAATATTCATTATTCTGTATAATAAACTGCTCCTTTACCACACAACAACTTAGATCAGTACAACCAATATGTGGCTCATACCGGGTGCAGTTACAAGAACCACACTGCATCAAGTACATTTGTATAATTTATGTACAACGTTAAACGTGGCTAACTTAGATACAGCTAATTGGAGATCACATCACACTACCCATGCTTGTTTGATCCATGAACAAAAACATCAACCCCCAGTACAGCGATTATGCATTAAACAAGATTAAGATAAACAAACAGCAACCTGGGTTACCGACCATTCCTACGGGCAGCATGTAACATCCGGTCTCCCCAGTGGAGCCTATGCAACCCATACACAACCGTCTATGTGTAACTACGTCATTTAGAACCACCCTATTTAAAGCATCATCAAGCAGACCTTTTCATATGTCCCTGAAGAAGGCAAAAGAAGCCGCTACGCGTTGGACGCATTAGACTATATTTCCCAGCATACCCCTGATTTCCGCTTCCGCTTTCACTGCATGCAGCATACCACTACCAGCTTGCATTGAGCATCGATACGGAGAGCGTAACAAGGCACGCACCCTAGATCATCTCCACAGGGACCAGTGTACTCCCGAGTGAGTAGGTCCACCAAACGGTGGTGGATGGCGGAGGACCACGTGACCTCACGGAAGCGTGGGACTTGATCTGTCCTGCCAATGATGGTGATTCCGGCAGGCAGCGGAGAGTGATTCACCCATCCATCCATCCACATAGCGGAGGAGGAACCAAGCATCAGGACGACAGGGTAAGTTGTCGGACCAGAGGGCACGGGACGCCGCTCCTCCAGAGCACAACACCCGGAACATTTGTATTACTAAATTACCTATTTTATCAGATCTCACATGAATTCTAGATACTCATTTTCCGTTTAGGAATTTGTTTGGAACATAGTGAATGACAGTTTATTTCTATTCCATTACACCATCAGTGGTTCAACTCTTAACCCCTGGACAAAATACCACCTTCCGACCCGGAAGTTGAACCCTAAACACAATCCTACATTACATACCCTTACATCCCCCCCCCTCCCTTTGGCATTATCCCACACACTGCAGATACATTAGGGATAAGGTAGCACTGTGACTATCCTGAGAACCTAAATTTATCTGCTATATTTATTTACCCAATATGTATTCATAATAAATATCTTTTGACTGATCACCTTGGCTATTAGTGTACATTTCAATATGAGCAAGGTTTTTTCAACTGACAGTACTGTAAGTCGAGCGCATGTATTCGTGAATTAAAATTATTTTATGCTGTACAATAGGGGAAATGGGATAGACCCCTGAATACCATCAGCTGTTACATCAGATCAAGTGTGCGCAGGTTCCAACAACCTAATTTTTTGTTCCCGAGCTGTTTATCTAAGCACAGTAGTTTGCGCTGCTCCATGCAGCGGATTCAGGGCCTGATTCAGAGCCGGACGCCCTGAATGAGCGCCCGCTCTGAATCAGGGCATGTTTTTTTGTGAGGCGGCCTCATGGACGCTCGCATAGCTGTGGGTTACTACCCACAGCTTATGCGAGTGTCCATGATGATGGTCGCGATGGTCAAGACCATTGCGACCATCGGGCTTGCGACGAGACCCTTGTGGTAGGGTCTCATCTGCCGCAAGCCCTGGGGTGATTTTGGCTCTATCAGAGCCAAAATCACTCCCACTGACACCTCTAGTGATGTCAGTGAGGCCGGACCCAGACGGTAGGCGTTCCCATGGGAACGCCTCCATCTGGGCAGCCATGCCCCTGGCACGCCCACCAAAGGGGGCGTGCTGTCAATCACCATCGACAGCACGCCCCCTTTGGTGCGAGACCCATAACGACGGCTACCCCGTCGTTATTCGGGTCTCGCGCATGCGCACGTCAGAGGTGCCTCCGTCGTGCGCATGCGCATTTGGGAAACATCGACCCACTTGCGAGCGCTCAGCGCTCGCAAGCGGGTCTGAATGAGACCGTCATGCCAGTCATATCTATACATTATTTTAACTGATTGTTACAAGTTGTGGTCACGACTTGACACTTTCTGACAGTATGTACAGACAGGACGGGGTTACTCCAGTTCTTCCTGTTGCTAGGAGATTGGCACGCCTCAGGAAGTGATGTGCTTTCCACAAGTGCAAACCTGATTGGGACTTCAGTCTATTTATACTCACTGATCTACTGCACCTGTGCCGACTATAGAGTGTCTGTGAGTTCCCTCAGCCTGGCTGCAGAGTCAAGTTGTTCCTGTTCTCCAGTTCACTGAACTCCCACACGGCTTCCAAACCGCTCCAAGTAGCTTCGGTGCTACCATCTATCTCCAAACGGCTTCCTGGCTGCATCTAGCAGATCCCGTGCTGCCACCATTCACCATACGGCTTCTTAGCCGCTCCAAGTAGCTTCCGTGCTACCACCAAAGTCCAAACGGCTTCCTAGCCATATCCAGCAGCTCCCGTGCTGCCATTGTTCACCATACGGCTTCCAGACCACTCCAAGTAGCTTCCGTGCTACAACCTATCTCCAAATGGCTTCCTGGCCACATCTAGCAGCTTCCGTGCTGCCTTCATTAACCATACAGCTTCTTAGCCGCTCCAAGTAGCTTCCGTGCTACCACCAATCTCCAAACGGCTTCCTAGCCATATCCAGCAGCTCCCGTGCTGCCAACGTTCACCATACGGCTTCCAGGCCGCTCCCAGTAGCTTCTGCGCTACCACCAATCTCCAAACGGCTTCCTAGCCATATCCAGCAGCTCCCGTGCTACCAACGTTCATCCTACGGCAATTGCCCCAACATCGGCACCATCGCTGCAACATCGGCACACTTGCCGCCCCATCGGCTCTCAAAGCCATTATTAAACCATAGACTGCTTATCTATGGCAACTGCCTCAACATTGGCACCATCGCTGCAACATCGGAACACTTGCAGCAACATTGGCTCTCAAAGCCATTATCAAACCATAGACTGCTTATCTACGGCAACTGCCCCAACATCAGCTCCATCACTGCAACATTGGCACAGTTGCCACACCATCAGCTCTCAGAGCCATTTACTAACCCTAGAATGTTTATCTATGGCTATTGCCACACCATCTGCACCACTGCCGCACTATCGGCATAATTGCCGCACCATCGGCATCACTGCCGCACCATCAGCACCATTGCTGCACCATCGGCACAGCTGCCACACCATCGACTCCCAAGCTATTTCCCAAAAAAACATACTGTACTCTCACAACATCTGTACCATCGATAGCCTTATAATCATCAATGGTGTCAGTCCTAACTGTACATTCTTTACCTGTTGAATTCCCCTGTATCTCCATGTGAGCCACTACTACCTCGAGCATAAGTCCAGGCGGCCGCCTAAGTGCCGGTGAACGTATCTTAGTTCTAAGGGAACAACGGGCGGTTGTTATTGGCAGAAGATCTCGCTAGCCAGGTTCTAGGGGTCTCACATGGAGCAGGCAGTGGGATTCGTAACACAGATGGGACAGAGGCCCTGATTCAGAGCCAGACGCTCTGACAGAGCGCTCGCTCTGAATCAGGGCTGGTCTTTTATTTTTTAAGAACGGCCTCCAGGCCGCTCGCATTGCTGTGGGTGACCACCCACAGCTATAATCAGCGGCCATGATGATGGTCGCGATGGTAAAGACCATTGCAACCATCGGGCTTGCAATGAGACCCTTGTGGTAAGGTCTCGTTGCCGCAAGCCCCAGAGAGATTTTGGCTCTAACAGAGCCAGAATCTCTCCACTGACATCACTTGTGATGTCAGTGGGGCCGTCCCCAAACGGTAGGCTTTCTCATGGGAACGCCTTCATTTGGGCAGCCACCCCCCCGGCCCACCCATCGCTATCCAGGTCTCGCACATGCGCACGACGGAGCCGGCTCCGTCATGCGCATGCACTCTGGGCCACCATCGACCCGGTTGCGAGCACTCAGCGCTTGCGACCGGGTCTGAATCAGGCCCAGAGTCATTGATTAATTTTCATAGCGCTGTTTTCATTAGTTTTCTTTTTTTCTCTCTGCATATGATTTGTAGTAATATGGTAGATAAGTGATCAGTAGACAATTACTACTGATTGTCCACATCAATTGAAAGAAGATACTATTGTCTTTCAAATGTGGATGTCCCAGTATAAGGCAAAATCTTCCCCTATTCTTAGACTTCTTCATTTTTCTGCAGTGTAGGGGGTTACTGTCTGATGATCATACTTGGGATATAGGGCCTGATAAAGCAGAGGATGCAAATGCGAACACAGCTGCAATTTCACACGGAATGCAGCTGCAAAAACATGATAGTGCCTGCCAAAGCAGTTGCCTTCTAATATCCGCCCAATGTCACACTCCTGCGTAAACATCGGTAACATTGATGCAGATTGTGCAGTCATGCATGGCAATTCTGAGCCGCTAACACTGCAGCTTTCTTTGCACGCAGAGAGCTCTCAAGCTGTGTACATGATCGCAATGGATAATTTATGCACGCCCAGCGGTTAAAAAGTCAGACAACCCCCTGTTACCTCCCCAAATGCTGACCACATAACACTCACTCTGTGATCGGATCCTCTGTGAGTACCTATTGGCAAAGCAATCATGACGCGTGCTCAGTGCGAATTACACGCATATGCAATAGCAAATAATTGCTCGATCTGTGTAATTATTGTCACTGCATCCACTGCTGATATAGCTATCTCGCCTCTCTCAAATTAGGGTCCCCCAGGTTTGTAGGTGAAGGTTGGGGACTATCAGTTTTCACACCCATCTCCTGCACTTCAGAAAAGCCTTACCCCCCCATCATTGTAAGGTAATGTAGCAGTAACGTAGCAGTAATGTAGCAGTAACGTAGCAGTAATGTAGCAGTAACATAGCAGTAACGTAGTAGTGACGTAGCAGTAACCTAGCAGTAACGTAGCAGTAACCTAGCAGTAACGTAGCAGTAACGTAGTAGTAACGTAGCAGTAATGTAGCAGTGACGTAGCAGTAATGTAGCAGTGACGTAGCAGTAACGTAGCAGTGACGTAGCAGTAATGTAGCAGTGACGTAGCAGTGACGTAGCAGTAACGTAGCAGTAATGTAGCAGTAACGTAGCAGTGACGTAGCAGTGACGTAGTAGTAACGTAGCAGTAAAGTAGCAGTAACGTAGCAGTAATGTAGCAGTGACGTAGCAGTGACGTAGCAGTAACATAGCAGTAATGTAGCAGTAAAGTAGCAGTAATGTAGCAGTAACGTAGCAGTAACGTAGCAGTGAGGTAGCAGCAGTAACGTAGCAGTAACGTAGCAGTAATGTAGCAGTGACGTAGCAGTAATGTAGCAGTAATGTAGCAGTAATGTAGCAATAACGTATTAGTAATGTAGCAGTAACGTAACAGTAAAGTAGCGGTGAGGTAGCAGCAGTAACGTAGCAGTGACGTAGCAGTAACGTAGCAGTAACGTAGCAGTGAGGTAGCAGCAGTAACGTAGCAGTAACGTAGAAGTAATGTAGCAGTGACGTACCAGTGACGTAGCAGTAACGGAGCAGTGACATAGCAGTGACGTAGCAGTGATGTAGCAGTAACGTAGCAGTGACATAGCAGTAACGTAGCAGTAACGTAGCAGTGACGTAGCAGTAACGTAGCAGTAATGTAGCAGTGACGTAGCAGTAACGGAGCAGTGACATAGCAGTGACGTAGCAGTAACGTAGCAGTAACGTAGCAGTGATGTAGCAGTAATGTAGCAGTAACGTAGCAGTGACGTAGCAGTGACATAGCAGTAACGTAGTAGTGACGTAGCAGTGACGTAGCAGTAATGTAGCAGTGAGGTAGCAGCAGTAACGTAGCAGTAACGTAGCAGTAATGTAGCAGTAATGTAGCAGTGACGTAGCAGTAATGTAGCAGTAATGTAGCAGTAAAGTAGCAGTAATGTAGCAGTAACGTAGCAGTGACGTATTAGTAATGTAGCAGTAACGTAACAGTAAAGTAGCGGTGAGGTAGCAGCAGTGACGTAGCAGTGACGTAGCAGTAACGTAGCAGTAACGTAGCAGTGAGGTAGCAGCAGTAATGTAGCAGTAACGTAGAAGTAACGTAGCAGTGACGTAGCAGTCACGTAGCAGTAACGGAGCAGTGACATAGCAGTGACGTAGCAGTGACGTAGCAGTAACGTAGCAGTGACTTAGCCGTAACGTAGCAGTAATGTAGCAGTGACGTAGCAGTAACGTAGCAGTAATGTAGCAGTGACATAGCAGTAACGTAGCAGTGACGTAGCAGTAACGTAGCAGTAACGTAGCAGTGACGTAGCAGTAATGTAGCAGTAACGTAGCAGTGACGTAGCAGTGACGTAGCAGTAAAGTAGCAGTAATGTAGCAGTAACGTAGCAGTGACGTAGCAGTAACGTAGCAGTAACGTAGCAGTGACGTAGCAGTAACGTAGCAGTAATGTAGCAGTAACGTAGCAGTGTGTTCTTCTTTCTCAGTTGTATCCTGTTTTTCATGCTTTGCTGTTTGTAGCAGAACAAAGGAAAGAGAACATTTTATTTTAATTTTTAACAACCCTTACTGGGATTAGTTGTCCTTTAATGAACTCTTGTAAAGGAAGAATCTAATTTCTAAAATTAGAGAACAAGGTAGCAAATCTCAGTAGATAATATCATGAGACTTCTCATAGTATATTTACCAGTCGCACACAAGATAGCCTGTATTTTGCTACTCACCTATCATATAAAGTGCCTAATAAAGCCAGCATTTTTTTTAAAAAGCAATGTTTTATTCAATTGCTGTTTTTTATTTATATATATATATATTTTAAGCTCTGAGAAGTGCCATGAGCAGACTGATACCTCTGTTGAGACAATTGTTAGTTTACAATAATGAAATAATGCATAGCCCTTTTGCCATGATTGCCTAGGAAATTATGTAACTGACTTTCTAATACCCAGCGAGCTGAAACTATAGCGAGCCACTTAACCTAAAGTAATGGAGTATTGACTAGATACAGTGATAAGGGCAAGAGTGCTTCAGTCAGATTAAAGTTAGAAAGGTCTTATGTTCTGTTCTATGTAATATGTTTTCATACCTTTTCCTTTATACTTTTCTGTAAACTTTTATTAAGTGTTTAATAACACTGATGGTGGCATCATGAAAGATGGCGGATATCAGGGTCTATTTACTAAGCCTTGGAGAGAGATAAAGTGGACAGCGATAAAGTACTAACCAATCAGCTCCTAACTGTTACTTTACAGGCTGTAGAGTCTACTAAGCCTTAGATGGAGATAAAGTGAATGGAGATAAAGTACCAGCCAACCAGCTCCTATCTGTCATTGTTCAAACACTGTGACATGGCAGAGCTGATTGGCTGGTACTTTATCACTGTTCACTTTATCTCCATCCAAGGCTTAGTAAATAGACCTTTGAAAAATGACAGGAGCTGATTGGTTGGTACAGTACTTTATCTCCATCCACTTTATATTCCATCCACTATATATTTCTCCACGGCTTAGTACATCATCACTTAATATCTACAAAAGCAGGTGAAAATGAAAATTTTCACCATCAATTGTAGAAATTACCGTATATACTCGAGTATAAGTCGACCCGAATATAAGCCGAGGTACTTAATTTTACCACAAAAAACTGGGAAAACTTATTGACTCGAGTATAAGCCTAGGGTGGGAAATGAAGCAGCTACTGGTAGTAATCCCCCCTCTGGTACTGTCCCCAGTAGTAATCCCCCCCTGGTAGTGCCCCCAGTAGTAATATCCCCCCCTGGTAGTGCCCCCAGTAGTAATACCCCCCCTGGTAGTGCCCCCAGTAGCAATATCCCCCCCTGGTAGTGCCCCCAGTATTAATCCCCCCCTGGTAGTGCCCCCAGTAGCAACACCCCCCCTGGTAGTGCCCCCAATATTAATCCCCCCCTGGTAGTGCCCCCAGTAGCAATATCCCCCCTGGTAGTGCCCCCAGTATTAACCCCCCCCTGGTAGTGCCCCCAGTAGCAACATCCCCCCTGGTAGTGCCACCAGTATTCCCCCCCCTCCCTGGTAGTGCCCCCAGTAGCAACATCCCCCCCTGGTAGTTCCCCCATTATTAATCCCCCCCCCTCTGGTAGTTCCCCCAGTAGCGATATCCCCCCCTGGTAGTACCCCTAGGTAGTAGCCCCCCCAGTAGAAATAAATGTAAAAAAAAAAAACACTTACCTGTAACCCCGCTCCTGGTCCTGACGCTGCTACAGGCTCCTCCGCCGCTTTGCATATTGGGAGAGACGTCGTCATGACGACGTCTCTCTCATTACCCACTGCGGGAGCCGGAAGATGGCTCCCGCAGTGGGAGCAGCAGTAGCCGCTGAGAGTCTGACAGACTCTCAGCGGCTGCTGATTACACCAAACACACAGCTGCCGGCTCTGGCGGCTGTGTGTTTAGCAGTGTGTAGTGCTGACCGAACTCCGTCCGGTCAGCGCTACACACGTGGTGCAGGCTGTGTCACAGTGACACAGTCTGCACCGCGGCCCGCATGGTACGCTACTCAGCAGCGTACCATGCGGGCATGACTCGAGTATAAGCCGAGGGGGTGCTTTTTCAGCACAAAAAATTTGCTGAAAAACTCGGCTTATACTCGAGTATATACGGTAAGTTTTCTGGCCATTCATCAAAAAGGTATTGCAGCAAATATCAAAGATATCTCCTGCTTACCTTCCTCTCCCGATGTGTATTGCTATCCTCATACACTAGTATGGGGACAGAATTCATCAAGCTCTGAAAATACAATATTTTCAGAGCTTGACTGCAGGAGCAATCAGCATCTTCAGATGGTGTTTTCTCCCACTCACAGCGCACTTCCCTATGGGAAGGAGTCCCGGGCTGCGAAGAGGGATCCTTTCGGATACCTCCGCCCCTGTCCAGCTCCGCGCACTAGTTTCACTGGTCTGAAAGGAGCAGCGAAAGGACTAGGAGAGACAACTGGTTTTCAGATCAGCTGTCTCCACGACAGGGTAATGATGAATTGCTCCGGCGCTTGCGTTGAGTAGGAATGTTAATTATCGCGGTCCATTTGATAATTACCACAATGAATAGAGCCCATAGACTCCATTGTTTGTCTAAATAATTTGGTAACCTGAAATATTTCAAATGTTCTATTACCAAGAGTTTATTTCTTTAATTAATTGTGTCCAATGCAATTTGGCTATTTCTACACAAGGATCTATTTCTCTGCACATTTATGACTGAGAGCTATTCTATCCCTCTATGGATGGTTTATACGGATTATAAGGCTGCTAGTTGTTGTACTAGAAACTGTAGCATTCATAAATGCTAAACTGCTGTGGTGGTAATAGGCTGCAGTGAAAAGGAAATGCTTTTACATGTCACACCAAGGCACATCAAAGGCCGTGCCGGGCCCGGGTAAAAAGGGGACATGACCTAATCACGGGGCGCGGGGCCACACCCCCTTAGGTGTTGGCGAGGGGGGTGCAGTGAGCCCCCTCAGTCCAGCGCATAACCAGTGGCGGGATTGATCAGCTTGATTGCTCCCCCTCAGGCATAGGAGACTGCTGTGGCTGCTTCTTAGCAGCCGCGAGACGTCTACCAGTGCAGCCCAGCACATAGCAACGTGTGCTGGGCTGCTGTGATGTAAGAGGGGGGGTGCCGGACCCAGGCCCCCAGTGGCCCATCCAGCAAGCCCGGGCCCAGGTAATTAGTACCCGCTTCCCCCCTCCTGGCGTCCCTGGTCACACCAAAGTGATTAAGATCAAAAATTCTACATGAATAACCTTCAGAGCTTCTTCAACTTGTCACCACTGGACCAAATGAACAAACAGTACATTGTTTATGAATGGTGTTTTTGTTTAGGTACAAGGACAGATTACATACAGTACAAACAGGGATTTCATTAAATTACTTCTCTTTTTTGCTAACTTTTTTTTATCATACCAGCACAATATTAGGATAAGCAATAATGAAATCCCCTGTGCTACATTATTCTTTTGTAGCCTAGTTTTTCGACTCCCTATAGCTCTTCTGGTCCATATGTCTGAGCCTCCATTGTGCAGAGCAGCAGAATAAGCTATTACCATATAAAGCAAAGATATAACAGTAATATCAAATTAATAGATATGTGCCCCGGGCCATTATTGCAGGTTTTGGTTTTGGATCTGTATTTTTTTCTAAAAATCATGAAAACTTCTAAAATGAAAGAATTTGGGCCTGTTTTTGTTCCTACTGTATTATTAACCTCAGCAACATATTTTTCCAGACATATTTGACCACCTCACAGCTCACAATATTGATTTCATCCAGTTTAGGCCAAAAGGTTGCACCAAGCTAGCTAGATGACTACGCTAAGTGACAGCAGTGGGCATCACAAACATGTGGCAGTTCAGCTTCCAACATGGGAAATCTTGGAAAGAGAGTGGCAGTGCAGTGTCAGACAGTATATGACCCCATAGAGAAACCAAGAATGTTTCATTAATCAAGAACTAGATCAGAGGCCTGGAGATGGAGTATGTTTATGGAGCAGTTGAAGGCAGGGAAAGGAAGGAAGGATTGATTAGTTTGTAAATTTATTTACATTATTTTATTCTGAAGAAAATTTATGAGGGAGGATCAATGTAGGATCAAGTTCTTCAATTCCAGAAAGACATCTTTTATCTGGAGAATGTTCGCTATTTGAGTGTGGAGAGTTTGTCAGAAGATATTAGGCTGTGTCTGCACCATTACATTGCTTGGGGTGTATATGGAAGCAGGCTCACTGAAACCCACTTGTGTCCAATCCTATGTGAACCAGCCACTTAAAACCTGATCACCTGAGTGACATCTGCAGAGCACTTGTCACTAACACACAGTGAGGGCAGCCATTTTGTGCCACATCCTGTTTGAATAATGATTCAGCCCATATATACGCTGTATATTTTTTATACATCTAATAGAAATGCGGTGGCATTGCTTGTGGAGGTGCCAAAAAGTATACACTGTAAACACACGGTTAACTTTGTGCTCATGGAGGTTGTTGTGGATAATGGGAAAACAGCCTGTAGCTTTGTGGCTGAATTACAACTCCCAGCATCTGTGCTGTTTGCCGGGCCTGCTGAAGGTTGTTTGTCAACAACAGGTAGAGTGCCTCAGGTTACCTCAGCCTGCTTTACGCCCAGTATGTACCATGTAAATATGTATGTATGTGACCAATATACACAACTTATTTTCATATTAAATGCATTTGCACTTTATTGCACACATCCTGGCAGGAAGATGCTCTGTGCTGCTGCTTATATTTTTGGTCTCTCACATAAAACCCACCATCTACATTATCCATTTATTCCACTTACAGTCAGCTACATACAAAGTAGACAGGCATTTATTGAGCTGAACCATTATTTATACCAGCTTATCAATTCACCTCCTGGAGCAACCGGTTTGGGGGGAGGAACAATTACAAAAACTGGGTAAATTTAAAAAAAATCTACCATGTTTTGCCCACTCAATCAACTTGGACAGGTGTATCGGCAGCACTGGAGCAGTTGGACATGGGACAGGTGCGTTGGCAGCACTGGAGCGGATGGACACTGAACAGATGCATCGGCAATACTGGAGCAGATGGAAACTGGACAGGTGTGTCGGCAGCACTGAAGCGGATGGACAACCGACAGGTGCATTGGCACTACTGGAGATGACGGATACCACACAGGTGCGTCATCAGCACTGGAGTGGATGGGCACCTGGCAGGTGCATTGGCAACACTGGAGTGGATTGACACCAGACAGGTGCACCGGAACACTCGAGCAGATGGACACCAGACAGGAGCATTGGCAGCATTGGAGTGTATGGACACTGGACAGGTGTGTCATAAGCACAGGAGTAGATGGACATAGCACAGCATTGAGCACAGGAGCAGCCACTGGAGTGTATGGACGGAGCACAGCACAGCTCCTGGACGGACACAGCACAGCCCCTGGATGGACTCAGCAGACAGCCCCTGGATGGACTCAGTAGACAGCCCCTGGAGACAGTCCCTGGATGGACTCAGCACACAGCCCCTTAATGGACTCAGCACACAGCCCCTTGATGGACTCAGCACACAGCCCCTTGATGGACTCAGCACACAGCCCCTGGATGGAGAGCACAGCCCCTGGATAGCAGAGCCCCTGTACAGACTCAGCACAGCCCACAACTCAGCCACACAACAGAGTACAGCACAGCCAGAGTAAAGCAAATGGTAATGATCACCATGGGGAGGGACTTATATGCAATCTAAAACCCGCGAGCATCCGATGCGGGATTGATGATATTTTGCCTCATTTTGGATCTCAGTAGGGCAGGAAGACCCAAGCCTGACTTGGATCCGGTTCACATTTGCAATGTTCGAGTGGGTCCGGTTCTCTACAACTTATATGTTTGGCTTTATACACATTGCTTCATTATTTTGGTTTGAGTGTTACTGTAGCCTGACTATATAATTCTTGCACAAAAGATTAAGATTAAAATAAACCAAACTAGTACTTAACCACTTAACTGACAATTACTATTTTTAAAATTATATTTAAATATTTTATTTAAAAAATATATATACCTATGGGGTGTTATGCATTCCCCAACTCCTGTAACCAATGAAATTTAATTTCCCACCCCTCATCAATATAGCCCCCAGTCTAAAAAAATCCCGTCAACATTAAACCCTACCCCCTTATTGGTAATATATCCCTGTGGCAGAGCCCCCACTCTCACCCCTAGGGACAATGGGTCCACAATGTGTCACTATATATGGAAATGTTCTTTTATGTATGTATATATATCCCCCAGACAAAATATATTTCTTCTTCCTCCATAGGAGACACAGGCTCTACGCTGGGTGTAGGTTGGTGGAATGGAGTCTGGGCACCACACAGTTAACTTTGTACATCACAGACCGGCTCCCCCCCTATACCCCGCCTCCTGCCACAGGCACCTTAGTTTTTGTGTGTCTGCAGCATGAGGCACACAGTGTAGCTTTAGCAATTTTTATTGATTTATTTATTTATATTTACTCAAATGGAACCGCTTTGCACCATTATTCTAGCCATGGAGCCGGGGAACTTCATAGCCTCCTTAGACATCCAGGATGTCTATTTGCATGTTCCCATCCTTCTCAGTTATCAGTGATTCCTCAGGTTTGCAGTACCAGGAGGATCATTTCCATTTTCGAGTTTTGCCAATTGGACTTTCCACGGCTCCTCGTTTCTTCCCAAAGGTCATGGCAGCTAATCTTCAGAGCAGGGGAATCTGAATATTTCCCTATCTGAATGACTTGCTTCTCCTGGCCCAGTCTTAGGTGGTTCGCAGGGAGCACGTTCAGGTCACAGACTAAGCGGGTGTTCCTCTCGGCAGACAAGGTTCGTAATTTAAAGCCCAAGATTCGTTTGTTTCTGCATCACTGCCGGTTGTCAATTCACTCTTGCATGCAGATTCTGGGGTCTCTGGTCTCCATTTTCAACATGGTGGAGTATGCTCAGTTTCAGTCACGGCCCCTCCAGTTGGAGATTCTAGCCCAGTGTAACAAATCCCATCGACAACTCAGGTCTCACATGAATGTTCTCTCTCAGGAAGTAACTCCCTCCTGTGGTGGCTCCTGGGGTCTCATATGACCAGAGTTTGCCCCTTATGGGTTCAGGACTGGGTCCTCCTCACCATCGACACAAGTCTTCGAGGGGGGGGACTGTCCTGTCAGCAGACTTTTCAGGGTCAGTAGTTGGCTCAGGAAAGCCAATTGCCGATCAACATACTGGAACTCTGAGCAGTTTACAGTGCTCTTTTTCAGGCTTTGTCTCTCCTCCGGAATCGACCAGTCCAGGTACAATCCGACAATGCGATGGCTGTTGTCTACATAAACCATCAATGCAACACTAGCAGTCGCGCGCCCATGAGGGAGATCTGTTGCATTCTCCTGTGGGTGGAGAGGCATCTTCCATCCCTGTCAGCGGTTTACATTCCCAGAGTACAAAATTGGGAAGCAGAATTCCTAAGCTGTCTGGACATTCATTTAGGCGAATAGGCCCTACATATAGATGTCTTTCAACTCCTATTTCTTTGATGGGGCTTGCCGGACATCAACATGATGGTGTTTCGACACAATCACCAGGTTCCGAGGTATTGCTCATGAAACAGAGATCCGGGGGGCGTTTCTGGTGGACACATTAGTGGTTCAGTGGACCTTCCGGCTCCTGCACCTTTTCCCTCCAATCGCTCGGGTCCTACACAAATTGAAGTTGGAGGGTGGCACGGTGATCCAAGTGGCACCTAATTGGCCATGAAGGACATGATACGTGGATCTTCAGGGCCTCTCCATCAACAATCCTCTGAGTCTTCCACTGCGGCCACATCTTCTTTCTCGCTTTGCTGGGGCAGCTCTTGTGGCATCCATCTCTACAGCTAAGGGATTCTCCAGGTCAGTCATTAACCCTATGCTCAATGCTCATAAGCCCTCTTCTGCTAGAATTTACCATTAGGTTTGGAGGCCTTACTTTGACTGACTGGTGTTTGGCTAGGAATCTTAACCCCAGGTTATTATGACTCTCTCTCAAGTTCTCTCATTTTAGCAGGTGGGGCTGGATTTGGGCAAGTGTCTTGCTTCTCTAAAAGTGCAGATTTCAGCCCTTTCTGTCCTCTTTCAGAGACAGATTGCACTGTTGCCTGATGTTCAGATCTTTCATCAGGGTGTCCTCAATGTACCACTTCCATTTGTACCACCAATGGCTCCTTGGCATTTGTCTCTGGTTCTTAGCACCCTTCAGTCTTTGCCTTTTGAGACTTTGGACATAGTGGACATTCGTTGGCTTACTTAGAAGATTGTCTTCTTTCTTGCCATAGCTTCTGGCCAGCGAGTGTTGGACTTGAGCGCATTGTCCTGTCGCTCTCCATTTCTAATCTTTCACCAGGACAGAGCTGTCCTTTGAATGCATCTA
This sequence comes from Taudactylus pleione, assembly GCA_031769625.1. Classification (NCBI taxonomy): domain Eukaryota; kingdom Metazoa; phylum Chordata; class Amphibia; order Anura; family Myobatrachidae; genus Taudactylus; species Taudactylus pleione. Next base: position 1,343,396 of record JAUIMM010000390.1, read on the forward strand.
GACTACAGTCCTAAAGTTGTTTCCAGGTTTCATGTCAATCAAGAGATTGTGGTTCCTGCTTTCCAGGTTCAGAATTCTTCTCCAGAGGCTTCCTTGGATGTCGTGCGGGCTCTCTGAATTTGGGTGAACGGGAAGGACATCGGACTTGTTTGAGACAGATGCACCTTTTGTCCTGTATGACTTTCACAAATGGGGCTGGCTGGCTACGAAGCAGTTGCTGGCCAGGTGGATCCGTTTGACTATTCGCCACGCTTATGCTGTGGTGGACCTTCCTGCACAGTCCGTGGTGAGGGCTCATTCAACCAGGTCAGTAGGAGCTTTGTGGGCAGTGCAACATGATGTTTCTGTGAAACAGCTGTGTAAGGCGGCCACGTGGTCCTCTGCCAATATATTTCTGAAGTTCTATTCCTTTGACATCTACACCTCCCCTGATGCGGCTTTTGGGTGAAGAGTCCTAAGCACAGCCCAGGGGCATCCTCTCCCTTGTGTGCAGTGACTCGGGGCTGGGCCAGACTTTTTTTTTTGGCGTCATTAAGCCCCACTCCCTTGTGGTAAATTGCCATGATTACTGTATATTTAAATAGGGGCGGGCCAAACAATGTGATTCTTATAAAATCGCATTATTTAGCTCTGCCCCCTACTTGCAAACTGGCAATCCCCTAGAAAATTCTCCCTATTCAGCCCACTTCACTAGGAAGAGAGCAGGATTTGGGAGAAGTGCCTACTCTTCCAGGGGTGCGGTGGGGGTTACCCAAAAAATCATGAGCCTCCCACAAGTATGCTATTATAAATGCTATCACACTCAGACACTCAGAGAGAGGCGGGGGTGCCCGTTCTTACAACCCAACATGCAACTGTTTATGGGATGGCCCGCAGGGCTGCCATCAGAAATTATGGGGCCCAGTACTGACAAAATAGGCAGGGCCCCCTGGGGTATAGGGCAGACTTGGGTGGAGTTGTGTATAATGTGGGTGGAGCTACTTCAGGGGTGGTACATCAATTGGTGTTTAAATCAGGGATGGCTAGACATGGTGGAGGGGGGGGCACAAGGTAGAGAACACTGGACATTATTGGGGGGCACAGGGCAGGGAAGGCTAAAAAAGCGGGTGCACTTGGTTGGGAAGAGTGGATTGGGGTGGCAAAGGGCAGGGACGGCTGAATTTGGTCTGGGGGGGCAAATGGCAGGGAAGGCCGGCTGGACTTAGGGAGAGGCAGGGCAGAGAAGGCTGGCTAGACATAGGGGTGCTGCAGAGAAGACTGGCTGGACTAGGACAGGGAAGACAGGCTGGTTGGCTGGACTAGAAGGGGGAGGAAGTGCAGGGAAGGCTGGCTGAACTGGGGGGGGGGGTAGGCAGGGAAGGCTGGCATGCTGGACTGGGGGGGTAGGCAGGGAAGGATGGCTTGCTGGACTAGGGGAGGTAGGCAGGGAAGGTATGCTGGCTGTACTGGGGTGTGGGCAGGGAAGGAAGGCTTGCTGGCTGGGCTGGGGGGGTAGGCAGGGAAGGATGGCTTGCTGGACTAGGGGGGGTAGGCAGGGAAGGGTGGCTGCTGGATTAGGGGGGTAGGCAGGGAAGAAATGCTGGCTGGACTGGGGGGTGGGCAGGGAAGGAGGGCTGGCTGCACTGGGGGGTGGTCAGGGAAGAAGGCTGGCTGGACTAGGGGGGGTTGGCAGGGAAAGATGGCTGGCTGCACTAGGGGGGGTGGGCAGGTAAGGAAGACTGGCTGCACTGGGGGGTGGGCATGGAAGGAAGGCTGGCTGAACTGGAGAGGTGGGCAGGGAAGAAAGGATGGCTGGGAAGGAGAGGGCTTAGGGAAGGCTGACTGTACTCGAGTGGGGGCACAAGACAGGGTCAACATGAATATGAAAGTACCTGAGAAAGGGGCCAGGGTGGCAGGCGGAGGAAAAGAGCATCTGCGTTGCTGCATTAGAACTATGGAGCCAGCCGGGAGCCAATCACAGCTCGCGTAACGGCAGCCAATTAGGAGCAGCCGCTTTTGATTGGCTGCTGTTCTGCAAGCTGTGATAGGCTCACAGCCAGCTGAATACTATTGAGCTGGCCATGAGCAAATCACTACTCGTGGAACAGCAAGCCAATCAGGAGCGACTTCTCCTGATTAGCTGCTGTTCTGCGAGGCTCCATAGTTCAAATGTACTCTTTCTCGGTGTTGCCACCCAGGCCCCCTCTCTCTCTGGGTCCGGGACAGGAGGCCCGGCAGTTACCCCCTGATGGCGGCCCTGGTGGCCCATCCACTCCTACTGCCCACTCACCTACTTGCTCGCTACTATGACAACCCGTACAATACAGTGAAAGGGGGGCCTGCTCCTACTGCTGTGACTCAGTGGCCATGCAAGCTTGTTTTGTTCTGTTTTATGAGCCACCGTGCTAGTCACGCTATGAGGCTGAAAGGGAGGTCATCCACGGCATGTGAGGCAGAAGAGCAGGTGTCATGCAGAGACTGTCTGCCAGAGACAGAAGGGAGGCTGGCAGACGGAGACAGAAGGGGGGCAGGCTGGCTAAGACATGAGGGGGCTGGCTGGCTAAGACAGAATGGGGGCTGGATGGCTAAGACAGAAGGTGGGCTGGCTGGCAAATATAGAAGAGGGGTTGGCAGGTGGAGACAGAAGGGGGGCTGGCTGGCAAAGACAAAAGGGTGGCTGGCTGGCAAAGAAAAAATGGGGGCTGGCTGGAAAGACAGAAGGGGGGTTGGCTGACGAAGACAGAAGGGGGGCTGGCAGGCAGAGACAGGAGGGAGGCTGGAGAGCAGGACAAAAGAGGGGCTGGCTGGTACAGGAGAGACACTGCAGGACAGGAGTTGCAGAAACGTCAGGGGGGGGGCTGTCTGTTCTGTCAGTCCCGGGCCCCACAATTTCTGATGGCATCCCTGCTGTCATACCATACGTGGATAGTTACTATACTACTGTGTGCCACAAACATCCATGCATGATTCTTAAAAGAAAATATTTTTACAAGTATATCATTGAAAGTTGCCCCATTTTGTAATTTTTGTTTCTAATCTTGATGGAAATTTACACCATGGGTCACTTAGCCAGCTGATGTTCTCGCAGATTATCTGATGCTTCATTGTACAACACAGCTAGGATAAGTAATGCATGCAAGAAGCATGATGTCTCCTGCTGCATTACCATAATTGCTAGGACGGAATTGCAAAGCTGCTTGCGTCCTAAGATGAATCAGGCTCTATGTAAGGAAACCACGTATCGACCTATGGAAACTTCTGCACTTCTTCCCACATTGTTATATTGAGCTGCAAACTGTTGCACTTTGGGTAGAAATCTACGCTAACTTGTACAAATCAAAGAACACGGCATTACAAAAGGATTTTTTTTTTATTTTACTGTGTCTCGATCTGTGGTTCTCTAAATATTTATGTTTGTTTACAAATGGCAGCACAAGCAGAAAAATTATTGTAAACCTTACATCAGGGACATGCAGTCAGTGTAGGCAGGATTAGAATAATACAAAGAAGATATATATAAATTAGGGGTGTGCACCGGCCACTTTTCGTGTTTTGTGTTTTGGTTTTGGATCTGGATCTTTCTTCGAGTTTTGGATCTGGATTGGTTTTGCCAAAACCACCCTTCCATGTTTTGGGTTCTGGGTTTTGTGTTTTGGATCTGTATTTTTTTGAAAAAAAGCCTAAAAACAGCTAAAATCACAGAATTTGTAGGTTTTTCTGCTCCTATGCTATTATTAACCTCAATAACCTTAATTTCCACTCATTTCCAGTCTATTCTGAACACCTCACACCTCACAATAGTGTTTTAATGTCCAAAAGGTTGCACCGAGGTAGCTGGATGACTATGCTAAGCGACACGAGTGGGCGGCACAAACACGTGACCCATCTAGGCGTGAAACTGCAGTGGCAGACAGGATGGCAGTTTGAAAAACTAGGCCCCAAACTGTACATAATGCAAAGAAAAAAAAGAGGTGCAAGATGGAATTGTCCTTGGGCCCTCCCACCCACCCTTATGTTGTATAAACAGGACATGCACACTTTAACAAACCAATCATTTCAGCGCCAGGGTCTGCCACACAACTGTGGCTGAAATGATTGGTTCGTTTGGGCCCCCACAAAACAAGCTGGCAATTAATCTGTCCCTGCACAAACTGGCTCTACGGAGGCAAGATGTCATCCTCATCCTCCTCATCCACCGATTCCTCACCCTCTTCAGTGTGTACATCCTCATCCTCACAGAGTATTAATTTGTCCCCGCTGGAATCCACAACCACAGGTCCCTCTGTACGTTCTGGAGGCTGGTCTCCCTGGAAGAGTTGATAATTCATTTTATGAACATCATCTTCTCTAGATTTTGTGGAAGCAACCTCCTACGCCTTTCGCTGACAAGGTTCCCGGCTGCACTAAACACTCTTTCGGAGTACACACTGGAGGGGGGGCAACTCAGGTAAAATAGATCCAGTTTGTACAGGGACCTCCAAATTGCTTCTTTTTCCTGCCAGTACAGGTACGGACTGTCTGACATGCCTACTTGGATGCTGTCACCGATGTAATCCTTTAACAGACAGACGCACGCTTGTCGCTGCTGCTTTGAGGATGCAAGTGCGGCTACAGCCCACACAATTCACAAAGACAGAAAAAAAAAGAAGAATATTTTTATTGTTTGTGGAGCGCACTTTGAGGGTTACACCACCCTTTAACAGACAGACGCACGCTTGTCACTGCTGCTTTGAGGATGCAAGTGCGGCTACAGCCCACACAATTCACAAAGACAGAAAAAAGAAGAAGAATATTTTTATTGTTTGTGTAGCACACTTTGAGGGTGTCACCACCCTTTAACAGACAGACGCATGCTTGTCGCTGCTGCTTTGAGGATGCAAGTGCGGCTACAGCCCTCACAATTCACAAAGACAGAAAAAAGAAGAAGAATATTTTTATTGTTTGTGTAGCACACTTTGAGGGTGTCACCACCCTTTAACAGACAGACGCACGCTTGTCGCTGCTGCTTTGAGGATGCAAGTGCAGCTACATCGCACACAAGTCTCAAACACATTCAAAAAATAGTTTTTTATTTTTTGGAGCACTTTGAGAGTTACACCACCCTTTAACAGACAGACGCACGCTTGTCGCTGCTGCTTTGAGGACAGTATCATATGCAGTGACAGTAAACTTGTCAGAAATTGTTGGCATGTCCTTCAGACCGGACCAGATGTCCAAACCAGCCCTTGACTTATGACACAGGCGCACGCTTGGTGCTGCTACTATGTTGATGCACGTGCGGCTATATCGCACACAAGTCACAAACACATTAAAAAAATAGTTTATTATTTTTTGGAGCACTTTGAGGGTTACACCACCCTTTAACAGACAGATGCACGCTTGTCGCTGCTGCTTTGAGGATGCAAGTGCGGCTACAGCCCACACAATTCACAAAGACAGAAAAAAGAAGAATATTTTTATTGTTTGTGTAGCACACTTTGAGGGTGTCACCACCCTTTAACAGACAGATGCACGCTTGTCGCTGCTGCTTTGAGGATGCAAGTGCGGCTACAGCCCACACAATTCACAAAGACAGAAAAAAAAAGAAGAATATTTTTATTGTTTGTGTAGCACACTTTGAGTGTGTCACCACCCTTTAACAGACAGACGCACGCTTGTCGCTGCTGCTTTGAGGATGCAGGTGGAATCTAGACGGGATTTGGAACCGGGGACACACTACCTCCATCAATTGTCTAAATCCCACTGCACTAATGGCGGATACCGGACGCACGTCTAACACCAACATAGCAGTCAAGGCCTCAGTTATACGTTTTGCTTCAGGATGACTGCTGTCGTACTTCATCCTCATCGCTAGGGACTGTTGGAGGGTCAATTGTTTAGTAAAAGTAGTGATGTTCCTACTTACTCTCTGGGATGATGAACAACTCCCAGCAGCAGCAACAGCACTAGGAGGAAGTGGTTCTTGATCTTTCCCTTTTTTATTTTTATCGGAGAAAGTTTGGTCCTCCATTTATGTTATATTGATATATACGTGCGGCTAAAGCGCACACAAACACAGAAAATATTTTTTTATTTTTGCTGGAGAGTAGTGCACTTTGTGGGTTACACCACCCTTTAAGAAATGAGCCAGCCGGCTCTTTACATATGGGACACAGGCGCACGCTTGGCGCTGCTCCTTTGTTGATGCATGTGCAGCCACAGTGCACACAAGTCACAAACACAGAAAATATTTTTTTTTTTGGTTTGTACTGGAGTGTACTTTGGGGGTTACAGCACCCTTTAATGGTCAAGCCAGCCGGCCCTTTACTTATGACACAGGCGCACGCTTGGCACTACTTTGTTGATGCACGTGCGGCTACTGCGCACACAATTCACAAACACAGAAAAAATATTTTGTTATTTGGTTTGGAGTGTACTTTGGGGGTTACAGCACCCTTTAACGGTCAAGCCAGCCGGCCCTTTACTTATGACACAGGCGCACGCTTGGCACTACTTTGTTGATGCACGTGCGGCTACTGCGCACACAATTCACAAACACAAAAAATATTTTTTTTTTTGGTTTGGACTGGAGTGTACTTTGGGGGTTACAGCACCCTTTAACGGTCAAGCCAGCTGGCCCTTTACTTATGACACAGGCGCACGCTTGGCACTACTTTGTTGATGCACGTGCGGCTACTGCGCACACAATTCACAAACACAGAAAATATGGTTTTTTTTGGTTTGGACTGGAGTGTACTTTGGGGGTTACAGCACCCTTTAACGGTCAAGCCAGCCGGCCCTTTACTTATGACACAGGCGCACGCTTGGCACTACTTTGTTGATGCACGTGCGGCTACTGCGCACACAATTCACAAACACACAAAAAATATAATTTTTTTAGCACTTGGGGGGAGCACCCCTGATGGACAGAGCACCCCCTGGACAACACTACAGCACCCCTTTAGGACTGGGACACTGCACCGGACTTTGGAGTGGACACAGCCCCTATGGAGAACTGACTGCACAACACAGTCCAGCCAGCCCCTATGGACTTTGAAGTAGTGGACACAGCCCCTATTTACAACAGCAGCACAGCACAACACAGCCAGCCCCTATGGACTTTTAAGTAGTGGACAACAGCAGCACAGCGCAGCACAGCGCAGCACAGCACAGCACAACACTACTCTGCACTACACTACACTACACAGCCCAGCCAGCCCTAACTCCCACCCTCCCTCTTCACTGTCCACAGCCGAGTGAGAAAATGGCGCCGACGCGGGTACCTTATATAGGTTCCAAAACCCGCGAGACTCGGAAGGCGGGATGATGACGTTTTGCCTCGTTTTCAGATCCGAGTCAGGCGGGAAAAGTCGAGCCTGACTCGGATCTGCCTCGGATCGGGGGGGCTCGGGGGGGTTCGGATTTCAGAAATCCGAACCCGCTCACCCCTAATATAAATTATAAACATCTTCTTTGTTTATTGTAATTATTTTTATAGTTAATACTCACCAGCTTTGTGAGAGCTCCTGGGACTGCAGGGAGATGAGAGATGAAGCAGCAACAGCTCAGACTCTTTTCTGTATAGTCAGACACTGCTTTCAGAGCTGGGAGTGGGGCCACCCCATGGGCAGTAAGCTGCACAGAAAGAGAACTAATAGAGGCATGCCTCTGAGTATGTGGGGCGTGCCTTGAGTACTGATGGAAACCTTGAATGTATCATGTGACCAGGAAGTGCTCTGTAGTGTTTAGAGATGGGATCTAAATCAGCAGCAGCAAGAGAAGACACAGTGATGCAGGAGAATCAATGGACCCTGAAGCTTAGTGTAGTGAGTGGAGAATTACAGTGAGTAGGGGGTGAGACAGGCTCCAAGCACTCAGACCCATCTCCATGTGTACATCACTGCACGTCACTGCCTTACAGAATACACTTTCTCTACTGTAAGAACAAACTACATAAGTATTTTTATTAACATAAGATAGTAAAGTGTCAGTCTCTGCAGTATGCACAAGTTCCAGAACTTCTACTTCATTGAACTGGAGCATAGTATTCACTAACTATGTCCCATTTGCCTAAATTTTTTCTTAAATTAACTTGCTATGACAGTTAAGGGCGCCATACGTTAGGTGGCCATTTCGCCGATTCTCCGATATGACTTGAAAAAAGGAAGCTTGACTTGTACTGGGACTAAGGACATTGGCAATGGTTGCCCTCCTCAGATAACCAGTTGGGCACTGAAAAATACAGTAAGTCACACACACATTATTTCTATGCTGAAACAGACAATAACATTTCTCCACATTACCTCTGATTAAAACTACAATTAATAGATGTTATAAATACTTAATATACCCAAAGATTGAATCATTTTATGCAATCTGGGAGACCTAGCATTAACTTTCCTGTAATGCTGAAAACAACCCGACTAAGGCTGGGTACACACGTAAAGATTTTCTGTCCAACCATCCAACTACAGTAGTTGACTGGTTGGAATGAAAATCTAGTAACGTATGGGAGTAAATGATGATCAGCAATTTGCTCCTAAATGCCAGAAAACAGATGAAAATGGTTGGTCAGACAATTTTGTTAAATGTTTGATCTAAACAATTTGTTCAAACTTCAAACAACAGTTTTTGTCTATTTTCCGGCGTTTGGGAGCAAATTGCTGATTGTCATTTGCTTTTATACCTTACCAGATTTTCATTCCAACCTATCAACTAGTTGGATGGTTGGACAGAAAATCTTTACGTGTGTATGCACCTTCAGGGATTCCTATCAATTAATGAGGGTCTATGCACCTAAGAGGACAGTGAATTGCAAAAAGGCAGATGTCTAGGATAAACATTTGTAAGCATACAGTAAAAAACAATATAAGCAACAAAAAAGATATAGATAATTATCTATTATCTTTTTTTATTATCTTTGTGAGAAAACTACCTGTCCATAATAAAAAATTCTGTACACTCCATCATAAAGAATGTTTTTATACAGAGATTAGGTCATTAGGTCATTAGATCTACATTGTCTAGATAGACAATGTTTGGGTAGACAATGGAAGATAGACAGGCAATAGATTGACAAGGACTGAAGGTCGACAGGGTCTGAAGGTTGACACACTGAAGGTCGACTAGTAACAATGTTGACATGTACTGAAGGTCGACAGGCAGTAAGTCGACAGGGACTGAAGGTCGACAGGGTCAGAAGGTCGACGCACTAAAGGTAGACTGGTAACAAGGTCGACAGGTATGAAGGTCGACAGGCAGTAGGTTGACATGGACTGAATGTCAACCTACTGGGTCAGAAGGTCGACACACTAAAGGTCAACTGGTAACAAGGTCAACATGTTGTGAAGGTCGACATGGTCATTAGGTCAACACTTAAATGGTCGACATGCAAATGGTCGACACATTGTTTGTTTTGGGTTTTTTAGCTCTAATTTTTACCCTAACCCTCCTCTTGGTGCCTAACCCTAACCCTCCCTCCTGGTGTCTAACCCTAACCGTCGGGGTAAGTGCATAACTCTAATCATCGTAGTAAGTGCCTAACCCTAACCGTCAGGGTAAGTGCCTAACCCTAACCGTCGGAGTAAGAGCCTAACCATCGGGATAAGTGCCTAACCCTAACCATCGGAGTAAGAACCTAACCGTCAGAGTAAGTGCTTAACCCTAACCGTCGGGGTAAGTTCCTAACCGTCAGGGTAAGTGCCTGCCCCTAACCATCGGAGTAAAAGCCTAACCCTAACCGTCAAAGTAAGTGCCTGACAGTAACCCTAACCCTAAAAAAAAAGTGCCGACCATTTGACTATATGAGTGTCGACCTAATGCCTGTTGATCTTGTTACTAGTCGATCCGTCGGAGTGAGTCCCTAACCGTCGGAGTAAGTGCCTAACCCTGACACTAACCCTAAAAAAAAAAAGCGTTGACCATTTGACTACAGTATCTGAGTGTCGACCTACGACCTGTCGACCTTCATAGCTGTCGTCCTTGTTACTAGTCGACCCGCCGGGATGAAAGGTCTAACCCTGACACTAAGCCTAAATTTTTTTTACAAAAATGTGTCGACCATTTGACTATATGAGTGTCGACCTACTGCCTGTCGACCTTCATACCTATCGACCTTTAGTGTGTCGACCTTCTGACCCTGTCGACATTCAGTCCCTGTCGACCTACTGCCTGTCGACCTTCATGCCTGTCGACCTTATTACCAGTCAACCTTCTGTACCTGTCGATCTATTGCCTGTCGACCTTCAGTACCTATCGACCTTGTTACCAGTCGACCCGTCGGGATGAAGGGCTTAACCCTGACACTAAGCTTAAATTTTTTTTTTTTAAATGTGTCGACCATTTGACTACATGAGTGTCGACCTACTGCATGTCGACCTTCATACATGTCAACCTTTAGTGTGTCGACCTTCTGACCATGTCGACATTCAGTCCCTGTCAACCTACATACCTGTCGCCCATGTTACCAGTCGAACTTTAGTGTGTCGACATTTAGTGTGTCGACCTTCTGACCCTGTCAACATTCAGTCCCTGTCGACCTACTGCCTGTCGACCTTCATGCCTGTCGACCTTGTTACCAGTCGACCTTCTGTACCTGTCGATCTATTGCCTGTCGACCTTCAGTACCTGTCAACCTTGTTACCAGTCGATCCTTAGTGTGTCGACCTTCAGACCCTGTAGACCTTCTGTCCCTGTCTATCTATTGCCTGTGTATCTTCCATTGTCTACCCAAACATTGTCTATCTAGACAATGTAGACCTAATAATCCACACCCTTAAAAAGAATAAACATATAAACAGTTCTGGAAGCAAAGTTGTCTATAATGTGACACATATGGAGAGATTTTAATATCTGCACCCACAGTTATTCATAGCTATTTTACCATGTACAGCTTACTTGTTCCTACCCCTGTCAGAGCCTGAGACACAAATGGCTAAATGGAGCAACCAACAGGGCAGTGTGACATTGCTGAAGGAGAAGGGGGTGAAGCACCAATAAAAACTGTAATCATAGAGACTGCAGTTTCTGATCCTGCTCTGACAACCCCCCTCTGCAACCATTTTAAACTGAAATATTCCAATACTAAAATGGCACTGCTGATCACTCTGGCACTACCTCTATCATCAGAGCAGATAGGTAAGCTGAGCAGAGGTCTCTAGGACTTGCCGGAATTCGGTAAGTGGTAGAACCTCTTACAGGGTAGCATCTCCATGCGTCTTTCTCCCTGGTATTCATGCCAACTAGATGTGACTCAAAGACTCTCCAACATACTAGCCATGCAGAGACTATACAAAAGCCGCATTTATACTATAGCACCACCGCTATGTAGTAGGGTTGAGCGGTTCGGATTTCTGAAATCCGAACCCCCCCCGAGCCCCCCCGATCCGAGGCCGATCCGAGTCAGGCTCGACTTTTCCCGCCTGACTCGGATCTGAAATCGAGGCAAAACGTCATCATCCCGCCTTCCGGATCTCGCGGGTTTTGGATCCTATATAAGGTACCCGCGTCGGCGCCATTTTCTCACTTGGCTGTGGACAGTGAAGAGAGAGGGTGGGAGTTAGGGCTGGCTGGGCTGTGTAGTGTAGTGTAGTGCAGAGTAGTGATGTGCTGTGCTGTGCTGCGCAGTGCTGCTGTTGTCCATAGGGGCTGTGTCCACTACTTCAAAATCCATAGGGGCTGGCTGTGTTGTGCTGTGCTGTGCTGCTGTTGTCCATAGGGGCTGTGTCCACTACTTCAAAGTCCATAGGGGCTGGCTGGACTGTGTTGTGCAGTCAGTTGTCCATAGGGGCTGTGTCCACTCCAAAGTCCTGTGCAGTGTCCCAGTCCTAAAGGGGTGCTGTAGTGTTGTCCAGGGGGTGCTCTGTCCGTCAGGGGTGCTCCACCCAAGTGCTAAAAAAAAATTTTTTTTTCTGTGTTTGTGAATTGTGTGCGCAGTAGCCGCACGTGCATCAACAAAGTAGTGCCAAGCGTGTGCCTGTGTCATAAATAAAGGGCCGGCTGGCTTGACCGTTAAAGGGTGCTGTAACCCCCAAAGTACACTCCAAAACAAATAAAAAAATATTTTCTGTGTTTGTGAATTGTGTGCGCAGTAGCCGCACGTGCATCAACAAAGTAGTGCCAAGCGTGCGCCTGTGTCATAAGTAAAGGGCCGGCTGGCTTGACCGTTAAAGGGTGCTGTAACCCCCAAAGTACACTCCAAACCAAATAAAACATTTTTTTTGTGTTTGTGAATTGTGTGCGCAGTAGCCGCACGTGCATCAACAAAGTAGTGCCAAGCGTGCGCCTGTGTCATCAGTAAAGGGCCGGCTGGCTTGACCGTTAAAGGGTGCTGTAACCCCCAAAGTACACTCCAAACCAGAAAAAAAAAAAATTCTGTGTTTGTGAATTGTGTGCACAGTAGCCGCACGTGCAACAACAAAGTAGTGCCAAGCGTGCGCCTGTGTCATAAGTAAAGGGCCGGCTGGCTTGTCCATTACAGGGTGCTGTAACCCCCAAAGTACACTCCAAACCAAATAAAACAATATTTTCTGTGTTTGTGAATAGTGTGCACTGTGGCTGCACGTGCATCAACAAAGGAGCAGCGCCAAGCGTGCGCCTGTGTCCCATAAGTAAAGAGCCGGCTGGCTCATTTCTTAAAGGGTGGTGTAACCCACAAATTGCACTAGCACAAATAAAAAAAATATTTTCTGTGTTTGTGTGCGCCTTAGCCGCACGTATATATCAATATAACATAAATGGAGGACCAAACTTTCTCCGATAAAAATAAAATAGGGAAAGATCAAGAACCACTTCCTCCTAGTGCTGTTGCTGCTGCTGGGAGTTGTTCATCATCCCAGAGAGGAAGTAGGAACACAACTACTTTTACTAAACAATTGACCCTCCAACAGTCCCTAGCGATGAGGATGAAGTACGACAGCAGTCATCCTGAAACAAAACGTATAACTGAGGCCTTGACTGCTATGTTGGTGTTAGATGTGCGTCCGGTATCCGCCATTAGTGCAGTGGGATTTAGACAATTGATGGAGGTAGTGTGTCCCCGGTTCCAAATCCCGTCTAGATTCCACCTGCATCCTCAAAGCAGCAGCGACAAGCGTGCATCTGTCTGTTAAAGGGTGGTGTAACCCTCAAAGTGCGCTTCACAAGCAATAAAATAAAAATTCTTATTTTTTTTTCTGTCTTTGTGAAATGTGTGGGCTGTAGCCGCACCTGCATCCTTAAAGCAGCAGCCACAAGCGTGCGTCTGTCTGTTAAAGGGTGGTGTAACCCTCAAAGTGCGCTCCACAAACAATAAAAATATTCTTCTTTTTTTTCTGTCTTTGTGAATTGTGTGGGCTGTAGCCACACTTGCATCCTCAAAGCAGCAGCGACAAGCGTGCGTCTGTCTGTTAAAGGGTGGTGTAACCCTCAAAGTGTGCTACACAAACAATAAAAATTTTCTTATTTTTTTTTCTGTCTTTGTGAATTGTGTGGGCTGTAGCCACACTTGCATCCTCAAAGCAGCAGCGACAAGCGTGCGTCTGTCTTTTAAAGGGTGGTGTAACCCTCAAGGTGCTCCAAAAAATAAAAAACTATTTTTTTATGTGTTTGTGACTTGTGTGCGATGTAGCCGCATGTGCATCAACACAGTAGCAGCGTCAAGCGTGCGCCTGTGTCATAAGTCAAGGGCCGGTTTGGACATCTTGTCCGGACTGAAGGACGTGCCAACAATTTCTGACAAGTCTACTGTCACTGCATATGATACTGTCCTCAAAGCAGCAGCGACAAGCGTGCGTCTGTCTGTTAAAGGGTGGTGTAACCCTCAAAGTGCGCTCCACAAACAATAAAAATATTCTTCTTTTTTTTCTGTCTTTGTGAAATGTGTGGGCTGTAGCCGCACTTGCATCCTCAAAGCAGCAGCGACAAGCGTGCGTCTGTCTGTTAAAGGATTACATCGGTGACAACATCCAAGTAGGCATGTCAGACAGTCCGTACCTGTACTGGCAGGAAAAAGAAGCAATTTGGAGGTCCCTGTACAAACTGGATCTATTTTACCTGAGTTGCTCCCCCTCCAGTGTGTACTCCGAAAGAGTGTTTAGTGCAGCCGGGAACCTTGTCAGCGAAAGGCGTAGGATGTTGCTTCCACAAAATGTGGAGAAGATGATGTTCATAAAATGAATTATCAACTCTTCCAGGGAGACCAGCCTCCTGAACGTACAGAGGGACCTGTGGTTGTGGATTCAAGCGGGGACAAATTAATACTCTGTGAGGATGAGGATGTACACAACATTGAAGAGGGTGAGGAATCGGTGGATGAGGAGGATGAGGATGACATCTTGCCTCCGTAGAGCCAGTTTGTGCAGGGACAGATTAATTGCCAATCATTTCAGCCACAGTCGTGTGGCAGACCCTGGCGCTGAAATGTTTGGTTTGTTAAAGTGTGCATGTCCTGTTTATACAACATAAGGTTGGGTGGGAGGGCCCAAGGACAATTCCATCTTGCACCTCTTTTTTTTCTTTTAATTATGTACTGTTTGGGGCCTAGTTTTTCAAACTGCCATCCTGTCTGCCACTGCAGTGTCACTCCTAGATGAACCACGTGTTTGTTCCGCCCACTCGTATCTCTTAGCATAGTCATCCAGCTACCTCGGTGCAACCTTTTGGATATAAAAACAGTATTGTGAGGTGTGAGGTGTTCAGAATAGACTGGAAATGAGTGGAAATTAAGGTTATTGAGGTTAATAATAGCATAGGAGCAGAAAAACACACAAATTCTGTGATTTTAGCTGTTTTTATGCTTTTTAAAAAAAAAAATACAGATCAAAAACACAAAACCCAGAACCCAAAACACGGAAGGGTGGTTTTGGCAAAACCAATCCAGATCCATAACACGAAGAAAGATCCAGATCCAAAACCAAAACACAAAACACGAAAAGTGGCCGGTGCACACCCCTACTATGTAGTATGTAGGCATATTTCTAACATCTGCAGGTACATTTACCGCTTAGATGCCCAACACTCAACAATGCCCAGCGATACTCTAAAGCTCTAGTTTACTTTTATATACTACATTTATATCTGTCATATACCTTTGTCTTATGCTATTGTTGTTCTACCTGATTCAATAAACTTAAGAACTGGTTAAGCTGTGCCACATGTGGAGCAATCAACCAGCACCAAACAACTACACCACACACTCAACATCATGTATACTTTGGTCAAGTGTATTCTGTCCTGTGGGTAAGTTGTCTAGGGGACTACTGCATCCAGCACCACTGACGCACAATGCACTGTTACACAGTTCTGCTAATAGGTTATGGGCCCAGTAGTCTCAAGTTAAAAGGTTCTGGCTCCCTATACGGGATGTTCATATCCAGCTGTCAGGATGCCGGTGCTCAAAATGCCAGTACCAGAATCCCAGCACCAGCATCCCAACCGCCGGCATCCCGACAGAAAGTACTGGGGTTAGCGGGGAGTGTTAGGGGTTAGGGTTAGGCACTAGGGAGAGCGTTAGGCTGTGGGTGAAGAGGATTAGGGTTAGGCTGTGGGGGGAGGTTAGGGATAGGCTACTGGGAGGTAGGGATAAGGGTAGATTTAGGATAATTGCTGAAAGGTGTTATTATCCTTACCCTGTCAGAATACTGGCATAGGGATTCTGACTGCCGGGTGTTAGGATCTGGGTTTGTTGGGGACCCAAAGTGGTAACAGGAGCAGACACCTGAACAGATTTAAACTTAAAAGTGATTTTTTTAATGGGTGAACTTGAAGACATGTACACAGATAATATAAAGTCCAGAATATAGATACGGAAGTGATGACTAGAAACTGTAGTGAAGTATGAATGGGTAATGTCCAGGTAGTGGCAGAACTAATAAAAAGTATTTGTATTCCAAACGGTCACTGCAAGGCTGCAGACAGGATATCAAGTTACAAATTGATACAGGTGAGATGAAATCAAGAGAGGTTATGGAGTAATTTGAATAGTAGTAGCTATTGGGTTAACTGGCGAGTTACATTGAGATGGTTTAGTGTAGAAACTGGATTAGCTGCAATATGAGCCAACAGAGAGCTAGGTAAGCAGAGGCAGTATAGGGGCAGGGTTAACTGCACACTCAGGTCTTTTGGCAGGGAAAGGGTTGATAAAAGGTGCAGGGTGGTTTCAGCAGGAGGCTGGGAGCAGGCAGAGTGGTGCAGGCAGCTAGGAAGCTGGGATCCAGCAAGAGCACAGATGAGAACTGGAACAGACAGGTCTCAGGAGCACAGGAACTCTCTCACAGCATGCGCTGTGAAACACATTGCACTGGCAACTATGGGAAGCTCTGAACTCCCTTAAGTACCCAGTGCAGGATCGTGATAGGTCGGAGAGAGCATGTAACTTGCCAGGATTGGAGGAACTAAGTCACATGACTAGAAGCAAGATGGCGGCGCCCATACCAGAGCGGAATGGAAACACCACCAGATTCACCCCAGCCAGAATGACACAGTGCCTGCAGAACACTTCGCACAGCCAATGCCTGCCGCCAGACACCAGCCCCTCTGCCAGAGGGACCACGCCACAGCGCCCTCACAGGTAATACCCATCATCCCCTATGTCGGAAATCCCTGGTCGTGACACCGGGATCCTGAGTGCCATACACCTGTTCTCCATAGTGTTGTAGTAACATACACCTGTCCATCTATCCCACAGACAGCATTAAATGCTTTGTAGTGCCATACACATATGACTCACTGTATTATGTTTAATATGTTTCAAGTGCTAACCCACATTGAGGATGTGAATGCAGGCTGTCTATTCCCAAGAAAGTGCCTCATGCCTCACTGATGTTGTTAGGGAATTGGTTTGTTGACTATTAATAGCGGTTGCCACTATGTGCAGGTAACTGGTTAATCTAAATGTAATAAAACAGTAATAAAATCTATACGTAAAGAGAAATCCTTCCTTGGATACTACACAATAAAGGAACACAAGTTTTTTTTCTCACATAAACGGCGCAGTTGAATAACTGTTATCAGCAGTAAAGATACATAAAATGAGCAGATATTGCTTGTGGTTTATTGAGAATGAAAATGAGATTGAGGGTGAGTTCTGTGTTTGCTGCATGGCTGCTAAATACAGTTTATGACAGAAAATGGGACATACATTTACTGTTCCCATACAGTAGGATAGTAGTGCCCTGTGGTTATTTTTATTCTGAGGCACACCACATAATATTAGAGGCGGGGGTCTGAGAGGAATAGGGAGGGGGGACAGGGGTACACTGACAGAGAGATGTTTTGTTTGGGAAGGGGGGGTGGGCTGAATCAGGCAGCAACATTTGTCCTTGCTTATTTGCATAACCCCACCTCTGACTGCCGCTGATAGGCTCAGCAGGTCCTCTTTGCTCAGGGTGTCCACACACGCCAGGATTAGTTGTTGCAGCTGTCATTTATGTTTGGGGACCTGAGAGGTGAACGCCATGTGATGGGGGGAACGTGAGCAGCAGCGCCGGTATCACCGGCACTGACACCCATCCCAGGGCCGGACATCATGCGGAAAAAGGAGGAACTTCTGTCTAGGGTTGCAGTCACAGTTATTCTCCCGTTGGTCAGCGCCCCCTTTTGGACGGTGCCCCTAGTGAGTGCAATCCTGGCCAAGGGGTAGATACGCCCCTGCTCTAGAATGTTTAATTATGTTAAATTGATAATATCTGTCTCCATTGCAATTCTGTGAAATTTAAATATTTCTCCATATTGACATACACTTTACAAATTCCTTCGAACCTTTTGATTGTAAAAATGTAGCAATACCTTGCAATGTTTATTTCTTAAAGATGTATTATTGTGTGGGTGGATGTATTGATAAGAATTGTGTCTTGGGACCTTCAATTGCTCCTGACCCTGCTCACAACACATTCAATTCTGATTACAATAAATATTGCTTAGGTCAGCCTCTCACCAAGGGCAAAGATACATCAAGCATCGAATTTTGGATGTGGTGTATCCTGCCAATGATCGCATGTATAAAGACATTTAGTAACGCTGTATGCATGAAGATTTTAGCAAAGGACAGCTCTCCTGATAAGAGCTGTCCTTTGTAGTGTGAGAACCTCCGGGTTTATGTCCCAAAAGTCCCTCTGTGCATGTGCGTCTATCAGCCAGCGAATGTGTGAGTCAGAAAACTCCAAAAAGAAGCCCATAGGCTTCTATTAGGCTATGATATCTATAAATGGCATTGCCTATCGGGTCTAAGCTCTGGAAAGTTTCACTCTCCAGAGCTTGGTGCACATGGAAAATGTGGTCAAACCTCCAAAAACAGCATTTTCCGAGGTTTAACTGCATTTTGCAGCATAGTGCATCCCGGTACAAATGTTAATGTTGACACTCAATAAAAAGAGACCTAAAGTTCCAATTTTACCACACTTTTTTAAAACACATAAAGCTATTAGCACAATTTTAATACGTAATACTGATGAAATATGTAATATTTCAAGTTTATAGAATTACCCCTTTAAATTGTCTTTACATGATTTTTTGGCGCAGTAAACAGTCTCTGTGACAGGGAATATGTTGCCATCTATTCCTACCTCCCAAAGTACAGCAAATAGAAAAAAGCTACATTTATGTCAGTGAAATAAAATAAGTTAGCTGAAGCATATAATGCAGACATAAAAACAGTGGAAAGAAAGAGTACAATAAAAAGGGAAAAATAGATGACAGACTGAGATGTGAACACAGTTAATGGGATTCCAGTGTTTAGTATGACGATACTCCTTTTGGAGCAATTTCAAAGTGGCACAGCTGCTCCCTACAAATGGGGTTGATGTGCAGAGTTGATTGGAAAAATTAAAGTCATGAAACCAGAATTACTGGCATCTTCCTTAAGCTGCTATAACATTTTGGTCTCAGCATCCTTCACAAAAATACATGACTGGATTGTTGGCTTTATTAATATGTCACCTGCAACAACTAATGAAGTAAGCTGTGTATCTGGTGAATCAAATCTTATGTACCGAGAAACCAATGGAGGATAAAGACAAATTCAAGATAATAACTGACTAATGTCTGACTGCATTTCAAAATGATAAAATCAGTGACATCTGTTTCTAATGGTTGTTATCATCAGTGCTAGGAGTAGCTAACAGTACAGACATCACTACCATGCAGAGCTCACAAACATCAAATTCATCTAGTAAAATATGTAATTCAGAGACTCAAAGAATAATAAAAGAGGCAAGGACTACTTATTACAATGCTGAATTCTTCTTCTTCACTTACCTGGTTCCCGCTCCATGATCTGATTCTGTGACAGTCCCCCTCCAGCTGCAGCTTCTTCACACCTCCTGCAGTCTCCCCAGCTTCCACGTGCAGCATTCCCTCCAGTGCTAGGTGCAGCCATGACAGTCTGTATCAGGTGACTGTCCATCCAACAGGAGGTTGCTGACACCTGCAGCCAATCCCTGCTCTTCCAGGGGTATATAAGGATTCTCCCTGCATACAGCACCTACCAGTGCAATGTTGTCCTCAGCCTAGCTGTGTGGTCCATTGTTGAGATACAGTAGATTAATCCCCTGTTCACCTCCACCTCACTGCACCACTGGCTCCTGTTATCCGACTTTACTCCTGTGATCCTGCACTCCAATTCCATCCTGGTGATCCTGCACTCTGGTTCCATCCAGGTGATCATGCTCCATTGGTTCCAGTCCGATATCCTGTATCATCAGTTCCAATCCGATAACCAGCACCATCGATTTCAGTCCAATACCTATCTTTAACTAATGCAGGTGCGCTGAGAAAACAAATAAATGTACTCTTGAATATACTGGCAGCTCTCAAAACAGGTTCTGCACCTGCTAATGGAACAATGTATGGGAAGAATATGAGAGAGTGCTTGTAAATTCAAGAAGAGACAATTTGATTAATAACAACATTTATTGAACAAACATGTAAATCTAGACATCAATAGACAAAACCACAAATAAATGCACATATATACAACAAAGAAATAATCAATCAGACCCCTTTGACGGTCTTATCCTTTAAATTATGTGGCCTGCAATGGTTCCACTATATTTCTCTGTGGAAAATGGAGCTGATGTCGCTCTGAGATCCGTTCCAGATGGTGACTGAGCACGTTGCTGGTATAGCTGGTATTACTGGTGTCAAACTAGGCAATGGTGAGCTGTGGTTACTGGCTGATAGTAATCCTGGGTGACTGAATAGTCTGTAAGACTCCGTTGCTCTGAGGCAGCACCAGGTGTACGTGCTCTCTCTATGAGCACACCGCTGGACCAAGGTGGTGGGTATAAGCCGCATGCAGCGTGCTGGAGTTGTCGCTCTCCACAGACTCCGAGTAAGCAGGCTGTGGGATGTAACAGAGCCGGGTGTGCTTATTTTCTCTCTGAGCATACTGTCAGACCACAATGTCCATGTAGGTAGCCGTATACAGCGTGCTGGCTGTGATCCTGTCTTAGTGCTACAGTTCCTGAGGTAGGCAGACCGTGGGATGAAATCTGTATACAGGGTATGAGTCCTCAACGCATTTCTCTGGGGTTACGCTATTCCCGGTTTCATCCGGTGTTCCAGCAATCTGGTTTTATTCCAGCTATCCAGCATCTGGTCTCATTCAGGTGATCCAGTATTCCAGTCCAGAGCTATTCCGAGTATCATGTGATCATGTAACCTACTGGTTCCAGTATCTCTGCAACTGTGTGCCTCAAGCACCTATCATCTGTTTCTGTCAAGACTCTGGTTGTTCCACCAGTGCCTTCAGTCGCCAGCAGCCACATCTTGTTTTCCAATACACACAAGTGCATCTCACACATTTCACATTTTTGGCCCAGTCTATAATCAGAAACTACTTAAGACCATCCGGCTTACGTCAATAGCCTGAGACTCCATTCCAGCCCAAGACTCAAATCCAGTTCCACAAACAAATTCAAGCACTAGTGTGACATTTAGAATTTTGCTACTGACCCATTTATCGCTGCCAAGCCATCATTATAACATTTATGTTTACTTTCATGTGCTGATCGGTTTGTTTTCTAGATGTTTGTCATGTACATTTTGTTTGTATGTTATACTCTGCCACCAAAAATGGCCACAATTGAAGGATTGAATCTATACCTGAAAATATACCTGGAGGATATCTTGGGGTCATATCTGCTTACCTGATGCATGACTAGCATTGTCCATGATGACTGCCCTTCTAATATGGGATTGTGAAATGTATCCTGTATCATAACATGTCCCTCCTCTTTGTCTAATCCATTTACGAGGCCTAATCCACCACAAATTAAACTTCTAGTTGTCACTACAAGCAAATGCATCAATGTGCAGCCATACTGTACAGCTATAAAGTATGATGATTTCCAGATATATATATACAGCAGGGTAAAATAAGCATTGAACACATCAACATTTTTGTCAGTAAATACATTTGTAATGGGGCTATTGTAATGAAATTTTCACCAAATGTTAGCAACAACCCTTGCAATCCACACATGCAAAGAAATCAAACAATGATCCCAAACACACAGCAAAGGTCATGCTCAATTGGTTTCAGAGAAAGAAAATAAAGCTGCTAGAATGGCCCAGCCAATCACCTGACTTGAATCCAATTGAAAATCTATGGAAAGAACTATAGATCAGAGGTCATAGAAGAGGCCATGGAACCTTCGAGATTTGAAGACTGTTTGTGTGGAAGAATGGGCCAAAATCACACCTGAGCAATGCATGCAACTAGTTTCTACATACAGGAGGCGTCTTGAAGCTGTCATGACCAACAAAGGCTTTTGTACGAAGTATTAAATACATTTCAGTAAGTGTGTTCAATACTTTTTCCCTGTGTCATTTCACATTATTACACATAACTTAATTTATGGACATCTATGGTTTGATTTCTTTGCATGTGTGGATTGCATGGGTTGTTGCTGACATTTGGTGAACATTTCATTACAATAGCCCCATTACAAATATATTTACTGAGAAATATGTTGATGTGTTCAATACTTATTTTACCCGCTGTACATGTATATATATATATATGTATATATATATATATATATATATATATATATATTGTGATATGATCGGGGTAGGGGTCCCACTCCTGGGGTAGACGGATGCCACCTTACACACAGCAGCCAGGTAACAGCAGGGTTGGGGTTATTTACTTCGGTAACAAATCGGCTTTCCCACAACTTCCAGAAGTGAGCAAAGTCCCTCCCCAACATTATATCATACGTCAAGCCATGCACCAAACCTACAGAGACTATAGCGGAACCACACTGTGTTTCTATGTTCACTTCCGCAGTAACATAATACAGAGTGTCCCCATGTATGCAGGTCACACCAACTGCTTTTCATTTGCGCTTACTGGGTTCACCAGTTCAGCTCTCATATATGTAACCAGGCTGCCAGAATCTAACAGAGCCGCTACTTGATTGCCTTCTACAGTAACCTTACACATTTGTTTATCTGTCTCAGCCTGTCAGTCAGCAGTACAGGCAGGCTGTGCAAAGGAAGACATTCTGCAACGGACATAAGCAGTATCACATTGCATAGGTTCAGAGGTGAGTGGACAATTAGCAGCAATATGGCTCAATTCACTACATCGAAAACATTGTATCATATTATTATCAAGTCTCTTATGGGGTAAGAACCTTCCTGGCATGGCTGGCCTATCCCCAGGTTCCAAATCCACAGTCTTAAGATCATTCCACCGCCCAGCACCCTTCTCCCCTGGAACAGTCTTACTAGTAGTCACAGAAGATCGCCGTTGTGGAATCGGGGCCCAGTGGGACACACTCAACAGTTCCTCAGCCACCACATACCTCTCCACCAGTTCGACTAACTGGTCTGCGGACTTAGGGTCTGCATGGCTCACCCACTTGCGCAGAGATGCAGGTAGTGATCGCAGATACTGGTCCATCATGACTTTTTCCAAGATCTGCGATTCTGTCAGCGCTTCAGGCTGTAGCCATTTTGTGGTTAGATGGACGAGGTCATGCATCTGTGAGCATGGAGGCTTTTCCATTTGGAACTCCCAGCGGTGGACTCATTGGGCCCGAACAAATGAGGTGACTCCCAAGCAAGTAAGGATCTCCCGTTTTAGCTTTGGATAGTCCTTGGCATCAGCCAGGCACAAGTCATAGTAGGCCTTTTGTGGTTCTACAGACAGGAAGGGTGCAACAAGACTTACCCACTGTTCCTTGGGCCAACTCTCCCTTTCTGCGGTTCTCTCAAAGGCGGTAAGATACGCTTCCACATCATCACTCTCGGTCATCTTTTGCAGAAAGTGACTGGCCCGTATGGAGCGAGTGTCATTTGGAAGTCCAGTGGAAGCATCTCCAGACCGGACTACTAGCTGTTGTACCACGTCTTTTAAGGCCTGGTGGGTTTCCTCTATGGTGACTTGCTGAGTCCTCTGGGCGTTCTCCAAGGCCGATAATTGCACATTGGTGGATTCCTGCTGAGCTCTGGTATTTTCCTGCTGAGCTCTGTTAGTTTCCTGCTGGGCTTTAATAGCCTCTTGCAGAGTTTGTTAGATTGGAGCAAGGCCTTAACAATGTCCTCCATGTTGTCTTTAGGTGTAGGTTTGTAGCAAAACATGGCTTCTCTAAGCATCTGTCGATGCCACCTTCATGGACTTCATAGAACACAAATTTTAAATGTAGAATTTTTCCTCTTGCTGCAATTTCCAGTGTGCAGTGCCCACATTCTCCACCAATTGTGATATGATCGGGGTAGGGTTCCCTCTCCTGGAGTAGATGGATGCCTCCTTACACACAGCAGCCAGGAAACAGCAGTAGTCATGGGTTTTCATGCAAGCTGGTCGGTACCAGTTTTTATTGTGTGACACCAATACTCACACAAACAAAACATAAAAATAAACCCAGGTAACTCCCTCTCCACATGTGGCAAGGCCTACTGTCTTACCACAAGCATAGTACATACCAATGTCACAGTGTCTCAGAACAAAACCTCAACGTCTGTTCTCCCCAGGGTGTGTGCGACACTGCATCAAAACTCTACACAGCTCTTATGAGCCACTTCCAGGTGTAATCATTAATTAGCCTTGTCTCAGGCTGAAAAGCCCAACACCTGAAGCGGCCCTGTGGATGGAGCCCTCCCTTCTCTCATGACACCACACCCCCAGGACCCATTATCCGGCTTTTACCAAAAGCCAACACGCAAATCTGCTTGGTAAAACAGACTTTTCCTGGGGGTTTAAAATACATATGACAGGAATCTGGGACACACATACATGCCATCCCCCACTTCTCCAGTGCCTCTATCACAATATATATATTGCATGACATGTCAGTAGCACATCTCAGAGCAGTCAGGCAGTCCATGTATCAGTAAAAAAGGAAAGGTAAATAAAGCACCATAGAATCATACATATATAGTGTTCATTCCATGTATCCAACCATGCAGCAAAAGCAATCATCAGAAGATTGTATGGCACAGACTCATATAGTTACAGTAGGTGTGGATTTCTAAAGATCTTTTGATATACATCACATCATGGAAGGTAAATGGCGAGTGACATACTGTACACGGTATACCACACATTGAGCACAGTGCTTAGCTGAGTGCAAGTCGGCCGTATGTGCTCCCACATTGCATGAACGGAAACATATCTCTATGCAGATTTCTACACATTTTTGCACCTGTTCCTTATAAATACTGCTACTCATCATTACCAGGAGTGCAGACTTGCACCAGCCTATACTTGGTGATAGGCATGGAAACTGACATATTTACTCTTCCGTTCAAATCTGCATAGTCCCTCTTTGAACTCTGCCTACATGAGAATGCCCCATTAAAGCCCAGTTACACCTCCTCAGTCGCAAGTGGAAAAGTAATTGAAATGCGAACTTGTACATGTTTGGTTCTGGGCCATACACAGTGGAAAGACATGCAATGCATGCACTGCAAATAGGCGTATGTCTAACTCCACATGGAACCCAATGTGTATAGTAGTGCAAATGGCTATGTTACTATAAACTCGAGCTTAATTTCACTGAGATTACTCAATTAACATTAAAACTGTCAGCAGCAATATAATGCAAATGTCATCCACTTGGTTAGTGTATTTTAATGTGCACTGATGTCTGCACAAGTAATTGCATGCTACACTAACCTGATCCTATCTGACTGCAGCTCAGTTGCTGTTTATTATTTAATTAGCCACTATTGCTTTTTTGTTTCTATTTGTTATGTAAAGGTTTGTCATGGGAGGCTCTCAACACTATGCTTAATACCCCTCAGCACTTAGAGAAAGTATATATAATTGCATATGAAGACCATTACTGACACCCACCCAGACTATTTGCTTATATTAGCAATACATACATTATGACATTTAGGCATTTAAGCTTTGTTAGGAGATAAAATGAACGGTGATAAGGTACCAGCCAATCAGCTCCTAACTGTCATTTTTCAAACACAGCCTGTGACATGGCAGTTAGGAGCTTATTGGCTGGTACCTTAGCACCGTTCAATTTATCTCCTAACAAAGCTTAGTTAATAGATCCTATAATGAGTAAGGTGATTAAAAAATATCATATTAATTTCTAATTATCTCAAAAAACAGTAATATGAGAATAAATGTACAGTAAATACCCGTTTTAGCCTGTTCTGGACACATTTCCTGTATACTTTGTACTGAAAGCAGCTGTCTTCTTTAATTCTGCACAAAATTGGTGCCCATATTAAGCAAACAGGAAATCTGGTTCCTACAGAAATATGTTTCCTACACTCCAGACATTAAGATTTTGGGCCAAATGTAATAGGGTGACAGTTTAGAAAATGTGAGAGTAAACTCTGACACTTTTTAAACTCAGCCAATGTACTAGAGTCCGAGAACATGCAAACTCGCATGTTTCTCAGACTCAAAAAACTTGCACGATATAAAGTCTTATCCATATTATTTTCCATTTTGAAAATGCAACTCGATCAATGTAATAGGGTGAGAATTTACTGCTAAACTCTCACATTGTCCAAATTCTCACCCTATTACATTTGGCCCTTTAAGTACAAATAATATTACAAATTATTGTAGCAATGGAAAATAAATGACTTTTCATATCAACATGACATGAAAATTGGAAACAACAATGATGTGTATTTGTTGCACAAGCACACTCAATTCCTAATTACAATATCACTTACTTGAAGAATCAGTTTAATCATATCATATGATTTACTATATTATTCTTTGGTATCAAACTGGAAAATAAAACAATATTCAATTGGCATTCTGATCCAGACATTGCATTAGAAAAAATAGACTTTATTTATACCAACTAAGGTTGATCAGATGTGATAGCATTTGAATTACAATTCACTTTGCTAAAAAGAAATTCATTTCGAAGACCTAAGGAATTTCTATCAAAGCTAAAATCTTCTAAGCATTCTACTGTCCAGCGTGGATTAAAACGAATGCCGTAAAACATCAGACCACATCGTTCCCCAGGGGCCTCAAGCCTAGTTTGCACCTTTATCTGAGAGTACATCACTCAAGGACAACAGATTAACTGCATCCAAACAAACGTATCTGTGACAAATTAGACATGTAATATTCAGTATCTTTTATCTGTCAGCTTTTCTTTTCTAAACCTTTTCTATAAATTTATTTCACAAACCCTCCTTGGTTTCGTTCTAATGAAAGAAAATACATTGTTTTTCACAAATAAGACAAATAAAAACCTGCTATTGCGAAATTAGGAAAAAAAACAGTTACTTATTAAGATTCTGTAAGAATTAGGCAATCTTTTATGCAATTGAATTGAGAATGATTCATCTCTGCTGTGCTGGACTCTGGGCTCGTTCATAGATATGCACTGGGGAAATACTGTTATAGGCTGCACTTTAGTAATCCTGTGTAAGCATGCTTTTGTTGTTCTCCCTGCACTTTTCATGTGTTATGCTTTATCCATCATTACAGTCCACTTATTAGGTATATCCATGCTTTAGCACAGGTAACTTAGGACCTGATTCATTACTGATTGCAAGTGCTATCGTGATACCCTAAACTATGAGTTTATTCACAATGTAATCATACAAGATACAGTAGTATAACAGTAAAGATAGCGATAGCAAATCCTTTCTTATGTTTATTTTACTTTGCAAGAACAACGACACACTTGACAATATTCATATATCAACAATGCATTTCAGTAGACAGGAATACACACATTAACACTCTTTTTTTTAAATTTCTTTTTATTTCAGAACTTTGGAGAATAACAATGTCGCAATTAACATTTTATAAATCAAAATATAAATTACATGTATACATATGTATATTTACCTGCATACATACAAATATAAAATGACCAACAACAATTCTTAAAACAGAAAAAGAGTGAGAAACATAATAGGATCAAAAATCAAAGTTAAAATCAATAGGTGCGGCCGGCACATCCCCCAAGATCTAAGAAACCGTTGTTTGCATATCAATTGGTGCATCTCCCGATAACAATCTGGTTTCATACCAATTTGTGGAGTGTTAACATATATGTAACCGAGTTTTAAGGTCCCCTGATAAAGAATCAATGAACCCCTCCCAGATGTGAAAAAAAAATTCAGTACGCTCTTCCTTGTGTAGTGAGGCCTCTAACCAGTCCATGTGGAATACGTGGAACATTTTTGCGCTGAACAATTGTATGGATGGGGGTTCCCTGTGAGTCCACTGGTGTAATATACTCTTACGGGCTACTGCAGAAATTATAAGCATCAACCTCTTACTTCCTTGACCCATTTTGGTTGTAAGGAGCATATATCCCAGAACTGCCCATTCTCCTGAAAGAGGCAAATCACTAAGGAGGTAGGTCATTGCGAATCATCTAACCTGTTTCCAAACATAATTTATAAGTGGGCAATCCCACATACAATGCATGAATGTGGCATCTGGGCCCTTGCACTTTGGGCAAGCCCCAGAATCAGAGATCCCAATTAAAAATCTACGATGTGGTGATAGATATCCATTATGAAATATATTATAAAACATTTCCCTGTACATTGAAGAAGCACATGAACACTCTTGTTTATTTTATTTTTCAGGAACCTGAAGATCACCAGCATACTCTGGACATCGAACCTGCAATCTATAAGTATTCTCTAGTGGCAATTAACGAATTACTAATTATGCAATTCCCTTAACATCTCTAAATTATACAAACAGCCTCATGTCTCATACAATGCAAGTTCTGCGCTGGAATAGTTAATAGGGTGCACCCTTCGTTGCCCAGGATATGAAGAACAGTTCTTGGGAATTATTTAACTGGCAATATATTCTGTCTGTGCCAAGTCCTGCACAGATGTTCTTAAACAGCTCCAGCTACAGTACTTGTCTCTAATTAATGCAACACTGTAAATTAATGAATGTGTTGTGCAACAGGAATCGGTATGAAATACCGCCGGCCGCATGGCCGGTGGTTCGATTCCTGGCAGCGGCAGCACGACAGGTGGCCAGATCCCGGCAGCGGCAGCCCGACAGTGCTGGAAATCCTGATTGTCCTTAGGTAAGTCTATACTAGCCTAACCCCACTAACCCTACCCTCCTTAGGGGTGAGTAACCCTAACCTCCTCCCCAAGTGCCTAATCCCCCCTGTAAGTGCCTAACCCTAACCCCCCCTTCCCCGCTGCCTAAACCTAAGTCCCCCGGGGGGGTGCCTAACCCTAAGTCCCCCCCTGGGGGTGCCTTACCCTAACCCTCTTTCCCCTTAGCCTAACCCTAACCCTCCCGGGGGTGCCTAACCCTAAGTCCCCCCTGGGAGCCCTAAACCTAACCCTCCCCCCCACGGCTGTCTGCTCGCGGTGCCCGGCATCCCTTTGATCGGGATGCCGGGCGCTTGTCTCCTGAAGTCGGGGAAATGACAGGCATCTATCTATAGATGCCTGTCATTTAACCCATGCCGGGATAAAGCAATCAGGAAGCTGGCTGTCGGGATCACGTCAGCCGGTTTCCCGATTGCATCCCGTGCAACACTATCACTGTAGTAACCAAAGGACTGTAGCTACTTAGGCATAATTAGAGTGAAATGTAGCTATCTGGTTGCAATCTCTCCTGACTAGTTTCCCTGTGCTTGCAATAAGATTTCTGCTATGGTATTACAGTCAGTTCCTTCTCTTCTTAGCAACCTTAGTTCACAGCGGAAGTATTACAAGTGCTAGCACTGAAGTGTCACCCTAACACTGCTGGTAACTGTTGTACCTAATCTCCAATATGCAGTATCAGGGGGTTAATTTTACTATAATGAATGCAGTCTATAAACCCCACGCTGATCTCTGAAGGAACAGCTGTGCATATGTAATGGTGGGCAACTGTAGGCCTCCAGTTAATAGGCGCTAATGTCACCGAGTGTCTATTTGGGAGGTTGCAGCAGCTTTCTTACCCCTCCAGTATCAGCTCTCAACCTCCTACTCCTTTACAAGCTCGGTATCTCTATATTTCCGCAGCTCTGCCTGAGGCACTCCCTTAGGGTTCATCCAACACACCCCTCTCAGGCTGATTGTTCTCAGGAACCTCCCCGGATGACACTGCTTGGTCCCACCGGATGTTCCCCGCCTCAGAGACCTCCGCTGCTCTTCCCAGAGTACAACCGCAGCTCTCAGGTGAGCATCAAGGCAGCACATACCCTTCTCCTGTCAAGCTACCTCACCAACTGCTCACAACAACTGCCGCCCAACTGTCAGTACCAACCCATCTGGTCACAGGGCACTGTTTCTCTCTTGCATATTTTTAATTCCATATAATTCCAGTCTCTCCAGCCACACGCTAGCTCCTGAAGCTGGCTACACTGTCCACTGTCACCAATGAATGCATTCAAATGTCCAGCAACACATATATAAGGGTACACAACATGCGGTACTCCCAGGTTCTGTGGTACCACACTATTATGCATGCAATCGACCAATTGCTTTGTTCTCCACATGCGTTTACATCGCAGTGCACGTGCACAAACCAGCCACTGCGATCGGAACTGCGATCGCAGTGACTACGCAAACCGTTATTGTCAGGAAGTGCCGTTTGTGGGTGGTGATGGTGGGGTGGTCGAGGAAACGCAGGTGTGCCAGTGCATTTCAACGCAGTTGCAGGGGTGTACATAAATTATCCACTGTGTACGCAGCCTGAGAACTCATAGCATGCGATGAAGTTAGCAATTCCTGAGTAAGGTCAGAGCTTGTGCAAGTGTGCGTGAGCCTGCGATGGTAATCGATGTTACCGATGATTTTGCAGTCTTGCTAAAGATTACGGATGTGTGTAAGGTAAAGTGGGCGTCCTTATGTTTTGCTGCGATGGCATACTATTGCAGTGAGACTGCGTGCTTAATCGCTATTGCAGTCAAAGTTGCGATGGGTAGTGAATCAGGCCCTTAATTAGTACCATCTGGATGCAAGCATGGATATACTTAAATCCTGGCCTATAATGGTGGAGTTTGGGTACCTCTGTTATATGACATTAAAACCTTAACTGAAACAGAAGTATATGGACAATGGAAATTGAATTAACATTCTACAATAATGAAACATGAATCAATATTTACTTAAAGATGTTTTGTGTTTACCTGTGGCTTCCTTTGGTGTATGAATGCGCTGAGTGTAGGGGACATAATAATGTCACCTGCCAGTTCTCTGTACTCTTACCAGCCACTTGCATGATTAATCAGGTGAATCTGATGAGTGATTCTTGTATGAAGCCCTTTTTTATTTAAATCATACGGAAATTGGTTAATTATTTGTGCTAGGTATCAATTGCCAAATGCAGGAGATTTCACAGAAATGTCATGCAAAAAAGGAATTAGCATTACAGACAGCAGTCCCCATTATTTTCAATGGGGACGGCAATCTGACCCATATGTACAAATCTCTGAAAAGAGTAGCTTTTTGGAGTTTAATCACAATGGCTACCTCCATCCTCAGATGGTTGTAGACACTTTATGCCTATGGAGTCATTTTCAGAGGACATGGATCTTGCGATCCCTATCCCTCAGCCTCCAGCATCCTGCCGGCGCAGTGTCAGAAGATGAGTAGGAGTCTTCTGAAAATACAAAAGAATATCCAATATACCAGGAAGTAAATCACAGGGACAGCGTCTTATTGAAAGCACTGTCTTTGTAGAAATGTTTGATACATGCTGTACTAGGGATAATCATGTTAAAAAAAAAATTTCCACCACAATATGGATGGAAGAAAAATTTAGGCTGTTCAACGATTTTTAATACATAAGCCTCAAAAGGGCTTAGTTAGTAATTAAAGGGTTGTAAACCTGTTAATTATAATGTATTGCGGCTCATCGCAACAAAAAGAAATTAAGGTTCGCCAGGATATATTAAAAAACATATTAATCACTTTACTTCTTGGTTTGGGGGCCGACCTTGATGCTCCGCATGCACGTCATCATCAGACCACACATGTACGAGCAGCCATTGCTTGGGAGGAATCCTTATGGAACCCTCTCCCAGTATATTTAGCAATCTGTAACCGATAAGATAACACAATCTGAAAAATGAGTGATCTGTATCCCATAGGCTAAAACGAGGTGAAGCTACGGAAGGCATTCCATCCCTATGGGGCTGGTTTTATGATAGAAAAAGGTGGGATTGTAGCATATACTGTATGTTTAATATCTGCTGTGATCCCCTGTACCAACATCTGGATGGTACCTTAATAGGTGTTTTTCATGTTTATCCCTCAAATATTCTTTCATAAATATGCCCTTTAAAGAGAGGAAGAATGCAACTCCTACAGTCTACGTCCTGGTGGGGAATATAACTATAACTGTGGTTTGTAAAGGAAAAAAATAATTACTTACAATAACATTGATCTCTGCACTTAATAAACAATATATGTCCCTTTTTGCATGATTTGTCCATACTAATCTCTGTTAACAGATGTGTGATACTATGGAGTTTAGAGAAGATTATTATTATTTTAAATGAAAACTGAGTACATTGCTGCACCTAACCTGTATACTGTGGATTGCACTGTTTGTAAAGAGAGCAAACAATTACACAATAATTTATGGATTGTGCAATTACTTGAAAATGTATTTAAATTCCATGTTGTCACATGAGTTACCTGTGATTAGCCCCATATTACATATTAATGATTAGCACTTGATTTTAATTGAAGAATGAAATAAAGTAAGAATAAAAGAGTGCCTGGATTCCATGTGTACATCTGTGATCCCTCAGTAGTGACATACTGTACAGGGAGGGAGAGCTCACTTTTCATGCTGCATAGTAAGCTCTTCAGAAACTCTTTTGTGTGAAACAGAGAAACCATGTTTTCCCTCCCCTGCTGTGTGTCACTACATGAAGTAGCTTTAAATGTGCAGTGTACTAAAATGCCCAGGAGATACTTGGCTGCCTGTCACTGCTCTCATACACTTAGTATACTGTAAGACTTTCCTGACTAACTAAGGCTGCAGTTCCTTGCCAGTTATCGTATTGTCTATTTGCTCTGTAATATGCCCTGAATGATGCAGCAGCTTCCTACATCTATTCCTTAGCTTTCATATACTCTACCTCTGTAATACTGCTCACCCATTTCCCCAAATAGACAATAAGCATAGATTATAAATTATTCAAAGAGCAATACTGTAAATATGCAATGGTCAAGCAAAAGCGAGACCTGAAGATTGTATCAGCGGAACCCTATACATCCAAGAAATTGCGCTTTTCAGAGCAAAACTGGATTTGTGCAACATTTTGCCGCAATTCTGCTCATCCCTAAGACCTCTGTCTATCATCATTATGATCCCATTCTACATTTGCCTCTGAAATAGGAATGCACTGCTGTACGTCACCCTGATAACCTTTATATGATAAACTAAAATAAACTAGTATCCATTGTCTGTCTCATCTACAATATTCCTAGCGCTCTGGAGCAGAGCATTCGGATCTAAGGACAATGCAGAGATGTACATGACTTAGTTGCATACCTGCTTGTAACTGAAGAGGAGTCACAGTACATTTTTGAAAATCCTGCTGGAAAGTGGAGTTACAAATAGATAAATAGCAGGAGTAATATGTAATATGAATAACAAGAATAGAAAAAAAATCAAGAATGAAAATAAGAGCTCAAACTTTAATAAAATACAACTGCACATTGCGTGTCCTGCATTCCTAAATCTTTAAATCACTATTCATTCTCATACATACAATTAAAAAAAAACTTTAAAAAATATGTATTGTTTATTCTAAAATTACAGTATTACCCGGGAAATGTAATTATAATCATTAACATGTTTTACATATTGACAATACATTACAGCACTTTTATTGTTAATACATTCTATCAATTATTCAAATGTATTCGTCTGTTCAAATCATTTAAAAATAATTTATAACAAAAATTTTAATAAATGTAGCAGATTCCCTATTTAATATAATAGTACACATGCTTTCCCAATTGAGCCCATGTAATTGCTTTGCTGATTTCTCTTTGTAATTCATTGCAAGGCAGTTCTTTGTTTTGTTGTAAATTTGTAACATTGATGCTTTAAAACGGTCTTCCTGTTTTAAGTTCTCCATGAGCTATTTTATTTTCCTTAGATATTTAACAATAGTATGTTTTTGCTGTGTTTTCTATTTACTAACTTAAGAATGTTAATTACACATAGTCACATTTTATTGTTTTATTTGCAATTTGAAATAAATATGTCCCTTACAATGGAAGAATATATAAAGTATGTTTAAAATGTTCACATAGAGTCACAGTAGATATTTTAAGATTTTTTTTTTTTTATAAAGGAGTCAAATTAAACTCTTTAAGGTCTGTACAATTTGGGGGTACTGCAACTCAACTGAAAACAATTAGCCACCATGAAATGGGACTAGCCCAGTGGCAGCTCCAGAGGTGGGGCTGCAGTGCAGTCCAAAATTCAAATAGGGGAGCCACACCAAATGCCCTTCCAAATGCTGCCAAAGACCCCCGGCCTGGACTCACTGGCAGTTCGTGTGGCTCCCCTATTTGAATTTTGAACTCCACCTCTGGAGCCTCCACTGGACTGATCTATTCCAAACTGTGGGGTTTATGTATCAAGCAGTGAAAAGTGTGGAAAAGTGGACCAGTGGAGAAGTTACCCATAGCAACCAATCAACTCTGAATTAGCATTTATCAAGTACAGCCTATAAAATAATACGTAGGAGCTGATTGGTTTTTATGGGCAACTTCTTCAATGATCCACTTCTCCACGCTTTTCACTGCTTGATATATAAACCCCAGTTTATCTTAATTAGTTAATCTTCATATGCTATAAATGAAGGTATTATCACATCAACCTTGTGGGTCCTTAACTGCTGACTGGCTGGGCCCGTGCTGTGATACAATTGTGTCACCTGTGTAATTTTTTTGACAAGGTTGTGTGAGTTATGCATCTCAGGATGGCCAGTGTGCATGTGTATGTGTTGGCAAGAGGAGGGAGAAAGGAAAAAAAATCTTTATTAGATAAAAATAAAGCATTTTTTTTAATTGATATGTACTGTATATTAAAAAAAAAAATTCAAATTAACTGATTTTTTGTTTTCATTCTTTATTTTTAATATATCTGCTATTGCATGACCGGGCAATGTTTTACTAGCCGACAGTTTCTATGTCTCTAGCAGCCAGTATCACCAGGGAGATGTGAATTGTTCAGCTACACTGGTGAACTTTTAATGATAAATTGCGGGGATAGATGATAAATGATTTTCTATCAGCTATAGAAAATCTCTTCAACCGCCCTCTAATAATAAATAAAGCCCTAGGGATGTCAGAAAAGTTTTCACCTAAATAAATCAGTAGAGCTGGATGAATTGATATGGCTGATTACAAAATTCAGCTGATTGTCGGATTCTCGATTTGCCATTAGTAAAAGTAATGTAAATTGCTCCAACAGAAAAAAAAATCTGTGAATAAATAAAACTTACAGTACTGGAGGATCAGGTAACCCCCACTCATTCCACATATAAGGAGCAGCTGTGACCAACCAGTGCAGTCAAATGATGATGGTAAACACAATGTCACACTATCACAACACATGCTGGCCTTGCCGTCAATGACATAATAATAATGTACAATAATGTAATGTGCCAATAATGTACAGTTGTACATTATATATTTGACCAGTTTTTAAGCTTCATTGAAGCCTATTAGCATATGCATGTTTCATAACCATGGGCACAAGTGTATATGATATATGACTTACAGCTGCTGAACCACATCTTGTGACAGTTACATGTTCACATGCACACGCAATGGCGGTTTATATTGTGAACGCATATTACGCTTGTTGTTTGGGGAGCAATTTCAGCAACTCTGCGTAAGCCCCGTAGTGATTAAAAAATGATACTAAAGCAGAGAAATATGGTAAGTTCATAAAACTTTAAAAATAAATCCTGATAGCATGCAATAAAAATAGTGCAATACAGTGTATGAATTACAGCATTTTACGATATATTTCTTTTATTACTGGATTATTAAAAAGTTGACAACATCCAACATAATTAGCGAAACTATTTCTCTGCAAACTTATATTTTTAAGCCGAAGAAAAGAAATCTTACATTTTCCAGAAGTAAAAATTAAGCAATGTGAAGCAGTATCTGAAAAAAAGACAATGAATTATTATAGACCAAAAGCAATTATATTTTGCAGACAGAAACATACATTCCCTGACTTCCTTGTCAAGATGTTGAAAAAAGATTAAAGAGGTTTTTTGTCATTGAAAATTTGTTTCAGAAAGGAGAAAAAAGAAATTCTGCTGTTCAGCTTGTGATTTTAATAAGATGGCTTGATAGATGCTGCTCATCTAGGAAGGAACGAAAGGAGAAATTGGACACATGCAGCAGGTCCTTCTCCTGTTCTTTGATCCAATGTCATTCTCATCACAAAATAAAACGGTCAAAAATTTCATATCTACAAGATGAAAATACGTCTGAAAACATATAATCACAGCTGTGTTGTAGGCTTTGGATCTCCGATTGGCTGGTTCACAATTGTCCACCAGAGACGTTAAGCGTTGCCAGCATAGATTTCTCAAGTTAAAAATAAACAATTAATTGCGGCAGTTAGAGGATACAATAACACCACACAGGAAAATAATACTTTTCACTTGATGGGAACCAATTCTTTCATTAATATGTAATAGTTAACATTGGAAAGTAAGTTTTTGGGTCTGAAGCTGGGCACACGAGTGCCAATATCAATGGTAGTAAAGGGAAAAGGGTCCAGTACTTTTTCTTTGGTAATTTGTAATTCTTATAACTAGTTCCAGAAACAGCAAGAAATCAATTAAATCATTTCAGAGAAGAATAAAATAGGTATCTGCATACATATCCGGAGTGTGCACTGTACTATGAGTCTTGGCTAGACAGATTGCGTGTACTGTAGGTAACTACTATAGAGAATTTTGGACGACAACATTATAACATAAAGTATACATATATCATAAACTGGTTGGGGCAATATGAAGATTAAATATATAAATATGATATACATACATCTTACCTTTGTACGCTAAAAGTCCAGTTAAACAAAATAAAAAATGAGCGCCATGCAACTCAGTAGCACCGAGTGTCTTTTAGTGCAACTTTTCCCCTTCAAATGCATCTTCTTTGCAAAGCGAGCAAATAGGTAGCACAAGCAGCTTCTGCTGATTAAAATGATATTCTTTGTGTGGCTGCAGGTGTATCTGCATGTGAAATGCTTTGTTACAGTGTAAGCAGCTGTGACACTTTTTACATGCAGATACACAGAATATGGGCATGTCGCATATCATGTTAATCAGCAGGAGCTGCTTGTGCATCCTATAGGGAAAGAGTCACACAATAAGACTCTCATGGCATGGTGTGTCTAGAAGGGTTGCTTTATGTGCAAGGAAGTAAGATGTATAGGGACATATCTATGGGTTCAATAAGTCAGGTAACAAGACCTCTCGCGTGTGTAGTGTTCTCTATTTCATTCTAATTTTCCACCAGGCTAGAACAGGCTTCCTCTCACGGCCATTAGACTGTGCTTCATATAAGTCATACTGTCCCAACATCAGTTGTAAGATGGTGGGGCTTGCAAAAACATGGTCAAACAGGTGCATAGTGATTTCTGCGTCTAAAGGGCACATCGGCAGCTGAAATTCATTGGCAACTTATCAAGGTGAGAACGTTGTGTCACGGAAACAGGTTTGGGTTTGGTGTACTGCCTTTGATAATGTCAGGACAGATGTTCAAGATAAGCAGTGGTCTGGCTGACCACACATGTCGACCACAGATGACAATTTGTGCAACATCGAAGATCTGATACAGGAAGACGGATGCATTAGTTAGTGATATTGCTGAAGAACTGAACATCTCAGTAGTTACTGATGCAGTACCATCAGGAGGGAGTGCAGTTCCAGAAGTGTATTTTTACAGGAGATGAAACATGGGTATATAATGTGACACCGGACAAGAAGCAAGCATCCATGACATGGACACATGCATTGTTTCCACCTTCGAAGAAATTCAAAACAACTCCCTGTTGGGATTCTGGCGTTGGGGATATCCATCCCGCTAAAGAGTACAACTTAAAATTAATGCAAGTTACAGTAGGCAAAGATATGGATTTGTTTCATAGATCCTAAAGATCTATTACATAATTCTATATAAATAAAATGTCTGCAAAGCTGAACATGTCTTTTATAACTCTGTTCTTAGTCAAAATCACATATTAAAAAATTTTGATACTGTATTACAACTGGAAGTATGTGTTATATGGTATGGTCTTTTATTATATTATTATTTTAACATGTATGTTCCTGCACCATTTTTTTTTTAAATAACATATTTGAATGTAACAGTTTTAGTCAATTATTTACCTGTGAAGCTTAATTAACAAATACACAAAATAAGATAGCTATAGACTTTACATTCACTTATGCTTATCTCCATCCCCTTATTAAAAATATATTTCATGATGGTAACATTATTTATTGTTTTTAATTAGCTCCATTGCCATACAAAATACAACGCTCATAAAAGAAGACAATAATCAAGTTTGCTGCCTTATAGCACATTTATATATGACTTTCATATAAAGATATTTTGTGCATATATATAGAAAATAGGTTACACCATGGTAAAGACGTAATAAAATTAAAAAAGGCCAAAGTCACTGTACTATAGATCTTACCCTATTTCTGTTTTCAAATAATGAGTTGAACACAAGACCATTTGCATAGGGTATCTTGCATGTTTTCATTCTGTGCATGCTCTGGAACCCAGTGTACACAATGGTGACGCAGATTCAGAGCCATATGCAAACCAAACGCATCTACAGTTAAGGCTGAAGGGGCATAACTGGGCTGTAATGGGGTATTCTCAAGTAGGTTAAGTTTAGTGAGGGTGTGTCAGTAGAACTGCGAGCTCTGCAGCGTGGTACGCCTGTTTTGATCATTCATGCAAGTTTGCACTGATGACAGGCAAATATACACATTTTTTACTGTGCGCGCAAT
Organism: Taudactylus pleione; assembly: GCA_031769625.1. Lineage (NCBI taxonomy): Eukaryota > Metazoa > Chordata > Amphibia > Anura > Myobatrachidae > Taudactylus > Taudactylus pleione. The sequence continues at coordinate 1,381,789 of JAUIMM010000390.1, forward strand.
GCAGAAGCAATTAGAATGACTTTTGTTCAATTCTGCATCAGCAACAATGTTATAGCTTTGTGGTGTATGTCATGTTCTAAAAAGAGAAATTTCACAACGAATAAAATAAATGATTGCTTTTATGAAATGTGAACCATCCAAAGTGCCCCACAGTACAGAACTGTTTTATATATATATATATATATATTCTACTTTTCTGTTTCAAAAATGTTAAATACAATAAAGCAAACAAACCATACTTATAAAAAAACCTCCAGTAATGTAAAATAACATTCAAATACAGAAAAAAAAAACATATTTGCAAAGCTAATCAAGACTGCAATAGAATTCAGTGAAATGTTTCTGATTACATAACTACTTTATATAGTACATCATGGGGTTCCTTGCAAAATATTAACATTATAACATATCAAACCAATATATAATTTATTTGGCTTCCTTAATTCAATGTAAAAAAAATCCTATATCGACAATGTTTCAATTGTAAGTGCAATAATTTACAATGAAGTGAGAAACAATCTGGTAATTTTTAGCTTTTTTTTCTAAGAAAAAGCTCCCTGTATTGTCCTACTATGTAATTTACTTTATTATTATTTTGAGTGTTTTTGGCACCCATTATATATATCAGGATATAGGACTCAATTTTCTCTCACATGTCGGACTTCAAAATTCTTTACTGAGCCCTTTGGTTAAAAAAAGTCAATGACTTCAACAAGAAAGTTTGATTAGTTTCTTTTTACTTTCGGTAATGAAGTGCCATCCTTTTTACACTTGAAAGGATCCCTGTAATTAATGCAACATTGATCCTTTGAATACAGATGAGCTAACCTAGATAATAGGGTTTGCTATCCAAGGATGGGACTGCATGGCTATAGGTAAGCTTGTAGTGCCATCAAAAGGATGTACATAGAAAAACATTGATCGCTACTTTGCCATTGTATATCTAAGTCATGCTTATGTAGAATTCAAATGCTGCATTTGACACACTTTATTTTACAACATGCCATATGTGCTATTTATAATGTTGAAAAATGGATGACAACGGCAAAAGACAAGCAATCTGCTTAAAAAGTTTTTATTTAAAGCAATTTTCTAATGACTTTCTCAGTTTGTGCATTAATCTGTCATTATTTTGAGAGGTGCTACATGCAAGTGTTATAAAATAGGAGGTCTTAATGCAACACATGTCAGCATTGGGGACAAGTACTGTAACTTAGCATGTCAGGTGCAAGCAAATACAAATACAATGCAAAAAATGCTTAAAATATAAAATGTAAATCTCAAAATCAAATCATTGAGATCAACATTTTAGACAGACAGACAGACAGACAGACAGATAGATAGATAGATAGATAGATAGATAGATAGATAGATAGATAGATAGATAGATAGATAGACTGATTGAACATGAGTGAAATAACAATTATACACTTGTAAAAATACAATTATCATCATGTCAGAATATGATACCTGTATTTTAGCAAAGGATTCTCACAGAAAAAAAATGTTTTAAAGTATAATTTCTTTTTATTTCTGTGATGACATGAATATGTTAATAGGAAATGACCCTGGGCCGTACAAATTACAGGCAATCACAAACCAGTAATGAGCTATTTTACAAAGATCAAATAGACAAATATTCAAAGCAACATATCCAGGGATTACTTAGAAAATTTTGACTTCTAGACTAGAGTCATAGGGAGAGTTATATGTACAGATACAAAATAAATCTGTATTTGTATAAACATTTTTCTTTTCTTCAGAATCATTGTATGTCATACTGAAGCTTATTATATATGCAGATTATTCATTGTAGATAATATTTGACAAATGTATAAAAATAATTTGTACAGACATACTTACCTTGTGTCCAATTTTAAAATAATCTTTATTGGTAGGATATTAATATTTGTTTTGTGTTCCAGGACAGTGCAAGAAATTTGTATGTATAAGTGAGAATCACTAAGCTTTGTTAGTTTTCAGCTGGGAAGATTTTCTGGTTATTTATGTCTCTTTTTTAAGTCTATCATCAATCTGTGACATAAAATATGTCTATTTATACTGACAAAATGTATAATGTGACAGGTGCAATGTTTCTCAAATTGATTGGCAGCTACTTGGCTAATTGACAGATCTATAGAGTGCAGTGATGTGCGGTCAGGTGAGGCAGGTTAGCAGAGCTTTTCCTGTCATGCTTAGGTATACTCCAAAGATTTGACTATAAAAATGATAAGAGAAAATTAAAGAAAGTATTATAAATATCTTCTTTGTATTATTCTAATCATTTTTATAGTTAAAACTCTGGAGTAAAATGTGTATGGCAGGTGAGGCACTGCCTCCCATGTCTATCTTTTCCGCACATCCATGATCAAAACAGCAGCACATCCATGATCAAAACAGCAGCACATTTCCGCACATCCATGATCAATTTCCAGCAGTATATACTGCTATACCTTTGTATAATGCCCACATGAACCCTCAGGTTCATATAGATATTTGCGAATCTGGCTCTGATAGTAGCCATTGCCTCCCCAGCCATTTACCTCACTGCACATCACTAATTACAAACATTTTAGAAGTCACCTCAGCATTCCATGATATACAGAGCCGTAACTAGACTTTTTGGTGCCCTGTGCCAGAAAAAGCATTGGCGTCCCCCTCATTTTCAAAGGGATATAATGCACCCAAAAAAGGGGAATGGCCTCATGGGGAAGGGCCAGGGAAGAGATATGGGAGGCCAGGAGATGCTGGGGATAAAATAAGAGGAAGCTACAAGTGAGAATGATAATAAACAGACATTTGACACGCCCAAACAGCGCCCCTTGACCTGTGGTGCCCTTTGCAATGGCACTGGCCGCACTACCCTAGCTACGGCCCTGATGATATATATAAGAGCATTTTCTCCTTCCCCTAGATCTCCCTACGTTGACTAGGTGTCAAAATAAATTAATGCGTTACATGGTCTCTGCTACGCCCTGCCAGTTAGCGGCAGACTGGAAACAATCTGCCCCCCCATCTATGCAGTCTATTTTATCCAAAGTAAGGTATATTTACCAAATGGAATATATGACTAGTATTATCAATCACTCTTCTACTTCATTCAACAAAAGATGGAACCCTTGGCTAGCCTCTAAAAATGCCCCTTCCCCTTTCGCTTTGTAATAGCCAACCATATATAGTCATTTTTATGTTTCTGTCCTTGGTACTCTCGCCAGAGGTTTTTATTCATCTCTTTCTTTCTTTCTTTCTTTCTTTTTTTCTTTTTTTCTTTCTTTCTTGATAAAATATACAATTTATCACATTATTGTCTGTTTTTTTTTGTATAGACCTGATTTATTTTTTTTGGAAACATCTTTTATTACTGAGTTTTTAATTTGTTTTGGTCTTCGATGTATTCTGTGATCTCAATAAAATTTACATAAAAAAAGCACTGGGCAAGTGGCATTATATTTTTATTTTTTTTCTTTTTCTATTGAGTTATCACAAATAAACTTGTTATACATAAGTACATATTAAGTACTGCTGTTTCAGCAGAACATGGGTAACAAATGGTTCATTACAACTGTAAGAAAACAAACATAAAAGGTTTTACAATACCAGGTATCTAAAACAACAACAAAAAATGTACACACATACAGTATGTGCATAAAAAAGAGAAAAATACATATAATATAATAGCGAATAATTTCAATTACAATTCTGAAATATGGTTGTAAGGTCCTGGAATAGTGAAGCTTGATGATTGCACAATTATCAGCTCAATAAGACAGGAAGATCCTGTGCATCCATTGTAGGTAGATATCAGGTGGTATTTTTGAGGCTGTGATGAACATGTTTTCTAGTTGTGAGCGAGAGGGTGTCAATATATGATACCCATTGAATAAAGAAATGTTCCACCTGTTTCTCCTTATTTAGGAATGTTTCCACCCAATCCATTTTGAACAAGAAATCAAGTTTTTTTTTTAAATAACGGTATTTGGATAGGTGTGCTATCTAACCAACCCTGCAAAATAGTTTTCTTACCCGCAGCACTTAAAAGCTTCTTGCTCTCTGTGCTTATTCATAGATTTCAGTCAAAGACCCCTAAAATCTCCCAAGGGAACATCATTTACAAGTTTAGCCTCAGCATACTGGCAAATGAGATGCCAAAAATATGGAACAATAGAACAGGCCCAAAGGTAATGATATGTATCCAAGTGGTCTATACTATCTGCACAATGCAATGGAAAAATGAAAACGGAGTTTAGATAGCTGCCACAAAAATACTAGTTTCCTCTACTAGTGTTATGAATATTAGATAGAAAATTAATGATGGCGCATATTTATTAATATTCAGAAAATAGAAAAGGAAAAAGAAAAATAACAAAGAAGGAAGGAGAGGTAAGGGGGGAATAGAGATTTCAGGGTAGAAACAGAAGATCCACTATATACTTGCAGTAGTACATAAGGTAATTTATTACAATTTAAAACATATATGTTCTAAGAATCAAAATATTTCTGAATAACACTGCGCAGAGTTTATATAAATGTAAAATACACTGTTACTGGAACCACATAAAAATCATAAGTTATAACATTTTAAAATATTAAATACACTGAGTGCCAGTTTCCAGTGTTTTCCCCGGCTTCTTGGAACGCAGCCTACAGACTTCTGGATTTCACGTCCTCTGGTTTCCGGGTCCTGGGACAACAACAAACAGTTGTACAGGGTTCCTGCCAATGCATTTCTCCCTTTAGGAGCTTCGTCAGTGATACACCCTGCACTAGCTGTCATACCTTATATCACTAATGAAGCTTTCTGATTAGTCCTTCTTTCATTTCTGTTTATATTGACTTTTAATTTCATTAAGAGTATATGCATTTACATTACTTTTTCTTTTTCAATACCAACGATATCTTATTTATACCACATCTTATTTCTTTAAAAGCAAATATAACTCCTTTAAGGGTTCTAGATATATTTTTGTATATTATATGAATAACTGATGTGGTTATTTTATACACATTATTAGATGTTACTGCTTATATTATTTCACATATATAATATATATTCCTTTAATACAGTTAAAGCAGAGATTAGGGTGGGGGGAGGGGGGTGATTTCCTGAGGGAAGGAAAGAAAAACAACAGTTTAAGGGGGAACAAAGAGAAAAGAGTTTTTTGACAGTATTCCTATAGAAATGACAATAGATCAGAGGTTCCCAAACGTGGTCCTCAAGGCTCCCCTACAGTTCATGTTTTAGAGGGAATGGGTATGTAATGCCAGCTGTCGGGATGCCTCCTGTCAGAATACCAACAGTGGCATCCCGATGGTTGGTATCCCTACAGGGGTTGGGTAAGTATACTTACTCTCCCCCCTTCCCCCCTAACCCTCCCTTATTATAGCCTAACCCCAACCCTCCCCACCCCACCCCGTACCCTAACCCTCCCCATTAGTGTTTAAACCTAACCCTCCCCCCTTTGTGCCTAAATCTAACCCTCCCCCCTTAGTGCCTAACACTAACCGGCCCTCTTAGGGGTGCCCTATCCTAACCTCCCCACCAAAACCTAACCCTAACCCGCTACTCTCCCTAAACATAACCTTCCCCCCCATGGCTAATGCTAAGGACTTACCTCATTTGGGCTGGCGTCCTTCCACGTTCCAGTGTCGGGATTAAGATAGGCATCGGTATCTTAAGTCCCTTATTGAGATTCCCCTGTCGGTATTGAGACTGGCAGCATCATGGCTGCCGGTCTCATAACTACATCCCTTTTAGAGATATCTATGGCTGAGCACAGGTGGTTAAATCAATTTGCCTGAGGTACTAAGTAAGTCACCTTTGCTCAACCACGGATATCTATAAAACTTGAACTGTTGGGCAGCCTGAAGGGCTGCGTTTGGGAACCTCTGCCCTAGATCAAAGTCCAAGTTTAGTCCTTTTGGGTCAATGGTATCTAAATAACAGATCCATTTTGCCTCTTTTTTTGCTATTTCAGCAATTTAATCACCTCCTCTCCAATGGCTCTTCACTATTTTTATTCCTAAGAACTTTAATTTTGAGGGGTCACTTTCATGGTGAGATGCAAAATGTATGGGAATATTATGGGTGTCTGCCTTATTTTTTATATTCTGCAATTCTGCATTTCAGTGGTCTATTCTTCCCACATATTGCAGCCCACAGGGCATTCCAATAAATATACAATCCCTTTGTTCACAGGAGATATTTTCTTTAATCTCATACTCCCTTTTTTTGTTGTTTGAACTAAATTCTTCATTTTTTTGGTACTTTCTTGTTTTTTATCCTTGCAGCTCTTGCACTTCAAACAATAAAACCGTTTATCTCCCTTTAATCAAGTCAGTTTTGTATCTTTTTCCCAGGAGTGACAGCACTTTTAACAATTCTTGTCCGAATGTTTCTTGCTTTGTGGTAAATTATTTGCGGTTTATTGGGGAAAATTTTCCCCAGTTTTTCATCTTTTAATAGTATTGGCCAATACTTATGTAAGACCTTTTTTTGTTTGTTCGACTGATTGTTGAATTGGGTAATAAAAAAAATACTTCATATTCCTTTTTTTCCTTTCCTTTCCTTTCCATTTCTTCATTAGGGACTAGAAGCATTTTTCTTTCTAATTCCAATACTTATTTGTAACCCACTTATAAAGTATCTTCGTTATAGCCCTGTCCCAAGAATTTTTCTTATCCAAGTTTTTCCCAGAGGAAGGATTTCTTCATTTACAATTTCTTGTTTGCACCATTCCCGTGTAAGTCAGGTGTGTCACCTGGATACTGTGGAGAGTATGTGGAACACATACTATGACAAACCTTAAATATACAATTACAAGGTTTAGCTTGCACCATTCTGCGTGTAAATCAGGTGTGTCTTTTAATTTAGACTGACAACACATCAGGGTTTCCATACTCTAAGAGAACATACTGACCACTTTATGGTAACACATCACCACGGGGTTCCACCAAATGATATATAAAATAAAAGAGAACCACTCCCTTTCACCACCAAAATGGTTTTCTTATGATGCAATAAGTGTGATTTTAAAGGAAACTACACATTGTATATTGTTTTTTGATTTTTATATGTGCATGGATAGTCTGCGTCCATCGTAAAACAAATAAGGCACCACACAGAGCATCCAAAGCACAGAGAAGAGTATGATACACAACATCTAAAGATAAGTATATAAAATTGGTTTCTGAATACATTACCCGTGAATTATAAAAGACATCGCCATTTTTTCCACACTTCACCATTTTTTTGCTCTATATTTGTCAGACTTTGAGGGATAAGTCTTTTTTAGTGTGGAAAGGCTGAAGCCTCTTTATAGTGCAGCACCGTCTTGTCTCCCCATACCCCCCTTTTTATTATTCCAATATAGGCAGAGTTAAAGTTGGAAAATGGGTCAACCACTTGGACCTGCCTCCAGTTATCTTGGTGGACAGGGCCAGAGTGCCCATCTGGCTCTTCTGAAAAATGCAAGACGGGTCATTGGCCAGATGGGCCAGTACAGCTGTAAACCCCCGGCTGAGCAGATCTGCCTCCCAGCGCTCTGCTTGTCTGGGACACTGAAAGATGGGGGAATGCAGCAAGGCCATGCACCTGTGACTCACAGCTCGCCCCTGCAATGCATGGCCATGCCCCCTATGAGCTAAGTCACACCCCTTTTGCGGGCACATGTGTGCCTACGGCGCGCACATTAGTGGGGCTGCCAGTCCCAGTCCATCCCCGATGGCGGAGGATATGCCAAAAATGAGCTGGTGCAGGTGCGCAGATAGCTCGTCCAATATTAAACCTATATAGATATGCTGGATGTCAGGGCAGAAAAATTTCTAGATATGGTATATCTGTTTTGGCCCATTATAAAAAGAGCCTGGCTACCCATTGAGGACAGGTAATTCTACCATGAATTAGCATTGCCGTAGATTTTTCCATATTTATTCGGAAGCCTAAAATTGAGCCAAATAAGGCAGCCTTATCAAGTAATTGAGGGAGAAATTGTTTGGAATTAGCTATATAAAAAAGAATGTCATCAGGAAATGCTGATAGTTTAATTTCCTGATGCCCTGAAAGGATGTCCAGTTCTGAAGTGTTCTTAGTAATGGATCCAATGCTAAATTGAACAGGAGAGGAGAGAAAGGACAACTCTGATGGTTGCCCCTCACCAGAAAAAAGCTTGGCCCTAGTATTCCATTAAATAAAAAAGATGTAGGTAGTTTGTAATAAAAATAACATATCAGATCTATGGGATGTAGTCAGCATTTTGGCTGACAGTAGGCCGACAGTCTAAATACCAGCACCAGAATCCCAACTGCAGTCAAGATCCTGGCTGCAGAATACCGACTGTTGGCATCCCAAAGGTAATTATTCGGGGTTAGGGGGAGGGTTAGGCACTAAGGTGAGGGTTAGGGATAGACACTTAAAGGTGATTGTTAGGTTTAGGGTGCAGGAAGGGGGGGTTAGGATTGGGCACTAGGGGGGAGGTTAGGGTTAGGCACCAGAAATGGAAGGTTAGGGTTAGTGTAAGGAGAGGGGTAGGGTTAGCATACCAACCAAACCAACTGCTGCCAGCAGTCACGATACGATGCAAGGCCGTCAACGTCATCTACGAAGGCCGATGCCCAAGGGATTTAGTCAGGGCATTTAAAGTCAAACAAGCAATGTTTTACAATGTTATAGAAAAAAAATAAAAGCTAAGTTAGCTGCAGAGAAACAAAAAATTGGCAATATGCCATTTACTACACAAAGTGTCAAGGAAAGGCTAAGACTGGTGGTTCTGCATATTATGATGATGTAAGCTCTTCTCTCTGTAGAAGTGTCAAAAAAATTTAAATCGCTAAGGCGCATGGTTCAACTGTGTGCTCAGAAAAGTCGCAGATCCCCTAGGAGAGCCCAAGTGTATTCGTAGTTGCCATGTGTGAGTCTGACCTTTCTAATACTGTACTTGAAGAGGATCCTCCTTCCACCATTTGTTTTCCCTCTGCAATTGTGGGGATGAGCAGCACAAGTCAACATGCTGACACAGAAATCGAGGATGCTTCTGTGGAATTGCACCAGGAGGATGAGGAGGATATTTCTGTAGTTGGCGATAACAAGAATGATGAGGATCTTGATGATGAGGATGTTGATGCCGAGGATGTTGTTTGTGTTAATCAGGTAACAGTTGTTGCCCATGGTATGAAAAAGCCCTTTGTCATGCTAGGGGAAAAGACAAAAAATCCACTTCTCATGTGTGGAATTATTTCTACCCAAATCTGGACAACAGTAGTCAAGCCATCTGAAACATTTGCCAAGCTAGAGTGAAGAGAGGTAAAGACCTTACCCATTTAGGAACCTCCTCCCTGTTATGTCACTTATAGCGTATTCATCAAATTCCAAAGTGTTTGCAAAATTCAGAAACTTTGGCTAAAAACTTAAAAATCAGTCCAGCGTCACCTATCTGCTCCCTTCTCTCTGTAAGATCCAAGCACCTACAATCTCTGCCACCAACACCTGCATCATCAACATCCTCAATTGTGATCAGAAGTAGTCCTGCTGTATTCAATTTCATAAGCATGGCTGACTCCTCTCCTATCCGTGATTCCTCAGAAGGATCCTTGAGTGCTACACCTGTTGCTACGGCTGCTGTTGGGGGTGGATCTTCATCCCAGAAAGGGACAAAGAAGACTACTACTAGTAGTAATTTAAAAAACAATTGTCTATTAAACAATCCTTTGATAGAGGAAGTAAGTAGAACAGTTGTCACAGAGTTGCACAGCAGATCACTGACACATGACGGCTGTGCTAGTATTAGATGGTGAAATAATAGAAAATGAAGATGATATTGTGGAGGAAGTGCAAAAGAAGGATGAGGGGAAAATTTGTGTCCTATCTGATGCTAATCAGGATGTTGATGTTGAGGATGTTGTTTGCATAAATCAGCCACCAGTGGCAGCAGTTCCTGCTCGTGATAAAAAGAAAGCCAGAAAAGCCACATCTTGGGCGTGGAATTATTTTAATCTGAATTCTGACAACAGTTGTGAAAGCATCTGTTCCATTTGTAAAGCAAAAGATAGCAGAGGAAGGGACGTTAACCATCTAGGCACCTCCCCCCTGTTAAGGCATTTGCAGCGAGTTCATGCAATTTGTTTAACAATATTATAATAATTTGTAAATTAATAACAAGTAATCCAGTATCAGTTACCAGCAGTTTTGACCAGCACATGCAATCTCCACCACCAACACCCTCATCATCAACCCCTCCTTAGTATGCTTACAAATTATTGCCAATTAATTCAGAAGATATTTCCTTTTTAGGCAAACTGATATTACAATTTTATGTTATAACTCATAATAATTTGTGATAAGTTCTTTTGCAGGATGCCAGACGTTTTACAAGAGATATTGATCCAGTGAATAAAAATAAATTTCCCTGATTGATACTTCAGTGAGACATCATGTTGGAAACACCTTTGCTAACATCCTTACATATGATAATTGGGGATATTTGGATAATCAACATGAAATTATTGAACTGGACAAATTTATTGACAATGATATTGGACTTTATATGATAAGACATTCATATATGGACATTTATTAAAATGTTCCAGAATGAACTGTTACTACAACACCGCCATATTTAATTGCTTAATTGTACAGACTGGAGGATATTTTCGAACTTTTTATGCAAATCTTGAAATTCACTGGTGAAATTATTTGACCAATAATACTACAGATGAAGGCATTATTATCAATTACATAAATGAGGCTTATACTATAAAAGAAGAATTTCTATGAATACATTATGATAAAGACTCTAAAGTGATTTATGATGGTCATGATTAGATCCTAGATTTGATTTTCAGGTTTATAAAAGTTTTTTAACATATTTTATGTACAGACAAAGTTTATTCTTGAAATCTTAATCCTGATTTTTTTTGTAGTTGGCCTATGCTGTATTCAGATGGCTACTTTAAAAAAAATGAATGAAAACATACAAGAAATGGAGATGAGATATAGCACATGTAATTAATGTGCTTATCTAAGGTGGAGCTGTCAAAGACTAATTTACATAATTCCATATTTACATATGCTTTATGCTGTATAATGAAGCAGTTCATGAGATTCAATAGGGCATTTGCACGTCCATTTTGTTTCTCTGTCCAAACTCAGATTTAAATGGACATTAGTGTGTGTATTTAAGGCCGCTCCCAAGGAAAACTGTTTATCTAACACAGTGAACAAGAGCTTGCCCATATATGTATACTTGTGTTGAAGAACAACACTCAGACTAAATATGGGGATGCAGCACACCATGAGTATCTCTTAAAAGAATTCAGTTTCGATTTCACTGATGAAGGAAATGGTCCAAAAGAGCAAGCTTTGTCTATCTGATAATGTCAGTGAGTGTACAGGGGGGCTGTATTACATGAATATTGTAATAGGGTATAAGTACTGTGTGACAATGTCAATCGGGTGTTGATTGCTGCATTAACCCTGGGGAATACATTATTTCTCTCAGTTAAGGGCTTGATCTATTTATTTAATTAATTCATAAAATAAATTATTAAGTATACTGGATTGGAGTATATTACTTATTATGGAACAACACCTGGTAAAAGGTAACTTATACAGAGGGCCAAAGGACAATTCCATCTTTTCTTTACATTTTGCACAATTTGGGGCATTGCAGACTGACATTATTATAGTTTATTAAACTGCCATCCTGTCTGCCACTGCTGTGTGGCAATGTTTCATAGATGTCCTATATTTTCTAAAACTGCTGTGCGTTTGTGCTGCTGCTCTGTTGCTTACTTTAGCCAGCCAGCTCACTGCAGCCTTTATCCTATATTGGTGAAAAATAGTGAAATCAATATTGTGAGCTGTGAGGTGGTTAAAAATGCCTGGAAATGCCTGAAATTTATTGTTATTAAGGTTGATAATACTGTAGGAACAAAAACAGGCCCAAATTATGTGGTTTTAGCTTTTAATATCATTTTTGGGAAAAAAATACAGATCCAAAACCAAAACACGCAAGGGTTGTTTTGTAAAACCAAATCCAGATCCAAAACTTTGAAAGAGATACAGATCCAAAACCAAAACACGGGGGTCGGCGCACATCTCTACTTTTAATTAGAGATGTGCGGGTTCGGTTTTACTCGGATTTACTCGGTTCTTTTCGCCAAAATTTATCGCAAGTTCGGATTTATTTGATTGGCTATCCAAAACACGTGGTAGCCAATAAAATGCCGTTTTTGAGATCTGAACATATCCGAGTAAATCTGAGTAAAACCAAACCTGCACATCTCTCCTTTTAATGCGATATTTGCCTGATAGTAATTTTTGAGAAAAATATCCCGTTATCATGAGAACACACACAGGGTCCGTGAAACATGTGTGTTCATGATTGCAGACATGAAAAAGGGGTTAATTTCAGAGCTTTAGTTTTTTTCTGCCTGAGGCAGGTGAAACACAAACCGCTATCAGTTCCGTCTTTTGGAGCTAATTCTATAGCCCATACTATGGGTCATGCTGTTGGTGGATACAGGTACAGTGCTAATCTTTGGCTTTGGGCATTTGGCATTTGCATGCACTATGCTAGTTACTGGCTCTGGGCATTTGGTGATTGCAGGTTTCTGGTTCTTGGCAGTTGATAATACTGATTGATATCTATAGCTTTATCTATCTATCTATCTATCTATCTATCTATCTATCTATCTATCTATCTATCTAACCAGTCCATAGAGTGTCTTTGTTCTGATGTGTTAGAGTATAAGAATGCTCCTTCTAAACCACACATGACTGACATGACATGACATGAGTGTCAATGAACTTCTTGTATCATTGAGGTTTATTGATATTTTTAATTAATGAACCTCATTGATACAAAAAAGTTCATTAACACAATTAAGCAGTGACCAACTGGGAACTCTCCCTACCCTTGCATGCCCCTTCCCTCCAGCATTTAGCTACTATAGGCATAAAAAAATATATATACCAGGGATATGCAAACATCTTAATACAGACGTAAAATTACATATTTTTAAGCACAATTGACTCATACAAAATTGTGCATATTCCACAATAAAAATCTTAACATTAAATTAGACCCAATAAGTTGCTGCGATGTATCACCTTAATGTACAGTATATGTAACATGTACAATCTGACTCATATGCAACTGAAACATTGAAACATGAGATTGTACTAGGTTATTATTGTGTAAGCTCTAGCTATTGATTCTTTGTCTGAGCTTCTTTTAAAAATAGCATGAACTGCAGGATTCCACAATTCATGCATGATACGGCGATATCCACAGGACATCACTGACAACCAATTTCCATGGACGTACATCGGACTCCACAAGAACTATACATTTTAAATGAAAATATGATCACCAAAAATATGTATGCTCAGGCCTTTTGCATGAACTGTTTATGTATTTTGAATAATAATGGAGCAAATTCCTGCACAGGCTCAAAAATATATAATGTTCGGCATCTCTAATGTTCTTTTGTTGTTTTTCTAATTTTATATCAGGTATAAGGACTTCTAAATATAGCACAAAAAGAATAAAATCCCCAAACATTCATCTGTATTATGGGGAGATATATTAATCACTAGAGAGAGAGATAAAGTACTAACCAAAAAGCTTCCAACTGTCACAGCCTGTGTTTGAAAAATGACGATTAGAAGCAGATTGGTTGGTACTTTATCTCTCTCCAAGGTTTTATACATCTCCTCCTATGTGTTATTTTCAGTTTTGTCTGTATTATCTAACAGTACATACACAACTTTCACCTTCATATAACAATATATAACAAATGTCAAGCACAGTTATCAGAACAACACAAGAATTGTAAAGTAAGCTGCCCTGTGCTAACATCAAACTTGGCTTAAGAGCTGCAATAAATCACTGTGGTAGCTCTGACCTACATTGATAATGATACTGGGCTGCAGGACTTCAATGGCCACCAAAAATGGTAAAAGTAACTTATAAGCATGTCAAAGATAAATCATGGCTGGGTAAAGGAGAATAAAATACTGAATCTGTGCCTGAATATCAATAGTACATTAATTAGACACATGCAGCTCAGGTGAATATCAGAAATCACTTTATAGTTTTAGTTGACAAATCTATTCCAATTCAATGATTTTACATTCATCACATCAACAACTTCTGCTGTGCCAAGATAACAGCTGGATACAATCTGGCTTCTGTTACAGAGGGCACATGCGGAATGACACATCCAGAAGAAAGTCAATAAAACGAAGCGTTTAACTTGAAAAAGTGTCTTTATAGCTAAAGTGTAAAATCTCTCTCTGGGAAACATACAACTTGGGATATATATTTTTCCTTTACATTTGTTCACAGATAATAGGAAAGACTTTCTATGAGTCAGTGGCCTGACTAACAGAGTCGAGGAGCAATTATTTGCAGCTGGTAAATAAGTCCTGCAAAGTCCTAATTCATTATGAGTTTACATTATTTGTGTTCATAACATGTCATATAATGCCGTTCCCATGATTTTGGGTCACAAACAGTTATAGAATTTAAGTTTACCTCAAATAAACTTAGAGGAATCATATTTATAAGTAACAGACTTTTTTCAGAAAGTCAACAGTTTACTCTCAACCACCACGGAAGAAATCAATGACTCAAGTTTGGTTACAGAGACCACTTTGCAGCATAAAGACAAATATTACGGTGAAATAAGCTGCACACAAAACTGTATATTTCAGGCAATCTGGCCAGGGGCGTATCTATAATGGGTGCAGGGTGTGCGGTAAACACGGGCCGCACGGCTCCGCACACCCTGCACCCATATTATCTAAAACTCACCTCTCCAAGGTCCCGCGTCGGGTGTCTCAGCGTTGCACAAAACTCCAGAAAATGGCGACATTTCCTAGGTGATCCCCACGTCAGTAAGCTGCCGGCCACCGGGGAGAGAGGAGGGGGCCCCGGACGGGGAATGCACACGGGCCCCCTCCTTTCTTAAAACGCTCCTGAATCTGGCCGTTTGTTAGGTGTAATGTGCTTTGGAAAGTTGCAAGTTTAAATACAACACAAAACAATATAGTTATCATGTGCATTTATAAGGAGAGATGTACTAAGCCTTGGTGAGAGATACAGTGGAGAGAGATAAAGTACCAACCAATCAGCTCCTAATTGTCATTTTACAGACTGTGTTTGAAAAATTATAGGGGCTGATTGGTATTTGAAGCTACCCATGTAGTCAAGTTACATAACACAAGCTTTAGTTCCAGGTTCCTGTGGTAAAAATGGGGTAAATGTTCTTTTACATACTCCTAAAGAACCTTTGTTACAAGAGAAGCTGTATCAGATCATCATTCACTTTGGGACTTCAAAGAACTATGTGATTGATATCATGAGATGAAAAACCACCTTAGAACGTCACACAGCAATGTAGGCCCTGGGCAAATCAATGCTCTTATGTAGGAACTACCAGCGATGCTCACTCCCGCTGGTCGTTTCCGACATTGTCCATCGCCTGAACACGCAGCACAATCTGATGATTACAACAGATTGGCATGTTCAGGAATGATGGACAGTGTCTGCACTGAATGACTGATCGTTCAGTGCAGACACTACATGGGATCAGGAACGACGGTACAATTATGATGTCGTAATCGTACTGTCTTTCCTGATCGCCTAGTGTGTACGCACCTTAGCACACTGCACACCACCTGAGAACAGAGAAAACACACTGCACACCACCAGGGAACAACACACACTGCACATCACCTGAGAACAGAGAGAACCACACACACACTGTACACCACCTGAGAACAGAGAAAGACACAGACACTGTACACCACCTGAGAACAGAGAGAGCCATACACACTACACATGACCTTAGAGCAGGGCCGTAGCTAGGGTAGTGTGACCGGAGCCATCGCACAGGGCACCACAGGTCAGGGGGCGCTGTTTGGGCCTGTCAAATTTCTGTTTATTATTATTCTTGCTTGTAGCTTCCTCTTATTTCATCCCCAGCATCTCCTGGCCTCTCCTATCTCTTCCCTGGCCCTTACCCATAAAGCCATGGCCCTTTTTTGGGTGCATTATGTCCATTGTCATTGAAAAATGAGGGGGGCGCCAATGTTCTTTCTGGCACAGGGCACCAAAAAGTCTAGTTACGGCTCTGCCTTAGAGCAGAGAACTACAAACACTGGACATCACCTGAAAACAGAACCACAAACACTGCACACCACCTGAGAACAGAGAGAGACACGTACACTGCACACCACCTGAGAACAGAGGGGTGATTCAATTCAACGCGAATTGAATAGCGCTGGGAGTAAGCTCCCAAAGCTATTCAATTCAGTGCGCTGTTTGGGCGGGCTAAGGATTTTTTCTCACACCCCCCTGGGGATGCGAGGAGAAATCTGACCTGTGGTAAAAATGGGGTAAATGTTCTTTTACATACTCCTAAAGAACCTTTGTTACAAGAGAAGCTGTATCAGATCATCATTCACTTTGGGACTTCATAGAACTATGTGATTGATATCATGAGATGAAAAACCACCTTAGAACGTCACACAGCAATGTAGGCCCTGGGCAAATCAATGTTCTAAGGCCCCTACCCACCCATTCTCGGGAAAACAAAAATGTAAATAAAAATAAAATTAAACCTTTTGGTTTATTGGTACTTGCAACAAAATCAAAGTTTAAACATAAAAAAACATGATGTAAAACAAGGATTAATCAACATAAAAATTTCATAGAAGTAACTTATTGTGAGATTTCGAGGCATCTATAGTATGTACTAAGCCTTGAAGAGAGATAAAGTGAATGGAAATAAAGTACCAATCAATCAGCTCCTGTCATTTTTCAAACACGACCTGTAAAGTGACAGTTACAAGCTAATTTGTTGGTATTTTATCTCCATCCACTTTTTTTCTCTCCATGACTTAGAAATAGACCCCTGAGTGAGAGCTGAGATGTTTGAGGGCAGACAGTTCCAGGTTATTGTTTTACCCCTTTTACACTGCCACTTCAAAACCGGTTATTGTCGTGTCAACCAGGGTTGCGGCTCAATGTTAAAGGGGCCAAAGTCCTAATCCCAGGTCAAGTCTATCGGCATTCCAACCCGGGGAGTGAGCAGGGTTCAACATGGGAACGACCTGTGTAATCCTGCAGTGTAAACAGGTCATCCGGGTATCTGACCCTTTTACAACATGGGGAAATCTGGATTTCCCGGCGCTTGGAGATGATGTCATCTCCAAGCAATGGCAGAACAGTTCCACATTATGAACAGCATCAACATGGGAATAACCCGAGTCGGTGCCACAGTATGAAAGAGGTCTGACCCAGTTTGGAACCATGTTCCAAATGCCAGGTCGGACCCAGGACTCCTGCACTGTCTCTGTATACATGCTGGGCACTGGGACCCAGAGTCTGCATGGAGGTCCATCCTATAACATGATATGCTCCTGTACATGTGACTGCAGCCATCTTTACTATGTTAGTACTGTGGGGGAGATGTACGAAGCCTTGGAGAGTGATAAAGTGCAGAGTTATAAAGTACCAGCCAATCAGCTCCTAACTGTCACTTTACAGGCTGTATTTGAAAAATTAGTGATTGGTTGGTAGTCTGCACATCACCTGAGAACAAAAAGAGCCACACACACTGCACATCACCTGAGAACAGAGAGAGCCACACACACTGCACACCACTTGAGAACAGAGCCACACATACTGCACATCACCTGAGAACAGAGAGAGCCACACAGACATTGCACATCACCTGAGAACAGAGAGAGAGCCACACACATACTGCACATCACCTGAGAACAGAGAGAGCCACACACAATGCACACCACTTGAGAACAGAGCCACATACACTGCACATCACCTGAGAAAAGAGAGAGATACACATGCAGCACACCACTTGAGAACAGAGCCACACACTGCACATCACCTGAGAACAGAAAGAGCCACACACACTGCACACCACTGGAGAACAGAGCCACACATACTGCACATCACCTGAGAACAGATAGAGCCACACAGACACTGCACATCACCTGAGAACATAGAGAGCCACACACATACTGCACATCACCTGAGAACAGAGAGAGCCACACACAATGCACATCACTTGAGAACAGAGCCACACATACTGCACCTCACCTGAGAACAGAGCCACACACACTGCACATCACCTGAGAAAAGAGAGAGCCACACATACTGCACACCACTGGAGAACAGAGCCACACATACTGCACATCACCTGACAACAGAGAGAGCCACACAGACACTGCACATCACCTGAGAACATAGAGAGCCACACACATACTGCACATCACCTGAGAACAGAGAGAGCCACACACAATGCACACCACTTGAGAGCAGAGCCAAATACACTGCACATCACCTGAGAACATAGAGCCACACACATACTGCACATCACCTGAGAACAGAGAGAGCCACACACAATGCACACCACTTGAGAACAGAGCCACACACACTGCACATCACCTGAGAACAGAGAGAGCCACACACACTGCACACCACTTGAGAACAGAGCCACACATACTGCACATCATCTGAGAACAGAGAGAGCCACACAGATATTGCACATCACCTGAGAACAGAGAGAGAGCCACACACATACTGCACATCACCTGAGAACAGAGAGAGCCACACACAAGGCACACCACTTGAGAACAGAGCCACATACACTGCACATCACCTGAGAAAAGAGAGAGACACACATGCTGCACACCACTTGAGAACAGAGCCACACACTGCACATCACCTGAGAACAGAGAAAGCCACACACACTGCACACCACTGGAGAACAGAGCCACACATACTGCACATCACCTGAGAACAGAGAGAGCCACACAGACACTGCACATCACCTGAGAACATAGAGAGCCACACACATACTGCACATCACCTGAGAACAGAGAGAGCCACACACAATGCACACCACTTGAGAACAGAGCCACACATACTGCACACCACTGGAGAACAGAGCCACACATACTGCACATCACCTAAGAACAGAGAGAGCCACACAGACACTGCACATCACCTGAGAACATAGAGAGCCACACACAATGCACACCACTTGAGAACAGAGCCACACACACTGCACATCACCTGAGAAAAGAGAGAGCTACACATGCTGCACACCACTTGAGAACAGAGCCACACACAATGCACACCACTTGAGAACAGAGCCACACACACTGCACATCACCTGAGAAAAGAGAGAGCTACACATGCTGCACACCACTTGAGAACAGAGCCACACACACTGCACATCACCTGAGAACAAAGCGAGCCACACAGACACTGCATACCACCTGAGAACAGAGAGAGTAATGGTGGGTACACACTGGGCAATATTACTGAGCGACTGCACGATTACGACATTGTAATCGTGCAGTCGCTCAGTAATCGTGCACAAATCGTGCACTCTTATGTAGGAACTACCAGCGATGCTCACTCCCGCTGGTCGTTTCCGACATTGTCCATCGCCTGAACACGCAGCACAATCTGATGATTACAACAGATTGGCATGTTCAGGAATGATGGACAGTGTCTGCACTGAATGACTGATCGTTCAGTGCAGACACTACATGGGATCAGGAACGACAGTACGATTATGATGTCGTAATCGTACTGTCTTTCCTGATCGCCTAGTGTGTACGCACCTTAGCACACTGCACACCACCTGAGAACAGAGAAAACACACTGCACACCACCAGGGAACAACACACACTGCACATCACCTGAGAACAGAGAGAACCACACACACACTGTACACCACCTGAGAACAGAGAAAGACACAGACACTGTACACCACCTGAGAACAGAGAGAGCCATACACACTACACATGACCTTAGAGCAGGGCCGTAGCTAGGGTAGTGTGACCGGAGCCATCGCACAGGGCACCACAGGTCAGGGGGCGCTGTTTGGGCCTGTCAAATTTCTGTTTATTATTATTCTTGCTTGTAGCTTCCTCTTATTTCATCCCCAGCATCTCCTGGCCTCTCCTATCTCTTCCCTGGCCCTTACCCATAAAGCCATGGCCCTTTTTTGGGTGCATTATGTCCATTGTCATTGAAAAATGAGTGGGGCGCCAATGTTCTTTCTGGCACAGGGCACCAAAAAGTCTAGTTACGGCTCTGCCTTAGAGCAGAGAACTACAAACACTGGACATCACCTGAAAACAGAACCACAAACACTGCACACCACCTGAGAACAGAGAGAGACACGTACACTGCACACCACCTGAGAACAGAGGGGTGATTCAATTCAACGCGAATTGAATAGCGCTGGGAGTAAGCTCCCAAAGCTATTCAATTCAGTGCGCTGTTTGGGCGGGCTAAGGATTTTTTCTCACACCCCCCTGGGGATGCGAGGAGAAATCTGACCTGTGGTAAAAATGGGGTAAATGTTCTTTTACATACTCCTAAAGAACCTTTGTTACAAGAGAAGCTGTATCAGATCATCATTCACTTTGGGACTTCATAGAACTATGTGATTGATATCATGAGATGAAAAACCACCTTAGAACGTCACACAGCAATGTAGGCCCTGGGCAAATCAATGTTCTAAGGCCCCTACCCACCCATTCTCGGGAAAACAAAAATGTAAATAAAAATAAAATTAAACCTTTTGGTTTATTGGTACTTGCAACAAAATCAAAGTTTAAACATAAAAAAACATGATGTAAAACAAGGATTAATCAACATAAAAATTTCATAGAAGTAACTTATTGTGAGATTTCGAGGCATCTATAGTATGTACTAAGCCTTGAAGAGAGATAAAGTGAATGGAAATAAAGTACCAATCAATCAGCTCCTGTCATTTTTCAAACACGACCTGTAAAGTGACAGTTACAAGCTAATTTGTTGGTATTTTATCTCCATCCACTTTTTTTCTCTCCATGACTTAGAAATAGACCCCTGAGTGAGAGCTGAGATGTTTGAGGGCAGACAGTTCCAGGTTATTGTTTTACCCCTTTTACACTGCCACTTCAAAACCGGTTATTGTCGTGTCAACCAGGGTTGCGGCTCAATGTTAAAGGGGCCAAAGTCCAAATCCCAGGTCAAGTCTATCGGCATTCCAACCCGGGGAGAGAGCAGGGTTCAACATGGGAACGACCTGTGTAATCCTGCAGTGTAAACAGGTCATCCGGGTATCTGACCCTTTTACAACATGGGGAAATCTGGATTTCCCGGCGCTTGGAGATGATGTCATCTCCAAGCAATGGCAGGACAGTTCCACATTATGAACAGCACCAACATGGGAATAACCCGAGTCGGTGCCACAGTATGAAAGAGGTCTGACCCAGTTTGGAACCATGTTCCAAATGCCAGGTCGGACCCAGGACTCCTGCACTGTCTCTGTATACATGCTGGGCACTGGGACCCAGAGTCTGCATGGAGGTCCATCCTATAACATGATATGCTCCTGTACATGTGACTGCAGCCATCTTTACTATGTTAGTACTGTGGGGGAGATGTACGAAGCCTTGGAGAGTGATAAAGTGCAGAGTTATAAAGTACCAGCCAATCAGCTCCTAACTGTCACTTTACAGGCTGTATTTGAGATTCAATGCGAATTGAATAGCGCTGGGAGTAAGCTCCCAAAGCTATTCAATTCAGTGCGCTGTTTGGGCGGGCTAAGGATTTTTTCTCACACCCCCCTGGGGATGCGAGGAGAAATCTGACCAAAGTGTCGGGCGCGCAGCTGGTTTTCTGCTTAGCGTGGCACTAACAGCTGCGTGCCCGGCACTTTGGTCAGAGACTTCCGGTTAATGCATCTTAACACCCTTCTTAAGGCGTGATAACGGCATTCTCCGACCACACAGTGCACTGAATTGAATAGTTACGGGAGCTCGCTTCTGACGCTATTCAGTTCGTGTACAATTGAATCGCCCCCAGAGAGAGCCACACACACTACACATCACCTTAGAGCAGAGAACTGCAAACACAGCACATCACCTGAAAACAGAACCACAAACACTGCACACCACCTGAGAAGAATAGAGAGAGACACAGACACTGCACATTACATGAAAACAGAGAGAGAGACACACACTGCACACCACCTGAGAACAGAGAGAGAGAGACACACACTGCACACCACCGGAGAACAGAGAGAGAGAGACACACACTGCACACCACCTGAGATAGAGAGAGACACAGACACTGCACATTACATGAAAACAGAGAGAGACACACTGCACACCACATGAATACAGAACCACAAACACTGCACACCACCTGAGAAGAATAGAGAGAGACACAGACACTGCACATTACATGAAAACAGAGAGAGAGACACACACTGCACACCACCTGAGAACAGAGAGAGAGAGACACACACTGCACACCACCGGAGAACAGAGAGAGAGAGACACACACTGCACACCACCTGAGATAGAGAGAGACACAGACACTGCACATTACATGAAAACAGAGAGAGACACACTGCACACCACATGAATACAGAACCACAAACACTGCACACCACCTGAGAAGAATAGAGAGAGACACAGACACTGCACATTACATGAAAACAGAGTGAGAGACACACACTGCACACCACCTGAGAACAGAGAAAACACACTGCACACCACCAGGGAACAACACACACTGCACATCACCTGAGAACAGAGAGAACCACACACACACTGTACACCACCTGAGAACAGAGAAAGACACAGACACTGTACACCACCTGAGAACAGAGAGAGCCATACACACTACACATCACCTTAGAGCAGGGCCGTAGCTAGGGTAGTGTGACCGGAGCAATCGCACAGGGCACCACAGGTCAGGGGGCGCTGTTTGGGCCTGTCAAATTTCTGTTTATTATTATTCTTGCTTGTAGCTTCCTCTTATTCATCCCCAGCATCTCCTGGCCTCTCCTATCTCTTCCCTGGCCCTTACCCATAAAGCCATGGCCCTTTTTTGGGTGCATTATGTCCATTGTCATTGAAAAATGAGGGGGGCGCCAATGTTCTTTCTGGCACAGGGCACCAAAAAGTCTAGTTACGGCTCTGCCTTAGAGCAGAGAACTACAAACACTGGACATCACCTGAAAACAGAACCACAAACACTGCACACCACCTGAGAACAGAGAGAGACACGTACACTGCACACCACCTGAGAACAGAGGGGTGATTCAATTCAACGCGAATTGAATAGCGCTGGGAGTAAGCTCCCAAAGCTATTCAATTCAGTGCGCTGTTTGGGCGGGCTAAGGATTTTTTCTCACACCCCCCTGGGGATGCGAGGAGAAATCTGACCTGTGGTAAAAATGGGGTAAATGTTCTTTTACATACTCCTAAAGAACCTTTGTTACAAGAGAAGCTGTATCAGATCATCATTCACTTTGGGACTTCATAGAACTATGTGATTGATATCATGAGATGAAAAACCACCTTAGAACGTCACACAGCAATGTAGGCCCTGGGCAAATCAATGTTCTAAGGCCCCTACCCACCCATTCTCGGGAAAACAAAAATGTAAATAAAAATAATATTAAACCTTTTGGTTTATTGGTACTTGCAACAAAATCAAAGTTTAAACATAAAAAAACATGATGTAAAACAAGGATTAATCAACATAAAAATTTCATAGAAGTAACTTATTGTGAGATTTCGAGGCATCTATAGTATGTACTAAGCCTTGAAGAGAGATAAAGTGAATGGAAATAAAGTACCAATCAATCAGCTCCTGTCATTTTTCAAACACGACCTGTAAAGTGACAGTTACAAGCTAATTTGTTGGTATTTTATCTCCATCCACTTTTTTTCTCTCCATGACTTAGAAATAGACCCCTGAGTGAGAGCTGAGATGTTTGAGGGCAGACAGTTCCAGGTTATTGTTTTACCCCTTTTACACTGCCACTTCAAAACCGGTTATTGTCGTGTCAACCAGGGTTGCGGCTCAATGTTAAAGGGGCCAAAGTCCAAATCCCAGGTCAAGTCTATCGGCATTCCAACCCGGGGAGTGAGCAGGGTTCAACATGGGAACGACCTGTGTAATCCTGCAGTGTAAACAGGTCATCCGGGTATCTGACCCTTTTACAACATGGGGAAATCTGGATTTCCCGGCGCTTGGAGATGATGTCATCTCCAAGCAATGGCAGGACAGTTCCACATTATGAACAGCACCAACATGGGAATAACCCGAGTCGGTGCCACAGTATGAAAGAGGTCTGACCCAGTTTGGAACCATGTTCCAAATGCCAGGTCGGACCCAGGACTCCTGCACTGTCTCTGTATACATGCTGGGCACTGGGACCCAGAGTCTGCATGGAGGTCCATCCTATAACATGATATGCTCCTGTACATGTGACTGCAGCCATCTTTACTATGTTAGTACTGTGGGGGAGATGTACGAAGCCTTGGAGAGTGATAAAGTGCAGAGTTATAAAGTACCAGCCAATCAGCTCCTAACTGTCACTTTACAGGCTGTATTTGAGATTCAACGCGAATTGAATAGCGCTGGGAGTAAGCTCCCAAAGCTATTCAATTCAGTGCGCTGTTTGGGCGGGCTAAGGATTTTTTCTCACACCCCCCTGGGGATGCGAGGAGAAATCTGACCAAAGTGACGGGCGCGCAGCTGGTTTTCTGCTTAGCGTGGCACTAACAGCTGCGTGCCCGGCACTTTGGTCAGAGACTTCCGGTTAATGCATCTTAACACCCTTCTTAAGGCGTGATAACCGCATTCTCCGACCACACAGTGCACTGAATTGAATAGTTACGGGAGCTCGCTTCTGACGCTATTCAGTTCGTGTACAATTGAATCGCCCCCAGAGAGAGCCACACACACTACACATCACCTTAGAGCAGAGAACTGCAAACACAGCACATCACCTGAAAACAGAACCACAAACACTGCACACCACCTGAGAAGAATAGAGAGAGACACAGACACTGCACATTACATGAAAACAGAGAGAGAGACACACACTGCACACCACCGGAGAACAGAGAGAGAGAGACACACACTGCACACCACCTGAGATAGAGAGAGACACAGACACTGCACATTACATGAAAACAGAGAGAGACACACTGCACACCACATGAATACAGAACCACAAACACTGCACACCACCTGAGAAGAATAGAGAGAGACACAGACACTGCACATTACATGAAAACAGAGAGAGAGACACACACTGCACACCACCTGAGAACAGAGAGAGAGAGACACACACTGCACACCACCGGAGAACAGAGAGAGAGAGACACACACTGCACACCACCTGAGATAGAGAGAGACACAGACACTGCACATTACATGAAAACAGAGAGAGACACACTGCACACCACATGAATACAGAACCACAAACACTGCACACCACCTGAGAAGAATAGAGAGAGACACAGACACTGCACATTACATGAAAACAGAGAGAGAGACACACACTGCACACCACCTGAGAACAGAGAGAGAGAGACACACACACTGTACACCACCTGAGAATAGAGAGAGACACAGACACTGGACATTACATGAAAACAGAGAGAGAGAGAGACACACACACTGTACACCACCTGAGAATAGAGAGAGACACAGACACTGGACATTACATGAAAACAGAGAGAGAGAGAGACACTGCACACCACTTGAGAACAGAAAACTAAAAACACTGCACATCATTTGAGCACAGTTAGAGACACAGACACTGCACACCACCCGACAACAGGGAACCACACACTCTGCACACATTCTAAACATTGGTGCCCTTAAAACCACCTAGAAATGCCTAATGGTAGCTCCTGGCCCTGGTGCTATAACTATTGTCAAATGCACATAAAAATATGCCTAACAAACTCTGACATGCTACGATATAATACAAATTAGTAGAGATGTGCAGTTCAGTTTCCACACACACAAGCTTAGGGGTTACGAGTCGAACCAAGCTGGGACTCGGGTTTTCCCGCCATATTCGGATCTCAAAATGAGGCTAAACGTCATCTTCCCAGCGTAAAATTTTGCATGTTTCATATGGCATATTAAAGTCCCTCCTTCATGATTGGATGCCATTTCACAGTGGAGACTGGAGGGAGAGAGTGTGGTTAGTAAAAGGCCACTTTGTATGCTAAACAAAAAAAAACTGGGTACTGTGGGCTGGCTGCAGGACTCTGTGAGGCATGAAGAAAAATGCCATAAGAGTGGACTACAGCACAGTGTTGTTGTTTGTTTTTTATATCATAAAGTTTACTGGGCAGGGCCATCATCATGGGGGGACTGCTAGGACTGGAGTCCCAGGCCCGGGCAGAGAGGGGGCCATCCCTGGCTCTTACATTAGTGGCTGCACTGGATCCCTGGCTCAGGCCACACTGAGCTCATTTTCCAGCTTAGATGCAGCCCACCCGGGTGAAGGAGAGATCATTGCACCCTAGACAGCACCCACTCCAGCGCCCCATGGCAGGATCATCCTGAGGAGCTAGCTGTGGTTGGCGAAAACTGAAATATGTGTGTGTGTGTGTGTGTGTGTTGTCGTTGAGACACAGAGGGAAATGTGGGTGGTCACTAGGAGACTAAAGGGAATGTGGGGGACACACTGAGAGATAGGGAAATGTGTGCGGGGATGTCACTGAGACAGATTGGAATGTGGGGGGGTCACTAAGAGATTGAACAGAATGTGTTGGGGGGCAATGAGAGACAGAGAGAAATGTGGCATAATCAGTCCTAGGCCCCACAATTTCTGATGGCAGCCCTGCTACTGGGGCACTTTTTGTCTAAATAAAACATAGGTTAGGAGCACTGTGTTAAAGGGGCACTGCAGAGGCACTGTGTGCTGCTGCAGCACTTGGAGGTACAAAATGTCATAGGAGTGGACTGCAGTACTGTGTTACTTAAAAAGCCTACTGGGGCACTGTTTTATGAAACAAAAAAAACTATTATGGCGTCATCATTACTATTTTGTTCAGGCATCGTGAATTTTTTTTTAATATAAAACTTGTGTGTAAAAAATATAACATCCTTATTAGGGTGCCACCTGGCTTTTACTAGGGGCACTGTGAGGCAGTTAGTTGTGTGATCAGGCACAGTTAAAAAAAGTTAATATAAAACTTTTGTGTTAAAAAAATATAATGTCATTATTAGGGTGCAACCCGGCTTATACAAGGGGCGCAGTGAAGCAGTTTGTTGTGTGTTCAGGGTCTTCAGGCACTGTTAAAAATGTAATAATATAAAAGGTGTGTGTTAAAATTTATAACATCATTAGAGTGCTATCCTTAGACTAGGGGCACTGTGAATCGATAAGAATCAGTCGATAGAGGAGCAGGAGCAGCAAAGCAGTACTAGTGATGCGGCTGCTGCCAGCAGTCATGGTAGTACTTCAACATCTATAAAAAATATAAAAATAAGGGCACCTGAAATCTGAATAATATTTCACAATGTTAAAGTAAACATCACCTCTAATAAAAAAGGAAAAAATACTGACAAAAAAATCTAATATTGCCAACATTCCATACACCACACAAAGTGGCAAGGAAAGGCTCAGACCATGGCCTTCCTTTGCAAGTGGTGGTCCTGCTACTGATGTTTAATGCACTAGAATGCCTATTGTGGAAGCTGGGGCTAAATATAGTCAGGCATCTTCTGAAACCTCACATGCAACACCTTCTTGCTCTGAGTCTACATGTGTCACCTTTAATACAGACAAATCAGTTCACCAAAACAAAACTAAGGCTGTAGAACAAACTGTGAATTCACAAACTTCAGAAATCCCTAAGGAGAGTCTAAGTGTCTCCATGTGCTATGTGAGAGTCTGACATCTCTGACACTGTACTCTTAGAGAAGCATCCTTCCACCATTTCTACACCCTCTGCAAATGTGGGAATGAACAGCACAAGTAAAGATGGTGACATATAAATTGAGGATGCTACTGTAGAAGTGCAATAGGGTGGGGGGACACTGACGCTGATGAGGATGTTGTTTGTGCCAAAGTAAGTCAGCCACCAGTGGCAACAGTTCTTGCTTATGGTATAAAGAAGACCATTGTCAAGCCTGGGTAAAAGACATTGTCATGTCTGGGCAAGACCATTAACCATCTAAAAACTTCCTCCCTGTTACATCATTTGTAGCGAGTTAATGCAAAGTTTTTGGAAAAATCTGGTAAAATAATAACAAGCAGTCCGGCATCAGCTAGCTCCCAGCACTCAGCTAGATCCCAGCTCATGCAATATCCATGACCATCATGTTCATCATCATTAGTAATCAGTAGTCCTCCTGCATCCAATTTGTGAAATGTAACTGACTCCTCCCCTATCCAGGATTCACCAGAAGAATCCTTGCGAGCTAGGGCTACTGTTGCATCTTCATACCAGAAGGGGACCAAGAAGACTAGTTTTAAACAACAATTGACTGTCAAACAATCAAAATATAAAAGCAGCCTTCTAGTTGCACATCAGATTGCTGAAGCCATGACAGCTATGCTAGTATTAGATCTGCGTCCAATATCCACCATCAATGCATGTGGTTTTAGACAGTTGAAGTCCTGTGTCCCCACTACCAAATTCCATCTCGATTTCATTTTACAATAGCAATCCCTCGCCTGTATCGGGACATTAAAAAAAACAAGCCTAGAAAATGCCATTGTACCCACTATCCACTTAACCAAAGATATGTGGACAAATGGTAATTGTCAAATGGCAGATTACATGACTCTGACAACCCACTGGGTGGGCGTATCGCCTTCAGCAGCAGCATCTATCACACAACACCAACTCATTCACAGGCAAGCTACTATTTGTGTCGCTGGCTTAACTGTGGAATACTGGTGTCAACCTATTAGAAAACTCAGAGATGCCATAACAAAATGGCTAACCCCATTAGTACTCTTGGACATGTCCCATGATATGCCCACACAATAAACTTGGTGGTTACATTTTTTTTTTTTAAATGAAAAGGGCATGCCAATATCTGCTAGTCAGAACCCTGATATATGGGAGATGGAAGTTAAATGTGTGCACTTTAATAAACGACTGATTACTATAATTCTTCTCTGATAAACAACTACTGTATGAAAGAATGATATAATCTGAAACAAAATTGATACATCTTCTGGGGCTGGATATAAATTAACTACTTAATTGCTATTTCTGCCTGAAATACTACAAGACTCCTTTAGGTGCGCTGTGAGGATTTATAGAATGTCCCTTGAAATATTTTTTTTTTCTTTGCTGAAGTCCAGATTATATTTTATTAGAAAAACGGTCATGTGATTTTGTATCTACACAAACATATTTTTATAATATTTTATTACATTTGTTTAATTGTTATGATATGTCTAATAAATGTGTAAAATTGACAGCACCATGAATTGCTTACTTGCTATACTTTTGATTACTGGGAGGAAAAATCAATTTGTAGTACCACCTATCTGTGAGTAATGGTATGCTTATCAAGCTCTGGAAGTCCTTTAAGTTTAAAAAGAAACCTTTATATGCCTGTCTCTCTATATCCAGACTGTGAGTGTGGTACGTCCAACTATTCTCAAATTCTGATGTATGTGTATACGGATTTTCTCAGAGATAATTTTGAGAATTTGCTGTATTATAGAAACCTTTATTTGTACTTCACCATTTTGTTGGTGTTAGTCCAGATATGTTTTGGATACATTTCTTGCTTGTATACATTCATCTTGAGATGAAGTTATAGCGTTTATTGAGACTGAGTATATAGACTTTTCTACACATTTCTTGTACTTTCTTTATTTGCATGTACCTCCATATCCATGCGTTTGGAATAACAACTTCTGACTGTATGAAAGAAAAGGAGAGAAAATCACGCTGGAGTTCCACTACATCATAAGAAAAGTATTGTTTAGTCTGCTTTATTTATGTTATTGAATATTACTTAAGCGCCGTGGGTTGAGCCCGTACAAATTATTTTTGTTTAAGTCTGCTTTATAAATGTGGTGACATTTCCAGGTTAGGGCTCAATCTTGAGCTGCTTTATAAAAGCGCCAGTGTAATAGGATTTCCCAATATCACGCTATACTCTGTATTCTTTTCTACCTGCCTTCAACTACCTGTACATACTCTACCTCCATTTCTCCATACTGCATACGGGCCTCTGAGCTAGTTCGCCTCGTATTCTCAAGATTCTCTGGTGCACCTCATAAATGTATTACAGGGATGTGTTCCAAAATTAGGTAGAAGGGAGGGGGTAGTATGGCCAGCTTCTCTTGCAACCCTTGTCAGGAATTCTCGACCAGGGCCGTAGCTAGGGTAGTGCGGCCGGTGCCATCGCACAGGGCACCGCAGGGCAGGGGGCGCTGTTTGGGCCTATCAAGTTTCTGTTTATTATCATTCTTGTTTGTAGCTTCATCTTATTTCATCCCCAGCATCTCCTGGCCTCTTCTATCTCTTCCCTGGCCCTTCCTAATGAAGCCATGGCCCTTTTTTGGGTGCATTATGTCCCTTTGAAAAATTAGGGGGGCGCCAATGCTCTTTCTGGAACAGGGCACCAAAAAGTCTAGTTACGGCTCTGTCCTTGACTATTACCATTGTATTCTTTTATGGTCTTATTTCTTCTTAGTTGCCGCAAAACAGCTCTTGCAAGGCTACGTTTCAAATCAATCAATCAATCAATCACTCAGTCTTCAACTACATACTTCACCTCCGTTTTCCTATACTGCCCTCGGGTCTCTGTCTGATCTAGTTCTTGATATACGAAAACATTCTTTCTATTGGGTCGTATAGTTTATTAAACTGCCCACCTGTCTGCCACTGCTGTGCTGCAATGTTTCATAGATGTGCTATATTCTTTTATAATGACATGTGTTTATGCTGCTGTTGCTTAGTTTAGCCAACCAGCTCGCTGCAGCCTTTGGCCAATATTAATAAACAATATTGTGAGTTGTGAGGTGGTTAAAATTGACTGGAAATGACTGGAAATGAATGATCTTGAGGTTAATAATTCTGTAGGAACAAAACACAGGCCCAAATTACATGATTTTAGCTGTTTTTATCAAGTTTTTTTTTTCCATTTCCAGATCCAAAACACAACAATGATTTAGAAACAAAACAAAACTCGGGGGTCTGCGCACATCTCTACAAATTAAGTAAATTGAGCAATATAACATTATTGCAAAAGGCCACAAAACAAAGATTCACATGATAAAATATTATACTGTATATGCCATTTATTCACAGATGGTCTACAACAGGTAATATGAACCCTAACCTACAACCACCCTTCATTATCTTGTACTATGTAATGCAGCTAAAGTGAAAGGAAATAATGAGAATAACAGCTTTTACTATACAATTAGGAGTCTCCTGTGGGTCATAAAAAGCACAATGCTGCAGCCTAAGTGCTTTTTTTAAGACTTTATTTTAGAATAACACAGACATTGACATAATAATGTGCAGCTACACATATGCAAAGTACAGTGCTAAGGAGAAACTTGGCTGCTAAAGGATTTTGCATATTAAGGAAGGGGGGACTTGTCTGTCTATATCAGAGGTGCACAACCTTTTTTGGCTCAAGCAGGACCGTAACTTGGGGTGTGCAACTAGTGCCGCTGCTCAGAGCGTAGGGCTCTGTGGCACCCTGCAGCCAGTATCACTGCGGCAGCGACTCCCGAAAAGCATCCTGTGGATGCTACAGGCAGGCACCCTGCTGTGTGTACCGCTGCCCGGAGAGTTTTGAAGAAGCTCCGGGCACTGCTGCACTTCAGGTTGCTGGCAGCCACACCCCCTTTGCGCATGACGTCTTGACATTGTGCACAAAGAGGCACGGCTGGCACAGGGCGATGTTTAGCCCTGTTACGGCCCTAAGCACGAGGGCCACATGGGGAGATAGTGCTGACTGAGGCATTGCTCAACTAAAGCTATAACACAGAGGTGCAGGCTACTGTACATGCAGTCATTCTGTTGGTCTTTTAAAAAAATATTTTACACCCATACCCAATAATATTGAATAAACTGTAATTAAACAAGAATGATCATACAACAGTTCAGCTTAAATTGAAGGCGATACAAATTAGATTTTAATGTTTAACATACAGTTTTAACTGTGTTGTGTTTTAGCTACTCATCCTAGATGGTATATTTCAACCATTATCCATTTAAGTTGTCATTTGATATCAAAGAACCTATTCACCCTGTGTGATACTGGGGGAGATTTAGCAAAGCTTTGAGATATATAAAGTGGAGAGAGATAAAGGGGGAGATGTATCAAACTTTAAAGAGAGATAAAGTGCTACCCCATCAGCTTTTGACTGCAATTTTACAGGCAGTATCTAACAAATGACAGTTAGAAGTTGATTGGTTAGTACTATCGCTCTCTGTCGCTCTCCAAGCTTTGATAAATTTACCCTCTGTAAAGGCCCCACTGCATTCACATTGCGGAGTCATGCCCATCACTAACTATTGCTGGTATATGTGGTCTTGGCTGCCTGGCTGCTCATGTTCTGCACACAACATGGAATAAAATTCCTGTCAAGGAAAATCTATATTTCTGATGCTGATAGGTTCAGGAAAAAAATACCTTATTTATTTATCTATACAACTATTACTGCAGTTTCCATAAAATGACTTTTTATATGATAACAGGATTTGGGATTTCCCAGCTACAGTGTGCACACTTTAAAATCTTTGGACAGGTTCTATGATATATGTTTTATTCACCTATCACCACCATATGGCCATATATACATAGAGAGAGAGAGAGAGAGAGAGTGTGTTTAATTGTTATGCAACATTGTGTTTATTAAATATTTGTTCCTATCAAACCGCACTTAGAAGAACCATTATTATGAATAATATTAATACCATCAACACCATTAATATTAGCACCTTGAATCATTTGATTGTGTTATCCACATAGCGCTGTTTCTGATATATCTGCCATTGGCTGTGTAGCACAGTCAGGGCAATATGTCTGTGAACGACATCGTTCACAGACATATCACTGGTACACACTGGCCGATGGGCAGACGATATATTGGCCGATCAATTGATCGGCCAATTTATCTGCCAGTGTGTACCCAGCATAACACACTCAACCTTTGAAATAGTCTGTGCTGCTGTGGACATGGATACACAGCGCTGCCTTTTCGGCTTCAACGAAGCCTTCCAGGCACTGCAGGTTCCCCATGTCATGCACATGTGCAGACAGACCGTCGTGCATGCGCATTACACAAGACCCAATCGCTGGCAGCATTAGGCTGCCAGCAGGGGATCGGAGGACCTCGCCGATGAGGAGGACTTCGCTGGACCTCGCCAGAGGGGTAAGTATTGATAAATACCAGTGGCTTTTTCGTTTGTATCACAGTGATACTAAATGAAAAAATGCCTCTGGTATTTGCCTTCATTGATAACTGGGGGCCTAAGTATCCACCTCCACAACTCACGGCAAGTATATACAATACTGCTCAAAAGCTTTAGGCAGTTGTGGAAAAAATACTGCAAAGTAAGAATGCTTTCAAAAATAGAAGGGTTAATAGTATATTTTTATCAATTAGCAAAATGGAAAGTGAATGAATAGAGGAGAAATCTAAATCAAATCTATAATATATATATATATATATATATATATATATATATTTATATATACATATACACACATCAGAGCAAACCAAATTGCAAAAGCTGGTCATGAAAGCTTCTCACTGTCTACATGATACCCCTAGGTACCACATGACATGGTGCATTTAGGGCCAGTTAGATAAATGTTTACTGATGTCAGCGTCCAGACAGATTCATATTTTTTTGCAGATGTTGTGACTAAAACTGCTTAGGGACAACTGAGAATTGTGCTCTGTATTCAGTTAATTGGAAAACTTCCAATTCACCCATCCTTTGTAGCTTGGTGGCTGCATAATTTCCAGTGAGAACCACTTACCTATCATGACTGATATATTGTCAACTCAAGTAGATTGTTTTAAAAATGATATGTTGTAGTAACAATACATTAACAACAATTAATAATTAAACACACTTGAATAATTAACTTTTATGCAGAACATAAGAGCATTTGTTCTCAGAATGCCTGTGTATTTAGTATTATGAATTGTATAAATATGCATTTTCTTCTTATCAAGCTTCCAAACAATAAACTGTAATTCATATAAAAGAAGAGGATATTCACCTTGCAGTTAGCGGATTAATTCTTTGCTTTAATTGTACATGCACTTTAAATCCATAAAATAAAAGGATAGCCTAGTAATATTCACGTTTAGCTTATCTGTTGTTACTTCCACAAGTGTCAGTGGGGAAATTAATATTCTAGTCTGGCAAGCATCTTGTATTCCCCCCACAATTACAAATGAAAATAAATCAGACTACCTTGGCCTCCTGTATGAATATAAATCCACAAAGAAATAATATACAGTATCAATTTTTCAGCATATCTCTGGCTGTACCTGTGAATTAAATCCCTGTGTAAAAATGAGGGGCAAACTACCTCCTCAGAAATCTAACAAGCTTACCATCTGTTCTAGCAATTGCAAGACAATTATATGTTTTATTGGTATTATACTGTCATCTTGTGGTTTCTCTAAGGTAATGCAGGTACTAAGAAAGCAAAACTTGGAATTCTGTTTGCAGAAAGTGCTGTAGAATGGAAAAACAGAGGGCCTGATTCAGAGCCGCTCGTAAGCGGCCGCTCGTTCACTCCGAGCGATGTTCGTACAACTGCGCATGCGTATGGGTTGTAATACGCATGCGCGAACCAGTAATTGCGGTCGGAAATTGTGTGCACGCAAAATAGCGAATGCCTGCTAATTTGAGTGACATAATGAGGCGTTTGTGGGTGGCAACAGGGGAAGGTGCTTGAAAACGGGGAGTGGAGATCCGAACGCAGGGGTGCCAAACGGTCAAAACGGGCGTTTTAAGGGAGTGCATAATTAACAAAGCAGCGTCATCGGCCACGTCACTTGGCTGTCTTTTAGCCTGAACTGCTTGCATGATTGGGGTAGGAAAATGCTACCACAAGCACTGCGAGCAGTTCATACGCCTTTTCGATGTACTCGATTAATCTAATAAATAGCGGAGATGACGTAGTATGCGAGCGGCCAGGGGGCGTTTTTTTAAAAAAAGCGAGCGGATGTTTTGTTCGCTCTTTCAGACATAGAGGCGTCA
This sequence comes from Taudactylus pleione, assembly GCA_031769625.1. Lineage (NCBI taxonomy): Eukaryota > Metazoa > Chordata > Amphibia > Anura > Myobatrachidae > Taudactylus > Taudactylus pleione. Next base: position 1,416,869 of record JAUIMM010000390.1, read on the forward strand.
ACAGACCGCAAAGAGCGAGCACTCTATTTAAATATCCGGCCCCTTTTTCTGAACGAGCGAGCGCAAATAGCATCCGGCTCTGAATCAGGCCCAGATTACACTAAGGGATTATGTACTGAAAAAAATAATAGAGCAGCACATGTTGAGAAAGTAACAGTGGTCAAAATAAATAGTTATATAGGTATTAATTGTTAACAAACATACATATGTGTATATTTAAGAATTGTTACTGTAACAATGTAAACTGTTCTGTAGCTCATTATATAAATGGCAACTTTCTGACTGCACACTGCATAATGTTCTAACTACTTGTAACTATCATAGCCATTGGGAGTGATAGAAGATAGTACGTGAATTGATTTGGCACAAATGGTTTGAATGATCCATGTACTGTAGCAGTAACTTTTACCATAGAAAAGTTGTTCCTTACACCCCGTAGAATTGATGATTTACTATTGGATGCAGCTGAATTATCCTCTCACTGTAGAGATGCCTGGTAAGAATCACATTTTATAACGTACTGCCCAAATCTAAAGCTACAATATTTTCAACTGTGGCTATTATATGTATTAAGTCCTTTAGCATCTATTTTCTAATTCAAACAAGTGCCTGTGCGGCATGGGAACTGTCTGACAATACCAACCTCTGTTTCCAACCTAGAATTAAAACAGGACTGGACGGTTATAAAATCAGGTGTACAGGAAAAATGTGCTGCAACTAATAGTAAGTCAGATTCTGTTGTTTTTCTAGTGAATAATGTGAAGGAGAACATATGACTGGTAACCGTAGCTTACAGTAGTTTTCAAAAGTGAGATGAGCACCTCTGTGCTATTAGAGCACTGATGGGCAATAGGTCATCTGGGGGCTCATACCCCATCCTGAGAGGTCTGGGGCTTTTAAGGGCATATGGAGTGTGATCAAAACTATCAAAATTACACATGTATATAGTTATATACACAGCTGTTCAGAAAGGTTGGATGGTAAGGAAAATAGAAAATGGAGTATGGAAAAATGGATAGTGAGGGAAAATAGGATCACTATAGGTGGGTAAGTTGAAGTGTGAAAATAGAGCTCAGGGGAGTTAAAGAAATGGTGATAATATTGCAGTGAGAAGAATAAAAGAGTGCAGGAGAAATGGGTGTGGGTAGGATATACAATGGATATAAATAGGTTATATACTGAATTATACACATACTCTACTTGAGGGCTGCTGAAAGACATCAGACATCAAAAAGCTAACTTCCTACACTTTGCGCATTCACTTGCTAGACAAAGCGGTGGAAACCGCTAGGTAACCTTTAGTAACCTAGCGGTTCACATCATTGAAGTCAATGGTGGGAACCTCTCTATGGCTGGGAGAGGCGGATGTTCGCCTCTCTCAGCCAATGAATTCTCAGCACATGCATTTCTATGTGAAATGCAGCGGTTGAGCCGTCATTCGGGAAGTACTGTCCTTAGAGCACAGTACTTAAATCCGTGGGTCATGGCATTCTTTTTGTTTTCTGAAAACGTGGATACCTACATGGAGAAGGGGGCGTGAATGGCTCCAGGGATTGTAGGTGAGTATGTGTGAGTCTGACTGTAATAAAATTTTACTTTCACTGTGTGTGAGTCTTGACTTTATTTTAATATTTCTTTTACAGGGGACTATAGGTGCCAGCAGGCCCTTTATGCCCTGCATTTCTAGTACTTGTGGTTCTCCAAGTACCATCATGCAGGGGGGGCTTACTGGGTCCTCTAGTTCTACTGTAAAAGACAATATTAATTAATCTAGTTTTGACAAAATCAACCTAGTACCTACCACCCAGGGGTGCCAAGGATAGCCCTGGGCTATCAGCTCAGTCCTGGGTTGCCCTGGAGAGGAAGAACCTCTTTATTGGGGGGTACCCACCTCCCCAGGGTTCCCCGGTCTGGGCTGACTAGCGGTCAGGTGTTAATGCTTTGGCCAGGGGACCCGGTGAAAGGGTACCCTGGCTGTGGCATTACAACCTCACTGGAAAGAGTCCGTTGCTGGTTTTGGATATTATGGGGGACCCCTACTAATTTTGTCCACCCTATTTTCAATACCAGGACTGGTTCACTAGCCTGGTGCTGGTTGTTAAAAATACTGGGAACCCCCACATCTGTTTTTCCCCGTATTTTCACAACCAGGACCAGCTCAGAAAAGCCTGGTGCTGGCTGTGCAGTGTATTTTACACTTTTAATAATTTTTTCACACAGAAGCATGCACGGATCTCACTGAACTGTGCATGTTTCTGTGTAACTGGCACCTGTTCATGCTAAAATTGCCAGCATGAAGCAGGTCTATTATTTTGGGGATTTTGTGTTCAATTTTGAGTAAGATTTTAAGTTCTACATTAAAAATTTGAGGAAATGTGGGGTTTGGACAGTTAATTCGAATTTCGATTTCATTTTATTTCATTTGCTTTTAAATTACCTAAAATCAAATATAAAATCTAATTTTAGTGAATATACCCCAAGTATCAACCAATCAACTGTGCTAGAAAAATGACAGAAGCTGATTGGTTGGTACTTTATCTCTCTCCACTTAAGCTATCAAAGATGTGATAAATCTCCCCATTTATTTGTAAATAAATCAGAGATGCCTTTCATGCAGTTGGCCAGCTTAACATATGTGTGGTAGGTGGAAAAAAGCATCCCTTTTTAAATATAGAAATACAGATGTGTCCTCCTACACTTTTGCTCAAGTCGTGGCAAATAGTCACTCTCAGACAAACAGGTATACTCAATCGTGCCAAGCGTCTTTCTCACTCAAAATGTGCATCTTATTTGCATAAATACAGTATAACAACTGCAAGCAACAAAACTGCTTTGGTAGTTTACACTGATCAATTTGATGTGTGACATTTGTATATCTGTGTGCGACTGAGTCAGAATCTGTATAAGAACTTAGTGCTCCGCAGCAATGGCTTTCACTTTTTTTTCACACTTAGTTACATTGTGCTTCATCTACAACTTTATTCGTGTTTAAAATTAATTCCTGTGTGATTAAATTCACAGCCGAGCGTCTCTAGTACACTGTGAGTGGTGTTTCGCTGTTACTGTGAGAATAAGTGTTTTCTTGTTACCCTTTTCCCCAAAGTCACCAGCCCTACACTGACAGCCTGAGGCTGTTTTTCTCTATGGTAGGGAAAATCCATCCTTGTGGTCTCCATGTTACAGCGGAAACCAGATCTGGCTGTAAAGCATTGGGGCTTGTTATTTTTAGTATTATGTTAGTATAGGACCTTTAACTTAGGTTACAAGTTTAAATATCTTCATCAAACTACTTCACACAGTACTTTCATTTTGCTAGAGATATATAGATTTGGAAAAGAAAGGACAAGCATTGACTACTACTCTCTTTATGTTTTGTTTGCATACACAATAGGGCATTTATACTGCCATGACAGTTATTTTCTGTGTCAAATTCACTATAATCTGCCTATGGCTGCACATCTGTTGCCTCTATTATTCTGCTTCTACAGACATAAGGAGGTGCACGTCAAGAATACAGAAACCCTTAATATAGACATTGTATGGAAATGCATATTTTAATGCTAAATAATGGGGCTCACACCAAAATGAGCCTCCTAACCAAGATGGCCGCTGATCTTACTTCTGCACATGCCCAACTCTATCTTGTCACTATGTTGGAGCACCATAGTTGAAAACGGGCTTCTTCCACTTAGCTCAGAGAGAGCCAGTGTTATCGCTGATCCACAACACAGAGAGGCGCTGGTATCAGTTGCATCCTGCACCGCTACCCAAATACAGTCGATGGCTGGTGACTTGTTTGCTCTGCTCAAGCTCCAATTCATGTAATGAGTCTATAGTGTATGTATGCATAACTGAGTATGGCTGTACATTTCACATTTGTCACAAATCAGCGGCCCCAGCCATGCTCTGTCTCACCTGTCCTGCAGGTTAAGGATATCCAGATTTGCCTGAGAGATCTGTTCAGCATACAAGCTGCCTCATGTTGCTGTGTTGCTGGATTCCCTTCCAGGCTGATATACACCTTAGAGACTCTCTGCAGATTCTTGATTACAGCAAAGTTTGCAGTCCAGCTGGTAGTGGTGGACATAATTACAGAGTTAATGTTAAAGTGTTGTTTTCAGTCCTTAGTGTTTGCCATTCTCTCTGCATATCCACAGTGTGCTCCATGCCCGAGTTCCCTCCAGAATCAGATACGGGCACAACCATGACAGTCAGGATCAGGTGATTAGCCAAACGTCAACCAGAAGCCAGTCTGCAATCACATGATACTCTAAACCAATCCCTGGACAGCCTGGGATAGATAGGGAGCTTCCTAAACACTCCCAAGCTGCCAGTGCTTTGTTGTTTCCTGAGCGACTGTGAGCTTTATCTCTCTACAGCATGTATGCAGCCTCAAGCAGTGGCGTATCTAGGGGGAGTCGAGCAGGGCTCGTACCCTGAGTGCCATCGGAGTGGCGGCACAGGGGGCGCTGTCGGATGTGGTCCAGGACACTGGTCTGTGTAGTGCGGTCCGCACTACATGGTAACAAACACCGCCACCAGCTAGTACACTTGTACTACCCGGCGGCAGTGTGTTTGTTTTGGCAGCCAATGAGAGTCAAACAGACTCTCATTGGCTGCTGCACCCACTGCCAGAACCGGGATGGAGCTCACTCATGAGCTCCATCTTCCGGCTCCCGCAGTGGGTGATGGGAGAGATGTCATGACGTCTCTCCAATAGTGCAGAGCCGTCCTCCCCGGGAGGAAGGAAAAGAATACAGCGGTGGGCGCAGGAGCAGGGATTTAGGTAAGTGTTTTTTTGTGTGTGTGTGTGTGTGTGTGTGTGTCTTTGGCACTGCTGGGGGGGCACTGCATAGGGAGGACTACTACTGGAGGCATTATATAAGGGGCATTGCACAGAGGGGACCACTGCATAGGTGACTACTACTGGGGGCACTATATAAGGACCACAACTGGGGGCACTGCACAGGGGGGACCACTACAGGTTGCACTGCATAGGGGGTACTACTACTGGGAGCACAATATAAGGGGCACTACTGGGAGCACTGCATATGGGGGATCACTACTGGGGCACTGCATAGGGGGAGACTACTACTGGAGGCACCATGTAAAGGGCACTACTGGGGGCACTGCATAGGGGGGACTACTACTGGGGGCACTGTATATGGGCACTACTACAGGGGGCACTGCTACTGGGGACATTGCATAAGGGGCACTACTACAGTGGGCATTGCAAAAGGGGCACAACTACTTTGGGCATTAAGATGCATACGGTGGTGTCATGTTGCCATGCCCCCATTTTACAGTGGCCACATCCCTTGTGGCATGTGACCACGCCACTTTTTGGTTGCGAACCTTCAGCGCGCGCACCTACTTTGGGGGGGAGGGGGCTCCGTTTCTTAATTTGCCCTATACTCCAAATACCCTAGTTATGCTACTGGTCTCAAGACTATGGGCCTGATTCAGAGTTGGAAATAGAGTGAGATATCTCTTTTAACTGTGAACCTTTACAAACCATATTGCAATGCAAGGGGTGTAAATACATACATTTTTTTACATGTATGGTAAATACTGGCTGCTTTTGCATGTAGCCCACAAATACTGCACAGCGTTATTATTACTCTACAATTTAGATGTCAGTTTGGAAACACTCCTCCCAAATCTAAATCTCTCCGCACATTTTAAATCTGCCTCACCGGCAGTGCAGCATGGTTTCACCAAGATGATATCTCTCTCTATTCCCAAGTCTGAATCAGGCCCTATATGTACAGTGACCACCTCCAGCACTCCCAGGCCCTTATTCAGAGGCGCTCGCAAAATGCGAGTGCTCGTTCTGAATGTGGGCGGCCGATTGTATTTTGAAGTGTGGTCTCCTGGTCGCTAGCTAAGCTGTGGGTTACCACCCACAGCTTTTGTGACTGACCAGGTTGCTGGTCGCGATGATCAAGACCATCACGACCATCTGGGCTTGCAACGAGACCCTAAGGTTGGGTCTCGGCAACCGCAAGCCCCAGGGAGCTTCCTGCTCTGATCGAAATAGGAAGCTCCCCATTGACATCACTGCCGATGTCAGTGCGGCCTCCAACAAAATGGCAGGCGTTCCTTAAGGAACGCCTCCATTTGTGAAACCATCCCCCCCGCCACGGCTACAAAACTTTTGTAGTGAGCTATGGAGCGAGATAATTTCTCTCTCGCTCCGGGGTTTGTGCACGCGCAGTGCGGCCGCTGCGCGTGCGCAGGGCCTAAACATCGACCCGCTTGCAAGCGCTCAGCGCTTGCGAGCGGGTCTGAATGAGGTTACATGTCTCTAGAAGGTATCCGACAGACCCTGAATAACTTGCTCTATCCCAATATCTGCTCAGCAGTTCCTGAATGCACTGATTTGGAAAGTAAAGATATAAATTTTTAGAAATATATAGGGAATATACATTCATACAATGAGAAAAGGTGAATTTATATTACAAAATTGGATAAATGCTAGAGGTAATTTAAAGGGAGGACACCATCCACTGTGGGAGCTGCATGTTCTTATTGAAACACATTTGACTTCAACTACATTTCAAAGATTAAGGTTGAACGATTATCTACAACCAGTAAGTTTCAGACCTGTTGTACACTGGGGGGACGATTCAGACCCGGACACTAAGCCGCATTTTCTCGCTATGGGTGATTGTCGCCGGTCTGCGCATGCGTATATGGCAAAATACGTATGCATGAACCAGTCTGTGCGATGGGGAAGTGCTCGCTCGAAGCCCACAGGCGGACTGCTCTTTTGAGTGACAGATAGTGCCGTTTGTGGGTGGTAACGGGAAGGTCTGGGAAAATGGGGGAGTGGATGTACGAACGCAGGCGTGTCTGAGTGTCAAAATGTCATTCTTTGGGCGTGCATAATTGGCATGTCAGCGTCATTGTACACGTCACCTGGTTGTATTTCAGCCTGCAGTGATCACAGTGCTTGCAGCGGGGTAGGGTCTACATTAAGGCCTGCGAGCAGCTCTGATGTTACTGAATAATCATACACTGCCTGGAGATGACGTGTGCTAAGAAAGAAAAGTGGGCATCATTACACCAGCAAGTGTTCACTCTGCTGTCTGTCGCTCTCTAAGACATAGAGGGCGTCCTTTAGCCTGGCTGTGCGCAGCTTAGCGTCCAGGTCTGAATCGGCCCCTGGGTCCCAAGATCTGCTGTTACTTAACCCTGTGTAATATGATAAGGTATACTGTACATCCATCATGGCAGTGGAGACCATTGGAGTGGGGCGGTCACACTGCACAAGTCAGTCTCAGGACAAATCATAGTGAATTATTATATAGATTACCAGTAACTGATAAACAATATGGACATTGGACACACTAAGCTCTGGAGTTACCCGTTGACACTGAGGGCCTGATTCAGTAAGGAACGCACGCTAGCAGACGCACGCACCCAGCCGATGTGAGAATATGCTGATCAATGCATGCCCTCGGAGACCGCAGCACAAGAAGCAGACACCCAGCAAAACGTAAAGCCGCCCACCTATGACGTGATTGACAACGTAAACATTGGGAATATCAAGTGCAATCAAAGCTGTGTGTAAGATAACGGTAGATCTGGCCCTGGCGCAGGACTTCAGAGATTCCTGCACGCAGATAGTTGCACCCGGCTGCATACTGCGCCACTGAGATTAATTTATGCACGCCCCTGTAACGGTGTACGAATGCACAGGCACGCCTGTGTTTGGCCGACCACCCCCTTGTGAACACCCACAAATGGCACTTTCTGTCAATCAACATCAAAGGTCTCTGCGGGCTCCCTGTGTACTCTGAGAGAGCCCTTACCGTACTCAGCGACCTGTTTGCGCATGGGCAATGCGATGCACTCGCATTCGTGGATCGCACACATCGGCTTGCACTGCGCGTTCTATCACTTGCGTTGCTTGCTGTATCAGGCCCTGAGACCGGAAACGGGCACAAGTATGTGAGACAATGGAGGCGCCTGCCGCTGGGCACCAGCACTGATGGGGCACCTCCTCCACCACCCAAATTATATTCACCCCATTTAGGGCTGTAAATATGGGGGATATGGGAGCACTAAATGATAACTTGCCTCCGGGCGTCTGGGATGAACTTACGCCACTGGAAAAAAGGGTCAAGGACAGATTGGATCAAAAGGCAAGGTATAGTATATGCTCCTGAGCTGGTCCTATATTAGACTTTCGGGGCCAGCCCTGATTGCCTGCACCAACCTTCACCAGCTGTTTTATTTTGGTGATAGGGTCTCACTAAAATAGCAATTGCAATGCTTACTAGTCAGAAATGTTATAGGCTATACAGTATATATTAACACTTACACTGAACAAACCATATCCAAATGTTTTTAATCATGCTCAAATTTCCATTGTGGCTGCATTGGGAGAAAAACCTGGATCTCTTTGTTGTGTTTTCCTACCAAGCTGAGCTGGGAAAGGAGGACCGTGCTATGCACATGGTCCCTGTGGTTTAAGGGAGCCTGAGCTGCTGGCTGCCCAGGCCGCCATGAGTTTTCCCCTTATCCCAAAAGTTTAGAGAGGATTAAGACTGGCTCAGGGCAGGGAGTATGGTGTGCCCCCACTGGCTTGAGGGTGGGGCTGACCTTTTAGCAGCCAATGCTGTTCATTCCCCAGCCTGGAGACTGCCCCTGTATCTCCCTATGTTACACAGCTCATCTGGGCAAAAGATCAGGGAGGACAGCACTGCTACTAGGAGAGGGTCACACTGCCACCGGCTGTCACCGGGATACAGCAGACTACACTCGCATTGAGGAAGAGGCAGGTCCCGCTCTCGGTAAGTGCAAGATTAAGGTGTGAACATGACCAGGTGTGTGTGTGTGTTTGTGACTGTTCCCACATGTGAGATGGGGGGTGCACTGTGCAGCCCCAGCTAGATGTAGGGGCACTGTACAGCCCGTGCTGGGTGTAGGGGCACTGTGCAGCCCCTGCTGGGTGTAGGGGAACTGGGCAGGGCTATTACATTGGCCCTGCCAGGGGAAGGGAAAAGTGCCCTCTTAGGCCTCAGGCTTTATGGAAGGGGCAGGGCCATTTAAACTGAAATAGAGTTTACTTGTGTAGCAGCAAACCAGACTCCTCCAGCTGTCACCCTCTACATCTCTCTGACACCCTCTGCCTCCCCTTGTCACCCACTGCCTCCTCCTGCCTTCCCCTGTCACCCTCTGCCATCCACTGCCTCTCCCTCTTTTTTGGTGTAGGAGACAATGATAGCAGCAAGTTGTATTACATCAGATCATCATTAGATTAGTTATTAAATGGTCTTGCAATTATCCTACAATGCAGTTAGCATGTCCTTTATTTTATCCATATGCATTAGAGTGTCCTATTACATAGGCTTAACAATTTTATAGTTTATAGATCCCACATTATATATGATGTTTCCATAGAAGAAGGTAGGGGGGAGGAGTAAGATTGGCTAGTTGGGTAGAGAGAGAGGATTCTTGCATGTCCACGTCTGAGAAGAAGAAAGCAACAGTGGACAGTCAGGACTTTTAAAGCCCACCTATCCTACCAGTGTCCTTTGTGCTGACCATCATTGCACACACATGGACGTCATGCTAGTAGGCTAGGTGTAATGACATCACACCTAGCTGGCTATCTCCATTGAGTATGTGCTGTATTAAGTTGAATGTGCAATACAGCCACCGCACTATAGAATCCTGGAGGTGATTCTTGGTAGTGATGTGCCTCAGAGAATGTCATGATTGAAGTCCATTCCTTTACATTTTGCAAGGGATAAAAATCATGATCTCCACACCTTGGTTTTCATTTCAGCTGGCATTGCATAGTACAAATCTCCTTTTTCAATTTGTGCGACATAATATTGTCCCCATGTATACTGACAGCCACTCCCTTCCTAAATTGCCAACCAGCTCCAGTAGTTGACAGAATAGGCTTGTGCCCACTGTAACAGGAAAACTATGGGAGTAGTGTCTTCCTGCTCCATAAGTGGGTTTTCAAAATTCAGCAAAATAGTTCCATTCATGATGTGCTATCTCACAGTAAAAATGGTGAAAAATAATAGGTTCAGTTTTGCAGAAAGTAAGTTTTTTTGGCAGGCTTTGCCATTTATTACCAGTTATTTATATAGCACACACATATTCCACAGCTCTTTACAGAGAATATTTGTCCATTCACATCAGTCCCTGCCCAGTGGAGTTTACAATCTATGGCCCTCATTCAGAGCCGCACGCTATTTGCGGTCGTTCGTTTAAAATCAAGGGGTGGCTATTTAAATGATCCGTACGCACATTGCAGTGTGTTCACACCTCTAAGTCTGAACGAACGAGCAAAACATACGCTCGTTTATTTGTTAAAAACGCCCCCTGGCCGCACGCATCCTACGTCATGTCCGCTATTTATTAGATTAATCGAGTACATCGACCAGCGTATGAACTGCTCGCTATTCTTGTGGTTGGTGTTTGCTACCACAAATTTGCGTGCAGTTCTGGCTATAAAATAACCCAGTAACGTGGTCAATGACGCTGCTGTTTTAAATATACACACCCATAAAACGCCCGTTTTGACCTTTAAGCACGCCTGCGTTCGGATCTCCACTCCCCATTTTCAAGCACCTTCCCCTGTTACCACCCACATACGCCTCATTCTGTCACTCAAAATAGCAGGCACTCGCTATATAGCGTACAAAGGATTTTCGGCCGCACTGACTGGTTCGCGCATGCGTACTAAAAAGCGTACGCATGCGCAGATGTGCAAACATCGCTCGGAACGAGCGTACTGCCGCTAACGAGCGGCTCTGAATGAGGGCCTATATTCCCTACCATATACTCACACACAAACAATAGGGGTTTTTTTTTTTTTTTTGGGACCCAATTAACCTACCAGAATATATTTGGAGTGTGGGAGAAAACCAGAGAAAACCCACGCAGAATATACAAACTCCACACAGTTAGGGCCGTAGTGGGAATCAAACCCACAACCTCAGTGCTGTGAGGTAGTAATGCTAACCATTACACTGTCTGTGCTGCCCTTTAATAGCGTTGTTGTTTAAAAAACGTCAGGCAAAATCACAGAAAACCAGCGATTTTGCAAACAGAACCTATTACATTTCACCCTTATATAGTTGACTATAACAAGCTTGCGAATAAAATATATTTTAGACATTAGTCTATGAACACCATTATTTTACTGAGCGAAGAGAGATATACTCCACATATATACTGTATGTATGGTATACCGGGGGTGGGGAGGCGTTGTTAGCCAATCACATGTCACTTTTATTTATTAGATACATGTTTTGGAATCTGATTTGTTATGTTCCTGGTTTCACAGTTATTGCATATTTGTATTGTAATATATATTGTTTTATATATTGTTTCAGTGTAATTCCCCTTTAAGGATACACAACAATAGTTTTCTCAGCTCACCTCACCATGTCAAGATAACCTGCATAGCAAATTAAATCACAGATATCCAGAACTGAGCCAAGACTTCAGGGTATTGTTAAAATAAACATTATGTCAGCTTACAGCAACTCACTGATCAGAATTTCAGAACTATACTTATAAAGTAGAATGAAATGTATGAGCAACAAAGCCTTGGGGGAATATGAAGCTAGGTCAGGATCTTCTGCTACAACTGGTGCAGTGCTAATAAGGTGTGCAATAAAAAAAGCAGGATACATGGCCTTTCTATACAACAACATATTGGTTTGGGTGGATAAAAATGGAAAAACAATATTTTATCAAGTTAATTTATTATTATTACTGTCTTCTCTCATACTTACAATGAAAACAACAACTACAACAACAGTTTCCCCACCTTATGAGTTATGATAAGCCCCTCCAAGCTACTGGAGAGACTTGTCTACACTCGCCTCACATACTTTCTTAACAACCACAACTTATTGGACCCACTTCAGTCTGGCTTTCGTTCCCAACACTCCACAGAGACAGCACTGACTAAGGTAGTAAATGATCTTGTCACTGCCAAGGCTAAAGGCCATTACTCACTCCTAATTCTTGTAGATCTCTCTGCTGCTTTTGACACTGTTAACCACTCTCTTCTCATACAAACATTACAATCCCTAGGTCTTAAGGACATAGCTCTTTCTTGGTTCTCTTCCTACCTATATGATCGCTCTTTTTCTGTTCGTTTTTCGGATTCTGCCTCCATTTCAATACCTCTATCAGTTGGAGTACCGCAAGGCTCTGTCTTAGGTCCTCTGCTATTCTCAATCTACACCACCTCTCTTGGCAAACTAATCCACTCTTTTGGATTTCAGTATCATCTGTATGCGGATGATACTCAAATCTACCTATCCTCCCCAGATTTATCACCATCTGTATTGGTCCGTGTCACTGAATGTCTTTCTACCATTTCATCTTGGATGTCATCTCGCCACCTGAAACTTAATATTTCTAAAACAGAATTAATTATATTTCCACCGGCCAATAACAGTTATCAACCTGATTTCTTTATCACTGTTGATAACTCAACAATCCACCCCACCCCACCAGCTCGCTGCCTAGGTGTCATCCTTGACTCTGAACTGTCCTATGTTCCCCACATTCATTCTGTCTCAAAATCATGCTATATACATCTAAAAAACATATCCAAAATTCGATCATATCTCACACAAGACACTGCAAAAACTCTAATCCATGCACTTATTATTTCCCATATTGACTATTGCAATAGTCTCCTTACTGGTCTTCCCAAAAATAGGCTATCGCCATTACAATCCATTATGAATGCAGCTGCGGGGCCTATAGGTAAGTAGATTAACTCTTCCCCTAACCCCAAAGCACTATGGGAATTACTACAATTTCACCCTTCTAAGTCATGTTCAATTGCTTTGGTTTACGCTGAAATGTAAACATTCAGTTCTCGCTAAAATATATTCAGTATATGCTGGACATGTACTTTGAGAGTTTACATAAACACCATCAATGACAATAAAGTCATAGAGGTTTAAGGACAATGGAAGAACTTTATGTAAGCAAAATGGGCAATCTTATCGTACCTAAAGGAGTCAATACATTTAAGGCCCTATTTCCCCATTATGCCGATCCAACCTGATCTGTGGAGCAGTGGCCATTGATGATTGGTGTTTCATTGGTGGATCAGGGAAATTTAACATTTAAAAATTCCAAACTCACCATTCCCGACCATTTTTGGGTCTGGAACGGGGAATCGAGATTTTTCAGATTACCTGAACATGCCACTGGCAGAACGACGAATTGCAGCAATAGTGGCTAAATGTATGGGCCCCTTAAGACACAGAAATGAGGGGATGCTAGGAAGGTGTAGCTGTTATGTGTAATTCTTTAATTTATAAAAATCACACTGGAGGAGTTGCCAAAATATCACATTTCCCTGTCATACTAAAAATCATATGATTAATATGAAGCTAACAAAACAAAATCTCTTGTGTTATATCCTTTGTTATTTCAGTCTGCAGATAAGCTAGTGTAAGAGACTGTTGCATGCACTATCACCTACCTGGCATCCCCTGTACTGTGTCCATCCCCTCCCCTGTCCTCTTACTATCAAGCACCACTTCCCATGTCCTCTCTATAACCCCTTCCCTGTCCTCGCACCATCAACCTCCTGGCCTCCCCTGTTCTCTGTCCCTCCCCTATCCCCTCACCATCAAGCACTATCTCCCATGTCATCTCATATCCCCTTACTTGTCTTCTCTCCATCACTGGCCTGACCCCCGATATCCTCTGTCCATCCCCTCCCCTGTCCTCTCGCCATCAAGCATTCCCTCCCATGTCCTTTTTATATCTCCTTCCATGTCCTTTCTCCATCACCCATGAGGCATCCCTTGTCCTCTCACCCTCAAGCACCCACCCCATGGGGATTAAGTCAAAATTCAGACAGTTACAATTTAGACAATCAAAAGATCAACACAAAATGCTAACAGACAAAATGTCGACATGGTCATAAGGTTGGCAGGGACATAAGGTCAAAAAGGTCATAATGTGAACAGTCAAATGTCAACAGTCAAAATGTTGGCATACAAAATATAGATCCAGTTAAAATGTTGTCAATCAAAACATAAACTCAGTCAAAATATCGACAATCCAAGCACAGACACAGTTAAAGTGATCACATTCACAGTAAAAATTTTGACATGTAAAATATAGACAGTTCAAATTTGAAAAGCAAAATGACCACATTGAGAATAAGATAAACACTGCTGATCATCCAGAATGTCCACAATGATATTAATATAAATAATGCTGATCATCCAGAAAGTCCACAAAGATAATAATATAACTAATGCTGATCATCCAGAATGTCCACAAAGATATTAATATAAATAATGCTGATCATCCAGAATGTCCACAAAGATAATAATATAACTAATGCAGATCATCTAGAATGTCCACAAAGATAATAATATGAATAATGCTGATAATCCAGAATGTCCACAAAGATAATAATATAAATAATGCCGATCATCCAGAATGTCCACAAAGATAATAATATAAATACTGCTGATCATCCAGAATGTCCACAAAGATAATAATATAAATAATGCTGATCATCCAGAATGTCTACAAAGATAATAATATAAATCATGCTGATCATTCAGAATGTCCACATATATAATAAAATAAATAATGCTGATCATCCAGAATGTCCACAAAGATAATAATATAAATACTGCTGATCATCCAGAATGTCCACAAAGATAATAATATAAATCATGCTGATCATTCAGAATGTCCACATATATAATAAAATAAATAATGCTGATCATCCAGAATGTCCACAAAGATAATAATATGAATAATGCTGATCATCCAGAATGTCCACAAAGATAATAATATATATAATGCTGATCATCCAGAATGTCCACAAAGATAATAATATAAATAATGCTGATCATCCAGAATGTCCACAAAGATAATAATATAAATAATGCTGATCATCCAGAATGTCCACAAAGATAATAATATAAATAATGCTGATCATCCAGAATGTCCACAAAGATAATAATATAAATACTGCTGATAATCCAGAATGTCACAAAGATAATAATATATAAATGATGATCATCCAGGATGTCCACAAAGACAATAAAATAAATAATGCTAATCATCCAGGATGTCCACAAAGATAATAATATAAATAATGCTGATCATCCAGAATATCCACAAAGATAATGTCACAACCGGCTGTATGGGATCCCCTGCTGAGGGCTGCAAGCTGAGATTCAGGGCTAAAAGAGGTAGTCTGAAACATGGGGCCTGTACAAAAGATCTTCCTATCCACAAGCACCAGTCGCTGGTGAGACCAGTACAGAGGTGTATAGTCTAACCAGCCGCTAGGTGTTCGTCAGTGACCCCTCCAAGCGGGATATGGGCTTAGCTGCACCCAGCTGGCAGGTTGTGGTCCTATGCACTGGGAAATAGAGAATCTTGCTACAGTGGCCCTAGAGGATATTTCTACCAGGCAGTTTGTCTCACCAAGACAATTTGTCGAAGGATGCACTTGAGTATAATGAGGTGGCAATTGCTCCATACACAGACGAGATATGCAGGACATACTGTATGCAACAAAGTTTCAATGGATTTGCACACAGGCGAGCTGTACAGGATGCACTGTTGTGTAATGAAGTGGCATTGGATTCACACACAGGCGAGATGTTCAGGATGCACTGTGGCACAATGAGGTAGCAATGGCTCCGTACACAGGTGAGATGTGCTGGACGCACTTTTGCACAGTGAGGTGGCAATGGCTTTGCCCACAGATGGAATGTTCAGGACGCACTGTGGCACAACGAGGTAGCAATGGCTCCGTACACAGGTGAGATGTGCTGGACGCACTTTTACACAATGAGGTTAAGATTAAGGTACATAACTTCCAAAACATCTTCCAAATGCAAGGAAGTTTCAAAACACCAGTAAAGACTGATAAATGGAATTTAAAAGATTCATTTGTCACAGAAAGATTGGTCACAAAGAATTTATTGATTTTTCTTCTTTTTCCGAAATTTTTTAGAACCACTCTAAGATGGAGAAGACTTAAGTTGAGAAGGGACTTTCACGGGAACTACAGAAAACTGTATTTCATCATGCTCAAGATCGTAATCAGAATCTGTTTTCTAATTCATCATTCTAATACCTCCCTGAGTTTTCCCCTTCTGAACTAACTGTTCCTGCACCAGATTATTTGGGGGAGAACCCAAAGAAGTGCATCGGAGTTTAATAGTAGAAGATGGTGCACCAGAGCTTGAGACTTTGGGCCTGATTCAGACCCACTCGCGAGCGGCTGTCCGCTCGCAAGTGGGTCGATGGTCTGCACTGTGCATGCGCACAACCGAGGGAGCTCCATCGTGCGCATGCGCGAGACGCGATGTTGATTGACAGCACGCCCCCTTTGCTGAAATGATTGACTCAGACAAAACACTAGAAGACTCCTCCTTGAGTGAGGAACCGAAGGCCCTCTCTTGGTGCATGAGACTTGAGACCTTTCCCTGGGATATGGAACTTGAAACCCCTTTTTGAGAGGTAAGACTTGAGACCCCCTCTTGGGGTATAACAGTTGGAACCCCCTCCTGGGGCATGAAACTCGAAAGGAAGGCCCCCTCCTGGGCGAGAAACTTTTAACCCCTCTTGGGGTATGAAAATCGAATCCCCCTCCTGGGGTGCAAAACTTGAAATGAAGACCTCATCCAGTATTGAGAAATTGGAAATGAAGACCCCCTCCTGGGGTGTGAAAATTGTAACCCCTTCCTGGGGTGCGACACAAAAAACCCCCTCCTGGGGTATGAGACTTGAATTCTTCATTGGAGGCTTGTGATTTAACTTCCTTACTTGAGACATTATTTGAAACCCCTTCCTGGGGTGTGTGACCTACAACCCCTCTAGGGGGAGGAACACTTGAAACTCATTTCTGAGAAGCAAAACTTAAAACCCCTCCCTGGGGTATACAACTTGTATTCCCCTCCTGGAGTGAAAATCTTGAAATCCTCTCTTGGAGGGAGAGACTTGAAACCCCCTCTTGGGGTGTGACACTTGAAACCCCCTCCTGGGGTATGAGGCTTGAGACCCCCTGTTGGGGTGAGAAACTTGAAACCTCCTCTAGGGGTGTGAGACTTGAGCTCCTCGTTTGAGACTCGTGACTTAACTTCCCCACCTGGGGGTCATCCTCTGAAACCCCCTCCTGGGGTGTAACACTTGAAAACCCTTGCAGGGGTATCAGACTAGAAACCCTCTTCTGGGGTGTGAGACTTAAAACCCCCTCCTGGGGTACACAACTAATAACCTCCTCTGGAGGTATGATACTTGAACCCCCTCCTGGGGTGTGGGACGTGAAACCCCCTCCCAGGGTATGAGACTGGTAACCTCCTCTTGAAGAAAATGACTTGAACCCCCTTCTTGTGGTGAGAGACTCAAGGCCCCCTCCTGGATTACAGGACTTGACACTCCCTGTTGGAGTATGGGACCTAAAACCCTTTCCTAGGGAAGCTGACTTGGTTTTCCCTTTTGGGGTATGGAACATGAAACTCCCTCTTGGAATGCAAGAACAGAGACTCCCTCCTGGGGTGAGTGACCCAAAACCCCCTCTTGGGGTATGAAACTTGAAAACTCCTCCTGGGGTATAATGCTCGAAAACCCCTCCTGGGGTATAACACCAGAAGATCCCTCCTGGGGGATTAAACTTGAAACCCCTCTTAGGGTGTGAAACTCGAAACGAAGGCCCCCTCCTGGAGATTGAAACTTGAAAGAGAAGCCCCCTTCTGGGGCGTGAAACTTGCAACCCCCTACTTGGGTATGACACCAATAATCCCCTCCTGGGGAATGAGACTTGAATTCCTCTCTAGAGGTCTGCGACTTGAACTCCCCATCTGAGTCTCACAACTTGGTACCCTCTCCTGGGGTGTAAGACCTGTAACCCACTCTTGGGGTGTAAGACTTGAAAATCCTGGCTGTACTGTATGCAACGAAATGGCATTGGATTCCCACACAGGTGAGATGTACAGGACGCACTGTTGCATAACGAAGTGGCAATGGATTCACACACAGGCGAGATGTACAGGATGCACTGTGGCACAACGAGGTAGCAATGGCTCTGTACAGAGGTGAGATGTGCTGGACGCACTTTTGCACAGTGAGGTGGCAATGGCTTTGCTCACTGGTGGGATGTTCAGGATGCACTGTGTCACAACGAGGTAGCAATGGCTCCGTACACAGGTGAGATGCGCTGGACGCACTTTTGCACAACAAGGTAGCAATGGTTCCGTACACAGATGAGATGTGCTGGATTATTTTCCAGCCTGTACTTCATAAATGCTACTTCAAGCAGATTGGTTCTATGGGAAACTTCTCCACTGGTTCACTTCTCCACGCTTTTCACTGCTTGATACAATATAAACCCCATAGTTACACAGGTACTATTTTTAAATTCATATTTATTTGCCCCATATTATCTATTATTTATTTCCCTGGTTATTGATAGTTATTTATATTTTACCAATAATATATTTTACTAATTTAAAGGAATCTAATTATAGATTTAATGACTTTTATCTTTATTTTATTGCCCAATATGTTTAATGAAATCCTTTATGTTAGTAAATATTTTATAAATGTCCTAGTTTAGCATGACGGGTAGTATAGAGTGAATTTGTGTAGCATAACTTGTAATATATATTTATTTCGGTTAGAATTCCAGGTAGCATAAATTAAATTTTATTGGCATGTAAGGTTACAGTGAATGTTTAAAGGATGTAAGTAACTTTAGAGTGATTTATGGCCCTATTTATCTATATTTTTTTACCAAAATAATGTAACAAGATGTGTTTTCACACCCTTTTCACATTATTTTAGTTTAACTCAAATGTATTAAAGGGCATGTGTCGGCGTATGCGTGGAGGTAATGTCACTGTATTTTTTGTGAACAATACAGTGAACAGGATTCACAGGGACAGAGCTTTCTATCGCAAAGCACAGTATAATAAAAGCCTTTGCACACTAAATCAATGGAAAGTAACTTAAATGCATGATCTACTCAAGGGGTTTATTTACTAAAGTGCAGGTCTTTAGAAGTGGAGTTGTTGCCCATTTAAGTTACTTTTCATTGATTTAGTGTACAGTGGTTTTTATTATACTGTGCTTTGTGGTATCATCAGGGCTGCCATCAGAAAGTTTGGGGCCCGGTACTAACAAAATAGGCAGCCCCCCCCCCCCCGGGTATAGGTCAGAGTTGAGCGGAGCTGTGGATAATGTGGGTGGAGCTTGTCTAGGGGTGTTGCATCAAATGGTGGGTAAACCAGGGAAGGCTACGCATGGTGGAGGGGGCAGGGAAGACTGGACATGGGGGCACTGGGCTTTGAAGGGTGGACTGGGGTGGCAAAGGGCAGGGAAGGCTGGTTGGACTAGGGGGGAAAAGGATAGTAGGGGAGGGGCAGAGAAGACAGGAAGGCTGGATGGACATGGGGGGGTTGCAGGGAAGGCTGGCTGGCCTGGGGCAGGTAACACAGGCTGGCTAGGCTAGGAGGGGGGCACAGGGAAGACTGGCTGGATGGGGGGAGGGGCAAGGCAGGCTGGCTGGACTGGGGGGCATAGAGAAGGCCGGCTGGACTGGGGGAGGAGCAGGGAAGGCAGGCTGACTGGACTTAGCAGGCAGGCTGAACTGGGGGGGTGCAGGCAAGGCTGGCTGTACTGGGGGGGCTGCAGAAAGGCTGGTTGTATGGGGGTACAGTGCAGGGAAAACTAGCTGGTCAAGAGAGGGGAGGACACAGGGCAGGGGTCAGCATACCTGCTTTTTTCATTCTTTTGTCCTGAGAGAGAGAGGGCCCGGCTGGCAGCTGCAAGGAGTGCACCAGGCGGCAGGCAGAGAGAACAAAAGAGCATAATTGCTGTGGCATTCAGCTATGGACTGTCACTGGAGCCAGCCACTAGTATCAGCGGCGCTGAAGCATTTGATCTATGAAGCCGGCCGCGAGCCAATCACAGCTCACAGAACGGCATCCGCCGCTCCTGATTGGCTGATGAGGAGCTGCTGCTCCTGATTGGCTCACGGAACGGCAGCCAATCAGGAGCGGCAGGTTCCCGATTGGCTGATCAGGAGTTGCTGCTCTTGATTGGCTGCCGCAGCTGGCTCCAGTCCATAGATCAAATGCCACAGCGGCGCTGCCGCTTATGCCCTTTCTCCCTGCCTGACACCCGGGGCATTTCTTGCCATTGTCAGCCGGGCCCCCTCTCTCTCCGGGCCCGGTACTAGAGTACCGGCAGTCCCCCCCTGATGGCGGCCCTGGGTATCATGTAATGTTGAAATATGTATGTAATAATATTTTCCATTTAGCAATTTAATTTAAAAAAAATCATTAAAAAATTTCATTCTTACATTTGTCATGCATGTTTAATGGTCTAAGGCATGTTTTTACCTTAGCAAGCAAAGCCAACCGAAACTGCCCTAGCTTGCAAACTGCTGTCCAGGGTCATCTGATATTTGGTCTATTGTATTAATCTTATTGTCTTCCTAGCAGTTTTTGCATGGTTAGGCCTGTTTTTTTTTTTATTTCATCTTCAGTGTTGTATTAAATGTGTTTCCCTTAGCAACCAAAGGAAAACAAAACTGGTGTGGTCTGTAAACTGCTGTTCACGGTCAGCTGATGTTTGATCTATTGGGATATTCTTCTTGTCCTTCTATAAGTTTTTGCATGGCTGGGCCTGTTTTGCTTTTCTTTGTATATCATCTTAAATGTTGCATTGAATGTGTTGCCCTTAGCAACCAATGTAAACCAAAAATGCATTTTCCTGAAAGATACCATAAATTATATTTTAATTGTTTCACAAGGGTGATTTAATAAGTAAGGTAACAAGACCTTCCACTTGTATAATGTTCTCTATTTCATTCTAATTTTTCACCAGGCTAGAGCAGGTAGACTACTGCTTCCCATCACCAGCCATTAGACTGCACCTCATATCAGTCATACTGTCCCAATATCAGTTGTAAGATTGCGGAGCTGATGGAAACATGGTCAAACATTTAGATGAGTAGTGTAATCAGATTTCTGCACCTAAAGGGCACATAAGCAGCTGAAATTCATTGCCAACTTGTTGAGGTGTACGATGATAACATCATGTCACGGAAACAGGTTTGGGTTTTGTGCACTTCCTTTGATTCCGGGATGACAGACGTTCAAGATGAGCAGCAATCCAGCCAGCCAAGCACGCCTACTACAGATGACAATTTGTGCTGCATTGAATGTCTGATTCAGGAGGACAGACGCATTTGAGTTAGTGACGAACTGAACATCTCAGTGGGTACTGTGCACAACATTGTTCATGAGCAACTAGGTACAGGAAAAATTGTTTACTCTGGGCACCATCAACTCACAGAGGTTCACAAAACCAAGAGGATTGGATTGTGTACTTGATGCGTCACCATGAGGAGGGAGTGCAGTTCCTGCAGCGTATTGTTACAGGTGATAAAATGTGGGTGCATCATGTGACACTGGAGACGATGCAAGCATCCATGACATGGAAACATGCATCTTCCCCACCTTCAAATAAATTCAATCAACTCCATCAGCAAAGAAGGTCATGGAGACCGTGTTTTGGCATCACAAGGGCATGCTTCTTGTTAATTTCCTCACCAAGGGAGATACTGTGAATGCTGTCAGCTATTATGACACATTAAGCCAGTTGCAGAGGGCAATTCATCAAAAACGACCTGGGTTGCTGCAAACAGGCATCATATTTCTGCATGATAACACCAGGCCACACTCAACCAACAACATGTGTGAGTTGTAACGGCACTACCATTGTGAGGTACTGGACCATCCTCCATACAGCCCTGACTCAGAGTGATCTCCATTTCTTTGGAACAATGAAGAAGCACCAGGGTCGAAGGTGATTCACAACTTGTGGTGAAGTTCAGCAAGCCATCATATCCTGGCTTCAGGCGCTTGACACTGATTTATTTTATGACGGGATTGATGTCTTGGTGTACTGTTGGAACAATGCTTAGACAAGTATGGGAACTATGTGAAAAAATAATCTGTACCAAGGCCATACTATTATGCGTATATGTACAAGTTGAATAAATATATACAATGAGAGGTCTTGTTACCTTATTTATTGAACCATTTTAATAAAATATAACTGAATGAATTGTTATACAGTACATTTTACAAAACCAGTGGGCTTTCCTGTCCCAGAGTGCTGTTAATCCATTTCCTGAGGTTCATGGGCGCAGCCATGTTGTCTCTGATCAGGTGAGCACCAGTATCCAGTCTTTCCCTGTCTCCTGTGCTCACATGACCACTTCAGCCTAACTCTGACAAGAGCACTCTATTTAAGCCTGCACCTGATACAAACACCTTGTCTGAACAGTATGGTTCTTTTCCTCGCAGTGATCTCACTCATAGTGAGTAAGTGATACCTCTGATCCACTTCCTGAACCTGCACTGTTGGACTCCTGCAAACTGCTGTCTCTGAGTTACTACTTTAACTCTACATTCCTGTGCTATATGCTGCCTCCAACACTGCACCAACCAGGCTGTGCTCAAGTACCGGTTCCAGACTAGCTCTACTTATGATACTCTCACTGGTCTCTCTCTGGTCCAAGCCTGTAGTCGCACTCTGTATGGCTGATACTATCTCTGGTCCCACTCTGGTTTAAACCTGTGGTTCCACTCTGGCCATCTACTGCTCTCTCTGGTCCTACTCCAGTACAATCCTGTGGTTCCACCACAACTGACTGTTGCTCTTTCTCTCTCAGTCCACTCCGGTTACTCTGCTGCTCTACCACGGGTTCCATAATGGTTCAAGACTCAGGTTCCACTCCAGTTACTCTGCTGCTTTACCTCCAGTCCCATTCTATTTCAATTCCCGGTTCCAATATGGCTACTCTGCAGTTACCTCAAGTTCTAATCCAGTTCAAATCTCCAGTTCATCTCCAGTTACTCTGCAGTAACCTCTGTTTAAACCTCCGGTTCCATCTTGGTTCCACATCTGCAACTTCTGGTTCTTATCCGGTTCATACTGTATATTGTCCAAGTCTGTGAGTTATTCTGCAATTCCAGCCTGCTTTACTCAGCATTGCAGCTCCAAACCTACTCTGAGACTCACTACTCACCATATCATCAGTACCTATCCATACCATTGGTACCTCTATTGATGGTGGTTGTTGCCCTGTGGACCCTCTCCTAGAGAGTTGGGATACATGCTGGAAGTCACTCGACCAGAAGAGTCATCTACCCCTTTTCCTGGCACTGAAAGTAATGTTTAAGAAGACCATTGGAAGAAGACTAAAAAGAACAGACTGAAGCCACATTTATCAGAAGAGAGCCATGACCTTGACTCCCCTACACCTGAAGAACCCATCATCAGTCCACCTCCAATGCTTGTATCCATTTAACCATAGGTTGATCCACCAACTGTAGCAGAAGATATCAGCGATTAAGGTATTTTCAAATAGCAATTAAATTAGTAATTGGAAAGAACCAAGCTAAAATATTGAATTATGTATTTCATTATTTTTTTTTCTTTTTAGCTCTCCACTTGATTTCACTATGGCCACCAAGAACAGAAAATAGCAAGATACTCAGTCAACAGATGAAGCAACACAGCCACACCACATAGAAAATCTCCAAATTCAAGAAAAACAATGATGTGGCATATTTGATAAAGATGTCCTTGCAGAACACCTAAAACAGATTCTCACCAATCAGAACACACTGTTTTCCAATCAAGTTTTATTAGCACAATCATTGATACAGATAAGACAGCAGCAGACTGCAAATGCCACAGCACTACGATAACTGGATGAGAAACAGTAGCAAATGGCAGTGAACATCAATCAGATCTTGGTGAGACAACATCAAGCTGCGGCAGCAAGTTTTGTTCTCAGTGGAACAAGATAAGATTCTTGGATACAAAGATGTTAATCAAGCCACACAAACAAATATCAGTTGAAAAGACATTTATTACAATGTAAAAGAAAATATATTATAAACACTTAACTTTCTCGTCAGATCATCTACTTAGGACATAAATGGTTCATTTCCAGGAGCCCCCTCCAACACCTTGGAGCTGGAATCTTGCACATCGAGAGAATGGCAAAGGTAAAGGCTACGGAATCTTCTTTGTCCGGAAATTTTATACCAGCCTGCCATCAGGCTCAGACACCACTTACAAATATGGGTATAAACAGTGTCCAACTACTCTATTGGTTAATACTGATAAGACAGCTACGTATGCATATATACCTAAAGAAAATGCCTTGTGGATTTATGGCTTGTCTAGTTTCCACAGTCCGGTACCATCTAATGCAATGCCTGACAACCATCTAATGTCTGACCATTATCTAATGCCTGACACATTCATACAAGCACTGCACACAACATGGTTTTCAGCCACCATTTTCTGCTATCCCATTACAAAGATTGCAATGTAATTTGCATTGCAATGTTTAGTCTATGAAATACAAAGAAGAAATGTTTATCGAGTTTCCACCATGCAAGTAAGACGTCAAAATCCACAAGATCTGACAGGACCACCCGGACAAAGCACCACATTAGCAGAATTTACTGGAACATATGAATTTCATGGTATGCCACCTGGAACAAGTGGTACAACATGATGTTAATGAGGCTGTGGAGTCAAGTCTTCTGATCATATGTGGAGTTAAAGCAAAGAAAAAAGGCTTCAATGTATGACAGTAAAGGTATATGAGTGCTTGCTGTCAGGCCCTTTGTCTATGCTGTTTCACGTTTTATAATCAGTGGCAGATTTTACCTAGGGGCTGCAGGGTTGAAACCCCGAGTAAAATTCATCAGTCCTTGTGTGACCCCAAATCCTAGCCCCACTTAACAGTGGTGGTTCCTTCCTCCCTCCTGTGGCTGCTAAAATAAAAGCAGAAGTGGTTTCTCAGCAGTTCCGTGTAGGCTGTTAGGTTGTTAGGCTGTTAGGCTGTTAGGGTGTCCAGTATCTGAACTGTTCAGTTCTACAGTGTATTGAGCATTTAAAATCCATATCAGCATTAGACCGGCGTCCTTGTTAGCTGTGAAGGTGACACTGCCATCTTTCATCCCACAGGTAACTACTCTAACCAGATGCAACAAATCTGTTTTTATAGCATAGCAGCTATTGCATTGCATAGGTAAATTGATATTAGTTTCTGTAAGTTGTTTTAAACTTGTACTATGTTTTTATATTAAAGTTAATTAGAGTGGTATACTGACCTCCACTATGCACAGATTTGATTAGCACCTTCTGTTGTGGGTGGAGGGCTGTTTGTAAGGGGGTAGGGGTAATCAGGCTGCACACATGATTATAGCCTTATATTTTGCAGTGTAGGCTGTAAGGCCGTTAGGCTGTTAGGTGTCCAGTATCTGAAGTGTTCAGTTCTAAAGAGTATTGAGCATTTAAAATCAATATTAGTGTTAGACCGGCGTTAAACCGCATGAAAACAGATGGAAAACACACTACAAGCCAACACTAACACAGATGGACTACACTAAAGCTACACAGTGAGTCAACAAAATCATCAAAACTAACTCCTGCAGTCGGCATAACCTGCACACTCTACACTGATCTCCCTGGTTTGGACACTGCAAAACCTTTCTCCTCAGCTGCAGCTTCTTGCAGTGAAATTTCAGTTTTTGAGAAACCTCTAAATGCACATCCCAAACAATGTAATTTTGCTTTATATACGTATGAATGCCCTGTCTAAATTTACTACTTACCAGTGTATTATTTCCTACTCTTCATTTGACTTTTATTCCTCCAACACTATTTACCTACTCTCTTCACACTACTTCACCGCCATATCACACTTCCCAATTGTCTGCCTCCCCTCTAATTAGCTGCAACCTCTGCTGTGCTTTCCTGCCCACCTTCTACTTGCTCTCTTGTCATCCTTCGCTCTCTCTCCACCCTGAGTCAGCCACCATGCCTCCTCCCCTCTGCCCCATACCAACCATATCCACTTGCTTACACCTTCCCCTTATATTTAGCCCACACGCCCTCACCCACAACCCAGACAATCTCATCCACATATCCCCTGTCACCTCCCTCCCATTCTCCTGTGCTCCCTGGAAAACCAGATCCATCTGCAATAAACTGCCTGCTATCCATGACCTCTTTATTTCCCACTCTCTAAAACTTCTTGCCATCACCGAAACCTGGCTCTCCACCTATGACACTGCCTCCCCTGCTGCACTCTCCTATGGGGGCCTCGCCTTCATCCACTCTGTCAGACCTGACAACCACCAAGGTGGCGGAGTGGGCATCCTCTTATCCCCCAACTGCACCTTTCACATTATCCCACCTGTGCCCTCTCTTTCTTTCTCCACTTTTGAGGTACACTCTATCCGTCTCTTCTACCCCATTCATCTCCATGGTGCAGTCATTTACCATTTCCCAGGCTCCCCCACCCAATTCCTTGACAACTTTGCTGACTGGCTCCCCACTTCGTCTCTGCTGGCCTTCCCTCTATAATCCTTGGTGACTTTAACATCCCTATTGACATCACAAATCCTGCATCCACCAATCTTTTGCCCTCACCTTCTCCTTTGGACTTTCTCAATGGTCCTCCTCCACTACCCACTGTCTCAGCCACTCCCTTGACCTTGTCTTCACCCATCTGTGTGCTCTGTCTGACTTCTCCAACTCTCCCTTCCCTCTCTATGACCACCATCTGCTCTCCTCCACTCCTCCCCTCACCCAAAGCCACCATCACCAGATGCAATCTTGAGACTCTTGACACTGCTGTCGTGTCTTCATCACTTGATACTCTCCTCTCTTCTCTATCAACCATGGGCTGCCCTAACCAGGCTGCCTCCTTCTACAACATCACCCTCACTTCTGCACTTGACTCCGTTGCCCCCACCTCCTCTGTCCAAACCCCAAACCTTCCACTCTAAACTGACCCGGTTTCTCCAAAAGTGCTCGTGCACAGCCGAGCGCCTCTGGAGAAAATCTCACTCTATGGCGGACTTTCTTCACTTCAAGATTGTCCACTCTTCCTACAGCTCGGCCCTCTCCCAGCAATCTTTCTTCCAGTCGTTCATCTCCTCTCAGTTCTCCAATCCCTGCTGCCTCTTTGATACTTTCAACACTCTGCTTCATCCCCTCTCCACCCCTCCCATCCTCCCACACTGCATTTGACTTTGCCTCCTTCTTCTCTTCAAAAATTCAATCTCTTTGCTGCAACCCCACCTCTCCCACCATTTGTACCTCCCGGCCACCCCACCTTGTGCTTCTTCAGCCCCACCATGGGCGACAAGGTCCACTCCCTCATCTTGTCCTCTTCCCCCACCACCTGCACCCTTGACCCCCTCCCTTCGCACCTTCTACGCTCCCTCTCCTCCACCGCCGCCTGCTCCCACCTTGCTCACCTTTTCAACCTAGCTCTCTCCACTGGAATCTTTTCCTTATCATTCAAACATGCTCTTTTCACACCTATTCTTAAAAAACCCAAACTCAACCCATCCTCACCCACCAATTACCGCCCCATTTCTCTTCTCCCTTTTGCCTCCAAACTACTTGAGTGGCTTGTCTACAGCCGCATCACCTGCAATCTCTCTGACAACTCCATCCTTGATCCTCTTCAATGTGGCTTTTGCCCACTTCACTCCACTGAAACTGCCCTAGCCAAAGTCAATGACCTGCTTGCAGCCAAATTCAGGGGCCACTTCTCTTTGCTCATCCTCCTGAACCTCTCTGCAGCCTTCGACACTGTGGATCATACTCTCCTCTGCACCCTTCAGACCTTTGGCATCTCTAACACTGTCCATGCCTGGTTAACCTCTTACCTCACCAACCGTTCCTTCTCTGTGTCTCCCTCTGGCTCCATCTCCCACCCTTCCTGTTGGTATCCTGCAGGGTTCTGGCCTGGGCTCGCTGCTCTTCTCCCTGTACATATCTACACTAGGAGAACTCATCAGCTCCTTTGGCCTCCAATAACACCTCTATGCCGATGACAAGCAAACTATACCTCTACTCTCCTGAACTCTCCCCTTCTGTCATCTCTCAGGTATCCAGCTGCCTCTCCGCCATCTCTTCCTGGATGTCCGAGTGCTCCCTGAAGCTCAACATGGCCAAAACCGAACTCATCATTTTTCCCTCTAATAGAGTCTCCACTCCAACCAACCTCGCTATCACTGTTGACACACCATCATCTCCCCTGTCTCCCAACTTCACTGTTTGGATGTCACCCTTGACTCCACCCTCTTCTTTACCCCCCACATTCAATCTCTGGCTCAATCCTGTTGGTTTCAACTACTCAACATCGCTCGTATTATGCCTTTCCTTTCCCAGAATGCTACCAAACTGATTATTCATCCACTAATCATTTCTCGGCTTGACTACTGCAACCTTCTCCTTACTGGCCTCCCACATTGCCATCTTGCCCCCCCCCAGTCTGTTCTCAATGCTGCTGCTAGACTTATCTTCCTTTACCGCTGTTCCACTTCACTCCTCACCTTCACATACAAGGCCCTCTCTAACTCTACTGCTCCCCACATCTCCAACCTCATCTCCTTACATACTCCTTCCCGCTCACTCTAGTCTGCCAATGACTGTTACCTCTCCTCCACCCTGGTTACTTCATCTCATGCTCGTATGCAAGATTTTGCCTGTGCAGCCCCCTCCACTGGAATGAGCTCCCTCACTCGATCAGGCTCTCCCCGACCTTGCAGAGCTTCAAACGTGCACTGAAAATCCACCTGTTCATCAAAGCATACCGTTCCACCACATAACCATGTTACCAGGTCTTTGTCCCTCCTGCCTCAGCCATCTCTACCTTGCTTACTTCCTGCACTCAGGTCCCCCTCTACACACTCATGCCTCATGTCATCTGCCAGTCTTCCCTCTCCCCTAGATTGTGAGCTCCTAAGAACAGGGTCCTCCTCCCCACTGTCTCACAGCCTTCATCTCTAGCACTTCTATGACATCCTTCACCTTCAGAGATGTACTGTGTATGGAGAATTGTTTTGCTAATTGTTACTTGTGTTCTGTTTATATTTTGGCTACTGTATTGTAATAAAACAGAAAAGAAATATGCCCGTGCTCGGTTTTATCCATATCATACATTTGTCATGATTTGATAAAAGCATTTAAGCCTGCATCCCAGCATCAAGGGACCCCATTTTTCTGCAGGTCCCTAATACTAGCATATATGTCTAGCACATCATTACATTGCAGTTAAATGGACTCACCTCCTAGATACAGAGGGACATATCTATTCAGGGGCTGGCTGTTAGCCACGCCCAACTAGGCTTTTTATAGCCTTAATTGAAAGCTGCCATGATAGCACAAGGCAAAATTTTGAAACAAAACAGAAAAGAAATATGCCCGCGCTCGGTTTTACCCATATCATACATGGTACCAGCAGCATGGCAATATTAATGAAATATATGTATACAAAACAGAAAAACTTTTGCTATCTGTTAATCCTGCCTCAGCAATCTCTACCTTGCTAACTTCCTGCACTCAGGTCCCCCTCTACACACTCATGCCTCATGTCATTTGCCAGTCTCCCCTCTCCCCTAGATTGTGAGCTCCTAAGAACAGTGTCCTCCTCCCCACTGTCTCACAGCCTTCATCTCTAGCAATTCTATGACAGCCTTCACCTTCAGAGCTGTACTGTGTATGGAGAATTGTGTTGCTAATTGTTACTTGTGTTCTGTTTATTTTTTGGCTACAGTATTGTAATGTAATGTTCTGTGTACCCTTTACTGTATGTACGGTGCTACGGACCACTTGTACTGACAGATAATGCCAGGGGGAGGAGTTCTCCCTCTCTGAGAATGCCAGTCCGGACTGCTATCAGCAGATACAGTACTTGCAATGGGAATCCTATTTATTCATCTTCTAGGAGCTGCAGCCCCTAGTGCTGATGCTGTTTTTACAGCATATGAAAAAAACTTGTGTGTTTTTTCTCCATTTTTTTTTCGCGCATATGCGCAATGGGAAGGGGCTGGACCATGGTCGAGGTGAGCAGATGCTGCAGCCCTCCACAGGGGGTAGGTAAGAACCACCACTATTTATCATCGATTTCCATTCTTTTGTCTCATACATGCAGGATCCATGGCAATGAGGAATGGAGCTGATCTGTTCAAGATGTAATCTAGTGTGCAAGAGGTCAAGCTACTGATTCAAATCTTCTGCTGCCCAGATGTGGACTCTACGTCTGGGCATTGTTGAGTCAAAGGAAAGGCCTCACT
The DNA here is from genome assembly GCA_031769625.1 of Taudactylus pleione. Lineage (NCBI taxonomy): Eukaryota > Metazoa > Chordata > Amphibia > Anura > Myobatrachidae > Taudactylus > Taudactylus pleione. The sequence continues at coordinate 1,447,054 of JAUIMM010000390.1, forward strand.
GCCTGAAAGCAAAGATATGTATGTGCTCGCAGACAGGCCTTTTGTCTATGCTTTGCGTGCAGTGTTATAAGCAATTCCCTTTCTTTTGTCTCCCACATGCAGGGTCCATGGCAGTGAGGATATATCACATGACTGAAAGAGCAATATTTCGATATTGTATAGTCATAGCATATGGTCTTACATTATCAACAAAACATGTTACAATGATATTTATATCAATTAAAAAATAGAACCAGCCCCTGACTGATAAATATTTATTTGGACTGTGTTATTATTTTCCAAATTGCTATAACATTCTAATTCATTATTCTTAAAATGTTATTATTTGCAATGCTGATTCATATTTAAATTCTGAAGTTTAATCATTTTTTTTCTGGATACACACTAAGAATTTCTACTTGTCAACAATGAGGCAATATAATACTCTAATTCAAGTACAGATATCATTCCTGCTTTAAAAAATTAAACATTGTGAACTTTTTAAATGTTACATGTACCGTGAAAGCTTGTTGCTAACATGGACTTAAGAATTGCTCAAGGGTCCATGTTACAAGCACACTGAAATAGGGAATTCTACCATGGACTTTAAAAATTGATCAAGCATCCACGTTTCAAGCAACATGAAAACTTAATTTTTACCATGGACTTTAAACATTTCACTAGGAGCATCTATAATAATACAATTCTAATAAATCTTAAAAAAGAGGTGTCATTACTGAGGTTTTAAAATGTCAACTTAAAAAGAATATATCACCTAATTTATTTGATATCTAAAGACAAAAATTTTACAGTACATATTTAAAAAAAACACAGTATATTTCACAATAAAGATACTGTTCAAAATGTTTATATATGTTTTTGGTGTTGTATATTATTTTATTATAAAATTTAAACTCATAATGTATATAATGAGATTAAAAAAATAAAAAATAAAATGTGAAAACACTTAACTTTTGTTGTACAATATAAATATTACATTTTGTATTTGTTCATGTAACCAAATTGTGCTTAATGTAAAGTGTTTGAGCCCTATATGCGTATCACACTGTTTCATATAGGACTAGTTTAAAGTTCAGTATGTTCTACAAGTCATGTAGTACCGATCACAGAGATTACAATTATGCACAGTATTAATATGGTAATAATCTTCACATTATACAATTCACATATATAATTATATACTTTTAATAAACTTTTAATACTGTTGTATGGCACCACTTACAGTGGTTCAGAGGTCTCAAAAATAACTTTTATCTGATTGTACAGTATATGAAATATATAATATGTCACAGTTACATTTTATCAATTGATAAAATGCTTTTAAACATAATTTTTTAAGCCATGTTTTATATATTTTATATAGCATTGACTGTACAATCATAACAAAGTTAGACCAGCCAACGAATTATTAGTACATATTGTTATTGATACAACATTTTGGAATACAAAACTGTTTTTGATATTTGGGTTTACAAGCAAGAATATATATTGTGGATTAATTATGTAGCACCTATCACACATTTAATTTGCAAATTACAACAATAACGTTCCCTGTATGGATTTGTATTCACAAACAATAGTTTCAGTTAATTCAGTTTAAATTTACAAAGGTTGACCTATTTAATCTACTTGTTTTGTATAAAATAAATGTTATTTGCTATTTTTTGTTTATGTTTTATATGACTATAAAAAAAGTGTCAAATTTTACAAGCAAAGTGTTTATATTAAAAATCACACAATGCTACATTATGGTCAATCAGAATGGCCACCGTTACTGAGATGACAGAGCCATGTTTTCTATGCATAGGAACGCGTTGGCGGTTGCTACAGTCCCAAAAACGTTTGCAACACGTCTGCGGTTTTCTTCCCATTACCACCCTCAAAAGGGCCCTTAACTGTCAACCACTTGTGTATAAATCCTCTGGGCTAACATAATCACAATTCAATCTCGCATGTGTGCATTGCAGCTGTGATGCCTGCGCAGTCGGCTAATAGTGAACATTGGCATAGGGTACAAATCTGAATCAGGCCTATAGTGTGGTCCAAATTGGCAAGCAATCAGGGGCTTATCTATAATAGGCGCAGGGTGTGCGATGCACACGCCCCCCCCCTCCCGTGTCAAGGTGAGGACCACACTACACACCCTGCACACTTAGTTTTTTATACTTACCTCTCCGAAGTTCTGCGTCGGCTGAAGCAGCACTCCAGAAAACGCCAGGAAAATGGCGCCATTTTCCCAGGGACATGCGCATGTACAGTAGACTTTGGGCACATACTAGTGCCCACAGTCTACTCTTCGGTCAGTGCACCGCCAGCTGCCGGGGAGAGAGGAGGGGGCCCCAGAAGGGGAATGCACACGGACCCCTTACTCTCTTAATACGCCCCTGCAAGCAATATATTTATATTAAAAATAACATAATGATACATTATTTAAATCAATATTTTATTTTATTTACTACATTGGAGAAAGGGACACCTCTCCATTCAACCATGTTCTCATTTTAAATGATATTGTCATCATTTACATGAAAAATCATACATTTTCTAACATACATAAATTATTCCTGTAATGCTCAACTATTTTTTATTAAACATTTTTTATGTCTATTAAACATAACATGTATCTATAGCTTAAACACATTTTGCAACTCACACATCAATAAAACAATGAACTAATGTAACTGTAAATTATCTGTCTATTCTAAAGTAAACACTCCATTGTATTTCAAGGTCGTTTCCATTGTCATCTCTTACATACAATAGCTACAGACTATTGTTGTTCAACTCGGATAACAATAAAACAATGAACTAATGTAATTGTAAATCTTCAGTCTATTCTAAAATAAACACTCCATTGTATTCAAGGTCATTTCCATTGTCATCTTTTACATTGCTACAGACTGAATGGAGCCAATATACTGTAATAGCACCTTGTCCAGTACAGATTTATTTATAATAGGGTAGTTATACTGCTATTTTTCAACCAATAAATTATATTTTTAAATATATAGTTGAATAAAAATACTATTCATTATATTTACTAGAAATTTTATTTGTATTAACAACATGAACATATTTAAATATAAATCTTATTTGTTTTTGCGAAAAATTAGTAGCGCTACATCACATTAATATACTGCTAAACTCTTACATATTCTAAACTCTCACCCTATTACATTTGGCCCTACAAGTGTAAACTAAATCTGAAAAAATGTACATGTTACATGGCAATAAATGACAAAGGTTTAGAAACATTAATTACAATTAGATGCAGCGGCAGTAATCATAAACACTTAATGAGCATGCACAAAAATGTTTGTGTAATCCACAGTTTTGTGAATGACACAAGTATTGGTTATCACAAAGTTTGCTGCTTCAGTGTTTTTAGACCTTTTTGTCAGATGTTACTATGGTATACTGAAGTAAAATTACAAGCATTTCATAAGTATCAAAGGCTTTTATTGACAATTACATTAAGTTTATGCAAGGGAGTCAATATTGCAGTTTTGACCCTTCTTTTTCAAGCCCTCTGCAATTCACCCTGGCATGCTGTCAAACTATTTCTGGGCCACATACTGACTGATGGCCACTATTCTTGCCTAATCAATTCTTGGAGTTTGTCAGAATTTGTGGGTTTTTGTTTGTACACTCGCCTCTTGAGGATTGACTACAAGTTCTCAATGGGATTAAGGTCTGGGGAATTTTCAGGCCATGGACCCAAAATTTTGATGTTTTGTTCCCCGAGCCACCATTGTTCATCACCAAACTGTTTTTGGATGTTTGGGAGAAGTTTTACAATCGGAAACATAAATAGAACAAAACTGGTTAATAGCAGACAGATATATATAGATAGAAAAGCCCTGCTTGCAAGCTTACAATCTATAGGGAAATAGGCATTGAAACACAAGGACACTGAGGAGTTGCGTGTAGCCAGAGAGCTCGAAGCACATGCGTGCTATGGCGCCCCTCCTCAAGTGTTCCAGGGAGGAGGCGGGTCCATATGGGATTAAAGTAAAGTTAAGTAAAAATAAAGATTAGGGACAGCATCAAAGTAGGGCATGGAGGGCTAAATATATTCCGCCTTCTTCCCCCTGTCTCTCCATCCTCCAGCCCCAGCTTTCCAGCCTTCTAAAGTATCACTCCTGTAGTAGTACCCCTTATGCAGGGCCCTCTATTGTAGTGCCCATATCCAGTGCCCCCTGTAGTGGTGCCCATATGCAGTGCCCCCTGTATAGATGCCCATATGCAGTTCCCCTTAAAGTAGTGCCCCTGTAGTTCTGCCCCTTAAAGTAGTGACCCTGTACTTGTGCCCCTCAAAGTAGTTTCCATGTAGTTGTGCCCCTTAAAGTAGTGCCCCTGTAGTTGTGCCCCTTAAAGTAGTGCCCCTTAAAGTAGTGCCCCTCAAAGTAGTGTCCATGTAGTTGTGCCCCTTAAAGTAGTGCCCCTGTAGTTGTGCCCCTCAAAGTAGTGTCCATGTAGTTGTCCCGTAAAGTAAGTCCCTGTAGTTGTGCCCCTTAAAGTAGTGCCCCTGTAGTTCTGCCCCTTAAAGTAGTGCCCCCCCATAGTTCTGCCCCTTAAAGTAGTGCCCCCCCATAGCTCTGCCCTTTAAAGTAGTGCCTCCCTGTAGTTCTGGCCCTTAAAGTAGTGCCCCCCCCATAGTTCAGGCCCTTAAATTAGTGCACCCCCTGTAGTTCTGTCCCTTAAAGTAGTGCACACACCCCCCCTGTACTTACTTCATCCATCACAGCCATCGTCTGGGCTGTCGTTCCAGCTGCGACACTGACTGGATCTAACTAAATCCACCAGGCGCGGCCGTGCAGGTTCTTCAGCGCGCGGGTGACATCATGACATCACCCGTGCACTGCATCACTGGGAATGCTGGCCTCTGAAGCAATCAGAGGCTTCCTTAGCCTCCCATCACTTCAGAGTCCAGCGTGCTCGGTCATGCAGTAGCGGTGAAGCAACGGCCCCCGGCGGCTGTCAGCTTAGACAGCTGCCGGGAAGAAACCAGCAGGCACAGCGCGCAGCGCCTCCGGACACCATCGGCGCCTGGAGATTGCGCTCCACTGGAAGCGCCCTCCATACACCCCTGCAAGGATAGGTGCTATATATTGCATTTTGGTCCAGCCAGAATGCAGAGTTTCTTGGTGAAACACATAATGAGCATGGACAAAAATGTTTGTTGTCATCGCAGAACATAGTCAAAGTTTAGCTGTCATAATACCTAAATAACACCACAGAATGCAGATTCAAAAGTCTTTGTGCAATCGCGTGCAGTTTTAAAAATACTGTACAATGTTATAATTGATGGACGTGAAAGCACATAATGCGCTATGCCATTATAGTATTCATTTATAATATAAGACAGCATTATTTTTTCAGTCGCCAAAATTTTTTGTACAGGCATTAAGTTTAAAAGTAGCATACATTAAAAATATCTGTAAATTTAAAAAACGACACAGCTTAAATATAAAGTGTATTTTATATACTGCATATGTAGCAAATATGTAAATGATATGGGGGGATGTTCAAACATGAAACAAAGAATGTCATATATGGTATGTTTACAAGTGAAAACAAATCACAAGGTGATTTTTAATTAACCTCCATCAAGTACGAATTTGATTGGCCAAAATATGGATTGTTTGGAGAATCCCTGTCCTGATATTGAAAATTGACTAGAGCATTGGAGAAGTCCAAGTTGTAGCAATATTGAAGTCAGCATTTGGAAATATCCAAAGATTAAGCATTTTTCTCACAGTGGAGCAATAAGAACCCTGCAGTCTCATCCTTTACTAAAAGGGACAATTTAAATATCGGAGGATATTTGAATGTTTGTTAAACGAAGGGGAGATCTTTATATCGACAGTGAGCAGAGAGAAACACTGGACATTGACCTTCTTTTGCAAGCACCATTACCACAATGTTTTTAGGTAGGGTGGGCGAGTTATCATTTTATTTTGGTGCCCCTAAATCGCTGAATGTCTTTCCTTTAGGGACAGCTGGAGTAACCCGTCATACCACCTACCTAATGACAGGGAACTCAGGGGTTCTTGCTTTTGATGATTTGGCCTCGGTATGTGGACATCACTGCTCTCTCGAAGTCTCCTCATATACAAACTCAACACTGTCACAGCTGCTTTCCTTACTTTATCACACTAGACAAATCAATGAAAGACAGCCTAATAATAAAACCTGTGTTATGTTCAGGAGTCCATAGGTGTGATTCTGGTTTGGAGCCTACTCCCCTCCTACTTCGTCCCTGCAAAAATCATTTTTCTAGAGAATAACCCCACCCCTAATTTAATTCCCAGGGAAGTGCAGACATGTACTGGGTAATGATGCATCATGGGCAGATCATATTACAGTGCACGGTGCAGTCCATGAGTGGGGTCTTCCATCCTTATACCCTCTCCATTCCCTCTCTACAGCAATCAGCATCACACAATCAGCCATAGACCATACATAGTGGGCTCAATCCTATTAGTTGAGAGTTTGTTTAATAAAACTCGCAGACATCGCATGAATGCGTGCACCTCAAAAATGCGGGATCCAATTAAAAATGCCAATTTGTGGGACTCACAGCGAGGATGTGTGACTTTTCTACAAAATGTGGGAGAAGTGCATGAAAAAGTGGGTAAACTACACTGGACTCCAAAACAGGGACAACTAAGATAGCAGGACTATATAGAAGGCTGTTAGTGCCTAGAACTATAATAAAAACTTTTACCTATTATCTGCAAGTTCAAAAAACCCTCTCCCATCAATACAACACCTCCACATACCTGTCCCACATCATATACACCTCCACATACAGTACATGTGCCACATCATTTACACCTCCACATACCTGTCCCACATCATTTACAGCTCCACATACAGTACATGTCCCACCTCATTTATACCTCCACATAGATGTCCCACCTAATTTACACATCCACATACATGTCCCACATCATTTATATCTTCACATACCTGTCCCACATCATGTACGCCTCCACCGGGTTCGGTAGGATTTACCGCCGGCTGCACGGTTCAAATCCCGGCAGCGGCAGCCCGACAGAGGAGGAAATCCTGATCGTCCTAAAGGTAAGTATAACCTAACCTAATTCTACCCCCTAACCCTCCTTTAGGGTGCCTAACCCTAACCTCCCCCCCTGTGCCTTAACCCTAACCCCCCCTTCCCTGCCACCTAAACCTAAGTCCCCCCCGGGGGTGCCTAACGCTAACCCCCCTTTCCTCTATCCTGACCCTAACTCACCGGGGTGCCTAACCCTAAATCCCCCCGGGAGCCCTAAGCCTAATCCTCCCCCCCTGCGCGGCTGTCCGCACCTAGCTTCCCTTCGATCGGGATGCCGGGCACCGGTCTCCCGGCGTTGATAAAATGACAGGCGTCTAGATTTAGACACCTGTCATTTAACCCTTGCCGGGATTAAGCAGTCGTATACCCCTCCACCCACCGGTCCCACATAATTGAACCCATTATTGAGCCTTTTAGACAAATTAATCTGAAAACTGACATGTTTTTATTGGCCAAATTATTTAAACCCCTGTACATGATTATTCATTGGGAGGGAAGAACCAGAGGTTTTGACTTGTGTTCTGACATTCTTAACTTAAAATAAAGATGTTCCCTACCTTTTCACATGCTCAGGGTGGTGTGCAGAAAATCCTTGAATTTCCTCTTAAAAATCAAATTGAGTTTCGAATTGGTTGCAAATGGAGTATGCAGTGCAAGTTTATAGTGAGAACGACTTGCACGACCCTACTCACACTTTATAGGATCAAGCCCAATGTATGCACCCTGCTATTCCCTGTACTATACACACACACCACTGCAAATAATCTCAAGGTAATAAAAAAAAAAATGTAAGGCTAAAAAAAAAAATAGACAGATTACTTTGCACCATCTGGCCCCCCTTATTACAGACATGAACACGCACATATAGTGACTGACAATGTCAGACTCCAACTAAATACAGACATAGGGACTCGCAATCACTCCAATCCAACAATTCATGCAACAACTAATAATGCAATAAGTTTAGCACAATAAGTGCAGTATACATTGCATCAATGCCACACATGGAAATTATCAGACATGACTACACACACACTATGCTGGGCCGGTTACACACAGAAAAGGAAGACATGTTCAGACTTCAGTAGAGGTGAGTATGTATTGTGAGAGGGCAAACATGATAATAAATAAACAAATAAGCAAACTTAGGACCTGATTCAAAGATGCACAGAATTTCAGAGCCGCACACATGCGTCTGTGCAAATCCATCCATCTAAAATTCAAATGCAGCAGGGGGTGTCTGTAGGAAACAGACTCCTCCTTGCTGCATCTGCAATCACAGCAATGTGACTGAGGTTGCAGCCAGGGATCACTGTTGCAACCATCGGTCATGGTGGATGCTCCTTTGGCCAGGCTGCGGAAGCTGAAGCTTACCGCAGCCTGACCAGGTCCTGGTCACTTGGACGAGGACACGGTCCACCGACACGGACATTGGCCTCACCCCTTCCCGGAAAATTGGACAGTGGTCAACCACGCCCCTGCTCCACCTCCCAAATACCACAGCATGTCAATCATGCTGCGTTTGGTGGTGTCTGTGAGCGAGATCACAGAACAGGTCCTGCGCATGTGCAGACCCCAAAACATCGAAGATGTACGCTAACCATAGGGTTAGCGTACATCTCTGAATCATGCCCTTAGTTTCCCTAAATGTTATCATTTAATAAGTCAGACATGTTACATGCAGCTGTATATATGTATTGTTTCCTACTCTAGTGGCTTTAGAACTCTAGGGACCTCATTCAGAGCCGGACGCTATTTGCGGTCGTTCGTTCAGAAAAAAGGGGTGGCTATTCAAATGAACCGTTCGCTCTTTGCGGTCTGTTCACGCCTCTATGTCTGAACGAGCGAACAAAACTTGCGGTCGTCTTTTGGATAACTACGCCCCCTGGCCACTCGCATCCTACGTCATGTCCGCTATTTATTAGATTAATCGAGTACATCGACCAGCGTATGAACTGCTCGCTATTCTTGTGGTTGGTTTTTCCTACCACAATCTTGCGAGCAGTTCTGACTATAAAATAACCCAGTGACGTGGTCAATGACGCTGCTGTATTAATTATGCACACCCATAAAACGCCCGTTTTGACCTTTAAGCACGCCTGCGTTCGGATCTCCACTCCCCGTTTTCAAGCACCTTCCCCTGTTACCACCCACATACGCCTCCTCCTGTCACTCAAAATAGCAGGCATTCGCTATTTAGCGAACACACGATTTTCGGCCGCACTGACTGGTTCGCGCATGCGTATTACAATCCGTACGCATGCGCAGATGTGCGAACATCGCTCAGAACGAACGAGCGGCCGCTTACGAGCGGCTCTGAATCAGGCCCTAGGTCTCCTCGTTGAAGGACTGTGATTTTGTATTTTGGTGTGACAACTTCGATGTGGTTCACGCCCTTAATAATCAAAAGTCTATCTGCCCCTTTGAGTTGCGCTTTTTGCAGAGCCTAGTGTTGCGTTGCCATCAACTAAATATATAATTTAGGGCCGGCCTGGCCGACCTGTGGCTCTCCAGCTGTTGTGAAACTACAAGTCCCAGCAAGCTTTACCAGCTGATGGGTGGGAGGGTATATCGGAATTGTAATTTCATAACAGCTGGTGAACCACAGGTTGGCCAGGCCTGATTAAGGGCTAGACATGTTCCTGGAGTAGACAACGGCCTTGCAGATGCGTTGTCGCTTTTTGGCTGGGCATCACTTGCTCCTTGTGCTGATGTTGAGTGCTTACATTTTCCTTCTTATGTCTGGCAGATCATCAGAGCAGATTAGATGGACTTGCGTGGAGAGCACTTGTTCATTCCACTCTCAACACTCATTCTTCAGCCTGGGATGAGTGGCAGCATTTATTGGTAAGGATCTACATCCATTATTGTTAGAATGTGTGTGGGGCTACCACCAGGTGGGTAGGTCAAAATCATCCATGGCTTTATCGGGTATCGCTTACTACTCAAAACTGGTGGGCTATTCTGATCCTGCTCAGTAATTTCTATTGTCTAAGGCCTTACAGGGTTGGGCAAAGGAATATTGGATTTCAGGTGATTCTCGTCACCCTGCTGATTTAGGCTTGCTGCGATCCCTCTTTTCCGATGTTGCAACAGACAAGTTCAAAGCTGGGTTATTTTGGCTTGCTTTCTCAATGGAATTCTTTGATGCCTTTGGTATCAGCGAGTTCACAACCGGTAAGACCTCTTCAACATCAAGATTGCTACAGCTCAAGTGTAAGATATACTGGTCCAAAACCGGTCAACTGGTGTGAGGATCCCGGGTTTATGTGTGCGTTTTTTTCGCACTCTCACCGTCCACCACCTTGAGAAAGGCAGAAAGGTTATAGCTCTCTCTCGCACGGCACCCCGGTTCATTTATGAGTCCCTTTAGCTCGCACAGGAAATGAACAATAGCAAAGGTATCATGATACCTTTATTTAACACATACACTACTTCTACATGTAAAAACAGCATCTACACACTATTATACAAATATTTACAGAAATGCCAGTAGTATTAGCTAAACTTTGGGGAACCCAGACACATGTTCCTACAGAAGAGGCCCCTCTAGTGTTAGAAAGGTGGACAGTTATTCTGTCTCGCTTACCCGCCTCTGCAGCGTATCTTTCACCAGGCCTTCTCCGTACAGCCAGGTCTGCTGCTTGTGTTCGGACGATTGGCCTTACGGTCCTCTGCTCGCCAAGAATAGGGTGTGTCGGACAGTCACCTAGCTCCAGCTAGCACACCAGTCGCACATCACGGGACCGCTCCGATTGGAGCTTACGCATTGGCTCCCTGGATGGCAGGCTGGCAGGATCTCCCGACTCCTGCCCAGCCTGTGTCTTGCCACTCAGACTAGAACCTCCACTCCACTCCGATCTCAGATCAGCACTGCCCAAAACCCCTTGCCATTATGAAAACTCTCATTTTCTCATGAGTTGGTGACACCCCTGAGCCCTGCTATTGGGTGATTTGAATGCTCTATACAGTTAGTGATCATATCATTCCCTGCTCCCCCCCTGTGGATATCGGTACTGTCCAGTCTCGCAATTTCCACTTTGGTACAAAGGAAACTTAATCATGTTGATAAGAGGGCTTGCTCCCCTGGGGCTATAGGAGTCCCTGTTAACCCCTTGTTGTCATTTGTGATGTCAGAGGCCTTCCAGCTGATTCAAGCTTCCTGTCTTCAGCTTAGAGAGCGGGGCTGTGGGGGATTATTGGCTTTGTAACTTCCTTAGGGGGATGTCTCCCCCTGCATAATTAACACACATTACAAAATCATTATATATGTCATATGCATCTTACACGTAACATATCAGGATTTAGGGATATTATGCACTGATAGGCACAAACACTTGTATTCACAGTTTACTTCCATATTACACACAGTAACATGGTCAGACCCATTTATATAAGGTAATTTTAATGTCCAATACGCAGTTCTGTCCCATGCACAATGTGATGCACAAATACTTCAACTGCATTATAATATGTCCCATTCCACTGACACACATGCAGTGGTGCTGAGCAGGAGAAATAGCTATTTTCCACCTCCTGCACTTATACACTGGAGAGCAGAAAGCAGGCTGTAAAGAGTACATGATTTTGGGATGACCCAAGCTGCAGGCTTGTATCACGCTGAGGGGGGGTACATAGGTCATCACAACTGGGAAGGTAGATTTTGTTTGTGCTCAGTTGCTCCGGATATCTGTTTGATGCAGCATCCTGTAAGCTGCTGTAGAGTGCTCTGCTCATTCCATTAGAGCATTAGGGGGTTGGAAATCCTCTGCCTATAAATAATATAATAAGATAACTCCTTTTCTTCAAGGTCCATAGGGATATTATGATTGGAGACCAGGCACCAAACAGTTAAATCTTCAGCTCCCAGGATGCCTTGGGTCCTCCTCCATATATACACCGCCCCTAGCCATCAGTTTCGTTAACAAGCCTCAAGGCAGGAGAAGGAAGAGCAATCGTACATCAGAGACACTCTTACACAAAATGAGGGAATCTGTGCCTGAAAGAAAAAATGTACCCATGCAGCAGGTGTGTCAGGGTGGGTGCCCTGTGGACCCAATGGACCTCAAAAGAAAAGGAGTGATCTAGGTAAGTCTACCATAACTCTTATTTTCTTCTTCAGGGTCCATAGGGATCCACAGCGATACCATGGGGATGTCCTAAAGCAGTTCTCCTAGGGTGGGGGATGCTCCTGAGCTGAAAGGAGAACTCGTTGCCCAAAGGAAGCATCCCGAGAAGCAAAAGTATCAAAGCATAAAAGCTAAGAAAAATGTAGACAGAAGACCGCGTAGCTGCCCTGTACTATTGGTCAGCAGAGGCACCACGGCTAAATGCCACAATGGCACTACAGACAGAGTAGAATGTGCTGTCACCGTGCTTGGGACAGGGAGATCAGCCTGTGTGTACGCCTGAGAGATAGTCATGCGTAGTCATCTCACCAGAGTCTGCTTGTTAGCTGGCTATCCTCGTTTGTGAAAATAATATAATACAAGAAGAGCATCTGATTTTCTAACAGAGTTTGTACGCTCCACATAGATATGGAGAACACGAACTACTTCCAGGGAGGCTTCACCTACAGAAAGATCTGGAGCCTGAAAAGCTGGAACAACAATTTCTTCATTCACATGAAAATGGGACACTACCTTAAGAAGGCAACCCTCCCTTGTATGAGGAATAGCTTTATCTTGGTGTAAAATCAAAAAAAGAGGGCAACAAGAAAGTGCTGCCAAATCAGAGACTCTGCATTCAGAAGAGATAGCGAAGAGAAAAAAAATTCTCCGCTGTCAACCATTTCAAATCTACAGAGTCCAGGGGTTCTAATAGGGGAGCTTGTAGCCCCTTAAGAACCAATGACAAATCCCACGGTGCTACCAGTGGAACAAAAGGAGGCTGAACTAGCAGAACTCCCTTAAAAAAAAAATTCTAATATCTGGTAATGAGGCAATCGTCCTCTGAAACCAGATTTACAGTGCAGAAACTTCAAAGTGGCAGGCGGAGACCACGCTCTAAATCCGCCTGGGGAAAATCCAGTATCCTGTAAATCCTGAACACCTTAGGATCATACTTTCTGTGGGCACACCACTGACCAAAAGAATGCCAAACCCTGTAACAGATGAGGGCAGAGGCAGGCTTTTGTGTTCTAAGCATTGTCTAAATTACAGTACTGGAAAAACCTTTCATAAGCTCCATTCAGAAAATAGATTGGAATAATAACCCCTTCCCTGTTGCGACACAGAAACCAGGACCATTACCCCCGCCTGCAGCAGAGAGTGAATGACCTCCTAAAGGGAAAAAGTCCTTACCGCATCTGCTGGAGGAACCGTGCAAAAAAACTTCTGGCGAGGGTGCCTCCTAAAAGTGAGGGTATACCCGAGAAACCACTTCTCAGACCCAGGCACCTGTTGTTGTTTGGCACCAACAATCCGTAACTGAGGCCCGCCCCATCAGGCAGTGGGTTTGTGGTCTGGCATAGAAGCTGGAACTCTTGCCGGGTCAGACCTCTTATGCTGCCCATCCACTAGGCGATTAAACCTAGCGATGGAGCGATAACGACGGTCGTTATCGCTCTATCGCTTGGTAATTGCTTGAAAATTGGGCAGTAAAAGGTTAAAAACGACCAGCAATGCGCGCGCCCGCTGGTCGTTTTTAACATCTATCCGAACATGACAGTCAACCTGACGACCGCCGTCAGGTTGCCATGTTCGGGGATGAACCCGCCACCATATAGCAGAGTGCCAAGAGCGCTGTCACTCACCTGTCTAGATGGTGCTGCCATGGAATGTCCGCTGCAGGGAGCCGCTAAGGAGGGGGTCCTGCAGCCTGCCGGAGACCAGTGCCCTGCTGACTCTGCCCGTCACCGCCGAGGACCCGGGAGGAAAACCTCTCCAGACTTCACCCCGCGGGAGATGACGGCGTCGTAATCGTGCCGTCGTCCCCGCATCGCCTAGTGGATGGGCACCTTTAGTGTGTCGCCTTGATATTTTGCGATGACTAGACGTCTTAGAGGAAGGCTGTTCCTGAGAACAGAAGGACTGAAAATAAACCTGTCCAGACTTTGTAGTCACCGTGGATGGCAGACCTGCTGACTTGCCAGTGTAACTATTATTTTTTTCAACTCTGCTCCAAAAAGTTATTTTCCATAAAAAGGTAAAACTTCCAGTGCCTTCTTTGATCCTGTATCAGCTTTCCAAGATCTTAACCAAAGGGCCCAGGTGCCACTATTTAAGCTGCTGATGCTTTAGAACCTAAAATTCCAGCATCTACAGCAGCTCCTCCCAGATAGAAAGCTGCTTCCCGTATATGGGATATACATAATTTGTTCTCTGATAACATTTGGTAGAGAATTTTCCAATGCTCCATCCATTCTTCAACAGCCTTGGCTACCCAGGCTCCAGCCATAGCTGGATGGGTAACAGCTCCAGATGATTCAAAGATCGTTTTGAGACATCCGTGGAATCCTCAGTGAAGATACCGACGGAATAGGCAAATGTAGCATTTCCAATTAAGGGCCATATTCAATTAGGCTGCGAAAAGCTGTTATCGGCGATAATTTATTGCCGATGATGTCATTTTCGCAGTTTGGACTTTTCCCCATATTCAGTTTCAAAAACTGGGGATAACTTTTCCCCTATGATTAGGTGGCGATAAAAAGTGCAGAATTGGTGTTTTGGGGTACACAATTAAAAAAAAAAAAAAAAGTACCCTGCACCCCTTGCAATATCCCTTAAAGGTATTCTGTATAAAAAAAAAAATGAAAAAGTTCAACAGCATACCCCAAAAAATTTACTTTTGTTTTGGGGGCAAAAAAAAAAATGGGGGGACAAACTTATAAACTAGTGAAAGACTCAGGGGGAGTCCCCAAGTATGCGGCAGGTTTTTTACTAGAATGCGGTTGGTTGCGGCAGGTGCATTTTTAAAAGTTCACTTTAGGGACTTAAAAATATCCTTGCACCCATTTTCATGTACCCCAAATTTGATGGAACTAGTTATTTTTCCCAAAAAATGTTGCTAAATGCTATTCTTCACCATTTTGTTAAAGACACATTAAAGCACCTGCAGAGACAGTTTAAAACCCTAAATACCTTTAGCAGGGCTTTTTGGGGGTACCCTTAGTGATCCCCTATGTTAGTACATCTTTTGGGGGGTGACAGCCTGATTTCCCCAAAAAGTGACAGAACTTTTCGCTGGCTCCCATTTTCGCTAATTCCAAATTGAATACTGGGATACGCGGGCGCGCTCCCGATACTTTATCCCCAGGAAAACCTGAGATGATGGCGAAAACTCTGACATCTCACCTCTATTTGAATATGGCCCTAAATGCGTCACATGAGCATCCACAGGAGGTACCTCCTGTTTAGTACTTACAGAAGCTGGGACAGGATACAACACTGTTATTCTCTTATTCACATAAAAAATATGAGATATGGTAAGAACTTACCCTTGTTATCTCTATTTCTACGAAGTCCATAGGGTTCCACAGGATACCTTGGGGTATAGGTGTGACGTCAGTCGCCGGGCACCATAGAGTTAAGATTTTCAGCCTCCCAGGATGCACTAGGGTCCCCCTCCTATACCCCGCCCCCGAGCCAAGGCACCTCAGTTAGTTATCAAGCCATAGGCCGGAGGAGGAGAAGGAAGAGAGAGAAAAAAGATCTGCACACATACAAGAATCACATTCTCACCAGAGGGAGACGGAAAACCCGTGACCAGAGCAAGGCCCATCTGCAGCACAGGTGCGACAGGGCGGGAGTCCTGTGGAACCCTATGGACTTCGTAGAAATAGAGATAACAAGGGTAAGTTCTTACCATATCTCATATTTTCTACTTCAGGGTCCATAGGGTATCCACAGGATACCTTGGGGATGTCCCAAAGCAGTATCCTTTAAGGGTGGGGACGCTCCTGTGCAGAAAGGAGAATCCGCCGCCCGAAGGAAGCATCCTGAGAGGCGAAGGTGTCAAACCAGTAATACCTCACGAAGGTATGGACAGAAGACCACGTAGCAGCCTTGCAGATCTGGACTGCAGAGGCACCACGTCGAGCTGCCCATGAAGGACCCACAGACCTAGTGGAATGAGCCTTCAGAGAAGGAGGAACCGGTAGGCCTTCATGAATATAAGCTTCAGAAATAGCCATATGGATCCAGGCTGCCAAAGTTTGCTTTGAAGCAGGCCAACACTTTTTACGGAAGCCATAGAGGACAAACAAAGCGTCCGACTTCCTAAACGAAGAAGTGCGGTCAACATAAGTCCTTAAGGCCCGCACAACATCCAAAGAGGTCTCACCCACGGAAAGACCCGGTGAGTTAAAGGCCGGAACAACGATTTCCTCGTTAACATGAAACTGGGAAACAACTTTGGGAAGAAACTCGGGCCGAGTGCGGAGCACTGCCCTGTTCCTATGAAAAACCAAGAAAGGGGGTTTACAAGAAAGAGCCCCTAAATCAGAAACACGTCTGGCCGAAGCAATAGCCAGAAGGAAAACAGTCTTAGCTGTTAGCCATTTAAGATCCACTGAGCCCAGTGGTTCAAACGGCGGTCCTTGGAGAGCCCTCAGGACCACAGCCAAAACCCAAGGCGCCACAGGTGGAACAAAGGGCGGCTGAATGCGGAGAACACCTTGCATAAAGGTGCGCACATCCGGGATTGTAGCAATCCTACGGTGAAACCAGACAGATAGGGCCGAAACCTGTATCTTCAAAGAACCAAGGCGAAGCCCATGATCTAGTCCCGCTTGCAGGAAGGCGAGAATCCGAGACAGACGAAACTCCCGCGGTGCATAACCTCTCGGTCGACACCACTGGAAGAACGTATGCCACACGCGATGGTATATCCTCGCGGAAGACGGTTTCCGAGCTCGCAACATGGTATGCACCACAGAGCTGGAAAACCCCCGGGACCTCAGCATGGCCGTTTCAACAGCCACGCCGTCAAAGACAGCCGAGTCAGGTCCGGGTGAAGACAAGGACCCTGAGACAGAAGGTCCAGTCGTAGCGGCAACCGTAGAGGACTGTCCACGGACAGACCCTGAAGGTCTGAGAACCAGTGCCGTCTGGGCCACGCAGGAGCTATCAACAGGAGCGTCCCTCCTTCCTGTTTGAATTTCCGGATTACCCGTGGAAGAAGGGAGACCGGAGGGAACAAGTATGCGAACCGGAACGTCCACCGGACGGACAGAGCATCCACCAGAGACGCCCTTTCGTCTCTTGTGCGAGACCCGTACACCGGCAACTTGTTGTTGTGCCGGGACGCCATGAGGTCGATCCCTGGAAGACCCCACCTGTCCACCAGTAGTTGAAAAACGTCCGGGTGCAGGGACCATTCCCCCGGATGAACGTCCTGGCGACTTAGAAAGTCTGCTTCCCAATTTAGCACTCCCGGGATGAAGACCGCTGATATGGCCGGAAGATTGCGCTCCGCCCAAACCAGGATCCGAGAGACCTCTACGAGAGCCGCCCGAATTGCGAGTTCCTCCTTGCCTGTTTATGTAGGCCACGGTGGTAGCATTGTCCGACTGGACCTGCACCGGGTGACCCTGGAGAAACCGATTTGCCTGCTGGAGAGCATTGAAGACCGCACGGAGTTCCAAGATATTTATTGGAAGCTCCGCTTCTGTCGGCGTCCACCTGCCCTGGAACAAGTGTGGACCCGAAACTGCACCCCAGCCCCGAAGACTGGCGTCCGTTGTCAACAGGACCCAATTTGGAACCCAGAACGGACGTCCCTTGTTGAGGTGAGTCGTCTGTAACCACCAAGCAAGGGACAGGCGAACCTCCGGGTTGATCACAATCGTCTGGGACTTCAGAGACTGAGGCAGCCCGTTCCACTTGGACAGGATCAGGTGCTGCAGAGGTCTGGAGTGAAACTGGGCGAATTCCACCATGTCGAACACCAACACCATGGAGCCCAGTAACCTCATCGCCGAGTGTAGACACACCCGGCGGCTGTGCAGACAACTGCGCACCCTTGACTGTAAAGCAGAGATCTTGTCCTCCGTCACGAAGATCCTTTGCTGTCCCGAGTCCAATAAGGCTCCAAGATGCAGAATCCTCCGAGACGGGATTAGAGTGGACTTCTGCCAGTTGATTAGCCAGCCGTGCCGTTGCAGCAGTGCAATGGTCAGGTCCAAGTGGCGTAACAGGAGCTCTGGAGATCCTGCCACCAATAACAGGTCGTCCAAGTACGGCAACACGCGGACTCCCTGCAGCCGCAGAGAAGCCGCCATGACCGCCATCACCTTGGTGAAAACACGTGGTGCTGTCGCCAGGCCAAAAGGTAACGCCCGAAACTGGAAGTGGTCGCTGCGGATTGCAAATCTGAGGAACTGTTGATGGCGCAAAAGAATAGGGACATGCAGGTAAGCGTCCTGTATGTCCAATGACACCATGTAGTCCCCAGGTTCCAGAGCCAGCCAGAATGATGGACCGTAGGGTCTCCATCCGAAACTTCGGAACCCGCAAAGACTTGTTGAGTGCTTTGAGGTTGAGAATCGGACGATACGACCCATTGGGTTTCTATACCAAAAAAAGATTTGAATAGAAACCCTGGCCCCTCTGGGAGAATGGAACAGGCACTATAACTCCAGCCTAGAGCATAGTGTGCAACACCTTCCGCAGCTCCGTAGCCTTGTTCCGGTCTGATGGTAGACCCGTGGGGAAGAATCGCGCCGGGGGTCTGTGCCGGAAGGAGAGGGCGTACCCGTGGGAGACCACCTCGAGAACCCAAGTGTCTGTCGTAGTGGCCGACCAACACTGGGCGAACTGCAGCAGACGGCCTCCCACCCTGGGATACCCCAAAGGGAGGCCCGGACCGTCAGGCCGCAGGCTTGTCATCTGGCTTGGGGGCCGGACGTCTGGTACTCCATGCCTGCTTCCGGGGCTTGGCCGATTTCTTAGGGCCAGCCTGTCGAGGAAACGACTGTGGTTTGGGCCTGCCCTGGGCCCTAGATGACCGAAAGGACGATGGTCCAGAACCAGAAGGAGCAGCGGCCAACGGGAGACAAGCCGATTTGGCTGCCGCCAGCGTGGCCACAATCTTATCCAGATCCGGACCGAAGAGAACTTCTCCGGTAAACGGCAACGCCTCCAGACCCTTTTTGGAATCTGCGTCCGCCTTCCAGGATCGCAGCCACAAGGTGCGACGAGCAGCCACCGCTGCTGAAGAAATTCTAGACACCAGAGTACTAATGTCTAGGGCCGCCTCGTTGATATAAGTGGCCGAATCACGGAGATTACCAATCATCTCCGCCTGTTCGGCCGGACAGTCGGAATCAAAAGAAGCCTCTAATGAATCCGCCCGCTCCATCGCTCTGGCAACCCAGCAAATGGCCATAGCCGGCCGCGCTGCCCCCCCCTGCAAGGGAATAAGCGGACTTCAGGAAGATCTCCACCTTGCGGTCCGTAGCATCCTTAAGGGAGGACAAGGATGGCATCGGCAATGTGGCACTACGGACAAGACGGGTCACGTGAGAATCCACCTGTGGAGGGGATTCCCACTTAGCAAAATAATTATCCGCGAACGGATAAGCCACCGCCAGGCGTCTCTGCGGCTGGTATCTTTTGCCAGGCTGTTTCCACGCCTCCTCTAAATGGTCCACTAACTGACCCGAAAGAGGAAAGACTGTGGCATCGCCCTTCACATCTTTGAAAAAGGCATACTTAGATTTAGCCGCTGGGGGAACTTCGTCCTCAATCACCAAGGCTGTGCGGACCGCCCGAATAAGTCCAGGAATATATACTTTGGACTTAGCATCAGCGTCCTTAGTGTGGAGAGGTTCCTGATCGTAAGGATCCAGAATCCCCCCATCATCAGACGTCCCCTCGTCATCCTCATAAGGAGCAGACAGAGACGCCACCGGCCGTTTATGCGGCCGCATCACAGACTCCCCTTGCAACACATCCGACAAGTGCTGTACAGAACTCGTCAGGGAGTTAACCCACGCTGGCTCCTGAGAAACCGGGAGCGGGGAAATAGGGAGACTGTGGGGTACCACCAATTGTCATGGGAAACCCTGCATGGGTGACGACACCACTGACTGCTGGGACAAACCCATCGGTGTAAACGCGGGCTGCGGAGCTAACTGGCCCACTAAGGCTGTAAGCGCCTGAGCGAAACAAGCCCAGGGCGGCTCCTGTACCGGTGCTGTAACCGTAAGCGGCCGCGCCATGGACAAACACTGCCAGCAAAGGCCCTCCGCGGTACCCTCCCCCTCCGCTAACGGTGCTTTACACGTAGTACACTGTAGCCTGGAGAGGAAAATCACTTTCAGACATGATGGCACCAAGTATGTGACCCCTCTCACCAATTATATAGTAAATAGGCGAGAGATCACCCTGCAGCACCGCACCGCAAGGGCTTAGCAGAAAAAACAGGGACAGAATAAAGCTGACAGTTTAGAAGAAAAGTTACAGGCAGCAGCGCTAGCACAGTCACATACAATGCAAAGAAAATCAATTCCTGCACTAACAGCGCTGATCACTCAACTATGCAGACACAGGGCCTGGTAGGACACAGCGCTGCATACACAGACCTGACCACAGCGGAGGAGAGGTATGCAGGGGGATCCAGACCACGATGCTTCCTTCCAGGCTTCCAGCAGCGTTCACCATGCGTTCAGAAGAAGATGGCCGCCGAGGAGCAGAGAGGAGGCTGGCCTGGGGGAGGAGCGCTGCCACAGGACCAGTCGGCAGCGTGCAGAGAGGGCTGTGTGCAGCGGGGGAGGCGCCGGCTGTGAGACAGGGAAGGCGCGCTCCCCTGGCATGCATTTAACCCCTGGGATGCCGCAGCGCTACCGCTCTGCTGCGGTCCGCTGTCCCAGGGTGTAGTGGAAGCGCAGGTTGGTTGCCTGGCTCCACGCTGCAGCCAGTCCCCAGGGAGCCCCCTGCCTGGGGACTTAGGACCATGTGACCAGCGGGGACCCACCATGGGACCCCGCTGCTTACCTTTGTCCCCCTTGAATCCGGCCATGGTCCGGAACATCTGGGGTCACCGCTAGCTGTGACCCCAGATGCTCACCAGCATCCCCGGATCGGTACCGGCGTTCTGGTACCGGCGGGGGTGTAGGGAAGACAGCATGGACGTCAGGACTGACTGTCCATGCTGTACATCCAGATGTGCAGCCACAGCTGCATAGAAGAAAGCTTCAGGGGATCTTCTAGCCCCCACTCCGACAGGTGCACCCGACTCCGGCCGGGCACCAAACTAAACTGAGGTGCCTTGGCTCGGGGTATAGGAGGGGGACCCTAGTGCATCCTGGGAGGCTGAAAAGCTTAACTCTATGGTGCCCGGCGACTGACGTCACACCTATACCCCAAGGTATCCTGTGGATACCCTATGGACCCTGAAGTAGAAAAGTTTGTCAGGGTTACCCCATGCCTCATCCATAAGCTCAGTGAGCTGTTCAGATACAGGAAACTCCGTTTTGACCATTTTTCATACTATGAACTGGTTCATCATCCTGAATGTCTATGATTGATATAACCACCTTCACCCAAGAAGGAATATCCACAGTGCACATCATCTGAATCCATATATTGAGCAGACTGATAAAAATCTAACCTGCACTTAGAAACCTTAGTTACTACCGGTCTGCTATCAACATTAGATTTTGCCATACTCTGACTAGAATGGCCATCAACATCCTTCCAAGAAGGATGCATAAGAGGTACAACATAGCATGCTGTGGACACCCCATCCAAGGAGGTATAGTGGCAGCCGCCAAGAAGGCTCTTGCCCAGGCACAGATAAACTGGACTGGTGAGGTGGCTCTTTATAACAGACAAAACACAAACCATCCTTAATGTCCTGTGGGGACAAATAAGCCATACATGACAGCACAGAGGTCTCCCCTTTCTATATTCCTTAATCTTTTGACATATTCAATATAAAGGCAATAGTTGCAATGTTTTGTGACAGCCTTCACAAAATCTTAACGAATGTGAGTTCTCAGAAAAAACGTCCACCCCAAGAGGATGGAGAGAAAAACAGTGATAGTTATAATTGACAGACAGAAATAAGACAGCGTCAATACAGCAGCTAGCAAACAGTCACACACAATGCATATGTACACAAACATAAAGGAATGGTACGATATAGAACACTATATACCTTAACCAAGGGAGAGGTATACAGGGAGACTGTCCACACCCTCCTGAGACCAACAGCTAAGCGTGAACCGTGAGCGTCTCATTACACGTGGAGGGTAGGCAGAGCAACCTAGATACGCAAAACCCTTTGTAGCGACTGTGTCTGGGTCGTAGTTGCCGGGGGAGCGCCTACTTCCCCTAAGCTGCGTTTACCAGCCAGGTACGCTGGCCTCGTGGCAGCAGACGATAAGGCCTCGGTGGTGTAGTAAGGACGCGGACAATCCCAGGGCCTGACAGCAGCAGCTTCTGGTGCATCTCTGACACCAGAAACCAGGACTGCCGTGCACGATTTCCCGTAGGCGAGGAATCGCCTTACCTGATATCTTCGTGCGTCCGATTGCAGTCCAGGTGGCAGCATTGCGGGTAGCAAGCTTAGCCGCAACCCGCCGAAATCACAAGCCCAGTTACTGGTATTGCGGCCTGGCGGAGGTAGATGGAGTCGCAGTATATGCGTCTTAATTCAGACGCTTAGTACTGCCAACCCAAAAACATAAACTAAAAGCTTTGGACTGCCAGAGCAGTCTCATTACAAAGGTGCGTCTTGATCTTGTTGACCAAACGAACTGAAGTCCTGTGGCTAGGGGAGGGGTATATATGGAAGAGGACCCAAGGCATCCTGGGAGCTGAAGCTTTAATGGTTTGGTGCCTGGTCTCCAACCATAATATCCCGATGGTATCCCTATAGGCCCTGAAAAAGAAATTTGTAACTGTGGGCCTGATTCAGACTCGCTCGCAAGCGGGTCGATGTTGGCCCAGTGCGCAAGACCCGGATAGCGACGGACAAGCCGTAGCTCTGGGTCTCGCTACAAAAGGGGGCGTGCTGTCGATGTTGAGTGACAGCATGCCCCCTTTGGTGGGCGTGGCTGCCCAGACGGAGGCATTCCCATGGGAACGCCTACCGTCTAGGGCCGGCCCCACTGACATCACAAGTGATGTCAGTGGGTGGACTTCTTGCTCTGTAAGAGCAAGAAGTCCACTGGGACTTGCGGCAACGAATCCCTACCACAAGGGTCTCGTCGCAAATCCGATGGTCGCGATGGTCTTGACCATTATCTTGGCAGCTCGCACTAGCTGTGGGTGGTCACCCACAGCTATGCGAGCGGCCAGGAGGCCTCTCTAAAAATACAATAGGCGGGCACTGATTCAGAGATAGCGCTCTGAAAGAGCGTCCGGCTCTGAATCAGGCCCTGTGAGCATTAGTGTTCCTCCCCTCTTGAACGAGCCTCATGTGTACTTACTTTTTGGAGGTGTGAAGGGCTTTCAGATTTTTTTGACTGAGGAGTTCCGATTGGCTTGTGGATTCACAAGGGGGGAGATGTACTAAGTGCCTTGGATAGATAAAAATTGGAGATAAAGTACCAACCAATCAGCTCCTGTCACTAGAGGCTGTGTTTGAGTTGGGAGCTGATTGGTTGGTACTTTATCTATATAATTCATCTCTCCCAAGGTTATTTTTGTTTTCACCACCAGTTGGGCTCACTTGTTCTCACCTTTATTGTTAGGCTTTTATATATTTTTGTTGTTCTTGCTATTAGTTTTGTATATTCATGTCTCAGGGGTTCTTTGTTAGAGAAGTACCATGTACCGTCGGCTTCAGTGTATTTTGGGGCATTTGTGTTTAGGGTGGAGCAGCTTGTTGTGGTCAAAGCAGGGGTGGGGAACCTTTTTTCTGCCGAGGGTCATTTTGATATATAAAACATTATTCACAGGGCCGTGTGACGTCACGTGGGAGCAGGGCCACAATCGCCGGTGATTACAGCAGTGCCCGGAGCATCCTGAAGATGCTCTGGGGAGCTGTAAGGGCAGCGGTGTGAGCGTCTGAAGTGTCCTAAGGATGCTCCAGATGGCACTGCTGCATAGGTTCTGGCTGCAGGGTGTCATTCTAGGCAGCCTGCTAGCCAGATGAGGCTAGCAGAAAAAAGCTCCGTGGGCCAGAACAAATGATTCTGTGAGCCGTATATGGTCCCCGGAACTGAGGTTCCCCATCCCTGGGTTAAAGGATTGCCCTTTATAAATTGGGTAGAGTTAAGTAGATACTACATCAGCAACATAGTTCCAGGAGACAGTGAAAAAACACAAGTGTGTGTGTGAGGCAGTAAATAAAAATAATTTGATGGATGTTATTAACAAAAATTCAAATCTAGGGGACATTATGGCATTGGCTGATGTGTTACAAGGGAATGATACAGCCATTCCCACAACAGTGAAGCTTGTGTCAAAGTTTAAATTTGCTTCCTGTGACATGAAAAAGCTTTTCAGCTTAGAAATTTAAATGGCAAGAGGCATAAATACCTGAAAATGTAGGGAAAATGTTGGCGCTATATTGTAACAATTTACAAGTAGCCAATATTGCTAGTTAATAGTTTCTACTGTTCCCAAAATTATTTTTCACATGTACATTTGTTTTTTTAAGTTTAATACATTATTTGAACCATTTAGTGAAGTACTGTAACTGAACTTTAAATATGGTTCATATAATAGTGTCAGTAAATAATTAACAAATGTTTTGTTCATATACTGTTTATATTTTTGCATATACAGTATTGGCCATTTTCTTTGCATATTCTAACTTTTGGTTGTACAGTACGTTGTATGCTTATTCTTGGGTATTTTTTTTTCCATACATTCTTATGTCCGGTGGTAATTAAGCAATATTTTCTGTACAGTAAAATCCGAAAATGTGCGCAGAAGCACATTTCACAAGGCAATTCACTTGTACTAATGACTGTATTCAATTTGTAGAAAGAAAACCATTGCATTGCTTGGTATGCTTGTGTCTGATGTATGCACAGCATGCTGTGAAAGGCAAATTTAGATACTCTGATGCTCTGAAATGGATTGTGTGGTTGATAGGCCTGGCTTACTATAGGAAGCAGGATGTCAACTGGCTGCACAGCTCTCCTATCCTGCCAATCTGCAGCTTAATGCTGCTGGCTGAGAAGAGGTCATGGTGTGCCGATGGATCTATTAGGCCGCTTAGCAGATTTTGCAAACAGTAAGCATGACAGCGGGGATGGCCAAACAGGCCGTGTCAACTTCAAAGGATAGAATTGATTAAAAAGAACAAAGTGTTTTTAACACATAAAATGCAGGTTTGTAAGTCATGCACAGAGCAGGTATCATTTACACATTTCTATACACAATTCCCTATCTCCAACAGAAACAATGGACAGATTTATCCTTTCAACCAAACATTCAACAGTCTTTAGAGTTTAGAAATATATTTTATTTTGCGCTCAACACAAAAAAAAAATGTAACTAGTCAAAAAATACCAGTGCTGAAGATTTTTTTGAAATTTGAAGAACAAGTTTAAAGAACTATTTGTTTATGAAAAGTAATGCAGGTATACACCATTTGACATTATACACTAATATTTGTTATTTTGCCTACATCATGTTACTGTAAAAATACTGTCATACTACGTCTGTATAACACACAGTGCATAAATCATTCATTCTGACTTACTGACAATAATATAGTTAATTTCTTCTTACATTAATGCAAAACATATACACATTTGGAAAATATATAGAATATGTAACATGTAAGACTTTTCAGCTTTCATTAGGACGGCTTTGTTTTTTAATTAATGCAGCCATATAGGACTTATGCGGCGTTAAGACAGTAAGGATTAACTGTTTGTTTAGTAGGGTTACCAAACAACCAGCTATCTGAGGCTTCAAACAATTAAGGACTCTGCTTACACCTGCTTCAGCTAAACTGAGTCAGTGAGATGTTGATCACGTGTTGCTGTGTAAGTATGGATTAAACATTTTGGGGTTTATTTACTGTGTGTCGGGTTGTAAAACTCAACACTTCTATTCATGTCTATGCATGATATTTAAAATGGCAGTGCTTTGACTAGCAAGACACGTCTAGTAAAAGAACTACCCTTTTAGATATCAGGAATAAACACAAACAGATATGTCTGGTTCTACAACCCGACACTTAGTAATTAAACCCTCTACTTCTGTCCCTCTATCCATTAAATCCTGACAGGAATGTGATTTTATGCATCTGGTGTACACCACCAACCGACACAGAAATCTACAGTAAAACATGTGCTCACCAAATATCTAAACACATATAAGCCAGTTACTCTGAGATCTTATTCTAGTTAGCAATATTCAGACACTCTAGCATATGACAATGAAATATCCTAAACAAGAAAACTATTCTAAAGTGCAAACTTGCAGCTTAAGCTGTGTGCAGACGATAAGTGACATAGTTGGTTTTGATTTTTTTCCCCTTTTAAACAGCTATCATATACTGAAATTGACAACTTGGCTTATTATTAATACAACTCATTTAACACCAATACAAAACTAAATTTCTTTAAGAAAAAAAAATAGAAATATCAGTTTCAGCCCCGTTCCCAAAAATACTAGTGGAAGACAGTTTGATGCCATCTCTTTTCCACCAAAAATGGCCAAAGCGATTTCTTAATGGCAATTCTGAAGGGTGTCTGCTGACCAATGCCGAGTCCCGCCAGCTTGGAACAGTCGAGTTGTGGATTCCAAGGTCGAGGAACTGCATCAACAGGTTCATCTGTGATCTAAACAAGAACAATCAATTTACCATCACGGTTCTGTACAGTTTCTGTGGTCTGATTCTTATGTTAACATATTAGAAATAAATACTGGTTTAGCTGGTCATGTTATGACCAAGCAAAAACATAAAAATTGGTTAATATTGAAGTGTTATATTTAATTGTTTTCAATATCTTTAATTATCAAATAAAATAAAAAGTTTCATTGTATTATAACCGGAGACAAGTGCGGGTGATTTCATTCATATTTGCAGGTATACATGCGGCTTGTTGACAACCTCGACACGCATTATGGGGAACCTCGAAAGGCAGGTGCTATGTTGTCGACAAGTGTAAATTGTAGACGTTATAATTCATCATGTGTGCTGCCAGCAAGTGTAATATGAAGTAAGTAGCATTTTATACTTGCCGACATCGGGACGCCTGCATTCTGGGGTTCCTCATAATGCTTGTCGACATTTTGATCGCTGACTAGCACACTATATCCCATATTTGTACATAACCACTCAAATTCATTTAAACCATCACCTTGTGAGACCATTTACATGTTTTATCAGCTAACTCTTCCTTCTACTAAGACAACTTATATAACTGTGGATGAAAGCTGCCATGGAAACTTGGTACAGGTTGAGTCTCCCATATCAAAATATTCCGAAATACGGAATATTTTTAGCATGACTGAGATAATGAAACCTTTGATTTTTGATGGTTCAATGTACACAAACTTTGTCTAAGGCACAAATTATTAAAAATATAGTATAAAATTACCTTCAGGCTGTGTGTATAAGGTGTATATGAAACAAATGAATTTCATTTTTGTACACAAACGTTGCTTGAGCCACAAAATTATTGAAAAACTTTAATAAAATGACCTGCAGGCTGTGTGTATAAGGTGTATATAACACAAAAATGCATTCTGTATGTACATTGGGGTCCCATTCCCAAGATATTTCATTATGATATGCAAATATTCCAAAATACGGAATATTCCGTTATCCAAAATACCCCTGGTCCCAAGCATTTTGGATATGAGAGACTCAACTTGTAGTATATTTACTAAAGTGCATGTTTTTAGAAGTGGAGGTGTTGCCTATAGCAATTAATATCAGATTCTAGCTATTATCTTCTAGAAGGTGTTTGAAGAATGATAAGTAGAATCTGATTGGTAGCTATGGACAACAACCCCACTTCTAAAAACCCACACTTAGTAAATATACCCCTTGGAATCAGGGGCGTTTCTAGAGAGGAGGGGGCCTATGTGCAGACTCCAACATGGACCCCCTCCTCTCCGCCCGGTGACCGGCAGAGTTGTGCGTGGCCTGCGCTGGAGTTGTACACTCTGGGCACTAGAGTGTGCCCAGAGACTATAATGTATGCACAGGTCACCGGGAAAATGACTGCGGCAGCCATTTTCCCTGTACTGTGCATGCGCTAACGACGTGAAAATGGCCGCCGTGGCCATTTTCCAGTTTTTTTACAGCCCCCGCGCCGACGTGGGACTCCAGAGAGGTAAGTAATATTATGGGTGCAGGGTGTGCGGGGCGGGGCCCCCCTGGACTGTGTTCCCCGCACACCCTGCACCCATTATAGATATGCCCCTGCTTGCAATCAATCCATTCCTTTTTAATTGTTCTCACATCCAAATGCTGCATCAATTTCCTATATTGTAAAAATCTATACTGAGAGTAAATCATGAGTAAACTAGTCTATCAATCAGTCATACTGTACATAACAATAATCTGCAAAATGCATACTTCTGTATTTATATATGATCATACTTACTGCTAGCAGGTGGCTGCTGGGAAGGTTGAATGCATCAGCCATAGCACAAGCTATTTCATACTTTGTCATCTGTTCATTTGCTGACCAATGGAAGATGCCCTTTATAGAGGGATCCTAGGATGTAAAAAAGGAGTGTGTTTACTTAGAAAACCAATGTTAAAAAAACAGATTATCAAGAGTTAATTTAAGGGAGATGACATATTTTCACACATCTCCCTTACAGGTGACACCAATGCCAGAGTCCTCCCTTCCTCATTACCCAATCTGCGGGAAAGTCCCTTCTTTGATTTCCTTTAGATCTTTTCAAAGCAATGCCAATAAATGTCAGTGTTGTACACCAATCGAAGTTACATTGCAGAATGGTATTGTATCTAGATGTATCCTCCAGTCCTCTATGCTACAATTACGCCACATTCCCATTTCTGCAGACTATAATAGTGCAGGGGATATATTTACTAAAAGTAAATTTTAAATCTGTTTCAAATAGATCAACATCGATGTTTCTTGGGGTAAATCATACATTTAAAAAGTTGTGTACAAAACAATGGCGCTGCACTTGGAGCAGCAAAGGTAGTGAGATAAGTCACCAAACTTATAACAAATATTGAAACAAGATACACACAACCTGTCTTGCGCTCCAAACGTGTTCAACTTGGAATGTATGCAATAAATTTGTTTTCAATGTTAGAACCGTTCTCATATGTAAATGAAAAACAGACAAAAAAAAAAACACAAAGGTGTAATACTGTAAATAAATCAAAAGTTCTGTTCTAATAGCCGTGCTGGGAGTGGAAATAGGCGCTTTAAAAAGATCTTCTCCACAGACGTGACACCTCAGAAAAGATTTCACAACAGATCCTCAAATCCCAGTCAGGACACCAGATAAGTGGAAGGTAAATACGTAACCAAATTTGTACATGAATGCTTACTTCAAATAAGCTGATAAGCACATAGCAGTTTCTTTAATCCTTATATGTCCATCATAATAGCGAAAAGATCATTTCCAAAAATCTCTAAAAAAAAAATAAATAACCAGAGAAAAGAACACTTTGTAGTGTAAACTGAAGATTGATTTATTAAAAAACATATATTATAATAAAAATCATAGGTTTATAGACAGCCGTACCATAAAGATGGAAGTACACTGAAGATGGTACCCGGGTAACCACAGTGTAGATAATGTGTACTGGCCATGCACAAGGAGTGTCACACATTGGTTTTGTGCATGGCCAGTACACATTAACTACACTGTGGTTACCCGGGTACCATCTTCAGTGTACTTCCATCTTTATGGTACGGCTGTCTATAAACCTATGATTTTTATTATAATATACAGTCAGGTGCATTAATATTGGGACATTGACAGAATTTTCATATTTTGGCCTCTATTCACCACCACAATGGCTTTGAAATGAAACAAACAAGATGTGCTTTAACTGCAAACTTTCAGATTTAATTTGAGGGTAATTACATGAAAAATCAGGTGAACGGTGTAGGAATTACAACGGTTTTCTATATGTGCCTCCCACTTTTTAAGGGTCCAAAACTAATGGGACAAACTAAACAATCCTAAATCTAACTTTTACTTTTTAATACTTTGTTGCAAAACCTTTGCAGGCAATTACAGCCTGAAGTCTGGAACGCATAGACATCACCAGACGCTGGGTTTCATCCCTGGTGATGCTCTGCCAGGCCTCTACTGCAAATGTCTTCAGTTCCTGCTTGCTCTTGGGGCATTTTCCCTTCAGTTTTGTCTTCATCAAGTGAAATGCATGCTCAATCGGATTCAGGTCAGGGGATTGACTTGGCCATTGCATTCCACTTTTTAGCCTTAAAAAACTCTTTGGTTGCTTTTGCAGTATGTTTCGGGTCATTGTCCATCTGCACTGTGAAGCACCGTCCAATGAGTTCTGAAGCATTTGACTGAATATGAGCATATAATATTGCCCGAAACACTTCGGAATTCATTCTGCTGCTTTTGTCAGCAGTCACATCATCAATAAATACAGGGAAACCAGTTCCATTGGCAGCCATACATGCCCACGCCATGACACTACCACCACCATGCTTCACTAATGAGGTAGTGTGTTTTGGATCATGAGCAGTTCCTTTCCTTCTCCATACTCTTCTCTTCCCATCACTCTGGTACAAGTTGATCTTTGTCTCATCTGTCCATCTGATGTTGTTCCAGAACTGTAATGGCTTTTTTAGATGTTGTTTGGCAAACTCTAATCTGGTCTTCCTGTTTTTTGTGGCTCACCAATGGTTTACATCTTGTGGTGAACCCTCTATATTCACTCTTGTGAAGTCTTCTCTTGATTGTTGACTTTGACACATATACACCTACCTCCTGGAGTGTGTTCTTGATTTGGCCAACTGTTGTGAAGGGATTTTTCTTCACCAGGGAAATAATTCTTCTGTCATCCACCACAGTTGTTTTCCGTGGTCTTCAGGGTCTTTTGGTGTTGCTGAGCTCTCCAGTGCGTTCTTTCTTTTTAAGAATGTTCCAAACAGTTGATTTGGCCACACCTAATGTTTTTGCTCTCTCTCTGATGGGTTTGTTTTGATTTTTCAGCCTAATGATGGCTTGCTTCACTGATAGTGACAGCTCTTTGGATCTCATATTGAGAGTCGACAGCAACTGATTCCAAATGCAAATGTCACACCTAGAATCAACTCCAGACCTTTTACCGGCTTAATTGATAATGAAATAACGAGGGAATAGCCCATACCTGTCCATGAAATAGCTTTTGAGTTGATAGTCCGATTACTCTTGGCCCCTTAAAAAGTGGGAGGCACATATAGAAACCATTGTAATTCCTACACCATTCACCTGATTTGGATGTAATTACCCTCAAATTAAATCTGAAAGTCTGCAGTTAAAGCACATCTTGTTTGTTTCATTTCAAATCCATTGTGGTGGTGAATAGAGGCCAAAATATGAAAATTCTGTCAATGTCCCAATATTTATGCACCTATGTTTTTTTTAATAAATCAATCTTCAGTTTACACTACAAAGTGTTCTTTTCTCTGATTTTTCTAGAGAGATTTTTGGAAATGATCTTTTCGCTATTATGGTGGACATATAAGGATTAAAGAAACTGTTACAGTATGTGCTTATCATCAGCTTATTTGAAGTAAGCATTCATGTACGAATTTGGTTACGTATTTACCTTTCACTTATCTGGTGTCCTGACTGGGATTTGAGGATCTGTTGTGAAATCTTTTCTGAGGTGTCACATTTGTGGAGAAGATCTTTTTAAATCACACATTTACTAGGACAATTTTTATATTCTTTTTTTTATTTTCA
The DNA here is from genome assembly GCA_031769625.1 of Taudactylus pleione. Taxonomy (NCBI): domain Eukaryota; kingdom Metazoa; phylum Chordata; class Amphibia; order Anura; family Myobatrachidae; genus Taudactylus; species Taudactylus pleione. Next base: position 1,478,917 of record JAUIMM010000390.1, read on the forward strand.
GTAAATGTGTGATTTAGCCCCAAAAACTCAAAACTGATGTTGATTTTAAAATTATTAAAATCGACCTACCTTTAGTAAATATACTCCCAGGTGTGGGATTAAGAGAGTCTCTTAATCTGGGTACACTATGTGTGTACCCAGCGATGTCGGACGCGGCGGACCAGGCAGAGGTGCTGGCATCAGTAAGTGCATACAAACTTGTGAATGCAGGCAATGACGAACGACGGTGGGGGATGCTAGTGGTGCCATGCTGTATTCGGCAGCATGGCATTGCTAACGATATCCCCAGATTGTATTGCAAGTACCGATGACTGGGGATATCGTTAACGACCAGCGGGAGCGCGCATAGTTAACAATAGTGCATACACACTGGACAATAAATCTAAATTGTCGTATTGATGTGTCGATATTGTTTAAAATATCGTCGAGTGTGTGCGCACCTTTAGAGCTGTAGTATAGGTGTGTGCTGAAAAACAATGCTTGTTAAATACAGGTCTGCTTTACAAAGTATTAGCAGACTGTTCTCGTTGTTTCTCTGCAAAATACAGGACTCCCCACAGAACTGTATTACACTGTACAGAGTATTAATGCTTACACACTGCAGGCAACACTACAATTAAAGCAAAGCAAAAGTTTGTGTGTACAGTTCAGACAACATTGTGCTGGGCATGGAAAATAAAGGTTAAACCTGCTTGGCATCCCCTCTTCCCCAAAATGAAGTATGCAATGCATGTAAGGCATATGTGTGTGATATGTTGAATAAGATAATTTTATAGCTCTTAAATAGTCAAGTGGGTCCTATAAGCACCAATAGGTATTCTACGATTATGTCCTAAAAGAACTATTATCAATTGTGAAAATCAGGGCAAGCAGTCGATCATAGACAACATAAGAAGTTGTCCTGACTACATAAGAAGTAGCAAAGCACTGCAGGACTTCTGGTCAGCGCAAACTAAGCCTACATAGTTCTGACTAGGAGTTACGGCTCCTGTTGGGCTGATCAAAGGATCGTGCTGATTACTTTGAAGGGAGAAGCCTCTGTGGACTTTGGCACCATGATAGCCTGCCAAAATTGGTGGGGAAACATTGGTCTTTGTTCCTAGCTCGATAAGCAGAGAGACGGAAGATTGAGTCCTAGCAGTCTGGAGATGGTGACTGCTAAGCAGTCGGGGAATGTAGGTTAGAATTATAACACCCACATGAAAATAGCTGTGTGATGCCTTTGCTTTAATAACTAATTGTCTATGTAATTGTGTACATGTTTATGGAGACCAGGTTGACACACAAGGCTTACTACAGTATCCTGAAAACAGGTCCATTTGCTTGTATTCTCGTTAGAACCTCAGTATAAGAGAGCACTTACTGGGCTTGGTGGTGCAAGTAAAATGTACTCGGAGTGCTCAATTTTAATGCTCATGTACATGAGACCTTAAAGAGTATTGTCTTCTCCAACAACCTGCTTAAATAAAAGTGAAGTATCTGCTGGACCTATGATGCACTTATGCTCCTGTAGCAATGCAATGATATACTGCTGTGTCTTTACTTTCCCTTTGCAGTGACAGTTTTTCATTATGTTTTTTTCATGTCAAAGTGGGAGAATAGAAAAGGCTATTTATACAAAGAAATGTTCAGGTGGTCTCCTGTCTGTGTGGATTGCAAGAGGGACATGCATTTAAGAATTTATGGTGCAAGGTTTAGTTTTTACATAGTATGGTAAGTGACAAATGTGCCTGTGAGAAAATACATTTGTTCAGTGGAACCTATGATGCCACACGCCTGGTACTCAGAGTGGAAAGGCATGTCTCTCAGCATTGGGAGTGTAATGACAAGAATATTCATTACCCGGCCTGGGGCGTTTACCATCAACATGGCACAGAATCAATGCTGGATAACTGGAAAAATGAAGTGAAACACGTTTTAACAAAAATGTAGTACTACATGTCTCTACAGTATCCTCAAGCCAAATTGGCCCATGATAAAATAAGTTTTTTTAATTTGTTTTAGATAGTTAGCATTTAGTTGCAATATGCTGCCTCCAGAAGTCGCTATACTTTCTATACACAGATAACACCATTTCCTAAGCATCTGACTGTTATGCTGGCCATACACTAGTGCGATTTTGGGCTGATTGCCCGATCTTCGACGCGTCGTACAATGAATCATTTGGAAATCGTGTATTTTTTTTTTTTTTAGGTAGGATATGATCCGATGCGCGCTCCCACCGCTCTTAAAATGCATCGTATGATCAGATATGCAGCCCATCATAACTATCGTTATCGTATGCAGATCGTGCCGTGTATTTGTGCATGCGATGCACCGTGAAACTGACCGGCGTCATTTCAGTGACATTCTGAAGAAGTGTGTGTTCTTTCAATGACCTTCCCTCCTAACTGCAGTTCGATCGCATCGTGAGATCGTATGTACATCGTGTGGCCAGGACTGCCAGGAAGTTCAAGGAAATCGTAAGATGAATCTTATCTTATGTTGGTCATACTAGTGTATGGCCAGCATTACTCATACAATAGTTTATAAACCCTCTATCAGCTGACGTCAGTCCACATTTATACACATAAGTAATATTCTTAACTAAATAAAGACTCTGACACAATACTGACTGGGAAAGGGTCAGCATTTTATTTAAAGGACAGGGAAAAAAGTATGGTGCCGAAGAAAGACTGGCCCAATTGTAACATAAAAATTGCCAACTGTGACATATAAAAACATGGGCCTTCTGCTGATGACTACACAAACCTGTAGCTGCGAGAGGTGAGCTTGGCCTCTTGCATACTGCTGAGGCCTCCCATAAATGGCGCAATCTAATCTTTTATGAAAAGGTTGATAAGGCAGATTGGCTGTCAGTGTCCAAACTTCAGTCGAAAATCTTGCAGAACAAAGATCAAATCTCACTCTATCCATGATCCTGTTCAAAGTACTGTGGGTTTTACGCTAAAATTAATAATCTATAATATTTTCTTCCACAAATAGCTCTCCTCCTTCAGTAGGCCCTATACAGGATTTGTTTGTCCCACTGCGACCTATCTAAGCAGACCCCTTATGCTCTTATACTGATTTTTGTAATAATTCAGGTGCAGGAGATCTCAAATTTGATCAAGGCCCTTAAAGATAATAAAGCGCCAGGCACCAATGGCTTTACGGCCACTTATTCTAAAACCTATAACACCATACTCTCCCCTCATCTTGCCAAAGCGTTCAACGGCATGATGTCTGGAGGATCTTGAAGCCTGGATCATTGTTATCCCCAAAGAGGGGAAAGACACCTTCAATTGTGCTCACTACAGACCCATCTCACTGTTGAACACAGATATCAAAATTTACACTAAGATCCTTGCAAACCGCCTGAATACTGTTCTGCCCTGCTTGGTTCATAACGATCAGGTGGGCTTTATTCCTGGTAGACAGACCCGGGATAATACCAGACGAGTGTTCAGCCTTATTCACTCTATTAATGCTAAATGCACCTTGGCCTTAGTTCTTTTCCTAGACATGGCTGGACTGGACTAGTTCACCTTCTATGATACAAACTCTGTGTACATTTGGGGCCAAATGTAATAAGGTGAGAGTTTAGAAAATGTGAGACTTTAGCAGTAAACACTGGTGGTCGAGTTTGATCTTGATCTGAATGAGATTTTAAATCGTGAGAGTCTTTTGAGTCTGAAAAACATGCACGTTTGCTCTATTGCTTTGTTCTCATACTCTATTACATTGGCTGAGTTTAGAAAATGGGAGAGTTTTCTCCCACTTTTTAAACTCTCACCCTATTACATTTGGCCCTTGGTCTTGACAACGAGTTTCTCAAAAGGTATTCAAGCCCTATACTCAGTACCTTCATTCAGGGTCTCAGTGAACGGGATTCTATTGTCTCCCTTTCCTATCACAAATTATATCAGACAGCGCTCCTTTGTCACCCCTGATTTTTGCCTTTTTAATCAAACTCATAGTAGCTCATATCCATCCTGACCCAGACATCAAAGGGATGCTAATCGGCAGTGAGGAATACAAAATATCCCCCTATGCCGACAATGTACTTAGATTAAATACTCTCCATCTGTGTGTCCCCAAGCTCTTCCAGACCTTGACTGTGTGTGGTACTCTCTCAAGATATAAAGTAAGTCAAGACTGAATCCCTTGCATTGCACTTGCTGCCTACAGTCCTGGGCCTCCTGCACCACAATTATAATTTTACCTGGCGCACCTCTAAATTCAAATATCTAGGGATATACATAACTAGATGGTACGAAATTGTCTACGCTGCAGATTTCCCCACTCTTCTTAGAACTATCAAACGGGACCTTCTTTGATGGTGTGATCTTATTTCTGGGTTGGACATAACAGTGGTGATAAACATTAAACTCATGTCGAAACTACTCTATATTTTTCAGACCCTCCCTATTAAAGTTCTGAGCTCTACACGGTTACATCTGTGTCAATGTTTTGATCAGTCTGCATGTAGACTTAAACCAACGCGCATTCGCTTTTTCACTCGGTCGTACCACTACTAACAGTGGAAACGGATTTCCCGAAATCCGTCTTTACTATATTGCTACCCATCTTAGTCAAGCTGTAACTTGGTTGGAAACTCGCAGGTCCCCCGTTGGGTTCATCTAGAAGCTAGCTCTTGCCATGCGTCTGCTATGTCATCCTTTGCTTGCGTTTCAGCCCTTCTTAGGCCCAAATCTGTGAGATCCCATCCTATCATCGCTTTTTCGTGTTCTATGTGGGACTATTGCAATAACCATATGAAACCATTTCCCATCCGTCCCCCAACACTCCCCTCTAGCAAAATTCATCTTTTCCCCTAGGTTTCTGTCGAACTCGCTTCTCTCTGTCGGTGGAGCGAGGTGCCTGGGTAGTGTCTGATCTCCTCAACTCCAGCTGATGTGCTCTTTAATAATCTCTGAAGAACCTATTTGGGATTCCAACTGTCATTTTGCTTTTCTACAAGTTCGACATTTTCTTGACTCTCTCCCACCTTGCTCCATCAATAGGACTTTGACTTCCCTTGATACTATATGCATTACTAACCCTCTCCTGAAGGGACCTATCCATTTCCTCTATAACCTTTTACTCCATGCTGGATGGCCCATCACACTAAACCACAAGCTTCAGTGGGAGAGAGGCTTAGGGAGTCCACCAGATGAAGACACTTGATCTGTAGTGAGAGAAAGGGTCTCTAGGCCTTCTATTTCCTCCTTGCTTAAGAAAAACGCATAGAAGATTTTTTATGTATAATGGGTAACTAACCACCACGCCTCGAAAACCTACAACCAAGCATCCCACCACAGAGATCACCAGCTTCTGAGCTAATTCTATAGCCATACTACTACTGGTACCATGACACTCCTGACTGGGAATGATGTTAGACCAAAAAAACAAAAAGGGCCACCTCTCCACCAAGCTCTTCAGGTTCCTTCTAATGGAAGATCTTATGTCCATTGATGTATGAGACGTGAGGTTGTTACCACCTAAATGAACAGCTAAAAATAACGGACAACCAAAAAAAGCCACGGACTGATCTAATAATTCCCCAAAACAATGCCACTGCATTCCCCTGTGCCTTATCCAATGAAAAAATGCATTTCAGGAAACAACACCACAAACTAAACAAGTCCTACATGAACCAAAACAAACTGATGCAGAAACAAAACACAGAAAACCTGCCGGCAATGCATGAAACAGATAGTTAAGTAAAACCAGCAGGAAAAAAAATAGCAGTTTAAGTTAGGTCACAATTTTGGACCCATTGTACACATTAGAATTCCATCTACCAAGAACATGAATCTCCAGAAATGGAAAAAAAAACAATTGCAGTCGTCTCCGTAGCTGTGCCAATGCGGAATGACTGCATTTCAAAATCGGACGGTGATAGGCCAAAGGATAAAATACAGTGCATTAAGTGCAAGCCAATATTGGTATCAAGTAACTGTGGAAGCATCAGTCAAGTCCCAGCCACTTTTAGCCTTTGCAGCATTTAAGAAGAAGCTAACGACACCGGACAAATCCAAATATCAGGGCAACTATGTATGTATACCCAATGACCTTTCTCTGTTGGTTGGTCTTACTTTACCCAACAAGGAATCATCCCTCCAGAAGATATTCAAAGCAAGTAAGGGGAAAGGGTATTCCTCCATCAGAGTCACCTACACAAAAGCCATGGCAAAGGAAAGATAATAAACTTACGTCTCATTAGGGGATGCTCATATACCCAAAGCAACTTCAAAAGAGACTGAGAAGCAAGAGCAAATCAATGAGGCTTCGGTAACCCTCGCCAAACCTTTCAAAGCATATGCAAGCAAAAAAGTTTTTGTGGTGTGCAACTGCACCCAGAAAATGCAGAAAATACAACATGACGGTCAACGCCTTTCTTACAAGCCGCAAAGACGTACATACCCTGCAGCCAATTAAAATAACACTTGAAAGAGTCCTCACCACAGCCGCCTTTTTTCTTAGCTACAGACAGAGCTTTGCGCGCTTTGTTGGTCAAAGCAAAAGCATTTACATAATGTCCCTTCCTGATCAGCTCCTTAATTCTAGGATGAACACCACACATGACCGCTGTATTAGCGCAACACACAACGTCGGCTGCTGCAGAACCAGAGCAAATAAGCCGCAGCCAACGGAGCTGAAGCCAGAGCCACTTCACCTCCAAACCTTGACAACGAGCAGTCAAAAGATTGACTTGAAACGAGACCAGCGATGTGCACAGTGCTGACACTACCGCTATAACTAAACCGAGAGTAGATGTAGTAGAACCAAGCGCAGTCCCGTCGGGGACAGATGTGACCCCTGTAGCAGCGCTATGAAAGGCAGGCACCGACCCACTAACCACAGGAGAGCCTGTACAACCACAATACAGGTTGAGTCTCCCATATCCAAATATTCCGAAATATGGATTATTATTAGCATGACTGAGAAAGTGAAACCTTTGCTATCTGATGGTTCAATGTACACAAACTTTGTTTAAAGCACAACATGATTAAAATACAGTATAAAATAACCTTCAGGCTGTGTGTATAATGTGTATATGAAATATAAATGAATTTCATATATGTACATAAACTTTTTTTGATGCACAAAATTATAAAAAATATTGTATAAAAATTACCTGCAGGCTGTGTGTATAAGGTGTATATAACACATAAATGCATTCTGTGTATATATTGGGGTCTCATTCCCAAGATCTTATTATGGTATGCAAATATTCCAAAATACGGAATATTCCGATATCCAAAATACCCCTGATCCCAAGCATTTCGGATATGGGAGACTCAACCTGTAGTATAGTAGAGAAGAAGCACAGAATACCCAACAAAAGAGACCTCCCCTATAGTTCTGAACACTAACAAACTCAAGACACACCCTTACACCAAACAACCTATGATAGGTCCAAACACCCAACATTCCACTATCTAATTTAAACAAATTAGCCCTGTAAGTTCCCAACTGTGATGACCCCTCAGTCTAGATATTTATGTTACACCAGGCATATGAAATGCCTACTGTATCCTTTCTCTGCACATTCATTGTTACAATGAGTTACTATATCTTCTAGTCCTAACTCAAAAAGATGCACTACCGCCTAGTAAAAAGGATCACTTCCCCCGGACGCTACTTTGTGAAGTTGATTTGCCCAGGACACCTATTTTCTGTAATATCAAAAACATACACAATGCTTGATGATAATCACATTGAAGTTGACTGTTTCAGTGCCAGACAAGTTGGTTATATGTTGTTGGAAGAGCTTGTGTGTGCAGTCATCCAACCGCATTAACAGGCCTCAGTCATGCTGGAAGTGACAATCCAATCTGTGTGTGTGAACGCAGAGTAGTAAGCTTTAAAAAGTGTTCCCAATTTAAGATGTCAAGTTTTGGATTTTAAATCAAACACATGTCACAAAGAAATACTATCTTAGGTACTAGTAAAAAAGTTCTGTAGACACGGCTTGTCCTGGTCTTGTCACTACCACAAACTTGGTGCATGATGTCCTTCACACAGCACAGAAGTGGTCAAGTAGAATGGAAAAAAATAAACATATTGAAGCATAAACAAAACAAAATCATGACTGCAAAACTGATCAGAGGCAGTGTGTGTGCATCAGGGGTGTATCTATAATGGGTACAGGGTATGCGGGGCACACGGGCCCCTGGGTCCACGGTGGCCCCGCACCGCACACCCTGCACCCATAGTACTACTTACCTCTCCAGAGTCCACATCGGCGTGTGGGTCCGGCGCTGTAAAAACGATTGGAAAATGGCCGCTGTGGCCATTTTCCCGTCATTTGCGCATGCACAGTACAGGGAAAATGGCCACCACTGTCATTTTCCTGGTGACCTGCGCATACTCTATAGACTCTGGGCGCACTCTAGTGCCCAGAGTCTATAACTACGGTGCTGGCCGTGCACAGCACAGTGCCCTGCCGGCCGCCGGACAGAGAGGAGGGGTCTCGTGTCGGAGACTGCACACGGGTCCCCTCTCTCTAGAAACGCCCCTGGTGTGCATTGACCATTATATGAGTGTGAACAAGTTACTGGCTGAATAGCACATAACACATGACTTCTGCTTTTGCATTGCTTGTTATATGTCGGCAAAGAGTCTACACAAGTGCAACCATGTCACTAGCCTAAACCAGTAATGAACAACATACAGAATAATTAAGCCACATCAATTGTTTTTTTTTAGTAGGAAGTGATCCAGTTTCAATTATTATAACTAAAAAGAAAGAAAAAAAAAAACATACTAGAGGCAGTTTTGATGCTTCCAAGTAAAACAGAGAGTCTGATAGTTAGAGGGAGTTTCACGGCAGCATTCCGAGACTGCCACACTCTCCACCTGCACTATCACCTATATTTACATAGAAATCAGATGCGCTTTTCTAATATATAGGAACATCACATCCAAGTTCTGTTTCAGCAACACCATGAACCAGTGGTATTATGCCCTATAAGGGTATAGTAGGACCCCCTTAGACTTCAATACCACTGCAGTTAGCAATAATGGTGAAATACTAATCGATTGATCTGTTTGTATAAAGTGGAAGCACACCTCATAAGTGAGAGATATGCTAAGATGCCAAGAAACACTTTCAAGGCTGAGGGGGCGGGGGGGGGGGGGGGGGGGCATGTTCACTAGCTACCAATCAACAAGCTTATTAAGATAGGAATCCCCTCTCCATTACAGAAGTATGTATACAATAAATAAATATATATTTTATAAATATAGACTATGCATACAAAACATGGCCAATGGTATGCGGACATCCAAACATCACACAGAGATTTGCTTGGTGGACACCGAATTAGAAAACCAAAAGGAATTAATATGAAGTTGATCTCCCCTCCTGAGCTACGACAGCCTCCTCTCTTCTAGGGAGGTTTCCCCTAAGATTCTGTGACATGTCTGTGCTTCTCAGCCAAGGGAGTGGGCTCACTCACAATTTTGCCTAAGAACACAGCCATGAATAAAGAATGGTACCAAAACTTCCTCCAAGAGCAACTTCTCCCAACCATCCAAGAACAGTTTGGTGACGAACAATGCCTTTTCCAGCATGATGGAGCACCTTGCCATAAGGCAAAAGTGATAACTAAGTGGCTCGGGGATCAAAACATCAAAATTATCATTAATTCCATTGAGAATTTGTGGCCATTCCTCAAGAGGCGGATGGACAAACAAAAACCCACAAATTCTGACAAACTCCAAGCATTGATTAGACAAGAATGGGCGGCCATCAGTCAGTATGTGACCCAGAAGTTAATTCACAGCATTCCAGGGCGAACTGCAGAGGTCTTGAAAGAGAAGGGTCAACACTGCAAATATTGACTCTGCATAAACTTAATGTAATTGTCAATTAAAGTCTTTGACACTTATGAATGATTGTAATTTGACTTCAGTATACCATAGTAACATCTGACAAAAAGGTCTAAAAACACTGAAGCAGCAAACTTTGTGATAACCAATACTTGTGTCATTCTCAAAACTTTTGGCCATGGCTGTATATTCTAGTTTTATTTTATGTTTGGAGTTTGATATTTATTATTAGGTTTGTTTTTCTGTGCAAATGGTTAACTATACCCCAAAAAAATTTTATTTCATTTTGGCAGCCTGTGCTAGCCGCCGATATGTGTACTTCATAGCCCAAAGTATGTGGATACGCTTTGTAATTCATGTGTTTGACTATTTCAGCCACACCCATTGCTAACAAGGACATACAATTAAGCATACAGCCAACATTCACAATGTCAGCATGAACATAATGTCGACATTTCAGGGTTAGGCTGCGGTTAGATTTAGGGTTATGGCTTTAACAGAAGGAAAACGTTATGTTGACACTCTGACCAGGTCTTATGTTGATATATAACGTTCATGTCATCATTGGAATATTGACATTCTAGACTCTGCACTAATGGAAAAGCAATCCCTGGAATGACTAATTATGGTTTACCATCTGGCAGTCTAATGGCCAAATCTGGGTTTGGCGGATGCCAGGAGAACGCTTCCTGTCCAAATTTGCGCCACCAAACAAAGTTGGATGGATGGAGGAGAAATAATGTTCTGGGGCTGTTTTTCATTGTTTGATTTTGCTCACAATAAAGGAAATCTACAGTGCAAGAGGACATTCTAAAGAATTGTGTGCTTCCAACTTTGTGGCAACAGTTTAGCGGCAAAGGTACGAGAGGACACATCTGTACAGGCTTGTAATTTGGAATGAAAGAGAACCCGATAGTGCCCGTAAATAGAAGCAAAACCTCTTTAAAGGCAAACATTGATAGAATATGTACTTTTTCCCCAAATCTCACCTGCAGTCTTTTTTCACTTAACTGAAGGCATACGCTGGCAACATCCTTGACATATGTGGGGAATCTCTGTTGCAAATGGTCTATGCTGGCCGATGTGTTGCTGTGCTGCACCTTGTCAAACATGATAGTGACTGCACTTTCCTCTAATTTTTCCACTTCCCCGTATAACACTGGAACTCTGAGTACTGCAGCACCTTTTCATCAGAACAACAGAAAACCTGATGTAAAAACCACCTATTAATGTCATTACATACTGATTGATCATAATGGATATTATTACACAGCAAATTAGGTCACTAGTGCTATAAAGTACTCTGTATTTTCAGAAAATGAGCATGTTCTCACCATCATTGTTCTGCAGCACTACTCGTTCTCCTTCTAGTTTTGTTTTACCATAGAGGTTCAGGGGATTTGTTATGGAATCTTCTTTGTAGGGCGGATTTGCTCCATCGAAAACATAATCAGAACTAATATAGATCAAAAACGCTCCCGCTGCAGCTTTGGAACAGAAGAAAGAAAAAAAAAAAATACAAAAATAGCTAATTATAAAAGCACTTATTTAGGGAAAGCTATAAAATTTTTTGCATGTTACACTAGGGTCTCCGACACTTTAATAATTGTTTTCAGGTCAGCGATATAATAGATATAATAGCATATACCCACTTTTGAAATAGTCATGTGCAAAGAATCCTGCTCAGGGCAATTATAGTGCTAGAAAAGTGCGCAATGCTTTTGTGCACTTAGCAAGACTCATTCTGTGCAAGCGAGTCTTGTGAAACGCACAAAAAGCAAATAAACACACTTGCACTTTTCAGCAAACTATTAAATGGACATAAACAGTGCCCTGCCTCTTCCTCTGTGTGCTGGACAGGTGGCAATACTGCATTTTATCTACAGTTTTTACTCTGCTGGACTGTGTAAGAGAGCAAAGCTGGCTGTTATGGTCATCTATAACAGAGAGTGCGCTATAACAGATTACGTAGACTGGCAGCAGGAGGTGGAATCCAGACCAGGTTACCCTGTATATTGAAAGGGGAAGTTGGGGAGGGCGGGTAGCTGTTCCAGTGATCAAGTGATTGGTCCCACATTATGCCCCAAAGACTGCTTTGTAAGGAGACACTGCAATGAGAGAACACCTGCAGTACTGGCACACTCTCTAGAGCTGTCTAGGACGTCGGCTGTCAGAACAAAGTGTATCCAGACCAAGCCATCTTGCCTAATGAGAAGTGGGGTGGCTGGATCTATGGCAACAGCCTCCTCTCAGACCGTACTTAGAGGGTCAGAGTTGGAATGGTTATACCCAGTTCCTACCTTTAATGAAAAGGGTAACGCACTGTGGCAAGGCTGATCATCAGACAGCCCGGAGGAGTTACAGCAAATGGTACAGTCCACCACCTGAAAAGAGGAGCCAATGATGACTGCTGTTAAGCTTCTCTCTTCCCACTCCTCTATCTATTTAGCTATTTAAGTATTTTCTCTGTATACTGTGCAAATTCTCAGTATAATACTGCATTCTGTGGAATTTTCTCTTTATTATGATATTTTTCTAAAATGTGTGAAAAAGGAGTACTCCCAAATATACTGGAGGAAAGTGAAGTTTACACGTTGTAATTCAAAATAACTAGTGGTGCATGTTTGCTGTGAAGCTTGCGAGGATGTCACCGTCAGGCCTGCTAGGGCTTCTTTCTATACAGATGTGTCCCCATACATCTAGCCTCCTTGTGTGTTAAACAGTCATTCTAGTTGTGCCATACGAATTGCTACGTGTGTATCCGCGTGTGAAGTACTACGTTACAGTGTCAGCGGCTGTGACACTATAACATAGCGTTTTGCATGCAGATACACCCACAGTTGCACACAGAGCATAGGTATTCTGCATATCATTTTCAAGCTGTTTGTGCATCCTATTCGCATCGCTGTCCGAATAAGACGCGTTTGAAGGTAAAAAGTTGCACGGAAAGACGCTCAACACTAGTCACACAGCAATCATGAGTTATGTGTAACGCAACTTGTAGCACACGGAGGTTAGATGTTCTGTATGCGGACACATCTGTAGCTTTTATTAGACAAACTGTATAATATTTGTGGCACTAAGATGGACCAGGCCAGGACCTTAGAGAGTCTTCATAAATCCCTTCTTGGGCAGAGTAATGGAGAGGACTCCTTTATGTCTGTAAACCAGATACTCTTCACTAGAAAAAATTGCTGTCTTTAGCTGAGCCAAGAATACATAAAGGTACAGCTTATGAAACATTTTGCTCAGTTTTATGAGGCTAGGATTTCCTCAGGAGAGGGAGAACATCAGGAGGATTCTGATATTGAGGATACCGTAACCTTAATAGAAGAGGGTCAAGGTGTGCAAGGAATGGATGACCTAATCACATCAGTGCATCAGGTCTTGGACCTTAGGGAGATATTGATAATCAAGACTCCCTTTGAGCATAATTCTTAACTTAAAATTAAAAGAAAAGCTGTGTGTTATATACTAAATTTTCACATTTGTCAAAACTGGCAATTGAACTATGATGTAATCCTAATACATTTTTAGATAGGTTTGGTGGGGGATTTCCGCACAGGATTAGAAACTCATAACAAAACTGTAAAGTACTATTATAACCAAGAATGCCTTATACATCAATATAGATGAAAATGAGGCTTTGTTTTGATTATTTGTGTTAATTATTTGTGTTGGTGGTACCTGTGAGTGTTCCTCAATTATATGTAGGTAGTGCCCTTGGTGAAAAATATATATTAATTGTAATAATTAGCTGTATTGACATAGATAATAAAATGAGTCCATATATAAGATCAATCCCACCAATTCATTGGATTTTCATAACCACTACGATCACTTCTTTAAATTGTTGTGCGTGAGAGAAGATGTAATCCTGTTCTTATTCTTCAACCTATGCTTAGGGCTTATTAAGTTCAAAGTAAGAAAGGAGGTGGAGGAAAGGAGCTTATAAACCCTAAAAGAAAAACTCTTATTAGGAGCTAGCTCCTCAGCCCTCACTACACCTCATGGTCAAGAAGTGCCCACATATGGACTGGTAAGTACCAAAAAATTAAAGTTATGGTAAGAACTTACCTTGGTTAACTCTCTTTCTTCGAAGTCCATAGGGTTCACAGGGAGACCTTGGGGTGTAGGTTGGATCTGGGGCTCCCCGCAGTAAAAGCTTTTGCTCCCAGGATGCACTGGTCCATCCTCCCTATACCTCGCCCCCGAGCCAGAGGCACCTCAGTTGGTAAGTAGCCAAAGGTCGGAGGAGGAAAGAGAGAGAAGGAAGACTGAAACACTCAAGAATCACACTCACAGAGAAGGAGACAGGAAACCGGTAACCAGCAACATAACCCATATGAAGCCAGGTGGACCCTACGGACTTCAAAGAAAGAGTTAACCAAGGTAAGTTCTTACCATAACACTCACTTTCTTCTTCAGGCTCTATAGGCTCCACAGGGAGACCTTGGGGATGTCCAAAAGTCATCCTGTTAAGGGTGAGGACGCTCCTGTGCTGAGAGGAGAATCCGGCACCTAAAGGAAGCACCCTGAGAGGCGAAGGTATCGAATGCATAGAACCTTAGATAGGTCTGAATGGAAGACCATGTGGCCGCCTTACAAAGCTGAACAGGAGAAGTGCCACGGCAAGCTGCCCACGAAGGGTCCACAGACCGAGTAGGGTGAGCAGTAACAGAAGCAGGAGCAGGCAAGCCTGCCTGTGTGTAAACCTCTGAGATAGTCATACACGGCCATCTGAGCCACGCTGTCAAAGACAGACGATCCAGGTCCGGGTAAAGGAAAGGACCCCGAGACAACAGGTCCAGATATTGAGGCAGCAGGAACGGAGTGTCGATGGGGAGACTGCGAAGATCTGAGTACCAATGACGCCTGGGCCAAGCTGGAGCCACCAGCAGGACTGTGCCTCCGTCTTGTTTGAACTTCCGAAGAACCAAAGGAAGCAGGGATACTGGAGGAAAGAGGTACACAAACTGGAAGGTCCACCTTACTGACAGAGTGTCCACCAATCTTGCTTCGACATCCCTTGTTCTGGACCCGTACACTGGTAACTTGTGATTGTGTCGGGAGGCCATGAGGTCCACCTCTGGGAGGCCCCATTTGTCCACTAGGAGTTGAAACACTTCTTGGTGAAGAGACCATTCCCCTGGATGCATGTCGTGACGGCTGAGGAAGTCTGCTTCCCAATTGAGAACTCATGGAATGAACACTGCCGAAACTGCTGGGAGGTGGCACTATGCCCAAGTCAGAATGCTAATGTAAGCCACTGTTGTAGCGTGGTCGGACTGAACCTGCACGTGCTTTCCGTGAAGGATGTTTTTTTGCCATCTGAGGGCCCTGTACACGGCCCAAAGTTCCAATATGTTGATAGGCAGGGCTGCTTCGACTACCTTCCAACGGCCCTGAAATGAGTGGGGAACAGGTCACTACGCCCCAGCCCTTAGACTGACGTCTGTCTGTCGTGAGCAATACCCAGTCCGGGATACAAAAGGGGCAACCGTTGGTGAAATGAGGTGTCAATAGCCACCAAGACAGAGGCAGGCGCACCACCGGAGAGAGCACCATCATCTGAGTCCTGATCAGGTGGGTTAAGGCGTTCCATCTGGAGAGGATAAGCCCCTGCAGGGGCCTTGAATGGAACTGAGCATAGTCCACCATGTCGAATGTGGACACCATGAACCTGCATTGTCAAGTGTACTGACACTTGACGACTACAGAGGCATCTGCGCACTCACAGTTGCAGCGAGGAGATCTTTTCTAGAGTCAGGAACATTCTCTGCTGGTGAGAATCTAGAAAGGCTCCCAAATGAACCATCCTTTGTGAGGAAATCAGGGATGACTTTTTCAAAGTGATCAGCCACCCATGCACTAGACAAGCGATCGTCAGGCGTAGGTGGTGCTGAAGCACATCTGGAGAACCAGCCAGCAAAAGGAGGTCATCCAGGTATGACAGGAGTCGTGTGTAAAGACCCTTGGAGCCGTGGATAGGCCAGAGGGCAGTGCCCGAAATTGGAAGTGTTGGTGCAGAAGAGCAAACTGTAGATAACACTGGTGAGAAGACGTTATGGGAATATGCAACTAAGCATCCTGAATGTCCAGGGATAACATGTAATCCCTAGGTTCCATAGCTAGTATGGTGGAACGTAAAGTTTCCATCCTGAACTTGGGCACCCTAAGGAACTTGTTCAGAGATTTGAGGTTGAAGATAGGCCGATGAGAACCATTTGGCTTCTGAACCAGAAACAGAAGAATAATAACCAGTCCCTCGTTGAGATAGTGGAACTGGTACAATTACCCCTGCTTTCAGCAAGAACTCTATGGCTTCCTGGATCTGCAAGGCCTTGTTCTTGTTGGAAGGAGGGCTCGTACAGAAAAACTGGTGGGGAGGTCTTTGACGGAATGAGATGGCGTGCCCCTGAGAGACCACTTAATTTACCCAAGCATCCTTGGTGGTTTGACACCAGCACTCTGCGAACTGAAGAAGTCGGTCTCCCACTCTAGGATCTCTCAGAGGGAGGCCCGTCCCATCAGGCTGAGGGCTTATCCTCTGACTTGGAAGCAGTGCATCTTGCGCTCCAGGCCGGTTTCTTAGGCTTGGTGGTTGTTTTGGTCGCAGATTGTCTAGGAAAACTGTCCTTTGGGCTTTCCCTGAGAAGGAAAGGAAGCGGTTCTAACCTTGGAAGGTGCAGATGCCGATTGCAGAAATGCTGATTTAGATTTTGCCAGTGTGTCTACAACTTTGTCCAGGTCCGGTGCCAAACAATATCTCCCTATTGTAGTGCAAGGCCTCCAGGCCCTTTTTAGAGTCAGCATCCGCCATCCAGGAGCACAGCCACAGGGAGAAGCGAGCAGACACAGCCGCGGCCGAGACTCTGGAGGTCAGTAGACGGGCATCCAAAGAAGCCTCACCAATATAAGCAGCAGCATCTCTAATGTGGCCCACCAAAGACCTCCAAGTCTCAGGAGCCTCCTCGGAAAAGTGTCCTCCAGAACATTTGCCCAACTCTCTATCGCCTTAACCACTCATGGACGGACGGGCAACCGCTCCTGAGATAGAGTAAACAGATTTGAGGCACATCTCCACCTTCCGATCAGTGGAATCCTTCAAAGAAGAAATGGAAAGCACGGGTAGCGTGGCACTTTTAATCAAGCGAGTAACATGAGAATCCACTGCAGGAGGTGATTCCCACTTCCTACAGTGCCCATCAGGAAATGGATAACATGATGCCAAACGCTTTTGCGGCTGATACCTCTTACTAGGTGCTTGCCAAGCCTCCGCCATATGGTCTACCAGCTGGTCAGAGGAAAAACTGCCAAAGTCACCTTTACCTGTTTAAACTGATGGTATTTGTATTTAGGGGGAGGTTCGTCATCTTCTATATCTAGCATGGATCGGACCGCCCGCACCAAAGCCGGAACCATTAATACTTGATTTAGGCTCCACCTCCTGTGGAGGGAAATCAGACTCAGACGCAACATTCACTTCCCCATCATCCGACGACACCTCACTGTCTGATAGTTGTGTAGACTGGGATGACAATACAGGGCGTTTAGATGTCTTCTTAGGTCTTTCATTCTGCAACATTGAGCCGTATTAAATTTGAGCCGTATTAAAGCCGCAATACTTTTCCGCCTCCCGGACTTTTCGCCTACATTGCGTGTTTTGCAGGCGGAAAAGTATCGCGCGCGTGACCGCGTATTCAATTTGAAAGTACGGGAAAACGGGACCCGGCGAAACTTAAACAAGCGGAAAGTCATGTCAGATTTGGGGAAATCAGCCTGATACCCCCCCAAAAGATGCTCTGACATGGGGGTTAGCTATGGTACCCCCCGATTTGGCTTGCTGAAGGTAGTTGGTGTTTTTAAACAGGCTCAATAGCTGCTAAATAGCATTTTTGTATAAGTGGTGCAGAACAGTACTCTGGAGGTTTTTTTGAGAAAATAACTTATCCCAGCAAATTTGGGGTACTTGAAAATGGGGATCAGCATATTTATAAATTGCTAAAGTTAACTTGAAAAAAATCGTGAAAAATCCATCTGCCGCAAGCATCTGCAGTGAAAAAAACACCTGGGGCATACTTGGGGACCCCCCTAGAGTCTAGTTCGCTAGTTTTTAACTTTGTCCCCCAACATTTTTTTTTCACCCCCAAATTGAAAGTGATTTAAGTGTTCTTAAGTTTTATTTAAAAATTTTTTACGCAGTTTACCTTTAGGGGACTGTCTGAAGGTTGCACGAGGGTTCCCGCAACGTTGCACCCCAAAACCCCGATTCTGCACTTTTTTCCGCCTGCTATTCATAGGCGAAACTTTTCCGCCAATTACATTGCATTGACTTTCCGCCTAGGCGGAAAGTCTTTCAAATTGAATACGGTGATACTTTTCCTTCTGGCGAAATTACGTCATCGGCAAAACGTTTTGCCAATTCCGGCTTTTCGCATCAAATTGAATACGGGCCAAGGTCTGAAAGGCCGTAGAGGAAGCTGCCAAACTCTAAACTGAACTAGATAAAACTTCCACCCAGGGAGGCTGTACAGCTTGAGGTAGTCCCTGGAAGGATAATCCCTGGTAGAGAGCGACACACTGGACAGGAGTAGACTGCAAAGAATGCGGGATACCCAGAGAGGCAAGGATGGCTTGTTGAGGTAACCCCATATGGGGCAAAATGGCCGGGACCGCCAGGCAACCCGCAATGGAGGCCAAGACTTGAGAAAAAAACGCCCAAGTGGGATCCTGTCCAGTTGTTGGGGGGTTTGAGCCAGTCAACTGATAGCACCTGAGTTAAATCCTCCTTACTCACCCCTGCAGCACATAGCCTGAGTGGGTGCAGCATTGCGCTCGACCTCCAGATCAGACATGTCTGACAATATATATAGTGGAATATCAGGAAGCGCTACACTGGTCCTGACTAACGCTAAGAATAGCTGTCAGACCCCACTTACAACGTATGCAACTCACTTGTTCAACAATATGGCACCATGTAGCACACAAACGTTTGTGACAGACTTCACAAATACTGTAATCTATATATGTGAGGTCCAAGAACCACCCTAACTACACCCGTTAGGGCTGGTAGTAAAGGAAAGGGATAGAGAGAAAAGACACAGACAGTCAGTGCTAGCATACGTCACAACAATACAGAATTATATCATATACTGCAAATTGGCACTACATTCAACTGCCCAGATTCAGTGTCTGGGAAGGCTATAGCATACACTAACCCAAGGGAGAAGTAAGCAGGGGGACTGAACCACACGCTGTCCTGGGATTTCTGCGATGCACCACACAGAGAAAATGACCACCGAAGACCTCAGAGGGGGCGTGGCCGCAGTAGGAAACAGCCAGCAAAGCCAGACCTCAGAGGAAAGGCGCTGAGCTGAGGGGAGGAGACGCTAAACAGGAAAGGCTGTCTCCCCTGGCTGACTATTAACACCCAGGACGCTGGTTCCCTCACCTTGTGGTCTAGTGGAGCGCAGGGTATTGGGTGTCTGCTTCCACCATCAGCACCTCCAGTCTGTCCCCTGAGAACTGAAGTAGGACTGCTAATACGCGGGTCACCGCAAGCGGTGACCCGCCTTACCTGTCCCCATACTTCTGACCGCAGTCCGGTGTGTCTTGCGGGGCCCGGCTAGCACAGACCCCGAGATCCACTAATCGGTACTGGTGTCGCGGCACTGGCGGGGTGATGGAGCTGCAGCGCAGTCGTCCTATGGACAGTCTGCTACTGCGTGCTCTGAAGATGGAGGAAAAACAATCCAAAATCATAAAATTAGCTTTGGGGCTGCTAAACAGCCCCCTGCGAAAAGAGTGACCAGACTCCGGTCGGGCACCAACGTAAACTGAGGTGCCACTGGCTCGGGGGCGGAGTATAGGAAGGATGGACCAGTGCATCCTGGGAGCAAAAGCTTTAACTGCGTGGTGCCCAGAATCCAGATCCAACCTACACCCCAAGGTCTCCCTGTGGACCCTATGGACTTCGAAGAAAGAGTTAACAAAGGTAAGTTCTTACCATAACTTTAATTTTTTGGTACTCACCAGTCCATATGTGTGCACTTCTTGACCATGAGGTGTAGTGAGGGCTGAGGAGCTAGCTCCTAATAGTTTTTCTTTTAGGGTATATAAGCTCCTTTCCTCCAACTCCTTTAATAAGCCCTAAGCCCTCCCTGTGGAACCTATGGACCCTGGCGAAAAAAAATCTGAGTTTTGCTTTGCTTCTCTGTATTTAACATACCACTATATGAAATAAAGTCCATATATCCAATTGTTTTATTGTCCCCTCCTCCAGTAGGTAAAACTAACTAAACTGGATGGGTTAAAAGTCCTGACTTCTAGGAAGAAGCCAAGTACACACAAGTGTATGAACAAAGCAAATTCAAACACCACCGACACCACATGTCAAGTGTGAAGCATCTGACATGAGTACCGTAACAAGCACTTGTCCCGCATCAGGAAAAGTCAGTTGATGACAAGCAACTGACCTAAATTCATATGACTATTGCTGAAAGTAAAAAAAATGAAGAAGGCTGTGACTGCAAAACATGTTCAGCACCACATAGCTCATGATTGCTAGTGCTAATGGCAACATTGGAAACTACAGAATTTACAATATATACATCACAGAATGAAAGCATTGTGGCTGCTGTTCAGTAAACGTATAGGAATGTTGCGAAACTCAATTTGGCCGATTCCAACGTATTGGAATGACAAATCATTCAAATAATCAAGTGTGTATGACCTGTGCGCGCTCCCGTGGCGTCGTTCGTCGCATCTTCAGATATTTTGTACATGCAGGAAGATCTGTCAATCTCGTTAAAGATTCCCCTCAGATCGTGCAATGTGTATGCTCCACTGAACAATCAGGCTATATGGTTACATTATATAGGTAACAATCTAACCACCAAACAATGCAAAATAATATGAGATATGGTAAGAACTTACCCTTGTTATCTCTATTTCTACGAAGTCCATAGGGTTCCACAGGATACCTTGGGGTATAGGTGTGACGTCAGTCGCAGGGCACCAAAGAGTTAAGCTTTCAGCCTCCCAGGATGCACTAGGTCCCCCTCCTATACCCCGCCCCCGGGCCAAGGCACCTCAGTTAGTTACCAAGCCATAGGCCGGAGGAGGAGAAGGAAGAGAGAGAACAAAGATCTGGACACATACAAGAATCACATTCTCACCAGAGGGAGACGGAAAACCGGTGACCAGAGCAAAGCCCATCTGCAGCACAGGTGCGACAGGGCGGAAGTCCTGTGGAACCCTATGGACTTCGTAGAAATAGAGATAACAAGGGTAAGTTCTTACCATATCTCATATTTTCTACTTCAGGGTCCATAGGGTATCCACAGGATACCTTGGGGATGTCCCAAAGCAGTATCCTTTAAGGGTGGGGACGCTCCTGTGCAGAAAGGAGAATCCGCCGCCCGAAGGAAGCATCCTGAGAGGCGAAGGTGTCAAACCTGTAATACCTCACGAAGGTATGGACAGAAGACCACGTAGCAGCCTTGCAGATCTGAACTGCCGAGGCACCACGTCGAGCTGCCCACGAAGGACCCACAGACCTAGTGGAATGAGCCTTCAGAGAAGGAGGGACCGGTAGGCCTTCATGAAGATAAGCTTCAGAAATAGCCATACGGATCCAGGCTGCCAAAGTTTGCTTTGAAGCAGGCCAACCCTTTTTACAGAAGCCATAGAGGACAACAAAGCGTCCGACTTCCTAAACAAAGTCAACATAAGTCCTTAAGGCCCGCACAACATCCAAAGAGGCCTCACCCACGGAAAGACCCGGTGAGTTAAAGGCCGGAACAACTATTTCCTCGTTAACATGAAACTGGGAAACAACTTTGGGAAGAAACTCGGGCCGAGTGCGGAGCACTGCCCTGTTCCCATGAAAAACCAAGAAAGGGGGTCTACAAGAAAGAGCCCCTAACTCAGAAACACGTCTGGCTGAAGCAACGGCCAGAAGGAAAACAGTCTTAGCTGTTAGCCATTTAATATCCACTGAGCCCAGTGGTTCAAACGGCGGTCCTTGGAGAGCCCTCAGGACCACAGCCAAATCCCAAGGCGCCACAGGTGGAACAAAGGGCGGCTGAATACAGAGAACACCTTGCATAAAGGTGCGCACATCCGGGATTGTAGCAATCCTACGGTGAAACCAGACAGATAGGGCCGAAACCTGTACCTTCAAAGAAGCAAGGCGAAGCCCATGATCTAGTCCCGCTTGCAGGAAGGCGAGAATCCGAGACAGACGAAACTCCCGCGGTGCATAACCTCTCGGTCGACACCACTGGAAGAACGTATGCCACACGCGATGGTATATCCTCGCGGAAGACGGTTTCCGAGCTCGTAACATGGTACGCACCACAGAGCTGGCAAACCCCCAGGACCTCAGCATGGCCGTCTCAACAGCCACGCCGCCAAAGACAGCCGAGTCAGGTCCGGGTGAAGACAAGGACCCTGAGACAGAAGGTCCGGTCGTAGCGGCAACCGCAGAGGACTGTCCACGGACAGACCCTGAAGGTCTGAGAACCAGTGCCGTCTGGGCCACGCGGGAGCTATCAACAGGAGCGTCCCTCCTTCCTGTTTGAATTTCCGGATTACCCGTGGAAGGGAGACCGGAGGGAACAGGTATGCGAACCTGAACGTCCACCGGACGGACAGAGCATCCACCAGAGACGCCCCTACGTCTCTTGTGCGAGACCCGTACACCGGCAACTTGTTGTTGTGCCGGGACGCCATCAGGTCGATTTCTGGAAGACCCCACCTGTCCACCAGTAGTTGAAAAACGTCCGGGTGCAGGGACCATTCCCCTGGATGAACGTCCTGGCGACTTAGAAAGTCCGCCTCCCAATTTAGCACTCCCGGGATGAAGACCGCTGATATGGCCGGAAGATTGCGCTCCGCCCAAACCAGGATCCGAGAGACCTCTACGAGAGCCGCCCGACTGAGAGTTCCTCCTTGCCTGTTTATGTAGGCCACGGTGGTAGCATTGTCCGACTGGACCTGCACCGGGTGACCCTGGAGAAACCGCTGTGCCTGCAGGAGAGCATTGAAGACCGCACGGAGTTCCAAGATATTTATTGGAAGCTCCGCTTCTGTCGGTGTCCACCTGCCCTGGAACAAGTGTGGACCTGAAACTGCTCCCCAGCCCCGAAGACTGGCGTCCGTTGTCAACAGGACCCAATTTGGAACCCAGAACGGACGTCCCTTGTTGAGGTGGGTCGTCTTTAACCACCACGCAAGGGACAGGCGAACCTCCGGGGTGAGCACAATCGTCTGGAACTTCAGAGACTGAGGCAGCCGTTCCACTTGGACAGGATCAGGTGCTGCAGAGGTCTAGAGTGAAACTGGGCGTATTCCACCATGTCGAACACCGACACCATGGAGCCCAGTAACCTCATCGCCGAGTGTAAGGACACCCGGCGGCTGTGCAGACAACTGCGCACCCTTGACTGTAAAGCAGAGATCTTGTCCTCCGTCACGAAGATCCTTTGCTGTCCCGAGTCCAATAAGGCTCCAAGATGCAGAATCCTCCGAGACGGGATTAGAGTGGACTTCTGCCAGTTGACTAGCCAGCCGTGCCGTTGCAGCAGTGCAATGGTCAGGTCCAAGTGGTGTAACAGGAGCTCTGGAGATCCTGCCACCAATAACAGGTCGTCCAAGTACGGCAACATGCGGACTCCTTGCAGCCGCAAAGAAGCCGCCATGACCGCCATAGCGTCCTGTATGTCCAATGACACCATGTAGTCCCCAGGTTCCAGCGCCAGAATGATGGACCGTAGGGTCTCCATCCGAAACTTCGGGACCCGCAAAGACTTGTTGAGTGCTTTGAGGTTGAGAATCGGACGATATGACCCATTGGGTTTCTGTACCAAAAATAGATTTGAATAGAAACCCTGGCCCCTCTGGGAGAATGGAACAGGCACTATAACTCCAGCCTGGAGCATAGTGTGCAATACCTTCCGCAGCTCCGTAGCCTTGTTCCGGTCTGATGGTAGACCCGTGGTGAAGAATCGAGCCGGGGGTCTGTGCCGGAAGGAGAGGGCGTACCCGTGAGAGACCACCTCCAGAACCCAAGTGTCTGTCGTAGTGAACGACCAACACCGGGAGAACTGCAGCAGGCGGCCTCCCACCCTGGGATCCCCCAAGGGGAGACCCGGACCGTCAGGCCGCAGGCTTGTCATCTGGCTTGGGGGCCGGACGTCTGGTACTCCATGCCTGTTTCCGGGGCTTGACCGATTTCTTAGGGCCAGCCTGTCGAGGAAACGACTGTGGTTTGGGCCTGCCCTGGGCCCTAGATGACCGAAAGGACGATGGTCCAGAACCAGAAGGAGCAGCGGCCGACGGGAGACAAGCAGATTTGGCTGCCGCCAGCGTGGCCACAATCTTATCCAGATCCGGACCGAAGAGAACTTCTCCGGTAAACGGCAACGCTTCCAGACCTTTCTTGGATCTGCGTCCGCCTTCCAGGATCGCAGCCACAAGGTGCGACGAGCAGCTACCGCTGCTGAAGAAATTCTAGACACCAGAGTACTAATGTCTAGAGCCGCCTCGTTGATGTAGGTGGCCGAATCACGGAGATTGCCAATCAACTCCGCTTGTTCGGCCGGACAGTCGGATTCAAAAGAAGCCTCTAATGAATCCGCCCAGCGCTCCATCGCTCTGGCAACCCAGCAAATGGCCATAGCCGGCCGTGCTGCCCCCCCTGCAAGGGAATAAGCGGACTTCAGGCAGATTTCTACCTTGCGGTCCGTAGCATCCTTAAGGGAGGACATGGATGGCATCAGCAATGTGGCACTACGGACAAGACGGGTCACGTGAGAATCCACCTGTGGAGGGGATTCACACTTAGCAAAATAATTATCCGCGAACGGATAAGCCACCGCCAGGCGTCTCTGCGGCTGGTATCTTTTGCCAGGTTGTTTCCACGCCTCCTCTAAATGGTCCACCAACTGACCCGAAAGAGGAAAGACTGTGGCATCGCCCTTCACATCTTTGAAAAAGGCATACTTAGATTTAGCCGCTGGGGGAACTTCGTCCTCAATCACCAAGGCTGTGCGGACCGCCCGAATAAGTCCAGGAATATATACTTTGGACTTAGCATCAGCGTCCTTAGTATGGAAAGGTTCCTGATCGTAAGGATCCAGAATCTCCCCATCATCAGACGTCCCTTCGTCATCCTCATAAGGAGCGGACAGAGACGCCACCGGCCTTTTATGAGGCCGCATCACAGACTCCCCTTGCAACACATCCGACAAGTGCTGTAAAGAACTCGTCAGGGAGTTAACCCACGCTGGCTCCTGAGAACCCGGGAGCGGGAAAATAGGGAGACTGTGGGGTACCACCAATTGTCGTGGGAACCCCTGCATGGGTGACGACACCACAGACTGCTGGGACAAACCCATCGGAGTAAACGCGGGCTGCGGAGCTAACTGGCCCACTAAAGCTGTTAACGCCTGAGCGAAACAAGCCCAGGGCGGCTCCTGTACCGGTGCTGTAACCGTAATAGGCCGCGCCATGGACAAACACTGCCGGCAAAGGCCCTCCGCGCTACCCTCCCCCTCCGCTAACGGTACTTTGCACGTGGTACACTGTAGCCGGAGGGGAAAATCACTTTCAGACATGATGGCACCACGTATGTGACCTCTCTCACCAATTAAGTATTAAATAGGCGAGAGACCACCCTGCAGCACCGCACCGCAAGGGCTTTAGCAGAAAGAACAGGGACAGTAATAAAGCTGACAGTTTAGAGAAGAATAGTTACAGGCAGCGCTAGCACAGTCACATACAATGCAGAGAAATAACAATTCCTGCACTAACAGCGCTGATCACTCAACTACACAGACACAGGGCCTGGTAGGACACAGCGCTGCATACACAGACCTGAGCCACAGCGGAGGAGAGGTATGCGGGGGGACCCAGACCACGATGCTTCCTTCCAGACTTCCAGCAGCGTTCACCATGCGTTGCAGAGAAGATGGCCGCCGAGGAGCAGAGAGAAGCTGGCCTGGGGGAGGAGCGCTGACACAGGACCAGTCAGCACAGTGCAGAGAGGGCTGTGTGCAGCGGGGGAGGCGCCGGCTGTGAGACAGGGAAGGCGCGCTCCCCTGGCATGCATTTAACCCCTGGGACGCCGCAGCGCTACCGCTCTGCTGCGGTCCGCTGTCCCAGGAGGTAGTGGAAGCGCAGGTTGGTCGCCTGGCTCCACGCTGCAGCCAGTCCCCAGGGAGCCCCCTGCCTGGGGACTTAGGACCATGTGATCAGCGGGGACCCACCGCGGGACCCCGCTGCTTACCTCTGTCCCCCTTGAATCCGGCCATGGTCCGGAGCATCTGGGGTCACCGCTAGCTGTGACCCCAGACGCCCACCAGCATCCCCGGATCAGTACCGGCGTTCTGGTACCGGCGGGGTGTAGGGAAGACAGCATGGACGTCAGGACTGACTGTCCATGCTGTTCATCCAGATGTGCAGCCACAGCTGCATGAAGAAAAAGCTTCAGGGGCTCTTCTAGCCCCCACTCCAACAGGTGCACCCGACTCCGGCCGGGCACCAAACTAAACTGAGGTGCCTTGGCCCGGGGGCGGGGTATAGGAGGGGGACCTAGTGCATCCTGGGAGGCTGAAAGCTTAACTCTTTGGTGCCCTGCGACTGACGTCACACCTATACCCCAAGGTATCCTGTGGATACCCTATGGACCCTGAAGTAGAAATATCGGTTTGTCGTTTGTTACATTGCACAGTGTGTATGCACTAGGGGCCTGATTCAGACCCACTCGCGAGCGGCTGTCCGCTCGCAAGTGGGTCGATGTTCTGCACTGAGCATGCGCACGACGGAGGGAGCTCCGTCGTGCGCATGCGCCAGACGCGACGAGCGAAGGACTTTCCTTCGCTCGTTGTGTCTGATCAAAGGGGGTGTGCTGTCGATGTTGATTGACAGCACGCCCCCTTTGGTGGGCATGCCTCCCAGACGGGGGCGTTCCTAAGGGAACGCCTACCGTCAGAAGCCGGCCCACTGACATCACTAGTGATGTCAGTGGGAGTGATTTTGGCTCTGATAGAGCAAAAATCACTCAGGGCCTTGCGGTTGAAAGCCTCAACCGCAGGCTCCGGCTCACAGTTTCGATGGTCGTGATGGTCAAGACCATCGCGGCCATCAAACTGCACGCTCGTATAGGCTGTGGGTGGTGACCCACAGCTATACGAGCGTCCAGGAGGACGCTCCATAGTTATGGAGGACGGCCCTCATTCAGAGCATGCGCTCTGCTCAGAGCCTAGGTCGTTTGCCTGGGAGTTCAAAGGAAATAGTTAAAGACATTGCATCATTTGCAAGTAGTCTAGTGTGTACCTAGCTTTAATTTATTATGTGCAGTTGCAATAGTGGGAAAAGCATATAAAGAGACATTAGTGAGTCAATATATTACCTGCTTCTTTTGCCAAATTCTCAGAAGCCCCTACATTCAGCATGACGGCAGAATCTGGTTGTTTCTCAATAATATCCAATCTCTTCTCTGCTGCACAATGAACAATCACATGTGGCTGCAAATAAAATACTGCTATTAGGATTCAGCACCTTAATCACCACAGTGCACTGTGGAAAAAAAATTGTGGACCACCCAATTAATAAAAGTCACACGTGCTTGGGACTCCCTTTAGAACAAAGTTAATAAATGGCTATGGCCCCTTGATGTCTTAGTTACCATATGGCAATACTGTTGATGGCCATTTTGGTGTGTATAGGTCTGTAAAAGTATCTATGTTAAAGCCCTCTATTTGGAATAGTATAGAAAATAGGACAATTTCCTAGAGCGTTAAAATTACTTGCCATCCTAAATGCCCCTTCATAAGTATTAAAGGGCTACTATCACAAATGTTTGCATACTAGAGTCCCACCAGTCCAACTACTTGAATTAGAAGAATCCAAGTTGTACAGTATATACAGTAATGAAGGGACAACAACCAAGCGGGGACCCAAAATACAGTCACATGTACGAACAGAACATAATTTTTAGAACATATATAAAAATTAAAAACTGGCAAAACATAAAAAAGTGCTGCAAAGTCAAAAGTAAAGAAATCCTATTAGTAAAGAAGCCATATTAAAGATACATTAAAAATATGTGGCTTAATGTAGCTACAAGATGGTCCAATATTAATAACTTTCTAGCTTTCATAACTATATAGAATATTTATAGATTTGACCTTAGATATAGAGAATTTCACTCACACTTCCACTGCTGTCCCTTTTGTTGTGAGGACTTTCAAATTTATGACACGGGAGTCATATTACACTAGACGCAGGACAGGGTGGGGGGGGGTATGATTGTGCAAAAAGAAGCCCATATGCTTCTATAGGCAATGTCATCTATAGATGGTGTTGCCCATCAGATAAAAGCTCTGGAAAGTTTTGCTCTCTGGAGCTTGATACATGTAGGGATTACAGATATTCACACGTACATCTATCCTCGGAGCGCTAGAAGTCGTGCCACACAACGCAGGAGCTTAGTGTGACTCATTAGCGATGAGCATCTTTTTGTGCGTCTTTTTACCTTCAAATGCGCAATAATGCAACAAGTTAGCACAAGCAGCTTCTGCTGATTAAAATGATATGCAGCATGCAATATGCTACGTTACAGTTACAGCCACTGACACTGTAACGTAGTGTTTCGCATACACCTGCACTCGCTCACAGAAAATAGGCTGCATATCATTTTAATCAGCAGAAGTCGCATAGTTGTGCAAATAAGATGCATTTGAATGTAAAAAGATGCACAAAAAAAGACACTCGGTGCTACAGAGTCACGCCATGGCATGGCGCGACTAGAAGGGCAGTTTAATGCGCAAGGAGGCTAAATGTATGTGGAGTCTGGACCCATCTGTACATCCTGATTTTAGGTTTTATTTTATTTGTACCTGTGCTGCATTTCAAATAGTGCTTCGAAAATCCCAATAGGAAGAATTTTTACTTCCAAAATTCAAATAAGAGCCAACATCGATCTAGGCCGCTATACTCTCAGTTGTGGGTGGTGAACTGTCTTGCCAGCACTGCCCTCACTTTTGATAACATTTAGGACTAGTTATTGCCATTTTTTTTTGTCAGTGAATACTTTCTATAGCGAACTGCTGATGAGTGAATCATTTTACTCCTTTGTCTATGCAAAACTGGCAGATATTATTAAAACTTTCTCCCATTCCATCGCCATGCTGTTTCAGCAACAAGTGTTATGAAGCGACATATACAATTTTGTAACAGACAATAAATGTAAAAAATGCTTATTTATATAAAAAAAAAAACTTTACATACTAGATTAGTTTGTACATGATGGACCGGTCCATTTTAACTTTGTTGTCTGAGAAATTTAAAGGCACTGGAACGCCTAGACCAGGGGTCTTCAACCCGTGGACCACGGATGGCTCATGGAGCTCTGTCGGGTGGGCCGCTGACCGGGGGGGAGCTGTTCCCCGCAGCTAGCCAATAGGCTCCATTTGCCAGGCGCCGCTGAGATTTTGTTACAAAATCTCAGTGGGTGCCCAGCTCCCTACCTGCACGCGCATGCGTGCGGCAACCATTCACTGACGGGAGAGGGCTGGGGGAAGCCCAGCCAGTGACGGAGTGCTGGACTTTACCCCCAGCCTGACGTTATTTGGAGGCGTGCCATGCGGGCACGCCTCCAAATAATGTCACACAGGGGGCGTGGTCTATGGTAATTGGGCCACGCCCCCAAATTCGTCCGCGCAAGGTTAGGGTGCTCTCTCAAGAGCCGGCACAGGGTGCTCAGAACCCTGGAGCCGGCCCTGGTTCATACACACTGAATGACCATCATCTGCATGCTGCAGACGCTTGGGACGGACTTGGGGCAGGTAGGAGGCCTGGCCTAATTGTGGAATGCGTGGTCACGCCTCCTTCGGGGGAAAAAAAAACAAAAACACATTTGTGACGCAATGCTGCACGCTGTGGAGGAGGGCGCTGTGTAACCCTCAGCCCGGCGCACAGCCAATGGGGGGCGCGATCAGTGTGATCTCTCCCCCCCTTTGGCATAGGAGACTGCTCTGGCTGCTGATTTAGCAGCTTTGGACAGTCTCCCAGTGCAGCCCAGCATACAGCAGCGTGTGCTGGGCTGCTGTGGATGGGGAGGTGTGCCGGACCCGGGTAAGTAGTACCCACTCTCGCCTCCCCCCCCTGCACCCCTGTGTACGGGTGATCAGCTGATCGCCCGTACACACTTGCCGATGGACAGATATGTCTGCAGACATATCTGTTCATTGGCTGCGCAGCACAGCCAATGCGATATGTCTGTGAACGACTTTGTTCACAGACATATCGTCTGTACACATTGGCCGACGGAGGCACGATATATTGGCCGATCAATTGATCGGCCAATATATCGGCCAGTGTGTACCCAGCATAACAAACCTTCCATTAAAAAGCTATGTTCTATACTTTTATTGCATTTAAATACTTTGTTGAACCACTGGTCTGGTACATTACCTTGAAGTCTTGGATCAATGTTTTCACTGCAGATGCATCCAGTAGATTAAGAAACTCAAAGAGAGGGCGAGCCCGACTGTAACCGCAGCCCAATACATGCCAATTGTTGTCCTTGAACTCTTTATACACAGCTCGGCCAAGGAGACCAGTTGCACCAGTTATCAGAGCCCTTCTACTGGGAACAGAAACATCTGCCTACAATGCAATCACAAACCAGTTTATAATTCAGAGACTCACAAAGGATACAAATCCATCTTTAGCAATTATGATTTTATAGAAGGTGTACAAATTATTAGACTCAAACACGGAATTTAAAACAAAGTCACACTTTTTCTATAAAACTCTTTTATTACAACTATTGATATTTTGGTTGATATCCTTTGTTGTTTATAATCACTTTGATACAGATTGGCATGCCGTTCAAGACAGTTTCTCTTGATGTCTTCATCCTTACTGTATGCCGGAATGCGGTTAATTTTCTGCCACAAAGAATTCCGGCCGGCGGAATCCCAACGGTGGAAGGCCGCCCGGGGACTAAAGATAGGCGTTGAGGTGTCGAGATCTATCTTTAGCCCCACGCCGAAATCTCGATGCCCCGCATCTCGAACGAGGTAAGCCGGGGATAGTTAGGTTGTAACTGCGGGGGGAGGAAGTTAGGTTTAGACACCCCCGGGGGACTTAGGCACCCCTCTAGGAGTTTTAGGGTTAGGCACCCCCCTGGGAGTGTTAGAGTAGGGGAAAGGGGGGGTTACAGTTAGGCATCACCAAGGGAGGGTTAGGACACTTACGAGCTGCTGTCGGGATGTCCTCCCTTCGGGCTTCCGGCGTCGGTATGAGAACCGGCGGCTATTCAACTGTCAGTATTTCATACAGATTCCTGTATGCCATATTCAGGTAGACTCTTCTATGAGGCCAGTCTTGGTGATGATCATCTACATCGAGTTTTTTTTCTTTACAATTACCAACTACTTCTCAATGGATTTGCATCTGGGCTGTTACATGGCCAGGGAAGAACATCTACATAATTTTCTGCCAAGGCTGCCACCTTCAAAAAACTACATTTTGCTAGCAATTTTGTTTAATAAGAAAATCTAGAATCTTAGGTAACACGTGAAAATACCTAATTGCATTGCAAGCAGTTTTACAGTCTGTTTGTGGACAGAAATGTATGAAAAGTAAAAACTGGTGTAGAGTCTAATAATTTGCACACCTCTGTAAGTGGTGCAAAATCTGCAATAAAACATAAAAATGATTACATATGCTCTTTCAAAGGATTTTCTTACCCAGCTTTCTGTATGGAGCAAGAAATAGTCTCTGAAAGTACTACAGCGAAAGGGTCAAACAGCTGAGGCCAGAACACTGGAAGATGGTGCGTGTATGATTTTCTTTTTTAAACCAATGACTTGCAGTTTGCACTGCGGCCTGTGTGTACAGCAGCCACCAGCAGTCCCTCCGATCAGCGCACGCTCGCTCACAGTGCCCAGACCCTGCAGCCTGACTGACAAGCTGCTGCCGTTTGGGGACAAAGTGGGGGTGACAAAAAGCAGTGTCCAAGACAGGGGCGTGTCAGCTCCGTTTTCTGGGCTTGTTGAAGCCAGTGGTTGCCTGCTTTACGCAGCTTTACTGGTTCCAGCTGAATGAAAACACCAGCCATCCTGAGTAACCTGATGATTACTCAGATGACCGATGGTCACGCAGCTGCTGTGTCCTTCAGATTACAGAAACCGGCAGGAGGCGTCTATTTACACAAGATGCCATTTGTGGCATTAGCATATTATTACACAGTAGCTGCATACATAGACGCAGCTACTGTGTAATAGCGTCCAAAATGAATCTGGCCCACTGTCACTTGCTCAAATGTAATACCAATATCTGACCTCAGGAATCTCATTTAAGATTCTGCCAAACATTATGCCAATCAATTGGCAGCATCGGATCAACTGCGTGAACATCGGACATCTCAGGTTACTCAGGATGTCCGGTGTAAACACTCTGCCAGGGTCAGTGAAGCTGCATCCTTGTCTTCGGCACGCACAGAAAATGGAGCCAATGACCCAGTTTTCCGGAACACTGCCCATCATGTCAACCATGCTGTAGCTTTTGGGGCACTGCGAGCGATATCGCCAAAACAAATCTGCTCCTGCGCAGATCTGCAAACATCGGATATGAGCGCAAATATTGAATTTATGTATATCTCTGAATTAGGCCCTATGCTCACCATATGCCTGCAGAACCAAACACAATTATTAGTGTCCAGCATCAGCCTGTACAGCCCAAAACATTTAAACACCTATGTCATGTATGTGCCTCGGTGTGCAATGTAACAAGGAATAACATTGCCCAACATACAATTATGAAGTCTATAACATAACAGTAGTAGTAGTAGTAGTAGGTGTATTGTACTGCATTTGGCCACTTCTAATTAAACATCAATATAAGATATTTCAGGGGAGATATTTCAAACCTTCTATAGAGAACAAGTGGAGACATTGTCCATAGCAACCAATCAGCTTCTAGCCATCATTTATCAAGAACATTCCATAAAATTATTCGTTACTTCGGGCAACTTCTCCACCTGTCCTCTTTAGAAGATTTGATACATCTCCCCCACATTATTTTTAAAATATGTGAATGTATTGGAAGGAACCTGTTAAGCAACTGAAGATTACATTTCTTTCAATGCAGTGACCTGAGTTAACCATAAGTCAGATGTAATTTCACCCCCTGTGTGCACATAACTAAATGCATATATTTGCCTGTATGAGGTGATGTATGCAGCTATTGGGTTGGAATGCACCAATTGTGCTTATCAATTTAAACATCTGCCAAAGAATATTAAATTATTCACATTAGTCCCTCCCCAATTGGAGATTACAGATTCGGGGGTGGGATGTACGAACAGAAAAATGCAGTCAAAACTCCGAAAATAAGGTTTTCCATATGTACAAAGCTTTGGAAAGCTAAACTGTCCCAGGCTTGTACACGACAGGCAACGTCATCTACAGATGGACTTGCCTTCCTTCCATATAGTTCCCTTAGAGCAGGGGTGGGGGACCTTTTTTCTGCCGAGGGCCATTTTGATATATATATTATTATTTGCGAGCCTGATGAAGGGCACGCCCCCTCCGTGTGAGGTCACACAGGGGTGGGGCCACAATAGCCGGTGATTACAGCAATGCCCGGAGTATACTGAGGATGCTCCGGGGAGCTGTAAGGGCAGCGGTGTGACCGTCTGAAGTGTCCTAAGGACGCTCCAGGCGGCACTGCTGCATAGATTCTGGCTGCAGGGTGCCCTTCTAGGCACCCTTCCTCGCCAGACGAGGCTAGCAGAAAAAAGCTCAGAGGGCCAGACCAAATGATTCCGGGGGCCTTTTTACGGTCCCCCCGGCCTGAGGTTCCCCATCCCTGCCTTAGAGGGTTCCAATAGTATCCCTCCCAGGGTCCCCATGCATGCGTTGGCCGACGGCAGTGCATGTGCAAAAGGACTCCTTGGTCATGCACCCGGAAATCCTCTCAATGGCAATGGATAGCTCTTTTCGGAAGAGCTGTCCGTTGCAATTTTAATTGCAATTGTACGTGCATATCGGCATTATTAACGCCGGTATGCATGCGGTAAGTAGCGGGATGTATCGCATCCACAGTGATTGCTACATCCCAGACTAAAACACCTCACACACACACACAAGCATTTTTTCAAAAGCTATTTAAAACTACCAGTATGTTTTGGACTGTGAAAGGAAACCAGCCAAAGGAAGCCTACACAGATTCAGTGTTCGCATTTACGCTCTACAACGTGTCTTTTGTGAAGCAATGAAGGTAGCGGACTTCATTTTTAAAATGACCAGGTCTCATAGGACACAGCAGGACTTGGAGGGCAGCACGGGCACTATGCACCGGGAACCAAAGCGGGATTTCTGAAATGGTGCTGTTGGAGACAACATCTCACAGCAAGGGAAGGAAAATTTTAGCAATCTCAGAGTAATGATATAGCACTAGGGCATAGCATGCATGATTCAGCATGATTCAGATTCAGACCCGGTCGCAATTGCTGAACGCTCGCAACCGGGTCGATGGTGGCCCAGAGCGCATGCGCACGACGGAGTTGGCTCCGTCGTGCGCATGCGCGAGACTTGGATAGCGACGGGCAATCCTTCGCTCTGGGTCTCGCACCAAAGGGGGCATGCTGTCGATGTTGAGTGACAGCGCGCCCCCTTTGGTGGGCGGGCCGGGGGGGGTGGCTGCCCAGACGGAGGCGTTCCCATGAGAACGCCTACCGTCTGGGGGCGGCCCCACTAACATCACAAGTGTTGTCTGTGGGAGAGCTTTCGGCTCTGTTTGAGCCGAAAGCTCTCTGCGGCTTGTGGCCACGAGACCATACCACAAGGGTCTCGTCGCAAGCCCGATGGTCTTGACCATCATCATGGCTGCTCGCATTAGCTGTGGGTGGCAAGCCACAGCAATGCGAGCGGTCAGGGGGCCGCTCCATAAAAAAAAAAAAGACGCCCTGATTCAGAGCGAGCGCTCTGTCAGAGCATCCTGTAGACGTGGTCGTGGAGAGCTCTGTAGAGGTGCTGACCATTGGTGGTCCCTGGTCGGAAAGAACCCCATGGCCACAGCACTGTGAAGCTGCAATATTAACCAATGTGCCATTGTACTCAGTTAAACAACAATACTGCAAGTCATTAACCTTCTTATTTGCATTTAGCAAATGTTCGAGAAGCACTGATTAAACATCAGCAAGACGGCATAGTTGTACTATTACATTAATCTGGGGAAGCCACTGTATATTACAGATGTGTCCACATACATCTAGCCTCCTTGCAAGTTAAACAACCTTTCTAGTCGGGCCATGCCGTGGCATGACTCGGTAGCGCCAAATGTCTTTTAATGCGACTTTTTACCTTCAAACGAGTTTTATTTGCAGAGTAGTGCGAATATAATGATTAAAATTATATACGGCATGCCTATATTCTGTGTGCGACTGCGGGTGTATCTGCATGTGAAATGCTACATTACAGTGTTAGCAGCTGTGACACCATAAGCATAGCATTTCGCATTCAGATACACCCGCAGTTGCAAACAGAACATACTGTAGGAATGTTGCATATCATTTTACTCAGCAGAAGCGGCATTTGCATTGTATTTCACCACTGTGCGACTAAGACACTTTTGTAGGTAAAAATATGCACAAAAAAACGCTTGGTACTACCGAGTCACACGGCACTCATAAGTTCTGTGTAACGCAACTTGTAGCTCACGGAGAATAGATGTATGTGGACACATCTGTATGTATTTTCATTCTTTCATTAATACAACTAGCATCCAGTCTATATGCATACTTGCAACACTACATACACTTTAATAAACATTGCCGGAAACATCCTTTTACACTAATGTATGCTATGTTCCACAAAATAAATATTAATCTGAAATAAAAATATGATCATTTAAAGACATGTGAAAAATAGACTACACACTGACACTGTCATTATCAATAACAAACATACACATTACATTATAATGGGTGTCAAAAAATAATAAGTAACATCTGATTTATGATTATGGTGCGGATGTACTAAGCCTTGTGAAGTGATAAAGTGATATATTACACCAACCAATAGAATCATAACTGTCATCTTACAAACACAGCCTGTAACAAGGTAGTTAGGAGCTAATTGGCCAGTACATTATTCTCTCCCCCCCCCCCCCCCAGCAATACTGCAATGTCTCCATACACACAATGGAAAGCAGAACTTACTGTTGTGCCAGCCCAGGATGCATAACCCACACTTGCTTTATCTTCTGTCTAGCGCAATACTAGTCACAAATACAATTCTGTGAGACACAGCACAAAGCTGGGCTGTACAGAAGGAAACGTGTATGTGGGGGAGATGTACTAAGCCTTGGAGAGAGATAAAGTCCCATCCAATCAGCTCCTAGTTGCCATCGAACAGGTCTGTGTTTGAAAATTGGCAGCTAGGAACTGATTAGTTGATACTTTATCCCTCTCCAATGTTTTGTCCATATCCCCTGTGTGTTTAATCGTTCAATGCATGAGTGGAGGGAGTATACTATCCTAATAACATCACTACAGCCAGTGTGTATGCAGCACAGCAGGAACGGAGGCCTGCATAAGAAGCCTCGTTCATTGCAGCCTCTGTCCTGCTGCTCCTCCTCACCTGCACCACCACATCCACCCAGCCTGGTCTGAATCGGATCTTACACTCGAGTTGTCTCCCCTCCATGTCAGTGCACACCGCTGCTACTCTGCTGTCTGTTTCCGTCCACCCTGCCTGCCGCTACTGCAGCGCACGCCGCACACTACCTTGTGTGTTGTTGTGAACTGTGACAGCCAGATCTGGACGTCCTGCGGTGGGCGGGATGAGACATCCGATAGGAGAGATGTAAACAGAACGTTCCGTACTGACCAATCAGAGGCGCAATAAAACGAGGTCACATAAAACCATGCTGGTGTCCTCCGAACTCGTGGACCGCACATATAGAATGTGTATGAGCATGCGCAGTTTGTGAGGTGTAACGTTGTTACTTGTTATCCCGGACCCCATCATTCTGCCACTGTAGTGTACCTGCATCAGCAGCGGCCCTGCCCTGGGCCTGGCCAGGAAAGGAGCGTCACCTCACCGTGCTTCTATACACTATTAGTTTATACTTTAAAAA
The DNA here is from genome assembly GCA_031769625.1 of Taudactylus pleione. Lineage (NCBI taxonomy): Eukaryota > Metazoa > Chordata > Amphibia > Anura > Myobatrachidae > Taudactylus > Taudactylus pleione. The sequence continues at coordinate 1,515,901 of JAUIMM010000390.1, forward strand.
CATCAGCATGGCTGAGCAAAAGCATTACATTGATTTTTAAAATGACAGTTATTATATTCCATTTCTATTAACTTTCAAACAACTATATATCTTATTGAATTGTATATTATGTAATACGCTCAAATTAAAAATCACTCCGTTAATGAGCTTAAACCACAAGCAGAGCACCCGGGTCCCATAGTCTGATGTGCTGTCTGGGGTTTGTAGTTCCTGGTGGATGTTCTATTCTTGAACTTCGCTCTTCATTTCAAAATGTTATATTATTAATATATTTTTTTCTCCACTGAATATAATAAATACTCACACTTTCTCTTTATTTTCATACAAATTTGTAACTTTATTTTACCAAGCCATGCTAATTCCAAACATCATTGGTGAAACTTTGGAAGGAAATTTAGGGTGTCATTCAGACCCGCTCGCGAGCGCAGGACCCTCGCAAGCGGGTCGATGGTGCTGAACTGCGCATGCGCACGACGGAGGGAGCTCCGTCGTGCGCATGCGCGAGACCCGAATAACGACGCCAAGCCGTCGTTATGGGTCTCGCACCAAGGGGGGCGTGCTGTCGATGGTGAGTGACAGCACGCCCCCTTTGGTGGGCGTGCCGGAGGCGTGGCTGCCAGACGGAGGTGTTCCCATGGCAATGCCTACCGTCTGAGTCCGGCCCCACTGGCATCACTAGTGATGTCAGTGGGAGTGATTTTGGCTCTGATAGAGCCAAAATCACTCCAGGGCTTGCGGTCGCCAAGACCCCTACCGCAGGGTCTCGTTGCAAGCCCGATGGTCGCGATGGTCTTGACCATCGCAACCATCTTCATGGACGCTCGCTATAGCTGTGGGTGGTAACCCACAGCTATGCGAGCGTCCATGAGACCGCTCCAAGTTGAGGGGGGATGGCCCTGATTCAGAGCGAGCGCTCTGGTCAGAGCGTCCGGCTCTGAATCAGGCCCTGAGTCAGCTCGAGAAGATTTATTACATAGAATATATCAAACTTTTAAAGATAACTTTTTATATATACAAATACACTGAGCCAGGGGTATTTGTATAGTTTCTTTTTTATGAATTTGAAAAATAAACATTTCACATTTGGGACCATATTTGACATACTTAACATGTTATGCTTGAGTTATTAATTCAGGAAATGATTGTTCAATATAGAATAATACACTGGCTAATCTTCCAAGTGTATTAATATTAACAGTAGTGACAATGAGCTTCAAGCCCAACAGTGAGAGTGTAACTTTAAGACCAACAGAAACTACACAATATTAAATGGGTTTGGTATAATAGACAATGTAAAGTTCCACAGTCAATTAGTTAAAAGGTCGACAAGTTGACACAAAAGGGTCGCCACTTTTTATTTGTAATTTAACCCTAACCCTCCTGCTAGTGCCTGACCCTAGCTCTAACCCAGTGCCCAGACCTTACCCTCCCCCCAGTGCATAACCCTGTCACCTCCGGCAGCCTAACCCTCTCCCACGTGCCTAATGCTGAGTACACACTGGCAGATATATTGGCCGATCAATTGAACGGCATATCGTGTTTGTGCCGGCCAGTGTGTACCAGCGATATGTCTGTGAATGACATTGTTCATAGACATATCACATCGACAGGTATATTTGGGCATCGTACTTTGTGTACGTGCAGTAAGCCGACACCTGAACACATGCTGCAGAGGCCACGGAGAGGGGGGCACAACATCTCCCAGAGCAGCGAGACACGTGGCCGGATGATAGATGATAGCTGTGTGTATGAACAACCATCATCTGCAGATATATTTCCAGATCACTCGATCTGCAGATATATCTGTTAGGTGTGTAACCAGCCCTCTCCATAACCCTAAGCATTTTGAAAAACCATAAACAAACATGTGCTGACCATTTTTGTGTTGACCATTTGTGTGTCAACCCTTTGAACCTGTCAACCTTCTGCACTGTCGATCTTTTGTACATGTCAACCAGGGGCGTATCTATAATGAGTGCAGGGTGTGCTGTGCACATGGGCCTTCCGGTCCATGGGGGGCCCGCACCGCACACCCTGCACCCATATTATTTAAAATTTACCTCTCCGAGGTCCCGTTCCGGGTGTCAGCACTGTACAGAAAGCCAGAAAAATGGCCAGCGTACCCAGAGTCTACTAGTGCTCTGGTGGCCGGCCAGCCGCGTCAGTTGGCTGCCGGCCGCCAGGAAGAGAGGGGGGGCACCGGGCGGGGAAAGCACACAGGCCCTTGATGTCAACCTTTTATTCATGTCGACCTATTGACTGTCGACCTTTACATTGTCAATCTTCTATACGGATACCATTTTAAATACATCTTTATATGCATACTGTACTGCATATAAAGTAATGGGGCATACACACTAGACCAGGGGTGGCCAACCCGCGGCTCTCAAGCTGCATGAGGCTCTTTTGAGCTTCTAATGCGGCTCCCGGCTCGGCAGACCCCCATTAGTACTGAAAATGCTGGTCTCTAAAGCCATCAGAGACTAAAGAAGCCTCTGATCGCTTCAGAGCGTTCCCAATAATGCAGTGCACGGGTGGCGTCATGAATTCACCCACGATGTGAGGAGCACACGCATCTGCTGGGGAATCCGACCCTGGTGAGAACCTGTATTTGGAGCGGCTGCTGCTGGCACCGGCCGGCGAGGGGACAGTGACACACAGCAGCAGCACAAGCCCTGCCCCTACCAGATGGGAGAGGAGGCGGAGTTTCAGGACAGGGACGCCGGCTGACAACACGCGCTATTCAGGAGGAGCACTGCTCCGTCAGTGCGACGTGACGTCAACTAGTCACGTCACAATTATACTCACTGGGAGGCGGCGGAGCACGAGAAACCACGTAGGAGCGGGACAGGTCCGCTGTGCAAATGTCCCCGGACCCGGCCAGCAGGTACGTTTGCTGGAGCTAGCAGGGAGGACAGAAATGTGCTGTGAGAGGTGAGGGAAGGGGAGGGTAGAGCGGTCTGAGCTGTGAGAGAGCTGTGCTGTCAGAGGAGATAGGGGTCAGTAATGTGAGGATAGAGGGGAGGGGGTTGTCTGTACTGAGAGGGGTCAGTAATGTGAGGAAAGGGGGTCTGTGCTATGAGGGGTGGGAGTGCTCTGCTGAGGGGAAAGACGTCAGTTATGTGAGGTAAAAGGGAGTCTGTGCTGAGAGGGGTCAGTGATGTGAGTAGGGGGGGTCTGTGATGTGAGGGGAGGGGGGGTCTGTGATGTTAGGAAAGCGCCAGTGATACGACGGGGGAGGGGTCTATGCTGAGAGGGGAGGGGTCAGTGATGTGAGGAAAGGGGGTCTGTGTTGTGAGGGGAGGGGGTACTGTGCTGAGAGAGGTCAGTCATGTGAGGAAATGGGTCTGCTGAGAGGGGAGAGGGGTCAGTGATGTGCGGAAATAGGGGGTCTGTGCTGAGAGGGGAGAGGGGTCAGTGATGTGCGGAAATAGGGGGTCTGTGCTGAGAGGGGTCAGTGATGTGCGGAAATAGGGGGTCTGTGCTGAGAGGGGAGAGGGGTCAGTGATGTGCGGAAATAGGGAGTCTGTGCTGAGAGGGGAGAGGGGTCAGTGATGTGCGGAAATAGGGAGTCTGTGCTGAGAGGGGAGAGGGGTCAGTGATGTGCGGAAATAGGGGGTCTGTGCTGAGAGGGGAAAGGGGTCAGTGATATGCGGAAATAGGGGGTCTGTGCAGAGAGGGGTCAGTGATGTGTTGAAATAGGGGGTCTCTGTGCTGAGAGGGGAGAGGGGTCAGTGATGTGTTAAATAAGGGGTCTGTGCTGAGAGGGGAGAGGGGTCAGTGATGTGTGGAAATAGGGGGTCTCTCTGTGCTGAGAGGGTTCAGTGATGTGCGGAAATAGGGGGTCTGTGCTGAGAGTGGAGAGGGGTTTTCTACTATGAGGGAAGGGGGTCTGTGCTGAGATGGGAGAGGGGTCAGTGATGTGAGGAAAGATAGGGCCTGAGCTTTGAGGGGGGGAGGGTCTGTGCTGAGAGGGGTTAGGGTTAGGTTTAGGCTGCAGGGAGGGAGGGGTAGGGTTAGTATACTTACCGGCAGGTATCGGTAACCTAACCTTGTTGGGATGCTGGCGTCGGGATTCTGAGTGCCGGCATCCCGTACCCAACCCATACATACATAGCTGACATTTCAAGGCCACAGCTAACCTTTTCTTCAGGTGCTGTAAGGGGGCATGAATCAGAAATTAAAGTATAGTGCTATGGAGTGTTTGAGGGAGGGGGGGCCCAAAACTTGTATCTTGCCTAGGGCCCCATGAGGTCTAAATCCGGCTCTGAGCACAACTAATGGGGGCATTGCAAAATGGGCACAGCTACAGGGGCATTGCATAAGGGCCACAACTACTGGGGGCATTGCTTAATGGGCACAGCTACAGGGTGCATAGCAGAAGGGGCACAACTACTGCAGGCATTGCATAATGGGCACCGCTACAGGGGGAATTGCTTAAGGGCCACAACTACTGGGAGTATTGCTTAATGGGCACAACTACAGGGGGCATGGCAGAAGGGGCACAACTACTGAGGGCATTGCATAATGGGCACAGCTACAGGGAGCTTTGCAGAAGGGGCTGAACTACTGGGGGCATTGCATAATGGGCACAGCTACAGGGGGCATTGCATAAGGGCCACAACTACTGGGGGCATTGCTTAATGGACACAACTACAGGAGGACACTGCATATGGGGCACAACTACAGGGGGTAGAGCATAATTGGCACTGGTATTGTCAATGTATTTTATGTGAATCTGGCTTGTTTCTGTGTATTTTATGTGAACGTGGCTTTTTCCATGTTTTCCCAATTGCTCTGGCTTTTTCTTTCACTTTAACAGTGAAAAATGTTTATTGGGAAGATTATGTAAAATGTGTATTTTCAATGTGCTGGGCTCGCCCCCAGCGTAACTAAAAAATGGGGGTATGACACAAGATCATGGTCCTGCAAATGTCATACCAAAGGCGTGCGCACAAAAATGGGGCGTGGCCTTGTGACAGCTAGGCCACGCCCCATTTTTGCAAGAGCATGTTATCGGCTCTTTAGCTTGACTACATATATTTTTTGGCTCTCTGCCTCTGACTGGTTGGCCACCCCTGCACTAGACAATAAAAGTGAACAATATGAACGATAACGATATCGTTCAACAATCTATCGTTCATATCGTCCAGTGTGTATGCACCAAACGACCAACGATGCGCCCTCCCGCGGGTTGTTAACGATGTTTGCTGTCGTGCAAACATGCAGGTCATCCTGACGATATCGTCAGAAAGTGCCTGTTCAGGGATGCGGCAGGATGACATCACTGAACTATATTGTTAACAATATCGTTCAGTGTGTACACCCAATATCTTTCACCAATATCTTTCAGCACATTGTCTAGTGTGTATGCCCCTTAAGAATACATCTGTGTATTATCTATTGTGTATTTGTATAGTGCCACGCACCATATTACACACTACAGAATCTGCTGTACTGTACATTTATTTCTAGCAGATACGATCATGATGGAGAACTACTTTTCTTTCATCCCAAATAAACCATTTTCATTGAAATGAAGTTGTAAATCATTTAATATCAAGCAATTGAACACATTGTATAAGTTAGGCATATTAAAATCAGTTCCTAAATGTTTTAATCAGTGGGCCTCTGTCTACTAATACAAGACTATTCTGAATATTTAATGACCATTAGCTAGTTACAGAAACACACAGGCAAAAATGACATACCTCTATGCTGCGGATTTGCCAGCATATTCCACATTTCATCAACATTTCAGTCATCATAGCACTTTCTCTAAGGAACAGTAGCCAGTCATCTGGGACAGCATGCAAACATTTGAATTATATAAAGGAGAGCCGATAAAATTACATTATGCCCTCTTGTTGGTTGGTGCAAGCTATTGTGCAGCCTATATTAAGGAAATTGCACAATTCTATTTCCATTAGCTGGAAGAATGGCCTGTCCTGCAGATAAAGTAGCTCATCTCCTATTATTCGAGATAGGCACCAAGGAGTATTAAGATAAAGGTAGAAGCTCTGAAGTTTCCCTGGAGGGATTGTCTGTAAACAAATGGATAATCTCAGCAATGTTTAGTTCAAGAGCAGAGTGGATGTGACAGTACAGAAGTTAGAAAACAGGACTGCAAACAGATAAACTGAACATTCTGTCTGATCTAAAATTACATGTCAAGGGAATAATATTATTAAAAGTTATTGACTCTAAAATCAATAGGTGTATGTTTTGGGGGGTCAATTTAAATGTGGGTACTGTCATGCTAGTGAAACAGTTGCCTGTCAAATACCAAGGGGGAAATTGAACCAAAAGCTATGGCTGTATGTTGCCAGCATTCGGACCTTTTCCCCACAACTGGCAGCATAATATAGGTGTGTAAGAAAATCTGTAATGCTCTGAATTGCTCTGCAATAATTCTAATCAGTGGTTGCAAGGAGGGAGCTACAGCCCTTATGGGGGATGCCATTTAAACACTAAAATTAAGTCTGCTCCAAACACTGCTGCCGGGGAATGATCATTGAACTCACCAGGGAAGCATCAGATGGGGGTCTGTGTGATTGACAGGCGTGCCGGATTAGCCAGCCCCCAGACTCCTGTGTCAGCTACAGTAGCTCCCATTGGCTAGTTTTAAGCAATCACACAGAGACCCATCTGATGCTTCCTTAGTGAGTTTAATGATCATTCCCGGCAGCAGTGTTTGGAACAGAGTGCCTGATTCAGAGCCGGACGCTATTTGCGAACGGTCGTTCAGTAAAAGGGTCCGGCTATTTAAATTGAGCGCTCGCTCATTGCGGTCTGTTGACGCCTTTATGTCTGAGCGAGTGAACGAAACATGCGCTCGCTATTTTGTAAAGACGCCCCCTGGCCGCTCGCATCCTACATCATCTCCGCTATTTATTAATCGAGTACATCGAAAGGCGTCTGAACTGCTCGCAGTGCTTGTGGTAGGTTTTACTTCCCGCAATCACTGCGAGCAGTTCAGGCTAAAAGACAACCAATGACGTGGTCGATGACGCTGCTTTGTTAATTATGCACTCCCATTAAACGCCCGTTTTGACCGTTTGGCACGCCTGCGTTCGGATCTCCACTCTCCGTTTTCAAGCACCTTCCCCTGTTACCACCCACAAACGCCTCATTCTGTCACTCAAATTAGCAGACCCTCGCTGTTTTGCAAACGCACGATTTCCGACCGCAATGACTGGTTGGCGCATGCACATTACGATCCATACGCATGCGCAGATGTGCGAACATCGCTCGGAGCAAACGAGCGGCCGCTTACGAGCAGCTCTGAATCAGGCCCAGACTCTCCAAACACTGCTTTGAATCTCAAAGGAATAAAAAAAAATTAAAACAATACCTGAAGAGGAACTACACTGTTAAAACTAAAAGCACCATATCTTACATCTGTATGCGGATGATACTCAAATCTACCTATCCTTCCCAGATTTATCACCATCTGTATTGGTCTGTGTCACTGAATGTCTTTCTGCCATTTCATTTTGGATGTCATCTCGCCATCTGAAACTTTATATTTCTAAAACAGAATTAATTATATTTCCACCAGCCAATAACAGTTACCAACGTGATCTCTCAATCTCTGTTGATAACTCGACAATCCACCCTGCCCCACAAGCTCGCTGCCTAGGTGTCATACTTGACTCTGAACTGTCCTTTGTTTCCCAGGGGGTCATTCAGACCCGGTCGTTAGCGCCGATGCGCTCGGACCGGGTCGATGGCCCCCCACAGAGCCGGCGCCGTCGTGCGCATGCGTGAGACCCGCTACGACCGACAGCGCCGGTCTCGATCCAAAGGGGGCGAGCTGTCGATGTTGATTCACAGCTCGCCCTGTTTGGAAGGCGGGCCGGGGGGGTGGCAGCCCAAACGGAGGCATTCCCATGGGAACGCCTACCATTTGGGGGCAGCCCCACTGACATCACTAGTGTGCTGGGCTGCAGTGGGATATTGCTTGCGGCTGCTATGTAGCAGCCACAGCAATCTCCTATGCCTGAAGGGGGGAGCGTGGCCACGCCTTCTGAAATTAGGCCATGCCCCCTCTTTACCAGGGACCGGCGTGGCTCTCTACGACCCTGGCTGCACCACTCTGTCAGTCCCTCCATTGGCTGCCGGTTTTCTACCGTATTCAATATAAAATACTTTTACTTACACATAAGGTCATTAACCAAACCACACCAACATACATCTCTTCACTCATTTCAAAATATGTCCCAACCCGACCTCTCCGCTCAGCACAAGATCTGCGTCTCTCATCCCCACGCATTACTTGCTCCCACTCACGGTTACAGGACTTTCTTCGAGCTGCACCCACTCTATGGAATGCCTTACCACGCACAATAAGACTTTCCCCTAGTCTATAATCCTTCAAGCGTCTCCTGAAAACTCTCCTCTTCAGGCAAGCTTATCAGATTCCAGAACCGCCCACATAACCTTCATAGCTTCCATATCTAATTACATCCCCTTTCACAGTCCACACATAACCTCACACATTGTCTTTCTTTCACATCCTCCTGATATTTGGTCAACATTTCTGTGTGACTGGATCATGCAGCCCACCAAGAAACTCTCCATTCTGGCTGGACCAAAATGCAATATATAGCACCTATCCTTGTGTATCAATGCCTATTTCCCTATAGATTGTAAGCTTACGAGCAGGGCCTTCCTACCTATATATCTGTGTGTTACTACCCTATTTATGTTTACAATTGTAAAGCGCAACGGAATATGCTGCACTATATAAGAAACTGTTAATAATAATAATAATAATAATAATAATAATAATAATATGGCAGTTATAGAAGATATCAGGGCATGCTATATTTAAAAAAAATGTTTTAATAATGTAGATTGAAAGCCAATATACAAAAAATAACTACACTAATTAATTGCACATATGTATTGTGCAAGTAAATGCAAACTTCAAAATAGAATATATTGTAAACACTCCTGCTGCTGACATAAAATGTTTTTATAAGTAGAGTTGTAATTGTAACAAATTCAGATAAGCTTTAAACAAAAAATGGAGCATCACAAAAAGATATATATAAAAATGTTGCTGAAAACCAAGCTTATGAATAAACACGAGCAAGGAAAGGAACTTACACATGATATAGCTCTAATGTGGGAAAGGGGATAAATCAGCAGATTGTGGAAACATTAGGATCAATGAGACCCAAAATATATAATCCAGAAAGAGGTTAAATGTAAATTACCTCCAGTAATAATCTAACGTAATATATTTTTTTCCCATGAAAGATAAAGTATATGTATTTGATGTGTTCCGACACAATTATCACAGACTATATCATATGTCATTCTGGGGATCTGGTCAATATCCCGACAAAGGGGATGCCAGCGCTTGCACCTGTCAGAATCCTGGCACCGGCATCCCGAAGGCGAGTAGCTTGGTTAGGCACTAGGGGGAGGGTCAGGGTGAGGGGAGGGGAAGGTTAAGTTTAGGCACCCGGGAGCAAGAGTTAGGGGTAAGGATAGGAGAAGGGTTAGGATACTTACCAACAGGTGTCATATCCTAACCCTGTTGGGATGCCGGCATCGGGATTTTGACCACCGGGATCCCGAGCACCGGCATTCCATGCTCAACTCGTTATTCTAGATTTATCAAGGTCATTTAAATTTGATCTCTTTCTGGATTAAATATTTTGGGACTCATTGATTAAAAATTTTCCAAAATCTACTAATTTATCCCCTCTACCACATTAGAGCTATACCAGAGTGCCTGAATAATGGGACTTTACTATAGAGACAGGAAGTCCATAATATCTAAAAGTAATATAGGGGTCTGAGCATATGTGATATTAACTTACCTATATACTGTACCTCTGAATTGCAGACCGGCTCATATACTGGATAGTATACTGCATACTACACATGGGATTTTTTGCACAACAAACCCCTGCTTTAACTAGATATTTCTGTCTCAGTACTATACGAATTGTATGATTAACACCTTCCCACATTAAATTAGGCTATATAATAGCTATCATCTCACCATACTAGATGATAAGAGTTACAGGATAATACAAGATGGATTAATATAATCCTAATAGATCCAGAATAAGCATCCAATCATACATACCCTGTATAAAATAAGATTGTGCCCTATTATATGCAATTGCTGAGAGATCCTGGGAAGAATTCATATTTATTAATTTAATAACATATGACATAAGTACATATGCTGTCATTTATTCAGTAAAAATTCACCTTTATAGACCAGTTCCTATATATTGATAGGATACCCTTACAGTTTATTGAAACATTTTTAACCCCAACTTTATTTTTGTTCACTCTTTAATTCTTTCATATTTCCCTACTAATTGGGACTACTTGCCATTTTATTGACTACTAGCTGATGTACCCAGTTTCACCCTAGATATTTACATTTCCTTCATACCATCTTAACCTAACATATATGCTTAGTTTATTTTACAGTATGCCTCTGATGTGTGCTAGTATCAAGATTAAGTGAATTAAGTTTTTTTTAAAACAATTTTATTGGCATTAAGAGCAAAAAAACAGAAACACATTTGTACAAAAGCGTGAAGGGGGCTCATACCACACTCCCTGCACCCATATTTTTAGTACTTACCTCTCCGGAATCCAGCGTCGATGGTAGCAGAGCTGTTGAAATTGCCTGGAAAGTAGATGCTGTGGCTTTTCTCACTGTGTTTTGCGCATGCGCAGTAGGGAAATCACTGGGAAAATGGCTGCTGTGCTATTTCCCTGGTGACCTGCGCATGAGCAGTAGACTCTGGGCACAGATTAGTGCCCAGAGTTTAGTGCTGTGCTCAGTGCACTACCTGCCCCCGGGGACAGAAGAGGGGACCCCGGATGGAGAATGCACATAGGCCCCCTCTTCTCTTAATACGCAAATGCGTGTTATCCAGGATGCCTCCCTCCTCAGTGGCATAGAACCTCTAACCCTGTCTTCTACTACATCTCCTCGCCATTCCCTCAGATTCCTCCTCTTCTCCACCTGTCCTGTTCTCCCCTTCTGCTGTCCTGTTCTCCCCTTCTTCCCCCTCCTTCAGATACTCATTCTCTTCAAAAGTAAGTGAAGTATCCAAATGGAAAAAACCTAGTGTTAAGTTCTCAGCAGTGGCGACTCCAGGGATGGGGCTGCAGCGCAGTCCAATATTTAAATAGGGGAGCCACACCCACTGTCACCCCAATTGGTACCAAACGTCACTGGCAGTTGATGTGACTCCGCTATTTGAATATTGGACAGTGCTGCAGCCCCACCTCTGAAGCCACCACTCAACCCAGACCATGAGCTTACAATCACACAGCACTTGGGACATGTTCCTTTGTCACCCAGTCACTCGGTCGAGAGGCAATATTTAACTACTTTTCACCCCCTTAAGGGGTCGAATTTTGAGAATTTACTGCTTAGTGGGTGACTATGTAATACCCCACTGGGAAGAATACAGATGGTGTAGTGCAGATGTAACTGGCGGCAATTCAGTCCACATCCTCAGAGAGGCAAGGGTTCCCCAATCAGACACAGACAATGGGAGACAAAATTCATGCAAAAACAATCTGGATTTATTTTTAGTAACCCACAAGTACTGAATGGGTCACTGTTATAGAATAATAGGTTTGGTACAATAAACACACAATAAATCACATAAATTACAATAACAAACTATTACTGCTTTTCTAATTGACTATTCCTATACTAAATTAGCAATGTTCTTTTCAAATTAATAAAATGTCCCAATAACCTAACATAGATGACATGTCTTTTATAACCCAGGTTACGGGTAACTCCTTGTGACATGATGGGGCTCTTGAAGCGTATTTACAACTGAATGTCAAGCAGCAATGTTGCAGTGTTGATATATAAATTATGATCAGTGTCTCTCTATCACACATAGAAGTTGTGTGTAATAATGGATTCCTCTCACCAATCTGAGGACCAAAATTAGGATGCGACTTTCTCTCCAGAAGATAGCCACAGCAAACAACTGGACAGGACTCTCAGATTGGCTTACTATGTGGCACTATACGTTCCAGCCACTCTTCTATATTTTTCTCTGTCTGTGACTTCAGCTGTTTATTACTCTGCATGGCGTCACCTCAGCTCTCCTCCCACCGCAGCTCCAACTGTCACTGGCCTGACACTGGTCATGTGACCTGCTGCTCCTGACCTCTTCAGTAGCTGCAGAGACCGCTGGGACTAGTCTGCCTATGTAATGCCAAGTCAGACAAATAACTCACATAGTGGGGTATTACACCTATGTCATGGGAGGCATATACTCCCTGAATTACATGTTTCAGTGTCAAGGGATTTGGGCTGGGCGTTGATGAGTCAGTCTGTCAGACAGTCAGGACATTTGTTTAAATATATATACATAATAAAAGTTATGTTTTAAACTTGATCCTTTATAATCTTACCAAGTTGTGCACCTATGAAATCTTTAAATAAAAAAAACAATCAGTCTCACTTTGTATGTTTTATTATTTATTTTCATTAATTTGCATTTTTAAGTGTTTGTATTGATTATCTGACTTTTTAGAACAACCTAGTTAACTATATTTTATTTTGTTTTATTAAATTAGTCATTATCTGTTAGAGAACTGTTAGGAGACATGGTCATATCTTATATACTTTGTAATTTAAAATAAAATTAATTTCTTTCACACCTAAAACTATAAAACTATTGTAGTGGACAATTCTACTTTTCCTGTGTGCACAGCTCAAGTAAAGTGAGTAAAGAAGGAGGTTGTTCATTGGACAGATTAAGTCCTGGTCATACAAGGTATTATATATCCACGTTTAAGGTGTTTACGCAGTTACATTTATATGCTCTAAAGCCAGCGCTGTAGATTACTGTATCTTGTATTGTATATCCATCTTTGGAAGCTATTTTGGATGCTTCCGTTTATCTTCTCAGCTGCAGTCTTTAGATACTGTGGCGCCAGCAATTTCTGCTCTGACAGTATGGGCTAAATGTAATAGCTCCAAACTTCCAACATTGCGGGGATTTATGCGAGTCTCCAAATGTTTTTAAAGTGACAATCCTTTTAAAGGCTAAACCAGTAAAACAAACACACCACTGCTGGGCAGTACACTCACTGAGAGTGAGTGTACTACCCGGCGGCGGTGTGTTTGTTTTAGCAGCCAATAAGAGTCAGACAGACTCACATTTTTTTGACTAAAGCAGACCCTAATAGTTGAAGAACCTGCCAGTTTGTTACTCTCTCTTTATGGGCCAAATCTAATAGCGTTAGAGTTTAGAAAATGTAAGAGAAAACTATTTTAAAAGACACCAATGTAATCAAATCACAGAACATGTAAACTTGCATGTTTTTCAGACTCAAAAAACTCTCAAGATTTAAACTCATCTAAGTGTTTCCTGTTTTGAAAATACAACTTGATCAAAGTACAGTATTAGTGTGAGAGTTTTACTGCTAAGCTCTCACATTTTCTAAACTCTCACCCTATTACATTTGGCCCTATATGTTTGATAAGTTAAAACGAACTAGGCAATTAAATGCCATCATATGCAATTTGTAAAATAAAGCAAAAAAAACCCCAGATATTCTGTTTGTGCAATATATATATATATATATATATATATATATATATATAGATTTACACAGTGGAAAGAAATAAATATAAAAAATATAGAATTAATTTTAACTAATTCCGACTTCATTTTGGATGTCGTTATCTTTAAACATTTTTGGCATGTTAGGTTTCTGTACAATCTCTGGTTTCACAGAACAATTCTAGTACTATAACTATCAAATAATTACCATTGACAAATGATTCGTAATGAATATAAGACAAAAAAGACCCACATAAAATTAATTCTTGCTTCATATAAAAGGTTTAGACATTATAAAGTTAACAAAGTATTGCACAATTTAACACATTAGACATTTAATATTGGAAAGTTACAGGAAACCAAATATAAATACGTACATAAAATCCCAACATGATGAATAAGTTTATGATCTTGATAGAAAAATAGCTTGCATTAAAATCATATTCATCTAATCGGGACTCTTCTGATGTTTTTTATGGTGTAACAAAAAATATTACTGTATAACAATATTGTGTGTACTGTACACTGAATTTTACAGTAATCCTGTACACTTTATGCAATTTTTGTTGTATGTGCTGCATTTAGATTTTATTCTAAACCACCCTTCACACAAAAATCACAGAAACAACTAAAACATTCCTCTTCATAAATACATTTAAGTTAATTTACTTGTATAAAATTACAAGGTAAAATGTAAAACAATACAAACATCGACTGAGTCTAGTATCTTACCCCTTCTATTTCACTCAATACTTCAGACATTTTGAGATGTTGTAGGTTGTACTATTAATACGTTAGTGTGGATGGTCAGGAAGCAGCATATCTTTACTTTTCTTTGTCTTACATGACTGAGCACAAGGGCGGGAGAGACAGAGAGGGAGGAACAAATCACCAGCTGCCCTTCGCAAACAGGCAGTGTTTAGTTCTTAATAATTATTCTGTTAAATGTTGACTGTTCATTGTTCAGTTAAGCAATAAACAGCAATAATAAAACCCTGATTCAAATAATAAAAGGAGGACACTTTCCAATTCAGGAGCTGATGTACTGTAATTCCTCTTTTGTGGGAGGGTGGTCTATTCAAATCACTATCAAACTGCAGTGTGACGTGTCTTTATCATTTTTATGATAGTACATTGATACAGCTTTAAGCCTGCCACTTTTAACATGTATCATGCAAATATTGCAATTGATAATTACAATACATTTATTGACATTTAGCAGAGAATTAGAAATGTTTTGTTTTTAGATTGGTAATAAGAGAAAACACTGCAGCTCTGGGAAGGGGATGAGGACTTTAATCTGATACCAGGACAGTTTCCCTACAGGATATTTGCACAATATCAACTTAATGCTACCTTATCAAATGCATTTAAGTAATTAGTAATTTAAGTTAATAGTGTGGAGAAAGCTTTCCAATCTGCTGGGGAAGCATTTTATTTTAGATTTTTAACTTTTAAAAAGTGTGAGTTTGTCCTGCAACTCGCAAATTTAATAGCCTGTGCATTTTTCAGCTAGAGGCTACTACTGTACATACAGTGTGCGAATTTAGGCAAATTTTGGACTATGTAAACTGACACCTTTTACTGTCACTAGCATTAAAAGGTGTGAGTTATACAGAAGCCATCACAGATCAGTGAGATCCGTGGCGGCTTCTGTGTTTAAAAAAAAAAAAGGGGGTACAAACCATACCCAAAAGCATAACCAGTCCCGGGCTCTGTCCAGTCTGTCCTGGTTCTAAAAATACAGGGACCAAAATGCGTAGGGGGCCCCTGTACATTAAGAACCAGCACATGGCTTTGCTGAGCCGGTCCTGGTTGTGGAAAAACAGGGGGCAAGATGAGTAGGGGTCCCCTGTAATCTCTATAACCAGCACCAGACTCTTTCTAGCTGGGGGGGGCGGGTAATGCCACAGCCAGGGAAAACCTTTCACTGGTTTCCCCGGCCAAAGCATTACCCCTGACTGCTAGTCAGCCCAGGGATCCCTGGGGAGGAGGGGACGCCTCCAATAAAGAGGTCCCCCTCTCCAGGGCACCCCAGGCCTTGGCTGATAACCCAGGGCTATCCCCAGCACCTGTGGGCGGTGGGTGCCGGGTTGATCGTGTCAAAGTGTATTGTAAAATAGAAATGTAAATATAATCTTTAGCTGTGGTACTACACGTCCAAGCAAGCCTCCCCTGCATGCTGGTACTTTGAGAACCCCACACCGTTTCAGTAAAAGTTTAATATAACATACATGCACATTCACTATCACATATACTCACCTAGTATCCCTGATGACATCATGTCCCCTTATCCAGTAGAATGTCATAGGGGTACCTATAATAAAATCCATACTCACCTCTCCTATGCGTAGTTCAGGTCCTCTTCATTCCATGTAGGCATCCAGGGGGGTTAAAAAAAACAAACTGAAATTTCCCGAAACCATGCAGGACAGGAGGAAAGGTACTCCTATGCATAGTTCAGGTCCTCTTCGTTCCATGTAGGCATCCAGGGAGTTAAAAAAACAAACCAAAATTTCCCGAAACCATGCCGGACAGGAGGAAAGGTACATATACTCCTGTCCTGCATGGTTTCGGGAAATTTAGGTTTGTTTTTTTAACCCCCTGGATGCCTACATGGAATGAAGAGGACCTGAACTACGCATAGGAGAGGGGTGTATGAATTGTTTATTATAGGTTCCCCTATGGAATTCTACTGGACAAGGGGACATGATGTCATCAGGGATACTAGGTGAGTATGTGTGATAGTGAGTGTGCATGTACAGTATGTTATATTAAACTTTTACGGAAACGGTGTGTGTGTTGTTTTTTACGTATTTCTTTGGCTGTGGAACTACAGGTACCAGCGGGCCCGTAATGCCCCACATGCTGGTACTTGTGGTTCTCCAAGTACCAGCATGCGGGGGAGGCTTGCTGGGACGTGTTGTACCACAGCTAAAGACAATATTTACAACTCTATTTTACACACTTTGACATTATCAACCCGGCACCCACCGTCCACGGGTGGCAGGGATAGCCCTGGGCTATCAGTCGAGGCCTGGAGTGCCCTTTATTGGGGGGTCCCCAGGGATCCCCAGGCCTGGGCTGACTAGCAGTCAGGGGTAATGCTTTAGCTGGGAAAACCGGTGAAAGGTTTTCCCTGGCTGTGGCATTACCCCCCTGCTAGAAAGAGTCCGGTGCTGGGTTTGGATATTACAGGGTACCTCGTTTTGTCCCGTTTTTCCACAACCAGGGCCGGCTCAGCAAATCACTGTGCTGGTTCGTAATATACAGGGAACCTTACACATTTTTCCCTCTGTATTTTTAGAACCAGGACAGGCTTTAGAAAGCCCAGGTCTGGTTATGCTTTTGGGGGGACTGCACATCATTTAAAAAAAAAAATATATATATATTTTCATATGTACACACAGAAACATGCACGTATCTCATGGATATGTGCATGTTTCTGTGTTACTGTGACCTGCTCAGGATATACTCACGATCCTGAAGCAGGTCTATTATTTGGGGATCTGTTTTATTGTGAGACTGAAACTCGTACCCTATTACGTTGGGCGAGTTGATTGTGTTAAATGTGAAAACATATGGATGCTATTTTGATAATGGCGATTTTTTGTAACTCAGAAAAAATGCGAGTTTACATGAACTGACACCCTATTACATTGGAGAGTTGTGAAAAACTGCGAGTTTAGCACAAAACTCACAATTTACCAAAACAGACAACCTATTGCATTTTCCCCAGTGGATCTGAAATAACAGCAACACGAGTAATGAAATATAAAAAAAACTATTACCCCTATTGGATAATATAACATAAGCAAACGAAAATGTAAAATTCTATAATATATGGTGGTTTTCATTATTACTGTATGTGTCACTTTTTTGTAAGAAGCTTTTAATGACTTTGCTCAGTGTGCAATTAAATATGCTCTTCTCTATCTAACGCTGGCCATACACCTGCACGATTTCGGGCTAATTGTCCGATTTTCGACGATTCTTACGATGAATTGTGTAGAAATCGTGTATTTTTGGATATTGACTTCTTGTACAGGGAAATAGAACATCTCCTGGACAAACATGAAGACTTAGAAAATAGGGAGCGGAGAAACAATCTCGTTGTTCGCAATGTTCCTGAATCTATTGCCCTCCAGAACTTCGAACTCTATCTGAAACATTTCTTCCTATTGCTTATTGAACGGGCTCATAAGGCTTTGCAACCAAAACCCAAAGATGATGAACCACCCAGAGATGTGGACCTATCATTTCTCTTATTTAAGACAAAAGATCAGTTAGTCAATGCCAGCAGAGGGACCCCATACAGTACATCTTAGCGGAAACTCAAATACAGATCTTCCGGGACTTTGCCCCCCCCCCCCCCTATTCTTAAATGTAGAGAGCAGCAAGAGATTACCAAGACTTTGCAATATAATGCTTATAAATACAAAATGGGGTTCCTTTTCCCTATGATTGTTAAAGTTGGGGTGGTGCCCTGTGTCTGTGAAGGACCCCACACAGAAGGCAAAGAGCATCTTCATATACTCAACTTCAGTAGCAGAGAAGCCAGAGCCCCCTCACACAGGAAATACCTGCTTCTTACCTGAATCTTGGGTATGTATGACACTATTACAAATGCAGCGTTCATTACACTGTTTTCATTGTTGTTCCCTTGAATTTGCATAGTTTTCAAGGTCGCCAGCCCCTGCTTTGTTTCCTTTTGGCCTTATTTTAGCCAGAGAGATGCCTTTTGTGCCTCTCTTCGATAGCCTGGGCCATGGAAACAGTGACTGGGCTGGGACCCCGGACCAACAGTTCAGTCCTTGATTTTTCATGTTACTTTTTTTTCGATATATATATGTTTTTGATTATCCTATCATTATCATATTTTAACATGTTGCTTATTGTAGGTATAGTGATCAATTAGTTTTGTTTTACATTTTCTATGATCATGGATGGGCAGCATTTTGTCCCTCCTCTCTCAATTCATTTCACTTTGGCTTTTTGTTTATTGTGAAAAAAAAGAACTTGGCACTGATGATATAGTAAATAGTAGTTGAAATAATTGTGGAAATGATCAATCAAGCAGCAGAGAGCCAGTGTGCTTGTGGTTACACACAAACATACACCTAGATACTAGGGGGTAAATTTACTAAGAAGTGAGTTTGGTCGAGTTTTTTAGTTTTTAAACTCGCTTTGCTTCACCAAAACTCGGGTGAGTTTTCCCTTATCAAACTCGCAAATTTACTAGGAAGTGAGTTTAGCTGAAAGTGAGATTTTCGATGGTGAAGCAAAGTGAGTTTTTTCTTCCAAATTGCGAGTTTAGTGGTGAGTTAAAGGTGAGTTTAAGGAGAGTTTAGATGAGAGTTTAAGGAGAGTTTAGATGAGATTACTTACTGTAGATTGCAGTGTTTTCTCTCTGCAAAACTCACACGAGCAAGCAGCCTGCACATATCAGTGAGATATGTGTAAGCTGCTTGTGTGTTTTAACCACTTAACTGACGAATTCTTTTTCCAAAAACCGCTCCAAAATTGTCGGTTTCTTTTATGATTGAATTAGGTCAAGAACATAATTTTAAACTTATTCATCACTATTTTATTTGAAAAATTTTTTTTTTTTAAAACCCAGTATACCATAAAAATAGCAACTTTTATGTTACACTGTAGTGATGGCCATTGACAGCTGTACCATTGATGGTTCAACCATCGTTAGAAGCCATCAATTGTTTAGCGATTGGGCAAGATCTGTGTAGACCACAACTGTCGATGTTTCCTAAACATCGATTGATGGCTATCATCGATGGTGCAACATAGATGGCCACCAGCAATGGCAAACCACTTGTTTTTCAGTCAGACCATCAATGTTTGCAAACCATCGATGGTTGGTTGCCATCCCTAAACAGAAGCTCTGTGATATCTATCGATTTTATATATATATATATATATATATATATATCGAACATATATATGTATAGAACATATATGTGTATATATATATATATATATATCTCTATCTATCTATATATATATATATACATACACACACATATGCAAATATATATATATATATACATTTACATATATATATATTTATATATATATATATAGAGGAGGAAGGTGCGGCACCCTGGCATATGAAGAAATGGCAACACGCAGTGGTTGTTTTTCAACGTTTCAGTTCACTTGGAACTTTTTTCAAGATAACAATTTAATGATACAAACATACCTTAAAAAGAAGAAGCCACACCTCGTGAAATGCCTCTCAGTCGGAACTGGGACTGCACACCCGCCCGGCGGCGCCAAAAGATGACGTCATCACGCTCCTACATGGGATAGTGACGACCCCATCAGTGACCCCATCACCATGGTTACCCATCACAACAATTACATAAATATTTTAAAAAACATATAGATCGAAGTACATCACAATTACTTCATGTTCAGCACTGTTGCTAGAAGGACATCTTTTTACAACCCTTTGTTGCTACTATGACCACAATTATATATCATTGTTGCAAAAAACTGCAACCGATGTGTACCTATATTATACCACTATAATAAATACATACTCAGGGCTATAGCAACCACACAAATGTCTAGTGTATATAAATCCTACCATTGGGATCACAAATCAATATTCCTAAAAAGGGGAACTACTGCCCTCCTATAGAGATGACTAGCTCACAAAAAACATGTATATGAAATACTTTCATTTAGCCCCCGGGGGTGTACTACATCCAAACGAGCGATCCAACGAGCCTCGCACTGCAGCAATTTGGTGGCCCGATCACCACCACGTAGAAGAGGAGGAATGTGATCAATCATACGGTAGCGAATGCTGGTTACCGGATGATTACACATGGCAAAATGCCGTGCCACCGGCTGTTCACTAGATCCCACCTCAAGAGCTTGGCGAATGGCGGACCGATGCGCCGCCATGCGCTCCTTAAATTTTCTTTCGGTTTTACCAATGTAGGTAAGACCGCAAGGACAGATAATTTGGTATACCACAAAGTTGGTATTGCAGCTCAACAGAAATCTGATAGATATTCTTTTGCCACTATGTGGGTGTGCAAAGGAATCTCCAGCTATGAGGAATTGGCAAGTTATACATGTACATTTAATGCATCCCACTTTTTTCTGTATAAAGGATCTGTTAGTGGGAATTTTATTTAGTTTAGAAATGTCCGTTTTGACCAAAAGGTCACGCAAATTACGCCCTCGTGAGTAACAAGGCATCAGCTGGCTATTCTTAAGGTAAAGATTTTTATCTGATTCTATGATAGGCCAATGTTTTTTTGAAATTTTGTTAATTACTGGGGATGCTACATTAAACCTATTGACCCAGGGAAATTTTTCTACAGTGGTCATGTTTTTTTCTCTCCTAATTAGCAACTGTTCTCTATCCAACTGCATAACCCTATCTTTAGTTAATTCTAGAGATTTACGTGAGTATCCTCTGGAAAATTTTTTTTCTATAAGCTCATTTAATTGGACTGAGGCTCTCTCTGGGTCATTATTTATGCGTCTTATCCTTATCATTTGGGAGTAAGGTAAGCCCCGTATAAGATTTTTAGGATGACAGCTCTGAGCCTGTAAAAGTGTATTTCTATCTGTGGGTTTAGAGTAAACTGTAGTGGTTATTAGTTGATTTTCAACAATGATTTTAACATCTAGGAAATTTATGGTCTGTTGACTCATATCAAATGTGAATTTAATAGGTGAAATACTCTTGTTATGATTCTCCAACATCGATTGTAGCTCAGACGCTTCTCCACACCAAAATAGTAGTAGGTCATCGATAAATCGTGAATAGAGGAGAATTTTGCTGGACATCTGTGTGTTACCAAAAAACAATTCTCTCTCCACTTCAACCATAACTACGTTCGCATAAACGGTGCTGCGCTCGAGCCCATCGCGCAGCCCTTGGTTTGAAGAAAAGAACTTTTATCATAAATAAAATAATTATTTTTAAGGAGTAATTCCAATAACCTGAGCACATTATCACACAAAGCTGGTGTAAACGTGGCCTTCCTAGACAAAATTTTTTTGACACATAATAAACCAAAATCATGAGGAATGGAAGTATAAAGCGACACAACATCTATACCAACAAGCCAACATTTATCCGGTACATAGGAAATGCCCTTTAGTCTTTCCAATAAACTCGTAGTATCCGATAGCACCGAAGGTTCACTTTGAATCAAAGGTTGCAATAAATGATCCAAGAACATAGCACTCGGTTGTAAGAGAGAACCCCTAGCGGACACTATTGGTCGTCCCGGAGGGGGATAAGTGCCTTTGTGGATTTTTGGAATCAGATAGAATAAGGGCACTATAGGAAAGGCTGGTGTTAAAGCCTCCTTAAGTTTTGGTGTAATTAGATCCAAGTCCAGCGCTTCTTGAAGGATTGTTATTAATTTTTCTTTACATAATGATGTCGGATCTCCTGATAATGTAGTGTACACATCTTTGTCCGAAAGTTGTCGTTCTGCCTCTTTGCGATAATCGGCCAAGTCTTGTAGAACTATTGCCCCACCTTTGTCTGCAGGCCGGATGATTATATTATGATTGTTAGACAATGTTGTTAGCTCTTGGCATTCCAATTTGGACAAATTAGGATGAATCGGATTTTTATGCACATCAGCAGACATAACCTCTTGATCCACAATTCGAGTATAAGTTTTAATGCTAGGGTTAAATGACTGGGGCTCAAAGGAGGAGCGAGGACAAATCGCCCTAATATTAGGTGGAATTAAATCTTTGTTATCCATAGTCAGATCTTTAAAATGTTCTTTCAACTTAAGCTTCCTCTGCAGGGTATGTTTTTCTATGTTCCATTGAAATTCATTGAAGGGGACTGTAGGAACAAATGACAGTCCCCTACTCAGTAATTTAAGCTCACTGTTAGATAGTTCATAGGAGGATAGGTTGAAAACTAAACTTTGCGAGATCGCGGTGGTTTCGCTGACCGCCCTCTGCCTTTCATTTTGGCCACCTCTTCGCGTGTATCTTCTCTGATGCCACTTGTGCCAGCTCTTGTAGCTACCCCTAAAGGGCCTGCAGCTTGTTCAGATTTTTCGGGCTCACTATTGGAGCTAGTAGTGTCTTGCATTGAATCAGTGTCAAAACGGGTTTTCTGTACCCGATGTCTGAAAAAAGGTCGTCTATTTTCTTGAGGGCGTATCCCCCCTAGCCATCTATATACAGAATGTGTTTCATAATCCTGTTCCACTTTGAAAAGTTTTTCTTTTTTAAAATTAATAAGCTCTTTTTTATATTGGACCACCTGGGTTTTTAATTTGTCCAACCACTGGTTCTCAGGATCAGATTGTAAAACCGGTAAATGTATAGATTCAAACGTTGCTATTTTATCCTTGATTTTATTTAGCTCTTTAGTGGATTGTTCAATCACCATTAGTAGCAAATCAAATGAACATTTGTTTAGCACTGCTACCCAGCGTCTACAAAACTCTGAGTCATGCCGGCCTATTGTGGGGCAGTTTCTTACCCTGAATCCACGGGGAATTTTTTTATTTTTAAAGTAGTCACTTAACGACAGTCCATGGAGATAAAAATCGATTTCCTTTTTCTTGAGTCTCAATAGGTCTCTGTAAATCGTATCAGGGGATAGTGCTTCTGATTCATCCTTAAGCCCCTTACTGTATACAATACTCTCTGCCTCAGATTCAGTAAAAGACAAGACATCACCAATAGGAAATTTAGAAAAACATAGAGGGTCAGGTGTTTCTGATGCCATACTGACAGATATAGTCACTTGCTCAGGTATCGTGATGCACAATCTACAATCTGTTCTGGATGTGTATAACAAGCAGATCAGTAAAATAACTTAGTACATAAAAACAAATTCCAGTATGAAGGAGAATATGAGATGCTGCATCTGAAAACAAATAAAGACGCTGGGTGCCCCGTCTGGGATACTCACTACCACTGTGAGAACTCTAGGTACATGTGGAAAGGACTGGCACTCCAAAGAATGTGTAGATAGCTGCTGCCGGTGCCCTCACGATAAGGCAATTGTAGAGGAGGAAGGTGCGGCACTCTGGCATATGAAGAAATGGCAACACGCAGTGGTTGTTTTTCAACGTTTCAGTTCACTTGGAACTTTTTTCAAGTTAACAATTTAATGATACAAACATACCTTAAAAAGAAGAAGCCACACCTCGTGAAACGCCTCTCAGCCGGAACTGGGACTGCACACCTGCCCGGCGGCGCCAAAAGATGACGTCATCACGCTCCTACATGGACAAATTAAAAACCCAGGTGGTCCAATATAAAAAAGAGCTTATTAATTTTAAAAAAGAAAAACTTTTCAAAGTGGAACAGGATTATGAAACACATTCTGTATATAGATGGCTAGGTGGGATACGCCCTCAAGAAAATAGACGACCGTTTTTCAGACGTCGGGTACAGAAAACCCGTTTTGACACTGATTCAATGCAAGACACTACTAGCTCCAATAGTGAGCCCGAAAAATCTGAACAAGCTGCAGGCGCTTTAGGGGTAGCTACAAGAGCTGGCACAAGTGGCATCAGAGAAGATACACGCGAAGAGGTGGCCAAAATGAAAGGCAGAGGGCGGTCAGCGAAACCACCGCGATCTCGCAAAGTTTAGTTTTCAACCTATCCCCCTATGAACTATCTAACAGTGAGCTTAAATTACTGAGTAGGGGACTGTCATTTGTTCCTACAGTCCCCTTCAATGAATTTCAATGGAACATAGAAAAACATACCCTGCAGAGGAAGCTTAAGTTGAAAGAACATTTTAAAGATCTGACTATGGATAACAAAGATTTAATTCCACCTAATATTAGGGCGATTTGTCCTCGCTCCTCCTTTGAGCCCCAGTCATTTAACCCTAGCATTAAAACCTATACTCGAATTGTGGATCAAGAGGTTATGTCTGCTGATGTGCATAAAAATCCGATTCATCCTAATTTGTCCAAATTGGAACGCCAAGCGCTAACAACATTGTCTAACAATCATAATATAATCATCCGGCCTGCAGACAAAGGTGGGGCAATAGTTCTACAAGACTTGGCCGATTATCGCAAAGAGGCAGAACGACAACTTTCGGACAAAGATGTGTACACTACATTATCAGGAGATCCGACATCATTATGTAAAGAAAAATTAATAACAATCCTTCAAGAAGCGCTGGACTTGGATCTAATTACACCAAAACTTAAGGAGGCTTTAACACCAGCCTTTCCTATAGTGCCCTTATTCTATCTGATTCCAAAAATCCACAAAGGCACTTATCCCCCTCCGGGATGACCAATAGTGTCCACTAGGGGTTCTCTCTTACAACCGAGTGCTATGTTCTTGGATCATTTATTGCAACCTTTGATTCAAAGTGAACCTTTGGTGCTATCGGATACTACGAGTTTATTTGAAAGACTAAAGGGCATTTCCTATGTACCGGATAAATGTTGGCTTGTTGGTATAGATGTTGTGTCGCTTTATACTTCCATTCCTCATGATTTTGGGTTATTATGTGTCAAAAAAATTTTGTCTAGGAAGGCCACGTTTACACCAGCTTTGTGTGATAATGTGCTCAGATTATTGGAATTACTCCTTAAAAATAATTATTTTATTTATGATAAAAGTTTTTTTCTTCAAACCAAGGGCTGCGCGATGGGCTCGAGCGCAGCACCGGTTTATGCGAACGTAGTTATGGTTGAAGTGGAGAGAGAATTGTTTTTTGGTAACACACAGATGTCCAGCAAAATTCTCCTCTACTCACGATTTATCGATGACCTACTACTATTTTGGTGTGGAGAAGCGTCTGAGCTACAATCGATGTTGGAGAATCATAACAAGAGTATTTCACCTATTAAATTCACATTTGATATGAGTCAACAGACCATAAATTTCCTAGATGTTAAAATCATTGTTGAAAATCAACTAATAACCACTACAGTTTACTCTAAACCCACAGATAGAAATACACTTTTACAGGCTCAGAGCTGTCATCCTAAAAATCTTATACGGGGCTTACCTTACTCCCAAATGATAAGGATAAGACGCATAAATAATGACCCAGAGAGAGCCTCAGTCCAATTAAATGAGCTTATAGAAAAAATTTTTTCCAGAGGATACTCACGTAAATCTCTAGAATTAACTAAAGATAGGGTTATGCAGTTGGATAGAGAACAGTTGCTAATTAGGAGAGAAAAAAACATGACCACTGTAGAAAAATTTCCCTGGGTCAATAGGTTTAATGTAGCATCCCCAGTAATTAACAAAATTTCAAAAAAACATTGCCCTATCATAGAATCAGATAAAAATCTTTACCTTAAGAATAGCCAGCTGATGCCTTGTTACTCACGAGGGCGTAATTTGTGTGACCTTTTGGTCAAAACGGACATTTCTAAACTAAATAAAATTCCCACTAACAGATCCTTTATACAGAAAAAAGTGGGATGCATTAAATGTACATGTATAACTTGCCAATTCCTCATAGCTGGAGATTCCTTTGCACACCCACATAGTGGCAAAAGAATATCTATCAGATTTCTGTTGAGCTGCAATACCAACTTTGTGGTATACCAAATTATCTGTCCTTGCGGTCTTACCTACATTGGTAAAACCGAAAGAAAATTTAAGGAGCGCATGGCGGCGCATCGGTCCACCATTCGCCAAGCTCTTGAGGTGGGATCTAGTGAACAGCCGGTGGCACGGCATTTTGCCATGTGTAATCATCCGGTAACCAGCAACCGTATGATTGATCACATTCCTCCTCTTCTACGTGGTGGTGATCGGGCCACCAAATTGCTGCAGTGCGAGGCTCGTTGGATCACTCGTTTGGATGTAGTACACCCCCGGGGGCTAAATGAAAGTATTTCATATACATGTTTTTTGTGAGCTAGTCATCTCTATAGGAGGGCAGTAGTTCCCCTTTTTAGGAATATTGATTTGTGATCCCAATGGTAGGATTTATATACACTAGACATTTGTGTGGTTGCTATAGCCCTGAGTATGTATTTATTATAGTGGTATAATATAGGTACACATCGGTTGCAGTTTTTTGCAACGATGATATATAATTGTGGTCATAGTAGCAACAAAGGGTTGTAAAAAGATGTCCTTCTAGCAACAGTGCTGAACATGAAGTAATTGTGATGTACTTCGATCTATATGTTTTTTAAAATATTTATGTAATTGTTGTGATGGGTAACCATGGTGATGGGGTCACTGATGGGGTCGTCACTATCACATGTAGGAGCGTGATGACGTCATCTTTTGGCGCCGCCGGGCGGGTGCGCAGTCCCAGTTCCGGCTGAGAGGCGTTTCACGAGGTGTGGCTTCTTCTTTTTAAGGTATGTTTGTATCATTAAATTGTTATCTTGAAAAAAGTTCCAAGTGAACTGAAACGTTGAAAAACAACCACTGCGTGTTGCCATTTCTTCATATGCCAGAGTGCCGCACCTTCCTCCTCTACAATTGCCTTATTGTGAGGGCACCGGCAGCAGCTATCTACACGTTCTTTGGAGTGCCAGTCCTTTCCACATGTATATATATATATATATGCATATATACCATATATATATATATATATATATAATATATATATATACATATATATATGCACATATACCGTATATATATATATATTAGGGGTGTGCACCGGCCACTTTTCGTGTTTTGGTTTTGGATCTGGATCTTTCTTCGTGTTTTGGATCTGGATTGGTTTTGCCAAAACCACCCTTCCGTGTTTTGGGTTCTGGGTTTTGTGTTTTGGATCTGTATTTTTTTTAAAAAAGCATAAAAACAGCTAAAATCACAGAATTTGTGGGTTTTTCTGCTCCTATGCTATTACTAACCTCAATAACCTTCATTTCCACTCATTTCCAGTCTACTCTGAACACCTCACACCTCACAATATTGTTTTTATGGCCAAAAGGTTGCACCGAGGTAGCTGGATGACTATGCTAAGCGACACGAGTGGGCGGCACAAACACGTGGCCCATCTAGGAGTGACACTGCAGTGGCAGACAGGATGGCAGTTTGAAAAACTAGGCCCCAAACAGTACATACTGCAAAGAAAAAAAAGAGGTGCAAGATGGAATTGTCCTTGGGCCCTCCCACCCACCCTTATGTTGTATAAATAGGACATGCACACTTAACAAACCAATCATTTCAGCGCCAGGGTCAGCCACATGACTGTGGCTGAAATGATTGGTTCGTTTGGGCCCCCACAAAACAAGCTGGCAATTAATGTGTCCCTGCACAAACTGGTTCTACGGAGGCAAGATGTCGTCCTCATCCTCCTCATCCACCGATTCCTTGGATAAAACAGGAAAAAGGGATTTAGGTGACCTTGGACTGCTTACGTGCTGAGCCAAAGTTTCTGAACTTGACAGTAACTTTTTATGAACGCGCTGCAGGTGCCGTATAAGGAAGGATGTTCCTAGGTGGTTAACGTCCCTACCCCTACTTATTTCACCTTTACATATGGTACATATGGCAAGACAGTTGTTGTCCGGATTTGGATAGAAATATTGCCAGACCAAAGAGGTGGAATGTTTGGTCTTCTGCCCAGGCATGACCGTGATGGGCTTTTTGATCCCAAGGACAACAACTGTCTCCCCCGGAGCCTGATTTAAACAAACAACATCACCATCAGAATCCTCCTCGCCAACTTCCTCCTCAGTGCCAGCTACACCAGTATCCTCATCCTGCTGTACTTCAACAGTGACATCTTCAATTTGCATATCAGCAAGTGGACTGTGGGTGCTCCTTTCAGCACTTGCAGGGACGTGCAAATGGTGGAAAGAGCCACCTCTTCCCGTCCAGTGCTGGGAAGGTCAGGCATCGCAACCGCCACCACACTTGGACTCTCCTTGGGGATTTGTGATATCTTCTTAGAACGCACAGTTCTTCGCTGTGCTTTTGCCAGCTTAACTCGTTTGATTTTTTTAGCGGGAGGAGGGCTTCCATCGTCATGTGAAGCTGAACCACTAGTCATGAACATAGGGAAAGACCTTAGCTGTTCCTTGCCACTCCGTGTCGTAAATGGCTTATTGGCAAGTTTAGGTTTCTCTTCAGATGATTTAAATGTTTTTTTCAAGGTCATTTTCCTGAAATTTGTCATTTGGGATTGTATGTGCCCTCTACTATGACATTGGGCATCGGCCTTGGCAGACGATGTTGATGGCATGTTATCGTCTATGTCATGACTAGTGGCAGCAGCTTCAGCACTAGGAGGAAGTGGATCTTGATCTTTCCCTATTTTATTTTTATCGGAGAAAGTTTGGTCCTCCATTTATGTTATATTGATATATACGTGCGGCTAAGGCGCACACAAACACAGAAAATAATTTTTTATTTTTGTTGGAGACTAGTGCACTTTGTGGGTTACACCACCCATTAAGAAATGAGCCAGCCGGCCCTTTACTTATGGGACACAGGCGCACGCTTGGCACTACTTTGTTGATGCACGTGCGGCTACTGCACACACAATTCACAAACACAGAAAATATTTTTTTATTTGGTTTGGACTGGAGTGTACTTTGGGGGTTACAGCACCCTTTAACAGTCAAGCCAGGCGGCCCTTTACTTATGACACAGGCGCACGCTTGGCACTACTTTGTTGATGCACGTGCGTCTACTGCGCACACAATTCACAAACACAGAAAAAAATTTTTTATTTGGTTTGGAGTGTACTTTGGGGGTTACAGCACCCTTTAACGGTCAAGCCAGCCGGCCCTTTATTTATGACACAGGCGCACGCTTGGCACTACTTTGTTGATGCACATGCGGCTACTGCGCACACAATTCACAATTACAGAAAATATTTTTTTATTTGGTTTGGAGTGTACTTTGGGGGTTACAGCACCCTTTAACGGTCAAGACAGCCGGCCCTTTACTTATGACACAGGCGCACGCTTGGCACTACTTTGATGATGCACGTGCGGCTACTGCGCACACAATTCACAAACAGAAAAAAATTTTTTATTTGGTTTGGAGTGTACTTTGGGGGTTAAAGCACCCTTTAATGGTCAAGCCAGCCGGCCCTTTACTTATGACACAGGCGCACGCTTGGCACTACTTTGATGATGCACGTGCGGCTACTGCGCACACAATTCACAAACACAGAAAAAATTTTTTTATTTGGTTTGAAGTGTACTTTGGGGGTTACAGCACCCTTTAACGGTCAAGCCAGCTGGCCCTTTACTTATGACACAGGCGCACGCTTGGCACTACTTTGTTGATGCACGTGCAGATACTGCACACACAATTCACAAACACAGAAAATATTTTTTTATTTGGTTTGGAGTGTACTTTGGGGGTTACAGCACCCTTTAACGGTCAAGCCAGCCGGCCCTTTACTTATGACACACGCGCACGCTTGGCACTACTTTGTTGATGCTCGTGCGGCTACTACGCACACAATTCACAAACACAGAAAATATTTTTTTATTTGGTTTGGACTGGAGTGTACTTTGGGGGTTACAGCACCCTTTAACGGTCAAGCCAGGCGGCCCTTTACTTATGACACAGGCGCACGCTTGGCACTACTTTGTTGATGCACGTGCGGCTACTGCGCACACAATTCACAAACACATAAAAAAATTTTTTATTTGGTTTGGAGTGTACTTTGGGGGTTACAGCACCCTTTAACGGTCAAGCCACCCGGCCCTTTACTTATGACACAGGCGCACGCTTGGCACTACTTTGTTGATGCACGTGCGGCTACTGCGCACACAATTCACAAACACAGAAAAAAATTTTTTATTTGATTTGGAGTGTACTTTGGGGGTTACAGCACCCTTTAACGGTCAAGAAAGCCGGCCCTTTACTTATGACACAGGTGCACGCTTGGCACTACTTTGTTGATGCACGTGCGGCTACTGCGCACACAATTCACAAACACAGAAAAAATATTTTTTTTTAGCACTTGGGGGGAGCACCCCTGATGAACAGAGCACCCCCTGGACAACACTTTGGAGTGGACACAGCCCCTATGGACAACTGACTGCACAACACAGTCCAGCCAGCCCCTATGGACTTTGAAGTAGTGGACACAGCCCCTATTAACAACAGCAGCACAGCACAACACAGCCAGCCCCTATGGACTTTGAAGTAGTGGACACAGCCCCTATGGACAACAGCAGCACAGCGCAGCACAGCACAGCACAGCACAACACTACTCTGCACTACACTACACTACACTACACAGCCCAGCCAGCCCTAACTTCCACCCTCCCTCTTCACTGTCCACAGCCGAGTGAGAAAATGGCGCCGACGCGGGTACCTTATATAGGATCCAAAACCCACGAGACTCGGAAGGCGGGATGATGACGTTTTGCCTCGATTTCAGAATCCGAGTCAGGCGGGAAAAGTCGAGCCTGACTCGGATCGGACTCGGATCGGGGGGGCTCGGGGCTTTCTGAAATCCGAACCCGCTCACCCCTAATATATATATATATATATATATATATATATATATGCATATATACCGTATATATATATATATATGCATTTATACTGTGTATATATATATATATGTGCATATATATATATATGTGCATATATATATATATATAATGTATAGGGGTGTGCACCGGCCACTTTTCGTGTTTTGTGTTTTGGTTTTGGATCTGGATCTTTCTTCGTGTTTTGGATCTGGATTGGTTTTGCCAAAACCACCCTTCCGTGTTTTGGGTTCTGGGTTTTGTGTTTTGGATCTGTATTTCTTTGAAAAAAAGCATAAAAACAGCTAAAATCACAGAATTTGTAGGTTTTTCTGCTCCTATGCTATTATTAACCTCAATAACCTTAATTTCCACTCATTTCCAGTCTATTCTGAATACCTCAAACCTCACAATAGTGTTTTTATGTCCAAAAGGTTGCACCGAGGTAGCTGGATGACTATGCTAAGCGACACGAGTGGGCGGCACAAACACGTGACCCATCTAGGCGTGAAACTGCAGTGGCAGACAGGATGGCATTGAAAAACTAGGCCCCAAACTGTACATAATGCAAAGAAAAAAAAGAGGTGCAAGATGGAATTGTCCTTGGGCCCTCCCACCCACCCTTATGTTGTATAAACAGGACATGCACACTTTAACAAACCAATCATTTCAGCGCCAGGGTCTGCCACACAACTGTGGCTGAAATGATTGGTTCGTTTGGGCCCCCACAAAACAAGCTGGCAATTTATCTGTCCCTGCACAAACTGGCTCTACGGAGGCAAGATGTCATCCTCATCCTCCTCATCCACCGATTCCTCACCCTCTTCAGTGTGTACATCCTCATCCTCACAGAGTATTAATTCGTCCCTGCTGGAACCACAGGTCCCTCTGTACGTTCTGGAGGCTGGTCTCCCTGGAAGAGTTGATAATTCATTTTATGAACATCATCTTCTCCACATTTTGTGGAAGCAACCTCCTACGCCTTTCGCTGACAAGGTTCCCGGCTGCACTAAACACTCTTTCGGAGTACACACTGGAGGGGGGGCAACTCAGGTAAAATAGAGCCAGTTTGTACAGGGACCTCCAAATTGCTTCTTTTTCCTGCCAGTACAGGTACGGACTGTCTGACATGCCTACTTGGATGCTGTCACCGATGTAATCCTTTAACAGACAGACGCACGCTTGTCGCTGCTCCTTTGAGGATTCAAGTGCGGCTACAGCCCACACAATTCACAAAGACAGAAAAAAATAAAGAATATTTTTATTGTTTGTGGAGCACACTTTGAGGGTTACACCACCCTTTAACAGACAGACGCACGCTTGTCGCGCTGCTTTGAGGATGCAAGTGCGGCTACAGCCCACACAATTCACAAAGACAGAAAAAAGAAGAAGAATATTTTTATTGTTTGTGTAGCACACTTTGAGGGTGTCACCACCCTTTAACAGACAGACGCACGCTTGTCGCTGCTGCTTTAAGGATGCAGGTGCGGCTACAGCCCACACATTTCACAAAGACCGAAAAAAAAAGAACAATATTTTATTTGTTTGTGTAGCACATTTTGAGGGTGTCACCACCCTTTAACAGACAGACGCACGCTTGTCGCTGCTGCTTTAAGGATGCAGGTGCGGCTACAGCCCACACAATTCACAAAGACAAAAAAGAAGAATATTTTTATTGTTTGTGTAGCACACTTTGAGGGGGGTCACCACCCTTTAACAGACAGACGCACGCTTGTCGCTGCTGCTTTGAGGATGCAAGTGCGGCTACATCGCACACAAGTCACAAACACATTAAAAAAATAGTTTTTTATTTTTTGGAGCACTTTGAGAGTTACACCACCCTTTAACAGACAGATGCACGCTTGTCGCTGCTGCTTTAAGGAAGCAGGTGCGGCTACAGCCCACACATTTCACAAAGACCGGAAAAAAAAGAACAATATTTTAATTGTTTGTGTAGAACACTTTGAGGTGTCACCACCCTTTAACAGACAGACGCACGCTTGTCGCTGCTGCTTTAAGGATGCAGGTGCGGCTACAGCCCACACAATTCACATAGACAGAAAAAAGAAGAAGAATATTTTTATTGTTTGTGTAGCACACTTTGAGGGTGTCACCACCCTTTAACAGACAGACGCACGCTTGTCGCTGCTGCTTTAAGGATGCAGGTGCGGCTACAGCCCACACATTTCACAAAGACCAAAAAAGAAAGAACAATATTTTAATTGTTTGTGTAGCACACTTTGAGGGTGTCACCACCCTTTAACAGACAGACGCACGCTTGTCGCTGCTGCTTTAAGGATGCAGGTGCGGCTACAGCCCACACAATTCACATAGACAAAAAAAAGAAGAAGAATATTTTTATTGTTTGTGTAGCACACTTTGAGGGTGTCACCACCCTTTAACAGACAGACGCACGCTTGTCGCTGCTGCTTTAAGGATGCAGGTGCGGCTACAGCCCACACATTTCACAAAGACCAAAAAAAAAAGAACAATATTTTAATTGTTTGTGTAGCACACTTTGAGGGTGTCACCACCCTTTAACAGACAGACGCACGCTTGTCGCTGCTGCTTTGGGGATGCAGGTGGAATCTAGACGGGATTTGGAACCGAGGACACACTACCTCCATCAATTGTCTAAATCCCACTGCACTAATGTCGGATACCGGACGCACGTCTAACACCAACATAGCAGTCAAGGCCTCAGTTATACGTTTTGCTTCAGGATGACTGCTGTCGTACTTCATCCTCATCGCTAGGGACTGTTGGAGGGTCAATTGTTTAGTAAAAGTAGTGATGTTCCTACTTCCTCTCTGGGATGATGAACAACTCCCAGCAGCAGCAACAGCACTAGGAGGAAGTGGTTCTTGATCTTTCCCTATTTTATTTTTATCGGAGAAAGTTTGGTCCTCCATTTATGTTATATTGATATATATACGTGCGGCTAAAGCGCACACAAACACAGAAAATATTTTTTTATTTTTGCTGGAGAGTAGTGCACTTTGTGGGTTACACCACCCTTTAAGAAATGAGCCAGCCAGCTCTTTACTTATGGGACACAGGCGCACGCTTGGCGCTGCTCCTTTGTTGATGCACGTGCAGCCACAGTGCACACAAGTCACAAACACAGAAAATATATATTTTTTTGGTTTGGAGTGTACTTTGGGGGTTACAGAACCCTTTAACGGTCAAGCCTGCCGGCCCTTTACTTATGACACAGGCGCACGCTTGGCACTACTTTGTTGATGCACGTGCGGCTACTGCGCACACAATTCACAAACACAGAAAAATTTTTTTATTTGATTTGGAGTGTACTTTGGGGGTTACAGCACCCTTTAACGGTCAAGAAAGCCGGCCCTTTACTTATGACACAGGCGCACGCTTGGCACTACTTTGTTGATGCACGTGTGGCTACTGCGCACACAATTCACAAACACAGAAAAAATATTTTTTTTTAGCACTTGGGGGAGCACCCCTGACGAACAGAGCACCCCCTGGACAACACTTTGGAGTGGACACAGCCCCTATGGACAACTGACTGCACAACACAGTCCAGCCAGCCCCTATGGACTTTGAAGTAGTGGACACAGCCCCTATTAACAACAGCAGCACAGCACAACACAGCCAGCCCCTATGGACTTTGAAGTAGTGGACACAGCCCCTATGGACAACAGCAGCACAGCGCAGCACAGCACAGCACAACACTACTCTGCACTACACTACACTACACTACACAGCCCAGCCAGCCCTAACTTCCACCCTCCCTCTTCACTGTCCACAGCCGAGTGAGAAAATGGCGCCGACGCGGGTACCTTATATAGGATCCAAAACCCACGAGACTCGGAAGGCGGGATGATGACGTTTTGCCTCGATTTCAGAATCCGAGTCAGGCGGGAAAAGTCGAGCCTGACTCGGATCGGACTCGGATCGGGGGGGCTCGGGGCTTTCTGAAATCCGAACCCGCTCACCCCTAATATATATATATATATATATGCATATATACCGTATATATATATATATATATATGCATTTATACTGTATATATATATATATATATATGTGCATATATATATATATGTGCATATATATATATATAATGTATAGGGGTGTGCACCGGCCACTTTTCGTGTTTTGTGTTTTGGTTTTGGATCTGGATCTTTCTTCGTGTTTTGGATCTGGATTGGTTTTGCCAAAACCACCCTTCCGTGTTTTGGGTTCTGGGTTTTGTGTTTTGGATCTGTATTTTTTTGAAAAAAAGCATAAAAACAGCTAAAATCACAGAATTTGTAGGTTTTTCTGCTCCTATGCTATTATTAACCTCAAAAACCTTAATTTCCACTCATTTCCAGTCTATTCTGAATACCTCAAACCTCACAATAGTGTTTTTATGTCCAAAAGGTTGCACCGAGGTAGCTGGATGACTATGCTAAGCGACACGAGTGGGCGGCACAAACACGTGACCCATCTAGGCGTGAAACTGCAGTGGCAGACAGGATGGCATTGAAAAACTAGGCCCCAAACTGTACATAATGCAAAGAAAAAAAAGAGGTGCAAGATGGAATTGTCCTTGGGCCCTCCCACCCACCCTTATGTTGTATAAACAGGACATGCACACTTTAACAAACCAATCATTTCAGCGCCAGGGTCTGCCACACAACTGTGGCTGAAATGATTGGTTCGTTTGGGCCCCCACAAAACAAGCTGGCAATTTATCTGTCCCTGCACAAACTGGTTCTACGGAGGCAAGATGTCATCCTCATCCTCCTCATCCACCGATTCCTCACCCTCTTCAGTGTGTACATCCTCATCCTCACAGAGTATTAATTCGTCCCTGCTGGAACCACAGGTCCCTCTGTACGTTCTGGAGGCTGGTCTCCCTGGAAGAGTTGATAATTCATTTTATGAACATCATCTTCTCCACATTTTGTGGAAGCAACCTCCTACGCCTTTCGCTGACAAGGTTCCCGGCTGCACTAAACACTCTTTCGGAGTACACACTGGAGGGGGGGCAACTCAGGTAAAATAGAGCCAGTTTGTACAGGGACCTCCAAATTGCTTCTTTTTCCTGCCAGTACAGGTACGGACTGTCTGACATGCCTACTTGGATGCTGTCACCGATGTAATCCTTTAACAGACAGACGCACGCTTGTCGCTGCTGCTTTGAGGATTCAAGTGCGGCTACAGCCCACACAATTCACAAAGACAGAAAAAAATAAAGAATATTTTTATTGTTTGTGGAGCACACTTTGAGGGTTACACCACCCTTTAACAGACAGACGCACGCTTGTCGCGCTGCTTTGAGGATGCAAGTGCGGCTACAGCCCACACAATTCACAAAGACAGAAAAAAGAAGAAGAATATTTTTATTGTTTGTGTAGCACACTTTGAGGGTGTCACCACCCTTTAACAGACAGACGCACGCTTGTCGCTGCTGCTTTAAGGATGCAGGTGCGGCTACAGCCCACACATTTCACAAAGACCGAAAAAAAAAGAACAATATTTTAATTGTTTGTGTAGCACACTTTGAGGGTGTCACCACCCTTTAACAGACAGACGCACGCTTGTCGCTGCTGCTTTAAGGATGCAGGTGCGGCTACAGCCCACACAATTCACAAAGACAAAAAAGAAGAATATTTTTATTGTTTGTGTAGCACACTTTGAGGGTGTCACCACCCTTTAACAGACAGACGCACGCTTGTCGCTGCTGCTTTGAGGATGCAAGTGCGGCTACATCGCACACAAGTCACAAACACATTAAAAAAATAGTTTTTTATTTTTTGGAGCACTTTGAGAGTTACACCACCCTTTAACAGACAGACGCACGCTTGTCGCTGCTGCTTTAAGGATGCAGGTGCGGCTACAGCCCACACATTTCACAAAGACCGAAAAAAAAGAACAATATTTTAATTGTTTGTGTAGAACACTTTGAGGTGTCACCACCCTTTAACAGACAGACGCACGCTTGTCGCTGCTGCTTTAAGGATGCAGGTGCGGCTACAGCCCACACAATTCACATAGACAGAAAAAAGAAGAAGAATATTTTTATTGTTTGTGTAGCACACTTTGAGGGTGTCACCACCCTTTAACAGACAGACGCACGCTTGTCGCTGCTGCTTTAAGGATGCAGGTGCGGCTACAGCCCACACAATTCACATAGACAGAAAAAAGAAGAAGAATATTTTTATTGTTTGTGTAGCACACTTTGAGGGTGTCACCACCCTTTAACAGACAGACGCACGCTTGTCGCTGCTGCTTTAAGGATGCAGGTGCGGCTACAGCCCACACATTTCACAAAGACCAAAAAAAAAAGAACAATATTTTAATTGTTTGTGTAGCACACTTTGAGGGTGTCACCACCCTTTAACAGACAGACGCACGCTTGTCGCTGCTGCTTTAAGGATGCAGGTGCGGCTACAGCCCACACAATTCACATAGACAGAAAAAAGAAGAAGAATATTTTTATTGTTTGTGTAGCACACTTTGAGGGTGTCACCACCCTTTAACAGACAGACGCACGCTTGTCGCTGCTGCTTTAAGGATGCAGGTGCGGCTACAGCCCACACATTTCACAAAGACCAAAAAAAAAAGAACAATATTTTAATTGTTTGTGTAGCACACTTTGAGGGTGTCACCACCCTTTAACAGACAGACGCACGCTTGTCGCTGCTGCTTTGAGGATGCAGGTGGAATCTAGACGGGATTTGGAACCGAGGACACACTACCTCCATCAATTGTCTAAATCCCACTGCACTAATGTCGGATACCGGACGCACGTCTAACACCAACATAGCAGTCAAGGCCTCAGTTATACGTTTTGCTTCAGGATGACTGCTGTCGTACTTCATCCTCATCGCAAGGGACTGTTGGAGGGTCAATTGTTTAGTAAAAGTAGTGATGTTCCTACTTCCTCTCTGGGATGATGAACAACTCCCAGCAGCAGCAACAGCACTAGGAGGAAGTGGTTCTTGATCTTTCCCTATTTTATTTTTATCGGAGAAAGTTTGGTCCTCCATTTATGTTATATTGATATATATACGTGCGGCTAAAGCGCACACAAACACAGAAAATATTTTTTTATTTTTGCTGGTGAGTAGTGCACTTTGTGGGTTACACCACCCTTTAAGAAATGAGCCAGCCAGCTCTTTACTTATGGGACACAGGCGCACGCTTGGCGCTGCTCCTTTGTTGATGCACGTGCAGCCACAGTGCACACAAGTCACAAACACAGAAAATATATATTTTTTTGGTTTGGAGTGTACTTTGGGGGTTACAGAACCCTTTAACGGTCAAGCCTGCCGGCCCTTTACTTATGACACAGGCGCACGCTTGGCACTACTTTGTTGATGCACGTGCGGCTACTGCGCACACAATTCACAAACACAGAAAATAATTTTTTTTTTGGTTTGGACTGGAGTGTACTTTCGGGGGTTACAGCACCCTTAACGGTCAAGCCAGCTGGCCCTTTACTTATGACACAGGCGCACGCTTGGCACTACTTTGTTGATGCACGTGCGGCTACTGCGCAAACAATTCACAAACACAGAAAATATATTATTTTTTTAGCACTTTGGGGGAGTACCCCTGATGGACAGAGCACCCCCTGGACAACACTACAGCACCCCTTTAGGACTGGGACACTGCACAGGACTTTGGAGTGGACACAGCCCCTATGGAGAACTGACTGCACAACACAGTCCAGCCAGCCCCTATGGACTTTGAAGTAGTGGACACAGCCCCTATTAACAACAGCAGCACAGCACAACACAGCCAGCCCCTATGGACTTTGAAGTAGTGGACAACAGCAGCACTACACTACACTACACTACACAGCCCTAACTCCCACCCTCCCTCTTCACTGTCCACAGCCGAGTGAGAAAATGGCGCCAACGCGGGTACCTTATATAGGATCCAAAACCCGCGAGACTCGGAAGGCGGGATGATGACGTTTTGCCTCGATTTCAGATCCGAGTCAGGCGGGAAAAGTCGAGCCTGATTCGGATCGGACTCGGATCGGGGGGGCTCGGGGGGGTTCGGATTTCAGAAATCCGAGCCCGCTCACCCCTAATATATACATATATTTTATTAGTAATATTATATTTTGCCCGATCACTGTGGCCAGCAGTGATCGGGACACATGGGGACTTGGGGAGGTGGAGCTGAGGCCGGACAGGAGTGGGAGGGGCTGCCGTGGTACATAGCAGCAGCGGTGGCTACCAGAGCCGCCGCTGCTGCTTCTCTAACACAGTGGTACTGTGATCCGGAGCCGCAGCGGGAGGGTGTCCGCTAGCGGCCTGGCTACATAGCAGCAGTGGCGGCTACCAGAGCCGCCACTACTGCCTGTTACTGAAATGGCTGCCCGATCACTGCTGGCCACAGTGATCGGGTCACAGCAGCAGCGGCTACATGAGCCGTGGCTGCTGCTTCTAGGGGGGTGCCGCCGGGGCCCGATCACTGTGGCCAGCAGTGATCGGGACACCAAGGAGGGGGAGCCGCAAGTGTAGAGGGACCAGCAGGTCCCTCTGAGGTGGGCGGCTGCTGGAAGTTAACTTCCAGCAAGCCGCCAACTGTGTGATTCTGACTGGTCGTATCAGATACGACCATGTCAGGGAAAGCCCAGTCTGGCATGGTCGTATCTGATACGACAGTGCCAGGCAAGTGGTTAATACCTGTAAAAAACGAGTTAAATAAGTTCAAAAATAAAATTACGTAGGGTCCCTCCCTAAAGCTTAACCAGTCTGTCCTGGTACCTAAAATTACTGGAAACAAAATGAGTAGGGTTCCCCCGTAAATTAGGTACCAGGCTGCAGGGCCAGTCCTGGTTTTAATTTTAGGGGTAAAAAATTTGACGTAGGTGTACCCCTAAAATTAAAACCAGCACTGGACCCTTTCTACCGGGGGCTGATGCCACAGCTAGGGGTGTCCTTTCACCGGGCCCCCCAGCCACAGCATCAGTCCTGACCGCTAGTCAGTCCAGGCCAGGGATCCTTGGGGAGTTGGGGACAAATCCAATAAAGGGGACCCCCTCTCCAGGGCACCCCTGGCCTAGGCTGATAGCTTGGAGCTATCCCCGCCACCCCTGGGCGCTGGGTGGTGGGTTGATAGTGTAGGTGTAGTGTGTGTTAAAATTTGAATTAACAACATTGTCTTTACAGTAGAACTGCAGGTCCCAGCAAGCCTTCCCCACATGCTGGTACTTGGAGACCCACAAGTACCAGCATGTGGGGCATTAAGGGGCCACTGGTATCTGTAGTTCACCTGTAAAGAAATGTGTAAAAAAACACAACACACACCATGAAAATAAAGATTTATTACTTACATACATACACACATACTACTTCCAGATGTTCACGTCCCCTTCTCAACGTAAAGTATCCAATGGTTGTACCTGTAAAAAATGAATCAATACTCACCTTTTGTCCCACGATGTTCTCTGCAGTATTCCAAAGAGGACTCCGGAGACACTGTAACAAGACGCGTATTTGAATATCTATAAACCATCATGAGTCTATATCCGCTATTGTTGTTTTAAAACCAATTTAAAATATAACATCCACCTCCTTCAACTACATTAAATTGATTGGATCCATAGTATAAATTGTTTTTTAAGTATATTTAATTTTTTTTCTAATGGATATTTATTTTTTCTAATGGATATCTCCTTTACGTGATATTTTAGTATTATCTTTGTTGATCGGTCAATGAATTATATTATATATGTGATAATATATGTGTTTATAATTTTGGATGTATGACTTTCTATACCAGCTTTCACTTTTATTTAGCACAAGGGTGTTTTAGTGTTTTTTGTTGTTGGTTGTAGTACCTATCTCTGGGGCCCACTGGATCAGTCCTGTCTTGGAAGTGATCTGCCACTATCCTCCCTATTGGGCTCTGACACGGTGAGCATTCATTCCCCCTAATGGAGAGTGAGTTGCTCACATTTCACTACTCCCTAATTCTTTCCTTAACCTTCTCAACAATTCTCTCCCCCCCTAGGCGATACCGATTCTACATTTTAACCCATGACAGTAATCTGGTCAATTTGCCATACCTTTCAAGGTGCTCTCCTTAAATGTGAAGGGACTCACTGCCCCACGTAAACGATCACATATGTATAAATCAATTAACCATTATTATGGACACTTTGTTTTCCTGCAAGAAACACACTTTAAACAGCGCGGGCACCCCTCCTTGGTATCTCACAGATTCCCTATTGGAAAATACTCCTCCCATACCTCCAAAAAAAATGTAGTGGCTACATTAATATGTTCCTCAGTTCCGTTTCAGCTACTCTAAGCATGATACTGATGAGAGATATCTAATTTTGGTCTGCAAAGTGGGTCATGAGGATATTACGCTGATGAACCTATATGCTCATAACATTGGGAAATATCACGCAATCCTCTTTGCTTAACAAACAATCCAGGACATCAGAGGAGAATTCTAGTCTCTGTTGGTTGAACAAACAGAAAAATTCCAGTGCTAGTTAAACCATGCTAAGCACTATGCTCAGACTGAATAGAGTTTCACAGTCTATAACAGCTCTTAGAAATAAGAAAGACTCTCTTAGTTATGACTAGAGATTTACGGTCGGACCCGAATGAGCATTGCTATTGCGAGCCGGATCAGAGTCAGGCTCAGGTCTTCACACCTGACTCCTCTGAACACAAAACGAGGCAATACATCATTAATCCCCCATCGGATCCTCGCGGTTTTGGATTGTATGTAAGTCCCACCCTGCGGTGGTAGGTGCCATTTGCTTGCAGAGTCCCGTCCAGGGAGGGCTGTACTGCCCGTCCAGTGGTGTGCTGTCCATCCAAGGGTGTGCTGTCCATCCAGTGTGCTGTCTATCCAGGGGGTGTGCTGTCCATCCAAGGAGCTGTGCTGTCCATCCAGGGACTGTGCTGTCCGTCCAGTTAGAGTATTTGTTTTGTGCTGTACACCAGTGTATCTATATAAGCACTGTGACGCTGCAGGCTGTACCTCAGTGTATCCATATAAGCACTGTGATGCTGCAGGCTGTATCCCACTGCGTTCACATAAGTGGTGTGACACCGCAGTATCATTTGTTAACACAAACGTTTTTAAAAAAAGTTAATAAAAAGTAAAAAGTATATATATTTGTTGTTGTACTGTTCCATCCAGTGACTGTGTTGTGTTGTCCATCCAGTGGCTGTGTCCAACCACTCCTTGTCCTGTCACAGACTGGTGCTGCAGTGACTCCACAGGCCATAGCCCACTGCGTTTACTAACTTTGCATAAGCACTGCTTAGTATAAAATAAAGTTTAAAAAATATAATTGGCTCCGCAATCCTATCATGAAAGGCATTATATCTGTCATTTATAATCTTTTATTGTATGTTAATTTACCAGATACACCTGGCCATGAACTTCAGTGGGAAAAGGATCTGGGGAGCCCACCGGATGAGGGCACATGGTCTGTGGTGCGGGAGAGGGTATCCAAATCTTCTATTTCCACCTTAATAAAGGAAAATGCCTACAAGATATATTATAGATAGTACCTGGTACCTACCCGCCTGCATAGAATGTATCATCTAGCCTCTGATCGTTGATGGAGAGGTTGCGGTGAGACAGGCACCTACATTCATATATGGTGGTCATGTCCTAAAATAGCTAAATTCTGGGACGAGGTTGCTGTCCTCCTTTCGGAAATTCTTAAAGTGCAACTGACTAAATCCCCC
The DNA here is from genome assembly GCA_031769625.1 of Taudactylus pleione. Classification (NCBI taxonomy): domain Eukaryota; kingdom Metazoa; phylum Chordata; class Amphibia; order Anura; family Myobatrachidae; genus Taudactylus; species Taudactylus pleione. Next base: position 1,558,617 of record JAUIMM010000390.1, read on the forward strand.
TGGTCTTTTCTATTTGGCTGTCCACTCGAGGACCTCAACTCACATGCTGATAAGCTTTCTTCACATATTTTGAACGCAGCTCGATGTTTAGTTGCAAGACACTGGAAAGATATCAACCCTCCTCCTCGCCAACAACTCATAAATAAAATCTGGCATGTGGCGGCCTTGGAGAAAATATCATCTTATCTCCACAACACCTCCAATAAGTTTCTTATAGTTTGGGGTGACTGGTTTCTTTATAATAACACCACACCACATGGATCCCTACCCTCAGCCTTTTCGAACCTACTACTTTAATGCTCATAATTCGCCTATTATTTGTATAAATCTGGACTCTGTCTCGTCCTTAACTCCCATATCCTCCCCAACATACTTTCCCTCTTCTTTTTCCTCTTTCCTTTTCTTTCTTTTTCTTTTTCCTCTCTCTACCCCCCTATGTAGTTCTGCTTTCCATCTATATTTTCTCAATGTTTTATATTTTCTATTGCTCTATATGATTTATTCTAATTAGAATAGATTGTTGATATATGTGTTAATATGATATCATGCTATTCTGTTGAGCATTTCATATACCTCTTTATTTGAGTATGCATGTATAGTTGTATTATTTTACTTCTGTAAAATCTAAAAATAAACTTGTTAAAAATATATATATATATATTTGGTTCTATTGTTACTTGTACTGTTCTGTGTGCTGTACCACAGTGAGTTTGTTCATTTACAAAGCCCTTTGAATCCATGCAGTGTGAGCTGAGCCGCAATTGAAAAATGGATAATGATCAGTTTAGAAGAGAAGAGCAGAAGCAACAACCAAATACTTTTGATGCAGCTGCTGCCACCAGTCATGACAATACTAGTTCTTCAACATCATCTAAAGTCAATGCCCAAGGGCATAGAAGGCTTAAGTATCTAAAATCAAAGAACCAATATTTTACAGTGGTAAAGAAAAAAACATCAAGGGAAAGTTGGCTGCAGAAAAACAAAATTGACAATATGCCATTCACCACACGAAATTGCAAGGAAAGGCTAAGGCCTTTATTTATGAGTGGTGGTTCTGCATCTGTCAGTAAGGCATGTGCTTCTGCTTTTTATGATGATGTAAGCTCTTCTCACTCTAAAAGAATGATCAAAAAAATTAAAACCACAAAGGCACAGAAACCAACTGTGTGCTCCAAAACATCACAAATCCTTCAAGAGAGTGTGTCCGCGGGAGCAAGGTGTGAGCCTGATCTTGCCAATACTGTACTCGAAGAGGAGCTTCCATCCACCATTTGTGCACACTCTGCAAATGTTGGGATGAGCAACACAAGTCAACATGCTGACATAGAAATTGAGGATGCTGCTGTGGAGGTGCACCAGGATGAGGAGTTACTTTGTGTAGCGGACACTGGAGCTAATAAGTATGTTGATAATGTTGTTGATGAGGATATTGTTTGTGTTAATCAGGCACTAGTGAAAACAGTTGTTGCCCATGATAAGAAAAAGACAATTGTCATGCACGGGCATAAGACAAAAAAATCCACCTCGTATGTGTGGAATTATTTGTACCCAATTCTGGACAACAATTGTCAACTCATCTGTAGCATTTGTAAAGCCAGAGTAAGTAGCGGTAAGGACCATAACCATCTAGGAACCTTCTCCCTGTTACGTCATCTGCAGCGCATTCATCAAAAGTTTTTTCCAAATTCAGAAACTTTGGCTAAAAAAGTACCAACAAGCATTCCAGCGTCAGCTGGCTCCCTTCTCTCTGCTACATCCAAGCACCTGCCATCTCCGCCAACACCTTCATCAACAATATTCTCAATCATGATCAGAAGTAGTCCTGCATCCAACTTAATAAGGCTGAGTCCTCCCCTATCCAGGATTCCTCAGAAGAATCCATGAGTGCTACATCTGCTGCTGCTGCTGCTGCTGCTGCTGCTGATAGTGGATCTTAATCCCAGAAGGGGACCAAAAAGACTACTAATAGTAGTTTAAAACAACAATTTACTGTTAAACAATCTTTCGCAAGGGGGAGCAAGTATGACAGCAGTTACCCAGTTGCATAGCAGATCACTGACGCCATAACATCTATGCTGGTATTAGATGTGCATCCAATAACCGCCATTAATGTAGTGAAATTGATACAGTTAATTGAGGTCCTGTGTCCCCGCTACCAATCCCATTTAGATTTCACTTCACTAGAAAATAAATTCCCAGCCTGTATAGGGACATTAAAAAAAAAACTTAGTGTCCTCCAAAATGCCATTGTACCCACTGTCCACTTAACCACATATGTGGACAAGCTGAACAGGCAAACTAAAGATTACATGACTGTTACAGCCAAGTGGGTGGGTGTATTGCCTTCAGCAGCATCAACAGCATCTAATAAACAGCAGCTCATTCAGAGGCAGACTACTCACCAGTTTCACTATGAGGCATACCGCTGACAATCTCTTAGAAAAAGTCAGGGAAGTCATTGGAAAATGGCTTACCCTTCTTGGACTCTCCTCAGGATTTGTCATTACTGACAACGCCACCAATATTGAGATCTTTACAGCTGGATGAATTCCAACACGCCCCATGTTTTGCTCACACAATCAACTTGGTGGTGCAAATTTTATTTATTTTAAATCACTTTTTTATTTAATATCACATCAACTTACAAACATTGAGCATGATATGTCAAAATATACAAGAGCAACATTGGAAAAACATATACATGTTCGTAATCGTATACAGTAATATACAATAATGTACAAAAATGTGGCCATGCATATGGCTAATTCACCCAGAACCATTAGTAAGAATATACACTGCTCAAAAAAATACAGGGAACACTTAAACAACACAATGTAACTCCAAGTCATTCACACTTCTGTGAAATCAAACTGTCCACTTAGGAAGCAACATTGATTGACAATCAATGTCACATGCTGTTGTACAAATGGAATAGACAACAGGTGGAAATTATAGGCAATTAGCAAGGCACCCCAATAAAGGAGTGGTTCTGCAGGTGATGACCACAGACCACTTCTCAGTTCCTATGCTTTTTGGCTGATGTTTTGGTCACTTTTGAATGCTGGCGGTGCTTTCACTCTAGTGGTAGCATGAGACGGAGTCTACAACCCACACAAGTGGCTCAGGTAGTGCAACTCATCCAGGATGGCACATCAATGGGAGCTGTGGCAAGAAGGTTTGCTGTCAGTCAGCGTAGTGTCCAGAGCATGGAGGCGCTACCAAGAGACAGGCCAGTACATCAGGAGACGTGGAGGAGGCTGTAGGAGGGCAACAACGCAGCAGCAGGACCGCTACCTCCACCTTTGTGCAAGGAGGAACAGGAGGAGCACTGCCAGAGCTCTGCAAAATGACCTCCAGCAGGCCACAAATGTGCATGTGTCTGCTCAAACAGTCAGAAACAGACTCCATGAGGGTGGTATGAGGGCCCGACATCCACAGGTGGGGGTTGTGCTTACTGCCCAACACCGTGCAGGACATTTGGCATTTGCCAGAGAACACCAAGACTGGCAAATTCGCCACTGGCACCCTGTGCTCTTCACAGGTGAAAGCAGGTTCACACTGAGCACATGTGACAGAGTCTGGAGACGTCAAGGAGAACATTCTGCTGCCTGCAACATCCTCCAGCATGACCGGTTTGGCAGTGTGTCAGTAATGGTGTGGGGTGGCATTTCTTTGGGGGACCACACAGCCCTCCATGTGCTCGCTAGAGGTAGCCTGACTGCCATTAGGTACTGAGATGAGATCCTCAGACCCCTTGTGAGACCATATGCTGGTGCGGTTGGCCCTGGGTTCCTCCTAATACAAGACAATGCTAGACCTCATGTGGCTCGAGTGTGTGAGCAGTTCCTGCAAGATGAAGGCATTGATGCTATGGACTGGCCCGCCCGTTCCCCAGACCTGAATCCAATTGAGCACATCTGGGACGTCATGTCTCGCTCCATCCACCAACGTGCATTATATATGTATATATATATATGTATATATATATAATGTTTGTGTACACTGCTGCTTGCCTCTTGAAACCACTGATCTCTTCTACTGGACACTGATTCTGCCTTCAGATCTGCAAACATTTGATAAATGGTGATGGGAAAAACATTAATACATTCCTTCATTAGCTCCCACATAAGATTGCTACACCCCCACCCTCCACATTATACTTGCACGGAACGTCTGGGAGATTCCCGAATCTCAGATAGTTCTACCAAAGTCTGGGAAGATTAGGCAAGTCTTTCAGAAACAGCTCTTTGCTGTCTGCCTCTGCCCATCTCCTGAGTGAAGTGGGCAGTCTGGGCAGCTTAAAGCTGAAATGATTCATCATGATCCCGGTCCCTGTTTTACAAAGCTGTGAGGGCAGGGCCACAATGACTCTGATGTTCCGTCATAAGCTCCGGTACCTCCTACCCCGCCTGCACCACACCCCATAACATATGCAGTCCCATAACATTACTACACCCCCAACCCACCTCATCCCAAGATAATCTAAGTATACACCTCACGATACATTGCTACACCCCCAACCCACCTTACTATCCAGATAATATTAGTATACAGCCCCACCTGCCAAAATAACATGAATAAGAACACAGACCATTTTCAGTTACTTACCTCTGCTTGCAGCATTGTAAGTGTGAGAGAGTGTGAGTGAGCACAGAGCAGGGGGCTTTGGGCTCACTCACATATTGGCTGTGGAAAATAATGGGCAGGGGAGAGACAGGGGACGTTGATGTGGGGAGAAGGGACCTACTGAGGCTGTAAGAAAAATGTCTGTGGTGCAAATAGCTAAATGAAAGTCTCACCTGCACAGCAGGAGCTTGAATGCCAGCCCCCTAAGCCCCTCCGTGCGTTTTTACCATACCGTTTCTTACCGCCTGACTCTACAATCCAACCCTAACTAGCTGCACATCAAAGGGGGGTTCTAAGGACTCCAAGATATGGTCGACTGTAATGTGCATGTGTGTTATGTTTTATTTCCATCTATTGCAGTTTTCCTTTGTTGTTGTTGTTGTTTGTTTTTGGCCTCTGACCTTGTGCAGAATTTAAGTCCATTTGGAGAGCAGGAAGGGAACAATGCAGCCTGTCCACTACTTTATTTCAATGCAATAATCTTGTTTCCAAAATGGAATCCTGTTTTTGCACTACTTCACACAACGTGGAGCATCATACACCTATTGCTCCTACTTCACACAACGTGGAGCATCATACACCTATTGCACCTACTTCACACAACGTGGAGCATCATACACCTATTGCACCTACTTCACACAATGTGGAGCATCATACACCTATTGCACCTACTTCACACAACGCGGAGCATCATACACCTATTGCACCTACTTCACACAATGTGGAGCATCATACACCTATTGCACCTACTTCACACAACGCGGAGCATCATACACCTATTGCACCTACTTCACACAACGCGGAGCATCATACACCTATTGCACCTACTTCACACAACGTGGAACATCATACACCTATTGCACCTACTTCACACAACGTGGAGCATCATACACCTATTGCACCTACTTCACACAATGTGGAGCATCATACACCTGTTGCACCTACTTCACACAACGTGGAGCATCATACACCTCTTGCACCTACTTCACACAATGTGGAGCATCATACACCTATTGCACCTACTTCACACAACGTGGAGCATCATACACCTATTGCACCTACTTCACACAACGTGGAGCATCATACACCTATTGCACCTACTTCACACAACGTGGAGCATCATACACCTATTGCACCTACTTCACACAATGTGGAGCATCATACACCTATTGCACCTACTTCACACAACGTGGAGCATCATACACCTATTGCACCTACTTCACACAACGCGGAGCATCATACACCTATTGCACAATTCCCTCTGACTGTACAAACTGCTGCTGTGCTGAAAATGTGGTTCTCTTGCTCTGCAAACCTAGTTTGTGCTTGTAAATTACCTCCAGTAGAAGAAGTAAAGTGTTCCATCCTATACGTATGGTACCAGCATTCATAGTTATGGCAGTGACTTATCCAAGTTAAGATTTATATATTGTAAATATAGCTTGCCAAGTTGACAATCATAGAAGGGAATGACTGTACATTTTCATATGACACACGAATAGGGCAATCTATTACACTGATAATTCCATTAGAGATTATTAAGAATAAACAAGGTATGGGCAATCATGATTGTTCTTGTCTCTGTAGCATATATATCAGTGCCTGTATGGATTTATGCACTATTGAGCATGCAATATTGAATATGCCAGCCAAAAGACAGTGCAGCCAGTGGTATCGATCCAGTGAATATACTGAAAACATGGTCAGGTATTATAACTTTCGTGAAATTATAATGGTACTACTTGCCAACATACCTTTGTTTGCATAATATATGTAATATATGGGCTGTAGAGTACAGTAATGAAGAGTACAAAACCATTGCATAGAATAACATGATGTTATGATATGCAATGACTGTAAGCTCCTAGGAGCAGGGTCCTCCTCCCCACTGTCTCACAGCCTTCTTCTCTAGCACTTTTATGACAGCCTTTACGTTCAGAGCTGTACTGTGTATGGAGAATTGTGTTGCTAATTGTTACTTGTGTTCTGTTTATATTTTGGTTACTGTATTGTAATGTAATGTTCTGTGTACCCTGTATTGTATGTATGGCACTGCGGACCACTTGTGGCGCCTATAAATAAAATGTAATAATAATAAAAATTAGGGGTGTGCACCGGCCACTTTTCGTGTTTTGTGTTTTGGTTTTGGATCTGGATCTTTCTTCGTGTTTTGGATCTGGATTGGTTTTGCCAAAACCACCCTTCCGTGTTTTGGGTTCTGGGTTTTGTGTTTTGGATCTGTATTTTTTTTAAAAAAGCATAAAAACAGCTAAAATCACATAATTTGTGTGTTTTTCTGCTCCTATGCTATTATTAACCTCAATAACCTTAATTTCCACTCATTTCCAGTCTATTCTGAACACCTCACACCTCACAATAGTGTTTTTATATCCAAAAGGTTGCACCGAGGTAGCTGGATGACTATGCTAAGAGATACGAGTGGGCGGCACAAACACGTGGTCCATCTAGGAGTGACACTGCAGTGGCAGACAGGATGGCAGTTTGAAAAACTAGGCCCCAAACAGTACATAATTCAAAGAAAAAAAGAGGTGCAAGATGGAATTGTCCTTGGGCCCTCCCACGCACCCTTATGTTGTATAAACAGGAAATGCACACTTTAACAAACCAAACATTTCAGCACCAGGGTCTGCCACACGACTGTGGCTGAAATGATTGGTTCGTTTGGGCCCCAACAAAACAAGCTGGCAATTAATCTGTCCCTGCACAAACTGGCTCTACGGAGGCAAGATGTCGTCCTCATCCTCCTCATCCACCGATTCCTCACCCTCTTCAGTGTTGTGTACATCTTCATCCTCACAGAGTATTAATTCGTCCCCGCTGGAATCCACAACCACAGGTCCCTCTGTACGTTCTGGAGGCTGGTCTCCCTGGAAGAGTTGATAATTCATTTTATGAACATCATCTTCTCCACATTTTGTGGAAGCAACCTCCTACGCCTTTCGCTGACAAGGTTCCCGGCTGCACTAAACACTCTTTCGGAGTACACACTGGAGGGGGGACAACTCAGGTAAAATAGAGCCAGTTTGTACAGGGACCTCCAAATTGCTTCTTTTTCCTGCCAGTACAGGTACGGACTGTCTGACATGCCTACTTGGATGCTGTCACCGATGTAATCCTTTAACAGACAGACGCACGCTTGTCGCTGCTGCTTTGAGGATGCAGGTGCGGCTACAGCCCACACATTTCACAAAGACAGGAAAAAAAAGAAGAATTTTTTTATTGTTTGTGGAGCGCACTTTGAGGGTTACACCACCCTTTAACAGACAGACGCACGCTTGTCGCTGCTGCTTTAAGGATGCAGGTGCGGCTACAGCCCACACATTTCACAAAGACAGAAAAAAAAAGAAGAATTTTTTTAATGTTTGTGGAGCGCACTTTGAGGGTTGCACCACCCTTTAACAGACAGACGCACGCTTGTCGCTGCTGCTTTAAGGATGCAGGTGCGGCTACAGCCCACACATTTCACAAAGACAGAAAAAAAGAAGAATTTTTTTATTGTTTGTGGAGCGCACTTTGAGGGTTACACCACCCTTTAACAGACAGACGCACGCTTGTCGCTGCTGCTTTGAGGATGCAGGTTGAATCTAGATGGGATTTGGAACCGGGGACACACTACCTCCATCAATTGTCTAAATCCCACTGCACTAATGGAGGATACCGGACGCACGTCTAACACCGACATAGCAGTCAAGGCCTCAGTTATACGTTTTGCTTCAGGATGACTGCTGTCGTACTTCATCCTCATCGCTAGGGACTGTTTTAGGGTCAATTGTTTAGTAAAAGTAGTGGTGTTCCTACTTCCTCTCTGGGATAATGAACAACTCCCAGCAGCAGCAACAGCACTAGGAGGAAGTGGTTCTTGATCTTTCCCTATTTTATTTTTATCGGAGAAAGTTTGGTCCTCCATTTATGTTATATTGATATATACGTGCGGCTTAGGCGCACACAAACACAGAAAATATTTTTTTATTTTTGCACTTTGTGGGTTACACCACCCTTTAAGAAATGAGCCAGCTGGCTCTTTACTTATGTGACACAGGCGCACGCTTGGCGCTGCTCCTTTGTTGATGCACATGCAGCCACAGTGCACACAATTCACAAACACAGAAAATATTTTTTTATTTTGTTTGGCGTGTACTTTGGGGGTTACAGCACCCTTTAATGGTCAAGCCAGGCGGCCCTTTACTTATGACACAGGCGCACGCTTGGCACTACTTTGTTGATGCACGTGTGGCTACTGCGCACACAATTCACAAACACAGAAAATATTTTTTTATTTGGTTTGGAGTGTACTTTGGGGGTTACAGCACCCTTTAACGGTCTAGCCAGCCGGCCCTTTACTTATGACACAGGCGCACGCTTGGCACTACTTTGTTGATGCACGTGCGGCTACTGCGCACACAATTCACAAACTCAGAAAATATTTTTTTATTTGGTTTGGAGTGTACTTTGGGGGTTACAGCAGCCTTTAACGGTCAAGCCAGCCGGCCCTTTACTTATGACACAGGCGCACACTTGGCACTACTTTGTTGATGCATTTGCGGCTACTGCGCACACAATTCACAAACACAGAAAATATTTTTTTATTTGGTTTGGAGTGTACTTTGGGGGTTACAGCACCCTTTAATGGTCAAGCCAGCCCACCCTTTACTTATGACACAGGCGCACGTTTGGCACTACTTTGTTGATGCACGTGCGGCTACTGCGCACACAATTCACAAACACTGAAAATATTTTTTTATTTGGTTTGGAGTGTACTTTGGGGGTTACAGCACCCTTTAACGGTCAAGCCAGCCGGCCCTTTACTTATGACACAGGCACACGCTTGGCAATACTTTGTTGATGCACGTGCGGCTACTGCGCACACAATTCACAAACACAGAAAATATTTTTTTATTTGGTTTGGAGTGTACTTTGGGGGTTACAGCACCCTTTAACGGTCAAGCCAGCCGGCCCTTTACTTATGACACAGGCGCACGCTTGGCACTACTTTGTTGATGCACATGCGACTACTGCGCACACAATTCACAAACACAGAAAAAATATATTATTTTTAGCACTTGGGGGAGCACCCCTGACGGACAGAGCACCCCCTGGACAGCACTACAGCACCCCTTTAGGACTGGGACACTGCACAGGACTTTGGAGTGGACACAGCCCCTATGGACAACTGACTGCACAACACAGTCCAGCCAGCCCCTATGGACTTTGAAGTAGTGGACACAGCCCCTATGGACAACAGCAGCACAGCACAACACAGCCAGCCCCTATGGACTTTGAAGTAGTGGACACAGCCCCTATGGACAACAGCAGCACAGCGCAGCACAGCACAGCACAACACTACTCTGCACTACACTACACTACACAGCCCAGCCAGCCCTAACTTCCACCCTCCCTCTTCACTGTCCACAGCCGAGTGAGAAAATGGCGCCGACGCGGGTACCTTATATAGGATCCAAAACCCACGAGACTCGGAAGGCGGGATGATGACGTTTTGCCTCGATTTCAGAATCCGAGTCAGGCGGGAAAAGTCGAGCCTGACTCGGATCGGACTCGGATCGGGGGGGCTCGGGGCTTTCTGAAATCCGAACCCGCTCACCCCTAATATATATATATATATATATATATATATATATATATGCATATATACCGTATATATATATATATATATATATATATGCATTTATACTGTATATATATATATATATATATGTGCATATATATATATATGTGCATATATATATATATAATGTATAGGGGTGTGCACCGGCCACTTTTCGTGTTTTGTGTTTTGGTTTTGGATCTGGATCTTTCTTCGTGTTTTGGATCTGGATTGGTTTTGCCAAAACCACCCTTCCGTGTTTTGGGTTCTGGGTTTTGTGTTTTGGATCTGTATTTTTTTGAAAAAAAGCATAAAAACAGCTAAAATCACAGAATTTGTAGGTTTTTCTGCTCCTATGCTATTATTAACCTCAAAAACCTTAATTTCCACTCATTTCCAGTCTATTCTGAATACCTCAAACCTCACAATAGTGTTTTTATGTCCAAAAGGTTGCACCGAGGTAGCTGGATGACTATGCTAAGCGACACGAGTGGGCGGCACAAACACGTGACCCATCTAGGCGTGAAACTGCAGTGGCAGACAGGATGGCATTGAAAAACTAGGCCCCAAACTGTACATAATGCAAAGAAAAAAAAGAGGTGCAAGATGGAATTGTCCTTGGGCCCTCCCACCCACCCTTATGTTGTATAAACAGGACATGCACACTTTAACAAACCAATCATTTCAGCGCCAGGGTCTGCCACACAACTGTGGCTGAAATGATTGGTTCGTTTGGGCCCCCACAAAACAAGCTGGCAATTTATCTGTCCCTGCACAAACTGGTTCTACGGAGGCAAGATGTCATCCTCATCCTCCTCATCCACCGATTCCTCACCCTCTTCAGTGTGTACATCCTCATCCTCACAGAGTATTAATTCGTCCCTGCTGGAACCACAGGTCCCTCTGTACGTTCTGGAGGCTGGTCTCCCTGGAAGAGTTGATAATTCATTTTATGAACATCATCTCCACATTTTGTGGAAGCAACCTCCTACGCCTTTCGCTGACAAGGTTCCCGGCTGCACTAAACACTCTTTCGGAGTACACACTGGAGGGGGGGCAACTCAGGTAAAATAGAGCCAGTTTGTACAGGGACCTCCAAATTGCTTCTTTTTCCTGCCAGTACAGGTACGGACTGTCTGACATGCCTACTTGGATGCTGTCACCGATGTAATCCTTTAACAGACAGACGCACGCTTGTCGCTGCTGCTTTGAGGATTCAAGTGCGGCTACAGCCCACACAATTCACAAAGACAGAAAAAAATAAAGAATATTTTTATTGTTTGTGGAGCACACTTTGAGGGTTACACCACCCTTTAACAGACAGACGCACGCTTGTCGCGCTGCTTTGAGGATGCAAGTGCGGCTACAGCCCACACAATTCACAAAGACAGAAAAAAGAAGAAGAATATTTTTATTGTTTGTGTAGCACACTTTGAGGGTGTCACCACCCTTTAACAGACAGACGCACGCTTGTCGCTGCTGCTTTAAGGATGCAGGTGCGGCTACAGCCCACACATTTCACAAAGACCGAAAAAAAAAGAACAATATTTTAATTGTTTGTGTAGCACACTTTGAGGGTGTCACCACCCTTTAACAGACAGACGCACGCTTGTCGCTGCTGCTTTAAGGATGCAGGTGCGGCTACAGCCCACACAATTCACAAAGACAAAAAAGAAGAATATTTTTATTGTTTGTGTAGCACACTTTGAGGGTGTCACCACCCTTTAACAGACAGACGCACGCTTGTCGCTGCTGCTTTGAGGATGCAAGTGCGGCTACATCGTACACAAGTCACAAACACATTAAAAAAATAGTTTTTTATTTTTTGGAGCACTTTGAGAGTTACACCACCCTTTAACAGACAGACGCACGCTTGTCGCTGCTGCTTTAAGGATGCAGGTGCGGCTACAGCCCACACATTTCACAAAGACCGAAAAAAAAGAACAATATTTTAATTGTTTGTGTAGAACACTTTGAGGTGTCACCACCCTTTAACAGACAGACGCACGCTTGTCGCTGCTGCTTTAAGGATGCAGGTGCGGCTACAGCCCACACAATTCACATAGACAGAAAAAAGAAGAAGAATATTTTTATTGTTTGTGTAGCACACTTTGAGGGTGTCACCACCCTTTAACAGACAGACGCACGCTTGTCGCTGCTGCTTTAAGGATGCAGGTGCGGCTACAGCCCACACAATTCACATAGACAGAAAAAAGAAGAAGAATATTTTTATTGTTTGTGTAGCACACTTTGAGGGTGTCACCACCCTTTAACAGACAGACGCACGCTTGTCGCTGCTGCTTTAAGGATGCAGGTGCGGCTACAGCCCACACATTTCACAAAGACCAAAAAAAAAAGAACAATATTTTAATTGTTTGTGTAGCACACTTTGAGGGTGTCACCACCCTTTAACAGACAGACGCACGCTTGTCGCTGCTGCTTTAAGGATGCAGGTGCGGCTACAGCCCACACAATTCACATAGACAGAAAAAAGAAGAAGAATATTTTTATTGTTTGTGTAGCACACTTTGAGGGTGTCACCACCCTTTAACAGACAGACGCACGCTTGTCGCTGCTGCTTTAAGGATGCAGGTGCGGCTACAGCCCACACATTTCACAAAGACCAAAAAAAAAAGAACAATATTTTAATTGTTTGTGTAGCACACTTTGAGGGTGTCACCACCCTTTAACAGACAGACGCACGCTTGTCGCTGCTGCTTTGAGGATGCAGGTGGAATCTAGACGGGATTTGGAACCGAGGACACACTACCTCCATCAATTGTCTAAATCCCACTGCACTAATGTCGGATACCGGACGCACGTCTAACACCAACATAGCAGTCAAGGCCTCAGTTATATGTTTTGCTTCAGGATGACTGCTGTCGTACTTCATCCTCATCGCAAGGGACTGTTGGAGGGTCAATTGTTTAGTAAAAGTAGTGATGTTCCTACTTCCTCTCTGGGATGATGAACAACTCCCAGCAGCAGCAACAGCACTAGGAGGAAGTGGTTCTTGATCTTTCCCTATTTTATTTTTATCGGAGAAAGTTTGGTCCTCCATTTATGTTATATTGATATATATACGTGCGGCTAAAGCGCACACAAACACAGAAAATATTTTTTTATTTTTGCTGGTGAGTAGTGCACTTTGTGGGTTACACCACCCTTTAAGAAATGAGCCAGCCAGCTCTTTACTTATGGGACACAGGCGCACGCTTGGCGCTGCTCCTTTGTTGATGCACGTGCAGCCACAGTGCACACAAGTCACAAACACAGAAAATATATATTTTTTTGGTTTGGAGTGTACTTTGGGGGTTACAGAACCCTTTAACGGTCAAGCCTGCCGGCCCTTTACTTATGACACAGGTGCACGCTTGGCACTACTTTGTTGATGCACGTGCGGCTACTGCGCACACAATTCACAAACACAGAAAATAATTTTTTTTTTGGTTTGGACTGGAGTGTACTTTCGGGGGTTACAGCACCCTTAACGGTCAAGCCAGCTGGCCCTTTACTTATGACACAGGCGCACGCTTGGCACTACTTTGTTGATGCACGTGCGGCTACTGCGCAAACAATTCACAAACACAGAAAATATATTATTTTTTTAGCACTTTGGGGGAGTACCCCTGATGGACAGAGCACCCCCTGGACAACACTACAGCACCCCTTTAGGACTGGGACACTGCACAGGACTTTGGAGTGGACACAGCCCCTATGGAGAACTGACTGCACAACACAGTCCAGCCAGCCCCTATGGACTTTGAAGTAGTGGACACAGCCCCTATTAACAACAGCAGCACAGCACAACACAGCCAGCCCCTATGGACTTTGAAGTAGTGGACAACAGCAGCACTACACTACACTACACTACACAGCCCTAACTCCCACCCTCCCTCTTCACTGTCCACAGCCGAGTGAGAAAATGGCGCCAACGCGGGTACCTTATATAGGATCCAAAACCCGCGAGACTCGGAAGGCGGGATGATGACGTTTTGCCTCGATTTCAGATCCGAGTCAGGCGGGAAAAGTCGAGCCTGATTCGGATCGGACTCGGATTGGGGGGGCTCGGGGGGGTTCGGATTTCAGAAATCCGAGCCCGCTCACCCCTAATATATACATATATTTTATTAGTAATATTATATTTTGCCCGATCACTGTGGCCAGCAGTGATCGGGACACATGGGGACTTGGGGAGGTGGAGCTGAGGCCGGACAGGAGTGGGAGGGGCTGCCGTGGTACATAGCAGCAGCGGTGGCTACCAGAGCCGCCGCTGCTGCTTCTCTAACACAGTGGTACTGTGATCCGGAGCCGCAGCGGGAGGGTGTCCGCTAGCGGCCTGGCTACATAGCAGCAGTGGCGGCTACCAGAGCCGCCACTACTGCCTGTTACTGAAATGGCTGCCCGATCACTGCTGGCCACAGTGATCGGGTCACAGCAGCAGCGGCTACATGAGCCGTGGCTGCTGCTTCTAGGGGGGTGCCGCCGGGGCCCGATCACTGTGGCCAGCAGTGATCGGGACACCAAGGAGGGGGAGCCGCAAGTGTAGAGGGACCAGCAGGTCCCTCTGAGGTGGGCGGCTGCTGGAAGTTAACTTCCAGCAAGCCGCCCACTGTGTGATTCTGACTGGTCGTATCAGATACGACCATGTCAGGGAAAGCCCAGTCTGGCATGGTCGTATCTGATACGACAGTGCCAGGCAAGTGGTTAATACCTGTAAAAAACGAGTTAAATAAGTTCAAAAATAAATTTACGTAGGGTCCCTCCCTAAAGCTTAACCAGTCTGTCCTGGTACCTAAAATTACTGGAAACAAAATGAGTAGGGTTCCCCCGTAAATTAGGTACCAGGCTGCAGGGCCAGTCCTGGTTTTAATTTTAGGGGTAAAAAATTTGACGTAGGTGTACCCCTAAAATTAAAACCAGCACTGGACCCTTTCTACCGGGGGCTGATGCCACAGCTAGGGGTGTCCTTTCACCGGGCCCCCCAGCCACAGCATCAGTCCTGACCGCTAGTCAGTCCAGGCCAGGGATCCTTGGGGAGTTGGGGACAAATCCAATAAAGGGGACCCCCTCTCCAGGGCACCCCTGGCCTAGGCTGATAGCTTGGAGCTATCCCCGCCACCCCTGGGCGCTGGGTGGTGGGTTGATAGTGTAGGTGTAGTGTGTGTTAAAATTTGAATTAACAACATTGTCTTTACAGTAGAACTGCAGGTCCCAGCAAGCCTTCCCCACATGCTGGTACTTGGAGACCCACAAGTACCAGCATGTGGGGCATTAAGGGGCCACTGGTATCTGTAGTTCACCTGTAAAGAAATGTGTAAAAAAACACAACACACACCATGAAAATAAAGATTTATTACTTACATACATACACACATACTACTTCCAGATGTTCACGTCCCCTTCTCAACGTAAAGTATCCAATGGTTGTACCTGTAAAAAATGAATCAATACTCACCTTTTGTCCCACGATGTTCTCTGCAGTATTCCAAAGAGGACTCCGGAGACACTGTAACAAGACGCGTATTTGAATATCTATAAACCATCATGAGTCTATATCCGCTATTGTTGTTTTAAAACCAATTTAAAATATAACATCCACCTCCTTCAACTACATTAAATTGAT
Source organism: Taudactylus pleione (assembly GCA_031769625.1). NCBI lineage: Eukaryota > Metazoa > Chordata > Amphibia > Anura > Myobatrachidae > Taudactylus > Taudactylus pleione. The sequence continues at coordinate 1,574,492 of JAUIMM010000390.1, forward strand.
TGGATCCATAGTATAAATTGTTTTTTAAGTATATTTAATTTTGCAATATTTATTTTTTCTAATGGATATCTCCTTTACGTGATATTTTAGTATTATCTTTGTTGATCGGTCAATGAATTATATTATATATGTGATAATATATGTGTTTATAATTTTGTATGTATGACTTTCTATACCAGCTTTCACTTTTATTTAGCACAAGGGTGTTTTAGTGTTTTTTGTTGTTGATTGTAGTACCTATCTCTGGGGCCCACTGGATCAGTCCTGTCTTGGAAGTGATCTGCCACTATCCTCCCTATTGGGCTCTGACACGGTGAGCATTCATTCCCCCTAATGGAGAGTGAGTTGCTCACATTTCACTACTCCCTAATTCTTTCCTTAACCTTCTCAACAATTCTCTCCCCCCCTAGGCGATACCGATTCTACATTTTAACCCATGACAGTAATCTGGTCAATTTGCCATACCTTTCAAGGTGCTCTCCTTAAATGTGAAGGGACTCACTGCCCCACGTAAACGATCACATATGTATAAATCAATTAACCATTATTATGGACACTTTGTTTTCCTGCAAGAAACACACTTTAAACAGCGCGGGCACCCCTCCTTGGTATCTCACAGATTCCCTATTGGAAAATACTCCTCCCATACCTCCAAAAAAAATGTAGTGGCTACATTAATATGTTCCTCAGTTCCGTTTCAGCTACTCTAAGCATGATACTGATGAGAGATATCTAATTTTGGTCTGCAAAGTGGGTCATGAGGATATTACGCTGATGAACCTATATGCTCATAACATTGGGAAATATCACGCAATCCTCTTTGCTTAACAAACAATCCAGGACATCAGAGGAGAATTCTAGTCTCTGTTGGTTGAACAAACAGAAAAATTCCAGTGCTAGTTAAACCATGCTAAGCACTATGCTCAGACTGAATAGAGTTTCACAGTCTATAACAGCTCTTAGAAATAAGAAAGACTCTCTTAGTTATGACTAGAGATTTACGGTCGGACCCGAATGAGCATTGCTATTGCGAGCCGGATCAGAGTCAGGCTCAGGTCTTCACACCTGACTCCTCTGAACACAAAACGAGGCAATACATCATTAATCCCCCATCGGATCCTCGCGGTTTTGGATTGTATGTAAGTCCCACCCTGCGGTGGTAGGTGCCATTTGCTTGCAGAGTCCCGTCCAGGGAGGGCTGTACTGCCCGTCCAGTGGTGTGCTGTCCATCCAAGGGTGTGCTGTCCATCCAGTGTGCTGTCTATCCAGGGGGTGTGCTGTCCATCCAAGGAGCTGTGCTGTCCATCCAGGGACTGTGCTGTCCGTCCAGTTAGAGTATTTGTTTTGTGCTGTACACCAGTGTATCTATATAAGCACTGTGACGCTGCAGGCTGTACCTCAGTGTATCCATATAAGCACTGTGATGCTGCAGGCTGTATCCCACTGCGTTCACATAAGTGGTGTGACACCGCAGTATCATTTGTTAACACAAACGTTTTTAAAAAAAGTTAATAAAAAGTAAAAAGTATATATATTTGTTGTTGTACTGTTCCATCCAGTGACTGTGTTGTGTTGTCCATCCAGTGGCTGTGTCCAACCACTCCTTGTCCTGTCACAGACTGGTGCTGCAGTGACTCCACAGGCCATAGCCCACTGCGTTTACTAACTTTGCATAAGCACTGCTTAGTATAAAATAAAGTTTAAAAAATATAATTGGCTCCGCAATCCTATCATGAAAGGCATTATATCTGTCATTTATAATCTTTTATTGTATGTTAATTTACCAGATACACCTGGCCATGAACTTCAGTGGGAAAAGGATCTGGGGAGCCCACCGGATGAGGGCACATGGTCTGTGGTGCGGGAGAGGGTATCCAAATCTTCTATTTCCACCTTAATAAAGGAAAATGCCTACAAGATATATTATAGATAGTACCTGGTACCTACCCGCCTGCATAGAATGTATCATCTAGCCTCTGATCGTTGATGGAGAGGTTGCGGTGAGACAGGCACCTACATTCATATATGGTGGTCATGTCCTAAAATAGCTAAATTCTGGGACGAGGTTGCTGTCCTCCTTTCGGAAATTCTTAAAGTGCAACTGACTAAATCCCCCTGGTCTTTTCTATTTGGCTGTCCACTCGAGGACCTCAACTCACATGCTGATAAGCTTTCTTCACATATTTTGAACGCAGCTCGATGTTTAGTTGCAAGACACTGGAAAGATATCAACCCTCCTCCTCGCCAACAACTCATAAATAAAATCTGGCATGTGGCGGCCTTGGAGAAAATATCATCTTATCTCCACAACACCTCCAATAAGTTTCTTATAGTTTGGGGTGACTGGTTTCTTTATAATAACACCACACCACATGGATCCCTACCCTCAGCCTTTTCGAACCTACTACTTTAATGCTCATAATTCGCCTATTATTTGTATAAATCTGGACTCGGTCTCGTCCTTAACTCCCATATCCTCCCCAACATACTTTCCCTCTTCTTTTTCCTCTTTCCTTTTCTTTCTTTTTCTTTTTCCTCTCTCTACCCCCCTATGTAGTTCTGCTTTCCATCTATATTTTCTCAATGTTTTATATTTTCTATTGCTCTATATGATTTATTCTAATTAGAATAGATTGTTGATATATGTGTTAATATGATATCATGCTATTCTGTTGAGCATTTCATATACCTCTTTATTTGAGTATGCATGTATAGTTGTATTATTTTACTTCTGTAAAATCTAAAAATAAACTTGTTAAAAATATATATATATATATTTGGTTCTATTGTTACTTGTACTGTTCTGTGTGCTGTACCACAGTGAGTTTGTTCATTTACAAAGCCCTTTGAATCCATGCAGTGTGAGCTGAGCCGCAATTGAAAAATGGATAATGATCAGTTTAGAAGAGAAGAGCAGAAGCAACAACCAAATACTTTTGATGCAGCTGCTGCCACCAGTCATGACAATACTAGTTCTTCAACATCATCTAAAGTCAATGCCCAAGGGCATAGAAGGCTTAAGTATCTAAAATCAAAGAACCAATATTTTACAGTGGTAAAGAAAAAAACATCAAGGGAAAGTTGGCTGCAGAAAAACAAAATTGACAATATGCCATTCACCACACGAAATTGCAAGGAAAGGCTAAGGCCTTTATTTATGAGTGGTGGTTCTGCATCTGTCAGTAAGGCATGTGCTTCTGCTTTTTATGATGATGTAAGCTCTTCTCACTCTAAAAGAATGATCAAAAAAATTAAAACCACAAAGGCACAGAAACCAACTGTGTGCTCCAAAACATCACAAATCCTTCAAGAGAGTGTGTCCGCGGGAGCAAGGTGTGAGCCTGATCTTGCCAATACTGTACTCGAAGAGGAGCTTCCATCCACCATTTGTGCACACTCTGCAAATGTTGGGATGAGCAACACAAGTCAACATGCTGACATAGAAATTGAGGATGCTGCTGTGGAGGTGCACCAGGATGAGGAGTTACTTTGTGTAGCGGACACTGGAGCTAATAAGTATGTTGATAATGTTGTTGATGAGGATATTGTTTGTGTTAATCAGGCACTAGTGAAAACAGTTGTTGCCCATGATAAGAAAAAGACAATTGTCATGCACGGGCATAAGACAAAAAAATCCACCTCGTATGTGTGGAATTATTTGTACCCAATTCTGGACAACAATTGTCAACTCATCTGTAGCATTTGTAAAGCCAGAGTAAGTAGCGGTAAGGACCATAACCATCTAGGAACCTTCTCCCTGTTACGTCATCTGCAGCGCATTCATCAAAAGTTTTTTCCAAATTCAGAAACTTTGGCTAAAAAAGTACCAACAAGCATTCCAGCGTCAGCTGGCTCCCTTCTCTCTGCTACATCCAAGCACCTGCCATCTCCGCCAACACCTTCATCAACAATATTCTCAATCATGATCAGAAGTAGTCCTGCATCCAACTTAATAAGGCTGAGTCCTCCCCTATCCAGGATTCCTCAGAAGAATCCATGAGTGCTACATCTGCTGCTGCTGCTGCTGCTGCTGCTGCTGCTGCTGATAGTGGATCTTAATCCCAGAAGGGGACCAAAAAGACTACTAATAGTAGTTTAAAACAACAATTTACTGTTAAACAATCTTTCGCAAGGGGGAGCAAGTATGACAGCAGTTACCCAGTTGCATAGCAGATCACTGACGCCATAACATCTATGCTGGTATTAGATGTGCATCCAATAACCGCCATTAATGTAGTGAAATTGATACAGTTAATTGAGGTCCTGTGTCCCCGCTACCAATCCCATTTAGATTTCACTTCACTAGAAAATAAATTCCCAGCCTGTATAGGGACATTAAAAAAAAAACTTAGTGTCCTCCAAAATGCCATTGTACCCACTGTCCACTTAACCACATATGTGGACAAGCTGAACAGGCAAACTAAAGATTACATGACTGTTACAGCCAAGTGGGTGGGTGTATTGCCTTCAGCAGCATCAACAGCATCTAATAAACAGCAGCTCATTCAGAGGCAGACTACTCACCAGTTTCACTATGAGGCATACCGCTGACAATCTCTTAGAAAAAGTCAGGGAAGTCATTGGAAAATGGCTTACCCTTCTTGGACTCTCCTCAGGATTTGTCATTACTGACAACGCCACCAATATTGAGATCTTTACAGCTGGATGAATTCCAACACGCCCCATGTTTTGCTCACACAATCAACTTGGTGGTGCAAATTTTATTTATTTTAAATCACTTTTTTATTTAATATCACATCAACTTACAAACATTGAGCATGATATGTCAAAATATACAAGAGCAACATTGGAAAAACATATACATGTTCGTAATCGTATACAGTAATATACAATAATGTACAAAAATGTGGCCATGCATATGGCTAATTCACCCAGAACCATTAGTAAGAATATACACTGCTCAAAAAAATACAGGGAACACTTAAACAACACAATGTAACTCCAAGTCATTCACACTTCTGTGAAATCAAACTGTCCACTTAGGAAGCAACATTGATTGACAATCAATGTCACATGCTGTTGTACAAATGGAATAGACAACAGGTGGAAATTATAGGCAATTAGCAAGGCACCCCAATAAAGGAGTGGTTCTGCAGGTGATGACCACAGACCACTTCTCAGTTCCTATGCTTTTTGGCTGATGTTTTGGTCACTTTTGAATGCTGGCGGTGCTTTCACTCTAGTGGTAGCATGAGACGGAGTCTACAACCCACACAAGTGGCTCAGGTAGTGCAACTCATCCAGGATGGCACATCAATGGGAGCTGTGGCAAGAAGGTTTGCTGTCAGTCAGCGTAGTGTCCAGAGCATGGAGGCGCTACCAAGAGACAGGCCAGTACATCAGGAGACGTGGAGGAGGCTGTAGGAGGGCAACAACGCAGCAGCAGGACCGCTACCTCCACCTTTGTGCAAGGAGGAACAGGAGGAGCACTGCCAGAGCTCTGCAAAATGACCTCCAGCAGGCCACAAATGTGCATGTGTTTGCTCAAACAGTCATAAACAGACTCCATGAGGGTGGTATGAGGGCCCGACGTCCACAGGTGGGGGTTGTGCTTACTGCCCAACACCGTGCAGGACGTTTGGCATTTGCCAGAGAACACCAAGACTGGCAAATTCACCACTGGCACCCTGTGCTCTTCACAGGTGAAAGCAGGTTCACACTGAGCACATGTGACAGAGTCTGGAGACGTCAAGGAGAACATTCTGCTGCCTGCAACATCCTCCAGCATGACCGGTTTGGCAGTGTGTCAGTAATGGTGTGGGGTGGCATTTCTTTGGGGGACCACACAGCCCTCCATGTGCTCGCTAGAGGTAGCCTGACTGCCATTAGGTACTGAGATGAGATCCTCAGACCCCTTGTGAGACCATATGCTGGTGCGGTTGGCCCTGGGTTCCTCCTAATACAAGACAATGCTAGACCTCATGTGGCTCGAGTGTGTGAGCAGTTCCTGCAAGATGAAGGCATTGATGCTATGGACTGGCCCGCCCGTTCCCCAGACCTGAATCCAATTGAGCACATCTGGGACGTCATGTCTCGCTCCATCCACCAACGTGCATTATATATGTATATATATATATGTATATATATATAATGTTTGTGTACACTGCTGCTTGCCTCTTGAAACCACTGATCTCTTCTACTGGACACTGATTCTGCCTTCAGATCTGCAAACATTTGATAAATGGTGATGGGAAAAACATTAATACATTCCTTCATTAGCTCCCACATAAGATTGCTACACCCCCACCCTCCACATTATACTTGCACGGAACGTCTGGGAGATTCCCGAATCTCAGATAGTTCTACCAAAGTCTGGGAAGATTAGGCAAGTCTTTCAGAAACAGCTCTTTGCTGTCTGCCTCTGCCCATCTCCTGAGTGAAGTGGGCAGTCTGGGCAGCTTAAAGCTGAAATGATTCATCATGATCCCGGTCCCTGTTTTACAAAGCTGTGAGGGCAGGGCCACAATGACTCTGATGTTCCGTCATAAGCTCCGGTACCTCCTACCCCGCCTGCACCACACCCCATAACATATGCAGTCCCATAACATTACTACACCCCCAACCCACCTCATCCCAAGATAATCTAAGTATACACCTCACGATACATTGCTACACCCCCAACCCACCTTACTATCCAGATAATATTAGTATACAGCCCCACCTGCCAAAATAACATGAATAAGAACACAGACCATTTTCAGTTACTTACCTCTGCTTGCAGCATTGTAAGTGTGAGAGAGTGTGAGTGAGCACAGAGCAGGGGGCTTTGGGCTCACTCACATATTGGCTGTGGAAAATAATGGGCAGGGGAGAGACAGGGGACGTTGATGTGGGGAGAAGGGACCTACTGAGGCTGTAAGAAAAATGTCTGTGGTGCAAATAGCTAAATGAAAGTCTCACCTGCACAGCAGGAGCTTGAATGCCAGCCCCCTAAGCCCCTCCGTGCGTTTTTACCATACCGTTTCTTACCGCCTGACTCTACAATCCAACCCTAACTAGCTGCACATCAAAGGGGGGTTCTAAGGACTCCAAGATATGGTCGACTGTAATGTGCATGTGTGTTATGTTTTATTTCCATCTATTGCAGTTTTCCTTTGTTGTTGTTGTTGTTTGTTTTTGGCCTCTGACCTTGTGCAGAATTTAAGTCCATTTGGAGAGCAGGAAGGGAACAATGCAGCCTGTCCACTACTTTATTTCAATGCAATAATCTTGTTTCCAAAATGGAATCCTGTTTTTGCACTACTTCACACAACGTGGAGCATCATACACCTATTGCACCTACTTCACACAACGTGGAGCATCATACACCTATTGCACCTACTTCACACAACGTGGAGCATCATACACCTATTGCACCTACTTCACACAATGTGGAGCATCATACACCTATTGCACCTACTTCACACAACGCGGAGCATCATACACCTATTGCACCTACTTCACACAATGTGGAGCATCATACACCTATTGCACCTACTTCACACAACGCGGAGCATCATACACCTATTGCACCTACTTCACACAACGCGGAGCATCATACACCTATTGCACCTACTTCACACAACGTGGAACATCATACACCTATTGCACCTACTTCACACAACGTGGAGCATCATACACCTATTGCACCTACTTCACACAATGTGGAGCATCATACACCTATTGCACCTACTTCACACAACGTGGAGCATCATACACCTCTTGCACCTACTTCACACAATGTGGAGCATCATACACCTATTGCACCTACTTCACACAACGTGGAGCATCATACACCTATTGCACCTACTTCACACAACGTGGAGCATCATACACCTATTGCACCTACTTCACACAACGTGGAGCATCATACACCTATTGCACCTACTTCACACAATGTGGAGCATCATACACCTATTGCACCTACTTCACACAACGTGGAGCATCATACACCTATTGCACCTACTTCACACAACGCGGAGCATCATACACCTATTGCACAATTCCCTCTGACTGTACAAACTGCTGCTGTGCTGAAAATGTGGTTCTCTTGCTCTGCAAACCTAGTTTGTGCTTGTAAATTACCTCCAGTAGAAGAAGTAAAGTGTTCCATCCTATACGTATGGTACCAGCATTCATAGTTATGGCAGTGACTTATCCAAGTTAAGATTTATATATTGTAAATATAGCTTGCCAAGTTGACAATCATAGAAGGGAATGACTGTACATTTTCATATGACACACGAATAGGGCAATCTATTACACTGATAATTCCATTAGAGATTATTAAGAATAAACAAGGTATGGGCAATCATGATTGTTCTTGTCTCTGTAGCATATATATCAGTGCCTGTATGGATTTATGCACTATTGAGCATGCAATATTGAATATGCCAGCCAAAAGACAGTGCAGCCAGTGGTATCGATCCAGTGAATATACTGAAAACATGGTCAGGTATTATAACTTTCGTGAAATTATAATGGTACTACTTGCCAACATACCTTTGTTTGCATAATATATGTAATATATGGGCTGTAGAGTACAGTAATGAAGAGTACAAAACCATTGCATAGAATAACATGATGTTATGATATGCAATGACTGTAAGCTCCTAGGAGCAGGGTCCTCCTCCCCACTGTCTCACAGCCTTCTTCTCTAGCACTTTTATGACAGCCTTTACGTTCAGAGCTGTACTGTGTATGGAGAATTGTGTTGCTAATTGTTACTTGTGTTCTGTTTATATTTTGGTTACTGTATTGTAATGTAATGTTCTGTGTACCCTGTATTGTATGTATGGCACTGCGGACCACTTGTGGCGCCTATAAATAAAATGTAATAATAATAAAAATTAGGGGTGTGCACCGGCCACTTTTCGTGTTTTGTGTTTTGGTTTTGGATCTGGATCTTTCTTCGTGTTTTGGATCTGGATTGGTTTTGCCAAAACCACCCTTCCGTGTTTTGGGTTCTGGGTTTTGTGTTTTGGATCTGTATTTTTTTTAAAAAAGCATAAAAACAGCTAAAATCACATAATTTGTGTGTTTTTCTGCTCCTATGCTATTATTAACCTCAATAACCTTAATTTCCACTCATTTCCAGTCTATTCTGAACACCTCACACCTCACAATAGTGTTTTTATATCCAAAAGGTTGCACCGAGGTAGCTGGATGACTATGCTAAGAGATACGAGTGGGCGGCACAAACACGTGGTCCATCTAGGAGTGACACTGCAGTGGCAGACAGGATGGCAGTTTGAAAAACTAGGCCCCAAACAGTACATAATTCAAAGAAAAAAAAGAGGTGCAAGATGGAATTGTCCTTGGGCCCTCCCACGCACCCTTATGTTGTATAAACAGGAAATGCACACTTTAACAAACCAAACATTTCAGCACCAGGGTCTGCCACACGACTGTGGCTGAAATGATTGGTTCGTTTGGGCCCCAACAAAACAAGCTGGCAATTAATCTGTCCCTGCACAAACTGGCTCTACGGAGGCAAGATGTCGTCCTCATCCTCCTCATCCACCGATTCCTCACCCTCTTCAGTGTTGTGTACATCTTCATCCTCACAGAGTATTAATTCGTCCCCGCTGGAATCCACAACCACAGGTCCCTCTGTACGTTCTGGAGGCTGGTCTCCCTGGAAGAGTTGATAATTCATTTTATGAACATCATCTTCTCCACATTTTGTGGAAGCAACCTCCTACGCCTTTCGCTGACAAGGTTCCCGGCTGCACTAAACACTCTTTCGGAGTACACACTGGAGGGGGGACAACTCAGGTAAAATAGAGCCAGTTTGTACAGGGACCTCCAAATTGCTTCTTTTTCCTGCCAGTACAGGTACGGACTGTCTGACATGCCTACTTGGATGCTGTCACCGATGTAATCCTTTAACAGACAGACGCACGCTTGTCGCTGCTGCTTTGAGGATGCAGGTGCGGCTACAGCCCACACAATTCACAAAGACAGGAAAAAAAAGAAGAATTTTTTTATTGTTTGTGGAGCGCACTTTGAGGGTTACACCACCCTTTAACAGACAGACGCACGCTTGTCGCTGCTGCTTTAAGGATGCAGGTGCGGCTACAGCCCACACATTTCACAAAGACAGAAAAAAAAAGAAGAATTTTTTTATTGTTTGTGGAGCGCACTTTGAGGGTTGCACCACCCTTTAACAGACAGACGCACGCTTGTCGCTGCTGCTTTAAGGATGCAGGTGCGGCTACAGCCCACACATTTCACAAAGACAGAAAAAAAAAGAAGAATTTTTTTATTGTTTGTGGAGCGCACTTTGAGGGTTGCACCACCCTTTAACAGACAGACGCACGCTTGTCGCTGCTGCTTTAAGGATGCAGGTGCGGCTACAGCCCACACATTTCACAAAGAGAAAAAAAAAGAAGAATTTTTTTATTGTTTGTGGAGCGCACTTTGAGGGTTACACCACCCTTTAACAGACAGACGCACGCTTGTCGCTGCTGCTTTGAGGATGCAGGTTGAATCTAGATGGGATTTGGAACCGGGGACACACTACCTCCATCAATTGTCTAAATCCCACTGCACTAATGGAGGATACCGGACGCACGTCTAACACCGACATAGCAGTCAAGGCCTCAGTTATACGTTTTGCTTCAGGATGACTGCTGTCGTACTTCATCCTCATCGCTAGGGACTGTTTTAGGGTCAATTGTTTAGTAAAAGTAGTGGTGTTCCTACTTCCTCTCTGGGATAATGAACAACTCCCAGCAGCAGCAACAGCACTAGGAGGAAGTGGTTCTTGATCTTTCCCTATTTTATTTTTATCGGAGAAAGTTTGGTCCTCCATTTATGTTATATTGATATATACGTGCGGCTTAGGCGCACACAAACACAGAAAATATTTTTTTATTTTTGCACTTTGTGGGTTACACCACCCTTTAAGAAATGAGCCAGCCGGCTCTTTACTTATGTGACACAGGCGCACGCTTGGCGCTGCTCCTTTGTTGATGCACATGCAGCCACAGTGCACACAATTCACAAACACAGAAAATATTTTTTTATTTTGTTTGGCGTGTACTTTGGGGGTTACAGCACCCTTTAATGGTCAAGCCAGGCGGCCCTTTACTTATGACACAGGCGCACGCTTGGCACTACTTTGTTGATGCACGTGTGGCTACTGCGCACACAATTCACAAACACAGAAAATATTTTTTTATTTGGTTTGGAGTGTACTTTGGGGGTTACAGCACCCTTTAACGGTCTAGCCAGCCGGCCCTTTACTTATGACACAGGCGCACGCTTGGCACTACTTTGTTGATGCACGTGCGGCTACTGCGCACACAATTCACAAACTCAGAAAATATTTTTTTATTTGGTTTGGAGTGTACTTTGGGGGTTACAGCAGCCTTTAACGGTCAAGCCAGCCGGCCCTTTACTTATGACACAGGCGCACACTTGGCACTACTTTGTTGATGCATTTGCGGCTACTGCGCACACAATTCACAAACACAGAAAATATTTTTTTATTTGGTTTGGAGTGTACTTTGGGGGTTACAGCACCCTTTAATGGTCAAGCCAGCCCACCCTTTACTTATGACACAGGCGCACGTTTGGCACTACTTTGTTGATGCACGTGCGGCTACTGCGCACACAATTCACAAACACTGAAAATATTTTTTTATTTGGTTTGGAGTGTACTTTGGGGGTTACAGCACCCTTTAACGGTCAAGCCAGCCGGCCCTTTACTTATGACACAGGCACACGCTTGGCAATACTTTGTTGATGCACGTGCGGCTACTGCGCACACAATTAACAAACACAGAAAATATTTTTTTATTTTGTTTGGCGTGTACTTTGGGGGTTACAGCACCCTTTAATGGTCAAGCCAGGCGGCCCTTTACTTATGACACAGGCGCACGCTTGGCACTACTTTGTTGATGCACGTGTGGCTACTGCGCACACAATTCACAAACACAGAAAATATTTTTTTATTTGGTTTGGAGTGTACTTTGGGGGTTACAGCACCCTTTAACGGTCTAGCCAGCCGGCCCTTTACTTATGACACAGGCGCACGCTTGGCACTACTTTGTTGATGCACGTGCGGCTACTGCGCACACAATTCACAAACTCAGAAAATATTTTTTTATTTGGTTTGGAGTGTACTTTGGGGGTTACAGCAGCCTTTAACGGTCAAGCCAGCCGGCCCTTTACTTATGACACAGGCGCACACTTGGCACTACTTTGTTGATGCATTTGCGGCTACTGCGCACACAATTCACAAACACAGAAAATATTTTTTTATTTGGTTTGGAGTGTACTTTGGGGGTTACAGCACCCTTTAATGGTCAAGCCAGCCCACCCTTTACTTATGACACAGGCGCACGTTTGGCACTACTTTGTTGATGCACGTGCGGCTACTGCGCACACAATTCACAAACACTGAAAATATTTTTTTATTTGGTTTGGAGTGTACTTTGGGGGTTACAGCACCCTTTAACGGTCAAGCCAGCCGGCCCTTTACTTATGACACAGGCACACGCTTGGCAATACTTTGTTGATGCACGTGCGGCTACTGCGCACACAATTCACAAACACAGAAAATATTTTTTTATTTGGTTTGGAGTGTACTTTGGGGGTTACAGCACCCTTTAACGGTCAAGCCAGCCGGCCCTTTACTTATGACACAGGCGCACGCTTGGCACTACTTTGTTGATGCACATGCGACTACTGCGCACACAATTCACAAACACAGAAAAAATATATTATTTTTAGCACTTGGGGGAGCACCCCTGACGGACAGAGCACCCCCTGGACAGCACTACAGCACCCCTTTAGGACTGGGACACTGCACAGGACTTTGGAGTGGACACAGCCCCTATGGACAACTGACTGCACAACACAGTCCAGCCAGCCCCTATGGACTTTGAAGTAGTGGACACAGCCCCTATGGACAACAGCAGCACAGCACAACACAGCCAGCCCCTATGGACTTTGAAGTAGTGGACACAGCCCCTATGGACAACAGCAGCACAGCGCAGCACAGCACAGCACTACTCTGCACTACACTACACTACACAGCCCAGCCAGCCCTAACTCCCACCCTCCCTCTTCACTGTCCACAGCCGAGTGAGAAAATGGCGCCGACGCGGGTACCTTATATATGATCCAAAACCCGCGAGACCCGGAAGGCGGGATGATGACGTTTTGCCTCGATTTCAGATCCGAGTCAGGCGGGAAAAGTCGAGCCTGACTCGGATCGGCCTCGGATCGGGGGGGCTCGGGGGGGTTCGGATTTCAGAAATCCGAACCCGCTCACCCCTAATAATAATTATCCAATACTTATTCAATAAACTTGTTGACTGTTTCCCAAAATGGAGGCTTGTCGCCGCCGTTACGGGGAAGTGACCCATGTTGGCTGACAGAGGTTTCCTGGCCTCTCTTCAGCATTTGCAGCGGTCGACTTGCGTGACCCCATGGGTCAGTTAGCCGGCCAATGGTATCGCAGATGATCAGATGTTGCGTTCTAGAATGCAACTTGAATCAGTAATTTATTAGAGCTATCGCAGCTGCTACCATGTAAGCAGCTGCGATAGCTACTCCGCCCGTAGCTGAATCAGGCCTTAAATCCATCCATAATTCTAACTTTAACCCACTTTATAGTAGGCTGTCATGATAGGAGTGAGATACATGTCACATAATTCTTGCACAAGATAATTTATCAGAAACAATCCTGTTATGTGTTCCATCTATGGCCATCCCCATTCTTATAGAAAGCTAAGTTTTTGCTGGTACTTTGTTGTCCCTAGGATTTAGGGGCCTATTTATCATTAAATATTTCGGGCTTATTATTTAATACATTTGGACGGTATAATCACATACTGCAATTCGATTATGGGCGCTTATATTGCGATGTGATTATTGATAAATGGGCCACTTAAAGTTGTGATAACTTATCAGATGCAGTTTCTCAGGAGAGTTTACTATTGTAACACAAGGTATAGCAATGAGGAATCCAGGCAGGCGGGTACTTGGTAAAGCAGTAATAAAATAAAATACTTATTGGCGCCAGCAAACACTGCACCTTAGCACACATGAGTTTAGGCCTGCACACATACAGGACCATAACATAAAATAAACAAACATAAAAGTCTCAGCACCCCTTGTGCTAATCAGTCAGCAATTTGGGCATGCTCTCCCAGCATAGCCCTTGGAATCTGGCACTACAACAATATTATTATTATTATTATTATTATTATTACCAGTTATTTATATATGTCCCTAGATCCTGGCAGCTACTCAGCATCAGGGCAATGAGCATCAGGTGTGTGAGAGTTTTAAACCTTTCCTGTGCTCCAGTGATTATTCCAGCTGGGTCTGTGTTACTGTGAAATCCTGGAATCCCACACCTACACTGCTAATGCAGAACGCACAGGTTTCACTCCAGCATCCCTTGGAGGGAGCTGATTCCACCAGAATGTGGGCAATTCATGTGAGAGACAACCCCTCTCACCCCACTAGCATAAAGAAAAATCTGACCTGCAGGTACAACTCCAAGGAACTATTGGATGAAGCACCAAAAGAAATCAGCAGACACATTTCAATATTGACGTTGGGTTTTCTGCGAGGGCAGAAAGAGAAATACATCCTTTGTGGGGACACGCTTTATCAATTCTTCACATGGTAATTAAAACATAACTTTTAATTGTAATTAATTAAGATTTGGTTGCAGCATTATCCCAAAAGATTATATTACATATTGCTGGACACCACACATGGCTACTCTGTGAACAAGCCCTCCACGGGTGAAACGCACATTAGAGAAGCTGCAGGAAGTGGCAGCAGTAGGACTGCTTTATTTGAGCACAACACTGAAACATCAGGTACTCTGGACACTCTTTCATCTGGTCCCCAATTTTTTACCCTGCAATGCTTGGCTCATGCTTGAGACAAGAGAGAAATTGGCACAGACAGAAGGAGGAAGAGACACTTGCACAGACTGGGGAAAAGCAGAGAGGTGGGCACAAAGAGGGTAAAGGCAGAGAGGCTGGTCCAGACAGGGTAAGGGCAGAGTGGCCGGTGCAGACAGGGTAAGGGCAGTGTGGCTGGTGCAGACAGAGTAAGGGCAGACTGACTGGTGTAATCAAGGGAAGTGCAAAGAGGCTGGGGTAGACAAGGGAAATGCATAGAAGTTAGTGTAGACAGGAGAAGAATAGAATGACTGATGTGAAGAGTGTCAGGTTGCGGCCTAGGATCAGCCATTGCTCACCTCAGTGCTGGCTTCCCCTGATCTCTCGAGCAGTCAGATGCCAGGTGCAGCGGCGAGTGACTCGCTGAGAATTATAGCTGGGTTCTGCTAGGACATCCATGTACTCGCTCCTTGATTTGGTTCCTGGGGTTGCCGTCATGGATGCAGCCATGACAGTCTACTTCACCTGATTAACCCTTTACCCAACGGTAGCATTGGTTGCTGTCAGCTGACACTATCCTCCCATGGACCACTACCTTAGGGTACTTAGCTGGGCTCCGGACAGCAGAAAGTTGCCTGTACAACGTTGTTACTTTAAGTGCATACTAGCTGTTGCAGCATTCCAGGTTTCAAGCTCCTCTCTTCCAGCAATACTCTCCTGGTGTTTATCCACGGTGTGGGTGTACTCAGAGCCTGATTCAGACCCGCTCGCGAGCGCTGAGCGCTCGCAAGCGGGTCGATGGTGCCCAAGTGCGCATGCGCACGACGGAGGCGGCTCCGTCGTGCGCATGTGCGAGACCCGAATAACGATGGGCAAGCTGTCGTTAAGGGTCTCGCATCAAAGGGGGCGTGCTGTCGATGGTGATTGACAGCACGCCCCCTTTGGTGGGCGTGCCGGGGGCGTGGCTGCCCAGACGGAGGCGTTCCCATGGGAACACCTACCGTCTGGGTCCGGCCCCACTGACATCACTAGTGATGTCAGTGGGAGTGCTTTTGGCTCTGATAGAGCTCCTGGGCTTGCGGCAGCGAGACCCTACTGCAGGGTCTCATCACAAGCCCGATGGTCGCGATGGTCATGACCATCACGACCATCATCTTGGCTGCTCGCTATAGCTGTGGGTGGTCACCCACAGCTATGCGAGCGGCCAGGAGACCGCTCCAAAATGAAGGAGGGACGGCCCTGATTCAGAGCGAGCGCTCTGTCAGAGCGTCTGGCTCTGAATCAGGGCCTCAGTACGTTACCCGAGTACTGTCTCCGAAGTGTCTACCTATGGTGCCAGTTCTGCGTCTGGAACCACAGTGTATGTACTCAGGGCCTGATTCAGACCCGGACGTTATGCTGCGCTCGCTCGCATTGAGCGATTTTTAGCAATCTGCTCATGCGTATGAGTCGCAATGCGCGTGCACGAACCAGTCAATGTGATGGGAAAGTGTTCGCCCGTAGCCCGCAGTCGGGCCACTATTTTGAGTGACAGATAGTGCCGTTTGTGGGTGGTAACAGAGGAAGGTGCTTGAAAACGGGGGTGTGGATGTGCGAACGCAGGGGTGCCCGACCGTCAGAACGGCGTTTAATGGGTGTGCATAATTAGCAAAGTAGCGTCATTACACACGTAACTGGGTTGTATCTTAGCCAGAACTGCTCGCAATGTTGTGGTGGGAAAAGGCTACCACAAGCACTGCGAGCAGCTCTGATGGCTCTCAATGTTCCCGATTAATCCTACTACTGCCGGAGATGACGTGTGTTGCGAGTGGCAAAGGGGCGTCTTTATACAGGTGCGAGCGCATAGTGCGGCTGCTTGCTATTACTTAGTGGGCAGCTTTATGCGACGCAGTGCCAGCACATGATTTAAATAACCGGCCCCTTTTAACCAGCGAGAGGACGCAAATAGCGTCCGGGTCTGAATCAGGCCCTCAGTATGTCATCTGAGTACAATCTCCTAGTGTCATCCTCCTGTGCCAGTCCTGCCTCTGAAGCTACTGTGAGTGTACTTAGTACTTCATCCAAGTACAATCTCCTAGTGCCATTCTCTTGTGCCAGCCCTGCATCTGGATCTACAGAGTGTGTACCCAGTACATTACCCAAGTGCAAACTTCCAGTATCATTCTCCTGTACTGTCCCTGTGATAGTGTTCTTCCATTTCCCATTTGTGCCAGATACCTGACCAAAGGGCTGCGACCTGGTTGCTGGGCGCAGCTTAAACCCAAATCCCGCTTGGAGGGGTCAGTGGTGAACACCTCCCAGTAAGTTAGGCTCCACACTTTGGTCAGGTCTAGCCAACATCTGGGACTTGTGAATGAGGAAGGCATATATCCAGGCCCCTTGCTTACGATTCTTTTTTCAACCTGGGTCCACACCTTCCAATACTCCTACAGAGGACCACTATAAGAGCAGATTAGCATAATTGCTGGCACAGATAGGAGAAGAGCAGAATGCATTGCTAGGTGCAGACAGGAGAAGAGCAGAATGACTGGCACAAACAGGAGAAGAGCAGAATGGGTCATGCAATCAGGTGAAGTGCAGAAAGGCTGGAGCAAACAAGGGAGGGGCAGAGAGGCGAGCACAGACAGGGGAAGGACAGAGGGGAAGGACAGAGAAGCTGGTGAAAAAATGGGATGGGCAGAGAAGCTTGCGCAGAGTGGAAGAGAATGAATAGAGCAAAGTGGTCAGCACAGACAGGAGAGTAGCAGAGAGGCTGGCACAGACATGAGAAAAGCAAAATGGTTGGCACAGACACTAGAAGAGCATAAAGGCTGGCACAGACAAGGTAGGGCAGAGGTTGTCACAGGGGAAAGGTCAGAGGGGTGAGCACAGATGGGCAGGGCTACAGAGGACAGGAGAGGAGCATAATGGCTGGTGCACGCAAAGGAGCAGAGAGGCTGGCACAGACAAGGCTATGCAAAATGGTTGGCACATGCAGGGAAAGGGCAGAAACTGGCACAGGCAGTGGATGGGCAGATGAAAGGCAAATAATGTGGCACAGACTGGAGAAGTTCATAAAAGCTGGCACAGATGGGATTGACAGAGGCTGGTATAGGCTGGAAAAAGGTAGAGGGACTGGCCTAGGTAGGGTAGGGTAGATGGATTGGCATAAGCAGGAGAAAGGAAGAGGGGCTGGCACAGAAAGGACAGTGATGAAAAAGGAGCAGGATGATGTAGACATACTTATCTTTTACTTCAGTCCTTGTTCCACATGATTGGAAAGGAGGATGAGAGTTCTTCAGCGCCTCTGGAGAAGAACAAGAGGTGCATTCATACAGCAAATAATAGCGGATCCCCCTCCAGCACCAATAATATGGCAGGGCACTGGCACGTATCATAGAAAAATCTATCTAGCACCTACAGATTTGTCATCATACACTATTGCTACAGGTTCCATGCAACTTGTCTTGAGCCGAGCCTCTGATTCACCAGAATGTACATCTTAGTTGCACAAATGAAACAATCGGATGCAAAAAAATTGTGTATTAATTGGGGGCTGGACGGTAATTGACAAAGGTGCTATGCCGGTGGTGAGATGACTGACATCGGTGGCTGTGGCTGGCTAGACAGGCTCCGCAGCTGCCATTAGTCTAGGCCAAAAGAATATTTTTTTTTAAAACAGATTCAGCGGCAAGCTGCAGTGCTCTCCAGTGGCTTGCGGCCTTAGGTTCATCTGCCTAATGGAGAAATTAGTAGCCAGTACGCCATACTGTCTGACCACCTTACCGTTGCGGCACTGCAATTAGCTGCACCAGAGCTGCCAAGCAATTCACAGTGATCGGCGGCGTGACAGCTCCTCCTATTTTTGCCTGGCTGCAGTCAGGGCTGCCAGGAGCGTGACGCTGACGTCACGTCATGCTCGCTGTCCTGGCTGCATGCCCTTAGAGTGGCAAGAAACAGGGGCATGTCAGGCAGATATACCCCTATGAGGAGCATTAACACTCTCGTTCATTGTGGCCCATTTTTTGGCGCACAGAGTATCTATAAAAATTTCTACTTGCACCACTGCATTCAATGCAGAATCATGTACACTAGAAGATAACCAGTCTAGCTGGCAAACAAGGCAGACTCAGGACCACCCTGATGCCGGCATGCATGTAAAGGGTGGCGGGAGGCATCGCATCCCGAATTCACCCTGTGGATGGGCGTATTCTCTCTCTGTGTGGTGACATGTATCAGATCCTATTAGGGCACTGTAGTCAGTAGGGCCGAAAGGGGGTTGGGTACTCATTATCTGGACCCCGCATTGTCCTGAATGGAGCAGGAGAGCTGTGGCCGAAGAGAAATTAGCTCTCTGTCTGTCTGTAGTGTCAGCAGGTTATATGTTAAGATTTTCATAGTTACAGAACTGCAATGGAATATCAGGGTAATGTTGAATTATGTATACCCCCTTCATTCCTTATATTTGAATTTGGAAAGGATTATTTAATATTCTTAGGTAGAACCATCTCATAGATGGTGTCATGTTGATATTCTATAAATTCAAATACTGGGTTAGGAATCAGTATGTAACGCCGGTTGTCGGGATGCTTCCTGTCAGAATACCGACAGGGGCATCCCGGTGGTTGGTATCCCGACAGGGGTCGGGTAAGTATACTTACCCCCCTCCTTTTTGTAGCCTAACCCTAACCCTGCCTGCACTCCAATTCTCCCCGTTAGTGCCTAAACCTGTCTCCCCCCTTTGTGTCAAAACCTAACCCTCCCCCTTTTAGTGACTAACCTTAACCCCCCCGGTGGTGCCGTACTCTAACCCTCCCACCTAGGGGTGCCTAACCCTGCCTAACCCTAACCTCCCCCCAAAAACCTAACCTTGCTATGCTCCCTAGACCTAACCCTCCCCCCCTGTGGCTAACGCTTAGGGCGCCCCGGACTTACCTCATTTGGGTTGGCGTCCTTCTGCGTTCCGGCATCGGGATTAAGATAGGCGTTGGTATTTTGATGCCTATCCTAAGTCCCTTGTCGGGTTTCCCCTGTTGGTATTGAGACTGACGGCATCGCGGGCCGGGCATCGCTCTCATAACTACATCCCCTGGGTTCATAGGTATATGCAGTGGATCTAAACATCTTTTATTTAGTAATAAGTATTTAAGTGTCTCTCATCTGCTCTTGGAGCTCTCTGCAAAACCTGGTCCAAAGCAGCAGGTGGAGACCAACAGCCCGAGCTGAATAATGGAAGGGTAGTTCTGAACAGCAGCTGCACCCAGCTTGGTGTGCCAAATGATAACTGCTGCCACCCTCCCCGCCCCCAAATGGCAACAGACTGTTAATCACTGACAGTCTGCTGCAGGGGCGGATTGGGCCGCCGGGAAACCGGGCTGGTTCCTGCTGGGCCGGCCCCCTCAGTGGCCGGCGGCCAGCCAGCACTTACCCACCCCCCCACTGCCGTGATCGGAGCTCAGCTCCGATCGGGCAGCATACTCCTGTAGCGCATGCGCAAATGCAGGTGTGCTGATGAAAAAAAAAAAAGGCTGACGGGGGAGCTGCTGCACAGCCGCAGCATCTCCCCCCACAAGCCTTTGCGGAGCCTGTCAGTCACCACTGATGGCTCCGCCTCCATTCATCCCCTCTGGGGCCCGTCCCCCCACCTCCAGGCAGCAGTGGACACAGGGACGCCGCGCGACGAGCTGCGGGCAGATAGAGGAGCGGTAAGTGGCGGCAGCGGCTGCACGGGGAGAATGGGGGCAGGGGGCAGGTTAAGAAAAACACTGGGGCTGTTGAGAATGTGCATGACACCCGTGCTGGTGCACACAGGGGCTGCGGGGAATGAGACTGAGACACACTGGGGCTGACACACACATAGGGGCTGGGGGAAATGAGGCTGAGACACACACATAGGGGCTGGGGGAAATGAGGCTGAGACACACACATAGGGGCTGGGGGAAATGAGGCTGAGACACACACATAGGGGCTGGGGTAAATAAGGCTGACACACTGCGGCTGAGACACACTGGGGCTAGGACACACGGGCTGAGACACACACTGGAGCTGAGATACACTGGGGCTGGGGAATGGGGTTGAGACACACACAAAGGGTCTGGGGTAAATGAGGCTGAGACATACAAATAGGGGCTGGGGTAAATGAGGCTGAGACACACACATAGGGGCTGGGGTAAATGAGGCTGAGACACACACATAGGGGCTGGGGTAAATGAGGCTGAGACACACACATAGGGGCTGGGGTAAATGAGGCTGAGACACACACATAGGGGCTGGGGTAAATGAGGCTGAGACACACACATAGGGGCTGGGGTAAATGAGGCTGACACACGGGCTGAGACACACACTGGGGCTGAGATACACTGGGGCTGGGGAATGGGGTTGAGACACACACATAGGGGCTGGGGGGAAAGAGGCAGACACACACTGGGATTGGGGAATGGGGTTGACACACTGGGGCTGGGGGAATGAAGCTGAGAGCTACAGGTGGGCCTGGGTCTGGAGAGGCGCTGGGGGTCCTGAGAGACATATGGGATCCCGGAGAGAGACATGAAGGCCTGGAGATGGAGAGACACAGGGAGCCTGGAGAACCACAGGGGGCCTGAGGATGGAGAGACGTAAGGGGGTCTGGAGTAACACTGGGGCCTGGAAAGACACAAATTGTTTGATCAGGGAAATTCATATTTTCCCTGCACAAACACTTCTGTTACTATACATTATCTTGTTATGATGATGACATTGGTTACATTTCTACGTAAACATGCATCTTCAAGACAGTGTGATCTACATGAATAGTGAATACCAGCTGAAGACGCTGCCCAGAGAGGCTCAATTTCTTCAGCGTTTCCCCGTTGCAGAGAAACCACAATATAGGTAAGAAAATAGACTTCCAAACTGACTGGCCTGTACCTAGTTCAGAGGGATGGGGGTCCCTAAAAAGAGTGCATCATTCAACAAGATTTCTGTTGCCGATCCTGCTCCCCTCAGTGGCTTGCAAAAGCACCTCCAGGTCCTAAGATTAGGGAGTATCCTGCCCTCCTCCACAGACCCCGCCCCCTCAACAGAAGCGCCCCCATAAGGGCTGCTTTCAGAAATTTCCCGGGCTGATTTTCCATCCCAATCCGCTCCTGGTCTGCTGCCAGATTACGTGTGGCCCCGCAGACCCGTCCTGCACATGCGCAGAATGGGTCTGGCACCTGCACAGATTCCTGAACATCGGTAATCTGCTGATTTAGGCCCTGTATCCAATATGTGGGGCGAAGGTAGAGATAATAGTAAATATCCATAAATAGACTAATCACCTGGTAACTAGGGGTATATTATTTATATAAGTGAGGAGTTTTTAGAAATGAAGATGTTGCCAATAGCAACCAAATCAGATTTAACTTAACATTTAACTAGCACCTTCTAGAAGATAATAGCTAGAATCTGATTGATTGCTATGGGTAACATCTCCACTTCTAAAAACTCTCACTTTAGTAAATAAACCCCTAAGGTCAGGTGATTAGTCTATCTGTGTCTCACCTGAGAACTAGTGTCAGGTGAGACACCCTTAAATAGTGTTTGGCAGATTTTAAATTTAGGTCAGCAGGTCTTATGGTGCATACACACGGTCAGATATGTCAGATGAATGACTGAACGACTGAACAATTTGCAAATGATTTGCAAACGATTGAACAATTTTTAACTGCATTAAAATTAATGGAAATCGTCCAAAACTGACTGCAAACACATCCGATGTCAGATACCGTTATCTGACAAACGGGAACGCGCTTCGTTCATCGTTGCACACGTCAGATTTTTCTTTCAGATATGAACGATTGAACGATTTTTATAATCGTTATCATTCAGATCTGAAGAAAAATCTGACCGTGTGTATGCACATTTGCTCTGCGCCTGTTCTACTGCGCAGGTGTCCGAACTTCCGGCTTCTTCATTCCAACAGCCAAAAACGGCAAAGCTTCCAAGCAGGCAGTACCGTATCTAGTGGTCTGCAAATGCAGAGCCGTAACTTGACTTTTTGATGCCCTGTGCCAGAAAAGCATTGGCATTTTTCAAATAGGGACATAAGATAATGCACACGAAAAACGGCCAGGACCTCATGGGGAAGGGCCAGGGAAGAGATAGGGGAGGCCAGGAGATGCTGGGTATAGAAGTAGAGGAAGCTACAAGTGAGAATGATAATAAATAGGAAATTTGACAGGCCAAAACAGCACGCCCTGTACCATGGTACAGGTTGCACCACCCAAGTTGCGCCCCTGTGCAAGCGGTAGTATTACTGCCCCACGGCACCTGCATGTGGCTTGCCAGGTGCCTGGAAAGGCACCCTGCAGCCACTAGTGGTACTGCAGAGCTACGTACAGAAACCCTGCAGCCTGTGGAGCTGACTGGAGCTTCCTTAGGACGCTTTGGGCAGTGCACCCCTGACGGCACCCCCGCCCCCCAGGCATGACGTAATGGGTGTGGGGGACATTGCCGCACAGGGCACACTGAAGCCCTATTGTGGCACTGCACACAGGTGCAAAGTCTCTTTTAATCAGCATTATCCAAGCGGCAATGAATCATGGGTGCAGGGTCCAGGAACAGCAGCCCGCTCACTCGGATCAGCGTATGGGGATCAGGCAATTGTGACATAGATGTATGGGCCCCCTTAAGTCCCTTTACATGGAATTGCTATAAATATAAAAATGTACTTTATGCAAAAAAAATTCCAATTAAGAAATATAGGCAATATTTTTAAATTCCAATTTAGCAGCAAAAAGTATAGCAGCACTGCATCAATCCAAAAAGTTTTCCTGTCCTGTGCTGATCTTAGCTCACCATAACCGCTTATAGGTTCTTATATCAAAGTTTTGATCTACTGTAACTAGTTTGAATAATTATGATTTAGATTTTATATGATATTTATATATCTGACCATAACTGTCAGCTGTAGACACTGCAATATATAAAATGTGAGCAACCACTAGATATTTGAGTTACTTACAGAAAAAGGAACTAATCAGTATTTTTGTGAAATATCCAGCAGAGGGCATGAGTGCTACACCAAAAAATTCATTCAAATGTTTAAGGCATCCATAAAATATCATTTCTAGAAACCAGATGTTTCCCCATCTACAAGACAAATAAAAATTGAATAATAAAAGCTAAAACATTAAGAGGTATGTGACAGTAAATCATATTTAAAGTAGGGGTGTGCACCGGCCACTTTTTGTGTTTTGGTTTTGGATCTGGATCTTTCTTCGTGTTTTGGATCTGGATTGGTTTTGCCAAAACCACCCTTCCGTGTTTTGGGTTCTGGGTTTTGTGTTTTGGATCTGTATTTTTTTTTTAAAAAAGCATAAAAACAGCTAAAATCACAGAATTTGTTGGTTTCTCTGCTCCTATGCTATTATTAACCTCAATAACCTTAATTTCCACTCATTTCCAGTCTATTCTGAACACCTCACACCTCACAATAGTGTTTTTATGTCCAAAAGGTTGCACCGAGGTAGCTGGATGACTATGCTAAGCGACACGAGTGGGCGGCACAAACACGTGACCCATCTAGGAGTGACACTGCAGTGGCAGACAGGATGGCAGTTAGAAAAACTAGGCCCCAAACTGTACATAATGCAAAGAAAAAAAAGAAGTGCAAGATGGAATTGTCCTTGGGCCCTCCCACCCACCCTTATGTTGTATAAACAGGACATGCACACTTTAACAAATCAATCATTTCAGCGCCAGGGTCTGCCACACAACTGTGGCTGAAATGATTGGTTCGTTTGGGCCCCCACAAAACAAGCTGGCAATTAATGTGTCCCTGCACAAACTGGCTCTACGGAGGCAAGATGTCATCCTCATCCTCCTCATCCACCGATTCCTCACCCTCTTCAGTGTGTACATCCTCATCCTCACAAAGTATTAACTCGTCCCCACTTGAATCCACCACCACAGGTCCCTCTGTACCTTCTGGAGGCTGGTCTCCCTGGAAGAGCTGATAATTCATTTTGATGAACATCATCTCCACATTCTGTGGAAGCAACCTCCTATGCCTTTCGCTGACAAGGTTCCCGGCTGCACTAAACACTCTTTCGGAGTACACACTGGAGGGGGGGCAACTCAGGTAAAATAGAGCCAGCTTGTACAGGGGCCTCCAAATTGCCTCTTTTTCCTGCCAGTACAGGTATGGACTGTCTGACATGCCTACTTGGATGCTGTCACCGATGTAATCCTCCACCATTCTGTCAATGGTGACAGTATCATATGCAGTGACAGTAGACATGTCAGAAATTGTTGCCAGGTCCTTCAGTCCGGACCTGATGTCCAAACTTGGTCCTGCCTGCCCTGCATCACCGCCAGCGGGTTGCTTAGGATACCTAAGTTTTTTCCTGGCAGCCCCAGTTGCGGGAGAAAATGAAGAAGGAGCCGTTGACGTGTCACGTTCCGCTTCAGCTGACAGTGTGTTCACCAGCAGGTCTTTGCACCTCTGCAGGCTTGTGTCGGCCGGAAAGAGAGACACCACATAGGCTTTAAACCTAGGATCAAGCACGGTGGCCAAAATGTAGTGGTCTGATTTCAACAGATTGACCACCCTGGAATCCTGGCAAAGCGAATGAAGGGCTTCATCCACAAGTCCCACATGCCGAGCGGAATCGCTCCATCTTAGCTCCTCCTTCACTTTCTCCAGCTGCTTCTGCAAAAGCCTGATGAGGGGAAAGACCTGACTCAAGCTGGCTGTGTCTGAACTGACTTCACGTGTGGCAAGTTCGAAGGGCTGGAGAACCTTGCACAACACGGAAATCATTCTCCACTGCGCTTGAGTCAGGTGCATACCCCCTCCTTTGCCTATGTCATAGGTGGATGTATAGGCTTGTATGGCCTTTTGCTGCTCCTCCATCCTCTGAAGCATATAGAGGGTTGAGTTCCACCGCGTCACAACCTCTTGCTTCAGGTGATGGCGGGGCAGGTTCAAGAGTGTTTGCTGGCGCTCCAGTCTTCGGCACGCAGTCGCTGAATGGCGAAAGTGGCCAGAAATTTTTCGGGCCACCCAAAGCGTCTCCTGCACGCCCCTGTCGCTTTTCAGAAAATTCTGCACCACCAAGTTTATTGTGTGAGCAAAACATGGGACGTGCTGGAATTTGCCCAGATGTAATGCCCGCACAATATTGGTGGCGTTGTCAGATATCACAAATCTCCAGGAGAGTCTAAGTGGGGTAAGCCACTGGGCGATGATTTCCCTCAGTTTCTCTAAGAGGTTGTCGGCGGTGTGCCTCTTACTGAAACCGGTGGTACACAGCGTAGCCTGCCTTGTAACGAGCTGGCGTTTCTGAGATGCTGCTACTGGTGACGCTGCTGCTGTTGCTGCGTAAGGTGATACATCTACCCAGTGGGCTGTCACAGTCATATAGTCCTTAGTCTGCCCTGTTCCGCTTGTCCACATGTCCATGGTTAAGTGGACATTGTGTACAACGGCATTTTTCAGGACACTGAGGACACTTTTTCTGACGTTTCTGTACAGTCTCGGTATCGCCTGCCTAGTGAAGTGGAATCTAGACGGGATTTGGAACCGGGGACACACTACCTCCATCAATTGTCTAAATCCCACTGCACTAATGGCGGATACCGGACGCACGTCTAACACCAACATAGCAGTCAAGGCCTCAGTTATACGTTTTGCTTCAGGATGACTGCTGTCGTACTTCATCCTCCTCGCTAAGGACTGTTGGAGGGTCAATTGTTTAGTAAAAGTAGTGGTGTTCCTACTTCCTCTCTGGGATGATGAACGACTCCCAGCAGCAGCAACAGCAGCAGTGGCAGCAGTAGGCGTAGCAATGCAGGATCCTCCAGAGGAATCCCGGATAGGAGAGTCAGTCATGCCAGTGACATGGCCTGCAGGACTACTTCCGATCCTGACTAAGGAGGAAATTGACGAGGAGGGAGTTGACGGTGTGGTTTGCAGGCGCTTGGATACAACAGGACAACGGGATTTAGGTGTCCCTGGACTGCTTACGGTCTTAGCCAAAGTTTCTGAACTTGACAGTAACTTTTTATGAACGCGCTGCAGGTGCCGTATAAGGGAGGATGTTCCTAGGTGGTTGACGTCCCTACCCCTACTTATTTCACCTTTGCATATGGTACATATGGCAAGACAGTTGTTGTCCGGATTTGGATAGAAATATTGCCAGACCAAAGAGGTGGAATATTTGGTCTTCTGCCCAGGCATGACCGTGATGGGCTTTTTCATCCCACGGACAACAACTGTCTCCCCCGGAGCCTGATTTAAACAAACCACATCACCATCAGAATCCTCCTCGCCAACTTCCTCCTCAGCGCCAGCTACACCAGTATCCTCATCCTGTTGTACTTCAACAGTGACATCTTCAATTTGCATATCAGCAAGTGGACTGTGGGTGCTCCTTTCAGCACTTGCAGGGGGCGTGCAAATGGTGGAAAGAGCCACCTCTTCCCGTCCAGTGCTGGGAAGGTCAGGCATCGCAACCACCACCACACTTGGACTCTCCTTGGGGATTTGTGATATCTTCTTAGAAAGCACAGTTCTTCGCTGTGCTTTTGCCAGCTTAACTCTTTTGATTTTTTTAGTGGGAGGAGGGCTTCCATCATCATGTGAAGCTGAACCACTAGTCATGAACATACTAGGGATCGACCTTAGCCGTTCCTTGCCACTCCGTGTCGTAAATGGCATATTGGCAAGTTTACGTTTCTCTTCAGCTGATTTAAATGTCTTTTTCAAGGTCATTTTCCTGAACTTTGCCATTTGGGATTGTATGTGCCCTCTACTATGACATTGGGCATCGGCCTTGGCAGACGACGTTGATGGCATGTTATCGTCTATGTCATGACTAGTGGCAGCAGCTTCAGCACTAGGAGGAAGTGGTTCTTGATCTTTCTCTATTTTATTTTTATCGGAGAAAGTTTGGTCCTCCATTTATGTTATATCGATTTGATATATACGTGCGGCTAAACACAGAAAATATATATTTTTTTGGTTTGGACTGGAGTGTACTTTCGGGGGTTACAGCACCCTTTAACGGTCAAGCCAGCCGGCCCTTTACTTATGACACAGGCGCACGCTTGGCACTACTTTGTTGATGCACGTGCGGCTACTGCGCACACAATTCACAAACACAGAAAATATTTTTTTTTTGGTTTGGACTGGAGTGTACTTTCGGGGGTTACAGCACCCTTTAACGGTCAAGCCAGCCGGCCCTTTACTTATGACACAGGCGCACGCTTGGCACTACTTTGTTGATGCACGTGCGGCTACTGCGCACACAATTCACAAACACAGAAAATATTTTTTTTTTGGTTTGGACTGGAGTGTACTTTCGGGGGTTACAGCACCCTTTAACGGTCAAGCCAGCCGGCCCTTTACTTATGACACAGGCGCACGCTTGGCACTATTTTGTTGATGCACGTGCGGCTACTGCGCACACAATTCACAAACACAGAAAATATTTTTTTTTTGGTTTGGACTGGAGTGTACTTTCGGGGGTTACAGCACCCTTTAACGGTCAAGCCAGCCGGCCCTTTACTTATGACACAGGCGCACGCTTGGCACTACTTTGTTGATGCACGTGCGGCTACTGCGCACACAATTCACAAACACAGAAAATATATTATTTTTTTAGCACTTGGGGGGAGCACCCCTGATGGACAGAGCACCCCCTGGACAACACTACAGCACTCCTTTAGGACTGGGACACTGCACAGGACTTTGGAGTGGACACAGCCCCTATGGAGAACTGACTGCACAACACAGTCCAGCCAGCCCCTATGGACTTTGAAGTAGTGGACACAGCCCCTATTAACAACAGCAGCACAGCACAACACAGCCAGCCCCTATGGACTTTGAAGTAGTGGACAACAGCAGCACTACACTACACTACACTACACAGCCCTAACTCCCACCCTCCCTCTTCACTGTCCACAGCCGAGTGAGAAAATGGCGCCGACGCGGGTACCTTATATAGGATCCAAAACCCGCGAGACTCGGAAGGCGGGATGATGACGTTTTGCCTCGATTTCAGATCCGAGTCAGGCGGGAAAAGTCGAGCCTGACTCGGATCGGACTCGGATCGGGGGGGCTCGGGGGGGTTCGGATTTCAGAAATCCGAACCCGCTCACCCCTAATTTAAAGCCATCTTGAGCTCTAGCCACCATAAATAATGAGTATTGCAAGGCTCATAGCCAATCACCAGATTAGGCACAACTGCACCTACTATGGTCTTGATAAATAAGAATCATGGGTGCCTACTAGACTACAGATTTGGGAATGCTACTAGCCACCAGAATCGTTTTATATGGAGTACACCAGAATTTTCCATCCAAAATCTAAGTAGTGATAATCAGCACCTGGCTCACCCAAGCTGGACTGGTCACACTGTCACTGGGAGGCTCACAGCGTATGCCAGGTGGTGAATATCACTGCCACACATCCCTTCACCCCTGGGGTAGATATTTCAAGTGTGAATAGCAAAAAAATACATATATATATATATATATATATACATATATATATATATACTCTACAAAAGTATTATAATTAAAATGAAAAACTCACTCAAATACCTCTCTTACCTTAAAATTTTACTCCCACAGCCATAAATGATATTATCTCTTCATTTATGATGTAGGCAGAAAATACATTACAATAATGTTTCTAGTTCCTACTGGAGCTGTGATGAAAATAAAGGGGTCACTTGGGGTCACAATAAAGGTTGTCTGGTTGGAATGAAAATCTGGTAACGTATGGGAGTAACTGATGATCAGCAATTTGCTCCTAAATGCCAGAAAACAGATGAAAATGGTCGTCAGACAAGTCTGTTAAATGTTTGATCTAAACAATTCATTCAAACAACAGTTTTTGTCCACTTTCCGGCATTTGGGAACAAATTGCTGATTGTCATTTGCTATCATACCGGACCAGATTTTCATTCCAACCAATCAACTAGTTTGATGGTTGGACAGAAAATCTTTACGTGTGTACCCAGCTTTCATGATAAGCCAATCAGAGGAGCTTTCATTCTTATTTTAATTGCAATGATTTTTTTCTACCATATTGGTGTTGTTTGCCCTCTACAGTCCTGGATCAATGATTGTGTGTATTTAATGTGAATATATTTTAATTATAGTGTTATTCCGAATCCGATGAGTATTTTATGGTATCAGTTATTATATAGAAAAATACCGATTTGAAGCTTTATATGATTATCTATGATTCATAACACACCATTTAAATTTAGATTTTTTTGATAGACTTGTTTTATTATTATTATTTCTAGTTTTTATTTTTGATTCTTTATATTTTAATACTGCCACTTTTAAAAGCCCACCAAAATGGTAAAGGTGACTGTTACTTATTATTGTCCCCAAAATACTTGAGAGTTACATGTCTCCTTATTCCAAAAAATAAAAAAACACTAAAAATTTAATTTTCATTAAAACCACAGGGAGATATACAGAACTTTTTTACATTTCAAAATGCTCTCCTCTCTTTGGAATTCTCATTGTGCACCTCTACTAAGGGTCTATAGACTGTTAGATTTTAAAATTTTGATTTATCCTCATTTGCGGTTGATCTCAAATGTTCCAATTATGGTTGTTTGCAAGGACCGCTGTTCAGTCCTACAGTACAGTATGTATTTAAGATTAGATGGGCAAGATAAGTGGGAAGTAGTTGGCATGTAGTTCATAATGTTGACACCATAATGTCGACATGGTCAACATGTCAACTTTTGAAATGTCGACACTGACAAAATATCGACATATTCAAAACGACAACATTATGGATATCAACAGTCAGACATGTCGGCATATGAATTAGTTAGGATTAGTTTGCAATTAGGGTTAGACTATAATTTCGGTGTCGACTTTCTGTCGACATTCATAATGTCAACAGTTTGAACATGTTGACTTTATGTCAGTATCAACATATATTGTACTTGTGGTGTGCAAGTGATGATGTTTTTCTGCACTACGCATTGAGACTCTCTACATCTCTCCAGGGCCGTCAACACAGCTGGACAACTCAGGTATGGTATACTACACTTAACTCTGAACTTACACAACACAATTCATCAAAATCACCAGCAATGCCTAATCCAAGGAACCTAATATTTTAATAGTTGCAGGATGCCCTAGCATGGAATGAATGATTTCCCAGCTTTAGGGAGGGAGCCAGACAGCCCCTTCACATGCTGTGCAAGTTATTGATACACTATTTGGTGACTTTCCCTGGTGGCCCTATACATCTAAAGCTATATTTACAAGCTCCCACGGGACTATAATTGAACAAGTCCTCTTGATTCAACCCGTGGCCATACTCCTGTTGCTTCACTGCTTCTGGATTCTTCTGGCTCACTCTTTATCTGAGGAGTGTCAACCCATGCAGCCTCAAGGCAGTCCCAGTCTTCGCCTGGGTGGTGGTGGCCCGACCTAGCTCTTTGCAGTTGGCCCGCTAGCCCAGGACTTCTGGCGTTATCTTCCTCTGCAGTCACCACCACCAGTTCTTCTCCACTGTTCGGGGCATCTTCTGTCTACAGGACGCTCTGCCGACAAACTGACTTAAGCCACCTCGTGCCAACTAATATAAACCAGCATAAAGAGGTGGGAAAATGATGCGGTGAGCCAGCATTGACTCGTCAACGGCCATGCTAATTAGCTGAGCTTGAATCCATTTGCCAGTACATTCACTCTGCCACCCTCTACACTGCCCCTGTTTTGTGCTCATGGTACTAGCCAGTTACCAGCATATTTGGAGGTTCCCACAACCCATCTCCCATACTCAGCTGCACTGTGAAATATCACCCAGGGATTTGTATCTCCTTTTCTTCTCCTGATTCCTTTCAAAAATGGGCTCTCCGATCAGTTCCTTTACTGCTGGGCATTGTTAGCCTGGGAGGTTACATTACAATAAACTAGCAACTCGCCCTGGCTTTGCACAAGAGCAACTTAATTTATGACAATATATGTATTTTTTAGGTGACCGCTGACTGCCCACTGCCCCCATGACCGACTCGCTCTCAGACAGGAGCCGCTAGGCAAATGCGCAGTAATGAGTTCAAAACAGTGCATGTGCGGAATGGTATATGAAAATAAAAATTAAGAGACACTGAAAAAAAAAAAAGAATAGACCACCCCAGAGATTCACTGCATCGCTTCTCCAAAGAGGTCAAGGTACATGAAATGCTGCTTAGCAAAACTATAGATCACTTTGAACTGATGCAATGTAAAGTGATAAGAAACAATTCTGTATTACAGATCCACATGAAGAGACCCCTGAAAAACATGGACTTAGCTCAACGTCAGCCACGTTAAGTGTCTGTCCCTGTGCTGTTTTATTTATTGTTAAGCCAAAGCAGACTCTTACCGGGAATTGGAAGCCAAGAAAGCACTCGGACGTGCTTCACTAAAATTGTCATTGCTCGACCCCTTTTTGTCATACATTAATGTTTCATAGAACTAAACCTTCCTCGCCAAAGACTCTATAGCAGTGGTTCCCAAACTGGGTGCCGTGTCACAGGCCACTTGCAGGGGTGCCTCGGGTTGATGGTCTGGTACCAAATCAAATTATTTACGATCAGTGTGATAGGCAAAAACCAGTACTTATGACTGCCAATCACAAAATATGTGTACAAACAGAAGCACAACTCTATCCACCACCACATAACTGAACCATATGATGACAGATAAGCCCAGTTTACTTAATTGAATATTTTTTTCTGAATTTCTCAATAAGAAATATTTGGCCTAGGGGTGCCGTGAGAGAAATGCTGATACTCTAGGGTGCGGTGATTCAAGAAAGTTTGGAAACCACTGCTCTATAGAATAGTGAAAACTGCAACAATATCTGATCAGTGGTTCTCGAGATTAGCACAAACACAGACACCTACAGTACCAGGGACTTTATTTTATATTATGTCTACATAGATTATAATTGAATAAGATTGATAGATACAAGGAATTACAAAATGTAAACGCTTAATAAATACTGGTACAGAAAAAACAAACAAAGCAGTGTGTCCATAAAATATGTTCCTTTGTTCAATTTTACAGCAGATGCACGAGTAGTAGCACACTGGGATACAATCTGTCAGAATGAGGGACACAATGGGTTTGGTGAGGATGCTGCACCAGTGGGTCCTGTGCCTGCTGTTGATGGTTCCAGAGTACCTTTGGATATTATAAATCTAAAAGCCTTAAAGCTTATCAAATGAGAACACCACCATAAAAAGAAGTCCCTTGAGAATCTGCTATTGAACGCAAATCAGCGCAAGGAGTTTTTCTAACAGGTTCAAATTTTAACACTTTGATTTCCTGTCACAATAGCAATTTTGTAGTTCATGTTACTAGATGCCCAGCTAGTAAATAGAGATCACCCCAGATTTACCCATATTGTACCAGGAAAAGTTAGGGGTTGGTTCTCCTCGTCAGTATTCTTTTTTTTTTTTATATAATTCCAAAGATGGTTAATGGACAAAAAAGAAGAATATTATAGATGAGTACTAACTAGGGAAATATCTAAAATGAAATGAAGAGGACATTTATTTTTTTAAATAATTGTATGTATAAATATTTATTTATTTTGAAAATGGGCATTATATATTAATTATTTAAACAAGGGACACTATATATTTCAGATATATACTAAGGGCAATATTTATTTAACAAGGAGTCCAGCATCTGTACTGTCCACTCTTGTGACACTGCAAGTATGCACCGGTGCATTAGTACAGCCACAAAAGCCAGCACTATATCTGAGTTTGGGTTTTAAACTAGGTACCAAGTAATCAAGGGTAGCAGGAGGGGCCCAGTGCTATTCAGCTTCGGGACAAGAATCTCTAGCTGCGTGGGCCCGATCATTTGTTTAGGTGGGATGTAGTTATGATCTCGGCGGTCGGGATGCCATCGCTCAGAATGCCAGAGCCCAGAATTCCAACACCATTCAGAATCCCTGCGCCAGCTTCCTGATTGATGAAATCCAAATGGTAAGTATTGGGGTTAGGTGAGGTTTATGTTTTAGAGTTAGACTCTAGGGGGAGGGTTAGGTTCAGGCTGCGGGGAGGGAGGGTTAGGGGTAGTGGTACCCTACTTACCTCTAGGTGTCGGCATTTTAATCCAGTCAAAATGGGGATTCTGAGGGCTTACATCTGCCAACCCATTTAGGCCCATTTTACAGGCCCAGACTGATGCTGAGTAGTTTGGTGACCTATTACCGGATTTCCAAACATTATTTTCAAATTCAGTGCTGCTCAGCATCAGTGCTACAAAGCACCAAACCATGTGCCATTCAGTGGTTTCAAACCTTCACAAATTTAACGTGGTTTGAGATTTCAGCATGCAAACGCCAGTATAGTAATTCTTGCTATTTGGGACTGAAACCTGCATGAGATGTGTGGAGATTTGCAACCTGCAAGAAAAAGAAAACATACATTAGTAAATGTGCTCTCTTTAGCAAAAAATCTACATTATGTTTCAGTAGTAACTAAAAGAAACAAGTAAATCATGTTCTTTTAATGCATCAGGGAAAGGTATAGCTCGGCAGTGCCTGTTGCTAAACCTGATGAGGAAAATCACAGGAAAATAAAATGTAATATTCAATTGTCCTACACACTAGGACTGCAGCTGCAAGTAATATAGATGTATTACAAAGACGTTGTAGTCCAAACTAAGACTACAGTCATTTGTTAGATATTTTAGGAAACCTCGGCAACAAAACAAAAATTACAGTAGTAGCATTGTTTATATGCCCAAGAGATTCATTTACTGAAATTCATCTACAAGCACTCCTTCTCATACTTTATTTCAGTTCAATTAAAACCACCTCCTTGCAGGCATGTTTCACTGAGTAAATGAAAGAACCTCTTCTGGTCATTGGCAACACACATTTATCAGTATTTTTTTGTTTTTTTTACTAGTTTTTTTTTTTTTTTTAGAGTTCACTGAGGATCATTTACAAACCTCAACAAATGCTCCGACTTCTCAACTATATTACAGAGATCGCTCATATTACAGTTATTGATTGTTATTTTGCAGAACATTTGGAACAATTTATGTTTGATTGAGATTAAAATGTGTAAATCTGATAAAGTAACTGTTATATTTATACAATGCACTTCAGAGTAGTATGCTATGCCGACGTTTTCGTAGTTGAGTGATTATCGGCTGTCTGTGCATGCATCTGAGTCGCAATGCGCATATGTCAAGGTACATTACCGTATTCGCTCTCAGTGAGTATTAATTCGCCGTGTGATTGATAGTTAGGGAGCGTTTGGCGGTGGTAACTGGGAGTGTTGGCTAACAATGCAGGAGTGTAGTGACCATCGCGGGCATATTACATCCTGCGTCTGCGATCCCTTACACCAGTGATTCCCAACCACGGTCCTCAAGGCACACTAACAGTCCTGGTTTTAGTGATATCCATGCTTAAGCACAGATGGTTAAATCAAAATAACTGTGGTACTAATTAAGTCACCTGTGCTCAAGTATGGCTATATTTAAAACATGGACTGTTAGTGTGCCTTGAGGACCGTGGTTGGGAAACCCTGCCTTACACAGTAAAAATGGCTCCGGCGTCTCAGTTTCCTGCAGCCATTCTGCATGACACTAGAATTACTCAGGACTGCTAACATCGACTGACTTGTGACCAATGCTGTGTATTTGTACCCAGATGGTTGGTTATGGTTGGTTTTGCAAAGACGCCGGTGGGCATCGCAATACATCTCCCAGCGGCTGCGACATTTGCAGCTGTGGTGGCTTTAAAGTAAACGTACATCTATGAATTAGGCCCTTAATTTCACCCCCCCCCACCATCGCGACCATCATCATGGACGCTCGCATAAGCTGTGGGTGGTAACCCACAGCTATGCGAGCGTCCATAAGGCCGCTCCATTTTCATGTAGGAGGGCCCTGATTCAGAGTGAGCGCTCTGGTCAGAGCGTCCGGCTCTGAATCAGGCCCTGTAAGCGGACATTGTGGCTGTCTACTTCAGATTTCACATCTTCTGCCGTAGGCCAGGTAAGAGATACTGTATATGTAGAGTGTTTATTGCATTTCTCACTAATTACCACTCGCTGTATACATTATTCTCCCTTGTGTATGTCTGTATGACATTTCATTATACTGCAGTGTGTCTTATTTGTGTGCTGAGATTTTCATATTAATAACTACAAAATTATATTTTCCCAGTAATACATTATATTAAATGTGACCAGTGCTAATCAAGTTAATGAATTAGTAAACTCCCTATGGTTGATATGCGCACTATACCTTACCGACTTAACACAACTAAAACTTATCTAAAAATAAACACACGGACAACAGGAGTTGGATTTAAAATTAAAGGTCAAATTCATTTGACATCAGATTATTAATAATTAATCATATTAAATTTGGGTTATCTAATTAGATAATTAGATGTTGCCAATTGAAATTAATTTTGAGCTTAAAGTTAGTATGGTGGCGGACAACAAAGAACGGACACTCCCACAGACACATGCAGACCAAACACATCACTCGTTGGTGTTCAATTCTCCCCAAAAAGCACGCCTGGACGAGCTATGTCATTCCCAGAAGGGACGGGTTTGGCCTATCATTGAAGCAGGAGAGCGCACCCATCTAATTTGTATAACTAAAAGCACACTACCGTTCTTTCCGCCAAAGCGAGGCAACTCAAAGCCGCAGCCCGCCACCAAACAAACTAAACCCAACTCCACCATCACCTTAAACAATGCCTCCACAAAACAGAAGCAAAACTGCCCCTGACAAAAAGGTCCCCATCAGACCAAACAAACAAATGCACGTATTAGATCATTAGTGCATGAGAAACCAAGGTCCCCATCAGACCTAACAAATGCATGTATCAAATCATGAGTGCATAATAAACCAAGGTCCCCATCAGACCTAACAGATGCACGTATCAGATCATGAGTGCATGATAAACCAAGGTCCCCATCAGACCTAACAGATGCACGTATCAGATCATGAGTGCATGATAAAGCAACCACTCCGCCATCATGTCCATCCAAGTTCACGATCAACATCTTATATTATGAGTGCATGATAAACCAACAACTCCGCCATCATGTCCATCCAAGTGCACAATCAACACCTTTAGGCCAACCAAACATTCGCACCGTATACATCAGACGGCCCTTCAATTCACACCACAGCATTCCTCTATCCGTCCACAGACAAAACAACATAAAACAACAATAACAATGTTAGTGACAAACACAAGCATGCTAACCAGGCTGGAGTTAAAAACAAAACCTACTAGGATCTTTTCTACTTATCTGGGGACAGGGGCGTTTTAAGAGAGGAGGGAGCCCATGTGCACTCCTCGTGCAGGGCCCCCTCCTCTCTCCCTGGTGGCTGGCAGCTGACTGACGCAGCTGGCCAGCCACCGGAGCATTAGTAGAGTGTGCCCGGAGTCTACTGAGCATGCGCAGAACGTAGGAAAAAATGGCCGCAGCGGCCATTTTCCGGCGTTCTGTGCATGTTCAGTAGAGTCCGGGCACACTCTAGTGCCCCGAGTCTACTGCGCATGTGCAGAACACCAGAAAATGGCCGCGGCGGCCATTTTTCCGGTGTTCTGAGCAGCAGTGACACCCGACACGGGACCTCGGACAAGTAAGTTTAAAAAAATTATGGGTGCAGTGTGCGGTGCCCCACACACAATGCACCCATTATAGATACGCCACTGTCTGGGGAACTATTTGTTGCCTCCGTAGGAAAAATAAAAATCCCTCCAAACCCCTGAAAGCGAGTAGTCTAAACCCCTGGTTAGCATGCCGAAGAAGTGCTAGTAAGCACCCTGCCCGCGACGCATCCTGCGCAACATAGAATCCTCGCCACACAATACATCCCGCTAAAGCAGCGCAGCTGCCGAAACACAAAATGTGCCATGAAACGCCACTGCAAACGCCAATTTGATCAAATGAAATTCAAACTGGTCCACCCAGCTAACGTTACCTACTGTATTTTAGCAATGCAACCAATCTATTCAGCAAACCACCGCGCCATCAATCTGGTCAGCAGAGGTCATAGCTGCAGCAACACCCAACGGGAAAGGGGGAACAGGCACAAAATCCATAGCCACATACGCAAAAGGAGGGACAAAGGGGGCAGCACCATGACTTAAAACCTGCAAACTGAAAACGTGCAAAAGCTGACCCGTCGGATAGGGGGGCCAAAGTGTTCTGCAAGTGTGTTAATGAATGCGCTGATGCTGGGGAGGTGAACGTGAACTGCGCTGCCAACAAATTAAATTTTTTATTCGCCTGCTGACTGGCTGTGATGGAATAGTTATGACTGGCTGTGATGGAATAGTTATGACTGGCTGTGATGGAATAGTTATGACTGGCTGTGATGGAATAGTTATGCCTCATGTTCTGCTGCTTATACTCCTGCTAATAAAAATGGTGTTTGATTTTTAAAATTGTATTTTTATGACCTTGACATAGATTTTTATACGTATGCTTTTAATGTTTCTGTGTAATTGGAGCCGTATCCGTGCTTTACAGATATATCATGGAAAGAGGTCCTATGAATCATTCCATCTGTGTATTTTGAGTAAATTAATAGGTCTTAATTGCAAAATGTGCAATAAATTATAATAATATTCAAACCAACAGCCGTTTACAAGCGCCCCTCATTTCTATGGCTGTGAGGTAACGCAGCATGACTGCACTTCAGGTGCAGCATCACCTAGTAAAAGCGGTCGGGGAAGAAACCCGTTAATTGCTTAAGGGCACTCCTCGCACACGTTGTGCTAATGGCAGGGCGTAGGTGTGACCCAGGGTTAAGTGACCACCACCAGTGGCAAATGAAGGATTTCTAGAGAGGGGGGGGGTCGTACCCAATGCTTGATATTAGTGATTGTGGCCAATCGCTGAAGAAATAATAATTAGCACTTATCCAGCTTTAATAGGTGTCATACAAGATATTTGAGTGTCCATTAACTCCAGCATATACAGGACCAGTGATCACAGTAACCCATTATATGTGTCATACATAGTGTATTATGTGTCATAATTCCAATATATACAGGACCTGTGATCACAGTAACTCATTATATATGTCATATATAGTGTATTGTGTGTCATAATTCCAGCATATATAGGACCAGCGATCACAGTAACCCATTATATGTGTCATACATAGTGTATTGTGTGTCATAATTCCAGCATATACAGGACCAGCGATCACAGTAACCCATTATATGTGTCATACATAGTGTATTGTGTGTCATAATTCCAGCATATACAGGACCAGCGATCACAGTAACCCATTATATGTGTCATACATAGTGTATTATGTGTCATAATTCCAGCATATACAGAGCCAACGATCACAGTAACCCATTATATGTGTCATACATAGTGTATTGTGTGTCATAATTCCAATATATACAGGACCAGTGATCACAGTAACTCATTATATGTGTCATATATAGTGTATTGTGTATCATAATTCCAGCATATACAGGACCAGTGATCACAGTAACCCATTATATGTGTCATATATAGTGTATTATGTGTCATAATTCCAGCATATACAGGACCAGTGATCACAGTAACCCATTATATGTGTCATACATAGTGTATTATGTGTCATAATTCCAGCATATACAGGACCAGTGATCACAGTAACCCATTATATGTGTCATACATAGTGTATTATGTGTCATAATTCCAGCATATACAAGACCAGCGATCACAGTAACCCATTATATGTGTCATACAAAATGCTCTATTTACTACAATCCGCATTGGTAATGCAGATTGTAGTGTGATAGTACCGACTGAATTCGCATTGCGAATTCAGGCAATATCACAGGGATTTACTACAAATCCCTTGCAGGGACAGAGCTTGCGATAAAGCTCTGTCCCTGCGAATCCCCCTCGGAGCCTTATCACGGTATTTTCGCAAAAAATACCGTGATTAAGTGCCCGCACATGCGCCGACCGGTCGCCGCTGCTACCCCCCACCAGCGCTAAGCCCCGCCCCGGTGCTAAGCCCCGCCCCCACGATCGCCCGCCCGTGACCCCCCCTCCCCGACCCCCCCCTCCCTTAATAGCACTTACCTGCATGCTCCAGGCCTCCGGTGATGGTCTCCATTCCTCCGGTTAGGTGATCTCCCATACTGCACTGGGGCCCGATCACCTGATGACCAGGCCGCAGTAAACTGTGGGAGACCAGCTGACCGGAGGGGAGACATCACCGGAGGCCCGATCACCGGTCCCTGGAGTCAGCTAAGTAATTTTTTGTTTACTCATTTTTTTTTATTTTTTTTACTGTAATCAGCTTGCGGTCTGTTTAGACCACACAGCTGATTACTGGGACCGTAAGAGCAGGCCAGGAGTCCGGTAACCAGGGGAGACACTGGATAAAAAACCTCCAGGTGGTGTTATTATCACAGGGCTTTCCCCGATATTTTTTCACATTTTATTTTTAGTAACTCTGGTCGGATCACATTTCCCATTACAGTTATGGGAAATGCGATCTGCTTTACTAAAAATAAGTGATAATTAGGGGTTGGAGTAGAATTTTATGAATTCTACTCCAATTGCTCTGTAATAACTATAGGTGATACTAAAATAATGAGAAAAGGGTGTGAAAACACCCTTTTTCACTTTATTTTCGTAAAAATAATGTTAATAAATATAGCCGATAGTGTATTGTGTGTCATAATTCCAGTATATACAGGACCAGTGATCACAGTAACCCATTATATGTGTCATACATAGTGTGTCATAATTCCAGCATATACAGGACCAGTGATCACAGTAAGTCATTAGATGCGGCAGTAGGACCATCCTGTCTGAGCTGAATGTTATTATTTCAGATGTGGGCTCAACTCCACAGCATTGTAGCAGGTCCGGGGTTCTGGGGGAACAGCATAACGATCTAGCACTGCCCTGGACATATATATGGACATAATGGCTCTATAGCTGCACATCCCCCACAGTGCATGTTTTCAGATCTCACAGTTGGTGCACAGGTCACCCATCACTGACTGACATGTCAAAAGGTGGTGCTAAAATATCGGATGGCCGCGCCCCCCTGGCCGGAACACCGCTGACCCCGGCCGGGGACAGCAGCGCTTAGGGACCTAGCACTATGCCCTGAAGCAACAGCAGGGTCAAGTGGAAGCACAGCTGACCCCACCACAGTAATGTATAACGACCCCAGGGGCGCACCTGCTGCAGTCGCGTCCCTCAAAATGTGGCATAACAGGATCCGTCACCGCTGCATCACAGCGCTGGGAGTCAGGGCTGCTGAAGCAGCCACCGACCCGGCGCACTCTTCCGCAGTGCAGAAGATACGCGCCGTGATTAGGCGGTGGGTCACGTGACCACCAGCAGCGTGGGTCTCGCAGGCCCTGCCCGACATAAGAAACCGAGTGGGCAGCTCACATAAATGGGCGGCGGCGCATGGCAGCAAACTTAATGTAGGGCATTTGCATGCTACAGAAAAGAGAGGAGGAGGAGGAGGAGGAGGAGCAGGAGGAAAAATTCAGAAGACAAAAGCATAAAGAAAGGAATGACAAGATATGAGAAAGAAATAAAGAGTAGGAAAATAAAGAGTAAAGCTGGCCACACATCTAAAGATTATCTGTCCAACCAGCCAACTAGTTGGCTGGTAAGGTATGGGAGTATCTGATGATCAGGAATTTGCTCCTAAATGCCAGAAAACAGATGAAAATGGTCGTCAGACAAGTTTGTTAACTGTTTGATCTAAACAATTTGTTCAAACAACAGTTTTTGTCCATTTTCCAGTGTTTGGGAGCAAATTGCTGATTGGCAGTTACTCCCATAGCTTACCAGATTTTCATTCCAACCAATCAACTAGTTGGCTGGTTGGACTGATAATTTTTAGATGTGTGGCCAGTTTAAGAAAAAACAGGAGAATGCACTGATAATAATCAAAACACCACAGACCACTTCCCAACTCCTCTGCTGGAAATTTCCACAAACAAAGAGGAGGAGTATTTGGCTTACAGACCTAATATACCAGCAAGGCCACACCCCCAAGGGTCCCTATAGGCTAACACTAATGACTGACACTTAACCACAAAAGTCTTTACAGGTATACTGCTCCCACAACCATGGGGTTTAAACTGGCTCAGTCAGATTGCACTTGCCTTACGCTGTCCTTCTGAGGGTGCCATAATTCTTAAGGCAACCTTGATGACACCCACTTGTCGTTAAAGGGTTACAGTCAAAATACTGACGTTCCGGGAGGCCATCTTTCTAAATCCAGGCGTCTAAATTAGGGGTGTGCACCGGCCACTTTTCGTGTTTTGTGTTTTGGTTTTGGATCTGGATCTTTCTTCGTGTTTTGGATCTGGATTGGTTTTGCCAAAACCACCCTTCCGTGTTTTGGGTTCTGGGTTTTGTGTTTTGGATCTGTATTTTTTTGAAAAAAAGCATAAAAACAGCTAAAATCACAGAATTTGTAGGTTTTTCTGCTCCTATGCTATTATTAACCTCAATAACCTTAATTTCCACTCATTTCCAGTCTATTCTGAACACCTCACACCTCACAATAGTGTTTTTATGTCCAAAAGGTTGCACAGAGGTAGCTGGATGACTATGCTAAGCGACACGAGTGGGCGGCACAAACACGTGACCCATCTAGGAGTGACACTGCAGTGGCAGACAGGATGGCAGTTAGAAAAACTAGGCCCCAAACTGTACATAATGCAAAGAAAAAAAGAGGTGCAAGATGGAATTGTCCTTGGGCCCTCCCACCCACCCTTATGTTGTATAAACAGGACATGCACACTTTAACAAATCAATCATTTCAGCGCCAGGGTCTGCCACACAACTGTGGCTGAAATGATTGGTTCGTTTGGGCCCCCACAAAACAAGCTGGCAATTAATGTGTCCCTGCACAAACTGGCTCTACGGAGGCAAGATGTCATCCTCATCCTCCTCATCCACCGATTCCTCACCCTCTTCAGTGTGTACATCCTCATCCTCACAAAGTATTAACTCGTCCCCACTTGAATCCACCACCACAGGTCCCTCTGTACGTTCTGGAGGCTGGTCTCCCTGGAAGAGCTGATAATTCATTTTGATGAACATCATCTTCTCCACATTCTGTGGAAGCAACCTCCTACGCCTTTCGCTGACAAGGTTCCCGGCTGCACTAAACACTCTTTCGGAGTACACACTGGAGGGGGGGCAACTCAGGTAAAATAGAGCCAGTTTGTACAGGGGCCTCCAAATTGCCTCTTTTTCCTGCCAGTACAGGTATGGACTGTCTGACATGCCTACTTGGATGCTGTCACCGATGTAATCCTCCACCATTCTGTCAATGGTGACAGTATCATATGCAGTGACAGTAGACATGTCAGAAATTGTTGCCAGGTCCTTCAGTCCGGACCAGATGTCCAAACTTGGTCCTGCCTGCCCTGCATCACCGCCAGCGGGTTGCTTAGGATACCTAAGTTTTTTCCTGGCAGCCCCAGTTGCGGGAGAAAATGAAGAAGGAGCCGTTGACGTGTCACGTTCCGCTTCAGCTGACAGTGTGTTCACCAGCAGGTCTTTGCACCTCTGCAGGCTTGTGTCGGCCGGAAAGAGAGACACCACATAGGCTTTAAACCTAGGATCGAGCACGGTGGCCAAAATGTAGTGGTCTGATTTCAACAGATTGACCACCCTGGAATCCTGGCAAAGCGAATGAAGGGCTTCATCCACAAGTCCCACATGCCGAGCGGAATCGCTCCGTCTTAGCTCCTCCTTCACTTTCTCCAGCTGCTTCTGCAAAAGCCTGATGAGGGGAATGACCTGACTCAAGCTGGCAGTGTCTGAACTGACTTCACGTGTGGCAAGTTCGAAGGGCTGAAGAACCTTGCACAACACGGAAATCATTCTCCACTGTGCTTGAGTCAGGTGCATACCCCCTCCTTTGCCTATGTCATAGGTGGATGTATAGGCTTGTATGGCCTTTTGCTGCTCCTCCATCCTCTGAAGCATATAGAGGGTTGAGTTCCACCGCGTCACAACCTCTTGCTTCAGGTGATGGCGGGGCAGGTTCAAGAGTGTTTGCTGGCGCTCCAGTCTTCGGCACGCAGTCGCTGAATGGCGAAAGTGGCCAGAAATTTTTCGGGCCACCCAAAGCGTCTCCTGCACGCCCCTGTCGCTTTTCAGAAAATTCTGCACCACCAAGTTTATTGTGTGAGCAAAACATGGGACGTGCTGGAATTTGCCCAGATGTAATGCCCGCACAATATTGGTGGCGTTGTCAGATATCACAAATCCCCAGGAGAGTCTAAGTGGGGTAAGCCACTGGGCGATGATTTCCCTCAGTTTCTCTAAGAGGTTGTCGGCGGTGTGCCTCTTACTGAAACCGGTGATACACAGCGTAGCCTGCCTTGTAACGAGCTGGCGTTTCTGAGATGCTGCTACTGGTGACGCTGCTGCTGT
Organism: Taudactylus pleione; assembly: GCA_031769625.1. Classification (NCBI taxonomy): domain Eukaryota; kingdom Metazoa; phylum Chordata; class Amphibia; order Anura; family Myobatrachidae; genus Taudactylus; species Taudactylus pleione. The sequence goes on from JAUIMM010000390.1 coordinate 1,618,782, forward strand.
TGCTGCGTAAGGTGATACATCTACCCAGTGGGCTGTCACAGTCATATAGTCCTTAGTCTGCCCTGTTCCACTTGTCCACATGTCCGTGGTTAAGTGGACATTGTGTACAACGGCATTTTTCAGGACACTGAGGACACTTTTTCTGACGTTTCTGTACAGTCTCGGTATCGCCTGCCTAGTGAAGTGGAATCTAGACGGGATTTGGAACCGGGGACACACTACCTCCATCAATTGTCTAAATCCCACTGCACTAATGGCGGATACCGGACGCACGTCTAACACCAACATAGCAGTCAAGGCCTCAGTTATACGTTTTGCTTCAGGATGACTGCTGTCGTACTTCATCCTCCTCGCTAAGGACTGTTGGAGGGTCAATTGTTTAGTAAAAGTAGTGGTGTTCCTACTTCCTCTCTGGGATGATGAACGACTCCCAGCAGCAGCAGCAACAGCAGCAGCGGCAGCAGTAGGCGTAGCAATGCAGGATCCTCCGGAGGAATCCCGGATAGGAGAGTCAGTCATGCCAGTGATATGGCCTGCAGGACTACTTCCGATCCTGACTAAGGAGGAAATTGACGAGGAGGGAGTTGACGGTGTGGTTTGCAGGCGCTTGGATACAACAGGACAACGGGATTTAGGTGTCCCTGGACTGCTTACGGTCTGAGCCAAAGTTTCTGAACTTGACAGTAACTTTTTATGAACGCGCTGCAGGTGCCGTATAAGGGAGGATGTTCCTAGGTGGTTGACGTCCCTACCCCTACTTATTTCACCTTTACATATGGTACATATGGCAAGACAGTTGTTGTCCGGATTTGGATAGAAATATTGCCAGACCAAAGAGGTGGAATGTTTGGTCTTCTGCCCAGGCATGACCGTGATGGGCTTTTTCATCCCACGGACAACAACTGTCTCCCCCGGAGCCTGATTTAAACAAACCACATCACCATCAGAATCCTCCTCGCCAACTTCCTCCTCAGCGCCAGCTACACCAGTATCCTCATCCTGTTGTACTTCAACAGTGACATCTTCAATTTGCATATCAGCAAGTGGACTGTGGGTGCTCCTTTCAGCACTTGCAGGGGGCGTGCAAATGGTGGAAAGAGCCACCTCTTCCCGTCCAGTGCTGGGAAGGTCAGGCATCGCAACCACCACCACACTTGGACTCTCCTTGGGGATTTGTGATATCTTCTTAGAAAGCACAGTTCTTCGCTGTGCTTTTGCCAGCTTAACTCTTTTGATTTTTTTAGTGGGAGGAGTGCTTCCATCGTCATGTGAAGCTGAACCACTAGTCATGAACATACTAGGGATCGACCTTAGCCGTTCCTTGCCACTCCGTGTCGTAAATGGCATATTGGCAAGTTTACGTTTCTCTTCAGCTGATTTAAATGTCTTTTTCAAGGTCATTTTCCTGAACTTTGCCATTTGGGATTGTATGTGCCCTCTACTATGACATTGGGCATCGGCCTTGGCAGACGACGTTGATGGCATGTTATCGTCTATGTCATGACTAGTGGCAGCAGCTTCAGCACTAGGAGGAAGTGGTTCTTGATCTTTCTCTATTTTATTTTTATCGGAGAAAGTTTGGTCCTCCATTTATGTTATATCGATTTGATATATACGTGCGGCTAAACACAGAAAATAATTTTTTTTTTGGTTTGGACTGGAGTGTACTTTGTGGGTTACAGCACCCTTTAACGGTCAAGCCAGCCGGCCCTTTACTTATGACACAGGCGCACTCTTGGCACTACTTTGTTGATGCACGTGCGGCTACTGCGCACACAATTCACAAACACAGAAAATAATTTTTTTTTGGTTTGGACTGGAGTGTACTTTGGGGGTTACAGCACCCTTTAACGGTCAAGCCAGCCGGCCCTTTACTTATGACACAGGCGCACGCTTGGCACTACTTTGTTGATGCACGTGCGGCTACTGCGCACACAATTCACAAACACAGAAAATAATTTTTTTTTGGTTTGGACTGGAGTGTACTTTCGGGGGTTACAGCACCCTTTAACGGTCAAGCCAGCCGGCCCTTTACTTATGACACAGGCGCACGCTTGGCACTACTTTGTTGATGCACGTGCGGCTACTGCGCACACAATTCACAAACACAGAAAATAATTTTTTTTTGGTTTGGACTGGAGTGTACTTTCGGGGGTTACAGCACCCTTTAACGGTCAAGCCAGCCGGCCCTTTACTTATGACACAGGCGCACGCTTGGCACTACTTTGTTGATGCACGTGCGGCTACTGCGCACACAATTCACAAACACAGAAAATAATTTTTTTTTAGGTTTGGACTGGAGTGTACTTTCGGGGGTTACAGCACCCTTAACGGTCAAGCCAGCCGGCCCTTTACTTATGACACAGGCGCACGCTTGGCACTACTTTGTTGATGCACGTGCGGCTACTGCGCACACAATTCACAAACACAGAAAATAATTTTTTTTTAGGTTTGGACTGGAGTGTACTTTTGGGGGTTACAGCACCCTTAACGGTCAAGCCAGCCGGCCCTTTACTTATGACACAGGCGCACGCTTGGCACTACTTTGTTGATGCACGTGCGGCTACTGCGCACACAATTCACAAACACAGAAAATAATTTTTTTTTTGGTTTGGACTGGAGTGTACTTTCGGGGGTTACAGCACCCTTAACGGTCAAGCCAGCCAGCCCTTTACTTATGACACAGGCGCACGCTTGGCACTACTTTGTTGATGCACGTGCGGCTACTGCGCACACAATTCACAAACACAGAAAATAATTTTTTTTTTGGTTTGGACTGGAGTGTACTTTCGGGGGTTACAGCACCCTTAACGGTCAAGCCAGCCGGCCCTTTACTTATGACACAGGCGCACGTTTGGCACTACTTTGTTGATGCACGTGCGGCTACTGCGCACACAATTCACAAACACAGAAAATAATTTTTTTTTTGGTTTGGACTGGAGTGTACTTTCGGGGGTTACAGCACCCTTAACGGTCAAGCCAGCCGGCCCTTTACTTATGACACAGGCGCACGCTTGGCACTACTTTGTTGATGCACGTGCGGCTACTGCGCACACAATTCACAAACACAGAAAATAATTTTTTTTTTGGTTTGGACTGGAGTGTACTTTCGGGGGTTACAGCACCCTTAACGGTCAAGCCAGCCGGCCCTTTACTTATGACACAGGCGCACGCTTGGCACTACTTTGTTGATGCACGTGCGGCTACTGCGCACACAATTCACAAACACAGAAAATATATTATTTTTTTAGCACTTGGGGGGAGCACCCCTGATGGACAGAGCACCCCCTGGACAACACTACAGCACCCCTTTAGGACTGGGACACTGCACAGGACTTTGGAGTGGACACAGCCCCTATGGAGAACTGACTGCACAACACAGTCCAGCCAGCCCCTATGGACTTTGAAGTAGTGGACACAGCCCCTATTAACAACAGCAGCACAGCACAACACAGCCAGCCCCTATGGACTTTGAAGTAGTGGACAACAGCAGCACTACACTACACTACACTACACAGCACTAACTCCCACCCTCCCTCTTCACTGTCCACAGCCGAGTGAGAAAATGGCGCCGACGCGGGTACCTTATATAGGATCCAAAACCCGCGAGACTCGGAAGGCGGGATGATGACGTTTTGCCTCGATGTCAGATCCGAGTCAGGCGGGAAAAGTCGAGCCTGATCGGACTCGGATCGGGGGGGCTCGGGGGGGTTCGGATTTCAGAAATCCGAACCCGCTCACCCCTAGTCTAAATACAGACGCGGGACTAAAGACAGACGTTGAAATCCAGGCGCTGAAATCTAGACAGACGGCTTTCCGAACAAAGGTAAGCCGGGCAGTGTTAGCTCTTAGCCGCAGGGGGAAGGTTAGGTTTAGGGGCCCCCGGGGGACTTAGGGTTAGGCACAACCCCTGGAGGGTTAGGTTTAGGGTGTGGGGAGGGGGGCAGTGGCAAACGCAGGATTTCTAGAGGGGGGTTTCCAAATGCTTGATTTTAGAGTGAGTGTGGCCAGTCCATGAAGAGGGTAGAATTAGCATTTATCCAGCTTTAATATGCATCTTACAAAGTATATTGCGTATCATAATTCCAGCATGTAAAAGACCAGCGATCGCAGTAAGTCATTAAATGCGGCAGTATGGCCGTTCTGCCTGAGCTGGATGTTTTTATTTTAGATGTGGGCACCATTCCAGAGTATTAGAGCAAGTTCGGGAGTCTGGGGGAGCAGCAGAGGAACCTAGCACTGCCCTGGACATATATGTACATATTGGGCTCTATAGCAGCACATTCCTAATAGTGAATGTTTTCCAGATCTCCTAGTTGGTGCACAGGTTATTTGCGACTGACTAATACATGTTAAAAGATCCACAGGTGATGCTAATTATTTAATTTGTGATACTGTGAAGAACATGCAGCACTAGTAACAATCTATTATATTCCTATTGCTATTGTGGTCATGATGTGGGCTGGGGTGGGGGGGTTTTCCAGGCAGACGGAAACCCCCACTGCGTTTGCCTATGGGGGGTTAGGTTTAGGCACCCCATGGGGGGAGGTTAGGGTTAAGCACCACTGGGGGAGGTTAGGGTTAGGCACCACTAAGGGAAAGTTAGGGTTGGGGAGGGTTAGCCAGTCAGGATTTTTAGCGTTCAGGCTTGCGGCGTCTGGATTTTGACAGATGACTTCCCGGCCGTCGGTATTTCATACCCAACCCGTCGGTAAAGGGCCATTTAGGAACACTGTAAGGTTTTCCCTCCATACTTCATTCTCCACTTGTGTAGCAGCTGAGTATGAAAAAAAGCATTATTTTATTTTTTACAATATAGGAGTTTTTGTTCTCTAACACGACTTAAATACAGAATTGTTTCGTGCCCTCTAGCAAAATTCAACACATCTGTTCCCAAGAGCCTAAACAACTCAAAGGCTTCACATGTCCTGAGAATGTATCTTGCAGAGTTTGGGAAATTATTCAATAACTAGCTCATGGGTGACTTGGATTTGGAAGCAAATGCATTACCTGGGTTGATAAATCATTCTATAGCTATATGGAAGAAACTATACATTTCTAGATAATCTCAGAAGTTATACATTGACACCTTTATTAGGATACATTTATGAAATAATATATAGTAATGAGATGTATTAAACCATCTAAAGAGTGAAGACGTTGACAAGTGGAGAAGTTGCCCATAGCAACCAGTTTCTAACTATCATTGAGCTTGTGCACTGTATAAAATGATAGCTATAATTTGATTGGTCGGTGTGGGCACCACCTCCACTTGTCACCTAATGTCAGAATTACTCACAGACACATACTAGTAAAGTGTACACACATGTAGCTGTGTACATAGATATAGAAATACAAGTTGGAAGCTGCTCAATCACTTCAGTAATATCACTCAGGTGCATGTAAGGGAGGGTTTTGTCTATACAAGAAACAACAAAAAGTATTCCCCCAGCACTCAGAATGAAATCAGCAATAAGATTTGAAAAACTACATGGTGGTAGATAATTCAGAGATCTCAGTTGCATATATTTGCAAAGATATGGCTAAGCCTCCGGGCCGCGTCACGGCGTCTCTGATACCGGAGGTCCCTATCACTTGGTCAGAATCTGGGGTGCAGAACCCCAAAAAAGCCGGCGATAGCCAGCCACCCCAGCGAAGCACACCAGTGAGAGACTAAAGTGTTAATATAGGATTAAAGGAAAAACTATGTGTTAATAAGTGAAGGTGTAATTAAAAAGCTAAGAAAAAAAATATATATATATATGCACAAAATATATTGGAAAGTGTAAAAGTGCTAAATAAAGTGTTAATGTGTGCCTCACCAGAGCAGCCCAGCCACACCAACCCCAAGGGGCACCGCACCCCAAACTCATCCCCAAAACTGATAACTATATCCAATTTGGGTAATAATTGCCCAATATAAGGCCACATGATAATGGCACATACAAATATACCTGAATTGAGAGCTAGCTTACCTTGGAGTCACCCCTAAGTCCTCCTAATGGCACTACAAGAACCAGCACGCCCTCCTAACGCTGGTCCCATCTATGCCTCTCAATACAGAAATACAAGTTGGAAGCTGCTCGATCACTTCAGTAATATCACTCAGGTGCATGTAAGGGAGGGGTTAGTCTATACAAGAAACAACAAAAAGTATTCCCCCAGCACTCAGAATGAAATCAGCAATAAGATTTGAAAAACTACATGGTGGTAGATAATTCAGAGATCTCAGTTGCATATATTTGCAAAGATATGGCTAAGCCTCCGGGCCGCGTCATGGCGTCTCTGATACTAGATATAGAACACCCTCTGACTGGACTCAGTATCACCATCCTGTCAATGCAGAGATAACCCATAGTTAGATGGGGGAGATGTACTAAGCCTTGGAGAGATATACAGTGGAGAGAGCTAAAGGGGTAAATACACTAATGCTGCATACACACACAGCGATCAGCCAGCGATGCTATATCGCTGGCTGAACATCCTGTGCCCTCCCTCGTGTGCTAGATGATCGATATCGATCATCCAGCAAACCACCAACTTACCAGCGACTATAGCGACCCGAGATCAACAATATCGAGAAGGTTGGCCAGCATGTACGGGCGATGAATGATATCGCTATCGTCCATACATGCCCGCGCATCACTGGTCGAAGGTAAGTTGGTAGGCAGCAAAAAATGCACAATTTGAATCATAACAATATCGCTGTCGTTCAAATCGCACTACGTGTGTACCCAGCTTAAGCCTTGAGCCTGTATTCAATTAGCCACGAAAAGTCGGAATCCACGTAAAAGTATTGCGTATTGCGACTTTTCGCTAGGAGGAAACTTTTTCGCGTATGCGAAATTGCAATGTAATAGGCAAAAAAGTTTTGCCTCTGAATAGGTGTAGAAAAAAGTGCAAAATCGCTATTTTGGTGTACAAAGCTGGGGAAACCACTCAGCACCCTTGGGACAGCCCCCCAAAAGATAACTGCTTAAAAAAAAAACTAAAAAAGTGAGTAACACCCCAAAAAAAGCACTTTGAAAATGGGGGTGAAAGTGCAAAGCGGGGGTACAAACTATTAAACTAGCGAAATAGACTTTTGGGGGGTCTGCAAGTATGGGTTTTATTGATTGCAGGTGTTTGCTTGAGGTGGGTTTTTTAAAACTACCCTTTAGAGACTTTAAAACATGCTAGCACCCATTTTCATGCACTCCAAATTTGACAGGGCTACTTATTTTCACCAAAACAAACTGCTATTCTTCACCGCTTGTGTAAAGACGCTAATTAGAAGAAATTTACACACCTATAGAACCCCAAATAGCTTGATTAGGGATATTTAGGGGAATGTACATTGTTCCCCAATATTAGTGCATCTTTTAGGGGGTGTCAGACTGATTTCCCCAATTCTGATCTCCTGATTTGCATTCGCTGGGTTGCAGTTTTCGCGTGTTTTGGAATTGAATTCGGCGAACAGCGGGGGTGCACTGCACACTAAAAGTTTTTGCGGCTAAAATACGCGATGTCGGTGAAAAGTACGACATTCGAAAAAGTATCGCAGGTGTGAAACTAATTGAATACCGCCATTGGAGAGAGATAATTTGGAGAAGTACCAACCAATCAGCTCCTGTCATTTTTCAAAAACAGCCTGTAACATGACAGTTAAGAGCTGATTGGTTGGAACTTATCTTTCTCCACTTATCTCTCTCTGAGGCTTAGTGAACAGATCCCAAAAGAACCAGCCAATCAGCCCCAAACTGTTACTTTACAGGCGGAGTTTGAAAAATGATAGTTAGGAGCTTTTTGGTTTGTAGTTTGTCTCTCTCACAGTAAGCGATATATCGGACGGTATATAGCTCAGACAGTTGATCAAAACGATATATCGGTCACATCGCTCAGTGTGTACACACTCTCGCACATTCATATGCGTCGTTGGTTGCATCTTCTGATTTGCTGTGCATGCACAGCAGAGCAGAAAATCCGGAGGGTGACCCCATACCTCTGGATGTGGCAAGGGAACGATATATTAATACATTTACGGGTCTGCAATGTTGCTCGCAGATCGGCAGAGGACTGTCAGTGATTGACAGTTTGCTACCATTTTGGGAAGGGGGAGGGGTGGCAACAGTTTCAGTTTCCCAAAACAGAGGGTTGTCGCTGCCATTGTGGGGGAGTGACGAGGCCAGCATCTCTGTCTTTTTTTCAGCATCTGCGGGGGTTGGCTTGCGTGACCCCTTGGGTCACTTAGTTGGCCGATGATATCGCAGATGATCCGATATTGCATTCTATAACGCAACAACTCAGATCAGGAATGCATGTAGGAGGCATACAGAGCTATCGTAACTGCTGCCATACACAGGAAAAGAAAATGCAGATGCACTATGCGATCATTGCTGTACAAATTTAAATATATATTATAATTAAATATCATATCAAAGGTAGTTAGCATATCGTTGGCCAATGATAAGGTCCTGCCCACCAACGTCCAGGTCACCTCGTCGAGCAGGTCCCTAATACTCTGGGGTTCACATCTGGGGCACAGGGCACCCCAAAAAACAGCCTAGCCCAGGACCCCCCCCCCCCCAGTGCATCACACTAAAGAAGAGTGACAGGGAATTGTTATAAAGTATCAGGTGTGTGAAGGTAGCTAATGAGTGTTAAAATAGTTACAAGGGTAAAGAAGTGTGAAAAAATAACTGCTACCATGTAAGCAGCTGCAAAAGCTAGTGCGCCCACAGCTGAATTTGTACATCTACTCTATGTGTGATCAAACCAATCATTGATGAAGTGATCTGAGGGGACACCAGCTTCAGATATTTATAGGAAACATGTTTAATTTACATAATTGCACTAATGGGAGAAGACTTCATGTCACGTTACATTTCCTTTGATATATTTTTGATGTGCATGTGTTGGAAGAATTACAGACTGTGCTGGGCAAGGATGTGAATGTGGAATTGTTCTTATTTTTTTAATGGTATACAGAGATTGTTTAGGGACACGCTGTGTAATGGTATACATTTGGGATGGAGAATCAGATTGCTGATGTGTAAAAATTAGATACGTACGGGTTCGGACTTTCTCGTATATGTTCGGATCTCAAAAATGGCATTTTATTGGCTATCGGCTATCACGTGTTTTGGATAGCCAATAAAATAAATCCGAACTAATCCGAACTTGCAATAATTTTGGCGAAAAGAACATAGTAAAACTGAACCTGCACATCTCTAGCAAAAATATGCAAATATGCCTGTGTCTGCCAAACTTGTCCTGTGTAATTGTTATCAAAAATTGAAAAAAATGCAAGTGTAAAAAAAAAAAATGTCGTAATATAATCAAGTCATTTACACGGACATTTTTTTTGTGAGTGAATTAGGAGAAAAACATCCATTTTAACTTATCCAAAATGATTTCATAAAAAAAAAAAAAAGATTTTTATTTTTTGTAAACATTGCGGCGTTCAATTTGGGACCAATTTCAGGCACCAGGTACACTAGGGGGGGGCGAGGGGGGTGGTTAATTTACTTTTTCCGAGTGGCTGCTAAACTTTGCAGCCACTGGATTGGGGGGTCAGAAATGATCGGCAGCACAGCAGACACTGGGGGATGGAGCAGGCAAGCAGAGGGACCGGAAGGTCCCTCTGAGAGTAGCAGCTGCGGGAAGATTCTCTTCCTGCAGCTGCCCTCATGTTTATCTGACTGGTCAAAATTTTGCGGCCAGAGCAGATAAAGAACCACCTGGCATGGTCAGAAAATTCCGACCATGCCAGGCAAGTGGTTAAAATGTCTCAGAGGAATAGTAAAATTAGTGTTTAGAATGAATCAGATTTACATTTTAAACTTCTGTTTTCTGTCTTATATTTTGTATAAAGATTAGTGAATATATAATAATTTGACATGTTTCAGAATCATTATGCATGTGTATGTCTTCTGCTTCAAAACACACTAACTTCCTGTTACATTAGATCCTGCTGTTCCGAACACTCCCATAAAGCTTATTTATTACTCTCCACAAGACTGTATAACGGCTAAAAAATTTATTCTCTTCACATCAAAACAATTGGACAATTACATGGCATATGAGGTGGCTGTTGCTTTGCTTGATTATTATCAAATACATCCCTAACATTCTGATATATCTTTGAAGGGTTTAGTGACTCCAATCAAACATTCTCAGAAAGTACAGTACTGTAACTGCAGGGGTACAGCTGAAAAACGAGGAGCCAGACAATAACTGAAACAAGAGCAGCAAGGAAAATACATAGTGGTCTATTTGCTAAGCAGTGTTAGGAGACAGAGTGAAAAGTGATAAGGTGCCAGCCAATCAGCTCCTAACTGTCATTTTTCAAACACAGCCTGTGAGATGATAGTTGGGAGCTGATTGGCTGGCACCTTATCACTTTCTTATCACTTTTCACTCTGTCTCCCAACGCTGCTTAGTAAATAGACCCCATATACTCAGTCTGTAACATGACTGTGTAATGTTAACCAGAGGAGTCACATACTTCCCTTACAGATTATTTTATTTAGGCCATGAAGTAATGGAAGATGCATCAATGGTTCTGTGATCCTGTTAGTCCAGTTTGTCTCTACCAATGCTGGTAGTGCGGACTGTAATAAAGCACAGGTATTGCATAGCAGTGAGCCCTGCAAGGAGAAATATGCTTCACTGCCACACAGGCTGCAGCCTGTGTGGCAGTCATTTGGGAGTTGGGCCAATCATTTGGGTGAGCTCACCTATAAGAACACAATTCAGCCCTCTTTGGTGTTGGTGATGTCAAGTGGCAGCATTCCATTTAGTATAGTGAAAAGAGTTCTGTTGTATATTCCAACAGCAACTGTTCATCATAATGCAAAGTTACAATACCATTTCCACTTTGCATAAGTCAAGACCCAGTGACCCAGTTTCATTTGTTACCAAATTAATATTTTATTGTTACTGTTATGAGCCACAGTAGAGGCTCATTACTGATGTGGATCACTAGACAGCCAGACGCCATGTCTCCACGGCAACAATGATGAATGGCCCTGCTGGTTATTATGCAACCAGGGGTCGCTGGGCAGTGCAGGGGATTTTGGACCCGGTCAGGGCTAGCAGCCAGGATGCCAGCTCTGCTTTCAGCTCAGCAGCTGCATGGAATAATTAATCAGGGGGCCTGGTCTCACTGCCCACTTACTATTGGTGCAGGTTCTTCTTAAAAGGCAGCCAGCCCTGCACACCAATGCTGCTTATGCTCCTATGTAAGCCTCTGGTCTGGATCCTGATTCCTTGTCCTATGTGTGCCTTGCCTGGTCTGTGTACCTGGAGACCCTTAGTCTGATTGGAACCTGGACCCTCTCTCTGCACCCATTAGCCATTGTATTTTTAAGCCTCTGCACCTATTTATTGAATTCCCATCTGCAAGCTTTAATATCCAACTCCGCTGTTGCATATCATTGCAAGTTACCTCTACTATTCAGTGATTATGCAACTTTACTGTTCTACTTATATATATATATATATATATATATATATATAAACACCAGCCCTGCTCTGTAGTTGCCCTGTAGGTGCTTTCAGCCTCTATGACCTATTTGTTTATATTTTTCTTGTTTAATACTACTCCAAATATCCTGCGATTACCAGAGTATTGTATAAGTTACTAATGTCCTGAGTTTTAAGACCTGGCAGCATCCTAAGTATGAGCGAATCTACTCTACTCTAAGGGAACAACGAGTGGCTGCTATAGGCAGAAGACTTCTGTAGTGTGGCTCAAGGGGTCTTATACAAATATGGTGTTTTATAACAGTTATCTGTTCAGGTACTGATTGCAGGAATAACCAAGGGTCATAGCAACTTGGAAAAACTAGTCAGAACCAGTAACTTGAAAGGCAGAAGGGCAAGTCTTAACTGAAACTTGTGGAGACTGGAACTTGTAGTATTGCACGCAGTGCAGTATTAGCTTCAGTTAAATTCATATGTACTGGCTTCTAGGATGATACTGAGTGCAGAAGAGGTATTGACTGGAGTCTTAAGGGAAATTAACAGAGGCAGTAATAAAAGCAAAGTTGAATAATGGTCACAGTCAGGATAATGAAAATACAAGCTGAGTACATGATCAAGAACGACATCACAGTGAGGCAAAGGTTGATATAAAAAAATCAGCAACAGGAATCAAACAATAAGATCAGAAACAAGGTCTGGTAGCAGGTCGAGCCCTATATGAGGAACCAGGTAAGGAACAAGATGGAATGATGGAGCATTGGTTCAGTAATCTGATAAAAGTAAACTTTTGATTTAATGTCAAGGGTATGTGCACATATGTGCTTGGTCTTCCATGGACCTGGCACCACGGTGAATGCATTTATATGTATTGTATTAGTATATTTATAACATTATTTTGCACATTATGATGTCTGGAGTAACATAGGATCATTTTATTAAGAATTAGGACTATGGAATGTTTCATTAGCGTATGTAAATAGGACCATTTTTTATTAATTGGTGCAATAGAGGATATGACATAAATACCATTTCCTGTTTGGTCTTAGCCACATCCTGAGGAAGGACCATGTGGTCTGAAACGCGTAGATGGTGGTGGACCTAGATTTATTTTTAAGCAGAAGAGGTAGAATATCAACTGGCTGTTTTCTGTTTCCATCTGGCTGTGGTCATCTCTTGTCCTGGGTACATGTAAGGAGATCTACAAGCCTCACCTTCTCTGCTGTATGTTTTATTTTGTTCATGTTTTTATGGAATAAATATATTAATGTGGAGAAGCTTTTCCTCTCGTTTGTGAATGTGGAGGATGGAGACCATTTCACTACAAAAGATACCTTTATGTGAATGCGGGAAGGGACCTATAGTTGAGCCCTGTTTCATATGCTCCAAGTGTGTGGGAATTGTAGAAAAGACTAAAAGAAACTGCTATATAACTGGTATAGGCTTTATTTGGTGAGATCTATCCAGGTCCTATAAGAAACGGCAGTGGACCACGAATTTGGGAAGGACATGCAATAGGAGGAATATATTTTTACCCATACAACTGTTCTTAGTGTTGTTTCGTTTAGTTCGTGACAGCGCTGGTGTATTTTTTCCATTTTCGTTTTTGATTACATTGTTTCAGGTTGGTGAAGCCTGGGATTTAATACCTAGCTGCAGTCTGAGGTGCATAGGTACTGCCCTACCGTATATATACATTCTTCATGTCTTATGGCAGTCCTCGGGACACGCATCCTCTGCATCCCTGTCATGCCACTAAACGGGAAAAATGAGAGAAGGAACATTACAGGCAGTGATTGCACTTAAGTGCAATAGCCTGGTGGTAAAGTCACTTGAAACTGAGCGGGTCCCCCAGAATGTTCTCTATAATAAGAAAATGTCTCATTGGGATACTGTAATGCTGCCTCTCGGTTTCGGGACTACTACGTCCCGGAAGTTTGTCTAATACCGGTTGACTGGTAGAGAGTTGGTGCAGTGCTGAGGCTATTGGGGCGAACATTCTCTCGGGGGAAATTATTGCAATGGTCAAGGTATAGTGATATACTAATCCTGCCTACTTTTCTGTTGGCTCCACCTACAGTTGATTTGGTACTGCCCACGTGAGGCCACTTCCAGAAATTTTTCCAGGGCCACTTTTAGTTCCCAATCCTCTCCTGTATCTGCCCATACATTTCTCTCTTCAATCTTTTATTATTTTTCTTTCTTTTAAATATTTGGAATCTTCTTGAATGTTTGTATTGTTTGTACATTGCAATTTAGTAAACACATTTAATTTTGTTTCAAAGTAGCCCATTTTAAAATTGCCATTAGTTATACACAATGAGATCAGTATTTACTAGTAAGACTAAATTAAGTGGATATGATGAATAATTGTTACAGTACTTACAACAGTGTTTTCCATTTGTATTCTTTATAATTTCCCTTCCCCAGCTCAGTATGTCCATAGTTTAGGGTAGCTTTTTTTTATTTTTTATTTTTTATTTATCTTTGTGTGATTAAGACCTCCAGGTTAGAAATAGGAAAGACAGATGCTAATCCTATTACTTTAAGCTTTTGTTGGAAGTGATCTCATCAGATGGTAAAGTGATAATGGTGTCCAGCTGGGGATGCTTTTTAAATGAACACTACTAGCTCTTAATTTTGAATGAAAACAAAAAAAAGGTTCTACAATATACTGTACAGCTGTATTTTGTTAAAAAAGTATTTTATATATAGTATATAGATAAAATAAATAAAAACAATAATTTGAATGTATTATGGGATTTAAATTATTCTCTTTTATGCAAAACAAGGCAGTGCCATTGCTTCATTTCATTTTAATTTAAGTTTTAGTTTGTAATGCCAAGCACATGACAATTTATTGGTACTGTGTGCTGTAAAAGTTACAATTATTTGAAAGAAACAGCGTGTAAAGTGCAATAAAATGATAGTATAGTCATGAGAACAGGAAACAGCCGGGAAGCCGATGGACGGAATCCCGACCGCCAGCTTCCCAACTGTATAATCCCAGCAAGGGTTAAATGACAGGTGTCAAAATCCCAACGCCTGTCATTTTCCCTATGCCGGGAGCTTGACACCCGGCTTACCGATCGAAGGTAAGCCAGGCGACGGGCGCGAACAGCCGCCGAGGGGGAGGGGTTAGGTTTATGGTTCCCGGGGGGGAATTAGGGTTAGGCATCCCCCCGGGAGGTTAGGTTTAGGCTAGGGGAAGGGGGGGTTAGGCACCCCCGGTGGAAGGTTAGGGTTAGGCACCCTCCCGGGGGACTTAACTTTAGGAGTCGGGGAAGGGGGGGTTAGGTTTAGGCACTTAGAGGGGGGATTAGGGTTAGGTACTTAGGGGTTGATTAGGGTTAGGCACCCCTAAGGGAGGGTTAGCGGGTAGAATAGGTTAGTGAGTACTTACCTTTCGACGATCGGGATTTTCACTGCTTCCGGGATGCCGGTGTCAGGATTTGAACCGCTGGCCATGCGGCCAGCAGTAAATCATACTGAATCCATGAGAACATATTGTTGGTTTTTATAGTGTCCCATACCCATGTTTTGCATATATATACCCCATAAATAATCATTTTCACCCTTGTGCATGCTTGTAGTTCTGTAAGTGCCAGCATGTAAGAGCAGTCATGGGCTGCCTGCACTACTGTAAACTTAATATTTTTTCCCTGGTGTACACAACAGGAACCAGGGGGCCCAGTGATTCTTAGCGAGTCATTTTTGGACTGATAATCTCAAGGTGTAGGGGCCTCCTTAGAGGATTGGACTCTATTCTGAGTAGCACCGTGCTTGTCGATAATTGATGGAAGGGGTTTCTTTTAATTTTTTTTCTAGTTCTGACTAGCAATATTGCGTAAACTGTGTATAGAGGGCCTGATTCCAGGATCAGTGCTGTGTCTTTGGTCGCAGTAAATCTGAGAAGTTATGCAAATACAGAAGGTCTCATCTTTTGTAATGAGACACCCACTGAAAACGTAAGCATCGAAGAAAAATTGCGACCAACGAACAGACCATTGGACATCTGAGCAACTGTATTGCCTGCAGGTTGTCAATCAAGCTGCGGCTAACCCAGCACCGGGCTCCGGCACATGCGGTGAACAGGAAACATATGTGATTTGCAACCGAACTGAAATAGTGTCCAGCTCTGAATTAGGCCTAAAGAGAGCTATATCATCTGTGTTTCTACCCAAAGCAGTGGATACAAAGCATGTATAAAAAAGTTATGGCAGTTTTATACCTTGCAGTTTAAAATCAGTAGCTTCGATGTGTGATTTGGAGTTTAATGAATCATTTGTATTATAAATCAAACCTCAAAGCACAGGAAAACCTGCAGTTTGATCAAACCGTCTTGGTAAATCTTCCCCTAGAACTTATACATGTTCTAAAAAGTAATTTAGCGTTAAATTATACAGTAGGTTGGTTAATTGAACCAGGTAATAAATGTATGGGACATTCCCTGCATTATTTTGATCAAAAAAAGAACATTTTCATATTCTGCAGCTTAGTTGTACCACAAATTGAAGCAGTTACATCACGTTTTATATAAATATGTAAAACAATTTCTCCTGATATTTTGAAATAATAATTGAAAAAATGTCCTTAGTTCACTAGAAATCTGTGTTTTATTAATGGTTACATCAGGAGAGACTACAGGACACTGATTCACCACTTGGCCTAACAAGAAAGGTGATGTCATTGCTTTGGAAGTCACCTGACACCCACTCAGAACTTTTGGCTCGCTAACTCAGTTCTCGCCTTCCTTCTTTCCCCAGTCCATGAACATTTTTTCTGTTGTAGTAGTTTAGAATGTCTTATATGTGCATTGTTCTGAATTATCCTCTACTAATATAAAAACATTTCTAAAGCTGGGTACATACTGGCCGATGTGTACTGGGATGATTTGGCGGCTCGTTGGGCCGATATATAGTACCGCGGGTACACTCCGAGCGATGTTATGAACGACGGAACAATCACTCGTTACATCCTTCATTAACATGAATGGGGCCACTTGCGATATTGTCAGGTTTGATGTGCAGCACATCAAACCTGACGGCATTGCATGCGACCTCGGTAGCGTGCATATCGTGTATATACACTGCACGATATGTCATCAAGATTAGATTTGCCCAAATCGGCCAAATCGTAAGGACATTGGACCTCATTCAGAGTCTCTCGCTAGCGCTGTGCTCTCGCTTCGTTCTGCGCGTGTGCGACCTACTCTGTGCGATCGCAGGCTGCTCGCTCGCCCAGCAAAGACAGCCCAGTGAAATGAGTGACAGGAGAGGCCGTTTGTGGGTGGTAACAGGAGTAGGACACTAATAATGGGGGAGCGGACGTGCGAACGCAGGCGTGCCTGAGTGTTTCAACGCCGTTTTAGAGGCGTGCATAATTAACACGCAGCGTTATAGTACATGTCACATGCCTGTTTTTTACACTGAAGTCATCGCAGTGTTTGCGGTTGGGTAAGGAAACCACAAGTGCTGCGATCGCTTCCGATTGTCCTCGATGTACCAGTGTTTTAATACACTTCCTGAAGATGACGTGTGCTGGTGGGGGGCTCTGCCTGTGCGATTGGGCGTACGCTGGCCGCTCGCTAAGACATGGTGGGTGTGCTTATGCCTTGGTGACCGATCATTTCCCGTGGCGTCACTTTGACAAATTTGCATATGCTGGGGGCGATCGATCGCATCTAGCGAGAGACTCTGAATGAGGTCCATTGTCCCAGTGTGTACCCAGCTAAACAGCCCAGCTTATTCCCCGATGGTGGGAATTCATTTAGGAGCAAATTAGGTTCCGCCATTTGCTAATGCAGATAAAACCACAGTCCGTGACTTTCTGCACTTCAGTCAGAAATCCACTATATTAGCTTGTATATAAACACTTAAAAATCACAATAAAAATCGGGCTTGTCAAAAAAGAGCAAAAAGCAATATTGTAATTTTGTTTCATTCCTGTTAATAATAATAATAATAATAATAATAATAATATAAATAATAACAATACTCCTAAAGCATAAAACAAACTCTAAAAAGCGCTCTGGAATTTTTTTTTTTAAACATAAAACTAAAGTATAAGAAAACAGGTCCAACGGGTTATGTCACTGACGTCGAGCAGGAGTGTGCATTGTCAGCGACATAGCGGATACACACTGCCTGATGTGGATGATATGTAATCCTATCCGCCGGATCGGATGACATATCGTTTAGTGTGTACATGGCATTACAGTAACATGACAATGTTACTAACAGTACTGGATGATCCAATAGGCAACCAAGGTGGGAACCTAGTGCCCGGTGGTACTAGACTCCCGCTTGGACTAGACACTAGGCTCCTGACTTGGTTGTTTAAATGCCTGTCTGGTGCTCAGAATTCCATATGTTCTTTACTGAGTCTGATGGAGGCCCCATAAGAAAGGGGAGTGAAGTGTGTGTGGATAGAGCAGGAGGAGGGAGGGGGATCATAAGGGACCTGGAGAGTTGCCATGGATTATCAGTCAGGCTTCCCTTCAGTAGCTGGTTCCTCTCAAAGGACTAGCCACCGAAGTGCTGATATATTTTATTCCCAGACTCCCCCTCCTGCCCTGTCCCCTCCTTTCGACCCATCTTTAGATGCTGGCTGAGACTGCCATAGCACCATTACCCTCCCTCAGACACCGGAGATTATAGTATTTGGAATTTGAAGCCCAACAATAAAGAATGCATGTAATCTCTCAATTCACACTTTATTATCTCTTTACAGTTTTGTCACCCTATGCAGTTGCATCACTATGTATGTATATACCTAAAGGCTTATCTGCAATATCTCTGTTTTTTTTCCCTAAATTCAAACTAGTGCAACAGAGGGTGTAGTTCAGAAGGTTGACAGTATAAAGGTCAACATTCAGACGTTAGACTGGTTCTGAATTTTAACAGTATAAAAAGTTGACATGGTCATTAGGGCAACTGTCATTCTGTTAACATGTATTTAGGTTGACAGGGTTAAATGGTCAACACAGTCAAAGGGTCAACATTTAACATGCCGACACTAAAATGTGGACACATTGTGTTTTTCTTTTTAGCCTAACCCTAAACCTAACCTCTAAACCTTACCCTAAGCCTAATCCTAACAATCATGAAAAAACAGTGTCAACATTTTAAATGGCGGCCTTTTGACTGTGTCGACCATTTAACCCTGTCGACCTAAATACATAAAGACATACATGTATATACATGTACCCTTACCTTAATACTTGTATATACACGTATCTTTCTGGTGTATCTGATGTATTGACTGTCTACCTTTTTAGTGTAGACCTACCATCCAGATACCTGCTTAAACACATTACGGTATTTATTGTTACCATACAGAAATAGAAAGGGGGAAGTAATGAATTCATACAGAAGATGTTATACTTAGAAGAACTAATATAGCAAACTCTCTTATTATTACATATTTTTGAAGGTATATGGGATATTTTTGCGTCACTATATTCGCTTCCACAATAGTGACATAATGTATCTGAACAACTACAATCATCTACAGCTTTATTGATAATGATTCCAATGTTTTCCAGATGGTTAGCAGTTTGGATTCATTTTCATTTTACATTGTAATGTTGAATTTCTTTTCCCCCCAAGCAAGTGTTAAACATAACAATAGTCTGTGATGTCCATTGTAGAGCAGCTGAATAATATACAAGTGGTCAGACTCAATAATGGTTTCTGGCATTAGTCAGCTCAAGAAATTAATGGCAATCATATTTCAATTGACTGCTGAAATGGATGGTCTTTGTCTGCCTTCAGTTAATTCAGTGATTACACACAGGATGTCTATGTCGATCTACAAATCTGGCTAGACAATGAGTCATTTTATAATAGACAAAAGGTCATAATATTTGAATTCAGAGGTGATCCCTCTTCCAAACAGTAAACGTCATGGTTTCTCCTCTTTATAAATCATGTAATTGTTTACAAGTAAAAAAAAACTTTTTTATGGTCTCATTCCTTAAAATAAAACAGTAGCATTATACCTAAACTAGTATAATTACAATCAATACAAAGTTAAAAAATACATTGTATCTAATATGATCTTTGATAAAAAAAAATAGCACTTATCTAATAAAGATAAATATAAACACACACAAATATATAACACCATGAAAAAAAATGTATGGAAAATACTCATGTGGAAAATTCACCCCTGAAAGGGAATTATAACCACCAATTACTAGGGTGATTTAAGATACAGTTTACTTACTTTTGGTATATGAGTTGGGAAAGACTTGACAGCAATTTTAGAATTATGCCTTTGTACTAAAAGAGTTATTTTACTTATTGCCTATTTATAAATGCAATTCACTGAAAGAGCAAAAGTATTTTCAGCAATCTTTTTTTGTTTTGCCTAATTCATATATGGATGTGGCTTATGCTCATGTGGTCGGGTCTTATTCAGAAAGGAGTGTTGCTAAAAGCCCCCCATACACCAGCTGACAGATTGCCGGATCCTGCGATCGGATCGGAAACGGCCATTGATGTTCCGCAATCCGTCGGAGGATAGGTGTAATTATACATGTTAAATTTCACAGATTTGCAATTCACGATCATATTTTGATTGTGATCGGCTAATCAGTGAATTCCAACATGTTGGATTTCACTGATCCTCCGACCCGGCATTAGTGGATCGCAGCATTGCGCTAGTGTATGGGGCCAAATGTGAGAGATCGGCGGGGCATATTCTGATGAGATTATGGTTTTAACAAAATTGAGAAGTCTCCTTGCACACCAGCATGTTCTTTCTGAATACACTAGCCTCTGCCACCTCAAATCCAAATGAGGTTAAACAGTTCATGCGCTGTGTCTCCTGCAAGCTTATAATAGCAGATCAGGGGGTCACTAAATCTGGTGGACCAGTATAGGCGGGCTCCTCTCACAGCCAGGCCCCATATCTGCCACATCAGCTGCTCCGATGTTAGTTGTGCCACTTTATTAAACCCACATAGACAACCTTTACCTCCTCCATATACCAACCGCTAACCCTCAATGTGTCATCCTTTGCTGCCTCTGTATACAGTATTATCCATTGACCCCACATCTACCAGCTTACACTATTCACCCTTATATACTGTAAGCCTTAATAAAATGTGATTCTATATTTACAATGGCTAAACTTCCTTGTTAATGGAATTAGTATATGCTGCAACATACTTGTTTCATGTGTTAAAATCTAATTTGTAAAAAGTAACCAATGCCAAATATGAACATTCTGCAGAAAAAAAGAAAGCATCATGTCCACTTTAAGTAAAACTTGATGCCATGTAGCACGTGTCCTAAACAGCAATACCACCTCATCAAGCTCATTGACAAACACATTATATTTGTTAGCGTTAACATTGACTTATATAGTACCAGCATATTCTGTTGCACTTTATAATTGAGAACAATGTATGATAAAATGAAAGAAAGGGTAATAACAGACATTCAAAGAGGTAGGGTGATAATGCTTTGCCAAGGGGACCCGGTGAAAGGGTCCCCTGGCTGTGGCATTACACCCAGGCTGGATTTGACTCTGGTGCTGGTTTTAAAAATAGGGTGAACCCTACGCAATTTTTCCCCCTTATTTTGAAAACCAGGACTGGCTCTGCAGCCCCCAGTGCTGGTTCCTAAAATACGGGGGAATCAAATTCGTCTTTTTCCCCATATTTTTAAGAACCAGGATTGGTTGAGCAGTCCGGAGCTGGTTATGCTTCTTTTTTTTTTTTGGGGAGCCCTATGTCATTTTTTTTCTTTAAATAAACCCTTAAAACAATATATAGATGTAGAACAACCGAAACCAGAAAAACTGATCTCATTGTTCTGTGTATTTTTCGGCAAAACACGCATCTCAGGATGTAGTCTATCTGAAACTTCTATTTAGGTCTGAGTTTGCTACAATTACACCCATGATTGTAAACACAATTCTTGGCAATTGCCGAGTTGTATACTTTTCAGTGAAATATAGAATTATGGTATAACATACCTTTTGATAACTCTTTTTCTTCAAGATCCATATGGTCCAGAGGAATTACCTTGGGATATATAATTGGATAGCATCCAATGCACCAAACAGTAAAGCTTTGGAGCTCCCAGCATGCACTGGTCCTCCCCCCTATATACCCCACCCCCCAGCCACAGGCATTCAGTTCATGAAAAAGCCTTGCGGCAAGAGATGGAGAGTGGAGAAGGAAGATACATTTCTCAAGAAAATACTCAACAAGCAATGAGGGAATCTGTGATATAAAGTTTAAGAACAAGTCCATCTGAGGCCAGGTACATCAGGGTGGGTGCCCTGTGGACCCTATGGACCTCAAAGAAAAATAATTATAAAAAGGTATATTATACCATAATTCTATATTTCTTCTTCGGGTTCCATAGGGTTTCTCAGGAATTACCTTAGAACATAATAAAGCAGTTCTCTTAAGGGCGGGGATGCTCCTGAGCAGATAAGAAAATCCGCCGCCCAAAGGTAGCATCCTGGGAGGCATACATATCAAAAGCATAGAACTGTATAAATGTTCTCATGGAAGACCAAGTGGCTGCCTGCTGTTCAGCAGAGGCACCCTGTCTTACCGCCCACGATGGTCCGACTGAGTGGAATGCCCAGTCACCTTGTTAGGAACAGGGAGATCAGCCTGAGAGTAGACCTGAGAAATGGTCATACGAAGCCAGTGAGACAAGGTTTGTTTGTTTGCTGGCCAACCTCTTTTGTGAAAACCATATAACAAAAATAGTGAATCCGACTTCCTGATGGACTTGGTCTGATCCACGTAGATCCGGAGGGCTGGAACCACATCAAGGAAAGCCTCACCTGAAGACAGGTTTGAGGATTTAAAGGCCGGGACTACAATTTCCTCATTAATGTGACAACGAAAAACATTGTGGTAGTGATGCCATAAGGTCTACATCTGGTATCCCCCATCTGTCCACCAGGACTTGAAATACCTCTGGATGAAGGGCCCTATCTCCGGCATGTATGTCCTTGTGACTTAGGAAGTCTGCTTCCCAATTGAGAACACTTGGGATAAATATTGCCAATATTGCAAGAAGACGGCATTATGCCCATAGCAAAATCCTTGCCACTTTTTCCATGGCCGCTGGACTTCGAGTGCCTCCTTGATGATTTATGTAGGCCACTGTTGCCCCATTGCCGGACTGCCTTGTAGAAGGTCCTGTGCTAACATAAGTGCTTTGTGCACTGCCTGAAGCTTCAATATGTTTATTGGTAGAGGACTTTCTTGGTCTGTACACATTCCCTGAGAAGTGTGATGACCCATCACTGCTCCCCATCCTCGCAGACTTGCGTCCGTGGTGAGACGTACCCATTCCGGGATCCATAATGGATGACCCTTGTTTAAAAGAGTCTTCTCCAGCCACCAGGCTAGAGAGAGGTGGATGTGTACCATCTGGGTTTTTATCCGATGATACGGACCATCCCACTGGGCCAGGATCCACAGTTTGGACTGGAACTGGGCATAAGCCACCATGTTGAATGTGGCTACCATGGAGCAGCACCTACATCGCCGAGTGAACTGACACTTTTTGCTTGCAAAGCAGTTTGTGCACCCGAGCCTGTAGTGTTACAAACTCCTCGGGAAGAAGAATCCTCTGCCCCAGAGAGTCCAGCCATGCTCCCAAGTGCACCATCTGCTGAATTGCAGAAAGTGACAACTTTACCCAGCCGTGCCCTTGTAAGAAGACAATGGTCATCCGTAGATAACACTGTAACATTTCCTGAGATTGTGCAAATATCAGGAGGTCATCTAGATATGGCAGTATCCTGACTCCTCGTCGTCTGAGATGAGCCATCATGACCACCATTAGCTTGGTGAATACCCGAGGGGCTGTGGCCAGCCCGAAGGGTAGCATATGAAATTGATAGTGTTGCTGATCTACTGCCAATCTGAGAAAGGTTTGGTGAGATTTTGTAATCAGGACATGCAGATATGCATCTTGTATGTCCAGGGACACCATAAAGTCCCCTGGCTCCATTGCCAACACAAATGACCAGAGGGTTTCCATACGGAATTTGGGCACTATGATAAATCTGTTGAGGGATTTCAGATTCAGTATAGGGCGGTGTGACCCATTGGGTTTTTTAATTAAAAACACAATTGAATAGTAACCCCTTCCCTGTTGTGTCACAGGGACAGGGACTATAACACCTGATTCCAGAAGGGCCCCAATAGACTCCTGGTAGGCCGCGGCTCTGACCGTGTCTGTAGGAGAGTGTTGTGCCCACAAACTTTTGAGGGGGATGTCTGAGAAATGTGATGGCATAACCTTGAGAGACTAGCTCTCGTACCCAAGCATCTGTAGTGGTCTGATGCCAGGCCTGAGTAAACTGCAACAGTTGGCCTCCAACCCTGACATCCTCCAGGGGGAGGCCCACCCCATCACACAGTAGGCTTATTGTCTGGCTTGGTAGCAGGGTGTTTGCCTGGCAAAGACCCTTTGGGCTGTGCCCTCTTGCCAATCTGTTTGGCTGAGTACTGCCTCTTTGTCCTACTTTGTGGATGAAAGGACTGATATGGCTGCCTCTTAGAGGTAGATGTGGATGGTAATTCCGCTGACTTCAGTGTTGCCAAGGAAGTCATATCATCCAGACATGGACCAAATAGTACCTTACCTGAGATTGGAAATGATCCCAGAGCCTTCTTGGACCCTGCATCCGCTTTCCATGTTTTAAGCCAGAGGGACCTGTGAGCTGCCACCGAGTTGGCCAAGATCCTAGAAGCTAGGACATCTGTGTTGATCCCTACATCCACCATATACATAGCTGTTTCTTGCAATTGGCCAAAAGGAGCTTGCTGCTCTCTAGACAGGTCAATCATAGACTACTCTAGTGCCTTACTCTTTTCCTCCATAGCTTAGTTACCCAGGCTATAGCCATAGCGGGCATGGTAACAGCTCCTGACATTGAAAACATTAATTTTAAATTATTATAAATCTTGTTATCGGTAACCTCTGTTAACGAGAATGCTGCTGGGATGGGCAAATTAGCGCCTTTGACCAGCCTCGTCACATGCGCATCTATCGTTGGTGGAATCTCCCATTTGTTATAGGCTCCTGGAGCAAATGGATATCGAGAGGTCAAATTCTTAGTGGGCTGAAAATGCTTATTAGGAGTCTCCCAAGCTTCAGCCAAAAGATTTGTCAGTTGTCCAGACCAAGGAAAATGATCTTTAGACACCGACTTGCGATTAAGACTGGCTTATTATCTATCAGAGCAATTTCCTCTACCTCTTATGTTGAGACCAGTTCTAACCGCTCTAACCAGATAGGGAACGTCCACAACTTGATAATCATCTATTTCATAGACTGACTCTATGCTCTGATTCTCAGAGTCTGACGAGGTAGGTAAGTCAGTATGTGACACCTGCCGGAAACCTTCTCTTATACCCCTGCTTCTTTATCCCCACTGGCTTCTCCACCTGTGGAGAGACTGATGATGGCAATACACTAACTAGAGTGCTAGGTAGCATAATCCCAAAAAGGTATTTATAGGAGGCATATATACAGGATGATGAATAGGCTGTGTGTACCACAGCTGTAGCCCACACCTCAGTAGCTTTGCCTATCAAGTAGGATAAAACCTGAGGCGTGATAGCCACCACTTGTGGCTCCACCATTGGTACAGATGCATTAGTTTTATGCTGTAATAATCTGCTACATATTCCATCAACATCCTGATTAGACAGGTTTGTAGAACAGAATTTACAAGACAAACCAACTGGTAAGCTCACATCCTGCTCATTACCTTAAGACATGATATTATATCAATGGATGAGGTACACATTATACATGCAAAAAAATTGGCTTTATATCAATGGCCCCCCCACACACCGTCAGATGGATGAGGAGAGACACAGTGATAGCTTGAAAAGAATAGGCAGCAGTAAGTAGCATACAGTCACATACAATGCAAGAATACGCATGATTGCAACAGCAATCTGAGCTCTGATCATCTAGCCAGACTCAGCGGGGTAATGGCAGGAGCTACCAATTGAGAGAGAGGGTCTGGCACAGCTTCCTGGTCTGCAAAAAGGGCGTTATATTGACCTCGCTAGCAGCGGGACTCGGCAGGGTGCCGGCATCGGCAAGTGTATATCCTGTATACACTTGTCGATGCCGGCAGCGATTATGCATTCAGCAGCATGGCCTTCCCTAACAATGTCACCCGATGGACTTGCATGCAGGTCCGATGGGCGATGTCGCAGATGGCACGCAGGAGCACGCATTGTCAGCGACATAGCGTGTACACACTTGATGCTTGAAAAAGTCCAGAGAACTGGATGAAATGCATTGCAGTGTACCTTTCTGGAGCTCAAACCTGAATACCACCGCAATTGGATTACATATTAATTACCAAGCAGTAGGAATTAGTGAATTAATCTTGCAATACCTGCATGTTTCCGAAAATGGCCCGTCTTATCAGCAAACAGGTGTGGCTGGAAGTGAGTTCAAATTTCTCACTAAGAAAGTGCAGGGAACTTTGGCCCTCATTCAGAGCCGCTCGTTAACAGCAGTACGCTCGTTGCGTTCCGATGTTGAGAAAGCGCGCATGCGTCGGTGCAACACTGCGCATGTGCGTACGGCATATTGCGAGTTTTTTTTGTCTCGTTCGTCAAATTGCATACAGGAAGTGACATGTCAAATGTGATTGACAGAACAGGGCGTTTTTGGGCATTGACGGGGGTGGAGATGGAAAAACGCAGGCGTGGGGAGGCGTTTTTTGGGCGTACATACATTATCTGATGCGAACGTCAAATGTGTTCGTACCAAGTCATACGTCACTGAATGATCCTCTTTCCGTTCAAACTGCTCGCACAGCTTGGGGTCTGGATTACTCGACCACATTGGCGATGGCCTTCTCCTCCGTCCCGGCCCTCCACGATGTTTCATCGATTAATCACGGCTTGTCAGAAAAACAATCAGTTTTGTATTGAAAACCAGCTTGTAATGTGTTTTGAAAACAATTTTTTTGGTTAGCACAAAACCGTACGCAGGTGGAAATCATAGCTGCTAATTTCAGGATTACACAATCAATTAGCGTACATTTGTTGGTCTGTTTTTTTTGGTTGATATTTGGTTTTTGTGCTATTGTAACAATAATGTCATCATGTTTGTGTGTATTTTTCCATTTTGCTTTTGTCTGGAGAATTTGCATCCTTATGTAAATTTTAAAGTGTTCCTTAAAGTGCCCTTTTTTTTTTTTTTTTTCGTTTTAATTTTTTGGGAGCTCGTTTTTGCCTTGTGGGCCAGGATTAAATGTAAACCATTTCTAAAATAATGTCAGAATACAATGTCGAACATTTTTCAAAATTTATTGGAAACTAAAAACATTTTCTGGCACATTTTTGCCCCAAACATTTTTGGCAGTGTTATTACAAAAATTTTTTTAATTTGTGCAAACATAAAAGGTATGGAAACTTAAATCCAAAAATTAAAAACAATTCACAAGAAAGGAGAGGGAAGTTTTGGCCAGAAAGGAATATGGGGCAAGCACAGAAGGAGTGTGGGAATAGTAGCCAGTGCTGTCAACGTTTTTCCCCCGTTTGGCTGGGGGAGGGTGGGCGCCAGACCGGGTCCGGGATGTCATCGGGCTGGCCTGTCCAGACGCAGATGTTGTGGCCTCTGGACTAGGCACAGGGCTAGGCACATTTGGAGGATTGGCTGATGTTGTGCCAGAGGTGGAGGATCCTGATGTTCCGGCAGGAAGGGAGGTCGGCTCCACCATGTGCTGGTGAATGAGCTGCTCCAGGGCATTGGTGATGCGGATGTTGGCCCTGGTATTTTCCGCCAGGGCCTCAACCACCCGTACCAGACTGGCGTCCATCCTCTGCAGAATCTCCGTATGGAAATCCAATTTAAAATTGAGTTCTGTGAGGAGGGACACTGCCTGCGAGGGGGATTGCCCTGGACTGGCTTCTGCAGGGTCCTCAGCCGGATGTACTGGTTCCTCCCCTGCAGAGCCAGCAGAAATTCTGCGGCCAAGGCTCCCCTTGGAGCAGACTCATCCGCCTGTGTCTCTGTTTGAAAAATGAGAAAAGAGTCACATTAGAATCTACATATTGGCACAATAACATTTCAGAGTTGGTGACATCACAATAGTTACCTGGGACAACATGAGGAGCCGCAAAGTCTGGCATGTCCGTATCCATGTTGGACACGCCAAACACCTCCACAGCCTGCACACACCCCTGTGCCAGCTCTTCTAAATCATTCAACTCCAATGACACAGGGGTGGGACCCCCACCTGTCCCCCTTGCATGCCTAGCCCTGTATGCCATTTTTTGTTTCAGGCGATATTTGAAGTCTTGCCATCTGTGGGTGAAAAAGGAACCATTATTCTGGTTTTTTGTGGGGTTTTGGTTTTAGGGGGGTCAAGTTTTTACTTACCGCCGTTTGACATCCCGGGCTAGACGGACATAATCACCCACCCTATTGACAGCACTGGCTACCTCCTCCCACATTCTCCACTTCTGGCTTGCACCCATATTCCTGTCTGCCTGTGGCAGGATGTCCACACACTTCTGAACCAAAACCTCCATCTCCTTTCTTGTGAATTGTGGCTGCCTTTTCTTTTTCCCTGCTTTGGCCGGAATACTGGGCCCAGCAGCCTCTTCCATGTTATCCTCCTCACCTATTTGTTTAAATGTTGAGAAATTTAAGCTTGCAAACTTGCACTATATTATGTTTCAAAATAATCATTGTTTGGAAATGCATGAAATACTTACCGGCAGACTCTTGGCCATTGTTTCCCTGGTCTGTAGCCATTTTTTATCTCCAAACAAGAAATACACCAGAACGTTTTTTTTGGCTCGTGACGTATTTATACATGCGTCCTTATTTTTCGGCCGCATCATTGATTGTGCGCTCCTATGATCCTTCCTTAATTTGTGCGGGAAAATAAACACTATTTATGGCTTGGGGCGTCTCGATTCGAGGTGGCGGTTGTTGGTTGTTGGAGGTTACGTTGGTCGGAGTGGATTGTTGGTGGGATTTGGATTTGGCGTTGTTTGGAGTTGTTTTTGGTTTGTCTTTTTGGAGGTTTTTTTTCCGTTCGCTTTTTTTGGTGTGGTTGTTTTCTTTGTCGTGTTTTTTTTGGTAAGTTTTTGGCCGTCTTACTTTTGTTCACTTTGTGTCTCCTTCTTTTTGTGAATTTTGGCTCGTTAATTTATTCAAAAATCTCCTTTGTTAGGTTTCTTTTTGCTCTGCCCCAACGACCTTTTTATCTGGTGACTTATATATCCTGTTTATTAAATGTTCATGCTTTTTTTAACGCAACTTTGTTTGACCTTACACTTTTAACCTTTGGTTTTGTGATTCCGAAATGTATGAACTAATTCGTGCTTTTTTATCTGCGTATTTTTTGACTTGTATTTGCGAACTAATTAGCGCATTTTTATCTGTTTATTTTTGGACTTGTATTTGCGAACTAATTAGTGCATTTTTATCTGTTTATTTTTTGTCTTGTATTTGCGAACTAATTAGCGCATTTTTATCTGTTTATTTTTTGTCTTGTATTTGCGAACTAATTAGCGCATTTTTATCTGTTTATTTTTTGTCTTGTATTTGCGAACTAATTAGCGCATTTTTATCTGCTTATTTTGTTCTGTGAAATTGGTTGTGTTTCCCTTTAGCATTTTTTTTATACATTTGGGCCCAAATTGAGGTAGTCTGCGCACTGTCGTTTTGCTCTTTGCCCAAATGTGTGTTTCTCCCCTTTTCTGTTTTGTCTTGCACCCAATTTAGATTCCTAAATGCCCACCCTAAATTGTTGCATTGTTTATTTTTTATTATTTATAGTTTTGGACAATCATGACAATACCCCGGCATGTAAGCATCATTGGATTGTATCATCAAGCTAAGTAATTTTTAAAATATTTTTGCCCCAAAAAACCTTACATTCAAATCTTGCCATTTCAGGTTGATCTTGGTCGGATAGTTCTGGCCATGCTCCCGGAAGCCGACCAACCTCAATCTCGTCCCAGGCATAGGCATCGTAGGCGTGCAAGGCCCCAGATATATTGAACACATGTCACCCTTTTTGGAATGCCCGATGATGAGGTGTTAAGACGCTAACGTCTTCCGCCCAAAATCATCATAGACACTCTCTCATTAATAGAGAGTGATCTTGAGCGGCAAATTGACAGTCCAACAGCAATACCACCACTTACGCAATTTATGGCGGTGTTACATTTCTGTGCCTCAGGATCGTTTCAAACAACGGTGGGAATAGTGGCGGGAATCTCCCAATCCTCCTTTTCAAGGATCCTGAGGGCAGTGATGGAGGCCCTTTTCAAGCACCTCCATCATTTTATTCAAATGCCTTTGGATATGGGTGCCCTTAGTGTGGCCAAGGCAAATTTTCACCAAATAGCTGGCTTCCCACACATCATAGGGGTTGTGGATGGTACTCACATACCACTTCAGCCTCCAGCACGGCTGGAGGCCATATTTCGCAACTGGAAACACTATCACTCCCTGAATGTAATGGTGGTATGTGATGCCTCCCTCCAGATCCTGTCCCTGAATGCAAAATTACCCGGAAGTGCACCTGACTCATTCGTCATCCGGCAATCAGGGATATGGCACAAATTAAACAACCTACAAGCTGGTGATGCGTGGCTTCTGGGTAAGTGGAGACCTTTAGTACATAA
The DNA here is from genome assembly GCA_031769625.1 of Taudactylus pleione. NCBI lineage: Eukaryota > Metazoa > Chordata > Amphibia > Anura > Myobatrachidae > Taudactylus > Taudactylus pleione. The sequence continues at coordinate 1,648,915 of JAUIMM010000390.1, forward strand.
CAATGTTAAGCTTGATACACAGTGATCCTGATGTTGTCACTTCTTTTTCACAGGAGACAGTGGCTACCACACCAGGGCCACAAAGTAATTTTAATTCTGCACTTACAGTCACCAGGCAAGTGGTGGAGCGCTGTATCAGCCTTTTAAAAGGCCGATTCAGATGCCTCCACCGCTCTGGTGGCGAGCTCATGTATTTGCCGGATATGGTTTCGAAAATTGTGGTCCTGTGTGGGATATTTCACAACATCGCCATAAGGAGTGGTGTCCCAATGCTGCCAGAGGATGCCTTGCCTAAGGATGGCCCCCCCGAGGTTGGTCGGAGGTCAGTATGTGGGGGGGCCATACGCGATGATGTGGTGGCCAGATATTTTAGGTAATTATTGGCACCAAAGAAGTTTTTTGACACAATGTGGTAAGGATTTTTGGAGACCATCTAATTAATTTGTTTTTTGTTTCCCATCTTCTGTTTGAGTTCATAATCTTTGGGACTCAAACGATGACTACTTCCTGCTACCCAAAACAAACCTTCATGGGGACACATTGGATATATATTCTGGAACCAATATTGAAACGCAACATTTGTGGAATCATGTTGGCATGCTCCTTCGTCAACCAGTTCTTGATTTTTCTTTACTTTTTTCATATGGTGTTTGATGGGTTGTATTTTTTGTTATCACTGTGTGTATTGTTTGTGAGTCAACACTTTGGTTTTTTAGTTATGTTGTGAATAAATGTTTTGAGAGTGTAATTTTGCAAATTTTATTGACCATTGCAAGCAAGTGTAACCAGGTTCACCAACGTTAAAATTGCTTAAGGGTTAATCCTGTAATGACGCAATTTGATCTAAATTTAAATATGCTTTCTGGGTCAAATCCAACACCAAAAGGTATTCTGTACAATCAGTAGGCTTTGTAATCTCGGCCTAAGCAGGTTGCCCCCCAAATTGGAACATGTAAAATGTAGTAATATATAAATTGTCACACACAAAAAAAGGCCAAGCAGATTGTTACTGTTAGCTGTTTCATGTGCCTGTTTCCTAAAAAAATACAACACACAATCTTAGTGACATTAATTGCAAATACTTGCTGGAAGAGTCTACTTATGTCAGTGTAAACAATCTAAGATTTGGAGACAAGGAATGAGACAGAACGCTAAGTTTAAATTTTTTACTAATACAAAAATTTTTAAATGAAAAAAAAAAATTAGGGATGCAGGATCACAGACATACGGTCAAGGACCACCAGCAGCCCGATGAAGTAGCCCCGCATCCTTTGGACGCACCCGACTAGGTCTGCCAAACGCCTCTGGTCCTCTGTGGGTTAGAAAAGTGTGGGGCTTAATACATAATTAATGAAACCCAATGAAACCCAATGAAAAAACAAGCCAAACAAAGGTATCCAAAAATGACAATATTGTGACCAAAAGCACATTTAACCCAAAAAATCAAAGGACACAAAAATGGACACCCCAAAAATTGCACCAAAAACCAACAATTTTTGACAGGTGGGATATGTGTATGGGGAAATCAGCAGTAAAAGATAAAGACAAACAGAGATCTACACCAAATTCTGAAAAACCAAAAAAAGTAAAATGCACAGACACAGGATTAGATCCAAACATTTTAAAATAAAAAAAAAGATAAAAGGGAAACATACCGTTCAAAATGACGCCTGGCCCAGAAGCAACTCCCTCGTCCTCCTCGGAGGTGGCTACATTCCCCAACGAGGTGGGATGGGTGATTTGGGATTCATGGGAGGGGGTAGTTACGAGAGGGGTGGTTGGAGGGGAGGGGGAATTGGGATGGAGGGGAAGGAGCCCCGACACATGTGCCACAGGGTCTGTGCAGGCTGGGGAGGAGGGGGAATTTAGGGAATTTTGGGGTGTGGATGTTTGGCTGGGGGTTGGGGAGAGGGGCCGAGAGCGCCGTCTTTGACGGCGATGACGCCGTAGTCTTCGCTCTGCCTCTAAAAGATGGAAAACAAATTGTGGTTATTTTCGAACATGACCTTGTTAAATGCTAATTTTTTACACCACAAATATGTAAACATGCCCATGCAGATATGAGTACAAAGAATAAATAGGCCATACATGAAAACATGCCCATGCAGATATGAGTACAAAGAATAAATAGGCCATACATGAAAACATGCCCATGCAGATATGAGTACAAAGAATAAATAGGCCATACATGAAAACATGCCCATGCAGATATGAGTACAAAGAATAAATAGGCCATACATGAAAACATGCCCATGCAGATATGAGTACAAAGAATAAATAGACCATACATGAAAACATGCCCATGCAGATATGAGTACAAAGAATAAATAGGCAATACATGAAAACATGCACATGCAGATATGAGTACAAAGAATAAATAGGCCATACATGAAAACATGCCCATGCAGATATGAGTACAAAGAATAAATAGGCCATACATGAAAACATGCACATGCAGTTAGGGCCACAAAGATAAACATGAAAACCACAGTCAAAAAAACGTACTTTCCGTGATCTGCATGCGAAAGCATGCCAGCAAGCGGGGAGTTCGCCGTTGCAGGTCGGACCACCTGCGCTCCAGCTGGCCGATCTGGCGGCGTGAGTCGAAGGAACGCAGGCGGCCACGTACCTCCGCATATGCGGAACGCTTTTCCCTATTGGTGATGGGGGGAGGCTGGCTGGTGATCCGCCTGTCCATCACCTCGGTTAACACCATCAGCTCGCGCCTGGTGAATGCCGAGGCTCTCATGATGGCAATGGTGTATTTTATTAAAAACAATTTTAATAAAGCCCCGAAAAAAAATATGATTGGCTAATGTATTTGGGTAATTAACAGGACAAATTCTATTGGTTAGTGTATGAGTCATGTGTTCGACAGGGCCACAAATCTATTGCGAGTTATGATAGGCTTGATGCAGTGACATGCGTAAGCTAATTTAAATAAAGAAATGAACCCAGTAAAATATGCGTGGTTAAAAACAAAGAAAACAAATGGATAATTGGCTGAAACATGTATTTTGACAAATAAAAGCGAATGTTTAAGCCGTACGTATTCTGCGGGTAAACACAAACACGGACAAGAGTAAAGTTTATTGCATTGACAAAAAAAAAAAAAAAATGACGAGCAATTAAGATAATTGATATATTGATTGGCATGATACGATTGAGGGAGGTAGGCAGAATAAACGAGCAGGTAATCGGAATCTGACAGGCCCACTTCCGGGTTGAACTTGTGCGTGCGTTCCCTGCAAGCCACATTGGGGATGTACGCTCGCTATTTGGCACGCTCGTTAGTTAGTTAGAGGAGGGGTTGGTAGAGTTTGGGGAGGATGTTTAGATGCGTTCGAAATTACGAGCGAGTGCTTGAATTAACATATTTCTGTACGTACGCCGAACGAACGCCCACTTGCGTCCGGGTCTGAATGAGGGCCTTTGTCCACCCCGGATCCACAATTGTGCCGCACCTAGCAACTGGCGGCTAACACGACATACAGTGAGCTGCTGAACTGGCCAGGAAACTTTTGTTTACTGTGACCCATGTTCCACATTGCGATATAGCTCAAATTTAGTTGTGGGAGTACAGTGACTATCTGTACTAACCACTAGTACTTCACTAATACAGAACTCTTGCTTTTACAGCGATACGGACACTAATATGTCTGGGTTCTAATCACCTAACCTGTGTCATTATTAACTAACAGGACATTGATCTATTGTTATTTCTGATATGGTATGATTAATGTATAGTAGCAAATTGTATCCGAGGTAATAGATTGAAGAGCCATTACCAGTTTTTTATAACTGGAATTTTGAGGTGTTTTTATATTTTGTTTTATTGTGTGCATATGACTGAATTTACATATTTTATTATTAGATAATCTGTTCACCACCGCAATTTCTTTCTTTTATAATTTACACAGTTGACAATGTGCCTGATATGTCGTCTGATCACATATCGTCTAGTGTGTACCTGGCATACGGTGTGTGGCAGAATGATAGACAGCATTGGAGCCAAGCTGATTCCTTGCAGGAGGGAGATATTTACAATAGCAGGTGATTGCTTGCTGGCTCAGTGACCAGATTTATAACTACAGTACATTGTAACAGGGCAATTAAATAGCTGCTACAGATATGCAAATGAACAATGGGCCTGATTCAGACCCACTCGCGAGCGGCTGTCCGCTCGCAAGTGGGTCGATGGTCTGCACTGAGCATGCGCACGACGGAGGGAGCTCCGTCGTGCGCATGCGCCAGACACGACGAGCGAAGGACTTTCCTTCGCTCGTTGTGTCCGATCAAAGGGGGCGTGCTGTCAATGTTGATTGACAGCACGCCCCCTTTGGTGGGCGTGCCGGGGGCGTGCCTCCCTGACGGGGGCGTTCCCACGGGAACGCCTCCCGTCAGAAGCCGGCCCACTGACATCACTAGTGATGTCAGTGGGAGTGATTTTGGCTCTGATAGAGCCAAAATCACTCCGGAGCTTGCGGTTGAAAACCTCAACCGCAGGCTCCGGCTCGCAATTTCGATGGTCGCGATGGTCACGACCATAGCGGCCATCAAAATGCACGCTCGTATAGCCTGTGGGTGGTGACCCACAGCTATACGAGCGTCCAGGAGGACGCTCCATGAAAATGGAGCCCGGCCCTCATTCAGAGCGTGCGCTCTGCTCAGAGCGTACGGCTCTGAATGAGGGCCAATGTCTTCTCATTGGCCTGAACTTCATCTCCCCTGTTAAGAAACTCAGTAATGCCTTTCAGCCCAATTAAAGTTAGGGTTTATTTCAGTTGTTACTGACCACTAGTTAAACAATAAGGATTAATCACAAATAGTGATAGACCGAGGTTGATCTAGGGTTAAACCTTGGAGAGTTATAATTGCAAACCCATTTTATACTGCAGTATAAATTTTAGATACTGGAGTCCATACTAGTTATACTTGTTACAGTTCTTAGTAGTGTTAGTATTGGATAAGGTGTATGATTTTCATGTGTAATTTCATATTAGTGCCTCTTGCACAAATTTGTGATCTTGTGGGAAGATTTTGCTCCCGTCTACGTTCCCGGAGACGTTAGTCAATCCCGACAGCTTTCTGCATGAGATCGTCCAGCGTGTCAGCAGGAGGATGTTGGACGAGGATATCTTTAATGGCGTCAGAAAGACCAAGATGGTATTGACTGCGTAAGACCGGATCATTCCATCCAGAGTCAGTAGCCCATCTGCGGAATTCAGAAGAACAGTCTTCCGCCACTTTGTGACTCTGCTTGAGGGAACGTAACTTGGACTCAGCTATAGCAGGTCTATTCGGATAGTCATACAGTAGACCAATGACAGTAAAGAAAGCATTGACTGATTTTAACGATGCGTGAGTTGAATGCAACCAAAAGGCCCAAGTCTGTGGTTCCGCTTGGAGAAGGGAATTCACCTGTCCTACCCACTGTGATTCTGTCCCCGAGGAAACAGACGAAGCCTGTAGTATAACTTGCAGTTTTCATGGAAGCTGAGGAATTGCCGTCGGTCTCTGGCGAATCGATCGGGCAAATTCATTTTGGGCTTTTGGAGGAATCGAAAGGGCGGAGGGCCGACTTTCTTTGACACATAAGGAAATGTCTTGGACCTTCTGAGTAAGGACATGGATTTGAGTGGCAAGTGCCTGGGCAATATTTTGCCCCTGTTCCATGACTGTACTCTTGAGAAACTATTTGTCTATTTTGTTTCTTTTTGTAGGCCGACTATAATGTTATGAATCCAATGCCCTCTGTGTGAAAATTCTAGAACCTGGCTAGCGAGGTTTTCTGCCATTAACAACCGCCCCGTTGTTCCCTTAGAACTGGGACGCGTTCACCGGTACTTAGGCTGCCGCCTGGACTTACAGCTCGAGCTAGTAGCAATTCACACAGAGAAACAAAAGGATTCAGTGGTGAGAATGGATGCTGTTACAGTGTGCTGTGAGCTTGGTGGAACAGATTAGTAGACTAAAAGTGTCGCTTGGAAGCCCATGATGAAATGGAACAACAGTTGATGAGACTTAAAGAACAGATGATGCGGCTAAAAGCCAGTATTAAAGACAGATGATACGGCTTTGAGAGCCAATGGTGCTGCTTGGAGCCAGCACAGAAGAGAGTTTAATAGTTGATGTGGCTTTGAGAGCTGATGGTATAACGTTCTCTCCACAAGGTGTAACAGGAAACTAGTCACGCAGCTGAGCAGAGAGACCCCACAGGAACGCTATAGTCGGCGAGGCGGCAAAAGGCCAGTGTTTACAAATAGGAGGGCCATCCAAACACGTTGTGCTATGAATAGCATGCAACGTCCTGAGGCATGATGATCACCTAGCAACTGAGGGAACCGGAACAGCATCATTATGCGAAAGTAAACTTCTGGAGAGAGACAAGTCGTGACCGCGAATTGTATCAGTAAGTCACCAGGTCCAGATAGCCTTTCAAGTTAATATTTTAAAATTCTTTCCACTAGGATTTGTGAACCCCTTAAATAGGTGTATAATGCTATTCTCAAAAGTCATTCACTCCCATACTATTTTAATGTGGCATATATTAGAGTATTACCCAAGCCAGGGAGAAATCTGGAGCTTCCTAGCTCATACCGCCCGATCTCTATGTTGAACACAGCTAAGATTTTTACAAGGCTATGCGCTTGCAAGCGGGTCAATGGTGGGGCATTGCGCACACGTGGCGTGTGCAATGCACGTGCGCAAGCCCTGGAGCGAGAGAGAAATTATCTTGCTCCAGGGCTCGTTACAAACGGGGCGGCTGTCGATGTTGATCGACAGCTCGCACCGTTTTGTAGGCGGGGTTGGGGGTGGCTGGACAAACGGAGGAGTTCCTGAAGGAACGCCTGCCATTTGTGGGCGGCCCTACTGACATCACGAGTGATGTCAGTAGTGAGCTTCCGGCTCTATTAGAGCCGGAAGCTCACTGGGGCTTGCGGCAGACGAGATCCTACCACAAGTGTCTTGTCGCAAGCACGATGGTCGCGACCATCGCCTGGCCACACGCTAAAGCTGTGGGTGGTCACAGCTTAGGCATCACCCACAGCTTAGCGAGCGGCCATGTTGATACAGTAACGGTAAAGATAGTTCATGGAGAATGAGCTAGCATTAGTGGCAATCAGCAGCGGCCTAACATTAGCGGCCACTAATTGGCTGTTGCCCACATGGGCTTAGCCAATGAGCGGCTCCTCCACGTGGGTCCCAGCCACTAATTTTAAGCCGCCGCTGAATGGCTCACGGCACGGTAACTAATGACAGCTCAAACCCTGTAACATGCTGTAGCGTGTTGATACAGTGTATTCGGGGCCCTATGTGGATTACCCGTGGAGAACATCGTGGGACAAAAGGTGAGTATTGGCTCTTTTTTTCAGGTACAACTATTGGATACTTTACGTTGAGATGGGGACGTGAACATCTGGAAGAAGGTGAGTATGTGTGTGTATGTATGTATGTAATAAAACTTTATATTCACGGTGTGTGTGTCTTGTGGTTTTTTACACATTTCATTACAGGTGAACTACAGGTCCCAGTGGCCCCTTAATGCCCCACATTCTTGTGGTTCTCCAAGTACCAGCATGCGGGGGAAGCTTGCTGGGACCTGCAGTTCTACTGTAAAGACAATGTTGTTTTTTAAATTTTTCACACTACACCTACACTATCAACCCGCCACCCACCATCCAGGGGTGGCGGGATAGCCCTGGGCTATCAGCCTAGGCCAGGGGTGCCCTGGAGAGGGGGACCCCTTTATTGGAGGGGTACCCAACTCCCCAGGGATCCCTTGCCTGGGCTGACTAGCGGTCAGGACTGATGCTGCGGCTGGGGGGCCCGGTGAATGGGCTCCCCTGGCTGTGGCATCAGCCCCCCCTAGAAAGGGTCCAGAGCTGGTTTTAATTATAGGGGTACTCTTACACAAATTTTTTCCCCCTATAATTAAAACCAGGACTGGCCCTGCAGCCAGGTGCTGGTACCTAATTTACGGTGGAAACCTATTAATTTTGTTCCCCGTAATTTTAGGTACCAGGACAGGCTGGCAAGTCCGGGGCTGGTTAATGTTTTGGTGGAGACCTCACGGATTTTTAAAAAAAATAATTAACCCCTTTTATACAGGTCTTAACACACAAGCAGCTTACACATATCTCACTGATATGTACAGGCTTCTTGGAAAACAGAAAACACTGCAATCTCGGGTGAGTAATCTCACCTAAACTCTCCTTAAACTCACCTTAAACTCACATGAAAACTCACATCAAAACTCACAATTTTGGGGTAAAAAACTCACTTTGCTTCACCATCAGAAAACTCACTTTCAGCTAAACTCACTTCTTAGTAAATTTGCAAGTTTTAAAAGGGAAAACTCTCTCGAGTTTTGGTGAAGCGTAGTGAGTTTAAACACAACCAAACTCACCCAAACTCGATTCTTAGTAAATTTACCCCTTAGCGTCTAGTAGGACAAAGAGTGCTAAATACACTGACCACCAACCAGAGGAGAGGTATGTAGGGGGATCCGTACTCCGCACTGCCTGTGGAGATCAGCGACACACAGCCAGGAGAAAGACCATCAAAGAACTCATGGGAAGATGGAGCCGGAAACAGGAAGCTGTCACAGATCAAGCCAGACCACAGTGGAAAGGCATGTCCAGCAGCAGGGAGGAGCCAGCTGTTAGACATGGAAGGCTGCCTCCCCTGGCCAGCTTTTAATCCCTGGGACGCTGGAGTCCTTGGCCATGATTATGCTAAAAACCTCTATTGATTGCAAAATTTTATTGTATTTATATATATTATTAATAATATGGAGTTGTGCACCTGAGATTTGTCTGTTTCAGTGCTAGGGATGGGGTAAGGTCAGGCATTACTGTGCTGTTGGTATGGAGAGGGTGGGTAAAGGCAGCTAGCAGTTTGGGCAATACATATGTAGTAAAATGGAGTGGAATTTGTGCTGGCGCCCCCAGATATGCGGCCTGTACATTATGAAGTTAGTTCCCTGCCACCAGAAATACAAAATGATAAAAATAAAAAAGGAGAAAACGTTCTTTGTTGCTTCTGGTAGTCCCACACAGAATATTAAAAATATATATTGAAAAATAAAAACGCACTTTAGGAATTGTATCATCCAAAAGATCTAATTCACATGTATAAGTCTACTTTTTCTTACTTAGGCCCTCATTCAGAGCCGTACGCTCTGAGCAGAGCGCACATTCTGAATGAGGGCCGCCCTCCATATTTATGGAGCGTCCTCTTGGACGCTCGTATAGCTGTGGGTCACCACCCACAGCCTATACGAGCGTGCAGTTTGATGGCCGCGATGGTCGTGACCATCGCGACCATCGAAACTGCGAGCCGGAGCCTGCGGTTGAGGTTTTCAACCGCAAGGCCTGGAATGATTTTGGTTCTATCAGAGCCAAAATCACTCCCACTGACATCACTAGTGATGTCAGTGGGCCAGCTTCTGACGGTAGGCGTTCCCTTGGGAACGCCCACGTCAGGGAGGCACGCCCACCAAAGGGGGCGTGCTGTCAATCAACATCGACAGCACGCCCCCTTTGATCAGACACAACGGAGCTCCCGCCATCGTGCGCATGCGCAGTGCACAACATCGACCCACTTGCGAGCGGACAGCCGCTCGCGAGTGGGTCTGAATCAGGCCCTTAGTTTGTTGTATTTATCTGCAGTGACCACAACAGTGTTCGCTTTTTTGGGGGGGCTATAATCCAACAAAAGAATCGCCGCAAGATTTTTACGCAAAAGAAAAGAAAAAATATTTATGGTGCAGAATGTTAAAATTTGTGAAGGTATTTATTTAGAAAAAAAATCTCATATGTAAAAATGATGACATGCATAAAACAAATAAAATGCAGTAACACTTGTAGTGTCCAGAGTACAGATAATTGTGTGGAACCGTACAGTGATAGCTTCTGTAAAAGGAGCCAAGAAGTGCCCTCATATGTGGGAGTACCGGAAACTTCCTCCCTACCATATTAAAGTGCACTTCTTCGCTCCTTTTACAGGAGCGATCACGGTATGGTTCCGCACAATTAGGTGTACACTAAATGCTACAAGTGTTACTGCGTTATTTCTTTTTATGTATGTCATCATTTTTACATGAAAATTTTTATATATAAAGACCTTAGCATGTTTGGAACATGCTGCACCATATATATTTTTTCTTGTCTTTTGTGTAAATATCTTGTGGAGATTCATTTATTGGATCATATCTTGAAAAAAAAAAGAGAACACTGGTGTGGTGACCAGGGGGTATGGGCAGTACTGGAGGTAGGGAGGGGTAAGGGAGATTAGCAGATTTCTTATTTAGCAGCTTCCTCCACCTCCTTTGGCCTCTTTTGCAGCACTGCCAGCTCACAACACACCATTATCTCCCCCGTTTGCATAATCATTGGTAGCAGGCAGTGTCGGACTGGAGTATAAAGGGCCCTACAGGGAAATACAATAGCAGGGGCCCACCAAGGGGGCAGAACCAGCTATTGAGTAGATGTGGCCATGAAATGGATGGGTTTGACCAGAGTCAGAATGTGGCATGAAGTGCCCACTGTGGATTGAATTCTAGGGGACCATTTGTGACTTGTGTCACATCAAATGGTAGTGTACTGTGGAAAGTGGTCACCCTGTGGCAGAAGCAAGATCAGCCTACTCAGTACAGGACTAGTGTCTAACACCTGTGCACAGGTATATACTACATATACATTACAGCAGACCTGCATAAATGTCTAGGACAACTAGGAGCCATGGGCAAATGTCAGGAGCCAATAATTTTGGAAATTAATATTCGATTGTGCAGTATGCCAACAAAAAATAATATGGGTAACCTGTGTGGTCAGACAAATAGGCCAGGAACAATGTTTTTCTTGAAATATAACCAGCATCGCCTCCATACAAATTATACCAGTTTCACTAAAGTATACTAGCACCAGTGACTACACATTAGGGGTGAGCGGGTTCGGATTTCTGAAATCCGAACCCCCCCGAGCCCCCCCGATCCGAGTCTGATCCGAGTCAGGCTCGACTTTTCCCGCCTGACTCGGATCTGAAATCGAGGCAAAACGTCATCATCCCGCCTTCCGAGTCTCGCGGGTTTTGGATCCTATATAAGGTACCCGCGTCGGCGCCATTTTCTCACTCGGCTGTGGACAGTGAAGAGGGAGGGTGGGAGTTAGGGCTGTGTAGTGTAGTGTAGTGTAGTGCTGCTGTTGTCCACTACTTCAAAGTCCATAGGGGCTGGCTGTGTTGTGCTGTGCTGCTGTTGTTAATAGGGGCTGTGTCCACTACTTTAAAGTCCATAGGGGCTGGCTGGACTGTGTTGTGCAGTCAGTTCTCCATAGGGGCTGTGTCCACTCCAAAGTCCAGTGCAGTGTCCCAGTCCTAAAGGAGTGCTGTAGTGTTGTCCAGGGGGTGCTCTGTCCATCAGGGGTGCTCCCCCCAAGTGCTAAAAAAATAATATATTTTCTGTGTTTGTGAATTGTGTGCGCAGTAGCCGCACGTGCATCAACAAAGTAGTGCCAAGCGTGCGCCTGTGTCATAAGTAAAGGGCCGGCTGGCTTGACCATTAAAGGGTGCTGTAACCCCTGAAAGTACACTCCAGTCCAAACCAAAAAAAAATTATTTTCTGTGTTTGTGAATTGTGTGCGCAGTAGCCGCACGTGCATCAACAAAGTAGTGCCAAGCGTGCGCCTGTGTCATAAGTAAAGGGCCGGCTGGCTTGACCGTTAAGGGTGCTGTAACCCCCGAAAGTACACTCCAGTCCAAACCAAAAAAAAAATTATTTTCTGTGTTTGTGAATTGTGTGCGCAGTAGCCGCACGTGCATCAACAAAGTAGTGCCAAGCGTGCGCCTGTGTCATAAGTAAAGGGCCGGCTGGCTTGACCGTTAAGGGTGCTGTAACCCCCGAAAGTACACTCCAGTCCAAACCAAAAAAAAAATTATTTTCTGTGTTTGTGAATTGTGTGCACAGTAGCCGCACGTGCATCAACAAAGTAGTGCCAAGCGTGCGCCTGTGTCATAAGTAAAGGGCCGGCTGGCTTGACCGTTAAGGGTGCTGTAACCCCCGAAAGTACACTCCAGTCCAAACCCCCAAAAAAATTATTTTCTGTGTTTGTGAATTGTGTGCGCAGTAGCCGCACGTGCATCAACAAAGTAGTGCCAAGCGTGCGCCTGTGTCATAAGTAAAGGGCCGGCTGGCTTGACCGTTAAGGGTGCTGTAACCCCCGAAAGTACACTCCAGTCCAAACCAAAAAAAAAATTATTTTCTGTGTTTGTGAATTGTGTGCGCAGTAGCCGCACGTGCATCAACAAAGTAGTGCCAAGCGTGCGCCTGTGTCATAAGTAAAGGGCCGGCTGGCTTGACCGTTAAGGGTGCTGTAACCCCCGAAAGTACACTCCAGTCCAAACCAAAAAAAAAATTATTTTCTGTGTTTGTGAATTGTGTGCGCAGTAGCCGCACGTGCATCAACAAAGTAGTGCCAAGCGTGCGCCTGTGTCATAAGTAAAGGGCCGGCTGGCTTGACCATTAAAGGGTGCTGTAATCCCCAAAGTACACTCCAGTCCAAACCAAAAAAAAAATTATTTTCTGTGTTTGTGAATTGTGTGCGCAGTAGCCGCACGTGCATCAACAAAGTAGTGCCAAGCGTGCGCCTGTGTCATAAGTAAAGGGCCGGCTGGCTTGACCGTTAAAGGGTGCTGTAACCCCCGAAAGTACACTCCAGTCCAAACCAAAAAAAAATTATTTTCTGTGTTTGTGAATTGTGTGCGCAGTAGCCGCACGTGCATCAACAAAGTAGTGCCAAGCGTGCGCCTGTGTCATAAGTAAAGGGCCGGCTGGCTTGACCGTTAAGGGTGCTGTAACCCCCGAAAGTACACTCCAGTCCAAACCAAAAAAAAAATTATTTTCTGTGTTTGTGAATTGTGTGCACTGTGGCTGCACGTGCATCAACAAAGGAGCAGCGCCAAGCGTGCGCCTGTGTCCCATAAGTAAAGAGCCGGCTGGCTCATTTCTTAAAGGGTGGTGTAACCCACAAAGTGCACTACTCTCCAGCAAAAATAAAAAAATATTTTCTGTGTTTGTGTGCGCTTTAGCCGCACGTATATATATCAATATAACATAAATGGAGGACCAAACTTTCTCCGATAAAAATAAAATAGGGAAAGATCAAGAACCACTTCCTCCTAGTGCTGTTGCTGCTGCTGGGAGTTGTTCATCATCCCAGAGAGGAAGTAGGAACATCACTACTTTTACTAAACAATTGACCCTCCAACAGTCCCTAGCGATGAGGATGAAGTACGACAGCAGTCATCCTGAAGCAAAACGTATAACTGAGGCCTTGACTGCTATGTTGGTGTTAGACGTGCATCCGGTATCCGACATTAGTGCAGTGGGATTTAGACAATTGATGGAGGTAGTGTGTCCTCGGTTCCAAATCCCGTCTAGATTCCACCTGCATCCTCAAAGCAGCAGCGACAAGCGTGCGTCTGTCTGTTAAAGGGTGGTGACACCCTCAAAGTGTGCTACACAAACAATTAAAATATTGTTCTTTTTTTTCTGTCTTTGTGAATTGTGTGGGCTGTAGCCGCACCTGCATCCTTAAAGCAGCAGCGACAAGCGTGCGTCTGTCTGTTAAAGGGTGGTGACACCCTCAAAGTGTGCTACACAAACAATTAAAATATTGTTCTTTTTTCTGTCTTTGTGAATTGTGTGGGCTGTAGCCGCACCTGCATCCTTAAAGCAGCAGCGACAAGCGTGCGTCTGTCTGTTAAAGGGTGGTGACACCCTCAAAGTGTGCTACACAAATAATTAAAATATTGTTCTTTTTTTTTTGGTCTTTGTGAAATGTGTGGGCTGTAGCTGCACCTGCATCCTTAAAGCAGCAGCGACAAGCGTGCGTCTGTCTGTTAAAGGGTGGTGACACCCTCAAAGTGTTCTACACAAACAATTAAAATATTGTTCTTTTTTTTTCGGTCTTTGTGAAATGTGTGGGCTGTAACCGCACCTGCATCCGTAAAGCAGCAGCAACAAGCGTGCGTCTGTCTGTTAAAGGGTGGTGTAACTCTCAAAGTGTTCCAAAAAATAAAAAACTATTTTTTTAATGTGTTTGTGACTTGTGTGCGATGTAGCCACACTTGCATCCTCAAAGCAGCAGCGACAAGCGTGCGTCTGTCTGTTAAAGGGTGGTGACACCCTCAAAGTGTGCTACACAAACAATTAAAATATTGTTCTTTTTTTTTGGTCTTTGTGAAATGTGTGGGCTGTAGCCGCACCTGCATCCTTAAAGCAGCAGCGACAAGCGTGCGTCTGTCTGTTAAAGGGTGGTGACACCCTCAAAGTGTTCTACACAAGCAATTCAAATATTGTTCTTTTTTTTTCGGTCTTTGTGAAATGTGTGGGCTGTAGCCGCACCTGCATCCTTAAAGCAGCAGCGACAAGCGTGCGTCTGTCTGTTAAAGGGTGGTGTAACTCTCAAAGTGTTCCAAAAAATAAAAAACTATTTTTTTAATGTGTTTGTGACTTGTGTGCGATGTAGCCACACTTGCATCCTCAAAGCAGCAGCGACAAGCGTGCGTCTGTCTGTTAAAGGGTGGTGACACCCTCAAAGTGTGCTACACAAACAATTAAAATATTGTTCTTTTTTTTTTGGTCTTTGTGAAATGTGTGGGCTGTAGCCGCACCTGCATCCTTAAAGCAGCAGCGACAAGCGTGCGTCTGTCTGTTAAAGGGTGGTGACACCCTCAAAGTGTGCTACACAAACAATAAAAATATTCTTCTTCTTTTTTCTGTCTATGTGAATTGTGTGGGCTGTAGCCGCACCTGCATCCTTAAAGCAGCAGTGACAAGCGTGCGTCTGTCTGTTAAAGGGTGGTGACACCCTCAAAGTGTGCTACACAAACAATAAAAATATTGTTCTTCTTTTTTCTGTCTATGTGAATTGTGTGGGCTGTAGCCGCACCTGCATCCTTAAAGCAGCAGCGACAAGCGTGCGTCTGTCTGTTAAAGGGTGGTGACACCTCAAAGTGTTCTACACAAACAATTAAAATATTGTTCTTTTTTTTTCGGTCTTTGTGAAATGTGTGGGCTGTAGCCGCACCTGCATCCTTAAAGCAGCAGCGACAAGCGTGTGTCTGTCTGTTAAAGGGTGGTGACACCTCAAAGTGTTCTACACAAACAATTAAAATATTCTTCTTTTTTCTGTCTTTGTGAATTGTGTGGGCTGTAGCCGCACTTGCATCCTCAAAGCAGCAGCGACAAGCGTTCGTCTGTCTGTTAAAGGGTGGTGTAACCCTCAAAGTGTGCTCCACAAACAATAAAAATATTCTTTTTTTTTTTCTGTCTTTGTGAATTGTGTGGGCTGTAGCCGCACTTGAATCCTCAAAGCAGCAGCGACAAGCGTGCGTCTGTCTGTTAAAGGATTACATCGGTGACAGCATCCAAGTAGGCATGTCAGACAGTCCGTACCTGTACTGGCAGGAAAAAGAAGCAATTTGGAGGTCCCTGTACAAACTGGCTCTATTTTACCTGAATTGCCCCCCCTCCAGTGTGTACTCCGAAAGAGTGTTTAGTGCAGCCGGGAACCTTGTCAGCGAAAGGCGTAGGAGGTTGCTTCCACAAAATGTGGAGAAGATGATGTTCATAAAATGAATTATCAACTCTTCCAGGGAGACCAGCCTCCAGAACGTACAGAGGGACCTGTGGTTCCAGCAGGGACGAATTAATACTCTGTGAGGATGAGGATGTACACACTGAAGAGGGTGAGGAATTGGTGGATGAGGAGGATGAGGATGACATCTTGCCTCCGTAGAGCCAGTTTGTGCAGGGACAGATAAATTGCCAGCTTGTTTTGTGGGGGCCCAAACGAACCAATCATTTCAGCCACAGTTGTGTGGCAGACCCTGGCGCTGAAATGATTGGTTTGTTAAAGTGTGCATGTCCTGTTTATACAACATAAGGGTGGGTGGGAGGGCCCAAGGACAATTCCATCTTGCACCTCTTTTTTTTCTTTGCATTATGTACAGTTTGGGGCCTAGTTTTTCAAACTGCCATCCTGTCTGCCACTGCAGTTTCACGCCTAGATGGGTCACGTGTTTGTGCCGCCCACTTGTGTCGCTTAGCATAGTCATCCAGCTACCTCGGTGCAACCTTTTGGACATAAAAACACTATTGTGAGGTGTGAGGTATTCAGAATAGACTGGAAATGAGTGGAAATTAAGGTTATTGAGGTTAATAATAGCATAGGAGCAGAAAAACCTACAAATTCTGTGATTTTAGCTGTTTTTATGCTTTTTTTCAAAAAAATACAGATCCAAAACACAAAACCCAGAACCCAAAACACGCAAGGGTGGTTTTGGCAAAACCAATCCAGATCCAAAACACGAAGAAAGATCCAGATCCAAAACCAAAACACAAAACACGAAAAGTGGCCGGTGCACACCCCTACTACACATACAGGCCGGTGCCCAAACACTTACACCTACCCCATGCTGAGTGCATGCGATCTAACTGATATAGGTATCCATTCGGCAAATGCATGGTGCAATTCTGATGCAGTGATGTAAGATGCAATTCTGGCAACAAGCCCACAGCACAGCGATTACACTGCCTCAAAACGGTTCTCTTGTGTTCATCCAACCAGAAACACCCTTTTTATAAATAAAGAGAAATGGCCAAGATACATCTGATGCAGTATCACCCAGAGATACACACAGATCCATATGTTCAGTATAGAACATACATAGTTTGGTAAATTTTGATAAATGCAGCGATATACAGATCTATGTGCGAAACAGAATTAGGCCTGAAGGTGTAGATTTATTCAATTTGAGTATAAAGTACCAAATGAAAGAGAATTAATGAACATGGATTTTAATCAGGGCAAAAATTTACTTTTAATTAGATCGGTTGGGTACTGGATCCCGGCGGTCAGGATCCCAACACTAGAAGGTAAGCTTCTTAACACTAACCCTTACCCCTACCCCTCCCTCGTGCCTAAACCTAACCTCTCCCCAAGCCGGGATGCTGACTACATTCCACTTAGATATAATTTTACCTCTCATAGTTTTACCAAGATACTACAAATAAACAAATAAGTAACATATATTACAACCTAGTTATCAGAGTCGGATCTATTATAGAATATAAAATAAGTTTGCAGACCTATGTGTTTTCGCCTTTTTCAAGGAGAAAAAAACGGCACTTATTGTGGATTATTTTCCGGGACACATCAGTCCCTGAAAAAAAGCCCCAATAAGTGCCGACGTCGGGCTGACACAGGGGCTAATTGGACAGCCCCAGGGAATCCATTAGCGCCCAAACAATGTTCGGGGCTAATTGGATACCCCCCTTAAATGTAATCACAGATAAGGTGAACATAAAATAAAAAATAAAAAAAATAAAATATATATATATATAAATATATATATATATATATAAATATATATATTAGGGGTGTGCACCGGCCACTTTTCGTGTTTTGTGTTTTGGTTTTGGATCTGGATCTTTCTTCGTGTTTTGGATCTGGATTGGTTTTGCCAAAACCACCCTTCCGTGTTTTGGGTTCTGGGTTTTGTGTTTTGGATCTGTATTTTTTTGAAAAAAAGCATAAAAACAGCTAAAATCACAGAATTTGTAGGTTTTTCTGCTCCTATGCTATTATTAACCTCAATAACCTTAATTTCCACTCATTTCCAGTCTATTCTGAATACCTCACACCTCACAATAGTGTTTTTATGTCCAAAAGGTTGCACCGAGGTAGCTGGATGACTATGCTAAGCGACACGAGTGGGCGGCACAAACACGTGACCCATCTAGGCGTGAAACTGCAGTGGCAGACAGGATGGCATTGAAAAACTAGGCCCCAAACTGTAAATAATGCAAAGAAAAAAAAGAGGTGCAAGATGGAATTGTCCTTGGGCCCTCCCACCCACCCTTATGTTGTATAAACAGGACATGCACACTTTAACAAACCAATCATTTCAGCGCCAGGGTCTGCCACACAACTGTGGCTGAAATGATTGGTTCGTTGGGCCCCCACAAAACAAGCTGGCAATTTATCTGTCCCTGCACAAACTGGCTCTACGGAGGCAAGAAGTCGTCCTCATCCTCCTCATCCACAGATTCCTCACCCTCTTCAGTGTTATGTACATCCTCATCCTCACAGAGTATTAATTCGTCCCTGCTGGAACCAAAGGTCCCTCTGTACGTTCTGGAGGCTGGTCTCCCTGGAAGAGTTGATCATTCATTTTATGAACATCATCTTCTCCACATTTTGTGGAAGCAACCTCCTACGCCTTTCGCTAACAAGGTTCCCGGCTGCAATAAACACTCTTTCGGAGTACACACTGGAGGGGGGGCAACTCAGGTAAAATAGAGCCAGTTTGTACAGGGACCTCCAAATTGCTTCTTTTTCCTGCCAGTACAGGTACGGACTGTCTGACATGCCTACTTGGATGCTGTCACCGATGTAATCCTTTAACAGACAGACGCACGCTTGTCGCTGCTGCTTTGAGGATTCAAGTGCGGCTACAGCCCACACAATTCACAAAGACAGAAAAAAAAAAAGAATATTTTTATTGTTTGTGGAGCACACTTTGAGGGTTACACCACCCTGTAACAGACAGACGCACGCTTGTCGCTGCTGCTTTGAGGATGCAAGTGCGGCTACAGCCCACACAATTCACAAAGACAGAAAAAAGAAGAAGAATATTTTTATTCTTTGTGTAGCACACTTTGAGGGTGTCACCACCCTTTAACAGACAGACGCACGCTTGTCGCTGCTGCTTTAAGGATGCAGGTGCGGCTACAGCCCACACAATTCACAAAGACAGAAAAAAGAAGAATATTTTTATTGTTTGTGTAGCACACTTTGAGGGTGTCACCACCCTTTAACAGACAGACGCACGCTTGTCGCTGCTGCTTTGAGGATGCAAGTGCGGCTACATCGCACACAAGTCACAAACACATTAAAAATTTTTTTTGATTTTTTGGAGCACTTTGAGAGTTACAACACCCTTTAACAGACAGACGCACGCTTGTCGCTGCTGCTTTGAGGATGCAAGTGCGGCTACAGCCCACACAATTCACAAAGACAGAAAAAAAAAGAACAATATTTTAATTGTTTGTGTAGCACACTTTGAGGGTGTCACCACCCTTTAACAGACAGACGCACGCTTGTCGCTGCTGCTTTAAGGATGCAGGTGCGGCTACAGCCCACACATTTCACAAAGACAGAAAAAAAAAGAACAATATTTTAATTGTTTGTGTAGCACACTTTGAGGGTGTCACCACCCTTTAACAGACAGACGCACGCTTGTCGCTGCTGCTTTGAGGATGCAGGTGGAATCTAGACGGGATTTGGAACCGAGGACACACTACCTCCATCAATTGTCTAAATCCCACTGCACTAATGTCGGATACCGGACGCACGTCTAACACCAACATAGCAGTCAAGGCCTCAGTTATACGTTTTGCTTCAGGATGACTGCTGTCGTACTTCATCCTCATCGCTAGGGACTGTTGGAGGGTCAATTGTTTAGTAAAAGTAGTGATGTTCCTACTTCCTCTCTGGGATGATGAACAACTCCCAGCAGCAGCAACAGCACTAGTAGGAAGTGGTTCTTGATCTTTCCCTATTTTATTTTTATCAGAGAAAGTTTGGTCCTCCATTTATGTTATATTGATATATATACGTGCGGCTAAAGCGCACACAAACACAGAAAATATTTTTTTATTTTTGCTGGAGAGTAGTGCACTTTGTGGGTTACACCACCCTTTAAGAAATGAGCCAGCCGGCTCTTTACTTATGGGACACAGGCGCACGCTTGGCGCTGCTCCTTTGTTGATGCACGTGCAGCCACAGTGCACACAAGTCACAAACACAGAAAATATATATTTTTTTGGTTTGGAGTGTACTTTGGGGGTTACAGAACCCTTTAACGGTCAAGCCAGCCGGCCCTTTACTTATGACACAGGCGCACGCTTGGCACTACTTTGTTGATGCACGTGCGGCTACTGCGCACACAATTCACAAACACAGAAAATAATTTTTTTTTTGGTTTGGACTGGAGTGTACTTTCGGGGGTTACAGCACCCTTTAACGGTCAAGCCAGCCGGCCCTTTACTTATGACACAGGCGCACGCTTGGCACTACTTTGTTGATGCACGTGCGGCTACTGCGCACACAATTCACAAACACAGAAAATAATTTTTTTTTGGTTTGGACTGGAGTGTACTTTGGGGGTTACAGCACCCTTTAACGGTCAAGCCAGCTGGCCCTTTACTTATGACACAGGTGCACGCTTGGCACTACTTTGTTGATGCACGTGCGGCTACTGCGCACACAATTCACAAACACAGAAAATAATTTTTTTTTTGGTTTGGACTGGAGTGTACTTTGGGGGTTACAGCACCCTTTAACGGTCAAGCCAGCTGGCCCTTTACTTATGATACAGGCGCACGCTTGGCACTACTTTGTTGATGCACGTGCGGCTACTGCGCACACAATTCACAAACACAGAAAATTATTTTTTTTTTGGTTTGGACTGGAGTGTACTTTGGGGGTTACAGCACCCTTTAACGGTCAAGCCAGCCGGCCCTTTACTTATGACACAGGCGCACGCTTGGCACTACTTTGTTGATGCACGTGCGGCTACTGCGCACACAATTCACAAACACAGAAAATAATTTTTTTTTTGGTTTGGACTGGAGTGTACTTTCGGGGGTTACAGCACCCTTAACGGTCAAGCCAGCCGGCCCTTTACTTATGACACAGGCGCACGCTTGGCACTACTTTGTTGATGCACGTGCGGCTACTGCGCACACAATTCACAAACACAGAAAATAATTTTTTTTTTGGTTTGGACTGGAGTGTACTTTCGGGGGTTACAGCACCCTTAACGGTCAAGCCAGCCGGCCCTTTACTTATGACACAGGCGCACGCTTGGCACTACTTTGTTGATGCACGTGCGGCTACTGCGCACACAATTCACAAACACAGAAAATAATTTTTTTTTTGGTTTGGACTGGAGTGTACTTTCGGGGGTTACAGCACCCTTAACGGTCAAGCCAGCCGGCCCTTTACTTATGACACAGGCGCACGCTTGGCACTACTTTGTTGATGCACGTGCGGCTACTGCGCACACAATTCACAAACACAGAAAATAATTTTTTTTTGGTTTGGACTGGAGTGTACTTTCGGGGGTTACAGCACCCTTTAACGGTCAAGCCAGCCGGCCCTTTACTTATGACACAGGCGCACGCTTGGCACTACTTTGTTGATGCACGTGCGGCTACTGCGCACACAATTCACAAACACAGAAAATATATTATTTTTTTAGCACTTGGGGGGAGCACCCCTGATGGACAGAGCACCCCCTGGACAACACTACAGCACCTGTTTAGGACTGGGACACTGCACTGGACTTTGGAGTGGACACAGCCCCTATGGAGAACTGACTGCACAACACAGTCCAGCCAGCCCCTATGGACTTTGAAGTAGTGGACACAGCCCCTATTAACAACAGCAGCACAGCACAACACAGCCAGCCCCTATGGACTTTGAAGTAGTGGACAACAGCAGCACTACACTACACTACACTACACAGCCCTAACTCCCACCCTCCCTCTTCACTGTCCACAGCCGAGTGAGAAAATGGCGCCGACGTGGGTACCTTATATAGGATCCAAAACCCGCGAGACTCGGAAGGCGGGAAGATGACGTTTTGCCTCGATTTCAGAATCCGAGTCAGGCGGGAAAAGTCGAGCCTGACTCGGATCGGACTCGGATCGGGGGGGCTCGGGGGGGTTCGGATTTCAGAAATCCGAACCCGCTCACCCCTAATATATATTGGTTGTAGACAGATTGTCAACAAGCCGCAAATGACCCTGCTACAGTTTAAAGCTTTTTCCCCTTAGACCTCTCAATGGAATCGGTATGAATTACCGCTGGACCCCTGGACGGCGGTTTAAATCCAGACAGCGGCTGGCCAACAGAGGAGGAAATCCCGATCGTCCCCAGGTAAGTGTAAACTAACCTATTTTTCCCCCTAACCCTCCTTTAGGGTGCCTAACCCTAACCCCCCCCCCAATTGCCTAACCCTAATCCCCCTCTGTGCCTAAACCTAACCCCCCTTTCCCCGCTGCCTAAACCTAAGTCCCCCATGGAGGGTGCCTAACCCTAACCTCCCCCCGAGGGTGCCTAACCCTAACCCTCCCTCCCCCTAGCCTAACCCTAACCTCCCGGGGTGGTGCCGAGCCCTAAACCTAACCCTCCCCCCCTGCGTGGCTGTCCACAGCGGCGCCCGGCATCCGCTCGATTGGGATGCCGGGCACCGGTCTACCAGCATCGGTAAAATGACAGGCGTCTAAATTTAGACAGCTGTCATTCGTCCCTCATCGGGATTAAATTGTCTGGAAGCCGGCGGTCGACATTGCGTCCGCCGGCTTCCTAAATGTATACCCTCTCAACATGCCCTCAGAGCTCCTACTTGACCCTCAGACCTCCGCTCATTTTTAAAATAAACAAACAATTAAAGAGTAGTTGTAAAATATAAAAAAAAAAATCTATATAAACCTGTAAAAGATTAAAAAAAAAAAACCTCTAAATATTAAAAAGCAATAAAGCATTTTGAAAAGAGAAAATTGTGCTTATCTGCCATCCTTAAAGATTTAGTTATGTGGAGTTGAACATGGTTGGTCCTCCATTCATCCACATCACTTTTGGTCAGCAACCACCTACCTGCGGCAGAGAGAGACACCTTGGTTGAATGGACAGAGGCACAGATATTGGGAGGGGGAAAGGCACAGACGGGGAGTGAGGTAGAGGCACAGACAGGGTGTAGGGACAGGAGAAGGGGCAGGGGCACAGATAGGGAGTGGGGTAAAGGCGCAGACAGGGTGTAGGGCCAGAAGAAGGGGCAGAGGCACAGATAGGGAGTGGAGTAGAGACACAGACAGGGTGTAGGGACAGGAAAAGGGGCAGAGGCACAGACAGGGAGTGGGGTAGAGGCACAGACAGGGAGTAAGGGCAGAGGCACAGACAGGGTGTAGGGGCAGAGGCACAGACAGGGAGTAGGGGCAGAGGCACAGACAGGGTGTAGGGTAGAGGCACAGACAGGGAGTAAGGGCAGAGGCACAGACAGGGTGTAGGGGCAGAGGCAAAGACAGGGAGTAAGGGCAGAGGCACAGACAGGGTGTAGGGTAGAGGCACAGACAGGGAGTAAGGGCAGAGGCATAGCATAGACTGGGTGTAGGGTAGAGGCACAGACAGGGAGTATAGGGACTGAGGCACAGACAGGGAGTAGGGGGCAGAGGCACAGACAGGGAGTAGGGGCAGAGGCACAGACAGGGAGTAGGGGTAGAGGCACAGACATGGAGTAGGGGGCAGAGGCACAGACAGGGAGTAGGGGCAGAGGCACAGAAAGGGAGTAGGGGACAGAGGCACAGACAGGGAGTAGGGGCAGAGGCACAGACAGGGTGTAGGGACAGGAAAAGGGGCAGAGGCACAGACAGGGAGTGGGGTAGAGGCACAGACAGGGAGTATAGGGACTGAGGCACAGACAGGGAGTAGGGGACAGAGGCACAGACAGGGAGTAGGGGCAGAGGCACAGACAGGGTGTAGGGACAGGAAAAGGGGCAGAGGCACAGACAGGGAGTGGGGTAGAGGCACAGACAGGGAGTAAGGGCAGAGGCACAGACAGGGTGTAGGGGCAGAGGCACAGATAGGGAGTAGGGGCAGAGGCACAGACAGGGTGTAGGGTAGAGGTACAGACAGGGAGTAAGGGCAGAGGCACAGAGAGGGTGTAGGGGCAGAGGCACAGACAGGGAGTAGGGGCAGAGGCACAGACAGGGTGTAGGGTAGAGGCACAGACAGGGAGTAAGGGCAGAGGCATAGCATAGACTGGGTGTAGGGTAGAGGCACAGGCAGGGAGTATAGGGACTGAGGCACAGACAGGGAGTAGGGGGCAGAGGCACAGACAGGGAGTAGGGGCAGAGGCACAGATAGGGAGTAGGGGTAGAGGCACAGACATGGAGTAGGGGCAGAGGCACAGACAGGGAGTAGGGGCAGAGGCACAGAATGGGAGTAGGGGCCGAGGCACAGACAGGGAGTAGGGGCAGAGACACAGACAGGAAGTAGGGGCAGAGGCACAGACAGGGAGTAGGGGCAGAGGCACAGACAGGGAGTAGGGGGCAGAGGCACAGACAGGGAGTAGGGGGCAGAGGCATAGCATAGATAGGGAGAAGGGACTGAGGCACAGACAGGGAGAAAGGACTGAGGCAAAGATAGAGAGAAGGGACTAAGGTATAGCCAGAGATGTAGCTAGGTGCCATGGTGCCTGGAGCAAGGGTATGTTTGGCGCCCCCCCCCCCCTTCCCTGTACTGAATTGGGGGCATGTTACATATAAAAATAAAAATCCTAAATTGGTGACATAGGGCCTGATTCAGCAAGAATTGCAATTGCAAAGCTGCACGCAGGCTATAGATATGATGCATGCACGCAGGCTATACTTATGATGCATGCACGCAGGCAGCTTTGCAATTGCGATCCTTGCAATAATGCAAATGCAGCTGAAGGTGTATGACACCCCCTGCTGCTGCATTTGCGATCCCAGCACTGCAACTAAGGTCGCAGGCTGGGATCACCATCGTGACCATCGCTGGTGGATGGTTGCGATGGTGGATGGCATCAGGCGCCCAGCCAGCTGACTAAGTCTGGCCTGCATACAAGCCCATAAAACTGTGTAAGTCACTTTAGTTCAAAACGTTTATAGTTCACACATTTTTTTAAAATAGTACATTACATTTTTTATGACTGTCAGTGGCAGCTCCTGTTGCTGAGGGGGAGTCTGCACCTTGGTGTCACCCCTCGGTGGGTGACACCTGGGTGCAGCCCGCACCCCCTGCGTGACGCCACTGCAGCCAGAGCACACTTGTACTCCCCTGTCAGTCCAGCCAGAACACTCCCCCGTTCAGTGCGGCTCTTCTCTCCAGACTCTCGGTCCTGTCTAATCTCCACCCCCTTCTGACGTCATATGCAAGTGGAAGCCTAAGCGGCTCGGCTGTCACTGACAGCTGTGAGCTGCGGGCGGCTGGAGCCACGCCAGAGTCTGACTGCGGCACGCCCTCTAAACTTTTAGGCGCCTTGAGCGTGCGCTTCACTGGAGCCGCCCTCCCTACGCCCCGTATAGCATAGACAGGGAGTAGGGGCAGAGGCACAGACTATGCAGCAGCTGCTAGATAACTTTGCTCTGTTTAGTGCACACTATCTAGCCTGCAGCCTGGCCAATGGATGAGTGTGACCTGAAAGCTGATCGGGGAAGGAGGATCTGTCTGAGAGCAGTACTACATTAAAATCTATCCCTGCTGCAGACACAATGATCTCAGCCAGGAACTGCAGGGAAACATATAAATTAAACAAGCACATAATATATCAATCATCCACACAGAGAAGCTGCACTTGCCAGATTTCTTCTATCAAATTAAGTGATTGGCTTCTTCTTTGTAACAGCTGCTCCTGTGCCTGTGCTCCTTTCGGCTCCTCTTCAGCATAGTAAGGAGGACTCAGGAGCTGTAGCAAGCGTGGCACAACATCATGACATCACATTCATGCCGTCCAGAGGAAGCAGAGAGGAAGGCGGAGATTTGGAGTGGACTCTACAGTAGCTGTTACTGTGCACTCAGATAGCATTCATCAGGTCACTGGGTGGTCCATGGAGCTGGGAAATAAACTCAGTACTTGTGTAAAAAAAAAAACAATCACAAAATGCACCGACTGCACCCACCAGCGGTAGCTCGTGATCAGGGTTGGCCCCGCCCCTCCATAGCAGAGGGCGGAGCTCAAAGTCACTGGGGCCCACCAGGGATTACCCCGGCCCCCCGGTGGGCCAGTCCAACCCTGGTAGCAGGTACCGTCCACCCGTCTGCCTCCCCCCCTTCCCCTGTTTGCATGACGATTGTTAGCAGCAGTAGCAGCAGCTTCTTCCCCTGTTAGCAGACTGCCAGGCTCACATAAATTACAAGAATACTGCCCCAGCTCTGCGGCTGCTTGTGGTCCTCGGCTCCTCCTAGCTGTATACGCCGATTTCTCCATGCCGCTGGAGCTGCGTTCTTCATTCTACTGGATACCGCAGCGCAGCCTCTGCATCCTGAAGAGTGAAGGCACCAACGGGCGGTTGGCTCCTCCCCAAATTCTCGGAAGACATCAGAGGCACCACGGGATTGGCTGCAGGACCCGGCAGAGATACAGAAGACATGGGATTGACTAGAGCAGAACGCGTCCCCGGGGACCCATCCACTTTGTAATAGTGAGTCCACAGTCGTCAGTTTAGGGTAAAATACGCACTAGAGCACGTATTTGCGATCACTGGTGGGTGTCTTTTACATTCATGCTGACTTACGGATGTGCTATGTATGTTCTTATTTGAAATAATCCATTAATAAAGAGTTCTTAAAAAAACTATTTTACTTATTGGAGGACTCATCTGAACTGCAAACATTATTGCTAGGTACGATAAATAGTTTATGCTGTTACACAACTATGATCAGTGTGCTGGAGTTTATGTATATCTTTTTTGATCTGCTTGTGCCACAATATGAAAATTATAATCAATTGCAGTTGCTCGCCTGCTTTGCCTTACACTGTCAGATGAATGCATATCACAATCCTGTTGGCTTTGCTGATTTTCACCTTAGACCAGAAGTTCCCAAATGCAGTCCTCAAGGCTCCCCAACTGTTCAGGTTTTAGAGATATCCATGGTTGACCACAGGTGTCTTAAATACTACCTGTCAGATTGATTTAACCACCTGTGCTCAACCATGGATATCTCTAAAACCTGAACTGTTGGGGAGCCTTGAGAAATGCATTTGGGAACCTCTACCTTAGACACCATTGCTAATAAATATGAGTATAATAGGAAATCGTGGAGGGTGCTCAATGATGGTTATGCATCTCTTCCATAGACCCCAGCTCTGCTCTTCGGATCCTTTGTGGGGGCCTGGGCATGCCCAGTGAAGCAGGATTTAGGCTTTCAGTTCTGAATCTGGAAGCCCAAATAGAGCATCTTTACACATTCTCAGTAGAGCTGAAGGGGCATTGCTGGGCCTTGTCATCTCCAAACCCTAAGCCATTGCATCCTTGTGATGAGTATAGTTCTGACCAAGTTCATGAAATAATAGCAAGTTCAGCTTTCTTGGTTACTGAAGCTCCCATCAAACGTGCCTCAATAATCACTCTTCTTTCCAAATACTTAGTCAGGATTGAAACACTGGTAGATTAAGGTGTACTAATGCTTCTAATTCCATTTCTACCGTTTACACTGGTTGCCTTGACATTATCCTCTCTGATATTTAGATAAATTTCTGTAAATACTGGGAGGGCTGATTGATCTGCTCCTGGGATTGGTCACTGTTTTTTTTAAATGTCTGTGTGCAGCATTGCCTCTTATAACGATAGCTCGCTTGCAGTCTGCTTGTAGTTTAGCATTGCTGGTTTTGGCTTTTCTTGCCTGCTGCCAGCCCTGACTTCTGTTTGTTCCTTGTGTAGCAACTGTAGTGACACTTGCTTGCTTTGGTTATCCCATTCTAGCATCTCGCTCTGACTATGTGATCCCATTGATTTTGTTAGCCATCTGCATTGATTTTGGAGTGTATCTATTTTTGTATTGCTTGATTGCTTAGAAGTCAATCTTCTAGTAATCTAGTCTCTAATCTGATATATTAGTCTTTTATATAAACCTATACTACTGTGCAACATTCCTGAGGGCAACTGAGTACATTTGGGCATATAGCCCTTTATGAGAAGAGGATCCTATAGGTGAAGATCGTAAATAGTTCTGTAAGTTTATACTGGAAGGTGGTAGATATTACCATACTGTATGTTAGCCTCATTTATAAGTACGTCTGGCAGTCCAACATATGACCCTGGAAGGATGTTATTTGCTTAATGCATGACACACACCTCTGTGAAAGCCCATAGTACACCAAGCATAAGTGCAGTAATTTTGTCAAGTGGCATTTTGACAACTGACGGTGCAAGTTTTTGTTTTGGACCCCTACTCCCAGAAAAATGGTGCGGACACATGCACAGAAAATAGCAATAACTCTTACTATCTGTCATGTGACTTATTTCAGTGACTTCTTCAGAAACATGGCCTCTACCCTTTTGGACCTTGTTCTGGTGTACAGGATGTGTGGCGTGGGCCCTCCTTGTCCCAGAGACCTGTGTGCACTGTATACACTGCATCCATTATAGATACATCCCTGTGGCTAAGTTAGTAACTCCTTTCTGGGATACTCTGTACATCTGAGAATCACTGTGCTGGTGCCATGTACCGGTGGCCTCTTACATTGCTCCGGTCAATTATGTCTTCCTATTTTGCAGCACTACCTCTTTTCTGGTCACACATTTCACATGGAATATTTTGCATCCAGTAAAAGAGAAATACTAGCATGGTGTGAAAAAGTGTTACTAACACAGAATATTGATGCTGGGCATAATGCATAGAAAGGAGTGCATTGAAATCATTTTACAAAACCATCGTAAATTACCACATAACTTGCCTAAATACAGATGTGTCCTTACATATCATTGCTGCAGTCGTGCCAAAAAACACCCCTCGGCGCGCCAGGTCCTGTGAAACTATACGAGCGCTGGGCGTCTATCTGGCCAACCTGTGGCTCTCTAGCTGTTGTGAAAGTTTCTGCATGCTTTACCAGCTAACCGGTGAGAGGGTATGCTGGGACTTGTAGTTTCACGACAGCTGGAGAAGCCAGAGATTGGCCAGGCCTGTACTAGAGAGTGCCCGAGTTTGTTAATGTAAAGAGCGGCATCCATTTTGTATGAATACAAAGCGGAGTTAAAGAGCACTTTGGCACAGTGTTATTGCTTCTGTTCAGTGCTGCTGTTGTGTTACAGGCTTACTATGATAGATCAGGACACTTTGTATGTCAGAACTGAGGCAATTCTTTGTAGGAGATTCTTTTGAATTGGAATACAGATGTGTCCACATCCATCTATCCTCCATGTGCTACACAACGTGCGAGCTTCCTGTGACTTGGTAGCACCAAGAGTCTTTTGTGTGACTTTTTACCTTCAAATGAGTCTTAATCGCACAGCGATGCAAATAGATAGCACAAGCAGCTTCTGCTGATTAAAATATCTATTTGCATCGCTATTCGAATAAGACGCATTTGAAGGTAAACATGCAAGGAGGCTAGATGTATGAGGACCCATCTGTACGTGAAAATATAGAAAAGTTTGTCAAGAATATATCAACTGCAATTTGAAGTGAATGTACAGAAAGCTCCTTGTCATACCACTGTCAGTGAAGATTGTGGTCTTAGACTATGTGAAGTTGGTGACAAGTCACACAGGCTACCCTGAAAATTACTTATTACACAAAATTTGTTTTAGCCTTACCAATAAAATACATGTCGGCCAAGACTACAATAAGCTGTTTTGGAGAGCATTTGTTTGCATTGCCATTGTACACTAACTGATCAAGGAGCTGCATGGATCAGTGATCACGCAGAGCGACAAAATGTGGGTCCCAGGGACCCGCCACTTGGGGTCCTACGTGACCATTTCCAGGTCCCATTGTAATTTATGCTTTAGAGCTCCCCACATGCCACCACACTTCCCCACATACCCCTAGAATGCCCATCTGATACTGTTAGGGTGACGAGGCTTCCTACCCCTGGATCACGGTATGAGAAACGCTGCTCCTGTATTATTAATTTTCCTTCCAGCCGGCTGGGAAGATAAGGAAAACTCAACACACACTTGTGATGAATTCCACTTGGCTCTCAGAGGTACATCCCCTTTGAGCCATCTTTTATAAGTTCATAACTGCTGTTACAAACATTTGCCAACAATGGTTTGACAGAAAAGAATACGTATGATTGGTTTAACAAGTACATAGGATGTGTCGATGCGTCTTCACTTTGTCTTTTTTCCACAGTGTTCAAACTTGGCATCCTATTCCGGGATCTTTCAGCTGTTGCTCTCTTTCAGCTGCTCGTTCAATATGATGGTGTTTCAATCTCATGATATTTGTATGAAGGAAAATGGCTTTTTCTCATAAATACTGATGAATCTTACAGTATGTTTTAAATAAACACTATAAATTATTATAGACTCTCACAATCCCCTCTATTTATTAAAAACATACTATCTTTCCCTTATTGGAGTCATGGCTGTCATAGTAACTATATTGCTTCCATAGTCACCCTATGCAAGTAGATGCAAGCATCATTCATCACTATAATGCAAAGAATCCCGGCGCATCTTTCCCTAGAAAGAGGGGTTTATTCCAACATCAGTACTACAGAAAACACTAGGCATACAACCTGAGGCTCTACCTCTAAACATATCCACCTTTTTGTCATGCAATTCCCAGTTGCATAAACTGGTTGGGTGTTCTAACAAGGCTCATATAGCTGTGTCTGCTGAGGACATACTAATCCATCATCAGTATCAGTACATAGGGATAAGTCATGTGTCCTATTACTGGTGTCTATGTGTGTACCTCTCATCTGGGGAGTCCACAACTGAGTGCCCCCAGTAGTTGTCCACAAGGGGACTAGTAAGATGAAGTACTACACATAACCTGTTTCTGTGTGACATTATACACATGAACTTCACCCGTGCAAAAGTTGTCAGTACACAACATCTTCTTTCCCTGAATTTGTATCCATAACAAGGAAGATATATTAAACATCCTTCTGTATACTTGTTCGTTACCTGTCATTAACTGTGTTTGTGCTTTTTTCCCTTTTGCACATGTGATGCATGCTTCTGAGAAAACATTCAGTCCAATTAAACAGTTCAGAAACATTTGTTGACAGGTAAAGTGTGTTAAACAATGTGCTATTGAACACCTGTAAATATTAATTTTGCTGGCTAAAGTTTTTATATCTATACTGTTAAGCAACCCTGTACCTGTACTGATGCTCCTAGCAATGTATCATACCATTCTCTATTTTGTCTGCTATAGCATTTTGGATCTGGAGGGAAAGAAATATTAAATCTTAATATAGTGGTTTGTCTTTGGGTACCCACATTTACACAAGTGGAGAGAACTTTAACTAGTGAGTCATTCCTTATAGTGGGCTTGCTATTTAGGACGTACATCCTTGTCATTATTACTGAATTATTTGGTAATTGCGTGGTATTAGTGCAAACTAGCACTACACCTCTTTCTATAGTTGTTGGGCTTCCTATGGGTATACCAGGGTCCGTACTATTGACACACTGAATACCCTGTGCCCAAGTTTTCTTAAATCCTTTATAGCCCGTAAATTTATCAGTACAATACTTAATTTTTATTCCACTTATGATAGTAATATTATCATGCTCCCTTGGTGCCCAGTAGAGATGCCTTATATTATATTGTCCCAAACTTTTTACATATATTGAACCTCCTGACCAGGTTACATTAAATCTGTGTAACTGGTAAGTCTGGTTACCATAGACTACCCTAGAGTACTCTATGTGTCCTCCTGTTGTCCCCTGGTGTGTGTGCAATACCCTTAGACTAAGTATAGCCAACATTATCACACAAAAAGGATTCATGATGCTCCTTCCTCCAATTTTCACTGAAGTTGGTGTAGTCAACAGAACCTGATAGGGACCATCAAATCTTGGCTCCAGAGACTTTCTGACGTGTCTCTTAGTGTATCCCCAATTGCACGGTTCCAATGAATGTACAACAGGTACCGCTTCTGGGTCTGGAGGGGAGGAGAAAACTAAAGAATGGATGTTATTCACTTGACTACAAAGAGTAGTTACATAGTCTGTTAAATCTGCATGATTGTGCTGCAACTGTTGGGGGAAATAACACCTTGTCTTAGGAGGTCCTAAGAATAGTAAGGTGACAACTTATGTTTCTTACTGGGGGTGGTTCTTACTGAATATAAAGCTTTGGGCAGACAGTCCACCCATGTCTTGCCAGTCTGGATTAGATAAGGGAACATCTGTCACATTTTCTAGTTCAAGACAATCATGTTCAGAAAAATTTTGATTTGTATTTTTATGTGACTGTATTTGCAGTACATTATCCCCCTCATCATCCTCACTGTTGTGTTCCTTATTGCCATTACCTGGTATGTTAACAACAGGTGTATGTATGCCTCCCTCACTATTCCCCTCTTTTGAATCCTGCATTGGAAACAATGTAGCAGGTTTCAACACTGTGCACCTCTTAATGGTCACATTGGTAGCACTTAGTAGGGTTACTTCATACTTGGTTAACCTGGCTGCAGTAAGATGCTTAGTTCTGGCCTGGTTAAGTATTTCTGTTACTGAGTGGGGAACCTGTATTATCAATGAATGGTCCAGCACTAAATCTGCTGCCTTTATTTCTGTCTTTAAGCATAGCTGCTGCTGCTACTGCTCCTACACAAGAGGGTGCTCCTTTGATTATACTATCAAGCTGCAATGAATAATATGCCAGGGGCCTTTGTTTACCACCATGTTCCTGCACTAATACCCCTTGAGCATGTCCTTGTGTTTCATGACAGAATAGCATAAAAGGTCTATCATATCTGGGTAATCCTAGTGCTGGTGCTTGGGTAACTGCAGTTTTTATCTGCATAAAAGCTTCCTTCTGTTCTGATGTTAATATTACTGTTTTGTCTTTTGTATCTGTCAACGCATCACAGAGGGGCTGCATTATGAGGGATGCATTGGCAATCCATTCCCTGCAATAACCTGTTAGTCCTAGAAATGCTCTGAGTTGCTGATGGTAGTGGGCTCTGGCACTTTCTGTATAGCTGATATCCTATCTTGTGTCAAATGTCTTGTACCTCGAGAAATATAATGTCTTAAAAAGGTGACTTGTACTTGAACTGTTTACAATTTTTCTTTTGACACTCTGCAATTTGTTCACACAGAAAAATAAGTAATGATTTAATTTCTCTTTGACACTGCCCCTCTGTATCTGCACGTAGGAGCAAATCATCCACATACTGCAACAACTGGGTGGCCTCAAACTGTGGTCTCCACCCTTGCAGTATGATGGACATAGCCTCTGTAAATGCAGATGGAGAGGTTGCCCCTCCTTTGGGTAATTTAGTCCAGCAATACTGTTTGCCCATACTTGTAAAAGCTAAGTAGAGCTGACACTCTGATGTAATAGGTACAGAAAAAAATGCATTAGCTAAGTCTATTACTGTGAAATGAGTTGCTGTTGCTGGTATTTGGTTTAGCAAGGTGTGTGGATTAGGCACTATAGGTATGTCCACCACCAACCATTTGTTTACCTCTCTTAGATCATGCACCATCCGGTATCACTGTTTACCATCTGCCCCCACCTTCTTTTTCACCAGAAATAAAGAGGTGCTCCATGGGGACCTACATTCTCTTATAACCCCTGTTTTCTCATATGCAGCAATCTGCTGCTGTATGGCCTTTTCCTGATCTCTGGTCAATGGGTATTATTTAATATTTACTGGCACTACACCTGGTTTTAAGGTGAGTGTAACCGGTTGTACATCCAGTAGTCCCACATCTGTTTTACCCTTAGACCATAATTTTTCAGGGACTCCTGAAAGCCAGTCAGGGATCATCACTACTATCTTCCTGCTGCTAGCTGACATTGACGATCCTGCCCTGTACTTCCTTTCAGTATTACATTACCATCCCTGTACTCAATGGTAGCTTGTAATTCATTAAGGATATTTGCTTCTAACAAATTAACTGGACAGGATGTGGAGGTCAGAAATTCTACGGGAATTCTACAGGGACTTTTAATTTCTTCTGACCCTACTGCAACTTTTATGGGCTTACTAACATGTAAGAATATGGTATGTCCTGTTAGTCCTGTTTCAGGAATTGTCTGATTTGTTACATATTTCTTGGGAACATCTTCTGCCAAAGTAGCTCCCCAAATAGCTACTAATCTCTCCACATATCTATGGAGAGCCATTGGATTCTTTCTGGTGTCTGGGGATTTATTTACAATATCATTCATCTCTGATGCTGTCCTGGGTCTATACTGATTTTGGGTTCTTACTCTTTCATAACTGCTGCATTCAGGGGATTTGGTTCAAACACCTCAATTGTAGTTACAGGATAAGCCTCTACAGATGTGTTTTGGTATGGGGGTGGACCTGTCCATTTCTGAAAATACATCTGCTCACCCCCACCGTGTTTACAGCCACAAGGTTCATCATTATTGTCTGTGGCTTGCTTCTTGCACACCTGTGTCCTGTGTCTGTTTTTCTTAAACATCCAAGGCATTAAGGTGCCTGACCACCCTTGTATGGGAATAGGGATGAAATTTCCTCCTGCATAAGGCAGTAGAGGAGCTGGTGGTGTAACTGGTGATAAGTGTGGAGGTGATGGATAATGAGGTGATCTGGTTAAGCCTTGTTGATAACAGGGTTCCCCTGGCCAGGACACTTGATTCCCACAAAATGGGCAATTAGTGTTAGCATTAGTTACACATTTACCACATCCTGGACATTTCCTGCCATCCCTTACTGGTGTGGTAAATGGAGCCAAACTTGGGTATTTTGGGCTTAAATCAGGGGCTGTTAGTGATGCCTGTTGATTTACAAAAGGGATCACTGGGACAGGCCTCACAGTATTTGGACCACAATCTTTCATAAACTCAGTGTCTTGTATTACCTCCTGTTCTTTATGTATTTCTTTGGCTACCTTTAACCAAGCCTGTACTTGCTTGCCTACTTTCTTACACTCTATCCAAGCCTTGTTTTCTTTTGCAAAGGTTTCCCATCTTACAGGATCTAGGGAACACACACTGGGCATCCCTGCTTTCTGTAGTATCTTTGGAATATCTTTATGTGCACTTTTCCCCTCCCTTGATTCGACTAGATCTGCAGGAGCACATGGTAATTCTTTTACCATGCCTGTACTGCCCTGAGCCCCCATTATGTTTTTTTTTTTAAGCTCCTAGTCTTTCCTGAATCCCCTGAGGAATCTTTATTTTTTTTTTGTATTCGTTTATTGAATATAAATGGTGGCACAGTAATTTGTACAAACAATGTGTTGGACAAAATTATTCAATAGTATATCAACAATAGACAGGTAACGACATTTGCCACAGAATATATGAGTAATTAACAATCAAAAACCATTTATAATGTGAGTATAGTGGCGTAGAAAAGGAATTATTAGAGGGTAGGATGAGGATGAATTTATATGAGGGGGAGGGAGGGAACAGAAAACAAAAAAATGGGGGGAGAAGTATAAGAGAATAAGCCACAAGTAAATAGTGTATTCATATATAATTATATGAGAAGCACTGGGTCGAAACTAACCAAGGCATGGGAGAGGTGAATTTTGAGAGGTATAACAGGGATTCCATACGGTATGAAATTTCCGAACAGCATTGTTTTGTAGACTGGTGATATATTCCATATTTGCTATAAACCAAATTCTGTTCATTAACTCCTGGCGGCTGGGAGTGTGTTGAACTTTCCAATTACGAGCAATTTGAAATTTGGCTGCGCAGGAAATATGAAGGATTAGTTTATTTGTAGTGTTGGGGATGAAATCGATCGGAGCGCAAAGTAGTAGTTGGGGTAAGAGAGATCGGAATGGTAACAATTTGGTAAAGTAGGGTACGGACCATGTTCCAGAATGGGACAATCAGGGGGCATGACCACAACGTATGAAAATAAGTTCCGAGTTGACCGCACCCTCTCCAGCAGAGATTAGAGGTGCTGGGGTAGATCTGATGTAGACGTTCTGGCACTAAGTACCATCTAGTGTATACCTTGTATGAGTTCTCGCGGATGGTCACACTGATGGAGCATTTAGAAATAGTCAAGCGTATAGTGTCCCATGCTTCTTCCCCGAGAGAAAGGCCAAGATCCGATTCCCAAGCCTGCTCGTGTGTTTCGAACGGAGAAGGCTTCAACGCCAGTATGAAGTGATAAAGGTGCAAGATAGCTCCTTTGTCATTAGGTCTATACATGCATAGTCTCTCTATAGGTGTGGGGTTAGGAGGGGAGCGAGTGGAGGGATTCGAGCTAGCAAAGTGGCGGATTTGTAAATATTGATAGTGAAGTTTATTGGGAATTTTATGTTTGTCTTGAATGTCCGAGAAAGATCTAGGTGAGGATGCTTCAACTATATGGTGAAGCCTAGTAATGCCTGCTGAAATCCAGGGGGAAGCCACTGTTTGAGATAGACCAGGGGGGAATGCAGGGTTGTTCCAAATGGGGATTAGAGGGGAAGGGTGTGGAGAAAGATCCAGTTTTTTTTTAAGGGATTCCCAGTTATTAAGTGTCAGTGCTATAGTGGGGAATAGAAGAGCGGATCTAGGTCTATGTTTACGGGGCATCCAGGGTAGATAAGAGACTTAGTGTACATCCACTAAGTCACTATCCAGATCAACCCATCTCTTAACATGGTGGGTTGAGTGCCAGGCAGCCAACTGACTTAGTCGGGTTGCATTATAGTAGTGGTGCAGTGAGGGTAACCCCAAGCCTCCATCCCAGGAACGCTTAGTGAGTATGTCTCAACGGATTCGGGGTTTTCGGTAGTTCCAGATGAATTTACAGAGTGCGGTTTGAAGTGTGTTGAGGGTGTGGGAGGGAATAGGAATAGGGAGAGTTTGGAATAGGTATAATAGTTTTGGGAGAATGTTCATTTTCACGGCGTTGATACAACCTACCCAGGAGAGAAAGTGTGTTTGCCATTGTTGTAGGTCTCTCTGGATTGAGCTGATGAGGGGGGTAGTTGGCTTTATATAGAGATTCATAGGATTTAGTAATGAATACTCCTAGATATTTGAGAGAATCTTTTTTCCATATGAAATTAAAATTTGATTGCAATAATGACTTCATATTGCCGGGTAGATGTATAGGAAGGGCTTCGGATTTGGTATGATTAACTTTGTACCCAGACAGGGAGCCATACATAGAGAGTTCTCGAAACAGATTGGGAAGAGAGGTGAGTGGTTTTGTTAGCGTAAAAAGTATATCATCTGTGAATAGAGATAGGGTATATTGAGAATGTTTAAACTTGACTCCAGTAATATCGGGATTGGCCCGTACACGAGAGGCGAGTGGTTCAATAATAAGGGCAAATATGAGTGGCGACAAAGGGCATCCCTGTCTGGTCCCATTTGTTATTGAGAAGGAGTTGAAGAGCAGGCCTCCTGCTGAGACCGTAGCGGAGGGATTGGAGTAGAGGGCTTGGATGGCTTGTAAAAACTGTCCTCGGAATCCGAATTGGCGCAATGTTTGGAAAAGAAAAGGCCTGGAGACCCTGTCGAAGGCTTTCTCCGCGTCCAGAGCAAGCACCAGAGAGGGGAGTTTGTGAGTATTAATATAGTGAACTAGATCGATTGTGTGTCTAGTATTGTCTAATGCTTGTCTGGACGGGACAAAGCCCACCTGGTCGGGATGGATTAATGAGGGAAGGAGAGGGTTGAGTCTATTTGCAATTACCTTAGCAAAGAGCTTTAGATCAGTATTAAGTAGAGAGATGGGACGGTAATTAGTCACTAAAAGGGGGTCCTTATTAGGCTTCGGGATGACGGTTATGGTAGCTCTAGTCGTGTGAAGGTGGAATGAGGAACCTTCTAAAATACAGTTGAAAGCCACAGTAAGGTGAGGTATCAAGGAAGTTTGAAAAGTTTTATAATAGGACATTGGAAGTCCATCGGGACCGGGCGCCTTGGAAGACTTTTGTGTTTTGAGAGCTGAAACAATTTCTTCTGCAGAGATAGGATCGTTTAGCGTGGAAGAGGTGGCGGTATCGATTCGGGGGAGATTACAAGAGGCCAAATAGTCCGCGGTTGAGGTGTCAGCATTAGTGTCATTTGTTGGGGGGAGATTGTAAAGGCATTTGTAATAATTTTTAAATAAAGAATTGATGGTGGATGGACTATAGTGGCTGGTGCCGCGGTCGTCATTTAATGCTGGGATAGCAGTCCTGGCCTTCCGAGCCTTCAATCTATTGGCCAATAGGGAATCAGCTTTGTTACTCTTTTCATAGAATTTTTGGTTGAGCCAGCATGGGGCCTGTTCAGTCTTTTCAGCATTAAGGGCATTAAGGGCAGTCCTGGAGGAGGTCAGTTGGGCGTATAGTGAATTAGAGGGAGTAAATTTATTTAATGATATGGTCACGAATAACAGCTTTATGCGCTTCCCATACCAAAGGGGTGCAAATAGGATCATTGTTTAAAGAAAAATAGTCCTCAAGAGCGGACTTCACCTTTTCCTGAAATTTTGGAATGGTAAGCAGAGTTTCATTTAAACGCCATGGGGGTCGCGAGGGAGGAACATCAAAAAAATCGAAGGACGCGGTGATGATGGAGTGGTCTGACCAAGCATTAGACAAAATAGAGGAGTCAACAAGGTGTTCACTGGTTGATGTACTACATAAAATAAGATCTATTCTCGAGTAGGACTGGTGGGGTATCGAGAAGAAAGTAAAATCCTTGGATGAGGGATTGAGGGCCCGCCATGTATCAAATAGACCCGATTCACTGAGGTGGTTGTTTAGAGAGCGAGTTGCTGGGCAGGGTCGTGTTCTGGTAGGGGTAGGACCTTTATCAAGCTCATGGCTATGGACTGCGTTGAAGTCTCCTCCGACAATGAGGCTACCTATCCTATATTTGTTTATTTTAGAGAAAACAGACTTGAAGAATGATGATTGATCTTAGTTGGGAGCATATATATTAGCAATTGTGCATTCTAAACTGCCTAATGTGCTTGTCAAAATAATATACCTCCCGTCTGAGTCTGTATGTACTGTGTGTAAAGAGAAGGGGATTTTGCTATTAATCAGTATCGCTATTCCATTGTGTTTAGACCGACTAGAAGAGTAGTATGCGGTGGGGAAACTTTTAGTATGTAGTGAGGGATGTGACTGCGCTTTAAAGTGGGTTTTCTGGATCAGAATAATCCCAGCCTTGAGATCTCGGATAGTTCGAAAGAGCGATGAGCGCTTCTGAGGGGTGTTTAAGCCCTTGGAGTTAAGGGAGGCAAAAGTTAGCCACATTAGGCTGGAGTGTAATACTCACTGTGGATAATGTAGGTGGAAGATTCCTGTTTCGTTGAGAGGTAGAAGGAAAAAGAAAATAAAGACAGAGGGGGAATAGAAAAAGAAAAATAAAGAAATGAGAACTGGAGAGGGGTTAAAAGTGCGGAAGACAAGGGGGAGAGAACCGGATGGGAATTCCCCGTGTCCAGCAGGGGAAAACACACTTCGAGAGTGGGACTAAGTAGACCAGGAAGGTAGTAGGGAGGGGAATCCAAACTACCTTTAGGTAACTAATTAATATAGGTTAGAAAACAAATAATTGTATGTACTGAAGAGTGCTGAGTATGTATAGAGGAGAGAAATGAGGGTGTCAGAGAGCCTTGGCCCTCCATTTGTGGTTGTGTAGTAAATGTGGTAAATGAAGACCTAGTGACGATTGAAGAGATGTCAATGTGAGTTGTCAGAGGGGGGAGAGAGAAAGCATACAGTAGAAAAGCCCAGATAAGGGTATACTTATCAATTACAAATTACAAAGTCAATTATAACTGCATATAAAACATACATAAACATTTCAAATATGTTTGTCAGATATTCCTAGAAACAAAGAAAGAATAGGATAATATTACTCGCGTGGGACCCGCATGCGAAGTCCTGATGAGCAGATGAGTAGCTCCGATGGAGTGGTAAACTACTAAAGATACAACTACAAGAAATAAAGTTGACATATAGCCAAAACGTTCTACTATGAATCAATAGAACAGGTAAAACAACTACAAATATCTTAACACATAGTAATATGACTAAGAAAAAGGATATGAAATGGCCATCTGTGTAGAGATTCAGGACCAAGATTAGGATCCCATGGCGGAGGAGGATAGTCTCCGCCCAGTAGTAGTATGTTTCTCAGAAGAGTGTCCAGGTATCATGAGTGAACCCAAATGGGAATAAGAAACAACATGTAACTTTAGTCATATTATATGTCCTCTGAAGCGGTTGGAGAGGGGCGGAGTCTTCCAGATGGGAAAGAAAGTCTTTGCCTTCTTTAGGGTTTCTGATGATAATTGTTTTACCGTTGAAGTCAACCATTAGTTTGAAGGGGAAACCCCATTGATAACGGATCCCCCGTGCTCTTAGTGCTCTCGTTAAATCTTGAAGTTCTCTGTGTTTCAAAATTGTAATGGGGGATAGATCTTGGAAGAATTGTAATTTGATGTTGTCATAGAGAATATGGGGTTTTCCACGTGTCGGAGCCAAGACTTTTTCTTTGTCCTTAAAGCTTAGGAAGCATATGACTACATCTCTTGGGGGTTCACCTTCACTTGGTTTAGGTCTCAGGGCTCGATGGGCTCTTTCAAGGGACAGCTGATTGGGGGTTAAGTCAGGGAGAATGGAGGAGAACATGTTATGGAGATAAGTCTCTAAGTTATCCGGAGACACCGATTCTGGAATGTTTCGTATGCGGAGATTGTTTCGTCTTTCTCGATTCTCCAGATCCTCATTCTTGGTAAGGAGATCAGCAAGATCCTGGACAATGTGATCAATGTCCCTATGAGTCTCATTTTGGAATTTTTGAAGAGTGTCTTGGCGTGATTCTAATTTAGAGGTTCTTGTAGAAAGTGAGGATAGGGCTGATTTGATCGAGGAAACTGCTTTATCCAACTTGGACTCTAGAGATTCTTTAAAATCTGTAATAAGGGATCGCAGTGCCATAATGTCTTCTTTTGTGGATAGACCTGAAGAAGGTGTATCCTCTCCCTCTATATGGGGAGGACTGGGGGAAGGAGGGTCGGCAGCCACCGATGACTTGTCACCTTTAAGGAAATGTTGGGAGATATCACCACCCACATGTTTTCTGGTATTAGTACTTGACCTGTTCATAATGGCGGTGAGGGGGGAAGTAGTTAGGGGTAGGTATGGTGACTGAAAGGACTCTGTGGGCCTGGATGATCAGCGACAGAGGACCCGAGATGGTGGACATCTGCAGATATGCACAAAGTGTAATTGTGCGGCCTTTGTCTAGAAAAGAACCACAGGAGGGCACTGCTCCAACACTCTCAGGGGGTCATTCCTTCAAGTTGTAAACACATTTATTTCAGTATCATAAAGCGGTTTATAGGCGGCAGTGAAGCTCTGCTGGAGTTGGATGTGCGTGTTCGGTTCAGAGCTACTTTTCAGCCCAGCCAATGGTGTGAATGAAAAAGTTTAGGGACATCTAGCAGGTGCGGATTTTATAAGAAGAGGTGCAGTCTGTGTGATATAAAGTGTGGACAAATCAGAATCTGCACTTATCCATGTCTGCTCAGCTTGCCCGCCAAGCCACGTCCCCCATAAAATCCCTTTTTATATAATCAAATGTTTGATTATATAAACCCTTGATGTTAGAACACTGTGCACGTTGATGTAGTTGGTGGACTGCAGGTTGTAAAAGGGTCTGCCAGTGTTGTAAGGATTGTCAATCCAAGGTAATTAACACAGAAGGGAAGAGGATCACAGTGGAGGAAGGGTCCAGCAAGGAAGGTGAGTCACCTGGAAGGTGAGGCCTGGGGGCCCACATGCTGCAGAGCAGGGCAGAGAAGCTGATCCGACAGGAGGGAGGCAGCACAGCAGGGAAAAGGTGATCAGGAGAGGCTGTGAGCAGACTGGTGGTCTGAAATGCAGGCCAGTCTCCAGGGCCATTTTCAAGATGGCAGCCACCCGCGATTCGCGGCTCCGGCCACGGTTGCTGATAGGGGACCTCCGGGCTATAAATCACCCCTCCACATATCCCCACACTGCCAGGGGAGTCCAGGGAGAGGACCGGAAGGTAGCGCTGGTGGTTGGAGCTAGTCGCGGCTAGTCGCGGCCCCGCCGACCTGCGGGGCTCCAAAATTGAGCCCCCGGCTTCTGGAGGAGGAGTAGGCGCGATGCTGCTGGAGCAAGATAACACTCCCGGAGTGCAGGTAAGAGTTCAGAGGGGTAGTAGGAGGTCAGGAGGTGTGAGGGGAACCACTGGGACAGCCGGGCAGCAGTAATGGGGTGGTTTGAGGCAGCTTTCTGGGGAGCTTCGGGGGAAACACAGCCTCTCCACTTTCTAGTCTCACCATGCCCCCGAGGAATCTTTATTTTATTCAAAAGACCACTTGCTACTTATTCCTTAATTCTGCATACTGGGTAACCATACAAC
Source organism: Taudactylus pleione (assembly GCA_031769625.1). Lineage (NCBI taxonomy): Eukaryota > Metazoa > Chordata > Amphibia > Anura > Myobatrachidae > Taudactylus > Taudactylus pleione. Next base: position 1,691,034 of record JAUIMM010000390.1, read on the forward strand.
AATACCTGTCTTATCAGCTTCAAATGCCTATCAGCTAGCAACCCCTAATAACTGGACAAGCTACTACTGAACTATCCCTGCACAAATTACTGGGTAATTACTTTATTAGTCCAGCCCAGTCCTTATCTATCCTGGTAGCCAAATATGTTGACACCCTATGAGGCAAATATATACCACAGGGATCCTCTTATTTATTACAGCTATTAGATCAGGACATATAAATAATCTGGTTTTCTGTAATATCACTACACAACCTCAAACTTTAGTTATATGTGGTTCATATATCAGACTCTGGAGACCTGTTATCCCTGTCCTTAAAAAAACAATACAGTATTCCCAATGTCACTATAACACTCCCACAGATTATGACCCACTGTTCTAATCCTTCTGGCATGCTACTTCAGTCCCAGGTGCCCCTAGGGGTACCAACGAGGAAATGTGAAGGACCCTATCCCGAATCAATGGGCACCTTTCTCTGCACTCCTAAACACTTTTGCCGTGTTTAGGTGCTAGGTGTAACTTTTTACAGCTACTATGAGAGCAATGAGATCAGTGAATGACTCAACCCAGGGGTCGCAGTTCTCAAAAGACAGGACAAGCCTTTAATTGCAAATGAGAAGTGCAGTCTTTGGTTGATTACTTAAAGATCTGGTTCCTTCATATACATCTCATAGTTAGCACACATACAATCACACTCCTTTTACTCACTTCAAGACAAGACAACTTATACTTTAAAAGAGCAGGTTTGTCATACAATATATTCATAGAGCCCCGATTAGCCTATCCATACTGAACCCCACAATACTAATTAGGAAGTGCAGAAGAGAGCATTGAAAAGCGCAAATGCGCATTTGTTTTTCAATACTCACCAATTGGAATTTGCTTCTGCGGTTCCAAATTTTCAAGCGGAAATTTGTCAGTACAGGACAGGCAGTTGGGAATCCCGGACGTGCCCCCAGAAATGTTAGGGTGATGAGGCTTCCTACCCCTGGATCACGCTATGAGAAACGCTGCTCCTGTATTATTCATTTTCCTTCCAGCCAGCTGGGACAATAAGGAAAACTCAACACACACTTGTGATGAATTCCACTTAGCTCTCAGAGGTACATCCCCTTTGAGCCGTCTTTTATAAGTTCAGAAAACTGCTGTTACAAACATTTGCCAAAAATCGTTTGACAGAAAAGAATACATATGATTGGTTTAATAAGTACATAGGATGTGTCAATGCGTCTTCACTTTGTCTTTTTTTCACAGTGTCCAAACTTGGCATCCTATTCTGGGATCTTTCAGCTGTTGCTCTCTTTCAGCTGCTCATTCAATATGATGGTGTTTCAATCTCATGATAGTTGTGTGAAGGAAATGTTTTTTTCCTCATAAATACTGATGAACCTTACAGTATGTTTTAAATAAACACTATAAATTATTATAGGCTCTCACAATACCACCCAATGGCATCTGTTTTGTACACTTCAGTACCCATTGACAATAATGTGGACTGCAGTCTGCAGTGGTAGTTAGCCTTCTGCAGATTTCTGTGAATCTTCTGCATTAGACTGTACTTACATAGCGGTGATACATAAAATGACGCAGAAACTGTAGTTTCTGCATAATTTTATGAAAAACCATGAACCAATAAACAAGCTTTTAAAAATATACCAAAAAGATTTTCTTCTCTTACCTTTGAACAAAAAATGCTCAACAAATGATCTGCTTCTAGCTGTGCACTCTTCTGTCTTTTACTCTGTATGAGCTAGATGGAGGTGGCTGCTCTCATCCTGAAGGTCCTTATGGCTCCTCGTCTTCTTGTTGTGTGGGAGGCAGAGTTGGGGACAGGAGTAGGAGGTGGGGATCCGGGAACAGGAGGATTTAGGGAGAGAAGCCGGGGACAGAAGTAGGAGGTGAGGAGCCAAAAACAGTGGGAGGTGGGGAGCTGGGGATAGGAGTAGGAGGTGGGGATACAGGAACAGGAGGATTTAGGGAGGGTAGCCGGGGACAGAAGTATTAGGCGAGGAGCCAAAAATAGTGGGAGGTGGGGAGCCTTGGACAGGAGTAGGAGGTGGGGATATGGGAACAGGAGGATTTAGGGATGGGAGCTGGGGACAGAAGTAGGAGGTGGGAAGCTGGGGACAGGATGAATCGGGTAGTCAGATTATAGGTGGAGGTTAGCCGGGCACAGAAGTAGCAGGTGGGAAGCTGGGGACAGGAGTAGGAGGTGGGGAGCAGGGAACATGAATAATTGGGGAGTCAGAGTATAGGTGGAGGGAAGCTGGGGACAGGAGGAGTAGGCAAAGACAGGAGAAGATGCTGGGTGCCAGGTATTATATGTGGAGGGGAGCCACAGACAGGAGGTGGTGAAGGGAACTAGGGACCGCAGGAGTAATCAGAGACAGGAGAAGGTGTTGGGTGCAGGATATTAGCTGTGGAGAGGAGGTGGGGATTAGAGGCACAAAGTCAGGGACAGCTGGGACCAGGCACCCGGCATGCATTTACCAGCGGTGACTCCTGCACTGCTGTTTTTCCCACCCACGAGACACTGCGGCCCGCGAGAGGACAGAACCCACAGGCTGTTTCAGCAAGGAACCACGCCAGAGGGAAGGGTGCTTTCTGCCCTTTAGAAATAGGGCAGGGTGCCACGTCCCCCTGAAACAGCCTAGCGGGAACGCTATATCACCTACTGGGAAATGGCCTTTGTAAAAGAATGAATTAGGGGTCTATTTACTAAGCAGTGTTAGGAGACAGAGTGAAAAGTGATAAGAAAGTGATAAGGTGCCAGCCAATCAGCTCCCAACTGTCATCTCACATGCTGTGTTTGAAAAATGACAGTCGGGAGCTGATTGGCTGGCACCTTATCACTTTCTTATCACTTTCACTCTGTCTCCTAACACTGCTTAGTAAATAGACCCCTTAGACTTTGATTGGGATGCTGAGAGCTATGCCCCATCCACAGCAATTAGATGGGCCTTTTCTACTTCCTTAGCTAATCTACCTCTACAATCATACTGAGCAAAGTTCTACAGGATTTACTCTGTGTTATGTGTTATTTGGAAGTGAAGGTAGACTTCTAGCTGTGAAATATGGAACACATTACAAAGATTTCTCTGGTCGAGTTTCACAAGCTGATTGGGTGGCTGAATACCAAAGTTGAATGAGGAAAGCCTAATGCATAGTAAAATCCAGACTAGAGATGATACATCAGAAAGGCGGCTGATATTAGTGAAAAAGATCCCGCACCATCAGCTACCGTGCAGTACAATCCCTAACACCATTTTCTCAGACATCCAATCTGGGGGAAACTGGTCACAATGGGTCATTCAAAAGCCGCCCTGAGGAAAGAGTTTGCTCAGACAACCAGAACACAGGAACCATCCGACTAAAACTAGAATCCAAAAAGGTGGTGAATGTGTGGACAGGATACAGACACAGCTGCCCCAAATGAAAAACCAAACATGCATGGGGCAGAGTCTAAAGCTGTCCACACACAGCGATATTTTACCCAATTTGGCCGATTTTGATGAATCGTGACGAAAAATCGTGTAAAATATGCCTAAATCGTGAGCTTCTACTCACGATCACGATGCTAATGCGCGTCCCCGCTCATCGTACATCTACTCTCAGATCTGCCATGCTGTAGGGCAGATTTGCCAATCTGGGACACAATGCACTGGATGCATGATAGATCTTAAGTCAGATTGAACATTTTTTACTCCAAATCGGGAGTAGGACTACCGGGGAGCTGCCTGGGGAGAGTTCAGGGGAAATCGCACACATCGTGGGATCGTGTGCAGATCGCTATGTGTGTGGGGTACCTTAATAGAAATGGAAACCAAGCCATGTGAGAGCAGCAGGGATCTCACACACCAAGGGACACAGACACAGATCTTCGCCAGATTTCTCTTTGCATGAAAATATGCTTTTCAGGGGGGCAACCTGCTAGTAATGCTATGGTCGCATGCAAGAGATCTGTCTCATAGAAGCGTTGTGGGCATGTAGCTAGATTTCCATGCTATTCTGAGTCACATGTTTCCAATTTCATTAAATATCCAGGATATTCATGAATTAGAAAATTAATATTCCCCATTTTACATCATTGAGGGTACATAGTTTAAAAGACACGTACTCCATATTGATCACTGCACAGACCAATTTGTTTTAAGTGTCATAAGTTTGTTGCCCTGGTGCCTCCACAACCTTAATAAGGCTCTGACAGTGGGCCTGATTCATTAAAGATCGCTATTACGATATGCTAATGTTTGCAGCTACTCACCCGGCATAGAGACACCCACTACCGCTTCGCACTTCTGTAAGACCTCACAACCCTGTGTATACATTGGTAACATCCGACCCTCACACAGAATTACAGCTTATCTGACCTGACTCAGAAGTTGCAACTCTTGTTGCACACAGTGAGTACTCATGCTGCAAATGCCATCGCAGTGGCTAATTTATGCAAGCCTGGGAAACAGCGTTCAAACAGACATGCATGTCTGCGTTTCTTCCAACCACTCCCCTGTCACCTCCCCTCCCAAACGCTGACGTCCCGTCACTCACTCTGCGATGCCTTTGTATCTGCATATGTAATCGCAGTGCAATCGCAATACTGACTGGCGCAGTGTGGTGCATACGCATGCACAGTAAGCATTATCACCACATCTGTGGCAGTTGCAATTTGTAATGAATCTGGCCCAGTGACCGTTATTTAAGAGTATATAGGAAAGATTTCTGGACTGCACACCCTGAATATATATAAATAATGGGAGGTGCTACCTGATGAGACTAATTGCTGGCACAAAAACAGACAAATCTCAGGTGCACAACTCCAAATTATTAATAATATATAAATGCAATAAAATTTTGCAATCAATAGAGGTGTTTAGCATAATCTTGGCCAAGGTTATGGGCCTACCCACCATATCCAGGTAACCTCTGTAGGGTAGGTCCCTAACATACTCCGATTCAAATCCAGAGCGCAGGACACCCCCAAACTAGCCCAGCTAGCCCTGAAACTGATCAACAAAGGCAATCCAGGGGGACCCACGCCCCAAAAATGAACCAAAGTTGCACTACAGTATTATTTATTATTATTTAAGACCCTATATTTCAGGGCTCGACAACTCCCTGGGGCCAGATTTTGCTGCCTGGCTACCAGATTTTGCAGTGAGGGAGGAAGCAGAGCCACATCAGCCCCGGCAGAGATTCTTGCCTATAGTTTTGTGGCGTTAATTTCATGCACAGGAGTGCATGTGCTGAGTGTTGCCTTCGGTGACTGTTGTGCCTTTGTCCATCCCAGCCTGCGCTGACTCCTCTTCTCCATCCTGGCCTACTCTGACCCCTGCTGTCTGTCCCAGTCTTCTCTGCTGTCTACTGTCTGCTATTTCCGGCTGCATAGAGCTCTCCGATAATAGGGTCTATGCATTGCCAGGTATTGCGGAGTGGCTTCGGAGGGATAGTGGTGTGATCTCGAGGGGAGGGAGGTTTTGTTGTGCTTTCTAGCACCATTGTTTTATGTGAAATGTGGTCTGTTTTTACTGGAGGGTGGAGCAGGGGAGATGTGCAAAGTAATGAGGGGGGCTCCATTTTACTGTATCCATTCAACTGCGACCATTTTGTGGACTAATATAGTGTGTATAATCGTTGCATAACACACAGAGCTGTGCTCCTCACTCACGTAATTTTTTTTGAGGGGGACGGTGGTCTGACTCCTACACTTACTGTACATCCTGGCTCCTAGCTTTTATAAAAATTTGTTAAGCCCTGCTCTATTTTCTTAAACATCCTTTAACACAAGGGAAGGCAATGATTTTCGGATGTCAGACAACTGACCTTTTAAGTCCATAATTTTCTCAGAGTGCCACCACATTACAAACATCAGAGGTACGCAGCCTCCCTTCATGAGCAGAACCTTCACGAGGTATGAAGCAGGACATGTCTCCTGTCAGGACAGTTAGCAGGATGTTCTACTTTCACCTACCTGTTCTTGAAGCTTGGTTACCTGCGGCTTCTCTTGTCTTATATCCAGTTGGTGATTGACTGGGCCATTTAAAAAAAAAAATGGTACAGATACATTAAATATGGCCTAACAATGAGTGCATATTCTTGTCCTCAAAAAGTCCCAAATGTCATTCAATAGCACTGACATTTAGGAATTAGGTCTCTTTATCTGCAACAAGCCGCAAGGTTCACATTTAAAAACAGATCTATCCACCCCCCCAAAAAAGCGCTGCCATTAAATAACTTGTAATCAAAGTTAATACAGAAACCTATTTAATAAATAGGGGCATTAGGGATTTAAGTACTCATTCTCCCCATATTCAGACCCTCTTAATTTGCCTCAATGCACCCAGAAATACATAGAAAGTCCCATCCACTCTACTTTAAATTAACAGGCAACACCATTACCGAACTATTAAACTTTTACCGACTATTAAATAAATTACACACACCAATAAGATATGCCCACCAATTAAACAAACATTGACACTCCCCCACCATTAAACTAGTATACCCTCCTTCCCTCCAGTAATTGCATGAGACCTCCCTCCTACACTTACCTTCTTTCCTTGGTGTTCTGCGCTGGAGGCAGACTACTCTATCTGCCTCTCTTCCGCCCAGGAGTACATGCAGTAATGTACGCCAGGACATTGAGCATAGGTCAGGTGGAGCCCACCTCCCACAGGAGACAACTGGCCAGTTGGAAAAGAGAGGGACAGGTGCACTCTCAGCGTGTAGTAGTTAATGGAAAAACAGGTCTCAGATGCGTTCCTGCCGACACCTGTGACAACCGCAAACATAAGTGGCTGGACCTAGGGGGAAGTACCTATGGGTGCTATCCAAAACAGGCTTGCTGACCCCTGCTGTAACATCCCCCACAACCATACACTACTGACGGTACACATGAGCATGAACAACAATGCTGCCGGATGTACACAGAGTAGATATTATGAAAAACAATGTCAGACTCAATGCACTTGACACACCTTACAATACATGCAAAAACAACAACTAAAACAGAGACAGCTGAACAGATTTAACTGGAGGCTAAAGACGAAAAGCAATTAATAAATTGTGTGAAGTATCGCGCTCGTCCCCACTTATCCCCGTATTCAATTACAAATGTTCAAAAACGTGCCCCCCGCGAAATCGGACCCAGTGAAAAGTGCTGTCAGATTTGGGGAAATCAGCATCACCCCCCCAAAAAAATGCACTGACATTGGGGATCACTATAGATACCCCCCGAATAGGCCTGCTGAAGGTATTTGGGGTACTTAAATGCTCTCAATAGCTACTAGTTAGCATCTTTGCACAAGTGGTGAAGAATAGCATTTAGCATTTTTTTTTGCAGAAAATAAGTAGTCCCAGCAAATTTGGGGTACATGAAAATGGGTGCTAGACTATTTTAAAGTTGTTAAAGTTAAGTTTTAAAAAACTTTAAAAATCCACCTGCCTGAAGCACCTGCAAACATAAAATCACTGGTGGCATCCTTGGGGAGCCCCTGGAGTCTATTTCACTAGTTTTTAAGTTTGCCCCCCAACTTTGGTCTTTTTCACCCCCAAAATGAAAGTGCTCTCAGCCAGTTGTGCCCCTGATGCAGTGCCCCCTGATCCAGTGGCCCCTGTAGTTTGGTCCCTTATGCAGTGCCCCCTGTAGTTTGGCCCCTTATGCTGTGCCCCCAGACCAGTACTTACCTGACTGCTCTGGCTCTGACTAGATTTAACTAGATCCAGTAGGGTATACTCCTTACATCGTGGTTGACTCATAACGTCACCAGTGCACTTCATCACTGGTAACACTGGTCTCTGAAATGATCAGAGGCTTCTTTAGCAGTGGGAGAGCCACAACTCAAAACCTAAAGAACCGCATACGGCTCGATAGCCGTATGCTCTGTCACTCAACCCCCCAACACAGTGTTACTTCACACTGGTCCGCACTGCCACATTATCACTGCACACCAAGCATCCCACCACATCATTACTCTGGACTGGTCCACCCCACATCATTACTCCACACTGCTCCCACCCACCACAACACCAGACTGCACACCCCCATTGTTACATCAGTCTGGTCCCCCCCACTGCAACATTACACCACATTGTTCCCCCCACTCTTACACCAGACTGGGCACCACACCATCACTTCATTACTCCCGACTGCACTCCCCTCCACATTATTCCTCCAGACTGTTCCCCCCATTGTTACACCAGTCTGCCCCCCCACCACAACATTACACCAGATTGTTCCCCCCATTCTTACACCAGACTGGTCACCACACCACTACATTGTTACTCCAAACTGCCCCCTCACACCACAAACAGTACACCAGACTACCCTCCTCAACCCATCGCACCAGACTGCACCCCCACCACATCATTACTCCAGACTGCTCCCCTCCACCCACCATGACACCAGATTGCACCCCCACCACATCATTACACAAGATTGTTCCCCCCATTGTTACACCAGACTGAGCACCACACCACAACTTTATTACTCCAGACTGCACCCCCACCACATCATTACACTAGACTGCACCCCCCCACTACATCATTACACCAGACTGCCTCCCCCCACCATATAATCACACTAGACTGCCCCCCAACCATTAACAGGATGGAGCCCCCATCATTACACCAGACTGCCCACCATTCACCCACCACATTTCACACCAGTCCGGACAAACAAGTAAAGCATTTCATAAACAATAATACTACGTTCTGCATGTATAAGACTTGACAGCACCATATCCCCCATTTGAACTCCACACCATGTATTACCCGCCGCTTCTTACTGGCAACTCATCACTCTCCGTCCCAGATAACATTCAGTAATGGGCCAGAGGCAAGGAGCAGCAGTGGCTGGAGAGGAGCTTCCCCCATCGATCGACCCAACTCCCAGGATGTGTTATGAGAACTCTCCTCCTAAGCAGCTGCTCTGCTGGAGAAGGTGTTGGGTGCAGGATATTAGCTGTGGAGAGGAGGTGGGGATTAGAGGCACAAAGTCAGGGACAGCTGGGACCAGGCACCCGGCATGCATTTACCAGCGGTGACTCCTGCACTGCTGTTTTTCCCACCCACGAAACACTGCGGCCCGCGAGAGGACAGAACCCACAGGCTGTTTCAGCAAGGAACCACGCCAGAGGGAAGGGTGCTTTCTGCCCTTTAGAAATAGGGCAGGGTGCCACGTCCCCCTGAAACAGCCTAGCGGGAACGCTATATCACCTACTGGGAAATGGCCTTTGTAAAAGAATGAATTAGGGGTCTATTTACTAAGCAGTGTTAGGAGACAGAGTGAAAAGTGATAAGAAAGTGATAAGGTGCCAGCCAATCAGCTCCCAACTGTCATCTCACATGCTGTGTTTGAAAAATGACAGTCGGGAGCTGATTGGCTGGCACCTTATCACTTTCTTATCACTTTCACTCTGTCTCCTAACACTGCTTAGTAAATAGACCCCTTAGACTTTGATTGGGATGCTGAGAGCTATGCCCCATCCACAGCAATTAGATGGGCCTTTTCTACTTCCTTAGCTAATCTACCTCTACAATCATACTGAGCAAAGTTCTACAGGATTTACTCTGTGTTATGTGTTATTTGGAAGTGAAGGTAGACTTCTAGCTGTGAAATATGGAACACATTACAAAGATTTCTCTGGTCGAGTTTCACAAGCTGATTGGGTGGCTGAATACCAAAGTTGAATGAGGAAAGCCTAATGCATAGTAAAATCCAGACTAGAGATGATACATCAGAAAGGCGGCTGATATTAGTGAAAAAGATCCCGCACCATCAGCTACCGTGCAGTACAATCCCTAACACCATTTTCTCAGACATCCAATCTGGGGGAAACTGGTCACAATGGGTCATTCAAAAGCCGCCCTGAGGAAAGAGTTTGCTCAGACAACCAGAACACAGGAACCATCCGACTAAAACTAGAATCCAAAAAGGTGGTGAATGTGTGGACAGGATACAGACACAGCTGCCCCAAATGAAAAACCAAACATGCATGGGGCAGAGTCTAAAGCTGTCCACACACAGCGATATTTTACCCAATTTGGCCGATTTTGATGAATCGTGACGAAAAATCGTGTAAAATATGCCTAAATCGTGAGCTTCTACTCACGATCACGATGCTAATGCGCGTCCCCGCTCATCGTACATCTACTCTCAGATCTGCCATGCTGTAGGGCAGATTTGCCAATCTGGGACACAATGCACTGGATGCATGATAGATCTTAAGTCAGATTGAACATTTTTTACTCCAAATCGGGAGTAGGACTGCCGGGGAGCTGCCTGGGGAGAGTTCAGGGGAAATCGCACACATCGTGGGATCGTGTGCAGATCGCTATGTGTGTGGGGTACCTTAATAGAAATGGAAACCAAGCCATGTGAGAGCAGCAGGGATCTCACACACCAAGGGACACAGACACAGATCTTCGCCAGATTTCTCTTTGCATGAAAATATGCTTTTCAGGGGGGCAACCTGCTAGTAATGCTATGGTCGCATGCAAGAGATCTGTCTCATAGAAGCGTTGTGGGCATGTAGCTAGATTTCCATGCTATTCTGAGTCACATGTTTCCAATTTCATTAAATATCCAGGATATTCATGAATTAGAAAATTAATATTCCCCATTTTACATCATTGAGGGTACATAGTTTAAAAGACACGTACTCCATATTGATCACTGCACAGACCAATTTGTTTTAAGTGTCATAAGTTTGTTGCCCTGGTGCCTCCACAACCTTAATAAGGCTCTGACAGTGGGCCTGATTCATTAAAGATCGCTATTACGATATGCTAATGTTTGCAGCTACTCACCCGGCATAGAGACACCCACTACCGCTTCGCACTTCTGTAAGACCTCACAACCCTGTGTATACATTGGTAACATCCGACCCTCACACAGAATTACAGCTTATCTGACCTGACTCAGAAGTTGCAACTCTTGTTGCACACAGTGAGTACTCATGCTGCAAATGCCATCGCAGTGGCTAATTTATGCAAGCCTGGGAAACAGCGTTCAAACAGACATGCATGTCTGCGTTTCTTCCAACCACTCCCCTGTCACCTCCCCTCCCAAACGCTGACGTCCCGTCACTCACTCTGCGATGCCTTTGTATCTGCATATGTAATCGCAGTGCAATCGCAATACTGACTGGCGCAGTGTGGTGCATACGCATGCACAGTAAGCATTATCACCACATCTGTGGCAGTTGCAATTTGTAATGAATCTGGCCCAGTGACCGTTATTTAAGAGTATATAGGAAAGATTTATGGACTGCACACCCTGAATATATATAAATAATGGGAGGTGCTACCTGATGAGACTAATTGCTGGCACAAAAACAGACAAATCTCAGGTGCACAACTCCAAATTATTAATAATATATAAATGCAATAAAATTTTGCAATCAATAGAGGTGTTTAGCATAATCTTGGCCAAGGTTATGGGCCTACCCACCATATCCAGGTAACCTCTGTAGGGTAGGTCCCTAACATACTCCGATTCAAATCCAGAGCGCAGGACACCCCCAAACTAGCCCAGCTAAGCCACCCCAGGGCACCGCCATAGTAAGAAAAGTGCAGTGTGAAAGAGATAGTTAGGAGCAGCTACTGCTGCATATAAAGAATGAAAATAAAAAGTGAGGTACATATATAATAAACAAACAGTGAAGGGTTAAAATGTGTTATAAAAGAAAAATGTGTTATATTGCGGTGCCCTGAAACAGATCAACAAAGGCAATCCAGGGGGACCCACGCCCCAAAAGTGAACCAAAGTTGCACTACAGTATATAAAACTTGTAGGACTTACCTAGAATTGTGCCTAATACCAGTGTGCATATTCATTACAAGACTCCATGCTTTTAAACCAATAAGGTTGGGGTGCTAATCCAGACTGAGGGCGTCTCCTTTCCCTCAGGTGTGCAATAAAGCACATTAAATGGAGTATATAGGAAAGATTTCTGGACTGCACACCCTGAATATATATAAATAATGGTAGGTGCTACCTGATGAGACTAATTGCAGGCACAAAAACAGACAAATCTCAGGTGCACAACTCCAAATTATTAATAATATATAAATGCAATAAAATTTTGCAATCAATAGAGGTGTTTAGCATAATCTTGGCCAAGGTTATGGGCCTACCCACCATATCCAGGTAACCTCTGTAGGGTAGGTCCCTAACATACTCCGATTCAAATCCAGAGCGCAGGACACCCCCAAACTAGGCCAGCTAAGCCACCCCAGGGCACCGCCATAGTAAGAAAAGTGCAGTGTGAAAGAGATAGTTAGGAGCAGCTACTGCTGCATATAAAGAATGAAAATAAAAAGTGAGGTACATATATAATAAACAAACAGTGAAGGGTTAAAGTGTGTTATAAAAGAAAAATGTGTTATATTGCGGTGCCCTGAAACTGATCAACAAAGGCAATCCAGGGGGACCCACGCCCCAAAAATGAACCAAAGTTGCACTACAGTATTATTTATTATTATTTAAGACCCTATATTTCAGGGCTCGACAACTCCCTGGGGCCAGATTTTGCTGCCTGGCTACCAGATTTTGCAGTGAGGGAGGAAGCAGAGCCACATCAGCCCCGGCAGAGATTCTTGCCTATAGTTTTGTGGCGTTAATTTCATGCACAGGAGTGCATGTGCTGAGTGTTGCCTTCGGTGACTGTTGTGCCTTTGTCCATCCCAGCCTGCGCTGACTCCTCTTCTCCATCCTGGCCTACTCTGACCCCTGCTGTCTGTCCCAGTCTTCTCTGCTGTCTACTGTCTGCTATTTCCGGCTGCATAGAGCTCTCCGATAATAGGGTCTATGCATTGCCAGGTATTGCGGAGTGGCTTCGGAGGGATAGTGGTGTGATCTCGAGGGGAGGGAGGTTTTGTTGTGCTTTCTAGCACCATTGTTTTATGTGAAATGTGGTCTGTTTTTACTGGAGGGTGGAGCAGGGGAGATGTGCAAAGTAATGAGGGGGGCTCCATTTTACTGTATCCATTCAACTGCGACCATTTTGTGGACTAATATAGTGTGTATAATCGTTGCATAACACACAGAGCTGTGCTCCTCACTCACGTAATTTTTTTTGAGGGGGACGGTGGTCTGACTCCTACACTTACTGTACATCCTGGCTCCTAGCTTTTATAAAAATTTGTTAAGCCCTGCTCTATTTTCTTAAACATCCTTTAACACAAGGGAAGGCAATGATTTTCGGATGTCAGACAACTGACCTTTTAAGTCCATAATTTTCTCAGAGTGCCACCACATTACAAACATCAGAGGTACGCAGCCTCCCTTCATGAGCAGAACCTTCACGAGGTATGAAGCAGGACATGTCTCCTGTCAGGACAGTTAGCAGGATGTTCTACTTTCACCTACCTGTTCTTGAAGCTTGGTTACCTGCGGCTTCTCTTGTCTTATATCCAGTTGGTGATTGACTGGGCCATTAAAAAAAAAAAATGGTACAGATACATTAAATATGGCCTAACAATGAGTGCATATTCTTGTCCTCAAAAAGTCCCAAATGTCATTCAATAGCACTGACATTTAGGAATTAGGTCTCTTTATCTGCAACAAGCCGCAAGGTTCACATTTAAAAACAGATCTATCCACCCCCCCAAAAAAGCGCTGCCATTAAATAACTTGTAATCAAAGTTAATACAGAAACCTATTTAATAAATAGGGGCATTAGGGATTTAAGTACTCATTCTCCCCATATTCAGACCCTCTTAATTTGCCTCAATGCACCCAGAAATACATAGAAAGTCCCATCCACTCTACTTTAAATTAACAGGCAACACCATTACCGAACTATTAAACTTTTACCGACTATTAAATAAATTACACACACCAATAAGATATGCCCACCAATTAAACAAACATTGACACTCCCCCACCATTAAACTAGTATACCCTCCTTCCCTCCAGTAATTGCATGAGACCTCCCTCCTACACTTACCTTCTTTCCTTGGTGTTCTGCGCTGGAGGCAGACTACTCTATCTGCCTCTCTTCCGCCCAGGAGTACATGCAGTAATGTACGCCAGGACATTGAGCATAGGTCAGGTGGAGCCCACCTCCCACAGGAGACAACTGGCCAGTTGGAAAAGAGAGGGACAGGTGCACTCTCAGCGTGTAGTAGTTAATGGAAAAACAGGTCTCAGATGCGTTCCTGCCGACACCTGTGACAACCGCAAACATAAGTGGCTGGACCTAGGGGGAAGTACCTATGGGTGCTATCCAAAACAGGCTTGCTGACCCCTGCTGTAACATCCCCCACAACCATACACTACTGACGGTACACATGAGCATGAACAACAATGCTGCCGGATGTACACAGAGTAGATATTATGAAAAACAATGTCAGACTCAATGCACTTGACACACCTTACAATACATGCAAAAACAACAACTAAAACAGAGACAGCTGAACAGATTTAACTGGAGGCTAAAGACGAAAAGCAATTAATAAATTGTGTGAAGTATCGCGCTCGTCCCCACTTATCCCCGTATTCAATTACAAATGTTCAAAAACGTGCCCCCCGCGAAATCGGACCCAGTGAAAAGTGCTGTCAGATTTGGGGAAATCAGCATCACCCCCCCAAAAAAATGCACTGACATTGGGGATCACTATAGATACCCCCCGAATAGGCCTGCTGAAGGTATTTGGGGTACTTAAATGCTCTCAATAGCTACTAGTTAGCATCTTTGCACAAGTGGTGAAGAATAGCATTTAGCATTTTTTTTTGCAGAAAATAAGTAGTCCCAGCAAATTTGGGGTACATGAAAATGGGTGCTAGACTATTTTAAAGTTGTTAAAGTTAAGTTTTAAAAAACTTTAAAAATCCACCTGCCTGAAGCACCTGCAAACATAAAATCACTGGTGGCATCCTTGGGGAGCCCCTGGAGTCTATTTCACTAGTTTTTAAGTTTGCCCCCCAACTTTGGTCTTTTTCACCCCCAAAATGAAAGTGCTCTCAGCCAGTTGTGCCCCTGATGCAGTGCCCCCTGATCCAGTGGCCCCTGTAGTTTGGTCCCTTATGCAGTGCCCCCTGTAGTTTGGCCCCTTATGCTGTGCCCCCAGACCAGTACTTACCTGACTGCTCTGGCTCTGACTAGATTTAACTAGATCCAGTAGGGTATACTCCTTAAATCGTGGTTGACTCATAACGTCACCAGTGCACTTCATCACTGGTAACACTGGTCTCTGAAATGATCAGAGGCTTCTTTAGCAGTGGGAGAGCCACAACTCAAAACCTAAAGAACCGCATACGGCTCGATAGCCGTATGCTCTGTCACTCAACCCCCCAACACAGTGTTACTTCACACTGGTCCGCACTGCCACATTATCACTGCACACCAAGCATCCCACCACATCATTACTCTGGACTGGTCCACCCCACATCATTACTCCACACTGCTCCCACCCACCACAACACCAGACTGCACACCCCCATTGTTACATCAGTCTGGTCCCCCCCACTGCAACATTACACCACATTGTTCCCCCCACTCTTACACCAGACTGGGCACCACACCATCACTTCATTACTCCCGACTGCACTCCCCTCCACATTATTCCTCCAGACTGTTCCCCCCATTGTTACACCAGTCTGCCCCCCCACCACAACATTACACCAGATTGTTCCCCCCATTCTTACACCAGACTGGTCACCACACCACTACATTGTTACTCCAAACTGCCCCCTCACACCACAAACAGTACACCAGACTACCCTCCTCAACCCATCGCACCAGACTGCACCCCCACCACATCATTACTCCAGACTGCTCCCCTCCACCCACCATGACACCAGATTGCACCCCCACCACATCATTACACAAGATTGTTCCCCCCATTGTTACACCAGACTGAGCACCACACCACAACTTTATTACTCCAGACTGCACCCCCACCACATCATTACACTAGACTGCACCCCCCCACTACATCATTACACCAGACTGCCTCCCCCCACCATATAATCACACTAGACTGCCCCCCAACCATTAACAGGATGGAGCCCCCATCATTACACCAGACTGCCCACCATTCACCCACCACATTTCACACCAGTCCGGACAAACAAGTAAAGCATTTCATAAACAATAATACTACGTTCTGCATGTATAAGACTTGACAGCACCATATCCCCCATTTGAACTCCACACCATGTATTACCCGCCGCTTCTTACTGGCAACTCATCACTCTCCGTCCCAGATAACATTCAGTAATGGGCCAGAGGCAAGGAGCAGCAGTGGCTGGAGAGGAGCTTCCCCCATCGATCGACCCAACTCCCAGGATGTGTTATGAGAACTCTCCTCCTAAGCAGCTGCTCTGCTGGAGAAGGTGTTGGGTGCAGGATATTAGCTGTGGAGAGGAGGTGGGGATTAGAGGCACAAAGTCAGGGACAGCTGGGACCAGGCACCCGGCATGCATTTACCAGCGGTGACTCCTGCACTGCTGTTTTTCCCACCCACGAGACACTGCGGCCCGCGAGAGGACAGAACCCACAGGCTGTTTCAGCAAGGAACCACGCCAGAGGGAAGGGTGCTTTCTGCCCTTTAGAAATAGGGCAGGGTGCCACGTCCCCCTGAAACAGCCTAGCGGGAACGCTATATCACCTACTGGGAAATGGCCTTTGTAAAAGAATGAATTAGGGGTCTATTTACTAAGCAGTGTTAGGAGACAGAGTGAAAAGTGATAAGAAAGTGATAAGGTGCCAGCCAATCAGCTCCCAACTGTCATCTCACATGCTGTGTTTGAAAAATGACAGTCGGGAGCTGATTGGCTGGCACCTTATCACTTTCTTATCACTTTCACTCTGTCTCCTAACACTGCTTAGTAAATAGACCCCTTAGACTTTGATTGGGATGCTGAGAGCTATGCCCCATCCACAGCAATTAGATGGGCCTTTTCTACTTCCTTAGCTAATCTACCTCTACAATCATACTGAGCAAAGTTCTACAGGATTTACTCTGTGTTATGTGTTATTTGGAAGTGAAGGTAGACTTCTAGCTGTGAAATATGGAACACATTACAAAGATTTCTCTGGTCGAGTTTCACAAGCTGATTGGGTGGCTGAATACCAAAGTTGAATGAGGAAAGCCTAATGCATAGTAAAATCCAGACTAGAGATGATACATCAGAAAGGCGGCTGATATTAGTGAAAAAGATCCCGCACCATCAGCTACCGTGCAGTACAATCCCTAACACCATTTTCTCAGACATCCAATCTGGGGGAAACTGGTCACAATGGGTCATTCAAAAGCCGCCCTGAGGAAAGAGTTTGCTCAGACAACCAGAACACAGGAACCATCCGACTAAAACTAGAATCCAAAAAGGTGGTGAATGTGTGGACAGGATACAGACACAGCTGCCCCAAATGAAAAACCAAACATGCATGGGGCAGAGTCTAAAGCTGTCCACACACAGCGATATTTTACCCAATTTGGCCGATTTTGATGAATCGTGACGAAAAATCGTGTAAAATATGCCTAAATCGTGAGCTTCTACTCACGATCACGATGCTAATGCGCGTCCCCGCTCATCGTACATCTACTCTCAGATCTGCCATGCTGTAGGGCAGATTTGCCAATCTGGGACACAATGCACTGGATGCATGATAGATCTTAAGTCAGATTGAACATTTTTTACTCCAAATCGGGAGTAGGACTGCCGGGGAGCTGCCTGGGGAGAGTTCAGGGGAAATCGCACACATCGTGGGATCGTGTGCAGATCGCTATGTGTGTGGGGTACCTTAATAGAAATGGAAACCAAGCCATGTGAGAGCAGCAGGGATCTCACACACCAAGGGACACAGACACAGATCTTCGCCAGATTTCTCTTTGCATGAAAATATGCTTTTCAGGGGGGCAACCTGCTAGTAATGCTATGGTCGCATGCAAGAGATCTGTCTCATAGAAGCGTTGTGGGCATGTAGCTAGATTTCCATGCTATTCTGAGTCACATGTTTCCAATTTCATTAAATATCCAGGATATTCATGAATTAGAAAATTAATATTCCCCATTTTACATCATTGAGGGTACATAGTTTAAAAGACACGTACTCCATATTGATCACTGAACAGACCAATTTGTTTTAAGTGTCATAAGTTTGTTGCCCTGGTGCCTCCACAACCTTAATAAGGCTCTGACAGTGGGCCTGATTCATTAAAGATCGCTATTACGATATGCTAATGTTTGCAGCTACTCACCCGGCATAGAGACACCCACTACCGCTTCGCACTTCTGTAAGACCTCACAACCCTGTGTATACATTGGTAACATCCGACCCTCACACAGAATTACAGCTTATCTGACCTGACTCAGAAGTTGCAACTCTTGTTGCACACAGTGAGTACTCATGCTGCAAATGCCATCGCAGTGGCTAATTTATGCAAGCCTGGGAAACAGCGTTCAAACAGACATGCATGTCTGCGTTTCTTCCAACCACTCCCCTGTCACCTCCCCTCCCAAACGCTGACGTCCCGTCACTCACTCTGCGATGCCTTTGTATCTGCATATGTAATCGCAGTGCAATCGCAATACTGACTGGCGCAGTGTGGTGCATACGCATGCACAGTAAGCATTATCACCACATCTGTGGCAGTTGCAATTTGTAATGAATCTGGCCCAGTGACCGTTATTTAAGAGTATATAGGAAAGATTTCTGGACTGCACACCCTGAATATATATAAATAATGGGAGGTGCTACCTGATGAGACTAATTGCTGGCACAAAAACAGACAAACCTCAGGTGCACAACTCCAAATTATTAATAATATATAAATGCAATAACATTTTGCAATCAATAGAGGTGTTTAGCATAATCTTGGCCAAGGTTATGGGCCTACCCACCATATCCAGGTAACCTCTGTAGGGTAGGTCCCTAACATACTCCGATTCAAATCCAGAGCGCAGGACACCCCCAAACTAGCCCAGCTAAGCCACCCCAGGGCACCGCCATAGTAAGAAAAGTGCAGTGTGAAAGAGATAGTTAGGAGCAGCTACTGCTGCATATAAAGAATGAAAATAAAAAGTGAGGTACATATATAATAAACAAACAGTGAAGGGTTAAAATGTGTTATAAAAGAAAAATGTGTTATATTGCGGTGCCCTGAAACAGATCAACAAAGGCAATCCAGGGGGACCCACGCCCCAAAAGTGAACCAAAGTTGCACTACAGTATATAAAACTTGTAGGACTTACCTAGAATTGTGCCTAATACCAGTGTGCATATTCATTACAAGACTCCATGCTTTTAAACCAATAAGGTTGGGGTGCTAATCCAGACTGAGGGCGTCTCCTTTCCCTCAGGTGTGCAATAAAGCACATTAAATGGAGTATATAGGAAAGATTTCTGGACTGCACACCCTGAATATATATAAATAATGGTAGGTGCTACCTGATGAGACTAATTGCAGGCACAAAAACAGACAAATCTCAGGTGCACAACTCCAAATTATTAATAATATATAAATGCAATAAAATTTTGCAATCAATAGAGGTGTTTAGCATAATCTTGGCCAAGGTTATGGGCCTACCCACCATATCCAGGTAACCTCTGTAGGGTAGGTCCCTAACATACTCCGATTCAAATCCAGAGCGCAGGACACCCCCAAACTAGGCCAGCTAAGCCACCCCAGGGCACCGCCATAGTAAGAAAAGTGCAGTGTGAAAGAGATAGTTAGGAGCAGCTACTGCTGCATATAAAGAATGAAAATAAAAAGTGAGGTACATATATAATAAACAAACAGTGAAGGGTTAAAGTGTGTTATAAAAGAAAAATGTGTTATATTGCGGTGCCCTGAAACTGATCAACAAAGGCAATCCAGGGGGACCCACGCCCCAAAAATGAACCAAAGTTGCACTACAGTATTATTTATTATTATTTAAGACCCTATATTTCAGGGCTCGACAACTCCCTGGGGCCAGATTTTGCTGCCTGGCTACCAGATTTTGCAGTGAGGGAGGAAGCAGAGCCACATCAGCCCCGGCAGAGATTCTTGCCTATAGTTTTGTGGCGTTAATTTCATGCACAGGAGTGCATGTGCTGAGTGTTGCCTTCGATGACTGTTGTGCCTTTGTCCATCCCAGCCTGCGCTGACTCCTCTTCTCCATCCTGGCCTACTCTGACCCCTGCTGTCTGTCCCAGTCTTCTCTGCTGTCTACTGTCTGCTATTTCCGGCTGCATAGAGCTCTCCGATAATAGGGTCTATGCATTGCCAGGTATTGCGGAGTGGCTTCGGAGGGATAGTGGTGTGATCTCGAGGGGAGGGAGGTTTTGTTGTGCTTTCTAGCACCATTGTTTTATGTGAAATGTAGTCTGTTTTTACTGGAGGGTGGAGCAGGGGAGATGTGCAAAGTAATGAGGGGGGCTCCATTTTACTGTATCCATTCAACTGCGACCATTTTGTGGACTAATATAGTGTGTATAATCGTTGCATAACACACAGAGCTGTGCTCCTCACTCACGTAATTTTTTTTGAGGGGGACGGTGGTCTGACTCCTACACTTACTGTACATCCTGGCTCCTAGCTTTTATAAAAATTTGTTAAGCCCTGCTCTATTTTCTTAAACATCCTTTAACACAAGGGAAGGCAATGATTTTCGGATGTCAGACAACTGACCTTTTAAGTCCATAATTTTCTCAGAGTGCCACCACATTACAAACATCAGAGGTACGCAGCCTCCCTTCATGAGCAGAACCTTCACGAGGTATGAAGCAGGACATGTCTCCTGTCAGGACAGTTAGCAGGATGTTCTACTTTCACCTACCTGTTCTTGAAGCTTGGTTACCTGCGGCTTCTCTTGTCTTATATCCAGTTGGTGATTGACTGGGCCATTTAAAAAAAAAAATGGTACAGATACATTAAATATGGCCTAACAATGAGTGCATATTCTTGTCCTCAAAAAGTCCCAAATGTCATTCAATAGCACTGACATTTAGGAATTAGGTCTCTTTATCTGCAACAAGCCGCAAGGTTCACATTTAAAAACAGATCTATCCACCCCCCCAAAAAAGCGCTGCCATTAAATAACTTGTAATCAAAGTTAATACAGAAACCTATTTAATAAATAGGGGCATTAGGGATTTAAGTACTCATTCTCCCCATATTCAGACCCTCTTAATTTGCCTCAATGCACCCAGAAATACATAGAAAGTCCCATCCACTCTACTTTAAATTAACAGGCAACACCATTACCGAACTATTAAACTTTTACCGACTATTAAATAAATTACACACACCAATAAGATATGCCCACCAATTAAACAAACATTGACACTCCCCCACCATTAAACTAGTATACCCTCCTTCCCTCCAGTAATTGCATGAGACCTCCCTCCTACACTTACCTTCTTTCCTTGGTGTTCTGCGCTGGAGGCAGACTACTCTATCTGCCTCTCTTCCGCCCAGGAGTACATGCAGTAATGTACGCCAGGACATTGAGCATAGGTCAGGTGGAGCCCACCTCCCACAGGAGACAACTGGCCAGTTGGAAAAGAGAGGGACAGGTGCACTCTCAGCGTGTAGTAGTTAATGGAAAAACAGGTCTCAGATGCGTTCCTGCCGACACCTGTGACAACCGCAAACATAAGTGGCTGGACCTAGGGGGAAGTACCTATGGGTGCTATCCAAAACAGGCTTGCTGACCCCTGCTGTAACATCCCCCACAACCATACACTACTGACGGTACACATGAGCATGAACAACAATGCTGCCGGATGTACACAGAGTAGATATTATGAAAAACAATGTCAGACTCAATGCACTTGACACACCTTACAATACATGCAAAAACAACAACTAAAACAGAGACAGCTGAACAGATTTAACTGGAGGCTAAAGACGAAAAGCAATTAATAAATTGTGTGAAGTATCGCGCTCGTCCCCACTTATCCCCGTATTCAATTACAAATGTTCAAAAACGTGCCCCCCGCGAAATCGGACCCAGTGAAAAGTGCTGTCAGATTTGGGGAAATCAGCATCACCCCCCCAAAAAAATGCACTGACATTGGGGATCACTATAGATACCCCCCGAATAGGCCTGCTGAAGGTATTTGGGGTACTTAAATGCTCTCAATAGCTACTAGTTAGCATCTTTGCACAAGTGGTGAAGAATAGCATTTAGCATTTTTTTTTGCAGAAAATAAGTAGTCCCAGCAAATTTGGGGTACATGAAAATGGGTGCTAGACTATTTTAAAGTTGTTAAAGTTAAGTTTTAAAAAACTTTAAAAATCCACCTGCCTGAAGCACCTGCAAACATAAAATCACTGGTGGCATCCTTGGGGAGCCCCTGGAGTCTATTTCACTAGTTTTTAAGTTTGCCCCCCAACTTTGGTCTTTTTCACCCCCAAAATGAAAGTGCTCTCAGCCAGTTGTGCCCCTGATGCAGTGCCCCCTGATCCAGTGGCCCCTGTAGTTTGGTCCCTTATGCAGTGCCCCCTGTAGTTTGGCCCCTTATGCTGTGCCCCCAGACCAGTACTTACCTGACTGCTCTGGCTCTGACTAGATTTAACTAGATCCAGTAGGGTATACTCCTTACATCGTGGTTGACTCATAACGTCACCAGTGCACTTCATCACTGGTAACACTGGTCTCTGAAATGATCAGAGGCTTCTTTAGCAGTGGGAGAGCCACAACTCAAAACCTAAAGAACCGCATACGGCTCGATAGCCGTATGCTCTGTCACTCAACCCCCCAACACAGTGTTACTTCACACTGGTCCGCACTGCCACATTATCACTGCACACCAAGCATCCCACCACATCATTACTCTGGACTGGTCCACCCCACATCATTACTCCACACTGCTCCCACCCACCACAACACCAGACTGCACACCCCCATTGTTACATCAGTCTGGTCCCCCCCACTGCAACATTACACCACATTGTTCCCCCCACTCTTACACCAGACTGGGCACCACACCATCACTTCATTACTCCCGACTGCACTCCCCTCCACATTATTCCTCCAGACTGTTCCCCCCATTGTTACACCAGTCTGCCCCCCCACCACAACATTACACCAGATTGTTCCCCCCATTCTTACACCAGACTGGTCACCACACCACTACATTGTTACTCCAAACTGCCCCCTCACACCACAAACAGTACACCAGACTACCCTCCTCAACCCATCGCACCAGACTGCACCCCCACCACATCATTACTCCAGACTGCTCCCCTCCACCCACCATGACACCAGATTGCACCCCCACCACATCATTACACAAGATTGTTCCCCCCATTGTTACACCAGACTGAGCACCACACCACAACTTTATTACTCCAGACTGCACCCCCACCACATCATTACACTAGACTGCACCCCCCCACTACATCATTACACCAGACTGCCTCCCCCCACCATATAATCACACTAGACTGCCCCCCAACCATTAACAGGATGGAGCCCCCATCATTACACCAGACTGCCCACCATTCACCCACCACATTTCACACCAGTCCGGACAAACAAGTAAAGCATTTCATAAACAATAATACTACGTTCTGCATGTATAAGACTTGACAGCACCATATCCCCCATTTGAACTCCACACCATGTATTACCCGCCGCTTCTTACTGGCAACTCATCACTCTCCGTCCCAGATAACATTCAGTAATGGGCCAGAGGCAAGGAGCAGCAGTGGCTGGAGAGGAGCTTCCCCCATCGATCGACCCAACTCCCAGGATGTGTTATGAGAACTCTCCTCCTAAGCAGCTGCTCTGCTGGAGAAGGTGTTGGGTGCAGGATATTAGCTGTGGAGAGGAGGTGGGGATTAGAGGCACAAAGTCAGGGACAGCTGGGACCAGGCACCCGGCATGCATTTACCAGCGGTGACTCCTGCACTGCTGTTTTTCCCACCCACGAGACACTGCGGCCCGCGAGAGGACAGAACCCACAGGCTGTTTCAGCAAGGAACCACGCCAGAGGGAAGGGTGCTTTCTGCCCTTTAGAAATAGGGCAGGGTGCCACGTCCCCCTGAAACAGCCTAGCGGGAACGCTATATCACCTACTGGGAAATGGCCTTTGTAAAAGAATGAATTAGGGGTCTATTTACTAAGCAGTGTTAGGAGACAGAGTGAAAAGTGATAAGAAAGTGATAAGGTGCCAGCCAATCAGCTCCCAACTGTCATCTCACATGCTGTGTTTGAAAAATGACAGTCGGGAGCTGATTGGCTGGCACCTTATCACTTTCTTATCACTTTCACTCTGTCTCCTAACACTGCTTAGTAAATAGACCCCTTAGACTTTGATTGGGATGCTGAGAGCTATGCCCCATCCACAGCAATTAGATGGGCCTTTTCTACTTCCTTAGCTAATCTACCTCTACAATCATACTGAGCAAAGTTCTACAGGATTTACTCTGTGTTATGTGTTATTTGGAAGTGAAGGTAGACTTCTAGCTGTGAAATATGGAACACATTACAAAGATTTCTCTGGTCGAGTTTCACAAGCTGATTGGGTGGCTGAATACCAAAGTTGAATGAGGAAAGCCTAATGCATAGTAAAATCCAGACTAGAGATGATACATCAGAAAGGCGGCTGATATTAGTGAAAAAGATCCCGCACCATCAGCTACCGTGCAGTACAATCCCTAACACCATTTTCTCAGACATCCAATCTGGGGGAAACTGGTCACAATGGGTCATTCAAAAGCCGCCCTGAGGAAAGAGTTTGCTCAGACAACCAGAACACAGGAACCATCCGACTAAAACTAGAATCCAAAAAGGTGGTGAATGTGTGGACAGGATACAGACACAGCTGCCCCAAATGAAAAACCAAACATGCATGGGGCAGAGTCTAAAGCTGTCCACACACAGCGATATTTTACCCAATTTGGCCGATTTTGATGAATCGTGACGAAAAATCGTGTAAAATATGCCTAAATCGTGAGCTTCTACTCACGATCACGATGCTAATGCGCGTCCCCGCTCATCGTACATCTACTCTCAGATCTGCCATGCTGTAGGGCAGATTTGCCAATCTGGGACACAATGCACTGGATGCATGATAGATCTTAAGTCAGATTGAACATTTTTTACTCCAAATCGGGAGTAGGACTGCCGGGGAGCTGCCTGGGGAGAGTTCAGGGGAAATCGCACACATCGTGGGATCGTGTGCAGATCGCTATGTGTGTGGGGTACCTTAATAGAAATGGAAACCAAGCCATGTGAGAGCAGCAGGGATCTCACACACCAAGGGACACAGACACAGATCTTCGCCAGATTTCTCTTTGCATGAAAATATGCTTTTCAGGGGGGCAACCTGCTAGTAATGCTATGGTCGCATGCAAGAGATCTGTCTCATAGAAGCGTTGTGGGCATGTAGCTAGATTTCCATGCTATTCTGAGTCACATGTTTCCAATTTCATTAAATATCCAGGATATTCATGAATTAGAAAATTAATATTCCCCATTTTACATCATTGAGGGTACATAGTTTAAAAGACACGTACTCCATATTGATCACTGAACAGACCAATTTGTTTTAAGTGTCATAAGTTTGTTGCCCTGGTGCCTCCACAACCTTAATAAGGCTCTGACAGTGGGCCTGATTCATTAAAGATCGCTATTACGATATGCTAATGTTTGCAGCTACTCACCCGGCATAGAGACACCCACTACCGCTTCGCACTTCTGTAAGACCTCACAACCCTGTGTATACATTGGTAACATCCGACCCTCACACAGAATTACAGCTTATCTGACCTGACTCAGAAGTTGCAACTCTTGTTGCACACAGTGAGTACTCATGCTGCAAATGCCATCGCAGTGGCTAATTTATGCAAGCCTGGGAAACAGCGTTCAAACAGACATGCATGTCTGCGTTTCTTCCAACCACTCCCCTGTCACCTCCCCTCCCAAACGCTGACGTCCCGTCACTCACTCTGCGATGCCTTTGTATCTGCATATGTAATCGCAGTGCAATCGCAATACTGACTGGCGCAGTGTGGTGCATACGCATGCACAGTAAGCATTATCACCACATCTGTGGCAGTTGCAATTTGTAATGAATCTGGCCCCTTGACCGTTATTTAAGAGTATATAGGAAAGATTTCTGGACTGCACACCCTGAATATATATAAATAATGGGAGGTGCTACCTGATGAGACTAATTGCTGGCACAAAAACAGACAAACCTCAGGTGCACAACTCCAAATTATTAATAATATATAAATGCAATAAAATTTTGCAATCAATAGAGGTGTTTAGCATAATCTTGGCCAAGGTTATGGGCCTACCCACCATATCCAGGTAACCTCTGTAGGGTAGGTCCCTAACATACTCCGATTCAAATCCAGAGCGCAGGACACCCCCAAACTAGCCCAGCTAAGCCACCCCAGGGCACCGCCATAGTAAGAAAAGTGCAGTGTGAAAGAGATAGTTAGGAGCAGCTACTGCTGCATATAAAGAATGAAAATAAAAAGTGAGGTACATATATAATAAACAAACAGTGAAGGGTTAAAATGTGTTATAAAAGAAAAATGTGTTATATTGCGGTGCCCTGAAACAGATCAACAAAGGCAATCCAGGGGGACCCACGCCCCAAAAGTGAACCAAAGTTGCACTACAGTATATAAAACTTGTAGGACTTACCTAGAATTGTGCCTAATACCAGTGTGCATATTCATTACAAGACTCCATGCTTTTAAACCAATAAGGTTGGGGTGCTAATCCAGACTGAGGGCGTCTCCTTTCCCTCAGGTGTGCAATAAAGCACATTAAATGGAGTATATAGGAAAGATTTCTGGACTGCACACCCTGAATATATATAAATAATGGTAGGTGCTACCTGATGAGACTAATTGCAGGCACAAAAACAGACAAATCTCAGGTGCACAACTCCAAATTATTAATAATATATAAATGCAATAAAATTTTGCAATCAATAGAGGTGTTTAGCATAATCTTGGCCAAGGTTATGGGCCTACCCACCATATCCAGGTAACCTCTGTAGGGTAGGTCCCTAACATACTCCGATTCAAATCCAGAGCGCAGGACACCCCCAAACTAGGCCAGCTAAGCCACCCCAGGGCACCGCCATAGTAAGAAAAGTGCAGTGTGAAAGAGATAGTTAGGAGCAGCTACTGCTGCATATAAAGAATGAAAATAAAAAGTGAGGTACATATATAATAAACAAACAGTGAAGGGTTAAAGTGTGTTATAAAAGAAAAATGTGTTATATTGCGGTGCCCTGAAACTGATCAACAAAGGCAATCCAGGGGGACCCACGCCCCAAAAATGAACCAAAGTTGCACTACAGTATTATTTATTATTATTTAAGACCCTATATTTCAGGGCTCGACAACTCCCTGGGGCCAGATTTTGCTGCCTGGCTACCAGATTTTGCAGTGAGGGAGGAAGCAGAGCCACATCAGCCCCGGCAGAGATTCTTGCCTATAGTTTTGTGGCGTTAATTTCATGCACAGGAGTGCATGTGCTGAGTGTTGCCTTCGGTGACTGTTGTGCCTTTGTCCATCCCAGCCTGCGCTGACTCCTCTTCTCCATCCTGGCCTACTCTGACCCCTGCTGTCTGTCCCAGTCTTCTCTGCTGTCTACTGTCTGCTATTTCCGGCTGCATAGAGCTCTCCGATAATAGGGTCTATGCATTGCCAGGTATTGCGGAGTGGCTTCGGAGGGATAGTGGTGTGATCTCGAGGGGAGGGAGGTTTTGTTGTGCTTTCTAGCACCATTGTTTTATGTGAAATGTGGTCTGTTTTTACTGGAGGGTGGAGCAGGGGAGATGTGCAAAGTAATGAGGGGGGCTCCATTTTACTGTATCCATTCAACTGCGACCATTTTGTGGACTAATATAGTGTGTATAATCGTTGCATAACACACAGAGCTGTGCTCCTCACTCACGTAATTTTTTTTGAGGGGGACGGTGGTCTGACTCCTACACTTACTGTACATCCTGGCTCCTAGCTTTTATAAAAATTTGTTAAGCCCTGCTCTATTTTCTTAAACATCCTTTAACACAAGGGAAGGCAATGATTTTCGGATGTCAGACAACTGACCTTTTAAGTCCATAATTTTCTCCGAGTGCCACCACATTACAAACATCAGAGGTACGCAGCCTCCCTTCATGAGCAGAACCTTCACGAGGTATGAAGCAGGACATGTCTCCTGTCAGGACAGTTAGCAGGATGTTCTACTTTCACCTACCTGTTCTTGAAGCTTGGTTACCTGCGGCTTCTCTTGTCTTATATCCAGTTGGTGATTGACTGGGCCATTTAAAAAAAAAAAATGGTACAGATACATTAAATATGGCCTAACAATGAGTGCATATTCTTGTCCTCAAAAAGTCCCAAATGTCATTCAATAGCACTGACATTTAGGAATTAGGTCTCTTTATCTGCAACAAGCCGCAAGGTTCACATTTAAAAACAGATCTATCCACCCCCCCAAAAAAGCGCTGCCATTAAATAACTTGTAATCAAAGTTAATACAGAAACCTATTTAATAAATAGGGGCATTAGGGATTTAAGTACTCATTCTCCCCATATTCAGACCCTCTTAATTTGCCTCAATGCACCCAGAAATACATAGAAAGTCCCATCCACTCTACTTTAAATTAACAGGCAACACCATTACCGAACTATTAAACTTTTACCGACTATTAAATAAATTACACACACCAATAAGATATGCCCACCAATTAAACAAACATTGACACTCCCCCACCATTAAACTAGTATACCCTCCTTCCCTCCAGTAATTGCATGAGACCTCCCTCCTACACTTACCTTCTTTCCTTGGTGTTCTGCGCTGGAGGCAGACTACTCTATCTGCCTCTCTTCCGCCCAGGAGTACATGCAGTAATGTACGCCAGGACATTGAGCATAGGTCAGGTGGAGCCCACCTCCCACAGGAGACAACTGGCCAGTTGGAAAAGAGAGGGACAGGTGCACTCTCAGCGTGTAGTAGTTAATGGAAAAACAGGTCTCAGATGCGTTCCTGCCGACACCTGTGACAACCGCAAACATAAGTGGCTGGACCCAGGGGGAAGTACCTATGGGTGCTATCCAAAACAGGCTTGCTGACCCCTGCTGTAACATCCCCCACAACCATACACTACTGACGGTACACATGAGCATGAACAACAATGCTGCCGGATGTACACAGAGTAGATATTATGAAAAACAATGTCAGACTCAATGCACTTGACACACCTTACAATACATGCAAAAACAACAACTAAAACAGAGACAGCTGAACAGATTTAACTGGAGGCTAAAGACGAAAAGCAATTAATAAATTGTGTGAAGTATCGCGCTCGTCCCCACTTATCCCCGTATTCAATTACAAATGTTCAAAAACGTGCCCCCCGCGAAATCGGACCCAGTGAAAAGTGCTGTCAGATTTGGGGAAATCAGCATCACCCCCCCAAAAAAATGCACTGACATTGGGGATCACTATAGATACCCCCCGAATAGGCCTGCTGAAGGTATTTGGGGTACTTAAATGCTCTCAATAGCTACTAGTTAGCATCTTTGCACAAGTGGTGAAGAATAGCATTTAGCATTTTTTTTTGCAGAAAATAAGTAGTCCCAGCAAATTTGGGGTACATGAAAATGGGTGCTAGACTATTTTAAAGTTGTTAAAGTTAAGTTTTAAAAAACTTTAAAAATCCACCTGCCTGAAGCACCTGCAAACATAAAATCACTGGTGGCATCCTTGGGGAGCCCCTGGAGTCTATTTCACTAGTTTTTAAGTTTGCCCCCCAACTTTGGTCTTTTTCACCCCCAAAATGAAAGTGCTCTCAGCCAGTTGTGCCCCTGATGCAGTGCCCCCTGATCCAGTGGCCCCTGTAGTTTGGTCCCTTATGCAGTGCCCCCTGTAGTTTGGCCCCTTATGCTGTGCCCCCAGACCAGTACTTACCTGACTGCTCTGGCTCTGACTAGATTTAACTAGATCCAGTAGGGTATACTCCTTACATCGTGGTTGACTCATAACGTCACCAGTTCACTTCATCACTGGAAACACTGGTCTCTGAAATGATCAGAGGCTTCTTTAGCAGTGGGAGAGCCACAACTCAAAACCTAAAGAACCGCATACGGCTCGATAGCCGTATGCTCTGTCACTCAACCCCCCAACACAGTGTTACTTCACACTGGTCCGCACTGCCACATTATCACTGCACACCAAGCATCCCACCACATCATTACTCTGGACTGGTCCACCCCACATCATTACTCCACACTGCTCCCACCCACCACAACACCAGACTGCACACCCCCATTGTTACATCAGTCTGGTCCCCCCCACTGCAACATTACACCACATTGTTCCCCCCACTCTTACACCAGACTGGGCACCACACCATCACTTCATTACTCCCGACTGCACTCCCCTCCACATTATTCCTCCAGACTGTTCCCCCCATTGTTACACCAGTCTGCCCCCCCACCACAACATTACACCAGATTGTTCCCCCCATTCTTACACCAGACTGGTCACCACACCACTACATTGTTACTCCAAACTGCCCCCTCACACCACAAACAGTACACCAGACTACCCTCCTCAACCCATCGCACCAGACTGCACCCCCACCACATCATTACTCCAGACTGCTCCCCTCCACCCACCATGACACCAGATTGCACCCCCACCACATCATTACACAAGATTGTTCCCCCCATTGTTACACCAGACTGAGCACCACACCACAACTTTATTACTCCAGACTGCACCCCCACCACATCATTACACTAGACTGCACCCCCCCACTACATCATTACACCAGACTGCCTCCCCCCACCATATAATCACACTAGACTGCCCCCCAACCATTAACAGGATGGAGCCCCCATCATTACACCAGACTGCCCACCATTCACCCACCACATTTCACACCAGTCCGGACAAACAAGTAAAGCATTTCATAAAACAATAATACTACGTTCTGCATGTATAAGACTTGACAGCACCATATCCCCCATTTGAACTCCACACCATGTATTACCCGCCGCTTCTTACTGGCAACTCATCACTCTCCGTCCCAGATAACATTCAGTAATGGGCCAGAGGCAAGGAGCAGCAGTGGCTGGAGAGGAGCTTCCCCCATCGATCGACCCAACTCCCAGGATGTGTTATGAGAACTCTCCTCCTAAGCAGCTGCTCTGCTGGAGAAGGTGTTGGGTGCAGGATATTAGCTGTGGAGAGGAGGTGGGGATTAGAGGCACAAAGTCAGGTACAGCTGGGACCAGGCACCCGGCATGCATTTACCAGCGGTGACTCCTGCACTGCTGTTTTTCCCACCCACGAGACACTGCGGCCCGCGAGAGGACAGAACCCACAGGCTGTTTCAGCAAGGAACCACGCCAGAGGGAAGGGTGCTTTCTGCCCTTTAGAAATAGGGCAGGGTGCCACGTCCCCCTGAAACAGCCTAGCGGGAACGCTATATCACCTACTGGGAAATGGCCTTTGTAAAAGAATGAATTAGGGGTCTATTTACTAAGCAGTGTTAGGAGACAGAGTGAAAAGTGATAAGAAAGTGATAAGGTGCCAGCCAATCAGCTCCCAACTGTCATCTCACATGCTGTGTTTGAAAAATGACAGTCGGGAGCTGATTGGCTGGCACCTTATCACTTTCTTATCACTTTCACTCTGTCTCCTAACACTGCTTAGTAAATAGACCCCTTAGACTTTGATTGGGATGCTGAGAGCTATGCCCCATCCACAGCAATTAGATGGGCCTTTTCTACTTCCTTAGCTAATCTACCTCTACAATCATACTGAGCAAAGTTCTACAGGATTTACTCTGTGTTATGTGTTATTTGGAAGTGAAGGTAGACTTCTAGCTGTGAAATATGGAACACATTACAAAGATTTCTCTGGTCGAGTTTCACAAGCTGATTGGGTGGCTGAATACCAAAGTTGAATGAGGAAAGCCTAATGCATAGTAAAATCCAGACTAGAGATGATACATCAGAAAGGCGGCTGATATTAGTGAAAAAGATCCCGCACCATCAGCTACCGTGCAGTACAATCCCTAACACCATTTTCTCAGACATCCAATCTGGGGGAAACTGGTCACAATGGGTCATTCAAAAGCCGCCTTGAGGAAAGAGTTTGCTCAGACAACCAGAACACAGGAACCATCCGACTAAAACTAGAATCCAAAAAGGTGGTGAATGTGTGGACAGGATACAGACACAGCTGCCCCAAATGAAAAACCAAACATGCATGGGGCAGAGTCTAAAGCTGTCCACACAAAGCGATATTTTACCCAATTTGGCCGATTTTGATGAATCGTGACGAAAAATCGTGTAAAATATGCCTAAATCGTGAGCTTCTACTCACGATCACGATGCTAATGCGCGTCCCCGCTCATCGTACATCTACTCTCAGATCTGCCATGCTGTAGGGCAGATTTGCCAATCTGGGACACAATGCACTGGATGCATGATAGATCTTAAGTCAGATTGAACATTTTTTACTCCAAATCGGGAGTAGGACTGCCGGGGAGCTGCCTGGGGAGAGTTCAGGGGAAATCGCACACATCGTGGGATCGTGTGCAGATCGCTATGTGTGTGGGGTACCTTAATAGAAATGGAAACCAAGCCATGTGAGAGCAGCAGGGATCTCACACACCAAGGGACACAGACACAGATCTTCGCCAGATTTCTCTTTGCATGAAAATATGCTTTTCAGGGGGGCAACCTGCTAGTAATGCTATGGTCGCATGCAAGAGATCTGTCTCATAGAAGCGTTGTGGGCATGTAGCTAGATTTCCATGCTATTCTGAGTCACATGTTTCCAATTTCATTAAATATCCAGGATATTCATGAATTAGAAAATTAATATTCCCCATTTTACATCATTGAGGGTACATAGTTTAAAAGACACGTACTCCATATTGATCACTGCACAGACCAATTTGTTTTAAGTGTCATAAGTTTGTTGCCCTGGTGCCTCCACAACCTTAATAAGGCTCTGACAGTGGGCCTGATTCATTAAAGATCGCTATTACGATATGCTAATGTTTGCAGCTACTCACCCGGCATAGAGACACCCACTACCGCTTCGCACTTCTGTAAGACCTCACAACCCTGTGTATACATTGGTAACATCCGACCCTCACACAGAATTACAGCTTATCTGACCTGACTCAGAAGTTGCAACTCTTGTTGCACACAGTGAGTACTCATGCTGCAAATGCCATCGCAGTGGCTAATTTATGCAAGCCTGGGAAACAGCGTTCAAACAGACATGCATGTCTGCGTTTCTTCCAACCACTCCCCTGTCACCTCCCCTCCCAAACGTTGACGTCCCGTCACTCACTCTGCAATGCCTTTGTATCTGCATATGTAATCGCAGTGCAATCGCAATACTGACTGGCGCAGTGTGGTGCATACGCATGCACAGTAAGCATTATCACCACATCTGTGGCAGTTGCAATTTGTAATGAATCTGGCCCAGTGACCGTTATTTAAGAGTATATAGGAAAGATTTCTGGACTGCACACCCTGAATATATATAAATAATGGGAGGTGCTACCTGATGAGACTAATTGCTGGCACAAAAACAGACAAATCTCAGGTGCACAACTCCAAATTATTAATAATATATAAATGCAATAAAATTTTGCAATCAATAGAGGTGTTTAGCATAATCTTGGCCAAGGTTATGGGCCTACCCACCATATCCAGGTAACCTCTGTAGGGTAGGTCCCTAACATACTCCGATTCAAATCCAGAGCGCAGGACACCCCCAAACTAGCCCAGCTAAGCCACCCCAGGGCACCGCCATAGTAAGAAAAGTGCAGTGTGAAAGAGATAGTTAGGAGCAGCTACTGCTGCATATAAAGAATGAAAATAAAAAGTGAGGTACATATATAATAAACAAACAGTGAAGGGTTAAAGTGTGTTATAAAAGAAAAATGTGTTATATTGCGGTGCCCTGAAACAGATCAACAAAGGCAATCCAGGGGGACCCACGCCCCAAAAATGAACCAAAGTTGCACTACAGTATTATTTATTATTATTTAAGACCCTATATTTCAGGGCTCGACAACTCCCTGGGGCCAGATTTTGCTGCCTGGCTACCAGATTTTGCAGTGAGGGAGGAAGCAGAGCCACATCAGCCCCGGCAGAGATTCTTGCCTATAGTTTTGTGGCGTTAATTTCATGCACAGGAGTGCATGTGCTGAGTGTTGCCTTCGGTGACTGTTGTGCCTTTGTCCATCCCAGCCTGCGCTGACTCCTCTTCTCCATCCTGGCCTACTCTGACCCCTGCTGTCTGTCCCAGTCTTCTCTGCTGTCTACTGTCTGCTATTTCCGGCTGCATAGAGCTCTCCGATAATAGGGTCTATGCATTGCCAGGTATTGCGGAGTGGCTTCGGAGGGATAGTGGTGTGATCTCGAGGGGAGGGAGGTTTTGTTGTGCTTTCTAGCACCGTTGTTTTATGTGAAATGTGGTCTGTTTTTACTGGAGGGTGGAGCAGGGGAGATGTGCAAAGTAATGAGGGGGGCTCCATTTTACTGTATCCATTCAACTGCGACCATTTTGTGGACTAATATAGTGTGTATAATCGTTGCATAACACACAGAGCTGTGCTCCTCACTCACGTAATTTTTTTTGAGGGGGACGGTGGTCTGACTCCTACACTTACTGTACATCCTGGCTCCTAGCTTTTATAAAAATTTGTTAAGCCCTGCTCTATTTTCTTAAACATCCTTTAACACAAGGGAAGGCAATGATTTTCGGATGTCAGACAACTGACCTTTTAAGTCCATAATTTTCTCAGAGTGCCACCACATTACAAACATCAGAGGTACGCAGCCTCCCTTCATGAGCAGAACCTTCACGAGGTATGAAGCAGGACATGTCTCCTGTCAGGACAGTTAGCAGGATGTTCTACTTTCACCTACCTGTTCTTGAAGCTTGGTTACCTGCGGCTTCTCTTGTCTTATATCCAGTTGGTGATTGACTGGGCCATTTAAAAAAAAAAATGGTACAGATACATTAAATATGGCCTAACAATGAGTGCATATTCTTGTCCTCAAAAAGTCCCAAATGTCATTCAATAGCACTGACATTTAGGAATTAGGTCTCTTTATCTGCAACAAGCCGCAAGGTTCACATTTAAAAACAGATCTATCCACCCCCCCAAAAAAGCGCTGCCATTAAATAACTTGTAATCAAAGTTAATACAGAAACCTATTTAATAAATAGGGGCATTAGGGATTTAAGTACTCATTCTCCCCATATTCAGACCCTCTTAATTTGCCTCAATGCACCCAGAAATACATAGAAAGTCCCATCCACTCTACTTTAAATTAACAGGCAACACCATTACCGAACTATTAAACTTTTACCGACTATTAAATAAATTACACACACCAATAAGATATGCCCACCAATTAAACAAACATTGACACTCCCCCACCATTAAACTAGTATACCCTCCTTCCCTCCAGTAATTGCATGAGACCTCCCTCCTACACTTACCTTCTTTCCTTGGTGTTCTGCGCTGGAGGCAGACTACTCTATCTGCCTCTCTTCCGCCCAGGAGTACATGCAGTAATGTACGCCAGGACATTGAGCATAGGTCAGGTGGAGCCCACCTCCCACAGGAGACAACTGGCCAGTTGGAAAAGAGAGGGACAGGTGCACTCTCAGCGTGTAGTAGTTAATGGAAAAACAGGTCTCAGATGCGTTCCTGCCGACACCTGTGACAACCGCAAACATAAGTGGCTGGACCCAGGGGGAAGTACCTATGGGTGCTATCCAAAACAGGCTTGCTGACCCCTGCTGTAACATCCCCCACAACCATACACTACTGACGGTACACATGAGCATGAACAACAATGCTGCCGGATGTACACAGAGTAGATATTATGAAAAACAATGTCAGACTCAATGCACTTGACACACCTTACAATACATGCAAAAACAACAACTAAAACAGAGACAGCTGAACAGATTTAACTGGAGGCTAAAGACGAAAAGCAATTAATAAATTGTGTGAAGTATCGCGCTCGTCCCCACTTATCCCCGTATTCAATTACAAATGTTCAAAAACGTGCCCCCCGCGAAATCGGACCCAGTGAAAAGTGCTGTCAGATTTGGGGAAATCAGCATCACCCCCCCAAAAAAATGCACTGACATTGGGGATCACTATAGATACCCCCCGAATAGGCCTGCTGAAGGTATTTGGGGTACTTAAATGCTCTCAATAGCTACTAGTTAGCATCTTTGCACAAGTGGTGAAGAATAGCATTTAGCATTTTTTTTTGCAGAAAATAAGTAGTCCCAGCAAATTTGGGGTACATGAAAATGGGTGCTAGACTATTTTAAAGTTGTTAAAGTTAAGTTTTAAAAAACTTTAAAAATCCACCTGCCTGAAGCACCTGCAAACATAAAATCACTGGTGGCATCCTTGGGGAGCCCCTGGAGTCTATTTCACTAGTTTTTAAGTTTGCCCCCCAACTTTGGTCTTTTTCACCCCCAAAATGAAAGTGCTCTCAGCCAGTTGTGCCCCTGATGCAGTGCCCCCTGATCCAGTGGCCCCTGTAGTTTGGTCCCTTATGCAGTGCCCCCTGTAGTTTGGCCCCTTATGCTGTGCCCCCAGACCAGTACTTACCTGACTGCTCTGGCTCTGACTAGATTTAACTAGATCCAGTAGGGTATACTCCTTACATCGTGGTTGACTCATAACGTCACCAGTGCACTTCATCACTGGTAACACTGGTCTCTGAAATGATCAGAGGCTTCTTTAGCAGTGGGAGAGCCACAACTCAAAACCTAAAGAACCGCATACGGCTCGATAGCCGTATGCTCTGTCACTCAACCCCCCAACACAGTGTTACTTCACACTGGTCCGCACTGCCACATTATCACTGCACACCAAGCATCCCACCACATCATTACTCTGGACTGGTCCACCCCACATCATTACTCCACACTGCTCCCACCCACCACAACACCAGACTGCACACCCCCATTGTTACATCAGTCTGGTCCCCCCCACTGCAACATTACACCACATTGTTCCCCCCACTCTTACACCAGACTGGGCACCACACCATCACTTCATTACTCCCGACTGCACTCCCCTCCACATTATTCCTCCAGACTGTTCCCCCCATTGTTACACCAGTCTGCCCCCCCACCACAACATTACACCAGATTGTTCCCCCCATTCTTACACCAGACTGGTCACCACACCACTACATTGTTACTCCAAACTGCCCCCTCACACCACAAACAGTACACCAGACTACCCTCCTCAACCCATCGCACCAGACTGCACCCCCACCACATCATTACTCCAGACTGCTCCCCTCCACCCACCATGACACCAGATTGCACCCCCACCACATCATTACACAAGATTGTTCCCCCCATTGTTACACCAGACTGAGCACCACACCACAACTTTATTACTCCAGACTGCACCCCCACCACATCATTACACTAGACTGCACCCCCCCACTACATCATTACACCAGACTGCCTCCCCCCACCATATAATCACACTAGACTGCCCCCCAACCATTAACAGGATGGAGCCCCCATCATTACACCAGACTGCCCACCATTCACCCACCACATTTCACACCAGTCCGGACAAACAAGTAAAGCATTTCATAAAACAATAATACTACGTTCTGCATGTATAAGACTTGACAGCACCATATCCCCCATTTGAACTCCACACCATGTATTACCCGCCGCTTCTTACTGGCAACTCATCACTGTCCGTCCCAGATAACATTCAGTAATGGGCCAGAGGCAAGGAGCAGCAGTGGCTGGAGAGGAGCTTCCCCCATCGATCGACCCAACTCCCAGGATGTGTTATGAGAACTCTCCTCCTAAGCAGCTGCTCTGCTGGAGAAGGTGTTGGGTGCAGGATATTAGCTGTGGAGAGGAGGTGGGGATTAGAGGCACAAAGTCAGGGACAGCTGGGACCAGGCACCCGGCATGCATTTACCAGCGGTGACTCCTGCACTGCTGTTTTTCCCACCCACGAGACACTGCGGCCCGCGAGAGGACAGAACCCACAGGCTGTTTCAGCAAGGAACCACGCCAGAGGGAAGGGTGCTTTCTGCCCTTTAGAAATAGGGCAGGGTGCCACGTCCCCCTGAAACAGCCTAGCGGGAACGCTATATCACCTACTGGGAAATGGCCTTTGTAAAAGAATGAATTAGGGGTCTATTTACTAAGCAGTGTTAGGAGACAGAGTGAAAAGTGATAAGAAAGTGATAAGGTGCCAGCCAATCAGCTCCCAACTGTCATCTCACATGCTGTGTTTGAAAAATGACAGTCGGGAGCTGATTGGCTGGCACCTTATCACTTTCTTATCACTTTCACTCTGTCTCCTAACACTGCTTAGTAAATAGACCCCTTAGACTTTGATTGGGATGCTGAGAGCTATGCCCCATCCACAGCAATTAGATGGGCCTTTTCTACTTCCTTAGCTAATCTACCTCTACAATCATACTGAGCAAAGTTCTACAGGATTTACTCTGTGTTATGTGTTATTTGGAAGTGAAGGTAGACTTCTAGCTGTGAAATATGGAACACATTACAAAGATTTCTCTGGTCGAGTTTCACAAGCTGATTGGGTGGCTGAATACCAAAGTTGAATGAGGAAAGCCTAATGCATAGTAAAATCCAGACTAGAGATGATACATCAGAAAGGCGGCTGATATTAGTGAAAAAGATCCCGCACCATCAGCTACCGTGCAGTACAATCCCTAACACCATTTTCTCAGACATCCAATCTGGGGGAAACTGGTCACAATGGGTCATTCAAAAGCCGCCCTGAGGAAAGAGTTTGCTCAGACAACCAGAACACAGGAACCATCCGACTAAAACTAGAATCCAAAAAGGTGGTGAATGTGTGGACAGGATACAGACACAGCTGCCCCAAATGAAAAACCAAACATGCATGGGGCAGAGTCTAAAGCTGTCCACACAAAGCGATATTTTACCCAATTTGGCCGATTTTGATGAATCGTGACGAAAAATCGTGTAAAATATGCCTAAATCGTGAGCTTCTACTCACGATCACGATGCTAATGCGCGTCCCCGCTCATCGTACATCTACTCTCAGATCTGCCATGCTGTAGGGCAGATTTGCCAATCTGGGACACAATGCACTGGATGCATGATAGATCTTAAGTCAGATTGAACATTTTTTACTCCAAATCGGGAGTAGGACTGCCGGGGAGCTGCCTGGGGAGAGTTCAGGGGAAATCGCACACATCGTGGGATCGTGTGCAGATCGCTATGTGTGTGGGGTACCTTAATAGAAATGGAAACCAAGCCATGTGAGAGCAGCAGGGATCTCACACACCAAGGGACACAGACACAGATCTTCGCCAGATTTCTCTTTGCATGAAAATATGCTTTTCAGGGGGGCAACCTGCTAGTAATGCTATGGTCGCATGCAAGAGATCTGTCTCATAGAAGCGTTGTGGGCATGTAGCTAGATTTCCATGCTATTCTGAGTCACATGTTTCCAATTTCATTAAATATCCAGGATATTCATGAATTAGAAAATTAATATTCCCCATTTTACATCATTGAGGGTACATAGTTTAAAAGACACGTACTCCATATTGATCACTGCACAGACCAATTTGTTTTAAGTGTCATAAGTTTGTTGCCCTGGTGCCTCCACAACCTTAATAAGGCTCTGACAGTGGGCCTGATTCATTAAAGATCGCTATTACGATATGCTAATGTTTGCAGCTACTCACCCGGCATAGAGACACCCACTACCGCTTCGCACTTCTGTAAGACCTCACAACCCTGTGTATACATTGGTAACATCCGACCCTCACACAGAATTACAGCTTATCTGACCTGACTCAGAAGTTGCAACTCTTGTTGCACACAGTGAGTACTCATGCTGCAAATGCCATCGCACTGGCTAATTTATGCAAGCCTGGGAAACAGCGTTCAAACAGACATGCATGTCTGCGTTTCTTCCAACCACTCCCCTGTCACCTCCCCTCCCAAACGTTGACGTCCCGTCACTCACTCTGCGATGCCTTTGTATCTGAATATGTAATCGCAGTGCAATCGCAATACTGACTGGCGCAGTGTGGTGCATACGCATGCACAGTAAGCATTATCACCACATCTGTGGCAGTTGCAATTTGTAATGAATCTGGCCCAGTGACCGTTATTTAAGAGTATATAGGAAAGATTTCTGGACTGCACACCCTGAATATATATAAATAATGGGAGGTGCTACCTGATGAGACTAATTGCTGGCACAAAAACAGACAAATCTCAGGTGCACAACTCCAAATTATTAATAATATATAAATGCAATAAAATTTTGCAATCAATAGAGGTGTTTAGCATAATCTTGGCCAAGGTTATGGGCCTACCCACCATATCCAGGTAACCTCTGTAGGGTAGGTCCCTAACATACTCCGATTCAAATCCAGAGCGCAGGACACCCCCAAACTAGCCCAGCTAAGCCACCCCAGGGCACCGCCATAGTAAGAAAAGTTCAGTGTGAAAGAGATAGTTAGGAGCAGCTACTGCTGCATATAAAGAATGAAAATAAAAAGTGAGGTACATATATAATAAACAAACAGTGAAGGGTTAAAGTGTGTTATAAAAGAAAAATGTGTTATATTGCGGTGCCCTGAAACAGATCAACAAAGGCAATCCAGGGGGACCCACGCCCCAAAAATGAACCAAAGTTGCACTACAGTATTATTTATTATTATTTAAGACCCTATATTTCAGGGCTCGACAACTCCCTGGGGCCAGATTTTGCTGCCTGGCTACCAGATTTTGCAGTGAGGGAGGAAGCAGAGCCACATCAGCCCCGGCAGAGATT
Source organism: Taudactylus pleione (assembly GCA_031769625.1). Lineage (NCBI taxonomy): Eukaryota > Metazoa > Chordata > Amphibia > Anura > Myobatrachidae > Taudactylus > Taudactylus pleione. The sequence goes on from JAUIMM010000390.1 coordinate 1,731,857, forward strand.
CTTGCCTATAGTTTTGTGGCGTTAATTTCATGCACAGGAGTGCATGTGCTGAGTGTTGCCTTCGGTGACTGTTGTGCCTTTGTCCATCCCAGCCTGCGCTGACTCCTCTTCTCCATCCTGGCCTACTCTGACCCCTGCTGTCTGTCCCAGTCTTCTCTGCTGTCTACTGTCTGCTATTTCCGGCTGCATAGAGCTCTCTCCGATAATAGGGTCTATGCATTGCCAGGTATTGCGGAGTGGCTTCGGAGGGATAGTGGTGTGATCTCGAGGGGAGGGAGGTTTTGTTGTGCTTTCTAGCACCATTGTTTTATGTGAAATGTGGTCTGTTTTTACTGGAGGGTGGAGCAGGGGAGATGTGCAAAGTAATGAGGGGGGCTCCATTTTACTGTATCCATTCAACTGCGACCATTTTGTGGACTAATATAGTGTGTATAATCGTTGCATAACACACAGAGCTGTGCTCCTCACTCACGTAATTTTTTTTGAGGGGGACGGTGGTCTGACTCCTACACTTACTGTACATCCTGGCTCCTAGCTTTTATAAAAATTTGTTAAGCCCTGCTCTATTTTCTTAAACATCCTTTAACACAAGGGAAGGCAATGATTTTCGGATGTCAGACAACTGACCTTTTAAGTCCATAATTTTCTCCGAGTGCCACCACATTACAAACATCAGAGGTACGCAGCCTCCCTTCATGAGCAGAACCTTCACGAGGTATGAAGCAGGACATGTCTCCTGTCAGGACAGTTAGCAGGATGTTCTACTTTCACCTACCTGTTCTTGAAGCTTGGTTACCTGCGGCTTCTCTTGTCTTATATCCAGTTGGTGATTGACTGGGCCATTTAAAAAAAAAAATGGTACAGATACATTAAATATGGCCTAACAATGAGTGCATATTCTTGTCCTCAAAAAGTCCCAAATGTCATTCAATAGCACTGACATTTAGGAATTAGGTCTCTTTATCTGCAACAAGCCGCAAGGTTCACATTTAAAAACAGATCTATCCACCCCCCCAAAAAAGCGCTGCCATTAAATAACTTGTAATCAAAGTTAATACAGAAACCTATTTAATAAATAGGGGCATTAGGGATTTAAGTACTCATTCTCCCCATATTCAGACCCTCTTAATTTGCCTCAATGCACCCAGAAATACATAGAAAGTCCCATCCACTCTACTTTAAATTAACAGGCAACACCATTACCGAACTATTAAACTTTTACCGACTATTAAATAAATTACACACACCAATAAGATATGCCCACCAATTAAACAAACATTGACACTCCCCCACCATTAAACTAGTATACCCTCCTTCCCTCCAGTAATTGCATGAGACCTCCCTCCTACACTTACCTTCTTTCCTTGGTGTTCTGCGCTGGAGGCAGACTACTCTATCTGCCTCTCTTCCGCCCAGGAGTACATGCAGTAATGTACGCCAGGACATTGAGCATAGGTCAGGTGGAGCCCACCTCCCACAGGAGACAACTGGCCAGTTGGAAAAGAGAGGGACAGGTGCACTCTCAGCGTGTAGTAGTTAATGGAAAAACAGGTCTCAGATGCGTTCCTGCCGACACCTGTGACAACCGCAAACATAAGTGGCTGGACCCAGGGGGAAGTACCTATGGGTGCTATCCAAAACAGGCTTGCTGACCCCTGCTGTAACATCCCCCACAACCATACACTACTGACGGTACACATGAGCATGAACAACAATGCTGCCGGATGTACACAGAGTAGATATTATGAAAAACAATGTCAGACTCAATGCACTTGACACACCTTACAATACATGCAAAAACAACAACTAAAACAGAGACAGCTGAACAGATTTAACTGGAGGCTAAAGACGAAAAGCAATTAATAAATTGTGTGAAGTATCGCGCTCGTCCCCACTTATCCCCGTATTCAATTACAAATGTTCAAAAACGTGCCCCCCGCGAAATCGGACCCAGTGAAAAGTGCTGTCAGATTTGGGGAAATCAGCATCACCCCCCCAAAAAAATGCACTGACATTGGGGATCACTATAGATACCCCCCGAATAGGCCTGCTGAAGGTATTTGGGGTACTTAAATGCTCTCAATAGCTACTAGTTAGCATCTTTGCACAAGTGGTGAAGAATAGCATTTAGCATTTTTTTTTGCAGAAAATAAGTAGTCCCAGCAAATTTGGGGTACATGAAAATGGGTGCTAGACTATTTTAAAGTTGTTAAAGTTAAGTTTTAAAAAACTTTAAAAATCCACCTGCCTGAAGCACCTGCAAACATAAAATCACTGGTGGCATCCTTGGGGAGCCCCTGGAGTCTATTTCACTAGTTTTTAAGTTTGCCCCCCAACTTTGGTCTTTTTCACCCCCAAAATGAAAGTGCTCTCAGCCAGTTGTGCCCCTGATGCAGTGCCCCCTGATCCAGTGGCCCCTGTAGTTTGGTCCCTTATGCAGTGCCCCCTGTAGTTTGGCCCCTTATGCTGTGCCCCCAGACCAGTACTTACCTGACTGCTCTGGCTCTGACTAGATTTAACTAGATCCAGTAGGGTATACTCCTTACATCGTGGTTGACTCATAACGTCACCAGTGCACTTCATCACTGGTAACACTGGTCTCTGAAATGATCAGAGGCTTCTTTAGCAGTGGGAGAGCCACAACTCAAAACCTAAAGAACCGCATACGGCTCGATAGCCGTATGCTCTGTCACTCAACCCCCCAACACAGTGTTACTTCACACTGGTCCGCACTGCCACATTATCACTGCACACCAAGCATCCCACCACATCATTACTCTGGACTGGTCCACCCCACATCATTACTCCACACTGCTCCCACCCACCACAACACCAGACTGCACACCCCCATTGTTACATCAGTCTGGTCCCCCCCACTGCAACATTACACCACATTGTTCCCCCCACTCTTACACCAGACTGGGCACCACACCATCACTTCATTACTCCCGACTGCACTCCCCTCCACATTATTCCTCCAGACTGTTCCCCCCATTGTTACACCAGTCTGCCCCCCCACCACAACATTACACCAGATTGTTCCCCCCATTCTTACACCAGACTGGTCACCACACCACTACATTGTTACTCCAAACTGCCCCCTCACACCACAAACAGTACACCAGACTACCCTCCTCAACCCATCGCACCAGACTGCACCCCCACCACATCATTACTCCAGACTGCTCCCCTCCACCCACCATGACACCAGATTGCACCCCCACCACATCATTACACAAGATTGTTCCCCCCATTGTTACACCAGACTGAGCACCACACCACAACTTTATTACTCCAGACTGCACCCCCACCACATCATTACACTAGACTGCACCCCCCCACTACATCATTACACCAGACTGCCTCCCCCCACCATATAATCACACTAGACTGCCCCCCAACCATTAACAGGATGGAGCCCCCATCATTACACCAGACTGCCCACCATTCACCCACCACATTTCACACCAGTCCGGACAAACAAGTAAAGCATTTCATAAAACAATAATACTACGTTCTGCATGTATAAGACTTGACAGCACCATATCCCCCATTTGAACTCCACACCATGTATTACCCGCCGCTTCTTACTGGCAACTCATCACTCTCCGTCCCAGATAACATTCAGTAATGGGCCAGAGGCAAGGAGCAGCAGTGGCTGGAGAGGAGCTTCCCCCATCGATCGACCCAACTCCCAGGATGTGTTATGAGAACTCTCCTCCTAAGCAGCTGCTCTGCTGGAGAAGGTGTTGGGTGCAGGATATTAGCTGTGGAGAGGAGGTGGGGATTAGAGGCACAAAGTCAGGGACAGCTGGGACCAGGCACCCGGCATGCATTTACCAGCGGTGACTCCTGCACTGCTGTTTTTCCCACCCACGAGACACTGCGGCCCGCGAGAGGACAGAACCCACAGGCTGTTTCAGCAAGGAACCACGCCAGAGGGAAGGGTGCTTTCTGCCCTTTAGAAATAGGGCAGGGTGCCACGTCCCCCTGAAACAGCCTAGCGGGAACGCTATATCACCTACTGGGAAATGGCCTTTGTAAAAGAATGAATTAGGGGTCTATTTACTAAGCAGTGTTAGGAGACAGAGTGAAAAGTGATAAGAAAGTGATAAGGTGCCAGCCAATCAGCTCCCAACTGTCATCTCACATGCTGTGTTTGAAAAATGACAGTCGGGAGCTGATTGGCTGGCACCTTATCACTTTCTTATCACTTTCACTCTGTCTCCTAACACTGCTTAGTAAATAGACCCCTTAGACTTTGATTGGGATGCTGAGAGCTATGCCCCATCCACAGCAATTAGATGGGCCTTTTCTACTTCCTTAGCTAATCTACCTCTACAATCATACTGAGCAAAGTTCTACAGGATTTACTCTGTGTTATGTGTTATTTGGAAGTGAAGGTAGACTTCTAGCTGTGAAATATGGAACACATTACAAAGATTTCTCTGGTCGAGTTTCACAAGCTGATTGGGTGGCTGAATACCAAAGTTGAATGAGGAAAGCCTAATGCATAGTAAAATCCAGACTAGAGATGATACATCAGAAAGGCGGCTGATATTAGTGAAAAAGATCCCGCACCATCAGCTACCGTGCAGTACAATCCCTAACACCATTTTCTCAGACATCCAATCTGGGGGAAACTGGTCACAATGGGTCATTCAAAAGCCGCCCTGAGGAAAGAGTTTGCTCAGACAACCAGAACACAGGAACCATCCGACTAAAACTAGAATCCAAAAAGGTGGTGAATGTGTGGACAGGATACAGACACAGCTGCCCCAAATGAAAAACCAAACATGCATGGGGCAGAGTCTAAAGCTGTCCACACAAAGCGATATTTTACCCAATTTGGCCGATTTTGATGAATCGTGACGAAAAATCGTGTAAAATATGCCTAAATCGTGAGCTTCTACTCACGATCACGATGCTAATGCGCGTCCCCGCTCATCGTACATCTACTCTCAGATCTGCCATGCTGTAGGGCAGATTTGCCAATCTGGGACACAATGCACTGGATGCATGATAGATCTTAAGTCAGATTGAACATTTTTTACTCCAAATCGGGAGTAGGACTGCCGGGGAGCTGCCTGGGGAGAGTTCAGGGGAAATCGCACACATCGTGGGATCGTGTGCAGATCGCTATGTGTGTGGGGTACCTTAATAGAAATGGAAACCAAGCCATGTGAGAGCAGCAGGGATCTCACACACCAAGGGACACAGACACAGATCTTCGCCAGATTTCTCTTTGCATGAAAATATGCTTTTCAGGGGGGCAACCTGCTAGTAATGCTATGGTCGCATGCAAGAGATCTGTCTCATAGAAGCGTTGTGGACATGTAGCTAGATTTCCATGCTATTCTGAGTCACATGTTTCCAATTTCATTAAATATCCAGGATATTCATGAATTAGAAAATTAATATTCCCCATTTTACATCATTGAGGGTACATAGTTTAAAAGACACGTACTCCATATTGATCACTGCACAGACCAATTTGTTTTAAGTGTCATAAGTTTGTTGCCCTGGTGCCTCCACAACCTTAATAAGGCTCTGACAGTGGGCCTGATTCATTAAAGATCGCTATTACGATATGCTAATGTTTGCAGCTACTCACCCGGCATAGAGACACCCACTACCGCTTCGCACTTCTGTAAGACCTCACAACCCTGTGTATACATTGGTAACATCCGACCCTCACACAGAATTACAGCTTATCTGACCTGACTCAGAAGTTGCAACTCTTGTTGCACACAGTGAGTACTCATGCTGCAAATGCCATCGCAGTGGCTAATTTATGCAAGCCTGGGAAACAGCGTTCAAACAGACATGCATGTCTGCGTTTCTTCCAACCACTCCCCTGTCACCTCCCCTCCCAAACGTTGACGTCCCGTCACTCACTCTGCGATGCCTTTGTATCTGAATATGTAATCGCAGTGCAATCGCAATACTGACTGGCGCAGTGTGGTGCATACGCATGCACAGTAAGCATTATCACCACATCTGTGGCAGTTGCAATTTGTAATGAATCTGGCCCAGTGACCGTTATTTAAGAGTATATAGGAAAGATTTCTGGACTGCACACCCTGAATATATATAAATAATGGGAGGTGCTACCTGATGAGACTAATTGCTGGCACAAAAACAGACAAATCTCAGGTGCACAACTCCAAATTATTAATAATATATAAATGCAATAAAATTTTGCAATCAATAGAGGTGTTTAGCATAATCTTGGCCAAGGTTATGGGCCTACCCACCATATCCAGGTAACCTCTGTAGGGTAGGTCCCTAACATACTCCGATTCAAATCCAGAGCGCAGGACACCCCCAAACTAGCCCAGCTAAGCCACCCCAGGGCACCGCCATAGTAAGAAAAGTTCAGTGTGAAAGAGATAGTTAGGAGCAGCTACTGCTGCATATAAAGAATGAAAATAAAAAGTGAGGTACATATATAATAAACAAACAGTGAAGGGTTAAAGTGTGTTATAAAAGAAAAATGTGTTATATTGCGGTGCCCTGAAACAGATCAACAAAGGCAATCCAGGGGGACCCACGCCCCAAAAATGAACCAAAGTTGCACTACAGTATTATTTATTATTATTTAAGACCCTATATTTCAGGGCTCGACAACTCCCTGGGGCCAGATTTTGCTGCCTGGCTACCAGATTTTGCAGTGAGGGAGGAAGCAGAGCCACATCAGCCCCGGCAGAGATTCTTGCCTATAGTTTTGTGGCGTTAATTTCATGCACAGGAGTGCATGTGCTGAGTGTTGCCTTCGGTGACTGTTGTGCCTTTGTCCATCCCAGCCTGCGCTGACTCCTCTTCTCCATCCTGGCCTACTCTGACCCCTGCTGTCTGTCCCAGTCTTCTCTGCTGTCTACTGTCTGCTATTTCCGGCTGCATAGAGCTCTCCGATAATAGGGTCTATGCATTGCCAGGTATTGCGGAGTGGCTTCGGAGGGATAGTGGTGTGATCTCGAGGGGAGGGAGGTTTTGTTGTGCTTTCTAGCACCATTGTTTTATGTGAAATGTGGTCTGTTTTTACTGGAGGGTGGAGCAGGGGAGATGTGCAAAGTAATGAGGGGGGCTCCATTTTACTGTATCCATTCAACTGCGACCATTTTGTGGACTAATATAGTGTGTATAATCGTTGCATAACACACAGAGCTGTGCTCCTCACTCACGTAATTTTTTTTGAGGGGGACGGTGGTCTGACTCCTACACTTACTGTACATCCTGGCTCCTAGCTTTTATAAAAATTTGTTAAGCCCTGCTCTATTTTCTTAAACATCCTTTAACACAAGGGAAGGCAATGATTTTCGGATGTCAGACAACTGACCTTTTAAGTCCATAATTTTCTCAGAGTGCCACCACATTACAAACATCAGAGGTACGCAGCCTCCCTTCATGAGCAGAACCTTCACGAGGTATGAAGCAGGACATGTCTCCTGTCAGGACAGTTAGCAGGATGTTCTACTTTCACCTACCTGTTCTTGAAGCTTGGTTACCTGCGGCTTCTCTTGTCTTATATCCAGTTGGTGATTGACTGGGCCATTTAAAAAAAAAAATGGTACAGATACATTAAATATGGCCTAACAATGAGTGCATATTCTTGTCCTCAAAAAGTCCCAAATGTCATTCAATAGCACTGACATTTAGGAATTAGGTCTCTTTATCTGCAACAAGCCGCAAGGTTCACATTTAAAAACAGATCTATCCACCCCCCCAAAAAAGCGCTGCCATTAAATAACTTGTAATCAAAGTTAATACAGAAACCTATTTAATAAATAGGGGCATTAGGGATTTAAGTACTCATTCTCCCCATATTCAGACCCTCTTAATTTGCCTCAATGCACCCAGAAATACATAGAAAGTCCCATCCACTCTACTTTAAATTAACAGGCAACACCATTACCGAACTATTAAACTTTTACCGACTATTAAATAAATTACACACACCAATAAGATATGCCCACCAATTAAACAAACATTGACACTCCCCCACCATTAAACTAGTATACCCTCCTTCCCTCCAGTAATTGCATGAGACCTCCCTCCTACACTTACCTTCTTTCCTTGGTGTTCTGCGCTGGAGGCAGACTACTCTATCTGCCTCTCTTCCGCCCAGGAGTACATGCAGTAATGTACGCCAGGACATTGAGCATAGGTCAGGTGGAGCCCACCTCCCACAGGAGACAACTGGCCAGTTGGAAAAGAGAGGGACAGGTGCACTCTCAGCGTGTAGTAGTTAATGGAAAAACAGGTCTCAGATGCGTTCCTGCCGACACCTGTGACAACCGCAAACATAAGTGGCTGGACCTAGGGGGAAGTACCTATGGGTGCTATCCAAAACAGGCTTGCTGACCCCTGCTGTAACATCCCCCACAACCATACACTACTGACGGTACACATGAGCATGAACAACAATGCTGCCGGATGTACACAGAGTAGATATTATGAAAAACAATGTCAGACTCAATGCCCTTGACACACCTTACAATACATGCAAAAACAACAACTAAAACAGAGACAGCTGAACAGATTTAACTGGAGGCTAAAGACGAAAAGCAATTAATAAATTGTGTGAAGTATCGCGCTCGTCCCCACTTATCCCCGTATTCAATTACAAATGTTCAAAAACGTGCCCCCCGCGAAATCGGACCCAGTGAAAAGTGCTGTCAGATTTGGGGAAATCAGCATCACCCCCCCAAAAAAATGCACTGACATTGGGGATCACTATAGATACCCCCCGAATAGGCCTGCTGAAGGTATTTGGGGTACTTAAATGCTCTCAATAGCTACTAGTTAGCATCTTTGCACAAGTGGTGAAGAATAGCATTTAGCATTTTTTTTTGCAGAAAATAAGTAGTCCCAGCAAATTTGGGGTACATGAAAATGGGTGCTAGACTATTTTAAAGTTGTTAAAGTTAAGTTTTAAAAAACTTTAAAAATCCACCTGCCTGAAGCACCTGCAAACATAAAATCACTGGTGGCATCCTTGGGGAGCCCCTGGAGTCTATTTCACTAGTTTTTAAGTTTGCCCCCCAACTTTGGTCTTTTTCACCCCCAAAATGAAAGTGCTCTCAGCCAGTTGTGCCCCTGATGCAGTGCCCCCTGATCCAGTGGCCCCTGTAGTTTGGTCCCTTATGCAGTGCCCCCTGTAGTTTGGCCCCTTATGCTGTGCCCCCAGACCAGTACTTACCTGACTGCTCTGGCTCTGACTAGATTTAACTAGATCCAGTAGGGTATACTCCTTACATCGTGGTTGACTCATAACGTCACCAGTGCACTTCATCACTGGTAACACTGGTCTCTGAAATGATCAGAGGCTTCTTTAGCAGTGGGAGAGCCACAACTCAAAACCTAAAGAACCGCATACGGCTCGATAGCCGTATGCTCTGTCACTCAACCCCCCAACACAGTGTTACTTCACACTGGTCCGCACTGCCACATTATCACTGCACACCAAGCATCCCACCACATCATTACTCTGGACTGGTCCACCCCACATCATTACTCCACACTGCTCCCACCCACCACAACACCAGACTGCACACCCCCATTGTTACATCAGTCTGGTCCCCCCCACTGCAACATTACACCACATTGTTCCCCCCACTCTTACACCAGACTGGGCACCACACCATCACTTCATTACTCCTGACTGCACTCCCCTCCACATTATTCCTCCAGACTGTTCCCCCCATTGTTACACCAGTCTGCCCCCCCACCACAACATTACACCAGATTGTTCCCCCCATTCTTACACCAGACTGGTCACCACACCACTACATTGTTACTCCAAACTGCCCCCTCACACCACAAACAGTACACCAGACTACCCTCCTCAACCCATCGCACCAGACTGCACCCCCACCACATCATTACTCCAGACTGCTCCCCTCCACCCACCATGACACCAGATTGCACCCCCACCACATCATTACACAAGATTGTTCCCCCCATTGTTACACCAGACTGAGCACCACACCACAACTTTATTACTCCAGACTGCACCCCCACCACATCATTACACTAGACTGCACCCCCCCACTACATCATTACACCAGACTGCCTCCCCCCACCATATAATCACACTAGACTGCCCCCCAACCATTAACAGGATGGAGCCCCCATCATTACACCAGACTGCCCACCATTCACCCACCACATTTCACACCAGTCCGGACAAACAAGTAAAGCATTTCATAAAACAATAATACTACGTTCTGCATGTATAAGACTTGACAGCACCATATCCCCCATTTGAACTCCACACCATGTATTACCCGCCGCTTCTTACTGGCAACTCATCACTCTCCGTCCCAGATAACATTCAGTAATGGGCCAGAGGCAAGGAGCAGCAGTGGCTGGAGAGGAGCTTCCCCCATCGATCGACCCAACTCCCAGGATGTGTTATGAGAACTCTCCTCCTAAGCAGCTGCTCTGCTAGAGCAGGGGATCTAGCTGCTTCCGTGCCTGATAGGCTGTGCAGTGAGCACTCGGCGTCTGTCCGGGAATCTGCCGGCAACATGACATCCTGCCCTGACCTGGGGGATGCTGACCACGCCCACCGGCAGGAGAACTAAAAGGAGTCCCTGTCATGCACATCACTACGGATTTTCCAAATGTTAATCATCATCAGTTACCAGTAGCCAGATGAGATCTCCCATTCCCACCATGGTGAGGGCGACATGTTGTGCTGTATGTGCCCCTGTAATGGTGTATGTCACTACACTAGCATAGCAGATGTAAAACATTGATGGCCTTAACATCGGAATAGAGGGCCTGATTCTGAGCTAGACGCTATTTGCGGTCGTTCGTCCAGATAATAGGGGTGGCTATTCAAATGAACCGTTCGCTCTTTGCGGTCTGTTCACGCCTCTATGTCTGAATGAGCGAACAAAACTTGCGGTCGTTTTTTAAAAAAATATGCCCCCTGGCCGCTCGCATCCTACGTCATGTCCGCTATTTATTAGATTAATCGAGTACATCGACCAGCGTATGAACTGCTCACTATTCTTGTGGTTGGTTTTTGCTACCACAATCTTGCGAGCAGTTCTGGCTATAAAATAACCCAGTGACATGGTCAATGACGCTGCTGTATTAATTATGCACACCCTTAAAACGCCCGTTTTGACCTTTAAGCACGCCTGCGTTTGGATCTCCACTCCCCATTTTCAAGCACCTTCCCCTGTTACCACCCACATACGCCTCATTCTGTCACTCAAAATAGCAGGCATTCGCTATTTAGCGAACAAACGAATTTCGGCCACACTGACTGATTCGCGCATGCGTATTACGATCCGTACGCATGCGCAGTTGGGCAAAAATCGCTCGGAGAGAACGAGCGGCCGCTTACGACCGGCTCTGAATCAGGCCCAGAGTGAGAGAGTAATATATTTATTATGTCACTAGCATAGCAGATATAAAACATTGATGGCATTAACATCAAGAGGAGTTGGTGTGTCTCTTACAGCTACAGCGGGCTGATTCTAGAGCATGCTGAAGTACAAGTCAGAAACCCATTATTACCCAGAAAGTTAAACTTCCCCCTGTTGCAGAGCTGGATTAAGGCTTGTTGGGGCCCAAAACAATAAATTTGACACCCCAACACCTCTATGCCCCTTTAAAAAATATAGTGGTCGCTCACATCAGCTTAATGGTAATGCACAGGTGCTTGTAAAGGGCGGGTTTTACTCTGAACCACAGAAGAAAAGGGTGTTACCTCCAGCACACTGCAATAATATCAGCAAAAATACTTGAACCCTACATGATAATAGAAATTCAGAGGTATTAGTTGCATACTTTGCAAATATATGATTAAGCACCGGGCCAGCGTCAAGGCTCCTCTATACCGGCGTCCCTAACATTCAGGGTTTCACGTCTGAGGCACAGCGCATTTGGGCGTGGGGCCCCCAGGGTTGCTCTGGCTGGGCCTTTTCAGCCATCACCACTTAACTCACATAGATACTTATTCATCACCTTTTTATTTGTTTCTTATTCATGTAATTTTAATTCTTTCTTACTATATTAACACTTATTGATTATCTTTACACATCTATACTTTACACTTCACTATCACCTTCTTTCATTTTTTTGTGTGTTGCCCTGGGGATGGTCCTTGGCTGGATTCTTTTGGGGCGCCCTGCATTTCAGACGTGAACCCCTGAATGTCAGGGACGCCGGTATAGAGGAGCCTTGACGCTGGCCTGGCACTTAATCATATATTTGCAAATGTATTCAACTATATTATGGGGTGCTGGGGGAAACTTTGATGCCGATGGCATGTTCTGTTGTACTGGGACAACACACATTCATCACACTGAATTGAATTCCCCCCATTTATGGTTATAAAATTTAGAAAAATCACCAAACCATCAATGGTCCTAAAATTACATCATTGGATTCCTATCACTAACAGCATATTCTCTGAAAAACGACCAATATTAAGTATCCCCCATATGTACTATGACGGGAGAGCAGCATATATCTCCGATACCCGATTTCTGACAGTAGCCGCAGTCCCCATGGGTTTCTATAGCAGATGCATAGCTGTCCAAATTACCTTTGCATTCCAGAGTTTACGCTATCTAAAGATGACGTGGTGACGCTGTAGCCTATGGGCTACACTTCGCCATACTAACCGGCAGTGCAATTTATTACATTCCGACGCATGCTACAATGCAATCATGGGCGCTAATATCGCAGTTGGATGAAGGCCCCTAATTATTATTTTTATAACAATTTTAAAGGCTTTATATCACAATATTTTCCACAGCGTAAAACAATTGTTATCACAGTTGGAGCAGCTGAGCGACACTGCCTAGCAGAAATAAGAGTAGTCTTACCTCTTCACTGACAAATTATTGATGGATTTGTGCAAAAAAAGACAATTATATTGCAAATATTCAGGTATGAAAAAAATGCCTAATTTCAATAAAGTAGTTTTTTCTTTCCATATATTGTGCTATCATTATCTGAAGATGGCAATAGTGAAATGAAGATGCAGCAACACATATACCGGATTTTGCTGTACATGAGTGGACCCAACACACACAGAAGATCATACAAAGGGAACGGTGATTCGCAGCAAAACACCCAAAATCAAGGCTTGAAATGGATTTTCCAGACCGCCCAACTGTCTGGGCAGTTGGGTTGGCAAGTTCCATTCACCGAGGACAGGCGACAGTGAAAGGGCGGGGGTAGGGGTGATATGTCGGAAGCACATATCACCGGAAGCACTGTCGGAAGCACTGGTCATGCCCCTGTGCCACGTGGCAATGCCCCCTTTATGCACATAATACTGTGGGACCTACGTATACATATGGTCATATGGTTTCGAATATATTTAATACATATGATTTAGGAATTTACAATAACACTTACTGTAAACGGCAACAATATTTTCATGATAAGAAAAATATATTGATAAAGGGGACAGGTCAGTGATTGGAGGAAGAATTCTATAATGTTTGTAAATTTTTACTGTCTGCTTTGTGTGAGGGTGCAAATCCCTAAAAAATAGAGGAACAGTTGTGCTCCAGCATGAAAGTATTATGGTTATTATATGGCCCTCATAGAATTATGTAGTATATATACAAAATATACCTTATTGTCCAATTTTTCTAAGTAGTATTATTTACTTGGTTTTTGAAGTGATAAGTAATATAGATAAGGAGGACAGCATGGGACCTTGGTCACAGTGCTGGGGTCACATATGCAGCAGGGGGTGTCAGACACCTCTTGCTGCATTTGCATAGTTGCAAGGACAGAATTGCAGAGCTTCTTGCCTGCAGCTTTGCAATTCCGTCCACTACTGAATCACCCCCATCAGGGCCGCAACTAGGGGGGGCTAAGGGTGCACGTGCACCGGGTGCCGGAGGGGGTGACAGGATGAAAGAGGGGAGTGGCGGAGTCTCTCCAGACCAGGAAGCAGTGCAGTGTGCGCAGGACACAGACAGAGCGGCATGACGGTCGCTGCTGTGATCGGGATGATAAGCGCTCTGAGGGCTGTTGGTGACTCTGGCTCAGTAGCATGAAGGTGGTGAGCGGGCGATGTGGGGCCTCGAACACCCCGGCGGCGTATCTACAGTCCCTGCAGCCCCGCGGTGGCTTGGGGGCTGCACCGAATGAGGGCTCCTCCGGCCTCATTGAAGTGAGGGGAGAGCAGCACTAGTGACTGCGCTGCCGCCATCACTGACTGTCAGACGGACTGCGGGCACGTGGTAGCTGGTCAATCACCGGCCGGGGGTGAAACAGGGCTGCATAGCGGCTGCTTCATCTATTCAGCGAGAGCTTAGCTGCCCTGAGGTGAGGACTGTGTGTGGCCTGCGGGGACAGGTAGGCGGTGCTGGGCACAGTAAAAAGTCAGTGGGCTGCAGTGCTGGCCGCTGGGCACTCGCACATAGAAGGGAAAGAGAGGCGGCTGGTAGAGATTGATACGGGGTGGTAGGGATAAGACAGTAGAAGGGGCAGCGAGATGGCAAGAGGGCAGAAGAGAGGAGGGTGGAAAAAAAAGCCTGACAATGCTGGTCACAAGCTAGTGCCCACCTCCCTGGCAAGTGAAAGGCCATCAAAACTAGTATTGTAATATTTGCTAAAGAAGGTGCTTATATGGTAGAAAATAATATGCTATATAATATAACAGACTGGTCGGTGTTCCCTATAGTTTTGTCCTACACAATATGATTAGCGTTCACCTTTCTAAATTGCAATGAGTCGTTCCATTATCAATTTCTCATGCAATCAGATGCATATCATACTTCTTTCAACTGTAGCTTCATCAAAATTTTTATGATGGTTTCTTTATATCTCTAGTTGATATCATATCATGTTTGATCGTGCATTAAAACTTTCTCCTTAAGACATTTTAAACATCATCACCTGAGAGGGACGGGGGGGGATTCCACATTAGTGTCTTGCCCCTGGTGACAAAAATCCTAGTTTCGACCCTGCCCCCAAAGATTAGAAAGACTGACTCGGTGTGCTAATTAATGAGAAAACAGAATCATTATACAGTACATTATACACAAAGCAGATACAAATAGAGGCAAAATCACTATACAGCATATAATGATAGATTAAGCTAATGCAAATACACTAAAACATGTTAAATGTAAAGAGGTTGAAGCAGAGTTGCACACATTTCAGCCTAAATCACTCCTGCATTGCATGCATGAAACAAAATGCATATATTCACTCATACTGTATTCATACCACCCAAATATGCCAGACAGCCTCTATGTCATGGTGCTGTCTTGCTTTCACAATCCAGACTGAATTGTCTCAATCAAAGTGCACTTGGGAGGTAAGCCCATTCGCTGCCGCTCTGCACAGAAAAACAGTGGTGAACGGGTGCTGCACAGAGGGAGGTATACATATGCAGAGATGTAGCCATATATATGCAGTACAACCACAAGTCACAGCCATCATTATGAATGCTTGCACCAGCCCTATCCCTAAGGCAACAAATCTGTCTGCAAAGAAGTGTAATTAATCGTAAGCACAATTCATATTTATCTGCAATTCCATCTACATTACTTTTTCAACCAAACTCCTGGGGCTTGAGGAATGAAGATGTGGTTTTCTGAATACGCCGTTTGTGTCCTTTGCAGTAGTGCAAAAACATCTGTCAAAATCCTGTTATCATATAGACAAATCATCCTGCCAGCAGGTACAGGTGCAATTAAATAATTATGCAACACAGGGTGTGATACAGACTTGTATGCAAACCAAATGATTTGTGTATAAGTCTGTTGGTAGTGAGACTGTGCATGTGCAGAACGGGTCCTGCAAAATCCCTCGCAGTGCCCCCTAAGCTACAGTATGATTGATATGCTGCGGTCTTTTGGGGGCGGGCTGGTGACGCTGACCATTTTACAAAAAGGGGGTGGATTTCCCTGCTGTAGGTATGCCGAGGCCAGGTTCGGCCCCGTCTAAGCAGTTCCGGCGGTCATTTTGAGAACGCAAAGGCAGCGATGCTTATAGTGTACAACTCTGTATCATGCCCACTATGCTGTAGATTTTATGAACCCTGATTTATCAATGCTGCCAATAATCAAGGCTTTAATAAACCACATCTTAGTAAATATAGCTTTGAGTGTATGTGTGAGCGCTTGTCTTTTAAAACATTTTAGGCAACAAATCTGCTGTCTTAGTGCAAAATCACCGTGGTGACATAGGGGCCTATTCATCAACACTAAAATAACGTTTTTAAGGACATTTTCCTTAAATAACGTTATTTTGGTATTCATGAACAGACTTAGCACAGGAGATATCACAGATATCTCCTTGCTAAGTTCCCCTGCGTTAATTTCCACACTCCCCCTACATTAGTATGGGGATGTGGAAATTGTGGTATTCATCAAATTCCAAAAATTATGAATTTTCGGAATTTGATGCAGTTACTGTTCGCCACTGTGAGGTGGCGAATAGCAGAATCGACTTACCTGTATCCACGTGTGCAGGTCCCCCGACGAGTCCCTCCGGCGCTCTGCTCCGTCCTCAGGCTCCGGAGGCTGGTCAGACATGTGTGCTCCCCAGCAGAGCACAAGAAAGTTTAGAAAAAGAAAAACATTTTTTTTTCTCTAATCTGTCATGTGGTCTGCTGGGAAACCACATGACAGACCAGCAGGATGGAGCCGGAGGCTGCTGCGCGGACAGGTAAGTCGGGGGGGGGGTGAGCGGAGGGGGGTGGGAGGGGGTCGGGCGAGTACACAAACTTAACGCATCTGTAGGCAGTGCTGCGCATGCGCTGGTTTTACAGATGTAACAGCGCATGCGCAGCACTGTTTCCAGATGCGATAAGGTAGTGTAGGCAGGGAAAAGTATCTATTTCCCGAAAAGCTGTCATCGCAAAAATGACAGCTTTTCGGAATAGATACTTATGGAGAGGTGGAATGATGAATTCCACCTATAATTAGGTAGAACTCCATGCGAGTTCTAAACCTAATTATCTCCATCGAATTTTTAGGTTTAATGAATAGGCCCCACAGACACATCAAGGAGATATTTATGCAACATAGGGCCTGATTCAGAGCCGCTCGTAAGCGGCTGCTCGTTCATTCCGAGCAATGTTTGCACAACTGCGCATGCGTACGGATCGTAATACGCGTGCGCGAACCAGTCAGTGCGGCCGAAAATCGTTTGTTCGCTAAATAGCGAATGCCTGCTATTTTGAGTGACAGGAGGAGGCGTATGTGGGTGGTAACAGGGGAAGGTGCTTGAAAACGGGGAGTGGAGATCCGAACGCATGCGTGCTTAAAGGTCAAAACGGGCGTTTTAAGGGTGTGCATATGCATAATTAATACAGCAGCGTCATTGACCACGTCACTGGGTTATTTTAGAGTCAGAACTGCTCGCAAGATTGCGGTAGGAAAAACCAACCACAAGAATAGCGAGCAGTTCATACGCTGGTCGATGTACTCGATTAATCTAATAAATAGCGGACATGACGTAGGATGCGAGCGGCCAGGGGGCGTATTTTTCCAAAAAACGACCGCATGTTTTGTTCACTCATTCAGACCTAGAGGCGTGAACAGACCGCAAAGAGCGAACGGTTCATTTGAATAGCCGCCCCCTTTTTTCTGAACGAGCGAGCGCAAATAGTGTCCGGCTCTGAATGAGGTCCATAGTACATACTAAGAAGCGGTATGTACAGGGATTTTCTCTGCCTTTAGTGTTTTTCCCCCTTTTCTCCCCACAGTAAATAGACCTCTTAGACTGTAAGGTCCAATAGTGCAAATATTCTCTGTATAACTCTATGTAAGTTGGTGTTGGAATGGATTTTATGATTACTCCATTTGTATCCTTTGTTATAGTGCAAAATCACCCTGCCAACATGGATAGGTACAATGAAATATTCATGCACATAGGTGTGTGAGCGCCTGTAGTTAGAAACTTGGACAGGTGGTAATATGAGTGACATATATTCTCTGGACAGCTTTGCATATATTAGTGTTGGAATGGGTATTTCTAATTAGGCTGTTTGTCTCATTTGTTATAGTTCAAGATTACTCTTCCTAATATCTACAGCTAAGTACACACTATAAGAATATCTGTTCAATCAAGCTGGTTGGAATGAATATCTGGTAATGTATGGGAGAAATTGACAATTGACCATTTACTCCTAAACACCGGAAAATAGTGAAAAACAGTATTTCAGACAAAGTGGTTCAATCTAGCGGAATTATAATAATAATAAATATGCATGTATAGCAGGATCATATTTTCACACCTTTATTTAACTGTTTTCAGGTAGGCCTTCCACATGATTGAAGTCAACAGCCAAGCAAACTACATCTCTGGACTATTGTGATGTCACCTTCAGTTACTTTTGTGAGGTCATAATTACAGCAAAGCATATACTGAAGACAGTGTTAAGTTACTGCAACTCAGACTCAGACTTCAGCTGCAGACCAATGTGAGCTGGATCTCATATAATAGATCACTCCACTAGTACAAGTTCAATCATCTGCTTTTGTAGTAGTCAAGCTCAGAACAAAAGATTAATCACAAATGGCATTGCACTTGCTTTCTCAACCAAGAATCCTGCCAAGTTTCCAAAACTCCTGGGCGTTCTGGAGGGGAAATGTGACTTTTGTGATTATGGGGCCTATTCATCATACCTTAAAAATCGATGGAGGTAATTAGGTTTAGAACTCGCATGGAGTTCTACCTAATTACCGGAGGAATTCATTATTCCTCCTCTCCATCAGTATCTATTCTGTAAAGCTGTCATTTTTGCGATGACAGCTTTTCGGGAAATAGATACTTTTCCCTCTCTACTCGAAGTTACCGCAGCTGGAAACAGTGCTGCACATGCGCTGTTACATTTGTAAACCCAGAGCATTCTACAGCAGTGGTAAGTTTGTGTGTCCAACCTTCCACTCACTTCCCCCCCGTCCCGCACTTACCTGCCACGCAGCAGCCTCCGGCTCCATCTTACTGGTCTGACACGTGGTCTCCCAGCACACCACAGTACAGTTTAGAAAAAAAAAATGTTTTTTTTTATCTAAACTTTATCGTGTTCTGCTGGGAGAACCACCGGAGCCAGAGGAGGGAACATAGCGCCGGAGGGCGCTGCGGGGGACCTGCCCAGCTGACCGTAGGTAAGTGTCACCTCACAGTGGCGGATAGTACCTCCATCAAATTCCAAAAATACATAATTTTCAGAATTTGATGAATACCATAATTTCCATATTCCCATACTAAAGTATGGAGAGTGTGGAAATGAACGCAGAACAACTTAACAAGGAGATATCAGTGTTATCTCCTGTGCTAAGTGTCATAATGAATACTAAAATAATGTTATTTAAGGAAAATGTCCCTAAAAACATTATTTTAGTGTTGAAGAATAGACCCCTATGTCAATTGTCTCATTTGCTATAGTGCAAGTTCACCCTGCCAAATCCAGCTGTCTTATGCAAGCAGAACGGCAGTGGTAATTCAATATCCAGCTCGCTGCGAGTTGCAACTTTAGACACTAATGGTGCGTACACATGGGACGATCAGTCAGCGATAACGATATCACTGACTGATCATCCTGCACCTTCCCGGAGTGCTGGATGATCAATATCGATCATCCAGCACACCACCAATGACGGATGTTCCTTTAGTAACCAGGTCGATATCAACCAGGTTGGCCTGCATGCACTGGCGATGGGCGATATCATTATCAAGGAGTTTTATCATTCACAATGAGTGATAAATGCTTTTGCGTATGATAATGCTGCTCCAGCCAATCGATTCCCAACTGTCCAACTGTCATCTGTTTAAAAAATGACAGTTGGGGGTTGGTTGGCTGGAGCACCATATATCATATGGGAAAGATTTCTGGACTGCACAACCTGACTATATATATGATGGGAGGTGCTACCTGATGAGACTAATTGCAGGCACAGAAACAGACAAATCTCAGGTGCACAACTCCAAATTATTAATACTATATATAAATGCAATAATATTTTGCAATCAATAGAGGTTTTTAGCCTAATCATGGCCAAGGTTATGGGCCTACCCACCATATCCAGGTAACCTCTTTCGGGTAGGTCCCTAACATACTAGGGTTCAAATCCAGAGCGCAGGACCCCCCAAAACTGGCCTAGTTTTGGAGTTGTGCACCTGAGATTTGTCTGTTTCTGTGCCTGCAATTAGTCTCATCATGTAGCACCTCCCATCATATATATAGTCAGGGTGTGCAGTCCAGAAATCTTTCCCATATGCTCCATTTAATGTGCTTTATTGCACTTCTGAGGGAAAAGAGACGCCCTCATTCTGGACTAGCACCCTTCCTTATTGGTTTCAAAGCATGAAGTATGGTAATGTATATGCACACTGTATTAGGCACAATTCTAGGTAAGTCCTACAAGTTATATACTGTAGTGCAACTTTGGTTCATTTTTGGGGTGTGGATCCCTCTGGATTGTGTTGGTTAATCTGTCTCAGGGCACCGCATTATAACACATTTTCCTTTATAACACATTTTAACCCTTCACTGTGTGTGTTTAATATATATGTACTTCACTTTTTAATTTTCATTCTTTATATGCAGCTGTAGCTGCTCCTAACTATCTCTTTACAGTGCACTTTTCTTACTATGGTGGTGCCCTGGGGCGGCTTTGCTGGGCCAGTTTTGGGGGGTCCTGCACTCTGGATTTGAACCCTAGTATGTTAGGGACGTACCCGAAAGAGGTTACCTGGATATGGTGGGTAGGCCCATAACCTTGGCCATGATTATGCTAAAAACCTCTATTGATTGCAAAATTTTATTGCATTTATATATATTATTAATAATTTGGAGTTGTGCACCTGGGATTTGTCTGTTTCTGCACCATATATCATACGCAACAAGTTTTATCACTTGTGAATGATAAAACTCATTGCTAAATGAGGCCCTAAGTTTCTGGAGCAATTCTACATTGTTCTAGTATAGAGACATCTGAACTAAAAATCAGCTGTCCCCACGATCTCTAACACTTCTGCTTTAGTAGCAGTGAAGCTTTGCATTGCTGTTTTTGACCAGTACACATGCGTGATATAAGGGCCTTTTTCAGCTTGGATTGCACGGCTGCGTTAACATGCAACCGCTAGCTGTGGAAATATGCTAATGAGTGCAACTGCACGGTAACCGCATCACTGTACCAAGACGCCCATCCACTTCCCATGACATGCATCCGCAAGTCAGCAAAAACATCAGTAACATCGGAACCATTCGCACAGTTGTGGATGACCTGACCCTACCTTACAAACTGCTAAACTTCCTGTCTCCATCTAAACCTCTGCCAGCATAAGCAATTGCAGGGGCTTAATTATGCAGTCCCCTGTAATGGCTTTCAAATGCACAGACACACCTGCATTCCGCCGACCAACCCCCCTCTCCACCCATAAACGGTCACTTCATGTCATTCACTATGCTGCTGCTCTGCGCACTCACTGCGATCGCTTGCCCATCGCAGTGTCCGGTACACGCATGTGCACTGTGATCCATGCACATGCGCAGAGTACAAACATTAATTGCTGCGTGCGAACACAGGAAGGTGTTAGCATCCAAAAGGATCCAATTTTGCACACTGGTTTTCCTTCCCATAGGAAGGAGAGAGGTCTCGAAAACCGACACTGTTTTCACGTAGTTTCCTGCTATGAAGTTTTGAAAATGTAGTATTTTCGGAGCTTGATGAATTTAGGTTCTGATAAATTGTTGTTGGAATGGGCTCTTGTGATTACCCTGTTTGTCCCCTTTGATATAGTGCAAATTCATGCTGCCATATGTACTCAACACAGTATGTGTGTGTGTGTGAGTGCTTGTGTGTTATGAAATTATGAAACTTAGTCTGTACGCTCCAATAGGGCAGGAACGAAGATGAATGACAGTCATTCTCACTCTGTAAAGTGTTCTATAATTTGTTGTTGAAATTAACTTTTATGATAATGCCGCTTGTCTCCTTTAAGCAAAATTACCCTGCAACCAGGGACATTTGCAAGGAGATGTTTGTCAGTTCCAGGATAGTTTGTGTTCCCATTGATGCTGGAAACCAGGCTGGAACCTGTAGACTTTTTAACTGGACTTGAAGCATTGATGCTAGAGACCAGGCAAGATCTGGCGGACTTCTTAACTGGACTTGAACCGTTGATGCCGGAGACCCATCGGGATCTGGTGGACTTCTTAACTGGACTGGAACTGTTGACATTGGAGACCAGGCTGGATCAGGCAGACTTATTAACTGGACTGGAACCGTTGATGCTGGAGACCAGGCTGTATCTGGTGGACTTATAAACTAGACTGGAACCATTGATGCTGGAGACTGGACTGCAACCATTGATGGTGGAGACCAGGTCTTATCCGGTTGACTTCTTGAATGGACTGGAACTGTTGAAGCTGTTGAAAGCCTGCAACTGAGGTACTTGTTGATTGGACTTGAACCAGTGACATCTGGCTCTAAGACTGTGCTGTCCTGTGACAGTATTTTTGCAACACTGAATTTGTGTCTGTCTTAGAGTTTTTTGATGTTAGTAACTTTAGACTGTAAGCTCCTATGTGGCAGGGACTGTTATGAATGATTTCTGTTATCTGTTCTTTATTGCATTTATTATTTATACAATATATAGAAAGACTAATAGTGATAATAATAATAATAATAATAATAATAATAATAATAATAATAATAATAATAATAATAAATATGCATGTAAAAAAGGAACATATTATCATGCCTCTAAAAAAATTTTTTAGGAGGTCCTTTTTCATGATTGAATATGTGAGGACAACAGCCATACAAACTATGGCCCTCATTCAGAGCCGGACGCTCTTAGCAGAGCGCTCGCTCTGAATGAGGGCCGTCCTCCATAAAAATGGAGTGTCCTCCTGGACGCTTGTATAGCTGTGGGTCGCCACCCACAGCACATACGAGCGTGCAGGATGATGGTCACGATGGTCTTGACCATCGCGACCATCGCCAGTGCGACCAGAAGCCTGTGGTCGGGGTTTTCGACCACAAGCCCTGGAGTGATTTTGGCTCTATCAGAGCCAAAATCACTCCCACTGACATCACTAGTGATGTCAGTGGGGCCGGCTTCTGATGGTAGGCATGCCCCCGACACGCCCACCAAAGGGGGCGTGCTGTCAATCAACATCGACAGCACGCCCCCTTTGATCAGACACAACGAGCGAAGGAAAGTCCTTCACTCGTCGCGTCTGGCGCATGCGCACGACGGAGTCCCTCCGTCATGCGCATGCGCAGTGCACACCATCGACCCACTTGCGAGTGGACAGCCGCTTGCGAGTGGGTCTGAATCAGGCCCTATATTTCTGGACTTTTGTAAGATCAACTTTACTACCAAGCATATAATGAAGATAGAACTGCAGGAGTAGTAGATCCAAGACAGGTAATTAATATTATTAATTACTGATAACTCTCAGGATAGACACAAGTTCTAGACTGTAGAGGTGTGATAATATCTTCCTGGTATACATGGATATTTGTAAAATATGTATGCTTGCTATGGGCGGTGTGTGAATGCTTATGTATTATGAATTTTAGAATTTAAGCTCCAATGGGGAAGGGAATAATATGAATGACATATATTCTTTGTACAGTATTGTATAAATTGTTGTTAGAATGGGCTATTGTGATTACCCTGTTTGTCCCCTTTGTTATAGTGCAAATTCATCCTGCCATATGTACTCAACACAGTATGTGTGTGTGTGTGAGTGCTTGTGTGTTATGAAATTATGAAACTTAGTCTGTAAGCTCCAATGGGGCAAGAACTAATATGAATGACAGTCATTCTCACTCTGTAAAGTGTTCTATAATTTGTTGTTAAAATGAGCTTTTGTGATAATGCTGCTTGTCTCCTTTAAGCGAAATCACCCTGCCAACAGGGACATTTGCAAGGAGATATTTGTCAGTTCTAGTATAGGTTGTGTTCCCATTGATGCTGGAAACCAGGGTGGAACAGGTAGACTTTTTACATGTACTTAAAGCATTGATGCTGGAGACCAGGCTAGATCCGGTCGGGCTTCTTAACTGCACATGAACCGTTGATGCCAGAGACCCATCTGAAACCGGTTGACTTCTTAACTGGACTGAAACACTTGATTCTGGAGACCAGGCTGGTTCCATGGATTTCTTGATTGGATTTGAACCATTGATGCCAGAGACCAGGCATGATTTAGTGGACTTCCTAACTGGACTGGAAGTGTTGAAGCTGTTGACTGCCTGGAACTGGTGGACTTGTTAATTGGACTTGAACAAGTGGAATCTGGGTCTGGTACTGCGCTTTCCTGTGACAGTATTTATACAACACTGAATTTGTGTCTTTCTCAGAGTTTTTTGGTGTTAGTAACTTTAGACTGTAAGCTTCTCTGAGGCAGGGACTGTTATGAATGATTTGTGTTCTCTGTACTTTATTGCATGTATTAGTTATACAATTTATAAAAATACTAATAGTAGTAGTAATAATAATAATAGTAATATTAAATATGCATGTAAATCAGGAACATATTATCATGCCTCTAAAAAAGTTTATTAGGAGGTCCTTCTTCATGATTGAATATGTGAGGATTACTGCCATACAAACTACATCTCTGGAATTTTGTAAGATCAACTTTACTACAAAACATATAATAAAGATAGAACTGGAGGAGTAGTAGACCCAAGATAGGTAATTAATATTATTAATTACTGATAACTCTCAGGCTAGACACAAGTTCTAGACTGTAGAGGTGTGATAATATCTTCCTGGTATACATGGATATTTATAAAATATGTATGTTTGCTATGGATGGTGTGTGAATGCTTATGTATTACGAAATTTAGACTGTAAGCTCCAGTGGGGTAGGAAATAATACAAATGACATATATACTTTGTACAGCATTGTATAAATAGTTGTTAGAATGGGCTGTTGTTATTACTCTGTTTGTCCCTTTTGTCATAGTGCAAATTCATCCTGCCAGATGTATGCAATACAGTATGTGTGTGTGTGTGCTAATGTATTATGAAATTTAGTCCGCAAGCTCCAATGGGGCAGGCACTAATATGAATGCCAGTCATTCTCATTCTGTAAACTGTTTCATAATTTGTTGTTGAAATAAGCTTTTGTGATAATGCTGCTTGTCTCCTTTAAGTGAAATTACCCTACCAACAGGGACATTTAAAAGGAGATATTTGGCAGTTCTAGGTTAGTTTGTATTCCCATTGATGATGGAGACCAGGCTGATTCCATGGACTTCTTGACTGGAAATGAACCATTGATGCCAGAGACCCGGCCTGATCCAGTGGACTTCCTAACTGGACTGGAACTGTTGAAGCTGTTGACTGCGTGGAACTGGTGGACTTGTTAAATGGACTTGTACAAGTGACATCTGGGTCTGGGACTGCGCTGTCCTGTGATAGTATTTATACAACACTGAATTTGTGTCTTTCTTAGAGTTTTTTGGTGGTAGTAACTTTAGACTGTAATCTTCTATGAGGCAGGGACTGTTATGAATGATTTCTGTTCTCTGTACTTTATTGCATTTTTTAGTTATACAATTTATAAAAAGACTAATAGTAATATTAATAATAATAAATATGCATGTAAATCAGGAACATATTATCATGCCTCTAAAATATTTTTCAGGAGGACCTTCTACATGATTGAATATGTGAGGACAACAGCTATACAAACTACATCTCTGGACTTTTGTAAGATCAACTTTACTACAAAGCATATAATGAAGATAGAACTGCAGGAGTAGTAGACCCAAGACAGGTAATTAATATTATTATTAATTACTGATAACTCTCAGGCTAGACACAAGTTCTAGACTGTAGAGGTGTGATAATATCTTCCTGGTATACATGGATATTTGTAAAATATGTATGCTTGCTATGGGCGGTGTGTGAATGCTTATGTATTATGAATTTTAGACTGTAAGCTCTAATGGGGAAGGGAATAATATGAATGACATATATTCTTTGTACAGCATTGTATAAATTGTTGTTGGAATGGGCTCTTGTGATTACCCTGTTTGTCCCCTTTGTTATAGTGCAAATTCATCCTGCCATATGTACTCAACACAGTATGTGTGTGTGTGTGAGTGCTTGTGTGTTATGAAATTATGAAACTTAGTCTGTACGCTCCAATAGGGCAGGAACGAATATGAATGACAGTCATTCTCACTCTGTAAAGTGTTCTATAATTTGTTGTTGAAATTAACTTTTATGATAATGCCGCTTGTCTCCTTTAAGCAAAATTACCCTGCAACCAGGGACATTTGCAAGGAGATGTTTGTCAGTTCCAGGATAGTTTGTGTTCCCATTGATGCTGGAAACCAGGCTGGAACCTGTAGACTTTTTAACTGGACTTGAAGCATTGATGCTAGAGACCAAGCTAGATCTGGCGGACTTCTTAACTGGACTTGAACCGTTGATGCCGGAGACCCGTCGGGATCTGGTGGACTTCTTAACTGGACTGGAACTGTTGACATTGGAGACCAGGCTGGATCAGGCAGACTTATTAACTGGACTGGAACCGTTGATGCTGGAGACCAGGCTGTATCTGGTGGACTTATATACTAGACTGGAACCATTGATGCTGGAGACTGGACTGCAACCATTGATGGTGGAGACCAGGTCTTATCTGGTTGTCTTCTTGAATGGACTGGAACTGTTGAAGCTGTTGAAAGCCTGCAACTGAGGTACTTGTTGATTGGACTTGAACCAGTGACATCTGGCTCTAAGACTGTGCTGTCCTGTGACAGTATTTTTGCAACACTGAATTTGTGTCTGTCTTAGAGTTTTTTGATGTTAGTAACTTTAGACTGTAAGCTCCTATGTGGCAGGGACTGTTATGAATGATTTCTGTTATCTGTTCTTTATTGCATTTATTATTTATACAATATATAGAAAGACTAATAGTGATAATAATAATAATAATAATAATAATAATAATACTAATAATAAATATGCATGCAAAAAAGGAACATATTATCATGCCTCTAAAAAAAATTTTTAGGAGGTCCTTTTTCATGATTGAATATGTGAGGACAACAGCCATACAAACTATGGCCCTCATTCAGAGCCGGACGCTCTGAGCAGAGCACTCGCTCTGAATGAGGGCCGTCCTCCATAAAAATGGAGTGTCCTCCTGGACGCTCGTATAGCTGTGGGTCGCCACCCACAGCACATACGAGCGTGCAGGAAGATGGTCGCGATGGTCTTGACCATCGCGACCATCGCCAGTGCAACCAGAAGCCTGTGGTCGGGGTTTTCGACCACAAGCCCTGGAGTGATTTTGGCTCTATCAGAGCCAAAATCACTCCCACTGACATCACTAGTGGGATGGGAACGCCTCCATGGGAACGCCTCCGTCTGTCAGGCATGCCCCCGGCACGCCCACCAAAGGGGGTGTGCTGTCAATCAACATCGACAGCACGCCCCCTTTGATCAGACACAACGAGCAAAGGAAAGTCCTTCACTCGTCGCGTCTGGCGCATGCGCACGACGGAGTCCCTCCATCATGCGCATGCGCAGTGCACACCTTCGACCCACTTGCGATTGGACAGCCGCTTGCGAGTGGGTCTGAATCAGGCCCTATATTTCTGGACTTTTGTAAGATCAACTTTACTACCAAGCATATAATGAAGATAGAACTGCAGGAGTAGTAGATCCAAGACAGGTAATTAATATTATTAATTACTGATAACTCTCAGGATAGACACAAGTTCTAGACTGTAGAGGTGTGATAATATCTTCCTGGTATACATGGATATTTGTAAAATATGTATGCTTGCTATGGGCGGTGTGTGAATGCTTATGTATTATGAATTTTAGAATTTAAGCTCCAATGGGGAAGGGAATAATATGAATGACATATATTCTTTGTACAGTATTGTATAAATTGTTGTTAGAATGGGCTATTGTGATTACCCTGTTTGTCCCCTTTGTTATAGTACAAATTCATCCTGCCATATGTACTCAACACAGTATGTGTGTGTGTGTGAGTGCTTGTGTGTTATGAAATTATGAAACTTAGTCTGTAAGTTCCAATGGGGCAAGAACTAATATGAATGACAGTCAGTTCTATAATTTTAAAGTGTTCTATAATTTGTTGTTAAAATGAGCTTTTGTGATAATGCTGCTTGTCTCCTTTAAGCGAAATCACCCTGCCAACAGGGACATTTGCAAGGAGATATTTGTCAGTTCTAGTATAGGTTGTGTTCCCATTGATGCTGGAAACCAGGGTGGAACAGGTAGACTTTTTACATGGACTTAAAGCATTGATGCTGGAGACCAGGCTAGATCCGGTCGGGCTTCTTAACTGCACATGAACCGTTGATGCCAGAGACCCATCTGGAACCGGTGGACTTCTTAACTGGACTGAAACACTTGATTCTGGAGACCAGGCTGGTTCCATGGATTTCTTGATTGGATTTGAACCATTGATGCCAGAGACCAGGCATGATTTAGTGGACTTCCTAACTGGACTGGAAGTGTTGAAGCTGTTGACTGCCTGGAACTGGTGGACTTGTTAATTGGACTTGAACAAGTGGAATCTGGGTCTGGTACTGCGCTGTCCTGTGACAGTATTTATACAACACTGAATTTGTGTCTTTCTCAGAGTTTTTTGGTGTTAGTAACTTTAGACTGTAAGCTTCTCTGAGGCAGGGACTGTTATGAATGATTTGTGTTCTCTGTACTTTATTGCATGTATTAGTTATACAATTTATAAAAATACTAATAGTAGTAGTAATAATAATAATAGTAATATTAAATATGCATGTAAATCAGGAACATATTATCATGCCTCTAAAAAAGTTTATTAGGAGGTCCTTCTTCATGATTGAATATGTGAGGATTACAGCCATACAAACTACATCTCTG
Organism: Taudactylus pleione; assembly: GCA_031769625.1. NCBI lineage: Eukaryota > Metazoa > Chordata > Amphibia > Anura > Myobatrachidae > Taudactylus > Taudactylus pleione. The sequence continues at coordinate 1,760,723 of JAUIMM010000390.1, forward strand.
GAATTTTGTAAGATCAACTTTACTACAAAACATATAATAAAGATAGAACTGGAGGAGTAGTAGACCCAAGATAGGTAATTAATATTATTAATTACTGATAACTCTCAGGCTAGACACAAGTTCTAGACTGTAGAGGTGTGATAATATCTTCCTGGTATACATGGATATTTATAAAATATGTATGTTTGCTATGGATGGTGTGTGAATGCTTATGTATTATGAAATTTAGACTGTAAGCTCCAGTGGGGTAGGAAATAATACAAATTACATATATACTTTGTACAGCATTGTATAGTTGTTGGAATGGGCTGTTGTTATTACTCTGTTTGTCCCTTTTGTCATAGTGCAAATTCATCCTGTCAGATGTATGCAATACAGTATGTGTGTGTGTGTGCTCATGTATTATGAAATTTAGTCCGCAAGCTCCAATGGGGCAGGCACTAATATGAATGCCAGTCATTCTCATTCTGTAAACTGTTTCATAATTTGTTGTTGAAATAAGCTTTTGTGATAATGCTGCTTGTCTCCTTTAAGTGAAATTACCCTACCAACAGGGACATTTAAAAGGAGATATTTGGCAGTTCTAGGTTAGTTTGTATTCCCATTGATGATGGAGACCAGGCTGATTCCATGGACTTCTTGACTGGAAATGAACCATTGATGCCAGAGACCCGGCCTGATCCAGTGGACTTCCTAACTGGACTGGAACTGTTGAAGCTGTTGACTGCGTGGAACTGGTGGACTTGTTAATTGGACTTGTACAAGTGACATCTGGGTCTGGGACTGCGCTGTCCTGTGATAGTATTTATACAACACTGAATTTGTGTCTTTCTTAGAGTTTTTTGGTGGTAGTAACTTTAGACTGTAATCTTCTATGAGGCAGGGACTGTTATGAATGATTTCTGTTCTCTGTACTTTATTGCATTTTTTAGTTATACAATTTATAAAAAGACTAATAGTAATATTAATAATAATAAATATGCATGTAAATCAGGAACATATTATCATGCCTCTAAAATATTTTTCAGGAGGACCTTCTACATGATTGAATATGTGAGGACAACAGCTATACAAACTACATCTCTGGACTTTTGTAAGATCAACTTTACTACAAAGCATATAATGAAGATAGAACTGCAGGAGTAGTAGACCAAAGACAGGTAATTAATATTATTATTAATTACTGATAACTCTCAGGATAGACACAAGTTCTAGACTGTAGAGGTGTGATAATATCTTCTTGGTATACATGGATATTTATAAAGTATGTTTGTTTGCTATGGATGGTGTGTGAATGCTTATGTATTATGAATTTTAGACTGTAAGCTCTAATGGGGAAGGGAATAATATGAATGACACATATTCTTTGTACAGCATTGTATAAATTGTTGTTGGAATGGGCTCTTGTGATTACCCTGTTTGTTCCCTTTGTTATAGTGCAAATTCATCCTGCCATATGTACTCAACACAGTATGTGTGTCTGTGTGAGTGCTTGTATGTTATGAAATTATGAAACTTAGTCTGTAAGCTCCAATGGGGCAGGAACTAATATGAATGACAGTCATTCTCACTCTGTAAAGTGTTCTATAATTGATTGTTGAAATTAACTTTTGTGATAATGCTGCTTGTCTCCTTTAAGCGAAATCACCCTGCAACCAGGGACATGTGCAAGGAGATATTTGTCAGTTCTAGGATAGTTTGTGTTCCCATTGATGCTAGAAACCAGACTGGAACAGGTAGACTTTTTAACTGGACTTAAAGCATTGATGCTGGAGACCAGGCTAAATCTGACGGACTTCTTAACTGGACCAGAACCGTTGATGCTGTAGCCCAGGCTGGATCCGTTGGACTTCTTAACTATACTGGAACCATCAATGCTGGAGACTGGACTGGAACCATTGATGGTGGAGACCAGGCCTTATCCGGTGAACTTCTTGAATGGACTCGAACTGTTGAGGCTGTTGACTGCCTGGAACTGTTGGATTTGTTAATTGGACTTGAACCAGTTACATCTTGGTCTGGTACTGCGCTGTCCTTTAACAGTATTTATGCAACACTGAATTCGTGTCTGTCTTAGAGGTTTTTGATGTTAGTAACTTTAGACTGTAAGCTCCTATGGGGCAGGGACTGTTATGAATGATTTTTGTTCTCTTTTCTTTAATGCATTTATTAGTTATACAATATATACAAAGACTAATAGTAATAACAATAATAATAATAATAATAATAATAATAATAATGATAATAATAATAAATATGTATGTATATCAGGAACATATTATCATGCCTCTAAAAAATTTTTTTAGGAGATCCTTCTTCATGATTGAATATGTGAGGACAACAGCCATATAAACTACATCTCTGGACTTTTGTAAGATCAACTTTACTACACAGCATATAGTGAAGATAAAACTGCAGGAGTAGTAGACCCAAGACAGGTAATTAATATTATTAATTACTGATAACTCTCAGGATAGACACAAGTTCTAGACTGTAGAGGTGTGATAATATCTTCCTGGTATACATGGATATTTGTAAAATATGTATGTTTGCTATGGACGGTGTGTGAATGCTTATGTATTATGAATTTTAGAATGGAAGCTCCAATGGGGAAGGGAATAATATGAATGACATTTATTCTTTGTACAGCATTGTATAAATAGTTGTTGGAATGGCCTGTTGTTATTACTCTGTTTGTCCCTTTTGTCATAGTGCAAATTCATCCTGCCAGATGTGTGCAATACAGTATGTGTGTGTGCTCATGTATTATGAAATTTAGTCCACAAGCGCCAATGGGGCAGGCATTAATATGAATGACAGTAATTCTCATTCTGTAAAATGTTGCATAATTTGTTGTTGAAATGAGCTTTTGTGATAATGCTGCTTGTCTCCTTTAAGTGAAATTACCCTACCAACAGGGACATTTGAAAGGAGATATTTGGCATTCTAGGTTAGTTTGTATTCCCGTTGATGCTGGAGACCAAGCTGGATCTGGTGGAATTCTTAACTGGACATGAACTGTTGATGCCAGAGATCCGGCTTGATCCAGTGGACTTCCTAACTGGACTGGAATTGTTGAAGCTGTTGACTGCCTGGAACTTGTGGACTTGTTAATTTGACTTGAACCAGTGACATCTGGGTCTGGAACTGCACTGTCCTGTCTGGACTTTTGTAAGATCAACTTCACTACAAAACATATAATGAAGATAGAACTGCAGGAGTAGTAGGCCCAAGACAGGAAATTCATTTTATTATTAATTACTGATAACTCTCAGGATAGACACAAGTTCTAGACTGTAGAGGTGTGATAATATCTTCCTGGTATACATGGATAGTTATAAAATATGTATGTTTGCTATGGATGGTGTGTGAATGCTTATGTATTATGAATTTTAGACTGTAAGCTCCAATGGGGCAATGAAAAATATGAATAACATATATTCTTTGTACAGCATTGTATAAAATGTTGTTGGAATGGGCTCTTATGATTACCCTCTTTGTCCCATTTATTATAGTGCAATTTCATCTTGCCATATGTATGCAACACAGTATGTGTGTGTGTGTGTGTGTGTGTGTGAGTGCTTGTGTGTTATGAAAAATTTGTCTGTAAACTCCAATGGGGCAGGGACTAATATGAATGACAGTCATTCTCATTCTGTAAAGTGTGCTATAATTTGTTGTTGAAATGAGCTTTTGTGATAATGACGCTTGTCTCCTTTAAGTGAAATTACCCTACCAACAGGGATATTTGCAAGGAGATATTTGTCAGTTCTAGGATAGGTTGTGTTCCCGTTGATACTGGAGACCAGGCTGGATCTGGTGGAATTCTTAACTGGCCATGAACCATTGATGCCAGAGACCCAGCTGGGTCCAATGGTCTTCTTAACTGGACTGGATACATTGATGCTGGAGATCAGGCTGGATCATGTGAACTTCTTAACTGGACTGGAACCACTGACATTCAAGACCAGACTGTGTACGGTGTACTTCTTAACAGGTCTGGAACCATTGATGCAGTAGACCAGGCTGGAACTGGTAGACTTTTTAACTGTACCTAATGCGTTGATGCTGGAGATCAGGCAGAATCTGGTGTACTTCTTAACTGGACATGAACCATTGATGCCAGAGACCCGGCTGGGTCCAATGGACTTCTTAACTGAACTGGATTCATTGATTCTGGAGACCCGGCTGGATCCAGTGGTTGTCTTGACTGGACTTGAACCATTAATGGTGGAGACCAGGCTGGATCCAGTGGACTTATTGACTGGTTTTGAACCATTAATGCCAGAGAACTGACTGGATCCAGTGGACATTTTAACTGGACTGGAACTCTTGATGCTGTAAACCAGGCTGGATCCGGTGGACTTCTTAACTCAACTGGAACTATTCATACCAGAGACCAGACTCGATCCAGTGAACGTCTTAACTTGACTGGAACTGTGATGCTGGAGACCAAGCTGGATCTGGTAGACTTTTTAACTGGACTTAAACTGTTTATGCTGGAGACCAGGCTGGATCTGGCAGACTTCTTAACTGGACTTGAACTGTTGATGAAGGAGACCAGGCTGGATACAGTGGACTTCTTAACAGGACTGGAACCGTTGATGCTGGAGACCAGGCTGGATCCAGTGGACTTCTTGACTGGTCTTGAACCATTGATGCCAGAGACCAGACTGGATCCAGTGAACTTCTTATCTGGACTGAAACCATTGATGCTGGAGATCAGACTGGATCCAGCAGAATTCTCAACTGGACTAAATTTGTTAACACTGGAGACCAAGCTGGATCCGGTGGACTTCTGAACTGGTCTGGAACCGTTCATGCTGGAGACCTGGCTAGATCCGGTGGATTTCTTAATGGACTGAAATATTTCATATTGTAGACCAGGCTGGATAAGGCAGACCAGACTTCTTAACTGGACTGGATCTGTTTATGCTGGAGTCCAGGCCAGATCCGGTGGACTTCCTAACTGGACTGTAACCATTGACATTTGAGACCAGGCTGGATACAGCAACTTTTTAACAGGTCTGGAACCATTGATGCTGGAAACCAGGCTGGATCTGGTGGACTTCTTCACTGGACTGGAACCCTTGACACTGGAGACTGGACTGGAACCACTGACGCTGGAGACCAAGCCTTATCCAGTGGACTTCTTAACTGGACTCGAACTGTTGAAGCTGTTGACTGCCTGGAAATGGTGGACTTGTTAATTGGACTTGAACAAGTGACATCTGGGTCTGGGACTACACTGTCCTGTTACAGTATGTATGCAACACTGAATTTGTGTCTTTCTCAGAGTGTTTTGGTGTTAGTGACTTTAGACTGTAAGCTTCTATGGGGCAGGGACTGTTATGAATGATTTCTGTTCTCTGTACTTTATTGCATTTATTAGTTATACAATATATAGCAAGACATAACAATAATAATAATAATAATAATAATAATAATAATAATAAATTGCATGTATATCAGGAACATTTTATCATGCCTCTAAATTATTTCTATATTCTTCACTGTTGAATATGTGAGGACTACAGCCATGCAAACTACATCTCTGGACTTTTGTAAGATAAACTTTACTACAAAGCATATAATGAAGATAGAACTGCAGGAGTAGTAGACCCAAGACAGGTAATTAATATTATTATTATTAATTACTGATAACTCTCATGATAGACACAAGTTCTAGACTGTAGAGGTGTGATAATATCTTGGATATGCATGGATATTTATAAAATATGTTTGCTATGGACGGTGTGTGAATGCTTATGTATTATGAATTTTAGACTGTGAGCTCCAATGGTCTGTGTGTGTTTGTGTGTGTGTGTGCGTGTATGTTATGAAATTTAGTCATCAACTAATATAAATTACAGTCATTCTCATTCTGTAAAATGTTGCATAATTTGTTGTTGAAATGCGCATTTGTGATAATGCTGCTTGTCTGCTTTAAGCGAAATCACCCTGCCACCAGGTACATTTGCAAGGAGATATTTGGCAGTTCTACGTTAGTTTGTATTCCTGTCGATGCTGGAGACCAGGCTGGAACTGGTAGACTTTTTAACTGGACTTAAACCATTGATGCTGGAAACCAGGCTGGATCGTTGGACTTCTTAATTGGATATGAACCGTTAATGCCAGACACCTGGCTGGGTCCAATGGACTTCTTAACTGGTCTAAATTAGTTGATGCTGGAGACCAGGCTGGATCCAGTGGACTTCTTAACTGGACTGGAACTGTTACCTCTGGAGACCAAGCTGAATCTGGTAGACTTACCGTTGATGCTGGAGACCAGGCTGGTTCCGGCGGACTTCTTGACTGGACTTGAACCATTGATGCCATAGACCAGGCTGGATCCAGTTAACCTCTTAACTGGACTGAAACCGTTGATGAATGGGACTAGGCTGGATCCAGTGGACTTCTAAAATGGACTGGAAACATTGACATTCAAGACCAGGCTGGATCCGGTGGACTTCTTAACCAGACGGGAACCGTTGATGCTGGAGACCAGGCCGGATCCAGTGAACTTCTTATCTGGACTGGAATCGTTGACATTCGAGACTAGGCTGGATCCTGTGGACTTCTTAACTGGACTGGAATCATTGATGCTGGAGACTGGGCTGGAACCATTGACTCTGGAGACCAGGCCTTTTCTGTTGGATTTCTTAACTGGACTCGAACTGTTGAAGCTGTTGACTGCCTGGAATTTGTGGACTTGTTAATTGGACTTGAACAAGTGACATCTGGTACTGGGACAGCGCTGGCCTGTGACAGTATTTATGCAAAACTGAATTTGTGTCTTTCTTAGAGTTTTTTGGTGTTAGTGACTTTAGACTGTAAGCTTCTATGGGGCAGGGACTGTTATGAATGATTTCTGTTCTCTGTACTTTATTGCATTTATTAGTTATACAATATATAGCAAGACATAATAATAATAATAATAATAATAATAATAATAATAATAATAATAATAACAATAATAAATTGCATGTATATCAGGAACATTTTATCATGCCTCTATAACATTTTTCAGGAGGTCCTTCTTCACTGTTGAATATGTGAGGACAACAGCCATGCAAACTACATCTCTGGACTTTTGTAAGATAAACTTTACTACAAAGCATATAATGAAGATAAAACTGCAGGAGTAGTAGACCCAAGACAGGTAATTAATATTATTATCAATAACTGATAACTCTCAGGAAAGACATAAGTTCTAGATTGTAGAGGTGTGATAATATCTTCCTGGTATACATGGATATTTATAAAATATGTATGTTTGCTATGGATGGTGTGTGAATGCTAATGTATTATGAATTTTAGAATGTAAGCTTCAATGGGGAAGGGAATAATATGAATGACATATATTCTTTGTACAGCATTGTATAAATAGTTGTTGGAATGGGCTTTGTGATTACTCAGTTTGTCCCCTGTGTGTGTGTAAGTGCATGTGTGTTATGAAATTATGAAATTTAGGGGGTCATTCAGACCCGCTCGCGAGCAGCAGTATGCTCGCAAGTGGGTCGATGTTCCCCACTGCGCATGCGCACGACGGAGGGAGCTCCGTCGTGCGCATGCGCGAGACCCGGGGAGCGACGGGCTTTCCATCGCTCCGGGTTTCGCACCAAAGGGGGTGTTTTGTCGATGTTGATTGACAGCATGCCCCCTTTGGTGGGCGTGCCAGGGGCGTGCCTGCCAGACAGAGGCGTTCCCATGGGAACGCCTACCATCTGAAGCCGGCCCCACTGACATCACTAGTGATGTCAGTGGGAGTGATTTTGGCTCTGATAGAGCCAAAATCACTCCAGGGCTTGTGGCAGGGAGACCCTACTGCAGGGTCTCCGTCGCAAGTCCGATGGTCGCGATGGTCAAGACCATCGCGACCATCTTTTTGGCCGCTCGCATATGCTGTGGGTGGTCACCCACAGCTATACGACCGGCCAGGAGGCCACTCCATTTTCATGGAGGAGGGCCTTGATTCAGAGCGAGCGCTCTGGTCAGAGCGTCCGGCTCTGAATCAGGCCCTTAGTCTGCAAGATCCAGTGGGGCAGGAACTAATATTAATTACAGTCATTTGCATTCTGTAAAATGTTGCATAATTTGTTGTTGAAATAACCTTTTGTGATAATGCCACTCTTCTCCTTTAAGCGAAATCACCCTTCCAACAGGGACATTTGCAAGGAGATATTTGGCAGTTCTAGGTTAGTTTGTATTCCCGACGATGCTGGAGACCAAGCTGGAACTGGTAGACTTTTTAACTGGACTTAAATAGTTGATGCTGGAGACCAGGCTGGATAGAGTAGTGAAGCTTATCTGAACATCAGATTTAACTGGAATAGTCCAACAGGAGGTCAGCCTAATGCATTTTGTCCTATTCAAAGATTCAGTAATACATGAGTCATGATGCACTGGCAACTTGTGAGTGCACCAGGAAGCTCTTTTCTACCACTTACTGCCTGAATCACATGACTGAATCCTGTTCTACAATTGGTGGTTGAGGAGTCAGCTGATCTGTCCTAGTACACAGAACTGAACTGAAAAGTGCTGGGGACATAGTAGGCATGAAATCAGAACAATGAGCAGCTGCTAGAGAGCAGCAGGAATGCTGGGATCCCTACTAGGGGAGAGTCATCCATCTTACAGGCAAGTGACTGAGAGCCAGCTGCCGAGCAAGTGACAGGTAGCCAGTTGCCATGTCCTGACAGTACCCTTGAGGGTGGCCTCTGAACACCTTCTTGGTTTCTTAGGATACATGGCATTGAAGGCACAGATCAACATGAACATCTGTAGAATTGATCCAGACTCTACTCTGGACCATACCCATTCCAGGCAATAAGATACTGCAAGCATCCATAACAACAATGAGAGTCCAGAATTATTTCCACTTCAGATTTCACTTTGTTATGTTTGAACCTTGGTAGTATGGATAATACTAATCCATACTAACAAGGTTCATACATAACAAATACTTAATCGCATAATACTTAATCGCTATACCTTAATGTCGCTATTTAGCGCTACTAGTCGCATAAGAAATAATTGCTTTCCACTCCAATCGTGTGGTTCCAAAGCACAAAAAGTTATATTATTCAAGGAAAAAGTATAACGCGCTATGATCTAAACAATTAGCGCAAAAAGCAAGTAAATACAAGGTACAAGTTGTTACATACACATGCGCATAGGTCCCAGCATACAGTCGTCTAACCAGAAGCCTGTGGTCATCCAGGAAGAATGGCTGTATACTATAATCAGTACTCAGGTTATATACCTTACAGAGCTCAGCTCTAACAAAGAAACTAGTTGACAGATTTCCATTGGTTCTTGCTCCAGGACATTCTGGTACAATGCAGGTCATAGATCAGTTCATACAGTGTCACTAGGGGTATGTCCCAATTCCTCAGGAGTTGCTTTGTGTGGTTTTCCCACCAAAGAACTGGTTTAAACTAGCCAAATACACTACATACAGAGGTATACATTCTACTCACTAATTCCCTATAATTCATATCTTGCAGACGCATGATGCAATCTCCTTGCCGATGGAAATGGAGATTTGCGAATAAACAGGGATTTAGAATGATACCAAACAAGACATGTCTACTATGTTTCTGTACCTTAAATATCATATACATAAAATTTCACGACATAAGCATTTGCTAATAAAACCTCTAATATTAAGCTTAATGTGATGGAACCTTTTTATAAGTGCGTGCATGTGTGAGTGTGAGAATATTGTGTACTTTCGCTAGTATGCATTGTGCATCTATGTGTTTTGTGCTTATCTGTAGGCTTTGCTGTACAGCGGAAATGTGCATCTTGTATATTTTATATGTATTATCTAATATGCTTATAGGTTTTGATTGGACTTTCAACAATATGCAGTAGCAAAACAGACTCACGACGCTAATAACCAAGGATAGCGTCGTACACAATGGTATCTTGCTGATGATGCAAAATGGCATCGTTAGAGGTGACGCAAAATGGCGTCGCCGGATATTAATTTAAAAGACTTTGTCTCAGCCAATCATCCGGCTTTGACAGTCCACCCTTTGATAGCAACCAAAGCTCTATCACACTTTAGTCTTAATCTATTCAGTCATACACTATAAAATAATATTTAATGTTATATTTTTGGGATGGCATAATTCGGTCATTTAAACCATCAATAATGCGCCCCTGGGAAGGACATAAAACTACCCTTATATGTACACTGCGGATCTCTGAAGATCATGGGAAAGATGTGGGGATGTACCTAACCTATAAAGGAAGTCTTGAAGGGGATTGGCACTACATTATTTCAGATGTTTAAAGTAACATTCAATAATACTTTTCATGCATGGCTGAATCTATCCACCTTTAATCATCTGATGGTACATTCTAGTTCAGGGTTGTAATGCAGTTCTTAATTTACCTTGATATCCATACTATTACTACTAACCACCATCATAATTTAATTCTTCCTTTTTGCCTTAGCAGTAAATTTTCCACACTTCAACAAAGTAGGAACACATCTGACACATAAGCCAATTACTAAGATGACAACCAATATGAGAATCAGGAGCTTACCTACACTAGCAAGCATTTCTTGGACCCACTCTCCTAGACCGGAGAACCATTTTGCAGGGTTCAACCATGAGAACCACTCTTCTACCTTTTCCTCCACCTCAGTCAATGAGTTGTTATGGTTCTTTCAAAATTCCCATTTCAGCTGCAGAATCTCATCCATCTTCTGGTATATCACTAGTATTATTGGTGATGTATGTGCAACACTTGACACCAATTTGGGTGGCCAGAGTCACACAGTATCCACCAGCAACAGCTGTTAAATAGTTTAACATTAGTCTATGTTGCACAAGTTCTTTCTTATAGGCCTGTAGCTCCTTACCTGTGTACCTCAAAGTGTCATCATACATCTTGGTGATTTTATCTTTTAATTTAGGAAGGTCTTGGATGTATCTAAAATTTAAACTACCCCGATTGATCCTGGTGGGATGTAATGTTACCAAAATTTGGAAGCCAGTTGTTTTACTAATCAACTGTGTGAGTGTATCTACTTCACCAGGTAACATGTTTATTTTGCCTCTGTGTTCCTACTGTGTATGAAGATATGGGGATGGTGTGTTTTTATGAATACCCAGCATTTCACCATGTGTAAGGGTCATAACCTCTGGAAGTACCCTTCCTAGATAACATAAACCTTCAGAACTCGGAGTGAGCCACTTGTACGCTTTCCTTCCACATATAAAATACACATTGTCTGGGAGTGCATAAGGAATAGAATGCATCATTACCAGTAAACACATTTCTCAGACAAAGGATCCTATGCCAGGTTCTCCCATTTGACTGGTACATGTCTCCGGTTGTCTAATATCTGCACAGTACCCTACTGGTACTCTGCCAACCATTTCCTTGATGGGACTACGAGTATACCTATACCAGAAATATCTTCTACTTGCAATAATTTTGCATACAAGTTCATAATAAATAGGCTCATTATCAGCTCTGTGTGAAAAGATCATTGTCTGGTTGTTCCCGGTCACCTCCCAACTTCCTGGTTCATTGAAATTGGTGATGTTTAAACATAAGAGAGATCTATCTAATTGATACTGGTGGAGCTTAAAATTTGGAGGTTTGGACTTACTGTATTTCCCATCCAGCGTTTTCCCCTTTTGTAATCGAAGAACCTCTGAGACATTTAATGGGACATTAAATGGGAATGGTACTAAACCTACATTATGTTGTCCCTGAGGCACACCCAACATTCAGTCTGGTTTAAAACCTTACCCACTAAGGAATGATAATCCTCTAGAGGATGCTCGCCCAAATACAGATTATTTTTGGACTGGCATCATTGGATGCACTTTTCATCAATTAGGGATCCACAGTTCACATGCATACAGTATTCCTCAATCAATAGCCCTTCATACTGACTCCTAGTTTCTAGGATAACATATCTCTTAATAATTACTGTTCTGAGTTTTACCATATACCGCCCTGATTGTTTTATCGCTCCTTCTCCTGACTCCACTCCATCGGTATCACCATCAACCTCCTTCTCTGTCATCTGTCCTCCATCACAGATACAGAAAATCCTGAAACAAACAAGGATGATGAGAACCCTGGAAGGAAACAGAACACAAGCCCAGCCTGCCACTCCATTGCTGGAATAGTGGTCTGCAAATTTCTCTAGATCAGCTGTTCCACTGCAGTTTCTAGCTCTCCTGGAACAGGCTCGCAATCGACAGGTCCACGTTATCTATCTCGACTCCGCCTTGTATCTCCACCGGGTAGTTGACCTTGCTGCAGTGAGTGGAATGGACCCAGGTATCTCTCTCTGCTGCTTTCAAGGATGTCGTACTCATCAGCAACACTTGATATGGACCTTCCCACCTATCTGTTAAACAACCTGAACGTAAGAAATTTCGGATCATAACAAATTCTCCAGGTTCAAAATCATGACATTTTGTTTCTGGCATATCAAGTGATAAAATTTTCAATTTCTGTTGCTGCTGTTTCAACTGTTTACTCATTTTTATAAGATATTTCACAGTAACCTCATTATTACTCTTTATATCATCCTGTGGACTCAAATGAGGTTGTCTCCCAAACAGTATCTCAAAGGGGGACAGATTAAGAGGAGGTCTAGGAGTGGTCCTGATGATATGGAGGACTAGAGGTAAGGCTTCTGGCCATCCTAACCCAGTTTCAGCCATGATCTTACTCAGTTTATTCTTAATAGTACCGTTTACCCTCTCCACCTTGGTGTGACTTGCGGTCGGTAGGGGGTGTGAAGTCTAATATTAATACCCATTAGCTTACACATGTTCTGGTAAACATCTCCAGTGAAATGAGTACCCCCTATCACTTTCTATGATTCTAGGGATACTGTATCTGCATAAAAATTCCCGAACAATCTTTTTAGCAGTAAATACTGCAGTATTAGTGGCAGCTGGATATGCCTCTACCCAGTTAGAAAATACATCAGTACAAACTAATACATACTTGAGATTCCTGCAGGGTGGTAATTGGATGAAATCAATTTGTATTACCTGAAAAGGACCGTCTGTTGGAGGGATATGGGATGGTTCAGTAGGGATTGTCTTCCCAAAATTTTTCCTCAAGCAAGTCAAACAGGACATAGCCCTCTTTTCAGTTTGAGAAGAAAATCCAGGTGCACACCAGTATGCTCTGACGAACTTGCACATACCTCCTTTTCCTAGGTGAGTCAAAACATGCGCTGCCTCAGCCAGGGTTGGGTAATATGCCTTGGGAGCAACCAGCCTACCTTGTCCATCTCTCCAGAGTCCAGAGGACTCCTGACCACATCCCTTCGATTTCCATACTGCCTTTTCCTGTATGGGACACAAATTTTGCATCTCAATTAATTTCTGGGTGTCAATCATTTGGAAAACCATAATTTTATCAATTTGCTTATTTACTTTAACCCTGCTGCCCATTTTGCAGCTTCATCTGCTCTGTTATTGCCGAGTGACACTGGGTCTTCTTCACATGTGTGGGCTTTACATTTGATGACAGCTACTGCCTTTGGTAGCTGAATTGCTGTCAGTAGTCCTTTTATGTGGTGTGAGTGTGCAACTGGTGTGCCTGCTGCTGTCATAAAATTTCTCAGATGCCAAAGAGCCCCAAAATCATGTACTACCCCAAAGGCGTACTTAGAGTCAGTGTAGATATTAGCTGACTTACCTTCTGCCAGCTCACATACTCTCCTTGGTGCCACCAATTCAGCCAGCTGCGCTGAGTGAGGTGGATCAAGTGGTTCGGCTTCTACAACATCCTCATCATCTACAACAGAATAACCTGTGCATAATTCTGCTGTGTAAGTTTCTCTATGAAAACTCCCATCTGTGTAAAATTTCAAATCTACATTCTCTAATGGTGTGTCACGTATATCTTGTCTAGCAGTAAAGGTCTGATTCAAATACTCCATACAATCATGTGTGTCAGTATACCTGCAAAACTCACCTTCGACCAGCAACTCACCTCTCTCCACCCTTTGTGCATCCTGAGGCACATATGGTAAGTACATTGCTGGATTTAACGTTTAATGGTAATATTTGCAGGTGCCATTAGAGCTAGTTCCCATTTCGTAAACCTAGCTGAAGAAATATGTTTGGTTTGGGCAGAGTTCAGCAAATCAGATAGAGCAAGTGATGTAGAAACAATCATATAATGACCTAATACTACATCCTCACTTTTATTGACCAGAAGAGTGGTTGCTGCTACACTTCTTAAACATGTTGGGAGTGATCTTGCCACAGTGTCCAATTGTGCACTGTAGTATGCTACAGGTCTGCTAGCATCACCATGTTTTTGTGTGAGGACACCTGCTGCACAGCCATCAGCCTCCGTACAATATAACTCAAAAGGTTTTTCATAATCTGGTATTCCCAGGGCAGGTGCTTTTGTCAGACTATCCTTAAGGTTAAGGAAAGCCTACTCTGTTTCCTCAGTGTGTATGACATGGTCAGGCTTTGAGGATGACACCAATTCCTGCAATGGTAATGCCAAAATAGAAAAACCTGGGATCCACATTCTGCAGTATCCACACATGCCCAAGAAGGTACGCATTTGCTGTTGGTTTTGCGGCAGTGTCACGGTCTGTATGGCCTGTATTCTGTTAGTCATTAAATGTCGTAGCCCCTGGGTTAGACAGTGTCCCAAGTATTTAACCTTGGGACAGTTATGGGATAAACACTTATGCCAGAAGGGCCGATGGCCACAAGGGCCGGTTTGACAAAGTGCTGGCATGCCCGGCAGAACTACCTCCGGGCGGCGCCATGCTCTGAAGCTGCGGCCGCGTCATTGCGTAATGATGTCATGATGCAGAAGCGTCACGACGTTATGACACGGCCGGCGGTCAAGCTCCACCAAGGCAGCATCCACCCCCGGGCAGGTGAATTAGTCAGACAGGTCCTGCGAGCTGTCAATGTGCAGGGCTGTTACAGTGCCTAGCAGCCCTGCTTCGGCAGCTACTATGTGCGGCCGCGCCAGGGCCGGATTATTGGCAGGGTGGTCATCCTGGGGCCCCCTGGATGGCTTCCACATCCCAGCAGTCCTGGCAGCATTACCCTTTTAACTTTATGAAATAATGCCGTGAGTAGGGGGCGAGGTCTTATGCCGTGAAGTGCCCGCCCCTTTAGGAAAGATGGTACCTAAGTGCTATTGAAAGAGTGTGCAGTGCACACACACACTCCTTTCCAACCTCTCAATCTCTCTCTCTTCCTCATTCCACTTTTCTCTCTCTCTGTCTCCCCTCCCTCTCTCTTCCTTTATCTCACTCTCTGTCTCTCTCCATCTCTCTCACTTTCTCCCCCCCTCTCTTACCCTGTCTCCCTCCCTGTCCCTTTCTCCATCTTTCTCTCTCCTGAAATCAGTATGAATTACCGCTGGACCCCTGGCCAGCGGTTCAAATCCCGACAGTGGCTGGCTAATTGAGGAGGAAATCCCGATCATCCCTAGGTAAGTATAAACTAACCTATTTTTCCCCCTAACCCTCCTTTAGGGTGCCTAACCCTAACCTCCCCCCCTGTGCCTAACCCTAATCCCCTCTCTAAGTGCCTAAACCTAACCCCCCTTCCCCGCCGTCTAAACCTAAGTCCCCGAGGGGGTGCCTAACCCTAACCTCCCCCTGAGGGTGCCTAACCTCCCTCCCCCTAGCCTAACCCTAACCTCCCAGCTGGGTGCCTAACCCTGAGTCCCCCCCCCGGCAACCATAAACCTAAACCTCCCCCCCCGCGGCTGTCCACTGTGGCGCCCGGCATCTGCTCGATCGGGATGCTGGGTGCTGGTCTCCCAGCATCGGTAAAATGACAGATGTCTAAATTTAGACGCCTGTCATTCGTCCCTCATCGGAATTAAATTGTCAGGAAGCCGGCGGTCGGCATTCCATCTGCCGGCTTCCTAAACATATACCCTCTCTCCCCCCCCTTTCCCTCTCTTAGCGGCCTATTTGATGTTAATTATCAGGGGCGAACGGACCCTGATAATTAACATTCTAATGCTACATGCGCGCCAGAGCACTTCATCATTGCTCCAGCGTGGAGACAGCTGATTCAAAAACCAGCTGTCTCCCCAAAGTGTTTCACTGTTCCTTTCAGAGGAGACAAGTGTGCATGTGTGACCTACGGGTCACACATGCGCACAAGAGCGTATGGGGACATGGGCCATTCCGCAAGAGGAAGGTAAGCAGGAGATATCTGTTATATCTCCTCCTACTTGATGAATGGCCCAAAAACCTAATTTCTGCAATTGCAGGTGAAAATTTTAATTTTCCTCTGCTTTTGTAAACATTAAGTGATGATGAATAGGCCGCTATATATCTCACTCCCTGTCCCTCCCTCTTTTTCTCTCCATCTCCCTCCCTCCACTTCAATTTTATTGAAGGGGCCCCCACAACTTAGTTGCCCCGGGGCCTCCACAAGTCTTAACACGGCCCTGGGCCACGTCATTACTTAGTGACATGGCCTGGTATGTGATGCATGGTGGGGGCCAGGCCCAGTAATAATCTGGGAGGACTGGATGGATGGCATTTTGACAGCTCCTGTGAGCTGCCAGCAGGATTGCCTGGTGGCACCATGCTGAGGACATGGTGGAGTAACTGGAGTGTCATGTGCGACCGCGGTGATGTTATGACTCGGCCGGCCGATGGATGAAAAGTGCGGCAAGGGTGGGCGAGAAGCTAACTGGATGGACTGGATGCCATCTTTGGACACCTCATGATCTGCTGACAGATGCCATCTGCAGATGCCAGGGTATTACTGTGAGTGGCATAATGTGTTTTAAGGGCATAATGTGACTGGACTCTGGCATGGGCTATACTGTGTGGTGTAATGTGAATAAGGGACACTACTGTGTGACGTAACATGAAAAAGGGACACTACTGTGTGACGTAACGTGAAAAAGGGACACTACTGTGTGATGTAACATGAAAAAGGGACACTACTGTGTGACGTAACATGAAAAAGGGACACTACTGTGTGACGTGACATGAATAAGGGACACTACTGTGCAGTGTAGTGTGACAAAGGAACACTACCGTGTGGTGTAATGTGACTAAGGGACACTACTGTATGACATAACGTGACTATGGGGCACTAATGTGTGATGTAATGTGAATAAGGCACACTACTGTGTAGTGTAGTGTGAGAAAGGGTCACTACCTTGTGGTGTAATGTGACTAAGGGACACTACTGTATGACATAACATGACTATGGGGCACTACTGTGTGACGCAATGTGATTGCTGACTCCCTGCTGCTTATTTTGAGCGCTATGATCGCTAATGCAGCATATACTTGTCCTGTATTGTATTGTATGTCACTGGTTTCTTGTTCACTTATTTGTTTATGTACTGTACTTTGTAAGGTGCTGCTAAACACTTATGGCGCCATAGAAATAGAGGATAATAATAATGTGACTAAGAGGCACTACTGTGTGGCATAATTGAACTAAGGTAGTATTATGTGCTTACGCACCTTCCCAGTGAGACCACACCTATATTTTTTTTGCGCGTGCCTTCAGTTACAGCTCTGCTTTGTTGTGCACAGATGTGTCCTCTGCGTTCAGCAATCCTGCCCTAAAAAAATCCTGCAGTGATCCTGTACAACTGCTAAGCCAGGGATTGGTCATTTGGGAAATTGTGTTTCCTTTTCTTTGTGTGTGACCTACACCAGTAATGTCTGACTATGGCACATGTTTGAATCCCCTGCAGGATGAGCTCTGTTGTAGGTATTACATCTTTAATACAGAGAATGATGTGTACTTGTACAGTATGTTGTTCTAATATCAATTATATTTGTAAGAGAATAGACTAAGAAGTGGGAGGGGCCAGGAATAGTAAGGGTAGGAGTCTATACCAGGAGCCAGATGCTGATGCGAGGTGGGCCTGTGCGCTCTTTAAATACCAGGGCCTATTTTTAGTCCCAGTCCGGCCCTGTGAGCTTGTGATTGTTGGATGTTTCCTTAATTTTGTGGGTGGCCTCTCTGTGTAATTTGGTGTTCCTTTCCTAGGTGGCCCCCACTTCTTCACTTTACAGAACTTGCTTATGTGTCCTGTTTTATCACAATTATAACACCTTCGTGGTTGGTATGTGTTTTGTGGCTGTGCAGGTTGATATGTGTTGAGATCTTGTAATGGTGCAGGGAAATATGTGTTTTGCGGCTGTGTATATGAACCCTCTAAAGCCTGAATGCTCACAGCCATTACCCTTTCGCTTTGAGTCTCTTTTTTCCTAAGTATGTTCTTATAATGGTCTATTGCTGACTCTAGAGCATCTACAGTAATTCCTCTCCAGTTAGGCTGAGAGGTTTGCATCCTGGTTTTTAGAGTGTCTTTGAGCCATCCATGAGTACAGTTAAAGCTACCTCCCTGTGGTATATATCATCCTTTATATTTTCTAGCCCAGTGTACTGAGATATCATCTGCAGCGTCCTGGTGAAATAGTCTGCTGCAGATTCACTATCTTTTTGTTTGATAGTGAAGATCTTGCTCCAGTTAACTATCACTGGAAAATATACGGCCAATTGTGTGACAATAAGTTGAATGTTAGACTGATTATCCTCGTCAGTTAAGGGTACATCTTCATCCAATACACAAGCCGTGATAAACTTTTTCACATCGGTATTGGGAGGAAGACATGCCCTTAATACCACTCGCCAATCTTTATTTGTTGGCTCATGCGCATTACCTAAGTCCTTAACGAATTTCTGACACTTAGCTAACTCTTTCCTAGGATCGGGAAAGTCTGGCATTATGGAATGTTACTCTGCTCTCGTCCATGGACAATGCATTGTTACATCCCTCATGGGAACTACACCCTCTCTACCCGGTTTCCCATGGGGAATAGTTATTGTACGAACTGGATGTATACCTACCTCATTACTAAGTTCAGGGTTAACTACGGAAGTTATGGTCTCGGTACTCTGGAGGTTCAATCTCTTACTGCAACTCACTCCACTACCCTCGGCAATCTCCTCTTCTGCTACAACTTGGGGGGGTCACTTCCTTTACTTGTTTCTGTGGTGCTTCTAACAGTTTAGCAACATGTGTAATAGCTGATATTACTGTGGGTTCATCATCGTCTACATACACATTTTCTTTATAATTACTTAATACAGGGTACAAATTGCTTGTTACATTTTTATCATTTTTGGCTGTACCTTCACCTTCCACTGCGTAGGGTGGTGGAGGTGCGCATTCCCTTTACCTTGGGAAGTGCTACCTTGTGGTGCATGCGCTCTCCCTTGCACACGACACTGTTTTGCATCGCGTGTGCGCTCCCTTGCGTTTCATGCTATTTTGCATTGCACACACGCTGCCTTGCGTAGCGTGCACGATGCTGTTTTGTGTCACGTGCACGCCACTCAACCATGTGTTCCCCTCATGCTGCCACAACTTTAAAAAGTCATTGCATTTTACTCGTTTCTTCAGTGATTTGACTAAACATATGCTATTTCTTACATTATTTAGTACCTCCAAATCGAAACTGCCAATTTTAGGGATAGATTTTAAAAATCCTTTGGTGATTTTGACCCATTCATCACAGTACACAGTAGCATACACATCATACTTTGTAAACATTTTGTACCTTGCCGACCCTGTCGGCCCTTCCTTTAGCAGCACATCATCGACCATTACTAGCGTTTGCTTAGCCCCCATTCCAGAAAATGCTTAGCAACTTCTCACTAGAGGATTTCGACTGGTGAACGATTTCAAAGAGCTAAGTTCACGCACTCCTTCCCATTATGTACAGCCGGCCCGCTAAGCGTTTCAGTCAGCTTACACAACGAGGAACAGAATAATGACTATTGCAATCTGCCTTGCTTGCGGCAAAATTATCCAAGCTTCATCCACTCGCTTCCTACTTTGAGCTACTCTCACCTGGTAGAATTTAAGTGTTCCAATAACACTTACCCTTGCCAGTGATTTCCTCCCCACAACTACCCAAGTCACAATCACAGTTTACACCACTAAACTATGCTGTCTGATCTTATTGCCCAGAGAACCTAACTGATCAATGGACTTTGCGATTACTATTGGGTGTTGGACTGAAAAACTACTGCTGGTTTTTCGTACCACAATATACCTGCTTTGTATACTGGCCCGGTAGCAGTTTGCCTCGTCAGACACCTACAGAGTTTCTTTTGGTTTAACAGACATTAACCTTTTCACCTCACAAACACTTGTTCACTTTCATATACCTTTCGTTTTCTGCGCAGAAAAACTTTTACCCAACCGTGGCAGTGCAATTTAGAGGTTTTACCAAGTAATCGCTATGCATATAACAACTGTCTATCAAAATGATTGTATAAACACGTGGCAGCAGTACAGGAATTACGTATACGCTATTGTGTGACTAAGACGCATACACAATAATGCGACTAATACACCAAGCGCAAAATGACAATAAAATAAATAAACTTTCCTCTCTTGTCCCCAGGTCCCTAATCAGCGCTCCTTAAAATCACGCAATAACGGACATCAGTTTCACAACACTGAATGGTAACAGGCTTTGAACACAGTGCAGTCTTACCTGCTTATGGCACCTTCTTCCACCCTTTGTTGAGGAACCGAGATCCGTACGCTATTGTGCGACTACCGGTAACGTGACATCAACTGCAACCCCCTATCTATGGATACCCCTTAATCGCTATACCTTAATGTTGCTATTTAGCGCTACTAGTCGCATAAGGAATAATTGCTTTCCAGTTCCAAAGCACAAAAGTTATATTAATCAAGGAAAAAGTATAACGCACTTTGATCTAAACAATTAGAGCAAAAAGCACGTAAATACAAGGTACAAGCTGATACAGACGCGTGCGCACTGGTCCCAGTATACAGTCATCTATCCAGAAGCCTGTGGTCATCCAAGAAGAATGGCTGTATACTATAATCAGTACTCAGGTTATATACAGAGTTCAGCTCTAACAAAGAAACTAGTTGACAGATTTCCATTGGTTCTTGCTCCTGGACATTCTGGTATGATGCAGGTCACAGGTCAGTTCATACAGTGTCACTAGGGGTATGTCCCAATTCCTCAGGAGTTGATTTGTGTGGTTTTCCCGCCGAAGAACTGGTTTAAAATAGCCAAAGACACTACATACAGAGGTATACAATCTAATCACTAATTCCCTATAATTCTTATCTTGCAGACGCATGATGTGATCTCCTTGCCGATGGAACTGGAGATCTGTGAATAAACAGGGATTTAAAGTGGTACCAAACAAGACATGTCTACTATGTTTCTGTACCTTAAATATCATATACATTAAATTTCACAACATAAGCATTTGCTAATAAAACCTCTAATATTAAGCTTAATGTGATGGAACCTTTTTATAAGTGCGTGCATGTGTGAGCGTGAGAATATTGTGTACTTTCGCTAGTATGCATTGTGCATCTATGTGTTTTGTGCTTAAATGGCGTCGCCGGATATTAATTCAAAAGATTTTGTCTCAGCCAATCATCCGGCTTCAACAGTAGTCTTAGGTGGAAATTGCTGAAACTGGATTAAGACTAGAGGTAGTAACAAGGATATGTGGAATGAATTTGGAATTTGCTAAAATGGTGGAAGTCTCAGTTTGTGTGCAACAGGATTGATGACTTGTTCAATTGTGAATGGTCCAGTGTACTGGGGTGTGAATTTCATGGAAGGAACTCTGAGTCTTAAGTTATGGGTAGGTAACCACATGTGACCACCTGGTTTTAGACTAGGAACTGCCCAAAGTTTCTGATACACAAATACTTTGTAACAGATAGAAGCTGTTTTCAAGGATGAGTGGATCTTTTTCCAGAGTATGGAGAACTGTTGCAAGGTGCAAGTGGCCACAGGTACATCAACTAGAGGAAACGACTGAAAGTCTGGTATTCGTGAATGCTGACTATAGGCTGCAAAGAAGGGTGTCGGTGGCAGAATAATAAAGGAAATTGTGGGCAAATTCAGCCCATGGTAACAATTCAACCCAGTTACTGTATCTTGAGAAGAGAAAATATACAACCTGAGGAAAATTTCAAGATCCTGGTTCACCCTCTCATTCTGGCCATTTTTTTTGCATGTTGTATGCAGAAGAGTATTTTCATTTCACTTGGAGGGCTTTCCATAACATGTCTACAAATTGAACGTCTGGGTTGGAGACTATCTCTGTAGATAGACTGTGTAGCTGAAAATAATTCACTAATAAATAGTTGTGCCAACTTGGCAGCAGATGGTAGCCGAATAGAGGGGTGAAATGGGCCATCTTGGAGAACCGGTCCATCACCACACATATGATGTTATACCCTTTGGAGAAGGCTAAGGGCCTGATTCAGAGCCGGATGCATTTAGCGCTCGCTCGTCCAGAAAATAGGGGTGGCTATTCAAATGAACCATTCGCTCTTTGCGGTCTGTCCACGCCTCTAGGTCTGAACGAGCGAACAAAACTTGCGGTCGTTTTATGGGAAACTACGCCCCCTGGCCGCTCGCATCCTACGTCATGTCCGCTATTTATTAGATTAATCGAGTACATCGACCAGGGTATGAGCTGCTCGCTATTCTTGTGGTTGGTTTTTGCTACCACAATTTTGCGAGCAGTTCTGGCTATAAAATAACCCAGTGACGTGGTCAATGACGCTGCTGTTTTAATTATGCACACCCATAAAACGCCCTTTTTGACCTTTAAGCGCGCCTGAGATAGGATCTCCACTCCCCGTTTTCAAGCACCTTCCCCTGTTACCACCCTCTTTCTGTCACTCAAATTATCAGGCATTCGCTATTTTGCGAGCACATGAATTTCGACCGCACTGACTGGTTCGCGCATGCGTATAACGATCCGTACGCATGCGCAGTTGGGCAAACATCGCTCGGAGCGAACGAGCCGCTTACGAGCGGCTCTGAATCAGGCCCTAAGTCAGTTATGAAGTCCATTGCCATATTCTAAGGACTAGGTACTGGCAATGGCCAAAGCGAAGTGGCAGGAGCCTGTCGACATATATCTTGTGTTGAGCACATTTGGCGCATGAGGTGATGAATTCTTGGATGTCAGATTTCATAGGTGGCCACCAGTAGGTAATTTAGAGAAACTTTTAAGCTTTTAATATCCCAGAATGCCCAGTGAAATTGGGGGCCAGCAGTCTATTACAAAGATATGTAGGAACAAAAATTTTCCCAGATGGTGGAGTTATAGAAACTTGAGTGGTAGCAAATGCAAGATGGTTGATAATGGAATGTTCTTCTTGAGGAACTGATTCCTCCTCTGAACCATGAATTGGTACAAGGCATCTTTTTTACTGTTTTGGGAACCCGGCTGGAAAGTAATCTTGAAATTCAACTTGAGAAGAAGGTTGAGGCACTGGGCAGACTTTAAGTACAAGAGGATTTTATGGCCTTTGAGTATGGTCACTGGATGATTAGCCCCTTCCAGAAGATATCACCAAGCCTCAAGAGCAAGTTTAAAGCAAGTACTGTAGTTCTTGGTCTCTGATAGAATAGTTCTTCTCTGCAGGTGAGAATTTCCTGGAGAAGAACCTACTTGGATGTAGTCTCCCATCTTAGGCACATTAGGACAAAATGGCACCAAACCCCACCATGAAGGCATAAACCTCTAAGATTGAAGGTTTATCCATGTTTGGTTGGTGGACCACAGGTGCTGAGGTGAAAGTTTGTTTCAGAAGCTGGAATGCTGATAATGCTCCCTTAGACCACTGTCTGGGATCGATTCCGATCTTAGTGTGGGCAGTAATCGAAGCCAACAATGTTGAGAATCCTCTGATGAACTTTTTATATTAGTTTGTGAAGCCTAGGGATTTCTGGGAAAAAAAAGTTAGAAGGGACCAGTTTAGAATGGAGTGAAGTTTTTCCGAATTCTTTTGAAGATTAGTGCCAGAAATTAAATTATTAAGATGCATTTTGATAGCTTCCCATAGAGATGATTAGATCAAATATGACAAAGCACCTCTTTGACCTGCTGACGATGGCATTCTAGATTGTGATAGAAGATAAGAATGTCATCAAGGTAGACAACTACAAATTTGTATAGCACATTGATGAAGATCTCATTGACATAGTGTTTAAAAACAGCCAGTGCATTGCACAAACCCAAGGGCATTATAAGATACTCGTAGTTGCTATCTATGGGGTTGAAAGCATTCATCCATTTTTTGCCCTCTCAAATTCTATTCAAATTATAAATGTCCCTCAATTCAAGCTTTGTGAAGGTAGTAGCACCTCACACTCTATCAAAAAGTATGGTAACTAGCGCAGGAGAGTACCCATTCCTGATTGTAATTTTGTTCAATCCTTGATAATCTATACTGTAAATGAGCAACGACAATGATCCTTATTCTTCACAAAAAATAATCCTACCCTAGCAGGAGAGGAGGATGGTTTGATGAACAACAAATCATCTTTAATATATTTGGACATCGCCTATGTCTCTGGAACTGACAGTGGGTAGGTACAACCCTAAGGATGAGACTATTCTGGTATTAATTTGACAGTCCCACTCCTGATGTGGTGGTAATTAATCAGCCACTTCGTCACTCAAGACAATGATGTACTCCTTGTAGGCATCCAGTAACTGGTTGTTTAATGCCAGACTATCTTATGTCTGAAAACAGGAGGATCCCCAGGCCATGACTTGTAACGTAGACCAGTTGACTTGCGGATTGTGGAGTTATAACCAAGGAATATAAAGGAACAAATTGTGAGAGGCTTTAGAGATCACAAGGAATTCTATTTACTCTGAGTGCATAGCTCCTACTCATAAGGTCACTGGAACAGTGCAATGAGTAATTATCTCATCAGTGATGTGATTCCAATCCACTGCAGTTAAAGCAGTCAACCAAGGTAGAAGTTCAACAGACATACTCATCTCTTTTGAACGATAGCTGTCATGAGAAAATTGCCAGCGGCTCCTGAATCCACCAAATCAGACTAGAAATGTGAGCATTCTCCAGGATTACTGTCAGGATACAATCAGAATTCAGAGCATATTTTGTGAGCACCCCCGACTCCCTCAGAACAGGCTAGGGCCAAACATGTCCCAGACTTGTAGGACAAAAGCTGAAGAAATGACCAGGAGTGGCACAACAGGCAGAAAAGCTTCTCTTGCTGCCTCCTTAGACATTCTTAATTTGCATCTGCTATTCCCCAGAAAAGGATTGAGGATGAGGAGCAGACCATGACTTGTAATGATCTCACCTGAATCTCTCGATGGCACATTCTCTGATGCAAAGATTGATTTTTGTGCATAGTGAGATTAGGTCCAATTTGGGTGGAAGGATCCCGGGTAGCCAACTCATCCTTTACTGTATGTTCTATGACAGTCCATTCCAGATGAACTCTAAATAAACAAACTGAGGCTTATCAATAAAACTGAAGTCCTAAGTTTACACCTGGCGCTTCATGTAACAAAATTGAGATGATATGAAAGAAAAATGCATGTATTATAAAGATCAAATTATGTAATTGCTATTCTCCTACACAGCCCACAGTGCAAAACTTAATGTCAGTTGCCAATCTGACATACACAGCAGAAAACACAATAGAAAAAAAGAAAAGAAGTTTTGCTGCTGTTACTGTAAAAGTAGGTGTACCTGATCTAAATAAAAGTTTCTCTGAATCATAAAAAACATTTATTACACACACAATAAAATACGGGGTATTCAATATGAAACGTAAACTTCGCTGTCGAAGTTTACAATTCATATCGGAGCTTTTACCTGCGTTAAAGTATCGGGCGCGCGCCCGCTTATCCCCATATTCAATTTGAAATTAACGAAAAAGGGGGCCTGCGAAGTTGGATTTGCGTAAAGTTATGTATTTTTCCTTAAAAAAATTGTAGGACCCCCCTAAAGTTGTAAAAACATGGGGGATCACTATGGGTGCCCCCGTTTTAGCCTTTAAATGAAAGTCGGGGATTTAAATAGCCGCAGTCTTTGAAATTGAATACGGTGTAAAACTAAAACCTGAAATGACGTCATAAGTGCGATATTAACGCAAACACTGTGTTTTCGCTCCCATATTGAATACCCCTGATAATGTCATAAAATATATCTCTGAAAGGGAATGTATTCAGCACAATGCTACAATTCCTGTGGCAACTCTTATGACTGTTAAAATGTATCTATATAATGATACAATAAATCCCCATATAAAGTCTTGGGTTGAGTCAAAATATAGTCAATTGAGTTCAGATGCTCACTGCTTACTGATACATTTGATGTTTTGGTATCCAGTTAATAGGCTGATGTATATCAGCATTTGGCTGGTGCTTGTAGTGCCCCAGAGCTCACTTATTTGGTTGGATAGTGTACCAAGATTAATTCACCGGGACAACACTCCACACAGCGATGGATTGGGTAGCAGAAGTCCCCACGTTGTAGGTAGGACAGAGTGGTGGCTGTGACCCGAGACAAGTACCTGACTGATGCCACGGTTTAGCAGTCGTCTCACATCTCTGTCAGCAATGTTGACTCCACCACACTGCTCCATGTCTTAGCTGCCGACTGGTTATTACCCAAACACATCTGTGCGTAAATTGGTTATCGCGGTGAGCAGCAAATGTCCACTTTGAGTTGTAGTAGCACTGGTCACAGTGTTTTAACCCCTTTCCATTCCAGAAGGCCACTACTAAGACCTCATCAATCCAATGCTGCTGCTACAATGCGAGAGTCTGGAATTGTACCACGTATTGGACGACAGTTCATGACCCCTGGCGAAGTCAGAGAATGTCAGCAGAGGCAGAGGAAAGTCTCCCACGATCGCTGAACATTTTTTGAAAGGTTGAGATGAACTCTGCATAATTAGACAAGAGGGGATTGTACTCGCTCCGACAGCAGAGAGACCCAAACCAGCGCTGACTCTGACAACAGGGAGATGTAGGGTAGCAGCTCAAAATGTATCTTGCATTGGTTCAGGAAGCCCCAGTGTTTTGCCTAGATGGGGTTGGAAACTGGAGTTCAGGCTGGCTGTATTTGAAAAAGGTGTTGTGAAATTGGCATGGGTGCAGGTACTGTAGATGGAGCTGGCACTACCGGAGTAGTCGTGTAAAGTGACAACTGAATATTGTCAAGCTGAGATGAGACCTCTTGTAAAAACTGCATGATCTGCTGTTGAGTAGATTCCTTACTTTCTAGACTATTCATAATGCTTTTTAGAGCAATTGAACTAACACTCTGATCTCTCTCTATATATAATTCATTATGCTGTCCTGTCTGTGTCATGCAAGCGCCCCCCTCCAAAGGCTCCCAAACACAGTGACGGGTTAGCGACAGACCACCTGGGGAATACAAGGAACACTGCACTGGGAATGGGTCAATATGACAAGATGGGTCAGTGCAGCATGGTCTGGGGTGACCTGGCATATATTGTGTCCAATATACTAGAAACTATGTAATAAAACTAGTAGATGTACCTGTCATCAGTCTGACCGCCCGCTCCGTCGCACCCCCTACTGTTTGGCCCCATCCTGGGCTCAATTCACAACAATTCTTACTTTCACAGGACAGTCCTGTTAACTGTAGATATCCAGAATATGTCATGATTTTGTAATATAGTAAAATTGTGATAGACTACAAACTACAGACTGCATTAGCCCTATTTATCTTAATAGTTTTAAATTATTCTTCACAAATTTTGTTGATGGTTTTCAAAGATTAAATGGTAATGTGTCTTATTGGGTGTCCAGGTTCTCAATGCCTAAATACTTATTACAGTAAAAACAGCTGTACTTGGGCACACTCCTTGGTATTAAATAGGAAATATAGTGATTGGCATGTGAAAGAACATAATAAATGAGTAAAGCATGTACCAACAAGAAACATCTGAAGCTGTTTAACAAACAGAATAAAAGGCAAACAAGCTGCTAAAAATATTACTGCACATAAAAGTTGTGAAATGAGTGTTGCTACAAAGAGGTAATTACAAGTTACCAGGGCGCTTTCCCACTTTCACACATAGTGTACCAGGAATGTCTTTCTAAAAATGTTATTATTATATATTGTTTCCTATAAATAAATGGCATGCACTTTTCTATTTATTACATTCTAAACATTGTATAGCTGGCAAATATTTTATTGCTGAAAGCATTGCCAATTTCTAGGGCTCTTCATTGAAAGCAGCAGAAATTGATGTTAAAAGCCTGAATGTAATCCAAACTTTGTTCCAATCATACATGAGACATTTCCTAACTTACAGTACCTCTAGATTTAGCTGATTATTATGGTTTCCCACACTTTCCACCAAAATCCTTGTCTACGGATGCCAAAATTGTTATTAATGAACATAGTAATTATCATGATGGATTTGGTTTTAATGCAGAGCAGTTGGAGAGAATGTAATTATTGGTGCCAGCTCCCCATGAAAGCTTTCTGGGATTCTTCATCACATCACTCTCCACTCCCCAGTGCCACATACATGGAAATAGTATGCTGGCAGTCACATAAGCTTTTAGTATAGTTTTATAAATACCATATTCTCCCTGTTATGTGTTATTCCTCTTAATTAAGTGTCTCCTGTATATCTCCATATTAATCTACCTAATTGTGAATAAGTAGGACCATTGCAAAACAACATATATATTACTGCGTGATGTATGAATATAAATGCATTACTCAAAATAGTATTTTTACTTTATTATTACTATTATTATTATTATTATTATTATTATTATTATTATTATTATTATTATTTCTGCTACTAATACTACTTCTACTTTCATTGCTATCTTTATTATTATTATTATTATTATTATTATTATTATTATTATTTTATTCATTTTATATAGCACCAACATGTTATGCAGAGTTTTACAGAAAATGTTACAGTGCCTAAATATAGTACATACATGGGGGTGATTCAAAGTATGACATACAAAATACAAACAGCAAGGTACAGATTTGTCAGTTCCTCAGATTGTTTATCCTACCTACAAATATACCAGATGAGGCAGCCATGTTGGGTGCACTACATAAGTTACAATGGGCAGGATAAGTAATAGCTATCATTCCACTTTGGGCAGAGGCAAAATAAAAAATATAAAATACAAATGAGATGTAGGGCCCTATTTATCACGATCAGATTATATTATTTATATGGCGCCACAAATGTTCTACAGCGCCTTACAAAGTACATAAACAAGTTGTAGACAAGTGACTTACAGAACAATGCACTACAGGACCAGGACATGGATAATATATATTGCTACATTAGCAACCATAACACCCAGATAAGCAAAAGAGCATAAGCAACCAAGTGAGTAAGTAGTAGATGAAACTAAAGTAGGGAGAGGCACAAAAGGGTAGAGGGTCCTGCTCATAAGAGCATACATTCTAAAAGGGAGGGGAAGACAAACAGGGGTGACACAGATGGGGTAGATGGGGAGGAAGGAGCATGTAGCAGGGAGTTAGAATGATAGCTGGAAGGCTTTGATGAAGTAGTGGGTCTTAAGAGCCCGTTTGAAGGATTGCAACGAGGTGGAGAGTCTGATGGGGAGTGGGAGAGATCCAGAGGTGGGGAGCAGTGTGGGCAAAATCTTGGAGGCGGGAGTTGGAGGAAGTAACCAGCTGGCATGAAAGGCGGCGTGCATTAGTTGAACGAAGAGAGCGGAGAGGAGAGTGAAGGAAGATGAGATCAGAGATGTATATGGAAGAAGATTGGGTGATGGCTTTGTAAGTGAGCATGAGAACCTTAAATTGGGTTCTAAAAGGGAAGGGGAGCCAGTGGAGGGCTTGTAGGAGAGGGGAGGCAGATGTTGAGCATTTGGAGAGGAAGATGTCATGCAGTAGCATTAAGGATAGGCTGGAGAGGAGAGAGAGATGGGATTTGGGAAGGCCAGATAGGAGGATGTTACAGTAGTCCAATCTGGAGAGGACCAGTTAGTGTATAAGGGTTTTAGTAGCATCCTGGGTGAGATAGGGTCTGATCTTAGAAATATTTTTGAGATGGAAATGACAGGACTGTGAAAGGTTCTGGATATGTGGTTTGAAGGAGAGGAATGAGTCCAGGATAACTCCAAGACAGCACACCTTGGGACGAGATAGTTATTCCATCAATTGATAAAGAAATAGTGGGAAGTGAGGTTAAGTGGGAGGGTGGGAAGACAATCAGCTCTGTCTTAGACATATTAAGTTTAAGAAATCGCTGGGACATCCAGGAAGAGATAGCAGAGAAACAGTTGGATATACGAGTCAGAAGAGAGGAGGAGAGATCAGGGGAGGAAAGGTAGATTTGAGTATCATCAGCATAGCGATGATAATGGAAGTCAAAAGAGCTGATGAGTTCACCTAGAGAGGAAGTATAGAGGGAGAATAGGAGAGGTTCTAGAACAGAACCTTGGGGAATACCTACTGTAATAGGCTGTGGGGGGGGAAGTGGAGTCATGAGAGGAAACTGAGAAAGATCGGTCAGAGAAGTAGGACGACAGCCAGGAGAGGGCAGTGTTACATAGACCAAGGGAGTGAAGGATATGCAGCAGGAGAGGGTAGTCCACAGTGTCAAAAGCAGCAGAGAGATCAAGGAGAATGAGAAGAGAGTAGTGGCCTTTGGATTTGGCAGCAAGGAGGTCGTTGCTGACTTTTGTGAGGGCAGTTTCAGTGGAGTGGAGAGAATGGAAGCCAGACTGAAAAGGGTGAAGGAGGGAGTGGGAGGAAAGAAAAGTGGTAAGGCACTTGTAGACAATCCGCTCAAGGAGTTTGGAGGCAAAGGGCAGGAGAGAGATGGGTCGGTAGTTAGAAAGAAGGTTAGGATCAAGGGTAGGTTTTTTAAGAATGTGGGAGACAAGGGCATGCTTGAATGCAGAAGGAACAGTGCCTGATGAGATGGAGAGGTTAATGAGGTGGGCAAGATGGGAGCAGGCAGAAAGAGAGAGGAAGTGGAGGAGGTGGGAGGGGATAGGATCAAGAGGGGAGGTGGAAGGGGGGGACCGGATGAGGGCCATGACTTCCTCTCCAGATACAGGGGAGAAGGATGTTAGAGTTGGTAAAGTTGATGGGGAGGGGTGATCTGGGAAAGGAGGCGGTGGAGAGCTGGGGGACTGGTTGGATATGATGTCTTGACTTATGGAATCAATTTTAGATGTAAAGTAGGTAGCAAAGTCAAGGGCAGAGAGCAAGGAGGGGAGACGAGGAGGGGGTGGGTGAAGGAGGGAGTTGAAAGTGGTGAAGAGACACTGGGGATTAGAGGACTGAGAGGAGATGAGGATCTTGAAATATGACTGCTTAGAGAGGGAGAGATCAGCACTATAGGATGAGAGCATAAATTTGAATTGGAGAAAATCTGCCTTAGAGCGTGATCTTCTCCACTGTCACTCAGCGGTTCGTGAACTCTTTTGCAGGTATCTGGTGCATTTGGAATGCCAGGGATGAGGAGTAGATCTGTGAGTGTGAGTAGTGATCGCCGGAGCAACAGAGTCCAGAGCAGAAGTAAGGGAGGCATTGTTTGGGAAGTGGCTTGATCAGGGAAGGAGGGAGAGAGGATAGGTGAGAGAAGTGAGTCAAGCAGGGAATAAAAGGAAACTGTGTCGATAGCATCAATGTGATGCTTAGTGATGGTGGCTTTTGGAGGTAGAGGAGGGGAAGGAGAGAGGGACAGGTTAAAAGAGAGAAGGTGATGGTCAGAAAGTGGGAAAGGTTAATTGGAGTGATCAGAAATATCACATTGGTGAGTGAAGACCAGATCAAGCATATGGCCACTGACATGAGGAGGTCCATTGGGAGAGACCAAGTGAATATGTGAGGGTGAGGAGTTTGGAGGCAGAGGATTCTGTGGGGATATCACTTGGAATATTGAATCTGAATATCAGATGCAGATTGTTTGTAATAAAATTGCAAGAATTTGCAATGCAATATTTAAATACATTGCAAGAATGCATTAAATATAGCATGCATGGACAGAGCCTGCGAATCGTCTCCACACACTTTTCAAGGTTTTTTTTTTTGCTAAATATACCCTGAGAGGTTCGGTGCATTCTACAACTCCGGCTCCCCCCTCTTCCCCTGTCCTTCACCCTCCAGAACTTACTTACCTCCTTCAGGTGATCAGTGACCCAGTGAGCTCCTCAGTTATCCAGTCATCTGATCGCTGTGCCTCGGTCATCTTCTGCAAAAAACTGAGTATGCGGCAGAGCAACTCAGTTTACAGTGAGCCAAAATGATCAGATTAACGGGTCATCGAACCACTCACCAGATCACTGATGCTTGGTCCGACTGCAGGTGGGGGTTTTTTCCATGTTTTTCATTTTTTTTAAACTTTTTTCCACTTTTTCACTGTGATCAGTGAGTCGGTCTACCAGGCTCTACTTTTCGTGCCTGCAGGGTGAGTATTGAGATGGGTGGAGGCTGCTCAATGCCAACTCCAGGTGACATTATTTTCACAGGGTTCCCCACGGAATTTATTCACATTTCTTTTTAGTACATTTGAAGCACATCGCATTTCCCATTAGAAATATAGGAAATGTGATCTGCTTATTAAAAATGTGAGAATTTAAGGGCTTGGAGTCATTTTTATACCAACTGCTCTAAAAGGGTGTGAAAACTCCCGTGTTCACATTATTTTAGTAAAAAGTTGATTGATAAATAGGGCCTACAGTACCAAAGGACATTAAAAAAACAAAAACAAAGAGATTAATAAATCATCAAATCATACATAGTTTATTCCACTCATGAAAGTATCAAGTAAGGCAGCCATCTTAGGTGCTGGATAGCAACTTATGGGAGGGGTTGCATTATTAAGGACAATGCAGCCCAGAGATAGTCTTCACGTTTACATGCTGTGCAGCCCTCTGTGCACTTCATGTAATTTTGTGCACCTGAATATGTGTGTCATGTGAGTGAGCTAGGTGAGTCAATCAAGCCCCTTTATAGCCTGGTCTTACTGACTCCTCAATGCTGGTGATAGTCTGACCTTGCTTGTCATCCATCTACAGCTCTAGGTCTCCAGTCTGCTCTTGTACCTTGTCTGTACTTTGGATTACCATGGCCTCAGTTATTCACAGACCATTGCATGTTTTCTGGAACTCCTGTCTGCTATCATTCATCTCTGTAAGTGAAAACAGTTTCTCTCATTCAAATCACGGACCACTGCATGTTCACCAGATCTACTTTCAGATAACATTTATCTCTGCAAGTGAAAACAAATTCTTTAATGTATAACCACAGACCATTGCATGTTTTCTGGATCTGCTGCTTACTAACATTCATCTCTGCAAATAAAAACAGGTTCTTTCATCTTCAATCACAGATCTCAATAAGTTACTGAATAACATTGTCAATTACCACTTACCACAGCAAGTGCTATAGTGTGCCTGGTTCCCTAATTCAAATGTCTGCATATTCACTGGATTCCTTTGGACTGCCTCATCTCTCTGACACATCTCTCTGCCACCGACTCCTGCTGTCTAATTGAACCTGTTACAGCATTGTTGAATATCTCCCTGCAATATAAACTGGTGAGTCACTATTTCACTACATCACTTCTATGCTGGTTGTGTCCTGTTCATATAAAAATTGCAGTTCTGATATGCACACTAACAGGCATATTCAATTGGGTGCAAGACTATCAAAAATCATTAATTTTAGGAAAAATCAGTGGGACTTGCTCTGGGACCCTGGTGGCACCCACCCTTAGGACTAATTAAGCAATTGGAAGTTTCCAATTAGCTTAATTAGTCAGTGTAATACTCACCTACCGAAGTACTGTCTTCTTCATCCAGCGTCGGAACCCGGACTCCAGCAGCAGCGGTGAGTATGTGAGTGTGTATGAGTGAGTATGAGTGATTGTGTGTGAGACCCCTGGTGTTTGTGTATCCCCCCAATGTATGTGTGGCCCACCGGAATGGGCGCTGGGAGAACCACATCTCCCAGCAGCCCTTGCCCCTCCCACCAGCCCCTGGAGCCTCTCAGCAGTCCCCGGGACTCCCAGCAGCCCCCTCTCCAATACATAGATAGAGGGGAGGCCACCGGGAGTTGCGGAGTCCACTGGAGACCCCCAGTGAATTCACTAGGTAAGTGAATTCTTTTTTTTACGCGGCATGGGGTTTTCAGAGCTGAAAACCCTGCAACCTCTATTTTTTTATTGGATACCGCGGTTATCGGGAGCATGCATACCCGTGGTATTCCAAAATAGGGCACAAGGTTTTTTCCTCGCTAAACCACACGACCAATTGAATCTGCCCCTAAGACTGTTTGAATATTATGGGTTTATGTTTCATGCATTCTGTTATCTAAATTAGACCAGGTACTAAACACTCTTGCACTGGCAGCTGTTGTCACATGGCAGACAATCAGGACCAGCGGAGGTCTTGGGCCACATTCTTAGGTATTGTAGTGAGGAGGACAGACTGGGGACTTTGGGGAGCAGGATCCAGGCCACTATGAATGCTGGACCTTCCTGTTGTAGTCTCCAGTAGGCCATCCTATCAGGGCCAGCTTGAATTCTGTAAATTTCTTCTCTCTGATCCTAGTTATCAACCAGTCGGGAATCAATGAATACCTTCTACGTTGGCAGGTCAGGGATGCAGTGACTACCTTTCTGCTGTGGGCATAAGAGCTGGGACATGTCACATAGTTCTATAGTTTGCAACCTTGCAAGCAGGGCCTCCTACCTCTATGTCTGTCTGTTATTAGAATATGTTGCGCTATAAAATAAACTGTTAATAAATAAATGATAGATCCAATGCACCAGTCGTAAACCCGATGCAAGATTTAGATAATCCTATGACATGGAAACTCATCTGGCAGATGAATAAATCTGATGGAAGAATGCAGAGTCTTTAAGGAGCCAGTTGTTGGGAGAGCAGCAACCACTGGCCAAGGGTAGTCCCAGGTAGAGGTTCCTGGCCGGGTAGGAGCAGTGGGGAGGGTGCTTCTCAGGAAGCAGTTATATAGAAAAAAGTTTTTGTAGGTGCCTGGGAAACCCATATGTATGTGGATTAGCCAGCTTGATGGAGAGACCTGGCATCGACATTTTCCAGTCAGGCCACCATTTTCAGAGAAATAAAACATTTCAAAGGTACAGTAATAAGTAGTAGTGTTATATTGCTTTAGCATACCTTGTTCATCTGTAGGTTTAAACTTTAACTGTGATTTGTTAAAAGGTATTTGTTCAGGAATAGACAATACCGTAGAGGGTAAATATATATCAACAGAGTCTAAAGTTTGACCCTGGCTTTTATTTATGGTCATTGCAAAAGAGAGTTTGATAGGTGACCTGTTTTTGCCTTAATGACTCACTTGGTGCCGGTATTTTTAAAGAGGCAAATCACCTTCTGTTCTATAAAGATCACAGTAATTCAAACTTGACATTATATGCCACCAATCTAGAGCCATTGCACATGGCTTTGTTAGAATCAAGATTTCGTACTAGAATAAGTACTGCATCAAGTTTTAAATTAAGCTAACAGTTAAAGGTGTCATTCCTACAGGAGTAAGAATCTCAACTGCATAGTTGTTATTTTCCTTCATCACTAGGACAGTGTAAATTCTGTCTGTTATAGTAAAAGTACTTTTTGCTTTATTATCTCTCTCTTCCTATTTGATAGCTTTTAGTCCTTCGCTTCAGACTGTATGACATTTCTAGAAGTCCAAGAACTTCTCCTGGATTATCATTGCTAAAATTTATATTCTTCCTAGAATATTAAACACTCTACAAACCTTGCCCTTCCATTTTCCTTTTTAGGGCTTTTGGACGCACAGAAATAGATCAAGTACTTTATGTAGGTAGAAGGAGGGCAGATATTCAGTTTTGATTATGGTGGCTGTGATGTAAGGAATCCACTGCTTATTAGACACTGGGCCTGATTCAGACTTGGGAATAGAGTGAGATATCTCTCTCAACTGTGAACCTGAACAAACCATGTTGCAATGCAAGGGGTGTAAATACAAATTTTTTTTTACATGTAAGGTAAATACTGGATGCTTTTGCATGTAGTCCACAAATACTGCACAGCTTTATTATTACACTACAATTTAGATGTCAGTTTGGAAACAATCCTCCCAAATCTAAATATCTCTGCACATTTTAAATCTGCCCCACCTGCAGTGCAGCATGGTTTCACCAAGATGATCAGTTGAGAGAGATATCTCTCTCTATTCCCAAGTCTGAATCAGGCCCACTATCAGGTCTATATACTAAGCCTTGGAGAGAGATAAAGTGGATGGAGATAAAGTACCTGCCAATCAGCTCCTGTCATTTTTCAGAACAGCTTGTAAAGTGACAGGAGCTGATTGGTTGGTACTTTATCGCCATCTACTTTATTTCTCTCCGAGGCGTAGTACATAGATTCCTATGTGGGGAAAATCAATAGGATGCACACACAGAGCTTATATTAACTACTTGCCTGGCACTAATGTGTGAGACATGTCCGCAGCCAGGAGTGCGTTATCTCACCAGGTCACATTTCATGCATTAGTGCTGTCCTGCTGGATTCCATTCTTGTGTTTTGGAGGAAATCCATTCTGTTTTACACAGGACAGATTTCCTCCTCCTGCTCAAGCCCCCTGGGAGTGATGTTGCAGTCTGTGACAGCTGACATCACTCCTCAAATTGCGCCACAGAATGCTGTGAGACCAGCACTCTGGGGCACATGTGCTCTCTGCAATAAAGTGAGGGGGCATAGCAAAGCCACGGGGGAAGGGGGTAATGGAGGGAGTCATCTTTTGGCACTGAGGTGGTTAGATGGGTTATTATGCTCCATACAAATATTTTTTGGCTGGGACGGGGGGATATATATTAAAAATAAAAATGTACATAGTGACAGATGGGGAGGGAGGACTAAACTGGAGGCCCATTGACACTAAGGATGAGGGTGGGGGCTTTGCCATGGGGATCTACTACCACTAGGGGTGGGGTGGGGGTTGATAATGCTGGATCTTTTTTCACTGAGGACACTATTTCTGATGGGGGGTGGATAGTGATATTACAATGGAGGCGTATGGAACCCTATAGAAGGTTTCTCTTCATGGTGTGCAGTATACCCTCAAGAGATATGCGGTAAACAACAGTGTACGCCCATGACATGGACAACCTGAAGTGTCCACAAAACAGGAGGACAAATTTATCATTGTGTGTCCCAAATGAGACAGATTCCAAACAGCTTGTCAGATCCGTACTGCTCTGAGCAAGAAAAATGCGTCAATTGCGACCGTCAAACGCCGCCTTGTAGCCGGTGGCTTGAAGGGATGTGTTTCAGCTCAAAATCAGAGTAGCTATACCACTAGTCAGTGGAAGAAGGTTCTTTTCACAGACGAATCAAGGTTTGAGGTGTTTGGGTCCAAGAGGCGCAAGTTTGTTTAATGTGCATCAATGCGAGTGCATGCTTCCTGCTTGTATTCAGCCCACAGTCGAGCATGGAAGAGGTTCCATTATGGTCTTGGAATGTTTCGGTTGTAGTGCAAATGGTGACTTTGTAAAAATTGAAGGAATAGTGCACTCCAAAATGCTACCACAACATCTTGGTGTGCCATGCCATCCCTTCCGACACCTGCCTTATTGGTCCTGGTTTCACACTACAGCAAGATAAAGACCTAAAACATACCTCCAGGCTTTGCAAAAAGTATGTTCAGTCAAAACAATGACAACAGGTGCTGAAGAACATGGTTTGGCCACCCCAGAGTCCTGATTAAAATCCAATTGAACTCCTTTGGGATCACCTGGACAGGTGTGTTCGAGAAGTACAAGTAACAAGCCAAAATCACCTCTGGGAGTTGCTACAAGACAAGTCAGCTGCAATCGGAACTGAAACTTTAGACAAGTTGACCGACAGAATGCCACTGCTGTGATCACCACTAAG
Source organism: Taudactylus pleione (assembly GCA_031769625.1). Taxonomy (NCBI): domain Eukaryota; kingdom Metazoa; phylum Chordata; class Amphibia; order Anura; family Myobatrachidae; genus Taudactylus; species Taudactylus pleione. The sequence continues at coordinate 1,798,498 of JAUIMM010000390.1, forward strand.
GGATCTTTGATGAGAGGAAAATATAAGGAAATCAAAACTCAGTTTATTTGTAAACAATGTGTATAAGTACAAAATATATATTCCTCACAAACTAGCTTCTTTTATTCATTACTTTCTGAAAAATCGACAATTTGGGTGGTTTATTGAAATGAATGAGCTGTAGTGTAATTGCTCAGATTTTTTAAATGTTGTGAAAGGGCCCCTTTATGTGCAGAGAGCATGCATAATAAGTATGGGGCTTCTACTAATACATTGTCATTTAATAATTATTTTGCTTAATAATTTCATAAAAGCCCTTTAAACAGTGTTTTGATGTGTTTTGCTATTTACTGAAATAAACGGACAGATATCATTCTCAGTCATTTTTACAACAATTTTCATCATCCAGAAATTAATAAATAAATATCGGCAGTTGTACTCTCTGTAAAAGTTATTAAGAGGCCTTTCCTTTATGAAATCAGGAGGCAGACTGGTTTCTCTGAAATTATTGGCCTGCCTCCTGTTAAGATACAGGAAATAACCTGACCTTAAGTTGTATCCCATTATGACAGATCCACTGACCCAAGCATCTGGAATAGATCTTGCAGATAAAATGTTGTGTGACTAGTGTTAAGGCATTGAATATTTTCCATTCATATAAGTGGTCATAGTTACTCTTTTCTTGTCTAGTTCTATTTTATACATTTCTGGAAATTTGGGATAATAGGTTTTGCAGTTTTGGGATTCATTCTGTAGAGTAGAAAGGTTTACAATTACAAGACACTACAAAAGTTCACATGAAGATATTTAGATAAGACGCAAGCTGAATAGGCTTAAGACTATATAAGAGTCCTTAGTTTTTTGTAATTGGTAGAATTTTGGTCAACTGTTGCTCGGTAGAGTAGTTGAGGGCTTTTATTTGGTTGGTTGGTTCTGACCATGTGTGAGTTTTTGGCAGTGCTATATGTGGACTTTATAAGGCTGGTGTATGCCCAGCTTCTTCCATTCTGGACGGTGTTTGTCCCATGGTGCACCTCTGGACAGTGACTGGTGACATTTATCTTTGCTCCTTGCCTGTGTTTTCCCTGTCTTTTCTGTTATCCCTTTCCTTCTCTGTGTTTTCCTTTATTCTCTTCCCCTCAACTCTTTCCCTGCTTCATCCCCCCCTCCTTTGGTTTAACATTTCCCCTTTTTCATTCACCGCCCCAGTGCTCTGCTCCCCCTCCCTGCCATTTTATGTAACCCTCCTGCCCACCTCCTGTTTCTGCCCTGCACCTCCCAGCCTCCCGTCCTTTGCGTTGCCAGCTCGGAGCCTCACCTCCAGCATGGCACTCGGCCACGCCCTCCCCCCTGCCGCTAGCTTCCGCAGGCTTTAGCGGTTTACCCTTCTCCCCGGGCGGGCAGTCCCCTGCCTCCCGCGGGGCTGCCTCCCGTCGTCCTTCCCCCATGATGCCCTCAGGTGCAGCATCACTCCCGGGAGCCACGAGTGACCTCACGCAGCTGTGCTCAGCAAAGGATTTGGCCTCCTGTTGTCCCCTCTTCCACCGGGCACCTCCACTGCAGCCCTGTATCAGCTGTGGGGGGCCCGGCATCCTGCTCCTATAGCACCCGCCATTTTGCCGCTGTCCCCGCCCCCTTTTATAATCAGGCCCAGCCCCTTTTGACTTCTGGGGGCTAATTTTGCTGAGGGTGTCGCTTTCCTGCCCCCGTCCCTCCCCTCCTTTTCCCTTGTAGGGGCAGCTATCTCCCTTTCCTCTCCCTTTCATCACCTGCCAGCCTTCCCCGCCTGTTCTCACCCCCCCATTTTATCACCTGCTTTCAGTCCATCCATCCCTTCCTGCTCTGTCCTCTTATTATGCTACTTCCAAGTTTTTCCTCCTGTTGTTCTACCTTTTCTGGCATAGGTCGCCCTTATTATTTGCCACATCATTTTATTTCACAACAGTTTGCGGCTCCTCTACCTCATTTGCCTTCCACACAAACATGTAGATTTTGCTGCCCTTGTTCCCTTGTTTCTGCACTTCCCCCCATCCCTGTTCCAGGAACCCCTGCTCTGGTGTCTGGTGATGTAACATTGTCTGTTCTTGCCATAGTGTTTTGCCTAGTGTTCCAACGATGGATTCTGCTGATAAGCAGCACATAACCTGATCGCCCCTTCCCTACCTCTTACCCCACCCACCCCGCCCTGCCCCCCTCGACCTGCTCACCTCACTCCACAGCGAAGGGTAGGAAGGAAATCCTTTCCGTACATGGAGCATGGCATGAATTGCTGGCTGGGTGGCTGTGCAGGGAGCATAGAGCCCTATGCATCTCCCTCAACTTAAGGAGGAGGAGGAGCTCATGCCTCCAACCAATATAATTGAAGTTCTACCACCAGATGAGCACCTATTGTACTCCCCTGGTACATATGAGTATTCCACCTCCCGTGCTTGCTTTATTAATTATACTTATAGGTAACTAACTTATTCTTTACTGAATCCATATGCTATTGTTTCTAATGCCTTATGATTTGTAATTGTAGTTAGTTTGTTATAAGGATTCTTTCCAGTCTCTTGACTGAAGTGAAGGCTTGATTTATTTCTAGTCCTAGATGTATGGTATGTGTTGATTTTTTACTTAAGCCATTTATTGCTAGCTTACTTTTGGATGTCCAATGGGTTTTTTTAATTAATTAGTGTCCATACTTGCTTGCATCCCTGTATAAGTATCATTATCTAGGCTGGAGGCCTGGCTGGATGGTGCAGTTTTTAAAAGTGCAGTCTTTTTTAAGTGCTAAACTGTAGCGTTAGACCTGCGTTAAACCGAAGATAAAGGAGGATACTCTAAGTTCCATCAAACACCAAACCTCTGCAGTCTAAAGATTCAGGACTGTTACAACTAGACTCCCTGCACGGTCACGGCAAGAACTCAACAATTCTATTGCTATTAATAATGCTTGCCTTCTGATTCTCACATACATCTCAATGCATATTTTACTTGTGCCCATGTCAGTTTACCTCTTTCCACTTGGAAACACTGGCCCTCATTCAGAGGCTGTCGCAAGAAGCGATCGCTCTTTCTGAATGAGGGTGGCCGCTTCCTTTTTTTTTAGTGCGGCCTCCTGGTCGCTAGCTAAGCTGTGGGTTACCACCCACAGCTTAGCGACTGACCAGGTTGATGGTCGCGAAGGTGAACACCATCGCGACCATCGGGGCTTGTGACGAGACCCTAAGGTTGGGTCTTGGCAATCGCAAGCCCCAGGGAGCTTCCTGCTCTAATCGAGCAGGAAGCTCCCCACTGACATAACTGATAATGTCAGTGCGGCTCCAGTGTGCCTCCATTTTTGAAACCACCCCCCAGCCCACCTACAAAACGGGGCAAACTGTCGATCAACATTGACAGCCGCCTCTTTTGTAGAGAGCTCCGGAGCAAGAGAGTTTCTCTCTCGCTCCAGGGCTTGTGCACGCGCAGTACGGCCGCTGCGTGTGTGCAGGGCTAACCATCAACCTGGTTGCGAGTGCATCGGCGCTTGCGACCGTGTCTGAATGAGACCCACTGTCTTTTATCTTAGCTCTCTTGCCTAGCCTCATATCCTTTATCTGCTTACAGTCTACGTTATTATTCAAATTCTGCCAACATTATATGCCCAGTATTAATCCACTCAATAACTAATTTGTTAATCTGCATACATTTTTACCAACAATGTTCTTTCACTTTTCTTTTTCACATTTCTACAAATCTCTTGCATTCATATTTCATTTACATTTCCAATTTTCATCCCTCTAGTTTACTTATCAACACCATGACAAGGTTTTCTTCAACTCACTCCTTCAATCAGTCTCTACCTAATCCTCTGTTCTGCCCCCTGCTTCCACGTTTATCCTTTCTCCCTTGTCTCTTCCACCTCCTCCTCCCCTTCTCCCTCCTCCTCTGTCTGCCTACTCTTCCCTCCTCTCCCATTAGTCCACTTTCATCCTGTTCTACCCCCCCTTTGGCCTACTACCCAACCACTAATCCCTTCTTCTACACTCCTCTCCCTGTCACTTCACCTCACTGCCATCCACATCTCCCTCCCTGCCCACCTCCTACAGGTTCCCTTTCTAGCACAGATGCCTGCACCATCACTAAACTCTATTAATATCGGTCCCCCAAATTATTCACACCTCCATGTTACAGCAACCCTGATAATCTTATTCACATCTCCCCCACAAACGCTATCTCTCTTTCCTGTGCCATCTGGAATGCCAGGTCAGTCTGTAATAAACTGGTCCCCATCCATGATCTTTTCATCTCCAATACCCTATATCTTCTAGCCATTACTGAAACCTGGATCTAACCCTCTGACACCACTTCTCCTTCTGCTCTATCCTCTGGGGGCCTCACCTTCTTCCAAACCCCCCAGTCTGGGGGTTGCCATGGTTGTGGTGTTGGGGTCCTTCCATCTACAGTACCAGTTATTCCTACCAGCTAATATGCTCTGAACCATCCCTTACATTCCCCAAATTTGAGGTTCATGCTATACGCCTCCTCCAACCAATAAACCTCCGAGTAGCTGTCGTTTACCGTCCCCCTGGCTCTCCCTCCAAATTCATTGACAACTTTGCTTCCTGGCTCCCTCACTTTCTCTCCTCAGATCTTCCCTCCATTATCCTAGGTGATTTTAATATTCCTATTGACATACCAACAGAATCCTCTGCTGCTAAACTCCTTATCCTCACCTCTTCATTTGGTCTCACCCAATGGACCTCATCACCCTCCCATGTGAGTGGGCACTCACTTGACCTGGTATTTACTCTCCTTCCCCTCCTTTACCTACTAAGGCTACCATTACTAAGCGTAACATTGAGGCTATTGGCACTGTTGCTTTTTCCTCCCTGCTGGACTCGCTTCTTTCACCTATCCTTTCTCTCTCCTGTCCTGGACTAGCCACTTAAATGTACAATTGCTCCCTTACTTCTGCTCTTGACCCTGTTGCTCTGGCAATAACTACTCACCATCGCAGATCCACACCACAACCCTGGCATTCCAAATGCACCAGATACCTGCAAAAGTGTTCAAGAATTGCTGAGCGTCAATGGAGGAAATCACTCTCTAAGGCTGACTTCCTCCAGTTCAAATGTTATCTCTCATCCTACAGTGCTGCCCCTTCCCTCTCCAAACAAACATAATTCAAGAACCTCATCTCCTCCCAGTCCTCAAACCTCTTTGCCACTTTCAACCTTCTCCTATGCCCTTCCCCTCCTCGCCACCCCTCCTTGCTCTCTGCCCTTGACTTTGCCACCTACTTTTCATCTAAAATTGGCTCCATACATGAGGACATAATATCCCATCAGACCCTAAGCACTTCTGACCCTCCTTTCCCTGACCACCCCTCCCTTCTGTCTCACCAACTCTGTTTCTGGAGAGGAAGTCATGGCCCTCATCCGGTCCTCCCCTCCATCCACCTTCCCTCTTGACCCTATCCCTTCCTCATCTCCTCTTTTCCCTATCTACTTCTTCCTGTTCCGCTCTTGCCAACCTCCTCAATCTCTCCCTATTATCTGGCACTGTCCCTTCTGTATTCAAACATGCCCTTGTCTCCCCCATTATTAAAAAACCTAACCCCTTGATCCTAACATACTCTCCAACTACTGACCAATCTCTCTCCTCCCTTTTCCTTCAAAACTACTTAAGCATATTGTTTACAACCGCCTTACCACCTTTCTTTCTTCCCACTCCCTCCTTGACTCATTTCAATCTGGCTTCCGTACTCTTCACTCCACTGAAACTGCTGACCTCCTTGCTGCCAAATCCAAGGGCCACTACTCTCTGCTCATTCTCCTTGACCTCTCTGCTGCATTTGACACTGTAGACCACCTTCTTCTCCTGCAAATCCTTCACTCTCTTGGTTTAGGTGGCACTGCCCTCTCCTGGCTGTCCTTCTACCTCTCTGATCGTCCCTTCTCTGTCTCCTCTCATGACTCCTCTACTCCCCCACTTCCACTAACAGAAGGAACTCCTCAAGGTTCTGTACTTGGACCTCTCCTTTTCTCCATATATATATGTCCTTTTTAGATGAACACATAAACTCTTTTGACCACCAATATCATCTTTATACTGATGATACTCAAGTCTACCTTTCCACCCCTGAGCTCTCCCCCTCGCTTCTTACCCGTATCTCCAACTGTCTCTCTGCTGTCTCTTCATGGCTGTCCCAGCGCTTTCTTAAACTTAACATGTCTACGACTGAGCTGATTATCTTCCCACCCTCTTCCACTACCTCACCTCCTGCAATTTCATTATCTATTGATGGCACAACTGTCTCCTCTAGCCCCAAATTGCACTGTCTTGGAGTTATCCTAGACTCCTCCATTTCCTTTAAACCACACATTCAGCACCTCTCGCAGTCCTGCCTTTTCCACCTAAAAAATATCTCCTGGATCAGACCCTTCCTCACCCAGTTTGCCACTAAAACCCTCATCCACTTGCTGGTCATCTTCAGATTGGACTACTGTAACCTTCTCCTAGCTGGCCTCCCAGTCTCTCACCTCTCTCCACTACAATCAATCCTCACTGCTGCTGCTCGGGTCATCTTCCTCTCCAGATGTTCTACATCTGCTTCCCCTCTCCTTCAAGCTCTACACTGGCTCCCTTTCCCCTTCAGATGCCAATTCAAGGTTTTTACACTCCCCTACAAAGCCCTCACCAAATCCTCTCCCACATACATTTCTGACCCTTCCCACCCACCCACTTCGCTCAACAAATGAATGCCGCCTCTCTTGCCAATTGATTACTTCCTCCCACTCCGGCATCCAAGATTTTGCCCATGCAGCTCCTAACTTTGGAACAGTCTCCCTCTCTCTATCAGACTCTTAACCTCTCTAGAAATCTTCAAATGGGCTCGCAAGACCCACTACTTCATCAAGGCCTTCCGGCTCTCATCCTAACCCACTTCATGCTCTTTCCTCCCTATGTTTCACTTCTGTGTCACGCATGTCTGTCTGCCCCTCCCCTTTAGAATGTAAGCTATCACGAGCAGGGACCTCTTCCCTCATGTGCTTCTCTTTACATTTTCTTTTACTCCTTACTCCCCATAAGGGTACCTAACGCTTGACTGCCAACTCCCTGCTGCTTATTGTGATTGCTTTAATCGCTATTGCAGTAATGTATATAAATCGTGTCCTTGTCCTGCACAGTAATGTACTGTAAGTTACTTGTTTCTTGTTCACTTATTAGTTTTATGTACTATGTAAGGTGCTGCGGAACACTTGTAGTGCCATATAAATAAAGGATAATAATAATAATAATTTACATTGCACCACAAAGCATCCGCAGTGCTATACAGTGATGACATAACAATTATATAATAATATATAAGATAACAGAGGATACCTACTAACAAAATAATATAAACAAATGAAGAGTGGAGGAATGAGGGAAGTGAGGGGTAGGGTAGAGCATCTATTATAGCTAATAGAAACAAGTGATGAAAAAACACGGAGCAGGGAGGGGGAGTAAGAAGTACATCAGCATTCAATGATTCTGTACCCAACATATAGCTAGAGACACAAGTTCAGAATCACTGGTGGGGGTTGGGAGACAGAGGAACTGAGGTGCACTGGTGCCAGAAATAGTGTTAGGAGTAGAAGAGAGGGATGGGGCCCTCCCTCTAAGGGCTTACAATCTAACTCAGTGGTTCCCAAACTGTGCGCTGCATCACCCTGGGGACACTTGGAGGGATGCCACAGGTTGGTGGTCCAGCACCAAATCAAATGATTTATGGTCAATCTACTGTAAATATGTGGACAACCAGAAGCTGAAACCTGTCCACCACAACATAACTGAGCGTAAGGATGACAGGTCAACACAATTTACTTCACTTTACTGCTTTACCACATTTTTTTTCTGAATTTCTCAATAACAATTATTTGGCTTAGGGGTGCCGTGACAACAGTGCTGATACTCTAGGGCACGTGATTCAAAAAAGTTTGTGAACCTCTGGTCTAACTGGAGGGGTGTAGCCAGGAGGGTGAAGGGGTGAAGTGAGTGAGCGGGAGGTCAGAGGGGTTGAGAACTGAGTTATGAGGAGGGCTAATAGGTTATTATGAAGAAGGGAGTTTTAAGCGCCTGTTGGAGGTGTGGATACTGGAAGTGAGTCTGTTAGGAAGAGAAAGTGATTTCCAGTGCAGTGGGGCAGAACTGAAATAATCTTGGATTTTGACATGAGAGTAGGTAACCAGAGATTAGGTGAGGCAGCAGTCAGTGGATGAGCAGAGAGGGTGGAAGGGTTGTTTGATTGAGGGCTTTATATGTGAGGATGAGGTGTTTCAATTTAACTCTGTGGTGGATAGGCCCTGGACTGTTCCCTCTACAGTGCCATGTAGATGAGGCCAAGGAAATAGCATCACAAGTTGTCACAAAGAGAGAAAGGCCACAAGTGTTTTAGCACAGCCACAGCATCAAACACTGAGCTCCAGAACGTCTGAAAGATAATGTTGCTAACCAATGTGTCTTTCTTTTACTTAAGTAGAAAACAGTATTACTGTACTTGGTTATTTTTCATGCAATATACAGGCATTATGTAGTACTATATATTGTGCTCAGCAAAGATCCAGACCCCGAGGAAACACAAAAGTCATTTATGAATTTAAAATGACAGAAATGCACAGATTTAAAGCTGCTACTCTTATGCAGGTACACGTAGTTGTCCACCAAAGCACATAGACCTCTGAGCTCAGTTGGCTTTGGATGAGGTGAGTGCACTTAAGCACCCACAGAAGTGGAAAAGCAAGATATAATTTTATAGCATGCAAAGATTATTCTTATATTTGAAATGCTGTGAATTATTTGCCATGGATCAGACCCCATAGATTTGCTCTCATCCCTATACTTATACTTAGACATACCTTGTAATTTCCATTTCGGCAGGAAATGTTCATTGCTAATTTCATTAGGCCCATGAAAAGATTTTCAGGGTATCCCTATGATTTAAAAAAAACTCAAAAATTCACTAGATCTTAGTGACTGATTCAGCAGCCTACTCAATGCCGATATTTACACAAATCGCACAAATATTTGGCTTTGCGCATGCAAGTCGCACTGCACATGTGTCATGATTGCTTTCCATTTACGTATGCACACAGAATCAATTTGCAAAGTGAGTGACAGGTACAGTAGTCAGTGTTTGGAGGAGCTAACGGGGGTTGTTCAGTAAAAGCAGGTGTGTCTGACCGTTTAAATGCTGTTTCATGGGCGTGTGGCTGGTCAGACTTGCCATACATGCTGCATGCCTGCTTCATATGCATCGATGGTACCGATGTTTACGCAGGAGTGCGACATTGGACGGATACGTGAAGCACACTTGCCTACTTTTGAAAAAGCATTTCAGGGAGATTGTGAAAGCAGCACCTATGAGCGCGGCGGTAAAGTGGGTGTGTACTGCTACATCTGAGAGGTGTGTCATAAAACGGACTTTAATCCAAATGTAAATAAGCCCCAAAGCAGTTAGTAAGATCTACTTGTTGATGAAAACACACTGATACTTTTCAGAAAATGCCTGTAGCCATAGGGATCATTGTGCCCGCTAACCAATGCAGGGAAACAGTACTAATGATCCAATTTGAATGTATATTTCTCTGGGTATTTTTTTTATCTAATTGAAGTAAGGCACAATCAGGGAGATTAGTAGACTCTTCAGGGAGAGAGAGAGATTGCTACTATTTCAGGGAGTCTCCCTGACAATGAGGGAGAATTGGCAAGTATGATGTGAAGGCAGCAGTGCTTGTCTTTATGCTGGCTGTGCCTTGGCTGGCATTAGCATATTTTTGTAGCTGTGTTCCATGCAGAATCGCATCTGCAATCACATTAGCGTCCTCTGCTGAAACAGACTCTTAGGGCCTGTTTCAGAGTTGGGAATAGAGGGCCTGATTCAGAGCCGGACGCTCTGACAAGAGCGCTCGCTCTGAATCAGGGCCATCCTACCTATTATTGGAGTGGCCTCCTGGCCGCACGCATTGCTGTGGGTGACCACCCACAGCTTATGCGGGCGGCCAAAAAGATGGTCGCGATGGTCAAGACCATCGCGACCATCGGGCTTGCGATGAGAGGGTCTCGCTGCCGCAAGCCCAGGAGTGCTTTTGGCTCTATCAGAGCCAAAAGCACTCCCACTGACATCATTAGTGATGTCAGTGGGGCCGGCCCCAGACGGTAGGCACATGGTAACGCCTCCGTCTGGGCAGCAATGCCCCCGGCACGCCCACCAAAGGGGGCGTGCTGTCACTCACCATCGACAGCACGCCCCCTTTGGTGCAAGATCCATAGCGACGGCTTGGTCGTCGCTATTTGGGTCTCGCGCTTGCGCACGACGGAGCTCCCTCCGTCGTGCGCATAAGCACTAGGGCACCATCGGCCCGTTTGTGAGCGCTCAGCGCTCACGAGCGGGTTTGAGTCAGGCCCAGAGTGAGAAATCTCTCTCAACTGATCATCCTGATGAAACCATGCTGCACTGCAGTTGGGGCAGATTTTAAATGTGCAGAGAGATTTTGATTTGGGAGGGACGTGTCCAAACTGACATCTAAAGTGCAGTGTAATAATAAAACTGTGCAGTATTTGTGGGCTACATGCAAAAGCAGCCAGTATTTACACAACATGCAAAAAAATGTATGTATTTACACCTCTTGCATTGCAACATGGTTTGCCCAGGTACACAGTTAAGTGCTATCTCTCTCTCTATTCCCAACTCTGAATCAGGCCCTAAGTCAGAAGAGCAGATTATTTTAATTGTTCTGAGTTGACCCATTGGTATATTTGTCAGCCATGATTTGTACAATGTACATAATTATAAATGTCCACCTCTTTCTTATATGTCTATTTCAAGCTGTTTTGCATTTATTGATTCTATAATAAAAAGGAAATGGAGGTTAATTAGCCTGACGACATAGAGGAGGAATGGATCATCTATCTGCCCATGCTAGCCATGGGCCTGATTCAGAGTTGTACGCTATTGCACAGTGCTGTCAATAATATGCTAATGCCGCAGGAGGCGTTTGCTGTCAGTAGACTCCTGACAGCTTCTGTGATTTGCAGCTGCATCCGGGGACTCAGCATCTGATCACTGCGCGACCTTCAGTCATTTGAGTTATTCAGGATGGCCAGTGGATTCACGCAGCTAAAGCCAGTGAAGCTGTATTCAAGGGCTACCAAAGTGGTACAAAAATAGTTTTAACAGGAGAATGTTATTGAAAATGTTTTAAAAGTGTAAAAAAATAAACATTAAATATTCAACCAAACTTATAGCGAGAAGGGAAAAGGGGGAAGCCAGGATAAACAATATCAATAAGAAACATTAAAAATGGTGACATTAGCACCATGTGGTAAAAATAAAGAATACAGTAATAAAAAAAATCTGGCAATGTGTTCTGTATAAAATGATTGCTAAGGGAAGCATTTTATCAGGTGCAGAAGGAGTATTCTGGAAGCCAGTGGTTTTCAACTCATAGCTTCTTTCAACCTTTGCTACAGTATAATATTAGACAGGCATGGAAGAAGGAAATTTCCAGTACTGAGCTATTGTTACTCTTAGGGCTATAAGTATGTGCCCTAAGCCCTATCTATCAGAAATCAGAAAATGAATTATAGTGGTGAAAAAGGGCCAGCTTCGGAAAGCACAGGACAGTGGTTTCAATTTCTTGGTTTATGAGAATAATAACCTTCTTCCAAAGATTCGCATTTCAGACATACCTTATGCATATTGTCTACGTTCCCAATCCTCATCAGATAGACACATTTGTATTCCTAATTCCCATTTAAGTTGAATTGGAGGTTTTTGACCACCTATAGAAGGCATAAGGACCTTATACAAAAGAAATACAAAACAGGCGCTATGGGGTGCCACATGTATTGAATGTCTGATTGTCTATAGCACAAACAGCACATCTAGAATATACTATGCCCTCGGCTCGAATAAATCTGTCTTTACAAAAGGATAATCAATATTTTATTTTCTCTCAGTCCTTTGATGAAGCATGATATTAGTCACAAGATACAAGTGTTCCCATTCTCTCACATTCTGTGCATTCATAACAAGGTTTAGGTGGTATCTGCCATATCACAAAAAAGCCATGCAAATGTCCACTCAGAAGGACCATTGTGAGTACAACATTAAACAACTGTAAATACAGTATGATGATAACAAAATATCTGTATTTAGACCAAATGTGCAGAACCGGCAAGCTAGGTGGTCTAATTGGCCTTTATCTGCCATGAAAACACAGGTCTTGGTCCTTTGAAGAAGGAAGAAGTTCAGCTGAAGTTGAAAGGATATAAAATTCACAAGATCTCAATCCAACTATTTTTATTTCTATGTGATTTATTTCAGAATCTAAAGGGATTTGAATACAATTAACATATTGCGGATCTCTTTGTTGATTTCCTGAACAATGTCAAATATCTAGTGCCAAAAAGTGACAGCTGTTTGTGTTTGTGTACTGTTCTGCATATTGGCCAGATTGCATACTAGTAATGGTGATTTGTCAATTCATTGTAATCAACATAATTTCATGAAAGACAAGTCGGCAAAACACATCTACGTATGTGCTATACAGGTCCCTTTTCCTGTCACCAGTGCTCAGATCATTCTATTTCTGCTTTATCGACTCTGACAGTTTGATCTCAAATACAAACAGTACAGGACCATCGAGTGGTGAAATATTTCACCCCATAACTCACCACTACATGCTGCTTCTAGCAACAATGAGTTGCCCTACCCTTGCCCCTGTTACTTGTCCTAAACAGTCTGTGGTGCTATAGTAATGTTGTGTACCTATAATGTTGTGTACCTGGTTAGCTGTTGTGTTTGTACTTTACTACTTGCCTGGTATGGTCACATTAGATGTGATCATTGCAAACTCATCTTTCCCTGACACAGTCGCACCTTGCCAGAAATGCCCACCATGGGTTGCTAGAAGTTAAGCTACCATCAGTCGCTGAAATAGGAGGCAGTGCCAGCCCTTATTCTCCCTCAGAACCCCCAGCACCCTCCTCCTGCCTCAGCCACATTGAGGGGCGCTTTTCACTACCACCCAGACTGTTAACAGCATTTTTTTCAGGGTCGCCCGCAGTCCGAACTGCCGCGCCTCCCCCAATGTCTCCCCATCTCCCTCCAGTGTTGCAGCAGTTATGGGTGTTCCTCAGGAAAGGCCGCCCCCTGCTGCTGCCTTCTCTTTATTTTATGTGAACTTGGTATGTTATGGTAATTATGAAAGGGTGCAGAGATGCCCTGAAATGTCGCCCTGTCATTCACCATCCGGTGGAGGATCCAGTGATGAAGTTAAGAGCTGACTGGTGGGGACTTTATCGTTCTCCACTTTATCTCCCTCCAAGCTTTGATACACCGCTATGTTGTAATACTGTGTCTTTATGTTACACCACTGTACGATGCTGCGGACACTTTGTTCTTCCATAGAATTAAAAAATAATAATAATAATCAAGTAATTCAAAACTAAATTGCTATAAAATGTAGCATTTAGGTTTTTTTATCTAAGGTTGCTCTAAACGCTTTAAGTGGACCAGGTACGCATGACTGTCATCATAATATTATACAGAGAGCAAATAATCAGTCCTTCAAGCATTTGGCCACCGAACAACAAAATGTCTTGCGTATCTAATAATAGAAATAACAAGAATTGGAGGAAACAAATATTCAGTGTTAGCTTTCATTGTAGCTATTTAGAAGAAACACTTTCAACAGCAAATGAAACTTTGCAGAGCACAGATTAGGTAAGTTTATTTTACTTTACTGAATGGCAAGTTGTGCTTAAAAAATAATATTATAGCGATTAATTAAATAATGTTACATGTTTTGTTTTTTGTTTACTTTGTAGGCATCTTGTCACAACACTTCTCATGATTTCTAAATGGCACTCAACTTCCTTATATTGTACTGTACATATTAAAATACAAGGAGGAGAAATAAACTAGGTTGGCATGCCTTATAAAGGACAGTGAAGTAATGCAGTTGTAGGAAATCCATGTAACCTTATAAAGCAGTGCAGAACTGAACAGCAATAACAAGCTGTCAACTTTCTAAGAAACTTGGCTTCACTTAAAGTCAATGTGTTGTACTGTCTTAGTCTATGGTCTTATACTGAGACTACATTTAAGGAATGGAAATGATTGTTAATAAAGAATGTAAACACTTACAACTCATAGTCTTCACACTAGTAAAGACACTTCTGAAAAAAGGGCAATTCTTACTCCTCTACAAATACAATAAGCAATATATTTTTAATATGCAACATAAGGATCAGTGGGAGGGCCCAAGGACAATTCCATCATACACTACTTTACATTATGAGCTTTTCCAAGATTGTGTGTGTTTGGCAGGCAGCATATATTACTGTACTTTACTAGGACATTTATGTTCTTTTGTATCTTGCAAGTCCATCCATCATTAGCTTCTCATCCAGGCGTATAGGCCCTGTTTCCTGCAGCTTCTCCACAGATACAGAGTAATATCATCATATCACATATTCATATAATTATAGTTATCAACTCTGACTAGGCTGTTATTATGCCTTGAATCTGTGGCATGAGATTTGCTGTTCTCTTTTAAAAATCTCATAGGGAAATTGGAAGCTTGTTTTTAATAGTTTATTCCATGTCTCCAATTTATTTTTCTTTCTAGTTAATTTTAGTACTGTTAATAATAAATCAATCAGTCAGTCAATCAATCAACTAATGTTTTACCTGGCTTCCACTAAATGCTCCATTTACCTGTACTGGCCCCAAGACTCTGATCTACACTAGGGGATGTAGTCAGCATCCTGGCGTGTGGGATGCCGATGGTCAAAATATGGGTGCCGAAATCCCAACAGCGCCGGGATGCCAGCTCCAGAATCCCGACCGCCGGCATCTCAAAGGTAAGTATCAGGGGTTAGGGGGATGGTTAGGTTAGGGGTTAGGCCAATGTTTTTCAACTACTGTGCCACGGTGCACTACTGTGCCACGAGCAGTTGTCAAGTGTGCTGCGGCATTCATCTTAGCACTCTTTTACTGTAGTGTGTTTTATTCCTGAAGAGGCCAATGTAGTGAGTTGTATTCATGTGGAGGCTAATGTAGTGTGTTTTATTTCTGTAGAGGCCAATGTGTGTGTATTTTTTTATATGGGAGAAAATGTGTATGTATTTTTCATTGGTTACGCAGGTCACATCGCCGGATGGTGTGCTTCGGCAATTTTAAAATCTTGTGCAGTGTGCCATGAGTTGAAAAAGGTTTAAAATCACCAGTTAGGCACTAGGGGTAGGGTAAGGCATTAAGGGGGAGGGTTAGGTGTAGTATGTGTGGAGGGAAAGATTAGGTTTAGGCACTAGGGGGTAGGTTAGGTCCAGGCATATTTGGGAAGTGGCTATCAAATACTCGAGCACGTGCTTTTAGCATGCACACAAAAAAGGTGCCAAGGCCATATGCCACACCTCTGTTTTGCATTATGCTGGGATTGTGCACACCATTTCCTCATCTACTGGGCTGCTGTCAGTCTATCTTGTGCAGCAGATGAGAAAGTTCCTTGCTACTATTACCACAGTGGGACACTGCATCTCACAGGTGGGAAGGCGGGACAGTTGCCATAAAGCAGGACTATCCTGTCAATATTGGGATGGTTGGTGGAGTATACATATACACATAAATACTGTTGCCCATAAATAGTCAAACACATATACACATACAGTCACAAACATATATACATACATACAGTCATACACATACAGTCACACATCTATACACATACAGTCACACTTACCTACACACATACATACAGACAGACAATATAGTGCCCCGCTCCCTCTTACCTTACATGCTGGATATTCATCATCATTCTGAGTACCCTTCTTGGCTGCACTTCTCTCCTCACATGTTGCTTGCACTGTCTGTATAGCGTTGTGTAGCCTCGCCCCCTCCTTGGACTTCACCTCCTCATTCTTTTCTTCTTCAGCTTGCAGTGCAGTTCTGCTCTGCAGCTGAAATGCCCCTGTGCATCCCACCCCTAATCCAGCTCTGTGTATATTTTATAGCTGGTGAAATATGCTTGGTAAGTGAAGATTTGGTGGCACTACTAATGAGCTCTGCTCCGAACATCAAATAGGGTTCTATTTTCTATGTTACCTGCCAGAATTATGTTTTCATTGCATGCATGCCAAAGTAATGGATTCATCACTTGTCATCAGAATGAGCTTTCCAATAAATAACTATTTAATGTGATGGTCCGTTTTCACAGCCTAATAATGGAAGTTACATGTACATCTTACGTATATTACACTGTGGTTATTACACTGAATACTGTTTTTTGGTTACTAAGGGGCTGCTGTAGAGTATTACACCAGTTGATATAGCATACTGTATCTTGCATGAATTTGCTCTCCTTATGCCCAAAGAGCAAACACACACATGTATTAACTTACAAGCCCACACATTCAGCACATATCAAGACAGTACTTATTATGTAAGAAACAGATCAGAGAAAACACATTTATGTCTGAGAAAGCCACAATATTTGCTAATGGTCAGTGCAAAAGCAAATACAGGATGATGATAATTGTGAACGCTCTCCTGATGCTGATTGGTGTGTTATTCATTGCTCGGGCACTGACTAAGCTTTTGTTTTGCACCTTAGTAAAACTACCCCAAAGTAGATTAAATCTATGCAATTCTGGAAAAGAGTATAATGTTTTATGTTCATTTTCTTCATGTTCCCTTGAAATGTGGATTAAGAAATATATATTTTTAGAGTCATAAATATAAACAATTACTGTGTAGATGACTATATTTATCTGGATGGAGCTTTGGTAAATGTTGGGTTTGATCTACATATGAATTGTCATGGACAGCCATTCCTGGGAAGACTAGCAACTGTCTCCCATGCTCTCAATTTGTAAATTATCTTTCCACTGTAGAATGATGCACTTTGAATTGTTTGCAATGGCTTTATATTATAATAACCCAGAGTAATGAGCAGCAGCCATTACTTCTGTGAGATCATTGCAGATGTCTTTTCCCCTTGTCATGCTGTTAACAAAATCTTGAATGTTCCACACTGGACTGCCAAAGGCTCTGCTTTTATATACTGGTAGTAGCATTTATTAGTGCTCAAATAAGGAAGTCATTTGCTTAGCAGAACATGCTTAAATTACCTTCTTGATCCATATGGAAGTATTAATGGTATATCTAATTTTTTACACATGACCTCACTATGTTGGTTTATTTCTTGATGAAAAAAATGATTACAAGTTATGTGTGTTATGAATTAATGCCACATGGGATTAAATGCATCTAATTTAAGGATTTGGTGATGACTAGATTATAGTTCATTATGTCTCAATATGTGACATCAAGGCCAAATTCACCCAGATCCCATTTCCTGACGTATGGAAGGTGGTGCTTAATATTATATCTGCAATTAATACAGTATTTAGCACACCACCATTTAAAATTATACAGTCTGTGAGGTAAGAATCTCTACCACCCAGTAGACTGCTGCAACCTGTGGTATTGTGGCTACAAGCCCCAACTTTTGTTAGTTATAATTGCACAGTCTCAGCGACATAATTTTGCTCAGTCTCTAGTTTTAGCACCCAGAGCATGTATGAACAGACTAATATAGAATACATTTATTTCACAAAAAGAGTAAAATGATAACAATACAAATAGATAATACATGTATTTCAATTCAAAATAAAAAGGAAAACTTACAGGAAATATTACACGGCAAAAAAAGCAACAACAGTATTCCTCTAAGGGACACTCACTGAAATTATTGATTGACTAATACAATAAAAATTATAACAAAGTTCCATCTAGAAGTCCATAGCACAATTACAATATAACTTTTATTATTAAATTCCTAAAATGAATAGGCAAGCAAAATATCTGGTGACAATGCTGAAAATAGTGAAACCCTGATTACATAAAATAAAAGCACTTGTTTCTAAAATGTTTGTTCTTATGTTGTTATTAATTAAACATATATTCACTTCATAAGTGTGATCCCATTAGTTATGTGTTTTTAAATATACATTAAAAGAGAGTAATGCAGGCTTGGAATGGTGAAATTGGCTGAATTTACAGCTCCTTCTTTGAGATATTTGTTATCAATAAAATGTATTGCAATATACAACTCCTAATATATCATGGAGGTTTAATAATCACTTCCAACACACCTTTATATGGGAGGCTAATACTTATGGTAACCATACTGAATAATGAGGTTACATAAGAATGAGAATTATACATATATATGTATATATACAGTACTTATATATCTATAATATAATATCACAGCCTTCCATCACAAACAAAAGGGTAATCACACAGTCTCACATATGTGTTGATTAAAAGAGCTCAGTGAAGGCTCATAAGTTGCATTACAAACATCAATGAGGTGCTACAAGAGTATCCAAATGTTGCCAATTTCATTGTAGCACATTGACCTTGTTCAGCCCTCCAAGTCTCACTTCTCTAGCATCAACAAAGAGACTGTATAATGTGATGCCCACTATGATTGGTGGGAGATAGTGCAAATGCTGCCCTCTTATAGTAGGTTCATTTCATTTTCTATACAAGATAATCACTGGTAATAGGAGGCGTTAAGCCAGCGTAAACACTTTCTGAGATACATGAGCTCTGGAATCTGTTTATACCATCTGGAATGGTCACCATTATTGTATTATACTTCAATCGATTTTAAGTCTGTGTTGATTTTACTGCACTATGGGCCTGACTCATTATGGATCGCAATCGCAACCGTGTACGTAGATTGGTTGATGGCGCATACTGTGCATGAGTATGTATTGCAGTGTGCATGCATGTGATAGCATTATGATCACACTGTGATCACGCATGCAGATAGAAAGTCATTGCAGAGTAAGTGAGAGGACGTCAGCGTTTGGGGGTGGTGATGAGGGAGTGGTTGCAGAACCGCAGGCGTGCCTGTGCATTTGAATGCCGTTGTATGGGTGCGCATAAATTAGCCACTGTGATGGCATACACAGCTTGAGTGCTTACTGAATGCAATGAGGTTAGCAATTTCTGAGTAAGGTCAGACCTGCTGTAATTGTGCATGAGGGGCCAATGTTACTGATGTATACGCAGGATTGCAAGGTATTATAGATGTGAGATAGCAGTAGTGGATGTCTCTGTGCTGGCTGTACGTTGGCATTGTGAGTGAGTTTAGCTCATGCTCTCTGACTTTTTGTGGTTAGTCTCATGGGACTCAATAAGCTCTCAGCAATGCACTTGTACTGTACACTCATGGCTTGATTCAGACCCACTCGCGAGCGCTATGCACTCGCAAGCGGGTCGATTGTGGCCCAGTGCACATGTGCACAATGGAACTGGCTCCATCGTGCGCATGCGCGAGACCCAGATAGCGACGGGCAAACCGTCGCTCCGAGTCTCGTACCAAAGGGACCGTGCTGTCATTGTTGAGTGACAGCACGCCCCTTTTGGTGGGCGGGCTGGGGGAGTGGCTGCCCAAACGGAGGCGTTCCCATGTGAACGCCTCCGTTTGGGGGCGGTCCCACTAACATCACGAGTGATGTCAGTGGGAGAGATTTTGGCTCCATGAGAGCAGAAATCTCTCTGGGGCTTGCAGCAACGAGACCCTACCACAAGGGTCTTGTCGCAAGCCCGATGGTCACGATGGTCTTGACCATCGCGACCATCTTCCTGGCCGCTCGCTATAGCTGTGGGTGGTCACCCACAGCTATGCGAACAGCCAGGAAGCCGCTCTAAAAAAGAAGAAGGCCAGCCCTGATTCAGAGCGAGCGCTCAGTCAGAGCGTCTGGCTCTGAATCAGGGCCTCAGTGTGCCCCTAGCGCCTCTCTAAGATGCTGGGGTGGGCGAGTCGCCCCATTGACCAAAGTGTTGGCTCCTATGCCTATTTCTACACAACATAATCAGTGGTGCAGCATTGGTCTCTGCAGATTCCACGGTGGCTTGAGGGTACTGGCGCCGTGAGGGTGGAGTCTGCTCCTATTTGGTCCTCGATGAGGGGAAGGGAGAGTAAAATGATGTGATTGCTGGGATGCTGCTGCGGAGACAGGTGAGCAGGTGCTGGCTGCTAAGTAGTCACCACCTTACTGAGAAGCAGAGAGAGTGCTGCTGCTGGCAAGGGATTAGACATACTGCCGCCTGATAACCTTGTTGCACAAGGTTAATCAGGCGGCAGTCTGTCTAATCCCCTGACAGAGCCTCGCCCTTGAGAAAGACTGTCCACATGGGAGAGTTGGCCTCCCCACATGTCATGAGAAATGAGCAGCCCTCCCGGTCATACAGACAAAAACAAGGGGAGGGGGAGCAAGTGACAGCCCCAGTTCTGTAAGCTGGAGGTGATGATGTCAGTAGGGAGAATGAGAAGAGCACTGCTGCTGCTGTGTGGTAACCGGGGAGAGCCCCTCTCAGGGGGTGAGAGGAAGCGCTGCTGCTCACGGGGTTGAAAAGTTTCTGCGGGAAGGTGATGTCTTATTTTCAGCTAAGAACCCGCCAAGTAATAGTCCAACCCCAGACAGTATGGAATGTTATTGTAATTATTGTTCAAGGTCTGGAGTACACTAGGGCCAGGAGAGATGCAGGGAGTCTGCAGGAGGGTATGAGACACACTTCCTCAGTGCGCTTCATGCAGACCATGTTCCTGTGATAAAAAATGTTGTTTATCACAAGAATTTTTTTTCCTTTTTTGTTTTACCAAAATGCCATGGGGGGGGGATCGCCAGCAAAATATATAATTATGCCACTGAACATAATAATGTAATGAAGTATTTTACGTATAAATATATAACTGAATATACTATTGCATCTCTTGTTTATTTCTTTAATAATCAAGGCACAAATTTATCAACGAGTGATATTTTTGTTATCACTCATTACTAATTTTATATAGTGCTCCGACCAATCAGCCCCTAACTGCAATGTGTTTGAATAATGACAGTTAGGACCTGATTGGTTGAAGCAACATTTAAGATTAGTAACGAGTGATAACAAGAACATCATTCATTATCTGGGCCCAAATGTAAATTTCCTTTAAGCTGGGTACACATTAGGACGACGAATTGGCCGTCCTATCTGACATCACAACTGGGCCAACATTTACATGTGCCCGCCCATTGGGATGTCAGTCACCGGCGGCCTGTGCAGTAAGTGTACGGATGGTCGGCTAACTGCTCATACACAAAGCACGATGTGCAGATATACTGTAGCTACAGATACAAAGTTGTTCACAGTCAAATTGTCTCAACACATTGGCCAACGCACAAATGATTCATTTGAATGGCCAATATGTGCGCCAGTGTGTACCCAGCTTACTGCAGTAGTCCAAATGGAAATTTCAAGTAATGCTGATAGACAGCGATGACTTGATAATATTGTAACAATACTACTTGTAGTACTATCAGCTGGAAGCTTAATAACCATTCAGTCAACCAGAAGCAGCTCGATAATGCTGCTGATAGTCATCATCATTGTATATCCTTACATTAGTCCAACAATACCCAAAAGAGATACAGATCGTAAAAGGCATGCCTGGGGAAGCATCAGTGATATGGTGTACTGCACTCCTGAGCCTAGATGATAAGTGTATAGGGTTAAGCTACTGCAGCCTCAGACACTTGTGGTCCTGACCACTAGCTAGAGTGTAATGTAATGTGAAAATGTGTGTCTGTATGGATGCAAAATAGGTAATGATGGAATCATGTGTCATCAATTAGAGAGTGAATAAGGTTTATTTAAAAAGTGTCAGCAATGAATCAATGAATGAAATGGAATAAAAGCAAAATAATTCAGTTAACAAAAAGTAAATAAAATAAAATACATTTGAAAGTGAAAACAAACATAAAACAATTTGCTATTCAGATAAAGGTCCAAGTAGAATTGCACAGGTACGGGCTGTCTGGCTACTGCATGAAGCTGTTATCGTGGTTACAGTAGGTCAGTGATTCCCAACCTCGGTCCTCAAGGCACATTAACAGTCCTGGTTTTAGTGATATCCATGTTTCAGCACAGGTGGTTAAATCAAAATAAATGAGGTACTAATTGAGTCACCTGTGCTCAAGTGTGGCTATCCTTAAAACATGGACCGTTAGTGTGCCTTGAGGACCGTGGTTGGGAACCCCTGCAGTAGATGGTAAAAATATGCAGCTGAAACATTATGCCTGCTCAGCCTATGATATGGTGTACCGTGCTCCTGAGCCTAGAAGCTATGTGAATAGGGTTAAGCTATTGTAGCTGTCTGGGAATGTATCCATACAGAGGCATTACAACAGGGGGTGACACCCGATGTGGCACCTATTGACTCCCGTGCTAGTGTGAAAGTGGCGTGGCCTCTTGCCTCTGAGGCCATGTCCCCTGATTGTGCCATTATGGGGGCGTCATCCATCACCGCTGCAGCTCTGCTTGGTGATGCCCTCCGAGGGGGTGACACCAAAATAGCAGAGCAGCTCTGCTATTTTGGTGTCACCCCCTCGATTGGTGACACCAGGTGCGGCCCGCACCCCCCCACACACTACCCTAGTGATGCCACTGAATCCATGTCTAATTGTGAAGACTTGATTGGACCTGACACAACTTCTTGAAATTTAGAAGGTGTGAGGGGGATGGACTGTGTCTTCTAATGTAGGCAGACTGCAGTACATGCACATTTCTATAATTGTGAACAGATGAAATCAAAGCTGTATCAATTATGGGTGTCTGTGGGTAGGTGGAATCAATAAGGTACAGATGTATCCTCATACACCATATAGCCTCTCTCGGTGCACCAGGACCCAGATGACTCACCCGGGATGAGTGCTTTTCTTGCTCAAAATGTGGACTGATTTTGCGGTCATGTTCAGATGGACAGTGCCTCCATAGGGCTGGTGCAATGTTTGATGGTGCTAACAGTGTGTTGACACAGCAGATTAGTGCCACAGCCAGTGGGTGTCTCCCATCGACTGCACCATTAGCACAAAGAAGTGGTCACGGTTGCATTAGCGTGCACCTCTGAATCAGGCCCTAAACCTCCAACTGCACACAAAAAAACCCAGAATGAACTTTGCATAACTTCTTGATTTGGCTGCATTCTGTAGCTTCTGTTAAATGCTTTAAGAATTCCAAATGTTTCTTTGGCAGCATCATTGAAATTTGACAAACTATTAATGGGCACCTACACAAGCAACTTTAAAGTGAAAAAAAAATCTTGTCTACATCAGATAAACTAGTTCCCTCTTGTTCCTTGTTACTCACAATTTAATATTGGTCAAGCTATTGTTTTGCATTGGAATCAATACAGTTTGTTTTCTTGTAGTGCAAGAACAAACAAAAAACTCCCACTGTTAAGTACAATACAGTATATACAGACAAATACTACATCAAATACATTATACAGTATGACTCAAGACAGTAAGGTAAACATGGCAAGTTAAAAGGTACCTGTTACATGTTGTCTACTGAGAATGACAAAAAAATAAAAAACAAAAACTACAATACAAAGACTTATACAGGGAGCCTACCCACAAGGCAGGAGAGTAGAGTAACAAAAATAATGAATCTGATGTAGTAAGTACCATCTGGTTGACTTAAAGTTCCCATTTCTTATAGCAGCAACTCACACCTCGCTCTAGGTCAGAGGAAGGTCACACTGTGAGACAAACCCCATACAGCCGGAGAGAGACACACGTAGCAGTGGTCACGTGACCAAGCACATGCCGAAATCCCAGAAGACGGAAACATCGGAGAACAGACTCAAGCAAGATCGCACCAGTAGAAGGAGATGGAGACGGCATGCGGCTGAGCAGGTGAGTCTCCATAGTGGAGTGGATACCCGGTACCCAGCTCACAGCCCCAAACTGGACTGTCCACTCCCAAGACACGACTAATTCTCCATGAGATAAAGACACTGGGAAACAGTCTTAACAAGACGAACTTCAATAGCCTATAATCTGGAACTGAGCTTTGTCCGGAGTCCACTGCAATACTCTCGCTTACTGCTCCATGCCACCCAGGCTTCACCAACCTGAACACTCATTCTAGTGTACAGACTACCTACAATACAAGCGGGACACCGCTTACACATTTTCTAACTGCTACAAAGTGATGCATTCCCCTGGCTGTTGGATATTATTAAAAGAGAAATGCACTTATTGCGACACCTGTCATCATCTTCAAATACTTAAGAGAATCAGCATTAGAGGGACTGTAGTATAAGCAACACCAGTAAAAAAGAGGAGCTAATGTTGAGCACCTCAACTGTATTAGGATACACCGAGAACAATTATTATTTGGAAATCTTGTTACCACCCACTACAATTGTAGATATGATGTGGCTCATGTGTTCTTTATATTAATGTATCGATTATAGACGTTTTATTTCTGGCATAAGGTGTTATATGCTAATGTTGGTCAACTGACCTTAATTTTAATTTGTTCATTGATTGTTGTTCATTTCACATTGTTTCATGTGTATAAAGTGCCCTTTCCTTTTAGAGATTTAGGACCTCATTCAGAGCAGGAAGCTCCCTGGGGCTTGTGGTTGCCGAGACCCAACCTTAGGGTCTCGTCACAAACCCCGATGGTCGCGATGGTCTTGACCATCTCGACCATCAACCTGGTCGGTCACTAAAGCTGTGGGTGGTAACCCACAGCTTAGCTAGCGACCAGGAGGTAGCACTTCAAAGCCCAAGCGGCCGCCCACATTCAGAGCGACCGCTCGCATTTTGCGAGCGCCTCTGAATGAGGGCCTTAGTCTTGCCTTCATTCTCATTGGTATCTCTATACTACATTTTGGAAGTTGAACTGCCACATCTGCTGAAATCTTCTACATGCGATTGATGAATGCCAAAAATGTCCAAAAATTTTTATGGCCACGGTCAGCATCTCCTGCATGCCCTTTTCAATTTTAAAAAATTCTGCACCACCAAGTTAATTGGGTGGGCAAAACATGGGACACGTTCATCCAGTTGTAATAATTAATTAATTTCTACCCTAACAGTTTAGTGTGAGTTCTCCTTCCAGTTGTCCTGTGTGAAATCGTGCCCGAATCACTGCAGAGGTACATTTTGCCTTGATTTTGAATCCAAACTTGGCAGGAAAAACTCAGCTGGGGCTCGGATCCTATTGGATCTCCACCCTCCCTCATATATTTTACATTAAAAAAATTCAATTAAATTTACCAACAAATCAATCCTTCCTTTCTCTGCATTGCACTACATACATAATCTACCTCAATCAGGCCACTAGTTCTTCACTAATGAAAATTGACTGCTGCTCTGTTTTCTAGATGTTTCCAGATGTGACATGTTGGAAATTGAACTGCCACAGCCACTGAAGTCTTCTACATCTGGTTGATATATGCTAAAAATGTCCAGAAATTTTGATGCCACAGACAGCAAAGTAATGATGGACTGTCGTTTCTCTTTACTGAGTTGAGTGGTTGGTGCCATAATATGGATTACAACAGTAGTCAAATAGTGGTGTCCACTGTGTACTAACCCTACCTCTGCACAACACAACTGATGGTCTCAAACACATTAAGAGGGCAAGTAATTCCACAGATTGACTCTTGACAAGGCACACCTGTTAAATCAAAACCATTCCAGGAGACTACCTCGTGAAGCTGATTGAGAGAATGCCAAGAGTGTGCAAAGCTGTCATCCAAGCAAAACGGGGCTACTTTGAGGAATCTAAAATATAAAACATATTTTGATTTGTTTAACACTTTTTTGTTTACAACATAATTCCATATGTGTTCTTTCATAGTTTTTATGTCTGCAGTATTAATCTACTATGTTGAAAATTATTTAAATAAACAAAAACCATTGAATGAGAAGGTGTGTCCAAACTGTTGACTGGTACTGTATGTATATATATATATATATATATATATATATATATATGTATATAATATGCAAGAAAGCATGTCTATCTCTTTGCGCTTTATGCACAGCTAGAGTTTTGGACCTAGTTATGCCAAATTTGGCATGGTGGTTTAGTTTTACCAGTTTTTTGCCTAGGTTTGAACATTGTCAGGGCCACACACTGTCACACAATCCCTAAAAATGTAGACACTCCTAAATTACATGGGTTTCGGGGCTTGCTCAAGTGGAAATTGGCAGTCTGACCAAAACCTGTGTGAAAGCTACAAAAGTATCAATTTAGCCTCACAGTCTGAGCAAGTGTCAAACTTTATAACTCATGCAAGTTCATATTAATTCCTGAGTTAGTCCTTTTTAAAGTGACCATATTTATTAGACAACCCTCTCTGTTTGCATGCAAGGGCATAACTAGATCTTTGTGGGCCACATAGCAAGATCTTAAAAGGCTCCCCCAGAGGTAAAAAAACCCAAAAACATACATTTGCCCTCACACAGACCATTCAGGTTTTGCTTTCACACAGAGCCCATTTAGGTTATGCCACACAGTAGTACCACTTATACACATTATGCCACACAGTAGTAGTGCCCCATATACACACACAATAATGCCCCTTACACTACACAGTAATGTCATTTACATATTATACCAAACAGTATTGCCCTTTACAGATTATGCCACATGGAAAGACAGCGCAATATGATTCTGCCACTGGTCACGAGTCAATGAGCTTGCGGACCGGCAGTCATTTAGAAAACTGACAATTAGGTGTCGTTCTGCAAGCTCTGATTGCCACACAACTGGCGGCATTGACTGCTGGTGAACCAGCTATAGTTAGCTGGTGGGCCGGCACCAAATCAACACTTGGCCCCCTTGGTGGCCCTGACTGGAACAGCCCACCTTGTGTGTATGACTGGGTGCAGGGGGAGTGGGGGGCCACAGGGGCAGCTCGGGCACCATAGCAGTTGCACCCTTTACACCCACGGTAATTACACCACTGTTTGCATGTTAGCAAACAGTAGGGTCCTTTTCAGGATCAATGGAATGGTGTTATAGGCGGGGACAATGTAAACAAATAAAGGCTGCAGGTGTACGTCAGGGTCCAGTCACCTACCTGGGCAATGCCGGGTATCCCAGCTAATATACTGTGTATATATATATATATATATATATATACACACACATCTGTATATTTAAGATAAGTTTGTTTGTTGGCAAATATCTTCCACAGCTCTCAAAGTAAAGCTGTCAAATGTTACATAGTTATTTAGCATTGAAAGAGTAAGCTACTAGAACACATAGCGACAAAGCGACAGAACAAAAAATCTTAGATTTAAAATTAATTGGTCTGTTTGTCTGTCTATCCACTTATGCATTTGAACACCCCAGCACTGATTGGGATGAAACCAATGCAAGGTGGTCCAGCTGTATTCTGGCCACGTTTTAAGGGAATTAGGTTTCCGGTCGGAACTCCCATTAGTGTACGCTGGGCAGTACTTTGACCCGGAAATCACTGCTGATCGGTCAGCAAAGCAGGACCCCCTACCCAGCGTCTGCAGAACTGAGCAGCTGCTGGGGAAAAGTAAGTTAACCTCCCCCCTTACGCCCCTGACATACCTGGTTCCTGTATGTTCTCAAATTGAACATCGTGATGTTTCTGATGGTGGTTCTGATGTTCAATTATTTTAAAAAACTATTTTTTTTTTTACAAATCTTTAAAAGAAAAAAATCTTTTTTTTTATGAAACTGTTTTGGATAAGTTAAAATGGATGTTCCTCACCTAATTCACTCATAAAAAAAACCTGACAATTTTGGAGCGTTTTTTGGGAAAAAAATTTGTCAGTTAAGTGGTTAATAACCTGAAGATTTAAACCTGGGCTCCTGCACTCTTGCATGAAGAGGGGGCTGGTGCTGCTGTCAGCCAAAGGAGAGGAGACAGTTGGTCTGGCCAGCCAGCCAAGTCCCAGTGCCTGCGCAATGGATCTGACAGGCACTGTCACACAAATGGTAGTGATGCTGCACATGCTCAATACACAGGCTTCAAGGGACTGCATCGGAAGCAGCTCCTATCTGACAGACATCGGCACCGGCGCTTACACACAAACAGCGGTGGCAGTGCACATACTCTAGGGACCACATCAACAACAGCCCTTAGAAGCATGGCCTTTAGGGGCTATGCAAATGCAGTCCCTAGAAGCCTGTATTTTGAGTTTTTGCATCACCACTGCAGTTTGTGTGCATGCGTCGGTGCATGTCAGATAGGGTCTGCTTACAATGCAAACTTACATCCCAATAAATTACTAAAATATCCTTTAAGATTTAAAGATACAATCACAGATGGAAAAAAAAAACATTCCGTAATCTGCTAGTACAACACCCAAGACATTTATAACATTTCTTTGAAGGCAACAAGGGGAAGAGAGAGTGACATGGATGGCCAGAACCAGGGATAATCCTATTTGCTTTTCATAAACAACTTCTACCAAAAATATCTTCCAGCTTTGGCAGAGATTGGCCGATAATACTCTCAGCCTCTTTAACCACTCTAGCTAAGGATCTATGGCAGTGATTCCCAACATCGGTCCTCAAGGCACACTGAAAGTCCTGGTTTTAGTGATATCCATGCTTAAGCACAAATGGTTAAATCAAAATAACTGAAGTAATAATTAAGTCACCTGTGCTCAATTACGGCTATCCCTAACACCTGGACTGTTAGTGTGCCTTGATGATCGTGGTTGGGAACCCCTGATCTACGGTCTGAACATTCAGAATTCTCATACCACATCGCCATGGATTAAGTTAGGAGACTTTCAATTATGCTACCATAAAAGTTTGCAAAGATAGACCTAGGTTCCCTGTTGCCCAAAGTCTTTTTAGAAAAAAAAGTCATTGCTGAGCCTTTCTCACCACACCTGAGGTATGCGAAGATCACGATAGATCATCAGTGAAATGAATGGGATGTAGTTGTAAGCCGACGGTCTAAATGCCGACCGCCGGCTTCCAGACTTTCTAATCCCGGCGTGGTACTAATGACAGGTGTCAAACTCGACGCCTGTCATTAACCAGACGCCGGAAGACCAATGCCCGGCATACCAAACGAAGTTGCAATGCGTCCGGCGGTAATACTTACTACACCCAAATGAATACCTAAATATTTAAACCCACTAACCATCTTTACCTCTGTTCAATTTAGAAATAATGGCTGATGAGCAGATTTCCTAGACCTCCTGAAGTCTATCACAACCTCCTTAGTTTTCTTACTATTTAAAAGCAAATAATTTTTCTCCCCCAATTTAACAAGCTTCTTCTCCTGTTCTATGTAACTTTCCTCATCCCCACCACTAATCAAACCCACAATAGTAGTGACATCTGCAAATGTAATAATATAAGTAGACTCTGTGCTTGCATTACAATCAAACGTATAAAAAAATATATAAAAAAGGACTTAATACACATCCTTGGGGGATTCCTATATTTAAAACAAGTACAGATATAAGTGAGTTTCCTATGCTGAACGACTGAGGACGCTCAGACAAAATATCCAGCAACCAGTTACATATTGGCACATCATAACCAGTATCTTGGAGCTTGGCAATTAACACAGCCAGTATGACAATGTTGAAGGCAGAACTATAGTCCACAAAATATAGTCTTACATATGAATCTCTATTCTCTAAATGACAGAGAACCTTGTGGAGAACCATAAGAGCAGCATCCTCGGTGGATCTATTTGCCCTATAAACAAACCCCTCTGGGATGACAGCCTTAAGGTATCCCAAAACCAATCTCTCGAAACACTTCATGTTTAAAGACGTAATTAGTATGGGATGATACTACCCACTTATAGATTATCAAGGCAGCAGTGAAAAGAAGGTTTTACATAACTGAATTAAAATAGTATATAAATTGGTAATATTATATAATATAATGCTTTCTGTAGAGTTCTTTTACATTTTTGTTTTTTATTATCTAAAATAAAAATATTCTCTCCTAAATATTGTGAACTGGATTTTTATGATCAAACCCTGGTTAAGGTTAATGATTGCCGGACAAGCTTAAGGGTCTCCGGCATAGTATTTACACCACACAAAAGCACACGCAAAGTTGCAGTAGTGATGTCATAGTATATAATAAGGATAATGCCATGACATGGTATATTATCATGATAATCCTATACTAGGAGTACTGTATCTGGGGAACTGGAATATATCTATATGTTCCAAAAAGGTAAGGAACAAGATGTAGTGTTCAGAATTTTGTAACATTTGTATTCAGTTTCTTCTGGCATTCAAGGTATGTTGTCAGATTAGTGATATCATAGATTGTTTGGGAGTCTTCCATAAACGTCATGTAAGACAATTATCATCTTATTACCAATAGAGGGCAGTATTACTCTTTATATATCGGCAACATATTAAGCAGTGCTTTACAGTGAATGTTTATTCTTTCACATTATGGGCCTGATTCAGCAAGGAATGCAGTTGCTTATACGCATGCAATCGGATGATTGTTGCGCTCTGCGCATGCGAACTTGCCGCTGCGATTGGAACTGTGATCACAGTGACTACGCAGACCCATGGCAGAGTGATAAAAAGAAAGTGACAATTGTGGGTGGTAATGGGGGGTGGTCGTGCAAACGCAGGCGTGCCAGTGCGTTTTAACAGCATTGCAAGGGTGTGCATAAATTATCCACTGCAATAACATACGCAGCCTGAGGCCTCATAGCATGCGCATAAGTAACCAATTCCTGAGTGAGGTCTGACCTGCCTTAACTGTGCACATGAGTCCAATGAAACTCAATTGTACCGATGTTTTTGCAGTCTTGCTTAACATTACGGATGTTAGGTGAAGTGGGCGTCCTTATGTAGTGCTGGGCATCCTTATTTTGTGCTGCGGTGGCATTGCGATGGCTATGGATTTGCATATATTAGCAGTGAAACTGTGTGCGTACGCTATATTGTGTTCCTTGCTGAATCAGGCCCAATGTCCTCCCCCAGTGGAGCATACAATTTAATTTCCTTACCACTACTACAGACAAACACATACACACCCATGCACATTAATGTAGTAAGAAGCAAATTAACCTACTAGTATATTTATTGGACCATGGGGATGGATGGTAAAGGTTAACAGCATACAAATTCCATGCAGATCAAAGCTAAGATAACCAGTTTACCGCAGTAATGTTCTTTCCATAACATTTTGTGACTTCACTTTAACATGTGAGTCACTAAATTGTGATTCCGAATTATTTTGTGTCCAAAATAACAGAATCTCACATGGATAATAAAACATACAGGAAATTATGTATAACCTACTGGTGCACTCTATAAATTTGCCATCTACGGTACTTTAGCACTGTTGAGCATGCTCTGTGGACAAACTGTAGATTCTACTGTAGATTCATACTGAAACTGCCTTCACAAAAGTCAGCAATGACCTCCTTGCTGCCAAATCCAAGGGCCACTACTCTCTGCTTATTCTCCTTGACCTCTCTGCTGCCTTCGACACTGTTGATCACCCTCTCCTGCTGCAAATCCTTCACTCCCTTGGTCTACGTGACACTGCTTTCTCCTGGCTGTCCTCCTACTTCTCCGACCAGTCCTTCTCATGACTCCTCTTCCCCACCACAGCCTCTTACAGTAGGTGTTCCCCAAGATTCCGTTCTTGGAACTCTACTATTCTCCCTCTATACGTCCTCTCTAGGTGAACTCATCAGCTCTTTTGACCTCCATTATCTTCTCTATGCCGATGATACTCAGATCTACCTTTCCTCCCCTGGCCTCTCCCCCTCTCTCCTCACTCGTATCTCCAACTGTCTCTCTGCTATTTCTTCCTGGATGTCCCAGCGATTTCTTAAACTTAACATGTCTAAGACTGAGCTGATCATTTTCCCACCCCCCAATATAACCTCACTTTCCACTATTTCTTTAACAGTTGATGGCACAACTATCTCTTCTAGCCCCACAGTGCACTGTCTTGGAGTTATCCTGGACTCCTCATTTTCCTACAAACCACATATCCAGAGCTTCTCCCAGTCCTGTCATTTCCATCTCAAAAATATTTGCAAGACTAGACCCTTTCTCACCCAGGATGCCACCAAAACCCTCATACACTCACTGGTCATATCCAGATTTGACTACTGTAACCTCCTCCTATCTGGCCTCCCCAACTCCCATTTCTCTCCTCTCCAGTCTGTCCTCAATGCTGCTGCTCGACTCATTTTCCTCTCCAAACGCTCTACATCTGCCTCCCCTCTCCTACAAGCCCTCCACTGACTCCCCTTCCCTTTTAGAACCCAATTCAAGGTTCTCACACTCACTTACATAGCCCTGACCCATTCCTCTCCCATTTACATCTCTGACCTCATTTCCCTCCACTCTCCTGTCCGCCCTCTTCGCACAACTAATGCAGGCTGTTCGGATCTCCGTGCCATTTCAGATGTGAAAACAAAGTGTGACATAATCTTCCCAGCGTCGTATCTCACGTGTTTTGGATCCAATATTAGTCCCACCCATGGTGATTTACCATCATTTGTCACAAGACCGCAGGAGGAGAAGGAGGGTAAGGTAGTTAGATTAGTTAGTGAATGTCAGTGACAGTTACAGTCAGTTAGTGACAGTGAGGGGTAAATTTACTAAAGTGAGAGTTTTTAGAAGTGAGTTTTAAAAGTGATGTTGCCCATAGCAACAAAATTCTAGCTACTGTATTATCTTCTAGAAGGTGCTAGTTAAATGTTAAGTAGAATCTGATTGGTTGCTATGGGCAACATCACTTTTAAAACTCACTTCTAAAAACTCTCACTTTAGTAAATTTACCCCTGAGAGTCAGAAGTAGGACAGGTTTAGTGACACTGTCTTCGATGAGCAGTGCCACCTACAGTACAGTGACAATCCCCTAGCTAAATCTGACCAAGCTAGTTTGTTCAATAGGCAGTCAGCAATTCATTGTATTTTTTTTTGTATACTTAATTATTTTTTTATAATTAATATTGTTGTGTGGATTAAAACAAAATTTTGGTGCTAAAAAGTAACTGAAAAAAAATGCAGTCTGTGATGCTGTGTCTGTGATATATACAGGTCAGTAATGGTCTGAAGGTTAATAACCACCGTGCAGTGGGTCTTAGTTGGTGGGCACATATTTTTGTGTAAAAAAAAATATATTTTCTTTTATTCGTGATATAAAATTTATGCTGTGATATTGTTTCTGTGATATATAACAGTCAGTAACGGTCAGTAGGTCATGGACCACTGCTTATACTAACTGTGCAGTGTGTCACACTTTTCCTTTGCTAAAATAAAATAAAAAATGCAGGCGTCGATATGGAACATGATGATCAGTCAATAGAACAGCAGGTGCAGCAATCAAGCACTAGCACTGCAGATGCTGCCACCACCAGTCATCATGACAATACTGCTTCAATGTCATCTACTAAAGCTGATGCTCAAGGGTATAGAAGCTTTCAGTCAGGGCATCTAAAATCCCCAAAAAACATATTTTACTACTACTTGGTAAAGAAAAAAAATACCTTGAGTAACGGGAAACTTTCAGGCAGAAAAACATAAAATTGCCAACATGCCATACACCACACTCAGTGGCAAGGAAAGGCTCAGGCCTTGTCCTTCATTTCTGAATGGTGGTTCTGCATTTGCTGTCAGTCAGTCATGCAATAGGTGTCAAAAAATGTAAACCGGAATATCAATGGTGAAAAAAAAAACTAGGCAGTAGAACAAACTGTGTGTTGTCCAGAAATGTCACAAATCCCTGAGGAGAGTCTAATATCCCTTTTACACCAGAGCTAAAACACGGGTTATTGCAGGGTTAATACCAGGTGGAGAGGGGAGAATATCTACATACCAGTGACTGCTGAACACCACTAATCAGAATGCATTATTGAGACACAGATGAAAGTACCTGCCCAAAGTTTTTGCAAACTGGTGATTTATTTCTGAGACTGTGCTATAAGAACACCCACCCTACAGACTTTTTTAGGTGGATCACACCAGGACTTTTAGCGACACAACCCATATATCTCAAAATAAGAGGGAAATAGGTTAATTACATATATCACCCACTGGCAACACTAATCACAACCTTAAGTAATAGAACAGAACCTTAGAGCGCTTACACAATACCCCACCCCCTGTATTACAGGGTTAACCCAGGTAGCTAATTGGTGTAAAAGGGGAAAGGTAACTAACGGGGTTTAACATGAGAATAACTCGTGAAACTCTGCAGTGTAAACGGCGTGATCCAGGTCATAGGGACCTGGATCATGCCGCATGCCTGCCAATTGGGCGTTTCAGTGGCGCATGGAAATTACGTCATCTCCAAGTGTCCACTTTAATGCTGGAAAAGCCGGGTTTATGCAGACCCGGCTCTGGTGTGAATGGCGCCAACTCAGAAATATCCTGGGTCAGTGCCGGGGTCTGATCTGGATTGGAACCCTATTCCAACCTCTGGGTCAGACCTGGAATTTAGGTAAAAAAGCAGTATAAGTCTGTCTTTGAGTGCTATTTGTGAGACTGACCTTCATGAAGTCTCCTTCTTCCATTTCTGTACCCTCTGCAAATGTGGGCATAATCAGCACAAGTCAAGAAGTTGCTGACCTAGACATTGAGGATGCTACAGTAGAAGTGCAACAGGTTGAGAGGGATATTTGTGTAGCTGATGCAGGCACTAATGAAGATGTTGATTCTGAGGATGTTAATGATAAGGATGTTGATGATGAGGATGTTGTTTGTGTAAGTGAGGCACCAGTGGAAGCAGTTCTTGCCCATGATAAGAAGAAGGCCATTATCATGTCTGGACATAAGACAAAAAAATCCACCTCTTATGTGTGGTTTTACTTTTACCCAAATCTAGACAACAATAGTCTTGCCATCTTTAGCTTATGTAAACTCACATTATGTAGAGGTAGGGAGTTTAAGCATCTAGGAAACTCCTCCCTGTTACATCATTTGCAGCGCTTGCATGAATATTTTTTTACAAAATCAGAATATTAGGCTAAAAAATTATCAACAAGCAGTCCAGCGCCAGCTAACTCCCTTCTCTCTGGTAGATCAAAGCACCTGCAATCTCCATCGCCACATTCATCATCAATATCCTCAATCATGATCAGAAATAGTCCTGCATCCAATTTGAAAAGGCTGAGCCCTCCCCTAGGAATTTGTGATATCTGACAATGCCACAAATAATGAGAGAGCATTACAGTTGGGTGATTTTTAAAATGTCCCATGTTTTGTTTACGCAATGTGGTGCTGCAAATTTGTTTTGCAAAATGACAGTGTCATGAAGTAAATGCTGTCTGTAGCCCGAAAACTTTCTGGACATTTTTGGCATTTAGCAGCTGTATGTAGAAGATTGCAGCCACTACAAAAACAGTTTAATTTGCCCTGCCGCCAACTGAAGAGAGAGGCGAAATTTCACCATTTTTATGCTTCAGTGGATAGAGGAAAAGCAAAAAGCCGCCCAAAGCTACGCAATGAGCTATGGCATAGGGAGAATGTACCTTATTCAGCACAGTGGAGAATACTTTCTGTGTTGTGCAAGGTGCTGAAACCCTTTGAAGTTGTCCCCTGAGAAGTGAGTTCAGACACTGCCAGCTTGATTCATTTTAATCTCCTAATTAAACTTTTGGAAAAGCAGCACAAGAAATTTAAGAAGGAGCTAAAACGAGGTGATTCCGCTAAGTACGTCAGACTTGTAGATGAAGTCCTTTATTTGCTTCACCAGGATCCAAGGGCTGTCAACATTTTAAAATCAGATCAATATATTTTGGCGAACGTGCTTCATCCTAAGTTTAAGTTGTACATTGTATCTTTATTTCCAATGGACACAGATCTGAAGAGATGCAAAGAGCTGTTGGCGATCAAGTTGGCAGCTCAAGTGACATGGCAATGTCTCCTCCTTCAGTTTCTCTAGCAACTACAGCTGCCAAGAAAAGATTAAGCTTTCCTTAGAGACCCACTGGTGATGCAGATGAGTCAATACATCTGGTTGGGTCTAAAAGAATTGACCAAAATTAGTGAGAGCTCTAGCGTGACCATCTGATACTGTCACCATTCAAAGAATGGTTGTGGATCATTTTAATTATAGCATCCAAATAGTCATGTCAGACAGTCTGTTTGACTACTAACTGAAAAAAGGCAATTTAGAGGCCTTTGCACAAACTGGATTTGTTTTACTTAAACTGCCCAACCTCCATTGTGTACTCACAAAGAGTTTTCTGCACAGCCAGGAACTTTGTCAGCGATCAGCATAGGTGGCTACTTCCTCAAAATGTGGAAAAGATGATGTTCATCAAAGTGAACTACAAATTCCACAAGGAAGACCTTTCCAGAGACACCTGTAATGGTGGATTCCAGCGGAGACAAATTAATATTGTGTAAAGATGATGTACAGTACACACTGATAAGGTAGAGGATGATAATGGCTACAACATCTTGCCTCTATGGAGCCAGTTTGTATGTAGAAATAATTGCTAGCTATGTCAGCTGCCCATTTGTAGCTTTTGTGGGGGCCCAAATAAACCAATCACTTCAGCCACAAGTTGCAGTCCCTGACACTGAAGTGATTGGTTTGTTAAACTGTGCATGCCCTGTTTAATATACAACATAAAGGTGGGTGGAAGGGTCCAAGGACACTTTCATCTTGCACCTATTTTCTTTGCATTGATTAAGTGGTTGATAACTATACTAACATATTTCTCTATATAGGGTCTGTCTGTTTGTTCTGGCTAATCTCTTGAACCACTGGATGGATTTTGAGGGAGTTTTCACTATTCTATATAACATTGGTTGTGGCATGTTTATGTGTATAAACCATTCATCTGTAGCAAAAGGGAGTTGAGCAGTGGCAATTTTACTAAAGCAAGTCACAGAAAAAACTGTTGTGCTGTGTGAGTGACTGACTGCCGCTGCAGGGGTGAGGACTGCATTCTGATTGGCTCCCTGAGACAATGAGAGCCAATCAGATCTAGCAATGATCCTTGTTGCTTAGCAGCAGCCTAGAGAAGGGAAGGGAGTCAGGGACTGAGCAGGGTAACATCAGAGGCAGACAGAATGTGAGAGAAAGAAACCATGAAGATGCCCTGATGCAGACACATTAGCCACGAAGGAGAAAAGGAAGGCATAGCTATCAGGAATTAAAACAAAACTCATTGGAACACCATCGAATAAATGGCAAACTTCACATCACCACCATCAAATGGTTTGGAACAAAAACATTGATGGTTAGTAACCATCGTATACTGATGTCCATACCTATGCTGTACCTGCAGGCAGACTCCAGCCACCACTTCTCCACCATGAAGTGCTCCCACTATAGCATGATGTTCCCACTCACTTATATGCCCTCGGTGAACAAGAGGCACCTCTCATGGAAGACAGTGCTGTTCTTGGACAGGGGCACCATGGCAAGGAAGCTTAACAGAAAGACCAGGAAATAGAGGGTACATTGTGCAAAGAGGACATTGGTCATCATGAGGTTTGGCAGCCAGAGAGCGGTGCACATGGAGGCTGCAGAAATATGCACAGTTGCCCCAGCCCCAGGGACATGCTGCTGATAATACTTACAATAGCTGCAATACAAATCTCTCATCCATGGTCTTCCTGCCTTTACCAGATAATACCAGTGGCCTGGGCCCCTGCCAGCTGCAGGGCAGCAGCAGGGGGTTTTTGTGGTGAAACTTGTGAGATGCAGGGGGCAGAAGTGAGAAGCAAGTGTATGTGGTGAGATGCAGGGGGCTGTGGTAAGAACAAGTGGCAGGAATGAGAAGCAGGGGCCTGTGGGGAGATGCAAGGAGCTGTGGTGAAATATAGGATGTTGTGATGAAATGCAGTGGTCAGGAGTGAGAAGCAGGAGGCTGTTGTGAGATTCAGGGGGTAATAGAAAGAAACGGGAGGCTATTGTGAGATACAGGGGACTGTGGTGACTTGGCAGAGGTTGTTATGAGATACAGGGGGCTGTGGCGAGATGAAATTGCTCCCGTGCTAAGATGGGGCGGGTTGCTAGTATAACTATAACGGAAAAAATGTGATAAATGGAGCAAACTATTAAAAAACAAGCATCCAAAAATCCCAATGAGATAAATTGATTGATTGATTGATTGATTGATTGATTGATTAGTTGATTGATTACAGTGTTAATATAATTGTAGAAAAATGGGAGAAATGGAAAACAGTAGTACCAAAGAAGCATCCTAAATCCAAATGAGATTGATTAATTGATTGATTACAGTAATAATATATATAAAGAAAATAAGTGATATATGGAACAAACTATTAAAAACAAGCATTACAAATCTCAATGAGACTGATTGATTGATTGATTGATTATTTGATTGATTATAGTAATATATTATTATAACTATATTGAAAAACAAATATGATCCATGGACAAAAAAATATTAAAATGTAAGCATCAAAAATCCCAATGATATTTTTAAAGTGGAAACTGAATCCAAACTGCAAATCACAGGCCTCAGGATTTAAGGCAAAGTAATAGCCTAGTCGAAGTCAATAATTAACAATTATATGGTTATATTGATGACAGTACTCTGTATCTGCTGAGAAGCTGCAGGAAAAGAGGTCTATGTGCCTGGTTGAGAAGCTGGTGATGGATGGCATTAGAAGATACAAAAGAACATGAAGGCCCCAGCAAAGAAAAGACACTCAAAATCTTGGCAAAGCCCATAATGCAAAGTGGTGCACAATTGAATTGCTTCCACCCACCCTTATGTTGTAAATTAAAAAGGACATGCACAGTTTAAACCAAGCACTTCAGTGACAGGGACTGCCACTTATGTGGCTGAAGTTCTTGGTTTGTTTGGGCTCCACCAAAACAAGCTATGAATGATTCTGGACATTTTTTTTAAGCCTGACCAGATATCATAATGGTGTTTCACTCTAGTGCACTGAGTTGACTTATCCTCATCACCAATGGGTCTCTTAGGAAAGGTTTGTTTCTTCCTGGCAGCAGAATTTGCAGGAGAAACTGAAGCAGGAGATGTCATTGTGTCATGCACTTGGCATCTCTTAAGATCTGTGTCAGTTGGAAAGAAAGACATTATGTATGACTTAAACCTAGGATAAAGCATGGATGCCAAAATTTAGTGATCAAATTGCAAGATGTTTCAAACCCTTTGGTCCTGGTGAAGGGAATTAAGAACTTGATGTACAAGTCCAACATACTTAGCAGAATCACTTTGTTTCTTGTCCATCTTCAGTTTCTCTAGCTGCTTTTCCAGTAGTTTAATTAATGGAATCACCTGACTCAGGCTGGAATTGTGTGAACTCACTTCATTGGTTACTATTTCAAATGGTTTCAGTATCTTGCATAAAACAGAGAGTATTCTCCATGCTGGAGTAAGGTACATTCCCTCTCCTCTCCCTATGTCATGGCTTGTTGTATGGGTTTGTATGGCTTTTTGCTGTTTATCCAGTCACTGAAGCATATAAAGGGAGGAATTCTACCTGGTTACTATCTCTTGCTTCAGTTGGTGGAATTGCAAGTTGAACTGTTCTTGTAGCTGCTGCAAACTTTTACATGTGGTTGTTGAATGCCAAAAATGCTCAGAAATTTTACCTGCCACAGACAGCATGTCCTACATATACCATTTAAAAAAATTCTGAACCACCAAGTTTATTGTGTGTGCAAAGCATAGTACACTTTCAAATTCACCCAGTTGTAATGCTCATATAATGTTACTTGCATTATTGGAAATGACAAATCCTGAGGAGAGTTTTAACACATCTCTGAGTTTTTTCAACAGATTGACACCAGTATGCCTAGTGCTGCTGTTGTGTCAGGAACTCTGTTACCAGGACCCAATGCAGAGCCCAGCCACAGCATTACTTACCTCCAGTTTCTTGGTCCTGGGCAGCCGCCAGTCATCTTCGTAGCAACACTCCAGCCACAGGGCGCAGGTCTTCCCCTCTACACTGACTGGCATCCCTCGTGCAGTGTGATGTCATCCTCCTGTTCAAGGGTATGGCCATTTTGCTGTAGCCAGGGTCCACCAGTGATTCTTTGTTCTCTAGTCAGCTGGGAGTCAGCCACCAATCAGCAACAGGTACTGCATATATAAACCCTTCTTGGATGCTCATTCAGTGCCTCAAGTCCTAAGTATTTGGCTCCTGATACCTTCAAGTCTTGGACTTTCTAAGCATTTTCATGTTCTACTCCTTTGTCTAAGGATGCAACTTTGGGTACAAACCCGGAGCACCCAAAGATGCACACCAGTGTATTCCATCCATATCTCCATGATGCATCTCAGTGTACTTCACCCGGAGTTTGACGCACCTTTTAGTACTTAAAAGACCCACACTCATCGCAAGCCAAAGTCATCACAGTCTAGCTGGATACACATCTCTACCTTTGACTTAGGATTTCCCTCTCATCTTGCTGGGCAAACCCCAGTGACCCGCACTCAGGATTCCTGTATTTGTCTACTGAGGATAATCCAGTATCATCTGACTAGTGTCCAGCTTGTTGTGGAGTTTATACACTAGCACCAGTCATCCTGCTCCAAGTAAGCTGTTACCTTCTATTCACAGATTCTCAGAACTTACATGCTAAAGTTATTTCCTTTCATTCTGGACTTACTAGATCTGATGCTATTCAACATGCTAATCAGTTCCCTGTTTCTCAATAAAACTCCATATTCTTTAACATAAACTTGGGTATAATCTTATTTCTCCTATGAGGAAAAGCTACCTGATATATATCCATGGAAGAAAGGACGGCACACAGAGGATTTAATAGAAAAACGATCTGTTTAAGTCTTCATATTCATAATCAACGTTTCAGTGCCCACAGCACTGTCGTCAGGACAAACACAATAAGTACAATCAATGTGTCACCTACCATTGATTGTACTTATTGTGTTTATCCTGATGACGGTGCTGTGGGCACTGAAACATTGATTATGAATATGAAGACTTAAACAGATCATTTCTCTATGAAATACTCTGAGTGCCGTCCTTTCTTCCATGAATGTATTTTAGTATCAATACTGGCACTTCGGACTTTGGACACAGGGGTACTATATAAATATATATATATATGTA
Source organism: Taudactylus pleione (assembly GCA_031769625.1). Classification (NCBI taxonomy): domain Eukaryota; kingdom Metazoa; phylum Chordata; class Amphibia; order Anura; family Myobatrachidae; genus Taudactylus; species Taudactylus pleione. The sequence goes on from JAUIMM010000390.1 coordinate 1,839,397, forward strand.
CCTGTACACCTGTCCTGATGAAAAGCTCCTGCATTGAAACGTCGACTATGTGATTAATACAAATTATATTTTTCACTACGGAGGAGAAGATAAACCAAGAATAGCCTTTAGGAAAGCAAGAAATTTTAAAAACCATCTGGCCTCTAGTAATTTAGAGTCCTTGGAAGCGAAACTTCAACAATGGATCCATAACAGTAAAGGTTTCTTTACGTGCAATAGTTGCAACATATGCAAATTTGTCAGCAGTGATAATGGTAAATTTTTTATCTATAATACAACTTTGTATAAAATCAAGAGATTAATGAATTGTATGACGACATGGGTAATTTATGTGATTGAGTATCTGTGTCATCTTAAATATGTCAGTAGAACTAAAAGAAATATTAAACTAAGAATACAAGAACATGTGAGGGGGTATTATAAATAAATTTGATAACCACTCCATATCTAAACACTTCAATAGATATCATAATGCAGATCCAATGGGACTAAGGGCTCTAATTATTAACATTATTTTTACTAAAATAAAGTGAAAAAGGGTGTTTTCACACCATTTTCACATTATTTTATTTTCACCAAAAGTTACTAAAGGGCAATTGGAGTAGAATTCGCAAAATTCTACTCCAACCCATAAGTATCACTTTTTTTTAGTAAGCAGATCGCATTTCCCATAATTGCAATGGGAATTGTGATCTGGCCAAAGTTACTAAAAATAAATTGTCCAGGGTCTCCCCCAGTTACCGGACACCTGCTCCGCTCTGACGGGGAGAGCAGAGCCCGGAGCCGGCCCCAGTGATCAGCGTGTGGTCTAAACAGACCACACGCTGATACACTGCAAAAAAATTTTTTAAAAATAGTAAAAAAAAAACAAACTTACCAAAGTCCAGGGACCAGTGCTTGGGGCTTCGGTGATGTCCTCTCTCTGGTCAGCTGGTCTCCCATGCCACACTGCGGCCCAGTCGTCATGACAGGGTCCCAGTGCAGTATGGGATGTCAGCTGACCGGTAGACATGGAGGACATCACCGAAGCCTGGATCATGCAGGTATGTGTAATTAAGGGAGAGGGGGGTCGCGAGGGGTCCTCAATCATGGGGGGTGGGGCTTGGCAATGGGGGTATGGCGGTTGGTGGGTGATACCTGTGAGGATGCTAGGGTGAGGGGCATCTGGTGGTGGAGCTGGTGCTTGGCGGGGTGCATTGGCTGTGCGGGCATACTGTCACTCTGGTCTGGTTAGGCCTGGTGGTGCTTCCATTCCACTCTGGCATGGGCGCCGCCATCTTACCTCCGGTCATGTGACCTAGTCGCCCTATCCTGGTCTGTCACATGCTCCTCTCTGACCAGTCACAGCTGAGCACTGGGGAATTAAGGGAGTTCAGAGCTTCCTTGCATTGCCAGTGCAACATGTTTATTAGCAGCAGCTGGGAGAGAGCTCGTAACCTGCCTCCTTGGAAAAGCTACCTAAGCCTGTTTCACCTAACCTGCTCCTTACCCTGCTGGATTCCCCTGCCTCCTCCAATTACCTCTCCCATTGCCTGAGTACCTGTGTCAGCTGTTACCCTGCACCCTACCTCCACTTGCATTTCCTCTGGACATTATTCACTTCAGCCTGAAAATTCACTTCAGCCTGCAAATTCTATTCAGCCTGCAAATTCATTTCAGCCTCACAAAATCTGCATACTGGACTATTCCTGCCTGTCACTATCTGGACATTCTCCCATTAGCTTCACTACAGTTCTCAAGTGCACTTCTGTGCTATACCTGGACTTTTTCTTTTGCCATTTCCATGTCTACTAAGCCACTTATTAAAAGTTCCTCATTTTCATTTAAATCTGCTTCAGTGTCTGCTCCTATCACCACCCCGGGTCCACAACAAAAACTTCACAATAGAAAATGTACAGTTATGTGAAAGAGGTGGAGGTAGAGAAAAGAGGTTATCCCAGAGAGAGTTGTATTGGATCTTTACTCTCAATACTTGGGTTCCACATGTTTTAAATGAAATGTATGAAATCACACCATTTTTATTAATGTTATTTACCTTTTTTAAATTTAAAATTTAATATTTAGTATTTCTTTTTAAATTGCCATTAATATGCACTTTATTGGGACCATTGGGGAAGCAATGCTATGGGTATTTTTGTATTGTATATCTCCAAATGTATCTATATTTAATATTATGGTAATAAGCTATTTTTTAATAATGATATTGATATATATATGTGTATATAAATATGTATGTACATCTATATATGTACTGCCTTTTAGAATTGTATATGGTTAATAGATAATCTGCCTTTGTTTTAGAACCCTGTTTTTATCTGCAAGTTCGCACATAAATGTATTTTTAACTCTCCATGGGAGATGACAAAATGGCCACTGCATGTAGAATGAGAGAGACTACAGCAAAAGGGCCGCCATTCTGGAAAAACATTGCCTCCATACTGATGTTTGGTGGTAGATAAAGCCTGAGGGAGCATGCGATCTATTTTTGGGGATTGCGGGAATCCCATAGAGTCCCCTCGTGGATGTGTCCCCGCTTTAAGTGTGCACATTTGTTGTGTTTGGCGGAGGTCGCCGCTTGGTGTACTTATCGGGACACCTCGCAATATTTACTTCTCCCGCGCATGAGCAGTAACATCCAAAATGGAGCCCTGCGGCCAAAAACAGGATATTTCGTTCTTGGGTACAGTGCATTAATTGAACAGGGTATATAAGTCTGGAACTGCTCCCAAATAGGAATCCTCCTGACGAAGTCCGGCTATGTAGGTGTAAGAGACGAAACGCGTAGAGGCTGTGATAACCCCTGCTACCGGGACTGCTGTATTAATTCAGATAAGCTTTTATATCACTTTTAAATGGTAATTGTGCATTTTTTGTATCTTGTATCTGTAAATAAAATGCTTTTTAAACTTTCTACACTGTGCGAGTTTTCCTCTCTCCCCATCAATCATTCTACCTGGAGTGAATGGATTTTTTTGATCCTACAAAAGAGCGTTTTACTTGTGGATTTAAGATTTATCATCATTATATGCCTATGTACTAGGCACACATGGTATGCATTTACATTTCTAAGAGTGTGCAGTTAAATCATATAAATATATTACACTATATGGCACTTGTTCTCACCTTTTATATTTCATAATTCCTTGGGTCCGCACAACAGTTGGAGAACTGCGAGCAGCCACCCTGATGACGGAATTATAGTGGAACATTTTGATTTATATGAACTTTGCCTACACAGAATCTCTATAGGGACTAGTGCTCATATCAGTACCATTTATTTATAAATATATATATATAGAGAGAGAGAGAGAGAAAAAACTAAATCCCCGGCACTCCTCTCAATATAAGAGTAAATATAAACTTGCACCGGTGCCTGCCTTGGGGAGGAAAATCCCCTACGTATCCAGATCAATCAATGGCAGCACTCACAGTCTTATAAATACAACAAAGAATTTCTTTATTCCAGAATAAATAAACCCTTTGTTGTGGTTACAAGACGCTGAGTCCGCCATTGATTGATCTGGATATATATATATATATATCGTATATATATATATATATATATATATATTGTGATAGAAGCACTGGAGAAGTGTGGAATGGCTTATATGTATGTTCTAGGTTCCTGTCATATGTGCTCTGAAACCCCCAGGAGAAGTCTGTTTGGGAAAAACAGACTAGAAATGTCAGCTTTAGAGAAAAGTCGGTTTGGGTCCTGGGGGTGTGGATGTGAAGAGAGGGAGGGCTCCATCCACAGGCCACTCCAGGTTTTGGGCCTTTCAGCCTGGTAACAGCCTCATTAGGGCTTGCAGCTGGAAATGGCTAATATAAGCTGGGGTTGTTTGTGGCTGAATGTCTCACACCTGGGAGAGCAGGCAGACTACCCTGTTCAGAGACACTTGGTTACTTTCCTTGTAAGTACTGTGCATGTGTTTTGTTGATGGTGAGGGCAATAGGCCCTACCATTATTATAGAGAGGGAATCTGCTGTGTAGCTAGTGCCCAGCCGGGATAGGACTTATGTTATGTTTTGTTTATGTTTACATTCATTTGGCACACTAAAGACTGGTGCCAACCAGTTTGTACGAGAACCCCAGACTTGTATCCTGATCCTACGGCTGCTGTGTGAGTAAAAAGGGAGTCCATCTATCCAAGGAGAGGTACCCCTACCCTGACTGTGTCACAATATATATATAAAATATGCTGCAGTATAATTCTACATACATACATAACACAAAAACACAAAAGCCTGTTTGCTTTGCAGCACTAGATTGCAGGTGCTACTATGACTGACAAACACATAGTATCCTGTTTTTTTGCGCTGCAGTGCACTGGACTGCAGTTGTTGTTTCTATCTAGTGTCTCTGACAAACACACATACACAAAAATATACCTGCAGCCAATCACAATTCCCACCTACTCCCCATTTACCTACTACTACAATTTTCTCTGTCCTCCTAATGGCATCCTAACAGCATTTCTTAAGACTAACTAAAGCCTGTGAAATGGCGCCTGATCATGAGGGAGGGATCCAAAACACGCAAGATCCAACATTTCTAAGAAAATTATGTTTAGCTTCATTCTGAGATCTGATCATGGGAAGACCTGAGCCGGGACTTGATTCACTCTGAACCCCAAAGTTCGGGTGTTTTCTGTTTTCTGAAAAACTAAACCGCCCATCTCTAATACTATACATTAATCATCATCATCATCATCATCATCATCATCATCATCATCATCATCATCATCATCATCATCATTATGTGAGGTGTTTGCTAAGATTTCTTTTGTGGCAGCTACAGACAAAACTGTCTTGACACTGATCTTACAGGGCACTGAGATGCAGAATACACCTGTATTGGTACAGTAGTTCAAGTGGCTGCCATCCAAAAATGGACCCATGTATTATGGAATTTAGACTCCGTTGGGGCAGTGACTGATGTGAATGACAAATATTCTCTGTACATCATTGAGCATTTAGTGTTTTATATAAATAAACAATATAATACTAGTCTATGAGATATGGCCTTCTCTGGCTGGGCATAATAAGCTACACTTTTATGCTAAGCGCAAAAACTGTGGCATTCAAACATATAGGTAAGAGCATATAGCCAGAAAGCGACATTGGCAGCATAGACATCACCTTTCCATCCAGTGTATTAGCACCTCAACCAAATGTTCATGCTGATTTTTACCAATTAAAGAACATTAAACATTTTGCATGATCCCTGGAGATTTATTGTGTAGTTACACATCCCCATGACTCCTCATGCAGATTTTGGCATGCAGACATTGAATGTAACACCTCTGACATTGTTGAGTTAATGGGGCAACTCGTAAGGCTTCATATCTGTAGAAGAAATAAAAAGAACACATTATTAAAGCATTTATGGTTATTTAGCAATAATACATCATTATAAAATTCCACACTACATACTTAAATTGGTTACATGAGGGTTGATTGGTGGTCATTGCTTTTTGACATTTTTTAAAGGCTCTCATAAATTGCCGTAGTAGGTCTCTTAAAAAACTTGTTTATCTAATGAACTAAAATTTGGGGAGGGGGTGGTTTGGGGGACAAAATGGTGAAAGCATAAGATGATGCAGTACAGACTGTATGACGTCCGAAACCACAGAATTGCTTGACTTTATCAACATGCACTCATCTAAATGCTCTATGCTATTATCTATACAGGAAACAGCACAGAAATAATAGATAGACAAAAAAAGAGAACACTACACCTTTATTTACCTTTCTCAACATTGCCAAGAGCCTCTTGAATCTCTTCCAGTGGCCACCTACATTGTTTGATGGGCTTGCCTCTGATGGTCTTGCCGTTATGAATCCCATTGCCTGCTCCATGTGAGACCCCTAGAACCCGGCTAGCGAGATCTTCACCAATAACAACCACCCGCTGTTCCCTTAGAACTATGATATGTTCACCGGTACTTAGGCGGCCGCCTGGATTTACGCTCAGGGTAGTAGAGGCTCACACGGAGGTACAAGGGAATTCAAGAGTTGAAGTGTACAGTTAGAGCTGATACAGGTAATGGTTTTGATGTGTTGGCAATTGCATTGATGATATGGCAATGATACAGATGGTGTAGCAATTGTGCCGATGTTGCGGCGATGGTGCCGATATTGCTGCGATGGTGCCGATGTTGTGGCAATAGCCATATATAAACAGTCTAGAGTATGAAGATGGCTTTGAGAGCCGATGGTGCGGCAAGTGTGCCGATGTTGCGGCGAAGGTGCCGATGATGCAGCACGGGAGTTGCTTGGATTGGCTAAGAAGCCGAATGAAGAATGGTGGTAGCACGGGAGCTACTTGGTGCAGCTAGGAAGCCGTATGGTGAACGTTGGCAGCACAGGAGCTGCTAGATGCAGCTAGGAAGCCATTTGGAGATTGGTGGCAGCACGGGAGCTACTTGGTGCGGCCAGGAAGCCGTATGGTGAATGTTGGATGCACGGAAGCTGCTTGGTGTTGGCTGGGAAGCAAAATGGAAGCAATATCATGGAGAGAACAAAAGCTGCCTATGCAGCTAAGCTGATGAAATCCACAGACACGCTATAGTCGGCACAGGTGCAATAGTTCAGTAAGTATAAATAGGCTGAAGCACTTAATCAAGCTGCACCTGTGGATGAGACATCACTTCCTGATGCCCCTCGGAGGTCAATCTTGGAGAATATATTAGCCTGATGCAGCTGATTGAAAAATACTGGAATAAGAGGTAACGGGTATGAATTCTTTACTGTAATGTTGTTGAGTCCCCTGTAATCAATACAGGGACAAAGAGACACATCTTTCTTCCCCACGAAGAAAAAAACAGCTCCCAGTGGTGATTTTTAGGGACAGATGAATCCTTTAGTCAAGGAATCTTGGATGTACTCTGTTATAGCTTTTTCCTCCGGTATTGAGAGGGAATACAACCGGCCTTTGGGTAATTTGGTGTTGGGTATCAAATTGATAGCACAGTCATAAAACCTATGTGGAGGAAGAACATCTGCAAGTTTTTTGGAGAAAACATCAGCGTAATCTCTGTACTGAAGTGGAATAGCCGGAGATGTCTCAGAAATCGTAGGAAGTACGGACTGAATAGGCATAGTCAAGCAATGATTCTGACAAGTCTGACTCTATTTGATTATTTCACCAGATTGCCAATTAATCACAGGATTGTGATCCCTAAGCCATGGAAGACCTAGAATGACTGGAGCCAAAGGACAATTTAAGAGGTAAAAGAACAAAGTCTCTGAGTGTAAATACCCTACCAAAAAACGTAGAGGAGACGTCTTAAACTTCACATGTCCTGAAGAAATCAAACCTCCGTCCAGACCACAGATTGTCATTTTCTGTTCCAAGGGGACAGCTGGAACTCCCAGAGTGTGAAAGAAATGAAAATCCATAAAATTGCCTGCCACCCCACTATCAAGGAAGGCTGAAGTAGACAAAGTAGAATTAGCAAGTTGCTGCTGGGACTAAAACAGAATTCTTGAAAGTAATAGAGGCCAGACCCAAGTGTAAATCCTCCCAAACACTTAGGCCCTGTCTTTTTACCGGTCTGAGTGGATAATTATTCACAGTATGTCCCTAGACACCGCAATACATACAGAGGCCGAGGGACCCTCTTCTGCGTCTCTCTTCTGATGATAGGCGAGAGGACCCAATTTGCATAGGTTCCTCTGTGACTGAAGATGGAAGCCAGTCCAGAGAACACGGTGATTTGATGGAAGATTTTATTCTCGTTTATGTTCCCTATCCTAATGGCTTGTTGCATAAGATCATCCAAGGACTCAGGAGGTGAATGTTGAACAAAAATGTCCTTGATGGCCTCAGAAAGACGAAGACGATACGTAGGGCCGGATCATTCCAACTTGAGTCAGTTGCCCATCTGCGGAACTCTGATGAGTAATCCTTCGCTACCTTCTGACCCTGTTTGAGGGTACGCAATTTGGACTCAATATCATGGACTCAATATCATGGAGAGAACAAAAGCTGCCCATGCAGCTAAGCTGATGAAATCCACAGACGCTATAGTCGGCACAGGTGCAATAGTTCAGTAAGTATAAATAGGTTGAAGTACTTAATCAAGTTGCACCTGTGGATAAGACATCACTTCCTGAGGCGTGCTGATCGCCTAGCAACTGGAACAACAGGAGTAACCCCGTCCTGCCTAGGAAGGCTGTCAGAAAGGGTCAAGTTGTGACCGCTACTTGTAACACTTGCTTCACCTCCAAATGCTCCTTCTCCACTGGTGACTCCTCTGATGGACCCAGCTCCTCCTCCACTTGTTCCTGCTCCTTATCCTGCCTCTATCTGTGTTTAGCACCTGTTAAACACAAAAAATCCTGTTTTTTATTTTTTATTTTCTATGTAAAACAAATATCAGCATAGTTGTAAAGTAAACTGAGGTCCCAAAATGTATCTGTATTTAAAATATATTAGATTGCCAAAAATCATCCCTCCATTTCAGAAAAGTAAGAAACAGAGATATATATTTTTTTAAAGAGATGTGTGCCAATCCCCCTTGTTTTGGCTTTGGATCTGGATTAACTTTTGTGTTTTGGTTTTAGTTCTGGTTTTGCAAAACCACCCTCAGGTGTTTTGGTTTAGGATATGTATTTTTTTTTAAAAAAGATAAAAACAGCTAAAAATCACATAATTTGAGCCTGTTTTGGTTCCTACAGTATTTTTTACTTTAATAACATTAATTTCCAGTCATTTTCAATAAAGTTTGACCACCTCATAGCTCACAATATTGATTTCATCAACTTTAGGTCAAAAGATTGCATCAAGCTAATGTAGCTGGCTGACTTAGTGTGCGGTACAAACACGTGGCAATTCAGCTTCAAACATGGCACATCTAGGAAACAAAGTGGCACTGCAGTGGCAGATGGGATTGCAGTTTAATATAAACTATACAATGCTATAGAATGTTTTCATTAATCAAGAACTAGAACAGAGGCCTAAAGGCAGTGAAGGGAAATCGAGGTGGAGTATGAAAGCAGGTAAAGAAAGAAAGGATTAATAAATTAGTTAATTTAATTGTTTGATTGATGAAGAAAATTTCTGAGAAAGGAGAGGGGAATAGTATGGCCACCAGGTCAGCCACCTAATATGTCGGGAATCCTTGGCAATTAACATTAAATTATTATTATTATTACTTTCTTTTACAAAATGTGTAGTAATGTACAGGTATTAGGGCAATAACCAATAAAAATATGTCTATTCAAAAAAGACCGTCCCCAATGTCCCCCCGAAAATACAGCTCATTATGAAAAGAAATGTGGGGCAAGATGGGATTGTCCTTGGACCCTTTCACCCACCCTTATGTTGAATAATAAAAAGGACATCCACAGTTTAGCAAACCAAGCACTTTAGCGACAAAGACTAACACTTTTGTGGCTGAAGTTCTTCGTTTGTTGGGGCCCTACAAAACAATGTGCAGCCTGTACATATCTCACTGATTTGTGCAGGCTGCTTGTTCAGGAGTGTTAGGCTAGGGAAACATGGGATTAAACACGGGTAGGAACAATCACATACACCATCGGAAAACATAATCTTGACAAATTTCCAAATTTCTTTAAGAAAACCCCCCATGTCTGATCGTTTGTACCCTAGGTTATTCACAGACGAACACGGGCAAAACACGAATCTTAGTAAATTTACCACTCAGAGTGTAGAAGAGTTGTCAAAAAAATTAAAACTGAAAAATCAGTGCAAAAGAAAAGTCAAACCACTAAGTCAGTACAACACTATGGAGCTCATTCAGACCCGCTGAAAAGTTGCAGTCGCTCGCTTGCCAAAAGGGGCCGGTTACTTAAATGAAGTGCTCGCACTGCATCGTGTAAGGACGCCCACTATGTTTTAGCGAGCTACGGCAAAGTGTGTTCGCAAGTGTCTAAAAATGCCCCCTTGCCACTCGCAACACACGTCATCTCCGGGAAATGAAGGATTAATCAAGACCATTGTGAGCCATCAGAGCTGTTCACAGCCCTTGGGGTTACATTAACCTGCCGCAAGCACAGCGATCAGTGCTGGCTGAAATACGTGCAGGTGATGTGTACAATGATGCTACTTTGTTAATTATGCATGCCCTTTAAATGGCATTTTGGCGGCATGACTCGCCTGCGTTCGCACATCCACTCCCCCATTCACAAGCACCTTCCCCTGTTACTTTCCTTAAATGGTCTAAGGGTATATTTACTAAAGTGCAGGTTTTTAGCAGTGGAGATGTTGCCCGTAGAAACCAATCAGATTCTACTTAACAATTATCTAGCACCTTCTAGAAGATAATAGATAGAATCTGATTGGTTGCTATGGGCAACATCTCCACTTCTAAAAACACACACTTTAGTAAATATAGCCCTAAGTGTGTCCGTGAGTGCTATGTGTAAGCATGACTTTTTACATAAAAATTAAAATTTTTATGGTATATGGTGTTTAAAAAAAAATTGCGTTTAAATAGTTTTAAAAAGATGTTCTTGACCTAATTCAATCATAAAAAAACCCGACAATTTCGGAGCGGTTTTTGGAAAAAAAATGTGTCAGTTAACTGGTTAAGATGCATCATCAGCATATACGTCACATGGCTAAAATACACACAACAGAACTTGCAGTGCTTGCAGTAGGGTATGATCAACCACAAGTGGTGCGTATGAGTCCGATGTTGGTCGATGTTAATACACTTCCTGGAGATGACGTATGTTACTAAGGGCAAGTGGGCTTCTTGCGTCAGGCTAAAGGGCATCTAAATTCATACTGCAATCGCACGGCGAAACATAGTGGGAGTGCTAATGTTTTGCTTGCGATCACGGGATTTGCATGCTTTGACTGGGGGCGGCTGCATGCGAACACAGCCTTGTAACTGGGTCTGAATCAGGCCCTTAGCTCTGTTCAACTCTAAAAATACAAAGAATACACAAGTTTTTGCATAAGTAAATTCTTGTGTTTGTAAAAATGGCAATTTACTCCTGTTATTTCAATCTCGGGCAAACACGGAGCTTACTTCATTTACCCCCCGAGTGAGAAGGGCTTGCATTGTTGTCATGAGAGATAGAACATGCCTTACTAACAGCAGTTGCAAAACCACCACTTGTAAATAAAGGACAAGGTCTGAGCCTTTCCTTGACACTGCGTGTGGTGATGGTATGTTGGCAATTTTATATTTTTCTACAATAAACTTTCTCTTGTTAGAAGTTTTTTTTTCTTTACCACTGTAATATTGATTTTTAAATTTCAGATGACCTGACACTTTAGTACATGATGTTGAAGGACTAGTATTGGGTTTGTCATGATGACTGGTGGCAGCAGCTGCAGCACTAGCATTTGCTTGCTGCTTCTGCTCTAACATCAAATTATCATTATCCATACTCTTTCCATATTATTGAGTTATCAAAAGAATACACATAGTACAACTACAAATAAAAATAGAAGAAATTAATTATTTATTATTAGCTCAGTTGACACTGCGTGCAGTCATAGCAATTCTATAATTTATATGTACATGACCAAAACACACTGGGGGACAGCGCACAGACATAATACAAACAACAATAGAAATATTTTTTTTTTACTTTTTTAAATGCGCAGCTCAGCTGACATGGCATGCATCCATAGTGCTTATCTGTACGTAAACAAGAACAAAATGGGGCACAGCGCACACAAGTTGTATAAACAATTTTTTTATCATACTGTGTTTTTACTTTTTCCGCAAATGACAACTGCGTAGTCACACTGCTTATATTGCAGTTGGGTATGGATTTCAGAGTCACAGTGCAGCACCACTGTGTGACTACTATAATAATTGCTGCACTAAAAAATATTAAACAATGATTTGCTATCTGCCTGTACTGTAAATCTAGCTTGACCAATATTAACTACAGTCAGTATTTAACATTACGGGGACTGGACTATACATAGCACAGCAGCAGTCACTTGAGGTGGAGAGGCTGGACACAGCAGCCACTGTACACGGAGTGGATTGACACAGCAGCAGCCTGTGGACACAGGGACAGGAGTGGACACAGCACAGCAGCAGTCACTTGAGGTGGAGAGGATGGACACAGAAGCACAGCAGACACTGGAAATGGAGTGGATAAACACAGGACACAGGGACTGAAGTGGGCACAACACAACAGCAGCAGCCACTGGAAGTGAAAAGGATGAACACAGCACAGCAGCTATTGAACACTTCAGCCTAAACTAGAGTCAGTGTGAAAATGTGGCCAAATTACCTCGGTAGGGACTCATACAGAATCCAAAACCCGTGAGAATCTGACTCTGGGGTGATGGCATTTTGCCTCGATTTGGAATCCGAGTATGACGAGAACACCCGAGCCACCACTCTAATTCACTCAAAACGAGGAAGTTCAGGTGGGCTCGATTTTCAGAAAATCGAACCTGCACATTTCTAATTACTGTGTAACGCACATGCAATTATACAGAATATAATGTCCAGTTATGCATTCAGACATCCCTGCACCAATTGGGATGAAACGAATGTAAGGTAGTCCAGTTGGATCTTGGCCAGGTTTTAGGGGGGTTAGGGTCTTGGTTGGACCTCCCTTTGGTATACACTGGGCAGAACTTTGACCTGGGGAGCAAACACTGAAGGAAAGTGCACAAAGTGGTAACATTGGATCCCAGGAGACATACTAAGGGGCAGAAATGTATCTTCCTATTGGCCAGGATGGCATTTGCCAGGGGCACTGGCTGAGGGCAATCACTACATGTACAGCCACCATAATGTCTGTGTACTAACTGCCTGGATCAGACTGGCCCTCCCTTCCCTTCTCCTCCCTTGTCATACAGTGCTAATGCTTTTTAGAGCAGCAGCACAGATTTTAGACAGACAGCTGGACAGTCTGTCATAGGGTAGGGGGAAGCAGGGGGAGTGCCCAGATCCTTAGATACACCCCTGCAAGGGAATTGAGGTCAGACCTCCCGTTTGTGTATGCTGGGCAGAACTTTGACCCTGGGATGCTGTGCAGAACTTTGACCTGGGAATCCTGTTCTGGGCCTTCCACTGGATGGATTTGGATGAAAACTTCAAAGAGTGGTATTATTGGATCCCAGAAGACATATAGTACTCTCATGTACACTGGGCAGAACTTTGACCTGGGGAGCCTGTTCTGGATCTTCCACTGGATGAATTTGGACAACATCACATAACAAAACTAAATAATTTCAGCTAGTGTATATATATATATATATATATATATATACAGTGTATATATATATATATATAAATATATATATATATATATATATACTGTATATATATATATATATATATATATATATATATACTGTATATATATATATATATATATATATATATATATATATATATACACACGAGCCAAATAGCCCGGCACTCTAGGGACCTCTCTCTTGTAATGTAGCAGCACTCACATCCAAACAATCCTCAGCATCAACTGGGGTGTCTTCCCACAAGACAGGCTTTAAGCAAAAAAGTCCAAAGTATAGAGAAGGTAATGAGGGGCACTCACTAGGTTTTCACAGGATAAGAGGCAATACTTTAATAATTTCACATCATAAAATAGTCGATGTTTCGGTCACCAATAGGGACCTTTCTCAAGACAGTCAGCAGCACAGCATCAAAAAGATGGTACAAACAACATCTCCAGACCAACAGCAAACTACTTACCATGCAGCTCCAGCTCACTATATCACTCACTCACAGTAATTGCTACTGATGACTTCCACGATGCACAGCATCTGTAGCATTCATGAACGCATGCTAAGAGCAAAAAAGACCTCACTTCTGGTTTTGGTGGACTGCAAAAAGTCACTTCCAGTCCGCCAAAAATATACTAAACTTAAATAAACATGTGATGTAACACTCAGTTGCTAGATAACACAACCAAGAACTAGAGGAACATGATAGTGTCCACAATAAGTGGATACATGATGCATAAGGGGACAGTGAACATAAGTAGCAATAATGAGCTCAGACATATGGATTTAAACTATAACTACCATAATGCATTGCTATCTGCAAAAACTTTAATAATACCCTATAAGGGTGGCAATATATTAGAGGTGGAACTGCATGTAAGGGTCTAGCCATAATATAATTAAAGTACAAACATTAAACACTAAAAATGCCATGTGTGAACATGTCACACCTAACATCATATATAAACAAATGTAGTATCAACTCCAATTGCAACTTCAACAAAAAAGTGCATGGAACTTAAAAACATATACATATATATATATATATATATATATATATATATATATATATATGTATGTTCACACAAGCACATGTATGTGACAAAAAAAAGAAAATAGACAATGATAATAATAATGGTCATAATAATAAAAATACAGGTGAGTGGAGTAGTTATTCATCGTAAAAATATATTGAAGGTGTTGTTCTCATTAAGCCCATTGGGGGCTAAAGTGTTCAAGAAAAATATCCAGTTTGACTCCAATTTTTTCAAAATCAGAACACGATCACCACCTCTAATTGGTTTAGGGACCCAATCAATTATACTGCAAGTCAAGCAAGAGACTTGATGTCCAAATTGAAGAAAGTGTTTGGTGACCGGTTTGTCAGAATCGCCATTCTTCAATGCCTGCCAAATGGAGCATCTATGATTCGCCATCCGTTCCCTAAAATTGCGGGTGGTCATACCAATGTAGACTAGGCCACATGGGCAACTAAGTATATAAATAACGTGAGTCATCACGCAGTGTAATTTATAGCAGATATTGATGGGTCTGCCAGTATGTAGATGTGGGAAAGTGTCACCAACTAGCATGTATCTACAAGTTACACAACCAATGCATTTCACACAGCCTGTTTTCTTGGTGTTAAGCCAGGTAGTATTAACTTCACACGGCAGTACTTAGGGTACATCAGGAGTTGTTTAAGATATTTACCACGCCTGTAGGCCATCATTGGAGATCGCTGTAAGTCTCTGCCGATCTTGTTGTCAGTCGCAACTGACTGTGACTGTGTTAGAAATCATGTTTGATTTCTCATCATACTGTGTTACACACACCATGCAGTTTTTCTTTTGCTAGAAATATACAAGCAGTCGTGAAAATGTAATATGCACACCAGTCAAGGCACAATACAGCCGCTCACAGAGATCAGGTGGATGCCGCCACACTTCTGCCCGCACAACTTGTGAGATCAGCATGGCTAAGCAGGATTTACATCCCGGTCTCACCCACGACGCTGACTCTGGAGGTACTTTTTTGGGGAACAATCCGGTGGTTTAATCCAGACACATGCTGCTGGAGCAGTTTGGATAACACGGAGATCTGCACTACCTCCACACAGTACCCTTCAGTATACCACCTGTGTCATCAAGTCGCTCCCCACTGGTCGGGTTGAGCGCAGTACCTGGCAGGTACTCAGGTGTTAATTGCATGCCCAACACATGTTCTACAATTTCAGTGACTGTTGGCACTATCCACGTGCCACTTCATACAATTAACCCTATACTAACAAGGGTTCAAATATTGGTCTATGCATGCAAAACCCAGCGGTGTTTAAAGTATATTTAAATTGCTTTTTTTGCTATGGAAGCATCAGTGCAGTTTTTAGTGTAATATCTATATTGTTTATAGTAAGATCCTGATACTATTTATTATTGTTATTTTATTATTTATTATGGTTTATGTCAGGTCACCTGTGTGACTGTTTTTTAAATGTGTTAATAAATGGTTCAGATGATTATTCATCTTGTCATTGACTTGAGTTTAATTGTTGCTTTCTAATTTTCACGACTGCTTGTATATTTCTAGTTTCTACTTTTTGAGGCTGACTACCTCATTCAGTCAGTGAAATTTTAGAAAGTTTTTTGGAGACTCTATTAAGCACCTGGGTTACTGAATTTTTCTTTTGCTGTTTTCGACGGGGGGGGGGGCTGTCATTTTTTCCTTGCACTGGTGAGGCAACCCTCAACGACTTTCCTGGAGTACCGTCTCTGTAGAAATCTATGTTTCATCTCTAGGATTTGTTTTTCTGCCGTTATGCAATTGGTGTTATTCCAGAAAACTTTCAAAAATTGAGATGTTGGAAGGCTGTCTTTCAGATGTGGTGGGTGGTTGCTTGTTGCATAAAGTAATGTATTTCTGTCAGTATCTTTATGGTATAGTGTTGTATTCAAGAAGTGGCCATCTCTATATATTGCCAAATCCAAATAATTCAATGAGGTGGCACTGCAAGTGTATGTGAATTTGACCGTGCTATCCAGGCTGTTTAGTTCACAAACCAGATTTTTAAGTGCGTCCTCTGTGTTATTCCACCACAAAAAAACTTTATCAATATACAGTTTATACTACTTGATATGAGCCCCATATACAAGTAAAATATAGCTGGATTCAAACTCATGCATGAAAGCATTCGCATAAGGTGGTGCGACATTTGAGCGCATCGAAGTACCCATAACCTGGATATAAAAATCCTTTTCATACATGAAGTGATTATTCTCGAGTACCAACTCTAATAATTGTAAAATAAACTCAGTTGGAGGGCCTGACCAGGGAGTGCTACCCAAAAGATTCCTTACAGCTTTTATACCTAGATCAAGTGGTATAATAGTATAAAGAGAGGAGACATCTAATGACACAAGTAATATGTCCTCCTCAATCTCACCAAGAGCCTGGATTTTAGTCAAGAAGTCATTAGTATCTTTAGTATAACTTGGGATCTTGGGAACCACTTGTTGTAGAAAACTATCTACAATAAGAGATAAGGCTTGTAATAGGGAGCCCCTGGCAGAGATGATGGGTCTGCCAGGGGGATCCACTAAGGTCTTATGTACCTTGGGAAGGCAATATATTACAGGGCACACTAGATGATCAGTTTTTAAAAAGTGTAATAGTTTAGTATCAATCCAGTCATGACTGAGTGCCGAGTCAAGGACTATATCAACCTTATTTTTGATCATTGGTATGGGATTGCTGTCACATCTGACATAGGTTTTAACATCAGCTAACTGCCTTTTAATCTCTTTGACAGAATCAGTTGTATTTTGGACAACAATAGCCCCGTCTTTGTCTGTGGGATGAATAGTTATTGACTCATTAGTCTGTAAGGATTTTAGGGCTTCTCTTTGTGCAGGGTTAAGATTACTATAAGTCTGACATGGACATGGCTGGTCCAAAACCTGTTCAGTCATCCTCTGAAAGGTTTTTATACTAGAGTCACTGGATTGGGGATCAAATAAACTAGGTTTTATCATCACTGTAGAATCAATAGAGGAAATATCATTATTTCTAAAAAATTCCCGTAGTCTCAATTTTCTCATGAATTTATAGTGAACAATTGCATAGTTGAATTTATTATGTTTCATTGTTGGCACATAACATAATCCAAGTGATAGGAGTGAGTTTTCTGATGGTGATAAACAGTAATCCAACAATTTAAAAGTTAAATCTGATTCCTGCATCTCCTCCCTCTTAGCCTTGTATCCCCCCCTCCTCGGATGTGTCCAGTTGAGTAAATGTCTTACACCAAGTTGATCTAGGGGCCCTTTGTTGCCTACCTGCACTCTGATTACCAGTAAGCCACTTATAAACCTAGTGTGTTTTATAATCGTCGTTAACAGTGTACAGTTATTTCCTTTTGAATGCAATCAATTCTGAATTATATGCTTCAATTTGCAATTGTAATTTTTCACAACAGTTATTAGACTTATCAACTTTTAATTGGGGCAGATTAGTTTTCTCAAATGTGTCACGTTCCTCTCTGATCTTCAGTAGCTCAAAACCAACTTCCTCGATTACTAACAACAGTAGATTAAGGGAGCATTTGTTTAGAACACCACACTATTTACAGCAAAAAGCTGTGTTGGTTCTACCTATTGTGGGGACTTTCTGGATACGGAAGCCCCTAGATATTTTCTTATGAGTGAAAATAATCAGAGAGGAACTGGCCATGTAAGAGGAGCTCTGTCTCCCGTCTTTTTAACCTCAGAGCCCTATGAAAGAGATCTAAAGATGTTTCTACAGGTAGGCTATTGAACTCAAAATGGTCAAATAACACCTTCTTGGCATGATTAAAACATTCTCAGCTAGTGACAATAAAACCTTATCAAATACATTTGTATTCTTCTGACTCATGGTATTAATCGTGAATAAACACTCCAATATAAATGAAATATCCTGGGAACAACACTAAATCACATTGAATGTACTCCACTCAATCATCTGAAGATATTGACACAGCAATGCATTAATCATAGCAATAGAAATTATTTAATTTCACAGAATTCACCATAGATGATAGTAGTGGACTTAATAATAATACATTAAAGACGTCAGTATCATTAGAAGCCCATAATATTCATTGAGGACAGCACTCAACTGTATATAAATATATACTACAGCTCATTAAATTCAACACACCCAAATCATTGATTTTCTGGAAAGCAATGAACAATAGGAGCTAGTTTGCCAAATTATCTATGGCAAATTACAATGTTTTATACTCATACACACTGTTTCTGAATAAAGTTACACTTCCTTACATATTTTTCTTATTACAGTTTCAGGCCCTGTGACAGGGGCCCTGAAAATTCTGGAATTTTGGTAGCACAGTTCACGTGTCTCCCTTGCCTCTGCCACCTGCTATGTAAGCAGGGCACCTAGCATGACAATTGTGGGCTTGCGGTTAGATCTTCCTGAGTCCTGGCAGTGACAGGGAGGCTGGGCCGGTGCAGTGTGTGTGATGTCATGACGTTGCACTGCTGAATCAGAGAGGACCCACTGGGTCAAGACCACCTGCCAAGGAAGTCTGAAGAACACAGGCAATGCAGCAGGTGAGTGTTGGCCGGGCTGGGCTAGAGAATCATGGATGGAGCTGCAGATGAAGCGGGTGGCAGACACAAGAGCTGGGGAAGAAGGGGAGCTGTGACAGACACAGGTACTGGAGCAGTGTGGGGGGGTGACAAACACAGGGGCTGGGGAAGAGAGGGGGTGTGAAAGACACAGGGGCTGGGGAAGAGGTGTGATAGACACATGTGCTGGGGAAGAGGGGGAGGTGTGACATACACAGGTGCTGGGGAAGAAGGATGGTGTTACTTACACAGGTCCTTAGGTAGAGGGCGGTGACAGACACAGGGGCTGGGGAAGAGGTGGAGGTGTGCTAGACACAGGTGCTGGGGAAGAGGTGGAGGTGTGCTAGACACAGGTGCTGGGGAAGAGGTGGAGGTGTGCTAGACACAGGTACTGGGGAAGAGGTGGAGGTATGATAGACAGAGGTGCTGGGGAAGAGGTAGAGGTGTGATAGACAGAGGTGCTGGGGAAGAGGTAGAGGTGTGATAGACACAGGTGCTGGAGAAGAGGTGGAGGTGTGCTAGACACAGGTGCTGGGGAAGAGGTGGAGGTGTGCTAGACACAGGTACTGGGGAAGAGGTGGAGGTATGATAGACAGAGGTGCTGGGGAAGAGGTAGAGGTGTGATAGACACAGGAGCTTGAGAAGAGGTGGAGGTGTGATAGAAACAAGTGCTGGGGGAGGGGTGGAGGTGTGATAGAGACAGGTGCTGGGGGAGGGGTGGAGGTGTGATAGACAGAGTTGCTGGGGCAGAGGTAGAGGTGTGATAGACACAGGTGCTGGGGAAGAGGTGGAGGTGTGATAGACACAAGTGCTCTGGGAGGGGTGGAGGTGTGATAGAGACAGGTGCTGGGGAAGAGGTGGAGGTGTGATAGACACAGGTGGTGGGGAAGAGGTGGAGGTGTGATAGACACAAGTGCTGGGGGAGGGGTGGAGGTGTGATAGAGACAGGTGCTGGGGGAGGGGTGGAGGTGTGATAGACATAGGTGCTGGGGAAGAGGTAGAGGTGTGATAGACACAGGTGCTGGGGAAGAGGTGGAGGAGTGATAGACAGGTGCTGTGGGTGGGGTGGATTTATGATAGACAGAGGTGCTGTGGAAGAGGTGGAGGTGTGCTAGACACAGGTACTGGGGAAGAGGTGGAGGTGTGATAGACACAAGTGCTCTGGGAGGGGTGGAGGTGTGATAGAGACAGGTCCTGGGGTGGGGTGGAGGTATGATAGACACAGGTGCTGGGGAAGAGGTGGAGGTGTGATAGACACAAGTGCTCTGGGAGGGGTGGAGGTGTGATAGAGACAGGTGCTGGGGGTGGGGTGGAGGTATGATAGACAGAGGTGCTGGGGAAGAGGTAGAGGTGTGATAGACACAAGTGCTGGGGGAGGGGTGGAGGTGTGATAGACACAAGTTCTGGTGGAGGGGTGGAGGTGTGATAGACACAGGTGCTGGGGGAGGGGCGGAGGAGTGATAGACACAGGTGGTGGGGAAGGGTTGGAGGTGTGATAGACACAGGTGCTGGGGGAGGGGTATAGGTGTGATAGACACAGGTGCTGGGGAATAGGGGGAGGTGTGACACAGGTGCTGGGGCAGAGGAGGGGTGACAGACACAGGTGCTGGGGAAGAGGGGGAGGTGTGACAGACACAGGTGCTGGGGAAAAGGGGTTGGTGTGACAGAAACAGGTGCTTGGGAAGAGGGTGTGTGTGACAGACACAAGAGCTGGGGAAGAGAGGGAGGTGTGACATATACAGTTGCTGGGGAAGAGTGGGAGATGTGCCAGACTAGGATAATGACTGGGAGAGTGGATAGGGGGCCCCAAAAACATGATTGTGCCGGGCCCTAAGATTTCTGTTGCTGGCCCTGCAAAATATCCACCCTTAGCACCGATCACAGGAGTGCAAACATGGGGCATTCTGACGGTCAACTTGTCTAAAGTTTTATCTACAATTGCAGCCCACTTGTCTTATAGCAACTCCCAAAGGTGATTTTGGTTTGTTACTTGCATACCTCAAAGATGATCCCAAAGGAGGTCATTTGGATTGCAATTAGGACTTTTGGGTAGACAAACCATGTTCTTTAGCTCCTGTTGTTGTTGTTCT
Source organism: Taudactylus pleione (assembly GCA_031769625.1). Lineage (NCBI taxonomy): Eukaryota > Metazoa > Chordata > Amphibia > Anura > Myobatrachidae > Taudactylus > Taudactylus pleione. The sequence continues at coordinate 1,860,312 of JAUIMM010000390.1, forward strand.
GACTGAATATACTTTTGCAAGGACTGGAGTTATGGTTTGGATCGTTATCTTGCTGTGGTATGAAACTACAACCAAAAAAGCAGGTGCAGGAAGGGATGGCATGACGCACCATGGTGTTGTGGTAGCGTTTGGAATCCATGATTCCTTTGACCTTTATGAAGTCACCAACCGCACCACCTCCAAAAGATCCCCAGACCATAATGTTTGACTTTGGGCCGAATGCAAAGAGGAAGCATGCACTTGCCTGTCGAACGACAAACAAATTTATACCTCTAGGACTTAAACACCTCAAACTTCAACTTGTCTGTGAAAAGAACCTTCTTCCACTTACTAGTGGTGCAGCTCCTGTGTATTTTTTTCTACAGTAGACAATTTTTATTTGTGGACCTAAGCCAGAGGTTCCCAAATGCGGTCCTCAAGGCTCCCACACAGTTCAGGTTTTAAAGATATACTGTACATGCTTGATCACAGGTGACTTAATTACTACCTCAGTCAATTTGATTTAACTACCTGTGCTCAACCATGGATATCTCTAAAACCTGAACTGTTGGGGAGCCTTAAGGACCACTTTTGGGAACCTCTGGCCTAAGCATTGGTTTTCAGGCTGCAACAAATCACTTAGAACTATCGGCTACAAGGCACGATTGACTCTTTTCTTCCTCATTTCCATCAGAGCAACACGGATCTGATTAGTTGTTTGGATTCTGTCCCGTTTGCAACACACTCTGACAAATATGTCCTCCTGTTTTGTGATCACTCGAAGTTGTCCAGATTGTGTTCAATCACGTACATTGTTGTTTACTGCGTATCTCTTGGGGGTACACTGCATGTCACTTCGAGAAACCATTCTAGACAAGCAATTTCACACAAACAATGCTCTGCATTTCTCAAAGTGACTATGGCAGATAGCTTTTTGATCACACACCACGTAGACTTAGATGTCAACTGTGGCATTCTAACTTAACAAGGCATCTACAAAAACTCTCGCGTAAAGTAGAACGTCAGTGTCGATTGTCTCGTACTCCATGTGACTCCCTCACATATAAGACTATCTACAACTTTTATCGTACTGCGCTGGACACTGCCAAACAAACATATTTCCAATCTCTTATCTCTGCTCAAGCCTCTAACCCCAAGCGACTTTTTAATACATTTAAACTGCTTCTTACCTCTCCCTCACTCAACCCACCTGCTACTATCTGTGCATATAATCTTGCTTCCTATTTTAAGGACAAGATTGATAATATCCGAAATTAAATGGTATGTTCTTCCTCAGCTAGTGACCTGCTCAATTCCCTACCTGAACCCTCTGGCACGTTCTCTTCATTTTACCTTACAAACGAAGATGAAGTATCTACACTCTTCTCATCCTTTTACTCTATTACCTCTCCTCTAGACCCTATACCCTCACAAATCAGTAAAGCTCTGTCTCCTGTGCTCAACCCAACCCTAACTAAAATCTGTAATCTCTCTCTCTCTCTCTCTACTGGCAACTTTCCATCACTGTTCAAGCATGCAGTGATTACTCCCATTCTGAAAAAACAAAATTCTGACCCTAACACTCTCTCAAATTACCATCCTATTTCCCAGCTTCCATGCCCCTCTAAGCTACTAGAGAGACTTGTCTACACTCGCCTCACACACTTTCTTAACACCCACAACTTATTGGACCCACTTCAGTCTGGCTTTCGTTCCCAGAACTCCACAGAGACAGCACTGACTAAGGTAGTAAATGATCTGGTCACTGCCACGCTAAAGGCCATTACTCACTCCTAATTCTTCTAGATCTCTCTGCTGCTTTTGACACTGTTGACCACTCTCTTCTCATACAAACATTACAATCCCTAGGTCTTAAGGACACAGATCATTCTTGGTTCTCTTCCTACCTATCTGATTGCTCTTTTCTGTTCATTTTTCGGACTCTGTCTACTCTTCGCTACCTTTATCAGTTGGAGTACCGCTAGGCTCTGTCTTAGGTCCTTTGCTATTCTCAATCTATACCACCTTTCTTGGCAAACTAATCAGCTCTTTTGGATTTCAGTACCATCTGTATATGGATGATTCTCAAATCTACCTATCCTCTCCAGATTTATCACCATCTGTATAGGTCCTTGTCACTGAATGTATTTCTGCCATTTCATCCTGGATGTCATCTCACCACCTGAAACTTAATATTTCTAATACAGAATTATATTTCCACCGGCCAATAACAGTTACCAACCTGATCTCTTTATCACTATTGATAACTCAACAATCCACCACGCCCCACAAGCTCACTGCCTTGGTGTCATCCTTGACTCTTAACTGTCCTTTGTTCCCCACATTCAATCTGTCTCAAAATCATGTTACATACACCTAAAAAACATCCAAAATTCGACCTTATCTCACACAAGATACTGCAAAAACTCTAATCCATGCACTCATTATTTCCCGCATTGACTATTGCAATAGTCTTCTTACTGGGCTTCCCAAAAACAGGCTATCACCATTACAATCCATTATGAATGCAGCTGCGAAGCTTATCTTCCTTTCCAAACATTCATCGTCTGCTGCCCCGCTCTGTCAGTCCCTCCATTGGTTGCCGGTTTTCTACCATATTCAATACAAAATACTGATACTTACACATAAGTCCAAACCACACCAACATGCATCTCCCATCTCAAAATATCTCCCAACCCGACCTCTCCGCTCAGCACAAGATCTGCGTCTCTCATCCCCATGCATTACTTGCTCCCATTCACGGTTACAGGACTTTCTTTGGGCTGCACCCACTCTATGGAATGCCTTACCATGCACAATAAGACTTACCTCTAGTCTTTATTCCTTCAAGCGTTCCCTGAAAACTCACCTCTTCAGACAAGCTTATCAGATTCCAGAACTGACCACATAACCTTCACAGCTTCCATGTCTTATTACATCGCCTATCACAGTCCACACTTAATCTCACACACTGTCTTTCTTTCACATACTCCTGACATTAAGCTGACATTCCTGTGTGACTGGATCATGCAGCCCACCCAGAAACTCTGCATTCTGGCTGGACCAAATTGCAATATATAGCACCTATCCTTGTGTATCAGTGCCTAGTTCCCTAAAGATTGTAAGCTTGTGTGCAGGGGCTTCCTACCTATATATCTGTCTATTGTTACCCTTTTGTTCAATAAATGTTTCCAATTGTAAAGCTCAACGGAATATGCTGCGCTATATAAGAAACTGTTAATAAATAAATACATTAATTAATAACTCCTTCCTGGCATTCATTTATGAGACCACATTACAAGTTTTCACAAGTTTTTATAGTATCACAATACAAGGCGAACATCGGAAGTCTTCCACTATGTGTTGATGAATCAGTTTCAAAACAGCATTGGGCATGTATCTGACAGCACTACAAGCTCCTCATGACCTTGTGGGCTTAATGGAGGATCCACCAGGAAAATGTAAATATTCAGCCACAGGATGGAGCAGGGATGGACTGGGAGGCGGACCGGGAGGTGAACCAAGGTGACACAGCATATGGGGTCCGATATACTAGTATTACATATTCCTGTACAGCCCCCATTTAGCGCATATGCAATGGAGACGCCCACTCAGCCCCCCCCCAGTGGTGTATTTTCTTTGAGTTAAAAGCAGTTAAAGGGCCCCATAGCAGGGAGACTTCATGCTATTTGTCCTCGCACTTTGACATTATATTAATATGTTACATATATTATAAAAAAAATATATTTTGATAACCTACATAAAAACACCAATCATCAAGAAAAGAAATGACGATAACTGGTAGATCAAAGTATGATGATGCTCTCCATAGCATACAATCATGCATTTTCTAAAATGCCCCATTTATTCCTATCTGTGCAGCTCTTCATATTGGAGCATAGATGCTAGTTTTATATAATTTCTTTGACTGCAATATTTATTTATTTATATAGTGCAAACATATTCTGCAGCGCTTTACAGAGAATATTTGACCATTCCCGGTGGAGCTTACAATCTATCGGCTGATTCAGCAGTGCACTGCTGAACGCAGATTCCCAATGTTTGGAAAATTTCGCAGGTGCATAACCCATTGTGCAGAATGGGTCCTGCTAACTCGCTTTCAGACTGTCAGTGATGACAGTCTTCTGCCGTTTGTGGGCAGGGTGGGGACGACGATGTCACCACCATTGCAGGGGAGAGAAGCCAGGATCTCCGTCGGCTGATGGAAATTTCCTGGCCTCTTCCTCCAAACTGCGGTGGCCGGCGACCCCATGGGTAACCGTAGCCGGCTGATGTTATGCAGATCATCTGATGCTGAGCTGGATAACCCAGCTCGTATAAGAAATGCACAGGAGACGTGATGCATTACCATATTACAATTAGCATTCCTGCGTGCAGCTTTGCAATAATGATCCTTGCAGAATCAGGCCCTAAGTTCCCTACCACAAGTATATATATATATATATATATATATATATATATATATAGATAGATATATATACATACAAAAACACATCGGGCTACCTGCCTGTTTTCCAATGCCCCCTGTAATTGTACCCCTTCTGCAATGCCCCATGTAGTTCTGTCCCATTCTGCAATGCCACCAGTTGTTTTGCCTCTCCTACAATGCCTCCTGTAGTTGTGCCCCTTCTCCAATGCCCCCAGTAATTGTGCCCCTTCTGCAATGCCCCCAGTACTTGTGCCCCTTCTCTAATTCCCCCAGTAGTTGTACCCCTTCTGCAATGCCCCCAGTAGTTGTGCCTTTTCTCCAATCCCCCCTGTAGTTGTGCCTCTTCTCCAATCCCCCCTGTAGTTGTGCATCTTCTCTGATGCCCCCTGTAGTTCTCTAATGCCCCTTGTACATGAGCCCCTACTCCAATGCCTCCAGTAGTTGTGCCCCCTGCAATGCCCCCAGTAGTTGTGCCTCTTCTCCAATCCCCCCTGTAGTTGTGCATCTTCTCTGATGCCTCCAGTAGTTGTGCCCCCTGCAATGCCTCCAGTAGTTGTGCCTCTTCTCCAATCCCCCCACTAGTTGTGCCTCTTCTCCAGTGCCCCCTGTTGTTGCGCCCCTTCTCCAATGTCCCCAGTAATTGTGCCCCTTCTGCAATACCCCCAGTATTTGTTCCCCTTTTCGAATTTCCCCAGTAGTTGTACCCCTTCTTCAATGCCCCCAGTTGATGTGCCTCTCCTCCAATGACTCCTATAGTTGTGCCCCCTTCTCAAATGCCCCCAGTAGTTGTGCCTCCTCTATAATGCCCAGTTGTTGTGCCTCTCTTCCAGTGCCTCCTGTAGTTGTTCCCCTTCTCCAATGCCCCTAGTAATTGTGCACCTTCTACAATGCCCCCAGTAGTTGTGCCCCTTCTGCAATGCCCCCAGTACTTGTGCCCCTTCTCTATTGCCCCCACTAGTTGTGCCTCTTCTCCAATGCCCCCTGTTGTTGTGCCCCTTCTCCAATGTCCCCAGTAATTGTGCCCCTTCTGCAATACCCCCAGTACTTGTGCCCCTTTTCGAATTCCCCCAGTAGTTGTACCCCTTCTGCAATGCCCCCAGTAGTTGTGCCTCTTCTCCAATCCCCCCTGTAGTTGTGCCCCTTCTCCTATGCTTCCAGCAGTTGTACCCCCTGCAATGTCCCCAGTTGTTCTGCCTCTCCTCCTATGCCTCCTGTAGTTGTGTCCCTTCTCCAATTTCTCCAGTAATTGTGCCCCTTCCACAATGCCCCCAGTAGTTGTGCCCCTTCTGCAATGCCCCTAGTACGTGCGCCCCTTCTCTAATGCCCCCAGTAGCTGTACCACTTCTGCAATGCCCCCAGTAGTTGTGCATCTTCTCCAATGCCCTCTGTAGTTGTGCCCCTTCGCTAATGCCCCTGTAGTTGTGCTCCTTCTCCAATGCCTCAAGTAGTTGTGCCCCCTGCAATGCCCCCAGTAGTTGTGCCTCTTCCCCAATCCCTATAGTTGTGCCCCTTCTCTGATGCCTCCAGCAGTTGTACCCCCTGCAATGCCCCCTGTAGTTGTGCCCCTTCTCCAATGCTTCCAGTAGTTGTGCCCCTTCTCTAATGCCCCCAGCAGTTGTGTCCCTTCTCCACTGCCCCCAGTAGTTGTGTCCCTTCTGTAATGCCCCCAGTTGATGTGCCACTCTTCCAATGCCTCCTGTAGTTGTGCCCCTTCTCCAATGCCCCCAGTAATTGTGCCCCTTCTACAATACCCCCTGTAGTTGTGCCACTTCTGCAATGCCCCCAGTAATTGTGCCCCTTCTCAAATGCCCCCAGTAGTTGTGCCCCTTCTGCATGCCCCCAGTAGTTGTGCCTCTTCTCCAATGCCCCCTGTAGTTGTGCCCCTTCTCTAATGCCCCCTGTAGTTGTGCCCCTTCTCCAATGCCCCCAGAAATTGTGCCCCTTCTACAATGCCTCAAGTAGTTGTGCCCCTTCTGCAATGCCCCTAGTACTTGTGCCCCTTCTCTAATGCCCCCAGTAGTTGTGCCCCTTCTGCAATGCCCCCAGTAGTTGTGCCTCTTCTCCAATGCCCCCTGTAGTTGTGCCCCTTCTCTAATGTCCCCTGTAGTTGTGCCCCTTCTCCGGTGCCTCCAGTAATTGTGCCCCCTGCAATGCCCCCAGTAGTTGTGCTTCTCCAATCTCCCCTGTAGTTGTGCCCCTTCTTTAATGTCCTCTGTAGTCGTGCCCCCTAATGTTGTGCCCTCCCTTAGTTCCCCCTCCCCGCCCACACCCCTGACTTACCTGTCTTCGCTCCATGGCTCTCGGGTCCCGCCATCACTGCTGCTGCCCGTGCCCGCTGGATCTAACTGGATCCAGTAAACATGCGCAGGCTCCTCTCTTCGTGAGTGACATCACCCGTGCACTGCATCACTGGGAATGCTGGCCTCTGAAGCAATCAGAGGATTCAGTGGCCAGCGTTCCTAGTTACCTTGGTCGTGATCTACACGCGGGCGCTCTATGAGCTTCCAGTAGATCGCGATCAACCTTTTCGCCTGAATCTGACCTGAGGCATGTGGCCAGGGGTCAGGGACAGTGTGTGGGGGCCCCGGGACGACCATCCCTGTCCCATAATCTGGCCCTGGGTTTATGTATTATATCATCAACAAGAAAAGTGCAATGTTATTTTCTTCTTAGTTAGCCATCTATCAATTTGTGGTACTTTTGTTTTTTTATTTGAGCACAGTGTATTCTTATTTCAACCATTTGGCTAATGTACTAAATGTTTTTTCTTTGTAGATGGAATGAGAAGAAAAATGTGCCTAATCTACCACAGAATCTAAAGTGCCTGTCCTCATCCATCTGTAAGATTGATAGACAGCTAAAGCTAGGCCTCCCTCTCAGAGCAACGCTACAGTATGCACATTTGTGTTTAGCTCAGATTCCATTAGCAGATTATTTTCCAAGCTATACACAACTCAAGTTTACTTGAAGCTTACCTCCTGATTTTGGTGATTTTGGTGTACACTGTTTAAAATAAAAATTCAGGCGGCAAAAATCCCACTTAAATGTCTTACTGATAGATTACAACACATCTAATCTGAGTTTGAAACCTTATTCAAAATGCTTAATATATATGTAAATATGCAATGCATCATATAAGTGTCTGAAATAAAGCCTCCATTCTGCATGCATAACACAAGCTAGTCCTAATAATTGTAACTGCATTTCTGAAACCCTTTCAGACATACAGCCAAGAGGTTACATATTCCCCAAAGAGTCAGCTTGGAAAGTCAGGCTCAGATTGCAGCAGTAGCTTGTTTTCCCCACCCATTCCAGCTCTCGGTCTATTTAACACAGCACAGTTTATGTTTCCTGGCTTTTAGTTCAGAGCTGTGGGAGTTCGCAACCTGCACTTACTCCTCGCAGAATGAATCGCATTGTGCTGCTCGCTTTGACTCTTACATTGCTGGCCGCATTTGTATCTACAGCAAGGTATCCTTATCAGCAAGTTCTGCAGCACAGCAGGATCAGAGGCAGACAGCATGGGTAAGAGCCGTCTCACAGCTTGCTTTTTCTGAATGGGCAGACATACATGTTAGTACTGTGGATTGGAATTGCTAGAAATTCTCGTTAATGAAAGTAAAGAGTTTTGTAGTTTATATTTTGCAGATACGTTTTTAAAAAACAAAACTAACATAAAACTGTGTACTACTGTAAATTAGTATCAATAAATAAAACAAAAATAAATATTATTCTTTATAAGTGATTATTTGCCTGTGTGGTTAACAACTTTGCAGTAGTCCCCCTATTGCTGCATAACATCACATAATGTAGTGTTTTATGGGGAAAATCTCCTATGGAGTTAGTGCAGGGATGTCATTGATACCAGTTAATGTAAAGTATGATGTACTGCAAAAGAGCAAATCACAAATTTCCCTCCAGTGATATTGATTCATTTTACTACATCTATCAGCTTCTCTATGTGATATAGGTTTGTTTTAGTATTAATATTGCTCATTTGGATTTTTTAGCCCGAATGTGTGCGCAGTACAGAAGGTCATTGGGTCCAGCAAGCAATACTACACAAACTGCAAGCAGTGGTACCAGAGAAAGATATGTGGCAAGTCAACGTAAGTCATCTCAAGTGTAGTGTGCAGTGTATTGTGGGGGATATTGCTACTGTTTGCTGACTGCTGGGTGTTAGGGAATGTGGACAGTGACCGTGGAAGTACAGCAACCACAATCACCAAGCCAATGTGAAAAGCCAGTAAAACCACTAACACTATACTGGTGGTGAAAGCTTAGAAAGAGTGTTAATATGAATATTGCAGCCATATAGGGCAATTGTTTTATTTAATAAACTTTATTTTACAGGGAAATATGATATTTTAGTTATTTAGAGGTCTATTTACTAAGCCTTGGATGGAGATAAAGTGAACGGAGATAAAGTACCAGCCAATCAGCTCCTAACTGCCATGTCACATGCTGTGTTTGAGAAAATGCCAGTTAGGAGCTGATTGGCTGGTACCTTATCTCTGTTCACTTTATCTCTTTCCAAAGTTTAGTAAATAGACCCCATAGTCATTTTGGCTTTTGGCTGCAACAGTACGTTATGAAACTTAGATTTGGCACAAATCATTGTAATAGTTAATACATTATTTGTATCATAAATGATTTTTCCATATTATTTTACTGAAACATACAAGTCCTGGAAGCTGTAATGTATGCAGACACTTTATCTATAAACCTAGCAGGAAAAGTTGTCAGTATGGTAAATATACTGTAAAAGTTTATGTGCAAACCCTATTTTACACCTTCCATCACTTTTCTATTAGTCAGTGGTACTCCTGGGTAACAGTACTCCTCAATGGCATCTGGTTACCTCACTGGGCTGCCTGCACCACACACCAAGCTTCATGTAGGCACCTAGGGGTATATTTACTAAAGTGCGGGTTTATTGAAGTGGAGTTGTTGCCCATAGCAACCAATCAGATTCTACTATTGTCTTCTAGAAGGTGCTGATTGATAAGTAGAATTGGTTGCTATGGGAACAACTCCACTTCTATTAACCCGTACTTTAGTAAATATACCCCCTAGCATCATCCACAATGGACACTTTCACCTATTATTTCAAACCTTATAAGTCAGAAAAGGCCTCAAATAACTTATTTATGTGTCTACATGTACATATATTGTGTATTTATACATATAGACCTGAATATATTACCATTAATTAGCTAAATAATTTATAGAGATTGCTGCATGATTATACGTTCCAGGCAAAAAGACAATTATGTATTTATTAATATCACATTTTTTTATATATTTATTTTATTTTTTGCTTTTTTAATGTGGTGCAAGCACCAAGAATCCGAATAAGGTTGCATAATAAAAGCAGAAAGGGATTCCCATTGGAAGATTTTCCTGTTAATGTCAGTCCAGACTGGCAGTCCCAGGGGGAGAAAACACCTCCTCCTGGGACTGTCTGTCTGACGTGTGATTATCAGGGAGTGCTTCCAATAAGAAGCCACTGCTAATTCACATAAGGGAGGACTGGGGAATCACAGGGAGATTTTACTGGGGGCCTGCAGCCTATAGGTAATATCCGTGACTGCTCCTATGTGTGATTTGGTGGATTAGAAACAGCACCACCCGCACAGTGAAGTATTCTGTTTCATCCATGAAAAAGAAATCAGCACTGATTACTTTTAATTCTTTAAATACATCATGTTATTTTCTAATAATAGACAACAGAGTGGATGGGGATTTGGTGCAGCAATAAATCATTTGAGGGTCCATTCATCATCACAAAATGGCCAGTTAAACATGCGGAAATGCTAGTTTGCATAAATTTTAGGGAACGGGCCATTCATCAACAGGGGTCCGATAGGATCATCTGATATTCAGCAAACTCTGAAAACTTAAAGTTTTCAACGTTTTCTCCAAGAAAAAATGGCATCTTCAGATAGCGCTTGTTGTCGGAGCCACGCTCCTTCCTATGGGAAGGAGTTCCGGGGATGCAAAAAGGCTTACTGCCTCCCCAGCGGCTTTGCTCATGTGTGACCAGCCACGGGGGAGGTAAGGAGCTATCCCCGCAGCAATGCTGTATTGCTCCGGTGATAAGTAATTTCCGCGGTCATGAATAGCCCCCGATGATGAATAGACCCCTTGTAGAGATGGTTTCAAGGGCTACTGGTAAATGTTGTTCCTACATATATGAAGATGATTTAGGATATGTAATTTTTCTGCCCAGTTTGTGCAGTTAGCATAATTATGAAGGGAAGAGGGAAAGAGGATATGGTATATGTTCAATGACCACAATTGAGTGATCTCTTTATCATTAGTGAAGGCAATGTAGGAATGATCTTTAGAAAAACAGGATGTCGATTCCAATTTAGCTCTATAAAAAAGCATTACAAATATTGAGGGTGAAGTGTCAAGCAGTGAAAAGAGCAGAGAAGTGGACAAGTTGCTCATGTCAACCAATCAGCTTCTACTTATTATCTTATAGAATGTAATTGATAAATGCAACCTCAAATCTGATTGGTTGCTATGGACAACTTGCCACTTCCCCACTGTTTTCACTACTTAATACACCTCCACCATATATACACACGCATGTAACAAAGTAACATCCAAACTTACATTGGATTTACATTGATTTATCCATGATAATGTGCATACACTATAGTACATACTGTATGTAACTTAGAGAATATAATAATAAGCACTCCTGGTATGTACTAGTTGTATCCCAAGTGTACACTGTAGGTAATGTCAGGAAAGTCTGTTATCGATTGAATATATCTTATGTACATAAGAATTGTTAGCATGTCTATAGGCGCATCGTTGGTCGTTCACTGCATACACAATATATCGTTGAGCGATATCGTTATCGTTCATAAAGGTCGTCTAGTGTGTATGCGGCTTATGAGAATAAAAAATGCCTCAAAATAAAATAGTAACCAATTAAAGTAAGATATTGTTGTTGAAAATGTATTGTATAAGTCTTTGCAGATGGGACAGAAAATAATAATAAACTATACACAAAACAAAAACTATTCCTTTTATGTTGTTTACCCCGTTCATCTCTATTTTATTTAATTGCTATATTTTTTATGTACTGTATGTACAGCGCAACTTACAATTGCTTTTTCACTTAAATATAATGGTTTTGTCTTTGACGGGTGTGGTTATCATACAAGGTAGTGTATGTCTGTGAAGGATAAACCTCAATGAGGCAAATCATTTGTTACATTACAAAGCAGTTTGCAAGATTATTTATTAATGGGTAATTTTGGATTGACTTTGTATGCTTAATATGATTATTGTTAAACCACTATATTGTGGTAGCAATGGGTTGGTTACGATATCCTGGAGGTAACCATCCTGACGGTCACAATATCGGCAGCAGAAATCTAACCCTAACCATTCCATTTGGCAGCCATAATAGTTCCCTACTATAACCTAACTCTAATACTCACCGTTGAGATTCTTCTGCATTTTGACCGGCGGGATTCTGCTGCCAGTATTGTGACCGGCGGGATTCTGCTGCCAGTATTGTGACTGGCGAGATTCTGCTGCCAGTATTGTGACTGGCGAGATTCTGCTGCCAGTATTGTGACTGGCGAGATTCTGCTGCCGGAATTTTAACCATTGGGATAGTCACCACCGAGATCCTGACTATATCCCGTAGCAATACCATATTACTTTAGCAGCTTTAAAGATGAATGTTTGTTGATACCCTTGTGAACACTAAAACAAGTTACATATCCTGTAGATGGGGTAAAACAGCACTGAGGGTATTGAATATTTAATTCTTGCTTATACTACTATACTGTACTTTTTGTTTCAAATAATGCATATAAAATATGCATTAAAAACAGTTTCTTATTAATATACTTCTCAACTACTAAGCTGTGTGTAACCTTTTTCCAGTCATTGCTCACTGGACTATTTTCAAAACCATAATCCCAGCATCGGGTCAGAAGTAGAGGAAACCTCAATCTATTCCACAAGGGGATTCTTATTCTTATTTTCTTTGGCACTTAGTTGAGAGACATAATGCTTGCTCTTATATTGATTCATTTACCAAGCTGAGTAACTGACAAAAATATTTCCAACCACAAACTATATACAAGTTGAAAATTATGAGGATGGATTGGTGAGTCTATATCGTTTTGATCACCCATAATCACACAAGCATCAAATGTATAACATTAGTGCATTTAATTTTTGCAAAGATTAATACAATATAATTTGTGAGCAGCACACTGGCAGAGTGGTTAGCAGGTCTACCTCACAGTGTCGAGGTCATGAGTTCAATTCCCAACCAAGTCTGTTTTCTGTATGGAGTTTGTATATTCTCCACGTATTTGCATGAATTTCCTCCCATCCTCCAAAACATACTGGTACTGTAGGTAATTAACTTCTGACAAATATTAAACCTAGTGTGTCCATGTGATAGGGGATATAGATTGTAAGCTCCTCTGGGGCAGGGACTGATGTGTATGACTGAAATTTTATCTGTAAAGTTCTATATAAATGTTAGTGAATAAATAATATTCTGAGTGACTGTTTCTGAGTACATTTAAATTAGGGGTGAGTGGGTTCGGTTTTACTCGGATCTTTTTATTGGCTATCGCCGAACACGTGTTTTGGATAGCGAATAAAATCGAGCCGAATTTGCGGTAAAGTGGCGATAAGAACCGAGTAAAACCGAGTAAAACCGAACCCGCTCACCCCTAATTTAAATGTCTATCTATTTAACTGCTAACTATTGAGTATGAAAGCGCTATACAGTATAAGCTAAGGATAATAACATTTGTTGGTTGGAGCCATGCCTGCATTAAGGAACACTTTATTTCCAATGTTGGTAACTATTACACTTTCCTAATTACAACATTGTGATTTCTTTTGTTTCAGTTTGACAATTTGGAAGTGTTTCTATGAAAAAGACTAGATGCTGAATTTAGTATTTGGAGACCTCGTAATTGATTGCTGAGCAGCTTGCGAGTTGGCAGAATCTTAAGTTGTTTCATTGTGTAAAGTAAATCTTTGCAATGAATGGAAAATGAGCTACGTTTGTATGGGGGAGTAACTTGTCCTGAAATATAGGTTAGACCTCCGAGTCTCGCTTTACACATGTCTGCTTCCAACCTTCTACTAAGTTTTCTCAAAAATACAAATGCATAAAAACTAGATTACATCATGAGTAATACATCATTTAGAATACTATCAAGAACAGTTCATCATTTATTATCCTAGTATTATACCTTTGGGACAGTGATAAACAGTTCATTGTTCTTCTCCAGTAATAAATAGACAATTAAGATGTATGTAGATTTTGGCACGCCTGTGATAATAGTGGCGATTCCACTTTACATGGAACATACGGAATTTATACATATTTACATTTTAAGGTACTAGTATGGCTCAAACAGAAAATGATAAACATATTATTATGTAAAATGTAAATATTATCTTAAATTAGTTGATCTTTATTAGAATCAATTGTATATGTATATATTTGTAATCAGCGCTTCTCTGTGTTTTTCTAAGAAACTTGATATTCTTTTTAAATCTTCTCAAAGCCTTATTATAAACAAAGACGAGGGACTCATTTCTTATCACTAATATGACATAAATTTGTCAGGTTTGTTTATAAAACCGTAAAAATACATTTGCATAAAAAAAAAGCTCGGTATAGATTCAGAGAGGGTTCTGCAGAGCTGAGCTGTCAGACAAAGCAAAGGATTTCTTTATGCAAGCATTTTCCACATGGAATATTCAATGTCTAGACTAAATGAGTCTGGTTTTGTATTGTAGTTTACATTATACAAGTGTGACACATTCATTTTTGTGTCTCCACAATGATTCAGATATTTAGTATATATGTTACATAATTTACCGCAATCACTGCACAAATCCACAGGAGTTTTATAAAACAGCGATTTACTGCTAGAATATTTTACTGTGGTATTTGATTGCAAAGAACTCTAAAAGACACACAGGCAAATCTAAACTATCAGTCATTGTGCAATAATCAGGCCAAACTTGCATACTCTCCAGAAATGTTCGGGGACTCCCCACAGACACCAGTGAGAGTAGGTCACCCTTCTGCATTTCGCCCTCTTCCTAGTAAATGGGGACAGGCTGTTCTCATAGTACAATTCTCAACCCTATGGCATCCCAGAGGGTGAGATCACAAAAATGGGATTTACCCAGAACTGGCCACCTGCATCCCTTCTACAGGAACACCTAAGGGAGAAGATTAACATTAGATAATTATGGATAAGACATCTATACAATAAAATCAGCTTCTGATAAAAATTGTCAATGTTATCAGGTTTTCATGTAATGAGAGTTGGTATGAACTCTGGCCATCACCCCAGTGTCAGTGATGTTATTTCCAAAAAGTTCCAGCAAAACTTACATCTATAGTCTCCAAACACTTCACAATCTACCCCTCCTCACTTCTCCCCACTGTGCCGACCTGGCTGCCCTCTCCTGCCAGAATGTCGCCAAGTATGCAATATCTACAACCAAAAATTGATGACTGTACAGGTACTGTGCCAGGCCGGCAGTTCGATTCCCAGCAGCGTCAGGCCAACAGTGGAACAGATCCCTGCAGCTGCAGTCTGACAGCACCGGAAATCCCGATCTTCCCCAGGTAAGTATGAACTAACCTAACCTACCCCCCTAACCCTAACCCTCCTTTAGGGGTGCCTAACCTTAACCTCCCCCCCAAGTGCCTAACCCTAATCCCCCCTCTAAGTGCCTAAACCTAACCCCCCCTTCCCTGCTGCCTAAACCTAAGTCTCCCGGGGGGGTGCCTAACCCTAACCCTTCCTCCCCCTAGTCTAACCCTAACCTCCCGGGGGGGTGCCTAAAACTAAGTCCCCCCCGGGAGCCCTAAACCTAACCCTCCCCCCCGCGTGGCAGTCCGCTCGCTGTGCCTGGCATCCCTTCGATCGGGATGCCAGGCGTTGGTCTCCCTGCGTCGGTGAAATGAGCGGCGTCTACATCTAGACGCAGGTCATTTCACCCTCGCCGGGATATGACAGTCGGGAAGCCGGCTGTCGGTATATTGTCAGCCCGCTTCCCGATTGCATCCCCTGTACAGAACAGTGGTTCTCAACTTCAACCCTCTAGTTCGTCTAATGGAAACTGGTGGAATAATAATTACTGACCCAGCAATATAGATTAACTTACTTAGGTGGTACTTGAGGACTGGATTGAGAACTCCTGGCATAGAAGAAAGGAAAAAGGCACACAGGAATGCACAGACCATTTACTATATAAAAGCGAAAATTTGTCCTTCCGTCCTTCTGTCATTCTATACAAATCCACAGTTTACAAGCCAAGATCGTGAAATTTTACATACGAGTGTATTAAAGCACGGCCGAAGCAACAAAAAAAAATGTAAATCAATATTAATTACTGTTAATTTTTAATTAATTAAAACACACAATTTTTTGCATAGCATTCACCCCCTCTACAGGTCAGGTCCGGAATTACAAAAGGATTTAGCTTATCTATTTTTTCTTTTCTATCTTCTTCTTCTATACTACATAAAAGCGAAAATTTGTCCTTCTGTCTTTCTGTACAATTCCACAGTTTACAAGCGAAGATTGTGAAATTTTACATACGAGCGTATTAAAACACGGCCGAGGCAACTAAAATAATTTGAAAACTAAATTAATTACTATTCATTTATAATTAATTAAAAAGCACAATTTTTGCTGTACCCTCATTGTGGGACCTCACGGCATGTGGGTAGGGCCTTGGAGCAAGCATTTTTTGTTGTCATGTTTTGCCATGATCTTAATGTTTATTATCGAAGAGAGCTTTAGCAGGCTTTGCCAACATTCTCTCTGACTATACCAAATTACACAACAACATTGACTTCTTTCTTCGAACTGTGGGCCTGATTCAGAGCCGGACGCTCTGAACGAGTGCCCACTCTGAATCAGGGCATTTTTTTTTTTTTGGTGCGTTATTACCACCCACAGGCTATGCGAGCGTCCATGATGATGGTCGCGATGGTCAAGACCATCGCGACCATCGGGCTTGCGACGAGACCCTGCGGTAGGGTCTCGCTGCCGCAAGCCCTGGAGTGATTTTGGCTCTATCAGAGCCAAAATCACTCCCACTGACATCACTAGTGATGTCAGTGGGGCGTGACCCAGACGGTAGGCGTTCATCTAGGCAGCCACGCCCTGGCACGCCCACCAAAGGGGGCGTGCTGTCACTCACCATCGACAGCACGCCCCCTTTGGTGCGAGACCCCGAGCGACAGCTTCCTCGTCGCTCGCCGGGTCTAGCGCATGCGCATTTGGGTACCATCGACCCACTTGTGAGCGTCCTGCGCTCGCGAGCGGGTCTGAATGAGACCCTGTGTCAAAATGATGACTTTGCAAGGACCCTGCTGTACTGTGAGCTGCCAAAATATTACACATGGAATGCTACTCGAAAAGTTTTCATGCGCAGAAAACAGGGAGTCGCTGTAGATGGTCATCCTGGTATCAGAGCAACAGAAGCTCTTGGCCGTGTTTACATTGGATATCCGACAAATTTTGAATGCTTCTATCTCCGAAGTCTGCTTTGCACCGTTACAGGTCCTACTTCCTTCGAAGACCTTAGAACTGTTGATGGGGAAGTTTCTCACACTTTTCGTGAGGCCTGCCTGAGGAGAGGTTTGTTGGAGGATGATGTGTAAACAAACATTCTTAAAATCCCAGGCAATGCCGGTACTGCAGTTAGTATGCAATAAGAAAAAGTGAGAATGTCGCAAAAAATGTAATATAGATGTGTCCTCATACACGGAGCATCTTTTTCACACAAATATAACAACTGGAAGCGACAAATCTACATTGCTAGCTGCTTGCACTAAGGTGATGTGTGACATTTGTACATCTGTGTGCGGATGAGTCTGATTCTGTATACAAAGAGTTATGATGCAGCGGCTGCTTATTAAATAGACTAGTTTAATGCCAGTCACCTCAGGCATCCCCACTAGTCTCTGCCTCCTCTCTGGCTGTCATCCATTCCCCTCCCCCTCCCCCGGACTCTTAGGGGGAGATATAAGCTTGGAGAGAGATACAATTGTGAGAGATAAAGCACCAAACAATCAGCTCCTAACTGTCACTGTACAGGCTGTGTTTAAAAAATTGACAGTTAGGAGCAGATTGGTTGGTGCTTTTTTTATCTCTATCCAAGCTTTGTTACATCACCCCCTCACTTTGTTGGCCGGTCCGTCTCTACTAAAGCTGTCTTGTCTCCCTCGTACTGGGAGCCATAGGGCTTGCGCATTGAGGAAGCAGGACAGCATTACACAATTATAAAGTGAGCGTTATACACCATTTCAGATGGTTATAGATTCCCTGTAGGCTTTTTTTACGGGAGTAGTAGGTATTACCGACGGCCGCATGACGGTTCAAATCCTGACAGCGGAAGCCCGGCAGGGATGAAGATCCTGATCACTAATAAGGTAAGTATAACTAACCCTATTTTCCCCCTAACCCTCCCTTAGGGGTGCCTAACCCTAACCTCCCCCCTAGTGCCTAACCATAACCCCCCTCTAAGTGCCTAAACCTAACCCCCCCATTCCTGCAGCCTAAACCTAAGTCTCCCGGGGGGTGCCTAACCCTAACCTCCCCCCCTAGTGCCTAACCCTAACCCCCCTCTAAGTGCTTAAACCCAACCCCCCCTTTTCCTAGCCTAAACCTAACCCTCCCGGGGGGATGCCTCACCCTAAGTCCCCCTGGGAGCCCTGACACCTAACCCTCTCTCCCGCTGCTGTCCATGTCTAGCTTACCTTTGTTCGGGATGCCGGGCATCGGGCTCGCGGCGTAAGTCTAATGACAGGCGTCGGGTTTTCGACGCCTGTCATTAGTACCTTGCCGGGATTTGACAGTCGGTAAGCTGACAGTCGTCATTTAGACCGTCGGTTTCCTGACTACATCCGTTTTTTTTACAGCAAAATCTAGTCAATACTACTATTTATTCTTAACTTCCAGAGGCAGGGCAAGGTGCATGAGGATGCTAACTTCCCACTTCATATTCACTAAGGTGGCCAGGGCTTGATGATGCAAATTGCATGTTTTCATGGGCAGTTCTAGAAATCAGGCAGTAGAGAAGTGAGTTTAAGAGGCCTATTTATGAATTAATATTTGAGGGATATCTCCTAAAAACACCAGTTTTTTCATGGTGGGGGGGTTTTGGGAAACGCAAATGTTTATGACAGGGGCCACATAAGTGCAGTAGCAAATGAAAGTAAAGTGATCACTAATGTGTTTACTTTTACACAAAGCAGGGTCGGGCAGATATATATTGTTTCATCTAGCTGGCTGTATAGCCGACCCGCCGACAGCCCCATATATCGGCAGCAGAAGTAATTGAATATGATGTCACCAGTGGGCAGTCATAATCAAATAGCTCTGGTGGCAGATTATCATATGAATGATTGGTAAGTATGTTAGATAGGTTGGCCAACCCGTCAGCCAAGTAATTTCATTCTCACCAATCTCAGCATTAGTAATGTCAGACCTGCCACTTCTCAGCTTCAGTAATGGCTGGCATGCCGCTTCTCAGCCTTATAGTGTCATTTATTGGGTGATGTAGTAAGGCTTGTACTAGTATGGTAATTATTGCCACTGTTCTATTGAAGATAAAGTATGAGTATAGTTTATTTTTATGTAAGAGTTTAGTAATCTGATAGGTGAATGCTTACTAGCCTAGCTAAAATTACATTTTCATGTTACCCAAAGTCTCTATTGGTACAGTGCCCTAGTTTCCAAATTTTAAAGGACATATCCACTATTTCAAAGGTAAAATGTATTCCTTTCCACCCACACAGCGCATGCCCAAGATATGTTACAGTCTGTTATTTGTTTCTGAGAGAGAGAAACTGGGCCATGATCAAACTTAGCATTTCTTATGTCCCTTATCCAATCATTTGCTCTCCACCAAATTTATGTCACCCTTTTGAGATACCATGTTCCTTCTGCTATGCCTGTTGCTTCCTGCTTGACTCCATTCTCCATCTTAGGGTGGGTACACACCTAACAGATATATCTGCAGATTAAGTGATCTACAGATATATCTGTAGATGATGGTTGTTCATATACACTGAAAGACCATCATCCTCCAGGCAGTCGTGGGTCGCGCTGGCCGGGGGTCGGGGACGTGTCCACCTCCCTCCCTGCCGCTGCATGTGTACGGGCGGTCTACCCGTACACACTTGCCAGTGGCCAGATATGCCTGCAGATATATATGTCCATTGGCTGTGCAGCACAGCCGACGCGATATATCTGTGAATGACGGCGTTCACAGACATATCACTGGTACACACTGGCCAACGGGCACCAGATATATTGGCCGATCAATTGATCGCCCAATATATCTATCAGTGTGTATCCAGCTTTACACCATGGATTCGCCCTATCACATGCAACCCTGTCCTCACTGACATATTCATCACATGAGTGGATAAGCCACTACCCCCCCACAAGATGAACACATTAATCTTCTTTAAATAATTGAAAGCATTGTAATGATCTGATTGGCTAAAGCATATTACATACAGCTGAATTCATAGCTCGAAAAATGGATAAGTAGGAGTTGAAGATTGACACCAACAAATGTTCTCAAATCCTAGTGAAACATGTATTATAAACCAATAACAGAAATGATATCCTCCAGGGAATCCAACCAGAGTTACCCTGAAAATATTAATCCTTACAATTCAATGTCCAGCAAATTTAATTTTTTAATAAATGGCAGAAGTGCAGTACCGCAACGGGATGTAGTTGGCGAAGGTAAGTATCGGGGTGTAGGGGGACGTTAGCGTTAGGTAGCGGAGTCAGGGTTAGGGATTTGGGCGAGGGTTAGGGTTTGGCACCAGGGAGGGAGTGTTAGGATTAGAGTGCAGGGAGGGGGGTTAGGTTTAGGCACCAAGGAGAGAGGGTTAGGGTAGGGGAGGGGGAGGTTAGGTTTAAGCACTAGGGAGGGGGAGTTAGGTTTAGGCATCGGGGAGGTAGGGTTAGGGTAAGGAATCGGGTAGGGGTGGGGAAAATACTTACCAGCAGTTCTTATGGGTGTCATGATTCTGGCTGTCGGGATGCCGCTGTCAGTATTCTGAACAGCGGCATCCTGACAGCCGGGATTTCATACCCAACCCACTGTTACTAATAGAGGCGCATCTTGTGGAGAACAGCTATGAGATCCTGAAGAATGCTTTTGGAAGCAATAAAGACTGATGTGGTGTCAGTTAATCCAACACACATTTGAGGGTTTGATTGTATGCCCGTTCAGAAGCTGATTGCCTCAATAGTCTTTGCTAGGTCAATATGTATTGCTAAAGGCTGTGTCTTTAGTTGTGGTGCTAACAAATTATACCTCATAACCAGTGGAGGCTCCAGAGGGGGTTCTGCAACACAGTTCAAAATTCAAATAGGGGAGTCGCACCAACTGCCAGTGAGTCCCAGCCAGTGATGTTTGGCTTTGTTTGAAATGACAGTTGGTGTGACTCACTATTTGAATTTTGAGCTGTGCTGTAGGCCCACCTCTGGAGCCACCACTGCTCATAACTGTGTAAGTCTTTTGTAGTATAAAATAGCTACAGTACATTATTTTTTCAGTTTTGCCTAAAGTTCAATATTGTGGTACTTGTGAGAGAGTGTGAATTTCAACCCCAGGAAAGTTAATCCTACTGTAAATGGAAATAACATTACCGCTGCCACTTGCAATTGTTAGCTTGGCAAAGTTTATACAAATACAAAATTCAACAATGTTTCATTTGAGCAGCCGGAGTAAATATGGCATGTCCCGGCACATCCCTTCACCTTTGGAAATGTTTATGCATTCTCCACCTGTTTCATCTACAGTAGCCATGAAAAATTGGATTTATTAATAAAGCGGGCCATACATCTATGGCCCGATTCCACGCTCTGCCGATCCAACAATCCAACAATCACCATCGCTGATCCGAGATCCATCAGCAGATCATAGAAATTCAACATGTTAAAAATCTCAGCCTTACCAATTCTGACCATTTTCGTGTTAGGATGGGGTATTGAGATTGTTCAATATGTTAAATAGGAAATATCCCCTATTCCCCTGCCCCCTATTGGCACTAAGGGAAGTTGCGGCAATCAGTCACAGAAGTATGGGCCCCTTAAGGCCACCTTTTGATGTTATTGTTGAATTGGGGCAATTTTTTTTTTATATAGCCAAAATATAAAATATAACCAAAATAGTTTATTTTCCTTTTGGTTTCTGTTAAATAATGGCTAGGGCTACAAAATCGGTTAGGGATGAGATGTAAACTATTAAAACTTTTTGGTTAAAGTGATATTTGAACTTTACATTAATACAAATATCATTAAAAAATAAAGACCCGTCTGTGAGGGCAGTAACTAGGGCTGTGAGAGATGGGCAGCAGAGAGGGGTGTAAGCGAAGGTGGGGAGAGGGGGTGTTGAAGGAATTAATATCTTGGTTAATTTGATTACAATTGAAGGCTTGTAGAACATTTATTTCATGGCTGTTCAAGTATTGTTCCCTGGTCCCTGCTTTGGACTTTATTAGTTTTTATTGTAATACGTACAGTTTTTTTTAATGTAAGCCTTTGATTATAGATCTAGAACTGTTTGCCAATAATATATACTCTATACCAGGGGTTCCCAACCACGGTCCTCAAGGCACACTAACAGTCCAGGTTTTGAGGATAGCCATACTGGAGCACAGGTGACTTAATTAGTACCTCAATTATTTTGATTTAACCATCTGTGCTCAAGCCTGGATATCACCAAAACCAGGACTGTTAGTGTGCCTTGAGGACCAAGGTTGGGAATCACTGCTCTATACTGTATAGACAAGATACAACAAACAGAAGCACAATAAGATAATCAATCAATCAATAATTTGTTGACACATCCACATTACAAATGTATCCGCGAAATTGTGATGCAAGAAACTCAGTTAGATAAAATTATATAAAATACAATAAAAATTTAGAATTTAAGATAACAATCGCTGCAGGAAGAAATTAATAAATAATTACGATAACATTGCATATAATAGTAAAATGCTATAAATGATCTATTATAAACTACGCCATCAATCTACAATCTGAGTGACAGGTTACAGAATGTCTAATGTCTTTAACAAAAGCATTTCCAAGTTTCTTTGTTCTAAAAACATAATTATATATCATAGGTAATTCTGGCCAAGTTACAAACACACAGCTGTGCTGCACACCCATGTACTTGGGAACCTTTGCCCCCTAGTTAAATAGTGTAAAGACGCTAAGTTCCCATCTGTACAATGTCTGGTACACAATGCTAGGGATGAAAGCTGGAATCTGCTGTGTTGTCCATAGATGAAGCTGTTCTTTATTATATTACCTTTATTATGTGTTAGTACAATTATTCTGTTGCATGAGATGAAGATTTAGTTTGTGCTCCTCCTCAAAATCCACATGAATAAATCAAAACAATGAATCTCATCACTGAGCCAATATTATTTGTATAGTATTATGCAGGAGGAAAAGCACAATGATTATATGGACACTTATCCAGATACCTATCTTAGTATACCTCCCATTTGTCCGACTTTTGAAGAATTGTCCTGCTGTCCGACCCACCGGCCAAAGTGTCCCGCGGGAAGGGGGGGGAGTTGGTGGGAGCACTGTCATCACTGTTCTGCATTATAGTGGGTGAATAGATGCTGGGGAGAGCTTCGGGGCAACTCAGTCAGGGCCGTAGCTAGGGTAGTGCGGCCAGTGCCATCGCACAGGGCTCCACAGGTCAGGGGGCGCTGTTTGGCCCAGTCAAATTTCTGTTTATTATCATTCTTGCTTGTAGCTTCCTCTTATTTCATCCCCAGCATCTCCTGGCCTCCCCTATATCTTCCCTGGCCCTTCCCCATGAAGCCATTCCCCTTTTTTGGGTGCATTATGTCCCTTTGAAAAATGAGGGGGGCGCCAATGCTCTTTCTGGCACAGGGCACCAAAAAGTCTAGTTACGGCTCTGAACTCAGTATTAATTATTTAATAAAATAGGGTTGTGCTGAGAAGCCACACCCCTTTCAAACAATGTCACACTCACTTTTCAGGCAAGTACACCATAGGAGCGCAGGGGTCCTAAGTTTACAAACTATGATGTTGGGACGTATGTCTTAGGAGTCGGTTTCTCTTATGGATGGTACTGGTAAGCTAGTACAAAGATATTTAAGGATGAGCATGACTATCTACAACACTATTTTGCCACTTCTGATTGGTTTATTGCAAATTAACCCTTAAGCCGGGTACAACGCAGTTTAGAACAATATATCGTACACATCGATTTCTGGTCATCGTCTATTGCATTGTTCCATCTACTGTCAGGCACAGCAGATGGGACGATGTAATGAACGATGTCGTATAGTTACATGCAGTATGTAATGATACATCACACCAATGTACACGTGATCATGCATTGTGTACAACACACAAGATGTATTGTTGCATCGGTCATCTTACTGCTGGGTCACATCGTCGTTTCGATGTGTACCCAGCTTAAGACAGTCGGAGATAGGCAAAGGTTCATAATATGCCCTATGTAAGTTTACTATATCAGGGAACACCACTCAGCATCTAATGCAATAAACTACGGCCGTGAACGACGGATCAGGCGTACATACTATACTATGTGTAGGATATATTGTTCCAGTCTGCATTGGAATGAGATATTGTACAATGGATGGTGTAGTGTGTACCTAGCTTTACTTCTGTACTGGGACAGCTCTCCTCAATGGCATATGCTCAGTTTAAGATGACACATCCCATTTGACAGGAGGAGCTTGATTCTGTCATCCGGCATGGCTATCGACGAAGAACTCTGAACAGCTTCTCATCTTCTCCCTAGGCTGAGTCCTGGTGATGTAGCCGCTAATCAAACTTCCTTCAGCACAGACTCTGGCCTTCTCCAAGGTACCTCAGCTGCTCCAACAGCTCCTGCTCTCTCTGTACATAGAGTTCATCAATGTGCATTTGGCCTTATCTTCTGCACGCAACATTTTAGCACCTTCCACTCCTCATGCTGATACTCTCCAGAACAATCTATCCCCCCATTGTCCCATAGCATTACACTAACTTAGCACATTGAGTATATAACGATGTCTGATGATGTGTCCTGGATTCTCTCCAAGTAGTGAATGAAAGTCCTGGAAACATCATCAGATACAGAGGAATTGCTGCAAAAACTACTATGCCATTTTATGGAGGATATTTGAAAGATGCCATTTTTTTTGACCCTTCAGTAAAATGAATTAATGCGGATTTGCGATATATCTGTGGCTGCTGGAAAATGAGAGTTATAAGGATAATAAAAGCAGTATGTTAATACATGAGACATACAACCTCTGCGGCTGGTGAAAAACAGATATCAGGATAGTAAAAACACCCCTGATGAACTTAAAATATTGCCGAAACGCATTGGGTATTTTGGAACTAGAAGTAGAGATGTGCACCAGACCATTTTTGCTGGGTTTGGTTCTAATTTGTTATCTGGTTTTGGTTTTGCTAAAATGTCGTGACTGGTCTTGGTTTTGTAATTTGTCATAAAAGCTTAAATCACATACTCTTGTTCTTACAGTAATATTAACCTCAATAATATTAATTTCCAGTCATTTATGGGTAAGTTTACTAAAGTGAGAGTGTTTAGAAGTGGAGATGTTGCCCATACCAACCATTCGGATTCTAGCTATCATATTCTAGCAGGTGCAAGTTAAATGTTACGTAGAATCTAAGTGGTTGCTATGGGCAACATCTCCACTTCTAAAAACTCTTGCTTTAGTAAATTTACCCCTTACAGTCAGTTTTGACCACCTCACAGCTCACAGTATTGTTTTCAATTTTTCACCAATATCAGCCAAAGGCTACAGTGAGCTGACTGGTTAAACTAAGTGACAGAGCAGCAGCACAAATACACGGTACATTACGCCGCACATTAGTGTCCATTAGACACATTACACCACACAGTAGTGTCTGTTTTTACATTATACCACACAGTAGTACCCCTTATACGTTACACCACAGTAGAGCCGCTTATACACATTACGCCAGACAGCAGAGCCCTTAAACAAATTTTGTCAAACAGCAGAGTCCTTATACACATTATGCCATACAGCAGAGCCACTTATACACACTACACCAGACACCCGAGCCCTTATACACATTACGCCACACAACAAAGCCCTTATACACATTATGCCAGACAGCATAGCCCTTATACATATTATGCCAGATAGCAGAGCCCTTATACACATTATGCCAGGAAGCATAGCCATTATACACATTACGCCAGACAGCAGAGCCCTTATACACATTACGCCACACAGCAGAGCACTTCTATAGCTGCAGTACTGCTTACCTACGCTGCAGTCACTGCAGGAGCCTGGAGAGGCAAAGCCGGGAGCCACTGGAGGCAGAGCTGACTGCATAGGAGCTGGACGCCCACAGCTGAGATGTATACTAGTAATATACATCATAGCGGGTGCCCGGAAGATTGTGACAGCAGTGGCCCGGTGTACTGATGTCCCCGCATGCAGCCTGTCAGATCCAATCAGTAGCCGCTACCATGCTAACAAGCCACTGGTTGGCTGAGAGACAGCCATTCTCAGCCAACCAGTAGCAAGGTTACCAATAATAGTGACTGCTGATTGGATCCGAGTAGCCAGCTTTCCGAACCAAAACACTGAGATCCGACGCCGGGATCTCTGTGGTTTGGCTCATTTTTGGATCCAGCCCGGGTGGATTCGGATTGCCTAAAATCTGAAACGCTCATCTCTATCTAGAAGTGATTTTTATCAGAAAGCTTTCTAGTTGTATTTCAGAAGAAGAAGACCTAACCATCCTGCTCACTCAGAAACCTGCACATTATGAAAGGAGATATAACTGCATTTGAATAAGTGGGGAGCACCACTGGACAATATTTATAAGCGCTCCCATGGAAGCTGTTAATCTGTATATTGTGTATATTCTTTTATTGCGTAAATATTATCAAATATAACTATAAATGTAGAATATATATATATATATTATATATATAATATATAATATATACATAAATAGTCCAAAACAGGAATATGAGTGCACTCGCCAGATTTCTTAAAATAGTAGAAATTATTCACTTATATATCAGATATTCAAGTTGACTTTTCGGTCTACTCTGAGACCTTTGTGAAGAGTGCACTCATATTCCTGTTTTGGACTATTTTTGTAATGCCTTTTCAAGAAGAGTATTACTGAGTTTCTGAGCACCCCAGTTATTGTGGATTGTGAGTGAGAGTGCCTGCCGATCACACTATGCACTATATATATAGTCAGTCCGAGTAGCTGCACTCATTGCTTATATCCAATCAAGAGGGGGGAGCTCCATTAAAGACACAGAGGTCCTAGATATAGCTATATAGCTCCAGAGTGATGGGCACTCACCACATTGAAGTAAAATCAGTATATATATATATATATAACAGTATATATATATATATATAACAGTATATATATATATATATATATATATATATACAGCATATATATATAGATATTTATATATATATAACAGTATATATATATATATATATATATTACACACACATTTTCCAGTGTTACAATCTTTAATAAATTATCTTATATACATATTTATACAGCTTTGTACCCAAATACAATCACTGAAGACCTGAGATACGCTTGTAAAGAGGAAGGACAAGTGGAGAAGTTCCCATAGTGACCAATCAGCTACTAGATCTCATTATATTGAATGTACTGTATTTGATAAACATTTGTTACAAGCTGATTGGTGGCCATGGTAAACTTCTCCTCTTTTCCCCTTTAAAAGATGATACATCTCCAATAAGAAACTTTTAGGTAAAGCATATAAAGTGTACATTAATTCCTATTAAATGCTGCAATGTTGCTACAGACTTTGACCACTTATACTCCAAGAATCAGGTCCATTCACGATGAAGCAATGAAAAGTAAATCTTCCTCTCAGTGGGAGGTACCTACTGTATGAGCTTCTGAGGCCAAAGGTTAGAAAATCCACGGACAGAATACTGAACACTTCTGTTTCATGTCAGAATTCTTATGGTTATGAACAGCACTAAATTTCCCCAGAGCTGTCATCTGCAACTATTTATGTGTATGACTAAGGAATTACTGTTTTACCCAACAGATTTGGGGAACTAGCTTTAAATAAAACAGAGAGTTTGTTGGCATGTGTTGACTCCAGTCATTTGTCTTATACTCCACAACAGAGACCTTTAATGTTAAATGTAAACACATCTTGAGAAGCGAGATCTCTTCTAAACAATGAAGTGTTTATGCACACAGCAGGCTATTTAGTACTATGCAATGGAATCATAAGGCCGTTATTTTCCAGCTACTATTCATCTTCCAGTATAAACTTGCTACAGTTTACCTAAATAAAGGGACTCATCTAGGTTTGGGGGCACATCAGTTTCATGGTGTGAATACCCGCATTACTGTAATGCACAGTAATATACCTAGAGTTGAGTGTATTTTAGATTTGCTTCCTATGCCTGGTGTTGTAGAAAGGAGACAGGCAATTGTCTGTCTAAGAAAAAGGGGAAAAAAGGGGGGCAAGAAAAAAGAGAAAAGAAATAGTATAATGGAAAATGGTACACCGCACCAAGGTGGTAAGTAGGTAAGAAGGTCATTTCACCAAGTCAGAAATTGATATCTGGAAATGGACAATGAACAAAAACTGGCAAAACAGAACTCCTTGTTGAAGGTGCATACCTTAAAATATCCTAAAACATAACCTTTAATTAATATATAAAACATATATAGGAATCACAGACTAGCAAGCTTGACATGTAAAATTCAAATGGATACAAAACAAAGATAGAAAATTAAAACTAAATGCAGTAAAGATGTGCAAGGTAAACGTGCATAAAAAAAGGATTGTGGTAATATTCACCTTAAGGGTGAATATCGACAAAGATATAAAGGAGAATATAAAGATTTACATAGTAGAAATAAACACAGATTAAAAAATACACCAAAAAATAGACCAATGACCAATTTGTCATATATATATGAAAAAATTACCTATGAAGTGTTCCTCAAAGCACTGGGAATAAAAATATGCAAGGAATTAAGGAAATGTGTACATAAATGTATAATCGGGAACAGTGGGCCTGATTCAGAGCCGCTCGTAAGCGGGCGCTCGTTCGCTCTGAGCGATGTTCGCACAACTGCGCATGGGTATGGGTCGTAATGCGCATGCGCAAACCAGTCATTGTGGTCGGAAATCATGCGCTTGCAAAACAGCGAGGGGCTGCTAATTTGATTGACAGAATGTACCATTTGTGGGTGGTAACGGGAAGGTGCTTGAAAACGGGGGAGTGGAGATCCGAACGCAGGCGTGCCTAAAGGTCAAAAGGCGTTTAATGGGAGTGCATAATTAGTAAAGGAGCGTCATCGACCACGTCACTTGGTTGTCTTTTAGCCTGAACTGGTCGCAGTGATAGCGGTAAGAAAAACCTACCACAAGCACTGCGAGCAGTTCAGATGCCTTTCGATGTACCCGATTAATCTAATAAATACTGAAGATGATGTGTGATGCGAACGGCAAAGGGGCGTCTTTACAAAATAGCGAGCGCATTTTTCGTTCGCTCGCTCAGACATAGAGGCGTCAACAAACCGCAAAGAGCGAGTGCTCAATTTAAATAGCCAGCCCCTTTTTTGGAACGACCGTCTGCAAATAGCGTCCAGCTCTGAATCAGGCCCCGTGTCTCTGGAGAAGAAATTCAGGATTTGTGCATTTATATACACTGGGATCTGCTTTCTCCAGTCATGCATACTATTAGACTGGGGATGAGAGTCCCATGCTATGGCACAGTTGAAAATACAAACAGAGCTGTTTCTGTTGCCAGTGCTGTTATGAGGTCCAGACCCTGTTGCAAGCAGTGCAAGATTGTGGGCACACCGCAGCAACTGGTGAGAGAACAGCGATATAGAAAAAAGTACCTGTCAATAGATGGTAAGTAATTCCCAGTGGTGCAAAGGTCTGATGGTGCAGGGGTCCCCTGTGTGCACAGAGGAACCCCTGAGCAGTGCCTGACACGTGTTTTGCCGGGGCTTTCTCACTGGCAGCAGAAACAGCTCTGTTTGTATGTGTTTGTATTGTCAACTGTTCTGTTGCAATATGCATGACTGGAGGAAAGAGATTCTAGTGTATATAAATGCACAGATACTGAATTTCTTCTCCGGAGACAGGCAATTGTAAGGTGAGTATAATAAAGGTGTGTTCCAGTAAGTGCAGCATCCCTCCCTCTGGTGATACATCAAGATCTGGATACATCCCCAGATACATATTTTAGGATGCGCATCTCTTACTGGTGCAATGACGACCCTCAGCAACACTATGTAGTCACTTCTGATGTTTGCGGTTTGCGTATTGACCTAATAGTGTATATTTACTAAAGGTTGATTTTAATCGATTTCAAATCTATCTAAATTGATCAACATTAATGTTTTGTTTCTGGGGCTAAATCACACTTAGAAAAAAAATCAAATATTGCCTGTTAGTAAATGTGTGATTTAGCCCCAGAAACACAACATCGATGTTGATCGATCTAGATCAATTTGAAAAACATAAAAATCAACTAAAATTGACCTTTAGTATCTAATTAGCATTGTGACTGTACTATAGTATATCATGTCACGGTTGTATTTGTTATTATTTCATATGTAGCTCAGATACAGCTGTTCAAAATAAATACATTTATTTTTTAAAGTGATTGCTAGAGTTTGGCTTTTTTTTATTAACCTAAACTGTAGTTGATAAATTGTAAATAATGTTTTTTATGTGATTTACTGTATATTATATTCAAATTGTATTTAAAAATGTTTCTTATTATTTTATTTTATTTTAGTATAATCAGCTATGAATGCTGCCCTGGATATGAAAGGATCCCAGGAGAGAAAGGGTGTCCAGCAGGTACGTCACCTCACCTTACCCACTTTGTCTAAAACAGCTTATTATTATATTTGGGCATACTGTATGCCATAAGCTCTCTATTTAGTGCTCATGGCAATCAGGGCCTTATTCAGAGGTGGACACAGTTGCAGCAGCGACTGCGTCTTTGTGCACAGCGCAACTGCAACTTTATGTTGATGGGCTTCCTACTAAGATGCCCACAAGCTGCGACTGTAATCCACCGCTGTGCATAAGAAAGTGCTCCATCGGTCGCACTATAGGACACTGCAGCAGCACTATGGAGGTGCAGGATGTTATAGGACACTGCAGCAGCACTATGGAGGCGCAGGATGTTTCTCTGTACATAGCCACCGGTGCCAGTGCAACTCTGCATTGCCTGTAGCATGTGCAGTGCGAAAACACAAGATAAGCTCAGCAAACGGGTACACTCAACTTTGCATTGGCCCATATGTTGGCAGAAAGAATAACTAATATTTTAACCAACCTTGAATGCACTTTAATTTCTGATAATACTCTTACTGTACCAATATTTGAAACATAAACCAGGAAAACTGAACCCACCACTAATGTAGTGTCTCCTATTACATGCATAGCCCTATAATAAGTCCTCCCAAATACCACCTTCTTATTAGTAATAAAAAGCACACACAACCGTCGTGCTTTGACACGTCACTCTTGGGGTCTGAAAATCGTGATTGCCCCACAAAATACTATTGGGAAAAAACACACTGATATGTGATTTGACATGGTATCAAATCTTTCATAGGGAGTAGATTGAGGGCGGTATCCAATTAGCCCCTACGCCGGTACTTTTCAGGGCTTTTTTTTGGAGACCTGATATATATCCACTAAAACACTGTACTGAATAGATACTGCATAGATACTACTATCCCAAAAAAATAATTTACTATTAAAATATAACTTTTATTAACATTTATTAATACCAATTCCTGGTTATCATCAATAAAATCAGCTAAATAAAATATAGAATAGGGATGAAAATTAAAATCAAGGCTGCAATTTGTCTATGTGTCCCACTCAATTTGTCTATGTGTCCCACAGCTATAGCGAGCGGCCAAAAAGATGGTTGTGATGGTCTTGACCATCGCGACATCGGGCTTGCGACGAGACCCTTGTGGTAGGGTCTCGTCTGCCGCAAGCCTCAAAGAGCTTTCGACTCTATCAGAGCCAAAAGCACTCTCACTCTGACATCACTTGTGTCAGTGCATGAGCACTGGCCCAACATCGACCCGCTTGCGAGCGCTCTGCGCTCGCGAGCGGGTCTGAATCAGACCCAGAGTTCCTATTCAATGAGTATCAACAGATGTTATTGAGAATGTGTCGATCCTGAATGTTAATGCAGATTTATTCCCATAGGAGCAGACCATTTAATAATGCCAAACAGGATATTATAACAATTAAAGATCTATTATTCGCTTAATATAATCTCAAATTATTTCAGGTCTCAATGCAGTCAACATGTATTCAATTGCTTATGGGCTTCACTTAGCAGTGGCGTATGTTCATTCCAGATGCCCGGAGGCGAGTTATAATGTATTGCCCCCCCCCCCGGTCACAGCCGCTGACACTGTAATGTAGCAATTTGCATGCATACAGGCTATAGATAGACGAAGGCAGCAGCTGATGTTCTGACATGGAGCTCTCCACTAGTGTATGGTGGCTTCCCAGGTACCGGGAAGGGGTGTCATGTATTGGGCGGCCATGAAGGTACACTCCGGGTACATAGTTACAGCCCTAAGTGGGATGAATATGTTGTGGACAATGGAGGAGGTGCCCCTTCAGAGCTGGAGCCCGGCGGCAGTTGCCTCCATTGTCTCCCATAGTTCAGACCCTGTTACTTAGTGGCCTTTGTTCATTGCTCCCTAATATATAGTCCCCATTTAGGAGCCGTTGTACATAGCTCCAAACAGTGTAATTCACCCTGTAATGATTTTATTATTATACAGTGTAGCCCCTTGTCACATGTATATCACTGGTTTCTCATATATTCATACTGCCCATAATATTCAAGGCACATTACTCATGAACAACATTGAGCACACCCTGCCGGGGACACACTACACGATATCGCTCAGGGAGCATTTTGTCTAGTGTTTATGCTCCTTAATTGAGCATACGCACGGTCAGATTTGTCATATGTGTCAGATGAACGAATGAACGATTTGATGAATGATTTGACCAACGATTTGAATGATTTGAACTACAAACGATTTTTGACTGCATTAAAATTAATGGAATCGTCCAAATTTGACTGCAAACACATCAGATGTCAGATATCGTTATCTGACAAACGGGAAAGCGCATCGTTCATCGTTCATCTGACAAACATGTCAGATATGTCAGATTTTCCTTTAGATATGAAAGATGGAACAATTTTTAAAATCATTATCGTTCAAATCTGAAGAAAAATCTGACCGTGTGTATGCACCATAACAGTCTGCACTATAACAGAGTCGGGTCAAACTGTAACAGTATCGGTGTCCCACTTGCCGGTCACCTTATTCATCAGCACTCGCACACTCTTTCATGTACAATAATTGTTAATACATATGAACATATTATTTCAACTAGGGCTCATGTTAAGACAGTTGCAGCTAACGCCGACGTGCGCGCTGGGACCTGATATGTTCCCAAAAATTATCCCCGAAAAGTGCAGATTTTTCACCGCTGAAATTATCACGGATCGTATGTATTTTCTCCCGAACAAATAGGATACCGGGATGAAAAATGGGTGATTAAAGGGGATTATCTGCGAAAAATCCTCATTTTCGCCTCCAAAAATATATCTGGGATAATTGGATATCCACCTTAGGTTCCTATTCATTAAGATTTGCTATGGCCCCATGGAAATTAAGTATTTTACACACCACAAGTTGCGGTGGAAGATACAATTGTACTAGAGGAATTCAGGATTGCTCCAATGTTGGGACAGTTGCTCCGAAAAGCCCAGAATTGACACTGCTAAATAGTGTTACTGCACACGCGTGACCTAAGGTTACATGTGCACACAGCAAGTACTGAAGGATGTAAAGAGGTTTATTCTAACTGGAGCTCCTTAGGAAGGAGCAAGGATCAACAGGTTAACCAAAGTGTATCTACAAATGCGCCAAGTTACATTGTGGTTGAAGGCGCCACAAACGTGCCCACGCATCCCACTATGCGATTCCCCATGCCTGCATATACACTATGGCGGGCACTGCGATCACACCATGCATGCCTATGAAGCGTGTTCACATATGCAGTGCTCTTATCTGCTTACGGATGCGCATCTCACGCTGTGCGTGGCGTGATTTGCAGCGCCAGCTGCAAGGGTATAGCTGGGCATATCTGTATAATGGGTGCAGAGTGTCAGGTGTACATGACCCCTGCACCCATGGACTATGCTTAGCGTTCCGTCTCTGTTGCGGAGATCACAGAGAAAGTGCCATCAGCACCCTATGTGTGTGCGCAGTAGACTGGCACAGAGGGGGGTCTGTACAGAAATGGCGCACAGGTCCCCCTCTCTGATAAAGTGCTCATGGCGCTAACGCCATCTGGAGACAGTTTCCAAAGTCAATTAGTTTTTAAATGTACCGGTCGTTGCATTGGGTAAAAATTGCAATCACTTAAATCTTGAATCAACCAGAACTGTATTCGGATTTAGCTTTTGACCAAGCAATTTGTTCTTGCCTCTATATTATTCGTGTACGTTAGCATATATTTTGGGCACTTTTCGGTATAAACTTTTATACATATATTAAGTAAAGCCAGTATTTAAAAAAAAAAAATATATAAAAAAAATATCTTAGAACTGCAGAGTTACTGTGTTATTGTGTAAACAACTTCATGAACTAATATTGATGTTATATTCAGAAGTTGCTAGTTGATGTTACAAGTGAGATGAAAAAAAACTTTTTTGTTTATTTGCCTAAATGCAAATCTTAAACTGTGATTTAAGCAAATTATGATTAAAGGATGTATTAATAGGACATCAAAGTTAAGCCAACAGAATTTGTTAAAAGCAGCAATGGTGACTCTGTTCTTGAAATCATTTCTTTTAATGTCATCTGCAGCACTTCCTCTTTCAAATATTTATGAGACACTGGGAATTGTTGGAGCAGCTACAACAAAGTTGTATTCAGACAGCGCTAACTTAAGACCTGAAATTGAGGGTCCTGGAAGCTTTACAATTTTTGCACCAAGCAACGAAGCATGGGCTGCCCTGCCAGCTGTAAGTATCCGAGCAGTCTGCAGAAGGGATAAAGTATGATTATTGTGTTGTAAAACTGAGCACAAAGACTGCAAATAACCAAAAACATGTGCAGATATTTTACTGTCTGTTTGACATTAATTGCTACATGATGTTTTGCAGGAAATATTGGATGCTTTAGTGAGCAATGTTAACATTGAACTTCTTAACGCATTACGGTATCATATGGTTGACAGACGCCTTCTCACAGATGAGCTGAGACATGGAATTACTATACCATCAATGTACCAAAACCTGGACATACATGTACACCACTATCCCAATGGAGTAAGTGTCCTCTCGATTACTAACATACAGCCTGATTATATTGTTTAATCACTTACATTTCTGGAAAAATTATAGCCTACCAGCCTTCTCTTAGCTTCTCACTCACTCCATCCACCCGTCCACCTTGACTCATGTCTAGTTCACCCTTCAGCTGTTCACCTCTTTCTATTAACAGGCCCTCCTCCCTCTTGTTATACCCGAGCTCTATCCATTTCACCAGTGCTCCTTGACTTTTGTCTCCCTGACCCCTTCATATAAAAATAGCATAGGCTTTTGCACAGTACCAGTCTTTGGTTTCACTGTGTGGTGTCATATTTCCAAATATATCACTAGAAAGATGGGGTCTATTTACTAAGCAGTGTTAGGAGACAGAGTGAAAAGTGATAAGAAAGTGATAAGGTGCCAGCCAATCAGCTCCCAACTGTCATTTTTCAAACACAGCCTGTGAGATGACAGTTGGGAGCTGATTGGCTGGCATCTTATCACTTTCTTACCACTTTTCACTCTGTCTCCTAACACTGCTTAGTAAATAGACCCCTAAATATGGTAGGAACCTACTTGCCGCATCACTTCTGCTCTGGGTACAGGGTGTGTGGTACAGGGCCCCCCTGGACCCAGGAGCCCATTTGCACCACATTCCCTGCACCCATTATAAATATGCCTATGTTCCCTTGATGACTCACCACTACAGATTTACCCTTGCCCTTGTACTGTAATGTTTTTGTGCATGCTGTATACTCAAGGACTATCTGCTGTATATTGTACTTATGCTGTGTTACTTGTTTTTATGTTTACCCCATATAAGGCACTCAATAGACTTTGTGGTGCTGAATAAATAAAAGCTAATCTGATAATGGAAAAACTCATTATACAAAATTCAATCCTACAAACATATACGGTATCGATCACATTGATATTTCTATATGTTGCCGTGATGTTTAACAATTGTATAATTTTACCCCATTTTGCAAAATGACGGAATAAAATTTCTAAGAACAGTAAAAATTTCAGATATTTTGTTAAATGAGCCCAAATACTTTGCTTTACCCATCACATTTAGGATTGATAATGCAATTTTCTGTTAACTTGCAACTTTAAAAATATTTAAAATTCTGTTGTAGAAAAGCATTCTTATACCATAAATGCAGTTGTGATTTTAAATAAAATACTAAGTATGAATCATGGCTGTTACTAGGGGTGTGCGAGCTATGCCATCGCACAGGGCGCAGGGCTTGCCTGGAAAGGTACCCTGAAGTCAGTAGCACAGCTGCAGAGCCACCCAGAGTGTCCTTAGGAGCTGTAGAGTGACACTCCGGGCAGTGATCTACTTACTAGAGGTGGATGCCCTGTCCCCTAGGTGTGACGTCATGACATGATGGGTTTAGGGTGCGAGGCCGACACATAGCATAGAGCCCCGCTACGACCCTGAGCATTGTAAGCACAAATCCTGCAAAGCGAAAACGCATAAAACAGTGACACTGTAAATTTGACCTTTCTTCTACCTGCTTGATTTTGTAAAATTGTCTTTCATAAATGGCACCTATAGTGCGCTATTACGAAATGAGATGTCAAAGTATAGGTAACAAGGATACACAATGCCACATGCGATATACAACTGTTAATATGTAAAGTTTGTAAATGTCTAAAACATGCAATTAAGTACTGTACTTAGAGGGAAAGTTAAACCAGACAATGGCTTGATAAGCTGTATCTGCTTTCTAACTATAACGTGAATATCTAAATTCTAATAAAATACAGACGGGTGCTTTCATGGTGTAAAACCTTCTAATCATTTTTTTTTTAAAAGTATAAAAACATAAACCAGACATAGTATACTCTAAGGCTTATTCCAACTGCAGATGCTATAAATGTTGGTACTCTGCCAGTGTAACAACATGCAGACAGGAGCAGCATACATGAATGACTTCACATTATGTACCAAGCCATGCATACAACGCGTTTCATCACTAAGACTTTATCAGGATGGTACATAGCTTGTTGTGTTCTATAGCACATTTGTATTATGAAAGCCCATAAATAGCAGTTATATTTTCATTTCAGTACTAATTCTCTCACACAAGGTTATAATCCACATGATTACAATACAATACAATACAATACAACACTGAATGCTGAAGCTTATAACAAAATTATAACTTCTAATTTATTACTTTTATCAACCTCAGATAAAAACATTAACCGAAAACCAAATACACAATCTTGACAATCTTAACTATAGGAGACAAAAAACTGGTACATGGATAATACCAAACAAGTATTTTCTGAACTAAGATACAAAGAAGCATCTAAATATATCAATATGTCTGTCATCATTAATAATCAGCTGTACTACAGTGTCAGTGCATAAATAGTGCTCTTATCATAATATGGGTAGAGACATTATTCCCAATACATTAATCTGTATGGAGATATGGGATAAATATCCAGTGCACACACACTGCCTAGGCCCCCAGGAGCTTAAGGGCTCTGTTTACGACAATCCGCATTGGGAATGCAGATTGTAGTGTGATACTACCGATTGAATTTGCATTGCGAATTCAGCCAATATCACAGGGATTTACTAAAAATCCCTTGCAGGGACAAGCTCTGTCCCTGCGAATCCCCTCCGCACACCTATCATGGCATTTTCGCAAAAAATACAGTGACAAGTGCCCGCACATGTGCCGACTGGCCGCCGCTAAGCCCCGCCCCTGTCACTAAGCCCCGCCGCCGCGATCGCGACCCCCTCTCAAGACACTTACCTCTGGTGATCGGGGCTCCCATGATGTCCTCCATGGCTCCGGTCAGCTGATCTCCCATCCTGCACTGGGACCTGGTCAGCTGACCGGGTCCCAGTGGAGGATGGGAGACCAGCTGACCGGAGGGAGGACATCACCGGAACCCCGATCTCCGATCCATGGACTCAGGTAAGTTATTTTTTTTTTCACTATTTTTTATTTTTTAGCAGTTATCAGCTTGTGGTCTGTTTAGAGCGGAGCAGGAGTCCGGTAACCGGGGGATACCCTGGATAATGTAACCTCCAGGTGGCGTTATTATCACAGGGCTTCCCCCGGTATGTTTTTCACAATTTATTTTTAGTAACTACCAGACAGATCGCATTTCTCATTATAATTATGGGAAAATGCGATCTGATTCCTAAAAATATTTGGTAATTAGGGCTTGGAGTAGAATTTTACGAATTCTACTCCAACTGCCCTTTAGTAACTTTAGGTGATACTAAAATAATGTGAAAAGGGTGTGAAAACACCCTTTTTCACTTTATTTTAGTAAAAGTAAATGATAATAAATAGAGCCCATTGTTTGAAATACATTTTAAATGCTTTTCTAGCACTCCTGCCACCAGCTAAGACTGAAATGTTTGGTCACTTATGCCATCAGTGTCACTCTTAATTATCTTTTTGCCATCCTTCTGAGTTTTTTATGGGATCCCCACAAACAGGTCACTGGGGTGCCCCATTTTTTTTTCAAACCATATGTATCCCCTTCTTTTCTTACCAATATTTTGGTTTCTCTGCAATGGGGGACCTGTGAAGAAATTGAGCCTCCATAGGCAGACATTGTCTTGAGCCAGTATTCAGTATGCATATAGGAGATCATGTGGTACAGTAGTTACCTATTTGCATAGGAATGATATGTCATCTTCATACAAAGACATTCATCCAGATATTACATAGTTATAAAGGTTTTGGGGCAGGGCAAAAGATGAACTTCCATGATTAAACATCTCTCCAGCTCACCCCCCTGTGTTCCCCCAGCAGCTCACCATCCATCTGTCCTTTCAGCAGCTCACCGCCCACCTGTCCCACAAACAGCTTATCTATCCCTCTGTCCCTCCAGCAGCTCACCTCCCCCTCTGTCTCTCCAGCAGCTCACCATCCCTGTGTCCCTCCAGCCCCCTCTCACCTTTTTTGCCTTCTGCACAAGATGGGCCTGATGGGGAGATTTATGCTAATGAATTCACAACCACTGCGATCTCTTATGGATTGCAATTGCAAAAATATGCTACTGTCTTCCAAAGTTTATACGCGCATAGGTATGCACATTGCTGCCTTTTCATATCAATCAGACAATATGCATCAGCGTAAACATCGGAAACATCGACGCAGATTGGGCAGACATGCAACTTCAGAGTGAAGTCTGACCTATCTCAACTACTGCGTCTCTCCTCGTTTCCGTAGCAATGCCAATTACATCCCCCCAAATGCTTACTACCTGTCACTCACTTTGCAAGTGAAACCTCTGTACGAGCGTAATTGCAAAGCAATCGCAAAGCAAAACAGTACGAATTTCATGTACATAGGTCCTCCTTTCCCACTGCACATAATTATATGAAGTAGACAGCTCTCCAGACCAGTGTTTTCATATGCGGAGTATACCAAAATAGAATGTATATAGTGTAATACAATTTTAAAATTATCTCTAGAGATGTACTCCAAGGAATCACTAAAAATGACAATATAATGCAAGAAAAACAATACAATAAAAGCGTAGACATTCAGAGCAAATATGTATCCCAAAAGTGGCTGAATACGGGACAATTACCAGCCGATTTTAAGAACTGGCAACGGACAGTTCTTAGAAGCATGTGTGAGATTTGGATGTCCCTGCTACAGACATGGGTCATCCATTCATCACAGCTCCAAAGCCACTCCGTGAGTCAGCCGTCAGTCACCTCCAGGATCCAATAATGGCACCCACGCATTCTGACCCTCCAAGGGTCTTTCTCAAGGTAAGCCTTGTCAGGGAGCCATCTAGGAGGAGTCCCTGTCATAGCTGGGTAGTCACCGTGCAGGGCCGTGGCAGAACTAGTTCCGCCTACAAATACAAGTGACAGTATGCAGTTCCACCCCATTCTGACCCAACTTAGCCCCTGTTGTTACCCAATCCCAAGTACTTAATAGCCTTCATAGAGAGAAAGGACCAATCACTTTTCAGAAGGTGTATCTCTTTCAGCCAATTACAAATGTCCACTTTGTTAAAATTAGTTAATACTTTCACTTTGTTGGTAATATGATTTTTGGGTTCATATCAATTAGGTGCAAATTGGCTCCTTTAAGTCATTCGCACAGTAGGCTCACATTATTTGTCCGCACCTCCCAGGGCAGGTGAAAAGGTAGGGAAAATCTTTATTTTAGGGTAAAATTGTCAGGACATAGGGCCTGATTCAGCAAGGTCACAATTGCTAAGCTGCATGCAGGCATCTTTGCAATTGCGATCCTTGCAGATATGGTAATGCACAGGAGGCATCATGCTGGATACTCTGCGGGAACATCAGCCTGCAAAAATGATCATTGGGGTCACGCAAGCCAGTCGCCGCAGATGAGAGGAAGAGGCCAGGAAATCTCCATCAGCTGATGGAGAACCTGGTCTCTTTCCCACCCCGCCAACGGTGGCTACACACCTCCGTTTCAAGAAACTGATGTCATCGCAATGACAGTCTGCTGTCAGTCTGCGTGCGGGATCACAGACCCGTTCTGCACATGCACAGAACGGGTCAGGCACCTGCACAGTTTCCCGATCATCAGGAATCTGCATTCAACAGTGCACTGCTGAATAAAGCCCTTAGTGCATAACCTCTGGTACACCCCTCCCAATGTATAATCATGTTCTTGGAGGGGTTTATTTAAATAGAATAATTTAGCCAATAAAGACTTTAGTTTTCAGGTGAATTTCTCTACAAAGCTCAATAATGGGTAAATGATGTAAGACAGGTATGTGGAGGTGTAAATGATGTAAGGACAGGTATGTGAAGGTGTAAATGATGTGGGACAGGTATGTGGAGGTGTAAATCATGTGGGACAGGTATGTGGAGGTGGAAATAATGTGGGACGGGTATGTGGAGGTGTAAATGATGTTGGACAGGTATGTGGAGGTGGAAATTATGTGGGACAGGTATGTGGAGGTGTAAATGATGTGGTACAGGTATGTGGAGATGTAAATGATGTGGGCCAGGTATGTGGGGGTGGCAATGATGTGGGACAGGTATGTGGAGGTGTATATGATGTAAGGACAGGTATGTGGGGGTGGAAATGATGTGGGACAGGTATGTGGAGGTGTAAATGATGTAAGGACAGGTATGTGGAGGTGTATATGATGTAAGGACAGGTATGTGGGGGTGGAAATGATGTGGGACAGGTATGTGGAGGTGTATATGATGTAAGGACAGGTGTGTGGGAGTGGAAATTATGTGGGACAGGTATGTGGAGGGGTAAATGATGTAAGGACAGGTATGTTGAGGTGTAAATGATGTGGGACAGGCATGTGGAGGTGTATATGATGTAGGACAGGTATGTGGAGGTGTAAATGATGTAGGACAGGTATGTGGAGGTGTATATGATGTGGGACAGGCATGTGGAGGTGTAAATGATGTGGTACAGGTATGTGGAGGTGTAAATTATGTGAGACAGGTATGTGGAGGAGCAAATTATGTGAGACAGGTATGTGGGGGTGCAAATTATGTGAGACAGGTATGTGGGGGTGGAAATGATGTGGGACAGGTATGTGGAGGTGTAAATGATGTGGTACAGGTATGTGGAGGTGTAAATGATGTGGGACAGGTATGTGGAGGTGTAAATTATGTGAGACAGGTATG
This sequence comes from Taudactylus pleione, assembly GCA_031769625.1. Lineage (NCBI taxonomy): Eukaryota > Metazoa > Chordata > Amphibia > Anura > Myobatrachidae > Taudactylus > Taudactylus pleione. Next base: position 1,901,880 of record JAUIMM010000390.1, read on the forward strand.
TGAGGTGGAAATGATGTGGGACAGGTATATGGAGGTGCAAATGATGTGGGACAGGTATGTGGAGGTGGAAATTATGTGGGACAGGTATGTGAGGCGGAAATGATGTGGGACAGGTATATGGAGGTGCAAATGATGTGGGACAGGTATGTGGAGGTGTAAATGATGTTGGACAGGTATGTGGAGGTGGAAATTATGTGGGACAGGTATGTGGAGGTGTAAATGATGTGGTACAGGTATGTGGAGATGTAAATGATGTGGGCCAGGTATGTGGGGGTGGCAATGATGTGGGACAGGTATGTGGAGGTGTATATGATGTAAGGACAGGTATGTGGGGGTGGAAATGATGTGGGACAGGTATGTGGAGGTGTAAATGATGTAAGGACAGGTATGTGGAGGTGTATATGATGTAAGGACAGGTATGTGGGGGTGGAAATTATGTGGGACAGGTATGTGGAGGTGTATATGATGTAAGGACAGGTGTGTGGGAGTGGAAATTATGTGGGACAGGTATGTGGAGGGGTAAATGATGTAAGGACAGGTATGTGGAGGTGTAAATGATGTGGGACAGGCATGTGGAGGTGTATATGATGTAGGACAGGTATGTGGAGGTGTAAATGATGTAGGTCAGGTATGTGGAGGTGTATATGATGTGGGACAGGCATGTGGAGGTGTAAATGATGTGGTACAGGTATGTGGAGGTGTAAATTATGTGAGACAGGTATGTGGAGGAGCAAATTATGTGAGACAGGTATGTGGGGGTGCAAATTATGTGAGACAGGTATGTGGGGGTGGAAATGATGTGGGACAGGTATGTGGAGGTGTAAATGATGTGGTACAGGTATGTGGAGGTGTAAATGATGTGGGACAGGTATGTGGAGGTGTAAATTATGTGAGACAGGTATGTGAGGTGGAAATGATGTGGGACAGGTATATGGAGGTGCAAATGATGTGGGACAGGTATATGGAGGTGCAAATGATGTGGGACAGGTATGTGGAGGTGTGAATGATGTGAGACAGGTATGTGGAGGTGTAAATGATGTGGGACAGGTATGAGGGGCTGTAAATGATGTGGGACAGGTATGTGGAGGTGTAAATGATGTGGGACAGGTTTGTGGAGGTGTAAATTATGTGAGACAGGTATGTGGGGGGGGAAATGATGTGGGACAGGTATGTGGGGGTGTAAATGATGTGGGACAGGTTTTTGGGGGTGTAAATGATGTGGGACAGGTATGTGGAACCTCCAGTACTTTCCTTACGGCCACTAACAGAGTTATATATGGTTCTGCTATCTTAGGCCCTCATTCAGAGCCGTTCGCTATTTGCGTTCGTTCAAAAACAAGGGGTGGCTATGCAAATGATCCGTTCGCACATTGCAGTCTGTTCACACCTCTAAGTCTGAACGAGCGAGCAAAACATACGCTCTTTATTTCTTAAAAACGCCCCCTGGCCGCTCGCACCATACGTCATGTCCGCTATTTATTAGATTAATCGAGTACATCGAACAGGATATGAACTGCTCGCTATTCTTGTGGTTGGTTTTTTCAACCGCTATTTTGCGAGCAGTTCTGAGTTCAAAAAAACCAAGTGACGTGGTCATTGACGCTGCTATATTAATTATGCACACCCATAAAACGCCCGTTTTGACCTTTAAGCACGCCTGCGAACGGATCTCCACTCCCCGTTTTCAAGCACCTTCCCCTGTTACCACCCACATACGCCTCATTCTGTCACTCAAAATAGCAGGCACTCGCTATATTGCGTACAAATGTTTTTCGGCCGCACTGACTGGTTCGCGCATGCGTACTAAAAACCGTACGCATGCGCAGATGTGCGAACATTGCTCGCAACGAGCGTACTGCCGCTAGCGAGTGGCTCTGAATGAGGGCCTTAGTTGCCACTTTTTTGGGGGTCCAGGATGGCTTCCCCACTTTTTCATGCACTTCTCCAACGTTGCATATTGTAGAAAAGTCGTGCTCCCTCACAGTGAGTACCGCAAACTGGCATTTCTCACTGAATCTTGCATTTCTTGTATGAGAGTTTCATATTACAAACTAGTTTTCACAACCTCGCTCCTAATTGAATTGACTTCTTTATCTTTACGTTTGTTATACCAAAACCAATTTATTCATCGAATGCACAGTAAAGCATTAGTCTTTTATACAGTATTTAGTGAAAAATCTGTCTGTCTAAGTTGACTCTAACAATATTTTATTAATATTTATTAGCATAAATTACATATAAATTTACAACAGACTGGTAACAAATTTTTAATTAGTACAATCCCTGCCAAACATCTACATGAGCCAAATATAAAAGTAGGAAGTTGATGCTTGTATTTAATATATATTAAAAACTAAGCCAAAATGTGTTGTTATAATAATCAAGTGTATAAGTCTTATTGAAACGGAAGTAGCACTCTGTGTATGTATAAGTTATATTGAAGAGGTAAAGTCTAATATTGAAGGAACAACTGAAAAATACAATTACATATATATTGATAAAAAAATAATTAGCACATAAGGGCTCTAAAAATGCCTTGAGATAACCCTATTTCAACATATATAATACTAAACTAAACAAGTACTATTAATTGCTACCAACTGTGGACAAAAAAATTATATTATGTGAATATTTGTTATATTGTTTTTTAAATAATAAATAATAAACTTTATTCTAGTGTATATTATATTAAAAACAGACAAAGAATGATAGCTTAGAACAAAAAATACACAAAGATTAAAATTCACATCAAGTAAACCAGTTTCCGCGCAAGTACTTCAATAAGTAAAAGATCTTATTATACTTATGTAGAGAAAACACCTAATTCAAATATATTATGTTTAACAATTTAAAAGAATCACTGTAATTGATATCAAGGGAAACTATTAGTTATTTAGTAATGAAAAGCATCATAATAGTCAATGGGTATTATTGTAGGTGAATAGCAAACTGCAGAGCAATTTTTATATGTTGATCTGATTCTGTAACTTTCCTATAAACTTTCTCATTTTCTTCTCTTAAAGATTGTTACAGTAAACTGTGCCAGACTGATAAAGGCCGACCATCATGCAACCAATGGCGTTGTCCATGTGATTGATAAAGTCATCACAGCAGTGACAAATAACATTGACCAAGTAGTAGAGACCGAAGAAAGCCTGGAAACACTGCGAGTATGTTATTATTTATGCTGCCATGACAATTTTTACACAACATTATTTGGTTTATGCCTGAACAATGCTCATAGTAGTGGCTTTCAGCCACCATAGAAGACAGCTATATGCTAGAGTATCACAGATATATGCAGTTGTGCTGACAATACCTTGATATTTCAGTAGGCTGCCTACTTTGGAGCCAATTACATGAATGGCCTCTTTATGAAAAATGTATAAATATTCTCTGTTGTGTAATTGTTCACTGTGGGAACTGGAAGCATTCAGAAACATGTGTTGTTAACAGCTATTTGTAGTAAAAAGCCAGGGAAATGAGTGACGGCTTACACAGCTATGCTGTTACATCATTCCTTAGCCAGATCGACAGAAATAAAGAGCCTAGACTGAATAAACAAAATGAACCATAGAGAAGTTATATATCACAAATAATAACAATATGTAGCAAATATTTGCGGCATGTACATATCATATGCTTCTCAAATCACACCACGGTAAATTTAGCAATGTGAACATTGATTACAGTACATAATACAGTTGTTGTTCTCTATATAAAACTATTTTCTTGAAATAGAGGGAACAATATATATAATGTCATGTTAGCCGTACCCAACAGTTTTCTTTGTTTCATTTTAACAGGCGGCTATAGCAGCAGCAGGTCTCAATGAGCTCCTGGAGAGTGAAGACAAGCAATATACGCTCCTTGCTCCCACCAATGAAGCCTTTGAAAAAGTTCCACCGGAAACTCTGCAAAGAATCCTTGCTGACCCAGAAGCACTGAAAGGTAACTTGATCTGATAGAAAGCAGTGCAATAAACCCTACTATATATAATGATATAATGTAATTATAAACAGTAAACGTATGTTCTTTCCATAGGTTGTAGCAGGTATCAGACTAAAGTAGAATATAGAAACAGTAAATCTCATAATGCAAAATACGATAGATTGTTACCTCTATTAGGTTGTTTGAAAGAATGTAATATTCTATAAGGCTTCCCCCATGTGAGATCTTAAAAGGGCTCCTGGTTTGTTTTCTAAAGATTGAACGAGACATAGGAAGAGATGTACTAAACCTTGGAGAGAGATAAAGTCCTAACTATCATTTTTTAAACACAGCATGTAAGATGACAGAAGCTGATTGGTTGGTACTTTATCCCTATGCAAGGCCTAGTACATCTCCCCCCTAATGGGTCCTTTAACTATTACTTGGTTTTCAACTGCTGTTTGTGCTGCATCCATTGCACACATTACCCTTAAAAAAATATTTTTAGTTTTTTTCTTGTGGAGACTTTGTATCCTGCACATGATTTAATAAGATCAGAAAAGTAGTAATAATTGCCAACTATAACTCAAAATATTCTCAGGGCTCATACTGTACATATTTTATGTCACGGTACTGTAATACAGCCATTTAATATCAATATGAAGTACATGTTGGTACTGTGCCCCAATTGCTTATATTTCTGAATGATAGTGAGAAGTCAAACAAGCATAAAACACGTCTTGGTTTTGTAAATTGTTCACCTTTGATATACAATCTTCTATATTTATGCATATGAGCTATACCATCATTTCAAGTGAATTATTTATATTTGTGAATATTTTTTGGTGTTTTTACATTTTCTAGATCTGTTAAACCATCATCTCTTACACTCTGCCCAGTGCTCGGAAGCGATCATTGCTGGCTCGTCCATTGAAACACTGGAGGGAACACCACTAGAAGTTGGCTGTCTTGGTGATGAGCTCACACTTAATGGAAAAGCAATCATTTCTAAGAAGGACATTTTGGCTACTAATGGTGTTGTCCATTTCATTGATGAATTATTGATTCCAGAGTCAGGTACAGTTGAGTCTATTTTTAAGTATACAAACTCAGTTCAAAATGCTGGCAATTCATTTTTTTCAGGCACTATTTCTTAGTTTATCCCTTAATTATATAATAATGTATCTGTGGTAGCATTAGAAAGGCCATAAAATACACACACATAATACAATTGCAAGCCTAAAGCAGTGACCCTAGTAACATATATTTTGAATGAATGCAAAATCAACTCTCTGATTAATTTAAAAATCACTTTTATTATATCCTGCACTGTGCATAAATCATAGTTACACCAATACGCATATATGTCACTCTATCACTCGCCTATCGGCATCAGTGCTATCAGTCTCTCTATTGCCCTGATTTCACCTCACTAAACGTTATCTTCTCCTGCTTAATGCTCTGCACTATGCCCCTCTCAGTATTCATGGGTACACAGTTCTTACACTGACACTCCCCTGAGGACGCCTCTCAGTGTGGACAGCCACACTACTAACAAACAGCTCACTGACAAGTAAGTCTGACAACAGTTGGGTTGGCTGAATCTCCAAACTCTTTCCACTCTTCTCTTACTGGGTCCTCAGCACTTGAGTACTACTCCCCGATACTTACCTTTGGGATGCCGACAGTCGGGATACTGGTGCCGGGCTCTCGACCTGTTGTGATTTCTGCACCGGTATTAAGACCATCGGCATCCCGCACGCCGGGATGCCGACTACATCCCGAGTACTTCACTCAGTACAACTAGGTTCTAGAATCTCCTTCTCAGAACGCATGCTGTCTCACGCTTGTCATTCATCAGTTGGTACTATCTTTTGCCCCTCTGCATACCAGAAAGTCATGGGGGTAGCAGAAACACTATAGTTCTTGAACCCAAAACAGAGAGTTTTACTTCAGAGGTACAGTAAGGGTTTAGGCTCAAACTGAAGGAAGGCCAAACACCTGAGGTTTCTGGAAAGCTTAGCTAAAGGTTGAACTGCTTCCCTGGTTACAAGAGAGGGCATTTCATCTCAGGTTTTGTTATTAAATTATTGTCACTCCCAAAAATGGTTCAATTTCTTTTTTCTTTCTTTAATGTATAAACTTCTTTTGCAGCTAAAACATTAGCAGAATTGGCCAAAGATTCAGTGGTCTCTACAGTTATCGATCTCTTCAGGCAAGCTGGACTAAACAAATATCTTGTTACAAATGAAACCATAACAGTCATTGCTCCACACAACAATGCATTTAAAGGTTTGTCTTCTCTGGAATGTTAAATGTATGTTACTTTTTATATGTCATTAATTAATGTTTATATAATTAAGGATCTGATGGAAAAAAGCCAAATTGTACCACATTAAATGGATGGGATGTAGTTATCAGACCGGCAGACGGCATGCCGCCGGTCTGAATTCCGACGCTGAAAGTCCGACACGGAACTTAAGATAGACGTCGATATAACGAACGCCTATCTTAATACCGACACTGGAACACAGACAGTCGCCAGCCCGAACCAGGTAAGTCCGGGGCGTCTTAGCTGTTAGCTGCGAGGGGAAGTGTTTGGTTTAGGTAGCATAGCGGGGTTAGTGTTAGGTTTTGGGGGGCAAGTTAGGGTTATGCACCCCTAGGGGGGTTATGGTTAGGTACCACTAGGGGGGGAGGGTAGGTTTAAGCACTAAGGGGGGAGGGTTAGGTTTAGGCACAAAGGGGGATGACTATGGTTTAGACACTAACGGGGAGGGTTAGGGTGCGGGGTGGGGAGGGTTAGGGTTAGGCTACAAAAAGGGAGGGTTAGGGGGAGAAGGTGGAAGGGTAATTATACTTACCAGACTCTTGTCGGAATACCAACCATCGGGATGCCGTTGCCGATATTTTGACAGGAGGCATCCCAACTGCTGGCATTACATATCAATTCCAAATGGATAATACCAGCAAATATATACAAGAACAAAAAATATACTCACTGAGAACTTAATTAACCTCTGAGTCAAACTTCTATCTTTGGCTGTTATGAAAACTAAAGTGGAGTACACACTAAACGATGTGTGTACCCAGCGATGCAACACACAACCCGGCTGCCGACAGGCTGACATATTGGGCGGTCCGTACACACTGGGTGATCCGGTGTCCGACTGCCCGATATGCTGCCCCCACTCATAGCACTGCATGGGATCGTCAGCTGCATCGCCTGATCTGACATGCTGCACATAAGACCAGGCGATGAAGCTGATGACCCCACGGGAGCACGTACTAAACGATGTAGTGAACACACACTACATATATCTTAACGATTTTTTGTTCCGATGTGTCGGAATCGGCCAAATCATTAAAGATATTGTGTAGTGGCCTTAAGGGATGAATGCAGAACGAATACAAGTCAGTATCGCAGATGGATCTTGTGTTCTTTTGTACTACATGGACAATTTCATCTCTGCATCAAGCACTAAGGGGCTGATCCCATGTCCTGCCAGAAGTTTCATAACATTTGCCCCGATAAATTATTTTTTATTGTCATGATGAGAAATCACAATTATAAGAGCTTTTTCAGGACCAAAGTATCATAAGCATTGAAGTAGTATTGTGTAAACTATTAGAAATTGTGTCGTTTTGGTTCAAATGAATTTCTTATAATACCAATTTGTTTTGGAGAGAAAATTATTTTAATCTATGGGTGTTGCTTTTTCTGGTACAAGGGATGATTGCTGGGGGTTTGGTACGGAAGGTCAACACTCATTATGTTGACAGTCTTGACCTGAAAATGCTGGTGGCAGGATCCTGACACGTGTGGGTAATGTTCCTTAGAGCATAATAACTGAGCGGGTGTTATAACTTTAAACATGACGGTAAGTGTCACACCTGCATGATAAAAATGCCTTAAGTGGTCTTACACCAGTGTCGGAAGCCCAGTGGTGGCATTGTCAGGCCGACATACGTACTCACTGTCCACTTAGTGATAGTCAACCTCTTGACCTCATCTCAATTGCTGACTATAAATTCTTCTTTCATTTCTTATGCAATAAAAGTAGTAGTGACACCTAGAGGCAAAAAGAAGGTATTATGTGATATTTATAGATATGTCATGCTCTGAACCAATGTTCAATGCACTATAAGTCAGTGGTAAAACAGAAACATTTTTACTAGTTCACTGGCTCCTTGTGAATCGAATGCTACTATTACAAAAAGTGGTGAGTGCACTATTATAAGTTGGTCTAAATCATATATAATTGTACTGTAATTTAATTATTAAATATGTACTAATTTTGTTTACAAACATATTGTGCCCCAAATCATTGTATTGTTCTGACTGTTCCTAAATATAATTATCTTTATGCCAATTTTAAAGCCATTTCCTGCTTACCACCAAGTTCCAGTTCCTACAAGGATTGCATTACAATCTAATAAATCTGTTTCCATTTCTCTTTACAATGCTATCAGATCCTTGTGTTAGTTATGTCTTAGAATAAAAAAAGTGTTTGATTTATGGTGAAATGACAAATGAATCTCTTAGACTATATTTGGGGATTTATGTTTGTATTTCACAAATATCTTGTGACATGTTATGTGATTGTTCAGCTGGAGCTCCCGCCATCAATAGAGACCTGACAAGTTTACTTCAGAATCACATTATAAAAGATCAGCTTTCTTCAAAATATCTTTATCATGGACAAGTTCTAGAGACAGTTGGTGGAAAGAAACTTAGAGTTTTCGTATACCGAAATGTAAGTGCCAATGATTTAGATGTTATCCTGTCACTTTACAAGTTGTCATGACTTTTTGTGTTCCTTTGGCTTTAAATGAAACACATATGGGTGGAGAGTGTGTTTGAGACAAATGATCCGATCAGTAACCTCTTGTCAAGTGTGCTGATCGTGCTTGGTGTGTTTAGCCACACTACGTGCTAATAAAGGCTAATGGGAGTGGGTGGGGCTCAGTAGTATAAGCAGTACACCCCCACATATTGTTATGAACATATCATATGAACAAGCTAATCGTACTGTTGGTCACACACAAAATGGCAGCATTTCTACTGTACATTGGTTTAATTTATTTTACTTTACCTTTTCTGAAGTTTAACATTGAGGTTAAAAGTACAATCCATAGGTTCTCAACTCCTTGGCCCCCTTTCCCTGTATATCTGATCATCCAATGGAATGCTCATAGGGCTCCATTTATCAATGAATGTTAATTCCAGCGACATATTTTGTTTAGTATTGCAGAGATAAAACAAATATGCTACTGGTATTCAGCATTACTTACCTCACCGGCGAGGTCCAGCGACGTCCTCCTGCGACGGGCTTCTATGTCATGCATATGTGCGACGGTCAGTCTACGCATGTGCATGACAGTTTCACCAAGCAGTGCCTGGAAGCCTTCACTAAAGCCAGAAAGGCTGCTGGCGGGTCCCCACTGCCGACAATGGGGATCGTATCGCTCTTGCCATCTACTGTAGTTACCAGAGTGTTGCTGGTGTATCGCATACCTGGTTGCACACCCAGGAGCTTAATTACTCACATTGGAGGCCATACTCTGACAGAGGATTTGCACCTAGTATGGGGTTGCTGCAAGTTTCCTTTGTGCGACCGATGGTCACGTCTAAAAGCACACCAATCAGTATTACAGCGTCTAAAGATGCTTAAAGTGGGTGTCTCAGTCATTGCACATTCAGAATCACGCTTGGACACTAGGGGAAGGGCTGATAATAGCATTAGCATAAAGTCATAGACGTGACTACAGTAAGAGATAATAAAGCGTTTGCAGAAGTGCAAGAAAAAGAATCAGACCCATAGGGTGTAACTGTTCTGGTCCAGATACTGCATTACTAAACACTGTAATTCCCCCTCCAGTGCTGTACAGCCCATACAGTATGCTGTGGCCATGCACTCAAGATATTGTACATTTGGAGGATTATCACACATAAATAGCATTTCCAAGCATGGATAGGGACTATAAAATAGAAAAAGTTGAGCAGACTGTATAACGCCTTCTATAAATACAGCAGGTGCACTATATAGTGAGCAAAGTATTATACCTTGATCTCTAAATATTTTCACTAAACACATGCAAAGGAAAAACGTTTAGCATACCATCGATAGCTGTATACAATATAACATACCTTACACCAGCAGTAGATCATTCCATGGAAACATTGCATGCAGAGACTATTATACTGAACAGAAACACACCACATATTGGAAACACATGTTTGTGGTAAAGGCTAGTACTATTTTCCATTATGATTTCTATAACTTTATTGTTACCTAACAATGTAAATCTTCTTGGCAGCATTAAAGAGTAATTGATTATTGTTTTTAGGCTCTCTGCATTGAAAACAGCTGTATCGATGCACATGACAAAAAGGGAAGATATGGTACTTTATTTGTTGTGGAAAAATTGTTAACTCCACCATCAGGAAATGTCATGGATGTTCTTAAAGCTGATAATCGTTTCAGGTATGCATTTGTCTATTATTACAAACTCAATATTAAAAATTATAAAATAATAGGAACTAGTTTTATTAGTACATTAGCACAAGTGATTAATGTAATAATTAAAGTGATATTGTGAATAAATATGGCTTTTCGTTTGTTTAAGTGTGTTACTATTGAAAAATGGAAATACAATAAAACATAACTAAGTGTTAGTGTAATGTGTAAGTGTTATGCTGGGTACACACTATGCGATATGTTGTTCAATCAGCCAACAAAAGACATATGCATAGTATATCTGTATATGTGTAAGAAGATATGGTTGTGAATTACGTTGTTCACAGACATATTGCATTGGCCCTGCAGCACAGCCGATGCTGATATATCATGCAACCATTTTGGTGCATCTGGCTATGTGTACACTTGCCCGCCCGTATACTTGCTTCGGGGGCCGCCGGTGATAAATGTAAATGCATGCCCAATTGTGATGTCAGCCCAGACATAACGAGTGCCAGATTGGTAAGTGGGTATTGGTTTACCAATTGGCTGTTCGGTCTGCAGATCCCTGGGTCGGCAGACAAGTCACCCAGGTGTGTACCAAGCCTTAATGTAATGTGTTCAGAGCCTACAGAATACTAGGCGGGAGCAAAGGTTCCCTAATTAAAGATCTGGCTATGGATAGACACAGGGAATATAATAGCCTGCGAAATGCAGGCAGCATCAGCGAGTTCCTGGCGAGTCTGGCTGTTGTTTTAAAGTAGCAAACATTTAAAAGGCAAAACCAGGTTGAGAACTTGTTGATGCCTGCAAATCGCAGTCTATTACATTTACCCCACAGTCTTTACCATAAGGGAACTAACAGAGGAGGATAATATAGTACAGGAGCTCTGCTACCAACAATGGCCCTCATTCAGAGCCGTACGCTCTGAGCTGAGCGCACGCTCTGAATGAGGGCCAGCCTCCATGAAAATGGAGCGTCCTCCTGGACGCTCGTATAGCTGTGGGTCACCACCCACAGGCTATACGAGCGTGCAGTTTGATGGACGCGATGGTCTTGACCATCGCGACCATCGAAACTGCGAGCCGGAGCCTGCGGTTGAGGTTTTCAACCGCAAGCTCCGGAGTGATTTTGGCTCTATCAGAGCCAAAATCACTCCCACTGACATCACTAGTGATGTCAGTGGGCCGGCTTCTGATGGGAGGCGTTCCCGTGGGAACGCCCCCGTCAGGGAGGCACGCCCCCGGCACGCCTACCAAAGGGGGCGTGCTGTCAATCAACATCGACAGCACGCCCCCTTTGATCAGACACAACGAGCGAAGGACTTTCCTTCGCTCGTCGCGTCTGGCGCATGCGCACGACGAGCTCCCTCCGTCGTGCGCATACTCAGTCCAGAACATCGACCCACTTGTGAGCGGACAGCCGCTCGCGAGTGGGTCTGAATCAGGCCCAATGAGTTTAAGCCCTAAAGATGTGTTATTTGTGTCTTGTTAGTTGGATGAATGTTATAGCAAGCATGGATGTACTTATCCCTGTCTGTGCAATATACAATCCTCTCGTATCCCTGGGTGCATTTTATAATGTATTCATGCCAATGTTACATGCTATAGTCACTCACTTAGCACAACCATATTACACAGATCCCATTGAAATCGATTTTGTAAAAGCCCTGTTTCCGCTAACATAGGACTGGCCCTTTTGACAAATCATATGACAGACTTATTGTGTACAGACATTTCTATTTTTGGGTCTGGAAATATGTGCCACTCAGAACTGACCATTAAGATGTTTTTTTTGTATACTTGTCCTATAAAGTGCTTGGAGTTTCCTCATGAATATTATAGTTTTCATGCAAGTCCAAAAAATCTTCTATAAATAAAAAGAGATTTGCAAAGGGAACAACTGTTTACTTAAGGGTTACTTACTCTCATTTGTTTTAAAGTTACATTACAGCAGGATCATCCTGTCCTAGTTCTAGTTGGCTGATAGTATGAGTGCTTTGAATACATGATTGCTAATTTCAAACTCTGGGGAAGATGTACTAAGCCTTGGGGATAGAAAAAGTGGAGAGAGATAAAGTACCAACCGGGGGCGTTTTAAGAGAGGAGCGGGCCCGTGTGCAGACTCAGTGCGGGTCCCCTTCTCTCTGACAGCGCAGTAGATTCTGACTTGGTGCGCTCACTGGCAAAATGAGTGCCGCCATATTCCCTGTGATTTTTGCTGCTCTGCAGAACTATGCCCCGCGCTGCAGAGCATCACTCAGGAGACAGCGGAAAGGTAAGTATAACTATATATGGGTGAAGGGTGTACGGTGTGGGCCTCCCCTGGAGCCTGGGGTCCGTGTGCACCGCACACCCTGCACCCATTATAGATACGCCATTGGTACCAACCAATCTGGTCCTTACTGTCACTCTACAGGCTGTGTTTGAAAAATGACAGTTAGGAGCTGATTGGTTTGTACTTTATCTCTCTCCACTCTCTCTCTCTTCAATGCAACACACATCTCCCCCTCTGTCTTTTTTTACTTTCTTACATAAAAGTGAATGCTGTGTGGATTTGTTTTAGATCATTTGTTATATGTCCTTTCTCTCAGAATGTCATGCTAGTAAGCCAACTCCTATTCTTGTTTTTCTAGCACATTGGTGACTGCAATCCAGTCTGCTGGACTCACCGAGACACTGAACAGAGAAGGCAGCTTCACCGTCTTTGCTCCGACAAATGAAGCATTCCGTGCACTTCCAAGAGGAGAACTAAACAGACTATTAGGTATACATGTCATCTTGAAATTTCAACACACGGTACAAGAAAATGTTACATTACATGCCAGAAATGAAATGAAAACCATCCAGGCCCAGTGTGATGCCTGTTTCCTAAAACAGTCTTCAACAAAGAATCTGTGTCAGATTAATGGACTTTTACATAAAATGACGGCTTACTGACTTCATTGGTAACACTAATATCTCACTATCCGTATTGAGGTCACAAGCCAATAATACAGTTGGCTACATATTTCCTGAGAGAATTCACCACATCAGTATATAAGCTTAAACAATCACTAGACAGAATAGCCTGGGTGATATATTGTTCACTATGTCATTTTATGAGACAATTACTGCTTAGTTATTGGCTACTTAATGAAAGATACTGTTCTTTTTCTTTATGATGTTAATAGCAATAAGGGGCCAGACAACTACATATGCTAAGCGCAAACTAAACTAAAGTGACCGCATTGTGTTAATATACATGAAGCAGTTCAGACGAATGGGAACATAGCATGGGTGGTGCAAGAGAAGCAAGGGTAGAACTAAAGAGTTTGATGCATTGCTCTATGGGCACCAGGGATGGTAGAAGGTCTTATTTCCATTTCCTGGGAAAGGATGCTTACAGGGCTGTTTTGGTGTAACACCACATGTACACACAGCTACACATGTACACACAGCTACACACATGTACACACAGCTACACACATGTACACACAGACACATGTCGCTAATTTGGATGCTATTCACGTGCCTACACTCATGCCAATCAATAGCAGAGAAGAGACAGTAAGAGACGGAGAACAGAGGAAAGAACAGTAGACAGAAAAAGAATGCAGGGACAGTAACATTGAGATAAAGGGGCCTATCTAGCAATCAGAGTGCTATGTTTTCGGCCAATATTGTCCTTACTAATTGTGTTTTATTTTATTTTTCACAGCTGTTCTGAAAAACTTCAGACATAGACAGTGCTGTCATTAACAGGTTGTCCCTGAGTTATCCCCACCGACCAATAGCATTCTGTCTATTTAGATTGTGGATGTGCGTTTTGCCTTTGCGAGTTTGGGGGGTTGTGAGAAACAAGCAAATTTGCATTTTCTGTCACCCTGTTACATAGTAAGGCTCTATACTCGCACCCTGTTACATAGTAAGGCTCTATACTCGCTCCCTGTTACATAGTAAGGCTCTATACTCGCTCCCTGTTACATAGTAAGGCTCTGTACTCGCACCCTGTTACATAGTAAGGCTCTATACTCGCACCCTGTTACATAGTAAGGCTCTATACTCGCACCCTGTTACATAGTAAGGCTCTATACTCGCTCCCTGTTACATAGTAAGGCTCTATACTCGCACCCTGTTACATAGTAAGGCTCTATACTCGCTCCCTGTTACATAGTAAGGCTCTATACTCGCACCCTGTTACATAGTAAGGCTCTATACTCGCTCCCTGTTACATAGTAAGGCTCTATACTCGCACCCTGTTACATAGTAAGGCTATATACTCGCACCCTGTTACATAGTAAGGCTCTATACTCGCTCCCTGTTACATAGTAAGGCTCTATACTCGCACCCTGTTACATAGTAAGGCTCTATACTCGCTCCCTGTTACATAGTAAGGCTCTATACTCGCACCCTGTTACATAGTAAGGCTCTATACTCGCTCCCTGTTACATAGTAAGGCTCTATACTCGCACCCTGTTACATAGTAAGGCTATATACTCGCACCCTGTTACATAGTAAGGCTCTATACTCGCACCCTGTTACATAGTAAGGCTCTATACTCGCACCCTGTTATATAGTAAGGCTCTATACTCGCGCCCTGTTACATAGTAAGGCTCTCTACTCGCACCCTGTTACATAGTAAGGCTCTATACTCGCTCCCTGTTACATAGTAAGGCTCTATACTCGCACCCTGTTACAAAGTAAGGCTCTATACTCGCACCCTGTTACATAGTAAGGCTCTATACTCGCACCCTGTTACATAGTAAGGCTCTATACTCGCTCCCCATTACATAGTAAGGCTCTATACTCACACCCTGTTACATAGTAAGGCTCTATACTCGCTCCCTGTTACATAGTAAGGCTCTATACTCGCACCCTGTTACATAGTAAGGCTCTATACTCGCACCCTGTTACATAGTAAGGCTCTATACTCGCACCCTGTTACATAGTAAGGCTCTATACTCGCACCCTGTTACATAGTAAGGCTCTATACTCGCTCCCTGTTACATAGTAAGGCTCTATACTCACACCCTGTTACATAGTAAGGCTCTATTCTCGCACACTTTACAAACTCGGACCCTATTACATTTTTCCCTTGGTGTCAGTGGCGTAACTAGGGCAGGGCGAGCGGGGTGCGTGCCCTGGGCACCGTGGGACCGGCGGCGCGGGGGAGCGCCGCCAGCCACGGTACCGGCCCGCCCTAGTTAGTCAGTGTAGCGCCGACCGCAGTGAGTGCGGTCAGCGCTACACATTTACACAGGACCGGCGCTAGGCTTCCAGCGCCGGTCCTGTGCTGCACAGCTGAGCCCCTTCCCTCCCCCTGAGCGCTTACCCAATAGCATCAGGAGGAGGGTGGCAGGCGGGCTCAGACAGTGCATAACACACACATCGCCGCCAGCACTGGCGGTGATGTGTGTGTTAATCAGCAGCCAATGAGAGTCAGACAGACTCTCATTGATTGCTGCACGCCCACTGCAAGAGCCGGGCTTCCGTCCGGCTCCTGCAGTCGCAATGGGAGAAACATCATGATGTCATGACGTCTCTCCCATAATGCAGAGCGGCTCGGCCTGGGAGGATGGACGTGCGGACGGCGGTGGGAGCAGGAGCGTGGATACAGGTAAGTATTTTTCTTTTGTTTCATTTTAGTGTGTATTTCGGGGGGGCGCGCTCTATTACAAAGAAGGGGACTACTACTGGGGGCACTACTGGGGGGGATACTACTGTGGGCACTGCTTCAGGTGGGGGAGACCAGTACTGGGGACTACTACTGGGTGGGGGACACTACTGGGGGCACTGCTTCGGGGGGGTACCACTACTGGGGACAACTACTGGGGGGGGATACTACTGGGGCACTGCCTCGGGGGGGGGGCCACTACTGGGGGGATACTACTGGGGGGGATACTACTGAGGGCACTGCTTCAGGGGGGACCACTACTGTGGGGATACTACTGTGGGAACTGCATCGTGGGGGACCACTACTGGGGACTACCACTGGGGGGGGGATACTACTGTGGGCACTGCATCATGGGGAACCACTACTGGGGACTACCACTGGGGGGGGGAATACTACTGTGGGCACTGCATTGTGGGGGACTACTACAGGGGGCACTGCATCAAGGGGGACTCCTACTGGGGGAACTATATAAAGGGCACTGTATAGGAGGTACTACTGGGGGCACTATATAAGGGGCTCACTACTGGGGGCCTGCATATGAGGGATCACTACTGGGGGCACTGTATAAGGGGAACTACTGGGGGCCTGCATATGAGGGACCACTACTGGGGGCCTGTATAAGGGGAACTAATCGGGGCCACTACTAGGGGCACTGCATAGGGGGGGACTGTATAAGGGGCACTGCATTAAGGTGCAAATGGAAACAAATGTTCCCAGTGACAAGAAAGGGGTGTGTGTCATGTTGACACGCCCCATTTTTCAGTGGCCATGCCCATTTTTCGCCGCGCGCGTACATGGGGGGGCTCCATTTTCAAATTTGCCCTGGGCTCCAAATACCCTAGTTACGCCACTGCTTGGTGTATAATAAATAAAGATACAAACCACTATAGATTAATTACACTTTTTAACTTCACTTTATGTAGGGAGAAGAATGAAATAGTAACACTAATAGTGGCCGTGGTTAGGTCAGTGATTTTGGTGATTATAATATCTGTGAATAGTGACTTGCAAATCATACACCCTTCCTCATTCTAGTATTTGCAGTGTAGTTACCCCTGTTTGCTGCTATCAGTCAAACAATCTTGTAAAAATGTCAAAGAAAACACAGAACTCTATATGTATTCGTCAAATGGGCTGCAGACAGCAATGCAGTAATTTCCTTAAGACCAACTCTGGGCCTGATTCAGAGCCGAACGCTCTGACCAGAGCGCTCTGAATCAGGGCCCGCCTCCCTAAATCAGGGCCCGCCTTCCTAAAAATGGAGCGGCCTCTTGGACGCTCGCATAGCTGTGGGTTACCACCCACAGCTTATGCGAACGTCCATGATGATGGTTGCGCCGCGATGGTCAAGACCATAGCGACCATCGGGCTTGCGACGAGACCCTGCGGTAGGGTCTCGCTGCCACAAGCCCTGGATTGATTTTGGCTCTATCAGAGCCCAAATCACTCCCTGACATCACTAAGGATGTCAGTGGGGCCGGCCCCAGACGGTAGGCGTTCCCGTAGGAACGCCTCCGTCTGGCAGCCACGCCCCCGGCACGCCCACCAAAGGGGGCGTGCTGTCACTCACCATCGACAGCACGCCGCCTTTGGTGCGAGACCCCGAGCAACGGCTTCCTCGTCGCTCACAGGGTCTCGCGCATGCGCACGACGGAGCTCCCTCCGTCGTGCGCATGCGCATTCGGGCACCATCGACCCGCTTGCGAGCGTCCTGCGCTCACGATCGGGTCTGAATTAGGCCCTCTGTCCATAGCATTAAACTACAGTCCAGTATTATCCATACTTGCCTACTCTTGCAGGACTGCCGGGAGCCTCCCAAAAATCATGTGCCACTCCCAGCCCCCTGCAAGAGTAGGCAAGTCTCCCGGATTGGCACCCCTGGAAAGTGGGCGGTCCTGGGGTGCGATGACGCGATTCGCACTGAATCACATCATTGTAGCCCCGTCCCTGCTTTATAATGCTGGTAATATCTGCATAATACAGTTGGGGGAGGGCCCACTTCAGCCACACCCACAGCCCCTGCTGCACTGACCTGGCAGCCCCCTCCTGCAGGGGAAAGTCAGAATGTCAATAAATATGATATTTGTGAAAGATTATGGGAACTACTTATTAAAGCTAGCTAGCTTGCATATGAAGTATCCCTGCAATTTAAGAGTTGCTTGATGCAGGAGATGTCAAATAAATTTGTACAGTACAAGTTACCTGTCATGAGTAAGCTACATTACAAAAAGATAAAAGATAACGTACAATCAAAGATCAACAAAGTACAAACAAATGTATTATATTCCACAATTGAGCTAGATCACCAGCACTTTCCAAAACTGAGAAACATAAAGCTAATGGACAGTTTTATTATGGAGATTGTTATACTACTGACCTCCCATCAAATATATATGTAGCTGAGAATGAAATAATGACATTACTGAAGGAGTCTATAAAGATGAACACTGAGAGGCCTGTTTGTATCCTGTAGGGTGGAATCGTTAATGTCCGCACATGAAAGAGGGCTATAAACTATGGCCCAGACCTCAGAGCAGGGATAAGATTGAAAGAATATATACACAGTAACACAAAGCTGCAAAGTACGGTATGGGTTCATAGTTCCTCAGTAGTATTAACCACATATCGGATATCCATGACACATGCTCTCACGCAGTACAACTTGTGTCTGTTTTACACCAAGGATTATATGCCAAATAATATCTTCCTATCTACTAAATAAAGTACTGGTGGCGTGTTGTGCTATGCCATGACACTATGGGGCATGTTTACTAATTAGGGTTTTAGACCCAATAATTGTAATCTCTTATAGGCACTATTCGCGGCAATAAGAAATGATATACCGACCGATTGTATTAACATTCACATGTAGAGACGGGCTAGAAAAGCTTTGCAGCCCCCATATGCAGCTGCTGTTGGAAATGGTGGGACCACAGCTGATAATAAAGATATCTGCTACGGTCCCTCCTTGCTACATTCAGCTGATACTTAATATTTGCGGATATCTTCCGAAAAAGTATGTTTTTTCAGGGAATATCCCGCAAATATTATTTGATAAATAGGCCCCTGTGGGGTAAATTACTAAAAAATGTTTTGTGTGGCAGTTTCAAATAGTTGCATATTGCTGGCGGTTTTCACCTTCAAAGTGCTGTGGTGGTTTTTCCCACGGTTATCTGACCAGCCAGTGCTTGAGGGGACATAAAACACTTGTTATGAATCATTATTTATAATTATTGACCCTTAATCAATAAATAATCTTATATGGGCAAAATTATGTTATTAATATATTATAGGGACACATTAATGTATAATTTTATTAAAAGGACAATATTATCTATTAATTATCTTATGGGGAAATATTGTTTGCTATAAATCTTTATAAGTAATAATGACTTCATAAGTGAATTAATAAATAATAATGCTTTCTTAATATACATTAACTTGACCTCCATAATATATTCATAACCTAATATTGGGACTAAGTTGCAAAAGCAAAAAAATAAATCAGTAACTGACTGTGTACCTGGACAAACCATATTGCCATACAAAGGGTAAATACTGGCTGCTTTTACATGTAGCCCACAAATCCTGGACAGCTTTATTTTTACATTGCAATTTAGATGTGAGCTAGGACACACCCCTCTCAAATCGAAATCTCTCTGCACATTTTACATCTGCCCCACCTGCAGTGCAACATGGCTTTGCCCAGGTATAAAGTAACTTTTTTTTCCTTTGCTTCCAATTCCGAATCAGCCCCTGTGTCTCCATAATATAATTATTAAATGTTTTTGCCCCTACAATTAATAAATAATGATTGACTACATAACTGTGCCTCTTGTGCCTCTTTATGTGCTGATTGGCCAGATACTGTAGCACAACTTTTCTGTCTGCCTTTCCAAATGTTTGTCCAGCTGCTGCTTGTCAAAAAGTAACGGTTTGTATTTTTAATGTATAAAAAAGCGGTTTGTCCTTTAATAAGTCCAGCACCTTCAAAACTGAACTTTAGTAAATCTAGCCCAATATGTTTTTTATGTTTGTTTCATTTTTCATGAATATGGCCCTCATTCAGAGCCGTACGCTCTGAGCAAAGCGCACGCTCTGAATGAGGGCCGTCCTCCATAATTATGGCGTGTCCTCCTGGACGCTCGTATAGCTGTGGGTCACCACCCACAGCCTATACGAGCGTGCAGTTTGATGGCCGCGATGGTCGTGACCATCGCGACCATCGCCACTGCGAGCCGGAGCCTGCGGTTGAGGTTTTCAACCGCAAGGCCCGGAGTGATTTTGGCTCTATCAGAGCCAAAATCACTCCCACTGACATCACTAGTGATGTCAGTGGGCCGGCTTCTGACGGTAGGCGTTCCCTTGGGAACGCCCCCGTCAGGGAGGCACGCCCCTGGCACGCCCACCAAAGGGGGCGTGCTGTCAATCAACATCGACAGCACGCCCCCTTTGATCAGACACAACGAGCGAAGGAAAGTCCTTCGCTCGTCGCGTCTGGCGCATGCGCACGACGGAGCTCCCTCCGTCGTGCGCATGCTCAGTGCAGACCATCGACCCACTTGCGAGCGGACAGCCGCTCGTGAGTGGGTCTGAATCAGGCCCTATGTTTGAATATACTGGGGTCTATTCACTAAGCCTTGGAGAGAGAGATAAAATAGCAACAAATTAGCTCCTAACTGTCAATTTTCAAATACACCCTGTAACTGACAGGAGTTGGTTGGTACTTTGGACCTCATTCAGAGTCGCTCGCAAAAAGCGAGCGCTCGCTCTGAATGAGGGCGGCCGCATTTTTTTTATAAGCCGGCCTCCTGGTGACCACCCACAGCTTTTGCGAGCAGCCAGGTGATGGTTGCGATGGTTGCGACCATCGGGCTTGCGACAAGACCCTTGTGGTAGGGTCTCGTCTGCCGCAAGCCCCAGTGAGCTTCCGGCTCTAATAGAGCCGGAAGCTCACTACTGACATCACTGATGATGTCAGTAGGGCTGCCCACAAACGGCAGGCGTTCCTTCAGAAACGCCTCTGTTTGTCCAGCCACCCCCCCACCCCGCCTACAAAACAGGGCGAGTGGTCGATCAACATCGACAGCCGCCTAATTTGTAGCGAGCCCCGGAGCGAGTTACACAATGCACAACCATCGACCCGCTTGCGAGCGCCTAGCGCTTGCAAGCGGATCTGAATGAGGTCCTTTTTCTCTCTCCACTTTATCTCTCTCCAAGGCTTAGTGAATAGACCCCACTGTACTGAGAAATTCACAGTTAAACGGAATAGAATGTTGCAACATAACACATATTTTCCGTGTATTTCTAACACATGATGCACTGTTCCCTGTAATAAGATTAGTACCACATGTACAGTATATAGTTATTACACTGTTCAGAATCATTTTTTGATTATATAGATTCTTCCCCTTTCTTTCCTATCAGCCCATCGTGGTGTGATGTGGCATTCTGTGTGTATGGAAGTGACCATTCTGTGTGTATGGAAGAGACCAAATCTTTCTGCCAGAGAACTGCAAATGTTCTGACGTGTAAAAAGGTTTATGCAAATTTGGTATTACACATGCTCTGCTGATACTTTCAAATACAACTGGATTCCATTTACAAATATGCAACATACAGATGGCGCAAGTCCAGGGCCGGATTAAGCCTTCAGGGTTCATGGGGCGCTTAAGACAGGGGGACCTGCCTCCACTCCTTTGGTTCTTTTTCTCTTGTCAGTATATATATATTATATATATATATATATATATATATATATATATTTATATATATATATATATTGTGCTGTGCAAAGGTGTGGAAAAAATGCTGTGAAGGAGTGTTAGTAGTTTATTTTTATCAATTAACAAAATGCAAAGTAAATGAACAGAAGAGAATATTAGATCAAATCAATATTTGGTGTAACAACCCTTTGCTTTTGAAACAGCATTAATTCTTCGAGGTACACTTTCACACAGTTTTTGAAGGAACTCGGCAGGGAGGTTAATTCCAAACATCTTGGAGTACTAACCACAGCTCTTCTGTGGATGTAGGCTTGCTAAAATCTTACTGCCTCTTCATGTAATCCCAGACAGACTCAATGATGTTGAGATCAGGGCTCTGTGGGGGCCATATCATCACTTCCAGGACTCCTTGTTATTCTTTATGCTGAAGATAGTTCTTAATGACATTGGCTGTATATTTGGGGTCATTGTCCTGCTGCAGAATAAATTTGGAGCCAATAAGACGCCTCTCTGATGGTATTGCATGATGGATAAGTACCTGCCCGTATTTCTCAGCGTTGAGGACACCGTTAATCCTGACCAAATCCCCAACTCCATTTGCTGAAATGCAGCCCCAAACTTGCAAGGAATCTCCAAAATGCTTCACTGTCTTCTGTTACAGCCAAATATTTCACATTTTGACTCATCAGTCCAGAGCACCTGCTTCCACTTTTCTGCACCCCAGTTCCTATGTTTTCTTGCATAGTTGAGTTGCTTCGCCTTGTTTCCACGTTGAAGGTATGGCTTTTTGGATGCAATTCTTCCATGAAGACCACTTCCGGCCAGACTTCTCCAAACAGTAGCTGGGTGTACCTGGGACCCACTGCTTTCTGACAGTTCTGAGCTGATGGCACTGCTGGATATCTTCTGATTTCAAAGGGAAGTAAGCATGATGTGTCTTTCATCTGATGCACTAAGTTTCCTTGGCCGACCACTGCGTCTATGGTCCTCAACATTGCCCCTATATTTGTGCTTCTTTAAAAGAGCTTGAAGAGCACATCTTGAAACCCCAGTCTGCTTTGAAATCTTTGCCTGGGAGAGACCCAGCTGATGCTGTATAACTACCTTGTGTCTTGTTGACGTGCTCAGGTTTGCCATGGTGTATGACCTGTGATATGAAACTGTCTACCACAACCTCACCTTTGTAGCAGAGTTTGGCTGTTCCACAGCCAGTTTTAAGCCTCCTACACAGCTGTTTCTGTTTCAGTTAATGATTGTGTTTCAACCTACATATGAAAATGATGATCATTTTTATGTGTTTGGTATGTTTGGTTAATCATACACCTGACTATAATCCTACAAATCTCTGACTTTGTGCAAGTGTACCTAGAAGAATTGATGCTGTTTTGAAGGCAAAGGGTGGTCACAGCAGATATTGATTTAATTTAGACTTGACTTCTGTTCATTCACTTTGTATTTTGTCAATTGATAAAAATAAACTGTTAACACTTCTATCTTTGAAAGCTTACTTAGCAGTATTTTTTCCACACCTTCCCAAAACGTTTGCACAGTATTATATATATATATATATATATATATATATATATATATATATACAAGAAATTCTTTTTTTGAGATTCTGAAAGTGATTTTCGGTGGGTTTGACCAATAGAGTTGCCATCTGGCCAGTAAATTGGTAGTAGAAAATGTGATGATTATGGCAGCAGTGGCATACCTCCCAAAGCCAATGGTATAGTTCTCTTCCAGGCACCAGGTGTGCACCAGCAGAATCGTACCTACAGAATACCTGGACCTGCACCTAGGTCACCCAAGCTTTGTAGTGTGGGCTGCATTCTGACTGTAGCATTAGAGAGGCAGATTGTGATTATTTACATAGGCTGCGCTTTCTATTGGGTGCCCATGCATCACTGTCCACTTCTACTCCAGGCTCCACTGTTGTCCACACTATGAGCTGGCAAGTATCAAGGGGGTTTGGAGTAAACCTTAGCCTTTGGGGACTTTGATGAAATTCTGCCAATGTAGGACAGATATTGGAATAGGTGACTGTCCTATTGATGTGTGATGAAGCTTTTCTGATGAGAATTTGTTACAGAAGTATCTAAGATGGTTGCTACATGGTCATTCTTATTGTTTATAAGCGAGTTCCTTTCTCTTTCATTAAGTTCTTAACCACTGAACCATTTAGTTCTCACCATGACTTAATGTACATTATTAACAGTTCTTAATAAAGCGCACACATCCTGTACACATACTGTATTACACAGCATTATGCAGAGAATATTTCCATCATTAACATATTTCACTGATTTTTCCCTGTTTCCAGAACTACTGTAGTTATAAACATTTTAATTCTACCAACACAGGATGCCGGTACTGATTACCATTGAGAACCAAATAAAGCCCTGCATGCAGCCCAGAGTAAATTACATTGTCAGTGGAAAGGTAGAGGTGAAACAACTGGCACCATTACAATATTTTTATATATTTAGCATATTTATTTCATCAGCATAGTATCTACTTTAAACTGTGCTATGTATTTTGTTGTATTTTACTGTAATTGCATAATTTCCCTTCTACTGTTTTGTGAACCTATATCCATAGTAATAATATGTTTATATAGAATTTTTATTGTTTTCAAGGTAATGCCAATGAACTGTCTAATCTATTAAAATACCATATTGGTGATGAGATCCTGGTCAGTGGGGCAGTTAGCCAACTTGTAAGGATAAAGACTCTACAGGGCGAAAAGCTGGAAGCTAGTTCTGTAAGTTGCTTACTTTGATGAGGTGTTTTCAGTGCATGTATTTAATAATTTAAAGTGATACATATTACTATACATCCTATTGACAGTGCTGCAAGTTACTGAAAGCAAAGTATGTGTCCCTATACACTATACAGTATGTACTGGACTACTGTATTGCTTTCAAGTATTGCGTGTGCTTTTTTTATATCTGATTTTAACCATTTATTTTGGAAAAAAAACTCCATACAAACTTGTCTACTCTCAGGACACGGAACTGAGAGCCGGATTAAGAACCCTTGAGGCCCTAGTTAACCTACTAGTTTAGGCCCCCAATTCCCCTTTGCTTGCATGTAAAAAAAAATAAAATAAGGGCTACTGTGATCTGTGCCAGTAGTGCCCACTGGACCCTATGCTATAATTGAACATCTCTACAGTACATTGCTGCCCTTCATCGCCTCCCATCTATGAGATTTTGATGGAGACATGTAGCTGCGAGTGCAATTTGATGATTGTAATTGCCCACTCAATGCCCATTAAGGTGGCTGGTGCTTAATGATGTGATATGTGTAATCATAGTGCGTAAACTTTGCAAGCGAGTAATTCTCCCTGTGAGAGATTTGCCTGCTCTATGAGGAGTCTGGAGGTCTCACCGTAATTCGAGAGTTCCCCAGACATTCCTGGAGAGTAGGCAATTATGCTTTAGACAATGGGCAGTAATTATTAATGGTCTGTATAAAATGCATATGGTGTATACTGCTCTGTGGTCCGTGAGCTGTATTCCTGGAAAGTGTACATCTGAATTGTTGATTCATTTCAGACCATTACATGAAGACATGCAATTTGAGGACATTCATGTTGACTATAGCTATAAAATGTTAGAGCATGCTTAACAACTTGTGATATTATTGCAGAGAAATTCTACATTACATGTCAATAAAGAGCCTGTTTCTGAACCAGATATGATGGCGACAAATGGTGTGGTCCACGCTATCAGCACTGTGTTTCAGCTGCCAGGTGAGTTTATATAAGTATTGGCAGAGTTTGCTTTAAGTAAATAAATTCTATGTAATTAAGCATAAACCTGCATGTGGTTGTGACCTTGTGTGTACTGCAAAATAAAATGACTCCAGATGCACAAAATCCAGCCTTTTCTTTTAGAAAAAAGATTTTCTTCAACAGTTTTTGGGGTTGTATTGCTAAAATAGTTTTACATTGCTAAACCATCTATTGTTACAAAATACTGTTTTAACATTTTAGTATAATTATTATCAGAAAACAGAAATTGAATTAAATTCACAGCCAGCAAAAGAACACAATGTAAAACCTGCCCCAAAAGCAATAAAAGCAGTATTACTAGATGCATATACTGTATATGGCAACATATATGTAAGACTTTCATATCTATTAAGGTGCTTCCACATGGGAAGGTACTAATCCTAATCAGAGTATCAAATATTTTTCTTTGAGAAAAAAAATGATCAGAATGTACCCCTGCCCTGGGCCATAACTAGAGGTATGTGACCGATGCCGCAGCACGGAGTGCAGGGCTCTGTGTGCGCCATCATTTCTGCCTCAGGACCTTTGCTGCTGGCTAGCAGGGTGCCTGGAATGGCATCATGCAGTCCTATATTACTGTGGCAGTACCATCCATAGAATCCTTTGTGCCCTACAGGCAGGCACCCTGCTTTGTGTACTACTGCCTGGGCCGGTTTAAGGTCTGTGGGGGCCCCTGGGCAACAAACTTGCTGGGGCCCCTATATACCACCGTTTTTTGTCACCCTAGGAACATTTATTTATTTGTATGCACCTTAATGCCCCCAGTAGTAATACCCCTCTTGCAATGCCCACTGTAGTAGTGCCCATTATGCAATCCCCCAGTAGCAGTGCCCCCTGTAATGACCCCCTATGCAGGCCCCCTGTAGTAGTTCCCCTTATGCAGTGCCCCCAGTAGTGGTCCCTTATGCAGTGCTCCTTATATAGTGCCCACAGTAGTAGTCCCCCCTATGCAGTGCCCCTTATATAGTGCCCACAGTAGTAGACCCCCCTATGCAGTGCCCCTTATATAGTCCCCCCAGTTATGCTCCTCTATGCACTGCCCCCTGTAGTAGTTCCCCTTATGCAGTGCCCCCAGTAGTGCCCCCCCTATGCAGGCCCCTTATATAGTGCCCCAGTAATGCTCCCCTATGCAGTGCCAGTTCCCCCAGAAGTGGCCCCCCTATGCAGTGCCAGTGCCCCCAGTAATGCTCCTCTATGCAGTGCCAGTGCCCCCAGTAGTGGCCTCCTATGCAGTGCCAGTGCCCCCAGTAGTGCCCCCCTATGCAGTGCCAGTGCCCCCAGAAGTGGCCCTCGTATGCAGTGTCAGTGCCCCCAGTAGTGACTCCCTATGGAATGCCAGTGTCCCCAGTAGTACCACCCCCATGCAGTGCCAGTGCTCCCAGTAGAGCCCCCCATGCAGTGCCCCAAGTGGTGGCCCCCCATGCAGTGCTAGTGCCCCCAGTAGAGACCCCCCTATGTAGTGCCCTAGGTAGTGCCCCCCCATGCAGTGCCAGTGCCCCCTTACACATACATTTAAAAAAAAAAACACTTACCTGAATCCTGCCGCGACCGCTGCTATCCGCTTCTCCGGCAGGCAGTCTATGGGAGAGATGTCATGAGGAGAGAAGTGATGACATTTCTCCCATCACCCACTGCGGGAGCCGGAAAGCGAAGCTCATGAGTGAGCTCCAGCCCGGCTCCCTCCGTGGGTGCAGCAGCCAATGAGAGTCTGTGTGACTCTCATTGGCTGCCAAAACAAACACACTGCCGCCAGGTGTCAGCAGCGATGTGTTTGTAGTAACAACAAACACACCACCACCGGCACCCGGCGGCAGTGTGTTCTTTGCTTTGTGTGTAGTGTAGACCGCACTACTGCGGTCCACACTACACTGAATTTGTGTGGGGGGCCCTCTATGTGTGGGGGCCCCTGGACGACCGCCCCTATCGCCCCGCCCATTATCCGGCCCTGACTACTGCCCAGAGTGGCTTGAAGATGTTCCGGGCAACGCTGCACTTCTTGGTGCCCGGGGACCCGCTCTGTTTACGCGACATCATGCACTGTTACAGGCCAGCTCTCCTGACAGGTAATCGCTGGGGTGCCCAGAAACTAACACAGGAAGTACTGTACTCTTCACTATACAGTACACAACTCTGCTGTATCAAATGCTTTTATCTATAATTGTATTATACCAATTATATATAATGAGTAAAATATACAGAAGAGTTAAAATATGTTAATCCTGGCATGATGGGATATGTGGAAATGGCTTAACAAAGGCAGAAACAGGGGGCGTTTCCGTTTGTCTGGAAACCCCCCTCCCCAACCCACACCATAACCACAATAGAAATAGTAATATAATAGAATTTTACTAGTGCTGCATATTCTTCTCAGTATCACAAATGAAATAATTAGCACCACCTGTGGATCTTTTAACACATGTCAGCCAGTAATAAATAAACCTGTGCACCAACTAGGAGATATGGAAAACATGCACTGTTAGGGTTGCACTGCTATAGACCATCAATAGGGTTAATTATTAATTAGGGGTGTGCACCGGCCACTTTTCGTGTTTTGGTTTTGGATCTGGATCTTTCTTCGGGTTTTGGATCTGGATTGGTTTTGCCAAAACCACCCTTCCGTGTTTTGCGTTCTGGGTTTTGTGTTTTGGTTCTGTATTTTTTTGAAAAACAGCATAAAAACAGCTAAAATCACAGAATTTGTGGGTTTTTCTAGTCCTATGCTATTATTAACCTCAATAACATTAATTTCCACCCATTTCCAGTCTATTCTGAATACCTCACACCTCACAATATTGTTTTTAGTCCAAAAGGTTGCACCGAGGTAGCTGGATGACTATGCTAAGCGACACGAGTGGGCGGCACAAACAGGTGGCCCCGAGCCGTAACTAGACTTTTTGGTGCCTTGCACCAGAAAGACCATTGGCGCCCCCCTCATTTTTCAAAGGGACATAATGCACCCAAAAAAGGGCCATGGCTTCATGAGGAAGGGCCAGGAAAGAAATAGGAGAGGCAAGGAGATGCTGGGAATTAAATAAGAGGAAGCTACAAGCAAGAATGATAATAAACAGAAATTTGATAGGCCCAAACAGTGCTCCCTGACCTGTGGTGCCCTGTGCGATGGCACCGGCCACACTACCCTAGCTACGGCCCTGACGTGGTCCATCTAGGAGTGACACTGCAGTGGCAGACAGGATGGCAGTTTGAAAAACTAGGCCACAAACAGTACATAATGCAAAGAAAAAAAAGAGGTGCAAGATGGAATTGTCCTTGGGCCCACCCACCCTTATGTTGTATAAACAGGACATGCACACTTTAACAAACCAATCATTTCAGTACCAGGGTCTGCTACATGACTGTGGCTGAAATGATTGGTTCGTTTGGGCCCCCACAAAACAAGCTGGCAATTAATCTGTCCCTGCACAAGCTGACTCTACAGAGGCAAGATGTCGTCCTCATCCTCCTCATCCACCGATTCTTCACCCTCTTCAGTGTTGTGTACATCCTCATTCTCACAGAGTATTAATTCGTCCCCACTGGAATCCACCACCACAGGTCCCTCTGTATGTTCTGGAGGCTGGTCTACCTGGAAGAGTTGATAATTAATTTTTATGAACATCATCTTCTCCACATTTTGTGGAAGCAATCTCATACGCCTTTCGCTGACAAGGTTCCCGGCTGCACTAAACAGTCTTTCGCAGTACACACTGGAGGGGGGTCAACTCAGGTAAAATAGAGCCAGTTTGCACAGGGACCTCCAAATTGCCTCTTTTTCCTGCCAGTACAGGTACGGACTGTCTGACATCCCTACTTGGATGCTGTCACCGATGTAATCCTCCACCATTCTGTCAGTGGTGGCAGTATCATATGCAGAGACAGTAGACATGTCAGAAATTGTTGGCACGTCCTTCAGTCCGGACCAGATGTCCAAACTGGCCCTTGACTTATGACACAGGCGCACGTTTGGCGCTGCTACTGTGTTGATGCACTTGCGGCTACAGCGCACACAAGTCACAAAAACAGAAAAAAAATAGTTTTTTATTTTTTGGAGCACTTTGGGTTTACACCACCCTTTAACAGACTTATGGGACACAGGCGCACGCTTGGCGCTGCTCCTTTGTTGATGCACCTCCAGCTACTGCGCATACATTTCGCACACAAACAGAAAAAAAGAAGAATTGTTTATTTTTTGTGGAGCGCACTTTGGGGTTTACACCACCCTTTAACAGACTTACGGGACACAGACGCACGCTTGGCGCTGCTCCTTTGTTGATGCACGTGCGGCTACTGCGCATACATTTCACACACAAACACAGAAAAAAAAGAAGAATTGTTTATTTTTTGTGGAGCGCACTTTGGGGGTTACACCACCCTTTAAGAGATGAGCCAGCCGGCCCTTTACTTATGGGACACAGGCGCACGCTTGGCGATGCTGCTTTGAGGATGCACGTACAGTGCACACAATTCACAAACACAGAAGAAAATGTTTTATTTTTGTTGGAGTGCACTTTGGGGGTTACACCACCCTTTAACGGACAGACGCACGCTTGGCAGTGCTGCTTTGAGGATGCACGTACAGTGCACACAATTCACAAACACAGAAAAAAATATATATATTTTTTGCACTTGGGGGGAGCACCCCTGATGGACAGAGCACCCCCTGGACAACACTACAGCACCCCTTTAGGACTGGGACACTGCACAACACAGCCCAGCCAGCCCCTATAGACTTTGGAGTGGACACAGCCCCTATTGACAACTGACTGCACAACACAGCCCAGCCAGTCCCTATGGACAACAAACTGCACAACACAGCCCAGCCAGCCCCTATAGACTTTGGAGTGGACACAGCCCCTATTGACAACTGACTGCACAACACAGCCCAGCCAGTCCCTATGGACAACAAACTGCACAACACAGCCCAGCCAGCCCCTATGGACTTTGGAGGAATGGACACAGCCCCTATGGACAACAGCAGCGCAGCACAGCACAGCACTACACTACACTACACAGCCCAGTCAGCCCTAACTCCCACCCTCCCTCTTCACTGTCCACAGCCGAGTGAGAAAATGGTGCCGACGCGGGCACCTTTTATAGAATCCAAAACCCGCGAGATCCGGAAGGTGGGATGGTGACGTTTTGCCTCGATTTCAGATCCGAGTCAGGCGGGAAAATTCGAGCCTGACTCGGATACGACTTGGATCGGGAGGGCTCGGGGGGGGTTCGGTTTTCAGAAATCCGAACCCGCTCACCCCTATTATTAATACTGTATAATAATACACTATCCAGTGCATAAGGAGACCAATGTGTACATATGTGTCCAGGGCAGTGCTAGGTTCTTCTGCTGCTCCCCCAGACTCCCGGACTTGCTCCAGTTATCTCGAATGGATCTCACATCTGAAATAAAAACACTCAGCTCAGACAGGATGGACCTACTGCCTCATTTAATGGCTTACTGTGATCGCTAGTCCTGTATATGCTGGAATTATGATACACAATACACTTTGTATGACCCATATTAAAGCTGGTTAAGTGCTAATTATGCCCTCTTCATGGACTGGCCACACTCGCTCAAGCATTTGGAAACCCCCTCTAGAAATCCTGCATTTGACACTGCTTTAGGAAGCAAAAATGTAATGCCCAGGCCTGAAGACCATACACTGCAGTAGTGATATAATTTTAACACGTTTACTTTTCCACATTATCACTTTTAATTTGTTTTTTAATACTTAACACATAAAACACAGTTGCTGCACAGTAATTAATTGAATTATGTGCTGCATAGCTGTGGCTATAACTATGCATGTGAACTACTGTAGGTGCAATACTGCCATTTGTATTTCTTTTGAGTCACATTTTAAAAGTACAATAATGATAGGTATATATAACTGTATAACCAATGTCATATCATATTCACTTTTATTGGTCTTTGTGTAACCATGCACTACAGTATATATATTTTAAATGTCATGTCTTAATTGGCTGACCTGATATTCCTAATGCTACAGATCTCAAGCACCCAGTTATAAACTGGGATAGTGAGCATAAACTGGAGTTATTAAATATTCCATAGTTGTCCTTATTGGATTCTCAAGTACCAACACTCTGTGGTTTTTTGTTTTATGTTTACTTCACTTTCATATATTTGTCCCAGTTAACACAGGGCTAGGAGTAGTTGATTAATATATTTTTGGAACGTATTGCAACCAGGAGAGACAGCAAGTCTTGCACTTCCTAAATTATCCGCAAATTAACTTTTTGATTGATTGGTTGACATTCATATTGCACAAAATGTATTTTGTGGAATATTCTTTCTAGTCTGTGAATGAAATCCATTATGTATAAATTAGAGATGTGCGCCGACCCAAGTGTTTTTTTTTTTTTTTATATCTGGATCCCCCCTGGTTTTGGATCTGGATTGGTTTTGCCAAAACCTCACCTCCGTGTTTTGTTTTCGTGTTTTGGTTTTGGATCTTGATTTTTTCTTAAAAAATCATAAAAGCAGCTAAAATCGCATAAAATGGGCCTATTTTTGTTCCTACAGTATAATTAACCTCAATAACATTTATTTCCAGTAATTTCCAATCGATTTTGACCACCTCACAATATAATTTGCTTCATCTAGTTATGGCCAAAAGGTTGCATCCAGCTAGCTGGCTGACTAAGCTTAGTGACACAGTGGGCGGCACTAACATGTGGCAGTTCAGCTTCTAATTCTAACACGGATACAGTGTGTTATAGAGTGTGGGTTGGATACACCAATAGTGCACTTATTGTGACAGCAGTCTCGGCAGAACGTGGTTGTTGACGGTGTCCTCAGTACATGGAATGGCAGGGTTGCGGTGCTGACAGTGTCCTTGTCACGGCTGCCGACACTTGAGACTCCTGGAGGGAGGCAGGCCTACTAGGCACAATAAACTGGGGTGGTCTTAGGAATGACCTTTCCATGAAACTCAGTAGCACAGGATAATAGTAAAATAGAATTTATTCACACATGAATTATAAATGGCAAGGTCTCAAATAAAGTCTCAAACAGCACAGAGGTTCACATATGCAATAATATGTATAGGAGAGAATCCCCAAATATATATAAGCAGTCTTTAGCATATAGGAACTAACGTGGTAGGGAACACCTCAGGATGACATAAAGGACCTTTGCCAGGGTAGAGCCCTGTAGTAATGGAAATCCGGAGCAGAGCAGACCCTGCAGAATAATATAGTTCTTGGACATCACTGAGCCCTGCGGTGCAGTGAGAGATGAAGCAAACTTGAGCCTTGTGGAGTAGTGAAGTCAGAGCAGGGTAAAGCCCTGTAAGACGATGAGATTCCAGGACAGGGTTGAGCCGAGCGGCATGGCTAGAGTTCCTCGTGATGTGGAGAAGATTGTAGCGGGGTTGAGTCCCATGATGCAGAGAAGATTGTAGCAGGGTTGAGCCCCGTTATGCGGAGAAGATTGTAGCAGGGTTGAGCCCCGTGATGCGGAGAAGATTGTGGCAGGGTTGGGCCCTGTAGTGTGGCTAGGGTTCGGAGCAGGGTTGAGCCCCGTGATGCAGAGATGACACTGTAATGGTGCAGTTGACAACTGTGACAAGGATGAGTTCAATATCCACAGGAACGGAAAGACAACAGGCAAAGTAAATAGTGCAGCAAAATGGTGAAAGTGCAGTGATGGAGCAATCAGCAATACTTAGGCAATAGGAATGCTGGGCCCTGTAGTGCAGCAGGTGACTGACATCAGAAGTTCATCTGGAATACAACAAAGTCCACAGCAATCCACAGGCACAGCGGGGATCTGGCAGGAGTCCAAGAAAAGACCTGAAAGCAACGTTGCACAGACACTGAGATACAGTTAGTAGCAGGCTTTATACTAGAGGTCTGTGATCCATAGGAAGTTTCAGAACATGTGACCCAAATGGAATCAGGTTTGAAATAATGAGCAATATAGGAATCCCACAACCTGACGACACCTGGGAAACAGATGATCACTTTAACACTCTATCCCCTGAATGAGAAGCATGCCAGCAAGCTGGATAGCTCCTCCAACGACCACAATGGAACTTTGGCAAAAGTAATTATCTTTATGTACTGAAATAGTCGCAGTCCTGACAGTACCCCCCCCCCTCCGAACACCCACCAGGTTTTAAAGGGAAGTTAGCATGAAAATTATGTATCAATTTAGGAGCATAGACATCAGAGTCTTTAATCCAAGATCTCTCCTCCGGGCCATAACCCTTCCAGTCTACAAGATATTGCAATTGACTTTGATGCTTACGTGAATCCAGAATCTTATCGAACTCAAACTTGACACCTCGAGCAGTTGTTATAGGAGGTTATTTAGGCAAGCTGTCATGAAATCAATTAAGGATCAATGGTCTAAGCAAGGAGACATGAAAGGAGTTAGGTACATGCATAGTTGGAGGTCACTGTAACTTACATGTCACTGGGTTGATAATTTTTACAAAAAGGACCAATATACCGGGGAACAAACTTCATGGTAGCTACTTTAAGTCAAAAATTTCTAGTAGACAACCAGACACGAGCCCCAACAGAATACTTAGGAACAGCCGAACGTTTCCTATCAGCAAAGGTTTTATAATTGTGAGAGGCTTTCCTAAGATACTTATGTACCTGGGTCCAAATTCCAGAAAAATGTTGGAGGGTAGCTTTAGCTGCTGGGACGTCCACAGTAGGATTTGACTGAAGCTCAGGAACTCGAGGATGTCGACCAGTATTGGCAAAAAAAGGACTTATACCTGTAGCAGACGAATAATGAAAGTTATGAGCAAACTCAGCCCAAGGCAAAAAATCCATCCAATCATCTTTGGAGGAAGAAATATACATTCTTAAGAAGGTCTCCAACTCCTGGTTCACTCTTTCAGTTTGTCCATTTGACTGAGGATGATATGCATAAGAAAACTGTAATTTAATTTGCAATGATGAACATAAATCCCTCCAAAACCGAACAACAAACTGAACACCCCAATTAGACACTATCTCAGAAGGAAGTCCATGAAGACGAAATATCTCTTTGATAAATATTTGTGCTAATTTGGGGGCTGATGGAATTCGAGCCAAAGGACAAAAATGAGCCATCTTGGTAAAATGATCCACCACTACCCAAATAACTGTACACCTCCTAGACTCAGGAAAATCTGTAATAAAATCCATGGAAAGATCTGTCCATGGTTGGGTCGGAAGTGGTAGTTAATGTAGAGGACCAACTGGAGACTTGCTGGGAGGACTTATGTTGTACACACTTAGAACAAAAAAGAGTACATTTTACGAACCCCTGGATGTCCAGAGAAATGAGAATTATGAGCCCAGGAAAGAAGTTTACCTCGTAACTCAGGTGCTACAAATATCTTCCCAGAAGGAGGATCAGGAGAGATGGAAATTGATCCTCATTTTGTTCTTTCTCTTCCAACATTGAGCGTGAGAGAGCATCTGCCTTTTTATTCAAAGAACCTGGACGATACCTGAGGACAAAATCAAAACGAGAATAGAAGTGTGCCCAATGAGCTTGTCGTGGGTTCAGGCAATGGGCAGTCTTCAAATACAACAAATTTTTATGGTCTGTAAAAAGTAGTAACAGGATGTATTGCACCTTCTAATAAATATCTCCACTCTTCCAAAGCTAACTTAATAGCTAAGAGTTCCTGGTCCCCGATGGAGTAATTACTCTCAGCACTAGAAAACTGTTCTCCAATCTGCAGCCACTTGAGACAAAACAGCCCCAACTCCATAAGTGGAAGCATCCACTTCTAGCATAAATGGTTTCTCAACATCAGGTTGAACTAGAATAGGGGCCACAGAAAATGCATCTTTAAGAATCTGAAAGGCATTCAATGCCTCTGGGGACCATACTTTGGGATTAACACCCACAACTTATTGGATCCACTTCAGTCAGGCTTTCGTTCCCAACACTCCACTGAGACAGCACTGACTAAGGTAGTAAATTATCTGGTCACTGCGAAGGCTAAAGGCCATTATTCACTTCTAATTCTTATAGATCTCTCTGCTACCTTTGACACTGTTGACCACTCTCTTCTCATACAAACACTACAATCCCTAGGTCTTCAAGACACAGCCCTTTCTTGATTCTCATCCTACCTATCTAATCGCTCTTTCACTGTTCACTTTTGTGATTCTACCTCCACTTTGCTACCTCTATCAGTTGGAGTACCACAAGGTTCAGTATTAGGTCCTATGCTTTTCTCAATATATACCACCTCTCTTGGCAAACTAATCAGCTCTTTTGGTTTTCAATATCATCTGTATGCAGATGATACTCAAATCTACCTATCCTCCCCAGATTTGTCACAATCTGTGCTGGTCCGTGTCACTGAATGTCTCTCTGCCATTTCATCTTGGATGTCATCTCGCCACCTCAAACTTAATATTTCTAAAACAGAATTAATTATATTTCCACCGGCCGATAGTAGTTACCAAACTGATATCTCTATTACTGTTGACAACTCGACAATCAACCCCACCTCACAAGCTCGCTGCCTAGGTGTCATCCTTGACTCTGAACTGTCTTTTGTTCCCCATATTCAATCCTGTTACATACATCTAAAAAACATAGCCAAAATTCGACCATATCTTACGCAAGACCCTGCAAAAACTCTAATACACGTACTCATAATTTCCCGCATTGACTATTGCAAATGTCTCCTTATTGGTCTTCCCAAAAACAGGCTCTCCCCACTACAATCCATTTTGAATGCAGCTGCAAGGTTGATCTTTCTCACCAAACGTTCAGTGTCTGCTGATCCACTCTGTCAGTCCCTCCATTGGCTACCGATCTTCTACCGTATTCAATTTAAAATACTTAAACTCACACATAAAGCTATTAACCAAACCACACCAACATACATCTCTTCACTTATCTCAAAATATCTTCCAACCCGACATCTCCGCTCTGCACAAGATCTGCGTCTCTCATCCCTGCGCATTACTTGTTCCCATGCACGAATACAGGACTTTTTTCAGGCTGCACGCACCCTGTGGAATGCCCTCCCACGCACAATAAGATTTTCCACTAGTTTCCAAACATACAAGCGTTCTCTGAAAACTCACCTCTTCAGACAAGCTTATCAGATTCCAGGACCACTCACCTAACCTTTTATAGCTCCCTTTCTAACTCTCTTCTTATAATAAACACCTATCATATCTTCTCTGTCTTCAATTTAACATCCTCCTAACCCTAGGCCAACTTTCCAGTGTGATTGGATTATACAGCCCAGCAAGAACATCTGCAATCGGGCTGGACCAATTTGCAATATGTAGCACCTATCCTTGTGTATCAACACCTATTTCCCTATAGATTGTAAGCTTGCGAGCAGGGCCCTCTTACCCTTATGTATTTATTTTATGTATGTATGTCTTTATAACCCAGTATAATGTTAATTCAAATTGTAAAGCGCGACGGAATTTGTTGCGCTATATAAGAAACTGTTAATAAATAATAAATAATAATAAATTAGTCCCTTTTTTGTCATAGCAGTAATTGGGGCTACAATCGTTGAAAACACTTTGATAAACTTTCTGTAATAATTGGCAAAGCCTAAAAATCTCTGAATAGACTTTAATAAAGTGGTCAAAACCCAATCTTGAATAGCCTTTAACTTTTCAGGGTCCATCTGAAGCTCAGAACCGGAGATGATATACCCCAAAAAGGGTATAACTGGAACTTCAAAAACACACTTGGAGATCTTACCATAAAGCTTATTAGCTCGAAGACGACATAATACCTCTTTAGCATGGGTACGATGATCAGAAAGATTCCTGGAAAAAATCAAAATATCATCAAGATAAACAATAACAAACTGGTAAAGTATATCTCGGAAAATTTAATTCACAAACTCCTGGAACACCATAGGAGCATTACATAAACCAAAAGGCATGACGAGGTTCTCATAATGGCCATCTCGCGTATTAAACGTGGTTTTCCACTCATCACCCTCTTTAAATCTGATCAAGTTATAAGCTCCTTTTAGATCAAGTTTAGTAAATAGTTGAGAACCCTTAACTCTATCAAACAATTCAGTAATGAGAGGTAAAGGATATTTATTTTTTACTGTAATCTCATTTAGACCTCTAAAGTCGATACATGGACGAAGACCACCATCTTTTTGCTTTACAAAAAAGAAGCCTGCTCCAGCGGGAGATGAAGAAGGCCTGATAAACCCCTTTCGTAGGTTATCTCGCACATACTCCGACATGGCTTGAGTCTCAGGAACAGAGTGAGGGTATACTCGACCTTTAGGTGGCATTTTACCAGGGACAAGTTCAATAGGACAATCCCAGGGATGATGCGGTGGGAGTTCGTCTGCCTCCTGCCTAAAAAGACATCAGCAAATTCATGATAAGGCTGTGGGAGAGAGGGTGGAACATCTACTTTCACTTCAGCCAATCGTGACACAGGAATCAAACAATTTAATTTGCATTTGAGACTCCAAGAAAGAATTTGAGAACAAGTCCAATCAATATGAGGGTTATGAAGGTTTAACCATGGTAAACCAAGAACTACAGTATATAATACATAGAAATAGGTAATACCAAAAACTCTAAACTTTCTTCATGCAAAGCTCCTACCCTCAACTTCACAGACTTTGTTTGATGTGTAACATATCCATTAGAAATTCTAGTCCCATTTACTGCAGAAATGTTCAACTTTTGAACCAAAGACAATGAAATAAAATTGCCAGCTGCTCCAGAATCTAGCAATGCAGAAAACTCTTGACATGAAAAACCAAAGTCAGGAATGCTCACAGAAATTAAACAATCTTTTTGGGGGGAAACTTTAGAGAGTACCCCTAGTTTGACTTCACCTCCATCAATTAAGGACGACCATTTTTAAAAATAAAGAAATAAAGATTTACTATATTTTAATTATTTTTCCAGCAACAACTATATAATCAGCATCATTATCCAATAAGTGCTGCTCCTTTTGTTCTTATATAGGTAAATTTAGAGTGAGCTGTAGCAACCCTGCAGACCTGTACAGATTAATTACTATATAAATTAAAATTATATTTACTTGGACAAAAGAATTTAGGTAACAAATATTTTTTTGTACTGGATTAGGAATAAATGTACAATAAACACTGGTACGGGACCATCATCAGTCAATTAAAATTGATTGAGGTACTTATTAAGTTACATGTGCTCACGCATGGATATTCTTAAAATGTGTACTGTAATGTCGGAGTTTTGGAACCTCTGACATAAGGTATATATGTTTATGTGGAAAAAAATAACACCCCCTCACACTATTCTTTTCTAATTATAATAATAATAATAATAATAGTTATTGCCAATTAAAGTATTTTTTTATTATACTCCACAGAAATCATGTATTTTCACCTGTGATTTTATAGGGAAGCATAGACCAATATGAAGGCACATGAACAACTACCAAATGGTGAACCTAGCAGCACCTCTATGCTCCCTGTTGTCTGGTTTACATTTTGCTCTGATTTTAGTCATAGTGCCAGAGGTAGAAGCAGATAAATGTTGAATCATGAGTTTTGTGTAATCAGTTTTGCAGTATGTCTCTAGATTAGATGTCTCCGGGGTCCACTTATAGACGTGTAGCTCCTTACTTGTAGAGTATTAATATGTGCCTGGCCCTGAAGCAATTTGGCTGGCAGCTTTGAAACTCTTTGCAAAATATGCTGAAATCATTAGTCTCAACGATTCAAGATACTTGGCATTCTCCAGGTAAAAACTGTGAATCAATGAAATCTAGCTCTCTCATAACACATGCAGATCTCCTCCATAAATAAAGCAAGATCATGTGACTCATCATGATGCTTCTACATACTATGCCAGATTCAAGGCTTTGCTCCAACTTTCCATATGTCGGGCCCAGTATTTTGTCTATTTTATGGCTTAGAACCTTCTTTAATGCTGAGCAGACACTAATATGCAAAGCTGCAAAAATGCATCCAGTGTACGGAAGTATTCACATATGTTTTAAAACTAAAACATATTTGAAACATATCATTTTTTGCTAATACATAATGCTGTAACTGTATTTCAGGATGGATAGATAGATAGATAGATAGATAGATAGATAGATAGATAGATAGATAGATAGATAGATAGATAGGCAGAAATTCTATGGCATTGTTTGTGTCTTTGTAAGCAGCAAAAACCAAATCAGGTCTTTGCATGTCGTATAACTTATATACCTAATGTGCAAGCTTAACATATAGTTTTGGGGTACACGTAGAAGGAAGCATGAAAAAGATTATATTTTATAATTCATAGAATGCTGTAGTTATACATGTCTGTGTAAGAATAGTTTATGCACCAAATAGTCTTACAATTTACATCTAAAAATTTGAATTAACACTTATACCGACCTAATTGCGTCATTAAGGGGCATATTTAAATCCAGATAAAATGGGCATTTTCACCACAGATAGGGCTTCTTCCTATTTACCAAACTCTAAAGCTGGCAAAATATATTGCCACGCTTTACTTGTGATAGCCGCCTCTAATGCCAGTTTCCCCTTGCAAAGCAAGGATCTTAGTGGTTCATGTACTGTATAGCCACAATGCTCTGATCGCTATTGCTGTCTCAGGATGGCGATAGAAGGCAGAGATAGATGCAAAAATACTTTGGGCGAGATTTATTAATGATCGCATTTATAAGGTGATTGATAACCGACATCATCGCCTACTTACGTGAGGGATGTTTTGCCAGCATGTATCGTATTCTGCTTGCCCGGACGGCTCCACGACACCCAGCTGTCCCAGCGATATCTTTATTTCCAGGTTTGTGACCAGGGTGAAGTACTGCGCATGTGTGGCCATCGGGCTGAGCATGTGCTATTAGCCACTATCGGAGAGGGATCCTTAGGCCCATGTCTCAAGCTATATGTACTGCGTAATATCCCATTTTATTATACTTCCTCACATAAAATGTTTTCTATTATTTCACATAACTGTGCTTGAATGTGGTACATAGGGCTTGAAAATACTATGTAGAATAATAGTCACACCTCTTCCATAAAGCCCACATATATTTATTAACACACAAAAATATGTTTTCAAATTAAATTTACTTATTCAACTTTTTTTCAGCAAAGTCCCAAGATCGAGGAAATGAGCCCTCAGAATCTGGGCTTCAAATGCTAAGGCAAGCTGCTGCGTACTCCAAGGTAATATCACCATGTAAATAACACAATAAAATGTATTTGAATGACTAAAAATGTGTTGTTATACACTATTATGTACCAGAATGATGGTTGGGGTAATAAGGAGTCAATTTGGGAAATTGAGCACACAAAAGGGCTTAAGAAATGGGACTTATGCAAAATTGCCCGCAAGTTGCCCGCACGTGCGGCCACATTGCGTGCTTGGACATAAATGCGGATAGATGCACACATTGGTGCCTCCATACTGCCCCTATCCATGCACTAAAGTTGTCATCATCACTATCAACATAGACGTGCACCCACCCTGTACATTGTGCAAGAAATCCATCCAAAATCAGATAGATTTCTGTGCACGTGTATATCAACATCTGCCTACACACTTATGACACACCCTCAGGACTACATGCAAACTTCCCATTGCTGCATCGCACACAACTAGTAATTTCTTGCTCATAGATGCATAGGCTTGACCAGGGAGCATGCACTGCTAAAAATGGCAAGATTAATCCACAACAAGGAGTTGTGCACAACACTACATCAGCCCCACCGTGTTTAGCAAGTATATCAGTTATGCTAACAAAATGAGACATGCCATTTGTGTCTGTATAGTGGATGTGTAAATATGATCTCTGCAAATGTCCTTGATGAATGGGATAGAAACTTGGGGGTCTATTTACTAAGCAGTGTTAGGAGACAGGGTGAAAAGTGATAAGAAAATGAGAAGGTGCCAGCCAATCAGCTCCCAACTGTCATTTTTCAAACACAGCCTGTGAGATGACAGTTGATAGCTGATTGGCTGGCACCTTATCACTTTCTTATCACTTTTCACTCTGTCTCCTAACACTGCTTAGTAAATAGACCCCTTGATATCTGTTTCCTGTGCCTGTACATAAAGAAATGCATGAGCCAGATAAATAACACTACACTGATGGGTTACTTGGCAATAAATTCAATGATCTGCTTGCTTTTATTGATCTCTTCCAAATGGTGTTTATTGTTTATTTACATCACCAATAAGTCATCAACTTATTTTGCCCCTTGATTTGATTATTGAGACACATGAGCATGTTTATGTGAATACAGATACTTGCAAGTAGAAATACAAAACTCCAACTCTTCCAGGAAAGTAAATCAAATATGTTGATGTTTGCTAAGTAAACAGCAATTAAATGAATCACCGATGGAGTATTGTGATCACATTCACATGAGTTAAATAGATTTGCTCCCAGTTTGGGGTCTTATTTGCAATGCTGTACAAACCAGACAAATGTGTAAATAAACTTGTATCTCTAATGTTTGAGCACACAACTGGCAAAACATGTTTTCATTGTCACTGTGTTTGCTACTAGCATGGCATGGAATGCCAGAATACTGTAGTATCTAGTACATGCATTAAGAACAAAAGCTGTTATTGATCTTAGAAATACTTTCCCAGACCAGAACATAGAACAATGTAGAGACATCAATCATGTAGTGGAGTGTCAGTGTTTTGCTGTCAAATAATCCCATTTACAAACATGCGTGCTTTCTTTCCAGGTGTCTTCAAGAAATGTCCGATTAGGTAAGAACTTTTATTTATTAATATTGGGCCTGATTCACTACCGATCACAATTGCAATTATGCACGCAATAGGATGATTGTTGTGATATGCGCATTCATATGCCTTGCAGTGCGTGTGTGCGAACTAGCCACTGATATTGGGACTGCAATCTAAATGACTATGCAGACCCATCGCAGAGTGATTGACAGGAAGTGCTGTTTATGGGTGGTAAAGGGGTGGGGGTACATGAATCGCAGGCGTGGCTGTGCATTTGAACGACGTTGCAGGGTTGTGCATAAATTATTCACTGAGATGCATTACGCAGATTGAGGACTCATAGCGTGCAATGAAGTTAGCAATTTCTGAGTAAGGTCAGAGCTTGTGCAAGTGTGCTTGAGATTGCGATTGTACTCGATGTTACCAACGGTTTTGCAGTCTTGCTAAACATTACGGATGTATGTAAGGTAAGGCGGGCTTCTTTATGTTTTGCTAAAACTGCATTACGAATGCAGAGATTAGCATACCTTTGCAGTGAGACTGAGGGCCTGATTCAGACCCGGTCGCAAGCGCTGTGTGCTCGCAACCGGGTCGATGGTAGGCCAGTGCGCATGCGCACGACGGAGCCGGCTCTGTCGCGCGCATGCGCGAGACCCGGATAGCGACGGGCAATCCGTTGCTCCGGGTCTCGTACCAAAGGGGGCGCGCTGTCGATGTTGAGTGACAGCACGCCCCCTTTGGTGGGTGGGCCGGGGGCGTGGCTGCCCAGACAGAGGCGTTCCCATGGGATCTCCTACTGTCTGGGGCCGGCCCCACTGACATCACAAGTGATGTCAGTGGGAGAGCTTTTGGCTCTGTTAGAGCCGAAAGCTCTCTGGGGCTTGCGGCAACAAGACCCTACCACAAGGGTCTTGTCGCAAGCCCGATGGTCGCGATGGTCGTGGCCATCATCATGGCCCCTCGCTATAGCTGTGGGTGGTCACCCACAGCTATGCGAGGGGCCAAGAGGCCGTACTGAAAAAAAAAATGCCCGGCCTTGATTCAGAGCAAGCGCGCTGTTAGAGCGTCCGGCTCTGAATCAGGCCCTGAGTGCGTAATCACAGCCGCGATGAATCAGGCCCTGAGTGCGTAATCACAGCCACGATGAATCAGGCCCATTGTAACCAGGTGCATTTGGCAAAAAAAACTACATCCCCATAATAACATGTGTACATCTACATAAGGTTACAGTGTGCATTTCCATATATTTCCAATGACAAATCTGTAATACCTGGACATATGCTTTATAATCATGACTAGTTATTGTCATATGACAAATATTGTAAACATACGCAAAGAATATCTGTAATTGCTACAGTAAGCAAAAAAATAATGATAATAATAATAATAATAACAACAATAAATACTATAATGTAAACTTGATATTTTTGGTTAGTAGTATAGTGATTTAATAAATGAAAGAAGATATTCACTAACATAGACTACAAAGATTTTAAAACTAACACAAAACTGACAAATAACTGCCACTGTCACTGTATAATACATGAATGTTGTGTGTATATTCAGTGAAGGTTTTGAAGATCACCTCATTTAAGAAACTTGTTTTGTTCCAAACAGAAAATGTTATATTATAATAAACTAGCTGATGTACCCGGTTTCACCTGGGTAGACCTTAGATATTTACTGTTTCCATTTCCATCTTACCACTCCAGTAACACATTAATCCTTCACCTCTATAGTAATGCATCCCCTCCCTTACTGCTTTAGTAAGACATTTCCCTCCTTCACCTGTGTACCAACACATTCCACTCCCTCAGTTCTGTAGTAACACATTATCCTCGCTCACCCGTGTTGTTACTCATTCGACATTCCCCTCCCTCACCTGTGTAGAAATACAATCCCTCCTTCACACCTGTAGTAACACATTATACTCACTCACACCTTTAGTAACTTATTCCCCTCCCTCGCCACTGTAGTATCACATTACCCCTGCTCACCCTTGTAGTAAAACATTCCCCTCCCTCATCTGTGTAGTAACACATTCCATTCCCATACCTGTGTATTAACAAATTCCCTTCTCTCGCCTCTATAGTAACACATTCTCCCCTCACTGCTGTTGTAACACATTTTCCTCTCTCACCTTTGTAGTAACACATTCCTTCCCTCGCACCTGTACTAACAGATTCCCCTCCCATACAGTACCTGTGTAGTAACACCGTTCCTTCCCTCACTATTAAAATAGGGCAGCCACACCAACTAAAAAAATATTATGCAATGGTACTGACACCTCCCGGCTGCAATCAACCCACACACAGATAAATCACCACCTTATCAAAAGTTTTTTGCAATAGTTCAAGAACAAGGGGTTCCGACTGCGCCAAAGAGTTGT
Source organism: Taudactylus pleione (assembly GCA_031769625.1). Lineage (NCBI taxonomy): Eukaryota > Metazoa > Chordata > Amphibia > Anura > Myobatrachidae > Taudactylus > Taudactylus pleione. The sequence goes on from JAUIMM010000390.1 coordinate 1,946,545, forward strand.
TCCAGACAGATAAAGATCCTCTTTCATCCGCTGATGGTATCTCTCCAATGCATGTGAATAAATAGGAGAAAGAAAATATATATACTGATGAGGATAGAAATCCTTCCAAGATCACTTCAGATAAAACAGTTCCCAGAAACCAGTAGAGGTAGATACTTCTTAATTAGGAGGGATACTTTAACAATTTATATTAAAGATGAGCAGATTGGTTTTGGCTCACCAAGTTCAGATCTCAGAACACGGCAAAACGTCATCTTTCATGGACATCTCGGCATAAATGTCTGGTATAACCGCCCTGGCCCTAGCCCAAATTTTTTGGTAAGCGACTAGGTTTTTTGGCGCCCCCCCTATGCAGTGCCCGCGGTAGTGGTCCCCCCTGTGCAGTGCCCCTTGTGCCCCCATTAGTAAGCTTATACAGTGCCCCCAGTAGTAGTCCCCCCTCTTGTAGTGCCCCTAGTAGTCCCCCCTTGTAGTAGTCCCCCCATTGTTGTGCCCCCAGTGGAGGTTTCCCCCCCATGTAGACTAAAGATGCTGCTGTGGGGGGGCCTACTGTTCTAATACAGACCATGAATAGTCTCCTCCCGCTCAGCCGCTGCCGCTGACAGAGATCCCGATAGTGAAGAAGTATGCAGTCACTGCCGGCCAGTTGGCTGGTTGGAATGATATTGTTCTGATGTATGGCCTGCTTAAGAGTTATAGCTAGCTTACATAAGAGGAGAAGTAGGTGGGGTCCAGGTGGACTATTTACAATCCCAAATGCAGGAGATCTCCCCAAAAAATTCAGGAGAATATTCAAGTATGGAGAGAGTGCATGTAAATGAAAGTAAAAGCATCACCATAAGTATAATTAGTGTATTGTATTTAGAGTAAAGGAAAATTGTCATAGCTGGTTTATCATTAGCGGTGAATAGTGGGAAAATACTGCAAGATCTACTCTTACTTCAAACACTAATATCACTTAAAACTGAAAATATGTTTTTGTTAATTTTAATAAGTTAAATATAAATGCTTAATATTATGTACCTGGAGTCCAGGTAACCATCTAGTCCAGGCAGCCCTCTGACATCTGCCACAGTCAGGGTCCAGCCTGGCTGTGCTCTCACCTGCCACCAGTGTGTTGATGGACAACAGACTGTTTGAATTACATGAATGAAGTGATTGGGGCAGGAAACAAGGATTTTATTTCAGGTTGGTAAGTCTGCAAATCCATCCATAAGGAGGATACATGTTCTTAGATTCTGGCTAGGTGTGAGCAATAATTAAATGCATAGAAGTCAGTCTCAGGTGGATCATAGGACCCCAAGTAAGTAGTGTTCAGCATTTATGTTAATTTGCTGAAACCCAAAACCACAGTTTCAGATTTAGGTGGTATCATTTAAGAAGGCAAAACTACAGGGGAAACATAATTTTAGCACGTCCTTAAGTAAGTAATTGTATTGTGTTACTAATTCTTCCACCTCCACTCTCTCTTTCAGCACCTGTATATTCCAGGTTAATGTCAAGAATGAAACAATCGCAGTAAAGACTGTGGAGTGAAAACCGACAAGCGATCACCACCATCAGTGCCTCCTTGTATCTAATAGCAAGAATCACATTTTGTTTTCTGTAAAATTACTGTGTTTTTCCTTTTAACATGTTAAAGACCTAGCCAAAATATGTTAAATGTTATCCTTGCTCGAGGCCTTGTGCTAGATACACATGTTGATGAGCTAAGAAAACAAACTTGTTGACAATAAATAGTTTATTTTCTGGAATAACATTCAGTTTATGTACAACAGACAATGTCATCTTAAAGAAACAGAACCCATTAAATGAAAGACATACTCATATACTGTTAACTAATAACAAAATGAACTTGAGCACAAGTGACCCTTCTCGTCCCCCCTATAAAGGTAATATTTGCTTTAAGATTTTAATGGATTCCTTTCTTTTTCCTTAGACTTTGGTTATCAAAATGAAAGTATGTATGATGTCTAGATTCACAGAAGGCAAACAGTTTATGCAGTCTACCCATTCAATAAAAATTGGTGATGGTGTCCCAGAATGCATTGTAAATTGGTAAATTACATTGTCCAGGTGACAAAATGTCTGCCAATACTGGGCCTGATTCAGAGATGTACGCTAATGCAGTCGCAACTGTGTTTCCGTATGCAATGCAGTTGCAAAAATATGCTAATGTTAGCTAAGATCACCCGAGCATAAAGACGCCCGCTACTGCCTTCTCACCTGCGTACAACTACGCATACCGACTTAAACATCGGTAACATCGAAGTTAATCGGCGGCCATTTCACCATTTTGACCTGCCGCAGGCCTGGGAGCTCTTCTGCCACGCAGAGCTGCGTATGTATGCAATTGTAGTGGCAAATTTTTGCATGCCCACATAACGGTGTTCAAACGGCCAGGCACGTCTTCGTTTTGCTAATCACCCCCTGTCTCCACCCCCAAACGGTCACTTCCTGTCAATCGATCTGCAATGGCCCTCTGTGGTCTGCGTGAACGCACAGCGAATTCCCCGCTGCCTTCGCTCATGCGCACTGTGATGTATACGTATGTGCAATGGCAAACAATCGCTCGATGTGCATGCGCTTTGCAGTTGTGTTCATCTCTGAATCAGGCCCACTGTCTGCAGATATCAGTAAAGCCACAACTCAATTACACAATAGTTTTTGCTGAGATTATAAATTGAAAATGAAGGGATGTGCTAGCTGTTACACATTACATATACCAGGAAACAAACATTTTATTTAAAAAATAGGATGATACATCTGCAAATCCATAGTAATAATAATAATACATGTTTATTGATTCTGGCTACTTGTGATCAATAATTAAATGCAAAAGGAACGATTTCTCCTTTAGGTACTACTGTGACAGTGACAATATTAGATTAAACTGTAAACACGCATTAAACTATGATCTTGAAATTCTTTCTACTGTATTTTAATTGTATTGTATGGAAAGTTAATGTCTTTTGGAATCACAATATACAACTTAATTCGAAACCGTTTTATTCTGATACAATTGGATTGTACAGTGTGTATTGTAGTCACATGATTTTATCATATCCCCTAACATACATTGATACTATTAAAACCTACATTCTGTGTATGTGTGTGATTGAATAATAAAATATTCTATACAATCTTTTAAATTTTTATTTATAGACACATTCCATAAACACCTTGTGTGCCATTGCTATGAGTGGTGACATTTTCAGAAATATCATACAATCCAAATATAGATAATTCAATTAAAAAAGAAAGGATCATTAGCAATAGACATTTTTTGTACGTTTTGTATTTCCTTATTTGTATTCTCCCTTCTGCATTTTACTTAATGAATATCAGCAGTGCCAGGGTGCTCACTTCTTTCTCTTAGAGTGTTTGCAAGATAATTACTATGTTTGTACAGTAGGCTTATTTCTTCATGTTCAATGAAGTCATTTTCATTGAAAGAGTTGTACTGTTTACCACTGACCTGACGAAATATCCATCACAGCCATCCGGCATTCATAAAATGTAGAAAATAAACAACACATTTTAATAATATTCTCGTTTATTGGTTTAATCCTTGCAGAAACATTATAATAAAACTTACTTTGAAAACTAGAGTTTACAGCACTTATCTTGTATTCTTGATACAGCGTTTGGTGTATTATAAGAGATGTGCGCCGACCCCCGTGTTTTGGTTTTGGATCTGGATCTCCCCTGGTTTTGGATCTGAATTGGTTTTGGATTATTTTCCTTGGTGTTTTGTTTTTAGGTTTTGGATCTGTATTTTTTCCAAAAAATTATATAAACGCTAAAACCACATAATTTGGGCCTGTTTTTGTTCCTACAGTATTATTAACCTTAATAACAATAATTTTCAGGCATTTCTAGGCATTTTTAACCACCTCACAGCTCACAATATTGATTTCACTATTTTTCACCATTACAGGCCAAAGGCTGCAGCGAGCTGGCTGGCTAAAGTAAGCAAAAGAGCAGCAGCACAAACGCACGGCAGTTTAAAAAAATATCAGACATCTATGAAACATTGCAACACAACAGTGGCAGACTGGATGGCAGTTTAATAAACTATAATAATGTCAGTCGGCAATGCCCCAAATTGTGCAAAATGTAAAGGAAAGAGGTAAAGATGGAATTGTCCCTCCCTCCCACCCACTCTTATGTGGGATATTAAAAAGGAGATGCACAGTTTAACAAACCAAGCACTTTAGCGACTAGGACTGACACTTTTGTGGCTGAACTCCTTAGTTTCTTTGGGCCCCACAAAACATTTTTTGGAAGGACTACCTTCAATTATTAAGGAGGAGGTTGATGATGAGGGTGTTGGTGGTGGAGATTGCATGTGCTGGTCCAACCTGCTGGTAGCTGATACTGGACTGCTTGTTATTAATTTACAAATTATAATTTTGTTAAACAAATTGCATGAACTCGCTGCAAATGACGTAACAGGGATGAGGTGCCTATATGGTTAACGTCCCTTCCTCTGCTAACTTTGGCTTAAAAAATGGAACAGATGCCTTCACAACTGTTAACAGAATTTAGACTAAAATAATTCCACACCCAAGACATTGCTTTTCTGGCTTTATTTTTTTTTTATCAAGAACTGCTGCCACTGGTGGCTGATTTACGCAAACCACATCCTTATCATCAACATCCACATTAGCTTCAGATAGGACACAAATTTCCCCCTCATCCTCCTTTTGCACTTCCTCCACACTATCATCCTCATTTTTTATTATTTCACCATCTAATACTAGCACAGCTGTCATGGCGTCAGAGATCAACTGTGAAACTGGATGACAGCTGTTATACTTACTTCCTCTATCAAAGGACTGTTTAATAGTCAATTGTTTTTTTAAATTACTTCTGATGATGAATGAGGATGTTGATGATGATGCAGGTGTTGGAGATCGAAGGCGCTTGGATCCCACAGAGAGGGAGCAGGTAGGTGACACTGGACTTGTTAAGTTTTGAGTTTTGGAACTTGGTGACATACACTTTGATATTTGATGAATGCGCTCCAAGTGACGTAACAAGGAGGAGGTTCCTAGGTGGTTTAGGTCCCTCCCTCTACTCACTCTTGCATGGCAATGGACACATATGGCTTGACAACTGTTGTCCGGATCGGGATGGAAATAATTCCACACGTGATAAGTAGATTTTTTTGTCTTTTGTCCCGGCATGACAACAATGGGCTTTGCCTTTTTCAATCCATGAGCAACAGCTGTTGCCTTACTTACACAAAGGACATCCTTGGCATCAACATCCTCATCACCAACATCTTCAACATCCTCATCGTCCTTAACACCTTCAACTACCAAAATATCCTCCTCCATGTGCAATTCCACAGAGGCATCCTCAATGACTATGTGTGCAAGATGTTGACTGCCCTTCCCCACATTTACAGAGGGCACACAAATGTTGGAACTTGGAGGATCCTCCAGTACACTAGTATTTAGGTCGGGCTCACACATGGCAACTGCGGACACACTTGCACTCGACTCGGGGATTTGTGATTTCGATTTCTCAGGGGACACAGTTGGTTTTCCCGGAGCTGTCTTAACAACTTTCACATTTTTAATTGGATCACCACCACTACTGCTACAAGCAGAAGGGCTAACAGCAATCTTCATAAAGAAAGGCGAAGGCCTTATCCTTTCCTTTCCACTACATGTAGTGAATGGCATATTGCCGATAAAGGCAAACATCCTTTTAATTTTTGTTTCTTAATTTCAGTAAAACTTTCTTTACCATATCGATGGCGTGACTTAAGCCCTGGGGCATGGGCCTTCCTAGAGGTCGAGGAAGTTGACGGCCTTGCACTGCTGGTGGCAGCTACAACATGTGGTTCTTGGCCTTGCTCTCCTGTCATGTGACAGCCCTCCATATTTTTTCTGCAGTCTAGTAGCAGTGTCACAATCACCAATAGTGTTGCCAAGGTGCGGTTACAAAATTCACACACGTGCAGTCGTGCGCACACACAAAAATATTAGAATAAAAGACAAGTGATGATTTTTATTTTTTGTCAGCTCCAGAGTTTTTTTTGGAGCACAACTGTAGTCGGGCAGCACAAGGTTGCAACTTACATTGCTGGCTGGCTCTTGTGCGCTACTGCGGTTAAGCCTAACCTCCACGAGCACACAGAAGAAAAAAATATAAGACACTTGTATTGTTATTTTTTTATTGAGCACAACTGGAGTCACTGGATCTTGTGCGCTACTGTGGTTAAGCCTAACACCCACGAGCACACACAGAAAAATATAATAAAGACACTTTGATTCAGAGATGAACACAGCACAAGCCCAGGACACAGCAGACAGCCCTGATGTATCAGCAGATAGCACAGTGACAGTGACAGCACCGTGACCAGAATGGATCAACAGACAGCACAGTGATAGTGACAGCACCGTGACCAGAGACCGGAATGGATCAGGACTCAGGAGACAGCACAGTGACAGTGACAGCACCGTGACTAGGGACCAGAATGGATCAGCACCAGCTCAGGACACAGCAGAAAGCACCAGCACCTCTCCCAGACCTACACTACCCACCCTCCCTGTTCAGTCTCCACAGCCGGAGTGAAATGGTGTTTGTCGCGTGGTCCCTATATACTACATTGATATAGAGACGAAAGCTCGCGAACCGTGAGATTTCCATCTCTATGGTTTTGCCTCGGTTTCGAGAACCGAGTAAGGCGGGAACCCCGAGCCTGCTTGGATCCAACTCGGATATGCTAAATTCGGGTGGGTTCAGTTCTCTGGGAACCGAACCCGCTCATCTCTAATTATAACAAGCAAGGGCTCTGCCGTTTATCATGGAGATTTGGCTGATAGTGTAGCTATTCTGCTGAAGAGTATGAATAACAGTAAGCTGTTCTCTGACAGAGTTTGATATCTTGCTCTACTATTAATAAATATAGATATGTACTATACAATGAAGGCACTATAGTCTTCAAGAGATCATAGACTTGGCAATAGTATGTAATGATAGTCCATGACATTTACAGACAGAAGGATTGTATTTTGCATTGGAAAGCAGCACAGACGTAAGAAAGAAGTATTTTATAGCACTCCTGGGGCCTTGAAAACACATTCAAAATTATTGCCATCAATTCAATGAAAGATTTCTAGGAATTGGAGAAAGTACAGAGAATTGGATTTACTAGGTGTACAAAGGATCTGTTTTGAGAAAAGATTGTACATGCTAGAAAATGCTATCCAACATAGATTTATTTATAAAGGAGACACAACATGCTGTGAATGGTCCCTGCTTAATCAAACATGCCCCAGATGTATAGAAGATATAGTGGTCCCCTGCAGAGACTTTCAGCACTGAAGATCTCAGTCTGTACAAAGGTTTACACAGAATAGCTTTACGGAAGCTACTCAAGATTTATGGATAGGATATAATGCGCTTGACTCTTCTAAGAAAGTGACCACCTTCAAGGAAAATAAGCATTATTCAGTGAGAACCAGCCACTGGATTTAGGATACCAGGGGGTAAATGTAATATCCAAGCATCGGTGAGTCCCATGCGAGAATGCCCAATATTTTAAAGTAGCAGTCACTTGAAAGGCAAAGCCAGGTTGATTTTGCCTTTTAAATGACTGCTATTTCAAAACATCTTGCAGTCTCACACAGGACTCACCGATGCCTTCAGTCCACAGGCTATTACATTTACCCCCAACTCTTTTATATGTGAACAGAAGTGGAAAAACTCTTTAACAGAGTATTTTCACAGTTTCTTCCGTAGGCCTTAGATGCTTCTGCACAATCTCCTTAGTATCAGGTCCAGTGGCAGCTACAGAGGTGGGGCTGCATCGCAGTCCAAAATTCAAATGGGGAGCCACACCAACTGCCACCCCAAATATCACCAGCCAGGACTCACTGGCAGTTGGTGTAGATGCCTTATCTGAATTTTGGGCTGCGCTGCATGCCCACCCCTGGAGCCGCCACTGATCAGGTTTCTGTAAAGAACACAAAGTCGCCCCTAGGAAGATTGCACTGCATCTTCAAAAAGAGGGTTTTTTTCACAAAAAGAGCAGCAAAACTGAGATACACATTAAGGGGCTGATGCAAGTCCATTTTGCGGATGGATCTTGCGATTTTTAGCTCAACGCATGCTGCATTGCTGAGTGGGCGCCTCTACAGGCTACTCCACATTGTACGCATCTCAGCCGCACCTCCTCTAGCGGTTGAGTGGCTGTTGCTGGTTGTGATATAATGGAAATGCGTTGTGCTTATGTTAACTTATTGGAACAAGGGTCCGGGAGCTGCTATATTAAAGGAGTCACCACCTCCATTTTCAAAAATATAGTAAAAAACTAAGTTATATAGCACTATAGGTGAGCACTCTATAACTTAAATTTTTACTGTATCTGGGTTGTAACAGGGCAATTTAGGCTAAATTTAGTGATGGCATGTTGAGGGCATGTAGATGGAATTGCGGGGTATGTTGAATTATACACACACAGAGACCTGCTGAATTCAGCCAGATCTATTGCAGCAATGATAGGGCTGGTACAAGTGTGTGTGAGCTATGAAACCAGGTATAAAGATAAAGCAGTGTGATCACATACAGTATATAACTAATATGTAATGTGAGAGTAATTGCGTCAGACGTGCATGCATTTCTGAATTGGCCCCTCAGTGCCCTGATAAACAACTGAGGAGTATACATCTTTCTAGAAAAAATAAAACAATTGCAAAGTTACTGCCATTACTATATACTTATACTTTTATTTTATGTAAAATGTACCCTTGATTTTGGCAAACATAAATTGCATTTGCAAAAACCAACAACATAAAAGTAACTAACGGTAACCATTTCATCGGTGCTGAATAATAGCTGCAACCAGGTTAAAATAGTGACCAGTGACTACTGACACCCATTGTATGCTTTGTATCAGTGCAAAATGTGAAATGCAGTAATTACACTGTAGAAGCACTGAACAGGGCACAAAAATAACAAATGAACAAGTATAAATACCAACGTAGAGCAGCTGTATAAAAAGAGGGTAGTCAGTCCTCAAAGGTAATGATAAAAATGGAAAAATAACAGCGCTCACTTAAAGGAAAAGAAATTACTGATTTAATAAAGCATGCAAGGTATATTAACAATACATATTAATATGATAAAATGTATAAAGATATACATAAAAACAATCCAATCCACCAATCACATCGGTCTCTTATAGATGCTGGGAGGTTTAAATGGTAATCCAATAGATAGTGATCCAATGGTACTGAGCATGTAAAATTCTGAAAATCAGTCCAGACTCATAATTACCAAATCCAATGTCCACTTGAATTGAGGGGTCCTAATTAGCAGTGCTGATAGGCTTCCGCAAGAGTTTGGTCCCCTGGGCAGAGGTTAGGCAGTCCGTTAGTATGGCTGAATAAACACGCTGTTTAGACCATATATTGGCACTCCTTTGGTGGATGGGTAGTATGAAGAAGCAGCCAAAGCTGACGCGTTTCGCAGTGTTGTACCCACAGCTTTGGGCTATCAGCACTGCTAATTAGGACCCCTCAATTCAAGTGGACATTGGATTTGGTAATTATGATTTCTGTATGTTAAAAGTGAAACAAGTAGAAACTGAGATTGAGACTTTGAAATCAAAACTAGAACCTTTTAGTCAATATAAAGAGTATGTTGAGAGAGACCAAATTTTAACAGAAAAAATAATGAAATTTGAGAAAATGTTAGTAACTAACAAGTGTAAAAAATTCAAAAGAGATACAGAGGATTATAGAAATAACAGAGTTAGAACTTTCCGCAATAGAGAACACCCTAGTGGTTTGATGCACTATTCCCATTTATCAGGGAGATCTCGAGGAGGATATGACCATCAGGTGGATGACTTACAGAGACCAACGAGACAGAGGAATTACTTTGGTTGGTATCGTTCTCTCGGCCCTCCACATGATGATTCTTTTAGAAAGGAGGATCATAATTTGACTCCAATCTCTCGCCTTAGAAGTACTAAGAGAAAGAATTCATTTAACAATGATCTTTCTGTAAGAAATGCACAAACTTATAAGAACGACAAATTATCAAATAAGATACAACCATTAGAGCGATACTCTAAAGAGTTATTTTTAGATCAACCACTCCAACACAGAGATACCTATCACCGCTGCAGAAATCGAGAATTGACCACAGAACTATCAAAAAGGCGCAGAGATCTAAGTTCAGAGGGAGAAGGGGGGGAAAAAGGAGGTATATACAGTCAGGTCCATAAATATTGGGACATTGACAGAATTTTCATATTTTGTCCTCTATTCACCACCACAATGGCTTTGAAATGAAACAAACAAGATGTGACTTAACTGCAGACTTTCAGATTTAATTTGAGGGTAATTACATCCAAATCAGGTGACCGGAGTAGGAACTACAACGGTTTCTATATGTGCCTCCCACTTTTTAAGGGGCCAAAAGTAATGGGACAAACTAAACAATCCTAAATCTAACTTTCACTTTTTAATACTTTGATGCAAATCCTTTGCAGGCAATTACAGCCTGAAGTCTGGAACGCATAGACATCACCAGACGCTGGGTTTCATCCCTGGTGATGCTCTGCCAGGCCTCTAATGCAAATGTCTTCAGTTCCTGCTTGTTCTTGGGGCATTTTCCCTTCAATTTTGTCTTCATCAAGTGAAATGCATGCTCAATCGGATTCAGGTCAGGGGATTAACTTGGCCATTGCATAACATTCCACTTTTTAGCCTAAAAAAACTCTTTGGTTGCTTTTGCAGTATGCTTCGGGTCATTGTCCATCTGCACTGTGAAGCACCGTCCAATGAGTTCTGAAGCATTTGACTGAATATGAGTATATAATATTGCCAGAAACACTTTTGTCAGCAGTCACATCATCAATAAATACAAGGGAACCAGTTCCATTGGCAGCCATACATGCCCACGCCATGACACTACCAGCACCATGCTTCACTGATGAGGTGGTATGTTTTGGATCATGAGCAGTTCCTGTCCTTCTCTTTTCTTCCCATCACTCTGGTACAAATTGATCTTTGTCTCATCTGTCAATAGGATGTTGTTCCAGAACTGTAATGGCTGTTTTAGATGTTGTTTGGCAAACTCTAATCTGGTCTTCCTGTTTTTGTGGCTCACCAATGGTTTACATCTTGTGGTGAACCCTCTATATTCACTCTTTGCAGTCTTCTCTTGATTGTTGACTTTGACACATATACATGTACCTCCTGGAGAGTGTTCTTGATTTGGCCAACTGTTGTGAGGGGGTTTTTCTTCACCAGTGAAATAATTATTTTGTCATCCACCACAGTTGTTTTCCGTGGTCTTCCGGGTCTTTTGGTGTTGCTGAGCTCTCCGGTGCGTTCTTTCTTTTTAAGAATGTTCCAAACAGTTGATTTGGCCACACCTAATGTTTTTGCTATCTCTCTGATGGGTTTGTTTTGATTTTTCAGCCTAATGATGGCTTGCTTCACTGATAGTGACAGCTCTTTGGATCTCATATTGAAAGTTGACAGCAACTGATTCCAAATGCAAATGTCACACCTAGAATCAACTCCAGACCTTTTACCTGCTTAATTGATAATGAAATAATGAGGGAATAGCCCACACCTGTCCATGAAATAGCTTTTGAGTTGATAGTCCCATTACTTTTGGCACCTTAAAAAGTGGGAGGCACATATTGAAACTGTTGTAATTCCTACACCGTTCACCCGATTTGGATGTAATTAGCCTCAAATTAAATCTGAAAGTCTGCAGTTAAAGCACATCTTGTTTGTTTCATTTCAAAACCATTGTGGTGGTGAATAGAGGCCAAAATCTGAAAATTCTGTCAATGTCCCAATATTTATGGACCTGACTGTAAGAGATTAAAAGCTAGTTATTCTAAAATTAAACAAATTAAATCCTCTAGTGTATTTAATCTGTCTTCAAAGAGACTAACAGAAGCAGAGAAATCCCTCCTTTACAAAGGCCTTAAATTCACCCCGTCCTCCTCACCCAATATCTTTAACCTCTTTGTGGATCTCAATAAATTTATTAGCGATCTCTGTAGGAAAAGATACTTTGCGAACTATCAGATTTCTAGACAAACAGAAAATGCCTTCCCTATAGTGCTAGATTCTAATGATATTCCAATAATCAATATACTTGATGAAATTTTAGAAGAAAATAATATACATCCACAGATGGGAGATACTGCACAAATCTTTGATGTCAACAGAGATAAATTTAAACTCAGGTCTGAATTCTTTCCAATTAAATATAAAAGTCTTAATGTAGAGTGTTTTTATAAAACCACTCTTGATAACTTTAAAACACTATGCGCTACTAACAAACATCAATATAAAAGACCTAATTTGGATAAATGGGAAAAAACGGCCTTTAAGAGACTTATGAAAGACTCTTCCATTGTCATCAAGGAGGCCAATAAAGGGTGGGGGGATAGTAGTTCAAAATAGAACAGACTATGTATCTGAAGCTTTGAGACAACCTAGTGATACAACTTTTTATTCAGTTCTCCCATCCAACCCCACTGGGGAGTTTTTGTTAGAACTACAGTCCCAAGAAAAGATTATCTCCAAGGAGGAATTTAATTTTCTTTACTCACCTCACCCCACCATTCCAATATATTATCACTTACCAAAGATTCACAAATCCCTCACTTCACCTCCCGGTCGTCCTATTATTTCAGGTTTTGGTTCTCTTTCAGTTAATCTATCTTTTTATGTTGATTCATTTCTACAGCCTAGAGTTCAAACACTTAAATCATACATTCGAGATACCACTCATTTTTTACAGTTAATTGAGGGAGTGGAGTGGAGGGAATCTTATGCTTTCATGACTCTGGATGTCCAGAGTCTCTATACTAACATTCCACATACATTGGGAATAGATGTCATCAGAAGACGTCTCCATAAAGATGGTGACCTCTCTGAACATCATGAGAACTTTCTACTGGACTCCATCTCATTTATTCTTCGTCACAATTATTTTCTTTTTTTGGACACATTTTATTTAGAAACCATGGGAATGGCCATGGGGACCAGGTTCGCGCCCAGCTACGCCAACCTCTACATGGGGGAGGTGGAGGACCTCCATGTGTGGGGGGGTGGGCTGGGCTCGAGCCTGGTTCTCTATGGCCGTTAAATTGACGATCTTTTCATTATTTGGGATGGGTCCCTCACCTCAGCACAAGAATTTGTTTCTAAACTTAATTTAAATAAGTATAATTTAAATTTCACTTATACTTTTCACCGTCACTGTATTAATTTTTTGGATATCTCCTTGGAGATATATCACTACACGAAATTACACCAGAGAGGTAGGATCGAATGCCTACTTGCATTATAAGAGCTCACATCAAATGACATGGAAATGAAATATTCCCAAAGGTCAACTTATGCAGCTAAGGAGAAACTGTTCAGATCTAGAAAGTTTTAAATTACAGTCAGATCCCATGATGGAAGCTTTCAAGATGAGAGGGTATCCAGAAGATCTCATTAAGAAAGCTTTCTTGGAAGTGCTTGCTATGGATAGAGAAACATTACTTAAACCAAAAAAGAAAGAAGCAAGTATTATTGGCGTTGCAGAAGGAGAGTTAGCATTTATTTCAACGTATACTGACTCACAAAGAGAGATAAAATATATCATAATAAAAAACTACGATATTCTTAAACATGATAAAATTTTAGGTGAATTGATCCCTTCTAAACCAAATTTTATTTTCAGACATAACAAATCCTTTAAAAACATGTTGGCCCCCAGTTTACTAAAAAATTCTGAAAGAATGAACTCTAGTATCAGTTGGCTCCCCATTAAACCAATGGGGTGTTTCAAATGCGGAAGTAATCACACCACCTGTGACTATATAGCAAATGGGACAAAAAATGTTAATATACCCAATAGTGAGGAGATATATTCCATCAAGGAGTTCATCAATTGCAACTCCAAGTATATTATATATGTCCTCACCTGCGGGTGTAATTTAAAATATGTGGGTAGAACAACTCGTTGTCTGAAAACACGGTTCATGGAACACCGAAGAAATATAATTAATCAGCTTCCATCTCATAGTGTCTCTAGACATTTCCAAGAGACCCATAAAGGGGATCCAAGTTCACTTAAACTAATTGATATTGAAAAGATCTCCTTGACCACTAGGGGAGGTGATCGTTTCAGACTTTTATGTAAGCAAGACTTGTTTTGGATATTTAAGATGGACTCCTTATATCCCAGGGGTTTAAATGAAATACTAGAACTTAACTCTATTTCTTGCTAACACTCTGTTTTATTTCTATTTTTATATTTTTTATCTTCTTATTGTCCATTTTTCCATATCCTGCATCTAATGGAGATATATGCCTCCAAATTTAGATAGTGTGCAAATTATTTATATTTATATTGTGTTTGTAAGATTATCTAGTTTATATTTTACAGTTTATATGTAATTATTATTAATTTTTCATGTCATTCTATATTATTTATTTACTCTTATGAGCCACTTCCAAGTGTAAGCCCTAATGAGCCTACTACCCTGCTGAGAGGCCCAAAACCTGGAGTGGCCTTTGGATGGAGCCCTCCCTCTCCTCACATCCACACCCCCAAGGCCCAAAACGGCTTTTCAAGAGCAGATACTCTGGTCTGTTTACAAAATAGACTTCTCCTGGGGCTTTTTAGAACACATAGGCCAAAAACCTAGGACAAACGTACCTGCCATTGACCACTTTACCAGTGCTTCTATCATATATCCCCCCCTTTGTTTCAACCTGTTGGGCGGAACTACTGCAGCCCCCAAACAGTGAATGCATGACAAAGCATCTGCATTGGCCAGCTGGCTTCCTGGCCTATGTTCTACCGTAAACTTAAATGTCTGTAATGCCAAAAACCACCTCGTTATTCTCGCATTGCTGTCTTTGTTCTCTGACATCCACTTCAAAGGGGCATGGTCAGTGATCAGTCTGAACTTCCTTCCAACCAAATAGTACCTAAGAGTTTCTAAGGCCCATTTTATGGCCAACACTTCCTTCTCAACTGTAGCATAGTATCTCTCATGTACATTTAATTTCCTGTTTCCTGCTTAGGTAAAAAATAGGGTGGTCTTCACCTGCCTTGCTCTGGGACAGAACCACCCCTATACCTACTTCTGATGCAACAGTTTGCACCACAAACTGCCTGTCAAAATCAGGAGTCACCAGAACTGTTTGGGTACACAATAATGTTTTTAAAGCCTGAAAAGCCTTCTCTGCTTCAAGACTCCACTCCACCATGACTTTCTGTTTGCCTTTGGTAAGGTCAGTCAGTGGGACTGCAATGGTGGCAAAATTGGGTATAAACCTCCTATAATACCCAGTAATCCCGAAGAAGGATCTCACCTGCTTCTTAGTCAGGGGTCTTGGCCAGTTTTGTATTGCCTCAGTTTTATTAAGCTCTGGCTTTATCAAACTGCTGCCAATGGTGTATCCAAGATATTTCACCTCTTCCATCCCTAGACAACATTTTTTTGGGTTGGCTGTCAGACCTGCCTTATAGATGGAGTTCAACACTGCTTGTACTCTGGGCAAGTGAGACTGCCAATCAGGACTGTGAATGACGAATTCATCTAGATAAGCAGCAGCATACTGCCTATGGGGCCTTAGAATCCTATCCAACATTCTTTGAAAGTTCGCAGGTGCCCCATGCAACCCAAAGGGCAACATCTTGTATTGAAACAACCCTTCTGGTGCTGAAAAAGCTGTCTTTTCTTTGGCATTCTCAGTTAAGGGGACTTGCCAATACCCTTTGGTTAAGTCAAAAGTGGTTAAATATCTGGCTGTTCCTAGCCTTTCAATTAATTCATCCACCCTAGGCATTGGGTAGGCATCGAATTTAGACACACTGTTCAATTTCCGGAAGTCATTGCAGAAGCACACTCCCGTCGGGCTTTGGAATAAGCACAATGAGGCTTGACCACCCACTATGCGATTCTTCCATGACACCCAGTTTTACATTTTTTTAAATTTCTTTAGATACTGACTCCCTTTGGGCTTCTGGTAACCTATAGGGTTTTAGGTTAACCTTAACCCCTGGGTCAGTGATTATATCATGTTTAATGACCGTGGTTTTCCCTGGTATGTCTGAAAATAACATCCTGTTTCTGATAAGAAATTCCTTGACTTCCTGCTGTTGAACTGCTGACATGGTTTTTGCTACTGTCCCTTCGGGAACAAAGGGCCCTGGGTTTATTGGCGGGGCACGGATGGCTGACAGAGCTGCTCTATCCTTCCAGGGTTTTATAAGATTTACGTGGTATATCAGTTCTGGCTTTCTTTTCCCTGGCTGGTTAACTTTATAATTAACCTGCCCCACTTTTTCTAAAATTTCATAGGGCCCTTGCCATTTAGCCAGAAGTTTACTTTCTACTTTGGGAACCAATACCAACACTCTGTCCCCAGGAGCAAAGTTGCATAAGCGAGCATTGCGGTTGTACACCCTCCGCTATGACTGTTGGGCCTGTTCCAAGTGCTCTCTTACTATCGGCACCACAGCAGCAATTCTTTCTTGCATTTGGGAAACATGCACAATAACTGTTTTATACAGACTGGACTGCCCCTCCCATGTCTCTTTGGCAATGTCAAGTAATCCCCTGGGATGTCTCCCGTACAAAAAATCAAAAGGGGAAAACCCTGTGGCGGACTGGGGAACCTCTCTTATGGCTAACAGCAATTAAGGTAACAAGTAATCCCAATCTCTACCGTCTTTGTCCACTACTTTCCTTAGCATGTGTTTTAAAGTTTTATTAAACCTCTCCACTAACCCATCGGCCTGGGGATGCTACACAGAGGTTCTTAATTGATCAATTTTAAATAGGCTTAACTGCTCCACGGCAAAGACCTTTCTTCTGACCTCTAAATCAGGCAGTCGATCAATGGGCTCAATAACACTTCCCACCTCAGTGGGAGGCACATCACTTGGTGAGCCACCATCACGCATTCTCTAACTCGCCAATCATACTAGAAAAAGGGAACATCTCTGACTCTGAAGAAACTTCATCTGGTACTATGCCAGTAACCATCTTCCAATGAGTCAGGGTGATTTATCTCTGTGTAAAATTGGCTTCCCACAACTTCCAGAATTGAGCAAAGTCTCTCCCCAGTATTGCATCATACATTAAACCATGTACCAAACCCACAGAGACTACCGTAGAACAATATGGTATTTCTATGTCCACTTCTGCAGTAACATAATACCGAGTATCCCCATGTATGCATTCACACTAACAGTTTTCCCCTTATGTTTCAAGGGTCTTACCAATTCAGCTTTCATAAGTGTAACCAGGATACCAGAATCTAACAGAGCCTCTACTCTGTTGCCTTCTACAGTGAGTATACACATGTGCTTATCTGTCTCAGCCTGCCGGTCAGCAGTACAGGCAGGCTGTGCAAAGAAAGACCCCCTGCAGTTGCCCTGAGCAGTATCACATTGCAGAGGTTCAGAGGTAAGTGAACAATTAGCCGCAATATGGCCAAAACCACCACATCAGAAACATTGAATCACATTAAAATCTAGTCTTTTACGGGGTAGGAACCTTCCTGACTTGGCTGACCCATCTCCTGGTTCCACACCCCAAGTCTTGAGTACATTCCACCGCCCAGCACCCTTCTCCCCTGGAACAGTCTTACCAGTGTCAATGGGAGTTTGCCAATGCACCATCGGTGCTCGGTGGGGCACACTCATCAGCTCTTCAGCTGCCACGTACCTCTCCACCGCTTCAACTAACTGTTCTGCAGACTTAGGGTCTGCATGGCTCACCCACTTGCGCAGAGTTGCAGAAAGTGATCGCAGATACCGGACCATCACGACTCTTTCCACGATCTGTGGTCCTGTCAGCGTCTCGGGCTGTAGCCATTTGGTGGTTAGATGGACGAGGTCATGCATCTGTGAGCGTGGAGGCTTTTCCATTTGGAACTCCCAACATTGGACTCGTTGGGCATGAACAAATGAGGTGACTCCCAAGCGAGTTAGGATCTCCCATTTCAGTTTTACATAGTCCTTTGCATCAGCCAGGCACAAATCATAGTATGCCTTTTGTGGTTCTCCAGACAGGAAAGGTGCCACCAGACTTGCCCACTGTTCCTTGGGCCAACTCTCCCTTTCTGCAGTTCTCTCAAATGCTGTGAGATATGCCTCCACATCATCACTTGGAGTCATCTTTTGTAAAAAATGACTGGCACGTATGGAATGAGTGTGGGTTGGAGAGTCAGTGGAAGCATCTCCAGACCAGGCTACCAAGTGTTGTACTACCTCTTTTAAGGCCTGGCGGGTTTCCTCGATAGTGACTTGTTGCTGCCTCTGGGCTGTCTCCAAGGCCAACAGTTGCACCTTGGTGGATTCCTGCTGAGTTCTGGTAGCTTCCTGCTGAAGTTTGTTAGTTTCCTGTTGAGCTGCCGTAGCTTGGAGCAAGGCTTTAATAATGTCATCCATTTTGTCCTGGGGTATAGGTTGGAAGCAGAATCTGGCTTCTCTTAGCATCTGCAGACGCCACCTCTATGGACTTGAAAGGACACAATTTTATATCCACACTGAGAAATTGGTGTCTGTCCCTTTAAATTTTAAACAATTTTTTTCCTCTTGCTGCAAGTTCCAGTGTGTTCTTGCCCACATTCTCCACCAATTGTGATAAGGTCGGGATAGGGGTCCCTCTCCTGGGGTAGATGGACTCCCTCTTTCATACACACAGCAGCCAGGAAACAGTACACCAGTCCGGGTCCTCGTTCAAGCTGGTTGGAGCCAGTCTTTAATGTGCCAAATACGTAAACATAAATAAACATAAACATAAGACCTAGCCCACCTGGGCTCTCACTACACAGTAGATTCCCTCTCTACAATAATAGTAGGGCCTATTGCCCTCACCACCAACAAAACACATGCACAGTACTTACAGCAGTTATATACCAAGTGTCTCTGAACAGGCTAGTCGGCCTTCTCGCCCAGGTGTGAGACACTGCACCAAAAGATTATAGAGTTCTTATGAGCCACTTCCAGGTGCAAGCCCTAATGAGCCTACTACCTGGCTGAAAGACCCAAAATCTGAAGTGGCCTGTGGATGGAGCCCTCCCTCTCCTCACATCCACGCCCCCTGGACCCAAACTGGCTTTTTAAAAGCCAATACTCTGGTCTGTTTACAAAACAGACTTCTCCTGGGTTTTTTTAGAACACATAGGCCAAAAACCTAGGACAAACGTACCTGGCATTGGCCACTTGACCAGTACTTCTATCACAATGTTTATATACTGTATATATATATATATATATATATAGATAGATATATATATATCTCGTGTAAGAGATGTAGAGGCGCACTGATTGTGATATTACAGTACAAATAGTGAAAAACAATATTTGATAGAGGAATGTTTCTTCCTTTTAAAATGTGACACACCTTAAATAATAATTAAGTGGCTGCTCCAAAATAGTGGTAGGGATTGGTTCCCAATGATAAATATAAAGAAATGATAAAAGAAGCGCCTACTAGTGTCTAAAATATTTCAATTAAATCACAAGTGAGACCAAAAAGGATGATTTACAAACAACTTATCTGGTGAGGAGTCCTTCGGTCATATGACCATAGGGGGGTCAAGGTACAGCAGGCCCAAGGTACAGCAAACTCCATGCGTTTTGTCTTGATGAAGTCCTAGAGACAAAACGCGTTGGATTTGCTTTACCTTGGGCCTGCTGTACCTTGACCCCCCCTTGAATGGACAGATAAGCTGATAATATTTATGTTTTTTGTATGTGTGTCTTTTTACCATTTGATGTCACTGTGTTATTAATAAAAAAAATTGTTTTGGAAAAATCTATCATGACCTCTGCCAATATTTGGGGAAAGGAATGTTCCCTATAAGGAAAAAAGGTCTATTAGAATTTCCTTTGTGTTTTATAGAATAACATACAGTGCGGTACAGTACACACTATGCTGGTTTTCTTTTTGTTTTTTCCATATATCGTTCTCTATGGTCATATGACCGAAGAACTCCTCAACAGATAAGTTGTTTATAAATCATCCTTTTTGGGCTCACTTGTGATTTAATTTAATTATTTTAGACACCAGTAGGCGCTTCTTTTATCATTTCTTTATATATATATATATATATATATATATATATAGCACAACTGAATTGGATGGCACTCTGCAATATAAATAATATGGACAACAAGTCAAAAGTTTTGGCTGCAAACTTTTGACTTGTTGTCCATATTATTTGCATTGTGGAGACCAGGAGTGCCGTCTAATTCAGTTGTGCTGTATTTGTGTGATCACCGGAGGGGCCCCTGGGCTAGTTGGATCTATTGGATTTGAGTGCTGGTCTACTATTGTACATATATATATATATATATATATAGAGAGAGAGAGAGAGAGAGAGACATATATAGACATATATATATGCATATATATATATATATATATATATATATATATACTGTAGAGATATATATATATATATATATATTATATATTATATATATGTATATATATATATAGAGAGAGAGAGAGATATGTACATCTAGATAAATAGGTGTGATATATATATATATATATATATATTTGTATACAGAATATGTATGCGTATAAATATGAGTCTATCTATGTGTATGTCACCCTATGCATTTTTCCCCCTGTATTTCCAGAACCAGGGCCAGCTCAGAACCCAGCACTGGTTGCGCTGAATACGGGGGAACCCTATGTCATTTGTCCCCTGTATTTTGACAACCAGGACTGGCTCTGAAAAGCCTGGTGCTGGTTGTGCTTAATACAGGAGACCCCTATGTCATTTGTCTTTAGCACAACCAGCACTGTGTCTTCAAAACCCGGTGCTGGTTGCTGTTTTTGGGGGGCAGGGCACATTTGTTCATATTTACAGGTGCTCCATTGGACGGATTGGCTACAGGGATACATAGGTGAGTATGTGAGATAGTGTGTACATGTATGTTTTAATACATTTCTACTTTTCTATGGTGCATGTGTTCTGTGTTTTTTTAATATTGCTTTTGCAGTGCAACAAAAGGTACCAGCAGGCCCAAAATGCCCAGCATTCTGATACTTGTGGTTCTCCAAGTACCAGCATGCGGGGGAGGCTTTCTGGGAACTGTAATTCCACAGCCCAAGACAATATTCAAACTTTACTTGCACCACACTTTACATAATCAACCTGGCACCCTCCGCCCAGGGGTGCCGGGGACAGCCCTGTGCTATTAGCCTGTGCCTGGGGTGCCCTGTAGAGGAAGACCCCTTTTTTGGGGGGGTCCCAGCTCCCCAGGCCTGGGCTGACTAGCGGCCTGGGGTTATGCTTCTGCTGGGGGGGTCTGGTGAAAAGGCTCCCCTGACTGTGGCATCACCCCCCTCTTGAAAGGGTCCGGTACCGGTTCTGGGAAATACGGGGGGGACCCTACTCATTTTTCTGCCTGTATTTCCAGAACCAGGGCCTGCTCAGAGCCCAGTGCTGTTTGCGCTGAATATGGGGGACCCCTATATCATTTGTCCCCCATATTTTGGCAACCCGGGCTTTTTCTGACTAGCCCGGTGCTGGTTGTGCTTAAGTACAGGGGACCCCTCTGTCATTTTTCCCCTGTATTTAAACACAGCCAGAACTGGCTGTTAAAAGCCCGATGCTGGTTGTGTTTTTTTGGGGGGGGCACCATTTCTTATTTTACACATACAATTTTTAACATAGATGCGTAGATGGATCTCACTGCTGCCTTTGTGCATCTGTGACTTATTGATTTTATTTTCTCAGGTACATGCGCACTACCAGTGAGCCCTGTGTCGCCCACTGATGCCCCCTTTGCACTGCACCGCTGCTACTGCTCTGTACCACCACTATTGCCGCTACCCCGCACGCCTACAGCCGTCTTGCACTCTGCACCTCCCAAACCACCTCCTGTGTGCTGTCCCCTTTTCCACCTGCGCTAGTGTACCATTTTTTTGCCCCTTTCCCCTGCAGGTGGCCTGGTTTGCTCATCCAAACCCTGATAGTTAATAAATTTTAAAAAAGCTATGAAATTCCATAGACAAAAAACCTTATGGTTTCACATGTCTCATTAAGGCTGCTTAGGCAGGGTACACACCTGAACGATTTGTAATCATTCCGATTTCCTATCCAATTTCCCTTGAAGGCAGAACTTCCTAAATTAAGCATACACACTGTCCAATTTCGCATAAGATTTGACGATTAGTTGAATCGTCAAATCGAATGCGATTTATCGTTGCTACCATACACAATAGAACAACCGTCCATAGGATCCCTGGAAATTAGAATAATGGGCTGTACAGTGTACAGTGGGCTGTCCTGTAAAAAAGGAAATAGGAAAAACGCCATTTTAGCTTTGCAAAATTGCTCTGTATTTGCTGAGGTTAGGTTATCCTGCTGAAAGCTCTTCATTGCTTCCTGCTCTACTTTGTTCTACAAAGTGATTATTTGGTGCATAAAGTATGGATAGTTATCGCTATCAAGCGGTGGCTGCCTCTGCTGTTATCAAGCTGTGACTGCCTCTGCTGGTATCCAGAAGGCTCGCAAGAGGAGGAGAGTGGAGAGGGCCTGCTGGACCAAGGAGTGGTTGCTGGAGAGAGACTCCATGTCTCATATGCCTTTGCTCTCTGAAATTCGGGAGAACAATCCCGATGACTTCAGGAATTTTATGAGGATAGATGATGACACCTTTGACGAGTTGCTTGCTGTGGTCACTCCATATATTGAGAAGCAAGACACCAAGTTCCGCAAGGCCATCACTGCTGAGGAGAGACTGGTGGTAACCCTACGTTTCCTGGCTACAGGCAGGTCCCTGCAGGATCTAAAGTTTAGATCTCTAATATCTCCGCAAGATTTAGGGATTATCATCCCAGAGATGTGTAAAGCCATCATACATGTATTGAAACAGCAATACCTCAAGGTAAGTAAAAATAAGGACCATTTTTTTGTAGTTTTTTATACATTTATTTCAAACTCTGCAATATGTGTAACAATGCAGCATACTCGTTTTAACCTTTGCACTCCGAAGTGCTCCACATTTTTTAATTTAGAAAAATTTAAATAAAGGACATTATGTCCCACATAGTATAAACATACTTATATATCCAAATAACAATATAAAGAAATTAAAGCAATATAAATAACTTGCCTGCCTCAGCACAACAATTGGGAAGGCAAAAATTAAGTGAACCAGCATTTGCCCTGACATTATATAAACAAAACCGTTAAACAGGGAAAAACAGCATGGGGCTGTAAAGATGAAAGAAAATCACATCTGCTGAAAATTGGACTGACCATGATTGTCATCCTGTGACCCATATAGCATACCACTATAAACAGCGGAATGTAAGGGAGTAGAGGCCCTATGTGTATTGCTGCTCTCTCCACCATAATTGTGGTGTGGCTAAAAAATGGGTTTTGGGGGATGTGATTGTGGCTGAGGCAACAGTGGCATAAATGTATGCTCAGGCCGTGCTTGTAGGTTTGAATTTAGCGTTAATTGACCAGCTAACCCGATCCTAAAAACATCAAAAATAATGCGCTCTGCATTGATGTTCCAAAAGCATCCCACTCATCGGGGCGCTTTTGAAGAACTTTTTTGGTGCTGTCAGCACTTCACGTGTTAGCTGCACGTTGTCGTGTTGCTGTGAAGATTCAGCCTGAGCAACCTTCTTTCGCCGCCGTGGTGGTATAGGCTCCACCATTCTGACTTTCTAGATTGACGCTTGACACCCCACTTTCTTGTGACAACTCCAAGGCATCCTCAGGTGGTGTCAACAAAGCAGATGGCTGGAAAGGAAAATTAAATATAATATGATTATTTGTTTACATATATATGGCATGAAATTGACTTGTAATTAATTAAAATCATTGATATCTATATTTTTTATTACAGTTATCCACATCTATGGAGGAGTGGAAAGCTATTGGGGAAGAATTTGATGCACGCTGGATTGTGGAGGAGCCATTGATGGCAAGCACATCAGAATAACATCACCTCCCAACAGCGGTTCTTATTTTTATAACTATAAAGGCTTCTTTAGCATTGTACTGATGGCTGTGGTCAATGCTAATTATCAGTTTATTTATGTCGACATTGGTAAGAATGGTCGTTGTTCTGACGGTGGCTCCTTTCAGCAGACATCATTTTATGAAAAACTAATGTCAAACACTTTAAACATACCCTCGTGTGAACAAAATAAACATGGATTACCATTTGTATTTGTGGCTGATGAGGCATTCAGTCTCCACGAGAATGTTATGAAACCATACCCCCAAAGGGCACTTACCAAAGAGAGGCAAATTTATAATTATAGACTATCAAGAGTTCGCCGCATTGCTGAGAGTGCATTTGGAATTCTAAGCAATAAATTCCGCATTTTCCATGGTCCAATTAATTTGAGGGTCGACAAGATCGACTGGGTTGTCCTGGCATGCTGTGTGTTGCACAACCTACTACGCGCTAAATGCCAACAGGAAAGGCCCAATAGAACATTTATGCCTGATCAATTGGATCAACCAGAAGTGGAGGACAGGTGGACATCACTGGGACTTTCAAGTCTGCAAACACTAAGTGTTCGTGCAAAGCAGACACGGGAGGACTACTTGACATACTTCAATGGTGTGGGGGCTGTGCCCTGGCAAGAGGAGTTTATTAATGATATATAAATGTACAACTTTTTTTTGCAAATAAAATGTGGTTTTCCCGTTTCCCAGTTTTTTTACTTACCACCTCCATGCCGCTATTTTCCAAATCCTCTTCCTCGTCCCTTTCTATCAGGTCAATTGAGTTGAGCGATATTCTTTGTTCCCCTTGATCCAGGGTAATGTAGGTATATAGATGTCATCAGTACCAGCCCCAGATCTTTTTGATGTTAAACTTTTTTTGTGTTCTTTTAAGAAAACGGTTTTAAAATTTAGAATTTTCTGTTTTACCCATTTAGGATCTGCTTCACTATGGTACGGCTTGGAAATGGCTATCAATCTCTGAATAGCACTGGCTCGCTTCTCTTTATTACAGTAATCTTTGGACCGTATTTTTCAAAGGCATTCATTGTCACGATACCCTTGAATAAATTCTTTGACAAAATCAACATCTTTCTCCAAAGGCATTTGGACCTTGAAATAAGGGGTAAAAAAAAAATTTAAAAACTACACACACATACATACATACAGTCCCATGCAGGCACACACATACATGCATCAATCACACACACACACAGACATGCATGCATGTAATGTATCACTCACACATACTCATGCAGACACACACACATACATACATACATACAGTCCCACACAGGCACACACATACATGCATCAATCACACACACACACACACACACACACACACACACACACACACACACACACACACACACACACACACATACACACACAGACATGCATGTAATGTATCACTCACACACACTCATGCAGACACACACACATACATACATACAGTCCCACGCAGGCACACACATACATGCATCAATCACACACACACACAGACATGCATGCATACGCACACGCAGGGGGGGTTTCTGAGTACCCAGAAACCCCCCCTGACGGACCAAATTTGATTGCGGCCGCGACGGAGCTGCCGCGGATCTGCAGACCAAGCTGCATCATTGCAGGGCAGGTACCGTGTCTCTGTCATCCCTGCTGTGCTGTGATTGGCTGGCTGTGAGGGGGCGTGTTGGTGTAGCGGCAGTAGGAGGTGGGGCAGCCGCTTGTCTCCCGGTGTATACCGTCATGCTGCGAGGTGGTCAGGTTCCGTGAAGGCCGTTCTGGTGCAGCTGCTCTGGGTCTAGCTCAAGTCCCATGTCTTCACGAGGAGATCGCCGGGAAGGAGCTGCTACGCATGCCAAGCAGCAGCAACTCCGCTCACATGGGTATCCGGCGGTGACGCACCTCTCTCCTCAGCCCTTGGTAACTATACTGATGTTTATGTGTGTATGTATTAGGGGTGAGCGGGTTCGGATTTCTGAAATCCGAACCCCCCCGAGCCCCCCCGATCCGAGTCCGATCCGAGTCAGGCTCGACTTTTCCCGCCTGACTCGGATCTGACATCGAGGCAAAACGTCATCATCCCGCCTTCCGAGTCTCGCGGGTTTTGGATCCTATATAAGGTACCCGCGTCGGCGCCATTTTCTCACTCGGCTGTGGACAGTGAAGAGGGAGGGTGGGAGTTAGTGCTGTGTAGTGTAGTGTAGTGTAGTGCTGCTGTTGTCCACTACTTCAAAGTCCATAGGGGCTGGCTGTGTTGTGCTGTGCTGCTGTTGTTAATAGGGGCTGTGTCCACTACTTCAAAGTCCATAGGGGCTGGCTGGACTGTGTTGTGCAGTCAGTTCTCCATAGGGGCTGTGTCCACTCCAAAGTCCTGTGCAGTGTCCCAGTCCTAAAGGGGTGCTGTAGTGTTGTCCAGGGGGTGCTCTGTCCATCAGGGGTGCTCCCCCCAAGTGCTAAAAAAATAATATATTTTCTGTGTTTGTGAATTGTGTGCGCAGTAGCCGCACGTGCATCAACAAAGTAGTGCCAAGCGTGCGCCTGTGTCATAAGTAAAGGGCCGGCTGGCTTGACCGTTAAGGGTGCTGTAACCCCCGAAAGTACACTCCAGTCCAAACCAAAAAAAAAATTATTTTCTGTGTTTGTGAATTGTGTGCGCAGTAGCCGCACGTGCATCAACAAAGTAGTGCCAAGCGTGCGCCTGTGTCATAAGTAAAGGGCCGGCTGGCTTGACCGTTAAGG
Source organism: Taudactylus pleione (assembly GCA_031769625.1). Taxonomy (NCBI): domain Eukaryota; kingdom Metazoa; phylum Chordata; class Amphibia; order Anura; family Myobatrachidae; genus Taudactylus; species Taudactylus pleione. The sequence goes on from JAUIMM010000390.1 coordinate 1,973,298, forward strand.
GTGCTGTAACCCCCGAAAGTACACTCCAGTCCAAACCAAAAAAAAAATTATTTTCTGTGTTTGTGAATTGTGTGCGCAGTAGCCGCACGTGCATCAACAAAGTAGTGCCAAGCGTGCGCCTGTGTCATAAGTAAAGGGCCGGCTGGCTTGACCGTTAAGGGTGCTGTAACCCCCGAAAGTACACTCCAGTCCAAACCTAAAAAAAAATTATTTTCTGTGTTTGTGAATTGTGTGCGCAGTAGCCACACGTGCATCAACAAAGTAGTGCCAAGCGTGCGCCTGTGTCATAAGTAAAGGGCCGGCTGGCTTGACCGTTAAAGGGTGCTGTAACCCCCGAAAGTACACTCCAGTCCAAACCAAAAAAAAATTATTTTCTGTGTTTGTGAATTGTGTGCGCAGTAGCCGCACGTGCATCAACAAAGTAGTGCCAAGCGTGCGCCTGTGTCATAAGTAAAGGGCCGGCTGGCTTGACCGTTAAGGGTGCTGTAACCCCCGAAAGTACACTCCAGTCCAAACCTAAAAAAAAATTATTTTCTGTGTTTGTGAATTGTGTGCGCAGTAGCCGCACGTGCATCAACAAAGTAGTGCCAAGAGTGCCCCTGTGTCATAAGTAAAGGGCCGGCTGGCTTGACCGTTAAAGGGTGCTGTAACCCCCGAAAGTACACTCCAGTCCAAACCAAAAAAAAATTATTTTCTGTGTTTGTGAATTGTGTGCGCAGTAGCCGCACGTGCATCAACAAAGTAGTGCCAAGCGTGCGCCTGTGTCATAAGTAAAGGGCCGGCTGGCTTGACCGTTAAAGGGTGCTGTAACCCCTGAAAGTACACTCCAGTCCAAACCAAAAAAAAATTATTTTCTGTGTTTGTGAATTGTGTGCGCAGTAGCCGCACGTGCATCAACAAAGTAGTGTCAAGCGTTCGCCTGTGTCATAAGTAAAGGGCCGGCTGGCTTGACCGTTAAGGGTGCTGTAACCCCCGAAAGTACACTCCAGTCCAAACCAAAAAAAAAATTATTTTCTGTGTTTGTGAATTGTGTGCGCAGTAGCCGCACGTGCATCAACAAAGTAGTGCCAAGCGTGCGCCTGTGTCATAAGTAAAGGGCCGGCTGGCTTGACCGTTAAGGGTGCTGTAACCCCCGAAAGTACACTCCAGTCCAAACCAAAAAAAAAATTATTTTCTGTGTTTGTGAATTGTGTGCGCAGTAGCCGCACGTGCATCAACAAAGTAGTGCCAAGCGTGCGCCTGTGTCATAAGTAAAGGGCCGGCTGGCTTGACCGTTAAGGGTGCTGTAACCCCCGAAAGTACACTCCAGTCCAAACCTAAAAAAAAATTATTTTCTGTGTTTGTGAATTGTGTGCGCAGTAGCCGCACGTGCATCAACAAAGTAGTGCCAAGCGTGCGCCTGTGTCATAAGTAAAGGGCCGGCTGGCTTGACCGTTAAAGGGTGCTGTAACCCCCGAAAGTACACTCCAGTCCAAACCAAAAAAAAATTATTTTCTGTGTTTGTGAATTGTGTGCGCAGTAGCCGCACGTGCATCAACAAAGTAGTGCCAAGCGTGCGCCTGTGTCATAAGTAAAGGGCCGGCTGGCTTGACCGTTAAGGGTGCTGTAACCCCCGAAAGTACACTCCAGTCCAAACCTAAAAAAAAATTATTTTCTGTGTTTGTGAATTGTGTGCGCAGTAGCCGCACGTGCATCAACAAAGTAGTGCCAAGAGTGCCCCTGTGTCATAAGTAAAGGGCCGGCTGGCTTGACCGTTAAAGGGTGCTGTAACCCCCGAAAGTACACTCCAGTCCAAACCAAAAAAAAATTATTTTCTGTGTTTGTGAATTGTGTGCGCAGTAGCCGCACGTGCATCAACAAAGTAGTGCCAAGCGTGCGCCTGTGTCATAAGTAAAGGGCCGGCTGGCTTGACCGTTAAGGGTGCTGTAACCCCCGAAAGTACACTCCAGTCCAAACCAAAAAAAAATTATTTTCTGTGTTTGTGAATTGTGTGCGCAGTAGCCGCACGTGCATCAACAAAGTAGTGCCAAGCGTGCGCCTGTGTCATAAGTAAAGGGCCGGCTGGCTTGACCGTTAAAGGGTGCTGTAACCCCCAAAGTACACTCCAGTCCAAACCAAAAAAAAATTATTTTCTGTGTTTGTGAATTGTGTGCGCAGTAGCCGCACGTGCATCAACAAAGTAGTGCCAAGAGTGCGCCTGTGTCATAAGTAAAGGGCCGGCTGGCTTGACCGTTAAAGGGTGCTGTAACCCACAAAGTACACTCCAGTCCGAACCAAAAAAAAATTTATTTTCTGTGTTTAGCCGCACGTATATATCAAATCGATATAACATAAATGGAGGACCAAACTTTCTCCGATAAAAATAAAATAGAGAAAGATCAAGAACCACTTCCTCCTAGTGCTGAAGCTGCTGCCACTAGTCATGACAGACGATAACATGCCATCAACGTCGTCTGCCAAGGCCGATGCCCAATGTCATAGTAGAGGGCACATACAATCCCAAATGGCAAAGTTCAGGAAAATGACCTTGAAAAAGACATTTAAATCAGCTGAAGAGAAACGTAAACTTGCCAATATGCCATTTACGACACGGAGTGGCAAGGAACGGCTAAGGTCGATCCCTAGTATGTTCATGACTAGTGGTTCAGCTTCACATGACGATGGAAGCACTCCTCCCACTAAAAAAATCAAAAGAGTTAAGCTGGCAAAAGCACAGCGAAGAACTGTGCTTTCTAAGAAGATATCACAAATCCCCAAAGAGAGTCCAAGTGTGGTGGTGGTTGCGATGCCTGACCTTCCCAGCACTGGATGGGAAGAGGTGGCTCTTTCCACCATTTGCACGCCCCCTGCAAGTGCTGAAAGGAGCACCCACAGTCCACTTGCTGATATGCAAATTGAAGATGTCACTGTTGAAGTACAACAGGATGAGGATACTGGTGTAGCTGGCGCTGAGGAGGAAGTTGGCGAGGAGGATTCTGATGGTGATGTGGTTTGTTTAAATCAGGCTCCGGGGGAGACAGTTGTTGTCCGTGGGATGAAAAAGCCCATCACGGTCATGCCTGGGCAGAAGACCAAACATTCCACCTCTTTGGTCTGGCAATATTTCTATCCAAATCCGGACAACAACTGTCTTGCCATATGTACCATATGTAAAGGTGAAATAAGTAGGGGTAGGGACGTCAACCACCTAGGAACATCCTCCCTTATACGGCACCTGCAGCGCGTTCATAAAAAGTTACTGTCAAGTTCAGAAACTTTGGCTCAGACCGTAAGCAGTCCAGGGACACCTAAATCCCGTTGTCCTGTTGTATCCAAGCGCCTGCAAACCACACCGTCAACTCCCTCCTCGTCAATTTCCTCCTTAGTCAGGATCGGAAGTAGTCCTGCAGGCCATATCACTGGCATGACTGACTCTCCTATCCGGGATTCCTCCGGAGGATCCTGCATTGCTACGCCTACTGCTGCCGCTGCTGCTGTTGCTGCTGCTGCTGGGAGTCGTTCATCATCCCAGAGAGGAAGTAGGAACACCACTACTTTTACTAAACAATTGACCCTCCAACAGTCCTTAGCGAGGAGGATGAAGTACGACAGCAGTCATCCTGAAGCAAAACGTATAACTGAGGCCTTGACTGCTATGTTGGTGTTAGACGTGCGTCCGGTATCCGCCATTAGTGCAGTGGGATTTAGACAATTGATGGAGGTAGTGTGTCCCCGGTTCCAAATCCCGTCTAGATTCCACTTCACTAGGCAGGCGATACCGAGACTGTACAGAAACGTCAGAAAAAGTGTCCTCAGTGTCCTGAAAAATGCCGTTGTACACAATGTCCACTTAACCACGGACATGTGGACAAGTGGAACAGGGCAGACTAAGGACTATATGACTGTGACAGCCCACTGGGTAGATGTATCACCTTACGCAGCAACAGCAGCAGCGTCACCAGTAGCAGCATCTCAGAAACGCCAGCTCGTTACAAGGCAGGCTACGCTGTGTATCACCGGTTTCAGTAAGAGGCACACCGCCGACAACCTCTTAGAGAAACTGAGGGAAATCATCGCCCAGTGGCTTACCCCACTTAGACTCTCCTGGGGATTTGTGATATCTGACAACGCCACCAATATTGTGCGGGCATTACATCTGGGCAAATTCCAGCACGTCCCATGTTTTGCTCACACAATAAACTTGGTGGTGCAGAATTTTCTGAAAAGCGACAGGGGCGTGCAGGAGACGCTTTGGGTGGCCCGAAAAATTTCTGGCCACTTTCGCCATTCAGCGACTGCGTGCCGAAGACTGGAGCGCCAGCAAACACTCTTGAACCTGTCCCGCCATCACCTGAAGCAAGAGGTTGTGACGCGGTGGAACTCAACCCTCTATATGCTTCAGAGGATGGAGGAGCAGCAAAAGGCCATACAAGCCTATACATCCACCTATGACATAGGCAAAGGAGGGGGTATGCACCTGACTCAAGCGCAGTGGAGAATGATTTCCGTGTTGTGCAAGGTTCTTCAGCCCTTCGAACTTGCCACACGTGAAGTCAGTTCAGACACTGCCAGCTTGAGTCAGGTCATTCCCCTCATCAGGCTTTTGCAGAAGCAGCTGGAGAAAGTGAAGGAGGAGCTAAGACGGAGCGATTCCGCTCGGCATGTGGGACTTGTGGATGAAGCCCTTCATTCGCTTTGCCAGGATTCCAGGGTGGTCAATCTGTTGAAATCAGACCACTACATTTTGGCCACCGTGCTCGATCCTAGGTTTAAAGCCTATGTGGTGTCTCTCTTTCCGGCCGACACAAGCCTGCAGAGGTGCAAAGACCTGCTGGTGAACACACTGTCAGCTGAAGCGGAACGTGACACGTCAACGGCTCCTTCTTCATTTTCTCCCGCAACTGGGGCTGCCAGGAAAAAACTTAGGTATCCTAAGCAACCCGCTGGCGGTGATGCAGGGCAGGCAGGACCAAGTTTGGACATCTGGTCCGGACTGAAGGACCTGGCAACAATTTCTGACATGTCTACTGTCACTGCATATGATACTGTCACCATTGACAGAATGGTGGAGGATTACATCGGTGACAGCATCCAAGTAGGCATGTCAGACAGTCCATACCTGTACTGGCAGGAAAAAGAGGCAATTTGGAGGCCCCTGTACAAACTGGCTCTATTTTACCTGAGTTGCCCCCCCTCCAGTGTGTACTCCGAAAGAGTGTTTAGTGCAGCCGGGAACCTTGTCAGCGAAAGGCGTAGGAGGTTGCTTCCACAGAATGTGGAGAAGATGATGTTCATCAAAATGAATTATCAGCTCTTCCAGGGAGACCAGCCTCCAGAAGGTACAGAGGGACCTGTGGTGGTGGATTCAAGTGGGGACGAGTTAATACTTTGTGAGGATGAGGATGTACACACTGAAGAGGGTGAGGAATCGGTGGATGAGGAGGATGAGGATGACATCTTGCCTCCGTAGAGCCAGTTTGTGCAGGGACACATTAATTGCCAGCTTGTTTTGTGGGGGCCCAAACGAACCAATCATTTCAGCCACAGTTGTGTGGCAGACCCTGGCGCTGAAATGATTGATTTGTTAAAGTGTGCATGTCCTGTTTATACAACATAAGGGTGGGTGGGAGGGCCCAAGGACAATTCCATCTTGCACCTCTTTTTTTCTTTGCATTATGTACAGTTTGGGGCCTAGTTTTTCTAACTGCCATCCTGCCTGCCACTGCAGTGTCACTCCTAGATGGGTCACGTGTTTGTGCCGCCCACTCGTGTCGCTTAGCATAGTCATCCAGCTACCTCGGTGCAACCTTTTGGACATAAAAACACTATTGTGAGGTGTGAGGTGTTCAGAATAGACTGGAAATGAGTGGAAATTAAGGTTATTGAGGTTAATAATAGCATAGGAGCAGAAAAACCTACAAATTCTGTGATTTTAGCTGTTTTTATGCTTTTTTTCAAAAAAATACAGATCCAAAACACAAAACCCAGAACCCAAAACACGGAAGGGTGGTTTTGGCAAAACCAATCCAGATCCAAAACACGAAGAAAGATCCAGATCCAAAACCAAAACACAAAACACGAAAAGTGGCCGGTGCACACCCCTAGTATGTATGCTATGCATAAGTATGCGTGTGTGTGTGTATATATGCTGTGTGTATGTATGAATGTAGGTATCTTGTGTGTAACTATACTTGTGTGTGTATGTATGCATGTATGCTGTGTGTAAGAATGCTTATGTGAGCGTGGCTGTGTGTACGCTGTGCATGAGTATGCTAAGTTGCGTGTGTATGAATGCTGTGTATATATATATATATATATATATATATATGGAAACCCCCCTTAAAAATCCAGCGTTTGCCACTGGCATGCATGTCACTCACACACACTCATGCAGACACACACATACATACAGTCCCACGCAGGCACACACATACATGCATCAATCACACACACACACACACAGACACACACACACACATACCAGTTGTATGAGCTGCAGCGGCTGCACAATACAGAAATCGCGTCTTCAGGCCTCCAGGGAGCGGACACCATGCAGGGAAGGCAGAGAATTGTGGGAGGAAATGGGAGTGGCTATATGAAGACGTCAAGATTGCACTAATTGAACAACAAATTGTCTGATCGTCCGGTTGTCCGTACACACTGTGCGATTGGCACCTTATCGTATGCGTTATCTTATGATTGTCTGTGCAGCACAGACAATCATAAGACGTCGCATACAGCCAGCGGGAGCGCACAATTGTGCGTACACACTATGCGATTTACACGATTCATCGTTCCAATTACCTTAATCGTGCTGATATCGTCCTGGTCTGAAAATTCACATAACCTATTGAATTTCTGCCACTCAAACTCCAAAAAGCAATGAAATTACGATCATTAAGGCTGACGCCTTAATGGATGGGTTACTTACGTAATCCAGAAATGGTATGCCATGACACCATGTGGTTAACTGCAGATTCAGCACTCTCACAGAATGAGATTGCTGCCACTCACAAAATGTTGGAGCTGCTAATTCACAGAATTGTGTGCTCATTGGAATACACACATGCAGTCTATGAAACTGAGGTCTGAGCAGAACATACAGCTGCGCAGATGGGGATAAGAGTATGGTGGATGGGGGAACAGTGGCAGGACTATGTGAGACAATGGAGGCACCTGCCGTTGGGTGCCAGCACTGAAGGAGCACCTCCTCTATTGCCCATAATATATTCACCCCGCTTAAGGCTATTTTATATTAGTGTTTTTGTACATATGTAATAGATAGATAGATAGATAGATATGCACAATATATATTTTTACCCTTTTTTTAGGGGGGCACCAAATTATTTGCCTCCGGGTGTCTGGGATGAACTTACGCCACTGTGGGGGAAGGAGACATAGCAGTTTGGATGGGGCAGAAAGAATGGCGTGTAGAGGGGAAGATTAGGCAGCACAGATGGGGCGAGCCAAATTGATGCAGATTGGTGGAAAATGGTGCACATGGGGTTGGAGACAGAGTAGCACAGTTTGGGGGAACAGAGCGACATGAATGTACAGAGTGGCATGGATGCGGGCAGACAGAGCAGTGCAGATGGGTAAAGCCAGATTGGTGTGGATGAGGAATACAAACTAGCACAATGGGAGAACACACAACAGAAGGGATTGGGGAAGACAGATTGGTGTAAATGGGTGAGAAGACAGAGTGGCGATGGTGGGAGGGGAAAGACAGAGTGGCACGGTTGGGAGTGACAGAGTGGTGCAGATGGAGGAATATGGCAGAGATAAGGGGAAGACAGAGTGACGTGGCTGGGGGAAAGGCAGTGGTGCAGATGGAAGTAAACAGTGGCATGGATGCAGTAAGACACTGTGGTGCACATTTGGAAAGACATATTGGTGGATCAGTGCATGCAGACTAGCACAGTTGGGAGAACACACAGCTGTAGGGATTGGGTAAGTTATAGCAGCATTGAAGCGAATATAGTCTACATGTATAGACAGAGTAAGACAGTGTTAGCAATTGGGAAGCTGAATGTGTATACTGAATGAGATGGATGTATGGAGTGAGAAGGATGTTGGAACTCAGTGACATTTTTGTGGTGACTGAATGGGAAGATTGAGGGCACTGAGTGGGATGTGGGAGCCACATAACTGCTCAGACCTCAGTTGCATAGACTGCATGTGTGTATTCCAATGAGCACACCATTCTGTGAATTAGCAGCTCTACCATTTTGTGAGTGACAACAATCTCACTCTATGTGAGTGCTGAATCTGCAGTTAACCACATGGTGTCATGGCATACCACATATGTGTTACGCAAGGAATACGTTAATTAAGGCGCCAGCCTTAATGATCGTAATTTCATTGCTTTTTGGAGTTTGAGTGGCAGAAATTCAATAGGTTTTGTGAATTTTCAGATCATGTCTAAGCAGCCTTAATGGGACATGTGAAACCATAAGGTTTTTTGTCTATGGAATATATGTCTATATATATGTATTTATATTATGGCAATATGGCATAGTCATACACGATATCTTCTGATTGACCATGCAGCACGACCAACCTGAAGATTTCGCATGCGACCGCAGGAGTGCACAAATCGGTCATACACACTGCATGATATGCCCAATTTGTCTTTCTGATTTGACCAAATCTCGCCAAGATTGTGCAGATGTGTACCCAGAGTAATAATGAATACTTTTGGCCCAGCTTCTGGGAGCTATGTCATGCTCCTGTCTTGTAAGTGGGTGCTACTCACATGCAAGACATGCCCCCAAAGAGGTGCAGCCATACCCCCAACATGATGTGGCCAAACCCCTCCAGGGGGGCCCCAGGAAGTTGCTGTACTGGGGCCCAGGATTTCTCTTGGCAGCTCTGGATGCTCTTACTCTGCAATATGTTTGCGTGTTGGAGGATTCCTAACATCCAGGTAAAGTTGACATTTGGATGATTAATACACAGTTTTCCTTTTAAAAGGAGTAATTTAGTTGCTTAGGAATATGGAGTCTCATGCCGTGTGGTTTCCCCAGTGAATAACTAAGGTGGTACAAAAAGAAAGTGGATAAAAACATGTTGATAGAGTAATAGTTATAGAAATACTGTATGAGTAAGTTTGTTTAATGAATGATTTGATGAAACAGCATACTACATATATACAGTAAAGTACAATTAAAACATAGTGCTGAAATATTTTTTTATCTTCCGATCCTAAAACGAAATTCTGAATACTTGCCTAGCAAAGCAAATATATTGCTAACTCACCCAGCACTTCATCCACTACCCCAGTTACCTTAATACTTGAATATTTAGTTGAATATTTTTAGACTTAAAGAAGGAACAGCTGTTTTGTGAAGTGCACAGAAATTCCCTTTTTCTTTTGAATAACAGGAAATTAAAGTTCAAATTCCCCAGCAGCCTTCCAGCACAAGGTTATCTCAAGTGCAAGATCAACACAGAATAAAAACATAAAAAAATGTGTTTACATGGCGCATTCTAAATCCATCCGCTATGTCACATTGCATAAGCGATGTTTTCATTTACTTTTATCCCTTTATGTGACTTGGAATCTTTTGAAATTTAGGCTTAATTCTAGTCTAGACTTTCGATTATACAATGCAAGCACCTGTATACTATAACCAACAGACTGTCTGTAAGATGCATTAAATGGAATTCCTGCTTTCTAAGGTGAGTATAAAACATGTGCTTTCTATTTCAAATACATATACTGTAGGTTGCATTTCCAGTCATTATTGCTTGGTACATCTGGGTTAATATTAACGCTGACACATGTTAACATATTTTCCACATATTGACAAATGCTGGCACGTGATAAAAAATATCCATGTTTATTTCTGTTTGATGTCACCATTAATGTCATAGATAGTCATTGTTCTTGTGGATTCTGAGAGAATTAAAATCTTTTATTGACGTTCTCAAAGAAGACCTCTCAGTGTATGCTCTGACCAATCTCTTAATTTGTAATTTTAGAAATAACAAATATGCAATTAATTTAAACTAAAAAAAAAATAGAAAGGTACAAAATATATTATTTGAAAAGGAGAGATAGATGTTTTTTTGTAGTAGGGTAAAGGTTGAGTCTCCCATATCCAAATATTCTGAAATACGGAATATTCCGAAATAAGGAATTTTTTTGGCTTGACTGAGAAAATTAAACCTTTGATTTTTGAGGGTTCAATGTACACAAACTTTGTCTAAGGCACAAATTAGTACAAATATTGTATAAAATTACCATCAGGCTGTGTGTATAAGGTGTATATGAAGCATAACTGAATTTCATGTATGTACACAAACTCTGTTTGAGCCACAAAATGATTGAAAATATTGTATAACATTACCTGCAGGCTGTGTGTATAAGGTGTATATAACACATAAATGCATTTTGTGTGTATATGTTGGTCCCATTCCCAAGATATTTCATTTTGATATGTAAATATTCCAAAATACAGAATATTCCGTTATCCAAAATACCCCTGGTCCCAAGCATTTTGGATATCGGACACTCAACCTGCATTGGCATTTAGACTAATTATTTTAAAAGCAATTCATAAATAAGTTTCTACAAAACATAATTTACCTCTTTTATAACTCTAACTCTATTAAGAGATGTCCGCCGACCCCCGTGTTTTGGTTCTAATTCATCATCGTGTTTTGGTTTTGCCAAAAATCACCCTTGCTTGTTTTAGTTTTAGATCTGTAGTTTTTTTTAGAAAAAATATTAAAAACAGCTAAAATTACATAGTTTGGGGCCTGTTATTGTTCCTATAGTATTATTAACCTCAATAACATTAAATTCCAGTCAATTTTCACCACCTGACAGCTCACAATATTGTTTACACCAATATTGGCCAAATGTTGCAGTGAGCTGGCTGGCTAACATGCAGCAGTTTAAAAGAATATAGGACATCTATGAAATATTGCCACATCGCAGTGGCAGACAGGATGGGAGTTTAATTATCTATAAAAATGTTTGTTGTCTATGCAAAAGACAGTCACTAATGCCCCAAACAGCACATAATGCAAAGTAAAAAGAAGTGCAAGGTGGAATTGTCCTTGGGCCCCCTCACCTACCCTTATGTTGTATATTAAAGAGGACATGCACAGTTTACCAAACCAATCACTTCAATGACAGGAACTGCTACTTTTGAGTCTGAAGTAGTCGGTTTGTTTGGGCTTCTACAAAACAAGCTGCCAATGGGCTTAAGGCAGCTAAGTGTTGTTAATGATCAGCAGGGCCAGCTCAAGGCATGTTTGACCAGTGTGGTCGGACAGGGGTGCCACCCCATAGAGGGCGCACCCCTCCCAGCCATTCCTGATTTCAGTGGGACAGACCCATTTTTCAGTCACTGCCCCACTGTTCCACCCACGAGACGAAGTGTCCCGCAGGCTGTCAGTATGTTGGGCACCTCCACCACCACAGCTGTGCAATGGTGCCAGCCCCTGGGAAAAAGAATGGATGCCGATCGCATGCTCTGTGTAGCCATGCACAGAGCATGGCTACATAGCGTGGGTCATGCTGGACCTGGCCTTGATGATCGGCTTAAGGCAGCTAAGAGTACTGTTAATGATCTCTTCTCTACAGCGGCAAGATGTAGTCTTCTTGGTCTCCTTTTGAGATGAAGATCCACCCCCAGCAGCAACAGCAGCAGAACTAAAGCTCAAGGATTCTTCTGAGGAATTGTGGATAGGGGAGGATTCAGAGCAAATTGGATGCAGAACTACCTCTGATCATTAATGAGGAGATTGATGTTGAAGGTGTTGGAGATTGCAGGTGCTGGGTACTAGCTGATGCTGGACTGCTTGTTGGTTTTACTTTAGGATAACTTTCAGCTTTTGCCAAAAGCTTTTTACTGCAAAAGACATAACAGGAAGTTCCTAGAAGGTTAATGCCCCTACCTCTACTTACTTTGGCTTTACAAATGCTACAGATGGCTTGACAACTTTTGTCAGGATTTGGGTAAAAATAATTAAAATAAAGAAGTGGATTTTTTGGTTTTATGCCCAGTCATAACAATGGCCTTTTTCTTCTTATCATGGGCAAGCAAAAATAAAAAATGTGTGTAGGCACTGGTCAGTGATAAAGTATTTTTAATTAAATAATAAGTGTAAATCACATACAATATAAAAAACTAAAATTACATATATATAAAAACACAGAAAATCTAGAACGGATATATTGCACCAATAGGACTACTAATTAAAGCCTAAATATATGTAATTATAAAGCTCTATGCAGACTAGTCATCCAATATTGCCATGCATATAAACAGTATCTTTAAAAAATATATATTGGTCATATGGTATAATAGAAAACAAGACTAATCAACAACTGAACTTGGATATCCAATAAGGAATTTATGGCAACAATAATGATTCCTACATGGTAAAAAAAAAATTATAATAAAAATAACAAACAACTTGAATCCTTGTAGCATAGAGACTTCCCAGGTTTAGAACTAAATGATAATTAGTATCCTTTTATAAGGAATCCATATATAGTATCTAAAAAATCATCCTTAAAAGAGAGTTAGTAGTTTGTGGGAGCTCTTTGGGTGAGATTGGTGGGTTTCTTATATGCTGATTTGGTTTGTAAGTTGTCTTGTCTATTTGTGTGTTATTCAGTGTCTTTTAAAAGTTTGTCATTTTTTTGTCAGCTTTGTATTTGTTATTTATTTCTTGTTGTGTGTGTCAAGAGAGTGCATTTTTAGTGTAAGATTACCCCTGTGTTATATGTTTAGCATTCCTATAAAGGGGAGAGGATCAGGAGAAAAGAAGAGGAAAGGCAGGCTAAGGCAGGAGGAGGTAGAACAGTAGTGGCTTTAGACTCCAAGGATGAAGATGAATATAGCCAACATACTAAGCCAAAAGTAGGCTCCAATATATGTCTTAATTATGATGTGTAAATCAGATGGCTCAGTAAGCTTTAGATCATGTTCTACATTCTTTAGAAATTGAAAGACACAGATTCAATTCCTAGGACAGTATTTATTCAGCATATTGTTTCTGTCTGTTCACATATGTAATGCATAATACACCACACATTAGTAGTAGTCAAGTGTTTCAATGACCTTGATAGCGAAACCCCATAGATTGTTTCCTTTTTAGCACATTAAAAATTGCAGTATAAAGTTTCAAAACTATGACAAAAATTATACATTCAGGGGTATTCAATATGGAGCGAAAAGTCTGTTTCTGCAAGGTTTACGCTCGAATGACGTCATTTTTGCTGCTTTTACTTTTACACCGTATTCAATTTCGAGTTTACGCAAAAAAAAAATGCTTAAACTTTTAGCCGCTATGGCTTTTCGCCTGGCGATTCATCACCTATTGAAATTAATTGAATTTTGCCGTTTCCATATTCAATATGAAAACATCGAAAAAGTATCGGCGTTTTGAAGTGACTTTTCAACGTTTTTTTTCCACCAATCGGAGGGTGGTGAAAAGTCCCAAAAACATTTGGGGGGGGGATTTTCACCTGTGGTATTGAGGTGGTAGAGGGATTTTAGTAATGGCTGTATATTTTTTTTTGCAAAACGAGTTTTTGGGAGTCATATCAGCGTTTTTAATATTACTTCACAACACTTCCTGCTTTTACCTCAGCAGTATTTCCTGTCACTGACATGAAGTCAATCACTCCTGGGTAGGGACATTCAGGGAGAAGCAGCATCTGTGCAGTCAGCTGTATTAACTTTGCATTTTCCAACACTTTTGAGGTATTTAACTTACGAGAAGTAAATTTTTTTACACCAGCTACAAAGATGGAGCAGCATACTGACAGCATCTGGATGTTCATGGTCCGTGCATCAGTGGAGTCTCGTCTGGCCATGGACGAAGGTGGTGATCAGGAGGCAGCTCCATCGGGTGAGTTGGTCCGTGAGTCAATTCCACACCCACGTCAGTTTCGCACTAGACGTGAGCTGGATGGTCTCCCCGAGGTAGAAGTGATAAGGATTTATTGCTTATCTAGCTCGTTAATCTATGCACTATATGATCAAATGGAGCCGGACCTGCAACCACGGAAGCGCTCAAACAAGGCAGTCAGTGGCATGTCAAAGCTCCTGGCTGCCTTGCATTTTTTTGTGTCAGGCACTTTCCAGCCGACCCTGTCCCAAGACGCCGGTTTTCCCCAACCAACATTTTCTCATATTTTAATGCAGGTTCTCAAGGCATTCCTTAAATTGACGACCCAGTACATTAAATTTCCTGATCAGGATAGTGAATGGAGGGAGACCAAATTTGGTTCTTTTCAAATTGTACAGTTCCCCAACATTCTGGGAGTGATAGACTGCACCCATGTGGCTGTCCAACCACGCAGACATTCGGAGGAATGTTTTCGTAACCGAAAACATTTCCGTTCCCTGAATGTCCAAATGGTTTGCGATGCCAACTTAAGAATAACAGATCTTTTTGTGGGCTTTCCTGGGTCGGCCCACGACGCCTTCGTCTTAAGCCAGTCGACATTAGCTCGGGACTTTGAAAGCGGCAAATTCCAGAACGGCTGGCTGTTGGGTGAGTAGCATTTTTTTTATTTTAAATTAAAAATGTGTTTGTTAAATTGTAAAAGGGCCTTATCCTCAATGCAGTGTATGTGATATTGGCTATTTGCGTGCTAGAGGAAATTTGGGGTTTTGTGACATCTATGCACATTTGGATTGTTTTACAATCATACTTACTGAATGCAATGTATTTGTTGATTTTGTATGTACTTCTCAAAATAAATTAGAATGTACTTTTTGTTATGTTATTTTAGAGGTACAATGGTGAGGCTTGTACTCAGGACTATGATTGTGACCCGCTTGCCAGTGCACAGCGCTGGCAAGCGGATCTATGTTACCCTATTGTGCATGTGCACCCTCTGGTGTGAGCATTTCCGTGACCTGCCAAGTGATTGAACTTCAGTCGCTGTGGGTCTCGCTACTTGACAGGGTGGATGTTGATGGTGAGTGACAGGTCGCCCCATTTTGGAGTTGGAGAGGGGGTCTGACAGCACAAATGGCAGACGTTCCATTTGGAACGCCTGGCATTTGTGGGCGGCCCAACTGACATCAGTTGTGATGACAGTTGTGGACTTTCTGCTCTATTAGACAAGGGAGTTCACTTGTCCTTTGCGTGAGCTGAGGGCCTGATTCAGAGCTGGACGCTATTTGCGAACGGTCGTTCAGAAAAAGGGGCCGGCTATTTAAATTGAGCGCATGCTCTTTGCGGTCTGTTGACGCTTCTATGTCTGAGCGAGCGAACGAAACATGCGCTCGCTATTTTGTAAAGACGCCCCATGGCCGTTCGCATCATACGTCATCTCCGCTATTTATTAGATTAATCGAGTACATCGAAAGGTGTCTGAACTGCTCGCAGTGCTTGTGGTAGGTTTTACTTCCCGCAATCACTGCGAGCAGTTCAGGCTAAAAGACAACCAAGTGACGTGATCAATGACACTTCCTTACTAATTATGCACTCCCATTGAACCCCCTTTTTGACCGTTTGGCACGCCTGTGTTCGGATCTCCACTCCCCGTATTCAAGCACCTTCCGCTGTTACCACCCACAAACGCCTCTTTCTGTTACTCAAATTAGCAGACCCTCGCTGTTTTGCGAGCCCACGATTTCCGACCGCAATGACTGGTTGGCGCATGCGCATTATGACCCATACGCATGCGCAGATGTGCGAACATCGCTCGGAGCGAACGAGCGGCCGCTTACGAGCGGCTCTGAATCAGGCCCTGAGGCCCTACCTCGGGGTTTTACCAAAAGAAGATGATCGCAATTATTGCAACCGTCTCCAGGTGGTTCGCACAAGCTGTGGGTGGTAACCCACAGCATTGCAAGTGGCTGTTGGAGGCTAAAAATGACACCCTCATTTAGAGCCAGCAGTCGCCAGCAGCAAGTGCTGAATTAGGCCCTATCTTCCTTTTGGGTAGTAGCCATATGGTCATCTCTGTGCCAAATTTAAAATTTTTTAAAAAAGTTGGTCCCTCACTAGAAAATTAAATTATGTGGTTTTAAATATGCTAACTGCTTGGATAAGTGCAAGTTGTCAATTGTTCTTTTAGGCTGGTTTAATTATTTAATTTTTTACAATCTTTTAAACATAAATCACTGTGTAGTTTTTGATAGCTCATAGAATATTTCTTTATTAACCTTGTAATGATGCTGTTGCACTGGGTTAAAAATTTTTGGCCTTGTAATTTTCCGTATTTGCAGCCGTAGATTTGTCTGTTGTATGGCAATGGAGATATTCATTGTTATGTAATAGTTGTAAATAGTGTGACTTTTGAATTTAGCTTTTTCTCATATTCACCATGATGTCATTTTGTGAACTTTTCTGCATCCTTAGGAGATGCTCTAAAAGGTTTACTTTTTGTGTAATTACTTTGGCATAAAATGTTTACATTCTGTTCCCAAAAGTTCAATTTGGCGCCTTATGTTTAAATAGTGTCAAACTTTTCATCAGGGGGTTGCGTAATTATGGTCATTTTTTTTGGTTGTTTATCCTTTTTTTTATAGCAAGTGGTGCATATCTTTAAATTGTATTACAATTTTTGTTTGTTTTTAAGTGGTTCTTCTTCATGTGTACTGTAATCACCTATGTTAACTCATGTTTTGTGGTTGTAAAGGCTTAATTGAACATTTCTGTTTGGTATGATTGGCTGCGTGTAAATGTAAGTGAGATGGTATAACCTTATTTTGTAGTAGATTTTTTAAGAAGTGGGGGTGGCGCTAGAATTCATTAGCATGGGCAAAGAAGTGATCTTGGATTATGAGGATTTTCATGCACAAAGTTTATGCAGACTCTAAAAAATTACAAACTGACGCTAATGTGAATGATAACATCTGCTGGATTACAATGTTTGTACATTTGACAATATATTTGAATAGCAGACATGTAAGTTGAGTCCAGCATTTGAAATGTGCTCCCTTTCAATAGTTGGAACACTTAAATTTGTCTTCACTATGTTAGTCCATGTGATCTTGGTTGAACAAATGTTGTTTTTTTAAGGAATACACAATTAGTTTTTTTAAAACCCAGGTTTTAAATGCAAATGTGTTAAACATTTCAGGAAAATTTTTAAAATCTTACGTTTGTTATTTTAATTTGGCTCCAAATAATTGATGTTGGTACTTGTTTTCCCTTTTTGTTTTTTTCAAATCATGTTATGTCATTGATTACTCTAAATTCCTTTTTTTTGTCTTTAGGTGATGCGGGTTACCCCAATAAAAGCTGGTTGTTGACCCCATTATCCAATCCCAAAAGTGATGCTGAGAAAAGGTACCAGGCAGCACACATAGCATCGAGGGGTGTAATTGAAAGGACCTTCGGTGTACTTAAAAGCCGTTTTCAGTGCTTAGACCATAGCGGCGGTGTGTTGCTTTATTCACCGGAAAAGGTTTGCAGCATTGTTAATGCATGTTGCATTTTACACAACATTTGTGTTGCAAACTGTTTTCCGGTGCATATTGATCCTGAGGTTTGCCAGGATGCTGACCTTTCCTCCGCACCGCCGGAAGGTAGGACGACGAAGTCTTTTCGCGCCAAGGACTAATCGAGGATTTTTTTAATTGTAAGTATGAAATGTTTTTTACTAAGTAAATGGTTTTTAATTTCCAAAATGGGTTAATTTGAAATACTAATATTGTTTTTTAATTTTTGTTTTGATTGGTGTCTAGCTTGATGGTCCTTTTGGATTAATTTTTTTGGAATTCTTGCCGCTCATTTCTTTTTCATTTTGATGATTTGTTTTTTTTTTCCACCAGTTGTGGAAGTTGTGTTATGTTAAGGTTGGTTTTGATTTTGAAAAATATACCTAAAATGAAATGTCAAGTACAGTGTGTCTTATTAAAAAATTTGTTAATTTTTTTCTTTTGTAGTTCTGTTCCTGTTTCAAATAAATTTTTTGGGATGGTTGGTAGATGTCTTTGTGCAATGGGAGAAAGTATCCTGAGGCCTCTGCAGTCCTCCAAGCAACCTTATCCACTCGGCTTCCATGACTACTTCTTGTCAATGCTTCCTAAATGAGGGTCTTCAGCCTGCAAGGTTGATTCCCAGGTTCTGCGCTAAGAAGAACAAAGACGCAGCAGTTTGAACATGGTGAGTTGAAGGTCAAATTGTTTTTTTTTTTATAGTTTTTTTTTCTTGGTGCAAATGTAAATGTCTTTTTTTAAAGTTTCCCAGCCTTTTTAGTTTACGTTTTGTTTTCCCCTGCTACTCCTATGTTCATCTATTTCAGTTAATCGTGCTGTCATTCGAGGACCTACCCATGGAGAGTGCATGGCATCTGAGTCCAACAATGCCCTGCCTGGCATTTGTGCAAAGGGAGAAAGTATCCTGAGGCCTCTGCAGTCCCCCAAGCAACCTTATCCAGTCGGCTTCCGTGAAAACCTCTTGTCTCAGCATCCCAAATGAGGGTCTTCAGCCTGCACGGTTGTTTCCAAGGTTCTGCGCTAAGAAGAACAAAGACGCAGCAATCTTAAACAGGTATGCTATAGTCCGAAATAGCTAAGATGGCTTATGTTGTAAAGCAATTTGAGATGTGTTTAATATTATTGTGTTTAATCTTTCCCATTTATTTTTTAGCTATACAAATGTATTCCAGAATAGTCAGCTTCCTTTGAAGACCCACCCTGTGAAAGTCACACTCATGAGATTAGAAGAATCTCCTGTCTGGCAATTTTGCATTTGGTGAATGTATGTTTAAGCCTATGCAGTCCGAATAACCACTTTATTAACTCAGCTAAGTATTTCTTGCTACACCAATCAAATAAGGGCTTGCACCCTGCTTCTATGTTTCCAGGCTCGACGCTGCAGAGTAATGTTGGTGAGCTAAAGTCAAATAGAGGCATGGAGCTGTTGGTCTTTAGTAAATGTGCAATTTTTATCTCTTTTTTTATTTTTTATTTTTTGTTTCTTTTGGGGGAGTTTTGCCTGCTGTCCTATGGGACTTTATTCCATATTGGTTGCTGTTTGGCTGGCCATCGCCCTTTGGACAAATAAAGACATTGGATTACTAGAATGATCTACTTGCCTTTTGAGTAATGGCTTTAAGTATCCTCATTCTTGTGTAGTACCGTAAATATCTATGCCACATCGCTTCTATGATGACTTCTCCTCTCAGTATCTAAATGAGGCCCTTCATCCATGGCCACATGTAACCACCCTCTGTGCTCACAGCATACATAAAGCTGCGTTTTGAAACAAATCATGGAATGTTCTTTAGGCAAATTTTGCTGTTGGTTTGTAAGGATTTTTGTAAGCACCATTTGTTTATGTTTTTGGTCTAAATAGTAGGTATTGTCATGTAAAATTATTATGGTCTTTTACACTATCGTTACAGTGTTAATCATTTTATATTTTTATATTTTTTAACTGATAATGGAGCAAGTTCCTTGTGAAGATTATGACCATCAAATTACTCCTTTCAAAAACAGATCCATTTGATATGTCATCCTCAAGGAAGAGAGACTGCCTGGTTGTGACCATTGGAATTTATGATTATTTATCTAGAACTAAAGGTATTTTTTTACATATATTTAGCAAATGTGATGTCTTATCAAAGTACTCGCCAATTTAGCTGTCATAGAGGGCTTTTTTTATTGTGTAATGTGTAACTGTTTATTATTGTAAAAAACACTTGTAATAAGTTTTAATGGGAAGTAACTTGTCTTCACCTTTGGGAGTAGTGCTGTATTTTTTTTCAAATATTAATTGATTTCTCCAGGCACAACATGTATGGCTGATGTTAGCTGCATCCGCAGATAATTGTGTCTGTACATTGCAATAAATGGCAAAGTAGTTTTTAGATATGTTCTCAGTAATCTCCATTTTGGCCACTGAAGTTTGCCACTTTTGAACGGAATGTTACCCACTGTAGCCTATGGATATTTCCATTTTTATCACACCAACGTAAGTTTCCCCAGAAACTTGTGTTCAAAGGTCTTGGCTCATCTTAAGTTCCTGGCCGTCTACATGTGCAGAAACCCCTATATGCTGTCTGGCAACAAAGTATGTCCGGTCTTATTTTTTAATAAAGTTTAGCAGCATAAACAGGTTAATAATTTAATTTTGGGAATTATTTTTTTGTCAAAAAGGCAAAATTTACACCTACTGAGTAAATGGCATAGCTATCCTATTATTGTCAAAATAATCAATGAGGCCTATGTTTTCATTTTGTAAAGAAATGTTTACTATGTGGTTTTCCTCACAACTTTTATTGACTATTAGATTTATAGTAATTTCAATATAGATACCTGAAGTTAAATTAATGCATTAAAAATTGTTGGCTATTCACCATGCCTTAGATGTTGAAATTTTAACATTTTTTTTAATCTTTTTTTGGTAGACCACCTTAAACAAATGATTTCAAGATTTGGATGAAGTCACTTCTGTACCGCTGTTTTTTTAAAAGGAAAAGAAACCAATTTTTCAGGGATACAAAATGGAAATTTTTTTTGTTTAACCATAATAAATACCATATAAAGTAAATTTGCACTGTGTGTAACATTGTGAAAATAAACTTCCAATTTTTTTTTTTAATTGTTCTTTGTGTTTTATTGTATTCAAATTAAATTTTGAAGGTTGTTACACTTTTTCAGTTATTGTATGTATCTATTAATTAAATGTGTAATAACCGATAAAAAGTAATGATTTTGCATTTATCTCAGTGGTTTTCAGACTTATGTTTTGCAGTGGCATAGACCATCAGTTTTTAAAGGCACTCAGCCCTATGCCTATCTTCTATTTGTTTTAAAATTAAAAAAAAATAGTAATATGAAGTAAATATAGTTGAACTGTTATCCCTAATGTGAGTTATGTGGTGCTGGACAGCTTTTAAAAGGTAATGTATGACCACTTAATCAAATTACAATGTTGTTTATCAGTGTATTTTAGTCCTGCACAATTAAGCTACGGCAGCACTACAACTGTCTAAAAGTTTACTCGGGTGCCCTGGTACACAGAATATAAATGACTGCTTTTGGTTTGTGTTTGGTAAGAATGTTTGATTGTGGTCAGATGATGTGTTTAATTGGTTACACCCCTGATTGTTTTTTTTTTTTTTTAAGCATTGTCTGTGAAGGTAGGGCCTGATTCAGCCACGCTCGCAAGGGGATCGATGGTTAGCCAGTGCGCACTTACGAGCCCCAGAGCAAGCGCATAAAGCACTTCCTCCGGCACTCACATGCAAAGCGGACGGGTGTCGATGTTGATCACCTGGTTGCCATATTTGGAAGGTGGGGAGGCTAGCCAAACGGAGGCGTACCTGCTGGAACTCCTTCTGTTTGTGGGTGCCCCTAAATACATCACTCGTGATGTCAACAGGTGAATTTCCTGCTGTAATAGAGCAGGAAGTCCCCTGGGTATTGCGTCAATGAGACTCTACTGCAAGGGTCTCGTGGCAAGCCCAATGTATGTAATGGTGTTGACCATGGTGACCTTCACCTGGCCGCTCGCTAAAGCTGTGGGTGGTTACCCACAACTTAGCGAGCGGCCAGGAGGCCACTTTTATTCAATTAAATTTAAAAACAGATTCAGATCGAGCGCTCTATAAGAGCGTCCGGCTCTCATTCAGGGCCTCAGTTCACCATATTCATTTCTTTAGCCTTCACAAGCCATTATACACTGGTCCTAACTGTTGTGTCCTCTCTGCAATGCCCCACTATTGCCCCTTATTCAGTGCCCACAGTAGTGGTCCCCTATGTGCATTACCACTAGTACTTTGAGCAGTAGTAGCCTCCCCCCAGCAATGCCCCTTGTAGTGGGCTAACCCCAGCAATGGCCACAGTAGTAATGGGGTTCTGAGTAGCCTTCCCCAAGCATTCTCTATACAACCCACTAGTAGACTCTAAAAATACTATAATAAAAATAAATAAATATATATATATATATATGTATATATATATATATATATATATATATATACACACACATGTCACTCTGTGACATGCCACCTTGGGGTACCTTGCTCAGGTGTCTTCCCTGGAGGACACCACCCTCAATAATATACACCCTGCAACAGGTGGCACAGGAAAACTTAGAATTTATTAGAAAAGACTGAGCTTGAATAAAGCAATCTTTTGTATTCAATTTTATGCCTCTGAGTTCCACCTGTTGCAGGGTCTCTGTCTATGTATATGTATATGTATATATATATATATATATATACATATATATATATATATATATACACATATATACATATATATACACAAACACACACACGATAACAGCTTTGTATCAATCCTAAATTTTTTACTTCGCAAAGGAATGGTTGGTTTTGAAAAATTAACTTTTGAAAATATCCAGAGCGTACTTGCTATTAACTTGTGTTTTATATATATATATATATATATATATATATATATATACACACACATTAACAGCATGTACGCTCTGGATATTACCAAAATTCTGGTATTTAATATAGTACAAGCCCTTAAAAAAGTACATTAAAAATTTTGTAATGTCTACCCCAAGTAAAGCAGCTAAGATGACACTGTAGTTTGAGGCTGATTTTGCATACATCCCTTTAACGTTTGGAGGCACACATGCCTCATACATATGATGACCCGTGTGTGCCTCAAAACAAAAAAAATGCGAAATCGATCACAGAGTAAACCAACCTAATTTTTACATAAAATATTAACAAAACACCCATAGAAAACTTACAATAAACTATCTGTATAACATTTACCAGAAACATTTTTGGAAAAAAAATACTTTTATTTTACTTAACATTTTTTAATTGATGAATAAAAATAAAAATTTAATGAAGTTTAAATGATGAAATTGTTTTTAAATATATAGAAACACTTTGTTGAACATCTTTTCTTTCTTGAGCTTTTCTTCTTTTTATGACAGTCTGTAATATAAAATAAAATAAACATATCAGAAGGTAAACTTAAAAAACGTCACATTACAAAAACTGAACTTGTGAAAGTATCTAATAAATTGAAAATGTGCTTTAATACTCACCAATGTTTATTGTATCTAAATGGTTGTATTCATGAAGTTCTCACCAATAACGTAGTGAAAATACGGATCACCTAGTATGGCTCCCGGGGGAAAAAAAGAAAAAATACAATTTGAGAGGCAAAAATTTCATATACACAATCAAACATCATTAATAACATACAATCTTAGGATTAAATTTTTTTTAAAAATAAAAAGTGGGGTCAGAAAGCAAGAATATGACAATTTTTTCAATAAGTCAATATTTTGGGAGCCGTCATCATTTACCCACTTCACATACAATCCCATGTATGTAATTCAAAACACCCAAAACTCCCGTTAAGAATCCTGTTTTTGAGGGTGGGTACGGAAGAAAGTTGCATGTTAGTTACAATAAATACAAAATAGACAAAAAAGGAGTAATACAACCTGATATTTTGTAGGAAAACTAATATATTCAAGAAGCTCCTTCATCCTCCTCTTCTACTCTTCTAACAATTGCTCCTGTTGGGTCTGGCATTCTTGAACAGTGTGGTTGTGCTGGTCGTGTCGGTGCTACCCGTTGGTAGATATATGGTGGTGGCTAAAACTGTTGGGCCTCCTGACCATACCATGGCTGTGGCATTGCATGGGCATAGGCTCGTGGTGATCCTTGAAATGTTGTTGTTGTCCTGTGAGGTCCTAGGAAAAACATCATGTTCTGGGTAATTATGGCAATGAGGCTGTTGCTGGTGGCGATGTCTCTCTGTGATGTGGCTTGACATTCGGCATTTTCAACTATCCTATTGAGTGCGGTGGACATGACAGACAGCTGATTTTCAATTCCTCAAAATCTCTCCTGGGTTTCCAGATGTTCCTGTCTTTGCTGTCTTTATTCCTCTTGATATGTTTCCAAAAGTCTTCCAATTCTTGCATCCATTTGTTCTAGTATTCGGTCCACGACATCCCTGAAGCTGTTCTGGCGATCTTCCATGTCTTTAGCCAGTTCAATAATCTTGTCCACTTGTGCCAGTGGAAGGGGCTGTTGTACTTCTGCCACAACTTTAAATTGTTGTACTAGGAATAAAACATAAAATAGAAAATCTGTTACAAAAAGTAAAAAAAATAAATAAACAACACAAAAATGTAATAACCTAAATATTCCCTGATTTTTAGGATACTTGCTAATGCTATATGCAAACGCTCACTGTAACTGAAGGTGGGTCCGTTTGATTTTCCTATGGCCTGAGACCCGTATGCTAACCTGTGGGTTACCAGCCAGAACATTAGCGACCAACCTGCCCATAGTCGCGATTATCACTATCATAAGGGCTTTGCAAAAAGAACCCTTGTGGTAGGGTATTGTTGACCGCGAGACCCAGTGAACTTCGTGCTGTAATAGAGTTGGAACTTCACTACTGACATCACTAGTAATGTCAGTAGGGACACCCACAAACAGGCGTTCCTTAAGGAAAGTCTCGATTAGACCAGGCACCCCCCTAGATGCTCTAAAAGCAGGTGGTGAACAGTCAAATGCAATCGACATCCACCCCATCTTGCAGTCAGTGCCACTGAAAGTTAAAAAGCATTTTCTAAGCAGCTTCCACACACAATCTGGACGGTAGACATGCTCACTGACCATCTTTGGATCCGCTTGTGAGTGCTATGCGGTCGCAAGCAGGTGACAATCAGGTCCATATTGATTAACATTTGTGTCAAAATGAAAAAAATAAATAAATTAATAAAAACAAGCAATGCCCCTGACAAAGGTCTATTGTGTGCGTGATTTTTTTGCAAAAAAAACAGTACACTGTTGTAGATTTAAACCCATATTAAAAACTAAACTATTCATTAGAAAATTTACATTTGAAGATATGTTTGGAACTTACCAACTGTTGTAGGTCTTAAAGGCGTCATTTGTTCCACATCCACATCCTCTTCATCCTGTGATTCCAGTAGATCGGGTCTGAAGTAAGGTCCAATATTTGAAGAAAGACCTCCACTGGTTGATGGTCCGACGTTTTCTATAGAAAAGAGTACAAAGTCAATTTTTAAAACAAAATTATTTTGAACATTTATTAAAACTACAATTATTCACGATGAGTTAAAAAACAAACAAAAAAAAACATAATATGAAGTCAACTACTATTTTTTAAATTGTAAATAGTTTAGAATGAAATTGACTTTACAATAAACACTATTACCTAAAGGTTCCGAAGAGTCTTGCACACCTATGCCCAAATCTTCTTGTGCTTAAAGTTCTTGAATGTTTTCTTCCAATCCAGGTCCTCTTCTAATTTCTTCAACAGTCGACTCTTCTAATTTGGACAAGGGTTAAAATAATAAAAAATAGGCGTTCTAAAGTTATAGAATAAAATACTGAAAAATTAACATTCAACACACTTCAGTATTATGTTTAATATGAATTACGATTAACTGTGGAGGATCCTCCCGGTAGACCTTTACCCGTGAACAGATCACAAATTTTAATTAATAATTTTAAATTCGCTGCTGCAGACAAATTAGACAAACTATAATAATTCATTTAATTTCAAAAGCAAATCAAAATATACACCATTAGGAACAAAGCAACTTATTTTTTGTAGTGTGAAAATGTTATCCTCAATCCTTGGAGTCTTTGCTCCACAGATTGTACGACGCTTGCTTGTCTTCCTTCTTCTTCTGGACGCCTGGTAGACCTGATCCTGGCGATCTGGTCTGTTTTGTGCCTTGAACTCTCCTTTGATGGTTTTCTAGCTGTAGTTTTTTGTAAAAATTACCTTGTAACAAAATTTTTTTTGCAAATTAACAAAAAAAATGCACAAAGCAAAAAAACTTACTTTTTTCAACTGAGGTCCCTCTGGGCACATCTGGAGCATTAATACTTGTCCTCTGAACTTTGGATACTGCTCCTCTGTCTTCAGTTCTTCCTCCAGTGTTCTGGTTTCTTCTTTGAGGTGTTGTCTTTATTTTTGAAAGAATAAATATTCTTGTAAATATTGTCAATGTATAATGAATAAAAAAACAAAAAATTAAATAAATACTACTTACAATCCACACGAGGAGTAGCGCAGTCATGGCTATCCCACTGACATCAGTAACCATTATTGGATTCATCTTAATGCGGATCTGTTCCTCCCATGGCAGCCAATGAATGGTGAGTTCTGGTCCACCACCGGTTCCTCTCTCGTGCTGTCTCTGCTTTTTCATCTTCTCCTTTGTTTGGCTTTTGCAGTCTCTGTACCTATAAAATACAATAAAGAAGTCAGGTAAACATTTTAGACCAATAAATCTAATATCATAAGTTTTTCCTTGCATCATGCAAAAATTGATCCTTGAAAAAAGAAAAAATAATTATTAAATTTAAAACAAACAAATAAAACAAAATACTTTTGAATCAGAGTAAGACCAGTGATGTCTGTAAATTCAATTTTGTCGAATGCTACAATCTGTCAATAAAAACTACAAACATTTATCCTTTACCTTTACCTCTTCTTGCAAACGGCTCCAATCCGTGTTCGGCCAGATGTTGCTGTAACCCTGGAGGCAATCTCATCCCAGATTGCCTTCTTCTCCCTTCCAGTGGTTCTCTGTGCTCGGCCGCCGAAGATCTTCGCGTAGTGACGGTGGACTCCTTCAACGATGGTGTTATTTTCGGCTTCAATAAAGCGAATTTTTCTTCTTTTAACTGTTTTTTTCTGGTGTCTGGTGTCTCTTCTGTCCGATGCTAAAATGAAAATTTAAAATACAACATTTTAATTCTGCTGATCAACATTTTTTAAAACATAATTTAGAAATTTAATATTTGTTTTGGTTAAAAAAAAAACAACAACATGTATTTTGAATGTGACACCAGGAAAATGACGTCATCTGAAAACTGAGAGGTGGGAAACAATCCTTACAAACTAACAATAAGGTTCTTTTTTTAAAGGCAAAAAAAAAAACCCACATGTGAACTGTCAGTTGCACCAGCCAAACAGCGGGAGCACTACAGTCATTGCGGCCGCAAATTGCATGCTCCGCGCACTGCCGTCAGCGGCCATTCGGGAGCTGTTGCCACACATACTAATAGCTGGTCCATGGATTTTCACATTTTTTTTTTTAATTTGAAAAGAATTAAAAAAATAATGCGAAAAACAAAGCCAGGATAACAGCAAGTATGAAATAACACTTGCAAAGGCCAGTCAACACGAAATTCGACTGGACAAGGGGACCCAAAACATCTGGTATAGGTAAATATGTGTGAATGGGTATGTGTGTGTGATAAAGTTAAACTGGACACAATGTGTGTGTTATTTAATTTTTAAAATATTTATTTTACAGTGAAGTTACAGGTGCTGGATGTCTGCTGGCACTTGTAGATCCACAGGTGCAAAATGGCAGGCATGCTGGCAATTTTAAATCCACTGTAATGTGCTATTGTTTCCCTTTTATAGGCCCCACATTTATCCCATACTCACAGCTCCAGGGGCATGGGGAACAGGGCCGGGCTTCAGCGTAAGCCTGTGGTGCTCGGGAGAGGGGGAACCTTCTTTGGGGGGTCCCCAAATTCCCCAATATCACCAGCTTGTGCTGACCGACTTGGGGTGCTAAGGCTTTGTACCTGGAGCCGCAGTGATTGGGTCTCCGGCCATTACACCCCGGTTGGTTGTATCTAGTGCTGGTCTTAAATATAGAGGATCCACCATATTTAAAAACAAGCACTAGTCCCTGTAGGCTGGTGTTGGTATCTAAAATATGGAGGAACCCAACACATTTTGTGCACCCTATTTTTAAATATCACCACTGGCTGCCAAGCCTGAGCCTGGTTTGGCATTTGAGGGGGGACCCTATGTAATGTTTTTTATTTTAATTTGTAAACTGTTTTGATACAGGTAATACACAACAGGTTTTTTCAAAAACAACTCCAGGGATACACCCAAAGATGTGTAGACATGGGGGATCACTATGGGTAGCCCCATTTTAAACTCCTAAAGGAAGTTGGTGTTTATAAAAGCCGTGGCAGCTAAAAAATTAATGGCAAAGCTATTTAAATACCACAATTTCAATTGCAGGCAAAAACGGGGGTACCCATAGTGATCCCCAAGGTCTGGACATCTTTAGGGGGGTCCTACAATTATTTCCAAACTAATTTTCTTCCCCCACCATCTAAATCGCCACTTCACGTTTTTCTTGCTTTAAAAATGAATACTGTGATAAAGTGGCCACCCGCCGGATAATTTTGCCCAGTAAAAGCTCCCATGTGGAGTAAAAAGTCAATGCCAGACTTTTTGCTCCCATATTGAATACCTTTCTGTAATATGTTTTTTGGATTTTGCAGTCAAATTGAATTTGGAACATTAAATCATTGCAGGACTTTTCCTAGCACATTGGAGCTTTTCCTGGGATAAACAATCTTGCACGTGCCCACATTATAAATGTATTCAATTTAATAATCAAAAAAAAGGTGCCCTGGTGAATTAGGATCAACGATTAAAAAAAAAAAATCAATGGTATTGAAAGAACCCCCTAAAAATTTCTAGAGATGAGGGATCACTATGGGTACCCACATTTTTTCATGCAAAGGAAAGTGGTGGTTTGCAAATGCCCAGCAGGTGTTTTTTCCCCACATTGAAGAGCACAGGATTTTTTTTTTGAGATTTTATAAAGTGGTAATTTTCATGTCCCTTAGGGTATTTAGTTAAAAATTTTACAAAAAGGCAGCTGTCGCTAATAACCTCTTCTAGAAAACACCAGCCGCATATTGGCATGAGAGCCCTGAACCTAATTCCCTGTCTTTAAAATCTTTTTTGACTTTATAATTTTTTAAGGGCAAATTAGATACATATTTATTTGGGGTATCCCTATATTTAATTTAAAATTTTTTAGGAACATAGTTTATTTTTAAATGTAATTGCCAGGGGTGCGCCCTATTTATTTAAAAACTGCACCCATATAACCAAATTCGGCACTTTTTTAAACCAAGTAAAAGATGGTGAGAAGTTATCACCATTTTTTTTTCAAGAATTTTCATACATGCTAAAAATCTATGATATTTAATACGGAGATAATTTAAATAGGCAAAAATTAGGTCATTTGGAATCATTTATCCCCAATTACGAGTTTTTTGGTCCAAATTTTATACCTCTATTAATTTTTAGGGGTATTAAATATGGGAGGAAAAAGTCTGTGCTGGACTTTTCGCTCCACATCGGAGATTTTCCAGGGATAAAGTATCGGGTGCGCGCCCACTTTATCCCCGTATTCAATTTAAAAGCTATGAAAACGGGACCCGGCTAAGTAGGATCGATGCAAAAAAAAAGAAATTTACCTGGAAAAAATGTAGGACCCCCCTAAAGCTGTAAAAACATGGGGGATCACTATGGATACCCCCATTTTAGCCTGCAAATGAAAGTCGGGGTTTTAAATAGCGGCTGCAGGTGTATTTTCACAACTTTGAAGAATTTATGCAGAAGAGCACTTAGGTTTTTTTTTGCATTATTTGAAGTGGTCCCATCAAATTTGGGGAAAAATGAAAATGGGTACTAGAATATTTTTAAGTCCTAAAGTCTTTATTTAAAAATTGTGCAAATATGCACCTGCCACTAATAGCCTATTCTAGAATACACCTGCCGCATACTTGCAGAATAGGCCTGAACCTATTTCCCTATTTTTAAACACTTTTTTCACTTTTTTTTTCAGCCCAAATTTTGAAATAATTTTTTTGGTGTGTCCCTATTTTTTTAAAAAACTTTTTTTGACACAGTTTATTTTAAAATTACATTCCCAGGGATGCAGCCTATTTTTTTAAAACCTGCCCCAATTCTGCACTTTTTTTCTGTACCTATTCAGTTGTGAAAAGTTATCCCCGTTTTTTTTCAAAGACTTTTTGAACCTGCGAAAAGTCTTTGAAATAGATTACGGGGATAAATGAAATTGGTGAAAATTACGTCATCTGCAAAAATTTATCACCGATTCCGACCTTTTCGCTCAAAATTGAATACCCCCAATTGTGTGAAAAAAAACATTACCTTCGAAGGCTGATCTCCACGGTCCTGTGATGTCGTCGTCCCCACCGTACCACTCTCCCTCTGTCTTGGCCCATCTTCCTGTGACGCCTGCCACTCGTCACCGGTGTCTGGAGTCTGATCAGAGGATGAGGACGAGAGGTGTACTCGGCCTCTCTTCTCCCTTGGCATTTCTTCTTTTCTGTTCCTGAAAAGACAATTATTATTAATTTTTTAGCGCTCAAGGATATAATATGCAAATATATTTTGAAATGTTGCTCTTAGCCTAACGCATGAAAAACAATTAGAAAAACCTATAAGGGTGTATAACTAAATTTTTATTAAAATAAGTCAGTGTGCTATGGGCAAAATGTAAGAAGTTATAAAATACAGGCAAAAAAAATGCCACACACCTCATTTTTTTAGTGGTATTAAATGTTATCATGTAGAGTGAACTTAGCAAATTTTTTTGGTTGTGGTAAATGCGGCCTGCCATTCATGTACTTACTGCGGTTTGTTGCCATCAGGGCCGTAGCTTGAGTGGTGCATCTGTTGCCATCACACAGGGCACCACAGGACGGGGGACGCTGTTTTGCCCTGTTAAATTTCTCACTTGTAGCTTCCACTTATTTCATCCTCTGCATCTCCTGGGCTCCCCTATCTCTTCCCTGACCCATCCCCATGAGGCCATTCTCCTTTTTTCTTTGTGCATTATGTCCCTTTGAAAATTGTGGGGTGCGCCAATGTTTTTATCTGGCACAGGGTACCAAAAAGTCTAGCTATGGCTCTGTTTACCGTGTTATGTACAACGATATGAAATTCACATACGAAGCAAGCAACACGGCCATCTCTTTTTTGGATTTAAAAATATATAGAGATGAGAATGATACCCTGGCGACGGAACTTTACAGAAAGGATACAGCTACCAATAGCCTGTTACATTATTCAAGCTTTAATTTCCCTTCCACTTTGGATAACATCCCCAAAGGTGAATTCCTGAGACTTAGAAGGAATTGTTCCGACGATAGTACCTTCAAGACACAAAGTCTGGAATTAACAGACCGTCTAAGAGAACGGGGGTACAGTAGAAGAACCATAAAAAGAGCATTTAACAATGTTTCTCAAATTAAAAGGGATTCACTTATTTTTGGGAGAAAAATTCCCAAGAAAACTAATAACATCAGATTTGTGGGCAATTTTTGCAACAATTGGAGAGATATAAAACAAAGAATCCAGAAACATTGGCATATTCTATTAGCAGACCCTGATCTTGCTTCAAAATTAGACCGCAATGTTTCCATGAGTTGGAAAAGATCTCCAAATTTGAGGGACAACCTGGTGAAAAGCCACTATACCAAATATCCCCCTAGAAAATCAATAACTACCGGAACTTATCCTTGTGGTTCTTGTAAGATTTGCAACTACACCTACAACTTAAATAAAATTGAGGATAGATACGGTAACATGATACCATTGAAACAGTATGTCAACTGTCGCACCAAGAATGTGATCTACTGTATTGAATGTCCTTGTGGGATGAGATACGTGGGGATGACCACACGTATGCTGAAGGAGAGGATATTGGAGCACATGGGCACAATCAGGAATGCACAAGACATGCTGAAGATGAAACAATTGACTACTGTAGCCCGACATTTTCATCAAAAACATCACAACTCATATAAGGATATGAAGATTTTTGGGTTAGAAACCGTTAATTTAGGTATCAGAGGAGGAGACATTACCAAGGCACTCCTGAAGAAAGAGAGTTTTTGGACCTTCAAGTTGAACAGCACCGCACCTTATGGAATGAATGAACACAATAATTATAGTGTTTTCCTATAAAGTTTGGTTCAATAATTCTGGGTTAACCATTTTAATTTTACACAAGGATATTGACTATGTTGAGGTAGTCATATCCATTTATTCATAAAATTAATATACAGTTTTTTCACTTATTATTTATCACGATCGATCACATTGCAAATTTTTTTACCTAATTTATTATTTATATGATCATCACTCATCAACACATTCCTCACATCAACAGACCTTTATTTTCACAGTTATACACTTTCACAGGGAGACCTTTTGCACTATTATTCGCGTTGCTTTCAGACAGATTAGGGATGGGTTTTTTCACATTTTTCACACAAACATCGTTAATTATTATACATAATAACTATGTGCG
Source organism: Taudactylus pleione (assembly GCA_031769625.1). NCBI lineage: Eukaryota > Metazoa > Chordata > Amphibia > Anura > Myobatrachidae > Taudactylus > Taudactylus pleione. Next base: position 2,005,383 of record JAUIMM010000390.1, read on the forward strand.
ATAAATTAGGCTGCATATTTTTAGGGAGCACCTGTCCACAATTTTTTCTTATATTTTTTCTTTTGTTTTTTCAACCACTTCTGTTTTTCTACTGAACACAATGATTATTAGGCCATGTATTTATAATCTAGAACCATCCATTGATTATTATTTTAATTTCTATATATCCCTTCATATGCACGTTTAATAGGAATTTAGGATATACAATAACAGTAACACAACCATCGATTTTGTTTTTGTTAGGTTAACCATTGAAATCGCTGTTATCAGATGTTGACTTGGCAATGCTCTAAATTAACCATCTGATGTTTCACCACTGTAGTATTAACCTCTTAGGTATTTTTCTTTCTCATATGTACTGTTTTGAATATGATTAAAGAAAAAGACAGTACAATTGGGCACATCATGACATTAATGCAACCATCGATTGTGTCATTACTAGGTATACCATCGATATTGTTACCATGGGATCTTTGCTTTTGCAGGATTTAAACTTTACTATTTGGTGTTGTAAATTTTTAGGGTACACCTGTTCACCATTTTTTCTTTTTTTCTTTTGTTTCTTTCACTCACTTCTGTCTTTTTACTGAACACAATGATTATTAGGTTATGTATTTATAATCTAGAACCATCCATTGATTATTATTTCTATTTTCAACTTTACACATATCATTTCTTCATATGTATGTTTAATAGGAATTTAGGATATACAATGACAGTAACATAACCATCGATTTTCTCATTGAAATCGCTGTTATCAGATCTTGCCTTGGCAATGCTCTAAATTAACTATCTGATGTTTCACTACTGTAGTATTTACCTCTTAGGTATATTCCTTTCTCACATGTACTGTTTTTTAAGATGATTGAAGACAGTACAATCGGGCACACCATGACATTAATGTAACCATCGATTGTGTCATCGCTAGGTATACCATCGATATTGCTGCCATCGGATCTCTGCTTTTGCAGGATTCAGACTTTACTATCTGGTGCTCTATTGACTTAATTATAAGATCTCTAGGTGTATGTAATGTTTAATCTTTTTATGATACTAGCATGCATGAAGCTCTATTTGGGGCTACAATAATATTGATGCAACTACTGACTCAAATTTTGTCATCATTAGACCGATTATTGCCACTTGGATTGTATTCTGATAATACTCTAATAATATTCTTGTCTTTTATTGATTTGATTATAAGTTTCATCGTAATCACAAATGATTGAACTTCACAGCGTTTTTACTAAGCCAGAATACAGCCTAACCGGGATTGGCTGAAATAGCCATCACTCATGTTGTATAGCAGACTGATAGGCTAACCCGGGGCTGGTAGTTTATTGGCTAAGATATACATCAATCTGGAATACGAAGTCCGGATTGGCCAGTCCACATGTAAATACAGGCACATGGAGCCAGAATGCTGCTGGGCATCCTGTTTGTGAACAAGCCTGCGGGCGAAACGCGCATCAGCACAGGCCTGATCAGCTGACCGGAGTCACGTGACTGCCACTGTGCAACACGTTTCATATGCTGCACAGTATACACTAGCTTGTTGCAGCCTGGAACAAGGCAGTTGATCAGACGGCTGAAGGCAGGGCAGCGCTCACTACTTTTGCTGATGCAGACTACATTATACTGTACAGGTACTTTTCTATCCCCTCTGGTGGCAGTGTGACTGATCTGGGGCGCATTTGAGGTTCTGCAATGCTTATGTAACAGAGCCCACCTAACACCCTACAGCTCCTTAACACACACCACTACCCTGTTGTTTCTATGGACACTAAACTCTCCACTCTCTCATCACTCGGCCTGCACTTATTCTATGTGCCTACTTTCCTTCTTTCAGCTACTTATATATATAATTTTTGATGTTATACACATATGTGATTTCAATATCAAAGGTTGAGACTTGTGTATTATATGTGCCTCACAAAACAAGCAAGTGATGATTTTCAACACTGTTGTCTATTTGTGTCAAGCCCTGTACCATTCTTACACTGACTGTAGATTGCATGCTAGGCTTTAACAGGGAGCCTGTCAAACACCTAAACTGTGTTTTGTGATAATTAGACACAGAGGGGTAAGAGATACCTAGTTTGTGTTTATTATTTACACTGATGACATGCATAGATGTGATCTCAATGTTAATGGTTGAGACTTGTATAATATGTGTGCTTTACAAACCTAACAAATGATGATCTTTAAAGCTGTGATCCATTTGTGTCAAGCCTAGAATCATTTTATACTGATTGCAGATTGCATGCTAGGCCTCAATTAGTAGCCTGATAAACATCTGACTGTGGTTTATGGAATTTAGACACAGAGGCACCATTATCCATCATTTAGAAACAAGTGGATTTATTATGTGATTACATTCCTGCCTAAGCTTATTGTTAAACAACAGGGATATGTGTGGTCACCATTGGTAATGGATACCTGCTTTGTGTTTATTGTTTTTCCAAACTTACTTTGTCTGCGGCTGCCAGCCTTCACCATCTCTTCAAAGAGATAGGCTATATTTTCGCCCTAACCTTTTTTCCCTGCGATAAGAATATTGATTGGATACTTCAGGCAGGATTTATTATATTATATGTTATATGTTTATGTTTGTCTTTTTGTCCTGTCTTGGTATTCAGTGTTTTCAGTGCTGTAAGCACCAGTATTTTAACGAGTGAATTAAAATTGTTATTTTTATCAATTATTCATCATATCATTTCAAACTACTATGTAAGAGTGCCCCAGTAAAAGAGTCCACTTAACCTGCCTGTGTAGGGATATTTTTTCTGTTTATAATAATTGACTTTTGGGAGCACCACCAACAATCTCAATTTAATAGGAGGTTCTTCTCCAGTAATTTGTATCTATAGTTGGTTATTCATATTTCTATCCTACTTTTTCTCTTGTGCAGAATCCTTTTTGCCAAATTTCCCCTTCCCCCCCATTCCATAAAAATATATATCACTGTGTCTATATACTTCTTTATATACAGGACAATTCCTGAAATTGACATACATAACATCCAGAACGACCTTTTTTTGGATTGCTCAGTTCGCATTGTGGACTTGGTCATAAATATAATGACAAGCTTTAATCTTAAAAATGAGTTATTGTACAAACGCAAAATCACAGATTTAGATAGTATTTTTCCGACTAACCCAGTAGAGTCTATTTTAGATTCCTCATGGGAAGCTGATCTACAGAAATTGAAACAAATTCAACTAAAAGAGATCAGAACGAATTGGAACTTGATCAGTTTAGAGAATTATACTAAACAGAAAATTGCTTCAAGGGGCCTAAGGCCCTCATTCAGAGCCGTACGCTCTGAGCAGAGCGCACGCTCTGAATGAGGGCCGCCCTCCATAAAAATGGAGCATCCTCCTGGACGCTCGTATAGCTGTGGGTCACCACCCACAGTCTATATGAGCGTGCAGTTTGATGGCCACGATGGTCGTGACCATCGCGACCATCGAAACTGCGAGCTGGAGCCTTCGGTTGAGGTTTTCAACCGCAAGCCCCGGAGTGATTTTGGCTCTATCAGAGCCAAAATCACTCCCACTGACATCACTAGTGATGTCAGTGGGCCGGCTTCTGACGGGAGGCATTCCCTTAGGAACGCCCCCATCAGGGAGGCATGCCCCCGGCACGCCCACCAAAGGGGGCGTGCTGTCAATCAACATCGACAGCACGCCCCCTTTGATCAGACACAACGAGCGAAGGAAAGTCCTTCGCTCGTCGCATCTGGCGTCGTGCGCATGGTCAGTGCAGAACATCGACCCACTTGCGAGCGGACAGCCGCTCGCGAGTGGGTCTGAATCAGGGCCTAAGACCGAAAGTATTCCCCACTTTTGATTTAATTTCTGACAATTTGAAAAATGAGTGGGAAATGAGTTTACTCAAATGTTCTCAGGAACTAATGAGCATACTCATCAGACATAATCATCTTATTTTGGAGGAGTGCGAAAGAGAGATCACCACTGTGGGTAAAACTCTGGAAACTTGGGAACACAGCACCAGTTTCCAACAGACCTTTGAAAAATACAAAAAAGATCTTGAGATATATGAGGCTAATATTATTGAAAGAAAAAGAGGTAAATTCTCCAGGGATCAAAAAGATTTTCAGACGGGCAATATTTTTAGGTGGACAAGAAGACCTAAAAATACAACCACACCCTAGAACAGAGATAATTATAGTTCTTCTGATACTGATTACTCTGAATCAGAGGGGAATTTTTTGCCTGCCGCCATAACCAAGAGGCTACGTTACTAGGATCTAACACTGTGGAACAGTTCTCTTTTTTAGGGGAAAGAAGAGGACCTCAGGGCGCTACTATAAAATGAAGATTAGGCGGGGCAAGAAGAGGCAGAAGCAGGAGATGGGAATCTCCCTCACCAGCACGGTATCAAACACGCAAAAACTACAGCAAGAAATAATGATACCCACTGCCCCCCTTAAGATCATTAATCTTTCAAAACATGTCCTGACTTCATCACAGGTTTCAGTTTTGGAAAAAGGTTTGTCCTTTTCGCCATTGAAAAAATTTGACAGATTTCAGTGGGAAACAAATCTAAAAATTTTTGGACGTAAATTGCTGCTGACAAAATTCTATGCTAATAGAGACATGAAAGCAAGCGAGGAAGAATATCCTCTGAACCTCAGTGATCAAGACACAAATCCACCAGTTTACAGCCAAGGTGGGATAAAGTGGACGGAGCAAGAACAAGAGATACTTCAAATATTGGAAGACCTGGATGAAACATCCAAAATTTCAGCAGAAACCTCACGGACCTCTAGACCCCTATGTAAGAACAAATCATCTTTTTGGCCTCAGGATAACATTTGCCCGGAAATAAAGGTATTCTTGAATCTGGTATCAAAAGAACTGGATGACATTTATAAAAAACAGCAATACCAGACACTTCAAGGGAATCTCAAGAAAAGTAAAGGCAATTGACGAACTCAGAGCCATACCTGATGTGATCATAAAACAATCTGATAAGGGCAGTAACATCGTCCTATGGCCTCTTGAGATGTACATTGAAGAAACAAACGAACAACTACATAATACTGATTGTTACAAGAGACTTCTTCTTAGTCCCTTGGAAAATTATAAAGAGTATTATAATAAGATCATTAACAGAGCAGTCCAAGATGGCATGATCACGAAACAAGAACTTGCATTTCTTATCGTAGAGAACCCGAAAGTTCCAACTTTTTACCTACTCCCTAAAGTACACAAAAACTTACAAAAACCACCAGGCAGACCTATTGTGTCTGGGATTGGGTACCTGACAGAGAAAGCGAGTATTTTTATTGACACTCATCTTCGTCAACATGTGATAGGATTACCTTCCTATGTACAAGATACCACTGATGTATTAAGAAGAATCCATGAAATCCATCTTAATAAAAATGATCTATTGATTAGTATTGATGTGGAATCCCTCTACACTAGCATAGGGCATGAACAAGGTATAGAGGCTGTGAGATACTTCCTTAAGATGGAAGGACCGAATGATTTTCACAACTTTCTTTTGAAACTCCTGCACTTTGTACTATATAAAAAAATTTCACTTTTGATGATCACTCTTTTCTACAGATAAGAGGCACGGCGATGGGGGCAGCATGTGCCCCCACATACGCCAACCTTTTTTTGGGGTTGTGGGAACGAGAAATTGTATTTGGTGACAATAATGAACATCACACGAGACACATCATGTCTTGGCTACGCTATATAGATGACATCCTATTGATATGGGATGGCACCAGAGATCAATTTGAGAACTTCATGAGTGATCTGATTGTGAACAATATTATTTGAGATTCACATACGAAGCAAGCAACACGGCCATCTCTATTTTGGATTTAAAAATATATAGAGATGAGAATGATACCCTGGCGACGGAACTTTACAGAAAGGATACGGCTACCAATAGCCTGTTACATTATTCAAGCTTTCATTTCCCTTCCACTTTGGATAACATCCCCAAAGGTGAATTCCTGAGACTTAGAAGGAATTGTTCCGACGATAGTACCTTCAAGACACAAAGTCTGGAATTAACAGACCGTCTAAGAGAACGGGGGTACAGTAGAAGAACCATAAAAAGAGCATTTAACAATGTTTCTCAAATTAAAAGGGATTCACTTATTTTTGGGAGAAAAATTCCAAAGAAAACTAATAACATCAGATTTGTGGGCAATTTTTGCAACAATTGGAGAGATATAAAACAAAGAATCCAGAAACATTGGCATATTCTATTAGCAGACCCTGATCTTGCTTCAAAATTAGACCGCAATGTTTCCATGAGTTGGAAAAGATCTCCAAATTTGAGGGACAAGCTGGTGAGAAGCCACTATACCAAATATCCCCCTAGAAAATCAATAACTACCGGAACTTATCCTTGTGGTTCTTGCAAGATTTGCAACTACACCTACAACTTAAATAAAATTGAGGATAGATACGGTAACATGATACCATTGAAACAGTATGTCAACTGTCGCACCAAGAATGTGATCTACTGTATTGAATGTCCTTGTGGGATGAGATACGTGGGGATGACCACACGTATGCTGAAGGAGAGGATATTGGAGCACATGGGCACAATCAGGAATGCACAACAAGACATGCTGAAGATGAAACAATTGACTACTGTAGCCCGACATTTTCATCAAAAACATCACAACTCATATGATATGAAGATTTTTGGGTTAGTAACCGTTAATTTAGGTATCAGAGGAGGAGACATTACCAAGGCACTCCTGAAGAAAGAGAGTTTTTGGACCTTCAAGTTGAACAGCACCGCACCTTATGGAATGAATGAACACATTAATTATAGTGTTTTTCTATAAAGTTTGGTTCAATAATTCTGGATTAACCATTCTAATTTTACACAAGGATATTGACTATGTTGAGGTAGTCATATCCATTTATTCATAAAATTAATATACAGTTTTTTCACTTATTATTTATCACGATCGATCACATTGCAAATTTTTTTACCTAATTTATTATTTATATGATCATCACTCATCAACACATTCCTCACATCAACAGACCTTTATTTTCACAGTTATACACTTTCACAGGGAGACCTTTTGCACTATTATTCGCGTTGCTTTCAGACAGATTAGGGATGGGTTTTTTCACATTTTTCACACAAACATCGTTAATTATTATACATAATAACTATGTGCGATAAATTAGGCTGCACATTTTTAGGGAGCACCTGTCCACAATTTTTTCTTATATTTTTTCTTTTGTTTTTTCAACCACTTCTGTTTTTCTACTGAACACAATAATTATTAGGCCATGTATTTATAATCTAGAACCATCCATTGATTATTATTTTAATTTCTATATATCCCTTCATATGCACGTTTAATAGGAATTTAGGATATACAATGACAGTAACACAACCATCGATTTGGTTTTTGTTAGGTTAACCATTGAAATCGCTGTTATCAGATGTTGACTTGGCAATGCTCTAAATTAACCATCTGATGTTTTACCACTGTAGTATTAACCTCTTAGGTATTTTTCTTTCTCACATGTACTGTTTTGAATATGATTAAAGAAAAAGACAGTACAATTGGGCACATCATGACATTAATGCAACCATCGATTGTGTCATTACTAGGTATACCATCGATATTGTTACCATGGGATCTTTGCTTTTGCAGGATTTAAACTTTACTATTTGGTGTTGCACATTTTTAGGGTACACCTGTTCACCATTTTTTCTTTTTTTCTTTTGTTTCTTTCACTCACTTCTGTCTTTTTACTGAACACAATGATTATTAGGTTATGTATTTATAATCTAGAACCATCCATTGATTATTATTTCTATTTTCAACTTTACACATATCATTTCTTCATATGTATGTTTAATAGGAATTTAGGATATACAATGACAGTAACATAACCATCGATTTTCTCATTGAAATCGCTGTTATCAGATCTTCCCTTGGCAATGCTCTAAATTAACTATCTGATGTTTCACTACTGTAGTATTTACCTCTTAGGTATATTCCTTTCTCACATGTACTGTTTTTTAAGATGATTGAAGACAGTACAATCGGGCACACCATGACATTAATGTAACCATCGATTGTGTCATCGCTAGGTATACCATCGATATTGCTGCCATCGGATCTCTGCTTTTGCAGGATTCAGACTTTACTATCTGGTGCTCTATTGACTTAATTATAAGATCTCTAGGTGTATGTAATGTTTAATCTTTTTATGATACTAGCATGCATGAAGCTCTATTTGGGGCTACAATAATATTGATGCAACTACTGACTCAAATTTTGTCATCATTAGACCGATTATTGCCACTTGGATTGTATTCTGATAATACTCTAATAATATTCTTGTCTTTTATTGATTTGATTATAAGTTTCATCTTAATCACAAATGATTGAACTTCACAGCGTTTTTACTAAGCCAGAATACAGCCTAACCGGGATTGGCTGAAATAGCCATCACTCATGTTGTATAGCAGACTGATAGCCAATAAACTACCAGCCCCGGGTTAGCCTAAGATATACATCAATCTGGAATACGAAGTCCGGATTGGCCAGTCCACATGTAAATACAGGCACATGGAGCCAGAATGCTGCTGGGCATCCTGTTTGTGAACAAGCCTGCGGGCGAAATGCGCATCAGCACAGGCCTGATCAGCTGACCGGAGTCACGTGACTGCCACTGTGCAACACGTTTCATACGCTGCACAGTATACACTAGCTTGTTGCAGCCTGGAACAAGGCAGTTGATCAGACGGCTGAAGGCAGGGCAACGCTCACTACTTTTGCTGATGCAGACTACATTATACTGTACAGGTACCTTTCTATCCCCTCTGGTGGCAGTGTGACTGATCTGGGGCGCATTTGAGGTTCTGCAATGCTTATGTAACAGAGCCCACCTAACACCCTACAGGTCCTTAACACACACCACTACCCTGTTGTTTCTATGGACACTAAACTCTCCACTCTCTCATCTCTCGGCCTGCACTTATTCTGAGTGAAAGCTGAAGTGGGAAGTTATTCTATGTGCCTACTTTCCTTCTTTCAGCTACTTATATATATAATTTTTGATGTTATACACATATGTGATTTCAATATCAAAGGTTGAGACTTGTGTATTATATGTGCCTCACAAAACAAGCAAGTGATGATTTTCAACACTGTTGTCTATTTGTGTCAAGCCCTGTACCATTCTTACACTGACTGTAGATTGCATGCTAGGCTTTAACAGGGAGCCTGTCAAACACCTAAACTGTGTTTTGTGATAATTAGACACAGAGGGGTAAGAGATACCTAGTTTGTGTTTATTATTTACACTGATGACATGCATAGATGTGATCTCAATGTTAATGGTTGAGACTTGTATAATATGTGTACTTTACAAACCTAGCAAATGATGATCTTTAAAGCTGTGATCCATTTGTGTCAAGCCTAGAATCATTTTATACTGATTGCAGATTGCATGCTAGGCCTCAATTAGTACCTTGATAAACATCTGACTGTGGTTTATGGAATTTAGACACAGAGGCACCATTATCCATCATTTAGAAACAAGTGGATTTATTATGTGATTACATTCCTGCCTAAGCTTATTGTTAAACAACAGGGATATGTGTGGTCACCATTGGTAAGGGATACCTGCTTTGTGTTTATTGTTTTTCCACACTTACTTTGTCTGCGGCTGCCAGCCTTCACCATCTCTTCAAAGAGATAGGCTATATTTTCGCCCTAACCTTTTTTCCCTGCGATAAGAATATTGATTGGATACTTCAGGCAGGATTTATTATATTATATGTTATATGTTTATGTTTGTCTTTTTGTCCTGTCTTGGTATTCAGTGTTTTCAGTGCTGTGAGCACCAGTATTTTAACGAGTGAATTAAAATTGTTATTTTATCAATTATTCATCATATCATTTCAAACTACTATTTAAGAGTGCCCCAGTAAAAGAGTCCACTTAACCTGCCTGTGTAGGGATATTTTTTCTGTTTATAATAATTGACTTTTGGGAGCACCACCAACAATCTCAATTTAATAGGAGGTTCTTCTCCAGTAATTTGTATCTATAGTTGGTTATTCATATTTCTATCCTACTTTTTCTCTTGAGCAGAATCCTTTTTCCCAAATTTCCCCTTCCCCCCCATTCCATAAAAGGGTTTAAAATGAGCCGGCACAGGGCAAAACTGTGTTGCACCTGTTGTATTTGGTTCCACCTTCACCAGCTCACCTTGTAGTTGTAGTTGTAGTTGTTGTGTGTGTGCAATGTTCCTTTAGAGAGTTTGGGGTTTAGACCCTTTGTAAATTTCAGCTCCAGGCCCATGTGGACCTTAATCTGGCACTGGGCTGGGGGAAGTTTTTATGACGAGAACTGAATTGCAACATTCTATACTACCGACTGAATTCATTTAAGACAATGTTTTATAATAAATGTAGGCAGAATACATTTATTACTTTAAAGAATATGAAAAAAAATACTTTTTCATAAATACACGTTTTGCAGAAAAACATAATGTGATATGCAAAATTAAGAGTCATTTTCATGTTCAGAAGCCAAAAATCTATAAGTATCACCTAAATTCGTTTAAAAATCTTTTTCATCACAGACCTACAGTCAGGTCCATAAATATTGGGACATTGACAGAATTTTCAGATTTTGGCCTCTATTCACCATCACAATGGCTTTGAAATGAAACAAACAAGATGTGTTTTAACTGCAGACTTTCAGATTTAATTTGAGGGTAATTACATCCAAATCGGGTGAATGGTGCAGGAATTACAACGGTTTCTATATGTGCCTCCCACTTTATAAGGGGCCAAAAGTAATGGGACTATCAACTCAAAAGCTATTTCATGGACAGGTGTGGGCTATTCCCTCGTTATTTCATTATCAATTAAGCAGGTAAAAGGTCTGGAGTTGATTCTAGGTGTGACATTTGCATTTGGAATCAGTTGCTGTCGACTCTCAATATGAGATCCAAAGAGCTGTCACTATCAGTGAAGCAAGCCATCATTAGGCTGAAAAATCAAAAAAACCCATCAGAGAGATAGCAAAAACATTAGATGTGACCAAATCAACTGTTTGGAACATTCTTAAAAAGAAAGAACGCACCGGAGAGCTCAGCAACACCGAAAGACCCGGAAGACCACGGAAAACAACTGTGGTGGATGACAAAATAATTATTTCCCTGGTGAAGAAAAACCCCTTCACAACAGTTGCCCAAATCAAGAACACTCTCCAGGAGGTAGATGTATATGTGTCAAAGTCAACAATCAAGAGAAGACTTCACAAGAGTGAATATAGAGGGTTCACCACAAGATGCAAACCATTGGTGAGCCACAAAAACAGGAAGACCAGATTAGAGTTTGCCAAACAACATCTAAAAAAGCCATTACAGTTCTGGAACAACATCCTATTGACAGATGAGACAGAGATCAACTTGTACCAGAGTGATGGGAAGAGAAGATTATGGAGAAGGAAAGGAACTGCTCATGATCCAAAACATACCACCTCATCAGTGAAGCATGGTGGTGGTAGTGTCATGGCGTGGGCATGTATGGCTGCCAATGGAACTGGTTCCCTTGTATTTATTGATGATGTGACTGCTGAGAAAATCAGCAGAATGAATTCTGAAGTGTTTCAGGCAATATTATATGCTCATTTTCAGTCAAATGCTTCAGAACTCATTGGACAGCGCTTCACAGTGCAGATGGACAATGACTCGAAGCATACTGCAAAAGCAACCAAAGAGTTTTTTAAGGCTAAAAAGTGGAATGTTATGCAATGGTCAAGTCAATCCCCTGACCTGAATCCGATTGAGCATGCATTTCACTTGATGAGGACAAAACTGAAGTGAAAATGCCCCAAGAACAAGCAGGAACTGAATACATTTGCAGTAGAGGCCTGGCAGAGCATCACCAGGGATGAAACCCAGCATCTGGTGATGTCTATGCATTCCAGACTTCAGGCTGTAATTGCCTGCAAAGGATTTGCAACAAAGTATTAAAAAGTGAAAGTTAGATTTAGGATTGTTTAGTTTGTCCCATTACTTTTGGCCCCTTAAAAAGTGGGAGGCACATATAGAAACCATTGTAATTCCTACACCGTTCACCTGATTTGGATGTAATCCCCTCAAATTAAATCTGAAAGTCTGCAGTTAAATCACATCTTGTTTGTTTCATTTCAAAGCCATTGTGGTGGTGAATAGAGGACAAAATATGAATATTCTGTCAATGTCCCAATATTTATGGACCTGACTGTATGTAATTGCAGCATAATGGTTCAAAACTATGACAAGAAACAGTGGCGTAACTATAAATTTTGCTCCCCCATGCCAAAAAAGTTTCAGGTGCCCCCCCCCACCCAAAGATCAAACACACCCAAAGACTACGTTAAAGGTGTGTGGTTACATGATACAGCAACGTGCCTTACACATTATGACACACTAAGTAATGCCACTTATAACACAGTGTGCCACACCGGAATGCCCCTTACAACACATTATGCCACACCGTAGTGCCCCTTACAACACATTATGCCACAAAGCAATGCACCTTACACATCCCACACAATAATGCCACATATAACACATAATGACATACAGTAAAGCGCTTATAACAAATTTATGCCATGCTGTAATGCCCCTATTTCACATTATGCCACACTGTAATGCCACATACAACACATTATGCTGCACAGTAATGCCCCTTACACATTATGCCACACAGTAATGCCCCTAATAGCACATTGTGCACACAGTAATGCCAAATACACATTATGCCAAACAGTAATGCCCATTACATCCCACCCTGACATATCTACTTCACCAACCCTCCTTTCTGCTCCTGCCAGTCCGTCACCTCAGCTCAAGACAGGTTGCACAGTTTTTATGTCTGTGTAGAACCAGATTATTGGGAACATAGTTTATAACCTGTAAACTGTGTATCAAATTAGTGCCCCCTGTAGTAGTGCCCCTTTTGCAATGTCCCCTGTAGTAGTGCCCCTTATGCAATGCCCCCTGTAGTAGTGCCCCTTATGCAATGCCCCCTGTAATAGTGCCCCTTATGCAATGTCCCCTGTAGTAGTGCCCATTATGCAATGCCCCCTGTAGTAGTGCCCCTTATGCAATGCCCCCTGTAGTAGTGCCCCTTATGCAATGTCCCCTGTAGTAGTGCCCATTATGCAATGTCCCCTTTAGTAGTGCCCATTATGCAATGCCCCCTGTAGCAGTGCCCCTTATGCAATGCCCCCTGTAGTAGTGCCCCTTATGCAATGTCCCTTGTAGTAGTGCCCATTATGTAGTGCCCCCTGTAGTAGTGCCCATTATGCAGGGCCCCCTGTAGTGCCCCTTCTAGTAGTTAGCCCCCTGTAGTGCCCCTTCTAGTAGTTAGCCCCCTGTAGTTAGCCCCCTGTAGTTAGCCGCCTGTAGTTAGCCCCCTGTAGTTAGCCCCCTGTAGTTAGCCGCCTTTAGTTGCTCCCCCCCTCCGCGCGCACACAAACACACACACAAGAAAAAAACACTAACACTTACCTTTATCCCCGCTCCAGTGCTGCTGCCGTCCATACCCCGGCATCCGCTCCTTGGCACTATGGGAGTGACGTCATTACGTCACTCCCACAGTGCTCTGCAGGACCCGGAAGACGGAGCTCACTCCTGAGCTCTGTCCCCGGCGTCCGCTCCTCGGCACTATGGGAGTGATGTCATTATGTCACTCCCATAGTGCCCTGCGGGACCCGGAAGACGTAGGTAGCTCCGTCCTCCGGCTGCCACCAGGGGTTTGAATAGGAGCCGGGCGCCCGTTGGTAACACACTCAGCGGGTGCCCGGCAGATGGAGGGTGCAGGGGGTGCGACTGCACCCCCTGCACCCTCCGTAGTTACTACTACTGCCCCTGTCGCCCCCAAGCTACCCAGCACCTCCAAGCCACCGCGGGGGCTGCGGGGGCAGTAGTTACGCCACTGACAAGAAGTAGATCAGGTGACTCAGGGTTCTAGAGCTCATGTTCTATAGCATAAAAATATGACAGTCACAGCTTTGAATCCTAGAATATGTATGTAATTTGGATATTGCTTTCTGACAAATCACTTATGCAATGCATAATACACAGCACAACAGTAGTAGTCAAGTGTTTCAATGGACTTGATAGTGAAACCCCTTAGATTGTTTCCTTTTTAGTACACTGTATATTGCAGAAAAATTGTTCAAAACTATGACAACATTTTTAATAAACTTATTAGATATGGTGGCTCAATGGGCAAGCGCTCATGTTCTACAGCTTTAGAGTGTGTAGTCACAGTATTAAATTGTATGACAGATATGTACTGTATATTGCTTTCTGTCTATTCACTTATGTAGTGCATAATACACACAACAGTAATGGGCAAGTGGTTCAATGGACTGGATATTGTAACCCCATAGATTGTTTCCTTCTTAGTACATTGAATATTGCAGTGTAATGGTTCAAAACTATGAAATAATTGTCTTTTTAACTAAGTACATCAGGTGGCTCAATGGCCTTGTGCTCATGTTGTACATGATTCAAAGTGTGACAGTCACAGGATTGAGTCCTAGGACAAAAGGATTATAATGGTGCATACACACGGTCAGATTTTTCTTCAGATCTGAACGATAACGATTTTAAAAATCGTTCAATTGTTCATATCTGAAGGAAAATCTGACATGTCTGAACGATGAACGATGGTCAGATTTGGACGATTCCATTCATTTTAATGCAGTCAAAAATCGTTCAAATCATTCATCAAATTGTTCAGATCGTTCAACCGTTCATCTGACACATCTGACAAATCTGACCGTGTGTATGCTCCATAAGAGTTGTGCTCAGAGGTCTTGTAGTTATATAATGGCAGGAGATGTAGTTAGTTCAAATTAAAAGCAAGTTATTACAGAATAACAAAAGCATATAGACCAAAAGATTGAGAAATTATTAAAAACATAAACAATGATACATTAGTTACATACATAGGTTATGTTGCAATATCCCTTGTTGTTGCAGATAGAATGTTATGTTGAAGTATTCCTCAGTCACTACAAGAGACAGCGAAGGCAACCGAGAATCAGTATGCAGTCTAGCACAGAGTTATCCATAAAAACAGATCATTGCTAATACTTCCACAATTAATCACAAGAACCTAAACTATTGCAAAAATTAATAAAAATCACTAAAATGCATATCTGTTTCAAATATGTATGGAATTTTTTTTAATTAGAGTTGACATGTGAGCTGATTGAAGTAGCTGGGGGGCATCTGTTGGCTCTCCACTATTTGATAGTAAAAGGAATCCTCAGAATTAACCTTATTTTGTATTTTTCTTTTGTGTTTTATTAATTTATCTTTCTGCAGGAGCTTTAAGACTTCCCTTAGCTGCTTAGAGCCACTGTATTGATTAACCGGTTGGCACCAGATACCCAGCACACCCAATCAATCCACACGGCAGATGGAACAGAGCTGCACATAAGAGCCCATATACAGATGCTGGGTAGGAGTATCCATGCTGTCACGGCTTGGAGTGAACCTGGATCCGGAGAGGAGTCGGAAGGGGTTTGAAGGGTTGCTTTTTGGTACTGGAAGGCAGCCAGTCTTATCGGGGTGTAACTCATGAATGGGAAGCAGTATCTGGAGTCGTACATAGGGCGAGGTCAGCTGTAGAGTTACCGGCAGAACTAGCGAACCGGGGTCAGCCAGGCGTACAGTAGATGGTGAGTGCCGGGAGCAGCTGGCGACCAGGAGCTAGACTGGAAGCAGGCTACGAGACAGAGGTGCTTGGAAGCACTGGTACTGGAATACACTGGTACTGTGGAATACACTGGAACTAGAACACACTGGTACTGTGGAATACAGAGGCAAGGGAGTGCAGAGAACTAGCTCACAGCATAAGCTGTGAGAGACGTTGCACTGGCAACTAAAGAGCCTCTTGACAGCCCTTTAGTAGCCTCAGGTAGTGCAGGATTGGTTGCTAGCACTCCAGCCCAAGCTGCAAGCTGATTGGCCCAAAATGGACATGTGACCCGGATCCAAGATGGCCGCGCCCAATGGTCACAGCACCGCTCTCCAGGACCCTGCATCCCCGCCGGACGCCCCGCACCAGAGCGCCCGGAGCGGTAAGCCCTGATCGTTTCATATGCATATTTTAGACTTACACATTTTTGTGCTTTTGATAATGTTTGTGATAATTTGGGGCCTCATGATTAACTGTGAAAGTACAGCTGTGTCCTGCTACATCTTTGCTCCATATACCATGTACCGCGCCGTGCTAGTCGTGCCCTGCCGTGCCGCTGCTTGGTGCTCTAAGTCACATCATGCTGCAGTAAGGTGCAATGTAACTTACTGAAGCACTGGAAAAGCCAAAGCGTGTATTACAACTTTCTGTACACCACATGTCACCTTTCTTAAACTGCACAGTCCATGCATCAAATAAACAATGAAGATTTTGTAGCATTGTCTGCTGATTGGCTGATGGAACCTGACCTTCACTACACTGTAGTAGTGAACTGCATTTTGTAGTACTGAACTGCATTTTGTCATGAATAAATAAAGAATTACTGTAAATCATTTGGTGTGAGAGTTACATACTGTATCAGTTTTGGCCAGAAGATGCATGCCCAGTATTAAATAAAGACAGTGCAATTCAGGTTCAATATTCTTAAAGAACTTTGCTGAATTCAATACATTGATCCCAACTTCCCACCAACTGTCATTTCTATGCTACAGTATGCCACCCAGCTGCATTTTTCATTAAATCTCTACAGACATTTTATTGTACATGTTATAGGGCATTCTATACTGCACAGTAAACTTTCCTTACATGATGTAATAAGACGCACAGGAAGTTTATCATAAAAACAGATAATTTCAGCTTCAATACTCTTAAAACACTCTGCTGTATGTCACCCATCTACATTACACTCTAAGGCGTAAAATTCAATTTGGCGTAAAAAGTCCCAGACTTTTCGCTTGTTGTACTTTCCACCGCCTTCGCCAGTTTGAGATGCAAATTTGCGGCTTGCGCGTCCCCATGTTTCGCAATAGGCGAATGCATAACATGTGGAAAGTACTGAATAGAATGGGGGAATCAGTCTTTACTCCAAAATAAGATGCTCTGACACTGGAAATCATTACAGATGTTCACTATTAGCCATAATATATGTACTTTGTGTCCTTAAGTTGTGTTAAAGGCTTTCTAGAAGCTTTTTTGTAAAAGTGGTGAAGAATGATAGAAAATAGTATGTTTTGGTGAAAATAAATAGTCCTGTAAAATTTGGGGTACTTGCAAATGGGTGCTAGCATATTTTTGTGTCTCTAAAGTGCACTATTGAAAAAAGTGAAAAATCCACCTTCTGCATGCACCTGCAATCCCAAAAACACCTGTCTCATCCAAACAGACCCCAATAAACCTATTTTGCTAGTTTTTATCCTTGTCCCCCTACTTTTTTAATTTTTGCCCCAATGTCTTTTTTGGGGTGTTCTGAGGTAATTTGTTTTGCCTGATTTGTCTTTTAGGGGGGTGTCCAAAGAGTTCTCAATAAATTCCCCACATTTACACCCAAAAATAGAGATTTTGAACTTTATTCCGCCCACCATTAGTTGGTGAAATTTTCCGCCTGTTACAGTGCATTGAGTTTCCGCGTACGCGAAAATGTCCTGGAATTGAATTGGGAGTAAGACACAAGAATGCAAAAAGCGGCAGTAGGCTAAACATTTTTGTGGATTATGGTTTTTCACGTCTAAATGAATCGAGCCCTACATGGCTATTGACATTGAAAGGTACTCTTTACCTGCTGTAAAGTATCACACTTCACATCACATACACGACATATGTGACTGCTGTTACGGCTGGCATGTGTGGGCGACTGGGAAAGGTAAGCGCCTCAGGTGTGAGGCACAGAAAGGAGCAATGTATTTTTCTACTTCAGTAATTTTTTTTTAGTTTTCAATACATGATTAAATAAAGAATTAAATAATTTTCTGTGCGAGTTACATGCTCAGCCTAAACTGTCCTTACATGATGTAAAAGACGCATGGGAAGTTTATCATAAAAACAGCTAATTTTAGGTTCACTACTCTTAAAACACTCTGCTGTCTGTCACCCAGGTGCATTACACTCTTAATCGCTATTGACATTGTATTGTACTCTATACTGGTGTAAAGTTGCACACTTCACATCACATACACAACAGATGTGACAGCTGTTACAGCTGGAGTGTGTGGGTGAGTGGGTAAGCTGAGCACCTTACAGAGTCAGTGCCTCGGATTCAAGGCTCAGAAAGGTACAATGGCCCTCATTCAGAGGCGCTCGCAAAATGTGAGCGGTCGCTCTGAATGAGGGTGGCCACTTGGCTTTTGAAGTGCGGCCTCCTGGTCGCTAGCTATGCTGTGGGTTACCACCCACAGCTTTAGCGACTGACCATGTTGATGGTCACGATGGTCAAGACCATCGCAACCATCGGGGCTTGCGATGAGACCCTAAGGTTGGGTCTCGGCACCCGCAAGCCGCAGGGAACTTCCTGCTCTAATTGAGCAGGAAGCTCCCCACTGATATTACTACTGATGTCAGTGCGGCCGCCCACAAAATGGCAGGCATTCCTTAAGGAACGCCTCCATTTGTTTAACCACCCCCCCGTCATGTCTACAAAATGGGGCAAGCTGTCGATCAACATCGACAGCCGCCCCTTTTGTAGTGAGCTCCGGAGCGAGAGAATTTCTCTCTCGCTCCGGGGCTTGCACACGTGCAGTGCGGCCACTGCGCGTGTGCTGGGCCTAAACATCGACCCGCTTTTGCGAGCATTCAGTGCTTGCAAGCGGGTCTGAATGAGGATCCAATGTCTTTTTCTTCTTCAGTATTTTTTTTTTCATCTTCAATACAGGATTGTATTTGTTTTTTACTATACATGTTTTTTTATTTTTGTTTTCCTATTCATAAGTAACAGTATACAGTTCAATATGAACCAAAAACACACAATAGTTTGAATCCAGTGAGCGCTCAATCATGGGTGATTATAGAACTAATGAAATAGTGTTCCTTAAAAGCTATAGAAAAGCAATAAGTATCAATTCTAAAACTTAAACAGATGTGTATTTATTTGGTTTATATTAGTAACATTTTAGATACTGTTAAAATGACAGTCAATGAACAATGATGTCTAATTGACATAAAACTCAATCTGTATTAGCACAGCTGTGTTCAGATATTAGACAAGGGAAATAGAACAGTGACACACTGGTGTAAGAAGTGGATATATGAGGTTAAAGGTACAATTAAAATTGAAAGAATAAAATGTAAAAAATTATGTGTACTGTATAAAAAAAAATCAAAAAAAAAAATTCTAAAAGTAAAAAGATATAGAACACTTGTGTCTACTCTTTCAATGTCCAGAAGTTGATTGTTTGATATTATTTAAGGAATCAAGGTAGAGGGGTACTTTGTATTCGTTAGTTCATGGTAACTGAATCCTATTCACATTAACTTTGTTAGTGTTGCATACCGTGGCTCTGCAATAGCCATTCTCTGTACAGGGCCAGCTTCACTGCTGTCATGAGAAGCCACTAAAGAAACCCCTTAGGCAGTATAAAAGCCTTACCAGACTTGTGCAGGTTCCTGGGACTTGCTGTCCATCAGTGATGGCAGTATGGTATGATAGTCAACTGTCGCACTGTGGCAGCTAACACCAGGATAATTGCCCTGTGTTGTATGTGGTTTGTATTGTGGTGTACTCTCACTGCACTGCTGGGACGGAGAGGGGATGCATCTGTAACTGGCAGTTTTTAGGAGGGAGCCAGGATGCACATAGCTAGTTTACTCAGGGAGTAGAAAATTACTCACCAGCTGGTTAAGCTTTTTCAAATTGCCACAGAGGGTCTGATCTGAGTGGGATGTCTCTGGCAGCAAATGGCAGCAGACATATTGAGCCAATCTCCAGTCATGACCCATCTCCTGTTTGTGCTATGGGCGACACTGCCCTCTCCTGGCTGTCCTCCTACCTCTCTGACCGATCTTTCTCGGTTTCCTCTCATGACTCCTCTTCCCCCTCACAGCCTCTTACAGTAGGTGTTCCCCAATGTTCTGTTCTTGGACCTCTCCTATTCTCCCTCTATACTTCCTCTCTAGGTGAACTCATCTGCTCCAACTGTCTCTCTGCTATCTCTTCCTGGATGCCCCAGCGATTTCTTAAACTTAATATGTCTTAGACAGAGCTGATTGTCTTACCACCCTCCCACATAACTTCACTTCCCACTATTTTTATATCAATTGATGGCATAACTATCTCATCTATCCCCAAAGTGCACTGCCTTGGAGTTATCCTGAACTCATCCCTCTCCTTCAAACCACATATCCATAACTTTTCACAGTCCTGTCGTTTCCATCTCAAAAATATTTCCAAGATCAGACCCCATCTCACCCATGATGCTACTAAAACCCTCATACACTCCATATTGGACTACTGTAACCTCCTCCTATCTGGCCTCCCCAAATCCCATCTCTCTCCTCTCCAGTCTGTCCTTAATGCTGCTGCATGGCTTATCTTCCTCTCCAAATGCTCTACATCTGCCTCCTTTCTCCAACAAGCCCTCCTCTGGCTCCCCTTCTATTTCAGAACCCAATTAAGGTTCTCATGCTTGCTAACAAAGGCCCCAATCTTCTCATAATTACATCTCTGATCTCATCTCCCTTCACTCTCCTGTCCGCTCTCTTCATTCAACTAATGCACACTGCCATTCATGTCAACTGATTTTTTCCTCCCACTCACGCCTCCAAGATTTTGCCCACACTGCTCCCTACATTTGGAACTCTCTCCAACTCCCCATCAGACTCTCCACCTCTTTGCAATCCTTCAAATGGGCTCTCAAGACCCACTACTTCATCAAAAACCTTCCAGCAATCATCCTAACTTGCTGCTACATGCTGCTTCCTTCCCGTCTACCCCATCTGTGTCAAACCTGTTTGTCTGCCCCTCCCTTTTAGAATGTATGCTTTTACGAGCAGGGCCCTCTACCCTCTTGTGCTTCTCCCTACTTTTGTTTCATCTACTTCTTACTCACCACTAGGGCACCTAACACTTGGTTGCTTAAGCTCTGTTGCTTATCTATGTGTTATGGTCACTAATGTAGCAATTTATATTATCCATATCCTAGTCATGTATTGTATTGTTCTGTAAGTCACTGGTCAACAATTTGTTTATTGTACTTTGAAAGGCACTGCAGAACACTTGTGGCACCATGTAAATAAATGATAATAATAATAAAGGTAACTATGAGCAGGCTGTCTTTTACATTTGAATTCCACTGGAGACGAGGGTCATCTGGCAGAAGGGAAGTATGTGTGAGTGTGTTTTGGATATAATAACATTTTATTTTCAACGGTGTGTGAGTACTGTAGTTTTTTTTCCTTTTTTCTTACAGTGGGGGTACAGATGCTGTCTGCCTGCTTGCACTTGTAGTTTCACAAGTGCCAAAGGGCAAACACTCTGGCCTCTGTATTTGCACTGTCAAAAACAATTGTACATAAATATTTTTCAAACTATAACACATACACCCACCCGCCTGGGGTGCTGGGAAAAGCTTCAGCCTAAGCCTGGGATGCTCAGGAAAGGGGGGACCTCTGTATTTGTACCTACCTTCCTGGAGATTACAGGCTTGATTTGACTAGCTTGGGGTGTTAATAGTTTGACCAGAGTGACTATGGCTATGGCATTACATCCTGACTAGGTTAGATATGGCGCTGTTTTTAAAAATAGGGGGAACCCTACGTCATTGTGTCTCTTAACTTATTTAATGCATAGTACCTGTTAATAGCAGTAGTACTCAAATGTTTCAATAGACTTGATAGTAAAAACCTATAGATTGTTTGTTTGTTTTTTAGGAATATTATGTTGTGCAGCATAATGGCTTAAAATGATGAAAAAATATCTGCTTTTCCACAGAAGGTCATGTGGCTCAATGGGTTAGTGCTCATGTCCTACAGGTTGGAGTAGTAGAGTTATCAATTCAAAACCTATAACAGATATGATTTTTGCATATTGCTTTGTGTCTCTTCACTTATTTAATGCGTAGTGCCCTTTAACAGCAGTAGTAGTCAAGTGTTTAGTTGACGTGATAGTAAAAACCTATAGATTGTCTTTTTTTAAGAATATTACATTGTGCAGCATAATGGCTTAAAACTATGAAAACATACCTACTTTTCCAAACTAGATCATGTGACTCAATGGGTTACTGCACATGTCCTACGGATTTGGAGTGGGAGAGTCATAGGTTCAAATCATATAACAGATATGATTTTTGCTCATTGCTTTGTTTTTCTTTACTTGTTTAATGCAGAGTTCCCTTTAACAGCAGTAGGTGGCATGTGTTTCAATTAACTTGATAGTAAAATTATATATATTTTTTAAGTATGCTAAATTTGGAAGCATAATGGTGTAAATCTATAAGAAAATACAACTTTGTTTGGAGGCTATGATGTGGCTCAATTGGCTAGTGTGCATGTCCTACAGCTTTGGAATGGGGCAGTTGTAGGTTCTAATCCTATAATAAAGTTACTTTTTGCATATTGCTTTGTGTCTCTTCACTTATTTAATGCATTCACTCCTTTAACAGCAGTAGAAGTCAAGTGTTTCAGTTGACGTGATAGTAAAAACCTACAGATAGTTTTTAATAATATTACATTGTGCAGCATAATGGCTTAAAACAATGAAAAAATACCTACTTTTCCAAATAATATCACGTGGCTCAATTGGTTTGTGCACATGTCCTATAGAAATGGAATGGGAGAGTTGTCTGTTCTTCAAACCCTTTAACAGGTATGATTTTTGCATATTGCTTTGTTTCTCTTTACTTGTTTAATGCATTATACCCTTTAACAGCAGTAGTTGGCATGTGTTTCATGATAGTAAAAAAATATTTTAGATTTTAAGTATATTACATTGTGCAGCATAATATCTTAAATCTATAAGAAAATACTACTTTTTTTTTTAAAAAGTATATGATGTGGCTCAATTGGCTAGTGCCCATGTCCTACAGCTTTGGAATGGGACAGTTGTAGGTTCTAATCCTATGATAGAGTTGGTTTTTGCATATTGTTTGTGTCTCTTCACTTATTTAATGCATAGTGCACTTTAACAGCAGTAGTAGTCAAGTGTTTCAGTTGATGTGATAGTAAAAACCTACAGATTGTTTTTAGTAATATTACTATGCAAAAATAATGACTGTACCGAAGAATTTCATCTGGCACAATGGGTTACTGCACATGTCCTACAGAGTTTGGGTAGGAGAGTCCATAGGTTCAAATCCTATGACAGATATTATATCTGCATATTGCTTTGTGTCTCTTAACTTATTAAATGCATAGTGCCCTTTAACAGCAGTAGTAGTCAAGGGTTTCAGTTGACAAGGTAGTAAAAACCTATAGATTGTTTTTAAGAATATTACGTTGTGCAGCATAATGGATTAAACTATGACAAAATAACTACTTTTCTAAAGCGGCTCACATGGCTCAATGGGTTAGTGTGTGTATCCCACAGATTTGGGGTGGGAAAGTCATAAGTTCAAGTCATATAACAGATGTGATTTCTGCATATGGCTTTGTGTCTCTTAACTTATTTAACGCATAGTGCCCTTTAACAGCAGTAGTAGACAAGGGTTTCAGTTGATGTGATAGTAAAAATCTATAGTTTCTTTTTAATAAAAATACATTGTGCAGCATAATGACTTAAAACTATGAGAAAATGCCAACTCTGACATTGCATATCACGTGGCTCAATGGGGTAAGGCACATGTAATACAGATTTGACATGGGAGAATAAGACTAGACGAGGGCTGCCTAAGCTGGAGACTATTTAAGAGTTCTACATTTTTTGTGATGGATAGCCTAGAGAAGCTGTTGCTAGGCAGATTCTAGTTTGTGAGGTATTTTTTGTTATCATTTAGGGTCAGCCAATTGAGGTTGATGGGGGCGGGTGCTTTTAGGCTGTACTATTTAAGGCGGAATTTGAATAAGGTTCTGCCTCTTTTTCAGTTGGAAGCCAGCTAAGTTAAACCTGTATCGCTCTTGTATTACCTCAGGAGTTGTGCCAGTTTTTCTGTCCTCCACTGTTTAAGCCTAATTTTCCCTGATCACTTTTCTTAACCTTCTTGTTTATTTAATATTGTATCGTGCATTTTTTTCTTTAGCTAATTTTAACCCAAACCTCGTTTAAATCCCTCCCCCCTTGTCTGCTTTACTTCACCACTCCTTTTACTTTTTATTGCTGCATTGTGTCTTCCTTTACCCTCCCTTTCCCAGTCAGGATGCCCCGTCCCAAACGTTCTGCACCCCCTCCCCTCCGTTTAGCAGAGGCAGCCCGCCCACTCGCGGCCGCGGGCTGTCGCCGGCCTGTGCTTTTGGCGTGCTCTCATTCACCTGGGGAGCCCGCCGGCGTTCAGCCCGTTCTTCAAACGGGAGGTGAGGCGGCTACCCATTTTCCCTCATCCGGGCCCCTGCTGCCTGTGCGTGCGGTGGTGGAGCCTGGTGGCCCGGGTGCGCGCTCGAATCTAGCGTGTGTTCCTGTGCCGGCGGAGGGATGTGATGACCCCCCGCGAGTTGGGAATGTAGAATCCCCAGCAGCGGTAGCTCCGCTGCTGGCCTTACCTTACAGCAGTCCTGGCATCCATCGCGGCTCGGGTGTCCTTCCTAGCAGCGCAGTGGACGCTGGGGCAGGAGAAGGGTCATGTGACGAGGCGCATGCCGGGGACAGGGAATCCCCGGCTGCGTTAAGCATCATTAATGAAGCGGCAAGTGGTATAGGGACCCCTGGCCTCTTTGTGGAGGTCTCAGGGCCCTTGCCAGTCGCTACCTCCACAGGCGCCATTTTGGGGGCTGCGGGGGAGAGCTCTGCAGCTACTCTGATGGTGAGCCTGTTACACATTTGCTTAGGGTGCCACCTGCTGTCTCAGCTGCATATGTACAAGCCATGAGCACTGAAAGCTCATGGTCACCAAGTTATAGTTTACACCCTCAGCCCACTATTTTAAACTCTCAAAACACTTTTGCGGGTTATGCTGTGAATACTTTGTCCGTTAATGCCCCTTTGTTTCAGGCTGTGCCTGCTGTTAGTACGGCTCGGCAGCCATTTTTTCAGATGTCAGGGTCACATGCATTCAGTTCTCAGTTACCTTCTGTGGTTTCCTCTCCCCAGGCTGTGCGAACCACATGGTCAATAGGCGCGCATCGGGTTTTTCCCCAGCATTCTGTTTTCCCCCCCATGACAGTTTCTTACCCCTCCTAAACCCCCTCTGCTCCTACTTTTAGCCAATTTCCCTATGGTCAGTCGAGTTTTCTAGGATCGCAACAGCCACTTAGCCAATATGGCTCTTGGCAGCATGCTTGCGCTTCACCAGGGGCTAGGTTGCCAGCACACCCCCCGCCAAGCACTCTGCATCAGAGTTTTTCTCAGTCATCCGTAGTTTCCGCTCCTTATTTTAGCCCTGTTTCCTTATTGGGTCAAAATGTTCCGGTTACTGCCCCGCAGGTGCCTCCCATCCCTCCGACCCCACCCCCCCCATCTCCTCCCCCAGTTGATGAGTCAGTGTCCTCCGTGGATGTTAACACGTCTTTTACCACACTTGGTGTTCTCCCTAGTGGTTCAGCAACTGCTGCGGTATCAGACATGGTAGTATGCAGGAAGAGGCGCGTGTCTCGGGACGAAGTTGCGGCATCAGGGAGTAATACTGCGGGGATGGCAGGAGTTATATCAGAGGATTCGGAGCTTCCGGGCCCTTCAGGAACAGGTGAGCATACATCTGCACAAATTTCCATTGACAGTTATTCTTCTGATTCATCTACTAGCAGCGAGTCGTCGGGGTCCCCTAAACACCCGCAGAAATTAGCAAAATTGATTGCGCACCGCATAGTCAAGAAAGCGGCAAAGAGCAAGGGTCCTGAGAAAACAGCTGCTTCTGCGGAAGTACCACCATATTCTGATATGGTGCATTGCGCCAATACCGCTATTACGAGGGGTTTAAGGAAGAGGATCCAGGAAAAGATAGGGGAAATATTGATATGTTAACTCTCACGGATGACATGAGGCAGGATTTTGAGAAGGCTAAGAAGACAGGTGGCATTGGGGAGAATGCTTTTCGTAGTATTCATCATTGGATGAGGGGTGTTTTAATGTTTGTGGCTTGTTACCTTGAAACTAGGCCTGGGGAGCACATGGACATGCTTAAATATATTTACCTCGTTCACGATATGTTCTTGGCTTCTCGGGGTTATGTTTGGAGAGATTACGTTTGTCGTAAACAGGAAGGAAATTTGGTCATGCCTTTAGGGGTAAAAGATGTAGAGGTGTAGCTAGAGGTAACCCAGCATAATAAAAACCCATCAGAGAGTCAGTATAAGAAGCCGAGTGTAGTAGGGAAGGGCAGTTTGGGGTACATGGCAAAAGGTAAATGTTTTGCCTTCAATGATGGGAAATGTACTAGAGGGGCAAATTGTCGTTTTCGCCACTCCTGTTGGAATTGTGGGGGAGGACACCCAGCCAAGGACTGCAAGGGCGGGGGTGGTGCTTCCCATTCAGAGCAGCGGGAGAGCACTGGGGCCAATAAATAGGGCACCAACACCCATTGTTTTAGAGGAACTTAGTAAGTGGTTGGTGTGTTATCCTATGTGGGATGATGCAAAGTTTTTGTTTGAGGGTTTTAGTTTGGGTTTTCGTTTGCCCATTTTCCTGTTCTTTTCAAGTAGTTGCCCGCAGGAATCTCATGTCAGCGAGAGATTTACCGCTTGTGGTGAGGCAGAAAGTGGATACGGAGGTTCAATTGGGCCGTATGTGTGGTCCTTTTGATGTGGAACCTTTGCCGGGTTTGTGCATTTGCCCCCTGGGGGTGGTGCCCAAGAAAGCCCCTGGCAAATTCCGTTTAATCCAGGATCTGTCTCATCCATGCGGGGGCTCTGTCAATGACGCCATTCCTGAGGATTTTTGAATCAGCTTTTCGGCTACTGCCATTGCACCCCGATTCCATGCGCTACATGGGTTTTAAGTTGGAGGGCAAGTTCTACCTGGATAAATGGGGTGTTCTGTTTCCTGTGCCTATTATGAGAAATTCAGCACGTTCCTTCATTGGTGCATTGTCACGGGCACAGGTCGACATGGCGTTGCCCATTATTTAGATGATTTTCTCTTTGTGGGTCCAGGAAACAGCAACATTTGTCAAAAATTTTTGATGTCAGCTAGCGCATTGTTTCATGTTTTGGGGGTTCCGGGTTGCGCAGGGCAAGACAGAAGGTCCCACTTCTTGTTTGTCCTATTTGGGTATCGAGATTGATACCAGGGCGGGATGCTGCCGCCTCCTGGCAGATAAGGTCCAGAAGCTTTTGGGGCAAATAGAGGAATGTTTGCAGCTAGAAAGGCTCCGGTTGAAGCAGGTACAGTCCCTTTTAGGTTCATTTAATTTTGCTTGCCAGATTATTCCTATGGGGCGTATTTTTTGCCGAAAGCTTGAGAAAACCACAGCGGGCGTGCTAAAGCCGCATCACACCATCCGCCTCTCTAGGGAAATCAAGGACGACCTTCGAGTGTGGTTTTCCTTTTTGTCCAATTTTAATCGGGAACTCATATGGCCCTCTAGTGCGGTTTTTAACTCCGCTCTGCAATTATTTACCGAAGCAGCCGGTTCTACGGGTTCCAGAGCATTTTTTCAAGGAGAATGGTGCGTTGCGCATTGGGCGCAGGCATGGTACGCACAGGGTTTCACGGCCAATCTATTGCTACTGGAGCTATTCCCAATAATTGTGACTGTGGAGCTTTGGGCCACCAGATTAGCGAATCAGAGCGTTGTATTTAGGTGTGACAATTTGGGAGTGGTACACGCTGTTGACAATCAGTGCTCCTCTTCCCCTGAGGCTTTGTGGTTTCTGAGGCATTTGGTGCTGAGGTGTTTGCAGTTTAACATAAATTTTTCAGCGGAGCACGTATCGGGTGTCGAAAATGACATAGCGGATGCTTTGTCACGTTTCCAATTTTCTAGATTTCTTGCTTTGGTGCCTGGGGCTGCTCCTTTTGGATTAACGTGTCCTCCTTATGTCTGGCATATTATCGAACAGGCATAGCTGGGCTGGCGCGTAAGTCCTTGGCACCATCTACATTACGGGCATACACATCTGTGTGGCAGGACTGGGAGGCTTACAGGGTTAAGTATGGGGATGTGGGTAAGTCCCAGGAGGATTGCTTGTTAGCATTTGTTTGGGGTCACTATGAAAGGGGTAGATCTAAGGCAGCCATGGCTGCTGCATTAGCGGGTATTTCATTTTACTCAAATGTATCAGATACCTGATCCCACCAAGACATTTGTGTTATCTAAGGTTCTTAAAGGTTGGGCCAGAGAGAGACCTGCCCCTGTGGATGTCCGCAGGCCCATTGATTTGATCTTACTATGGGACCTTATGTCAATATTACCATCGGTGGCTTCAAGTGATTTTGAAGCCTTGCTTTTCCGGTGTGCTTTTTCGTTTGCATTTTTCAGTGATTTTCGGATCAGCGAGCTGGTGGCGGCTAATAAACGTTCAGGGATCACTGGCTTGCTGTCACGAAGCGTGTTCATTAAAAAGGAGTCGGTCATGTGTAAAATTGCCCGTTCTAAAACGGATCAGACTGGCCGCGGGAAGTGGGTTTCCTTTAAATCCCATGCCATACCTGACATCTGCCCTTTGCGCCTTGAGGCCCTTTACAGTCAATCAAAGCCAGCGGGGGGTTTCCAATTTTAAGTTCATGTAGATTCTTCCCCTCTTACGAAATTTCAGTTTGCGGTGGTTTTTAGGCAATGTTTGCTGGCTTTAGGCTTGAAGAGTGAGGAGTATGGTACTCACTCTTTTCGCATTGGCGCTGCTACGTGTGCTGCAGCTGAAGGACGGCCAGCTATTCAGCAGACGGGGAGGTGGAAATCAGCTGCTTTTAAAAGTTATGTACGTTGTGATAAGTTGTGAAGTTGCGCCTGTTGCGCCAACCCAGAAACGCTGCTTACCTGTCAGTTTTTGAAAGACTAGCTTTCAAAAACTGGGGGTGTGAAGGGATTTTTTTAATTTTTCCTCCTAGGGAGCCCTGATTATAATTGGCTATGTAAGAGGTCCACGGGAGGTTTTTTAAGTTTTCTCCTTCGCCTGGGTTTATGTACTAACATTGTATGTCGCATGTGTTGTTCATTTACATTGGTTTTGGGTACACAGTACATTATCTGACGGTTAGGTGTCTTCTTTTTCAGCATCCACGGGCTCTACGGAGCAAGTATGGCTGGTGGGACACTCCTATATGTTTTGGGCTGAAAGATACCCTCTAGCCAAAAGAGCGGTTATGCTAATGGGTGGCAGCACAGTTAGATGGTTAGGAGTCCGAGGATTGTATTGGGACTCCCTTTTGTGTCTGCTTTTTAGGCATGAGAGGCAACGGGGCCATCCTGATTGGTTGATTCTACATTTAGGAGGTAATGATGAAGGTCAGATTAAGGGCATCGAGCTGATACTAAGAGTCAAAGAGGAATTTGGATAGGGTGTTGTCCCATTGGCCGGGGGTACGTATAGTGTGGTCGGAAATTGTACCTCGTTTTAATTGGAGAGGGTCTGTAGATGTAGTTGCTTTGGACAAAGCCAGGAAGAAGGTAAATATTGCAGTGGCTAAGTTTGTGTCGGCTGCCGGGGGTGTTGTCACCAGGCACCCTCTTTTGGTTCTTGAGAATGCACATTATTTTAGGTCAGATGGGGTACATTTATCGCCTTTGGGGATGGGAAATCTCTTAAAGGTATTTTTTCTGCTTTTGATTAGCTATTTTGTTGTTGGGTGGCAAGCGGGCATTGTGAGGCACTTGCCCTTTTGAAGGACAGCGAGTGGGTTCTACCTATGTGGGTTGGACAATCGGGCACTATTCTTTGCGGAAGTGTGCGGACTGTGCCAAAGTAAGGGGCGGTGAGACTTGCACAGCGCAGGTTACGCATTTTTGAGAGGTGGGGGCGTTTTAGTTGTCCATCAATTTTTGTGTTAAGATTTATATGGGCTAGAGCTAAGTAGTGATAGCGCCTTTTTTTGCCACCCTCTTTAATTAAAATAAATTTGCAATTTAATAAATAAACCAATTCTAATTCGAGCTAAACTATCGTTGTCTGTGTGGTTATTTCATTTAGAAGTTAAGCTTAGCATAAGAGGTTATTATGTTTTTATCACAGTATATGTATGAATGCCTTATAGGTTTAAATCCTATGACAGATATGACTATTGCTTTGTGTCTCTTTACTTGTTTAATGCATAGTACCCTTTAACAGCAGTAGTAGGCATGTTTTTCAACCAATTTGATAGTAAAAACCTATAGATTGTTTATTAAGAAAATTACATTGTGCAGCATAATGGCTTAAAAATATTAAAAAATATCTACTGTTCCAAAGAAGATCACATGGCTCAATGGGTTAGTGCAAATATCCTACAGATTTGGTGTGTGAGAGGCATAGGTTCAAATCCTATGACAGAAATGTTTTTTGCATATTGCTTTGTGTCTCTTTACTTGTTTAATGCATAGTAACTTTTAAGAGCAGTAGTTGGCATGTGTTTCAATATAATGTTTTTAATAATGTTACAGTGTACAGCATAATGGTTTAAAACTATGAGAAAATACCTGCTTCAACAATGGATATCACGTGGCTCAAGGGGTTAATGCAAATATCCTACAGATTTGGCGTGGTAGTGTCATAGGTTCAAATCCTATGACAGGTATGATTTTTGCATATTGCTTTGTGTTTCTTCACTTATTTAATACATAGTGCACTTTTAAAGCAGTAGAAGTGAAGTATTTCAGTTTACTTGATAGTAAAAACCTATAGATTATTTTAAATAATATTACATTGTGCAGGTTAAAGGCTTAAAATTATGAAAAAATACCTACTTTAACAAAGTATATCACAAGGCTCAATGGGTTAGTGCACTTGTTCTATAGATTTGGCGTGGGGGATTAATAGGTTCAAAAGCTATGACAGATATGATTTTGGCATGTCTCTTTACTTGTTTAATGCATAATACCATTTAACAGCAGTAGTTGGCATGTGTTTCAATGAACTTGATAATTAAAACTAGGGATGTGCTCCGGACCATTTTTGGCGGATTTGGATTTGGATTTGGTTCTAATTCGTCATCCGGCTTTGGATTTGGATTTGGATTTGCCAAACTGCGGTGACTGGCTTTGGATTTGGATTTGGATTTGGATTTTTTGCCAAAATTGGCAAAAAAAGCTAAAATTACATAAATTGGGCTTTTTTTTCTTCCTAGAGTGTTATTTACCTCAATAACATTAATTTCCAGTCATTTACAGTCAATTTAGACCACCTCACAGCTTAAATTATTCGTTTCACCATTATTGGCCAAAGGTTGCAGTGAGCTGACTGGTGACCAAGCGTCAGAGCAGCGGCGCAGTGGCACAGACACCACAGTTTAAAGCACATCTATGAAACTATGCCACACAGCAGTGGCAGAAATGAAAGGTAGTGCTAGATGGAATTGTCCTTGGGCCCTCCCACCCACACTTTATGTTGGATCTTAAAAAGGACATGCACACTTTAACAAACAAAGCATTTCAGCGACAGGTACTGCCACTTTGTGGCTGAAGTGCTTGGTTTGTTTGGGCCCCCACAAAAAAATCTTCCAATCTACTAAAGGCAACAGGTCTACAGTGGCATGATGTCACCATCATTGCCATCCTCACCCTCATCAGTGTGTACATCATCCGATTCCTCACACAATATCAGTTCATCCCCGCTGGAATCTACCATTACAGAAGTATCTGTACTGTGACGTGATTGGTGGGAAAGGTTTTCCTCGTGAAATTTCCAGTTCATTTTAATGAACATCATTTTTTCTACATTTTGTGGAAGTAGCCTCCTTCGTCGTTCACTCACAAGGTTCCCGGCTGTACTGAAAACTCTCTCCGAGTACACACTGGAGGGTGGGCAGCTTAAATAATGCAAAGCCAGTTTATACAAGGGTCTCCAAATTGCCTTTTTTTTCTTCCAATATTCGAAGGGACTCTGTGACATGTCTACGTGTATGGTGTCCTGAAAATAATCCTCCACCATTCTTTGGATGGTAATCGTATTAGATGGAGTTGCGGTAGAGGTGTCACTGGTGTTGGGCAAATCTTTTAGACCCGACCAGATGTCAAAATGTTGACTTGACTTATCTGCATCACCACTGGGTCTTTTGGAAAAGGTGCATTTTTTTCTGGCTGCTGCTGCAGAAACCGAAGGAGGAGACGTCATCGTAGTGCCATGTGTCACTTCAGCTGCCAACTTGCTCACCAGGAGCGCTTTGGTTCTTTTAAGATCTGGGTCAGTTGTAAAGAAAGACACAGCATATGACTTGAACCTAGGATCAAGAATGGTTGCTAAAATATAATGATCAGATTTCAAGATCTTGGCCACCCGTGGATCCTGGCGAAGCGAACAAAGGACTTGATCTATCAGTCCAGCATACTTTGCGGAATCACTTTGTTTAATATCATCCTTCAATTTCTCCAGCTGCTTTTCCAAAAGCGAAATCAGGGGAATCACCTTACTCAAGCTAGCAGTGTCAGCACTCACTTCACAAGTGGCAACTTCAAATGGTTTGAGCACCTTGCACAAGACAGAAAGTACTCTCCACTGTGCTGGGGTAAGGTACATTCCCCCTCCTCTCCCAATGTCATGGCTTGTCGTATAGCTATGGATGGCTTTTTGCTGCTCCTCCATCCGCTGAAGCATATACAGGGTTGAGTTCCACCTCGTTACCACTTCTTGCTTCAGTTGATGGCAGGGCAAATTAAACTGCTCTTGCAGGTGCTGCAATCTCCTGCACGCTGTTGCTGAATGCCGAAAATGTCCCGAAATTTTTCGGGCCACAGACAGCATCTCCTGAACGCCCCTGTCGTTTTTTAAAAAACCCTGCACCACTAAGTTTATTGTGTGAGCAAAACAGGGGATGTGTTGGAATTCACCCAGCTGTAATGCTTTCACTATATTTGTAGCATTGTCAGAAATCACAAATCCTGAGGAGAGTCCAAGTGGGGTAAGCCATGTTTCTATGACATCTCTTAGTTTTTCTAAGAGGTTGTCAGCGGTATGCCTCTTATTGAATCCGGTGATGCACAGAGTTGCCTGCCTCTGAATGAGCTGGTGTTGTTTGTTAGATACTGCTGCTGCTGAAGGCGATTCACCCACCCAGTGGGCTGTCACAGTCATGTAATCTTTAGTTTGTCCACTACCGCTTGTCCACATATCTGTGGTTAAGTGGACAGTGGGTACAATAGCATTTTGCAGACCAATAATTAGGTTCTGTTTAACGTCCTGGTACAGCCGAGGAATGGCTTTTCGGGTAAAATGAAACCGAGATGGAATTTGGTACCGGGGACACATGACCTCAACTAGCTGTGTAAATCCCACTGCATTAATTGAGGATATTGGACGCAGATCTAATATTAGCATAGCTGTCATGGCGTCAGTGATCCGCTGTGCGACAGGGTGAGAGCTGTCATACTTGCTTCCCCTTGCAAGAGATTCTTTAACAGTCAATTGTTTTTTTGGTATACTACTAGTAGTCTTCTTTGTCCACTTCTGGGATGAAGATCCACCAGCAGCAGCAGCAGCAGGCCTAGCGCTCAAAGATTCAGTTTCTTCTGAGGTGTCCTGTAAATTGGAGGAGTCACCGTGACTTAGCACTAATAAATTGGATGTTGTACTACCACTGATCATTCCTGAGGATATTGAGGAGGAAGGTGTTGTCGGTGGAGATTGCAGGTGCTGGGATTTAGTAGAGAGAAGGCATCTAGCTAATGCTGGACTGCTTGTTGTTATTTTTTTTGCAGTAGTTTCTGTTATCAAACACCTGTCATGAGCTCGCTGCAGATGACGTAATAGCGTAGAGGTTCCTAGATGTTTAACGTCCCTACCTCTACTAACTGTGGTCTCACAGAGGCTACAAATGGCTTGACAAACGTTGTCAGGGTTTGGGTAAAAGTAATTCCACACAAAAGATGTGGATTTCTTGGTTCTATGCCCAGGCATGGCAATGGCCTTCTTATCTTGGCCAAGAGCTGCTTCCACTGGTGCCTGACTTATACAAATAATATCCTCATCCTCAACATCCTCATTAGTGCCAGCATCAGCTGCACATATATTCCTCTCATCCTCTTGCAATTCCACGGTGGCATCCTCAATTTCTATGTCCTCGGCAATACTGCTCATCCCCACAACTACAGATGGAAAAGAAACTGTGGAGGGCGGCTTCTCTGAAAGGTCAGGCTTACACATAGAAATGCCACTTGTGGACCCACTTAGACTCTCCTCAGGGATTTCTGACATTTGTGTTTCAAAAAACACAGTTTGTTCGACTGCCTTATTGGTTTTAAATTTTTTCACACTTCTATAGTCTGATTGAAAAGGTCTTTTATCATCACGAGAGGCACAAGATGCCTCACTGACAGCTGCAGAACCACCACTCAGAAATAAAGGGCAAAGCCTGAGTCTTTCCTTGCCGCTACGTGTGGTGAATGGTATGTTGCCAATTTTCTGTTTCTCTGCAAAAGTAGTAGTCTTTAGAGGTTTTTTTTTTGTCTTTACCCCTGTAAAATCTAAATTTTTTGATTTCAGGTTCCCTAAGGTTTTAAAGCCTCTACGCCCTTGAGCATCAGCTTTAGATAAAAGTGATGGACTTCCAGCCGCTGCAATGCTAGCATTTACATGTTGTTTCTGCTCTCCTCTCAGTTCATTCTCGTGATCCATATTACTTTATCACTATGAACTGGAGTCACAGAGCTTGTATACACACAGTGGGCTATGCCCTTTCACGGAGCTTGTATAATAGACACAGTGGGCTATGCCCTGTCACGGAGCTTGTATAATACACTCAGTGGGTTATGCCCTGTCACGGAGCTTGTATAATAGACACAGTGGGCTATGCCCTGTCACGGAGCTTGTATAATAGACACAGTGGGCTATGCCCTGTCACGGAGCTTGTATAATACACTCAGTGGGCTATGCCCTGTCACGAAGCTTGTATAATACTCAGTGGGCTTATGCCCTGTCACGGAGCTTGTATAATAGACTCAGTGGGCTATGCCCTGTCACGGAGCTTGTATAATAGACACAGTGGGCTTATGCCCTGTCACAGAGCTTGTATAATAGACACAGTGGGCTTATGCCCTGTCACGGAGCTTGTATAATACTCAGTGGGCTTATGCCCTGTCACGGAGCTTGTATAATAGACACAGTGGGCTATGCCCTGTCACGGAGCTTGTATAATACACTCAGTGGGCTATGCCCTGTCACGAAGCTTGTATAATACTCAGTGGGCTTATGCCCTGTCACGGAGCTTGTATAATAGACTCAGTGGGCTATGCCCTGTCACGAAGCTTGTATAATAGACACAGTGGGCTTATGCCCTGTCACAGAGCTTGTATAATAGACACAGTGGGCTTATGCCCTGTCACGGAGCTTGTATAATACTCAGTGGGCTTATGCCCTGTCACGGAGCTTGTATAATACACTCAGTGGGCTATGCCCTGTCACGGAGCTTGTATAATAGACACAGTAGGCTATGCCCTGTCACGGAGCTTGTATAATACTCAGTGGGTTTATGCCCTGTCACGGAGCTTGTATAATAGACACAGTGGGCTATGCCCTGTCACGGAGCTTGTATAATACACTCAGTGGGCTATGCCCTGTCACGGAGCTTTTATAATAGACACAGTGGGCTATGCCCTGTCACGGAGCTTGTATAATACTCAGTGGGTTTATGCCCTGTCACGGAGCTTGTATAATAGACACAGTGGGCTATGCCCTGTCACGGAGCTTGTATAATACACTCAGTGGGCTATGCCCTGTCACAGAGCTTGTATAATAGACCCAGTGGGCTATGCCCTGTCACGGAGCTTGTATAATACTCAGTGGGTTTATGCCCTGTCACGGAGCTTGTATAATAGACACAGTGGGCTATGCCCTGTCACGGAGCTTGTATAATACACTCAGTGGGCTATGCCCTGTCACGGAGCTTGTATAATAGACCCAGTGGGCTATGCCCTGTCACGGAGCTTGTATAATAGACACAGTGGGCTATGCCCTGTCACGGAGCTTGTATAATAGACACAGTGGGCTATGCCCTGTCACGGAGCTTGTATAATACACTCAGTGGGCTATGCCCTGTCACGGAGCTTGTATAATACTCAGTGGGCATATGCCCTGTCACGGAGCTTGTATAATACACTCAGTGGGCTATGCCCTGTCACGGAGCTTGTATAATAGACACAGTGGGCTATGCCCTGTCACAGAGCTTGTATAATAGACACAGTGGGCTATGCCCTGTCAAGAAGCTTGTATAATACTCAGTGGGCTATGCCCTGTCACGGAGCTTGTATAATACACTCAGTGGGCTATGCCCTGTCAGTTGTCATGGAGCTTGTATAATACAGTGAGTAGTAGAGTACACATACACACAGTGGGCTTATTATGCCCAGTCATGGAGCACACACAAGGGCTTATGCCCAGTAAAGTCACAGAGCACTGCCTACTCTAATCTATCTAACACTAGAACAGACAGCGCACTAGCTAACTACCTAACTACGCGTCACGCGAGAAATGGCGCCGACTGCCGGGCGCCGCGCCTTTTTATTGAGGCCGAACGTCACTCGGCTCTCGCGAGAATCCGACGCCGGACGGGTGACGTTCGGCCTCGAGGTGGAATCCGAGTCAGGCGGGAACACCCGAACTTGCGTTCGGGTGGACTCGGATTCCACCTGTTCGGAGAGGTTCGGATTCCTCAGAATCCGAACCGCTCATCACTAATTAAAACATATATTGTATTTTAAGTATATTACATTGTGCAGCATAAATACTTTAAACTATTAAAAAATAGCTAATTTTCCAACTGAAGATCAAGTGGCTTAATTGGCTAGTGCACATGTCGTACAGGCTAAGAGTGGGAGGGTCATAGGTTCAAATTCTATGACAGATATAGTTTTTTTGCATATTGCTTTATGTCTATTCACTTATTTAATGCATAGTGCCCTTTAACAGCAGAAGTAGTCAAGTTTTTCAATAGACTTGATAGTAAAATCCTATAGATTGTTTTTAAGAATATTACATTGTGCAGTATAAAGACTTTAAACTATGAAAAATTAGTTACTTAAAACTATGAAAAAATAGCTACTTTACTTAAAGAAGTTCACATGGCTCATGGTTTAGTGCACATGTCCTACAGATTTTTCTTGGGAGAGTCATAGGTTAAAATCCTACGACAAATATGTTTCATTGCTTTGTGTCTCTTTACTTTAATTTAATGTATAGTGACTTTTAAGAGCAGTAGTTGGCATGTGTTTCAATAAACTTGATAGTAAAAAAACATTTTATTTTTTAAATAAATTCCAATGTGCAGCATAATGGCTTAGATCTATAAGAAAATAATACTTTATTTAAAGAATGTGAAGTGGCTCAATTGGATGTTGCACATGTCCTATATCTTTGGAGTGGGACAATCATAGGTTAAAATCCTATGACAGAATTAATTTTTTCATATTGCTTTGTGTCTTTAACTGCAGTAGTAGTCAAGTGTTTCAGTTGACGTTATAGTAAAAACAAGTAGATTGTTTTAAATAATATTACATTGTACAGCATAATGGCTTAAAACTATGAAAACATACCCACTTTAATGAAGGATATCACGTGGCTCAATGAGTTAGTGCACTTGTTCTATAGATTTGGAGCGGGGGATTCATAGTTTCAAATCCTATGACAGATATGGTTTTTGCATGTCTCTTTACTTGTTTAATGCATAATAACCTGTAACAGCTGTAGTTGGCATGTGTTTCAATGAACTTGATAGTAAAAAAATCTATTGTTTTTTCAGAATATCACATTGTGCAGCATAAATGCTTTAAACTATGAAAAAATAGCTACCTTTCATCATCATGTGCCTCAATGGGTTAGTGTTCCACAGATTTAGGGTGGGAGGGTCATGGGTTCAATTCCTATGACAGATATGTTTTTTGCATATTGCTTTGTGTCTCTTCAATTATTTAATGCATAGTGCCCTTTAACAGTAGTAGTAAAGTGTTTCAATAGACTTGATTGTAAAAACATATATAATGTTTTTTACGTATATTAAATTTGGAAGCATAATAGTTTAAATCTATAAGAAAACACAGCTTTGCTTAAAGTAGTTGATGTGGCTCAAATGACTAGTGCTCATGTCCTAGTTCTTTGGAGTGATAGTCATTGGTTCAAATCCCATGTCAGATTTGATTTTTGCATATTGCTTTGAGTCTCCTCTCATTTAATTCATAATGCCCTTTAACAGCATTAGTAAAGTGTTTCAGTTGACGTGATAGTAAAAATCTATAGATTGTTTGTTTTTAATAATATTAAATTTGCAGCATAATGGCTTAAAACTATGAAAAAATTGCTTCTTTTTGAAATGAAGGTTATGTAGCTCAGTGAGCTAGTGCACATGGGCAGCAGGTTAGAGTGGGAGAGTCGTAGGTTTAAATCCTATGACAGATATGTTTTTTTGCATATTGCTTTGTGTCTCTTTACTTGTTTAATGCATAGTACCATTTAAGAGCAGTATTTGGTATGAACTTGACTGTAAAAACATATAATATTTTTTAATTATATTAAATGTGGAAGCATAATGGTTTAAATCTATAAGAAATCACTAATTTATTTAAAGAATATGATGTGGCTCAATTTGTTAGTGCACATGTCCTACAGCTTTTCAGTGGGACAGTCATAGATTCTAATCCTATAATGAAATAGATTTTTGCATATTGCTTTGTGTCTCTTCACTTATTTAATGCATAGTGCCCTTTAACAGCAGTAGTAGACAAGTGTTTCAATAGACTTGATTGTAAAAACCTATATAAAGTTTTTAATAATATTACACTGGCTTAAAACTATGAAAAAATAGGAAATTTTCCAAAGAAGATAACATGGCTCAATGGGTTAGTAGTAATACACATGTCCTACAGATTTGGAGTGGGAAAGTCATAGGTTATAATCCTGTCACAGATATGCCTTTTGCATTTTGCTTTGTGTCTCTTCACTTCTTTAATGAATAGTTTCCGTTTGCAGCAGTAGTAGTCAAGTGTTTAAAAAGACTTGATATTAAAACCTATAGTTTGTTGTTTAAGACTATTACATTGTGCAGCATAATGACTTAAAACAATAGCTAATTATCGAAAGAAGATTATGTGGCTCAATTCATTAGTGCACATGTCCTACAGCTTTGGGGTGGGATAGTCATAGATTCTAATCCTATGATAGATATGATTCTTGCTTTGTTTCTCTTCAGTTATTTAATGCATAGTGCCCTTTAACAACTGTAGTAGTCAAGTGTTTCAATAGCGTTGATAGTAAAACATATAGATTGTTTTTAATAATATTATATTGTGCAGCATAATGGCTTAAAACTACAATAAAATCAAATTTTCAAAAAAAGATTATGTGGCTCAATGGGTTAGTGAACGTGTTCTATAGTTTTCAGGTGGTAGAGTCATAGGTTCAAATCCTTGTACAAGTTGTGTTTTTTTGCAAATTGCTTTGTGTCTCTTCACTTATATAATGAATAATGCCCTTTAACAGCAGTAGTAGTCAAGTGTTTCAATAGACTTTATAGTAAAAACCTTTAGATTGTTTTTAAGAATATTTCTTTGTGTAGTATAAAGTCTAAAAAACTATGAAAAAAATAGCTACTTTTCCAAATCAGATCACATGGTTTAATGGGTTACTGCACATGTCCTATAGATTTGGAGTGGGAGAGTCATAGGTTCAAAACATATAACAAAAATTATTTTTGTATATTGCTATGTGTATCTTCACTCATTTAATTCATAGTACCTGTTTATAGCAGTAGTAGTCAAGTGTTTCAAATGACGTGATAGTAAAAACCTATAGATTGATTTTAATAATATTACATTGTGCAGCATAATGGCTTAAATCTATGAAAAAATAGAAACTTTTCCAAAGAAGGTCACATGGCTCAATGGGTTAATGCACATGTCCTATAGATTTACAGTGGGAGAGTTATAGGATCAAATCATATTACATATATATGTTTTTTTGCATATTGCTTTGTGCCCCTTTACTTGTTTAATATATAGTAACCTTTAAGAGCAGTATCTGGCATGTGTTTCAATAAACTTGATAGCAGTGGTCGAAGTGGGGCGGTATACGGCGGGATGTGACATACCGCCACTTCCCGGACCCACTTCATTTTAGCCGCATAAGAGAATGCACCAGCGCTGGGATGCAGTATGGAATCCCAGCGCTGGAGCAGCGGCGGCAATGTGTAGAGATGTGTCCCGCAAGGGACACATCTCGATCAGTGGCTGGCATGTAGCCGGGACAAAGCAGCCATCTGGTCCTGGCTGCATTGTAAGCAGCGCACACTGGCTGCCAAAGAAACACGGGGCTTGCGGCCGCCAGCCAATCACATGGCTAGCGGCCGCCAGCCAATCCCGGGGCTCGCCACTGCCAGCCAATCCTGGTGCTCATGGCCGCCAGCCAATCACGGGGCTCGCAGCCACCAGCCAATGAGAAGCTGCCAAGTGGCAGCTTCTCATTGGTTTGCACTACTGCAGCAGCAATGAAGACCCGGCCGGTGCTCCTGGCAGCTCTGTTCCAAGAGCGCAGGTAAGTAGAGAGAGGGGCAGACAGAGGGAGGCAGGCAGTTAGTACAGTAGGGGGTGAGGGAAGAGAGGGAATTAGAGAGATGGGCAGGGTGTGAGAGAGGGAAGCGGGCAGGGAGAAGTGTGGGGGTGGGGTGAGACGTACAATGTGGTTGTATGGAAGCAGGGGCCTAGGGGGGGAAATTCAATCTCCATACCCCCACCTCTAAATTCCCACTTCGAGCTCTGCTTGATAGTAAAAAACATATTTTGTTTTTTAAGAATATTACATTGTGCAGTATAATAGCTTAAAACTATGATAAAATCGCTACTTTTCCAAAGATGATTATGTGGCTCAATGGGTTAGTGCACATGTCCTAAAGATTTAGAGTGGGTGAGTCATAGGTGAGACAGATATGATATTTGCATATTGCTTTATGTCTCTTTACTTATTTAATGCATAGTGCACTTTAACAGCAGTAGTAGTCAAGTGTTTCAGTTGACGTGATAGTAGAAACCTATAGATTGTTTTTAATATTGTTACATTGTGCAGCATAATTACTTAAAACTATGAAAAAATAGCTATTTTTCCAAAGAAGATCATGTGGCTCAATGGGTTAGTGCACATGTCCTATAGATTCGGAGTGGGAGACTCATAGGTTCACATCCTATGACGGATATTTATTTTGCATATTGCTTTGTGTCTCTTTACTTGTTTCATGCATAGTAACTTTTAAGAGTAGTAGTTGGCATGTGTTTCAATAAACTTGACAGTAAAAAACATTTTGTTTTTCAAGTATATTACATTGTGCAGCATAATGGATTAAATCTATAAGAAAATACCACTTTACTTAACCACTTAACTGACAAATTATTTTTCCAAAAACCGCTCCTAAATTGTCGGTTTCTTTTATGATTGAATTAGGTCAAGAACAGCTTTTTTAAACTTATTCAACACGATTTTTTGGGAAAAAAATATTTTTTCTTAACGCTGTATACCATAAAAATGGAAATTTTTATGGTATATAGTAGTGATGGCCATCGATAGAAACATTGATTGTGACCACAGCTGACGATGATTCTTTAACATCAGATATATATATATAACACAC
This sequence comes from Taudactylus pleione, assembly GCA_031769625.1. Taxonomy (NCBI): domain Eukaryota; kingdom Metazoa; phylum Chordata; class Amphibia; order Anura; family Myobatrachidae; genus Taudactylus; species Taudactylus pleione. Next base: position 2,047,162 of record JAUIMM010000390.1, read on the forward strand.
ACATATATATATATATATATATATATATATATATATATATATAGCTACATTTATTAATTAAAGACAGAAAATGTCTTCATCACCACCCAGTGTAGGTAAGTCTTAACTTCTGGCACAAGTAGGTAAACGCTACTCAATCATAAAGCTTCCATAAGCAATCCATCACTGTTAATGGAAAAATCAATGCAGGAATACTCATTTTAGTCTGTCGACCTCGGTCCCTTTGTTATTGGGCCGTTAGAGACTTGCAGCATACCAACACAGCATCTCCACCTGTAAACTCCTAGAGAAAACTAAAAGAGTCACTCATCTCAAACCACTTTAAATGCGCGCTCAACAAAGCAATTAATCTGCTCATTCCGCAGCCAGGTGCTCTCCACGTGTGTCCCAAACAAACCACGCCGGAGCTCTCATCCTCCCCAGTGCACCCGGAAGCACCATGTGCTCCGGGGGCATCTGCTGACATAATGCGTTCCAACTATGCGTTCCACCTCGACGTGTATCTCCCACGCACCACACCGGGACTCTCATACTTCCGGGTGTGTCTGGTAGCATCTCATGCTCCTGATGTATCTAATAACGCCTTGCGTTCCATATACATATATATATATATATATATATATATATATATATGTGTGTGTGTGTGTGTATATGTATGTATGTATGTATTAGGGGTGTGCACCGGCCACTTTTCGTGTTTTGGATCTAGATCTTTCTTCGTGTTTTGAATCTGGATTGGTTTTGCCAAAACCACCCTTCGGTGTTTTGGGTTCTGGGTTTTGTGTTTTGGATCTGTATTTTTTTAAAAAAAAGCATAAAACAGCTAAAATCACAGAATGTGTTGATTTTTCTGCTCCTATGCTATTATTAAACTCAAAAACCTTAATTTCCACTAATTTCCAGTCTATTCTGAACACCTCACACCTCACAATAGTGTTTTTATGTCCAAAAGTTTGAGACATTCTGTAGGAAATCAGATGTTATCTGCTTTGGAACAACCAAATAACAAATATATTCCTGAATACAAGGTTTCTCCCAGTATTCACCTTTTTGGAGCATGTGAAAGTAATTTGGATATGTTATAATTTTAGATCATTTGAAGATGTGTAAGACATCAGACAAATGACAGCCAGCTGGACACTCTTCCAAGAAATATGAAATGGGGATGTAAAGGAACATTTCTTTTTTATCATTGTCATTGTCTGTATATTACAACATCAGAGAATTAGGAAGTGATTATTATGGAATTTTAGATCTCTCTCTCTTTCTATCTGTCTCTCTCTTTCTCTCTTTATTTGTCTGTCTCTCTTTCTCTCTGTCTGTTTGTATCTCTTTCACTACGTCTATTATAATTATAGTGTTCTCAGTTGTGGTGATTATAGCTTTTAAATTATTGTTGATTTGCTTGGTGAAATTAAAGGTTTTAATAATAGTGTAATAAGGTGTACAGAAGTCAGAATGCCGCAAGGAGTCAGAATGGTCTAAATAATGTGTTGACTGAGGATTCTATGATGGTATTATTAGAGCTACCCTCACAGTATCCAAGTGTCAACTTATGAGATTTTTTTGCATTTTAGGAAAAGGGAGGTGCGGGAGTTGTTGTTGTAAGCAAGATCGACTCCATCCTGAATAAGTTACATTTTCAATATATTTTGATACCACTAGATGGCGTTGGTGTTTAATGTAAGCAGTAAGAAAATTATTTTAGAAATAATCCTTAGAAGGAAAACTGTATATGATTAGTCAAAGGTATGATGCGGCTTTCTGTATCAATATTTACAATTAAGGTGTGATGCTAGCCTTGCTACACGTAACATATATGCTATAACATGACAAATGCTTGGTGCCTTCCCGCCTGCTGAATGCATGATCTGCATGATCTATGAAACAAATAATAAAGACTTTCTTAATTCAATTTACAAATCAATAATTCTGTTGTCTGCGCTGGTTACAAAATCTAGATGCAGGATTGAGTTGTTTGGCAGACAGTATCAAACAGATGGTGATATCTAAGTAATCAATAAACAGGCCAGCTTCAGTACACAATTTAGCAGCTTGCATAATAAGAGTAAGTCAGAAACCTTTATTAGTCCACATGGTACGTGGATTATCAAATAAATATTAGAGAGTTAAGAAACTGAACAACAGCTATAGCAGAGTATAGATGCTAGAGATACAATTATCTGGCAAATAGACAATGCTGAAAAAAAGTTCATAAATTAAGTCTGAGGAAAGAGACTGAGATTTCTAGAACAGAGTATAAATCTGCATACACACACAACGATTTAGTAAATGAACGATTTTAGTAAATGATTTTAGTTCATTTTTTCAAGGGAAAAATGAACGAAAATTGTTTACTAAAATCGTTCATTTACTAAATGTAATGAACAAATTTTTTGAACTACAAACGATTTTTGCATATTCCCTTACTGAAAATCGTTGGGTTGGTCAGTCTGACTGAATTACAAACTACAAACATGAACGATGATCATTCATCATTTTAACTCACAAAGTGAACGATTTTATCAACGATTGAACGATAAAACGATATCGTTAATGATAATCGTTCAAAAAATCGTTGTGTGTATGCACCTTTAGCAATAAACCAGTCAATGCAGAAGTTTGAAATAGGTGGTAGAAAAAGAGCAGCCCGGATGCTCATTGAAATCACAGGAGTTGGTTCACATCTGGACTATTGTGAGTGTAACACAACCTTGGCACCTTATCATGCAGTCACAGGAATCCTAGCATTCCACTCATCAGGGCTATATTGCAAATATTAGTTTCTGGCAAAACACAAGCTGGATGTAAATGTATTTAGTAGCAAAATGAAATCAATCTTTATACTTCAAAGATTTGGGAATGATTTCCCCTGAATGAATAATTCTGTAATGCCTCCTTATGATAAAGAATAAGGAACCAGAGGGAAAAGAATAGAATGAAACAGCTGCCTAAACCCCCTGGTGGGAGCTTCTTCTCAGTCAATGTTTGTTTGTAGCATACTAAGGGAAGGATGTAGCACATTTATAACCAGAGCATATGTTCAATTTATTTTCCATAATGTTTAGAAAAAGACAAAAGAGCACAGTGAAAAAGCTAAGCACAAAACAAACTTTTCTTATAACTTGGCACTTGGGGAAACCCTTAATTGAGATTTTGAATAACAACAGCAACATTTACAAACCTTTAAAATAAATCTTCTTACTAAGACAAAATTCAATTGTATTAGCACCAAAAATAACAAAAGGATGGGAGGGAATTGCCAAATAACAGCCTTTGGCCACAGTCATGGATCAAACTCATCAGTAAATGACCACCAATCCTGACAACTTGACAAGTGACCATATGTCCTTACACCAGCATTGTATGAACTCATGCATGCTCAACATTCAAATGGATTACACTCAAATGTTCACAATGCTATAATGATGGCTCAACTGATGCTCCCGATTAGATGCTACTGGTCATGTGCAGGGACAAAGAGATGAGGGGTGTGTATACTAATTATCCAAGTCTGGGCATGTTGGAGGGGCTCGGTAGTAGCCCGGGTCAGCTGCTGAGGGGGACAAGTGCATAGAGTTTCTTCATTTTTTCCAGTTGGGGCATGGCCATTTCCTCAGTACCCAGGCCCCATTCAGCTCTCTGCTGCCATGGTTATGTGTGAGTATGCACTCAGGAGCCTGCCCATGACTTCATCTGGTTCCTTATTATAGGCATCATCTCTTATCTAGTGTCGGGATAACAGGTTTGTTAATATGAATTAGCTTCTGTGTCTAGTTTATTCACCTGCCATTGACTGGGTCTGTTCTTCACTTTAATAGTATGCCTGGGACCCTGACACCAATTTATCACTGATAATTAGTCTACTACATGTTGCCTATTTCACCTTAGTTTGTATTCATGATTGTTCTGCAACTTCACTCAGTTACAGCCTAGCAAGAAGAGTGGTGAAATCCATTACTCCTTTGCAGAAGTTCCTGGTGAAACACAATAGTTTGTTGCCAAGGTTAGCCAGCATAAATTTGTAGCTGCACAGTGGGTACACATTTATGGGTCTTTCATCATCTGGGGCCGGATGGGTGGGTAGGCAAGTAAGAAGATTGAGTATGATACCTTTGTTGTGTTGTTATTAGCTGTCGACATCATTAGGCGGTCTCTGCCTGCAATGCATATTGTGGTTGTTGTTTGTGCATTGATGGATTTCTCTGGTTTCTGGACATCCTTTCTTTGCCACCATACAGGGAGCAGGATGTAGTGCACATCTCATTATGGATGCGGTACATCCAGCCACTTATCGGGTATATGCCAGCATTAAGCACAGTTAGGTAGTGCTAATTTTGTATCCAACTCACTGTGAGTAGCAGCAGTGTTTACTAAAACAACAGAGCAATTCAAAGTTCAATTCTGGTGTGGAGACAGCTGATCCAAAGCTCAGCTGTCCTCGCAATCCCTATCAATGCTACTTTGGTAGCAAAGAAACTTAGCACTGCGGAGTTGCCAATTCCTGCAGGATCCATTTTCACAACCCAAAGGAAGGATCAGGAATCCGGGAATAAAGTCCATCTGAACATGGCATAGGTTCCTGCCGACGAGCTCAGAATATTGTGTACTTTTGAGTTAGATGAATTTTGGTCTCCGTTAGGGATGTGCGCCGGACCATTTTTGCTGGATTTGGATTTGGCTCTGAATCATTGTCTGGCCTTGGATTTGGGTTTGGATTTGCCAAACCTGCCATGACTGGCTTTGGATTTGGATTTTTTACAAACATTTTCAAAAAAAGCTAAAATCACATAAATTGTTTTTTTTTTTGTTCCTAGAGTATTATTAACCTCAATAACATTAATTTCCAGTCAAATACAGTCAAAATAGACCACCTCACAGCTTATAATATTGTTTTCACCATTATTGGCCAAAGGTTGCAGTGAGCTGAATGGTTACTAAGCAACAGAGCAGCGGTGCAGTGGCATAGACACCACTGTTTAAAGCACATCTATGAAACATTGCCACATAGCAGTGGCAGAAATGAAAGGTAGTGCAAGATGGAATCGTCCATATGCCTTCCCACCCACCCTTATGTTGGATAATAAAAAGGAGATGCACACTTTAACAAACCAAGCAATTCAGCTACAGGGACTGCCACTTTTGTGGCTGAAGTGCTTGGTTTGTTTGGGCCCCCACGAAACAAGCTACCAATCAGCTTAAGGCAACAGCTCTACAGTGGCAGGATGTCATTGCCATTCTCACCCTCATCAGTGTGTACATCATCCTCACACAATATTAATTCATCCCCGCTGAAATCCATCTTTATAGTAGACTCTGTACTGTGATGTAATTGCCGGTAAAGGTCTTCCTCACGGAATTTACAGTTAATTTTGATGAACATAATCTTTTCCACATTTTGAGGAAGTAGCCTCCTACACCGTTTGCTTACAAGGTTCCCAGTTGTGCTGAAAACTCTCTCTGAGTATACACTGGAGGGTGGGCACCCTAAGTATTGCAAAGCCAGTTCATACAAGGGCCTCCAAATTGCCTTTGTTTCCTTCCAGTACTCGAAGGGACTCTGACACATCCTTTTTTAGGTGTTTATGGAAATAATCCTCCACAATTCATTGGAAGGTGAGCGTATCAGTTGGAGTTATGGTAGAGGTGTCACTAATGTTGGGCAATTATTTTAGACCCAACCAGATGTCAAAATGTTGGTTTGACTTATTTGCATCACCGCTGGGTCTTTTGGGAAAGCCAATTTTTTTTATGGCTGCTGCTAAAGAAATTGAAGAAGGAGATGCTGTAGTGCTCGTGACACTTGCCAACTTGCTCGTCAGTAGCTCTTTGCATCTTTTACGATCTGTGTCAGTTGGAAAGAAAGACACAGCATACCACTTAAACCTAGGATCAAGTACAGTTGCTAAAATATAGTGATCAGATTTCAAGATCATGGCCACCTGTAATTCCTGGCGAAGCGAATGAAAGACTTAATCTACAAATCCAGCACAATTTGTGGATTTGTTTTGTTTAATCTCCTCCTTCAAGTTCTCCAGCTGATTTTTCCAATAGCCTAATTAGGAAAATCACCTTACTCAAGCTAGCAGTGTCATCACTCACTTCACATGTGGCTACTTCAAATGGTTTGAGCACTTTGCACAAGACAGAAAGTACTCTCCACTGTATTGGTATGAGTCCTGGAAAGGTGATGAGTACCTTGGGCTAAGGTATATTCCCCCTCTTCTCCCAATGTCATGGCTTGTTGTGGATTGCTTTTTGCTGTTCAACCATCCGCTGAAGCACATAAAGGGTGGAGTCCACCTTGTTACCACCTCTTGCTTCAGTTGATGGCAGGGCAAATTAAACTGTTCATGCAGGTGCTGCAATCTCCTGCTTGCTGTTGCTGAATGCAGAAAATGTCCTTAAATGTTTCAGGCCACTGACAGCATCTCCTGCATGCCCCGGTCATTTTATTTTAAAAAAACCCTGCACCACTAAGTTGATTGTGTGAGCGAAACAGGGGATGTGATGAAATTCACCCAGCTGAAATACTTTCACAATAGTTGTGGCGTTATCAGAAATCACAAATCCTGAGGAGAGTCCAAGTGGGGTAAGCCATGTTTCTGTGACATCTCTTAGTTTTTCTAAGAAGTTGTCAGTGGTAAGCCTTTCTTTGAATCCAGTGATACACAAAGTAGCCAGCCTCAGAATGAGCTGGTGTTGTTTGTGTTGTGATACTGCTTCTGCTGCTGCTGCTGAAGGTGATTCACCCACCCAGTGGGCTGTCATAGTCATGTAATCTTTAGTTTGCCCACTACCGATTGTCCACATAGCTGTGGTTAAGTGGACAGTTGTTACAATGGCATTTTGTAGGGCAATAATTAGCTTCTTTTTAACATCCTGGTACAGCCGCTAAATGGTTTTTTGGGTAAAATTAATCCAAGATGGAATTTGGTACTGGGGACACAGGACCTCAATTAACTTTGTAAATCCAGTGCATTAATTGCAGATATTGGATGCAATCTAATACCAAGGTAGCTTTCATGGCGTCAGTGAATCGCTGTGCAACTGGGTGAGAGCTGTCATACTTGCTTCCCCTTGCAAGAGATTCTTTAACAGTCAAATGATTAGTTGAACTACTACTAGTAGTCTTCTTGGTCCACTTCTGGGATGAAGATCCACCCCCAGCAGCAGCAGGCCTAGCACTCAGGAATTCTTCTGAGGAGTCCTGGAAAGGTGATGAGTCACCTAGCAAATTGGATGCTGGACTACCTCTGATCATTACTGAGGATATTGTGGATGAGCGTGTTGGTGGTGAAGATTGCAGATGCTTGGATCTAGTAGAGAGAAGGGAGATAGCTGATGCTGGACTGCTTGTTGTTATTTTTTTAGCACCAGTTTCTGATATTATAAAATACTTGCCATGAGCTCGCTGCAGATGATGTAATAGCATGGAGGTTCCTAGATGCTTAACGTCCCTAACGCTACATACTGTGGTTCCACAATGGCTAAAAATGGCTTGACAAATGGTGTCAGGATTTGGGTAAAAATAATTCCAGACATAAGAGGTGGATTTGTTGGTCCTATGCCCAGGCACGACAATGGCCTTCTTCTTATCATAGCTAAGAGCTGCTTCCACCGGTGCCTGACTTACACAAACAACATCCTCATGCTCAATATCCTCATTAGTGCCAGCGTCAGCTACAGAAATATCCCCCTCATTCTCTTGCAATTCCACATTGGCATCCTCAATTTCTATGTCATCAGCAATACTTATGCTGCTTAACCCCACAAATACAGAGGAAGCAGAAACTGTGGAAGGTGGCTTCTCTGAAAGGTCAGGATCACACATAGCACTCATGGACACACTTAGACTCTCCTCAGAGATTTCTGACATTTGTGTTTCTGAACGCACAGTTTGATCTACTTCCTTAGTGGTTTTCAGTTTTTTTACACTTCTTCTAAAAGGTCTTTCATTGTTATCAGGAGGCGCAAGATGCCTCACTGACAGGTTCAGATCCACCACTAAGAAATAAAGGCCAAGGCCTGAGCCATTCCTTGCCACTGCGTGTTGTTAATGGTATATTTCCAATTTTCTGTTTTTCTGCACTAACCATTACAGTTTTTTTGTGTTTACCCGTGTGAAATCTATTTTTTTTTAATTCAGATACCCTAGTTTTTTTATAGCCTCTACGCCCTTGAGCATCAGCAATGACTACTATCATCATCTTGACTGGTTCCAGCAGCTACACTGCTAGCATTTTCTTGCTGCTTCCGCTCTACACTCAGTTGGTTGTCGTGATCCATATTGATGAATATTGAAAACACACTGCGGGCTACTGCCAATTATTCATGGAGCTTACACACTCTGAGGGCTACTGCCCAATTAGTCACAGTACTTACACACACTGAGGGCTACTGCCCAATTATTCAAGGTGCTTACACACACACTGAGGGCTACTGCCCAAGGAGTCACGGTGCTTTTATTTACAGAGGGCTACTGTCCAAGGAGTCCTGGTGCTTTTATACACAGAGGGCTACTGCCCAAGGAGTCATGGTGCTTCTATACACAGAGGGCTGAAGCCCAAAGAGTCACGATTCTGGTATACACAGAGGGCTACTGCCCAAGGAGTCATGGTGTGTTTATACACAGTGGACTACTGCCCAAGGAGTCATGGTGCTTTTATACACAGAGGGTTAAGGCCCAATGAGTCACAGTGCTTTTATACACAGAGGGCTACTGTCCAAGGAGTCATGGTGCTTTTATACACAGAGAGCTACTGCCCAAGGAGTCACGGTGCTTATATACACAAAGGGCTGAAGCCCAAAGAGTCACGATGCTGGTATACACAAAGGGCTACTGTCCAAGGAGTCATGATGCTTTTATACACAGAGGGCTACTGCCCAAGGAGTCACAGTGCTTCTATACACAGAGGGCTAAGGCCCAATGCATCATGGTGCTTTTATACACAGAGGGCTACTGTCCAAGGAGTCATGGTGCTTCTATACACAGAGGGCTGAAACCCAAAGAGTCACGATGATGGTATACACAAAGGGCTACTGGCTACTGCCCAAGGAGTCACAGTGCTTTTATACACAGAAGACTACTGCCCAAGGAGTCACGGTGCTTTTATACACAGAGGGCTAAGGCCCAATGAGTCATGGTGCTTTTATACACAGAGGGCTACTACCCAAGGAATACACAGATGGCTAAGGTCCAAGAAGTCATGGTACTTTTATACACAGAGGGCTACTGCCCGAGGAGTCACGGTGCTTGTATACACAGAGGGCTACTGCCCAAGGAGTCACGGTGCTTGTATTCACAGAGGGCTAAGGCCCAAGAAGTCACGGTGCTTTTATACACAGAGGATTATGGCCCAAGGAGTCACAGTGCTTGTATACACAGAGGGCTAAGGCCCAATAAGTCATGGTGCTTTTATACACAGACGGCTACTTAAATTTTTTGCTTTTTTGTTTTTTAAACTTTTTAACTTTCTTGAACGTTTTGTTTACTTTTTTAAACTTTTTTTTGTACATACAACCACTTATGAGTCTCGACTATATTATATATAGCCCCCTATACACAGCCACTTTGCCAGCACAGTCACTTGGAAGTCTGGACACAGTTACCTTAATCAGCAGAGTAAGGCGCAGCATACATCAATGTGTAGTGTGTCCCCTTACACAGTCAATTTACCAGCACAGCCACTTGTGAGTCTCTGGAAACAGCCACTGAATCAGCAGAGTATAGCACATCATACATCAGTGTGCAGTGTGCCCCCTTACACAGTCACTTTTCCAGCACAGCCACTTGTGAGTTCCTGTATCACTATCAGCAGAGCAGTACGCAGCGCACGGAGCGTGGGAGAGAAATGGCGCAGAGTCTTGGTCTTGGCGCCTTAAGTAGAGGCAAACTCTAACAAGAATCCGACGTCAGAACGATGACGTTCGGCCTTACAGTGGGATCCGAGTCAGACGGGAACACCCGTGCCACGGCTCGGGTGTATTCGGAGCCCCGCTGTTTGGAATGGTTCGGATGCTCAACTCTAGTCTCCATACTATTGTATGTGGATGTCAGGCCAGGTCTGGACTGAAATCTGAGCAGGAGATATCCGTGATATCTCCTGCATTACCTTTCTAATAAATAACACCAATACTTAATTTCTACAATATTAGGGTAGTGGCGTGGCATGGGGGGAGCTGGTGTTTGGGAGGGGGCAAGTGCGATCACTTCCCCCATGCACATTATGCAGGGAGAGAGAGAGCTGACTGCTAAAGCAGCCTCTCTTCCTAGCCCAAAACACAGCAGCAGTCATTGATCTCTCTCTCTCTGCTCGAAGTACCACATCCTGTTACAGGGGGAAGGGGGGCTGCAGGGCCTGTCCAACAAGCCTGGGTAAAGAGTACCAGCTCCTCCCATCTCTTGACATCCACATATGTCAGGAAAGGCAGAGCAGAATTACGGTTCCAAGAAAAATGGACCAAAGCTTCTACTAAAGCCATCTGAAGATGGCGTTAGTTTGGAAGTGCTTGGTCCGAGAAGCTTTAACAAATGAGGTTTGTTAAATCTGGGCTGATCTCATTTATTATCAGATGTATAAATAATGTGGTCAGCATGCAGAGCTGATGTGAATTTTAGGGCATAGAAGAGATAATTTTTTGAAATCTACTCCAAAAGCTTAGTGATAAATTTATGTGAAACTAAAATAATGTGCATTAAAAACAGAAACAAGGGAACGCTGGACTTAAGAATATATATTTTTAAAAAAGTATTATTAAAACAAGAAGCATCATACAACTATATAAAAACCAGGCATAAAATGCAGATAGAACATGAATATATAAAAAAATCTATCAATAGAGATAAAATAAGGGGCCGCAGGAAATTTTAAAAATTGGGTGTTTTAGGATATTAGTAAACGGAACCAGTTAACCTAATTTGTTTCTAGAGAGCACAATTAAAACTATAATGACATTTCTATAGTAAGAGAATCACCTGCAAACTTTATGTTGTTAGTGCTAGCACACACAAACAGATATCTGTAACAAGTAGAGATGAGCGGATCCAGTTCTCCAAGAACCATACCCATACAAACATTGCAATTCCGAGTCAAATCCAAACCATGCCCAAGTTTTCCTGCCAGACTTGGATCTGAAAATGAGGCAAATCATCATCCTCCCGCTGTTGGATTCTCACAGGTTTTGGATTCTAAAAAGGTCCCGGTGATCTGCGCCATTTTCACTCCTGCTCTGGAGAGTGTACAGAACAGATGTGCTCTGTTATACAAGGATGCAGTGTCGTTGGGCTGGGGCTGCAGTACATAAAGTGGGGGGTGCTGCTGTGTCACTGTTGCCTTGTCAATCAAGGGGCTAGGGCTGCAGTTAATAAAGGGGTGATGTATCGTCCAGGGGTGCTCTTCCCCAGTGTAAAAATTCTAAAATTAATAATTATCATTCCACAAAATAAAAGATATTTTGTTTTTTTTTATTTTTTTTTGTGTGTGCTAGCTATGCTATTATTGTTCGGAGACATTGCCAGTCAGACCGCAGTTTATCATCCACGTATTTATGACTCTGCAGGTGGTCCATCTGCACTCCACAGGGGTGCTTTGATGTCCATAAAGGGGTGCTGTGTTGTTCATCAAGGGGCTGCTGCCTCATCCAGGGGTGCACTTCCCCAGTGTAAAAAAAAATATTGTTAGGTGACACTGCCGGCCAGACAGTTTATCATCCACGTTTTTGTGACTCTGTAGGTGGTCCATCCGCACTATGCAGGGGTGCTTTGTTGTCCATAAAGGGGTGCTGGGTTGTTCATCAAGAGGCTTCTGCTGCATCCAGGGGTGCTCTTTCCCAGTGCAAACAAAATAAAAGTTAAATAAAATAAGCATTCCACAGAAGAAAAAAAATAATTTTCAGTCTTTTTTGTGTGTGCTAGCTACGCTATTATTGTTCAGTGACAGTGGCAGCCAGACCACAGTTTATCATCCAAGTATTGTGACACTATAAGTCATAGCATAGTGTATTTTTCTTATTCATAAAAATATTGTGACACTATAAGTGGTAGAGCAGTGTTTAATGCATAAAAAATCTTGTGACACTGTTAGTGGTAGTGCAGTGTGACACTGTAAGTGGTAGTGCAGTGTGTTATTCTTTTTTTATTTATAAAAAATATCGTAACACTGTAAGTGGTAGTGCAGTGTGTTATTCTTTTCTTATTCATAAAAAATCTTGTGACACTGTAAGTGGTAGAACACTGTTTTACTAATAAAAATCTTGTTACAGTGTAAGTGGTAGCGCAGTGTCTTATTCGTATTGATAAAAAATATTGTGACACTGTAGGTCATTGATACAGCAGTGTAATATTTAAAATTGGTACAAATTGACAAGTGTGCTGTACCCCACTTCACTCATGTCTGTTGATATGGAGAACAATCAGTTGAAAGGAGAGCAGGAACCACATTCTAGTGCTTGGGCTGCTGCCAGTGCCACCAGCCATTATGATACTAGTCCATCTACTAAAGCCAATTCCCAAGGGCATGCATGGCTTAAGTCAGGGCATCTAATATCAAAGAACCAATCTTTTACAGTGGTAAAGAAAAAAAAACATCAAAGGGAAAGTTACCTACAGAAAGACAGAAAATTGGCAATGTGCGTTTCACCACACGAAGTGGCAAGGAAAGGCTAAGGCCTTGGCCTTTATTTATGACTGGTGTTTCTTTCTCTTATGATAATGTAAGACCTTCTCCCTGTAGACACAGGAAACAACTGTGAGCTCAAAAATGTCACAAATCTAAGAGGAGAGTCTAAGTGTATTGGTGGGTGCCATGTGTGAGCCTGTACTCGAAGAGGAGCCTCCTTCCACCACTTATGCATTCTCTGCAAATGTGGGGATGAGCAGCACAAGTCAACAGCTGACATAGAAATCGAGGATGCTTCTGTAGAAGTGCACCAGGAAGAGGAGGATATTTGTGTTGCTGATGCTAATAAGGATGTTGATGATGGGGAAGATGATGATGATGTTGTTGATGAGGATGTTGTTTGTGTAAATCAGGCCCCAGTTGAAACAGTTGTTGCCCATGATAAGGAAAAGTCCATTGTCATGCCTGGGCATATAACTAAAAAATCCACTTCTTATGTGTGGAATCATTTCTACCCAAATCTGGACAACAATTGTTAAACCATCTGTAACCATTGTCATGCCAGAGTAAGTAGAGGTAGGGACCCTAACCATCTAGGAACCTCCACCCTGTTACATCATTGACAGCGCATCCATCAAAAGTGTTTCCAAAATACTGAAACTTTGGCTAAAAAAGTAACAAAAGCAATCCAGTGTCAGCTAGCTCCCTTCTCTCTGCTAGATCCAAGCACCACCTTCATCAACAATATCCTCAATCATGATTGCACCCAGTTTGATAAGGTTAACTCAGTTCTCCCCTATCCTGGATTCCTCAGAAGAATCCTTGAGTGCTATGACTGCCACTGCTGCGTGGATCTACGTCTTAGAATGGTACCAGGAAGACTACTAGTAGTAGTTCTTAAAAACAATTGACTGTTTACCAATCCTGGATCATTGATGCCATAACATCTTTTAGATGTGCATCCGATATCCGCAATTAATGCAGTGGGTTTTAGACAGTTAATTGAGGTGCTCTGGCCCTGCTACCAAATCCCATCTACTATAGGTTCTACTTCTCTAGAAAGCCAATTTCCAGCCTGTACATGGACATTGAAAAAAAACACCAAATGCCATTGAACCCACTGTCCACTTAACCACAGATATGTGGACAAGTGGAACAGGGCAAACGTAAGATTAAATGACTGTAACAGCCCATAGGGTGGGTGTATTGCCTTCAGCAGCACCAACAGCAGCATCTAAGAAAAAGCAGCTTTTTCAGAGGCATGCTACTCTGTGTATAACCAGTTTCACTAAGAGGCATACTTCTGACAACTTCTGGAAATTCATTGCAAAATGGATTACCCCACTTGGACTCTCCTCGGGATTTGTGATTTCTGACAATGCCACCAATATTGTGAGAGCATTACAGCTGGGTGAATTCCAACATGTCCCATGTTTTGCTAACACTATTAACTTGGTGGTGCAAAATTTTAAAAAATGAAAGGGACGTGCAGGAGATGCTCTCTGTGGCCCAAAAACTGTATGCCCGTTTTCACCATTCAAGAGATGCATGTAGAAGATTGCAGCACCTGCAAAAAATTTTGAATTTGCCCTGTCACCAGCTAAAGCAAGAGGTAGTTATGAGGTGGAACTCCACCCTTATATGCTTGAGTGGATGAAGGAACAGCAAAAAGCCATCCAAAGCTACACAACGAAGTATGACATAGGAAGAGGAGGGGGACTGAAGTCGGGTCTAAAATAATTTCCTACAATTAGTGAGACGTCTACCATGACTCCATTTGATATGGTCACCACTGAAAGAATGGTTGAGGACTATTTTAATGATAGCATCCAAATATGCATGTCAGACAGTCCATTTCACTACTGGCAGGAAAAAAGGCAATTTGGAGGCCCTTGCACAAACCGGCTTTGCTTTACTTGAGCTGCCCACCCTCCAGTGTCTACTGAGAAACAGTTTTCAGCACAGCCGGTAACCTTGTCAGCATTTGGCAAATTAGGCTACTTCCTCAAAATCTGGAAAAGATGATGTTCATAAAAATTAACTACAAATTTCACGAGGAAAGACCTTTACTGCCAATTACATCCAAATATTACAGAGGCATCTGAGGCTGAATGAATATTGTGTGAAGATGATGTACACACTGATGAGGGCGATGAATCAGACATCTTGCCTCTGTAAAGACAGTTTGTGCACGAGATATTATTGCCAGCAATGTCAGCTGCCTGTTGTTAGCTTGTTTTGTGGGGGCCAAAAAAATAAATCACTTCTGCCACAATTTGCAATCCCTGTCGCTGAAGTGATTGGTTTGTTAAACTGTGCATGTCCTGTTTACTATTTACAACATAAGGGTGGGTGGAAGGGCCCAAGGACAATTCCATTTTGCACATCTTTTCTTTGCATTATGTGCTGTTTGGGCCATTGCTGCCTGACATTTTTAATTTTACAGTTTATTAAGCTGCCATCCTGTCTGCCACTGCAGTGCCACTCTGTGACATGTTGAAAGCTAAACTGCCACGAGTTAGTGCTGCCCATTGCTGTCACTTTGCTTCTTCAGCCAGCCAGCTCAATGCAACCTTTTGGCCTAAACTGGATGAAGTCAATATTGTGAGCTGTGAGGTGGTCAAAATTGGTTGGAAATGACTGGATATAAATGATATTGAGGTTAATAATACAGTAGGTACAAAAACATGCCCAAGTTAATTTTTAGTAAAAAAACAGATCCAAAACCAAAACACGCAAGGCTGGTTTTATAAAACCAAATCCAGATCCAAAACCTTGAAGGAGATACAGATCTAAAACCAAAGCTGGGGGTCGGCCCACACCCCTAGTAACAAGTGATTAGTTTCAAATGACAAGTCTTGGAGTGGTTAGTAAAAGTCATAAAAAATGATTCTTCAATGAATTGCCAGTTGCAAGAGTTGTTAGTAAACAAGCCAATCTATATGAGTTGCCTGAAGGAACAGTCTAAGTATATAAATCAAGCGTGTAGAGGTTAGTGTGCAACTTGTTAGTAAATTTCTGAGAGGAGGAGAAGGAAAGGAAGCCAGCACCCAAAGGGGTAAATTTACTAAGCTGACGATTTCTATTCGATGTCATCTGAGAACATTCTCGGATGACATAATCCGTATTCATGTATTTCTATTTTCGAACAGGTAAATGAATTTACTGAACTGCCGAGTTGCTGTCATTCATGTTCAGGGCCATCGCACAGGGCAAAACAGGTCAAGGGGCGCTGTTTGGGCCTGTCAAATTTCTGTTTATAATCATTCTTGCATGCAGCTTCCTCTTATTTCATCCCCAACATCTCCTGGCCTCCCCTATCTCTTCCCTGGCCCTTCCCAATGAAGCCATGGCCCTTTTTTGGGTGCATTATGTCCCTTTGAAAAATGAGGGTGGCGCCAATGCTATTTCTGGCACAGGGCACCAAAAAGTCTAGTTACAGCTCTGTTCGTGTTGTTCAATGGTGTATTCATTCAATATCATTTGTATTATTCATTTGTATTTAGCGTTCGATGTTGACTAGCTCAAATGAACAGATGCACGCACGGATCAAAAAGATTCATGATGCATGCATCTGGAGGAGGGCCCTGATTCAGAGCGAGCGCTCTGGTCAGAGCGTTCAGCTCTGAATCAGGCCCACAGTGTGTTATATGGTGTGGGTTAGATACACCAATAGTGCACTTACTGTGACAGCAGTGCGGGATGCTTGTGGTGTCCTCAATGCGAGAGTGCCAGTGGTATCCTCAATGCAGAAGTGCAGGCGGTGTTGGCAGTATGGCAGAGTTGGCAGAGTAGGGGTCCTGGCAGTGTCCTGAGTGCATAGTAGTGGCAGAGAGGGGGTGCAAGCGGTGTCCTCAGTGCATGAGTGCTGACAGTGTTGGCTGTGCAGGGATGCCCTCAGTGTGGGAGTAGCGGCAGCGCGAGGTCACTGTTAGTGTCCTCAATATGTGGGGCAGTAGTGTGGGGATGCTGGCAGAGTACTTAGGTCAGGGTGCCAGTGGTGTCGGCAAACCGGTGGTGCCAGCAGTGTCCTCAGTGCATGTGTGCTGACTGTGGCAGCAGTGCAGGGGTGTGGGAGTGGCCGCAGTGTGGGGTTGCTGGTGGTGTCCTCAGTACCTGGGGAGTGTGGGGGTGCTGGCAGTGTCCTCAGGGCAGGGTGTCGGCAAAGCGGGGGTGCCAGCAGTGTCCTCAGTGCAAGTGTGCTGACAATGTCAGCAGTGCAGGGGTGCCGGTGGTGTCCTCAGTGTGAGAGTGCTGACAGTGTCCTCATGTGGGACAGCAGTGCAGGGATGCTGGCAGTGTCCTCAGTGAAGGGTGCCGGCGGTGTCAGCAGAGTGGAGGTGCCAGTGGTTTCCTCAGTGTGGGGTTCCTGATGGTGTCGGCAGTGCATGGGTGATGGTGGTGTCCTCAATGCAGGGGGATGCTGCCAGTGGAATGTCGGCAGCAGCGGGTGCTGGTGGTGTCGGCAGCGGTGGTGCCGGCGGTGTCAGGCAAGGGGGATGGGAGGCATCTTCTTAACTTCCTGTGCCCATATTCAATGGGCTTAACACTGATTGGCTGAGAGCCGTGACGGACGGCTCTCTCAGCCAATAAGCGTTAAGCCTGCTCAATGCAAAACCTTGTGATAAGACAGCCGGATCGCGAGGTTTTGCCTCGATGAGGGACCTGGGGCAGGTAAGGAGATCCGAGCTGTGTCTCGGATCCCCTCAGATCCATGAAATTCAAGTGGGTCCGGTTCCCGGAGAACTGGATCCGCTCATCTCTATAATACATATCTAAAAGGTATTCAGTCAAATGGTTGACATACTGTATATCATGAATTATTCACAGACTGCACTAATACGCCTTATTAGTGCTTAGATCGCAGGATTCACATGTATCAAAAAAACAGTCAGTTTTGATGCATGTGAATCCTGCGATCTAAGCACTAATAAGGCGTATTAGCGCAGTCTGTGAATAATTCATGTTCTGTCTTTTTTTGGGTATTCACAAATCCCATAGTTTAAGACTTGCTGCTTCAATTTAATTAATTACAGACATCTGTGTATTTAATTTAAATTATTTATTATTTTCCTGATAAGCGCCAGTATCATTAGTTTGTTGGTTATACTGTATATCATGTCGACATTCATAATGTCGAAATGGTTCAACATCTCAACATGTACCAGGTCGACATCCTCAGAATATTGACATGCTTACAATGTCACCATGTAAAATGTTGACATTCTCAGAATGCTGATAGGGTTAGGCCCTAAAGGGAGGGTTAGGGTTCGGGTAAGGAATAGGGTGGGAACACCGGCACATGAGTTCACTCTGCCGTAACTGATGGTCACATGATAACCAGGACCCGGACGAACATGCTGGAGATACCGCTGCCTCTGTGATCAGTTAAGTAACTGCTGGGCCAACAGGGACATTAGGTCTACATTCTATCATGTCAACGTGTCATGATGAATGTCGACATGGTCACTGTTGACATGCTCCATGTTGACATTGTTAGAATGCTCCAAGGAGTGAGAGATTAAAGGCGGGTATCCACTTATAGATGTACAAATGAGAGCACGATTACGACATTGCAATCGTGCTCTCGTTTGTATGTCTAGTGATGTGCCTAGACTGAACGTTCACTCGTTCAGTCCAGGCACATCCATCATCCCCTTACATGCTGAACCAGACGGGATCGTCAGATTGACCAGCATGTACGGGCGATGTTGGATGTCGGAAGCGACCAGCAGGCACGCGCATCGCTGGTCGCTTCCGACCAAAACATGCCAGATGCTTGCACAATGCATGCGCAATTTGCAAGCGATTGCACGATAACGACATTGTTATCGTGCAATCGCTTGGTTAAATCGCTAAGTGGATACCCCCCTTTAGACTCTGCACTGGATCATGGTAATTATTCATATGTGTCCAAATATTAAACCAACCTATTAATAACTTGTTTTAAATAAATGATTGTAGAGAAATACTTATATTGGTTGGTGATGCACCATGGAGTATAGTAAAATATACTCAAAAACAGGGGATATGGGTGCTGATTCAGGCCCGCTTGCAAGCAGGTTGATGGTGGGGCATTGCGCACGCACGGCGTGCGCAATGCGTGTGCGCGAGTCCCGGAGCGAGTGAGAAATTCACTCGCTCCAGGGCTCGCTACAAACTGGGCGGCTGTCCAGGGCCAGATTAACAATGGGGCAGATGGAGCTACAGCCCAACATGATGTTGACTGGCCATCTGCTGTCCACACGGTTATCCATAAATCATATGTAGTAAAATTGTATTTCTATTTACCTCACAAAATGAAGCATTTTTTTTTCTTTTACATATCAGGGAGACATTTGGGCTAAGAGTATAGGGGTGTACACGCCCACATGGCACTGGCCACACCCACACAGCACTGGTCACACCTCCTCTGCTTCTCATAAAAGGCCCTTGGTCATTTTCAGCTCCAGGACCATGTGTCCCTCAATCCGGCCCTGCGGCTGTCGATGTTGATTGACAGCTCACCCATTTTGTAGGCGGGGTGGCTGGACAAATGGAGGCGTTCCTGGAGGAACACCTGCCGTTTGTGGGCGGCCCTACTGACATCACAAGTGATGTCAGTAGTGAGCTTCCGGCTCTATTAGAGCCGGAAGCTCACTGGGGCTTTTGCGGCAGACAAGACCCTACCACAAGCATCTCGTTGCAAAAGCTGTGAGTGGTCAGGAGGCCGGTTTTAAAAAAAAAAAGCAGCCACCCTGGTTCAGAGCCAGCGCTCACTTTTTGCGAGCGGCTTTGAATCAGGGCCATGGACCACAGATGTTGGTCCACAAAATGAAACTCATTTTTGGTGCAGTCTAATATGTAATAATGAATGTAATAAAACTTAACTGCAATTCAATTTATATAAGATAAGTGAAGAGGAAAGACATACAACACAAATCAAACAAAAAACATATAAAATTATTTTCAAACGTTAAATCCTTCTAAAAATAAAAAGGATCTGTGGGAAAGATTCTAAGAACATCACATCTAATTTAAATGTGTTACGTTTGATACGAAGTAATACAGGCAATATAAAATTAATCTTTTTATACCTGTCACAGATATACAAATACTGAAGTATATGGTGAGATTCCTACAGTAGAACAATAGTGAAATGCATTCTTCATTGCATCAAACATCAATATAAAACAGTCAAAAAAGTAAATTCCTATGCTTAGGATGCAATTATAAGGACTATTTATCAAAATCCACAATTTAATTGCAGATTTCCAGTGTTAATAACGATTATTTTTGCAATGTGATAATTGCAATTATTACATGAATTTGATACAATCCACCCACCAAGACAGAACTTCCGATAAAGCTTTGTCCCAGCGAATCCCTCTCCCTGCTTGTTGTAATACAGTCCAATCACATTTGCAAATACATCCTGTTACTGCGAATGCGCCATTATTAAATCGGCCATGTGCAGCTTCAATGATCAAAGAGATAGCCGTGACACTGAATGGGAGACAGAGACCTGTGGATATGAGAGACAGCCACGGTGCTGGATGGGAGACAGAGACCTGTGGATATGAGAGACAGCCACGGTGCTGGATGGGAGGGAGAGACCTGTGGATATGAGCGACAACCACGGTACTGGATGGGAGACAGAGACCTGTGGATATGAGAGACAACCACGGTGCTGGATGGGAGGGAGAGACCTGTGGATATGAGAGACAACCACGGTACTGGATGGGAGACAGAGACCTGTGGATATGAGAGACAACCACGGTGCTGGATGGGAGGGAGAGACCTGTGGATATGAGAGACAACCACGGTACTGGATGGGAGGGAGAGACCTGTGGATATGAGAGACAGCCACGGTGCTGGATGGGAGGGAGAGACCTGTGGATATGAGAGACAACCACGGTGCTGGATGGGAGGGAGAGACCTGTGGATATGAGAGACAACCACGGTACTGGATGGGAGGGAGAGACCTGTGGATATGAGAGACAACCACGGTGCTGGATGGGAGACAGAGACCTGTGGATATGAGAGACAACCACGGTGCTGGATGGGAGGGAGAGACCTGTGGATATGAGAGACAACCACGGTACTGGATGGGAGACAGAGACCTGTGGATATGAGAGACAACCACGGTGCTGGATGGGAGGGAGAGACCTGTGGATATGAGAGACAACCACGGTGCTGGATGGGAGGGAGAGACCTGTGGATATGAGAGACATCCACGGTACTGGATGGGATGGAGAGACCTGTGGATATGAGAGACATCCGCGGCTGTCTCATATCCACAGGTCTGTCCTGCCATTCATCACTGCGGCTGTCTCTTAGATCCTGGTTAGAAAAGCTCTGGGTCTGTTGTGATTACTTCACATTAATGTCCTGTAATCATTTGGTCAATAAATAAAAAAATACTTGCCTATTATTGAAAAAGCATTTTAGAGAGACTGTGAAAGCAGCAGCCATTTAACTGGACATGTACTGCTATATCTGGGAGGCGTGTCATACATCCAAATGTAAATGAGCCCCAAAGCAATTCGTAATATCTACTTTTTGATGAAAAACACACTGATGCTTTCCAGAAAATGCACCATTGTGCCTTATAACCAATGCAGGAAAATTATACTAATGATCCCATTGAATGTATACATCACTGGGTTTTATTTATATTTAACAGTTTCATAATCGGGAAAAATGCAGGGAGATTACAATATACTTCAGGGAGTCAGGGAGATTGCTGTTATTTCAGGGAGTCTCCCTGACAGTCAGGGAGGGCTGGCAAGTATGACTCATACCATTTTCATACAGAAATCCAAATTACCGGGTTAAACATTTCAACCCGGTAATTTGGTGATTTACACGGGTCCTTTATCTATCTGAAAGTGTCATCCCGGGTATAAATTCCAGGGACTTCGACCCAGGAATTTACCAGGGTCGGAAACACAGGACCCTTACAGACACAAGAAATACCCGTGTAAATCAGCAAATTACCGGGTTGAAATTTTTGACCCGGTAATTTGCTCTTCCTTCTGAAGGCGGGTACAGACAGGGAATGGCAAAACAACCCAGTACTCAAAAGTCGAGAAAACTCCGGGTTTTTTGCCATTTTCTGTCTGAAAGTGGTATAAAGGGCTTGTGATGCTGCAGAACTCTCTTGTGTGCACTCTATAATTAATTAATGACTCTCAGAGTCTGATTATCACTTGCAGGGAAATTCTCAATACCCTCCTGCAGCAGAATAATATGAGGTGTTGCTTACCTCATAAAAACAATAAATAAGATACCAAAGAATTCTGTGCTGGAGAGTACAGTATATTTATGATCAACACATCATTTTATTAGCACAAACACATATTAACCTGCATACATATATGAAAAGGAATAATAAATAAATATAAGTGAATAAATAAACAGAGAAAAAATGAAGATGCAATTTGTATAAGAAACAAATGGCTAGTGCAAATATTCATACGACAGTTGCTGAAACAAATCAAACACTGTGTGTGTAAATACTCAGGCTGAAAGTAGCTACAGATACTGTAACAAAAATCACATAAAAATGGTCTGATTCGAAAGCTTAAAAGATTCCAAGAAAAGTTCCAACGCCAGTGTGTGACTATTTCTCAACCACAATATTGCCTCCGGTGTATGAGCTCATGGATGCAAGTCCCCCAGATCGCAGGAACCGAGAGTCCCGACAGCGTGTTCAGGGTCTCAATCGGTTTAAGGGGCGTCCACCTCGTAAGTCACTAGTACCTGCTTTTTGTCTGGCTTGGTGGAGAAATGTGCTGGACCTCTATTGATGGTAGTGGAAATTGTTCATAAGGGCGCTACAGGTATATGTGTTTGTTGTAATAAAATGATGTGTTGATCATAAATATACTCTCCAGCGCAGAATTCTTTGGTTACTCTTGTGTGCACTGCCATGGAGTCTTCTGACTGCTGCTGTGAATGTTAACACAGGCCAGAGGAAGGAAGGGGGAGAGTGGTAGGAGCTGAATGCTTTCTCCCTGATAACCAGAGACACATTGCATCTGCAGACTGGATGGAGCCTGCATAACGCCATGTGTAGGTGGCGTTATTATCACACAGGCTCCATCCAATATTTTTTTTAACAATTTCAGGTTAGTAAATCTCAGCAGTTCATATTTCCCAATACAATTATGGGAAATGCGATCTGCTTACTAAAAAAAATGTGAAATGTGCTATTTCTCCTCTAATTGCTCTTTAGTAGTGTACATTTATGTGATTTAAATATTATGAAAAGGTGTGAAAACATCTGTTTTTACTATATTTTAATAAAAATAATGTTGATCAATATGCTCATTAATATGACTACTACAATTATCTGTGTTGTACTGTATCTCCGATACAAAGTTTAGTTTTATGCATATATTTGAGACCAGGTCTATCAAGAGCCGGCCTGCGCCCAGATGAAGGGGGGGTGGCCTAAACATTAGAGGCATGGCCACGTCCCCATAAGAAAAAATAAATAAAAAAAATATACAGTTGCAGCACCCCTGTTTGAGACTAAGGGGCCTATGCACAGTATGAAACTGTTTGTTACATCAAATTATGCAGAAACTGCACTTTCTGCATAATTTTATGTATTGTTATTGTATGTTTCCTATGTACTAATGGCACGATGCTGGAGATTTCACAGAAATTTCTGGCAGAGTGCTAATTAGCATTGCAGATTGCAGTCCCCATTATTCTCATGGGGACTATGATCTGACCTCTATGTACCTAACTCCAAAAAGCAAAGCTTTTCGGAGTTTGGCCCTGGTAGTGTAAACTGCTTTATGCCTATGCAGGCTCCAGGGGCAGGAGATAAATCTTTTGATCTCTCTCTCACCGCCTCCAGATGGCTCCAGAAGCTGACACTCTGCGCATGTGCAGTGTCAGCTTCCACAGGAGAAGTCTTTCACAAAGATTTCTACAATATGCAGGGGCAGTGGCATATCTATAATGGGTGCATTGTGTGTGGGGCACACGGGCACACGGGTCCAGGAGGGCCCCGCAACACACACCCTGCACCCATATTTTTTTTAACTTACCTATCCGTGGTCCCACGTCGGGTGTCAGCGCTGCTCAGAACACGAGAAAATGGCCATCGTGGCCATTTTTCCAGTGTTCTATGCATGCGCAGTAGACTCCGGGCACACTCTAGTGCCCAGTCTACAAAATGCCAGAAAATGGCCACCGCGGCCATGTTTCCGGCATTCTGCGCATGCGCAGTAGACTCTGGGCACACTCTAGTGCCTGGAATCTACTAATGCTCCGGTGCAGTGGCATATCTATAATGGGTGCAGTGTGCGTGGGGCACACAGGCCCCGCACCGCACACACTGCACCCATATTTTTTTTAAACTTACCTGTCCGAGGTCCTGCGTCGGGTGTCACTGCTGCTCAGAACACCGGAAAAATGGCTGCCGCGGCCATTTTCCGGTGTTCTGTGCATGCGCAGTAGACTCCGGGCACTAGAGTGTGCCCAGAGTCTACTGAACATGCACAGAATGCTGGAAAATGGCTGCCGTAGCCATTTTCCTGGCATTCTGCGCATGCGCAGTAGACTCAGGGCACACTCTAGTGCCCGGAGTCTACTAATGCTCTAGTGGCTGGCAAGCCGAGTCAGTCGGCTGCCAGCCACCAGGGACAGAGGAGGGGGCCCCACACGAGGAGTGCACATGGGCCCCCTCCTCTCTTAAAACGCCCCTGCTCCGGTGGCTTACCAGCCGCATCAGTTGGCTGCCGGCCACTGGGGTGAGAGGAGGGGGCCCTGCACGGGGAGTGCGCATGGTCCCCCTCCTCTGTTAAGATGCCCCTGTGCAGGGGATGTAACTCGCAGGGACAGCGGTTAAAGGCAACCGCTGTCCCTGCGAGTTCCCCTTTGTACATAACATAATTAAAAATTAAAATATCCCCTGTGATATGGATACTTAATAATTGTGGCAGTTCCATAATTATGAGCACATAGTCCTTACAATTGCACCCTAAGCTTAGGAATTTACTTAGGGACTTTTTTTGACTGAGATTTATATTGGTGTTTGATGCAATTAGGAATATATTTAACTATTGTTCTACTGTGGGAATATCACCATATTTTTCAGTATTTGTATATCAGTGACAGGTATAAAAAGATGAATTATACATTACCTGCATAACTTCGCATCAAATGTAACATATGCAAATTAGATGTGATGTTCTTAGAAGCTTTCCCACAGAGCCTTATTATATTTAGAAAGAGTTAACATTTGAAAATAATTTTATATGTTTTTGTGTGTTTTATGTTGTATGTCTTTCCTCTTAATTGGATTTATGTCAGATAAATGAAAAGTTAAGTTTAAAAAATTCATTATTACATATGAGAGCACCAAAAAGGAGTTTTCTTTTTATGGACCAATATCTGTGGTCCATATCCTCCGTTTTTAAGGACATTTTGACCATGTCAACCTAATGCATGTCGACTTGAGATCTGTCAACCTAACATACCACGCCCATATAAAAAATATATGCCTTGGGTGCCTACTTGGAATGAAGAGGACATGATCTATACTAGAAATAGGTGAAAAATTATCTTTTTTTACATGTTACATTGATGCTACAGAACAAGGGAACTTGATTGGCTACAGGGATTATAAGTGAGTATGCGTGATTTGAATGTGCGTGTATGTTTAAATAAAATTTTACTGTCATGGTGTGTGTTTGTGTCTTGTGGTTATTTTAATATTTATTTTGCAGGTGAACTAGAGGTACAAGCAGGTCCTTAATGTACCACAGGGGGAGGCTTGCTGGAACCTCTAGCCTGAGTAAAAGACAATTATTTATTCTATCTTTGGAATTGGTATGAAATCCTGGCAGCCGGGATGTCTGCTGTCAACTAAGACCTAACCAGCCTCCCTATACTTAGAAACGACATCCTGGCTGTTGGAATTCCATCATCTGCATCTCCACTACTGTCAGTATTCCAGCACCGGTATTCTGGCCAGGTAGTGGCATTCCGGCGCTGGGATTTCATCAGCTGGGCTGCATGCCCCATCTTTGTTACGCATTTACACAATCAACCCGGCACCAACTGCCCAAGGTTGCTGGGAATAGCCCTGGGCCATCAACCCATTCCAGGGTTGCCCTAGAGAGGGGGAACCCCTTTATTGGGGGTACTCCACTTCCCAGGGGTCCCCAGCCTGGGCTGGCTAGCAGTCAGGTATAATGCTTTGGGCGGGGACCCAGTGAAAGTGTTCCCCAGCTGTGGTAATACACCCCTGCTAGAAAGAGTCCTGTGCTGGTTATGAAAAATACCGGGGACTTCTACTCATTTTTTTCCCTGTAATTCCACAACCAGGACAGGCTCAACAGAGCCTGGTGCTGGTTCATAAAATACAAGGGCCCCCTATGCATTTTGGCCTCTGTATTTTTAGAACCAGGACAGGCTTTAAATAGCCCAGTGCTGGTTCATAAATACAGGGCCCCCTTACACATTTTTTGCCCTGTATTTTAAAAACCAGCACAGACTGTATAGAGCCCGGGGCTGGTTATGCTTATGGGGAAGGTGTGCACATCACTTTTTTTTTTTAAAACACACACAGACAGAAGCCTTCACGTATCTCACTGATCTCTGAAGGCTTCTGTTTTCTGCTAGTCGCATTAAAAGGTGGGAGGTTATATAGCCATATACTCGCACAGTTTCGCATACTGTAGTAGCCTCAAGCTCAAAATTTTGCAGGCTATTACATTTGCAAGTCCCGGCACCAACTCGCACTTTCAAAAATTGCGAGTTGGATTATTTGGCGCACAATGTTTGTTGTTTGGGAGGCTTTCCACCTAGCAACAGCTGGTAGGTGGATGAACAAGCCTCGTGAATAATGCTGGTACAATGTAAAGTGAAAAAACAAATTAACTTACTTAGCTTGTACCTACACAGGAAGCCGGGCCAAGCATCTGCTCTCTCAGCTAATTGTCATATGACTGCAAGAGCCCACCCTAAGATAGAGGTTTCTATAGTGCAGGCATGGGAGGAAGCTTGGTCCTTTTCTCTGATAGAATACTTACAGCTGTCCCCATTGCCTTGCCAAAATGTGACAGGAAAGTAACTATACAGTGCTGACAGTGGTTCTTTATAGAGATGAGCGGGTTCGGATCTCAGAGACCCCGCTCTGCCGACACTGCCGGTACCCTGCATTGAGAACACCCCTGCACTGCCAACACAGTCAGCAAACCTGCACTGAGGACACCACTGGCACCCCCGCTCTGCCACACTGCTGGTACCCTGCATTTAGAACACCCCTGCACTGCCAACACAGTCAGCAAACCTGCACTGAGGACACCGCTGGCACCACCGCTCTGCCGACACCACCGGTACCCTTCACTGAGAACACTGCCAGCACCGCAGCACTGCCATTCCATGTACTGAGGACACAGCCAGCAACCGCTGCACTGCTGACATAGCCAGCAAGCCTGCACTAAAGACACCACTGGCACACCCGCACTGCTGACACAGCCAGCAAACCTGCACTAAAGACACCGCTGGCACCCCCGCACTGCCGACATCACCAGTACCCTTCACTGAGGACACTGCCAGCACCACAGCACTGCCATTCCATGTACTGAGGACACCGTCAGCAACCCCGCTCTGCCGACACTGCTGTCACAGTAAGTGCACTATTGGTGTATCCAACCCACACTGTATAACACACTGTATCCGTGTTGGAAATTAGAAGCTGAACTGCCACATGTTAGTGCCACCCACTGTGTCACTTAGCTTAGTAAACCAACTAGCTGGGTGCAACCTTTTGGCCTTAACTAGATGAAGCAAATAATATTGGGAGGTGGTCAAAATTGATTGGAAATTACTGGAAATAAATGTTATTGAGGTTAATTATACTGTAGGAACAAAAACAGGCCCATTTTATGTGATTTTAGCTGTTTTTATGATTTAAAAAAAAAAAATCCAGATCCAAAACCAAAACATGAAAACAAAAACACGGAGGTGAGGTTTTGGCAAAAAAAATCCAGATCCAAAACCAGGGGGGACCCAGATCCAAAACCAAAACACGAGGGTCGGTGCACATCTCTAGTTCTTTATCATTTACACTGTTATTTAAAAAATCAGGTGAGTGTAATGTTTGTTTTTTCTTTCTTTCAGATGGTGTAAACTACTGTAAGCCTATGGGGGCTCCAGGGGCAAGAGATAGATCTTTCAATCTTTCCCCCGCAACACCTAGACCGGCTCCGGCAACTGACACTGTGCGCATGCGCAGTGTCAGCTTCTTCTTGGGAACTCTTTCACTTCTGTGAAAAACCTCTCCAAAATGCCGGGGATATACAGTAACTCACGGGGACAGCGGTTGCAAGTTCCCTGTTGTACATAGCAGGGATATTTGTGTTAAATACTAAGATATCCCTGGCGAGTTACTGTAGGTAAATAATAATCGTGTCTGGTATGCAATTATTAGTACATAGACCACTTAGGAGACAGAGTGAAAAGTGATAAGAAAGTGATAAGGTGCCAGCCAATCATCTCACGGGCTGTGTTTGAAAAATTACAGTTGGGAGCTGATTGGCTGGCACCTTATACCTTTCTTATCACTTTTCCCTCTGTCTCCTAACACTGCTTAGTACATAGACCACTTAAACTGTTAATTCTGATGAAAAAATATATTTTTCTGTCAATGGACTAAGTGTATTTATTTTGTCTCTACCTCAGAGTCTGAGGTACAAATCACTGCCAAGAGACACCTCTACCTCCAGAGATTAGTCAGGTATGCCTGTTCAGGCAAAAATGTAGCAGCCCCTGAAATTGCCCAAATATGCAATAGTGAATGTGGAGATAAATTCACACAGGGACAAACAGATCCTTCCCTGAAATTGCCCGGAGGTGGAAAAGCACCAGTGCCTGCACCAGACACATTTCTCCTGCTAGTAGCTGGCACAGTACCGCTGCCAGAAGCGAGTATCATTAGGACACCCATTTAATTCAGAAGTGGTCCCAACACAATGCTTCACTATTAAGCTCTCTTGAGTGTCTATGTCCACCATGTCCCTCTTCAGTGGACTAGGAGTCAGAAAAGGTGACTAGGTCATCAGCCTCTTTAAAGAGGCAAGTATAGTGACATACATATGGCCACCATGGCACAAGAAGGTAAGACCTCCCACCAAATTATATACCTCACACTGGAAGCTTAGAGATCTGAGGTGTTCAAGTTTGCCCAGCTAGCCTGTATAGCAGCTGTAGGTGGCCCTCAAGTTAATGTGGGATTGTGCATCCCAGCATGCACAGCCTCAATTTTGCTATCAAGGCATGCTAAGGCTGTGGCAGAGTGTGTGGGATGTGTGGTTCAGCAGTGGCTGAGGGGCTGCATATTGCCCACAGCAAAGCAACCCTAGACAAAAATGTCAAATGGGGTTTAAGGAGTTATACAGGGCTCCCATATGCACCCACACTATTTGCCCTGAAGTTGATTCCTCTTATGTTCACATGAGGATGATAGGTCTTTAAGCACCTCAATGGATGAAATGTTAAGGCAAAAATGCTGCTGATCATTTATGTTCTGATCAGAAAGACTGATCCTGCCAAAGCTGGTAAGCTAAGCAGTGCGAGACCTTTTAGTGCTCTGGATGGGAGACCATGAGCTGTAGGTTCTAGTAGCTTTTAAATATATCCTACTCAAGGCATTTAGTAGAGCCATCCTCATTATTGGTGAAGAGCCACTTGACACGCCCATTCTTGTAAATATAGACCTCTTTGGCCAGATTTCATTGGTGAGGTTAGGGGTCACATTCAAGACCCACAGGTCATGCCCAGACAGGTGACTCCTTAAAATACTTTTAAACAGTCTGAGTATCCTTATTCACTTGCATTTTCTAAAATGTGTTCCAGGAGTTGCAGCCACTTGCTAGGCAGTAATGGTTTATTTTTCACTGCACACAGAAATAGATAATACACAAGGAATAGAGATACATGTAGTGAAAAGACAATACACCGATAGCAGTCTAGATAGAGCCAGTCCCTGTAGAGGGTAAAGTTCCATAACAATTCCACGCAAGAGCTAAAGACACACAGTTCCACACATCAGAAACTATCACAGATCCCACAGAGCAGTGATAGCAGATTATTCCACACAGGAGAAACTATCACTAATTCCACACAGCAGTGATAGTGGATTAGTCCACACAGGAGCACGTGTACTTCCACACAGGAGTTTCCGGAATTCCACACAGGAGACACTATCATGTATTCCACACAGTGGTGATAGCAGATTAGTCCACAAAGGAGAAACTATTACTGATTCCACACAGCAGTGATAGCAGATTAGTCCACACAGGAGCACAAATACTTCCATATAGGACTGGTGATTTGTTCCACTAAGCACCTTGGTAGAGCCAAAGTCAGTGACTAACATGAGGAGCTGCCATCAGTGGCCTCTTTTAAAACCTTCCAATTTCAATTGGTGGGGGTCCCTTGTCCTGTCCCTTCCTCCTACCTTCCCCAGATATAATTTCCCTGATGAACACATGCTGGCTTGTCTTCATATTGACTGTTAAAGTCCAGAGAGGAACAAAGGGAGGCTAATATAAAGAACAATAATAGGGTAATTGTTTTAAGTCCTGAGTGTCCCCTGAGGAGGTGGAATTTAACCCATGAGGTGCTTTTTCTGTGAGATTTCCAATTTGTCTACTGGTTACTTCCTGTGTGGCTAGGTCAGAATAACAAATGGATGAAACAGGTATATGGACAAGGGTTAAAAATAAAGGCTAAAAAGTATTACACATTACATTTCCTCACATTAAAAAATATCACACATCTCATTTCTTCACATTCAGTCATCAAGTCTAACTATACCATGACCAAGCTTACATTATCAATAAAAGAGCTAAAGTCTGCTAAAGTCTGTTCTGGCTCCAACCCATAGAAAATATTCCTTCTTTTCTGGTGGCTTTTCCAGAACAGTAGTCAGAATTATTTTTCAATGACAGTTTCAAGTCAGAATATACATTTAAAGAACTTATATAAAGTTATTAGAAACATGAAGGCCATACACCTAAGTATTTTTAATGTTCCCTTACACTGCAAACAATCACAGAACCATTTTTAAAAGGTTAGGGGGCATTCACTCAGAACAAGGCAGAGAGGCAAATGATCCACACTGGTGCAGAAGGCTCAAATCAATCTGGTCAAGTTAAAACCAGTCACGTTAGTCCTTAGAGCTTTCATTCCCAGTCACCTATGGAAATTTGCAGTTCAATTTGTCTCAACAACAACTGTGATATTTTACCTGAACAGGATGGAAGCTCTTGTTCTTTGTCACAAAAGCCCTAGGGATTAGGAAATGGGAAATGTAGAGGCTGTTCACTTAACAACAATTGCATTCTGGGAAAATCAAATTAACTTCAGTTCTTTGACGTCAACTGATTTTTTAGCAATGTTGTCTTAAATTATTATATCAAATAATGGTTTAAACCTTCAGGGGTTCCTTGAATGGATAATTTTGCAAATCCTTTCTAAGCTCAGATTCATACCTTTGTGTCCAGAGTGTGGAAACAGGAGCATTCAAAGGCAATGTAATGTCTGTATTTTCGAAAGGAGAATGTCATGATCAGACCTTCTCCCATATGCTCTTCTGCCACCTGGTTTCTACTGACAATATTGCACAAATGAGAGCAGACTATGTATCCCATTTAATATTGGTATATCCTCCCTGGCTATCCAGGGTATTGTTTCCTCTAATCAGTTAGTTGTGCAAAGTGCCAAAATTCCTCTGGAACTCTCCAAAGACAACTTCCAGTGTATTCCAGATCTCCTGGACAAGTTGCCACTGTGCATATTGAGAATGACATAAATGGGCTACTAACAAGACTCAAGATTGTCACCTTCTACAGTAGTCCTTATAATTGCCTCACTGAGGCCATGCAAGAAACAGATATTCTACCATAATTGGAGAATTTAATGTATGGCATAGTACTGCTAATACAGCTAGAAAAGCTTATCTCCCTCTTGGACTTTCTGGCTGCCAAATATGAAGCGGGCCTTGCATCAGCCACCATATGCTATTATGGATCAGCGCTTGCCTTTTTATCATCAAGGTTAGTTGAAGACATAGGCCCTGATTCAGAGCGCTCGCTCTGAATCAGGGCCCTCCTCCATTAAAATGGAGCGTCCTCCAGGACGCTCGTATAGCTGTGGGTCACCACCCACAGCATATACGAGCGTCCAACAAGATGGCCTTGACCATCGCGACCATCGGACTTGCGAGTGAAACCCTGTGGTCGGGTTTCTCAACCACAAGCCCTGGAGTGATTTTGGCTCTATCAGAGCCAAAATCACTCCCACTGACATCACTAGTGATGTCAGTGGGGCCGGCTTCAGACGGTAGGTGTTCCCATGGGAACGCCTCCGTCTGGCAGACATGCCCCCGGCACGCCCACCAAAGGGGGCATGCTGTCAATCAACATCGACAGCACGCCCCCTTTGGTGCGAGACCCGGAGCGATGGAAAGTCCTTCGCTCACCGGGTCTCGCGCATGCGCACGACGGAGCTCCCTCCATCGTGCGCATGCGCAGTAGGGAACATCGACCCACTTGCGAGCATACTGCCGCTCGCGAGTGGGTCTGAATGACCCCCATAGTTTGCCATCACTTACTCAGAAGAGTTCTTTCCTACCCAGGGCTATTAATAACAGTATCCTAGTACTTGGACTACAGTACCTGTTCTAACCCTCTAAGCTGCCTTGGACATACATTTAGAGATTGTCATTTTATTGAGAAAATGTGCATGATTTCCACATTTAACCTTAAGGGCCAGGGGTGATGAGCTAACTTTAATTTATATTACCAATCCAAAATGCCCTCCTTTGAAAATCATATAGTTGAGTTTGATATAATCAAAGATGGGAAACTCCAATTTTTAATTTTGTAACTCACCTCATAATTGAAAGTTACTGCTCCACTAAAAGGGTGAAGCTTCACAGTTATTTATTACTTGCCATAAACCCCTTTAAGGAAAACTCCACCTGGGAAGCTGCCACCTCTAGTGCAGTAACAAAAGTAATGTTCCTACATTCCATAATGCATGCAACTCATTGATCTTCTGAGCATATATTTTCCAAGCATTATTGGAGACCAACCGATCTTCCAAGCAACCACCAGGTATGTAGTAGAGTGCCCACCAGCTGTTGCTAGGAGGAAAGCCTCCCATCAAACAAACAATAGTTTGCAGAAATCTATGACCTGCAAACTTTATTTGTTCTAGGGAATAGGTTTGCCACCTAGCAAAATCACCCACTCTACACCTTGCTAGGTCTGTTGGTTACTCTGTCCAGAGTTGCTTCAAGAGAGTAATGCCTCTATTATTTTCTCCGGGGCAGGCCAAGGGAGCATAGAAAACACAGGCATCAACTGCTAGAGACATCAAATAATTTTCTAGATTTTACCATTTGGTTGTCCAAATTATGATCAAGTCAGTATCTGTTCTTTCTAGAGATGTGCGCCGACCCCCGTGTTTTGGTTTTGGATCTGGATTGCTTTTGCTAAAACCTCACCTCCATGTTCTGTATTCATGTTTTGGTGTTGGAGCTGGATTTTTTCTTAAAAAATTAAAAAAACAGCTAAAATCACATAAAATGGGCCTTTTTTATTCCTACAGTATTAATAACCTCAATAACATTTATTTCCACTTGTTTCCAGTCAATTTTAACCACCTCACAGCTCACAATATTGATTTTTTTCATCTAGTTAAAGGGCCAAAAGGTAGCATGCAGCTTGTTGGCTCAAAACTGATTGATATAATTATTAATAAAACTGTGCAAAGATGATGGTTGCGAAACCCTTGAGGATTGAAGAATTGATAGTTGATAGTTGGTGCAGCCCCTGGCTGAATAATTAATACAAATAAATTCATTGGTGCAGCCTCTGGCTGTTAAATTAATAAATGAGTTAAAAACAATTCATTGGGTGCAGCCCCTGGCTGTAAAAATGATAATTAATTAAAAAACAATTTATTGGGTGCAGCCCCTGGCTGTTAAATTGATAATATATTAATTTAAAAATAAATAATTGATTCCTTAACCAACCATAACATTAATTTAAAATGTCAGCAATGCCCCAACAAGCACATAATGGAAAGGAAAAAGGTGCAAGATGGAATAGTCCTTGGGCCCTCCCACCCACCCTTATGTTGCATTCGAAACAGGACAGTTTAACAAACCAATCATTTCAGTGACAAGGACTGCCAATTGTGGCTGAATTAATTGGTTTGTTTGGACACCCATAAAACAAGCTGCCAATGTGCATTGGACATGGAAATGAAAATGATCCCATACACAAACTGGATTTACATTACAAGTTGGCATCGTCCTCGTCATCCGTGTATACATCCTCCCCTTCACACAATATTAATTAGTCCCCACTGGAATCCACCATAGGTGCCTCTGTAATTTTTTTATGTAATTGTTGGTAGAGGTCTTCCTCATTGAATTTGTAATACATTTTAATGAACATCATCTTTTCCACATTTTGAGG
Source organism: Taudactylus pleione (assembly GCA_031769625.1). Lineage (NCBI taxonomy): Eukaryota > Metazoa > Chordata > Amphibia > Anura > Myobatrachidae > Taudactylus > Taudactylus pleione. Next base: position 2,081,282 of record JAUIMM010000390.1, read on the forward strand.
AAGTATCCTCCTACGCTGATCACTGACAAGGTTGCCAGCTGCACTGAAAACTCTTCTGAAGTACACAATTGAGGATGGGAAACTTAAGATATGCAAAGCCAGTTTGTGTATGGGACTCCAAATTGCCTCTTTTTCCTACCAGTACTGAAAGGGAGTGTCTAACATACCTATTAGGATGTTATCTATGAAATAGTCCTCCACCATTCTGTGAATGGAGGCCGTATCACACTTAGTCACAGTAGAAGACATGTCACTAGTAGGCAGTTCTCTCAGGCTCGACCAGATGTAATTTTTTGGTGAACTAATTGCATGACCAGCAGGCATTCTGTAAGGAAAATTGAATTTTTTTCTTGGCAGCTGCAGAAACTGAAGGAGGAGATGATGGCGTTTCACATGCAGCTGCAGCTGAGAAATTTTTTTACCAACAGCTCTTTGCACAGTTTTAGATTTGGGTCTGTTGGAAAAAACTCACAAGGTAGGACTTAAACCTAGGATCCAGAATGGTGGCCAAAATATATTTTTCAGATTTCAATAGATTGACAATTCTTGGATCCTGGTGAAGTGAATCAAGGGTTTGATCCACCAGTCTGACATACTTTGCGCAATCGCTCCATTTAACCTCCTCCTTCAGTTTCTCCAGCTGTGTTTGCAAAAGTCTGATGAATGGAATGACCTGAGCTGGCAGTGTCTGAACTAACTTCATGTGTGGCAAGTTCAAAGTGTTTGAGAACCTTGCACAACACGGAAATTATTCTCCAATGCACTTCAGTAAGGTGCATTCCCCCTGCAAAGCCTAGGTCATAGGGCGTTGTATAGCCCTGGATGGCCTTTTGCTGTTCCACCATCCGCTGAAGCATATAGAGGGTAGAATTCCACCAAGTTACTACCTCTTGCTTCAGCTGATGGCAGGGCAAATTTAACAGTACCTGCTGGTCATGCAATCTTTGACAAGCAGTCACGTAATGTCTAAAATGTCCGGATATTTTGCGGGCCACAGAGAGCATCCCCTGCATGACTCTGTCAGTTTTTAAAAAACATTGCACCACCAACTTAATTGTATGAGCAAAACATGGGACAAGTTGGAATTCACCCACATGTAATGCTCTCACAATATTGGAGGCATTGTCCGAAATCACAAATCCAGAGGAGAGTCCAAGTGGGGTAAGACATTTAGCAATGTGTTCCCTGAGTTTTTGAAAGAGGTTCTCAGTGGTATGCCTCTTAGTGAAACCAGTTATAATGGGAGTAGCCTGCCACTGTATCAGCTGTCTTTTGGTAGATGTTGCTGCTGCTGTTGCGGTTGTAGGCAATACACCTACCCAGTGGGCTGTCACACTCATGTAATCCTTAGTTTGCCCTGTCCCACTTGTCCGCATATCAGTGGTCAAGTGGATAGTGGCTACAACGGCATTTCTGAGGACATTAATGAGGTTTTTTTAATGTCCTTGTACAGACTTGGAATTTCTGTTCTAGCGAAGTGGAAGCTGGAAGGGATCTGGTAGCGAGGACACAGAACCTTAATTAACTGTTGAAAACCCACTGCAGTAATGGTGCATACTGCATGCACATCTAATAACAGCATAGCTGTTATGGCATGAGTAATTTGCTGTGAAATGGGTGATTGCTGTCATACTTGTTTGCCCTTGCAAACGATTGTTTAACAGTTACTTGTTTTTTAGAGGATACGCTACAAGTGGTCTTTCTCCTGGTCCCCTTCTGGGATGAAGATCCACTCACAGCAACAGGCATAGTCATCAAGGATCCTTCTGAGGAATCATGGATAGGAGAGTAGTCAATCGTGCTTCGAATACCAACAGTGGATGCAGCAGGACTACTCCAGATGACGAATGAGGATGTTGATGATGCAGGTGTTGGTGTTGGAGATCGAAGGCGCTTGGATCTCATAGAGAGGCAGCAGGTATATGACACTGGACTTGTTATGTTTTGAGTTTTGGAACTTGGCAACATACACTTTGATATTTGATGAATGCGCTCCAAGTGATGTAACAAGGAGGTGGTTCCTAGGTGGTTTTTATGTCCCTCGCTCTACACACTATTGCTTGGCAATGGTCACATATGACTTGAAAACTGTTGTCCAGATCGGGGTGGAAATAATTCCACACGTGAAAAGTGGATTTTTTTGTCTTGTGTCCTGGCATGACAACAATGAGCTTTGGCTTTTTCAATCCATGGGCAACAGCTGTTGCCTTACTTACACAAAGGACATCCTCGGCATCAACATCCTCATCACCAACATCTTCATCATTAACATCCTCATCATCCTTAGCACCTTCAACTACCAAAATATCCTCCTCCTCCATGTGCAATTCCACAGAAGCATCCTCGATGACTATGTCTGCAAGATGTTGACTGCCCTTCCCCACATTTACAGAGGGCACACAAATGTTGGAACTTGGAGGATCCTCCAGTACACTAATATTTAGGTCTGGCTCACACATGGCAATTGCGGATACACTTGCACTCTCCTCTGGGATTTGTGATTTCGATTTCTCAGGGCACACAGTTGTTTTTTCCGAAGGGTTATCAGAATCAGAACCAGCAGTCTTCCTAAAGAAGACTGCTTCTTTCCTTGCCACTTCATTAAGTGAATGGCATATTGCCAATTTTTTGTTTATCTAAAGGCAAATTTCCTTTCAATTCTTTTTTCTTAACTTCAGTAAAAGTTGGTTTACCATATCGATGGCATGACTTAAACCCTGGGGCATGGGCCTTCATAGAGGACGAGGAAGTTGATGGCCTTGCACTGCTGGCGGCAGCTACAACATGTGGTTTTTGGCCTTGCTCTCCTGTCATGTGACAGCCCTCCATATTTTCTGTGGTCTTGAAGCAATGTCACAAGCACCAATAGTGTAGCCAAGGTGCAGTCACAAAATTCACACGTGCAGTCGTGCGCACACAGAGAAAAAATTTACAAAAATAAGAATTTTTTTTTCAGCTCCAGAACTTGGACCCAGAGCACAGATTGATGACAACTGAAGTCAGGCAGCACTAGGTTGCATTGCCGACTTGCTAGATCTTGTGCAGCTAAGCCTTACACGCACAGACACACCGACAATTATTTATTAGACAAAAAAAGACAATTTAAAAAAAAAAATTCAGCTCCAGAACATGGACCCAGAGCACAGATTGATGACGACTGGAGTCGGGCAGCACTAGGTTGCGTTGCTGACTTACTAAATCTTGTGCAGCTAAGCCTAACACGCACAGACAATTATTAGACAAAAAAGACAAGTTTTTTCAATTATTTTTCAGGGCAAGAACTTGGGCCCGGAGCGCTGATTGATGACGACTGGAGTTGGGCAGAATTAGGTTGCAACTTGCTGTTTATTGTGTGGCTAAGCCTAACATGCACACACAGAAAATAAAATTGCAATATATATTTTTTTTTTGGGGGGGGGTCCAGAACTGGGGCCCAGATGGATGCAGCAGCCAACACAGAAACAGCCCAGATGGATCAGCACCAGTCCAGATGGACGCAGCAGACAGCACAGCACAAGCCCAGAATGGATCAGCACCAGCCCAGGACACAGCAGAAAGCACAGCATCAGACAGCACAGCACCAGCCCAGATGGATCAGCACCAGCCCAGATGGGCGCAGCAGACAGCACAGCACCAACCCGGATGGATCAGAAACAGCCCAGATGGACACAGCAGACAGCACAGCACCAGCCCAGATGGATCAGCACCAGCCTAGGACACAGCAGAGAGCACAGCACCAGCACCAGTTGGATCAGCACCAGCCCACATGGATGCAGCAGACAGCACAGCACCAGCCCAGGTGGATCAGCAACAGCCCAGATGGACACAGCAGACAGCACAGCACCAGCCCAGAATGGATCAGTGTCTTCTTTCCTTGCATTTGAAATAATAAACCATCCTTTGTTATCCAAGTCTAGGCTTAGGATTTTCATCAGTAGGCTTCTGAAAAATCTACCTGAGGGCGGGCTCTAGTGGTCACATGACCGTTAGCTCAGAGCAGTGGTCGAAGTGGAAATTCTGAAGTGGGGGTATGGAGGTAGCCTGTGAGCATGTCATAGGAGCGCACACAAAAATGGGTGTGGCCACATATCACGAGGGGCGTGGCTACTCAAAACAGGGTTGTGTCAGCATTTCCCTAATGCCTCGCGCCACCCCTGCTCCTCTTTCGCCTTCCCTTACTTACACCCTGCACCACTCATACTCTATATCCCTCTTTAACCTTGCACTTTTCACTCACTGCTTCTGGTGAGGCACACAGAGGTGGTGGGGTACCCAGAGAATGTGAGGGACACAGGGGTGGTGAGGTCATCAGATTCTGCCACATGCCCATACCTGACCCAGATTCAAAATATGCCATGAAGTAGGGCCCACATTCATATTAGGAAACACACTAGGGCCTAAATGCATATTATGCCACACAGTTGGTTCCGAATGCTCATTATGTCACACAGTAGAACCCAAATAAACATTATGTCACACAGTATGGCACAAATGCACATTATGTATCAGGGTAGGGCCCAAATGCATATTATACCACACAGTAGGGCACAAATGCACATTATACTACACAGTAGAACCCAAATGAACATTATGCCACACAGTAGTGCTCAAATGCACATTATGCCACACAGTAGGGCCCAGTGTTCTCCCCAGGCTGATTTCTGTGGGCGCTTCGCCCGGCAGAAACAGGCTGCCGTCCGGCACTTCCCCCCCGCTTCTATGCACGGCATCCCCTGTCACCCTCAATGTGTCCTTGTTTACCCAGGCCTTGCTGTGTCTGTACAGTGAGTGGCTGTACAGCGAGTGGCTTTCACACTGCGTGTGACTCACACATACTTTGTAGTGCTGCTCGTCTGTATGCGATTCCCGCCTGAAGTTCTGTTGCTCTTAGGGCCGAAAGCTGGATGGCACTTAACTACTGCTGCTCCTGGAAGGCTCTACTGACGCCCCATCTGGACTCCAGTCTCAATCTCTCTGTGCCTCTCCTTCCCTCCTCCTCAAATTACTACTCCTGGCTCCCGCCGGAGTGCGTGCTGCAACTGGGTGGAACCCCAGTCCCTGCTCCCAACCTGAAACACGTCTATGCAGCTCTACTGACTGGTTACAGAAGCATATGGTGAGCAATAAATCCAGGGTGCCCATGTGTGTGTGTTTTCCAGTGGGCGCCTATGTTTGTATGTATTCCAATAGGGGCTTGTGTGTGTGTGTGTGTTTTTATGTGAATCATATGGGGGGGAATTCAATGTGCATAATGTGTAAGGGGCATTACTGGGTGTGGGATAATGTGTAATGGGCATTACTGTGTGGCATAATGTGCATAAGGGGTACTATGGTGTGGTACACTACACTGATGAAAAGGATCAGATCCCTTTTTCCCGCATGCGCATAATTGCGAAGGCCCCCACCCGGCTACTTCTTGATGCTACCCGGATGGAAACATTTTCTGGGGAGAACACTGGGGCCCAAATTCATTTTATATCACACATTAGGAACAAATGCATATTGTGGGGGAGATGTATTAACGGCAAAATGCGGTTAAACCCCCGAAAATGCTGTTTTCGGGGGTTTAACCGCATTCCCCGTATGTATTAAGCAGCAGAATGCGCTGCATTCTGCTGCTTCGCGTCGCTAGGTAACGCCACCTTCAGGTGGAATTACCCAATAGAAGCCTATGGGCTTCTTAGCGCGACGCTCAGGGCCGGGAGGGATCCGATCGGATCCCTCCCATGAGCCCCCGCGGCCCGCGGCCTTCTGCGCATGCGCAGAAGGACTTCTGGGTGTTCAACCCGGAAGTCCCTCTGCCCGGCCGCATCGCAAAGGACAGCTCTCATCGAGAGGGCTGTCCTTTGCGAAATCCTTGGTACATACCGCGGTAATGAACCGCGGTATGTACTCGAAGTCGGGGGGGATGTACCGCAACGGCGATGTCGCCGTTAATACATCTCCCCCAATGCCACACATTAAAAACCCAAGTTCACATTATACCACAGTAGGTCCCAAATGTACATTAATATAATAATTAAAATAAATAGCATTTGGACAAAAGCATATGGCACAGGAGAAATGTGCAGAAGTCTTATATTAATTAAATTATAGTGCAGTGAGGAGCACTTCTCTTTGTGTGCTACTCAGCTGCTGCAACTACACACACTATAGTTGAGAAAATGGCAGTAGTATGTGTGAACTCCGAAGTAAAATGGTGGGCCCCCTCACCTAGCCCTGGGCCACACATATACACATACTGGAGAGCCCAATACAGCTGGAGTAGGAGAACAGTGAGTTAGCACCTATCTGCGACGTTCACTTCATGCAGTCTACATGAAATTAGCTGCTGCTGTACAGTCAAGCCCACGAATCTTCGCTGGGGCTGATGAGGATCTGCTTCCTCCCACCCCAGATAATCTGGTTGCCATGTAGCAAAATCTGGTCACCAAGGTGACCTGGCCCCCTGGCAGTGGCGGAACTAGAGAGTTGTGGGCCCAGGTGCAAGAATATGCTTTGGGCCCCCCCCATCCATTCCTGGCACCCCAACATTTTTTCACCACCCCTCACTGCTCCCCCCAGTCATTAAATCCTGTCCGTCCAGCCCATGTGTCAGTTTAATTCCCCCCCCCAGCGCCAGCGTGTCAGCCTCAATTCTCCCCCCCCCCAGCCCCAGCATGTCGGCCTCAATTCTCCCCCCCCAGCGTGTCTGCCTCATTCTCTCCCCCCCAGCATGTCAGCCTCATTCTGCCCCCCCAGCCCCAGCGTGTCAGCCTCATTCTCCCCCCCAGCCCCAGCGTGTCAGCCTCATTCCACCCCCCAGCCCCAGCGTGTCAGCCTCATTCTCTCCCCCAGCCCCAGCGTGTCAGCCTCATTCTCTCCCCCTCCCCCAGCATGTCAGCCTCATTCTCTCCCCCTCCCCCAGCGTGTCTCAGCCTCTTCCCCCAGCATGTCTCCCCCCCAGCATCTCAACCTTCCTCTCCCCCCAGCGTCTCAGCCTCTCCCCCCAGCATCTTAGCCTTCCCCCTCCCCCAGCATGTTTCAGCCTTCCTCCCCCCCAGCGTGTCTCAGCCTTCCTCCCCCCCAGTGTGTCTCAGCCTCCCCCCCTGTGTGTCTCAGCCTCCCCCCCAGCGTGTCTCAGCCTTCCTCCCCCCAGCGTGTCTCAGCCTTCCTCCCCCCCAGTGTGTCTCAGCCTTCCCCCCTGTGTGTCTCAGCCTCCCCCCCCAGCGTGTCTCAGCCTTTCTCCCCCCCAGCGTGTCTCAGCCTTCCTCCCCCCCAGCGTGTCTCAGGCTTCCTCCCCCCAGCCGGCTTACTTACCTTGTTTCCTTGGCCGCTTCTCTTCCTCGCTGCTCCTCTCGATCCGCGGCTCCTCTTAATCCTCTCCCTCCAACAGCCCGGCCCCTTGTTATGACACTGCGCGCGTGACATCATGACGTCACGCACGCTGCGTCATTACATGGGGCCGGGCTGCGGTGAGTGTCAGACTGTCATGTTGGAGCCGGAGCGGCCGAAGTGGGCCCGCTCCGGTTCCAACCATATACTTAATGGGGTCTGGGTCGGCAGGCAGCGGTGCTGTTGGATGTAGGCAGCCATGGGCCCTTGCACCACAGCGGGCCCAGGTGCAAGGCACCAGCTGCACTGCCGCTAGTACCGCCCCTGCCCCCTGGGATTTGTAAAGCTCGGCATTATAGTGAGGGAGGACAGTGGACACGGGGACAGAGAGGGAGGCAGCAGATACAGGGGGGCAGAGAGGGAGGACAAGAACATGGGGCATGGAGGGAGGACAGGGACACAGGAGAAGAGAGGGAGGTCACTGTATACAAGGCAACAGAGAGGGAGGGACAGCAGACATGGGGACAGATAGGGAGGACAGTGCACACAGGGGGACAGAGAGGGAGGTCAGTGCACATAGGGTGACAGAGGAAGAACAGTGGCCACAGGGGGACATGGAGGGAGGTCAGTGCATGGGGTGGATAGGGAGGGAGGGAGGTCAGCGCACACAGGAGGACAGGGAGGGAGGATAGCAGACACAGGGGGACAAGCAGGATAGCGGATACTTTGGACGGTGGACAGCGATACAGGGTTACAGCGGACACAGGGTGGGAGAGAGAGCGGACACAGGGTGGGAGGGAGGGAGGACAGCGGACACAGGGTGGGAGGGAGGGAGGACAGCGGACACAGGGTGGGAGGGAGGGAGGACAGCGGACATGTGGACAGTGGATACAGGGTGGGATGGTGGGTGGATAGTGGTCACAGTGTGGACAGTGGTAACAGGGTGGGAGGGAGGGTGGACAGTGGTAACAGGGTGGGAGGGAGGATGGACAGTGGTAACAGGGTGGGAGGGAGGGTGGACAGTGGTCACAGGGTGTACAGCAGTCACAGAGTGGGAGGGAGAGAGGGTGGACAGCGGACACAGGGTGGGAGGGAAGGTGGACAGCAGACACAGAATGGAAGGGAGGGTGGACAGCGGACACAGGGTGGACAGCGGACACAGGGTGGACAGCGGACACAGGGTGGGTCGGAGATAGGGAGGACAGGGGTACAGGGAGGGAGGACAGCGAGCACAAGGGGGCAGAGAGGGAGGTCAGTGCACACAGGGGGACAGGAAGAGAGGACAGTGCACACAGGGGGGCCATGAGGGAGGACTGTTTACACACGGGGGACAGGGAGGGAGGGAGGACTGTATAACTATAAACATGCTGGGTTATACATATGTAACTCACCTTTTTCCTCCTCCTGCTGTGGCTGCTCCCAATCACTCTGCTCCATCCTCCGGCTGCCCTCCTCGGGATCCTGGCCGAAGTCATTGCGCTGCAGTAGGCGGGTCCATTTCTGAGACATGGAGGCTGCACATACTGTAGGTCTCTGAGCCGTCCAGCCCCAACTCCTGCTTATACGCAGAGGATGCCTCTGGAAGGGTTGAGCCACCGGCACTGCTGCCGCTGATGCTTGGCTGTCTCTCTCCGGCCAGGTCCATTAGCTGAAGGGGAACAATGTCAAACGACATTCATTGCACTCCATGGGGGGGGGGGTGGTGGCAGATAGCGATGTCATGCATCACAATGAGGGGGAGGAGCTGTGGGGCAGAGCGAGCTAAAGACACACCATACGGCTAATATATGCAAAGCTGCACTGCCACTGAGGTACTCAAGGGGGCCTCGACAGTGCCGATGATCGCAGCCCCGAGGGGCCACCTCTTTCGTTAAGGCCCGCAGTGACTGACCAGCCAGCATACTATAAGGAGCCACTCAGACGCAGGTGCTGATAACGTGTGAAAAAAAAAACGTTTAGTGCTTGAAGTGCCGGTCATACCATTGCATACCGGCACACTCTGAGTAGTGGCTCAGAGAGGAAATGCTCACCCCGCCCTCCTGTGTAGGGACAATCTAAGTATGCAAATTCATTTTTTCACTTTACCTTGTTCCAGCTGTATTCGGGAGGCTTGGTCATCCACCCACCAGCTGTTGCTAGGGGGCAATTCTATTCCCTAGAACATATAAAGTTTACAGGTCATAGATTCCTGCAAACTACTGTTTTTATAGTGTACATAGACCACTGTAATTTGCAACATTTGTACACCTGTGTGTGAGTCTGAATCTGTGTAAAAAGGGCTCTGATACAAATAACAACAGTTTGCCTAACGCCAAGTTCTGTTGTGCTTAACCTGCTATTTTGTGTGACCAATTCCTGTGTAGGGGAAGTCATAGCCCAGCGTCTCTAGTACACTGCTGCAGTTTTTCTCTGAGTCTACTATGGGTATATTATGCAAAATGTAAAGAAATATACAATACGCTACTCCTCTCGCCATATGGTGCATAGATGCCAGGTATGTGAGGACACATCTGTTTATTAATAAAAAGAGATATGTATTGTACATGAACAATCACATTTGCAACAATGCAAATATCACACTAGTGCTCTGAGGATTGTTTGTAACTCATACTGCTGATAAACCAGAGTATTTCTTTGTACACACAACTCCTGTATAATATAAACCAAGAAAGTCACAATCATGATACATGATGATATGTCATCCACATAGAGATGATAATTTGTGCTCATTAGTTGTACTGGAACTGCTCTATGATCATCTATAGAACAGAGCAAATTTGATCATGTCAGCTGCTCAGATGGATAAGTCAGCAGGAAATACTTATACTCTTTCTATTTGTTAGTGAAGTGTGTATGTGTTCCTTCTATAGGTAAATGGCGGTGTGAGTACTCACATAGCTATGTACTGGCACAAGAGAGGATCCAAGAACTGCGGCTCTATGTGTGCAGTTCTGTAGTACTGGGAAGGAGCAGTTCTTGTGAACTTACTGATACACCTCTAGCAATTATTATGATGATGCTGCAGCGTATTTCCAGATGACACTCCTAGATCAGGTGAGTATTAGCTCGAAAGTGTATGTTCATGGCATTTGATAAGTGCAAAGAACCCCTTACACATACAGTAATAGTCAAGTGGTTTGAAATTCCAAAGATGCATTCATCAAGTTCCATCCTTGCTTAAAAATCTACACAATGGCCATTACACACAGAATTAATAGTCTATGGATAGAGTTTGGGTGGCGGAAGTCAATTCATGCTGCTGTGTGGTGGGGTTGGAGTAGGACTGGGAACCCATAATATTAAATTTTGCAGATGAATGTACAAAATTTCACTGCCAAATGTGGACTTAGGCAGAGCCGGATTAAGAACCCATGGGACCATAGACAAGATACTAGTCTTAGGTGGAAACAGTTAGGGGCCGAGGTCACCTTCCTCACAACAAATGACAACACAGAAGATATTACTAAGCACTCACCCTTGTAGAGGTGTGTAAATGATCACCAAGGCAGGTAATAATATCAATACATCTAAACCCCAAGTGTTCAGTGCAGGTTAAGAGTACCTAGGGAATGGTGTCCTAATAAGAAATAGTTGTTAGATTGGTTAATATAAAATGCTTTAGGTGATAACAGATGGACTGGTGCTGATACAGGTTATCAGGGCCGTAACCATGCAATATGTGCCATGGCATGGGCTGGGTACGGGCTGCCGGCACTCTGGATCCTGGTGGTGAAAATCCTGATGCCAGCATCCCAACAGGGTTAGGATACTGACACCTGTCTGTAGGTATCCATTTCCTTCTCCTATTCCTAACTCTAACCCTGCCGTCCCGATGCCTAAATCTAACTTCCTCCCTAGTGCCTAAACCTAACCTCCCCCTCCCTGCAAATTAAAACTAACTCTCCCCCCATAGTGTCTAACCCTAACCCATATCCCTAACCCCTCCCCTAACCCTGCTACTTACCTTTGGGATTCTGATGCCAGTATTCTAAGTGCTGGCATCCCCTTTCAGCAAGACTGTGACCGGATCCCCATGGCATAGGGTGCTGCAGAGAAGGGGGGCATCTGTACAGGCCGGCTACATTTGTAAATGTTCGGTTTCTAATCATTCTCACTTGTAGCTTCCTCTTCTTTGATCCACAGCATCTCCTGGCTGCTCTTATCTCCTCTCTGTCTGACTCCAAAAGTCTAGTTTTGGCTTTGCAGGTTATGTTAATCATTAGATGAGCACATTGTGCCAATGGTAATTACTTACAGACAAATAAAGTAAACAAGCAAAAGACAGACAAGGGTGGGGTGGTGTGTAAGGGAATGGGCTAAGGGGGAAATCTGGATATGTAAAGGTGGGTACACACTGCAAAGATATATCTGCAGATCGAGTGATCTGCAGACATATCTGGTGATGATGGTCATTCATATACACTTAACCACCATCATCTTCCAGGCAGCTGCGGGTTCTGCTGGCTGGGGATTGCGCCGCTGCATGTGTTTGGGCCATCAGCTGATCACCCATACACACTTGCTGATGGACAGATATATCTCTCCTTCGGCTGTGCAGCACAGCTGATGTGATATGTCTGTGATCTACGTCATTCACAGACATATCACTGGTAAACACTGGCCGACAGGCACCCGATATATTGGCCAATCAAATGATCGGCCAATATATATATGTGTGTGTACCCAGCTTTAGTCTGATCATATATGTTACATTTCAGTAGGTACGTACACTCTTTAGATTTTTTCTTTGGTGCTGATAAAACAAATGATTCACAAATAAACTTGGCATGGAATTTATTTGTAGTCAGCAAACTGTATCCACATGGCCCTGCAATGGCCGTGGGGATCCTTCTACAAAAAAAGTGCTCCCGACAGGTTAGTACTGCCACTCACCACAGTCCCCGACCGGCAGAGGCTTGGAGGGTCACTGGAGCAGGAGGTGCGGCTTTGGGCACACAGATAGCAGTGTGTAGCATGTTACTCACAGGGGACCGATCATTCCTCTCTGAGCAGAAAGTAGCAGAGGTGCTGATGATCACACACCAGCGTCTCTGTGTGTGCACATGCAAAGATCTGTATCCAGTTACTCTCCAGCCAGACTCCAGAACTACTGCCCCAAAATACCTATTGCAAGGCATTCTGGGGCACACTGAACACCGTCGTCACCAGATGATTGGTGGTTAAGCATTGTAGGGGTTGTAGGCGGGGGGCGGCTCCCCTAGGACCACAGGCCTTAGGCGCCCGCATGTACCGCCTTGTCGGTAATTCGGCTGCTTTCCTAACTTTATCAAACCAGTCAAATCAATGAAAGGCAGCTTAATAATAAACCTGTGTGTTATGTCCGTCCCTGCAATTAGGTGAATATTTTGAAGAATAGTTTTAAAAGTTGTTGCTCATCTCTACACTAATCAGATTTTTCCTTCTCTGATGCTGTATGTGTCACTTTACGGGGCACAGAATATTAAACTGCGCAGATTTTAAAACACAGCTAAGACTGTAACCTAAAGCCTGGCAGTGATCACAGCCTTTACACTACTTGTGGCAAATTATTTAATAAAACTACATAAGTATCATTCAGATTAGTCTTCCCACATACTAATCTATATCACTGTTTTAACCAAGAATAAGAGATTTAACACAATTTATTTCTTATTTTCACTGTAATACTCAAAATGAGAGCTGTATTACAACTGGAAATACCTAGAAATTAACCACTTGTATTAGCATTTGTTTTTTGAGATGTCTCTGCGCATACTGTATATTGAGTGTATTTCTTCTCATAGCAAGAGCTGAAATTATGGGTTGTTGCGATTAATTTAGTTCATGCAGTTTCTCTTCCTTTTAAACATCTATTTATTTATCGTCTTTTTTTCCTGACAACTCTCCCATGCAATCTCTATAGCAACAGGAGCGAGAGAAAATGAGGACAGAACAAGGGAATATATATATATATATAAGGAAAAACTACTGCGGCACTCCGGGGTTTAGAAGGTTCAACTCCAGTTATATTTCAAAAGAAAAAGGTTTATTTGCTATGCATGTTTGAAATATAATTGGAGTTGAACCCCCTAAACCCCGGGGTGCCACAGGATTTTTTCCTTCCATATCCACCTCTCCCTGAGGGCACCTGGGTACTTTATAGTCATGGCGTGGACGTGTGCTGGATTTCTTTGCACAATATATATATATATATATATATATATATCTTTTTTTTTTTTTTGCAACATTATTAGGGGACAGCTACTATCTCCTGTGGTAGATGATGGTGAACAGCAGCGGAGAGATCACATACCTCAAAGGTTTCAGGTACAACTGACCTTCGGTACTAATTAAACTTAAATCTTTCCTGACAACTAAAAAGCATCGTAAGTTTCAGCATGTATAGCTCACTTGTTCCAAGTAGACGGATTTCTCTTTCACAGACCCCAAGCAGTGAGAGACTGGACGTCCAGCCTGACAGCTTTTTTACATACTTACTCAGGTGCAATTACTACTGTATTCAGCCTAGTCTAAAGCTGGCCACACACTAGACCAACTTTCATCCAACCAGCCAACTAGTTGATTGGTTGGATTGAAAATCTGATAACGTATGGGAGTAAATGATGATCAGCAATTTGCTCCTAAATGCCAGAAAACAGATGAAAATGGTCGTCAGACAAGTTTGTTAAATGTTTGATCTAAACAATTTGTTCAAACAACAGTTTTTGTCCATTTTCCGGCATTTGGGAGCAAATTGCTGATTGTCATTTGCTGTCATACCTTACCAGATTTTCATTCCAACCAATCAACTAGTTGTCAGGTTGGACAGATAATCTGTAGATGTGTGGCCAGTTTAAGACTAATGGGCCTAATGGATGTAGCCCATCCTCATTAGACATCCATAACCCCAGGAATGCTTAAACAGCTTTTACCAAAGCCCAAAAACGAGAAAATTTAAACAATAATAAATATTAAATGTCAGTTAAATGAGATGACATTTTTTAATATTTTTTATAAAAAAATAAACTTAAATATGATACATTTATGAAACACTAAAAGTTAACAGAGTTAAATGTGACATTCTGTATATTTAAATATCTAGTTTATTTGTTTTTATTGTAATTTCTACTAAAACCATTGCAGGTTGAGTTTCCCATATCCAAAATGCTTGGAACCAGAAGTATTTTGGATATCTAATTTTCTGTATTTTGGAATATTTGCATACCATAATCATACGCGCACGCAGGGGGGGTTTCCGAGTACCTAGAAACCCCCCCTGGCCGCCGCTCGATCGCCACGCAGCTGAATGATATTATTATTTTTTTTTTGAGAAGGAGCAGCCGGAGTTCAGCTGACTAACAACTGGCTGGGGGCTGTGCTGCTGGCTGAATGTAGGGGGCGCTGTAGCAGCAGCATGCAGCTCCTCCCTGGCAGTTCCGATGGGGCAGCGTGAGAGGCAGCTGAGAGGCTCTCTCTATTCCCGGCGCTGTATCTTGGAGCTGCAGGTGAGGGGGTTGCCGGGGGTGGGTTTCTTTGATAAATGATGCTGTCTTTGTTTGCCTGTATATGTGTGTGTAGTCTGTGTCAGTGTGTGTGTGTGTAGTCTTGTGAGAGTCTATCAGTGTGTGTGAATCAGGGGGGTACCTCTGGAACTTATGAACCAGGCCCAGGCTCAGAGGGGGCCACACAGAGTGCAGATGATCCTGCCTGGGAACTGCTACAGGCAGATGTCTGCCTGTAAGTACAGAGCAGTTTGCTGTTAGGATCAGCGGCGCCCTGCAGGCCCCCTGTTACTGTGACTAGCGGCATGCAGGTAGCTGCTGGCACCCTTCTCATAGGAGGGCAGAACAAAGGCTCCAGCACTGCTCTGCTCCATTCACAGTCTGTGACATTGCGTCTATGCAAGGCCACCTGTCCTCCTTTCTTCCCTGCAGGGGATGAGTTAAGTCCCCTCTCCCCCCCTATCTGAGTCCCGCCCCCTCCTCTCTACTGCTCTGCCTGGCCTGTCTGTCTCTATGGCAGGTGGAGTGTGAGGTCCCTTCTCCCTGCTTCTTCCAGAGCCTACTCCCCTCTCTATGAGGCCCTGCCCCCTCCTGCTGTGACGGGCCTGTCCATGTCCCATGCAGGCAGCAGCTGGTGTGTGAGGGACACATAATGCTGCAATCAGAGGTAAGTACCTTAGGGTGATGTATCTATTCATGTTATGTGGGTGAGGTGGGGGTATATACTTATACTACCTGGAGCCTGGTGAGGTGGGTTGAGGAGTGTAATGTATGGGGGGGGTAAGCATATTGTCTGGGGGTTGAGGGGTGTAATGTATGGGGGGTAAACATTGTCTGGGGGGGTGAGGTGGGTTGGGGGGTATAGTAATGTACGAAGGGGTAAGGTAAATGTATCTGGGGGTGTATAGTTATGGATCAGGGATGGGGATGGGGGATGAGAGGTATAGTAATGTATCTGGGGATGTATACTTATATATTGTCTGTGAATTGAGATAGGCTTAAGGATGTAATATATCAGGGGGTGTGTATACCTATTTTATCTGGTAGGGAAGATAGGGTAGGGTGTGTAGTATTGTATTGTTGGGGTGTCATATACTACTAGCTTTTTTGGGATTGAGATAGGTTACGGGTTGTAGTATATCTGGGTGGTTGTGCAGTAGTATTTTGTGCCGTGTGGTATAGTAATATGACGGGTTGTATACTATGTTCTTTCGGGATATATTGACGTTATTTGGCAAGTCTATAGTGTGTATATAACTATATATATATATATATATATTAGGGGTGTGCACCGGACACTTTTCGTGTTTTGTGTTTTGGTTTTGGATCTGGATCTTTCTTCGTGTTTTGGATCTGGATTGGTTTTGCCAAAACCACCCTTCCGTGTTTTGGGTTCTGGGTTTTGTGTTTTGGATATGGATTTTTTCTTAAAAAATAAAAAAAACCCGCTAAAATCACATAAATGGGCCTTTTTTTGTTCCTACGCTATTAATAACCCCAATAACATTAATTTCCACTCATTTCCACTCTATTCTGAACACCTCACACCTCACAATATTGTTTTTAGGCCAAAAGGTTGTACCGAGGAAGCTGGATGACTATGCTAAGCGACACAAGGGGGCGGCACAAACACGTGGCCCATCTAGGAGTGGCACTGCAGTGGCAGACAGGAAGCCAATCAGCGTTATGGTGCCCATTTGCATGTAGCACGAACCCGGGAGATCCGTGCTACATGCATCTGTGTGATTGGCACAGAGCAATGACAGGTCCGTGAGACCCGTCTGTGCTGCTGTGGTAAAAAAAAAAAAAAAAAACCTGTGTAAAAAAAGAAAAAAATGGCGTGCACCCCCCCAAAAAAGAGCAACCAGCCCCGGGCATTAGTAACCCAGTGCTGGGTGTGCTTAAATACAGGGGACAAACGACGTAGGGGTCCCCTGTACTTAAGCACAACCAGCACCGGGCTAGTCAGAACCAGCGCTGGTTGCCAAAATACGGGGGACAAACGACGTAGGGGTCCCCTGTATTCTGCGCAACCAGCTCTGGGCTCTGATCCGGTCCTGGTTCTGGAAATATAGGGGACAAAAAATGAGTAGGGTTCCCCTGTATGTTCCAGAACCAGCACTGGACTTTTTCTAGCGGGGGGCTGATGCCACAGCCAGGGGAGCCCTTTCACCGGGCCCCCCAGCCGCAGCATCAACCCTGACCGCTAGTCAGCCCAGGCCGGGGATCCCTGGAGAGCTGGGGACCCCCCCAATAAAGGGGTCACCCTCTCCAGGGCACCCCAGGCCCAGGCTGATAGCCCGGGGCTATCCCCGCCACCCCTGGTGGCGGTGGGTGGCGGGTTGATTGTGTGGTGTGGTGTAAATAAAGAATATCAAACATTGTCTTTACAAGTAGAACTGCAAGTCCCAGCTAGCCTGCCCCGCATGCTGGTACTTGGAGAACCACAAGTACCAGCATGCAGGGCATTAAGGGCCCACTAGTACCTGTAGTTCACCTGTAAAAAAAATGTTTAAAAAAACACAGGACACACACACCGTGACAGTATAAGTTTATTAAACATACATACACACACACACACACACACATGTACACATACTCACCTATGTAACCCTGTAGCATCGGTCCACTTGTCCGGTAAAGTATCCATAGGGGACCTGTGAAAAAAAACATACTCACCATCTCCTATGCGAGGTTCTGTCCTCTTCGTTCCAAAGTAGGCATCCCCGGACTTGGCAAAAAAAAAAAACGAAAACGCGATCCACGAACTTAGTACCGTTCTATAGAACGGTACTTCCCGAATGAGAGCTTAGCGGCGGGGTATCACCATGGAAACCCCGCTGCTAAGCGTTCATTGGCTGAGAGAGGTCATCTCCCGTCTCTCAGCCAATGAACGGCTCCCTCCATTGTAGTCAATGGTGGGAACCGCAGGGTAAACTTTAATAACCTTGCGGCTCCCAGCATTGACTACAATGGAGGGAGCCGTTCATTGGCTGAGAGAGACGGGAGATGGCCTCTCTCAGCCAATGAACGCTTAGCAGCGGGGTTTCCATGGTGATACCCCGCCGCTAAGCTCTCATTCGGGAAGTACCGTTCTATAGAACGGTACTAAGTTCGTGGATCGCGTTTTCGTTTTTTTTTTTTGCCAAGTCCGGGGATGCCTACTTTGGAACGAAGAGGACAGAACCTCGCATAGGAGATGGTGAGTATGTTTTTTTTCACAGGTCCCCTATGGATACTTTACCGGACAAGTGGACCGATGCTACAGGGTTACATAGGTGAGTATGTGTACATGTGTGTGTGTGTGTGTGTGTGTATGTATGTTTAATAAACTTATACTGTCACGGTGTGTGTGTCCTGTGTTTTTTTAAACATTTTTTTTACAGGTGAACTACAGGTACTAGTGGGCCCTTAATGCCCTGCATGCTGGTACTTGTGGTTCTCCAAGTACCAGCATGCGGGGCAGGCTAGCTGGGACTTGCAGTTCTACTTGTAAAGACAATGTTTGATATTCTTTATTTACACCACACCACACAATCAACCCACCACCCACCGCCACCAGGGGTGGCGGGGATAGCCCCGGGCTATCAGCCTGGGCCTGGGGTGCCCTGGAGAGGGTGACCCCTTTATTGGGGGGGTCCCCAGCTCTCCAGGGATCCCCGGCCTGGGCTGACTAGCGGTCAGGGCTGATGCTGCGGCTGGGGGGCCCGGTGAAAGGGCTCCCCTGGCTGTGGCATCAGCCCCCCGCTAGAAAAAGTCCAGTGCTGGTTCTGGAACATACAGGGGAACCCTACTCATTTTTTTCCCCTGTATTTCCAGAACCAGGACCGGATCAGAGCCCAGAGCTGGTTGCGCAGAATACGGGGGACCCCTACGTCGTTTGTCCCCCGTATTTTGGCAACCAGCTCTGGTTCTGACTAGCCCGGTGCTGGTTGTGTTTAAGTACAGGGGACCCCTATGTCGTTTGTCCCCTGTATTTAAGCACACCCAGCACTGGGTCACTAATGCCCGGGGCTGGTTGCTCTTTTTTTGGGGGGGAGGACGCCATTTTTTTCTCTTTTTACACAGGTTTTTTTTTTTTTATTTACCACAGCAGCACAGACGGGTCTCACGGACCCGTTAGTGCTCTGTGTCAATGACACAGATGCAAGTAGCACGGATCTCCTGGTCCGTGCGTGCATCTGTGTCATTGAAATACACAGCAGCACAGACGGGTCTCACTGACCCATCTGTGCTCTGTGTCACTGTCAATCACACAGATGCATGTAGCACGGATCTCACGAGTCCGTGCTACATGCAAATGAGCACCATAATGCTGATTGGCTGAGAGCCATGACAGACGGCTCTGTCAGCCAATCAGCACTTTGCCCATTAAAGGCAAAGGCATTTTTTTTTAAATGGCCGCTCGAGGCAAAACCTCGAGATCCGACAGCAGATCTCGAGGTTTTGCCTCGGGAGAGGGATCCGGGGCAGACAGGGAGATCCGAGCTTGGGCTCGGATCGCCCCGGATCCCCGAAGTTCGGGTGGGTTCGGTTCTCAGGGAACCGAACCCGCTCATCCCTAATATATATATATATATATAGTCAGGTCCATAAATATTGGGACATTGACAGAATTTTCAGATTTTGGCCTCTATTCACCACCACAATGGTTTTGAAATGAAACAAACAAGATGTGCTTTAACTGCAGACTTTCAGATTTAATTTGAGGGTAATTACATCCAAATCGGGTGAACGGTGTAGGAATTACAACAGTTTCTATATGTGCCTCCTACTTTTTAAAGGGCCAAAAGTAATGGGACTATCAACTCAAAAGCTATTTCATGGACAGGTGTGGGCTATTCTCTCGTTATTTCATTATCAATTAAGCAGGTAAAAGGTCTGGAGTTGATTCTAGGTGTTACATTTGCATTTGGAATTAGTTGCTTTCAACTCTCAATATGAGATCCAAAGAGCTGTCACTATCAGTGAAGCAAGCCATCATTAGGCTGAAAAATCAAAACAAACCCATCAGAGAGATAGCAAAAACATTAGATGTGGCCAAATCAACTGTTTGGAACATTCTTAAAAAGAAAGAACACACCGGAGAGCTCAGCAACACCAAAAGACCCGGAAGACCACGGAAAACAACTGTGGTGGATGACAAAATAATTATTTCCCTGGTAAAGAAAAACCCCTTCACAACAGTTGGCCAAATCAAGAACACTCTCCAGGAGGTAGGGATATATGTGTCAAAGTCAACAATCAAGAGAAGACTTCACAAGAGTGAATATAGAAGGTTCACCACAAGATGCAAACCATTGGTGAGCCACAAAAACAGGAAGACCAGATTAGAGTTTGCCAAACAACATCTAAAAAAGCCATTACAGTTCTGGAACAACATCCTATGGACAGATGAGACAAAGATCAACTTGTATCAGAGTGATGGGAAGAGAAGAGAAGGAAAGGAACTGCTCACGATCCAAAACATACCACCTCATCAGTGAAGCATGGTGGTGGTAGTATCATGGCGTGGGCATGTATGGCTGCCAATGGAACTGGTTCCCTTGTATTTATTGATGATGTGACTGCTGACAAAAGCAGCAGAATGAATTCTGAAGTGTTTCGGGCAATATTATATGCTCATATTCAGTCAAATGCTTCAGAACTCATTGGATGGCGCTTCACAGTGCAGATGGACAATGACCCGAAGCATACTGCAAAAGCAACCAAAGAGTTTTTTAAGGCTAAAAAGTGGAATGTTATGCAATGGCCAAGTCAATCCCCTGACCTGAATCCGATTGAGCATGCATTTCACTTGATGAGGACAAAACTGTAGGGAAAATGCCCCAAGAACAAGCAGGAACTGAAGACATTTGCAGTAGAGGCCTGGCAGAGCATCACCAGGGATGAAACCCAGTGTCTGGTGATGTCTATGCGTTCCAGACTTCAGGCTGTAATTGCCTGCAAAGGATTTGCAACAAAGTATTAAAAAGTGAAAGTTAGATTTAACATTGTTTAGTTTGTCCCATTACTTTTGGCCCCTTAAAAAGTGTGAGGCACATATAGAAACTGTTGTAATTCCTACACCGTTCACCCGATTTGGATGTAATTACCCTCAAATTAAATCTGAAAGTCTGCAGTTAAATCACATCTTGTCTGTTTCATTTCAAAATCATTGTGGTGTTGAATAGAGGCCAAAATATGAAAATTCTGTCAATGTCCCAATATTTATGGACCTGACTGTATATATATATATATATATATATATATATATATATATATAATGTGTGTGTAATTAATATGGGTGTTGCTCAGTGGGTAGAGGAGGTGGGGGCCCTGCTTTTTTTGTTTGTACTGGGCCCCACAATTTCTGATGTCAGCCCGTGTGTAGTCTGTGTCAGTATGTGTGTGTATAGTCTGTGTCAGTATGTGTGTGTAGTCTTTGTGAGTGTGTCTGTCACTGTGTCAGTGCATTTGTGTAATGCTGAACAAATGGAAATATATATATATATTAAAAACAACAAGTGCTGCTGCTTGTTTTCATCTGGTTTCATAACAATTCTTTCCAGAGGGCACCGTTGGACACTAGTAAGACTGTGGGAGTGCTGGGCTATTGGCATATATACTGTGCGGTACGTGTGTGTATATGTGTATGTGTGTGTATATATATATATATATATATATATATATTAGGGGTGATCGGGTTCGGATATCTGAAATCCGAACCCCCCCGAGCCCCCCCGATCCGAGGCAGATCCGAATCAGGCTCGACTTTTCCCGCCTGACTCGGATCTGAAATCGAGGCAAAACGTCATCATCCCGCCTTCCGAGTCTCGCGGGTTTTGGATCCTATATAAGGTACCCGCGTCGGCGCCATTTTCTCACTCGGCTGTGGACAGTGAAGAGGGTGGGTGGGAGTTAGGGCTGTGTAGTGTAGTGTAGTGTAGTGCTGCTGTTGTCCACTACTTCAAAGTCCATAGGGGCTGGCTGTGTTGTGCTGTGCTGCTGTTGTTAATAGGGGCTGTGTCCACTACTTCAAAGTCCATAGGGGCTGGCTGGACTGTGTTGTGCAGTCAGTTCTCCATAGGGGCTGTGTCCACTCCAAAGTCCTGTGCAGTGTCCCAGTCCTAAAGGGGTGCTGTAGTGTTGTCCAGGGGGTGCTCTGTCCATCAGGGGTGCTCCCCCCAAGTGCTAAAAAAATAATATATTTTCTGTGTTTGTGAATTGTGTGCGCAGTAGCCGCACGTGCATCAACAAAGTAGTGTCAAGCGTGCGCCTGTGTCATAAGTAAAGGGCCGGCTGGCTTGACCGTTAATGGGTGCTGTAACCCCCGAAAGTACACTCCAGTCCAAACCAAAAAAAAATTATTTTCTGTGTTTGTGAATTGTGTGCGCAGTAGCCGCACGTGCATCAACAAAGTAGTGCCAAGCGTGCGCCTGTGTCATAAGTAAAGGGCCGGCTGGCTTGACCGTTAAAGGGTGCTGTAACCCCCAAAGTACACTCCAGTCCAAACCAAAACAAAAATTATTTTCTGTGTTTGTGAATTGTGTGCGCAGTAGCCGCACGTGCATCAACAAAGTAGTGCCAAGCGTGCGCCTGTGTCATAAGTAAAGGGCCGGCTGGCTTGACCGTTAAAGGGTGCTGTAACCCCCGAAAGTACACTCCAGTCCAAACCAAAAAAAAATTATTTTCTGTGTTTGTGAATTGTGTGCGCAGT
Organism: Taudactylus pleione; assembly: GCA_031769625.1. Classification (NCBI taxonomy): domain Eukaryota; kingdom Metazoa; phylum Chordata; class Amphibia; order Anura; family Myobatrachidae; genus Taudactylus; species Taudactylus pleione. Next base: position 2,103,776 of record JAUIMM010000390.1, read on the forward strand.
AGCCGCACGTGCATCAACAAAGTAGTGCCAAGCGTGCGCCTGTGTCATAAGTAAAGGGCCGGCTGGCTTGACCGTTAAGGGTGCTGTAACCCCCGAAAGTACACTCCAGTCCAAACCAAAAAAAAAATTATTTTCTGTGTTGAGCCGCACGTATATATCAAATCGATATAACATAAATGGAGGACCAAACTTTCTCCGATAAAAATAAAATAGAGAAAGATCAAGAACCACTTCCTCCTAGTGCTGAAGCTGCTGCCACTAGTCATGACATAGACGATAACATGCCATCAACGTCGTCTGCTAAGGCCGATGCCCAATGTCATAGTAGAGGGCACATACAATCCCAAATGGCAAAGTTCAGGAAAATGACCTTGAAAAAGACATTTAAATCAGCTGAAGAGAAACGTAAACTTGCCAATATGCCATTTACGACACGGAGTGGCAAGGAACGGCTAAGGTCGATCCCTAGTATGTTCATGACTAGTGGTTCAGCTTCACATGACGATGGAAGCCCTCCTCCCACTAAAAAAATCAAAAGAGTTAAGCTGGCAAAAGCACAGCGAAGAACTGTGCTTTCTAAGAAGATATCACAAATCCCCAAGGAGAGTCCAAGTGTGGTGGTGGTTGCGATGCCTGACCTTCCCAGCACTGGACGGGAAGAGGTGGCTCTTTCCACCATTTGCACGCCCCCTGCAAGTGCTGAAAGGAGCACCCACAGTCCACTTGCTGATATGCAAATTGAAGATGTCACTGTTGAAGTACAACAGGATGAGGATACTGGTGTAGCTGGCGCTGAGGAGGAAGTTGGCGAGGAGGATTCTGATGGTGATGTGGTTTGTTTAAATCAGGCTCCGGGGGAGACAGTTATTGTCCGTGGGATGAAAAAGCCCATCACGGTCATGCCTGGGCAGAAGACCAAACATTCCACCTCTTTGGTCTGGCAATATTTCTATCCAAACGCGGACAACAACTGTCTTGCCATATGTACCATATGTAAAGGTGAAATAAGTAGTGGTAGGGACGTCAACCACCTAGGAACATCCTCCCTTATACGGCACCTGCAGCGCGTTCATAAAAAGTTACTGTCAAGTTCAGAAACTTTGGCTAAGACCGTAAGCAGTCCAGGGACACCTAAATCCCGTTGTCCTGTTGTATCCAAGCGCCTGCAAACCACACCGTCAACTCCCTCCTCGTCAATTTCCTCCTTAGTCAGGATCGGAAGTAGTCCTGCAGGCCATGTCACTGGCATGACTGACTCTCCTATCCGGGATTCCTCTGGAGGATCCTGCATTGCTACGCCTACTGCTGCCGCGGCTGCTGATGCTTCTGCTGGGAGTCGTTCATCATCCCAGAGAGGAAGTAGGAACACCACTACTATTACTAAACAATTGACCCTCCAACAGTCCTTAGCGAGGAGGATGAAGTACGACAGCAGTCATCCTGAAGCAAAACGTATAACTGAGGCCTTGACTGCTATGTTGGTGTTAGACGTGCGTCCGGTATCCGCCATTAGTGCAGTGGGATTTAGACAATTGATGGAGGTAGTGTGTCCCCGGTTCCAAATCCCATCTAGATTCCACTTCACTAGGCAGGCGATACCGAGACTGTACAGAAACGTCAGAAAAAGTGTCCTCAGTGTCCTGAAAAATGCCGTTGTACACAATGTCCACTTAACCACGGACATGTGGACAAGTGGAACAGGGCAGACTAAGGACTATATGACTGTGACAGCCCACTGGGTAGATGTATCACCTTACGCAGCAACAGCAGCAGCGTCACCAGTAGCAGCATCTCAGAAACGCCAGCTCGTTACAAGGCAGGCTACGCTGTGTATCACCGGTTTCAGTAAGAGGCACACCGCCGACAACCTCTTAGAGAAACTGAGGGAAATCATCGCCCAGTGGCTTACCCCACTTAGACTCTCCTGGGGATTTGTGATATCTGACAACGCCACCAATATTGTGCGGGCATTACATCTGGGCAAATTCCAGCACGTCCCATGTTTTGCTCACACAATAAACTTGGTGGTGCAGAATTTTCTGAAAAGCGACAGGGGCATGCAGGAGACGCTTTGGGTGGCCCGAAAAATTTCTGGCCACTTTCGCCATTCAGCGACTGCGTGCCGAAGACTGGAGCGCCAGCGAACACTCTTGAACCTGCCCCGCCATCACCTGAAGCAAGAGGTTGTGACACGGTGGAACTCAACCCTCTATATGCTTCAGAGGATGGAGGAGCAGCAAAAGGCCATACAAGCCTATACATCCACCTATGACATAGGCAAAGGAGGGGGTATGCACCTGACTCAAGCGCAGTGGAGAATGATTTCCGTGTTGTGCAAGGTTCTCCAGCCCTTCGAACTTGCCACACGTGAAGTCAGTTCAGACACAGCCAGCTTGAGTCAGGTCATTCCCCTCATCAGGCTTTTGCAGAAGCAGCTGGAGAAAGTGAAGGAGGAGCTAAGATGGAGCGATTCCGCTCGGCATGTGGGACTTTTGGATGAAGCCCTTCATTCGCTTTGCCATGATTCCAGGGTGGTCAATCTGTTGAAATCAGACCACTACATTTTGGCCACCGTGCTTGATCCTAGGTTTAAAGCCTATGTGGTGTCTCTCTTTCCGGCCGACACAAGCCTGCCGAGGTGCAAAGACCTGCTGGTGAACACACTGTCAGCTGAAGCGGAACGTGACACGTCAACGGCTCCTTCTTCATTTTCTCCCGCAACTGGGGCTGCCAGGAAAAAACTTAGGTATCCTAAGCAACCCGCTGGCGGTGATGCAGGGCAGGCAGGACCAAGTTTGGACATCTGGTCCGGACTGAAGGACCTGGAAACAATTTCTGACATGTCTACTGTCACTGCATATGATACTGTCACCATTGACAGAATGGTGGAGGATTACATCGGTGACAGCATCCAAGTAGGCATGTCAGACAGTCCATACCTGTACTGGCAGGAAAAAGAGGCAATTTGGAGGCCCCTGTACAAGCTGGCTCTATTTTACCTGAGTTGCCCCCCCCTCCAGTGTGTACTCCGAAAGAGTGTTTAGTGCAGCCGGGAACCTTGTCAGCGAAAGGCGTAGGAGGTTGCTTCCACAGAATGTGGAGAAGATGATGTTCATCAAAATGAATTATGAGCTTTTTCAGGGAGACCAGCCTCCAGAAGGTACAGAGGGACCTGTGGTGGTGGATTCAAGTGGGGACGAGTTAATACTTTGTGAGGATGAGGATGTACACAGTGAAGAGGGTGAGGAATCGGTGGATGAGGAGGATGAGGATGACATCTTGCCTCCGTAGAGCCAGTTTGTGCAGGGACACATTAATTGCCAGCTTGTTTTGTGGGGGCCCAAACGAACCAATAATTTCAGCCACAGTTGTGTGGCAGACCCTGGCACTGAAATGATTGATTTGTTAAAGTGTGCATGTCCTGTTTATACAACATAAGGGTGGGTGGGAGGGCCCAAGGACAATTCCATCTTGCACTTCTTTTTTTCTTTGCATTATGTACAGTTTGGGGCCTAGTTTTTCTAACTGCCATCCTGTCTGCCACTGCAGTGTCACTCCTAGATGGGTCACGTGTTTGTGCCGCCCACTCGTGTCGCTTAGCATAGTCATCCAGCTACCTCGGTGCAACCTTTTGGACATAAAAACACTATTGTGAGGTGTGAGGTGTTCAGAATAGACTGGAAATGAGTGGAAATTAAGGTTATTGAGGTTAATAATAGCATAGGAGCAGAGAAACCAACAAATTCTGTGATTTTAGCTGTTTTTATGCTTTTTAAAAAAAAAATACAGATCCAAAACACAAAACCCAGAACCCAAAACACGGAAGGGTGGTTTTGGCAAAACCAATCCAGATCCAAAACACGAAGAAAGATCCAGATCCAAAACCAAAACACAAAACACGAAAAGTGGCCGGTGCACATCCCTAATATATATATATATATATATATATATATATATATATATATATGTGGATTTTTATTTTTTTTAATTGGCTCTGTATTCGGTATTTGGAAACCCCCCTTTCAAAATCCTGCGTTTGCCACTGATAATGAGACTTCTATGTGATGGGACCCAAGTTAAACACAGAATGCAATTATGTTTCATATACACCTTATACGCATAACCTAAAGGTAATTTTATACAATATGTTTAATAATTTTGTTCATTACACAAAGTTTGTGTACATACAGTACATGAAATTCATTTATGTTTCATGTACTTTTACACACAGCCTGAAGGTAAAACACAATACAATATTTTTATCATTTTGTGACTTAAACAAAGTTTGTGTACATCAGAAAGCAATGGTGTCACTATCTCAGTCATGCTCAAAAAATTCCATATTTCTGAATATTTGGATATGGGAGACTCAACCTGTATTTATTTTATAAACGTTTCTCTATATAGCACCAACTCAAAGATGACTGAAGAAATCTGGGCAAACCCTAATAAAAACCATAGCCACCTCTAAAACTCCACCCCCACATTGGAATACACCTCTAAACATACAGCAACTTTAACCCCTGCCTTGGCCAAATGAGTGATGTTACATCTTGGGGCTTAAATTCCCACCAGACATATGAAATGCATTCTGTACCTCAACTTTCATTGGATATTGAACTACAGGTTGAGGCTCCCATATCCAAATATTCAGAAATACGGAATATTCCAAAATACGGAATATTTTTACCATGACTGAGATAGTGAAATCTTTGATTTTTGATGGTTCAATGTACACAAAATTTGTTTAATTCACAAAATTATTAAAAATAAAGTATAAAATGACTTATAGGCTGTGTGTATAAGGTGTTTATGAAACATAAATTAATTTTATGTATGTACACAACTTTGTTTGAGCCACAAAATTATTGAAAGTATTGTATAAAATTACCTTCAGGCTGTGTGTATAAGGTGTATATAAATCATAAATGCATTCTGTGTTTAGATTTGGGCCCTATTCCTAAGACATTTCATTATGGTATACACATATTCCAAAATACAGAATATTCCTTTATCCAAAATACCCCTTGTCCCAAGCATTTTGGATATGGGAGACTCAACCTGTACTACATTATGAGCAATTACTACATTACTACATTACAAAATCTATCGGAAAGAGCTGGTTCATCGTCCATGTTTCAATATTCTGTATTTTTTAAAAGCAAATTGAGGGTTTGTTGTTTAATATACTGTATATGCAAAAAGAAAAAGATAAAAGAGAGCATAGACTACACCCTCCCCCACCCCTGTCCATGTAGGCTGTACTCTTCATTTTACAGTTCTTCTCAATCAATACTCAATACAGTTGAGTATGACCAGCCTTCTTCCTTCCTCCAGCTCATGGCCGTGTCATCCTCCCAACATGTTGCTTTGTCCTCATTCTCTTCCTTTTCGTCTTCCTCCTCGGGAAGTAATGCTGCTAGGTGTGGCTGGCTGGACTGAAATCCCCCCTTCTCTGCTCATTACCATAACTCCCAAAATTATATAATATATGCAATAACAGCACTATATTCACCAATAAAATTTGTTAGGAACTAATTATATATATAATATAATATATATACATACAAAAATAAAACAGGTTATTCTCACTTGGAGGAGTACAACAGTGCTTGCAACACATTTCTGAGTGTAAAGGACTTCTTCATCAGGCAATAAACCTTGTCTCAACCATGGATATCTCTAAAACCTGAACTGTTGAGGAAACCTCCGGGGTAACCTCGTTAGGAATGCACTTCTGTCTCTGAACCCTGGAGAAACTCATCTGCAATTTCCTGATCCTTGGGGCCACCCACAAACAGACAGCACACAGCAGGTTCCATGTGGCCCTTACACCAGGAGGCCACTAACTAATCTAGATACAGTATAGGCCGGCAAAGGGAGCCTGGGCCAATGAACCATATGCAGATTTCTTATTATTAGTGCAACTAGGCTTTAAAGAAGAGCAACTATGGGTTTCGGATAGTTCAAGTTTATAGGGCAATATATTTAATTGCTATAGATTACTTTCCATCCATGATACATATTCTGGATACTTTAAGAAGAGTAAATACATGGTGGTAGTCCTCCCCATCATTGCTGCTTCTTTTTGGCATGATGGAGGTGTGCTGTGGTATCCATGGCTCCTAGACTAGGAGCTTGATGCCTACCTGTGACATCGTAGACAAATACACCATTCCCAGCTCATCACAGACATGAAAAGAGCTGCTAGCAGCATATTCTTCATGACAGCAAGTTGGACTCAATGTGGGCACTGAGGGGAATTCAAATCACTAGATTAAGTGACATTATTTCACTGTGTTGGCCCCCTCCCCAAGCATAGGGACCTTTGGCAACTGCTTAGATGTGCCTCATTGTAGTACTGACTGTGGGGAACATGTAGACATTTGGAACATGTAGATATCTGGCAAGGTACAGTGTAGGAAACCTCCGTCAGTTATAGGATAGACGTGTTAGCAATTCAAATCACAATAAACAGCAATAGGTAGTTTCTATTTTTAAATACTAACAGTTAGATATACTGTAAGATCCCACTTTGGAATTTCTACTTTCTTTGGAACTCCATATACTGCGAATCCTAATTTGCTTAAATATACTTCATTTGCATACTGCTTTATGGACTAGTAATAGCACCCATCATCAAATGGTTTGCTAGCTCACAAGTCTGAGTGAGGATGTCTCAGAGGACATTATGGATACACATATGAAAACTGTAACTTCATTTAGAAATATGCTGAATTGTGTCATCGTTTGCTGGGGCTAAATCATATACATTAAAATGTTGCACAATTAAAAAGAGTCAAAATGACCTGCCCATAATGTATCACTAATTTAAACATTAAGAGCAGATAACTCAGTTAGTACAAGTCTGCAAGCATATACATAGGCTAACCTGCTGCATCCACGTATGTACTGTATATATAATAGGTTTGTACCTTACAGCGAGTGGAACTTAATTACAATGAGATAGTTACTCTGGTAATTATAGTAACCCTAGAAAATTATGTGTAACTCCATGGTCAATTTTGTTTACTATGCAAACCTATGTAATGACTGTTTAGAGTTAGTAGAGCTACTGTCATTGTTACAGTTATTTACCAACCTATCACAGAGATTACTTCACATTGCAGGTGGTTGCACATTTGCAAAACATACTAAGTTCTTTGCTTTTAATATTTATATATAAGAGGTAAGTCTGTTTATTACCCAGCCACAGTGCCAGGGGCATATTTACTCATTTCTATTTGCACCACATTCATCTTACAGCAAAATAAATGCACCCCTCCTACGTAGAGCTGCTAAATTGCAATTGATTTTGCGTGACTTTTTGCATCTATTGTCACACATATTAGCCCATGTTCATGGGAAGTACAATGATTTACACATTTATGTCAGTATGTATGGAGTGTAAATGTTTTCACTTTGTGATGATAGGACCTAGAAGCTCAGCATATTCCTTTCTGGCGGCAGTTAGGTTCATTGGTGCGCCTCACACTGTGCCTACATACAAAACTATATGTATCATCACATCTCTATACTAACGACAGTCCTGGGTACCTCCTAATTAAGTGTACACATAAAAGAAAGTAATTGCCCACCTAACTGTTTTTGCACTTGTAGAATGAGTAAAAATATTGCTTTCATATTCTGCCTGTAGTAAAAAAAAGGATAAATACTGTTTTAGGTCCATTATACCATATATACTACTTAATAAAAAAAATAAAAAAAACAACAGAAAAAAATAAGTGGTTCTTGATGCCGTTCCGTGTATTGATCATAGCAAGCCCTTGACCATTGTTTCCTAAAAAATATCCAGGCTATTTTATCAAGAGAAATATGAAATATAAAAATAATAGTTTCCCACTAAGACCTTTTTGTCAAAAATAAACCTTCACCATTTCCTCTCTACAGTGTTCCCTGCAAGTTAAAAGTTGAAGATATAATGTGAAGATTGAAGCAGTTCAGTGGTGGCCATTAAATGTATCTTTAATTACAGCCTTATCTGTGAGCTAAACTAAACTCTGACTATTATGAATTTAAATTGCTCACTGGCTAGAACAGTATTGCAAGCGCATTCATATTCCTGATTATATAATGTTGTTATTCAACGTAGATGAATGATTCTGCAGACCACTGCAATTTATGGTTTGCTAGAAGGGACCTTATAAAATGTCATAATTAGTATAGTTTTTAGACTTATGGCTGGGAAATTTATAAGCTTTATAAAAGTCATAAGATAAAACATATAATAAAAAAAAATGCATTTATTCTTAATATTCTTCCATAACCACAAAAATGAACACAATGTTCTCTGAAATTACAGAAAAAGAATGTTACAAGCACAATACAGGTGCATACAGTATGTTTCTACGAAGTGTTTTTTTTAGCTCCATTCATTCTGAATGTACAGTAGCTTTCACTCTTGATAAACTTATTGCAAAGTATGGGATGACGGTGTTTAATTGGTATATTTATCAAAGTTAATTTTTACTTTCAATTTGATGTTCGATTTAGCTCACCTCAAATCGAATCAAATAAAATATACAAATCCCTCTACAAATCCCACATTTGCTAAAATTCGATTTTAGAAGCCTTTTCTAAATCAAATTCGATTTTGTCAGATTTTGAGCAGTGACTTGATGTTCGACTTTGCATGTTCATGTACAAATCGAACACCATATCCCACTTCAAAACGAACTTCAAAACCCTAAATGAATAAAACTGCTTCATGCTTTCATTTACAGCACGAGCAGTTAATTTTGACACAGATACATGCATACACCAGTGAGATACATGCATGTATCTTACTGTAAAATGCTTGTTAAGTGTTAATTTTATTTTTAAAAAATTACGTGGAGTCCCCCATAAAATACTCAGCCAACCCTGGTCTTTTCATAGAGTAATGTTTCGGCTGGGGAACCCGGTGATAAGGTTTCCCTGGCTGTGACATTACCCCCCGCTAGAAAGGATCCTGTGCTGTCCAGTGACAGCCATATAATACAGAGCATTACAGTAGACCACCATATAATACAGAGAGCATTGCGGTGAGTGCCACATAATACAGTGCATCATTGCCCATCATATAATACACTAAGATGCATATCCAATTAGCCTTGGGGTATCAGCCTCTGCTAATTATCGCGTTTGTCGGGATTCAATTAGCGGGGATTCCACATGCGGGTGTCCCCTAGACCTCGTGCGCGAGTCCCCACTGTCAGACTTTACCTCGCACCTCATGTAGGTGCGAGGGAAAATCCGTGTAAAGCCGGCCTATTCGGCCTCGTGCGAGAGGGTATAACACACTGATTCCGCAGTTCTCGCGGAATCAGTGTGTTCTCACGCTTGAATCCCATTTTAATGACGCGGGGAAAAAGCTATTTAATTGAATAGCTAATCCCAGCGTCGCTGGACTTTTGCCCGGCAATTAAATGCGGGTGAAACCCCGCGGCTAATTGGATATGCCCCTAAGCGTCCAAGCGACCACCATACACTACAAAGAACATTGCCATGAGTGCCATATAATACAGAGAGCACCAACGACCACCACAAAATACAGAGGACATCATAGCCATACACTATGGTCCCTGAAATGGGATAAAATGGGATAAATCAGATAGCTTTGCAGATCTGTATAATGCAGCAAAGCCCTGTCTCCGCCTAACTCCTCCATCCTTCACTCCTGCCTCCCTCCATACTGTTTGTACCGCAGCCAATGTGTCACAACAGACACATTGGGCCTGCGGCTGCGCTGTGGTGAAGCACAGCTGCCGTCCACGGTCTGCGACACCTCTGAAGGGTGATGATTATTGATCATTACCACCCTTCACTGATCTTTGTGTGGGTATATATATATATATATATATAAAATATAACAGCCGGGATATCATATCCAACTAGAGATGAGCGGTTCGGATTCTGTGGAATCCGAACCGCTCCAAACATTGGGGATCCGAGTCCACCCGAACCCTGTTCGGGTGTTCACCGCCTGACTCGGATCCCCGAACGGCGGCCGCCTGATGTCAGATTCTCACTAGAGAATCCTACATCAGGGCTCCTATTGTGTAGGGCAGAGCGCTGTGATAGCGCTCTGCCCTACACAGACACAAACACACAGCCGCCAGCGGCAGCAGTGTGTTTGTTACAGCAGCCAATGAGAGTCACACAGACTCTCATTGGCTGCTGCACGGAGGGAGCCGGCTGGAGCTCACACATAAGCTCCGTCTTCCGGCTCCCTCCTCAGCGTGTGACAGCAGAGCGGACGGCGCGGGAGCGGGGATACAGGTAAGTTTTTATTTATTTATTTTTTACTTGTGCAAGGGCCGAGGGCGATACTGGGGGGGTCTGCTACTGGGGGGGTCTGCTACTGGGGGTGCGGGGGGGCCATACTACTGGGGGGGCCTGCTACTGGGGGGGGGCTATACTACTGGGGGGGTCTGCTACTGGGGGGGCTATACTACTGGGGGGGTCTGCTACTGGGGGGGCCATACTACTGAGGGGCCTGCTACTGGGGGGGCTATACTACTGGGGGGGTCTGCTACTGGGGGGGCCATACTACTGAGGGGCCTGCTACTGGGGGGGGCATACTACAGGGGGGGCATACTATTGGGGGGCTTACTACTACTGGGGGGCCTACTACTGGGGGGGCCTGCTACTGTGGCAGCCTACTACTGGGGGGGCCATACTGCGGGGGGGGCTACTACTGGGGCAGCCTACTACTGGGGGGGGCTGCTACTGGGGCAGCCTACTACTGGGGGGGCATACTACTGGGGGGGGGCATACTACTGGGGGGCTGCTAATGGGGGGCATACTACTGGGGGGGCCTGCTAATTGGGGGCATACTACTGGGTGGCATGCTAATGGGGGGAATACTACTGGGGGGGCCTGCTAATGGGGGGCATACTATTGGGGGCATTCTACTGGGGGCACTGCATAGGGGACCCTACTACTAAGGGGACTGCATAGGGGGCACCACTGCTGGGGGCATTGTGTAAGGGACACCGCTACTGTGGGCATTGTGTAAAAGGGACACTACTGTGGGCATTGTGTGAAAGGGTCACTACTGTGGGCATTGTGTAAAAGGGGCACTACTGTGTGTCGTAACATAAATAAGAGACACTACTTTATGGTGTAATGTGAATCAGGCCCTATGTGCGGTGTAATGTGAATAAGATTGTGCACTGTGACTCCTTGGGCCGTAGCCCACTATGTAAACAAGTACTGTGATTCTGCTGGCCGTACCCCACTGGGTGGGTGCACTACTTTTCATTTCTGCCACTGCTGTGTGGCAATGTGTCATAGATGTGCTTTATACTGTGGAGTTTGTGTCGTTGTGCCGCTGCTTTGTCGCTTAGTAACCAGTCAGCTCACTGCAACCTTTGGCCAATAATGTTGAAAACAATATTATAAGCTGTGATATGGTCTAAATTGACTGGAAATTAATGTTATTGAGGTTAATAATACTCTAGGAAGAAAAAAAAGACCAATTTATGTGATTTTAGCTTTTTTTGTCAATTTTTTAAAAAAAATTCCAAATCCAAATCCAAAGCCAGTCACCGCAGTTTGGCAAATCCAAATCCAAATCCAAAGCTGGACAACGAATTAGAACCAAATCCAAATCCGGCAAAAATGGTCCGGCGCACATCCCTATATCCAACACATATATAGTGTTGGGTATGATATCCCGGCTGTCGGCATGCTGCTGGTCAGAATACCGATGCAGCATCCTGACAGCCAGAATCCCAATACCCATAAAAGCTAACAGTGAGTAGTTTTCAATCCCTTACCCTAACCCACCCTCCCCGATGCCTAAACCTAACCTCCCCCTCCCCACACCATAAACCTAACACCCCCTCCCCAGTGCCTAAACCTAACCTCCTACCCTAGTGACTAAACCTAACCTCCCCCTCCCCCTAATCCTAACACCCCCTCCCCAGTGCCTAAACCTAACATCCTACCCTAGTGCCTAAACCTAACCTCCCCCTCCCCGCACCCTAATCATAACCCTCCCTCCCCAGTGCCTAAACCTAACCTCCTACACTACACTAACCTCCTACACGGCGCCAGTATTAAGACCGTCCGCATCCCGCACATGGATAGATAGATAAAAATCAGGAGGCATTCAAGTCATTATCAAATAAATTTAAAATGGTCCTTTATTAGGTTTGCAATGTTTTGAGAGTCACCCTGTTATTACGGACAAGCAATGCATACATATACACACACATACATACATACATACATGCATATACACACACATACATACATACATACATACATACATACACACACACACATATACCGCAGCACAGCGGTATTCAGCAACAGCATTGGGTAGCACTATCAAGAGGATTTGTGCCCACAAGAAAAATAAAAAATAGTTTTCCCCTATAAACAACATCCCTATTTGGCACTACAAATCGGAATGGGCATCATACTTGTCTACTCGCCCGGAACATCCGGAAGGCTTGCAAATCTCAGGTGCCTCTCCCAGTTTTCTTGGGGAATACATATTTTTGGCAGGCCCAATCCAGCTAGTGTATCTCTTTACTGCCTGCAGTGACCACTGCCCCTTACTCCTCGTTCTGTGGCCCTGATCCAGAGCTGGACGCTCTTTCAGAGCGCTCGCTCTGAATCAGGGCTTTTTTTTTTTTTTTTTATGGAGCTGGCCTCCTGGCCGCTCGCTAAGCTGTGGGTGACCACCCACAGCTTTTGCTGTGGTCATATATATGTGATTACTGAAGGAAAAACATATTGTTATCTATATAAGTACACACATTATATTATTATTATATATATTATTTTTTCATACTAACTCATGCCACATGTGGATATATTACATTATGAAGCAAACTCTGTAGGATGGGGAGCTCACTCTATTTTAGCAAATAGAACCCTTTAAAACCTGCAGAACATAATGCCAGTCCATATCCCATAGCCCTCCAATGCCAATCTAAAAGTTTCTGGAACCGTATCTAAAGAAGTTGCAGGATTGTTACTGCTGTCTTGAACCTCCACAGTTTCTTCACTAAGATCGGACATAAACTATTCAAGCTACCATTTACTAGTATTTTTACCTTAATAAAATGCATACAGAATCCTAATTATAGTTAGTGCAGGGGGTACAGTTGCTGTGGGACCCGGATGCTTTTGGGGCATGTCTCTTTAGCCTCCCTCCCCTGCACCCAGGGCCTAATCAACATCTAGCCACCCAGAATTGTTCAGTGTGTTTTCTATAACCCACTTGATTTGTCTTCTATTATTATTCTATGGAGCTTGCATTGGAAAATATTAGAATTGAAAGACACGGCCTCTTAAATCAAAGCCAACTGAGAGAGGGACTGCAGTTGCAGGCTGATGATCCACCCACTCAGTAATCAGCTGCTTCTGGCTTCCCAATAGCCGGTAGCACCAGAAGTAGAATCACTGTTCATGGACATCACATGACATATCCAGCATAGACCTCATGTAACATTGGGTGAGCTGCTGCCACCTATCTGCAAGTAGTTTCCATTCTTCAACCTGGACAACACCGGGTATCCCACCTAGTGTAAAATTAAATGAAGAAAATTGATGGGTCCTTTGTTCGGGAGTGTATGCTAATGGGATAGGGAGCTGCTCTAAACTTTAGTTATCCATCCTCCTGTAAAGGTAGATCAGGGGTTGCACCCAATGTGTGCTGGTGTATGGTAGAGTCTGTGGAGGTATGTGTAAATGATGTGTGAATAGTCCCTAAATGTGCTTCAACTGTTTATTCCTATATGAAAGACACAGTGCTCTCTGTAATAAACAGATGTAAGTCACTGAGAATAGTGTTAATGGTATTAGGATGTAGGTGGTTCCTGCAGGCATCGGACCAACTGCATCACAGGCTGTGGTCAGATTGTTCATAGCTAAGTCACTTCCTCTATCCTTACCCTCTCCAGTACTGACTTGGGCACTACAACGATCTTGGTGTCAGTGATCCCCATTGCAGGACGCCGCACAGCCAGCACACCAGAGAATGCCTCCTAAGGAGGCTCATCCCAAAGCTGCATAGTAGCTTTCCAGGGAAATGTATGCCAAAGGCCAGCTGGACTAGGTATGTATGGGAGGTGCTCCCTGCAGGAGCAACCTACACCCTAGTGCCATCAACACTATTCTTATTAACTTACATCTGTTATTATCAAGAGCACTGTGTCTCTCGTATAGGAATAAACAGTTGAAACATATTTAGGAACTCTGTCATTCTTATCACACATCATTTACACATACCTACACAGACTGTACCATACACCAGCACACATTGGGTGCTGCACTGTAGCAAACCCATTATCTACCATGTAAAATTAAATGACTGCTAAGACAATCCTAATACATATAATAAAAAGACAGTATATAAAAATTACTATTTATCCTGCCAGAATGCTTTCAATATATCTTTGCAATTCACAAAGTTTTAGTGTTTTTATAAAGTAACTCATTTTGCAATATTCTACTTATTCTACTCAATAACAGCATCTGTTCATGAAATTATATCATTAAGCATAATTGAATTACTACAGCTATTGCAAGGAAACTTCAAAATATAGCTCAGGATTAGGGGCATGATTCAGTGCCGCTCGCTCACTCTGAATCAGGGCGGGGATTTTTTTCTTCAGGCCGCTCGCTAAGCTGTGGGTGACCACCCACAGCTTTTGCGAGTGGCCTGGAGATGGTCGTGATTATCGCGACCATCGGGCTTGCGAGGAGACCCTGTGGTAAGGTCTCAGCTCTCGCAAGCCCAAGTGGACTTCCTGCTCTAATATAGCAGGAAGTCCTCTACTGACATCATGAGTGATGTCAGTAGGGCCGCCCACAAACGCCACGCGTTCCTTTGGAGATGCCTGCGTTTTCTCAACCACCCCTCCTTAGCAGTTAGCAGTCAACATCGCAAGCCGCTCTGTCTTGTAGCGAGCCCCGGAGCGACTGAACTTCAGTTGCTCGCTAGGCTTGTGCATGCGCATGCCAGACACGGCGCATGCGCAGGGGGCAAGCATCGACTCGCTTGCGAGCTCTGTTCGCTTGCGAGCAGGTCTGAATCAGGCCCTAAGCCCATAAAATACGGCTGATTAAATACATATTTTCTGTGTTTACCCGATATACAAATGGAATGAAAAATGTGACTTGGCAACTTACAACATCAACATATCGACTTTGATAATGTGTATAAATGAAATGAGGTGAATACAATGACAATTGTACAGGGACATTTTCTCTCTCTGCCACCCTCGGGGCTGTGTTTAGACATTCTGTTGAACAAATGAATGAAAGCATCACAAATTAGCAAATACGATAATAGTTCTGGCACTGGTAAGGAGTTGTCAGATTTGGCTGCCTTTAGATCCACAAACTAACTTGCTATTCTGCCAAAAAATTCAGGTGAAGTTCATAATCAAGTTTCAATTAGAATGCAGAATACACAGAATGCTCCACACAATCCAAATACTTTAAATGGATTTTACACTTCATTAAAGAGCTTTAGTAAATCTCCTTCCTTCACAATGAATTAATAATAACTGTATTTAGGGGCCTATGTATCAAAGCTGGGTGAGAGATAAAATTGTAACAAATAAATTACCAACCAATCAGCTGCTAGCTATCATTTTTTAAACACAGCCTGCAAAATGTAAATTGGAAGCTGATTGGTTAATACTTTATCTCTCACTATTTTATCTCTCTACCAGCTTTGTGTTGGTTTTTCCCCTATGATTCACACCATGGGCAAATGTAATGATGTCAGAATTTAGAAAATGTGACAGTTTAGGAGTCAACTCTCTATTACATTGGTCGAGTTGTATTTTCAAAATGGGAAAACATCTGGACGAGAGTTTAAATTGTGAGAGATTTTTGAGTCTGAAAAACATGTGAGTTTGTATGTTCTCGAACTCTATTACATTGGCCGAGTTCAAAACAGAAGTCCCTGATTCGCAAAGGACAGCACTTCCGAGAGAGCTGCCCTCTGCAAGGCCGGCTCCAGGGTTCGGAACACCCTGTGTCGGCCCCCTCCAGAGCGCAGCTGAAATTGGGGGCGTGGCCTAATTGCCATAGGCCGCACCCCTACGTGACATTATTAGGAGGCATGTCCGCCTCCAAATAATGTCAGGCTGGGGGGAGCCTCACTAGCTGGGCTTCCCCCAGCCCTCTCCCGTCACTGAATGATGCCGCGCGCATGCTCGCGGTATCCATTCAGAGTCTCCGGGGTCTGGTTGGGGTCCCCAACCTCCCGATTTAACCACCCGCTGGCCACTTCGTCCCACGGGTGGAACAGCGGGACAGTAATGTCCCAATGAAATCGGGATGTTGGAGAGGGGTGCGCCCTCTATGGCCCTCTATGGGTGGCACCTAACGTCGAACACCCCTAGAGCCGGCCCTGGTCCTCTGCGTTTCTCTTCATGCATACCAGGAGTAATTACCAATGGCATGCATGTGATGAGTGGCAGGATGCATCGCATGCAAATTGTGATGCGTCATGAATCCCGACCTGGGTCCAGGGCTGTTGCTGAGTCATAACCAGAGGAATAACTTGCCCGATACACTCCAGAAAACCAGTATAAGAAGAAAGTAGTCATTATAGAGCATAATATGCCTGATTCAGAGGTGGACACTAATTGCAACGCTGCTGCATCTTCGTAGTAGATATGAGAATGCATTCGGTATGGGATCCCGGCTGCCGCATGACCGGCAGTTCGAGTACCGGCTGCGGCAGGCTGACAAAACAGCAGAGCCTGAGAGCGGAAGCCCAACAGCGCTGGAAATCCCAATCGTCTCTAAGGTAAGTATAAACTAACCTAAAAGTAACCCTCCTTAGGGGTGCCTAACCTCCCCCCCAAGTGCCTAACCCTAACCTCCCCCCTCTAAGTGCCTAATCCTAAACCCCCTTCCCCGCTGCCTAAACCTAAATCCACCGGGGGGTGCCTAACCCTAAGTCCCCCCCGGGGGTGCCTAATCCTAACCCTCCCTCCCCCTAGCCTAACCCTAACCCTCCCGGGGGAGTGCCTAACCCTAATTCCCCCCCGGGTGCCCTAAACCTAACCCTCCCCCTCCACGGCTGTCCGCTCGCTGCGCCTGTCTCCCGGCGTCGGGAAAATTTAAGCCTAGGCGGGATAGAGGATTCGGGAAGCCGACGGTCGGGATTGCGGCCGCCGACTTCCTAAACGTATCCCCTGAGAATATATGCAAATGTCGCAACCACCATCTTTTGTCACAGACCTCCACCACCAGCTTCTCATATTCACCACTCATGCACAAAGATGCACCATCGGATAAACATGGGTCTCACCATTTGACCTCTGAGCAACTCTATAGTTGCTCAGAATGTCCATCGCAACAAAGCCAATGGGGCCAGTTCAGCTGTGTATGAGGATGCAGACTCTGGCTGCACCACACCCCTGAAACGCATGCGTTTTAGTTGCCACTCCCTCACGTACCTCGATTACTGTCTTCCAATCACTCTGCGTACTAAGCCACACTCTGATCACCATCAAAAGACCATTGTGGCACATATGTAATCCGACTCTGACACATGCGCAGATTGAAAACATCAGTCGCTTACCACCAAAATCGACCCTGCGTCCACCTCTTAATCAGGTCAAAAGTTTTAAAACATCTCAGGGACAAATACTAAAATTGCAGTTGGAAAGTCATAAAGGTTCTGCCCATGGTATGTAAAAAGTAAAAAGACACTGATAATGTATAGTGGGCCTAATTCAGCAGCAATCGCAGTTACAACTACATACGCAGATCAAGTGATTGTTAGCCACTGCGCATGCACGTAAGCCGCACTGTGCATGTGCTGCGATCACACTAGGATTATGCATGCAAATAGGAATCCATCGCAGAGTAAGTGACAGGCCACGAGCATTTGGGGGTGGTGATGGGGGAGTGGTTGCAGAAACACAGGCGTGCCTGTCTGTTTGTCTGTCTGTTTGAACGCTGTTGTTTGTGTAGTCAGTGCGACTGCTTACGAAACATGAGTACTAACTGCGTGCGACGAGACTTGCAATTTCTGCGGCTGGTCAGACCTGGTGTAATTGTGCATGATGGGCCAATGTGCTTCGATGTTACTGATGTGTACGCAGAACTGTGAGGTATTATAGATGTGAGAAAGCAGTAATGGGCGTCTCTATGCCGGCTGAGCGTGGCAGGCTTTGGCATATTTTCACAGCTGCATTGCGTGAGATTACGATCCATGCTGAATCAGGCCCAGTGATCGGAAATTTTAATGGACTTATGGAAGTGCACTGTGTAACTGATGTGTAATGCAATGTTTTCAGTTTATTATTTATTTTCACTGCTTTTATTTTAGCTACAGTACTGTTTGTAGAGACTATATAAAACAAACATTTGTGGTAAAAGTAAGACGCTTAGCAAGTATCCAAGTGACTTTATAAAGAAATTGCCGGACACTGGGCCTGATTCAGACCCGGATCCTATGCTGCGCTCGCTCGCATTGAGCAATTTTTCGCAATCTGCGCATGCATATGAGTTGCAATGCGCGTGCGCGAACCAGTCATTGCGATGGGAAAGTGCTCTCCCGTAGCCCGCAGTCGGGCCACTGTTTTGAGTGACAGATAGTGGGGGTGTGGATGTGCGAACGCAGGCGCGCCCGACCGTCAGAATGGCGTTTAAAGGGTGTGCATAATTAGCAAAGTAGCAGCATTACACACGTGACTAGGTTGTATTTTAGATAGAACTGCTCGCAATGTTGTGGTGGGAAAGGGATTCCACAAGCGCTGCGAGCAGCTCCGATGGCTCTCGATGTTCCCGATTAATCCTACAACTGCCGGAGGTGACGTGTGTTGCGAGTGGCAAAGGGGCGTCTTTATACAGGTGCGAGCGCATAATGCGGCCACTCGCTATTACTTAGTGGGCGGCTTTACGCGATGCAGTGCGAGCACATGATTTAAATAGCCGGCCCCTTTTGGTCCTGATTCAGAGATGTACGCTATTCCAATGACAACACAGTGAACTGATTATCGGCTGCCTGTGCATGAATCTGAGTGACATAGCGCATACATCAAGGTACATTACTGTAGTCGCTCGCAGCAGCTTTTCATTCGCAAAGTGATTGACATATAGGCACCATTTGGGGAAGATAACCTGGAGTGGTGGCAAAAAACGCAGGTGTGACCCGGCCGTTTTAGGGGCGTGTCTTAGCCTGCGATCCTGTACAAAGATAAAATGGTTCCAATGTCTCAGTTCAGGCGACCATTCTGCGTGACCATAGGGGTACTCAGATGGGCAATTATGGAATGATCTGCGACGGCAGCAGCATATTTGTACGCAGTTGCTTGGATTTGCAAAGGCATCGGTAGGCGTCTCAATACATATCCTGGTCACCTGCTACTTTTGCATATTTTTGCACATCCATTACATATGAGATGGGTGCTGCGATTGCATTAGCGCACATCTCTGAATTGGGCCCTTTATTCGCTAATCATTACATGCATCAGAAATTCGGCACATTTGTGTCTGTATTCTATAAATAAAACTGCCTATTTACCAAATACAATCCAAGCCACCACTACAGCTTATTTATAAATCTAACGCAGGGCTGACTGCTTATTTCCTGCCATGAAATGATATCATTATTTTCAAGTGTTTAAATCAGGGTGAGAAGCAAAGTTGAAAACATTTAGTTATTAAAAAAAGCCTGAAGAATTATGCAATGCAGAATAATTTGCCGCCAATTACAATTTTTTTCTTGTGAAAATATCATCTGTACTTTTAGATAAATCTCAAGTGCATGAAATACTAAAAGAAATATAATAATCTGTTTTAATTACCAGTTCAAAAAAATGAGACACAATTATCTACTGATATCTCATTGGAAAGTGACTTAAGCATCAGTTGTCATGGAAACAGCCAAATAGACATTTGTTCATATTATGCATGTTCTTGCATGGGCAGTATTCAGATATCAAGTATCTTGCAAGATTACTGTTTAAAATGTTCTGCCTTTTCAAAGTACTTACAGTTTTTCCTCAATTGTTTAAAGATGACCATTTTCTTGAGCACCTCATTTGTGGCTAACCTCCAAATTCTTTTTCATTTTTATTATTTTATTATTTTTTTCTTTGCCCACTTTACTGGTATATATGTATTAGTACTAGGGAGGAGCGGGTTCGGATTTCTGAAATGCGAACCCCCCCCGAGCCCCCCCGATCCGAGTCGTATCCGAGTCAGACTCGACCTTTCCCGCCTAACTCGGATCTGAAATCGAGGCAAAACATCATCATCCCGCCTTCCGGATCTCGCGGGTTTTGGATTCTATAAATGGTCCTCGCGTCGGCGCCATTTCTCACTTTGGCTGTGGACAGTGAAGAGGGAGGGTGGGAGCTAGGGCTGGCTGGGCTGTGTTGTGCTGCTGTTGTCCATAGGGGCTGTGACCACTCAGTCCATAGGGGCTGACTGGGCTGTGTTGTGCTGCTGTTGTCCATAGGGGCTGGCTGGGCTGTGTTGTGCTGCTGTTGTCCATAGGGGCTGGCTGGGCTGTGTTGTGCAGTCAGTTGTCCATAGGGGCTGTGTCCACTCCAAAGTCTATAGGGGCTGGCTGGACTGTGTTGTGCAGTGTCCCATAAAGGCTGTAGTCCTAGAGGGGTGCTGTAGTGTTGTCCAGGGGGTGATCTGTGCATCAGGGGTGCTCCCCCAAAGTGCACTCCAAAAAAAATTATAATTTTTTTTCTGTTTGCCGCACGTACAAAGTAACGCAAAGCGTGCGCCTGTGTCATAAGTAAAGGGCCGGCTGGCTTGACCGTTAAAGGGTGCTGTAACCCCCAAAGTGCACTCCAAACAAAATAAAAAAATATTTTCTGTGTTTGTGAATTGTGTGCACTGTGGCCCTGATTCAGAGCCGGACGCTCTGACAGAGCGCTCGCTCTGAATCAGGGCCATCACTTCTCCATTTTGGAGCGGCTTCCTGGCCGCTGGCATAGCTGTGGGTGACCACGCACAGCTATAGCGAGCGGCCAAAATGATGGTCGCGATGGTAAAGACCATCGCGACAATCGGGCTTGCGACGAGACCCTGCAGCATGGTCTCGCTGCCGTAAGCCCTGGAGTGCTTTTGGCTCTATCAGAGCAAAAAGCACTCCCACTGACATCACTAGTGATGTCAGTGGGGCCGGCCCCAGACGGTAGGCGTTCCCAAGGGAACGCCTCTGTCTGGGCAGCCACGCCCCCGGCACGCCCTCCAAAGGGGGGCATGCTGTCACTCAACATCGACAGCACGCCCCCTTTGGTGCGAGACCCATAACGACGGCTTGGCCGTCGTTATTCGGGTCTCGTGCATGTGCACGACGGAGCCACCTCCGTCGTGCGCATGCACACTTGGGCAACATCGACCCGCTTGTGAGCGCTCAGCGCTCGCGAGCGGGTCTGAATCAGGCCCTGTGGCCGCACATGCATCAACAAAGTAGCTCCAAGCGTGCACCTGTGTCATAAGTAAACGGCCGGCTGGCTTGTCCGTTAAAGGGTGCTGTAACCCTCAAAGTGCACTCCCAAAAAAATAAAAAAATATATTTTTTTGTGTTTGTGAATTGTGTGCACAGTAGCCACATGTGCATCAACAAAGTAGCGTCAAGCGTGCGCCGGTGTCATAAGTAAAGTGCCAGCTGCCTTGACCGTTAAAGGGTGCTGTAACCCCCAAAGTGCACTCCAATCAAAATAAAAAAATATTTTCTGTGTTTGTGAATTGTGTGCACTGTGGCTGCACGTGCATCAACAAAGGAGCAGCGCCAAGCATGCGCCTGTGTCCCATAAGTCTGGTAAAGGGTGGTGTAACCCCCAAAGTGTACTCCACAAAAAATAAACAATTCTTTTTTTTCAGTGTTTGTGTGTGAAATGTATGCGCAGTAGCTGCACGTGCATCAACACAGCAGCAGCGCCAAGTGTGCTCCTGTGTCATAAGTCAAGGGCTGGTTTGGACATCTGGTCCGGACTGAAGGATGAGCCAACAATGTCAATTTCTGACATGTCTACTATCACTGCATATGATACTGTCACCACTGACAGAATGGTGGAGGAATTATTTTCTGTGTTTGTGAATTGTGTGTACTGTGGCTGCACGTGCATCAACAAAGGAGCAGCGCCAAGCGTGTGCCTGTGTCATAAGTAAAGTGCCGGCTGGCTTGTCCGCTAAAGGGTGCTGTAACCCCCAAAAGTGAACTCCAAAAAATTAAAAAATTCTTCTTTTGTTTTTGTCTTTGTGAATTGTGTGGGCTGTAGCAGCACCTGCATCCTCAAAGCAGCAGCGACAAGCGTGCGTCTGTCTGTTAAAGGGTGTGGTGTAACCCCAAAGTGCGCTCCAACCAAAATAAAATAATCTTTTTTTTTTCTGTGTTTGTGTGTGAAATGTATGCGCAGAAGCCGCACCTGTATCCTCAAAGCAGCAGCGACAAGTGTGCATCTGTCTATTAAAGGGTGGTGTAACCCCCAAAGTGTGCTCCACAAAAAATAAAAAATTATTTTTTTTCTCTTTGTGAATTGTGTGTTCTGTAGCCGCACCTGCATCCTCAAAGCAGCAGCGACAAGCATGCGTCTGTCTGTTAAAGGGTGGTGTAACCTCCAAAGTGCACTCCAACAAAAATAAAATAATTTTCTTTTTTTCTGTGTTTGTGTGTGAAATATATGCGCAGTAGCTGCACCTGCATCCTCAAAGCAGCAGCGCAAAGCGTGCTTCTGTCTGTTAAAGAGTGGTGTAACCCCCAAAGTGCGCTCCACAAAAAATAAAAAAATATTTTTTTTCTGTGTTTGTGTGCAAAATGTATGCGCAGTAGCCGCACGTGCATCAACACAGCAGCAGCGCCAAGCGTGCACCTGTGTCATAAGTCAAGGGCCGATTTGGACATCTGGCCCGAACTGAAGGACGTGCCAACAATTTCTGACATGTCTTCTGTCACTGCATCAAAATACTGTCACCAGTGACAGAATGGTGGAGGATTACATTGGTGACAGCATCAAAGTAGGGATGTCAGACATTCCATACCTGTACTGGCAGGAAAAGAGGCAATTTGGAGGCCCCTGTACAGACTGGCTTTATTTTACCTGAGTTGCCCCCCCTCCAGTGTGTACTCCGAAAGAGTGTTTAGTGCAGCCGGGAACCTTGTCAGCGAAAGGCGTAGGAGGTCGCTTCCACAAAATGTGGAGAAGATGTTGTTCATAAAAATGTATTATCAACTCTTCCATGGAGACCAGCCTCCAGAACATACAGAGGGACCTGTGGTGGTGGATTCCAGTGGGGACGAATTAATACTCTGTGAGGATGAGGATGTACACAACACTGAAAAGGATGAAGAATCGGTGGATGAGGAGGATGAGGATGACATCTTGCCTCCGTAGAGCCAGTTTGTGCACGGACAGATTAATTGCCAGCTTGTTTTGTGGGGGCCCAAACGAACCAATCATTTCAGCCACAGTCGTGTGGCAGACCCTGGCGCTGAAATGATTGGTTTGTTAAAGTGTGCATGTCCTGTTTATACAACATAACGGTGGGTGGGAGGGCCCAAGGACAATTCCATCTAGCACCTCTTTTTTTTCTTTGCGTTATGTACTGTTTGGGGCCTAGTTTTTCTAACTGCCATCCTATCTGCCACTGCAGTGTCACTCCTAGATGGGCCACGTGTTTGTGCCACCCACTCGTATCGCTTAGCATAGTCATCCAGCTACCTCGGTGCAACCTTTTGGACATAAAAACACTATTGTGAAGTGTGAGGTGTTCAGAATAGACTGGAATTGAGTGGAAATTAAGGTTATTGAGGTTAATAATAGCATAGGAGCATAAAAACCCACACATGCTGTGAATTTAGCTATTTTTATGCTTTTTAAAAAAAAAAAAAATACAAATACAAAACACAAAACCCAGAACCCAAAACACAGAAGGGTGGTTTTGGCAAAACCAATCCAGCTCCAAAACACAAAGAAAGATCCAGATCCAAAACCAAAACACAAAACACGAAAAGTGGCCGCTGCAGACCTCTATTTAGTACTGCCTGACTGCGAAAATATTGTACATTTGTGGTTATAAAGCTAGATAATGTATTCACCTTGAGTCAAGGACATATGTCAAGGACATATAATCATCAGTGATTATAGTATGAATTATAAATGTATTTCTAATTTTCATATTTTGGTACCTGAACCCCTTACTACCATATGTTTCTTTTTCAATACATTATGATGACAAATTTGGCCTTAGGGCTGGTTGGGAAATTTTAGCCTAGGGGACTAGCATATAGAACTAGTATGGGCAGCAGCCCATCATTAAAAGTTGGCCTTAGATATAGAACACAGGTGCTGATTTATCAATGTGAAAAAGCCCCTCTATATTAATAGAGGTATCGCC
Organism: Taudactylus pleione; assembly: GCA_031769625.1. NCBI lineage: Eukaryota > Metazoa > Chordata > Amphibia > Anura > Myobatrachidae > Taudactylus > Taudactylus pleione. The sequence continues at coordinate 2,128,133 of JAUIMM010000390.1, forward strand.
AGCAATTACCACTGTAGGTACTGCCTATTTATCAAGCACTGAGACATTACACACTTGCCTGTTGACAAAATGAGAAGATATTATTTGAAGAAAAGAAACATATAATAATTACTTTTTTCTTGGAATAAAGCATTTTTTTCTAACGCAGCACTGTTTTCTTTAACTTAGATAATAAAAATAATGTGATGTACTTTTATAAGGGCATCACTGTAGCTCCCCAGCACCACTCCTCATCCACTTTAACCACTATTATCAAATCTACCATTGCCTTGTTCAGGTCAAGATCAAGTAGAAGAAGCTGTGCTGATGAGCTCCAGTGTCATTCATATAGTTATCAAATAACCACAGAATACATTACATAACTTTCAGTTAAATAAGTTAACTTTAATTAGAAATTAGTATTTTATATGCAAGCTGCACTATATTGCAATGTCCATACTGGAGTAGCAACCCAAATCCCCCACCCCCCCAAAAAAAAGGCATCCATATAGTTTTCAAGTAACAAAATAATACACTACATAAAGATATACTATATATACATATATTGTGATAGAAGCACTGGTAAAGTGGTCAATGGCAGGTACATTTGTCCTAGGTTTTTGGCCTATGTGTTCTAAAAAACCCCAGGAGAAGTCTGTTTTGTAAGCAGACCAGAGTATCGGCTTTTGGAAAAGCCGGTTTGGGTCCTGGGGCTGTGGATGTGAGGAGAGGGAGGACTCCATCCACAGGCCACTCCAGGTTTTGGGCCTTTTAGCCTGGTAACAGGCTCATTAGCGCTTGCAGCTGGAAATGGCTAATATAAGCATGGTTTGTTTGTGGCTGAGTGTCTCACACCTGGGAGAGCAAGCAGACTAGCCTGTTCAGAGACACTTGGTGATAATCCTTGTAAGTACTGTGCACGTGTTTTGTTGATGGTGAGGGCAATAGGCCCTACCATTATTATAGAGAGAGAATTTGCTGTGTAGCTAGTGCCCAGCCAGGTTAGGACTTATGTTTATGCTTTGTTTATGTTTATATTCATTTGTCACAATAAAGACTGGCACCGACCAGTTTGTATGAGAACCCCAGACTTGTATCCTGTTTCTACGGCTGCTGTGTGTGTAAAGAGGGAGTCCATCTACCCCAGGAGAGGGACCCCTATCCCAACTGTGTCACATTTGGTGGAGAATGCGGGCAATCACACGCTGAAATTGCAGCAAAGAAAAATTTTCGTTTAAAATTTAAAGGGACAGACACCAATTCATCAGTGTAGATATAAAGTTGTGTCCTTTGAAGTCCATAGAGGTGGCGTCCACAGATGCTTAGGGAAGCCAGATTCTGCTTCCAACCTACACCCCAGGACAAAATGGAGGACATTGTTAAAGCCTTGTTCCAAGCTACGGCAGCTCAGCAAGAAGCTACCAGGGCTCAGCAGGAAGCTACCAGGGCTCAGCAGGAATCCACATATAAATAAGCAAGCATGAAGCTAAGACCAACAAGCGCTCACAATCAATCAACTAAATGATACTGTATACAATAAACTTGTGCATGTTACGGTTCCCCACATCAATCAATGAGAAACCATTGGTGAAATGAAAAAGATATATAAAATGAAGATCACTGGTCATACAAAAGCATGAATTGGTATTTTAATAAAATACAGACAGAACAGTCCAACTATACATGGATTATATGACTAAATCTAATGAACTGAGCAAAATAAAATGGAGTACGCCGTATCCACATAGAATAAACAATAAATAGAAATCACCTAAAATAAATTAATATAATGCAATCCACTGTCTTGATTGGCACTCAATGTGCAATGTAACAATAAGTATGGGTCCGATGAACAGACATATGCATTGGACACATAAGGAGGGGAAAGGGGAGTGGACAAGTAGGGATGGTACAGTTTATATGTATCAACAGTATGGATGTATTAGATATTCTATACAATAGACAAGTGGTTTGTAGTGGTAATTATGAACGAATCTTAGGATAAAAAAGATGGTCGACCAGATGACTTAAAATTGAATACTGTAATGGTGTGTTCCAATCGCTTGGCAAATGGTTGTAGTAGTCAAAAATTGTAGCAGAGTCTTGTAAAAAAAGGGAAATAATGATTGACCATATACTTGAAAGTGAAAGTAATGGTGGTGCATTAATCCTGATGCACCATGGATTTGCCATGTCCTGTATACTGGGATGAGTCAAATGGTATAATGCACAATACAATGTCAGTCTTGAGAGGCACTTGTTATCAAGATGGCTTGATCTGTGGGGTAGGAATTAGTTAGACCCTGGCTCTGCAGTAGCCAAGGCCTGCACAGACTGCTTCACTGCTGTCCGGATCAGTGCTGGAGGTGACCCGGCAGGAGCGCAGCTTATCAGCCTGTGGTAGACGAGCGAGGGCGACTCACCATCACCCGCCCCGGTGAGCGCCTTGGCTAGCTAGGTCCCCCATGTAAGTGAGATTACCAGGCTCGCCTGACACCGCCGTGGCCGAGGGTACGAGCCTCGGCGACAGCAGGACAGGTGAGACGCTGGTCGCCTAGAGATGGAGGGGGGATGGGCTTACCGGCTGAAGCGATGGTTCTGCGCCACTGGCGGGGATCCTTAACAGCTATCTCTGGCAGCTCGTGGCAGTGTGCGTACGTCGCAAATTTCTTCCTTGAGCCCGAGTTCCACAGGAGTAGATGTGCAGTGGGCGGTCAGTGTGTGTGTCACCAACGCGTTTTTTTCAAGGATGTTATTCAGAAATATTCTATCTGTATTTGTATAATTACAAGCCACTCCTCCAATCGCCTGATTGGAGGGATCTTGTAGCCATGCCTCCTGATAGTGGTTGTCAAGGAGGCACAGAAAACATTAGGTTGAAAGCTGTACGTGCAGTAAATCACAGTGAAGGGACACAAACAAACGGGTTTGAACACTAGGTCAGATACTGGAAGAGAACTGGATCCTTATGAACATCAGAAGTCCTAAGGAGTCCCTTATTGCTAAAAGTTATATATAAAAAAGATCTTTTACAAACGAGATCTTGTGCAAACATATTCTGCTGGTGGCAATGACTCTAATCATCCTAGTGCACAGAATTGAGCTTAGCTAACATGAAGAATCAGGAAATCTATATTTCTATATTTCTAGACTTGTAGAAATATCATATAGACCCCCATAAAGTCTGTCTGTATGGTGTGATATAGGGGTAGTTTTTCTGTGTGATTCATTCACATATATGGTGAGTTATATATCTACTCCCTTTATGGATAAAGGGCCTTTGACAATGTATTTAATATTTAGTGGGAGGTATCAGCTATAGTGGGATGTTGGATTTTAATCTAACCAAGATGATGTGACATAAAAGAAAATTATAATTAAAGGGGGGATGGCTTAATGCAAAACCCTACATGAATTCATAAAATGGTCTGGATTTCTAGATCTACATTAAGTCCTAGGGGGGATATGGTCTTAAACTCAAAAATCCATTTAATCTCTTCTCTACTTAATTTCTTGTTGTAATCTCCTCCTCTCCAGCTAGGTTTTACTAATTTAATACCTATGAATTGTAGCTTAGAGGCATCCTTTAGATGTTGGATTTTAAAATGCAATGACCCACTATGATCTTCAAATCCTTTCAAGATGTTCCTTCTATGTTCCCCTATTCTTTGCTTAAGGCTTCTCGTGTTTTTCCCAATATATTGTTTGCCACATGGACAGGTAAGAAGATATATTACACCCCTGGTGTCACAAGTGATCATGTCTTGAATCTTGTTAGTGATACCTGTATTGTTTGACTTGAAGGTCAGAGTAGGTTTTGTATTCTGGTAATGGGATGTTCTATAATTCAGGCACCTTCCACAATGGAAAAAGCCTTTATTCTTCTCCATAGAGATTGTGGCTTGGTGGTGGTTGGTGATTATGAACCAGTTTCTGCCTGAAATCTGGAGCTTTTTTGAATATAACCCTTGGTCTATTTGGTAGGATCTGTGCCAGTGTCTTATCTTTTGTAAGGATATTCCAATGTTTACGTAAAGTATGTTTAATAAAATTGGATGAAAAATTGTATTCAGTAATGAAACATAAGTTGAACATGTCTTTGTGATCAGCCTTTTTCGTATTGTAATTGAGAAGCTTCTCTCTATCTCCATCTAACACTGTCTGGAATGCTTCTTGCACTAGAGTCTTGTTGTAATTTTTTTGAAGAAGTTGCTTCTTTAATTCATTGCCTTGAGAGATGTAGTCTTGCTTGTTGCTGCAATTGCATTGCAGCCTGGCAAACTGGCCTTTCGGTATATTCGTGAGCCATGGGGGATAGTGTTCACTGCTGCACAGAATAAAACTGTTGACATCAACCTTCTTCCTATATGTTTTGGTCTCCAGCTTCTGATCTTTAATAAATATTTCCAGATCCAAAAAGTTTACCTTTTCTTTACTGTAGTCAGCCGTAAAGACAAGGTTGTATGTATTGGTATTGAGGTGTTTCAAAAAGCTAATTAGTGAATCTTCAGATCCTTACCAAATGAAGATGATGTCATCTATATATCGTCTCCATAGTACCAAGTTTGCTCCTGTCGCTTCGTTGCTCCAGACCGACTCCTCCTCCCAAACACTCATAAAGTGGTTAGCGTAACTAGGAGTGAACTTGGTACCCATTGCTGTGCGATGCTGCTGTATCATGTAACGACACCCGAACCAGAAATAGTTGTGATTTAAAATTAATTGAATTCCCTCTAGTATGAACATAATTTGTTCTGTTTTTAGAGCACTGTCCTTCTTGAGGATATATTCCAAATTCTTCAGCCCATCATGATGGTCAATACAGGTGTATAGTGCAGTTACGTCACAAGTGACTAACCATCTGTCTTTGTTCCAGCTGATTTTCTTAAGTTCATTCAAAGTATGTGTGGTGTCTTTCAGATGTGATGGTTGTAATTTAACCAATGGCTGCAGAAAGGAGTCAATGTAGTGTGATGAATTAGAACTGATAGAATTGATCCCAGATACAATTGGCCTACCTGGTGGTTTGGTGGGGTGTTTATGTATCTTCGGTAATGTATAGAACACCGGTATGACAGGGTGGGTGTTGTAGATAAAATCCTTCTCATTCTTAGTGATGATACCTTTTTCATGGCCGTCTTTCAAGAGTGTGAGCAACCTTGCGTTGTAGCTTGTTGTGGGGTCTGATGGGAGTACTTGATAGGTATACTGATCTCTCAACAGTCTTTCGACTTCTTCATTGTATTCAATAGTATTCTGGATAACGATAACCCCCCCCTTGTCTGCTGGCTTAAAGGTGATCTCTTTGTTGTCCTTCAGTTCTCATAAGGCTTCCTTTTCTTGTTTGGTAATGTTCATATGTTTCTTCTTGTTCCATATAGAAAAGCCATGTTCCAGATCGTCCAATACTAGTCGCTCAAAAGTCCCAATGAATTCCCCTCTCATGTGCCTTGGATAGAATGTAGATGGTGGGCGTAATTTGGTATGTTGATAGTCATCTTGATTATGATTTAATTGCATGGCTTCTCTCTCCCCTGGTTGGTGTACAAAATATTTTTTAAGGGTTAGTTTCCTCGTAAATTTGTGCACGTCAATGTATGTGTTAAATATGTTTGGTGGTTTTGTTGGTGCAAACTTCAATCCTTTGCTGAGCAGTTTAATGTGTTTATCTGTAATTGGGAAATTGCTTAGGTTGAAGATGCCTGCTTCTTCTGCATATGCACCCTTTTCTTCTTGATTTTGTTCGGGTTGTTCTTGTCGAGTTCTGCCCTCCCCTCCTCTACATCCTCTCCTTGTTCTTCTATTTTTCTTTTCCTTCGTTTTGGAGTCACTTTTTCCAAAATATGGATGTCTCTTTGGGGCCTTGGTAGGTGGCTTTTCTTCTCTGAGGGGGTGAGGCAGGCTGTTAGACCTGCCTCCGATGCTAAAAAATTCTCCCCCCATACAGTGGACTTGGGATTGGGTGTGGAATGGAGTGATCCTGAGGCCAAGTTGTTGGTGTTGTCCAACATGGAACAATTGTGGGTCCGTAATCTTACAGATTCACATAGTTCTTGTGTAAAAGTGTCCAGCCATGTGGTGTTAGACTCAGACTGTAGGTGTTCTGGAGGTTCCCTTTGTATTGCATCATGTAATTTCTCCCTTACCACTAAATTGTCCTGTTCGCTTCTTGGTTTGTAAATGGTTGATAGCTCTTCATCATCTTCTTCCAACCTGTGAATTTCCTTTTCTCCCTGTGAATCTGTCGCAATGGATCTTTTTTCTTTTCCTATCGCATCAATCTTATCTTTGTTCAGTAAGGTCATATATTGTTGGTAGGTGATATCTAATTTTTTGTAAATCGGTGTATCAACGGTTAACTTCCTAATATTCTCAGGAGTGTCGTACTTGGTCCTGTTTTGTGATCTTATTGGTTTCCTTCCACTGTGAAGGTCTTGAGTTCTGCTTTTGTAGGCTTTAATCATTTCGTCAGTATCCCCCCTTTGATCTCTATGTAGTTTGGCAATCTTACGCTTGATTATCTCATTTTCATTCTTTTCGAATCTATTTTTTGCGAGATTCACTAGTGTTTCGAAGCCTTCCTTCTGTTGATGTTTCTCAAGTGAAATGAACGTATTTTTAATATTGCCTTCTAAATGTTCTAATCTTTTATTTTGAGTTTCTACTATTAGTGTCATCAGTTTGAGGGAGTAGTCTTTTAATATTCCTTCCCAAGTGTTCATAAACCCTGAGTTGTCTAAACTATGTGATGGTGTTTTGGATATTCTTAAACCCTTGGGTATAAGGTGTTGTTGGATATAAAATTTCAAGGTATAGTTGTCCCACCATAATTTGTTTTCTTGGTTAACCAGTTTTTCTAAAGTGAGGAATGTTTTACTAAAAAGAGCTTATTAAACACATTGAGTGCTTTGTTGTTTCTATTGGACCTAATATTAATTAAATCCATACTGGTGGTGCCACAGTCTGTGATAGTGTCGCACAATAACCCGTGTGGTTGGAAACGATACTTAGAAAAATATGGGTATGTGCGCTCTAATCATCAGAGCTAGGTAATATGAATAGGAGCAGCTAAATGGTCGGGTCACCACTTAACCCAGAAATCAACATATAAATAAGCAAGCATGAAGCTAAGACCAACAAGCGCCCACAATCAATCAACTAAATGATACTGTATACAATAAACTTGTGCATGTTACGGTTCCCCACAGCAATCAATGAGAAACCATTGGTGAAATGAAAAAGATATATAAAATGAAGATCACTGGTCATACAAAAGTATGAATTGGTATTTTAATAAAATACAGACAGAACAGTCCAACTATACATGGATTATATGACTAAATCTAATGAACTGAGCAAAATAAAATGGAATACGCCGTATCCACATAGAATAAACAATAAATAGAAATCACCTAAAATAAATTAATATAATGCAATCCACTGTCTTAGTGAAACTGGTCTTGATTGGCACTCAATGTGCAATGTAACAATAAGTATGGGTCTGATGAACAGACATATGCATTGGACACATAAGGAGGGGAAAGGGGAGTGGACAAGTAGGGATGGTACAGTTTATATGTATCAACAGTATGGATGTATTAGATATTCTATACAATAGACAAGCGGTTTGTAGTGGTAATTAGGAATCCACCCAGATGCAACTATTGGCCTTGGAGGCAGCCCAGAGCCAACAACAAGTCACCATCGAGGAAGCCCGCCAGGCCATAGCGGAAAACAGCCCGGCTATAAAAAAGGTGGTAAAACAGCTTGATGTCCGGCCTGGAGATGCTTCCTCTGCTCTTCTAACTAAAACTCACACCATACGGGGCCAGTCACTTTCTGCAAATGATGACCCAGAGTGATTATGTGGAGGTGTACCTTATGGCCTTTGAAAGAACTGCCGAAAGAGAGAAGTGACCTAAAGAGCAGTGGGCAATTCTTGTGGCACCCTTCCTGTCTGGAGAACCACAAAAGGCCTACTATGATTTATGCCTGGATGATGTCAAGGACTATGCAAAGTTAAAACGGGAGATCCTAACCCACTTGGGAGTCACCTCAACAAGTCTACCGCTGGGAGTTCCAGATGGAAAAACCTTCATGCTCACAGATGCATGACCTCGTTCATCTAACCACAAAATGGCTGCAGCCCGAGACACTGACAGGACCACAGATTGTGGAAAGTGTCATGATGGACCAGTATCTGCGAACGCTACCTGTGTCTTTGCACAAGTGGGTGAGCCATGCAGACCCTAAGTCTGCAGACCAGCTAGTCGAACTGGTGGAGAGGTACGAGGCGGCTGAGGAGCTGATGAATGTGCCCCACTGAGCCCCGATGGTGCATTGGCGAACTCCCAATGGCACTGGTAAGACTGTTCCAGGGGAGAAGGATGTACTCAAGACTGGGGGTGTGGAACCTGGAGACAGGCCAGCCAGGCCAGGAAGGTTCCTACCCCATAAAAGACTAGATATTAATATAATTCAATGTTTCAAATGTGGTGGTTTCGGCCATATTGCGGCTAATTGTTCGCTTACATCTGAACCTATGCAATGTGATACCGCTCATGTCAACCGCAGGATGTCTTTCTTTGCACAACCAGCATGTACTGCTGACTGGCAGGTTGAGACAGATAAGCAATGTGTTTACGTCGTGACATCTCTCCCATAGTTCCGAGGAGCAGCTGGGCGGACAGGATGGTGGCGGGTGCAGGAGCGGGGATTAAGGTAAGTGGCATTATATGGGGGCACTACTACAGGGGCATGGGGGCACTACTAAAGGGGCACTATATGGGGGCACTACTACAGGGGTATTATATGGGGGGACTACTACAGGGGCATAACTTTGGGGGCACTACTACAGGGGCATTATATGGGGGCACTACTATATGATTTCCTTCCTTTCAAATCAAGGGGGTAACATCAGCATATCTAAATATATTTTGGGGTAAAAAGTAAAAAAAGTTCCATGACCCCTGGAGTAGAGGCTCTGTTAGATTCTGGTAGCCTGGTTACACTTATGAAAGCTGAACTGGTGAACCCATTGAAGCATAAGGGAAAACTGTTGGTATGACCTGCATACATGGGGGTACCCGGTATTATGTTACTACAGAAGTGAACATAGAAACACTATGTGGTTCCATGATAGGCTCTGTGGGTTTGGTATGGGGCTTAATGTATGATGCAATATTGGGGAGTGACTTTGCTCACTTCTGGAAGTTGTGGGAAAACCGATTTTGCACAGATGTAAATCACCCTGACTCGTTTGAGAGGGTTACTGATGTAGTAGCAGAGTCAGAGATGTTCCCTTTTTCTAGTATGATTGGCAAACTAGAGAATGCAGAGCGTGATGGTGGCTCGCCAAGTGGTGTGCTTCCCACTGAGGTGGGGAAGGTTATTGAGCCCGTGGCCCGCCTGCCTGATCTTGAGGTCAGGAGAGAGGTCCTTGCCATGGAGCAGTTGAATGACCCTACTCTGGTAAAAGCCAGGGAGAATGTCAAAGTGATTAATGGTAAACCCATAGACCCCAATAGTCCTTTGTCATATCCTCACATGGCAGTATGTCAGGATTTGTTGAGCCAGGTGACTAAGAAGGGGGAAGATATTGTGGAACAATTGATAGTTCCCAAAGCATACAGAAGAACAGTGTTAGATCTGGCCCATGGTCATATAACGGCAGGCCACCTAGGGGTAGAGAAAACTACTGAGCGAATTGTGCAGAGGTTTTTTTGGCCCGAGGTCCATAAAGAGGTATCTGACTATTGTGCATCCTGCCCTGAATGTCTGTATCATGCTCCAAGGCCACATTTCAAAAGTCCCCTGGTACCGTTACCTATTATTGAGGTTCCGTTTGAAAGAATAGCTATGGATTTGGTTGGGCCATTAATTAAATCTGCCTGGGCCATCAATATATTCTGGTGATAATGGATTATGCTACCAGGTACCCTGAAGCGATACCATTATGCAATACATCAACCAAGACCATTGCTAGAGAATTATTCCATGTCTTTAGCAGGTTGGAAATACCTAAGAGATCCTGACTGACCAAGGTACCCCATTTATGTCAAAAATCATGAAGGAGTTATGCCGTCTGTTTAAAATTGACCAATTAAGAACCTCTGTGTACCATCCCCAGACCGATGGGTTAGTGGAGAGGTTTAATAAAACTTTAAAACACATGCTGAGGAAAGTAGTGGACAAAGATGGTAGAGATTGGGATTATTTGTTACCTTATTTGCTGTTGGCCATTAGACAGGTTCCCCAATCCTCCACAGGGTTTTCCTCTTTTGATTTATTGTACGGGAGACATCCAAGGGGGTTACTTGACATTGCGAAAGAGACATGGGAGGGGCAGTCCAGTCCATATAAAACAGTTATTGAGCATGTTTCTCAAATGCAAGAAAGAATTGCTGCTGTGGTACCGATAGTAAGAGAGCACTTGGAACAGGCCCAGCAGGCACAGCAGAGGGTATACAACTGCAATGCTTGCTTATGCAACTTTGCTCCTGGGGACAGAGTGTTGGTATTGGTTCCACAGTAGAAAGTAAACTTTTGGCTAATTGGCAAGGACAATTTGAATTCTTAGAAAAAGTGGGGCAGGTCAATTATAAAGTTTACCAGCCAGGGAAAAGAAAGCTAGAACAGATATACCATGTAAATCTTATAAAACCCTGGAAGGATAGAGCAGCACTGTCAGCCATCCAAGTCCCTACAGTAAACCCAAGGCCCAAGGTACCCAAAGTGACAGTGGCAAAAACCCTGTCAGCCAGTCAACAGCAGGAAGTTAAGGAATTTATGATCAGAAATAGAGTGCTGTTTTCTGACCTACCAGGGAAAACCACGGTCATCAAACATGACATAATCACTGACCCAGGGGTTAAGGTTAACCTAAAGCCATATAGGTTACCAGAAGCCCAGAGAGAATCATTGTAGAAGGAAATTAAAAAAATGTTAGAGTTGGGTGTAATTGAAGAATCGCATAGTGAGTGGTCAAGTCCCATTGTGCTCATTCCAAAACCTGACGGGAGTGTGCGATTCTGCAATGACTTCCGGAAATTGAACAGTGTGTCAAAGTTCGATGCCTACCCTATGCCTAGGGTGGACGAACTAATTGAAAGGCTGAGGACAGCCAGATATTTAACTACTCTTGACTTAACCAAAGGGTACTGGCAAGTGCCATTAACTGAGAACGTCAAAGAAAAGACAGCTGTTTCTGCACCAGAGGGGTTGTTTCAATACAAAATGTTGCCCTTTGGGCTACATGGGACACCTGCTACCTTTCAAAAATGATGGATAGGATTCTAAGGCCCCATAGACAGTATGCTGCTGCTTACCTAAATGATGTGGTCATTCATAGTCCTGATTGGCAGTCTCACTTGCCCAGAGTACAAGCAGTGTTGGACTCCATCTATAAGGCAAGTTTGACAGCCAACCTAAAAAAGTGTTGTCTGGGGATGGAAGAAGTAAAATATCTTGGGTACACCATTGACAGAGGTTTGATAAAGCCACAGCTCTATAAGATTGAGGCAATCCAAAACTGGCCATGACCCCTGACTAAAAAGCAGGTGAGAGCCTTCTTAGGGATAGGAGGTTTATACCCAATTTTGCCACCATTGCAGTCCCACTGACTGACCTTACCAAAGGCAAGCAGAAAGTCATGGTGGAATGGGGTCCTGAAGCAGCGAAGGTTTCCAGGAGTTAAAAATAGCGTTATGTACCCAACCAGTTCTGATGATCCCTGATTTTGACAGAGTTTGTTGTACAAACCGATGCATCAGATGTAGGCATTGGAGTGGTCCTGTCCCAAAGCAAAGAGGGTGAAGAACACCCGATTTTCTTCTTAAGCCGAAAATTAAATGTACATGAAAGAAACTATGCTACGGTCGAGAAAGTAACATTGGCCATAAAGTGGGCGTTAGAGACTCTCAGGTACTACTTGGTGGGAAGAAAGTTCAGATTGATCACTGACCATGCACCTTTGAAGTGGATGTCAGAAAACAAGGACAGTAATGCGAGAATAACGAGATGGTTCTTCGCATTACAAACCTTTAAATTTATGGTAGAACACAGGCCAAGAAGCCAGCTGGCCAATGCAGATGCTTTGTCACGTGTCCATTGTTTGGGGGCTGTGGTTGTTCCACCCCACAGGTCGAAACGAAGGGGGGATATGTGATAGAGCACTGGTAAAGTGGTCAATGGCAGGTACATTTGTCCTAGGTTTTTGGCCTATGTGTTCTAAAAAAACCCAGGATAAGTCTGTTTTGTAAGCAGACCAGAGTATCAGCTTTTGGAAAAGCTGGTTTGGGTCCTGGGGGTGTAGATGTGAGGAGAGGGAGGGCTCCATCCACAGGCCACTCCAGGTTTTGGGCCTTTCAGCCTGGTAACAGGCTCATCAGCACTTGCAGCTGGAAAAGGCTAATATAAGCATGGTTTGTTTGTGGCTCAGTGTCTCACATCTTGGAGAGCAGGCAGACTAGCCTGTTCAGAGACACTTGGTGATAATCCTTGTAAGTACTGTGCACGTGTTTTGTTGATGGTGAGGGCAATAGGCCCTACCATTATTATAGAGAGGGAATCTGCTGTGTTGCTAGTGCCAAGCCAGGCTAGGACTTATGTTTATGTTTTGTTTATGTTTATATTCATTTGGCACAATAAAGACTGGCTCCGACCAGTTTGTACGAGAACCCCAGACTTGTATCCTGTCTCTACGGCTGATGTGTGTGTAAAGAGGGAGTCCATCTACCCCAGGAGGGGGACCCCTATCCCAACTGTGTCACAATATATATATATATATATATATATATATATATATACATATACATGTATATATATACATATATTTATATACATAAAGGTTTTTTCCACTTGTATTACAGGCTGCAAATAGTAGTGCAGGTATTTATCAATTGTCTGAAAAAGAGAATCACAAGCTGCTATAATTGGGAGACTGGGAGGACATGTTGTATTTTTGTGTGCTTTAAGCAGTGTGTACAATATTGGCATGATCCGATATTTGGTAGTTACCACTTTCATAGTTGTATAGTCAATTAGTGATTGCTCACATGCTGAGGATAGAATCAAATGAATGTCCCTCTTATATGTGTAGGGTATTCCTGCAGATTCTTGTATACATGCTGATCAGTTAATTGTCCATAGATTTAATCTTTATTGGTTTGCAAATCCTCTAGCACAATAGCATCCCCTTTATTTCTGATATTATAGAAGATACTTCCATTCATTCAGATCCTTTCAAATTCATCTTTAGTTAAATTGAAGTACATTTGTTTGTTATGTTTATCAAAGGCAGATACTGTACATTCCAAAACAAAAGTATAGCATTTAATAGCCGAATTGTGGGTTTGCGGCTCAAATGTGGATCTAGGTTAAAAAGCATGCTATAAAGACCTAGGTTCTATGTACTTAGAATTTCTGCCAAAATGTTCCTTTAATTTCAGGTTACAATGATGTCTCCATATATCAATTTTTTAATAAAATTAATTGAATTTCTTTATAGGCACATAAGACAGTAATTTATGTAAGACAGATCTCTCCTGGTCTTCTGGTTCCGGTTGAATGGCATGAGGACCTGTGCTCCGAAGCTCCGCTACATTTGGCCCCCTATCACACTTTCTCTCAGCTTTTCAAAGCCTCCAACTGAGCAACCGGCCACCTGCTCTACCCCCTCACTTACCTGACCGAAGATGGATAAATATTTCTCATCACAGACGCTGGCTAAATCCCCACAGCCGTGTCAGGAGAAAAGGCGCGCAGAATCCAATATGGCACATTTGACCTGATTCTGTGGCAACATCTTTTTAAAACATTATTGTGTTTTGGAATACCTGAGCCCTTTATTGACATTTTGAAGATGCTCTGTTAGCATTCTAACACTCAAGTTTCATGTAATGGCATTCTATCCAACCCATTCGTAATACAGAGGGGAACCAGACATGGATGCCCGTTATCCCCACTTGTATTTGCAATAGCTCTGGAACTGCTGGCCATTGCCTTATGGTTTTCCCCTTTATTCACCAGAATTCGCATTGGCAAAGTTGACCTTAAAGTTGCCCTTTTCGCAGACGATATGCTGCTATTTATTTCTTACCCTCATTCTTCTCTGGCAGAAATTTTTCCCATTATCAATGATTTTGGATCATTTTCTGGCTATAGGGTCAAAGTTGACAAATACGAATTTTTGGTTGTAGATGATCACTTCTCTAGTTCTAATTCTGACACTGCTCTGCTCCCTTTTTCTCTCACTTTAGCTCCATCTCACATTAAATACTTAGGGGTTACTATACCTTCCAACCTTACACAACTTTATACTCTCAACTTTTCCCCTACTATCGATAAGATTACTTCATTATTAGATGGTTGGATGCATCTACCCCTCTCATTACTAGGCAGGAATGCAGTGATTAAAAGCATAATTTTCCCCAAAAATGTCTACTTTATACAGATGCTGCCTATTACATTATCCAACTCAGATATTAAACGCCTTATGGCAAAACAAAAAACCTAAGATTGCATTTTCTAGATTGTTGGTGGTGTGTGGGGAGGGGGGTCTCGGAGTACCGGACTTGAAAGCTTACTCTCTATCTGTTTTCTTTCACTATATTAGGTATTGGTTACTTGAAACGAGTTCCTATACTGACTGGAGTCTGGATTGCTCTTTGTTCACTCCTTTTTCTCCTGGGGCCCTATTGCATACTATAACCTGTGATATACCCTCTCATCTGGCAGAACATATTATGTTCAACGCTACATATGCCTCATGGGTCACACTTAATAAAAGATTTTCTAGATCTCCTTCTAACACTCCTTTATGGGGTAATCCATCCTTTCAACCGTCACTAGACAACACTAAATTTCTTACTTGAACGGAAAGGTGACTTAACTTAGCATCCAAGGTCTTCGATCCAGGGGGTTCAATGCTAACTTTTGCTTGATTGTAACAAGAATACCAACTCCCTAACAATGAGTTCTATATGTTCCTACAAGCTAGACATTTTATAAATTCCATTCCAACCCTGTTTCAAGATACTTCTACACCAGATCTTATCGGATCTTTATTGAAACTTTATCCCTACTTTCTCTATAAAACAAGACATCTTTACCCTGTTCTAATGAAGACACTGGCTTCTCCAACAATGGGTAAAGTAGTAGTGGCCTGGTGAAAAGATATTCCCGCAATTCAAAATTCCTCGGTCCTAATCACACATTATGATTCTACCTTAAAAACTTTGCAGTACACTTAGTTACAGGAAGTACATATATCAACAATACATAGAGCACATGTTACCCCAGCACAAAGAAAATATATAGTTGCTACAGAATTGGGCAATTGTTGCAAATGCCATGTCTCTAATGCAAATTTTTTCCATTGCTCCTGGGATTGCTGGAAAATTAGCAGATTCTGGAATAAAACTATCAATCTCATTAACTAAATTTTTTCTCTCCAATTCTATCCCGACCCGTTAGCATGTTTATGTTAAATTTTTCTAATTGGTCTCTAGGTAAGGAGAAAAAATCTAAAATTCCTTTATTATCTACAATAGTCACTATAGCAAAAAAAAATCATTCTTGTCCATTGGACCTCCAAAACCTCTCCTTCATTTATTGGTCAAATTGAAAATGACACATCTTATGTATTTTGATAGGAGAGCTACTCTCCTTGATTTGGATACAGGTGTTGAAAAATTCTATAGGAAATCGGGTTTATATATAAATTTATTACCCACTGAAGAACAAACGCAAATTTTTCAACTGTTTAGTAACATAGAATGGTATCTTCACATAGAAACCTACTCAATGCATGATATTATAAGTTTAAGAGGTAAACATTGGTGCCTGATTAATCTGTCTTTGGATATGACCTCTTCTTTCTATGTCCTATACTATATCTTCACCTGAACATATTTGGAATACATACTTGCTTCATATTCACTTCCCCAACCCCACCATTTTTTCCCTTATGTGCTTTTCCCTAATGTATGTGTGTATATGTATTTGTATGTTGGTTTTGTTTGTTTGTCAAGTCTAACTGGTCAGGTTTATACTATCTGTTATTGATTGTACATTTCCTTTTTTTTGCTTAAATTTAGATAGATGTTGCTGGTTTGGGTATATTTTTTACCTTTATATAATACTAGTAAATGCTCTGAGATGCTCTCAGGTCTTACTCATTGTACACCATATGTTTGACAATACCCGGGAATGATTCTCCCTTTTTTGATTTTTGTTATTATGTGAAAATTTAAATAAAACAAATTTGAAACAAGACTGATCTCTCCTGATCAGTCAATGTGTGCAAAGATATGTTAATAAGTTGAAAATGAAAACATGTTTGCCTCCTACCCTGTTCCCCGCGGTGTGTACGGGCTCTGATCCTTCTGCACCCTGAGCTTGGGTGGTTACCCCTAAAGAGGGTTTCAAAGTAGAGGGACCCTGTTATTGGTCATTGTCACTAAGAGGGGTATTCAATATGAGACGTAAACTTCGCTGTCGAAGTTTACGTTTCATATCGGAGCTTTTACCTGCGTTAAAGTATCGGGCGCATGCCCGCTTATCCCCGTATTCAATATGAAATTAACGAAAACAGGAGCCTGCGAAGTTGGATTTGCGTAAAGTTACGAATTTTTCCCTAAAAAAATTGTAGGACCCCCCTAAAGTTGTAAAAACATGGGGGATCACTATGGGTACCCCCGTTTTAGCCTTTAAATGAAAGTCGGGGATTTAAATAGCCGCAGCAGGTGTTTTTTCACGACATTGAAGAAGTGTTGCAGAAGAGCACTTAGGTTATTTTTTTCTTTATTTTTTGTGGTCCCATCAAATTTGGGGTACATGAAAATGGGTACTAGCATATTTTGATGTCCCTAAAGTAATTTTTTTCAAATTCTACATTTGTGCACCTGCCGCTATAAATCTATTCTAGAAAACACCTGCCGCATACTTGCAGAATAGCCCTGAACCTATTTCCCTATTGTTAAACAATTTTTTCCCATTTTTTTTTTCGCCGTGGGGCGTGCCTGCCAGGCGGAGGCGTTCCCATGGGAACGCCTACCATCTGGGGCCGGCCCCACTGACATCACTAGTGATGTCAGTGGGAGTGATTTTGGCTCTGATAGAGCCCAAATCACTCCAGGGCTTGTGGCAGCGAGACCCTACCGCAGGGTCTCAGTCGCAAGCCCGATGGTCGCGATGGTCAAGACCATCGCGACCATCATCATGGACGCTCACTATAGCTGTGGGTGGTAACCCACAGCTATGCAAGCGTCCATGAGGACGCTCCAAAAAAAGGTAGGAGGGCCCTGATTCAGAGCGAGCGCTCTGGTCAGAGCGTTCAGCTCTGAATCAGGCCCTATGTGTGCGCTATATAAATAACAGGTAATAAATAAAATCCTTGTGTCCTCACATTTCTGTACTTACATGGGAATGTTCCAGTACACCTCTGCAATAGAAAGGGTCACAAGTACTGTACAATGTGCATGCACATCTACAGCAAATATGTTGTACACATGCACAGTGCACTCATTTTGCAAGTAGACACATCTTCATATCATACAAATGGTCTTCTACACAACTAAGAGTAAGGCCCTATACAACCAAGACCTTGCTTAATTTGCTGTATTAGTCATTGTTAATTAGTATTCCCCTTTACATATATACCACTTCTTCAGTCCATTATAAACAATGCTGCAAAGTTCTTTTGTCACAACAAGCACACATTCCCTGCTGTCCCAACCTGCCATACCTTGCTGCACTAGCTCCTTCTGTGTTTCAGGATTGAATTCAAACTACTCCCCTCATCCTGCATTATCATTCTCCCATCAGTACATTGAGGAAGATGCAAGACAAATGACCAAGACTTCTCTACATATCTCCAAAATGTTTAAACAACAAAGAGAGCAATATATTTCAAAATTAATTGTAATAAATGACTCCTGTAGATGTCCTGCATTTCTACAGGACATACAGTATACAGAGCAGCAGATATCCTTTGCATCTTCCTACTATTTGCAAACATTATAATAGTATAAGTGGCATCGGTATGTAAATGGAGATTAGTCCACACTGCATATGAACCAGGGAATTGGTTTATTAACCTGGTAGAAAATAGGTGGCAGGATAACACTGTGTTGACAGCTGGTACAGGTTGTAAGGAGTTCCCAGTTGCAGCCAGGAGCTTTAGGAATATGCTGGGAGTTGTGTTGCACCAAATATATGTGTACTCATTGTATGCAACTATACTGCAGTGGTGACAGTAATAAGCCCAGAGGTAGTGGTACAGTGGATGTGGGGTCTCTGTATACTCCACCATGGGGGGCACGTCCACTATGCCAGATGGATCGGAGGAAAGAACATACAGTGTAGCCCCATATGTGCAGAAGGCGCATGTCGGAAGCCACACCTCTGTGGAATTACGATGGGTTCTAGTGCTCAGCTGTGGCTGGACGGCTGGATGCAAACAGAGGCAGCGCGCCTCAAACATCTACCTCCCACTATCAGCTTGTTAGTCAACTTTTAAATAGTCACCGAACTGCAACATTTCTGAGTTTACCTTTGAAATAATGGAATTTTTTCATGTAATTTTAAAGGAGGATTAATATACTGTAATGTGTAATGTTTATTCAAATAAATTAAGTAATCTGCGCTGTATACGTTAAAATTTCAACTAAAAAAGATTGAAAAAAGTAAATACTGTGTATAGAAATAAATAGGATTGTATCTGTGGCTATGTAGATCAAATTAACATTATACTGTAGGTCCTTCTAATGAGTTTCTACAGAACTCAAAATCCATATTAAAATTGCAGGAGTGAATGATAACTGGCAGAACTGGAACCTGGATAAAAGATAAATATTTGTGTTTTGAAGACAGCTCTCTCTCCACTTTATCTCTCTCCAAGACTTAGTACATCTACCCTAGAGGCTAATAGCAAGATGACAGCCAGAGTAGCCAAAGGGGCTTTAATCTGCGTGCATCATGGGCGTGGTCATGGGTGAGAAATGATGGTTCAGCCTAGATGATGATTACTTTGGTCATTGCTAAGTATTCAATATTTAATTAATCTAATTTCTTATCCTCATGAATAATGTTAAAGCCAAACATTTATTTAGCCCTGAGCATATGGCAAATAGTATTTTTGTTTTTTCAGAAAAATCTTTCATACCTTGTTTTCAGTGTGAGACACTCCACAGTAATAATAGGTAAGGAAGGGTTAAACTAGCACATCACTGTCAGGCAGGAGTTAACGGTACAAAGGAAAATATTTCTTTGACATGGATGGAATGGCAAAATATATATATTTATAATAAAGAAAAAGTTAACTTATAACATGCAGATTATGACAGTGTATTGTAAAAGTAAGTAGTGTGCATAATAGACCCAAAACTCCAGCATATGCAGCCTAGCGACTGGGACAAAAACCATTTCTAACTCTTAGAGGTAAATTTACTAAAGGTCGGTTTTAATCACACATTTACTAACACTTAAAAATTGATTTACATTTTTTTTTCTGTTAGAAAATGTGTAATTTATCCCCTTAAACACAACATCATTGTTGATCAATTTAGATTGATTTGATTTTTAATCTATTAAAATTGACTTATAGTAAATGTACCCCTTACAGTCCTAAAACCCATAATATACAGTTACAGACTGCATAACTGTGTTCTATTGTATTACACAGGATGGCTGCTATGGCCTTATAATGTTACCATATGGTGCCATAATGCCTTTGCACCAGGGCCTTAACTAGGGGTGTGAGAGCGGGATCAGTATGATTTACCGCCCGACGCCGGAAGACTGGCACTAGTGAAGATCCTGACTACGCAAAAGGTAAGTATAAACTAACCTAACCCCCCTAACCCCAACCCTCCCTTAGGGGTTCCTAACCCTAACCTCCCCCCCAAGTGCCTAACCCTAACCCCCCTCTAAGTGCCTAAACCTAACACCCCCTTCCCCGCTGCCTAAACCTAACCCTCTCTGGGGGGGCCTAACCCTAACCCGGCATGCCGACAGTCAGCATTTAGATTGTCGGCATCCTGACTGCATACCGTGAGAGCGGTGCGGCTGCACCGAGTGCAGAGCCCTGGGGGTGGCACAGTGCTCACCCACAGTCCCTGCATCTAGCTAGCAGGGTGCCTGTAACGATAACCCTACAGCCAGAATCTTCACAACAGTGCCTCTTGATTGCTTCGGTCTTGCACACCACTGCTCTTACAGTCCCCTGTGAAGTAATGTGGAGCGGGTAAGGCCTGCACTGGGCACCTGGGAATTGCACAGCCTCATATTGCCTCTATATGGGCCTGTTACAGAGATGTACGCTGTAGCACAGCTGCTGCATCTTTGTACGTAGTGGCAGTGGTACAACATGCAAATTGAATGCCCACTAACGGCTTCTCTGATCCGATGCTAAATCTGGATAACAGCCATCAGATTATCTGCATGAGTATCGTCAATCTGAGTGACCAGCAGGTTACTCAGGATGGCCTTGTATTTCATGCTGCCTCGGCACAAAATAAAATGAGTCTGGCCGTCTCCTGTTATCTGGTATGCTGGCTGTTGCTTCCCCTTCCCTACCCCCAAATGACCACAGCATGTCAATCACACTGCAGCCTGGGGGCACTGCATGTGATCTTGCAGAACCAGATCTGCACATACACAGTGTGGCAGCTGCGCATGCACAGAACTCACACTGTTGGAGATGTAAGTATACCTTCGGGTTTGTGTGGTTTACTTACTCTGAATCAGGTTTCATATCCCCATTTAAGAGCATAAATTGTAGAGATGAGCGGGTCCGGTTCTCTGAGAACTTGACCTGCCTGAACATAGGGCCTGATTCAGAGCCGGACGCTATTTGCGTTCGCTCGTTCAGAAAAAGGGGCCGGATATTTAAATTGAGCGCTCGCTCTTTGCGGTCTGTTGACGCCTCTATGTCTGAGCAAGCGAACGAAACATGCGCTCGCTATTTTGTAAAGACGCCCCCTGGCCGCTCGCATCCTACGTCATCGCCGCTATTTATTAGATTAATCGAGTACATCGAAAGGCGTCTGAACTGCTCGCAGTGCTTGTGGTTGGATTTTCCTACCGCAATCATGCAAAAAGTTCAGGCTAAGAAACAACCAAGTGACGTGGCCGATGACGCTGCTTTGTTAATTATGCACACCCTTAAAACACCCGTTTTGACCGTTTGGCACACCTGCGTTCGGATCACCACTCCCCGTTTTCAAGCACCTTCCCCTGTTACCTCCCACAAACGCCTCATCCTGTCACTCAAATTAGCAGGCACTCGCTGTTTTGCGAGCGCTCGATTTCCGACCGCAATGACTGGTTGGCGCATGCGCATCACGACCCATACACATGCGCAGTTGTGCGAACATCACTCTGAGCGAACGAGCAGCCGCTTACGAGCGGCTCTGAATCAGGCCCATAGTGAATTCAAACTGGATCCGAGTCAAGCTAGAGTCTTCCAACTTGACTCAGATCCAAAAATGAGGCAAAATGTCACCAATCCCGCTGTCATGACCAGGCACTGAGGCTACCTCTGATGAGGTTGGAAACCAGGGGGTTTCGGATACTAAACAAACAAAAAATGGCAGCTGCTCAATCTATCTAGCAGCACTAATCAGGTGCATGAAAGGGAGGGGAAATACTAAGTAGAAAAAGGAGGGGGGTTTAACCCCCTATTGTTCCTCAGCACACTGAATAGTACCTGTAACAATATATGAAGACTATACGGTCATAGAAATCAGAGATATTAGTTGCATGCATTTGCAAATACATGGGAAGCTGCTAGGCCACGTCACGGCTTCTCTGTCTCTAGCAGTCCCTAACACTAAGGGGTTCACATCCGGGGCGCAGTGCACCCCGAAAAACGTCCAGCCCAGGACCACCCAGGGCATTACACGAAAAATGGAAAAAGAGTGACAGTGCAGTGTAAAGTATAGCTGTGTAAGACTAATTAATGAGTGTTGGAAAAAGGGGTTAAAATATATGTGAATTATTACATGAAAAAAATACAAACATAATATGTGATGTAAAAAGCAACTATGTGTATTAAGTGGTGATGCCATGAGGGGGCCCAGCCAGACCAGCCCCAGGGGTCTTACGCCCGAACGCTCACCTCAAATGTAAAATATACCAATTATAAGGCCTCATGATAAAGGCACATATAAATTTTGTCAAATGTAAGGCCTCCTGATAAAGGCACATACATAAATGCATCCACATTGAGAGCCAGCTTACCTGGGAGTCACCCCTGGGAACTCCAACTAGCACTACTATAACCAGCATGCCCTACTAATGCTGGCTCCTTCATGCCACTCATACCAAACAAACAAAAAATGGCAGCTGCTCAATCAATCTAGCAGCACTAATCAGGTGCATGAAAGGGAGGGGTCATACTAAGTAGAAAAAGGAGGGGGGTTTAACCCCCTATTGTTCCTCAGCACACTGAATAGTACCTGCAACAATATATGAAGACTATATGGTCATAGAAATCAGAGATATTAGTTGCATGCATTTGCAAATACATGGGAAGCTGCTAGGCCACGTCACGGCTTCTCTGTCTCTGTGGTTTCGGATACTAGTAGGGGAAATGATGAAAGTGATGGACTAAGTCTTCCAATTGCGGTCAAAGCCAGGTTTGGTGAGACCTGCCCAGAGACGCGGAGTCTAACCCACTTGGTGGTTTTCTCCAGTGACCCCTCCAATCGGGATATGGTTTTCGCTGCACCAAGTGAGCAGGTCGCGGCCCTCTGGACAGGTACCTGGGAGAGATGGAAGACTAGAACAATACACAGAATATAACTGACACAGGGCACACTGAGAATAGCACGGAGGAATGGGAACAGGATTATACACATTGAGATGTATTTATACACAAGGATGCGGCTCCGGGACTCCCTGGCTGATGACAGAGACTTAAACACAGGAATGTGTATTTGTACACAGGGATGTGACCTGAGACATGCAGGATGAATCAGTAATTTGTATGAAACACAGGAATGGAGTGCACAGCGGTGGAACTTGAGAAACGCAGGATGAAGCAGTAACTTGTATTGAACACAGGCACACTGGGGATGCACAGGATGGACTTGTAGCTTGTACGGAACACAGGAACAGACAGGAGGAACTTATAACTGGAACAGAATACAGAAACTGAATAAGGAGCGGTGCAACTTAGATACACATAGGATAAACTTGTAGCTTGTAAAAAAGGAACAGCTTGCACAGTGGTGCAGCTGTGAGACTATGCAGGATGAACTTGTAGCTTATAATCACAGGAACAGAATGCACAGTGGTGCAGCTTTGAGACACACAGGATAAACTTGTAGCTTATAAACACAGTAACAGCTTGCACAGTGGTGCAGCTGTGAGACATGCAGGATGAACTTGTAGCTTATAATCACAGGAACAGAATGCACAGTGGTGCAGCTTTGAGACACACAGGATAAACTTGTAGCTTGTAAACACAGTAACAGCTTGCACAGTGGTGCAGCTGTGAGACATGCAGGATTAACTTGTAGTTTGTAAACACAGGAACAGCTTGCACTTTGGTGCAGCTGTGAGACACAGGATAGTATACACAGAGGTCTCAGGGAAACACAGGTAAACAGGAACACCAAGGAAAAATAATATAGCCTCTGGAACATGAGACGATCGACACAAGGAATGACAGTCATATAGTGATGTTCAACAGCACATTCCTGTTGCAGGAGTCAGTCCTAAATACCCTCAGGCAGCTGGTTATTGGATCATGGGTTCAGCTGAGAGACTGCCGGATTGCCATTGGAGGAGACTGATCAGGTAAGTTGAACCAACATAACTGTGCCCATGCCTGCTAACACAGGAGTCAGGACGTGTGCATGAAAGTCCTACTGGACCCCGGGGAGAATCCACAGCCATAACCCACCACTGCCACTGATGTCTGAATGCCTCGGAGCCTAAAGACACCAGTCCAGCAGTGAGTAAAGGCCGATCCCAGGCCGGATCCTGGCACCCACGTCGAATTTTCACAGGTTTGGGATTGCATATAAGTCCCTTTGTGCAGTGATCGGCGCCATTTGCTTTACTGCTGCAGTACTTTGCTGTGTGGGGCTGTACTGTGCCTGTCCGAGGGCTGTGCTTTGTCCATCCAGGCAGCTGAGCTGTGTCCATCCAGGGGCTAGGCTGTGTCTATCAAGGGGCTAGGCTGTGTCCATCCAGGGCTGTGCTGTCCATCCAAGGCTGTGCTGAGTCCATCTAGGGGCTGTATTGCTCCTGGATGTGTCTGCAGACCATAGCCCACTGTGTTCAACAACTTCAAATAAGCAGCACTGTGACTCCAAGCAGAGTCAGATGATTGTAAAAAAACACCAGTTTAAATTAAAAAAGTGTAATAACAAAACAGTTTAAAAGAAAGTTAAATATATATATATATATATATATATATATATATATATATATATACAGTATATATATATATATATATATATATATATATATTTTGGATTGAACTTGGTATGTAGCGACAATAGTTCTTAATTGTAAATAATATAATGGATAAGTAGTTTGTGTTTATTTATATAGCAATATTAAATAAAGCAATAAATGTACCACATCCTAATATAATAAATAGAATTAAAAAATATTGGTATTAGTAATGTCAGTGCAGTAAGTGAATTATGTAAAATTCAAAATAATCTGAAATAATTGATACAGCTGTGGGTGTGTTTTTTTCCTTAAAAAATATATTCTCTAGTAAACAATTATATAAAAATTATGACTAATATTAATAGTGTCAGTGCAAGTGTGCTAAATAGTGCTATAAAATGTACACCTCTGTGTATGTAACGACCTGATGATGTGTCTTATTTATAAATTAAAGAGACAAGTGCTTTATATATGAAAAGTATTAACAATATTTATTAAGCTAATAAAAACACTAATTTATAAAAGGAAAGAACATAAAAACATACATGTAGCAAGAAATCAATATTTAAAAGAGGGATTTCATAGTAAACATAGTACAGGTTGAGTCTCCCATATCCAAAATGCCCAGGGGTATTTTGGATATCGGAATATTCCATATTTTGGAATATTTGCATACAATAATGAAATATCTTGGGAAAGGGACCCAAATCTAAACACAGAATGCATTTATGTTTTATATACACCTTATACACACAGCCTGCAGGTCATTTTATACTATATTTTTAATAATTTTGTGCATCAAAAAAAGTTTGTGTATATACATGAAATTCATTTATGTTTCATATACACCTTATACACACAGCCTGAAGGTAATTTTATACTATATATTAATAATTTGTGCTCAAAACAAAGTTTGTGTACATTGAACCATCAGAAAGCAAAGGTGTCACTATCTCAGTCATGCTAAAAATATTCCGTATTTCGGAATATTCCATATTTCGGAATATTTGGATATGGGAGACTCAACCTTTAGATATTTCTAATGCAAAGTTATGTAAATAAATGGTAAAGTGCCGATTGCTTATCTTGTTTGTAAGTTTATTAAACTGCCATCCTGTCTGCCACTGCAGTGCAACTCTTGTTTCCTAGGTGTACCATGTTTCATGTTGCGCTGCCACAGCTGCTAAAATCTGTGTGGTTGCTAAATGCCGAAAAGGTCCAGAAATTTTTCAGGCCAAAGTCAGTATCTCACAGTACCACTTGCTCACATATCTCAATGTAAAGGTTAGCATTACTGCCTCAGAGCACTGAGGTCGTGGGTTTGATTACCACCATAGCCCTAACTGTGTGGAGTTTGTATGTGCTCCCTGTGATTTTGTGGGTTTCCTCCAGTAGCTTTGGTTTCCTCCCACACTGCAAAAATATACTGGTAAATTAATTGGCTCACCCCAAAAATGGAGCCCTAATGTGTATCTGTGTGTGTACATGTGGTAGGGAATATGGATTGTAAGCTCTACTGGGGCAAGGACTGATATAAAAGGCCCAATATCCTTGGTGGGGGTGGGTCCATACTACACCCGCTCCTCCTCTTAAATTTTCTTTGGAATTAAACAATTAAATGAACTTTACAAACTAATCAATCTTTCCTTTCTTTCCCTTATTTCAAACACTCTTGGTTTCTTTCTATGGGGTCATAAGGTCTTTTAGTTTATTAAACTGCCATACTGTCTGCCACTGCAGTGCCACTCTGTTTCCTAGATGTGCCATGTTGGAAGTTGAACTGCCATGTTTCTGACGCCTACTGTTGTTGCTTAGCATAGTAAGCCAGCTAGCTCGGTACAACCTTTTGGCCTAAACTGGATGAAATCAATATATATTGAGCTGTGAGGTAGTGAAAACTGACTGGAAATAAATTTTATTGAGGTTAATAATACCGTAGCAGCAAAAACAGGTCCAAATGATGTGATTTCAGCTGTATTTATGATTTCGTAGAAAAACATACAGATCCAAAAACAAAACTGAAACCAAAACCAAACCCAGATCCAAAACACGAAGGCGATACAGATCCAAAACCAAAACTAAAACACGGCGGTCAGTGCATATCTCTAATATATTGTGATTAGTTCTACTAAACACCTGCTTTATTTGCTGTGCAGCATTACCTTATCATATAGTTATATGTCGTATTCACTTATTATGATTAACAGTTTTCATGTATGGCAGAGCCATCCTGCTTTGTATGCAGCTGCCTGTTGACCAAAAATAAGCAGGTGTTAAAATTAAGTGATTGAGAGGAGAATTCCATTTGCAGAGGATTATAAAATGCTCAGATTGCTTATTGTTTGACAAGCAACCAGCAAGTATAAAGGAAACTGCTTTTATTTCCAACATCATTTCCATTGGTTGTGCTCCTGCTCTATGCCAGCTTCTCATTGTCTGCACTTTCTTGTGTAGTAGACATATGGGATTTATCCAGCTCTTATCAGCACTGCGCCAATGCCCAGCACTTCCTATCATCAGCATCACACCCTGCATTTCAGGGAAAGGAAAACATTTTCTATGTACGATCTGCAGGGAATGTGCAGTAAACAAACCTAATTACAAGTGCAAATCTTGGCAGATAATATTGCTTTCAAAAATATATAGACCATGTCCTACTATGCTGTTTCCTTATCTACATTTTCATACAAGTGTGATGAGCCACAAAAGTATTTTTAATCTATTTTCCAAGGTGCTGTTTAGCTTCTCATGATGAGTACAGGGCATGTTTAACGTATGTTTAATGCTAAAATGTTTGCTGCTAGACAGGTCAGTGAATTAGCAATACTGTAAAGCACACAAGCATTTTAAAAAGTACGGTTCAGTTCCATGTACTTTACCAATGAACAAAAAAAGGCTAAATAAAAGTGATGTACTATACCAATGTGCATTGTATATGCCATGAACAGGATCAGTGTGAAATAATGTGGATATTCGTTACAGTATTTTTTTTATAGGAGTTTGATCATAGGAATATTATAATAAAAATGAATGGGTATAGGGCGTGTTAGCACAACAGAACTCCAAGTTTGATTTCTAAAAGTAAAGATAATAAATGTAGAAGAACAGGGTGTGCACAGTAGTGTTTGTAAACATTTAAAAACAGTTGTAAATTTAAAATGAAATAAAATCATTAAAGCATCCAGTGTGGCCACAATACATTATCAATCATAAGTAATGTCAAAGCATTATATCTGCATTGCTGGTTCTCCACTTCGATTTCTGGTTTTATACTAAAGCTCCATGCACCCAGAGCAATCAGACAGATCAGACAACAATAAAGATATCGTTGTTTCATCATCCTGCATGTGCTGGATGTTCGAGCCCCACCTCGTGTCTGTGTGTTACATGCACAGTCACACCTCGTGTCTGTGTGTTACATGCACAGTCACACCTCGTGTCTGTGTGTTACATGCACAGTCACACCTCGTGTCTGTGTGTTACATGCACAGTCACACCTCGTGTCTGTGTGTTACATGCCAATATGTACCGGTACACAGCTGAACAACGAGTATTTATTGTCCATACATACTGTAAAACTCGATAAGGGGTTCATATCGGCACGTAACACACAGACCAATGAATGTGGATGCCTCAGTACACAACACCACTGTGAGAAGCAGGAATACCTACTGATTAGCAGTGGCAGCTTTAGAGGTGGGGCTGTAGCGCAGTCCAAAATACAAACAGGGGAACCATACCAACTGCCATAATCACAGACATCCTCACTGGCAGTTGGCGTTTCTCCCCCTAATTGAATTTTGGACTGTACTGTTGACTATGGGCATAGGCAAACGCAGGGGGGGTTTCCATCTGCCTGGAAACCCCCCTCCCCAACCCACACCATGACCACAATAGAAATAGTAATATAATAGATTGTTACTAGTGCTGCATGTTCTTCCCAGTATCACAAATGAAATAATTAGCACCACCTGTGGATCTTTTAACATGTATCAGCCAGTAATAAATAACATGTGCACCAACTAGAAGATCTGGAAAACGTGCACTGTTAGAGATGCACTGCTATAGAGCCAAATATGTACATATACAGTATGTCCAGGGCATTGCTAGGTTCTTCTGCTGCTCCCCCAGACTCCCAGACTTGCTACAAAGCTCTGGAATGGTGGCCACGTCTAAAATAAATATGTTCAGCTCAGGCAGGATGGCCTACTGGCGCATCTAATGGTTTACTGTGATCACTGGTCCAGTATATGCTGGAATTAATACACACACTACACTTTGTATGACACTTATTAAAGCTGGTTAAGTTCTAATTCTGCCCTCTTCACTGACAGGCCACACTCGCTCTAATATTCAGCCTTTGGTAACCCCCCTCTGGAAATCCAGCGTTTGCCACTGAGGGGGGGTGAAGAGCTGGCCTTCACTCCATGCACGCATGTGAGAACAGCTGGCCTTCACTATGCGCATGTGAGAACAGCTGGCCTTCACTATGCGCATGTAAGAACAGCTGGCCTTTACTATGTGCATGTGAGAACAGCTGGCCTTCACTACGTGCATGTGAGAATAGCTGACTTTCACTACGTGCACGCATGTGAGAACAGCTGGCCTTCACTACGTGCATGTGAGAACAGCTGGCCTTCACTATGCGCATGTGAGAACAGCTGGCCTTCACTATGCGCATGTAAGAACAGCTGGCCTTTACTATGTGCATGTGAGAACAGCTGGCCTTCACTACGTGCATGTGAGAATAGCTGACTTTCACTACGTGCACGCATGTGAGAACAGCTGGCCTTCACTACGTGCATGTGAGAATAGCTGACCTTCACTACGCGCATGTGAGAACAGCTGGCCTTCACTACGTGCATGTGAGAACAGCTGGCCTTCACTACGTGCATGTGAGAATAGCTGACCTTCACGACGCGCATGTGAGAATAGCTGGCCTTCACTACGTGCATGTGAGAGTAGCTGGCCTTCACTAGGTGAATGTGAGAAAACCTGGCCTTTACTATGTGCATGTGAGAACAGCTGGCCTTCACTACGTGCATGTGAGAATAGCTGACCTTCACTACGTGCACGCATGTGAGAACAGCTGGCCTTCACTACGTGCATGTGAGAACAGCTGGCTTTCACTACGTGCATGTGAGAACAGCTGGCCTTCACTACGCGTATGTGAGAACAGCTGGCCTTCACTACGTGCATGTGAGAACAGCTGGCCTTAACTACGTGCATGTGAGAATACCTGGCCTTCACTACACACATGTGAGAATAGCTGGCCTTCACTACGCGCATGTGAGAATAGCTGGCCTTCACTATGTGCATGTGAGAATAGCTGGCCTTCACTACGTGCATGTGAGAATAGCTGGCCTTCACTACGTGCATGTGAGAATAGCTGGCCTTTACTACATGCATGTGAGAATAGCTGGCCTTCACTACGTGCATGTGAGAATAGCTGGCCTTCACTACGTGCATGTGAGAATAGCTGGCCTTCACTACGCGCATGTGAAAACAGCTGGCCTTCACTACGTGCAAGTGAGAATAGCTGGCCTTCACTACATGCATGTGAGAATAGCTGGCCTTCACTACACACATGTGAGAACAGCTGGCCTTCACTACACACATGTGAGAACAGCTGGCCTTCACTACACACATGTGAGAACAGCTGGCCTTCACTACACACATGTGAGAACAGCTGGCCTTCACTACACACATGTGAGAACAGCTGGCCTTCACTACACACATGTGAGAACAGCTGGCCTTCACTACGGGCATGTGAGGTATGTCTGTGTCACATTTCACTAAATTATGTAAATTACTTATAAAGTAATTTAAAAACTTTCGAACCAATTGTGAGTGAAACACCCTGTAATAATAATAATAATAATAATGATCAGACAACTCCTTGACAGTGATATGTGTAAAACTGTAAGGTGAGATGGAGATTGTAAGCTTGTTAAATTTAGTGATCCAATTCAGAAGCAGACTCTTTGGATGAGTTATTAACACCGTATGCATGTAGTTTTGCAATTAAAATTGCAAAGGACAGATCTTCCAATAAGAGCTGTCCTTTTGTGGTGTTAGGACTTCCAGGATTATGACCCTTGGCTAGCACATGTGCGAGTCGCGGGGTCCATGGGAGGTTTCCTATTGGATCCCTCTCAGGGAATGCTCTGAAAATAAACATGTAAATCCAACACTAATAGATGCTGTATTTTCTTGAGTAAATGACAACAGTACTTACGTGTTTAAAACTGGTTTGTCCACTTCTGCGGCATTTACAAAGGTGCGATATTTACAAAGATGCAGCATTTCAGATGGATTTACACTGAGAGCAGAATACAGAAGTCACCTCTGCCCTGTGCTCCGGCTTTACTGCTCCCCATCTACCCACTTGCAATCAGCCATACCTTCTGTCCTGCTTTATGACAGGTGCATCACAGAGGAGAAACTCCTATTGACATTTTTCTTCTCCTTAGAATGTGAATGCACTGACAATTGAATAACCAATATTGGATTTATTATTGTGGTTTTAGCACTATATACATTTTTGTCTGATTAGTAGAATCTTTAGGCAAAAAAGGTCAGAAGGACACCTGAGTATTTGCACTGCACCAAATAGATTTTAGAAGAAGAAAAAA
Organism: Taudactylus pleione; assembly: GCA_031769625.1. Classification (NCBI taxonomy): domain Eukaryota; kingdom Metazoa; phylum Chordata; class Amphibia; order Anura; family Myobatrachidae; genus Taudactylus; species Taudactylus pleione. The sequence goes on from JAUIMM010000390.1 coordinate 2,159,158, forward strand.
GTGGGTCTATAACAAATGGCTACAAAAGTTTAGAACTGTGAAACATTAATAGGACATCACTATATGGAAAATCTTGTTTAGTCTATAGGTTATTTTAGTCACAAAATACCTGTTTGGGAATAGTGTTGTGATATAAACTACTTGTTCTGTGGAATCTCACAATCTGAAGTGCTGTTGCAAAGTTGAATGCAAGTCAGCTTTGCAGATTGAACTTGTGGCCTCTCGTTCTGTGCACGCTCCGTAGCCAAGTGTATGCAACTATGGTCTGAGGGCCTGATTTAGCAAGGATCGCTGATGTGATCATGGTAGCAAGCGTGTACACACTTCTGCAAAATTATGCAAATGACTGCAATCCCAATGCCACCACAGCATAACATATTGATGCCCACTTCCCATTACTCACATCTGTAATACCTGGGAAATCTGAGAAAACATTGGTACCATCGGAGCCTCACGAACAATTAAGGCAGGTCAGACCTCACTCACAAACTGCTAAACTTCCTGTCAATATCTAAAGGTCAGGCTGCATATGCCGTCGCAGGGGCTTAATTATGCACACCCCTGTAAAAGCATTCACTCGCACTGGCACACTTGCATTCGCTCAACCACACCCCTCACCACCCACAAACGGTACTTCCTGTCAATCACTCTGCGATGGGTCTGCGTACACACTGAAATCTCATTCCCGATAGCAGTGGCTAGTTTGCACACACGCACTGCGATGCATACGCATGCGTAGATCGTGAAATTTGGCCGACTGCATGTGTGTCTTAGCACTTGTGATCCTTGCTGAATCAGGCCCTGAGTCTCTATGTAACTCATATCTCCACATGTGGCTGAATAGTCTTAACTTGATGATAGCGAGGTATTTTCAGGAAGTCTTAAGTTGGGTTCACATTAGACAACTTGTGTACCCAGCCAATTGTAGATCCGACAGATGACATATTGTGTACACACCACACGATTTGGTGAATGACCGCATGATATGTGGTTCCCCCACTGCACCCACATGCATGGCATTGTCAGTCACATTTTGACAAATTGAGCTGCATGTATGGCCGACTTGAAGATGCAACAGACGACGACGCAGGAGCATGCATAGTGCGTACACACTTGGTAATTTGTCATTCCGATCCGTCAGAATTGGACACATTTTTCAAATATTGTCTAATGTGTACCCACTTTAACGTGCAAATTGTTCAAAATGGGATGGGTACGGGAAGCTGGGGCTCAGGATCCCGATTGTCAGAATCCTGATGCAGGTATCCTAACAGGGTTAGAATTCCGCCACTTGTAGGTTAGGTATTCTAACCCTCCCTTCTCCTTACCCTTACCTTAACCCTCCCTTCCTGGTGCCTGACCCTATCCTCCCCTCCAGTTCCTAAACCTAACCTCCTCCTCCCCACACCCTAACCCTCCCCATGGACATAACCCTAACCTATGACCCTAGCGCTAACCCTACCCCAACTCTATTACTTTCCGTAGGGAGCCGGTGGCTGGGATGACGGGATTCTGACAAGCGTTGGGTTTCCGGAGCCAGCATTCTGAGCGCCGGAATCATCGCGGTTGGGATATTGACCACATTCCATTCAAAGTATTGTCTAATGTGTACCACCCGAAAAAGTTAGGTATACATTAGATGATATTTTCAACAATTTGCTTGATTCCGTCGGATCAGAACGGCAAATTGTTCAAATTGTCAAGTGTGTATGCACTATGGATGTTCCCGTAGCGTCATCTGTTGCAACTCCAGGTCAACCCTACATGCTGCTCAATCTGAAGATGTTCAATCAAAAAAAGGAGGAAAGGGGGATCGGGGAGTAATGTAATGCACAGGATCTATTGAAATTAATTATTAAGTAATTATAGAATACCAACAGTATAGATTAAATTTACAATAAAAAGTTATTATCAAAGCAATATACAGCATTGGTGGTGCTCCCTGGAATAAATATATCACTATATAGGGTTAAGTTTTGCACAGGCAAAACAAAAAAAAGAAAAATTCCTTTTAAATTTAAATTAAATATAAGTGATGTGATATGATGATGAGTTCTAAAACATAACTTTTTATAGAAACATACCCTATAAGATATACATATATGAATCATGATACATATCATGAATATCAATGTTGAGAATAATATCTCAAAAAATCAAAATATCAATAGGCAAAAATATTGAAAACAGCAGTGTATACCTATTAGTATGTTACACTGCCAGATACGTGGTGAAGGTGTCTTGTTGTGAGCAAGCCCATTTGGCGAAATGCGCGTCAACCTAACCTTACACACCTCCAACCAAGGATCCGATCAGCTGACCGTGGATACTCTCCCACTCCCACCGCTACGTAACAGAGTCCCACATGGCCGATGCAGGCAGCTGTGAGTAGCATGCTGATGCGTGCCGGGGACTGGTGAGACACAGCTGATTCACAGCTGACAGGCAGCAGACGCAGATACTGTAATCCGACACGATACTAAAAACAGACAGAGTTCTGCACAGGTAAAATCTTTCCTTTTTCTAGGTGGCGATTTGACTCGTCTGGGTGCACTTGATCTCTGTTATACCCAATGGCACCAGAGATCATTTAACTCCCGCTACATAAGACCTTTAACAACCCACCATTACACTTTATGCTCCATAGATACCAGCCCCCCACTCTCTCATCACCTGTCCAATGCCAGGCGAATAGGTACAACAGGAGAAAGTAGAAGTGGGGGACATCTAGGTGTCTTACTTTCACTCATTCTATAAAACCTGTGTATCTCTGACCTATTTATATTGAATGACATTAAGACACACATGCGGACGATCACTATTAAGAGACTTGTATAAATTGATAACGATTACTTGCACTGTTGATATAGACTAACTATGAGTTTTTTTCTTGTTTCCCTTTGCCCCTTTTTTTACAGGATTGATGTATCTAATGTCATCGCAATTGAGAGGCTGATATAAACTAGATAGCCATTAGATTCCTTATTGAGTTTACATCTGAAACTGTGTAATTGACAAATGTGAATCATTATCTTGGCAATTAAGCCTATTATTTTTGTGGATATTTATTATTACGCATATAAATTTTTTCCATTTGTTGCATACAGTTTTTTGAGACATTGATCCTTTCATGTTTATGTGGGTACATGATACCAATGTATTATCTTTTCTGATGTTAGGTTAAGAATATGCCAGAATTTTGCTTCTGTATTGAAGGTATGAAATTGCATGTGTTCTATTCACTGACATTATTATAATGGTACTGTGAACAGGATTAACACATATCTGGCAGTGTAACATACTAATAGGTATACACTGCTGTTTTCGATATTTTCGCCTATTGATATTTTGATTTTTTTTTAGATATTATTCTCAACATTGATATTCATGATATGTATTATGATTCATATATGTATATTTTATAGGGTATGTTTCTATTAAAAGTTATGTTTTAGAGATCATCATCATATCACATCACTTATATTTCATTTAATAAGAGTGCCCCAAAAAAGGAATTTTCTTTTTTTTTGTTTTGCCTGTGCATAACTTAACCCTACAATCTGAAGATGTGACTTATGATGCTATGCATGTGGAAGCAGCAAGAGAATGACTGCATAATGGCGGGGTCCATTCTGATCTAAATGAACAGTTACACACGTGACCATTTGAGTGAGTACAAATTACTACACTTTATTTACAAGTAACTAACAAACAACAAACAATTAACATAAAAAGTATACAGTATACTCAACTTTTGTCTATGTATTCAGATGACACCAGTAGTTCATCATCTTCAACATAAGATGTACTTCATCTTCATCTTCATTTTGGTAGCCCACATTTCACAATACCCAGGTAGTTCAATTTACATTGCAGGCACCCTACTGCAGTCTCAGGTCCACACATGAGTCAAAGAGCCTTTGTCTAGGTATTGATTTATATACCATAGTATGGGTGTTGGCTTTCTGGATATTAAGCCCATATTAGTTACATACTGGGTATCAAGCACTGATTGGTACAGCATAGCATGGACCATACTTATCTCTTGCACATGCTCTGTAAGCATTAACATATACTACCAGACAAATAAATACAGTAATGACGTGTCCTAATGTCTGGAGATAAACTCTCAAAGCCCCTTTGTGTAGAATAACCCATATTGCTTAGAATCTTTACACACCCTACAATGGTCACCCTACTGGAATGTGACTAACTGTCTACAACTAACACCATGTAAGCTATGAATGGCTCATTATACATCTACTAATGACGGGTACAAGTTAGGGCACTTCAATATATGTCTTGTTTGACCCTAAATGTTATCTGAGCATTCTGTGCATAGACTACAACTGCATGCCTACAATGTCCTTTTTCAAACCTCAATGGGACCTAGCACAGGTTGTGTTTTACAACTTATATGCCTATGTAGAAATTAATTATTTAACCCACTAGTTGCATTCCACCCTGATTCCTACATCAAATATAAGGAACATGATACCCATTGCAAAATCTAAACCTCCATTGTACTTTCACTACTTGTCCTTACACACAATGTAACATAATATAACAAGGTTAGTATTATGATGACATATAATAAATAATATAAAATCCCACTAAAGCAACATTTCCATTCAGGACTTGACCACTCTGGCTGTATTGCAGAATCTGTCTTCAGTCTCAGGGGCCTGGACTTTAACTGAAATCCTGCCCATCTTCCACCCCCTGGCTTTGGGTAACTCCCATGTCTCATTGGGCAAGGAAAAAGGCATCATCACCCCTTCACTTAGCGACACCCATTTTAATGGGCACTCAGACACTTCCTGATTTTCATTCATTACACAATGCATGACAAACCGGACAGTGACTGGTAATTCAGGCATACCATCATTCACCTCAGGAATACCACAAACCATTGGCATTCTGTCAGAAACCTCATTTGCATTCAATTTTGACTCTGATTTCTGGACATATTCCTTGAATTCATAGGTTTCTACATTTAGTTCACATTTTTGCAAATTATCAGACATTTTATTCACACAATCACCTCTCTGATCAAACACATTTTCTGTAGTATGATTACATTGCTCAATATCATGCTGAAGTTCTATCTGTGCAACCTCACACACTTCTCTGTGTATCTCAAGCTCACTAATTTCTGTACAGACTGCTGTAAATGAGCACCTGAAATTTCAACTTCTTGTGAGGACTCAGTCCCCCTCCCTATGGAATTTCTTAAAGGGAGACTGTCAAATCTCTCAGAAACACATAATGGCAAAATTTCATCATTTGATTGAAAATCATTTGCTTTTAAAAATCTCGATTAACTACATTGTTTGGGCATCCCCAAACACGTTGGATTAAACTGAGATTTTTTAACACATTTCTGAAATTTCATCAATTTATTCTGTAATCTACCTTTTACAATTGTCACATGTTTTAACAATTTTCAAAGCATTTCTTCTCAATTTTTTTTTACTTTTTAAAAGAAAAAGACAAAACAACATGTAATGTGATTTCAGCTAAATCACAATCCTTTCTCATAGGAATGAGACAGAGGAAACACAATACAGTGTACAGGCAGCAAGAGAAAAAGCAAAACATCATATTGCCTATTTTTTACAGAATCAGTGAACTGGTCACAAACTATTTAACTCTTTCGATCCCACTTCTCGACACCAAGTGCATAACGGTGGGTTTCGTTGTGACCGAAATGAATAGCTACACACATGACCATTTGAGTTAGTATGAATTAACACACTTTATTTACAAGTAACTAACAAACAACAACAAACAAACAATCAATATACAAAGTATACAGTATTGTCAACTTTTGTATATGTATTCAGATGATACCAGTAGTTCATCATCTTCAACATAAGATGTACTTCATCTTCATCTGGGAAGCCCTCGTTTCACAATGCCCAGGTAGTTAAATTTACATTGCAGGCACCCTACTGCAGTCTCAGGTCCACACATGAGCCAAAGAGCCTTTGTCTAGGTCTTTATTTATATACCATAGTATGGGTGTTGGCTTTCTGGATATTAAGCCCATATTAGTTACATACTGGGTATCAAGCACTGATTGGTACAGCATAGCATGGACGATACTTATCTCTTGTACATGCTCTGTAAGCATTAACATATACTACCAGACAAAGAAATACAGTAATGACGTATCCTAATGTCTGGAGATACACTCTCAAAACCCCTTTGTGTAGAATAACCCATAATGCTTAGCATCTCTACACATCTTACAATGGTCATCCCACTGGAATGTGGCTAACTGTCTACAACTAACACCTCTAAGCTATGAATGGCTCATTATACATCTAATGACAGGTACAAGTTAGGGCCCCTCAATATATGTCTTGTTTGACCCTAAATGTTATCTGAGTATTCTGTGCATAGACTACAACTGCATGAATACAATGTCCTATTTCAAACCTCAGTGGGGCCTAGCACAGGTTGTGTGTTACAACTTATATGCCTATGTAGAAATTAATTATTTAACCCACTGGTTAAAATGACATATCACACGGTCGTTCGCCAAATCACGTGGTGTGTATGGACCGCACTATATGTCATCTGTCACATCTGCTGCTGGCTGGGTACACAGGTCATCTAATGTGTACCCAGCTTAAGTTTAATGAGGTTGTGTTATCTAGTGTATCCACAAAATTGCAGGCTATATAGAGTTTTAAATATTTGTAAAAATGCCTGGGTTGGTGCCAGTGTGAATTGATAATGATGAACGCTACAGTTGTGTACAATATACTTTTGACATATTATTTCTACAACTATAGTAAGATGCATTTTTAAAGAAAAAAGACGCTTGGTGGAACTAAGATGCAAAGTTTGAGGCTCACCAAACAGGGTTATTTGGCGTGATTTGAGCAAAGGTGTATGTTGACACATCTGTATGAAAGCAAGTGTATGGAAATTCCAGTTACAAGGAGAGACTGGAGACTCTGGATGGTAGATTTCTCTGCTGGCTCATCTCCTCTCCATTTTGGCTGTGACCAGACTGGTGCTGATTCACATTATGGCAGTGGGACACTACCCTGCATGTCTCCCCATTATTGGTGTTAATGGCTTAGCCTCTTTTTGCCTGTATTTGGATGAGGAATTTGCGAGGGACACATTGACGGATTTCTCATTATTTTATGATTTATCAGCAGACATGCTAGAAACCCCACTCAGATTAAAGAGAAAAATACAATATTTTTGAAATATTGCTAGTGAAATCTTAATTATTCAGCTTGGATAATGAATTCCCATTTCATTATAAAAAAATTAAAAATAAAGATGTATTCAAACAACATATGCTGCATATGAATATAATAGATAAAATATAGTTTCATTGGTGAACTTTCAAAATACAGTACTGTGCCTCTTTCAGACTAGTGGTCAAGTTGTGCTCATATCTAGCAACTTACAGTTCTTTGTGATCTATATGAATAATGTATAAACTGTGCTGTGTTTGGAGCTATGTGCAGTGGCTCAGAGGAAAGAAGCTACCACCATCTTCATGTTTGTCCTGCTCTTCATCTTTCAGGCATACACATGACTGCAATACTCTGCTTACTCTGGGAAATCACCCCAAATGAGCACTCTAATTGGCCAGGGGTTGTTCAAATGACAGGTAGTGCACTTTACCTGTGAATGCTTTAATGCTGCCCTGATGTAGGCATGCTGTGCATTGCTCCCAGCTAGTTCCTGCCTGGTCTGCTACTAGTCCTAACCTGAATATTTTACTGGGAAAACTGTCTGCTAGCTGTCCTGATCTTAACTACATTAATTGAACCTCCCTGTCTGCTACCTGTCCTGACCTTGCTGTCTGTTGCCTGTTTTGACCTCAGCTACTTTGCATGAGTTACGCTCAATTACACTCAATCACCATCTGTTTGACCTTCTGCTAGCCTCCATATTCCAGCTCTGGCACTTAAACCCTACTATTCTGAACCTGAAGTCCTGATGACAGCTGTGAACTGGAGTGTGTATCAAAGGTGCTTACTATGGATGAATACCTCAATACATCAGGTTGTAGAGACTCATCTAGTGCTCAGCATAATGCATAACATACTGCTGTTGAAGAAAAAGCTACCAACATGTTTGTGTGAATACTGCATGCTACAGTATTGCCATAAATACGTTACTTTAACAGTCACATGAGGTTGACATTTTGTTTACTTTATCTGAATAGATTATTGAAATGGATACAGACACTTTTCATGTCACAATGTGTCTGCAGATTCTGTAATGTAGTTAAATGAAACAATACACTCCACACTATATTACAATATTCCTTGCTTTTACACTCTGGTCACATTCAAATCATCCAGAAATGGTTAGAATCATACATGTCTGGATAAACAGACAAAATGTGTTATTCTATACCAAAGTCCCTGATGACCCATTAACTCAAAAACCACACTATACATTTCACATTCACTGGCTTGTACTACTGATGTATGCTTCTGCTAAGGTCTAAAGAGAGGTTTTTTCAACAGAGATTACAGAAAGAAACATGATGAGAGCACTAATTGTGTGATGCTGAGCTAGATGCATTTGTGTCCAAAACACAGATGTCAAATGAGTGTAAGCAATAGGACAAAATTACTAAAGACATGTGTGGATCCCTGTGTTTTAGTTTTGGTTCTAATTCAGCAACGTGTTTTGGTTTTGCCAATACCATCCTCATGTGTTTTGGTTTTGGATCTGGATTTTTTTAAAATAGTTGATAAAAATCGCTAAAATCATGTAATTTGGGCCTGTTTTTGTTCCTACAGTATTATTAACCTCAATAACATTAATATCCAGTCAATTGTAAACACCTTGGCCAAAGGCTGGCTGGCTAAACTAAGCAACAGAGCACTGGCACACACACACGGCAATTTAAACTAATATAGCACATCCATGAAACATTGTGGCACAGCAATGGCAGACAGGATGGCAGTTTAGATAACTGCACGACCCCATACAAAGAATGTTTTCATTAATCAATCAACTAGATCAGAGGTCCAAGAACAGTACAGGGAAATGGAGGTGGAGTATGTATGACTTTGTAGTGGAAAAGAGGTAAACAATTGATTGATTTTGATTGATCGATTGATTACTTGATTGGATAAGAACATTTTATTTAATACATGGCCTTGCTTTACAGCAGCTGAGAAATGGTCATAAAAGAATACAATTGATCTTGCCATGTTTGTATTACTCAATATTACTAAAATAAATATGCTCAATAATTCTGTAATTTTTTTGTTTATTTTTTTGTGAGGCACCACATTATTTCTGGTTAAAAATGTGTTGAAAATTAGTAATGTATAAGAGAAATAATAATAAATATATTTGTCTATGCAAAAAAGATCATCACCAATGCTCCCCAAAAATACAGCCCATAAAGAAAAGAAAAGTGGTGCACCAAGGAATTGTCCTCAGGCTCTCCACCCACCCTTATGTTGTATATTAAAAAGGACATGCACAGTGTAACAAACCAAGCAATTCAAAGACACACATAAAACAATAGAAACCTTGCGCTACACTGTATATATACAGTAGTTAAGTTTAATATTTTTCTTTTCATCGACCAATTCTGATCCTCCAAAATCTACTTCAAATCTTTAATCCTTTTGGTGATAAATATTCTCACAATAAAATCAGTCTGATATATATGAAAAAAAGAAAAAAATTAGCCAATAGTGTAGTCTGTTTAGATATCTTGGATTTTACTGGGGACCGAGAATAGGATCCAAACCAGTAGGAAAAGTGTACTTATTGTGAAGAAAGTTCAAATGGTGAGACCACCCTGTGATCACTAAGTAAATTATGAAAGATGCTTACATTAAGACTTACTTTATCAAATAATTTGTAGGCATATAAAGGTGTCTTTTATTCATCCCACGTGGATTCACAAAAGGCATTTAAATCTTATGTCACCATGTGTACAGACACCCTGCAAACAAAAACAGCTTACATGTATGCTTACATGTATCACACGCTGTACTTTCACATAGCAGTTTCATTACTTTTCCTACTATTCCAGATTCACTCCCATAGATTATATTCAGATTTTTATTATTATATGAAAGATGAACAAAAATGAATACTGATAAATATAATTCGATGTATCTAAAAAACAAATTTTCCAGGATTCTTTATTTGGTTCAACAACCAAATAAAGGTACATGAACCCAAGGTGCCCCCAAAAGTTCTCACCCTTCTGGATGTAATGACTGGCAAAAGTTCCATTGACATACACTAATAGCTCAATTTTTCATATATATCGGACTGCTTTTATTGTGATAATATCTATCACTACAAGGATTAAAGTTTTGGAGAACATTTTGGAGGATCAGAAATTGGTGGATAAAAATAAAAATATTTAACTTAACCACTGTATCTGTACAGTGGAGCACAAGTTTTCTATTGTTGTTTTATGTCTTATTTTAATATTCAGTTTTATTAACACTGGAAGGAACCTTTAGCTGCTCCTTTCCAGCGCAATATACTTTTTCTATACCAAATCAAAGACAGAGACTGCAACTTTTGTGGCTGAAGAGCTTGGTTTCTTGGGCCTTCACAAAACAAGTTACCAATGGGCTTAAGGCAGCTAACAGCGTTGTTAATCATCTCTAAACTGGGAAGATGTCATTATTATCCTCATCCTTCTCACCCTCATCAGGCTTAACAACATCATCACACAATGGGCCTGATTCAGCAAGGATCGCAACTGCAATTACGCATGCAAACAGCTGATTATTGCGTTCTGCGCATGCGTATGCATTGCAGTGTGTATGCGCAATCCAGCCACTGTGATCAGGACTTTGAACACAGAGACTATGCAGACCCAGAGTGAATCACAGGAAGTGCCATTTGTGGGAGGTGATGGGGAAGTAGTCGATGAAATGCAGGCATGCCCGTGAATTTGAACGCCGTTGCATGAGCGTACATAATATTTCCACTGCAATTCCATATGCAGCTTGAGTACTCAAAGCATGTGATGAGGTTAGCAATTTCTGAGTAAGGTCAGAGCTTGTACAAGTGTGCAGGAGGCTGCGATGGTACTCGATGGTTTTGCAGTCTTACTAAATATTACAGATGTGTGTAAGGTAAGGTGGGTATCCTTATGTAGTGCTGAAAATGGCATAGTGAACGCAATGGATTAGCATACCATCACAGTGAGACTGCATGTGCAATCGCTATTGCAATCGCAGTTGTGATCCATAATTAATCAGGCCCAATATTAGTTAATTCCCACTGGAATCCACCATTACATAAGTCTCTGTACTTGGTTACATTTGGTGGCAAAGGTCTTCCTCCTAGAATTTGTAGATCATTTTTGTGAGCATGAGTTTTTCCACATTTTGAGAAAGTCAGCTTTTACTCCAATCACTTACAAGGTTCTAAACACTGTTTCTGAGTACACACTGCAGGGTGGGCAGCTTAAGTAAACCAAAGCTAGTTTCTATAAGGGGCTCCAAATTATCTTTTTTTCCTCCCAGTAATCAAAAGTACTGTGTGATGTGCTAATTTGTATTGTACATTGCCATTAATATAATCATCCACTATTCAATTGATGCGTAGTGTATCAGATATAATTGCAATAGAGGTGTCAATAATTGTGGGCAATTTTTAAAGCTTGAACAAATGTCAAAATGGTGTTTCACATTGGTTTGCTGAGTTGATTCATCATCCACACCCCCAGTTGGTCTCTTGAAAAAGGTCAGTTTTTTTCCTGGCAGCAGCATTTGCAGGAGAAACTGAAGCAGGAGATTTCATCATGTCATGTTCCATTTGAGCTGACAACTTGCTGGCAGGGAGTTCTTTGCATATGTCAATATCTATGTCAGTTGGAAAGACAGACATTACGTATGACTTAAACCTAGGTTCTTACATGGGTGCCAAAATATAGAGATCCAATTGCAAGATCTTACCAACCCTTTGGGCTTGGCAAAGTGAATAAAGAAGTTGATCTATAAGTCCAACATACTTAGCAGAATCACTTTTTTTTTCATCTCCTCCAGATTCTCTAGCTGTTTTTTCAGAAGTTTTATTAAGGGAATCACCTGACTCAACCTGGCAGTGCCTGAACTCACTTCATTAGTTACTACTTCAAATGATTTCAGTAGCTTGCATAAAACAAATAGTATTTTCCAGTGTGCTGGACTAAGGTATATTCCCCCTCTTCTCCATGCCTGTTAATGAGCTGTGTTATATACTGCTGCTGATGCTGCTAAAGGCTATACATCCACCCAATGGGCTGTCACAATCATGCAATCTTAAGTTTGATCAGAACCACTTGTCTATATATCTGTGGTTAAGTGGATAGTGGGTACAATAGCATTTTATAGGTAAATAACTTTTTTTTAACATCCTGGTATAAGCAAGGAATTTCTGTTCTGGTAAAGATTGAATCAAGATGGGATTTGGTAGCGGGGACACATGATCTCAATTTACTGTCTAAAACCACATGCATTGATGGAGGATATTGGTCACAGATCTAATGCTAGCATAGCCATCATTGCATCAGTGATCAGCTATGCAACTGGATGACAGCTTTGTATTTGGAGAGCAAAATGGCTACTGACAGACATTTTTATTCATGGTTCTTATGTTTGTATCAGACATGAGGTGGTGTATCAGGCATGAAATGGTACAGGAATGTAGCAAGTAGACAAGCCATAAATCCTTTAGGCATTGTCTTTGCGATATACACCTGCGTTAAGTTTTTTTAAAGTCCTTATCAGTAGTTAACCAATAGAGTAGTTTGAAGTAGGTTTATACCCATATTAGTAAAAGTTAGCTGGGTATGACAAGTAGGATGCTATATAAACAAAGACAAAGGAGATTCCAGCAGCCTGCCCTTTGCCTGGATCAGTCTGCAGCTGGTAGCCAGGAAATTGTTCATCCAGCTCTATTCTGTAGAGATTGAGGCTCCTGGATCATTTAACCATTTTATATTCCGAAGCCAAGTAACTATTATTCTTTTATATATTGTCATTTGTTATAATAAATTACATCTTTTTTCAAGATACTGGTTTGTGTGGCTTGATTTATTTTTTGCATCCAAGAACCTTATTTAATTCCATCGGGAACACAGCTTTCATACTTGCTTCCTCTTGCAAAGGATTGTTTCACAATCATTTTTGTTTGAACTAGTCTTCTTGGTCCCTTTATGGCAGGGGTCTTCAAACTTGGCCCTCCAGATGCTGTGGAACTACACATCCCAGCATGCACTGCACATAGTTTTAGCATGCTGTTATATCAAAAAGGTGGCAGTGCATGCTGGGATGTGTAGTTCCACAGCAACTGGAGGGCCAAGTTTGAAGACCCCTGCTTTATGGGATAAAGATTCACTCCCAGCAGCAGAAGCCCTAGCCCTCAAGGATTCTTCTGTTGAATCCTGGATCGGGTAGGAGTCAGTTTGTTTTCACAAATTGCAGATGCAGGAGAACTAACTTGAATCACTAAGGAGTCAGGATTTGGTTAAAAATAATTCCATATGAAAGAGGTGGCTTTTTTGGTCTTGTGCCCAGGCATGACAATGGCCTTCTTATCATAGGCAACAACTGCTGCCACTGGTGGCTGACTTACTTTGACACAAATAACAATCTCATTACTGTCAGATGCACAAATATCCCCCTCATCCTGTTGCACTTCCAAAGTAGCATCCTCAGTTTCTAATTCATTATCTTTATTTTACTGCTGCTCATCACCACATTTGCAGAGGTGTACAAATGGTGTAAGGAGGCTTCTCTAGGAGTACAGGACCTGATTCAGACCCCCTTGCTAGATGTGTTTGCAAATTCAAATATGCAAATTCAGCAAAGCAGACGATTGCATGGCAAGGCATTAGCACGCCCACTATGCCTTAGCATGCGAGTGCGTATGCAGATGCCTACCAGCTAGTCTTAAGATGCCCACATGCGCACGTCATATCCAGGAAGTGTATGCAACCATCGGTAACATCAGGTAACATCGGATGTGATTGCAGCACTTGTGGTTGACCATATCCTTCCGCAAGCACTGCAAGTGTATACTACCAAGTGATGTGTACAATGATGCTGCCTTCTAAATATGCACGCCTCTGAAATGGCATCAAGATGCTCAGGCATGTTTGTGTTCGCACCTCCACTCCCCCATTTCTAGTAGCCAGCCCCTGTCACCACCCACAAATGAATTTTCCTGTCACTCATTCAACTGGGCTGTCTATGAGCAGTGAGCGAATGCTTCCCAATCACTTGCACTGGTTTGTGCATGTGCATTGTTATGCATATTCATGCGCAGAATGCAAACAATTGGCCGGCTGCATGCGAATGCATTCTAGCGAGCAGGTCTAAATCAGGTCCACAGTGTCAGAAATGTCAGACTCACACATCGCACTTGTGGACACAAATATCCCTCTCATACTGTATCACTTCCACAGTAAGTACCATTTAATCATAGGTTTGATGGAATATTAGGCAGAGGAATCTGGTGCCCCAGTAACAAATTGTGAAGTTTGGTTATTAGCCATTAATTTACTAAGTGCTATCTTCTATATGGGATTTCTTCTAAGAAGACTTTAATGTCCTCAAGTTTCTTTTATCTGAGTGGTCTATGTACTAAGCCTTGGAGAAAGATAACATGGATGGAGATAAAGTACCAACCAAACAGCTCCTTTAAGTTTTCAAACACAGCCTGTAAAGTGACAGGAGCTGATTGGTTGGTACTTTATCTCTCTCCAAGGTGTAGTACATAGACGCCTGTATCCTCATTGATAAAGCTTATGATACTGTAGACATTGATTATTATCTGATTTTTCTAATCTAATTCTGAACTTTACATTGGTACCAGCTTCATTTGTTCTTCTGACTTTGGATGGGTAGGAAATTGAGTATTTGGGAGCTCATTCAGACCTGCTCGCTAGATGCATTTGCTCACACCCAGCGTATGCAAATCCTGCACACGCCCAGCAAGGCAGGCAATTGCACGGGAAGGCATTAGCATGCCCACTATGTCTTGGTGTGCAATCACTTTGTGTATGCAGATGCCCACCAGCCATTCATAAGATGCCCACTTGCGCACGTCATCTCCTGAAAGTGCATGAAACCAATGGTACATCGAGCACCATTGGATGCGATTGCAGCATTTGAGGTTGTCTATACCCTACCACAAGCACTGCGATCACTTCAGTGTGTATTTCAACCAGGTGATGTGTACAATGGTGCTGTCTGTTAATTATGCTTGCCTCAGAAACGGCATTGAGACACTCAGGCACGCCTGCATTCGCACCCCCACTCCCCCATTTATGGTGGCCACCCACAAATGGCTTGACCTGTCACTCATTCAGCTGGGCTGTCTATTCTGGGCGAGCAAATGATTCCTGATCTCTCGTACTGGTTTGCGCACACGCATTGCAATGCGTACGCATACGCAGAAAGCTACAATCAGCCAGGTACGAGCTAATGCATCCTAGCGAGTGGGTCTAAATCAGCTCCTTGGTTCAAACCACTAAATGTCTGTCCCCATGGTGAGCTCTTTAATCTTTCTATAATAAGGTTGATATACATGGACAAGGTGGTTTGACCACCGTCTGTGATTAAAGCATTGTAGAGACAAATAGACTGTGGAGGAGACTAGTTCAGAAGAAACTACTGTATAATCTGAAGCCAGAGTCAGCAATAAATATCCTTTTAAGAACATGTAATGACAGGTGTTAAGGGATAGGTATATTCCCTTTAATTCCTTTATACTGTACTTTGCATTTCCCCACTATATAAGTCCTATCAGCAAATTAAATAACATAAAACACCCACAGAGTTATCTGTATAATATTAGTTTATTAAAGTAGGATTACACAGTACAATAACCCTGATACATTTAACTACAAATCAATATATATTAGGGGTGTGCACCGGCCACTTTTCGTGTTTTGTGTTTTGGTTTTCGATCTGGATCTTTCTTCGTGTTTTGGATCTGGATTGGTTTTGCCAAAACCACCCTTCCGTGTTTTGGGTTCTGGGTTTTGTGTTTTGGATCTGTATTTTTTTTAAAAAAAGCATAAAAACAGCTAAAATCACAGAATTTGTAGGTTTTTCTGCTCCTATGCTATTATTAACCTCAATAACCTTAATTTCCACTCATTTCCAGTCTATTCTGAACACCTCACACCTCACAATAGTGTTTTTATGTCCAAAAGGTTGCACCGAGGTAGCTGGATGACTATGCTAAGCGACACGAGTGGGCGGCACAAACACGTGACCCATCTAGGCGTGAAACTGCAGTGGCAGACAGGATGGCAGTTAGAAAAACTAGGCCCCAAACTGTACATAATGCAAAAAAAAAAAGAGGTGCAAGATGGAATTGTCCTTGGGCCCTCCCACCCACCCTTATGTTGTATAAACAGGACATGCACACTTTAACAAACCAATCATTTCAGCGCCAGGGTCTGCCACACAACTGTGGCTGAAATGATTGGTTCATTTGGGCCCCCACAAAACAAGCTGGCAATTAATCTGTCCCTGCACAAACTGGCTCTACGGAGGCAAGATGTCATCCTCATCCTCCTCATCCACCGATTCCTCACCCTCTTCAGTGTGTACATCCTCATCCTCACAGAGTATTAATTCGTCCCTGCTGGAACCACAGGTCCCTCTGTACTTTCTGGAGGCTGGTCTCCCTGGAAGAGTTGATAATTCATTTTATGAACATCATCTTCTCCACATTTTGTGGAAGCAACCTCCTACGCCTTTCGCTGACAAGGTTCCCGGCTGCACTAAACACTCTTTCGGAGTACACACTGGAGGGGGGGCAACTCAGGTAAAATAGAGCCAGTTTGTACAGGGACCTCCAAATTGCTTCTTTTTCCTGCCAGTACAGGTACGGACTGTCTGACATGCCTACTTGGATGCTGTCACCGATGTAATCCTTTAACAGACAGACGCACGCTTGTCACTGCTGCTTTGAGGATGCAAGTGCGGCTACAGCCCACACAATTCACAAAGACAGAAAAAAAAGAAGAATATTTTTATTGTTTGTGGAGCGCACTTTGAGGGTTACACCACCCTTTAACAGACAGACGCACGCTTGTCGCTGCTGCTTTGAGGATGCAAGTGCGGCTACAGCCCACACAATTCACAAAGACAGAAAAAAGAAGAATATTTTTATTGTTTGTGTAGCACACTTTGAGGGTGTCACCACCCTTTAACAGATAGACGCACGCTTGTCGCTGCTGCTTTAAGGATGCAGGTGCGGCTACAGCCCACACATTTCACAAAGACCGAAAAAAAAAGAACAATATTTTAATTGTTTGTGTAGCACACTTTGAGGGTGTCACCACCCTTTAACAGACAGACGCACGCTTGTCGCTGCTGCTTTAAGGATGCAGGTGCGGCTACAGCCCACACAATTCTCAAAGACAGAAAAAAGAAGAAGAATATTTTTATTGTTTGTGTAGCACACTTTGAGGGTATCACCACCCTTTAACAGACAGACGCACGCTTGTCGCTGCTGCTTTGAGGATGCAAGTGCGGCTACATCGCACACAAGTCACAAACACATTAAAAAAATAGTTTTTTATTTTTTGGAGCACTTTGAGAGTTACACCACCCTTTAACAGACAGACGCACGCTTGTCGCTGCTGCTTTAAGGATGCAGGTGCGGCTACAGTCCACACATTTCACAAAGACAGAAAAAAAAAGAACAATATTTTAATTGTTTGTGTAGCACACTTTGAGGGTGTCACCACCCTTTAACAGACAGACGCACGCTTGTCGCTGCTGCTTTAAGGATGCAGGTGCGGCTACAGCCCACACATTTCACAAAGACCGAAAAAAAAAGAACAATATTTTAATTGTTTGTGTAGCACACTTTGATGGTGTCACCACCCTTTAACAGACAGACGCACGCTTGTCGCTGCTGCTTTGAGGATGCTGGTGGAATCTAGACGGGATTTGGAACCGAGGACACACTACCTCCATCAATTGTCTAAATCCCACTGCACTAATGGCGGATACCGGACGCACATCTAACACCAACATAGCAGTCAAGGCCTCAGTTATACGTTTTGCTTCAGGATGACTGCTGTCATACTTCATCCTCATCGCTAGGGACTGTTGGAGGGTCAATTGTTTAGTAAAAGTAGTGATGTTTCTACTTCCTCTCTGGGATGATGAACAACTCCCAGCAGCAGCAACAGCACTAGGAGGAAGTGGTTCTTGATCTTTCCCTATTTTATTTTTATCGGAGAAAGTTTGGTCCTCCATTTATGTTATATTGATATATACGTGCGGCTAAAGCGCACACAAACACAGAAAATATTTTTTTATTTTTGCTGGAGAGTAGTGCACTTTGTGGGTTACACCACCCTTTAAGAAATGAGCCAGCTGGCTCTTTACTTATAGGACACAGGCGCACGCTTGGCGCTGCTCCTTTGTTGATGCACGTGCAGCCACAGTGCACACAAGTCACAAACACAGAAAATATATATTTTTTTGTTTTGGAGTGTACTTTGGGGGTTACAGAACCCTTTAACGGTCAAGCCAGCCGGCCCTTTACTTATGACACAGGCGCACGCTTGGCACTACTTTGTTGATGCACGTGCGGCTACTGCGCACACAATTCACAAACACAGAAAATAATTTTTTTTTGGTTTGGACTGGAGTGTACTTTCGGGGGTTACAGCACCCTTAACGGTCAAGCCAGCCGGCCCTTTACTTATGACACAGGCGCACGCTTGGCACTACTTTGTTGATGCACGTGCAGCTACTGCGCACACAATTCACAAACACAGAAAATAATTTTTTTTTTGGTTTGGACTGGAGTGTACTTTCGGGGGTTACAGCACCCTTAACGGTCAAGCCAGCCGGCCCTTTACTTATGACACAGGCGCATGCTTGGCACTACTTTGTTGATGCACGTGCGGCTACTGCGCACACAATTCACAAACACAGAAAATAATTTTTTTTTTGGTTTGGATTGAAGTGTACTTTGGGGGTTACAGCACCCTTTAACGGTCAAGCCAGCCGGCCCTTTACTTATGACACAGGCGCACGCTTGGCACTACTTTGTTGATGCACGTGCGGCTACTGCGCACACAATTCACAAACACAGAAAATAATTTTTTTTTTGGTTTGGACTGGAGTGTACTTTCGGGGGTTACAGCACCCTTAACGGTCAAGCCAGCCGGCCCTTTACTTATGACACAGGCGCACGCTTGGCACTACTTTGTTGATGCACGTGCGGCTACTGCGCACACAATTCACAAACACAGAAAATAATTTTTTTTTTGGTTTGGACTGGAGTGTACTTTCGGGGGTTACAGCACCCATAACAGTCAAGCCAGCCGGCCCTTTACTTATGACACAGGCGCATGCTTGGCACTACTTTGTTGATGCACGTGCGGCTACTGCGCACACAATTCACAAACACAGAAAATAATTTTTTTTTTGTTTGGAATGGAGTGTACTTTCGGGGGTTACAGCACTCTTTAACGGTCAAGCCAGCCGGCCCTTTACTTATGACACAGGCGCACGCTTGGCACTACTTTGTTGATGCACGTGCGGCTACTGCGCACACAATTCACAAACACAGAAAATAATTTTTTTTTTGGTTTGGACTGGAGTGTACTTTGGGGGTTACAGCACCCTTTAATGGTCAAGCCAGCCGGCCCTTTACTTATGACACAGGCGCACGCTTGGCACTACATTTTTGATGCACGTGCGGCTACTGCGCACACAATTCACAAACACAGAAAAAATATTATTTTTTTAGCACTTGGGGGGAGCACCCCTGATGGACAGAGCACCCCCTGGACAACACTACAGCACCCCTTTAGGACTGGGACACTGCACAGGACTTTGGAGTGGACACAGCCCCTATGGAGAACTGACTGCACAACACAGTCCAGCCAGCCCCTATGGACTTTGAAGTAGTGGACACAGCCCCTATTAACAACAGCAGCACAGCACAACACAGCCAGCCCCTATGGACTTTGAAGTAGTGGACAACAGCAGCACTACACTACACTACACTACACAGCCCTAACTCCCACCCTCCCTCTTCACTGTCCACAGCCGAGTGAGAAAATGGCGCCGACGCGGGTACCTTATATAGGATCCAAAACTCGCGAGACTCGGAAGGCGGGATGATGACGTTTTGCCTCGATTTCAGATCCGAGTCAGGCGGGAAAAGTCGAGCCTGACTCGGATCGGACTCGGATCGGGGGGGCTCGGGGGGGTTCGGATTTCAGAAATCCGAACCCGCTCACCCCTAATATATATTCAATACACACTCAAAATACAGTTTACATATATATATATATATTACCAGGGAAAGATACTATTCACAGCACTACACCAATGTCAATACTGAATGCCCAATAAATTAACCCTTATGGGTTTTCTTTCCACTATACACTCCCGTGTTCACGGTGGCAGTTTTTTGTTTCTCCAATGAGACCATTGTTGTAGAGTCCCAAAAAGATTATGTAAGACAAAAAGTGAGAAACAAGCACCTCATAGTGTATTATTTAGATAAATAAAATGAGGTGAAGGGTAATAAATATGCATACCATATATAATATCAAATCATGCACGTAGTGATTTTGCTTTGTCTAGAGGTCCTGGAAGAATAATATAATATCCCTTGTCTCCACTTCCCTCTGGGTATGTGGTAGTCCATTTCTTCCAATGGTCACATACATATAATGGAAATATATGCACTCATAGTGTAGTATTATTTATACATTTATTAACATACAACACATATACATAAAATGACTTTTCATAAAGTGCTTATCTGTAATCAGCAGAGATGTCCAGAGTATGTATATTATGTCACCATTTTAACATCTGATCAAAGAAGGTGAATTATGGCAATGTGCTTTTTACAGTTCAAAGTAAGATGTAATGAAAGAGTTGAGAAGCAGCATTCTCTCCTACAACATAGGTAGATGGAAAAAAAACTTATTTTTTGTATTTATGCAAGGACACAAACAATCTTCCTATGTAAGCAGCAGGCCCTTTCCTAATGTCCAACAACATTTGAAACTAAGAGTCTATGGCTGTTTCTTCGATGTCATCATCTTCGTCAAATGAGGTGAGGAGCACTTCTGGGGTGTAGTTATCTTGGACATCTGTTTTCGTTCATCTGTGCCCTGGTCCTTCCTATCTGTGTTCCGTCCGATCATCTTAGGGTCCATGCAGTCATCTGTCAGAAATATCATCTGTCTACAGCTGGGCCTCACCAGCATCTAAATAAGAAATTAAGAGATATCAGTACTTTTGAATGTCTCCACCTTTCCTACCAAATCTGACATCTCTTTCATCCGATCTGCCTGCAGTCTTCAGATAGCCTGTTGTTGACTTGATTTCCCTATATGGATGAAAAACAGATTCTCTGAGCATTAGCTGTTCCTCCCCACCCACTATGATAATTTATAACTTTGTCTTCTCTATATTGAGTTTCCAAAAATCACATATCATTAACATTGCGAGTGTTACAGACTGAACTTTACATTGTTTTCTCCACTAGGTGGCATTCAAGTAATTACAATGCCTTTGTTTTTCTCATTTCCAATAAAAAATCTCCAAAAATATCCCTAATCTGGAAAATCATAAATTTTCATCCTTCAAATATCCCTGTGGTGGATGCTTCTGTAGCCCTAATACACATGAGTATTGCAGGTAAGGCTGTTACCCAAGAAGAGCCCTTCTGTAACAGTGCCTTGGCTAAGCGGGCCTTGATGGTCTGAGTCATTTGTTCCACGATCCCTGCCAATTGGATAAGAAACATGGAAATGCTGCTTTATGTTCCGAAGTACACAAAGGGCTTTCATGACCTTGCCAGTGAAATGGGTCCCTCGATCAGATTCTATGATCCTAGGGATACCCCAGCGTGACAAAATCTGTTCCCATAGAAGTCGTGCTGTAGTGGTCGCGGAGTCATTCTCTGTAGAAATGGCTTCTACCTACTTTGAGAATATGTCAACTACTACCAAGGCATAGCGACAATTTTTGCTGCCAGCTGGTAGTGGTCCTATGAAGTCTATTTGTAAGGTTGACCAGGACCCCTCTGCAGGAGGCGCACACTGTAACACTGGCTTAAGAACTGGTGCCCGAAGGTTGATTTGGGCATACACCAAACACTGTTGGGTGACATTTTCTACTGTTTTGAACATTTCTGACTAGTATAATTTGCTCTTTAACCACTTGCCTGGCATGGTCGTATCAGATACGACTATACCAGACTGGGCTTTCCGTGACATGGTCGTATCTGAGACGACCAGTCAGAAATGCCCAGTGGGTGGCTTGCTGCAAGTTAACTTCCAGCAGCTGCCCATCTCAGAGGGACCCCCCGGTCCCTCTGCTCCCTTAGATCCTTACCGCTATGCTGTTCACTGCTGGAAGCAGTGCTTGGGCAGCCCTGTCTCGCATCCCCCCCTAGCACAGCGGCTGTATAGGAGGTGGAGCAGCCGCCGGGCACATCAGACTACAGCCCGCAGTGCTCTAGGACAAAGCAGCCGCCGGGCAGTGCCTCCTCTCCCCTCCACCATCAGCTAGAGACAGCACGGCTAAAGGTAGCACCTTCTCCCCCCTTCTCCCCCCTCCACCGCTGTAGCGATAGTGGCGGCCCAGCAGCTAAATAGACAGTGCAGCCACCAGGCAAATCCTCCCCCATGTGCCGCCCACACTCTGAGG
The DNA here is from genome assembly GCA_031769625.1 of Taudactylus pleione. NCBI lineage: Eukaryota > Metazoa > Chordata > Amphibia > Anura > Myobatrachidae > Taudactylus > Taudactylus pleione. The sequence continues at coordinate 2,181,840 of JAUIMM010000390.1, forward strand.
CTCTCCCCGGCAGCACCCACACCCAGCGGCTGCAGAGGGAAAGGAGCAGCTATCGGGCAAATCCTCCTGTCATGCCGCATAGCTAGAGACAGTGCAGCTAATGATAAAACCTCCCCCTGCCACCGCCAAGGCCGGGCAAATCCTCTCCCCTTTGGCACACACATCCGGCGGCTGTAGAGTGCATGGAGCAGCTGCCGGGCAGCTGTCCATCATCCTTCATCCTCCCCTTCATCCACCAGCAGGCAGCAGCTGCTCTAGCCCCTGGATATGGGTCCCGCCGGGCAGCAAGCATGGTGCTGTCCCTCCCACTCACCCTCCCACCCATGTATATATACAGCTGCCTATATATATATATATAAATGTGTGTATATATATATATATAAATATATATATATATATATATATATATATGTATATGTATTAAGGGTGTGCACCGGCCACTTTTCGTGTTTTGTGTTTTGGTTTTGGATCTAGATCTTTCTTCGTGTTTTGGATCTGATTGGTTTGCCAAAACCACCCTTCCGTGTTTTGGGTTCTTGGTTTTGTGTTTTGGATCTGTATTTTTTTTTAAAAAAGCATAATAACAGCTTAAATCACAGAATTTGTGGGTTTTACTGCTCCTATGCAATTATTAACCTCAATAACCTTCATTTCCACTCATTTCCAGTCTATTCTGAACACCTCACACCTGACAATAGTGTTTTTATGGCCAAAAGATTGCACCGAGGTAGCTGGATGACTATGCTAAGCGACACGAGTGGGCGGCACAAACACATGGCCCATCTAGGAGTGACACTGCAGTGGCAGACAGGATGGCAGTTTGAAAAACTAGGCCCCAAACAGTACATGCTGCAAAGAAAAAAAAGAGGTGCAAGATGGAATTGTCCTTGCTAATATGTTGTATAAATAGGACATGCACACTTTAACAAACCAATCATTTCAGCGCCAGGGTCTGCCACATGACTGTGGCTGAAATGATTGGTTCGTTTGGGCCCCCACAAAACAAGCTGGCAATTAATGTGTCCCTGCACAAACTGGCTCTACAGAGGCAAGATGTCGTCCTCATCCTCCTCATCCACCGATTCCTTGGATAAAACAGGAAAAAGGGATTTAGGTGTCCCTGGACTGCTTACGGTCTTAGCCAAAGTTTCTGAACTTGACAGTAACTTTTTATGAATGCGCTGCAGTTGCCGTATAATGGAGGAGGTTCCTAGGTGGTTAACATCCCTACCCCTACTTATTTCACCTTTACATATGGTACATATGGCAAGACAGTTGTTGTCCGGATTTGGATAGAAATATTGCCAGACCAAAGAGGTGGAATGTTTAGTCTTCTGCCCAGGCATGACCGTGATGGGCTTTTTCATCCCACTGACAACTGTCTCCCCCGGAGCCTGATTTAAACAAACCACATCACCATCAGAATCCTCCTCGCCAACTTCCTCCTCAATGCCAGCTACACCAGTATCCTCATCCTGTTGTACTTCAACAGTGACATCTTCAATTTGCATATCAGCAAGTGGACTGTGGATGCTCCTTTCAGCACTTGCAGGGGGCGTGCAAATGGTGGAAAGAGCCACCTATTCCCGTCCAGTGCTGGGAAGGTCAGGCATCGCAACCACCACCACACTTGGACTCTCCTTGGGGATTTGTGATATCTTCTTAGAATGCACAGTTCTTCGCTGTCCTTTTGCCAGCTTAACTCGTTTGATTTTTTTAGCAGGAGGAGGGCTTCCATCGTCATGTGAAGCTGAACCACTAGTCATGAACATAGGGAAAGACCTTAGCCATTCCTTGCCACTCCGTGTCGTAAATGGCATATTGGCAAGTTTACGTTTCTCTTCAGATGATTTAAATGTTTTTTTCATGGTCATTTTCCTGAACTTTGTCATTTGGGATTGTATGTGCCCTCTACTATGACATTGGGCATCGGCCTTGGCAGACGACGTTGATGGCATGTTATCGTCTATGTTATGACTAGTGGCAGCAGCTTCAGCACAAGGAGGAAGTGGTTCTTGATCTTTCCCTATTTTATTTTTATCGGAGAAAGTTTGGTCCTCCATTTATGTTATATTGATATATACGTGCGGCTAAGGCGCACACAAACCTAGAAAATTATTTTTTATTTTTGTTGGAGACTAGTGCACTTTGTGGGTTACACCACCCTTTAAGAAATGAGCCAGCCGTCCCTTTACTTATGGGACGCAGGCGCACTCTTGGCGCTGCTCCTTTGTTGATGCACGTGCAGCTACAGCCCACACAATTCACAAACACAGAAAATATTTTTTTATTTTGTTTGGAGTGCCCTTTGGGGGTCACAGCACCCTTTAATGGTCAAGCCAGCTGGCCCTTTACTTATGACACAGGCGCACGCTTGGCACTACTTTGTTGATGCACGTGCAGCTACTGCGCACACAATTCACAAACACAGAAAATATTTTTTTATTTGGTTTGGAGTGTACTTTGGGGGTTACAGCACCCTCTAACGGTCAAGCCAGCCGGCCCTTTACTTATGACACAGGTGCCCGCTTGGCACTACTTTGTTGATGCACGGGCGGCTACTGCGCACACAATTCACAAACACAGAAAATATTTTTTTATTTGGTTTGGAGTGTACTTTGGGGGTTACAGCACCCTTTAACGATCAAGCCAGCCGGCCCTTTACTTATGACACAGGCGCACGCTTGGCACTACTTTGTTGATGCACGTGCGGCTACTGCGCACACAATTCACAAACACAGAAAAAATATTTTTTTTTTAGCACTTGGGGGAGCACCCCTGGTGGACAGAGCACCCCCTGGACAACACTACAGCACCCCTTTAGGACTGGGACACTGCACAGGACTTTGGAGTGGACACAGCTCCTATGGACAACTGACTGCACAACACAGTCCAGCCAGCCCCTATGGACTTTGAAGTAGTGGACACAGCCCCTAGTAACAACAGCAGCACAGCACAACACAGCCAGCCCCTATGGACTTTGAAGTAGTGGACACAGCCCCTATGGACAACAGCAGCACAGCACAGCACAGCACAACACTACTCTGCACTACACTACACTACACAGTCCAGCCAGCCCTAACTCCCACCCTCCCTCTTCACTGTCCACAGCCGAGTGAGAAAATGGCGCCGACGCGGGTACCTTATATAGGATCCAAAACCCACGAGACCCAGAAGGTGGGATGATGACGTTTTGCCTCGATTTCAGATCCGAGTCAGGCGGGAAAAGTCGAGCCTGACTCGGATCGGCCTCGGATCGGGGGGGCTCGGGGGGGTTCGAATTTTAGAAATCCGAACCCGCTCTCCCCTAGTGTATATATATTTATATATACATACATATATATATATATATATATATATATACACACACACACACACACACACACACACACACATATAGTATATATATTTATATATTTTTTTATGGCGGTCCTGTATCGATCAAGACTCGATACAGGGCCTCCGATTAGGGCTGGTATACTATGCAGTATACTAAGGATGGCCACTGACCATCGATGGTTTGCAAAACTATCAATGGTCTATGACCGATAACAAGTTGTTGTACCATTGCTGATGGTCACCTATACTGTAGCATCGATGGCAGCCAGAACCGATGTTAAGGAAACATCGGTGGCTACGGTCTAAAACAAGTGATGATTTTTATTGATGGTTGCCCATTCGATAGATAATCGATTGTTTGAAAGTGCAGTCATCGATGTTTCCTTGACATCGGTTGGGGCCATCATCAATGGTACATCTGTCAATAACCATCAATACAATATTCCATAATATTGCTAATATTATGGTATACTGTGTTTAAAAAAAAATAATAATAAAATCATATTGGATAAGTCTTAAAAGATGTTCTTGACTTTATTCAGTCATAAAAAAAATGACAATTTTGGAGCCGTTTTTGGAAACAAAATTTGGCAGTTAAGTGGTTAAAATAGAGAAAAGTTTATCCCGGCCAGGTTGTCCAAGGAGCTAATGATTGAGCCTTGTTAGTTTCACTTGAAGATGTGAGGGTGCTGCAGGGAGAGGTTCTAATCCTTCTCCTGGTAAGTGGCATAGTATACCCTGTCTGTTAGAGCAGGGATCTTGTGGTGAAATTCTGTGAGTCATAAGAACAGAGTATTTTGCCTGTTTCTCTTCAAATGACACCGGTCCTTCTTCAAGGACTTTTCTATGTACTGCCACCTGGACTGAGGGCAAAGTTTCAGCATCCAGATTCTTAAAGATCCCATATACTGTTGCCATTTTTGCTGCTTCATCTGCTGCATTGTTACCCAAGATTAGGGGATCACTCCCTTTATTGTGTGCAGGCACTTTGATGATTATTGCATCATCAGGATGAATCTTACCCCATTCCCAAAGTTCCTTTAAATCTGAAACATGTGCCAGAGGTTTATTCTGGCTGTCCAGGAATCCATGATTTTGGCAAGTTTCACGATGTAGTGTGAAAGACCGCACTACATATGAGCTGTCACTATATATAGTGCATCTCCCTGGGGGATGGCAGAAGAGTGCTTTTTTCACTGCCTCCAATTCAGCACGTTGGGCTGACAGGTGACTTGGGAGTCTAACCAGACTCTGAGTACCTGTGGTTTCATCCAAGACCACATATCCTGTCACATATGACCCATCCAGATGAAAGCGTGACCCATCAACAAAGATGATTCTGTCATCAGGGTACACTACCTGTCTAAAGCATGGTGTTGTAAAGGAATGTGTTACCTGACCACAATCATGCTCTGTTCCAGTTGTTTTAAACAACAGGGAAAGGACATAATTAGCCTTTTGACAGATTTTGATAATCCATCCACTGAGGTCCATTATCCACCACCCAAAACCTCTGTTGAGAGACTCCAGGAAGCATGTCTCAGAGTAGGATGGTTACTGGAGAGTGTGGTGTTTGCACATTTAGCTGCCTGAACCCTACAATATGCTCAGTCACTTTGACAGCATAATAAATGGCTGCAAGTTGCTTTGCACACTCATCAAAACCTCTTTCAACTGGTGAAAGGAGTCTTGAGAAGTACCCTAATGGTCTACTCACAGATCCTACTTGTTGTAGCAGGACTGCTGATATAGACTCTGGGCCAGCATGGGCATGAATGGCCATTTCACCTTCTGGGTGTGGATTGGCTAGCACTGGGGCAGCAGCCATCTTTCCACAGTCATTTTTTCCTTGGGCCCATAGTCCTGGGTAGGGCCATAGGGAGGCTGGTGCGGCCAGTGCCTCCGCACACGGCGGAATCCTCCAGCGGCACCAGCCACACACTTCCCAGCGCCGGAGGTCTGCAGGAAGAGAGACCTCCTGCAGTGGTGCGGGGCACACAAGAATGTCGGCACAGGATCCCGCCCGCCCTCCTCCCCTTGGAAGGAAAGGTAAGCACTCAGGGGTAGGAGGGGGGTGGAGTGCTGCACAGGATGCACTGCCATCCAGCTACGGCGCTGGTCCTGGGTATTGTTACACAATTGGTTCGAGGTCTCTATTGTGAGATATCTCTGGCCATTTGTGTACTACCCTATTAGCAGTGTCCTGAATTGCATTTATGGGTGGTCCTAGGTGATGTTGCTTTATCACACAGACCTTTGAGTTTCTCAGGCCTCTCCACAACATGTAATTCACTAAATCTAAGATCCACCCATTCTGTGTCATTACATTAGTTCCAATGATGTTATCAGAACCAGAGTAATACCACATTGTGAGGTCAATGCTGATTTCTAAAGTGAAATTATATGGGGTCTTCATGAGGAATCCAATATGAGATCACATATTGGAGTCAGATCCTTAGGGACCCTTAACAGTCAATATAGTTGCACCAGACTTCCAGGATCGACATCTGAGGTGCAAACTGCTATTACTGCCTTTTGTACTATGCAGTTATTCACATGCTCTAGAGATTTCTGTGTTTGTTTTTGTAGAGGTCCCAATGTTTGTGGCTGCACATGGGTCCGTTCTTCTACTTGTCCTGTGTGCGTACACACCAGTGCAATGCATTTTTGCATCTGGTCTATGGGCTGCATCTGTATTTGAGAATGTGGGTTAACATAAGTCGGGTCTTCTACCTGTTTGTTATAATAAGGCTTCTTTTTGAATCCATTATTATTGCCCAGGTTGTTTACATACTCTGTGTGCCCCTTTGGACAATTACGTTGTATATGTCCGTACTTTAAACATGCATGGCAATGAACCTTACCCTATTTCTCCTTAGGTGGAGCTGTAGGAGGAAGACGTGTTTGCCTGTATGTGTTACCATAAGTTGTGTAGCAGCCATTTTGTGATCTGCCGTTTCCCAGAACATGGTCCCTGATTTTCAGTGATCTTTTGTTTTTCAATAAATCTTGCCTGTATTCTTCTATAACCATTGCTGCATCTGCAAGCGTTGATTCTTTTGCTGCACTTAAGCGAATTGCTGTGTCAAGTTACGTAAATCTTTCCACAAACATGCATATCATGCCTTGTGGGGCTTCCATACTGTGGGCCTGATTCAGACCCGGTCGCAAGCGATGAACGCTCGCAACTGGGTCGATGTTTGCCCACTGGGCATGTGCACGATGGAGCCGGCTCCATCGTGCGCATGTGCGAGACCCAGCTAGCGATGGGTGCTCCGTCACTCCAGGTCTCACACCAAAGGGGGCGAGCTGTCGATGGTGATTGACAGCTCGCCCCGTTTGGTAGGCGGGCAGGGGGGGTGGCTGGCCAAATGTAGGCGTTCCCAAAGGAATGCCTGCCATTTGGGGGCGGCCCCACTGACATCACCAGTGATGTCAGTGGGAGAGCTTCCGGCTCTATTAGTGCCAGAAGCTCTCTGGGGCTTGCGGCCACGAGACCCTACCACAAGGGTCTCATCGCAAGCCCAATGTTCGCGATGGTCTTGACCATCGCGACCATCAACTTGGCCGCTCGCAATAGCTGTGGGTGGTCACCCACAGCTATGCGAGCGGCCAGGAGGCTGAACAGAAGAAAAAAACACCCTGATTCAGAGCGAGCACTCGTTCAGAGCATCCGGCTCTGAATCAGGCCCTGTGATCTTTTATCACCCTCCTATACATGGCTTCAAACCTACCACATAAAGACAAAGGCTTATCATGTATGGTGGGTTTAAAGTTAGATAGAATATCTGGGATTACTTCCCAATGACCTGTTGCCAATTTCATGAAAGCAGAAAGGCTCTCATCTTTTACATAAAATATACCATTTTTGGGAGTAGTCTTCCCAGTTGCAACATAACTCTGGTAAAGGTGAGTGTGTAACAATAATTTAAACAACTCCATGTGATATTCTGGGTCAACATTAAATGTTTTGCAGTGTCCCTCAAAAATATCACAAGAAGTAAAGGAGTCTATGCTGGGGTCGTACTTTGGGATTTCCGTACAAATTTTTTACAGGAATTGCATCTTCTCCATGCTATAATTTATATAGGGAGTGTGCAATCCAGTTCTGTTACTGTGGCCTGTTTGGAGAATAGGAGAATACTGTACCATTTACCATCCATTGCTGAGTCCAAAAACAGGGTCATCAACATGTGCATGAACATTAGATCCACTCCCAATGGGTGATGGGGAATAATTTAATGTATATGCCACAGGGTACAGGGGTAAGTATGGGCATAATATATCCCATGCTACCCATCTCACTGCCTCTATTTTCAGTTACACAGACTTGTTTTCTAGACACCATATTAGATAAATCATTTACAGTTTTTTGCATATTTGTTATCATTTGGTTTTTTTGCTTGAATTATTCTTTAACTCCACAATTAGAGCTTCATTGGATGCTGCTTTATCTTTGAATTTATTCATCTCTGTATATAGTGCTGCTAACTCTTTATCAACATCCGCATAATATCTCTCTTTTTCTAACAATTGATATTCGAGTATCCAAATTTGTCTTTCTCTATCAATATTGCTCATATCTTTCTCTTCTAATTGTGGTTCTACGGTGCACACCTTTTCATTTTTTCAATACAGCACTGGCAATGAGAATGTGCATAATTTATCTTTTTGTTATTAGCCAACATCTCAGCATGATCTGGTCTCCAAGTGGTATCCTCAAATGCATGTACCAGTTTGGCTATCATCTCAAAATGTTTCTTCTTTTTATTGAACACACTGCGCTTATTTATAGTATAATGTGTAAAAAAACAGCTCTAGCAGTGTGTTAAATACTGTAGCATCTCAGCTAAGGTGTATTTGTTGGGAATTACAGGGTTAAAAGTACTGTTTTTACACAATTTGCCAATAGTAAAAAAATTCATACTTACCTGTTTATTTGTAGTACTCATTGTCTGTCTGTGATCTGCATTATTTTTCACCATGGTAAATCTGACCCCCTTAAGTCACCAAGACTTAACTTGCTACATGCAAAAATCCTCTTTAAATTTGGGAAGACAAAGAAATAAACAAGTGTCCAAGGAAGTCTTAAATATTACTAAGGTCACTGTAATTAATTGTATATTTTGTCTAGTATTCAGGCAAAAGCTTGTTATCGGTCCAAATTTCTAGAAAAGACTTGCAATAATAACATATAAAAAGAAGGTAGTAGCGCTGATCAACTCAATGACATGTAATACATGGAATACATTTGGTATCATACATTCACAATGTTTATTATTAAATAGATAAATGAATAAAAGATTCACTTGACTGTATCAAGGAAAGAATATTACAGTTCTAGTGTAGCATAGAAAATCATGAGATCTCATCCACAACCCCAAAATCCTTATTGAGCCTACAGCATCTATATGGGGGACACAGGAGTGTCAAGTAGGTTGGTGGGAGAATTGTCCACTGGATAATAATCCTGGTTGCCGCTAGAGTGATGTCCCTTTTGAAATGTGATGAAACAAATCAGATGAATGGGTCTTCAATAAGTGCGGTGTCCATAAACAACGGATGTCCAAGTGTGACTTTTGGTACTATACTCCTCCTTCTCTGAGTCCTAATATTCCAAAGGCTGGTTCAGGCAGAAATAAAGTCCAATGATGGATAAGTCCAAAAGTGACAATGGGTGTGGGTGATGATCCCTGTGTAGGGCTGACGCGTTTCACTGCATCCAGGTGAAACTTTATCAAAGGTGTCTAATGGGTGTCCAAGATGGTGCTTTTATACCCCTCTAAATGTGGTTACTGGTTAGCACCTGATCTCAATTAAAAACACCATATGCAAATGGACTAGTAATTTCATACATCAAAATAAATATGAATATACATATATATATATGTGCACACAGAATTAAGTTCTACTGCCTCAATGAGACCCTCTGGATATATACAGTTAATTTTAAACATCCAGAACACTTCCTGTTTAACTGGGATGTGTTCTAGACCAATTAATTTCAAACACTTTGTGTCTCCATTATGGTGATCCAAAAAGTGTTTGGACACACTATGGGGCATATTCAATTAGCCGCGGGGTTTACCCCGCGGCTAATTGACGTGCTTGACGGGATTCAATTAGCGGGGATTCCATGCGCGGGTGTCCGGAGACACCGTGCGCGAGTCCCCGCTGTTTGATTTTACCTCGCACCTCATGTAGGTGTGAGGTAAAATCAGCGTGAGGCTGCCCTATTTGGCCTCGCGCGAGCAATATTAACACACTGATTCCGCAGTTCTCGCGGAATCAGTGTGTTCTCGCGTGGAAGTCCTGTTTTTTGGACGCGGGGAAAAAGCTATTCTATTGAATAGCTTTACCCCGCGCCGCAGGACTTTCACCCATCAATTACTCCCCGGAGAGGTCCCGCGGGTAATTGAATATGCCCCTATGTGTTGGTATTTTCTTTAGAATGTTTCTACGATGCTCAAGAAATCTGGAATTGAGCATCCTTGTAGTCCTCCCAATATATCTGAGGTCATAATCGCAACTTAACATATAGAATATAGATTACATAAGTGCTGTTACAATTAATAAAACTATTATCTCATAGTGATCTTCTGTTTTCATCTTTATGGACATTGTCCTATTGGCAACATAATTACATGTAATGCATCTATTCCCTCCACACTTATAGAACCCTTTTGGTTTAGGTTGAAGCCACATAAGGCCCTGAGGATTTTTAGTTGTTGATCAGTAGATAATTTTAGATAACTTGGTGCCAATAGTGTCTTAAGAGATCTATTTTTCCGAAAGACAAAAACAGGCTTGGGAGGTATAAGATGACATAATAGGCTGTCCTGTTTCTAAATATTGTAATTTTTCTGTATTATGTTTTTGACTTTCAATTATTATTATAAGTGCATATAAATGTTACTTCCTTCCTAACGTCTTTTTCTCCCTTCATCTTTCTCTTATTTTGTACTAGAAGATTCTCTCTATTGGTGGATCTAACATCATTCAAAGCCTTATTAATTACCAATTTTGGATATCCACGTTGTTAGAAAGAATCGATCATACCATCTGACTGTTTTTCAAAGGATTCAATAGTAGAGCAATTTCTAAGCAATCGCAGTATTTGGCCTTTGGGGATGTTCTTTTTCCAGGGGGGATAGTGGGCACTGGTATAGTGTAAGTATGCATTCCTGCCTACTTCTTTTGAGAAATTTGAGGTACAGATTCTGTTACTTGGAATCTCTAGGGTCAGATACAGGAAGGAAATCCGGTTAGTATCAAAACAATGAGTGAACAGAAGATTAAAAGAATTGGTGTTCGAAAAGGTGACAAATTGGTGAGCTGAACAAGAATCCACATCCCAAATGAACAAAAGGTCATCTATGTATCGGCCATAGAGGACCAGGTGTGCGCCGAACCCGCCACCCCACCCGTGGTGGTCCTCGACCTCCCCCATGTAGAGGTTGGCATAGTTCAGCGCAAACCTGGTCCCCATGGCCATATCTATGATTTGTTAATAGAAAGTGTCTAAGAATATAAAATAATTGTGTTGTAATATGAAAGCAATCGAATCCGGAAGAAAAGTTCTATGTCTCTGTAAGATCACCGTCCATATTAAGCCTATTGGAAATAGCCTTTATTCCCAAAGTGTGTGGAATATTTGAATAAAGGCTTTGCACATCCATAGTTAGAAAAGCATAAGACTCTTTCCATTCAACATTCTGTATCAATTGTAAAACATGAGTGGTGTCTTTAATATGTGAACTTAGTGTGGAGACATGTGACTGTAGAAAAGAATCAACGTAAAATGATAAATTGGATGAAAGGGAGTCAATAACAGAAATAATAGGTCGCCCAGAATGTGATGTGAGGAATTTGTGATTTTCCGTAAATGATAATAGATTGGTGTAGTTCGGTGAGCAGAAAATAAGAACTGGAATTCCTCCATGGAGATGAACCCATCTGACACTGCTTCGTCCAACAGCGTGTGAAGCTCTACTAGAAATCTCTGTGTGGGATGCGTAGGTAGTTTTTTATAAAATTGATCATTTTCTAACTGTCTCTTAGCTTCAGCGATATACTCCATTCTATCCTATACCACTCAACCACCCCCTTTGTCCGCCTCTTTGATTATAATAGAGGTATCCTTCATTAGATCCTTTATGGCTTTTCTTTCCCATTTATTAAGGTTGGTTATTTTTCCATTTTCGATTTCATTTACACATTTCCTTAAAGTCCTCTAAGGTGGTTTTATAGAAACTCTCTATACTCAAAACCTTGGACTTGATTGGGTAGAACTCAGATTTTAGTTTGAACCCTCTTCCATTTTTAGCAGCTCCACCATTTTGTGAGTGACAGCAATCTCATTCTGTGAGAGTGCTGAATCTGCCATTAACCAGAGGGTGTGATGGCATACCATATCTGTATTGCGCAAGGAACACATCCATTAAGGTGTCAGCCTTAATGATCATAATTTCATTGCTTTTTGAAGTTTGAGTGGCAGAAAATCAATAGGTTTTGTGAATTTTCAGATCATGTCTAAGCAGCCTCAATGGGACATGTGAAACCGTAAGGTTTTTTGTCTATGGAATTTCATAGCTTTTTTAAAATGTATTAACTATCAGGGTTTGGATGAGCAAACCGGGCCACCTGCAGGTGAGAAGGGCAATAAACTGGTACACTAACGCAGGTGGGGAAGAGGGGACAGCACACAGGGGGTGGTTTGGGAGGTACAGAGTGCGAGATGGCTGTAGGTGTGTGGAGTAGCAACAGCAGCGGAGTTGCATAGCAGTGGCAGCGGTGCAGTGCAAAGGGGGCACCAGTGGGTGACAGATTGCTCACTGGTAGTGCGTATGCACCTGAGAAAATAAAATCAATTAGTCACAGATGGATGAATGCAGCAGTGAGATCTACGCATCTATGTTAAAAATTGAAAAAAAAAAGGCTTAGCCCTGCCCCCCAGAAAACAACCAGTATCGGGCTTTGGAGACCCAGTACTGGTTGTACTAAATACAGGGGACAAACGATGTAGGGGTCCCCCGTATTAAGCACAACCAGCACCAGGCTTTTCAGAACCTGTCCTGGTTGCCAAAATTTGGGGGAAAAATGACGTAGAGGTCCCCCGTATTTAACGCAACCAGCACAGGGGCTCTGAGCCGGTCCTGGATCTGCAAATACAGGGTGCAAAAATGCATAGGGCCCCCCTGTATTTCCCAGAACCAGCACCGGACTCTGTCTAGCGGGGGGGGTGATGCCACAGCCAGGGGAGCCCTTTTACCGGATCCCCCAGTCACAGCATCACCCCTGACTGCTAGACAGCCCAGGCTGGGGATCCCTGGGGAGTTGGGGATCCCCCATTAAAGAGGTCCCTCCTCTCCAGGGCACCCCAGGCCCAGGCTGATAGCACAGGGCTATCCCCAGCACCCCTGGGCGGCAGCCTTAAGCTTTTTTACATGGCTGCTGCTCCCCCAGGACTTCTACAGCATCTTCACCTGGAGGGCAATGGCCTTTAAGCTCTTTTTCCTGGCCGTCGCCCATTCAGGGCTTCCCGGCATCTTCATGCTTCAGCTTGTTTCTCAAGCTCCCCGCCGTCGACTGAATGGACGGGGCTCGCACTGGCAGTATTTAAGCCAGCTGAGGGGGCGGGGCGATGACACCGTGAATCGTGATTGGCTCGTGGCGGCCATCTTTGAATTTTAAAAATGTCGCTGAGCCACCATTTTTGAAAAGGGCACACTCGGTTCTCACTATTGAATTCAATGGCAAGAACCGCTCATTGGCTGAGAGGCAGAAGGCTCACCTCTCTCAGCCAATGAGTGCTCCGCTCCAGGATTTCTGTGCTGAAATCGCGGGCGGAGCTGTCATTCGGATAGTAGTGTTCTTAGAGGATACTACTAATGTACGTGGGCTCGGGTAATTCGTGTTTTTTTTTTTGCCAAGACCCAGGATTTGCCTGCTTCGGAACAAAGAGGACAGATCTATGCATAGGAGGAGGTGAGTATGATATTTTTTATTACAGGTACACCATTGGATTACCTACTGGAAAAGAGGACAGATTGGCTTGAGGGATACATAGGTGAGTATGTGAGATAGTGTGTATGCATGTGTGAGTACATGTGTGTGTGAATTTCTGTTTTTATACAATTGTACTTTTCTATGGTGTTGTGTGTTTATTTTAATATTACTTTTGCTGTGGAACTAAAAGGACCAGCAAGCCCGTAATGCCCCACATGCCAATACTTGTGGTTCTCCAAGTACCAGCATGCGGGGTAGGCTTGCTGGGAACTGTTGTTCCACAGCAAAAGACAATATTTATATTTTCATATGCACCACACTTAACATAATCAACCAGGCACCCACTGCCCAGGGGTGCCATGGATAGCCCTGGGCTATCAGCCTGGGCCTGAGGTGCCCTGAGGAGGGGGACCCCTTTGTTGGGGGTTCCCAACTCCCCAGGGATCCCCAGCCTGGGCTGACTAGTGGTCAGGGGTGAAACTGTGGCTGGGGGGCCCGGTGGAAGGGATCCCCTGGCTGTGGCATCACCCCCTCACTAGAAGGAGTCTGGTCCTGGTTCTGGGAAATACAGGGGGCCCTATGCATTTTTTCTCCCTTTATTTCCAGAACCATGATCGGCTCAGAGCCCTGTGCTGGTTGCGCTAAATATGGGGGCCCCCAACATCATTTGTCCCCCATATTTTGTCAACCAGGACAGGTTCTGAAAAGCCTGGTGCTGGTTGTGTTTAATATGGGGACCCCTATGTCGTTTGTCCACTGTATTTAGCACAACCAGAACTGGGTCTCCAAAGCCCGTGGGCCATGCCATTTCTTTACAGTTTTTTTTTAAACACAGGCAGCCAGTCCTGGTTGTGCTTAAATGCAGGGGACAAATGACATAGGGTTCCCCCGTATTTAAGCACAACCAGCACCGTACTAGTCAGAACCAGTCCTGGTTGTCAAAATACGGGGGACAAATGATGTAGGGGTCCCCCGTAAGTTGTTCAACCAGCACTGGGCTCTGATCCGGTCCTAGTTCTGGAAATACAGGGGGAAAAAATGAGTAGGGTCCCCTTGTATACTTCAGGACCAGCACCGGACTATTTGTAATGGGGAGCTGATGCCACATCCAGGGGAGCCCTTTCACCGGGCCCCCCAGCCACAGCATCAACCCTGACTGCTAGTCAGTCCAGGCCGGGGATCCCTGAGGAGCTGGGGAACTCCCCCAATAAAGGGGTCTCCCTCCTCAGGGCACCCCATGCCTAGGCTGATAGCCAGGGATATTCCCAGCACCCCTGGGCAGTGGGTGCCAGGTTGATTGTGTGATGTGGTGCATTTTAAAGAATATTTTCTTTTGCAGGTGAACTATAGGTCCAGCACGCCTCCGTGCATGCTGGTACTTGGAAACCCACAAGTACCAGCATGCTGGGCATTAGGGCCCACTGCCACCGGTAGTCCACCTCTAAAAAACAATATTAAAATAACACAACACACTTTAATATTGAAATATTTTATCTTACAGGTCTTCACTTGGGGGACGGTGGCCTTTAAGCTCTTTTATGTGGCCGCCACCACCTCAGGGCTTAGGCCCTTTCACCTGGTGGGTGCCAAATCAGGGGTAACCATAGCTAAACCCCATGATAAAGCATATTTGGGGGTGTCAGGCTGATTTCCCGAAATCTGACAGTACTTTCCGCTTGTTTAAGTTTTGTCGGTCCCATTTTCGTGTACTTTCAAATTGAATATGGGGATACGCGGGCACACGCGCAATACTTTTCCACCTGCAAAACAGGTGAAGTAGGTGAAAAGTCCGGGAGGCGGAAAAGTATCGCTGGTCCGCTCAAATTGAATACGGCTCTAAGTGAGGCTGCAGCTAAAGTCTCTATGGAAAACTAGTAGTAGTACATATGTGAAAGCAAAAAATGAGGGGGGGGGGGTTGACTGTTTAATATTTACCCTACTTCTACAATCTTAGATTTTGTATGCTGGGAGCTGTCATGATATTTTCTAGTAATGGGACTTACCCTGCTATAAATACTGAGAAAGTTCTGTGATAATAGAATTTCTGTTCTTTTTTTTATATCTCTCACTTGTCATTGTTATCTCTCACTTGTCTGAGTGCTACAGTATGTGGCAACTAATTTGTAAACTGTCGTGTTTTTTTTCTGGAGAGTGTTGTAATACTTTGCTATGTGGGTGAGATGGTTATGGGTGTTAGAAACAATGATTTTGGCAGTCCTATGATAAGCCTTCTGTTAAGTGATGTATTTTCCCTCTGTAATTTTATAACAATGTAAATGAAGAACACAGTCACCCTGATTCTGAGTTGGGAGTAAAACTAAAATGAACAAGTAACTGTGCACCTTGGCCAAACCATACTGCACTGCAGGTGGGGAAGATTTTAAATGTGCAGAAAGTTTTACACTGGAGGAGATACACAGATGGAGAATCTGCACCTAGCATTGGGCTGGTGCAGGTTTCAATGGTGACATCTATTGCAGCATCTGGAGATTCCCAAAATGGGCATCTCAGTCGTTGCACATTTATACACACAGGCAGGCATGCCAAGAGCAACGCCGGGCCAGGTGAAGGGGGTGTGGTCTAACTACGGGAGGCGGGGCCGCTCCCTCTTTTCTTCAAAAATAATAAAAATAATATATCTGCAATTCCACGAGGCAGCGCCGTGCACTGTGGAGGGGGGCTCTGTGAGCCCCCTGAGCCCAGCGCAGAGCCAGTGGGGTGGTTCGGTCAGTGTAATCACTCCCCCCACAGGCATAGGAGACTGCTGCACTGAGAGACTGCTCGCGGCTGCCAAGTAGCAGCGAGCAGTCACTCAGTGCAGCCCAGCACACAGCAGTGTGCGGTGGGCTGCTGTAATGAAAGAGGGAGGGGGGGCGGCACCGGACCCAGGCCCTTGATGGGCACCTCCAGGAATTTAATCCATCATCAGGATATACAGCAAGTAGATACATGTAAAAAGACTTACCTATATAGCCCTCCACCAAGAAGAAAGTGCCAGGTGCCACTTGGACCGCTCCAAGACCCCGGCCGCTTCCTTGTCTGACGTCACATCCGAACCCACGCTGTCAGCGTCAGATGTCCATGCATCACCATGGAAGCATGCGTATGGACCCAGGAGGTTGGTTACTGCAGCGGTTACCTAGGAGATAATAAACAACAAGTGCAACTAAAAATAAATGAATACATACATGCAGAAAATAATGTACATACCAAGAGGGAACAATTAACATCTATAATAGTAATGAGTAACTGATAACACGTATAACACCTAAAAAAGGTTAACCTGGGTCCATACTCATGCTTCCATGGTGATGCACGGACATCTGACGCTGACAGCGTGGGTTCGGATGTGACGTTAGACCAGGAAGCGGCGGGGGTCCCGGAGCGGTCCAAGTGGCACCTGGCACTTTCTTTTTGGTGGAGGGCTATATAGGTAAGTCTTTTTACATGTATCTACTTGCTATATATCCTGATGATGGATTCAATTCCAAAACATTGATTTATGTCAGTGCTGCTGTACAATTCTTTGTGACAAGACCGCTGAGTGCCACTTCATCCATATATATTTTTTCTTCAAGAGCTTGAGCATTTTAGGGGTGTGCACTGGCCACTTTTCGTGTTTTGTGTTTTGGTTTTGCATCTGGATCTTTCTTCATGTTTTGGAACTGGATTGGTTTTGCCAAAACCACCCTTCCATGTTTTGGATTCTGGGTTTTGTGTTTTGGATCTGTATTTTTTTGGAAAAAAGCAAAAAGAACAGCTAAAATATCAGAATTTGTGGGTTTTTCTGTTCCTATGCTATTATTAACCTCAATAACATTAATTTCCACTCATTTCCAGTCTATTCTGAACACCTCACAATTATTGTTTTTAGGTCAAAAGGTTGCACCAAGGTAGCTGGATGACTATGCTAAGCGACACAAATGGGCAGCACAAACACATGGCCCATCTAATAGTGACACTACAGTGGCAGACAGGATGGCAGTTTGAAAAACTGGGCCCCAAACAGTACATAATGCAAAGAAAAAAAAGAGGTGCAAGATGGAATTGTCCTTGGGCCCTCCGACCCACCCTTATGTTGTATAAACAGGACATGCACACTTTAACAAACCAATCATTTCAGCGCCAGAGTCTGCCACCCGACTGTGGTTGAAATGATTGGTTTGTTTGGGCCCCCACAAAACAAGCTGGCAATTAATCTGTCCCTGCACAAACTGGTTCTACTGAGGCAAGATGTCATCCTCATCCTCCTCATCCACCGATTCCTCACCCTCTTCAGTGTTGTGTACATCCTCATCTTCACAGAGTATTAATTCATCCCCGCTGGAATCCACCACCACAGGTCCCTCTGTACATTCTGGAGGCTGGTCTCCCTGGAAGAATTGATCATTAATTTTGATGAACATCATCTTCTCCACATTTTGTGGACGCAACCTCCTACGCCTTTTGCTGACAAGGTTCCCGGCTGCACTAAACACTCTTTCGGAGTACACACTGGAGGGGGGGCAACTTAGGTAAATAGAGCCAGTTTGTACAGGGGCCTCCAAATTGCCTCTTTTTCCTGCCAGTACAGGTATGGACTGTCTGACATGCCTACTTGGATGCTGTCACCGATGTAATTCTCCACCATTCTGTTAATGGTGACAGTATCATATGAAGTGACAGTAGACATGTTAGAAATTGTTGCCAGGTCCTTCAGTCCGGACCAGATGTCCAAACTTGGTCCTGCCTGCATTGCATCACCGCCAGCGGGTTGCTTAGGATACCTAAGTTGTTTCCTGGCAGCCCCAGTTGCGGGAGAAAATGAAGAAGGAGCTGTTGAAGTGTCACGTTCCACTTCAGCTGACAGTGTTTTCACCAGCAGGTGTTTGCACCTCTGCAGGCTTGTGTCGGCCGGAAAGAGAGACACCACATAGGCTTTAAAGCTAGGATCGAGCATGGTGGACAAAATGTAGTGGTCTGATTTCAACAGATTGATCACCCTCAAATCCTGGCAAAGCGAATGAAGGGCTTCATCCACAAGTCCCGCATGCCGAGTGGAATCACTCCATCTTAGCTCCTCCTTCACTTTCTCCAGCTGCTTCTGCAAAAGCCTGATGAGAGGAATGACCTGACTCAAGCTGGCAGTGTCTGAACTGACTTCACGTGTGGCAAGTTCGAAGGGCTGGAGAACCTTGCACAACACAGAAATCATTCTCCACTGCGCATGAGTCAGGTGCATACCCCCTCCTTTGCCTATGTTATAGGTGGATGTATAGGCTAGAATGGCCTTTTGCTGCTCCTCCATCCTCTGAAGCATATAGAGGGTTGAGTTCCACCGTGTCACAACCTCTTGCTTCAAGTGGTGGGCAGGTTAAAGACTGTTTGCTTGTGCTCCAGTCTTCGGCACGCAGTCGCTGAATGGTGAAAGTGGCCAGAAATTTTTCGGGACACCCAAAGCGTCTCCTGCATGTCCTTGTTGTGTTTCAGAAAATTCTGCACCACCAAATTTATTGTGTGAGCAAAACATGGGACGTGCTGGAATTTTCCCAGATGTAATGCTCGCATAATATTGGTGGTGTTGTCAGATATCACAAATCCCCAGGAGAGTCTAAGTGGGGTAAGCCATTGGGCGATGATTTCCCTCAGTTTCTCTAAGAGGTTGTCAGTGGTGTGCCTCTTACCAAAACAGGTGATACACAGCATAGTCTGCCTTGGAACGAGCTGGCATTTATGAGCTGCTGCTACTGGTGACGCTGCTGTTGTTGCTGCGTAAGGTGATACATCTGCCCAGTGGGCTGTCACAGTCATATAGTCCTTAGTCTGCCCTGTTCCACTTGTCCACATGTCCGTGGTTAAGTGGACATTGGGTACCACCGCACATTTTAGGACACTGAGGACACTCTTTCTGACATCTCTGTACATTCTCGGTATTGCCTGCCTAGTGAAGTGGTATCTAGATGGGATTTGGTACCGGACACACACTACCTCCATCAATTGTCTAAATCCCACTGCATTAATGGCAGATACTGGACACACGTCTTAGATCAACATAGCAGTCAAGGTCTCACTTATCCGCTTTGCTTCAGGATGACTGCTGTTCAGTGGCGGGCTGGGGGTCAGGGTGCCATTTGCTCCCTGGGCCGGTACAATTCTAGTGTGTCAGGGCTGGCAGGCACTGGCAGGCAGGCAGGCGATGCGATGCTATGGCTCCCGTGCTGCTGCCCAGAGAGAGAGAGAGACGATTCAAGTAACAGGGGCTAACACAAAATGGCAGCTACAAACGGGGCGGCTGTCGATGGTGATTGAAAGCTCACCCCATTTGGTAGGCGGGCCGGGGGAGTGGCTGGCCAAATGGAGGCGTTCCCATGTGAATGCCTGCCATTTGGGGGCGGCCCCACTGACATCACAAGTGATGTCAGTGGAGAGCTTCTGGCTCTGTTAGCGCTGAAAGCTCTTTGCGGCTTGCGGCAGATGAGACCCTACCTCAAGGGTCTTTTCCCAAGCCCCAATGGTCGTGATGGTCTCGACCATCGCGACCATCTCCTTGTCACTCGCTGGAGTTGTGGGTGGCAACCCACAGCTTAGGGAGCGGCCAGGAGGCCGTTGAAAAAAAAAAATGCATCCGCCCTCATTCAGTGCGAATGCTCGCATTTTGTGAGTGGCTCTGAATGAGGTCCTAAGTGTGACTGTGTGTGTATGTGTGTGTTGACTAAAGGCCTGATTCAGAGCCGGATGCTATTTGCGCTCGCTCAGAAAAAGGGGCCGGCTATTTAAATTGAGCGCTCGCTATTTGCGGTCTGTTGACGCCTCTATGTCTGAGCTAGCGAACGAAACATACGCTCGCTATTTTGTATAGACGCCCCCTGGCCGCTCGCATCCTACGTCATCTCCGCTATTTATTTGATTAATCGAGTACATCGAAAGGCATCTGAACTGCTCGCAGTGCTTGTGGTTGGATTTTCCTACCGCAATCATGCGAACAGTTCAAGCTAAGAAACAACCAAGTGACGTGGTCGATGACGCTGCTTTGTTAATTATGCACACCCTTAAAACGCCTGTTTTGACCGTTAGGCATGCCTGCGTTCGGATCTCCACTCCCCGTTTTCAAGCACGTTCCCCTGTTACCACCCACAAATGCCTGATCCTGTCACTCAAATTAGCAGGCACTCGCTGTTTTGCGAGCGCTTGATTTTCGACCGCAATGACTGGTTGGCTCATGCGCATTATGACCCATACGCATGCGCAGATGTGCGAACATCGCTCGGAGCGAACGAGCGGCCGCTTACGAGCGGCTCTGAATCAGGCCCTAAGTGTGACTGTATGTGTGCTGACTAAGGGGGTCATTCAGACCCGGTCATTAGCGCCGATGCGCTCTGACCGGGTCGATGGACCCCCACAGAGCATGCACACGACGGCGCCATCGTGCGCATGCGTGAGACCCGCTACGACTGACAGCGCCGGTCGTAGTGGGTCTCGATCCAAAGGGGATGAGCTGTCGATGTTGATTGACAGCTCGCCCCGTTTGGAGGGCGGGCCGGGGGGGTGGCAGCCTAAACGGGGGTGTTCCCATGGGAACACCTGCCATTTGGGGGCGGCCCCACTGACATCACTAGTGATGTCAGTGGAGAGCTTCTGGCTCAGACAGAGCCAGAAGCTCTCCGGTGCTTACGACAAGGGAGACCCTACCCTAGGGTCTCGTCGTAAGCCCCGATGGTCTTGACTAAAAAAAAATTTAAATTCAAGCGCTCACTCGTAATTTCGTACGCAGCTAATCTTCCGCCCCATAGTCTCCCAACCCCTCCTCTAGCTAACGAGCGAGCCAAATTGCGACCGTACATCTCAAATTTTGCATGCAGGGAACGCTCGCACAAGTCCAAACCGGAAGTGGGCCTGTCAGATTTCGATTACCTGCTCGTTCATTCTGCATACATCCTTTAATCGTATCATGCCAATCATGAGATCAATTAGCTTAATTGCTCTTCACATGTTTGAAATTCGTTTTTTTTTCATTTTCAATAAACTTTACTCTTGTCCGTGTTTGTTTTTTCACGCAGAATACGTACGGTTTAATCAATGGTTTCCTTTATCCAAAATACATGTTTTTGTAATTTTTTCCTATTGTTTTCCGTGTTTTGTCTGACGCATATTTTACTTGTTTCATTTTTTGATTTAAATTAGCTAACGCATGTCACTGCATTAAGCCAATCATAACTCACATTAGATTTTTAAGCCTGTCGAACACATGACTCATACACTAACCAATAGAATGGTTCCTGTTAATTTTCCAAATACATTAGCCAATCAAAATTATTATCTTGTCTTTATTAAAACAGTTTTTTCCAAAATCCACCATTGCCATCATGAGAGTCTCTGCGTTCACCAGGCGGGAGCTTCTAGTACTGATGGAGGTAATGGACCAGCGGATAACCAGCCAGCCTCCCCCCACAGAGCATGCGCACGACGGCGCAGTCGTGCGCATGCGTGAGACCCGCTACGACTGACAGCGCCGGTCGTAGTGGGTCTCGATCCAAAGGGTATGAGCTGTCGATGTTGATTGACAGCTCGCCCCGTTTGGAGGGCGGGCCGGGGGGGTGGCAGCCTAAACGGGGGCGTTCCCATGGGAATGCCTGCCATTTGGGGGCGGCCCCACTGACATCACTAGTGATGTCAGTGGAGAGCTTCCGGCTCAGACAGAGCCAGAAGCTCTCCGGTGCTTACGACAAGGGAGACCCTACCCAAGGATCTCGTCGTAAGCCCCGATGGTCTTGACCATCACGACCATCACCTTAGGCGGTCGTAAGACTGTGGGTGTTAACCCACAGCCTTACCACCGCAAAGGAGGACGTCTTGAAAATTCAAGACGTCCTCCCCTCATTCAGACCGACCGCACGCTCTGTGCGATCGGCTCTGAATGAGGTCCTAAGTGTGACTGTATGTGTGTGTGTGACTAAGTGTGACTGTGTGCTGACTAAGGCCCTGATTCAGACCCGGACGCAAGTGGCCGGTCGCACGTTCGGCGTACGTGCCAAAAAATGTAAATTCAAGTGCTCACTCGTAATTTCATACGCAGCTAATCTTCCGCCCCATAGTCTCCCAACCCCTCCTCTAGCTAACGAGTGAGCCAAATTGCGACCGTACATCTCAAATTTTGCATGCAGGGAACGCTCGCACAAGTCCAAACCGGAAGTGGGCCTGTCAGATTTTGATTACCTGCTCGTTCATTCTGCATACATCCTTTAATCGTATCATGCCAATCATGAGATCAATTAGCTTAATTGCTCTTCACATGTTTGAAATTCGTTTTTTTTTCATTTTCAATAAACTTTACTCTTGTCCGTGTTTGTTTTTTCACGCAGAATACGTACGGTTTAATCAATGGTTTCCTTTATCCAAAATACATGTTTTTGTCATTTTTTCCTATTGTTTTCCGTGTTTTGTCTGACGCATATTTTACTTGTTTCATTTTTTGATTTAAATTAGCTAACGCATGTCACTGCATTAAGCCAATCATAACTCACATTAGATTTTTAAGCCTGTCGAACACATGACTCATACACTAACCAATAGAATGGTTCCTGTTAATTTTCCAAATACATTAGCCAATCAAAATTATTATCTTGTCTTTATTAAAACAGTTTTTTCCAAAATCCACCATTGCCATCATGAGAGCCTCTGCGTTCACCAGGCGGGAGCTTCTAGTACTGACGGAGGTAATGGACCGGCGGATAACCAGCCAGCCTCCCCCCATCAGCAACAGAGAGAAGCGATCCGCCTATGCGGAGGTTCGCCGCCGCCTGCGCTCCTTCGGCTCACGCTGACAGATTGGCCAGCTGGAGCGCAGGTGGTCGGATCTTCAACGCCGCATGCCACGCTTGCTGGCATGTTTCAGACAGCGTATAGCTGAAAGTAAGTTTTTTTTTTTTCGCTTTCCTTTTTTATTTTGCGGCCCTATCTGCTTGTGCATGTTTTCATTCTTGCCCTGTTTGTTTATTTACTACATATTTGCATGTGCATGTTTTCATTCTTGCCCTGTTTGTTTATTTACTACATATTTGCGTGTGCATGTTTTCATTCTTGCCCTGTTTGTTTATTTACTACATATCTGCGTGTGCATGTTTTCCTTTTTTTTTTTTTGAAAATAATTTTTGAGGATGTTTTCAAGGTTAAAAATTAATCAAACCTTAAATTGTTATCCATCATTTAGGGGCACAGTGCAGACTACACCGTCATTGGCAGCGATGCCGTCGGCCACGTCCCCTATCCCCAACTCCCAGCCAATCCTCCTCTCTCCACCCTACCCCTAATTCACCCTCCAACCCAGCCTGGCCAGACCTGGATGCCCCTCCCTCTAGGATACTTCCCATACCTCCAAATTTCCCCTCCCCTCAACCCCCCTCTCTCTTTTCATCACCCTCCCCTCCAACCACCCCTCTCTTTTACACCCCCTCCCCCCTTCAGAAATCACCCCTCCTCCAACAGACCTGCATTGGCCTACCTCCAAGGAGGACGATGGTGGGGCTACAGGTCCAGGCGGCATTGTAAACGGTATGTTTCCCTTTTACCTTTTTTTTTTTTTTGGGTGGGGGGATGTTATCCTTTGCCTGTGCATTTTTCAAATTTTACTTATTTATAATGTTTGTTATATATATCTTGGTTTAAAAATGTCTATGATGTTTGGCCCTTACACATATCACACATGTCCAAACACTCATACTTGTATCTCTTGTTTACGGTACCCACCAAAGTAGTTTTTCTGCGTACTTCTCATTTTTTACAATTTATAGTTTTCTGAGTCATTTTTGGGAATTTTCTTGGGCCAAGAATGTTGGCTTTGAATTGTAATGTTTGTCCAAATTGTCACTTTTTGTAAAGTTGCATTTCCTTTGGCAGTTGTTTGTCAAACAAAATTACGTTTTTTTTTATTAAGCACCTCAATTTTTTAACCCACAGAGTACCAGAGGAGGCTGACGGAGGCAGCAGCATGTGTGCAGAGGCTGAGGGGCCATGTTATAGGCATACTGGTGGTCCTCGATCACATGGCGGGGATCCTGCACCAATAATTTTTGGGTTTTTGTCAAATTTGGAAATTTTTTCAAAAAATAAAAAAACAAGTTTTGTTTAAAGTCTCATTATTATATTGTTTAACCTTACATAAGTCGACTATTGCAGCAAGTATTTTAAAGTAATGTAACTTAGATTGTAGAAAGCTGAATTATGTAAGCTGGCACATTCAACACCTAACAATACCAATAGGTTTGTTGAATATTTTTTTTTTTCTTTATTTTTTGGAAGGGTAAGGTAAATATTAAATGATTACCTGTTTAGGCCGAGATTCCAAAACATACTGATTCACCATAATACCTTGGGGTGTTTGATTTGAGCCACTAAGCATGGTAAAATACTGCACAATTTAAATCATTACAGGATTAGCCCTTAAGCAAGTTTTCATTTTTTGAACCAGGTTACACTTGCATGTAATTTAGAAAGGAAATGTTTTTTTTAACGTAACAAAAATGTATTTAATAAAAATTAAGAAACACAAAGTGATTAAGGACAATCAATACACACAGTGAAAACACTCTTCAAAAATCAGCCTACACCCAAAATATACAAAAACAAAACAATCAAGAACTGTTTGACGAAGTAGCATGCCAACATGATTCCACAAATGAGTTGACGACAAATTTGGGCCAGAAGTTAAATCCAATGTGTCCACATGAAGTCAATTTTTACGATCAGGTAGTAGTCATGGTTTTCACGAAAAATATTATGGAATAAAACACACACACACAAAAAAAAAAGTTAAAATTGGTAATTACATTATTACATGTCTACATTGTGTCATCTAACTTCATTTGGGACAATAATTACCTAAAAAATGGGCCACAACATCATCGCATATGGCCCCCCCACATACAGACCTCCGACCAACCTCGGGGGGGCCATCCTCAGGCAAGGCATCCTCTGGCTGCTTTGGGACACCACTCCTTATGGCGATGTTGTGAAATATCCCACACAGGACCACAATTTTCGAAACCATATCCGGCAAATACATGAGCTCGCCACCAGAGCGGTGGAGGCATCTGAATTGGCCTTTTAAAAGGCCGATACAGCGCTCCACCACTTGCCTGGTGGCTGTAAGTGCGGAATTATACTCACTTTGTGGCCCTGGTGTGGGAGCCAAATAAGGAGTGAGCAGTCAGGGTGTGCAAGGGTAGCCACTGTCTCCTGTGAAAAAGAAGTTACAAAATCAGGATCACTGTGTATCAAGCTTTGCATTGGTATCTAAAAAAGGTCTCCACTTACCCAGATGCCACGCATCACCAGCTTGTTTAATTTTTGCCAAATCCCTGATTGACAGATGACGAATGAGTCATGTGCACTCCCGGGTAATTTTGCATTCAGGGACAGGATCTGGAGGGAGGCATCACATACCACCATTACATTCAGTGAGTGATAGTGTTTTCGGTTCTGAAAAATGGCCTCCAGCCGTGCTGGAGGCTGAAGTGGTATGTGAGTACCATCCACAACCCCTATGATGTGTGGGAAGCCAGCTATTTGGTAAAAATTGGCCTTCACCACACTAAGGGAACCCATATCCAAATGCATTTTAATAAAATGATTGAGGTGCTTGAAAAGGGCCTCCATCACTGCCCTCAGGATCCTTGAAAAGGAGGATTGGGAGATTCCCGCAACTATTCCCACCATGGTTTGAAAGGATCCTGAGGCACAGAAATGTAACACTGCCATAAATTGCGTAAGTGGTGGTATTGCTGTAGGACTTGCTGCTCAAGATCACTCTCTATTAATGAGAGAGTGTCTATGATGATTTGGGGCGGAAGACGGTAGCGCCTTATCACCTCATCATCGGGCATTCCAAAAAGGGTGACACGTGTTCTATATATCTTGGGCCTTGCACGCCTATGATGCCTACGCCTGGGACGAGATTGAGGTTGGTCAGCTTCCGGCAGCATGGCCACAATAATACGACCAACATCAACCTGAAATGGTAAGAATTGTAGTTAAGGTATGTTGCCCCCAAAAAAGACCAAAAAATACTTATCTTTACGATAAAATCCAAAGATGCTTACATGCCGGGGTATTGTCATGATTTCAAAAACCTGCATTTCAAAATACCAAAAAAAGTTTCGAATTTGGGGTGGCCATTTTGTAATCTTGTTTTTTTGAAAATGGTCCAAAATAAAGGGGTGAACACACATTTCGAACAATAGTAAACCTACATTGAGAGGACTTCCACAATTTGCCCCCAAAAAAACAACCAAGAATTTGAACGCTAAATGGTTCGCATTTTTACAAGGGGAATAAAGCCTACAAAAGTGCGCTAAATGGTTCGCATTTTTACAAGAGGTATAAAACCTACAAAAGAGCGCTAAATGGTTCGCATTTTTACAAGGGGAATAAAGCCAACAAAAGAGCGCTAAATGGTTCGCATTTTTACAAGGGGAATAAAGCCTACAAAAGAGCGCTAAATGTTTTGCATTTTTACAAGGGGAATAAAGCCTACAAAAGAGCGCTAAATGGTTCGCATTTTTAACATCCCCAAAAACCATAAAAAAAACCTTAATGAGCCCAAAATATGCGAAGAACAATACATGAACATTTTACAATCAAGTTAAAAACAAAACTTACTAATACACGATAAATAAGTCACAGAACAAAAACGTTGTTGGGGCACAGCCAAAAAAAAACCTACAAACTAAAAAATAAATATTATTTTTGGACCCAATAAAAAAAAATTGGAGATCCATATTTTACACAAGGATGACGGGAAAAAACTTACACAAAAAATACACCACAAATAAAATAACCACACCAAAAAATGCGAACAGAAAGTTGGTTAAAAAAAAACGCCTCTAACACACTCCAAAAAACCTCCTCCAAACACTACTCCCTCCAACAATACACTCCGAACCACGTAACCTCCAACAAACAACACCCGCCACCTCGACTCGAGTCGCCAAAAGCCATAAATAGTGTTTCGTTTCCCGCTCAAATTAAGGACGGATCATAGGAACGCACAATCAATGATGTGGCCGAATAATAAGGACGCATCATTGACGTCACGGATAAAAACAAACGGTCTGCTGTAGTTCAAGTTTTTTCATGAAAAATGGCTACAGACCAGCCAAACAATGGCCAAGAGGCGGCCGGTAAGTATTTCTCTCATTTCTATTAAAGGATTATTTTGAACCAGAATATAGTGAAAGATTGACATCTAAATTTAAATTAATTTAATGTAAATAGGTGTTGAGGATGACATGGAAGAGGCTGCTGGGCCCAGTATTCCGGCCAAAGCTGGCAAAAAGAAAAGGCAGCCACAATTCACAAGAAAGGAGATGGAGGTTTTGGTTCAGAAGTGTGTGGACATCCTGCCACAGGCAGACAGGAATATGGGTGTAAGCCAGAAGTGGAGAATGTGGGAGGAGATAGCCAGTGCTGTCAATAGGGTGGGTGATTATGTCCGTCTAGCCCGGGATGTCAAACGCCGGTAAGTTAAAACTTAAAAAAAAAAAAAAAGGATACAGGGTCAAATAATGCAGGAATAATGCCTACTTTTTCACCCATAGATGGCAAGACTTCAAATATCGCCTGAAGCAAAAACTGGCTGACAGGGCTAGGCATGCAAGAGGGACAGGTGGGGGTCCCACCCCTGTGTCATTGGAGCTGACTGATTTGGAAGAGCTGGCACAGGGGTGTGTGCAGGATGTGGAGGTGTTTGGCGTGTCCAACATGGATACGGACATGCCAGACTTTGCAGCTCCTCATGTTGTCCCTGGTAAATGTTGTGATGTAACCAACTCTGAAATGTTATTGTGACAATATGTAGATTCTAATGTGACTCTTTTATCTTTTTTCTCACAGAGACACAGGCGGATGAGTCTGCTCCAGAGGGGAGCCTTGGCCGCAGAATTTCTGCTGGCTCTGTAGGGGAGGAACCAGTACATCCGGCTGAGGACCCTGCAGAAGCCAGTCCAGGGCAATCCCCCTCGCAGGCAGTGGCACTCCTCACAGAGCTCAATTTTAAATCGGATTACCATACGGAGATTCTGCAGAGGATGGACGCCAGTCTGCTACGGGTGGCTGAGGCCCTGGAGCAAAATGCTGCGGCCAACGTGACCATTGGTCAGGACCTGGCTGAAAATACCAGGGCCAACATCAGAATAGCAAATGCCCTGGAGCAGCTCATTCGCCAGCACATGGTGGAGCCGACCTCCCTTCCTGCCGGAACATCAGGATCCTCCACCTCTGGCCCATCAACAGCCATTCCTCCAAATGTGCCTAGCCCTGTGCCTAGTCCAGAGGCCACAACATCTGCCTCTGGACAGGCCAGCCAGAGGACATCCCGGACCCGGTCTGGCGCCCACCCTACCCCAGCCAAATGGGGAAAAAAACGATGACAGCACTGGCTACTTTTCCCACACTCCTTCTGTGCTTGCCCCATATTCCTTTAGGGCCAAAACTTCCCTCTCCTTTCTTGTGAATTATTTTTAATGTGTTTGTTTAAGTTGGCCAACACTGGTAATATGTTTGTCAGAATTATTTAAGTTATTATTGCCTAACACTGCCCAAAAAGTGTATTTGCAAAATGCAGCAGAAATCTTTAAAAATGGGTGTGGTGTATGATATTAAAAATTTGACAAATGTTCTCCATTGTATTGTGACATTATTTTAAAAATGGTTTAGAGTTAATCCTGGCCCACAAGCCAAAACGACCTCCAAAATAAAAAAAAAATGGGTTTTAAAAAAAAGGGTTCTTTAAGGAACACTTTAAAATTAAAAAAAGGATGCAAATTCTCCTGGCCAAAGCAAAATGGTAAAATACACACAAACATGATGAGATTATTGTTACAATAGCACAAAACCCAAATAAAAAAAAAAAAACATTCCTACAAATGTATGCTAATTGATTGTGTAATCCTGAAATTAGCAGCTGAGATTTTCACCTACGTACGGTTTTGTGCTAACCCAAAAAACTCTTTTCAAAACACATTACAAGCTGGTTTGCAATTCAAAGTTGATTGTTTTTCTGACAAGCCGTGATAAATCGATGAAACATCGAGGAGGCCCGGACCGGAGGACAAGGCCATCGCCATTGTGGTCGAGTAATACACACCCCAAGCTGTGCGAGCAAGTTGAACGGAAAGAGGATCAGCCAGTGACGTATGACTTGGTACGAACACATTTGACGTTCGCATCTGAAAATTTATGTACGCCCCAAAAACGCATCACCACGCCTGCGTTTTTCCATCTCCACCCACGTCAACGCCCAAAAACGGCCTGTTCTGTCAGTCACATTTGACATGTCACTTCCTGTTCGCAATTTGACGAACGAGCCAAAAAAAGCTCGCAATCTGCCGTACGCACATGCGCAGTGTAACACCGGCGCATGCGTGGTTTCACAACATCGAAACGCAACGAGCATACTGATGCTAACGAACGGCTCTGAATGAGGGCCTAAGTGTGACTGTATGTGTGCTGACTAAGGGTCTCATTCAGACCTGCTTGCAAGCGCTTGAGTGCTCGCAAGCGGGTTGATGTTGTGCCCTGCGCACGCGCAGTGTCCACACTGCACGTGCGCAAGACCCGGAGCGAGAGAGAAATTCTCTCGCTCCGGGACTCGCTACAAATGGGGCAGCTGTTGATAGTGATCGATAGCTCGCCCTGTTTGGTAGGCGGGACGGGGGTGTGGCTGGCCAAATGGAGGCGTTCCCATGCGAACGCCTGCCATTTGGGGGCCGCCCCACTGACATCACGAGTGATGTCAGTGGAGAGCTTCCGGCTCTGTTAGACCCTACCTCAAGGGTCTTGTCGCAAGCCCCCAATGGTCACGACAGTTTCGACCATCGCTGCCATCTTCTGGTCACACGCTAAAGTTGTTGGTGGTAACCCACAGCTTAGCGAGTGGCCAGGAGGCAGTCGAAAAAAAATGCATCCGCCCTCGTTTAGAGCAAGCGCTCGCATTTTGCGAGCGGCTCTGAATGAGGTCCTAAGTGTGATTGTGTGTGTGCTGACTAAGTATGTCTGTGTGCTGACTAAGGGTTTGATTCAGAGCTGAACGCTCTGACCAGAGCCCTTGCTCTGAATCAGGGCCCTCCTACCTGAAAATGGAGCGACCTCCTGGTCGCTC
The DNA here is from genome assembly GCA_031769625.1 of Taudactylus pleione. Taxonomy (NCBI): domain Eukaryota; kingdom Metazoa; phylum Chordata; class Amphibia; order Anura; family Myobatrachidae; genus Taudactylus; species Taudactylus pleione. The sequence goes on from JAUIMM010000390.1 coordinate 2,212,318, forward strand.
GCATAGCTGTGGGTGACCACCCATAGCATATGCGAGCGGCCAAAAATATGGTCAAAGACCATCGCGACCATCGGTCTTGCGACGATCTCGCTGCCGCAAGCCCAGGAGTGATTTTGGCTCTATCAGAGGCAAAATCACTCCCACTGACATCACTAGTGATGTCAGTGGGGCCGGCTTCAGACGGTAGGCGTTCCCATGGGGACGCCTCCGTCTGGCAGCCACGCCCCCGGCATGCCCACCAAAGGGGGCGTGCTGTCAATCAACATTGACAGCATGCCCCCTTTGGTGCGAGACCCGGACAGACGGAGAGCCCGTCGCTATCCAGGTCTCGCGCATGCGCACGACGGAGCTCCCTCCGTCGTGCGCATGTGCAGTGGGGCAACATCTACCCGCTTGCGAGCGTCCTTTGCTCGCGAGCGGGTCTGAATGACCCCCTAAGTGTGACTGTGTGTGTTGAGTGAGTTTGTGCGATTGTGTGTGTGTGTATATATATATATATATTTATATATATATATATATATTTATAATCTGTGCGTGGTTGAAGTAGACATTTTGAAGTGGGGGTATGGAAATATCAGGAGGGCTTTACTTAGGCAGGCCCAAATCCTGAGCCCCCTGATATTTCCATACCCCCACGTCCTCTTAAACACCACACACAGGGCCTGATTCAGAGCTGAATGCTCTGACAGAGTGCTCGCTCTGAATCAGGGCCGGCCTTCTTGTTTTTTAGAGCGGCCTCCTGGCCGCTGGTATAGCTGTGGGTGACCACAGGGCTTGCGACGAGACCTTTGTAGTAGGGTCTCGTTGCCGCAAGCCCCAGAGAGATTTCGGCTCTCACAGAGCCGAAATCTCTCCCACTGACATCACTTGTGCCAGCCCCAAACACAGGCGTTCACATGGGAGGCGTTTGCATGCGCACTGGGCCACCATCGACCCGCTTGCGAGCGAATAGCGCTCGCGAGCGGGTCTGAATCAGGCCCACATTCCCTCACAGTCACAGCACACCACAAACCATAGTTCATAGCATACTTCACACCACAACACGCTGCCCACCTCACCCTGCTCTGCTCTGGTGAACGCGGTCGCTGCGCTCCCTTCCCTGGGCCCTTCCCCAATCTTTCTCCTTGGTGGTACTGGCATTTTGAATTCAGCGCCGGCTGTGAGCAAATGACAGCTTGCAGACTGTCAGTCAAGTGGGTGGCCACGTGGCCACTCCTGATTGCCTGCCGGTCCGTTAACCATGATTGGCTCGCAGCCGGAGTCAAATTTAAACATGCAGCTGTTGGTGACCGGCTCTGAGATAGTGATAGTCCCATCCCCGGCCTCCCCTGATTGGCTGCTGCTCCGCGAGCCATGATTGATACGTTGTCGCAGATAAATTTAAACAAGCAGAGAGCAGCCGCTTGTTGACCGGGACTGGGACAATCCCAGTGCCGGACGGGTGTCGAAGTGAAGTGACGGCATGACATACCATTTCATACCCGCACACTTCAAGCAATATATATATATATATATATATAAAAACAAGCACCTTATAGTGTAATATATTCAATGTCATTGAAGTAAATAAAGGTAATTAGATGTGTATCATATAGGTTCAAAATCAGGCATGTAGTAGTTTACTGTGGTACACACCCCAAACATTACTGTCATGCCCGTTTTTAAAATTGCACTCACCGGTAGAAAAGCAGGGCCACTTGCTCTGGTTTGCCCCCCAGGCTGAAAGTTGCCAGCCAGCCCCTGCTGCTGTTGTACTTCATTCGCTAAGGAATGTTGGATGGTCAATTGTTTAGTAAAAGTAGTGGTGTTCCTCTTCCTCTCTGCAGCAACAGCAGCAGCGGCAGCAGTAGGAGTAGCAATGCAGGATCCTCCGGGGGAATCCCGGATAGGAGAGGAGTCAGTCATGCCAGTAACATTGTCACAATCCTGGCTAGTTTTTACCTTTTGTGACTAACCTCTGCCAGCTGCTCCATGGATCTGTGTTTGTAATTCTCCTGGGACATCTGCTCTGGCTGAATCATGCTGGCTGTGACAACCCTGTGTGTGCAGACTGCTCTCCTCCCCACACTGATTAATCACTTGGACTCTGCCCTGTCTGTGAGCATTGCTAGTCTTAATTGGAATCACAAGTGTGGTCCTAATTCTCAAGGGCTGCAGGGATGATTACTACCTCTGCATGTTGTGCCTTGCTCCACTCAGAATGCCACTGCCAGACCACCTGTCTGTATCCACCAATCGCTGCCAGACTCTAGGTATATAGATCCTCCTCTAATAGCACTCTGTGCTTGAACATCTTGTTACATTCTGTGGTGTACAACTTATGCTATAGCTGTACCTCTGAGTACCAGTATGTCCCAGGCTCCTGCTGGTTCCTAGACCAGTGCTATCCGTAAGCCTGCTGCATTCAGCTATCCAGGCTACCAGCCTCTCACCTATGGTTCCCAGGCCGCTCCAAGTAGCTTCCACGCTACCAGCTTCTCCACACGGCTCCCAGGCCGCACTAAGTAGCTTCCACGCTACCAGCTTCTCCACACGGCTCCCAGGCCGCACCAAGTAACTTCCACGCTACCATCTCTCACCTACGGCTCCCAGGCTGCTCCAAGTAGCTTCCACGCTACCATCTCTCACCAACGGCTCCCAAGCCACTCCACGTAGCCACTCAGCGACCAGCATCTACCCACGGCTATCCAGCCGCTCCACGTAGCCACCCAGCTACCAGTGTCTACCCACGGCTATACCAGCCACTCCACATAGCTACCCAGGTACCAGCGTCTACCCACAGCTATCCAGCCGCTCCACATAGCCACCCAGCTACCAGCATCTACCCACGGCTATCCAGCCGCTCCACGTAGCCACCCAGCTACCAGCATCTACCCACGGCTATCCAGCCACTCCACGTAGCCACCCAGCTACCAGCATCTACCCATGGCTATCCAGCTGCTCCACATAGCTACCCAGCTACCAGCATCTACCCACGGCTATCCAGCCGCTCCAAGTAGCTTCCATGCTACCATCTCTCACCAATGGCTCCCAAGCCGCTCCATGTAGCTACCCAGCTACCAGCATCTACCCATGGCTATCCAGCCGCTCCACGTAGCCACCCAGCTACCAGCGTCTACCCACAGCTATCCAGCCACTCCAAGTAGCCACCCAGCTACCAGCGTCTACCCACGGCTATCCAGCCGCTCCACATAGCCACCGAGCTACCAGCATCTACCCACGGCTATCCAGCTGCTCCACATAGCTACCCAGCTACCAGCATCTACCCACGGCTATCCAGCCGCTCCACGTAGCCACCCAGCTACCAGCATCTACCCACGACTATCCAGCCGCTCCACGTAGCCACCCAGCTACCAGCATCTACCCACGGCTATCCAGCCACTCCACGTAGCCACCCAACTACCAGAGTCTACCCATGGCTTCCCAAGCCACAACAAGTAGATTCCACGCTACCATCCATCTGCAAGCCCATCTACTAGTAACCCGACCAGCTCAATCAGCCTTCCTGCCGGTCCCAGTCCAGTTCCTCCAAGTCCACTTGCCTCATGGCTCATTAGCTGCACCAATTAGCTTCCGTGCTACAATCCATCTGCAAGCTCATCTACTGGTACCCCAACCAGCTCAGTCAGCCTACCTGCCGGTCCCAGTCCGGTCCCTCCAAGTTCCTTCTGGTCTCATTCCAATGTCTCAAGTTTCCAGTTCCAGTCACTCATCACCAAAGGCAGTTCTCACTGCTACCCACTTCTTTTATTAAAAGAGCTATTCATGTTACCCATGGTTCCAGTCCAGCCGGCCTCCAGTGATTCCAGTTCATCACCTGATACAGGTAACTCACTAGCACCAACTGTGACAGACATGGCCTGCAGGACTACTTCCGATCCTGACTGAGGATGAAATTGAAGAGGAGGGAGTTGATTGTGTGGTTTGTAGGCGCTTGCATACAATAGGACAAAGGGATTTAGGTGTCCCTGGACTGCTTACAGTCTTAGCCAAAGTTTCTGGACTTGACAGTAACTGTTTATGAATGCGCTGCAGGTGACGTATAAGGGAGGATGTTCCTAGGTGGTTAACATCCCTACCCCTACTTATTCCACCTTTACCTATGGTACATAGGGCAAGACAGTTGTTGTCCGGATTTGGATAGAAATATTGCCAGACCAAAGAAGTGGAATGTTTGGTCTCCTGCCCAGGCATGATCGTGATGGGCTTTTTCATCATTTTGTCATGGACAACAACTGTCTCCCCTGGTGCCTGATTTAAACAAACCACATCCCCATCAGAATCCTCCTCATCAACTTCCTCCTCAGCGCCAGCTACACCAGTATCCTCATCCTGTTGTCCCTCAAAAGTTACATCTTCAATTTGAATATCAGCAACTGGACTGTAGGTGATCATTCCAGCACTTGCAGAGGGAGTGCAAATGGTGGAAAGTGCCACCTCTTTCCGTGCAGAGTTGTGAAGGTCAGGCATTGCAACCGCTGCCACACTTGGACTCTCCTTGGGGATTTGTGATATCTTCTTAGAACGCACAGTTCTTTGCTGTGCTTTTGGCAGCTTAACTCATTTGATTTTTGTAGTGGGAGGAGGGCTTCCATCGTCAAGTGAAGCTGAACCACTAGTCATGAACATAGGGAAAGACCTTAGCTGTTCCTTGCTACTCCGTGTCATAAATGGCATATTGGCAAGTTTACATTTCTCCTCAGATGATTTCAATTTACTTTTTAAGGTCATTTTCCTGAAGTTTGTCATTTGGGATTTTTAATGCCTTCTACTATGACATTGGGCATCGGCCTTGGCAGACGACGTTGATGGCATTTTATCGTCTATGTCTTGACTAGTGGCAGCAGCTTCAGCACTAGGAGGAAGTGGTTCTTAATCTTTCCCTATTTTATTTTTATCGGACAAATGTTTGTCCTACGTTTATGTGATATTAATATATACGTGCGGTTAAGGTGCACACAAACACAGAAAAAGATTTTTTATTTTTTGTGGGATGGAGCACACTTTGGGGGTTACACCACCCTTTAACTTTATTGCGTGCACACAATTCACAAACACAGAAAAAAAATTTTTTTTTTAGAGTGCACTTTGGGGGTTACAGCACCCTTTAACAGATGAGCCAGCCGGCCCTTGATTTATGACACAGGCGCACGTTTGGCACTGCTACTATGTTGATGCACATGCAGCTACTTCACACACAGGGCCTGATTCAGAGCTGAACGCTCTGACCAGAGCGCTCGCTCTGAATCAGGGCTGTCCCAGCTACATTTGGAGCGGCCTCCTGGCCGCTCGCATAGCTGTGGGTGAAAGATGGTCGCGATGGTCAAAGACCATCGTGACCATCGGGCTTGCAACGAGACCCTGCGGTAGGGTCTCGCTTCCGCAAGCCCAGGAGTGATTTTGGCTCTATCAGAGCCAAAATCACTCCCACTGACATCATTACTGATGTCAGTGGGGCCGGACTCAGATGGTAGGCGTTCCCATGGGAACGCCTCCGTCTGGCAGTGTCACGCCCCTGGCACGCCCACCAAAGGGGGCGTGCTGTCAATCAACATCGACAGCACGCACCCTTTGGTGCGAGACCTGGAGTGATGGAGAGCCCGTCGCTATCCGGGTCTCACGCATGCACACAAAGGAGCTCCCTCCATCGTGCGCATGCGCAGTGGGGCGTCCTTTGCTCTCGAACGTGTCTGAATGACCCCCACAATTCACAAACACAGAAAAAAAAAAATATTTTTTTTGTAGTGCAATTTGGGGGTTACACCACCCTTTAACAGATGAGCCAGCCGGCCCTTGATTTATGACACAGGCGCATGCTTGCCGCTGCTACTTTGTTGATGCACGTGTGGCTACTGCACGCACACAATTCACAAACACAGAAAAAAAGAATTTTCTTTTTTTGACTCTACTTTGGGGCTCACGCCACCATTTAACAGACGAGTCAGCTGGCCCTTGATTTATGACACAAGCGCACTTTTGGCACTGCTACTTTGTTGATGCACGTGCGGCTACTGCGCACACAATTCACAAACACAGAAAAAATATTATAATTTTTTTTTTGGGAGTGCACTTAGGGGGTTACAGCACCCTTTAACAGACGAGCCAGCCAGCCCTTGATTTATGACACAGGCGCATGCTTGGCGCTGCTACTTTGTTGATGCACGTGTGGCTACTGCACGCACACAATTCACAAACACAGAAAAAAAGAATTTTCTTTTTTGGACTCTACTTTGGGGCTCACGCCACCATTTAACAGACGAGTCAGCTGGCCCTTGATTTATGACACAGGCGCACTTTTGGCACTGCTACTTTGTTGATGCACGTGCGGCTACTGCGCACACAATTCACAAACACAGAAAAAAATATTTAGTTATTTTTTGGAGTGCACTTTGAGGGTTACACCACCCTTTAACAGATGAGCCAGCCGGCCCTTGATTTATGACACAGGTGCATGCTTGGCGCTGCTACTTTGTTGATGCACATGCCGCTACAGCGCACACAATTCACAAACACAGAAAAAATTATTATTTTTTTTTTTTTGGAGTGCACTTTGGGGGTTACAGCACCCTTTAACAGATGAGCCAGCCAGCCCTTGATTTATGACACAGGCGCATGCTTGGCGCTGCTAATTTGTTGATGCACGTGTGGCTACTGCGCACACAATTCACAAACTCAGAAAAAAATATTTATTTACTTTTTGGAGTGCACTTTGGGGGTTACACCACCCTTTAACAGACGAGCCAGCCGGCCCTTGATTTATGACAGCCCCTATGGACAACAGCAGCACAACACAGCCCAGCCAGCCCCTATGGACAACAGCATACCAAAACACAGCCCCGATGGTATACAATCGGGAAACCGGCTGCCTTAATGCCGACAGCTAGCTTCCCGACTGTCATATCCCGGCGAGGGTGAAATGCTGGGCATCTATATCTAGAGGTTAAGCTAGGGGGAGGGAGGGTTATGGTTAGGCACCCCCAGGGGGGACTTAGGGTTAGGGACCCCCCCAGGGGACTTAGGTTTAGGCAGCGGGGAAGGGGGGGTTAGGGTTAGGCACTTAGAGGGGGATTAAGGTTAGGCACTTGGGGGGGAAGTTAGGTTAGGCACCCCTAAGGATGGTTAGGGGGTTAGGTTAGGTTGGTTTATACTTACCTTAGCGACGATCGGGATTTCCAGTGCTGTTGGGCTTCCGCTGCCGGGAACTCTGCTTTTGTTGGCAAGGCGCTGCCGGGATTTCATACCGATTCCGCCCAGCCAGCCCCTATGGACTTTGGAGTGGACACAGCCCCTATGGACAACAGCAGCACAACACAACCCAGCCAGCCCTTACTCCCACCATCTCTCTTCACTGTCCACAGCCGGAGAGAAAAATGGCGCTGACACAGGGACCTTTTATAGAATCCAAAACCCACGAGATCCGACAGCGGGATGATGATGCTTTGCCTCGATTTCAGATCTGAGTCATATGGGAAAACTCGAGCCTGACTCGGATATGACTCAGATCGGGGGGGCTCGGGGGTTCGGATTCCACAAATCCGAACCCGCTCATCCCTAATACATAGGGATATTCAGGACTGCTTGTGATTTTCCAAAGTGCTTTTTGTTTTTTTCATTTATATTTTTTATTACTTTTTGGTTTGGGTCATCATTTACATTTTTCTCACGGTTACCGTATATTCACTATTGCAAAAAAAAATTTTTGGGGATATATGTTTACAGGATTGGATTTTTTTGTTTGCATTGGATACGTTTTTTAGTTGAGCTACATTGGACTGCCGTTATATTACATTTTTTCAGTTTTTCCTTTCTGGTTGAAATATGACATCAACTCCTACACTTGATAATGGTGAGGGAACATCCAGCAGGATTGAACTTAACTATGCAGAGACTTTTAGTTATTCTGACACGGATGCGGAATCCATATTATTTAATGACAATTTAACCACCTCTTTGGGCAATCCAGATAATGCTGATCTGTTTAGGGAATGGCTCAAACTAAAACGAAAAGAAGTAGATTTTTATTTTCATGGTGTGACATTGTCCGATTATTTTAAAGAAAAAAGGATCCCACGAGGGTTTAGAATAAAGAATGTGCCAACTATCAGGCGATTTAATATTCCATTTTGTAAGAAATGGGTGTCCATCCTTAATAAATGTTCACACGATCTGATGCTTTTGGTCATTGAGGAGGTGAAAAGGGAATTGACCATAATTAAGAGCAAAATTGATACCTTTGAGACCATTAATAAACCTACTTTGGAGGCCGATTTATCTTCTAAATGGAGTGATAAACTTAGTATGCAACTTGATAAATATCGAAAGGAGCTAATTGCTTATAATAAGAAAAAATTGGACACAGTCAATCATGACTACGAGTGTCATTTAGTTTACCCATGGCTAACAGGTACGTCTCAACATCATAGGGGTGATAGTAGACGCCCATTTCCCAGATTTAACAGAAGGAAATTCGAGACAGACGTCTCTGGCTCCTCCTCCGCTAGTGACCTTGAGCTCCGAGGTCGTATCCCTTTAGGGGTCCGGACCCGGGCCCAGGGTGCAGACGGAGGAGAAAATATACCCGACGAGGGAGGCAAAATAAAAGGCAGAGGAAGCAAGAAGCCACCGCTACTCAAGCGGAAATAATCTTTAATCTTTCTAAGAGGCAGTTGTCACCCACAGAAACCCAGGTCTTGTCACGAGGTCTAAATTTTGTACCCCACATGGGCTTTGATTCTTTTCAAAATAAAATTGAGCAATTCAAGCTTAGCCATCAGCTACAACTTAAGGAATATTTTAATTCCATGGATCATGGAAATGATAACCCAGATAGTGTTGTCCCAGCATGTATTAGGAAACGGTCTAGATTCGACCCCATATCTTCTAATTCATCAATTAAGACATTTACGAGGATGATTGACCATGATACTCAAAAAGTAGTCAAACAATCAAAGAGTAAGTTTCAGTCCAACTTTTCTAGAACAAAGTGGCAGGCACTGCGTAATCTAAGTGAAGATACATCCATTACCATCAGACCGGCGGATAAAGGTGGTGCCATTGTCATCCTTGATACAACATATTATATAGAAGAGATTAATGGCCAATTAGTGGATCCGAATGTCTATACAGTATTGGACAGTGACCCCATTAGCTCATATAAACAAGAGCTAGATGCAGTCTTGGAGGAGGTGGTTAGAGTTGAATCTTTGTCTAAATCAATACAAGAAGCTCTAATTACTGAGTTCCCCATCACTCCAGTTCTATACACTCTACCGAAACTCCACAAAGACAAGCACCACCCTCCGGGAAGACCGATCATTTTGGCGAGAGGTTCTCTGTATCAATCTGTTTCTAAATTTTTGGACTCTCTATTACAACCATGTGTGCAACCTAGTAGGAGTAACCTTAAAGATACAAGTGATCTTTTGCAAAAATTAGAATCTATTAGTTTACCATCTAAGTGTTTTCTCTGTACCATAGACGTGAAAAGTCTATACACCTGCATCCCGCATGAGGCAGGATTAAATGCGGTTCGAAAAATGATCACTGATAATCCAAAATTCTCAGCATGTGATTTGGAATTATTTTTGACACTGCTAAGACTCACCCTAAAAAGAATTTTTTTCATGTTTAATGACGCATTCTTCTTACAGGTCCCTGGTTGCACCATGGGCTCTAACATGGCACTGTCGTTTGCCAATTGCTACATGGTTGAGATAGAGCAGACTTTATTTTATCAAAATGAACAAGTTATGAAGAACGTCATCTTCTATACAAGGTATATCGATGATCTCCTGCTACTATGGAAGGGTGATCAGGATGATTTAATCCAACTGTTAGAGACACATAATGCTTCTCTCTCACCAGTACAATTTATCTATACTATCGACGCACATTGTGTCAATTTTCTCGATGTCTCCATCTCTGTGAATGATGGACTTATCTCCACGGCAATCTTTCACAAGAGTACAGATCAGAACAACTTCTTACTTGCCACAAGTCATCACCCAACTCCCCTCAAGTTAGGATTACCATATTCGCAGATGCTGAGGGCGAGAAGGATCACAAGCGATGATTCTATATTACAACGTGAGTTATTAAATATGGTTGACAAGTTTGCTACTCGTGGGTATAACAGATTACAATTATTGTCTACAATGAACCGAGTGATCCAGATTCCAAGAGAGGTGGCCCTCAATGGATCCCACAAAGGTATGAATTCTGTGGACAAAAAAATTATTTGGGTGAATAAGTTTAATGAATATAGCTCTCACATTAACAGCAAGTTATCCAGCACTTTCGACCCTACAAAACTGTAAATTCATGACAGCGTATCAACGAGGGCGTAACATCAGAGACTATGTAGTCCATACTGACACATATAGTGTCAATACAACTAACCAGGGGATTGTTAACACAACTAATTTTTTGAGTAGAAATAAGCTTGGCTGCTTTAAGTGCATTAACTGTACTACTTGCAGATACATGGTAGCTGGGGACACGTTCTATCATCCTTATACTGGAAAGAAGTATTCTATACGACACAGGTTATCATGTCATAGCAAGTTCGTTATTTACTTGATCAGCTGCCCTTGTGGACGTAATTATGTTGGGAAAACAGAGCGTGCCTTCAAGGAGAGGATGGCCGTACACCGGTCTACTATCCGTTTGGCCCTCACCTCTGGACGGAGTGAACATCCTGTAGCTAGACATTTTGTGGATGCTGGGCACAGCCTAGCTACTTTGAGATACCGTATCATTGACCCTATACCTAAACGGGGCGGCAATCGCTCATTGATGTTACTACAGGCTGAAAGCAGATGGATCCACCGTCTATAGACATTATCTCCAAGGGGCCTTAACGAGAATCTGGGCCTGTCTTGTTTTCTTTGATGACTAGTTTTCTAGCTTTTCTTCTTTTGGTGTTATTTTCATGGATTTCTGGTATATATTTTTTAATTTTTTCATTTGTCGTTAAAGTTTTTTTAGTTCAGTTTTTTTTATTTATTTATTTATATTTGTTCTGTATTTTGACTTATTTTTGTTTTCTCATTTTCTTTTTTCTTTATATTGTTTTTTTTATATATTTTATTGCCTATGTCTATTTCTTGGTTACATGTCCCTGTTTTGTTTAGTGGTTATACTGCAATAATATGTATGCAGTATTGATATCTTACTGTTTTTTTTCAGTCAGTATATTGAGCCTAGGCTAGTCTGTTTGCGAGGATAGTAAATGTATCCTGTGTTGGGGTTGATCTTTTACTGTGCTGCATTAGTTTTTATGCATGTGCAGGTTTTCAGATTCACCTGATTATCAGTTTATTTATGCTGTTCCCTTCCCTGCTAGGTTATATTAAATTTTTTGTTTTTGTTTATGCTTATGTATCCTAGCAACGGGTCTGTTCCTTTCCTGTTTGTAGGGGAGATCACATGGTTTGACCTCCGTGACGCCGCGATACTGATGACGTCACCACGCTTGTCGGGACCCGCCAGCGTCTCGGCGCCATGGACAGTCCACAGGGGGATTTAAACCGGTAAGTTTATGTTTATGTCTTGCACCCTGACGACAATACAACACGTATTGAAACGTTGGTGAACAACCTGCCTGCAGAATAATTTTTTTTGCATTGAGCGCCGCCATCTCGCTGCTGTTTATGTTTTGCTGTCTGATTGTTTTCTGGCTGCAACGAAGGGCACCTGCGATTACTTGCTGTTGTTGCTGTATGTGGAGGAGAGTTGCCCGTGCCTACTTTGATATCAATGGGAATAATCCATTTCCCCCACTATTCTGTTATATATATATATATATATATATATATATATATACAGTACATATATATATATATATATGAGGATTGTTTAAGGGAGGAGGGCCCATAACTGGTATCTTGCCTAGGGCCCAATGAGGTCTAAATCCGGCTCTGGGTCAGCTGATCGGGTTACAGAACCAGCCTACCAATCAGAGATTCCTGGATTTCAGGTAAGTTTTAATCTATTTATTTTCTATTACAAACAACTATTTTCTTTATGTATGCAGCCTGTGTCCTGTCTGACATGGGTTGCCTGCTCCACCTGCACAGTCTGCACCTCCATGCTGGGCATGTGCAGAGTGTGCCTCACAAAGTAAAGGCTTCACTGTTGCAGAAGCCTGATTGTCGTAGCAGAGTTTTCTCGCAAGCTCTGCCCAAGCAAGTTTATTATGATACATCCCTGTTATAAAATTATTATCGAAATGCGATATTAATCAATATTATAGCTTCTCAATTGCATTAAAAATGTGAATTAAATATATATATATATATAATACATATATATATATATATATATATATATATATATATATATATATATACCCCAAATAAACATAACAGGTGAAGGCCTGATTTTTGTGGTCACCAGCACAATTCTGGCAAGATCACTGGTAGATTTAAAGCGGCATCTAGATTAAAGGCAAAGCAAGGTGCAGATAACATCCTACACTGGAAGCACCCGATGTAGCATCCTGCTTAATTGAATCTCCCCCATATTGTAAGCAAGGTGCAGAAAGGGCTAGTGAATGCCAGAGAGTTCAATGGCAGTGACAATTTGTAATGTACTGTATATGCATGCAGACACATGCTAAACTTCGAAATAAGCAAATATGAATTCTATTACAATGTTGCCCATCTAAGAGATCAATATTAATTAGTAAATTCTTATTTTATTTCACATTAACGCTGTTTGGTAAAAAACAATGACACATAACATCTGCACAACACCCAGTTTTGGCATATACTGGCTGGCAATGGCAGATCCATACGTGCATGCAGGGGGGGTTTCCGAGTACCCAGAACCCCCCCTGCCTGCCGATCAGTGGCGTAACGCAGTCGGTTTGAGTGTAGTGCAGATCGCAAGGAGTGCGGTCCACACTGCACAGGAACAAACACACCGCCATCGGCGTCAGGTAGTACACTCGTACTACCCAGCGGCGATGTGTCTATTTTAGCAGCCAATGAGAGTCAGTCAGACTCTCATTGGCTGCTGCACCCATGAAGAGAGCTTGGCTGGAGCTCACTCATGAGCTTGCCTCCCAGCTCCCACAGTGGGTGATGGGAGAGATGACGTGATGTCTCTCCCTTAGTGCCGAGTGGGAGGACAGAGGAGTGGATGGTGGTGGGTGCAGGAGCAGGGATTCAGGTAAGTACTGTATATTGTGTGTGTCTTGTTTTATATATGTAAGGGGCACTGCATAGGGCGGATGACTACTGGGGGTTCTGCATAGGGTGGACCACTACTGGGGCACTGTATAAGGAGCAGTACTGGGGGCACTGCATAGGTGGGACCACTACTGGGGCACTGTAAAAAGGGCACTACTGGGGGAACTGTATAAGTGGCACTGCATAGAGGGGACCAATACTGGGGACACTGTATAAAGGGCACTACATAAGGGGACCACTACTGGGGCACTGTATACTGGGAGGACTGCATAGGTGGGACCACTACTGGGGGCACTGTCTGAAGCGCACTACTGGAGGCACTATATAAGGGGTACTGCATTGGGTAGACCACTACTGAAGGCACTGTATAAAGGGCACTCCTGGTGGCACTGTATAAGGGGCACTGCTTAGGGGGGTCCACTACTGGGGGCACTGTATGAAGCGCACTACTGGGGGCACTATATAAGGGGTACTGCATAGGTTAAACCACTACTGAAGGCACTGTATAAAGGGCACTACTGGTGGCACTGCATAAGGGGCACTGCTTAGGGGGGTCTACTACTGGGGGCACTGTATAGGGGGCACTACTGGGGTCACTGCATAGGGGGGACCACTACTGAAGGCACTGTATATAGGGTACTACTGGTGGAACTGTATAAGGGGCACTGCATAAGGGGGACCACTACTGGGGAATTGTATAAGGGGCACTACTGGGAGCACAGCATAGGGGGACCACTATTGGAAGCAATGCATAGTGGGGACCACTACTGAGGGCACTGTATAATGGGCATTACTGAGGGCACTGTATGAAGGGCAATAATAAAGCATTGTATAAGGGGCAGTACTCAGTGGTGTAACTAGGGTATTTGGAGCCCAGGGCAGGTTAAAAACAGAACCCCTCCCACAAGTGGGTACGCGAGCTGAAAATGGGGGCATGGCAACATGACACAGCACCATTTATCAACACTCTGGGAATATTCCTTTCCATATGCACCTTAATGCCCCAAGTAGTGGTGCCCCTCTTGCAATGACCACTGTAATAGTGCCCCTTATGGAATGTCCCCAGTAGCAGTGCCCCTTATGCAGTGCCCCATGTAGTAGTTCCCCTATACAGAGCCCCCAGTAGTGCCCCTTATACAGTGCCCCCAGTAGTGCACTCTTGCACAGTGCCCCCAGTAGTGCACCATTATATAGTGCCCCAGTAGTGCACCCATATGCAGTGCCCCCAGTAGTGCCATTTATACAGTGCCCCCAGTAGTAGCACTTATACAGTGCCCCCAATAATGCCCCTCAAACAGTGCCGCTAATAGTGGTCCCTGTATGCAGTGCCCCCAGTAGTGGTCCCCCTTATGCAGTGCTCCCAGAAGTGCCCCTTATACAGTGCCCCCAGTAATGGTCCCCCTCTTAAGTGCCCCTTATACAGTGCCCACAGTAGTGGTCCCCACTATGCAGTGCCCCTTATACAGTGCCCACAGTAGTGGTCCCCACTATGCAGTGCCCCTTATACAGTGCCCACAGTAGTGGTCCCCCCTATGCAGTGCTCCCAGTAGTGCCCCTTATACAGTGCCCCCAGCAGTGGTCACCCTTTTACAGTGCTCCCAGAAGTTCCCCTTATTCAGTGCCCCCAGTAGTGGTCCCCCCAATGTAGTGCCCCTTATACATTGCCCAAGTAGTAGTCCCCTACCTATGCAGTGCCCCCAGTAGTGCCCCTTATATAGTGCACCAAGTAGTGATCCACCTGATGCAGTTCCCCTTATCTAATGCCCCCAGTAGTAGTCCCCGCTATGCCATGACCCCAGTAGTATTCCCCCCTATGCAGTGCCCCCAGTAGTTCCTCTTATATAGTGCCAACAGTAGTAGTCCCCCCTATGCAGTTCCCCAGTAGTGGTTCCCTATGCAGTGCTTCTTATATAATGTCCCCAGTAGCAGTCCTCCCTATGCAGTGCCCCTTATAAGGTGCCCCACGGTAGTAGACTGCACTATGCAATGCCCCCAGTAGTGGTCCACCGATGCAGTGTCCCCAGTAGTGCCCCTTATATAGTGCCCCCAGTAGTAGCCCCCCCTGGCAGTGTCAAAGACAAACACGTAAAAATAAAAAAACACATACCTGAATCCCCGGTCCTGCTCCTGAGCACGCCGCCGTCATCCGCTCCTCTATCTTCATAAGCTTGCCTGCTCTGCATTATGTGAGAGACGTAATGACGTCTTTCCCATCACCCACTGTGGGATCCGGAAGATGGAGCTCATGAGTGAGCTCCAGCCTGGCTCCGGCAGTGGGCGCAGAAGTCAATGAGAGTCTATCTGACTCTCATTGTCCGGTTGCCAAAACAAACACACTGCCACCGGGTAGTACGAGTGTACTAGCTGGCGGCTGTGTTTGTTACTGTGTAGTGCGGACTGCACTACACTGACCACCCGTGTCCTGGACCACTGTTGGCGGCGCCCCCAGCGCTGCTGTTCCAAAGCCTTGCCTAGGGCATGAACCCTGCTCCACCATCCCTAGTTACGCCACTGGTGCCACTGCAGAGGGCACTGTATAAAGGGCACTACTGAGGGCACTGCTAGGGGGGACCACTGCTAGGAGCCTGCTGCATTCATGTTTTTTACTGATAGAGGTGTGTGTGTGTCAGTCTGTGTGTGTCTGTGTCAGTCAGAGCGTGTGTACTCCGTCATAGATAGGCTGAGTGGTATATTTTATTGTAGTGGTCCTAAATCCTGTTTAAGATGTTTATATATATATATATATATATACTGTGTGTGTGTGTGTGTGTGTATATATATATATATATATATATATATATATATACAAGTCCAGATCACCGGCACTCACGGGTTCCACAATGTCCTGGGCCGGGTGCCCTCCACAGTCAGTCGCTGCCAAACAGGGCGAACTAAACATAATCTCCACAAGGCGGCACTCCGTGTAAAAAACGACCAAATGTGACAAGATGCTGTCTGCAACGTTTCAGCGCCTTTTATGAGCGCTTTTTTCAAGCATAAAATACATACAAACATGTTACACTTACCAAACATATATAGAGCAGTTAGATACCATGCTGCACCACGACATCACTTCCTGGCTCCAACCCGGAAGTCCACAGAGCCAGTAGTGATGTCACATCCTCCCATTCAACGGTTACCATGGGAATCACCATGGTTACCAAATAACACAAATACAATGTGACCAAAAACACATGACATATAATTAAAAACAGTCTATCGTGCTCACTGGCCTCTAGATCAAACTAATCAGCGTAATAAACACAATGTGTAGCGAAAAGATAGAATGTAATAATACGGCTGTGGACAATATAATATGAGTATTAGCCATTACGAACATCGTGAACAGATAAATAACTGAACATACAAATTTCAACTCAAATAAGCACAAATCTATTATGCACGACCATAAAATGTTGCAATCACTATACTGCACACACTACAACGTGCTAAACGCTATAATGGTCATAACATATCAGACAGATACATGAATATTACATAAATCGCAAGGAGTTGACACCTACATTACTTACAAATAGCCAAGCGTAATCAGAATATAAACATATGCATAACAACCAACCTGCATAATAAAAAATGTAATAATCAAACAAAATACTGGAGCCCCAGAGTTTCATTTAAGCCTCGGGGGGAAAGTGTGTCTAACCTCATAATCCATTGAGACTCACACTGAAATAATTTGCGCCCACGGTCCCCACCTCTAACGAGAAGGGGAACGTGGTCAATGATTTTATAGCGAAGTGTTGAAATATTATGTGACGCCATGGCAAAGTGTCTTGCCACTGGCTGCTCGCTGGAACCTGAAGCAAGAGCTGCCCGAATAGCAGATCGATGTTGGGCCATTCTCTCCTTTAAAGTACACTCGGTCTTGCCCACATACATCTTAGAGCAAGGGCACGTTATGACATAAACTATAAATTTAGTTGAACATGTTAAATGATGTCTTATATTATACTTAGTGCCCAAATATGGATGGAAAAAAAACGATCCTGTTTGAAGGGAGCGACACGTAATACAATTGGGACATCTATAACAGCCTACTTTCGGGACACCCATAAAGGATCTATTTAGCTGAGA
Organism: Taudactylus pleione; assembly: GCA_031769625.1. Lineage (NCBI taxonomy): Eukaryota > Metazoa > Chordata > Amphibia > Anura > Myobatrachidae > Taudactylus > Taudactylus pleione. Next base: position 2,229,606 of record JAUIMM010000390.1, read on the forward strand.
TTTACCCAATAAAGACACATCGTTTCGCACCAAATGGTCCCTCAGATTCTTACCTCTCCGATAACAAGACATTAATTTTTTGTTGTATAACGTTTTAAGATCATTATCTGATGTTAATATAGGCCATAAAGATTTTGCTTGTTTGTTAATAACAGTACTGGCATGATTGTATTTATTGATCCACAGGTGTCTATCGACACTGCGATCCTTCTTACTATTGTCTCGAATCAGCAATTTATCCATAGGAACAGCTAATGCCTTTTCTTTTGCACGATCTAAATTACTTTTATGGTATCCTCTTTGAATGAATTTATCATACATGGTATCTAACTGTTGCAGTGGTTCAGCCCTGTCAGATGATATTCTTAAAGCTCTCAAGAATTGTGAAAAAGGCAACGCGTTTTTCAGTGGGACAGGATGAGCACTACTCGCCAACAAAATATTATTCCTGTTGGTGGGCTTAGAAAACAATGAGGGCACTAAACGTCCATCTCTTTTAGTTATGGTGACGTCCAAAAAATTGACCTTGTACAAATCAGTAGAATATGTGAATTTAACCGGACTGGTCGAACTGTTGTGTTGTTCAATTAAAGCCACAAACGCCTGTTGGGACCCTCGCCACACAATGAATAAATCATCGATATAGCGAAAATAAGCTATGATATTGTTAGCAACATAAGGATTTGTGAAGAATATATCCTGTTCGACAGTAAACATAAAGGCGTTCGCATACGATGGGGCCACATTGGACCCCATCGCACAGCCAGAGACCTGTACAAAATACTGCCCATCGAACATAAAATAGTTGCGGGTCAAAACTAACTCCAGCATCTGTAAAAACAAATCTACAGGGGGTCCTTTGTACAATGGATTGTTAGTAATCAACATTTCAGTAGCTCTTAAGCCCAGTGCATGGGGAATACACGTATATAGATTACAAACATCCACTGAACATAAAACACAATCGATCGGCAAATTAGGCAAGGACTTCAAAGATGACAATAAATGGTTGGTATCTTTTAGATAGGTCGTTCTAGCCTGTACACATGGTTGAAGGAGGGCATCTAAATAGGTTGAAATGGTCTGATATAATGAGCCACGGGCAGCTATGATAGGACGGCCCGGTGGCTTTACCGGGTCCTTATGTAATTTGGGGATCAAATAAAAAAGGGGCCTAATCGGAAACTTCACCTCTAAGGCTTTCTTAATGGATGAAGAAATAAAGCCTTGCGTACAAGATAATGCCAGTAAGCTATCAATTTCTTTCTTAAAATCGCATGTAGGATCTTGCGGTAGCTTCCTATAGGTACTAACATCACTTAGTTGTCTAAATGCCTCTTTTTTATAATCACACAAATTTAGGACCACAATCGCACCTCCTTTATCCGCTTGGCGGAACACAACATCATCATACTTCGATAACTGTTTTAGAGCTAATTGCCCAACTTTATTTAAATTACTAAACTTAGGTTGTGAAACCTTAGGATTATCGCATACTGATTGGTCTAAAAGTCGAGAAAATGTCTTTAAAAACGCATTGGTATTAACGGGATCAAATGCAGATCTTTCCTGTAGTTTTGCAAGCTGTGGAGGTATATCTGATTCCTGATTAGAACTGATAGCAAAATGTTCTTTGATTTTAATACTCCTGTTTAACATGTATAGTTCCTATTTCCACTGGATTTTATCAAATAGGACTGTGGGTACAAAGGAAAGTCCTTTACTTAATACTGAGAGTTCTCACTCCGAAAATGATCTGTCTGACAAATTGAAGATTAGATCCTCCGTCCGCTTGGAGGCCTTCCTCTCCCTTTGATTCTGCTTGCCTCTGCGGGTACGATGGGGCCTAAATCTAAAAAACGAGCTCGTGTACGTATGCCTGTGTTAGTGGAGCCACTCGGTCTAGAAGATACATTACTCGTGGCCTCTGCCTCACTCTCAGTGGTGCCAGTATCCTCTGATGTGTCCAACCGTGACCTATCGATGATGCGTCGGAACAATGGACGTCTATCGGACTTGGGATATGCACCCGTCAGCCAACTATAAACTCGCTGATGCTCATAATCTAAATCCACTTTCTTTTTCTTATCATTTTTAAATTTAATTAGGTCATTTTTATACACCTCTAATTGGGTATCTAATTTAGCTACCCAATCATGTTGTTTATCACTTGACAGTGTAAGTAAATGTGCATCCTCAAAACTCTTGATTTTAATTTTAGCAATATCAATTTCTTTTTTAGATTCTTCGATAACCAGCAATAATAAATCGAATGAACACTTGTTCAAAATCGATGTCCATTTTTTGCATAAATCGATGTTGTTACGACCGATAGTCGGAATGTTTTTCACCCTGAATCCCCTCGGGATCTTCTTCTCTTTGTAATAATTAGATAATGTTAAACCATGGTAAAAGAAGTCTATCTCTCGTTTTTTGAGACGTACAAGATCATTGTAAATATCATGAACAGTTGATGCTGTAATGTGATTTTTCAAATCTTCAGTAAACAATATGGATTCTGCCTCAGATTCTGAATAACTGTGGACCGATCCTTGTTCCAGAACAATCCTCTGGGGTAGTTCAATAGTGATATCAGTCATGATATAATTTGTGTGCAGCGATACTCAGGTATCTGGGCCACAACAAGCCACAACCCACGCTTTAAGGCAAATGAGCACAGACACACACTAAAAAACTGGAAATATGCTTGACAAGGTTTAAAACAATTGAACCTTAGGGAGCTCCGTTACATAGGTAACTAACCCCAATGCACCAGGTGCCTTGAGAAATGATGGGAATCAAGTGGAGCAACACAGCAAGTGCCCAACCACTAATTCACATCACACATGCAAGTCCAGATCACCGGCACTCACGGGTTCCACAATGTCCTGGGCCGGGTGCCCTCCACAGTCAGTCGCTGCCAAACAGGACGAACTGAACATAATCTCCACAAGGTGGCACTCCGTGTAAAAAACGACCAAATGTGACAAGATGCTGTCTGCAACGTTTCAGCGCCTTTTATGAGCGCTTTTTTCAAGCATAAAATACATACAAACATGTTACACTTACCAAACATATATAGAGCAGTTAGATACCATGCTGCACCACGACATCACTTCCTGGCTCCAACCCGGAAGTCCACAGAGCCAGTAGTGATGTCACATCCTCCCATTCAACGGTTACCATGGTAATCACCATGGTTACCAAATAACACAAATACAATGTGACCAAAAACACATGACATATAATTAAAAACAGTCTATCGTGCTCACTGTCCTCTAGATCAAACTAATCAGCGTAATAAACACAATGTGTAGCGAACAGATAGAATGTAATAATACGGCTGTGGACAATATAATATGAGTATTAGCTATTACGAACATCGTGAACAGATAAATAACTGAACATACAAATTTCAACTCAAATAAGCACAAATCTATTATGCACGACCATAAAATGTCGCAATCACTATACTGCACACACTACAACGTGCTAAACGCTATAATGGTCATAACATATCAGACAGATACATGAATATTACATAAATCGCAATGAGTTGACACCTACATTACTTACAAATAGCCAAGCGTAATCAGAATATAAACATATGCATAACAACCAACCTGCATAATAAAAAATGTAATAATCAAACAAAACACTGGAGCCCCATCGTATGCGAACGCCTTTATGTTTACTGTCGAACAGGATATATTCTTCACAAATCCTTATGTTGCTAACAATATCATAGCTTATTTTCGCTATATCGATGATTTATTCATTGTGTGGCGAGGGTCCCAACAGGCGTTTGTGGCTTTAATTGAACAACACAACAGTTCGACCAGTCCAGTTAAATTCACATATTCTACTGATTTGTACAAGGTAAATTTTTTGGACGTCACCATAACTAAAAGAGATGGACGTTTAGTGCCCTCATTGTTTTCTAAGCCCACCAACAGGAATAATATTTTGTTGGCGAGTAGTGCTCATCCTGTCCCACTGAAAAACGCGTTGCCTTTTTCACAATTCTTGAGAGCTTTAAGAATATCATCTGACAGGGCTGAAGCACTGCAACAGTTAGATACCATGTATGATAAATTCATTCAAAGAGGATACCATAAAAGTAATTTAGATCGTGCAAAAGAAAAGGCATTAGCTGTTCCTATGGATAAATTGCTGATTCGAGACAATAGTAAGAAGGATCGCAGTGTCGATAGACACCTGTGGATCAATAAATACAATCATGCCAGTACTGTTATTAACAAACAAGCAAAATCTTTATGGCCTATATTAACATCAGATAACGATCTTAAAACGTTATACAACAAAAAATTAATGTCTTGTTATCGGAGAGGTAAGAATCGGAGGGACCATTTGGTGCGAAACGATGTGTCTTTATTGGGTAAATCTCAGCTAAATAGATCCTTTATGGGTGTCCCAAAAGTAGGCTGTTATAGATGTCCCAATTGTATTACGTGTCGCTCCCTTCAAACAGGATCGTTTTTTTTCCATCCATATTTGGGCACTAAGTATAATATAAGACATCATTTAACATGTTCAACTAAATTTATAGTTTATGTCATAACGTGCCCTTGCTCTAAGATGTATGTGGGCAAGACCGAGTGTACTTTAAAGGAGAGAATGGCCCAACATCGATCTGCTATTCGGGCAGCTCTTGCTTCAGGTTCCAGCGAGCAGCCAGTGGCAAGACACTTCGCCATGGCGTCACATAATATTTCAACACTTCGCTATAAAATCATTGACCACGTTCCCCCTCTCGTTAGAGGTGGGGACCGTGGGCGCAAATTACTTCAGTGTGAGTCTCAATGGATTATGAGGTTAGACACACTTTCCCCCCGAGGCTTAAATGAAACTCTGGGGCTCCAGTGTTTTGTTTGATTATCAAATTTTTTATTATGCAGGTTGGTTGTTATGCATATGTTTATATTCTGATTACGCTTGGTTATTTGTAAGTAATGTAGGTGTCAACTCCTTGCGATTTAAGTAATATTCATGTATCTGTCTGATATGTTATGACCATTATAGCGTTTAGCACGTTGTAGTGTGTGCAGTATAGTGATTGCATCATTTTATGGTGTGCATAATAGATTTGTGCTTATTTGAGTTGAAATTTGTATGTTCAGTTATTTATCTGTTCACGATGTTCGTAATGGCTAATACTCATATTATATTGTCCACAGCCGTATTATTACATTCTATCTTTTCGCTACACATTGTGTTTATTACGCTGATTAGTTTGATCTAGAGGCCAGTGAGCACGATAGACTGTTTTTAATTATATGTCATGTGTTTTTGGTCACATTGTATTTGTGTTATTTGGTAACCATGGTGATTACCATGGTAACCGTTGAATGGGAGGATGTGACATCACTACTGGCTCTGTGGACTTCCGGGTTGGAGCCAGGAAGTGATGTCGTGATGCAGCATGGTATCTAACTGCTCTATATATGTTTGGTAAGTGTAACATGTTTGTATGTATTTTATGCTTGAAAAAAGCGCTCATAAAAGGCGCTGAAACGTTGCAGACAGCATCTTGTCACATTTGGTCATTTTTTACACGGAGTGCCGCCTTGTGGAGATTATATATATATATATATATATATATATATATCTATATATATACACACACACACATATTAAAAAAAATTGGTGGATAGATGTTTTTTCATTGGTTCGGTAACTACGGATTTGGAAACCCCTTTTCAAAATCCTGCATTTCCCATTGAGATCCTATGCCTCAGTCAAACATAAATAGCCCATTTTCTAAAATTAAAGGGCTGATGTACTAACCTCTGGAATGTAATAAACTACCACCCAATCAGATCCTAACTGTCATTTTTCAAACACAGCCTGTGACATGACAGTTAGAAGCCGAGTGACTGGCAGTTTATCACTTTCCAATATATCACTTTCCAGAGTTTAGTACATCTTCCCCTGTGACCAATGTGAACTTCTGTTCAGTAACTTTAGCATTTATCAATGTAATCACAGATTCCACATTGTTCCAGCTATTTTAAGAAGTTCTATCATTAACAGGCACTTTCTCTTCTGTTCTCTTTCTCTTCTGTTCATTAAAAAAAAAAGAAGCCTGAAAGCCTTTCACTACTGTAACAGTAGATAATAAATCACTCGAATTGGTCTTAAATACATTCAAATAGGTTCAGCCAAAGAATTATTTCTTCAATTTAATGTGACACTTTTGTCATTCATGGCATTGTGTGACTAAAGATGATTATCACTCTAAAAAACATTTAGCCGTCACTTTTGCAGCAAAGCAGATAGGAAACAATGAGTTATTACTAAACAAGTAGTTATTGCTTGTTAAAATAGGAAAGCACTACTGTGCAGTCTCCAGTGAGGGTCTTCTGGGATGACCATTTATTCCCCCACAAAGATGACAACCGGACCCCACTACAGCACATGCACGCACTATCTTGCAACTGTGTATGAGTGACATAGTGGGAGATGCATGCCTCCCCCTTAGCTTCTGAGACCTGCGACCTACTACCCACAGTACCACTACCCGCACAACTACCGCAACTTAGAGACATTCACTAACTGGTGATCTGTCTGAACCCCACTCCACTTCATGCTCTTAAACCTGTGTAACAGTGCTCATGGCTGTACTATCATTTGCTCTATAAAAACACACTGCCTGGTTCAGCTACTTTGGACTTATCCTTAGGCCAATTACACATTCCGCTGATGTGTGCAATAACTAATATATTTACACACATGTCCATCATTGCTATGGGATAAATTGATATAAATTACCTGATTTGCAAGGAACAAAAATTAACTATATAAATAAGAATCATTGCCACTAGCAATGTACAGTTAAGAAGTGGAACAGGATGTAGTCACTTTCTATAGACATTATTTAGGCTCCGTTAAGGTTGTGGATGGATCTTCCCCACTACAATGTGTCTCCAACGATCCCCTATACCATCTCTCGGCACCCCTGCCTTTCACAATTATAAAAGACTGCAGAGTATGCTTGTGCAATAAAAATAAGCATTAATAATAATGGTAGCATATTCAGTGACATGGTTTTATTGCAAGTGAAGGACAGTAGCACTCAGGCAACATACGGATGTGTCCTTATATAGTGGCTCAAGTTGCGCCAAATAGCGCCTCTCTAGGCACGCCATGTCCCGATCATCTTTTTCGCTCAAAAGGTGAATCTTACTCGAATAAATAAACCAACTAGAAGCAACAAAACTGAATTGTTAGCGAACACTGACCACTGGGGCAAAAGCATGACCAGTAGCCATAGCAGAGGTCTGGAACTTAGCAGGTGTATAGTTAACAATGCAGGTAATCAGTATATGCAACAGCCAGAAATATTAGCCAATAGGGGCACTTTCCAATGAACAAGAATCAGCAGATACTCACAGGCACACTAGATAATCAAAGAGCAGGGAATGTCCCTTAGCACACAGGTGGGTGGACAAAGATTACAAAGCACAGCTGGATCGGCTACACATAAAATGTCTCTCTCTACAGGATGCTGGATATTAGCAAAATTGTCTTCTGTTATGACTACAACCACCATCACCAACTAACCAGCTTCCTGGCATTACTAACCAAGACAGGCTTCTGAGTTGGCACATATACTGTAAATGGATGAAATGAAGAGAAGGTCAGTCAGTGGAGCAGCTGGTAATTTGTTTATAGGAACTCAAGGGAACATGTATCAAACATTTGAGCAAGACAAAGTAGACAAGTTGATTAGTTATCATTTATCTAGCACAGTCTTTGTAATGAGCATCTTCTGCATTGTTAAACCAAATGACAAATGTGCCCATTCAAATTAGCACAGTCAGGGATTTCAATATATTCAAGAAACATATGATAAATTGCCAATTATAGTTGGTGAGACTTAAGAGATGTTAGATTGATTTCATGTCTTCAGGTTCAGGCCAATTTAGAGTTGCTTTGGTTTTTATACAGTGCATTTCAATGGGTGGACACATTATGCCCAAGGATCTCTTACAATCCATTGCAAATATCTATTTCTAGAATGTTGCATATAGACCAAGGGTTCTTAAATGCTCCACAACTCAACTGACATGATAACAGTATTCTGCTGGGGCTTTGGAATAAATGACTATGCCATCAAGGAAAATTATAATGAACTGGTTCATAGTTATCTGCAAACATTGCTTACAAAGTGCTGAATGGTTGTTAGAACATTTACAAGACCAAACAGCATTACCAAATACTCAAAGTGACTGTATCAAGGACTGACAGCCATTTTCAATTCATCCATAAAATGTATCATAATTAAATTATATGCACTTCTCAGATCTAAAGGATATTGGCAAATAACTTATCACAACAAAGCCTTTCTGGGATAAGTAGCAGTGGATATTGATTTCTTTTTTATTGATTTTTTAAGTATAATCTATGCATTGTCTCAAGCCACCATTTTTGTTCCCCCACAAAGAATATATTCCCCCACAAAGAACATGAGCATTCCCACTTGCGAAATTGATATATGTATGAACCCTTGAATTAAGTTGTCATCATTGTATTCCTTTGGAGTCTGAAATTCAGATTTGGACACGTTATAAGAGCTTTCAAATTGAATCTAAGCATCTTCGAGAAAGCCAATTGAACAGTCATAAATTGGATGTGCTGGAAAAGCTTTTGCTTACTTTTTTCAAAAAAAGTCAACAAAGTCTTGATAAATTTGTGGCATGGATTTACTTGGTATTACTGAGGATAGATATTTGGGGTATTTGATACACCGTAGAAGGTAAATTTCATAAGTGAAGGACAATTTTCTGGTCTGACAGGCAATAGATGAATTGTGCCTGGTGAGCCATGGTCCCTGAAGAACTAATGGAAACAAAGGGAAATGCTAATACTACTGTATCCCGCTGGTGGCCCGGATACATAGAAGCTGCCGCTACTGCTGTTTGCTGAAGGGGGTGGAGATGGCTGCAGTGATCGGGTCACAGCAGCAGCACTGCTGCTTATATGGGAGGGGGGCTGCCGACGGTGCCCGATCACTGTGTCCAGCAGTGATCGGGACACGCTAGAGAGGCAGCCACGCTTGCAGAGGGACCAGAAGGTCCCTCTTATGTAGGCGGCTGCAGGAAGATTAGCTTCCCACAGCCGCCTAGTGGGCATTTCTGACTGGTCGTATCAGATACGACCATGTCAGGGAAAGCCCAGCCTGGTGCAGTCGTATCTGATACGACCATGCCAGGCAAGTGGTTAAAGGATCAAATATTGCATCTTTTATTGAGACATCTTCAAATTAAAACTGGTATTTTTTTAAATGTTGGTTATATTCAGTGCTTAAAGTGGTGGAACTCAACCCCCTTCGGCACTTATATAATAAAGGAACTGTGCACGCCTGATTCACATTACACCACATAGTAGTGTACCTAATCATGTTATGACACACAGTAGTGCCCCTTTTACACAATTCCAACATTAGTGCCATTTATACACAATGCCCACAGTAGTAGTGCTCCTAATACATGTAATGCCCACAGTAGTAATGCCCCTTAAACAATGCCCACAGCGGTTGTGCCCATTTCACATAATGCCCACAGCAGTAGTGACCATTAAGAAATGCTACTGTAGTGGTAGTGCCCCTTATGCACTGCCCTCAGTAGTGGTGCCCCTTATGCAGTGCCCCCAGTAGAAGTGCCCCTTATGCAATGCCCCCATTAGTAGTGCCCCAGTAGTAATGCCCCTTGTAGTAGAGCCCCCAGTAGTAATGCCCCCAGTAGCAAAGCCCCCATTAGTAATGCCCCCTGTAGTAGTGACCCAAGTGGTAATGCCCCCAGTAGTAATGCCCCAATGGTAATGCCCCCCTTAATAGTTCCCCCTGTAGTAGTGTCCTCATTAGTAGTGTCCCTTACACAAAAAACCTAACTTACCTTAAGCCGTGCTCCTGCGTCTAACCGTTGCCGTCCATCTGGCCGCCCGCTCATAAGAACTTCTGTATGGGAGAGACATCACAATGTCTTTCCCACAGTACCCACTACGAGAGCTTGGAGCCAGAGCTCAGGAGTGAACTCCTGCCTCCTGCTGCCGCTGTGGGAAAGGAGCCGAGCACCCGCTGGCATCTCCCTGCAGCGCTGGGCTGACATCCTGGGTTAGGTGGGCTGGAGGAGGCAGAACTGGTTCTGTCTCCAAATGGAACTGACGGAACGCAGTTCCTCCCCGTTCCGGCACACTTTAACCACTGGTTATATCTAATATTAATGAACATACCTTATAATTTTTTTGTCTTTATGCATGGAATAAACAAACTAGTCACTGACCTGGATAAATTAAGGGTGGAGAACCATAGCAATAAAGTCATAAATAGCAGAAAGTAGGGCAGACCAATGTGGAACTGAGAAAGAACAAACAAGCTTTGAAGGTAGAATGAAAAGCAACAGAGGGGGAGCTTCAGAGACACAGGTCATATTGACTATAGAATGCATACTTGCCAACTTTGCTGCTCCTCTTCTCCATGACAGGGCAGCCAGGTCTGCACAGAGAGGGTGTGGCAGCCACAAAGGTGGGTTGTTCAGAGGGTGACACCTTCATGTCATAATGGCCCCACCCCCTGGTATACAGTGCCTTGAAAACTAGCTTTGCATAGCAGGAATTGTGGGGATACCATTATGCAATTCAGCATGTACTGTACCACATCATTGCCCCCCTGTTGGCTGCTGGGGGGAGGTGTGGGTGGCGGGAGACTTGCTCACTTTTCCGGGTAGCCAAGAGCGCCACATGATTTTTGGGAGCCTCCTGGCCATTCCGGGAGAGTAGGCAAGAAGGATAGAATGTGTAAGATCAGTTTGGGGGGGAAAAGCTTGATGTGACAGACAATAAAATGCACTTTAAAGGCTTGAAAGATATTTAGCAACAAATGAATGAGCCGCTAATTTTCTAAGAAAGAAAAGAAGCCTAATATTAGTAGGGATGTGTGCCGACCTCATGTTTTGGTTTTGGATCTGTATCTCCTTTTGTTGTGGATCTGCATTTGGTTTTGCCAAAACCACTCCTTGCGTGTTTTGGTTTTAGTTTTGGACCTGTATTTTTTTTTCAAAACATGATAAAAACAGCTAAAATCACATTATTTTTTTTGTTGTTTCTACAGTATTAAACACATGGCAGTTCAACTTCCAACATGGCCCATAATGAAACATATGTTTTCATTAACCAAGAGGCTTGAGGGAGCTGGAGTATGTATGTAGTTGAAATCAGGGACAGGAAGGGTTGATTGGTACTAAATTTAATTAAATTTTTTGATTCCATAGCAAATTTATGAGGGAGGAGGGGAGAACATGGGTGAAAAATATGTCCCATGTTTTCCCACAAAATCAACTTGGTGTTTCAGAATATTTTTTTTACTTAAAGGGGAATGCATGAGATGTTGTCTGTGGCCATGAACATTTCTAGACATTTCTGTCATTCAGCAACCACATGTCAAAGATTGCAGCAGCAGTCTCAGTTCAACTTCCAACTTGGCACATCAGGAAGCAAATGTTTTTATTATTCAAGGGGTCTGAAGGAGTTGGGGTATGTATGTATTTGAAGGCAGGAAAAGGAAGATTTGATTAGTAGTAAATGTAATGAAATGCTTTTATTCCAAAGCAAATTTATGAGGGAGGAGGGGAGGGGAGGCATTTACAAAAAATATTTTACTCATTCACATCAGTCCTTGCCCCTGAAGAAACCTTGAGCACTATGTCTGCTGCTGCTGCTGGGAGTGGAATTTTATCCCAGAAGGGGACCAGGAAGACTACTAGTAGTACTTTAAAAAACAATTGACTGTTAAACAATCCTTTGCAAGGGGGAGAAAGTATGACAGCAGTCACCCAGTTGCATAGTGGATCATTAATGCCATAGCATCTATGCTGCTATTAGATGTGCGTTCAACATCCACCAATAATTCAGTGAATTTTAGACAGTTAATTAAGGTCCTGTATGCCCGATATCAAATCCCATCAAGATTCCACTTCACTAGAAAGGCAATTCCCAACCTGTACAAGTACAATAAAAAACCTAATTAGTGGCCTCCAAAATGCTGTTGTACCCACTGTCCACTTAACCACAGATATGTGGACAAGCTGAACAGAGCAAACACAAGATATAAGATATAAGGTTTAAGTCATATGTTGTGTTCTTCCCAACAGACACATATCTGAAGAGATGCAAAGAGCTGTTCATAAGCAAATTGTCATCTCAAGTGGCACATGATGCAGCAATAGCAAGTGCATCTGCCGTGAAAAAAACTAATCTTTCTCAAAAGATGTAGATGCAGATGAGTCAACACAAAACACAAAAACTTTTTGGATGGATGCGCTGCAGATGACATAACAGGGAGGAGATTGCTAGATGCTTAAAGTTCCTCCCTCTAGTTACTCTGGCTTTACAAAGGGTACAGATGACTTGACAATTGTTGTCCGGATTTGGGTAGAAATAACTCCACACATAAGAAGTGTATTTTTTTGTCTTGTGCCGAGGCATGACAATGGCCTTTTCCTTATCATGGGCAATAACTGTTTCTTCCACTGGTGTCTGATTTACACAAACATCCTCATCAACAACATCCTTATTAGCGTCAGCTACACAAATATCCTGCTCATTCTGGTGCACTTCCACAGAAGCATCCTTGATTTCTATGTCAGCATGTTCACTTGTGCTTACATCATCATAAGAGGCAGAGCCACCAGTCATAAATAAAGGCCAAGGCCTTAGCCATTCCTTGCCACTTCATGTGGTGAAAGGCATATTGCCAATTTTATGTCTTTCCGCAGCTAATTTCCCTTTGATGTTTTTTTCTTTATCACTGTAAAAGATTGGTTCTTGGGCATCAGCTTTAGCAGATGATGAAGATGGATTAGTATCGTCATGACTGGTGGCACTGGCAGCAGCTCCAACACTAGTATGTGGTTCCTGCTTTCCTCTCAACTGATTGTTCTCCATAGCAACAAACATGAATAAAGTGGGGTACAGCACACACGTCAATTTGTACTAATTTAAATATTACACTCTGGTATCAATGAACTATAGTGTCACAAGATTTTTTGTGAATTAGAAAGGAATAACACACTGTGATACCACTTAGTGTCACAAGATTATTTATGAATAATAATAACACACTGAAATACCACTTACAGTGTCACAACATTATTTATGAATAAGAATAACACACTGCAATACCAGTTACAGTGTCACAAGTTTATTTATGAATAAGAATAACACACTGCAATACCAGTTACAGTGTCACAAGTTTATTTATGACTAAGAAAAGAATAACACACTGTGCTGCCAATTAGTGTCACAAGATTATTTATGAATAAGAATAACACACTGTGCTGCCAATTAGTGTCACTAAATTATTTATGAATAAGAAAAGATTAACACACTGTGCTGCCACTTAGTATCACAAGATTATTTATGAATAAGAAAAGAATAACACACTGTGCTGCCAATTAGTGTCACAAGATTATTTATGAATAAGAATAACACACTGTGCTGCCAATTAGTGTCACAAAATTATTTATGAATAAGAAAAGATTAACACACTGTGCTGCCACTTAGTATCACAAGATTATTTATGAATAAGAAAAGAATAACACACTGCACTGCCACTTACAGTGATGTCATTATGTTTTATATATAACGCATGTTATTTAACACTTTGTTGTGGTCTTGTAGTCGGTGTGTAGACTAATAATTTATTCATGATTGAGGAAAGAAGTGAAAAGTTAAATATTAGACTGCGCTACCACTTACAGTGTCACAAGATTAATTATTTATGAATAAGAAAAGAATAACACACTGCGCTACCACTTATGCTGGGCATACACGGCCAGATAAAATGTCTGACATTTTATCTGGCAGCCTGCCAGCCGCAGATGTCACCGGCATACACTGTGAGATTTCTCTCACAGTGTATCAGCCCGACATCCGTGCTCTGCCCCCGGGGGAGGAGACATTTCCCTGTTCCTTCCGTAGAAGGAACACAGGAAATGTCTGTCTGTCTGCCGTGGCTGGGCATACACTGCCCGATGCAGCCGATAGTTTACCGGGTAAATATCGCATCGGTCGGGCATGCTGGACAATCCTGCATGCCTGACCGAGCAATATTTAACCCTCGGTCGCCCCCCACACGCTACAATTATCGGGGCGATCCGCCTGATATCGGCGGATCGCCCAGATAATTGTGGCGTGTATGGCTAGCATTAGTGTCACAATTTTTTTTATGAATAAGAATAGCACACTGCGTTACAACTTATAGCATCACAATAAGTGGACAATAAACTGCAGTCTGGCTGACAGTATCACCAAACAATAATAGCACAGCTAAGTTGCTAAAACACACACAAAAAAAGAGCACTTTTATTTTATAGGACACTGGGGAAGAGCACCCCTGAGTGAGGCAGCAGCCCCTTGATGAACAACACAGACAGCACCCTTTTTTATGGACAACAAAGCACCCCTGCCTAGTGCGGACAGACCACCTGCAGAGTCACAAATACGTGGACGATAAACTGTGGCAGTGTCACCATACAATAATAGCGCAGCTAAGTTGCTAATGCACACACACATAAACAAAGAAAAAAAGTACTTTTATTTTTTTTACACTGGGGAAGAACACCCCTAATTGACAGATAACCCCCCGGACAACACAGCACCCCTTTATGGACTGCAGCCCTAGCCTGATGGACAGGACAACAACACAGCAGCAGCCACAGTTAATTGATAGGACAAGTGACACATCAGCTGCAGCACCCACTGAAGGAAGCCCCCCTTTCTAAGTTTATATACTGCAGCCTAAGCCCCTTATGGACAACACAGCAGCCGCCTTCAGACCAAGACCCTGACTGGACACACACTGAGTGACTGACAGTGACTGACTAGGTCTTCTAGCTTCTCTCTCCACAGCCAGAGTGAAAATGGCGCCGATCCCTGGGACCGTTATATAATCCAAAACCCGTGGGAATCCGACAGTGGGAGGATGCCTCATTTTGCCTAGCTTTCGGATCCGATTCAGGCGGTAAGACTTGAGCCGGACACGGATCTCACCTCGGAACACAAAGTTTGGGTGGGTTCGTTTCTCGGAGAACCAGATCCGCTCATCTCTAAATAATAGTGATGGGGTAAAAAAAGTACAAATTTTTGTCTAAATTGTTTTCAGGCTGTGTAGTCTAGAGTATAAGTGAAAATTATTAAGTTTAGCATTAAAAAAAAAAATAGTAAGTAAGTATAGACCCTTTGTCATAAAAGATAAAGGGCCCCATTTACCAAATACCAGCTGCATATATTTTTTAGTATCGCAGAATATTCCACTTTCATACGCGCACGCAGGGGGGGTTCCGAGTACCTAGAAACCCCCCCTGCCCACCACTACATCACAGCGCAGCTTAGCAATAATTTTTTTTTTGTGAAGAGATCGGAGTGTCGGCAGCTGTTCCTGGCTGAGCTGCCTGTAGGGGGAGCTGCAGCAGTAGCGCAGCTCCTCCCGGGCAGCTCTAAATTCCTATGGGCACCACATTGTGGGAGGCTGAGAGCTCGTGTGTCGGATCCTCCTCAGTGACCGGTGCTCTCTCCCAGAGCCGCAGGTGGGTGTAATCTATTACATGTGGGGGGAGCCGTGATCTTTAATAAGCCATGCCAGCGCTGTATTTATAAGGCTGAATTTGTGTCAAGTGAGAGGTGTGTTTGTGTCAGTGTGTATTTCAGTGTGTGTGTGACTCTAGGCTTTGTCAGTGTGTGTGTGTGTGACTCTAGGCTTTGTCAGTGTGTCTGTGTGTGTGTGACTCTAAGCTTTGTCAGTGTGTGTGTGTGACTAGGCTTTGTCAGTGTGTCTGTGTGTGTGTGACTGAAGGCTTTGTTAGTGTGTGTGTGTGTGTGACTCTAGGCTTTGTCAGTGTGTCTGTGTGTGTGTGACTCTAGGCTTTGTCAGTGTTTGTGTGACTCTAGGCTTTGTCAGTGTGTGTGTGTGACTCTAGGCTTTGTCAGTGTGTGTGTGACTCTAGGCTTTGTCAGTGTGTGTGTTTGTGACTCTAGGCTTTGTCAGTGTGTGTGTGACTCTAGGCTTTGTCAGTGTGTGTGTGTGACTCTAGGCTTTGTCAGTGTGTCTGTGTGTGTGTGTCTCTAGGCTTTGTCAGTTTGTGTTGTGTGTGTGACTCTAGGCTTTGTCAGTGTGTGTGTGTGTGTGACTCTAGGCTTTGTCAGTGTGTGTGTGTGACTCTAGGATTTGTCAGTGTGTGTGTGTGTGTGTGCGACTCTAGGCTTTGTCAGTGTGTGTGTGTGTGTGTGTGTGTGACTCTAGGCTTTGTCAGTGTGTGTGTGTGTGTCTAGGCTTTGTCAGTCTGTGTGTGTGTCTAGGCTTTGTCAGTCTGTGTGTGTGTGTGTTTGTCAGTGCAGTTTGTGTGTCTGTCAGTGTGTTGGCTTTGTCAGTGCAGTGAGTGTGTCAGTGTGTGTGTTGGCTTTGTCGGTGTGTAGTGTTAGGTGTGTGTGAGTGTGTGTGTAGGCTTTGTCAGTGCAGTGATTGCGTGTGTCAGTGTATGCATTTAGGCTTTGTCAGTGTGCGTGTATATGTCACTGTGTATGTTTGCGGTGCCGCCTTTTTTATTTCTTCGAGGAGCTGAAAAGCTCCACATAAATATAGTCAAGTAGACGGCACTCCAAATAAAGTTCAACAGCCGGGGTGCAGAGCGCTCAGTCTTGAACATACAATCAGATACAAGCAGCGCTCCTCGGGTACTCAATAATAAAAGCTTATTAATCTGTTACTATGCAACGATTCAGATGCAATTATTACATATTTCATCAAGGCTTTGCCAAAATATGTAATAATTTCATCTGAAATGTTGCACAGTAATAGATTAACAAACTTGGATTATTGAGTACCTGAGGAGCGCTGCCTGTATGTGATTAGATTTTTTGACATTGGTTTTGTAACCAAGTATTGGAAACCCCCCTTTCAAAATCCTGCGTTTGCCACTGACTTTTATTGATCATTACTGTCCAGCAATGTCGTCCTCATTGGCGTGGTCCTCCGCTTGGCTGCCAGCAATGGACTATTGTAATATGTAATCGCAACGGTCAGTCTGCACATTACTGTTGAACCAGGCGGGACCCTGCAGAGCTTGGAATGCTTTTCTTAAGCCAGAAAAGCTGCTGTCATGTCCCCTGTGACAAACAGTAGTAATCTTAGATTACTGCTGTTTATTAAATACAGAAAGGATGACATAACCCCTTTACCAAGTGTTACAGGGATTGTAGTTAAATGTGGCCCATAGTCTCTTATTCTGTGATGTGATGGAAAGTAGATTTGAATGTGGGAAAATGATATACTGTATATAAAAAATAACACTGTATTTAAATAAAATAAATCTCTATCAGTATTGTGCTTGTCTATTCTTTACATACTTATTACATTGTCCCTTTCAAAAAGCTCTGCATATAATGAAACCCAAGACCAGCTGAGATAAAACTGCAGTAGAGCCATTTCTTTCTGTTTCATGATGAAAATGTTCTTATTTTTGTGCGGTTACATCTGTTTTTAAAGACATGCACATGGATTAGCATGTAATGATGGGATGATGGATTTGATTGTCACTAGAGCAAATCATAGCTCTATGACATGGACAGGGACAAATAAGGGATTTCAGTGAGGAGAACCAGGATGTCAGCAACAATGCACATGATTTTGAGCATAAAAGAAAAGCGATGTTTTGTTCCGTGAGATGAGCTACTGTATACCAGTAAACTTCCATGGGCGGAGACTACAGATATAAGGCACAATCTTTTCAGTCAAACAAAACAGCTGGAAGTACTATAACTATTAATAGGGTAAATAAATGGTGATTCATTTAGGGCACGGGTATTCAACATGTGGCCCTCCAGCTGCTGTTGAGCTACACATCCCAGCATGGTCTGCCACAGTCTTGCTATAAGGCATACTTGCCAACATCCAGCTCCCTCCTTCCGGGAGGGAGCTGAATGTCAGCTTACAGTGGGGGGCGTGGCCACACAATAATGCTGTTGCGGGATCGTGGCCGCGAGATTGCGTCATCGCTGTCCCGCCCCCTCTTCACAATGCTGGAATAAATGGCGTTGCAAAGCAGGGGGTGGGGCCTTGATGATGCGATTCAGCACGAATCGCGTCACCGGGACCCTCGCTGCAGGGGTTTTGATATTAACTCTGCAGGGGGTAGGGAGGGATGGTGGCTGCCGGGAGGCTTGTCTGCCTTTCCGGGGGGCCAGGAGCGACACCCGATATTCAGGAGGCTCCCGACCAAATCGGGAGGGTAGGCAAGCCTGCTATAAGGGCATGATGCAATGTGGCTGGACAAGATGGGATGTGTAGTTCCACAGCTGCTGGGCCTGGGCAGCATTTTCAAGACCCCTGCTTTAGGATCTCTGGGCCTGATTCAGAGGTGGCCACTGACACTTCTGCTCTTGTGTCTTTGCCAGAGTCACAGCTCTACACTAGGTATCACCACAAAGCTGTCACTAGCTGTTCTGTTAACTGGCTCTTTAACACGGGTTCGGTATGAATGACCGCCGGACTTATGTCCAGCGGTTGAAATCCCGACCTCAGAAGACCGGCAGCAGTGAAGATCCCGCCAGGTTAGTAAATTAACTATACCTAACTCTCTCCCCCTCTAACCCTCCCTTAGGGGTGCCTAACTCTAACCTCCCCCCCGCTAGTGCCTAACCCTAACTCCCCCGTAAGTGTCTAAACCTAACCCCCCTTCCCACAGCCTAAACCTAACCCTCCCCAGGGGGATCACTACTGTGGGCACTGTATAAGGGACACTACTGGTGGCCTTCATGAGGTGGACCACTACTGGGGGCACTGTATAAAGGGGCATTACTGGGGGCCTACATAAGGGGGACCACTACTGGGGATACTGTATAAGGGGCACTACTGGGAACATGCATAAGGGGGACCACTACTGGGGGCACTGCATAGGGGGGACTGTATAAGTGGCACTGCATAGGGGGAACAGTATAAGGGTGCACTACTGGGGGCACTGTATAAACGGCACTACTACATGGGGCACTGCTACTGTGGACATTTCATAAGGGGCACTACTACAGGTGGCTTTGCAAGAGGGGAACTACTACTCAGGGCATTAAAGTGCATTTGTAATGGAAAGGGTGATGAGAAAGGGGAGTGTGTTATGTTGACACATCCCATTTTTTAGTGGCCATGCCCCTTGCGCGTGCTCCATCTGAGTATAATCACTAGCACAATCCTGGACCAGTCCAACAGGGACAATCATCCCATGTCAGCCTATCCTAACCACAAACTGTTCTCTTTCTTTATCTCCAAATAATTAACTGAAATTGTAACCAATTTTAAGTGGAAGTTTAAATAAGTCATCAAATCTGACATAGAGGATTGAGGGTCAATGGGGCTAGGTTAGTCTGGGCCAATGAACAAAGGCTTAGAGATCATTCATGATAGAGTATGAAAGGGTAATTGAATTTGAATAAACAGCAGCAGTGTCACGTCACTTGAGTTTTGTAGATTTGAATCCAGACTTCTGGGGCTAGCTACACTTTGAGAAGAATAGATGAAGCTTGAGACAATGATGGGAGGCTTGATAGAGAGACCTCAGAGCCCCACAGATTAATTAGATGAAACATTTGCCTGCGCTACGTACAGGGACTCTGAGCTGCTGTACTATAGTTGTTTTACTGGCTAGTGCTATAAAGTTTGTTTTGGATTATGTAATGAATCAGGCCCAAAGATTGTTAAAACATCAAACAGTAACTGTATTTTATGTGTATGATTTACTATAATAAGAATACTACTACTAAAAATAAAAATCACTAACCCCACATGACAGTATTTCCAGTTGTGTCCAATGCCGCAGTCGCGCCAAACAACCCTTCTTGGTGCAGGTAGCTTGTACAACTCCAGTATTTAGGGAAGAACACTCCAATTAAATTAACACATACATTAACAAGCACATGTCAAGTTAATGATGTGCCGAAATAAAACATTTTAAACTTTTTATTTTATCTCTTCCCAATTAGTTTCCAATGTCTATCTCTTCTAGGCCCACTATAACTCTTAATTGGTTGCTATTTATGTACTTGCACAATGTTTTATAGTTACAGTTTCTCTAGCAATCAGTTTTATACTTTCCATATTTGCTAAATTGTTTTCTCTTTTATAAGTTTTGTTGCATTTGCTTTTTTTACTTAATGCCTTATACTGGCTACTTAACATCTTAAAAGCTCTTTCTTTCTGTATCACTTTTAAGAATGTTTTTATACACATAGGGCTCTATTTACTACAATCCGCATATTGAATGCGGAATGTAATGTGATATTACCGAGTGAATTCGCATTGCGAATTCAGGCAATATCACAGGGATTTACTATAAATCCCTTGCAGGGACAGAGCTTTTCGGAAAAAATACCGCGACTAAGAGCCCGCGCATGCGCCGACCCACCGTCGCTGCTACCCCCCACTGATGCTAAGCCCCGCCTCCCATGATCGCGGACTCCCGCGACCCCACCTCCCCCCCCGCGACCCTCCCGCCCTTCATTACACTTATCTGCATCCTCCTGGCCTCCGGTGATCTTCTCCGGGCTTCCCGAACAGGTGATCTCCCATACTGCACTGGGGCTCGATCACCTGATGACTGGGCCCCAGTGCACTGTGGGAGAACAGCTGACCGGAGAGGAGCCATCACCGGAGGCCCGATCACTGGTCCCTGAAGTCAGGTAAGTAAAAAAAATGTTTCATTTTTTTTTTATTTCTTTTTACAGCAATCAGCTTGCGGTCTATTTAGACCACATAGCTGATTACTGGTACCGGCTCCCGCCTCTGCTCTCCCCGTTAGAGCAGAGTGGGAGCCCGGTAACCAGGGGAGACCCTGGATAACGCCACCTCCAGGTGGCATTATTATCACAGGGTTTCCCCCGGTATTTTTTTACAATTTATTTTTAGTAACTCTGGTCGGATCACATTTCCCATTACAATTATGGGAAATGCGATCTGCTTTACTAAAAATAAGTGATACTTAGGGGTTGGAGTAGAATTTTACTAATTCTACTCCAATTGCCCTATAGTAACTACAGGTGAAACTAAAATTATGTGAAAAGGGTGTGAAAACACCCTTTTTCACTTTATTTTAGTAAAAATAATGTTAATAAATAGAGCCCATAGTTTTCATTGTCGATAGATAGATAGATAGATAGATAGATAGATAGATAGATAGATAGATAGATAGATAGATAGATAGATAGATAGATAGATAGATGCCTATGCCCATCCTGGTCTGAACCCTTAATTAAATTGATTGACAATCTCATCACTTTACCTTTAGCTGATTGCTGGGGTGTGATCTTATTGGAGTACATGTCCAGGTGAAATAGATTAATTAATTCCCCCGATTAAGACTCTTTATTGCCGCAATATGCATCGATAAGGAATCTTAAGTTTGGGGTACTGGGCACATTTTTTTTTTAAATAAATGTGCCCTAAAAGTAAAAGCGTTTTGATTATTAAATATATATCTTTATGTTTAATTACCAATAACATTTGTGTCCAGCATTGAAGGAGTGTTTTTAGGAGAGTGGAAGAGGACCAGGAGCATCCCCGGAAGAGATGAAACCCACAATATGTGACACGTTATGCGCCTCGTGTAGCATAATGAGGCCGTCTTCTCATGAGCATTCAGAATATTTAAGATATATGGGTAGATTTATTAAAGCTTCTAAAACAGACAAGAGTTGTTGCCCTTGGCAACCAATTAGAAGTTGTCTATAGGCAACACCTCAACTTTTCTTTATTAGGAATTTCAGTAAATCTACCCCATAATGTATAACTTCTAAAAAACGTTTGGCTAATGTAAAAAATAAAACTTCAATTATATTGAATAAAGTATGTGTTTTTTTTTTGTATTTGTCATTTATATGCCCAGTGTAATTCACCATCTTTAAGGTGAATTACAGGCATATAGACAGGCAAAAGACTGCACAATTACGACATTGTAATCGTGCAGTCGTTTGTCAGTCTGTGATGTGCCTACACTGAACGAGCAGTAGTTCAGTGTAGGCACATCAATCAACTGCAAACATTCTGAAACTGATGTTGGCACGATGATAGATGTCTAAAAGACCAATTTTTAAACAATCTGCAAATGATTTTAAAACGATTTTCAAATGATTATCAAACGATTATCGAACAATCTAACAATTACGATTTTCGTTATCGTTCAATCGCTTATTTTAATTGTCTAGTGGATAGGCACCTTTACTTGACTGACTTGATTCACTTTCTTCAAATCCTCCACTTGAGTGAATTATGCATGATCTAGGTACTGTAGCTTTTGTGTTCTATACCTAAAACTAAATTTTAAGGATCAACCAGTGCAGCCTGACTGTTAATTGGCCAGTGCACTGTGCCTGCCTCCAGACTAAATTTGAGTAGGTAATTTACTGCTGCTATTATTAACCTTTATTTTATTAACCTATACAATCAGTGGCAGGCTGGGCTGGGGGGCAGGGTGCCAGCTGCCCCCCGGGCTGCTACAATTTTACAGCTTTGGGGCCGCTTGACTCACTTACTTATTGGCCGGGAGACAGGAAGAAGTAGCTCCCCGGCTGCTCCAAATCGGCCTCCTGTCCTAGGGTTGTCAGTGGCTCAGTGCCACCCGTCGGGACAGGTGGTGCTCAGGAATCCCACAGTGGGGGCCCGGCCGGGCCCAATGATGTCACTGAGTTACCAGTCGGCCCTGCTGTCCACTTCCTGATGGCTTTGTCTTGTCCATTCAGTATAGTGAAGGGGTGGGCAAAATATGGCCTGCGAGCCAATCCTTCCTGGCCTGCTGTGTCCCACCACTGCACAATGACAAGCAGCCCGACCAGCTCTGCAGTGTAAACTGTGCAATCCGGGTCATGATGACATGGAGCACGCCGCCTACCGGCCGGCTTCAGTAGCGCTGGGAGATGACATCATCTCCAAGGATCCACTTCCATGCCCGAAGAGCCGGGTCTCGAGCGTGAATGGCACCAACTTGGGAATTTGCTGGGTCGGCGCCAGCTAAATTCTGGGTCTGATCTGGTTTATAACCCCAACCTCCGGGTCAGACCGAGGAATTAGGTATAAAAGCAGTATAAGTAACCAACAGTTAATACCCACACCTGAATTTGATCAATCCAACAGTTGGGACAGGAGGAAAATCGGATTAGTAAATTAGCACAATTTGATAACACATATGATCATCAACCAAATGCTCTAATTGATTCCCTTAAATTGAGACGATTTAGCCAATATGCTAAAGTGTTAAATATCTATATTAGTGCTATGCTAGGTAACTTCTGTAACAAATATGTCGAAAAACATTTACATTTAAAGACTTTATATAGCAAAGATAAGACTACCATGGCAATAATACATTGCACTTTAAAAATGGCAAAGAACATAAATTGTTCTAAAAATATTTGCAATTAGGTGCAGGAAACCTGCCAAGATTGAATAGTATAATTGCTTCTTAATTTGTTTAACTTGAAAACATCCTTGGGGTGAAAAGCTATAAATCTAGCAGGTTTGAAGCTGTTTGTTAGCAGGAAACTGTAATGAAATTGGTTTAAATTGTGTGGAAAAGTAACTGTCGGGTCATATTTAATAAGTGATCCGGGAGCATTTGAGTTCTCTGCTATTTTAGCAAAAATGAGAGTGTAAATTCTGTACTCAGAAAATTGGTTTTCTTTAAAACAAGAAATAATTGCTTAGATTGCTGTGCTACTGAAAGTAATTAGGTAGCATTTAGCTCTGCAAACCTTCTGTTTTAAAACTTTAACTTAAGCTACAGTATTTGCACTATTTAGAAGAAATACATGATCTATAATATCATTTTCTTTTTAATAAGAATATTAAGAAGATTGACTGCATACAGAATATTTGCACTTCTCATGTCACATATAAGCCTATTTATTGGAAAGACCAAAGGTAATTTACAAAAGTGCGACATCTCCCTCCCGCACTGCATGTGACATTGGTGCCTGTTTCTGCATAAATCCGTGAGTGCACTTACACTTGTACATGAATGGCTACTGGGCCAGATTAAAGTTTGTAGGATCTGCTGGACAACTAACTCGTGGGGGCCCCCACCAATGAAATTGCCTATAAGATATGCTAGCGATGTTAATAAAACGTATAATGTGTAAATATTCCCAGCACTACAAATGTGTTAAACACTGTCCCAGCTGCCCTATTGTTAATCCAGCTCTGAATGACTACATGTGTGATGTGCATTTAACATCTACTTATGCCACTTTCAGACAGAAAATGGTTACAAACTCAGCTTTTTCCTGGCATTTTGCATGCCAGGTTTTTGCCATTTTCTGTCTGATACCCCTTTAACACAGGAACATGAAAATCCCAGATAATTCATTTTTACCTGGTAATTTGCTAAACAACCTGGGTTTTTCCCCTGTGTGAAAGGGTCAACCTGGGACGTAATTCCCGAGTCTACGACCCTGCAGAAAACCAGGGTCTGAGACCCGGGAATTTAGTCCAGGGATGACCCTTTCACACAGGGAAAAATCCCGGGTTGTTTAGCAAATACCGTATAAAAGTGAATTAACCGGGATTTTAATTTTCAGTGTGAAAGGGGTATTATGAGAAAAGGTGGGTGGATCAGGGAGTTATATGTTAGGGGTCACTAGTTATTCACCCAATGTAAAAATAGTATTTCATTTTTTGGCCCAAAATAATTTTAACTAATTAATTAGATTCAAGTAGTGGAGAAAGAAGATCTAGGCATGACGTTCCCTATTAAGCAGACCAAGAAAACCTTAGAATACTTGGAAAAGACCTTTCTACTGTATGTGCATTCAAAATAGTGTGAAAACAAATTTCCCCAAAAATCCATAAAACTGACTCCTGTAATATCTGCAATACAGACAGTCTCAAAGGGTCCCCACTCCTTAAGGTTAAAGACATAGGGCCTGATTCAGACCCGTTCACAAGCAGCCACTCGCTCGTACATGGCCAATGTTATGCATTTGCACATGTGTATGCATCGCAGTGAGCATGTGCGATCTAGTTTGAGCGGTCAGGTAGCGTTCGCTCGCCCAGCAAAGACAGTCCAGTGGAATGAGTGACAGGAGAGGTTGTTTGTGGGTGGTAACAGGGGCAGGACAGTAGTAACGGGGGAGTAGAGTTGCGAATGCTGGCATGCCTGAGTGTTTCAATGCCGTTTCAGAGGCGTGCATAATTAAGAGGCAGCGTCAGACTACACGTCATCTGGTTGATTTTTACCCAGAACTGCTTGCAGTGCTTGTACAGTCAACCACAAGCGCTGCGGTCAGATCTGACGGTTCTGATGTACCGATGGTTGTATAAACTTCCTGGAGATGATATACACTAGTGGGCGGCTAAAGACAGGCTGTTGGGTGTCTATAAACACAAAGTGATCGCTCGCCAAGACATAGTAGGTGTGCTTATGCCTTGCCGTGCGGTCGCCTGCCTTGATGTCACTTAGCTGAATTTGCATACGCTGGGAGCAAGTGGCCGCATCTAGCAAACGGGTCTGAATCAGGTCCATAATACTAGTATAATATATTATAATTAGGGGTGTGCACCGGCCACTTTTCGTGTTTTGTGTTTTGGTTTTGGATCTGGATTTTTCTTCGTGTTTTGGATTTGGATTGGTTTTGCCAAAACCACCCTTCCGTGTTTTGGGTTCTGGGTTTTGTGTTTTGGATCTGTATTTTTTTGAAAAAAAGCATAAAAACAGCTAAAATCACAGAATTTGTAGGTTTTTCTGCTCCTATGCTATTATTAACCTCAATAACCTTAATTTCCACTAATTTCCAGTCTATTCTGAACACCTCACACCTCACAATAGTGTTTTTATGTCCAAAAGGTTGCACCGAGGTAGCTGGATGACTATGCTAAGCGACACGAGTGGGCGGCACAAACACGTGACCCATCTAGGCGTGATACTGCAGTGGCAGACAGGATGGCAGTTTGAAAAACTAGGCCCCAAACTGTACATAATGCAAAGAAAAAAAAGAGGTGCAAGATGGAATTGTCCTTGGGCCCTCCCACCCACCCTTATGTTGTATAAACAGGACATGCACACTTTAACAAACCAATCATTTCAGCGCCAGGGTCTGCCACACAACTGTGGCTGAAATTATTGGTTCGTTTGGGCCCCCACAAAACAAGCTGGCAATTAATCTGTCCCTGCACAAACTGGCTCTACGGAAGCAAGATGTCATCCTCATCCTCCTCATCCACCGATTCCTCACCCTCTTCAGTGTGTACATCCTCATCCTCACAAAGTATTAACTCGTCCCCACTTGAATCCACCACCACAGGTCCCTCTGTACGTTCTGGAGGCTGGTCTCCCTGGAAGAGCTGATAATTCATTTTGATGAACATCATCTTCTCCACATTCTGTGGAAGCAACCTCCTATGCCTTTCGCTGACAAGGTTCCCGGCTGCACTAAACACTCTTTCGGAGTACACACTGGAGGGGGGGCAACTCAGGTAAAATAGAGCCAGTTTGTACAGGGGCCTCCTAATTGCCTCTTTTTCCTGCCAGTACAGGTATGGACTGTCTGACATGCCTACTTGGATGCTGTCACCGATGTAATCCTCCACCATTCTGTCAATGGTGACAGTATCATATGCAGTGACAGTAGACATGTCAGAAATTGTTGCCAGGTCCTTCAGTCCGGACCAAATGTCCAAACTTTGTCCTGCCTGCCCTGCATCACCGCCAGCGGGTTGCTTAGGATACCTGAGTTTTTTCCTGGCAGCCCCAGTTGCGGGAGAAAATTAAGAAGGAGCTGTTGACGTGTCACGTTCCGCTTCAGCTGACAGTGTGTTCACCAGCAGGTCTTTGCACCTCTGCAGGCTTGAAAGAGAGACACCACATAGGTTTTAAACCTAGGATCGAGCACGGTGGCCAAAAGGTAGTGGTCTGATTTCAACAGATTGACCACCCTGGAATCCTGGCAAAGCGAATGAATGGCTTCATCCACAAGTCCCACATGCCGAGCGGAATCGCTCCGTCTTAGCTCCTCCTTCACTTTCTCCAGCTGCTTCTGCAAAAGCCTGATGAGGGGAATGACCTGACTCAAGCTGGCAGTGTCTGAACTGACTTCACGTGTGGCAAGTTCGAAGGGCTGGAGAACCTTGCACAACACGGAAATCATTCTCCACTGCGCTTGAGTCAGGTGCATACCCCCTCGTTTGCCTATGTCATAGGTGGATGTATAGGCTTGTATGGCCTTTTGCTGCTCCTCCATCCTCGGAAGCATATAGAGGGTTGAGTTCCACTGCGTCACAACCTCTTGCTTCAGGTGATGGCGGGGCAGGTTCAAGAGTGTTTGCTGGTGCTCCAGTCTTCGGCACGCAGTCGCTGAATGGCGAAAGAGGGCAGAAATTTTTCGGGCCACCCAAAGTGTCTCCTGCACGCCCCTGTCGCTTTTCAGAAAATTCTGCACCACCAAGTTTATTGTGTGAGCAAAACATGGGATGTGCTGGAATTTGCCCAGATGTAATGCCCGCACAATATTGGTGGCGTTGTCAGATATCACAAATCCCCAGGAGAGTCTAAGTGGGGTAAGCCTCTGGGCGATGATTTCCCTCAGTTTCTCTAAGAGGTTGTCGGCGGTGTGCCTCTTACTGAAACCGGTGATACACAGCGTAGCCTGCCTTGTAACGAGCTGGCGTTTCTGAGATGCTGCTACTGGTGACGCTGCTGCTGTTGCTGCGTAAGGTGATACATCTACCCAGTGGGCTGTCACAGTCATATAGTCCTTAGTCTGCCCTGTTCCACTTGTCCACATGTCCGTGGTTAAGTGGACATTGTGTACAATGGCATTTTTCAGGACACTGAGGACACTTTTTCTGACGTTTCTGTACAGTCTCGGTATCGCCTGCCTAGTGAAGTGGAATCTAGACGGGATTTGGAACCGGGGACACACTACCTCCATCAATTGTCTAAATCCCACTGCACTAATGGCGGATACCGGACGCACATCTAACTCCAACATAGCAGTCAAGGCCTCAGTTATACGTTTTGCTTCAGGATGACTGCTGTCGTACTTCATCCTCCTCGCTAAGGACTGTTGGAGGGTCAATTGTTTAGTAAAAGTAGTGATGTTCCTACTTCCTCTCTGGGATGATGAACGACTCCCAGCAGCAGCAACAGCAGCAGCGGCAGCAGTAGGTGTAGCAATGCAGGATCCTCCGGAGGAATCCCGGATAGGAGAGTCAGTCATGCCAGTGACATGGCCTGCAGGACTACTTCCGATCCTGACTAAGGAGGAAATTGACGAGGAGGGAGTTGACGGTGTGGTTTGCAGGCGCTTGGATACAACAGGACAATAGGATTTAGGTGTCCCTGGACTGCTTACGGTCTTAGCCAAAGTTTCTGAACTTGACAGTAATTTTTTATGAACGCGCTGCAGGTGCCGTGTAAGGGAGGATGTTCCTAGGTGGTTAGAAAGCACAGTTCTTCGCTGTGCTTTTGCCAACTTAACTCTTTTGATTTTTTTAGTGGGAGGAGGGCTTCCATCGTCATGTGAAGCTGAACCACTAGTCATGAACATACTAGGGATCGACCTTAGCCGTTCCTTGCCACTCCGTGTCGTAAATGGCATATTGGCAAGTTTACGTTTCTCTTCAGCTGATTTAAATGTTTTTTTCAAGGTCATTTTCCTGAACTTTGTCATTTGGGATTGTATGTGCCCTCTATTATGACATTGGGCATCGGCCTTGGCAGACGACGTTGATGGCATGTTATTGTCTATGTCATGACTAGTGGCAGCAGCTTCAGCACTAGGAGGAAGTGGTTCTTGATCTTTCTCTATTTTATTTTTATCGGAGAAAGTTTGGTCCTCCATTTATGTTATATCGATTTGATGCACTTTGTGGGTTACACCAGCCTTTAAGAAATGAGCCAGCCGGCTCTTTACTTATGGGACACAGGCACACGCTTGGCGCTGCTCCTTTGTTGATGCACGTGCAGCTACTGCGCACACAATTCTCAAACACAGAAAATATATTTTTTTTTGGTTTGGACTGGAGTGTACTTTGGGGGTTACAGCACCCTTTAACGGTCAAGCCAGCCGGCCCTTTACTTATGACACAGGCGCACGCTTGGCACTACTTTGTTGATGTACGTGCTGCTACTGCGCACACAATTCACAAACACAGAAAATATTTTTTTTTTTGGTTTGGACTGGAGTGTACTTTGGGGGTTACAGCACCCTTTAACGGTCAAGCCAGCCGGCCCTTTACTTATGACACAGGCGCACGCTTGGCACTACTTTGTTGATGCACGTTCAGCTACTGCGCACACAATTCACAAACACAGAAAATAATTTTTTTTTTGGTTTGGACTGGAGTGTACTTTGGGGGTTACAGCACCCTTTAACGGTCAAGCCAGCCGGCCCTTTACTTATGACACAGGCGCACGCTTGGCACTACTTTGTTGATGTACGTGCGGCTACTGCGCACACAATTCACAAACACAGAAAATATTTTTTTTTTTGGTTTGGACTGGAGTGTACTTTGGGGGTTACAGCACCCTTTAACGGTCAAGCCAGCCGGCCCTTTACTTATGACACAGGCGCACGCTTGGCACTACTTTGTTGATGCACGTGCGGCTACTGCGCACACAATTCACAAACACAGAAAATAATTTTTTTTTTGGTTTGGACTGGAGTGTACTTTGGGGGTTACAGCACCCTTTAACGGTCAAGCCAGCCGGCTCTTTACTTATGACACAGGCGCACGCTTGGCACTACTTTGTTGATGCACGTGTGGCTACTGCGCACACAATTCACAAACACAGAAAATAATTTTTTTTTTGGTTTGGACTGGAGTGTACTTTGGGGGTTACAGCACCCTTTAACGGTCAAGCCAGCCGGCCCTTTACTTATGACACAGGCGCACGCTTGGCACTACTTTGTTGATGCACGTGCGGCTACTACGCACACAATTCACAAACACAGAAAATATATTATTTTTTTAGCACTTGGGGGGAGCACCCCTGATGGACAGAGCACCCTCTGGACAACACTACAGCACCCCTTTAGGACTGGGACACTGCACAGGACTTTGGAGTGGACACAGCCCCTATGGAGAACTGACTGCACAACACAGTCCAGCCAGCCCCTATGGACTTTGAAGTAGTGGACACAGCCCCTATTAACAACAGCAGCACAGCACAACACAGCCAGCCCCTATGGACTTTGAAGTAGTGGACAACAGCAGCACTACACTACACTACACTACACAGCCCAGCCAGCCCTAACTCCCATGCTCCCTCTTCACTGTCCACAGCCGAGTGAGAAAATGGCGCCGACGCGGGTACCTTATATAGGATCCAAAACCTGCGAGACTCGGAAAGCGGGATGTTGACGTCTTGCCTCGATTTCAGATCCGAGTCAGGCGGGAAAAGTCGAGCCTGACTCGGATCGGACTCGGATCGGGGGGGCTCGGGGGGGTTCAGATTTCAGAAATCCGATCCCGCTCACCCCTAATTATAATATAATATCATAAAAGACTATTCAGGCTTAACCGAATATTATTTTAGAAAAACTGAACACCTGAAATGAATGAAGGCACTCTCCCAGATTGCTTCATGGACTGACTTTGATGGGGCATTTTCACTTTTTCCATCATACACCCAGTGACACAGAGAGGTTTGGAGGGCAGGGCGAGTACTGATTAGCCAGGATCAGCCTTGTTGGAGGAACCTGGTGGAGGCCCAGGTCTGCTGCTGTAAGGGACATTTATAGGATGTTTTCTTTTTTTTTTTCAAAAGGGGTGTGGCTACTCCTTCTGGAATTGGTCCCACCCTCCAGTAACTGGGCCTTGTTCAGTTCTCAACAAGCCCTGCATACAACTTTAATTCTGATGAAGAATTCAATAAAGGATGGCAGGTATTTATTTTCCTAGGGCAGCAACCAAGCCTGGAATATGAGCATTAGAGTATTTGTGCAAGAGGCTGCAGAGATGCAATATTAAAATCTCTCAAACCCTTATGTTTAACATTTACCTCTACTGAATGATTTGGCCAATGACAACCTCACGGCTGAAATTGAACAACTTTTTCATTTTAAACTCAGATACTCCTGTTAGCAGCCTGCCCGGGGCTTCCGTGGTCCTGCCCCTAACCTGCAGGCACCGCCCCCTCCTGCGACCCACAACCCCCCCTCCTCCATGAGCTCTGCAGGGAGTTTCCCAGGCATGGCTACAAGCAGCCAGGACTGGGAAGCTCCCAGCAGAGCTCAAGGAGGCGGAGCTTCTCAGGCTCAGCCTCCAGACATTGTTGTGATGAGTTTGGACAGGAAGAACAGAAGTCACCGGCATCAGGTAAGGAAGTTTGTTTGTTTTTAAATAGTGCTTCTAAGGGGGATGTTTGTAAATGCTGCTGGTATTAGTAAGTGGGGAGGGGGGAGTGTGCAACTGGTGTTGGGGAGGGGGGAGTGTGTAACTGCTGCTGGGGTGTTGGTAAGTGGGGAGGGAGTGTGTAACTGGTGCTGGGATGTTGGTAAGGGGGGAATGTATAACTTTTGCTAGGGAGTTGGTACCGGGGGAGGTGGGAGTGTGTAACTGGTGCTAGGGTGTTGGTAAGGGGGGAGGGTGTAACTGTTGCTGGGGTGTTGGGGAGGGGGGGTGTAACTGTTGCTGGGGTGTTGGAGAGGGGGGGTGTAACTGGTGCTCAGGTGTGTGTAAGGGGGAGGGGGGAGTGTGTAACTGGTGCTAGGGTGTTGGTAAGGGGGGAGGATGTAACTGGTGCTGGGGTGTTTAGGAGGGGGGAGTGTGTAACTGGTGCTGGGGTATTGGTAAGGGGGCAGTGTGTAAGTGGTGCTGGGGTATTGGGGAGGGGGGTGTGTAACTGATGCTGGGGTGTTGGTAAGGGGGGAGTGTGTAACTGATGCTGGGGTATTGGTAATGGGGGAGTGTGTAACTGGTGCTGGGGTATTGGTAAGGGGGCAGTGTGTAACTGGTGCTGGGGTGTTGGTAAGGGAGGAGTGTGTAACTGGTGCTGGGGTGTAGGTAAGGGGGGAGTGTGTAACTGATGCTGGGGTGTTGGTAAGGGGGTAGTGTGTAACTGATGCTGGGGTATTGGTAAGGGGAGATGTGTAACTGGTGCTGGGGTATAGGTAAGGGGGCAGTGTGTTACTGATGCTGGGGTGTTGGGGAGGGGGGAGTGTGTAATTGATGCTGGGGTATTGGTAAGGGGGGAGTTTGTAACTGATGCTGGTGTATTGGTAAGGGGGCAGTGTGTTACTGGTGCTGGGGTATTGGTAAGGGGGCAGTGTGTTACTGATGCTGGGGTGTTGGTGAGGGGGGAGTGTGTAACTGATGCTGGGGTGTTGGTAAGGGGGCAGTGTGTAACTGGTGCTGGGGTGTAGATAAGGGGGGAGTGTGTAACTGATGCTGGGGTGTTGGTAAGGGGAGGTGTGTAACTGATGCTGTGGTGTTGGTGAGGGGGGAGTGTGTAACTGATGCTGGGGTAATGGTAAGGGGGCAGTGTGTAACTGGTGCTGGGCTGTTGGTAAGGGAGGAGTGTGTAACTGATGCTGGGGTGTAGGTAAGGGGGGAGTGTGTAACTGATGCTGGGGTGTTGGTAAGGGGGTAGTGTGTAACTGATGCTGGGGTATTGGTAAGGGGGGAGTGTGTAACTGGTGCTGGGGTATTGGTAAGGGGGCAGTGTGTTACTGATGCTGGGGTGTAGGGGAGGGGGGAGTGTGTAACTGATGCTGGGGTATTGGTAAGGGGGGAGTGTGTAACTGATGCTGGGGTATTGGTAAGGGGGCAGTGTGTTACTGATGCTGGGGTGTTGGTGAGGGGGGAGTGTGTAATTGATGCTGGGGTGTTGCTAAGGGGGCAGTGTGTAACTGGTGCTGGGGTGTAGATAAGGGGGGAGTGTGTAACTGATGCTGGGGTGTTGGTAAGGGGAGGTGTGTAACTGATGCTGTGGTGTTGGTGAGGGGGGAGTGTGTAACTGATGCTGGGGTATTGGTAAGGGTTGAGTGTGTAACTGATGCTGGGGTATTGGTAAGGGGGCAGTGTGTTACTGGTGCTGGGGTATTGGTAAGGGGGCAGTGTGTTACTGATGCTGGGGTGTTGGGGAGGGGGGAGTGTGTAATTGATGCTGGGGTATTGGTAAGGGGGGAGTGTGTAACTGATGCTGGGGTATTGGTAAGGGGGCAGTGTGTTACTGGTGCTGGGGTATTGGTAAGGGGGCAGTGTGTTACTGATGCTGGGGTGTTGGTGAGGGGGGAGTGTGTAACTGATGCTGGGGTGTTGGTAAGGGGGCAGTGTGTAACTGGTGCTGGGGTGTAGATACGGGGGGAGTGTGTAACTGATGCTGGGGTGTTGGTAAGGGGAGGTGTGTAACTGATGCTGTGGTGTTGGTGAGGGGGGAGTGTGTAACTGATGCTTGGTTATTGGTAAGGGGGCAGTGTGTAACTGGTGCTGGGCTGTTGGTAAGGGAGGAGTGTGTAACTGGTGCTGGGGTGTAGGTAAGGGGGGAGTGTGTAACTGATGCTGGGGTGTTGGTAAGGGGGTAATGTGTAACTGATGCTGGGGTATTGGTAAGGGGGGAGTGTGTAACTGGTGCTGGGGTATTGGTAAGGGGGCAGTGTGTTACTGATGCTGGGGTGTAGGGGAGGGGGGAGTGTGTAACTGATGCTGGGGTATTGGTAAGGGGGGAGTGTGTAACTGATGCTGGGGTATTGGTAAGGGGGCAGTGTGTTACTGGTGCTGGGGTATTGGTAAGGGGGCAGTGTGTTACTGATGCTGGGGTGTTGGTGAGGGGGGAGTGTGTAACTGATGCTGGGGTGTTGCTAAGTGGGCAGTGTGTAACTGGTGCTGGGGTGTAGATAAGGGGGGAGTGTGTAACTGATGCTGGGGTGTTGGTAAGGGGAGGTGTGTAACTGATGCTGTGGTGTTGGTGAGGGGGGAGTGTGTAACTGATGCTGGGGTATTGGTAAGGGTGGAGTGTGTAACTGATGCTGGGGTATTGGTAAGGGGGCAGTGTGTTACTGGTGCTGGGGTATTGGTAAGGGGGCAGTGTGTTACTGATGCTGGGGTGTTGGGGAGGGGGGAGTGTGTAACTGATGCTGGGGTGTTGGTAAGGGGAGAGTGTGTAACTGATGCTGGGGTGTTGGTAAGGGGAGGTGTGTAACTGATGCTGGGGTGTTGGTAAGGAGGGAATGTGTAACTGATGCTGGGGTATTGGTAAGGGGGCAGTGTGTAACTGGAGCTGGGGTGTTGGGGAGGGGGGAGTGTGTAACTGATGCTGGGGTGTTGGTAAGGGGAGAGTGTGTAACTGATGCTGGCGTGTTGGTAAGGGGAGTTGTGTAACTGATGCTGGGGTGTTGGTAAGGAGGGAGTGTGTAACTGATGCTGGGGTATTGGTAAGGGGGCAGTGTGTAACTGGAGCTGGGGTGTTGGGGAGGGGGGAATGTGTAACTGGTGCTGGGGTGTTGGTAAGGGAGGAGTGTGTAACTGGTGCTGGGGTATTGGTAATGGGGGAGTGTGTAACTGGTGCTGGGGTATTGGTAAGGGAGGAGTGTGTAACTGGTGCTGGGGTGTTGGTAAGGGGCAGTATGTAACTTGTGCTGGGGTGTAGGTAAGGGGGGAGTGTGTAACTGGTGCTGGGGTGTCGGTAAGGGGGGAGTGTGTAACTGATGCTGGGGTGTAGGTAAGGGGGGAGTGTGTAACTGATGCTGGTGTATTGGTAAGGGGGGAGTGTGTAACTGGTGCTGGGGTGTTGGTAATGGGGCAGTGTGTAACTGATGCTGAGGTGTTGGTAAGGGAGGAGTTTAGTTTGTAACTGGTGCTCGGTTATTGGTAAGTTAGGAGTGTATAACTGGTGCTGGGGTGTTGGTAAGGGAGGAGTGTGTAACTGGTGCTGGGGTGTTGGTAAGGGGGTATGTAACTGGTGCTGGGGTGTTGGTAAGGGGGGAGTGTGTAAATAGTGCTGTGGTGTTAAGGGGTGGAGTGTGTAACTGGTGGTGTTGGTAAGTGGTGGAGTGTGTAACTGGTGCTGTGGTGTTAAGGGGGGGAGTGTATAACTGGTGCTGTGGTATTAAGGGGGGGAGTGTGTAACTGGTGCTGTGTTTTTGTCCCTCCTCTCTGACACATTCAGATAAGCTTCTGTGTTCTAATATCTGCCTCTACAACTGCCATTTCTCCTCTCCTGCTCCCAGTGGCCGGGCATAGTGTGCATGCACTGCACAGAAGATGTCTGCCATACACAGAGGTACCCCAGCCCTTCCTCCTATATAGTCTTTCCCACCATCCTCTTTACCATTCCTGCCTTTGCCCCCTCCTCAAATCTGTGCCTCTTTTATGTTGTTATGCTCTTTACCATCTTTCCTCTGCTCCTTCCCCATATATGTACCTCTGCTATCTCCCAATATTTGTGCTTTGCTCAGTCTACCTAACTCACTTATTCTGACCACTCCCTATCTGTACATTTGAACCTTCCCCATATCTGAGTCTCTGCCCTTCCATATCTGTGCCTCTGTCCCCACTTCATTTCTATGCCTCTGCCACCTTCCTATCTATGCCCTTGTTCCCTTTTCCCCTGTGTGCCTCTTCGCATTTGTGCTTCTGCCCTTTCACCCAATGGCTGCTTGCTGCCGATCAGAAGAGACATGACTGATGGAGGACCAACCACATTCAATACACATAATGGAACCTAAGGATGCCAGGTAAGCAGGATTTTCAGTTATATATGTGTGATATTTATTTGTTGTGTGCATATGTGTATATGCAAATGTGATGGGCGTGTATGCCTCTGTGATATGTATGGGTGCTATGTATCTGTGATATGTGTGTGTGGTGCAGTGTGATGTGTTGTATGTATGATGTGGTATTTGTATGTCTAGTGTGTATGATATGTGTCTGTGATATGTGGTGTAGGGATACGGTCAGAATGCCGACACAAGGGATGCCAGCGCTTAGGATACCAGCGCCGGATCCCTACGCCTGTCAGAACCCAATGCCAGAATCCCAACCTCCAGCATCCCAAAGGTTTTGGTTAGGGACTAGAGGGGGTTAGGGTTAGGCACTAAGGGGTGAGGGTTAGTTTCAGGGTGCGGGGAGGGGGAGGTTAGGTTTGGGAACTAGGGGTGAGTTTAGGTTTAGGCACTGGGGAGGGAGGGTTAGAGTTAGGGTCGGGAGAGGGGGAAGGTTGAGTCACTGCTCATGGGCTGGTGCTGTGTGCTTGCCCCCAGGCTAAAATTCACCAGCCAGCCCCTGTCCACAGTGCATTATTTGCATTATATGCAGCTAGTGAGAGCTTTTGGAATAACTAACAAATTAATACATGAATAGAAAATGTGCTAAGCAAAAACTATCCAATTCTAGGGTAATATCAATGTAAAATCTACTTATAGGGCAACATATTATTATATTTCAACACTGCCATTTGCACAAAGTTTGTATAATAATTTATTCTCTGGTGAAATGGCAATAGATATCACTGTAATATGATTTTTATCCAAACAATTATTCTTATTGAGAAGTACCCAAACTTACAAATAATATAATTGAAAAAAAAAAGATAAAAGAGAGACTAGAAAGAAGACTCACACCTCCAACCTCATTCCGCTAGGTAGATGTCAGATAGTTTTAAAGTCTGATCTCTTGAAAAACTGAAACATTTGTTTTAAATTTGAATAAACTGAGATATGCTATAGATCAGTGGTTCTCAACCTCATCCCCCAAGTATTCCCAACACAGGGTAGAACTGGCCATTTGACACTTCTGGAATATGCCAGAAGAGCCTATGGGTCTGAAAGCCTGCAGAGCAGCTCCGCCTCGTGGCGCTCTGCTCGGCCGGGAAACTGAGACTTGAGGCATGCCCACTGGATATTTAACTTCATCCCCATGACACTAGGACATACCCCTTTTATGTGAGTGTGCATTTCTCCGCATACACAGAGGGGACTGCCAGGGCTGACCTAGAGCCCCAGTCCATCCCTGCTCCAACAGGTCATATTGTGAGGATTTCTATGATTTCTGTCTGTAGAAACAGGTGAAATAATTACTGACCCAGCAAAATAGAATAGCTCCCCAGTGCATGATTAAAGAAATCCACAACACATGACCTGAAAGTGGTATTTGAGGACTGGGTCTGAGAACCATTGCTAAAAATTAAAGAATGTTGGAATCTTTCTATTGATGTCATCCATCGAGCCAAGCTTTAGCCCTTCTGCTTCATATTTCTGTCCATACAAGACACCTGTATTATAATTTCACGGATGTACCACACTTGGATAGTTGAGTAGACAAACTCCACCTTCCTAGTTCTCTAATATCCACTTTCATTTTGCTAAATTTAATATTTATATAACTTCACCTAAAATATTACCTTTACATTTGCAACTTCTCCCTAGGTTTAAATACCAGAAAAATCATTGTTTTTCAGTCTGTACAAATAGTTGTAGGTGACAATGCCAAGGACTATAACTTATGTAGTGTACCCAAGATGGTTGCATTATCTGGTATTGTCTTTGGAGAGATGAACAGAATTGATAGTAATCTGTTGATTATGGACCTTATTCAGCAGAGCACGCAGCTGGCCAGCTCCTCTTCTAGTTGACTGGGAAAACACTACATTTTGGTGGGACCTGACAGCCCTCCACTGGGTATTTTGAGGGTGGGGCTGCCTACTTACTATACCAGTGGTCTGGGCACTAATACCCAGAGCCACTCTCAATTGGCTCAGCACCATGGGCCTAACACCCATGTTCTACCGGGGGCTCAGGTTTTTAAGCCGGCCTACTACAGGGCACAAAGGGACTTGGGCCTAATGCCCAGGGTCCCTTTTCATAATGATGGCTCAGGTCTATGGGCCTGCTTAACTGAGTGGGACACTCTTAGTGGCCTTGGCCAAATACCCAGGCCACTTTACATAGTTATGGTGGCATGGGTGGGCTGCCTTCCTACATTCTTAACTAGTGAGCTGGGCCTCATACCCAGGTCACTCACACCTAATTGGGGGGCAGTTACCTTTTATTGGACCTTACTGTCCACCCAATGATGGCATAGGCCTAAAGCCTGACTCACCCCCATGGGCCTAATGCCCAACACCTGGTGGTCTAGGGAGGGGTTACATAATGCCGGTGGCCCAAGGTCGCCCACCGGTATGCTGGGAGGGGCTGCAGTGGGGAGCTTCATTAGCTTTTATGCATTCCACCACTGCAGCACTTTTCTGGTCCTCAACTTCTTTCTTCTGCCACTGACCCATCCTGGCCAGCT
Source organism: Taudactylus pleione (assembly GCA_031769625.1). Classification (NCBI taxonomy): domain Eukaryota; kingdom Metazoa; phylum Chordata; class Amphibia; order Anura; family Myobatrachidae; genus Taudactylus; species Taudactylus pleione. The sequence continues at coordinate 2,267,884 of JAUIMM010000390.1, forward strand.
GTGCCACCTCTTGTTTTCTTCCTCCAGCCGGCGTCTCCTATATTCTATCTATCTTCCTTCTGGATGGACAGTGGACCTTGCACCCTGGTGTAAGGTCAAGTTTTTACCTGGTGAAAAACGAGTACTTATAGGTGAAACTCGGTATCTGAGTCCAAAAGTGCCCATGATGATCTTCACTTATTACCTGACATTGAGGAAGGACCGTTCTCACATTATCTTCTTTCTCCTAAGTCATCGTGTCCATATCCAGTCTGGTGTACCACGACCATCTGTTCATCATAAGGCCTGAAGGTGAGAGGGTGCAATGTAAGGTAAGATACGGAAGTACACCTGCACAGCAGCAGGCACCACACCCCTCTTACATTTGGCATAGTCGGCAGGATAATGGTCTGTGGACACAATGTGGAACACCCCCAAAAGGGCCCCCCTACAGACAGCTCCGTAGCAGATCCATCCCCATACTTGTGAGGACAAGAGTGACTGGATCACCATGTCTGGAGAAGACATCATGAAGATAATGCAGTGTTCATTACAGCCCGGCAAGGAAGAGCACTGGGAGAAGGGTACAACAAAGCCACTGTGACCCCCTGCAAGACATGTCAGTGGTCGGGACATTTTGACAGTGAAGTTCCCTGATGTGAGGTTGTGACAATGGAAGACCAAAAAATGTCCATATTGGAGATCACACAGATGGTCCAGCAAGATATATAAAGATGCAGTCAGAAGAACCCGGTGAAGAGGGGACCCTGGTGTATGCTTTAAGGAACCTATTGGCATGACCATAATAGCTGTCCACATGATAAAGAGTGGCACCAAAAGGATGGAGAATTCCATTGTGAAGGATGTGGAGGTCCTGAGCATGAGCAGAAGAGCATAAGGCAGATATATCTTCTGTGTCACAGCAAGTTGAGCATCACCAAGAACTCTGGCAGAAGGTGGCCGAAGAGCAAGTGTGTGAGCTCTGTAAGGAGAAGGGACATGAGCTTAAAGATTGTCCATGGGATGAAGACAGGATGATTTTTGATAGCTGAGCCAATGAATGGCTAGAAGAAGCCAGGGAAGTGGAGCAGAAGAGCCTGCTGGAGGTACATTCGCAGGTACCCATTGTTTATGAACAGGAGCCGAAGGATAGGAATCCCTCTGTGAAGGAGGTGGCTACGGAACACTCATTGAAAAAGGTGGCAACAGCACCCCCATGCTGAAAGTGTCGGTGGCAGGGACACTTGGCCCATAAGTGTCCCTGTGAAGATGCAGTGGCACTGTTATGCCCCAAGGATAAGGCCCCAGTGGAGAAGAATCCTTGTCCACAGAGGAAGGATATGGATGACTTGGAGGTGAAGATGCCGCGCTATAAGGAAGAGCATGAACACCCATTGGCAAAGAAGTCCAGGATCTCCCCATGCTGGAAGAGTCCACGATCTGGATGTAAAATGGAACAGGAGGATCCTTGGAACCTGGAGATACCAGCAGAAGAGATGGATATGCTGAGGAAGAAAATCACCACCTGGTGCAAGAGTCTGTGGAGAAGAGTCCAGACTCATGGGAGATGTCGGCTATTATTGAAGGTAGTCCAGCCCAGCAAGAGAGGGTGGATGAAGACTCAGGCAAAGTGAGTGCCCAAGAGTGTGAATGGCAGGATCTGTTGAAGCTGTGCTCACAGGCAATTGCCCTCTATGAAGAGGAGAAAGTCCTGTAGTGTGATGACCTGCCAGGAGTGATGGGCTGTATGGACAGGGAAGGAGATGATTGTGATACCAAGGTAGGACCAGTTACCAAAGCAAACATGGACCTTTGGAGATGCCCCACAAGGATTTGTGGAAAATGTCAGCAGATACAAGGGAGGATAAAGATGCCCCGGAGGAGTCCACTATTGTGTGGTGGTTAGTGCCACACCCTGAAGACAGTGCAGACACCCTAGAAGGGTTGGAAAAAGAAGAGTGGGTGACTGTGGCACCCTCAGAAGGAAATTCCCCCTGGTGGTCCATTGTGAGTGGCCCTACCAATTTGCCACTCCCACAGAGGATCCGCAAACTGAAGTCAGAAGGTACAAAGACAGGGAACCCAGAGCCAGTGAAGCAGAAATGTTGAGTCACAGTCGGTCTCGGCTGGGCACTCAAACATGTCCTCACTTGAGGGGCCATAGAATTCCCTGACCTGCGGACGATGGAGATAGAAGAGCACTTTGTAGGGACTACAAAGGAAAAAGGGGGGAAAATGTGGAAAGCTGTGTGGGAATCAAGTGTCTGATCTAAGCATAGCAAGCAGAGATGTGTCCCCTGCAGGACACATTGGTGGCCAGCGCTGGGATGTTGTTTCTGCTCCCAGCACCAGGTAAGCAGAGGCGGCAGGAAGCCGGCACTCGGATGAAGCATCTGTTCCCAAGTCAAGTTGTGGATGCAGTGGGCAGGATTTGGCTCAGGGTGCGGGCTTACTGTAGCCTGCCGCACAGTAGCCTGAATGCAGTGGCGGGTGTTTGGCTCGGACCATGAGCTAATCATGGCTCACGGTCCTGCAGCCAATAGGAGGGAGATGCGATGGGCCATTCATGGCTCACCACGTCAGAGATGTGCCCACTCATGGCATCTTGGATTAGATGCCACTGAGTGGGAAAAATCAGTCCCATGTTGAAGGGGGAGGAGAAAAGACCTCCCAAAGAGAAGAAGAGGAGCATTGCAGCAAAAGTTCCAGCAGCCACAGAAGATACTAGAAGATGCCAAAATCAAGAGGGAAGATAGGAGGTGCCAGCTGGAGGAAGACAAAAAGAGGTGGTACCTCTGGCCAGGATGGGCCAGCAGCAGAAAAAAGAAGTTGAGGACCAGAGAAGTGCTGCAACGGTGGAATGCAAAAAAAATAATGAAGCTCCCACTACAGCCTCTCCCAGCGTACCGGTAGGCAGCCTTGGGCCAAAGGTATTATTATTATCCCCTTCATAGACCACTAGGGGTAAATTAACTAAAGTTCGATTTTGTTTTCTGTTCAATTTTGCTTTCGATTTTGGTTCTATTTTTTATGACAGGATTTACTAAAGGCAAAATCGAATGTTGAATCGAACAGAAAAAGGAATTTGAAATTAAATGGAATTTGTAAAAACATAGTGTAGATGTATTCACATAGAGGACAATAGGTTCTCTTCATTTACTAACATTCGATTTGCAAATCTAATGAAAAACGAACTCAAACTCGAACTGCAAATCCCCAAATGAATAGAAGAACTTCATGCATTCGTTTTCAGCATGAGCAGTTCGATTTGACACAGATACATGCATACATCAGTCAGATGTAAAAAGCTTGTAAGGAGTTAATGTTTTTAAAAAATGATGAGGGGTCCCTGCCTAAATACACAACCAGCCCCAGACTTTGCATAGCCAGTCCTGGTTGTGTAAATACAGGGACAAGATTGTGTAGGGTTCCCCCTGTACTTAGCACAACCAGCACTGGACTGTTTCTAGCAGGGGGGGAGTAATGTCACAGCCTGGGAAAATCTATCCCTGTGTTCCCCAGCCAAAACATTACCCCTGACTGCTAGTCAGCCAAGCCGTGGATTTCTGGGGAGTTGGGAACCCCCCCAATAACGGGGTCCCCCTCTCCAGGGCACCCCAGGCCTAGGTTGATAGCCCGGGGATATCCCTGCCACCCGTGGGTGGTGGGTGGCAGGTTGATAGTGTAAGTGTAGTGTACAAAAAGATAAGTGTAAACATTGTCTTTACAGTAGAACTGCAGGTCCCAGCAAGCCTCCCATGCATTCTGGTACTTGGAGAACCACTAGTACCAGAATGCAGGGCATTAAGGACCTGCTGGTACCTGTAGTTCATCTGTAAAGAAATGTATAAATAAACACAATACACACACACCATGACAGTATAGTTTTATTACATATATACACTCACACATACTCAACTACATTACCTGGACTGGTCCCCTTCTCCCTGTAGGCATCCATGATCTTGGTAAAATAAAAAAACGGGAAACGCATCACATGCAACAGGTATCAACCACGATGGTTGTTACCTCCCGAATGAAGAGCTGAGACGTGGCTTCTCCCTTTGTAGAGCCATGACTGAGCATTCATTGGCTGAGAGGGTCAGCCACCAACTCTCTCAGCCAATGAACAGCTCCCACCATTAAAGTCAATGGTGGGAACTGCAGAATCAACTTTAGTAACCCTACGGCTCTCTATTGCAGAAATGTAGATATGTAGAAATGTGATCTTCCCGACATTTTCTAAGGGGGAATTGTGAAGAAATACCGGGTGGAAGCCCTGCTATAACATCGCCGCCTGGAGATGGTATTAAGCAGGATTTCTCCCGATTCCCTGACTCCTGCTCTGCTATGACAGGCAGAGCAGAGCAGAGAGCTGGCCCCCTGTGATCAGCTATGTGGTCTAAACAAATCAAAAGCTGATCACTGCGTAAAAAAGCAGCTTGGGGGTCCGGTGATCACCAAGCACTCTCCTCCGGTCAGCTGGCCGCCTGGGCTCATGCACTGTGACCCTGGTCAGCTGTGCTGTAAACCAACATCTCAGTTTACAGCACAGCTGAGAGAGAGCTCACCGAGGTAAAGCCATGTACACACTAGACGATACAGTATGTCATCCAATCCAGTGGATTGGAGTGACACATCGCGTGCATCATCTAGTGTGTACCTGCTATGTTGCTGATAATGTATACTCCCTCCTGCGTACAGGTCTGATGTAGATCCAATGGGCGATATCGTTAGCTGAATGCAGAATGGCCACTGCCGTTGCTACCAGAATCAGTAAGTGTGTATGCACTTGCAGATGCCTGCACCCCCGCTGGGTCCCATCACTGATGAGGTCGGGGAAACTAGACGGATGGTGCCGCGGGGTGGGGCTGTGCAGGGGTGGTACTGTCACTGTATTTTTTGTGAAAAATACAGTGAACAGTGATTTGCAGTGACAGAGCTTTTTAAAAGTGGATAGTTGTAGTTTAATTAATTTAACTAATCAGTTTCATAGGTCTTGCCAATTTCCAATCTCCAATTTAAGATAGTGATTTTCACACACTTATTAGATTCACAGTCACAGTCACTCAGTAAAGCTTCTCCACAAGGGGGTATTGAACCATAGCTTCCTATTATAATTATAATCCATTATTTATATGGTGCTGCAAGGTTTCCGCAGTGCCTTACAAAGAACATAAACAAATGAACACACAAGCAAAACTGTTATTAATAGTACAAAACTATGCAGGAAATGGACATGGTTTATAAACATTGCTGCAAAACATTTAAATAAGCAGCAAGGCCTCACCAACCAAGTGTTAGGTGCCCTTGTGGGGCATTAAGAGTAAATTATAATATAAGTAAGGGAAGGAGAAGCACGTGAGGGAAGAGGGCCCTGCTTGTGAGAGCTTACATTCTAAAGTGGAGAGGCAGACAGATACGGGGGACACAAATGGGGAAGACAGTGAGGAAGGCGCCTGGAGCAGTCAATTAGGATGAGAGATGGAAAGCTTTGATGAAAAAGTGGGTCTTGAGAGCCAATTTGAAGATTAGTAGAGATGTGAAGAGTCTAATCGACAGGGGGAGATCATTGCAAAGGTGGGGAGCAGTATGGGCAAAATCGTGGAGACGGGAGTGAGAGGAAGTAATCAGTTGGTAGGAGAGGCAACATGTATTTGTGGAGTGAAGTGGGTGGGTGGTAGTGTGAGAAATGATAGATTGTCAGAGATGTAAATAGGAGTGGATTGGGAGAGGGCTCACAGAGTGTGAGAAGTTTGAATTGGGTTCTGTAGGGGAAGGGGAGCCAGTGTAGTGCTTGTAGGAGAGAGTATTCATATGTAGTGTATTTGGAAAGGAAGAGGAGCTGAGCAGCAGCATTAAGGACAGATTGGAGGGTAGAGAGATGGTAGGCCAGAAAGCAGGAGGTTACAGTAGTCCAATTTTGAGATGACCGGTGATTGGATGAGGGTAGTTTCCTCCGAGGTGAAAAAGAGTCTGATCCTGGAGATATTTATGACATGGAGAAAGCAGGACTGTGATAGGTACTGGATGTGCTGGATGTGTGGTTTGAAGGAGAGCGAGGAGTCAAGGATAACCAAGACAGCACACTTGTAGGCTAGAGGAGATGGATGTGCTGTCAATTCTAGGAATTAAGGCTATACAGAAGAGTGGGAAGAAGATCAGCTCAGTCTTAGACATGTTAAGTTTAAGAGAGCTATGGGAGATCCAGGAAGAAATAGCAGAGAGAGTTGATGATATGAGTGAGGAGAGAGGGGTAGAGGTCAGGGGAGGAGAGGTAGATGACCAAAAGAGCTGATGAGCTCACCTAAGGAGAACATATAGATGGAGAATAGAAGAGGTCCAAGAACAGAACCCTGGTGGACAACTACCAGTAGTGTAAGTGGGGGGCAAGTAGAGTCATGAGAGAAGATGGAGAAAGAATTATCAGAGAGGAAGTGTTAGGATTTGCAGTTAGCAAATCATCTTGGTGGCAGTTCCCAGTCATAGTTGTTACTGGGATACTGCATCATATCCTGTCCTTGTTCTGGCTTTTTGCAGGAAGCTGGTATCCTGGCTTGTCTGTGTACAGCTCATAGCCTGTCATTCTTGCCTGTCTGTGTACTGAGCTCATGTGCTCATTAATTAACTAGCTGTTTGTCTGCAGAGCAGGTACACACATGCCTTTGATCAGGAATCACTCTCCAGGAATTGTCTCTGATTGGATCCTGCATCTCATAAGTATACAGTCAGTGCTGCGCTAACTGCTAGTTATGGCAACCAGTGTATGCATGTATCTCTGAAGTCTGAACTTGGTCTCCCCAAGTTCCACTGTTCCAATGTCCTGCACTTATCTGTCTGTTTAGTATTAGCCTGTGATATTTACCTTGCTGCTGCCTGGGGAACTTTCATTCCAGAGTCTAGCCAAGCCGTTTCAGTCTGCTTCCTGCCTGTGTTCCTGTCGTGCCAGAGTTCACCTGTCTGCCATATTGCTCCAGACACATCATAGCCTGCATCTCATCTCGCCTGTCATAGCCATACCAAGTAGCTCCCGTGCTACCACCATTCTCCATACAGATTCCCAGCCTCACCAAGTAGCTCCCGTGCTACCACCATTCTCCATATGGCTTCCCAGCCGCACCAAGTAGCTTCTGTGCTACCATTATTCTCCATACAGCTTCCCAGCCATACCAAGTAGCTCCCATGCTACCACCATTCTTCATACAGCTACCCAGCTGCACCACTTGAGAACCATTCTTTTTCGCTGCTGGTGTATCCTGTCCATTACGCCTGTTTCCTTACTATTACTTGCAGCCTCACTCCAGTTAGCCACTATCCTGTCTTGTCCTAGTAGGCAGTTCTGCAGTCTCTCACCAGTTGTGTAAGCTTCCACTGCTGGAGGTGTAAATCCAGGCGGCCACCTAAGTACTGGTGTGTAAATAATTCACTAAGGGAACAACGGGTGGCTGTTATTGGTGGAAGATCCTCTCCATGGCTCTATAGGTCTTACACAACAGTGCGTGAACCATAACAGGTAGGAGGACAGCCAGGAGAGTGCAGTATCATGCAAAGTAAGGAAGTGAAGAATTTGCTAGAGGAGAGGAGAGGATTGTCCACAGTGTTGTAAGCAGCAGAGAGGTCAAAGAGAATAAGCAGCCCTTGGATTTGGCAGTAAGGAGGTCATTGCTGACTTTTGTGAAGACAGTTTCTATGGAGTGGAGAAAGCCAGACTGAAATAAAATTAGTCAAGCAGGGAGTGAGAGGAGAGAAAGGCAGTAAGGTGATTGTTGACAATCCACTCATGGAGTTTGGAGGAGATGAGGCGGTAGTTGGAGAGAGTGTTAGGATAAAGGGTGGGATTTTTTAGAATGGGGAAACCAAGGACATGCTTGAATGCAGGGGGAACAGTGCCTGATGAGACAGAGAGATGGAAGAGATGGTCATGAAGGGAAAAGGCAGAAGGAGAGAGGTTGCAGAGATGGTGGGAGGGTATGGGGTCAAGGGAGGAGGTGGAAGGGGGAAAGGACTGGATGAGGGCCATGATTTAATTTACAGTTATTAGGGAGAGAGAGGTCAGAGTTGGTAGGATGGAAGGAGAGTGGGCAGGCTAGAAAAGGAAGGAATGGAGTTCTGGAGGTCTGGCAGGATGTGATGTTGTGACAGCAGTTTACTATACCACAGAGCCAACATCCTTTCTTCAACAAGTTCAGGTAGAGAATCTAGTAGATATCAGAGTTACTAGCTAACTCATGCATTAAGTAGATTGTGGGTGGGATGTACTAAGAATCACATTTTGGATGTGGTACATCCTGCCACTTTTCGTTTACATACCAGCATTATTAACACTGGTATGTACCTACAATTGTGATTAAAATTGCAAAGGATAACTCTTCCAAAAAGAGCTGGCCTTTGCAAAGAGGGGATATCCAGGTTTATGACCCGGGAGTCCTTCTGCTCATGCGACTTATGACACGCTTGGATCCCTCTCACAGAAGAATGCAAAAAAAGACAATGGGTTCTATTGGACAATGCCATGTATAGACTCAAAAATTAGGCACCAATAAGTGCTCAACATACACAATACTCAGCGCACCATAGCTACTGAGTGCCAAGGCAGGGCAGTGCATTGCATGTAGGAGGATGTCCACCTGGTCTTTTTCCTCTGTGGCTGGTGGCACACGTGAGTAGACTCGTATTGGTGCTGTGTGCAGATCACTGGGAAACTGGCCACTGTGCCATTGTCAAAGTAATTTGTGCAGTGCTGCTGCTACTGGACTCTGGAGAGGTAAGTATTGAAGAACGTGGGTGCAGGATGTGCCGTGTGCACACCATTATAAATTAGCTACTGTAGATCAGTCCTTAACTTGTTTATGAGAGTTAAGGCCCCTACACACTAGATGATTTTATTAACCATTTGGTCAATTCTTATGTATCAGAATGACAAATTGTTGTCCAGTGTGTATGCACTACATCTTGTAGTGTGTACTTCAGTGGGGATATTATCTGTATCACTTGATCTTTTGTACATGCAGTCAAAGCAGGGAATGAGGCTGATGATCCCATGCAGTGCTATTTGGTGGGTGTCGGTATATCGAGCGGTCAGGCACTGGATCGCTCAGTGTGTACAGAACATCCGATATAGCAGGCCATCGACAGGGGGGATGTGGGTCATATCACTGGGTACACACGTTGTTTAGTGTGTACAGTACCCTGATTAACAGCTCCATTAAACATTTGTTAATTCTACTCTGTGCAAGATACATTTGAAAACTATTATATTCAGATACAGTAACTCAACCTCTGGAAAACAGCATCACTGACCCTTGTTCTGAATCTAAGAGGCTGGGGAAGATGTTACTCATGTCTAACTTCCACAGTCCCCCCTGGAGGGAAACTTAATTGTTAATGCACTCCCTGCTACTTCAAAGAACAGGTACTTAAAATGTACTAATTGACTAAAAGAAAAGTCAGTAAACCAGGAGCATTCCAAGCTGCAGCCAGTTACCTGTCAATACTCACGCTGCGCCTAAAGAACTTTAAAAAAAAGTTGAAAATAGAACATTTGTAAAAACAGTTACAAACTGAGGATTTGCAGATAAACAACTTCCGGAAAAATAGTTATTGGTTCCAAACAACCACCACATTAGTTAGGAGTCAAAAAGTGTTTATGAGCCATGGGCCTGATTCAGAGTTGTACACCATTAGCATTGCTGCTGAGTCTTTGGATGCAGCAACAATGCTGAAATATGTCTATACCGCAGGAGGCATCTGAGGACAAAAGACACCCCCTGGTGGCATTGCAGATCCAAGTGCTGTGCACCAAAATGCAGCATCACATCACCATCAAGACCATTGGTGATGGCATTGGTCATCTGAGTGAGCCTAAGGCTACTCAGAACATCCACCACAGCTTTAGTTGAGACCAGTAAATCTGCATTGGAAGATGCAGACACTGGCCTCACCACTCCCAGAAAACTGGGTGACACACCCCTCTTTCGGGAATGCTGGCCACCCATTCCCCACCCCCAAACAACTAGTGCTTGTCAATAATGCTGCCACTTAGGGGCACTGTGACCATAGTCACAGAAAGAGATCTGCACATGCACAGATCTCTAACAGTCGGAGATGTACTGTATGTAAATCATCGGGTTTGGTACAACTCTGAACCAGGCCCCAAGACTTGATAAGAGTTTTCACTAAATTGCTTTTCTGTGTTACAGTCAAACAATGCAACAGGTTCCCAGGCATTCCTTGTGCTTAACTGAACCTACTGTGCTCCAAGTATCCATGGCAATTTGTTTAAATAAAAAAAACAAGCTATTAAAAACCAATTAAGTTTTAATTTAGTTTTATTTATAAATTCATTCTGTTGATGTAATGAGATAACTTTTTTTATTGATATCTAGAATTAAAAGTCTAATTTCATGGAAAATGTACAAGCTGCATTACTATGAGGGCAGATTTTTCAAACACTAAGGGCTGTATTCAATTAGTTTCGCACCCGCGATACTTTTTCGCATGCCGGACTTTTCACCTACATCACGTATTTTAGTTGCAGAAACTTATCGTGCGTGCCTCCGCTATTCGCCATTTTCAATTCCAAAAAGACAATTGGTAACTATCTAATACATAAGCAGCTAAGGATGTGCCTAGAGAAAACTCAGTAGACAAGCACAGTGGCACTCCCCCTACCCCCAGCGATGCCAGCATCTGTAGCCAATGCCCATCACCTTGAGCCTCCTCCCCCATGCGTTTGCACCACTCATGTGATTGCTCGTGCTACTGCAACCCCCGCAAATGCACCCCCCCTTCACACACACACGAACACACACTAATGGCCCCTCCACACCTGCCTCCCTAGTGTGGTAGGGAAATAGAGGTGAGAAAGAAGAGGAGGACGAGGGGGGGACAAAAATGAAACATAATTGGGGGACACATGTCAAAACCCCCCTCCTGTGGAACCACTTCCAACCCCCCCTTCCCTTGAAAAAGAACAGTTGTCGGGGTATGTTTTATGTATTTTTTCACTTTACAAACCCAGGAAGTGAATGCACTGAAATGTGTAATTGCAGTATGGGACCCATTGAGGCTTACAGCCAGTATGAAGGTATGTTCTCACAAACACAAATCTCAGATTGTTCACGCCAATGTTTCTCAACATGGCAATGTTTCTCATTCAGACCAGCAAATCAAGAGCATGATTTTCACCTGATGATAATGACTTGGTACACACTAGGGGCCTGATTCAGAGCCACTCGTAAGCAGCAGCTCGTTCGCTCCGAGCGATGTTTGCCAAACTGCGCATGCGTACGGATCGTTATACGCATGCGCGAGCCAGTCAGTGCGGCCGATATTCATGTGCTCGCAAAATAGCGAATGCCTGCTAATTTGAGTGACAGGATGAGGCGTATGTGGGTGGTAACAGGGGAAGGTGCTTGAAAACGGGGAGTGGAAATCAGAACGCAGGCATGCTTAAAGGTCAAAACGAGCGTTTTATGGGTGTGCATATTTAAAACAGCAGCGTCATTGACCACGTCACTGGGTTTTTTTTAGCCAGAACTGCTCGCAAAATTGTGGTAGCAAAAACCAACCACAAGAATAGCGAGCAGCTCATACCCTGTTCGATGTACTCGATTAATCTAATAAACAGCGGACATGACGTCGGATGCGAGCGGCCAGGGGGCGTAGTTTCCCAAAAAACGACCGCAAGTTTTGTTCGCTCATTCAGACCTAGAGGCGTGAACAGACCGCAAACAGCGAACGGTTCATTTGAATAGCCACCCCTATTTTCTGGACGAGCGAGCGCAAATAGCGACCGGCTCTGAATCAGGGCCTAGGTGCATAGGCTAGCCCTGCAGATCCAGATGCATTTCAAGATATGTGCAGTGTGATTTTTGTGTGCAGTATTTTTTTGAGTCATTTTTTAATTTTTCTACCAACTCTATAGTGCAACTTAAATCATATTGACAGGGGTAAATTTACTAAGAATCATGTCTGGCCCATGTTTGACTGTGTTTAAGCATGGATAGGATGAGTCGAACATGGGAGTTTTGTTGAAATGTAATCTGGTGTCGGAGTCAAATAATTGGATGTAGTCATTTCCAATTAATATCCATCAATACAGTTGTCTTTGTCTGAAAATATGCAAATAGCATGCTACGGCATAGAAGCGCGTATTTAACCACAGTGGGGGGTTTCTAATATATATATATATATTCTACACACACATAAACACTAGTATATATATATATATATATATATATATTATATACAGTATGTGTGTGTGTGTGTATATATATATATATATATATATATATATATATGTACACCATGTTTATGTGTGTGTAGACAGATATATATATATATATATATATATATATATATATATATACATACACAATCACTGTATATATGCGAGACACACACACATAGCATACACACACAGCATTCAGTACATACACACATACTGTAGATTCCACACACCATACATACACATGCTGAAGCATACACACACAGCATACTTACAAAGTACAAACACACACACATAGCATACTCACAGCAGCTTTTCCTTTGATGTGTGGGCTCTGCTGCTAGCTGTGGACGTCCTCCTAGGGGCCGGGCTGCTGGGTGGCAGCGCTCCTCCCCAGGCTCTCCAGACTCCCATGCTCACTCTGGGAGGTCTGTGTTGTGAAGGCGGCGTGCTGCCCGGACCTTGCCGGGTCAGCTGTCAGCGCTTCCGCGTCAGGTGATATGAAAGCCACCTGACGTGGAAGCGCTGAAAGCTAACCCTAACCGGTAGCTGAAGGGGACCTAGCCGCTACCAAACAGGCAGTGCAGTGGCCGGGCAGCTGAGCAGCTCCAACAGTGAGTGGCCTTCGGCTGGTAGACGGAGACAAGGCTGTCTCCGTCTCTGAAATAAGAAAAAGTGGCCCGTCATGAGGGGGGTTTCTAGGTGCTTAGAAACCCCCCCTGCGTGCGCTACTGACATGCGAACACTTCTACACACATGTACACTTACACATTCACTTATAAAATAGTTCACCTTAAAATAGTTCCAACACACAGTCATTTATAACCAAGGTTAATAGAGTTTATAGTTAAATATAATAATGTTAAATATACTTTAGGGAGATCTAAGGTCCAGGATACATTGAACATATCTTGTTTGGTATCATTCTAAGCCCTTATTTATCCTCAGAGATATGTTCCAATCGGCCAAGAGATTGCACCTTGCATATGCGAGTTATGGATGATAGGGAATTAATGATCAGAATGGTATTGTGTGTGTAATGTAAATAGACCAGTTTGAACTAGCTGTTGGAGAGCTGACCCCACCCTTGGAGGGCATAGTTTGAACTGACCTATATCCTGCATTATACCAGACTGACCTGAAGCCTGAACCAATAGAAACATGCCCAATCGTCTCTACTGTTTTCAATGTAACACTAACTGTATATAAACTGAGCTCTGGGACTAGCAGGAGGTCTTATTTTTCTTGACCACAGACTTTAGGATTGAATGACTGTATGCTGGATCCAGATCGCCTGCATATGTAATCTGCTGTACTTATTTTATTAAATGTTACTCTGCTACCTTTTGCTATTAAAATCATTTTGTGAGTTGGAAACACATTATTGGAATTGGACAGCAGTCATTGAATAGCGACAAAATGGACATAACACTGGTAATGTACTAAGCTCCTGTGTTTAACTGGATTGTGTTTTCCAATGGTGTATGTGAGTGTGTTTCCTACCCATATTCTCTGTGTCCCCGGGGTGAGTTTCCACCCCCCAAAAGCATAAACTGCCCCGGGCTTTGTGAGCCAGTACTGGTTCTAAAAATGTGGGAGATAAAATGTGTAGGGATTCCCTGTATGTGAGCTGGTCGTGGTTTAAAAAAAAACAGGGAAAATATGGTGCTGGACTCCCCATATTTTTAAAACCAGAACAGGGTTCAATCTAGTGAAAGTGTAATGCCACAGCCATTGGACCCTTTCACAGGGTCCCCTGGGAAAGGATTGAAACCTTAAACAATTCAGCCCAGGCTGGAGATTTTAAACAATTCAACCTAGGCTGGAGATCCCAGGGCTCTTCCCTGTACCTCTGCACCTCTGCCCAGTGAAGGCAAGGGTAAGAGTGATTATAATAAATGGGTAATATTGTTTTTTACAGTGGGACTACAGATGCCAGTGTGCCTGCCCTTTGGCACTTGAGGAACTACATGTGCCAGCAGGCGGCCGGCACTGATATCCCCCATACAAAAAAATAGTAAAAAAAGCACAGGACACAAACTGTAGAAAGTAAACATTTATTACAAACAAACATACACACACACACATACACTATAATCACCTTGTCCTCTGTGTTTGGTCCCCTTGTCCAGTAGCATCCCCGATTATCCCTAAAAAATATATTCATCTTCCTCTCTTGGAGCAGATCGGTCCTCTTCTCCAGTAGAGATTCCAGCCATAGAAAAACAAACCGAGTAACCAGCACCAGGACACTGAAGAGATGTATGTGTTTTCACATACATCTCTTCCCCGGAAAGTGATGGAACCCACAAGGTTTCCATAAATTGCCAGGCCACCAGCCAATCAGAGGCCTCTCTAGAGTAAGTGGCCACTAATTGGCTAACAGACAGGACAAACGAGTATCAGGGATGCTGGAACAGCTTCTATATACAGGTATTAACCATGTCTGTCATAGGAGCTAAGTAGGAGATTTCTCTCTCCCTCTATGTCACTTCTATGCAGTACAGACAAGACGGCTGTAGCCGCATGTGCAGTAACACATAAGGTTGCAGGTCAAACATTGTACGTGTTGTGTGTACACTACGCTTGTGACTATAAGTTGGTGGTGCCTATATACAGATGCTTGCTCCTGCTTTGCTTGTAGTGTAATTAACCCGCTAGTAGCTGGCTCAGGGGAGATGATTTTCTGGACTCCTAGTTAATGTACATGGGGCCATCAGCTGTAATAGGTGATGCAGACCAATTAATTAAGGTCCGTAATCTGATACTTATCTTAATGTTTGATTTAATTACCCATGGGCTTCCCCTCATATGCTGGACATACCTGCTCTCTGGTGCACTTCAGGATAATGACATGGGGGGGATAGAATGCACTTTCTCTGGGTGCCATGGCTACATGCTACACCACTGCAGACACATTACACTGAATAAAGACCAGGTAACAAGAAAACATTGGATCAACTACAGTACTATGCCCTGATTCCAGTTTTCGACCAGGCAGTTTTTGACCTAGCAGCATGTCGAGTATACATATAGGGGAGATTTATCAAAGCTTGAAGAGAGATAAAGTGGAGAGAGATAAAATACTAACCAATCAGCTCCTGTCATGTTACAGCCTGTGTTTTGAAAAAAGAGAGTTAGAAGCTGATTGGCTGGTAATTTATCTCTCTCCACTTTATTTATTTCCAAGGTTTCATAAATCTACTCCATAGTTTCTCATCCTGCTCACCTTAAACAATAGGTTCATTATAATGGTACCAACAATCCCAGACATTATATCAATGGTTTTAAATTGTAGTTAATTTACAAATAAATTATTCAGAAACATTAAGTGTTATTAGTAGAAATCCATACTAGCTATGGTGTTTTGTTATCAGTTACCAAGGGATCGGTTGTGGCTAATTCAGTTGTTTTTAAGAAAGGGTTGAATGGCTTTTTGCCCATAGGAAATACAGAATGACAAAGTAGTTAATATTAACATACTGGTTCATTTGATGGAAACTAAAACTACTTTAATTGGAATTGTCATCATCATTATTACATACTGAACTTATTGTCCAGGGGCTTTTGTCAACATCAACGTGTATGTAATGGTGTTATTTTCATAATAAAAGAATGTGTTTGGTAACTGTTAATTTTGTAACTGTGCAATGTATTGCAGTGTAGAGTTTCTCTTTTTTATGCTACTTATAGTAACTACGGTCAGAAAACATGATGTATTACATGTGAATATCACTTATCACATATTGCATTTATACACAAGATGTGTGCCAGCATATCCTTTGTTTGCAGTCGAGATGCCGACCGACGGCTTCCCGACTGTCAAATCCCGGCAGGGCACTAATGACAGGCATCAAAATCCTGATGCCTGTCATTACACCTACGCCGGGAGCCCGACGCCCGGCATACCGAACGAAGGTAATCCGGGCGCCAGGCGTGGACAACTGTGGTGGGGGTGGGTTTGGTTTCAGGGCTCCCGGGGGGCTTAGGGTTAGGCACCCCTGGTAGGGTTAGGGCATGGGTAGGGGGGGTTAGATTTAGGCACTTACAGGGGGGGTTGGGGTTTGGCACTAGGGGGGGGAGGTTAGGGTTAGGCACCCCAGTTAGGGGAGGAGAGGGTTAGCAATAGTTCAAATACTTACCATCAGGATTTTCAGGGCTGTTGGGCTTCCACTGTCAGTATATGAACCATCGGACATAGGTCCGGTGGTCATTCATACCGATCCCTTTTGTTTAATATAATGAAATAAACCCAATGAATCCCCATTCTTGGAGATATGTACGCTTTAAAAGCCCAGGAGATTTTATACAAAATTACATATCACTTAAGAAAGAGGGTAAGGTAAGTTCAAGCAACTTATAAGTGCATGAAATATTTATTCTTATAGTGAGTGTCTATCGAGAACTATAGGTAATTTGCTATATTTGTAGGCAGCTCAAAAACACTTTATTACAGATTATTTGTCTGCTTGTTACATCCTTATAAATATGTAAAAGATTGTGTATAAACCAAATGTGCTCCCTAATTTTAATGTGTCATTTTATTGCTTGTAAAAAAAAAATATTGTGAATATTTCACATTAATAACTTGACTAACCAAATTAAATTGGCGACCTGATCATTAACCCATCAAGGGCTACAGAACTGTCTGTGACAGTCACCCTTTTCAGGCTCAGTGTGTGAAGCTGCCCCCCGTACAGCAGTATGTAGTTATGTGACCTGCGGCAGCAAGGCCGTCAGTCACAATCCCGATGGCAGAATGCCGGCTAAAGATTCATGATAGGCATTGAGATACCAACGCCTATCATAATCCTGATGCCAGAATGCAGGACGACGCGGGCCTGAGCAAGGTAAGACCGGGGCGCCAGTCCTCTTAGCCACAGGAGTGGGGAGGGTTAGGTTTAGTGCACCCTTGGGGGACTTAGGGTTAGGCACCCCCCGGGAGGGTTAGGGATAGGCTAGGGGAAGGGGGTTAGGTTAGGCACCACCGGGGAGAAGATAGGGTTAAGCACCCGCCCGGTAGGGTTAGGTTTATGGTGCGGGGAGGGGGGGTTAGGTTTAGGCACCCCTGGGGGGAGGTTAGCGTTAGGCACTATGGGGAGGTTAGGAGAAGGCACTAGGGGGCGAGGTTAGGGTTAGGCATGCTTAATGGAGGGTTAGGGTTATGGGGGAGGGGAGGGAGAGGGGAGGGTTAAGTTACTTAAGTGCCACTGTCGGGACTTGAACAGGCGGCTAAACAGCTGCCGGCATTTCAATCCCAATCCCTGTACAGAATTTGTCTCTCCTCTAATGAAACCATAGCCCTTTTGTGAAGATAATTTTTGTTTGACTATTCTACCCCTGAGATTACTTGACTCTATCAACCCTTTGCATGCTGGAGCAGGCTGTGTTAATCCTTTGAATGCTGGTGTGGTAATTGTAACTAAGAAGATGCATAGTGTGTGCCGGTGGGTGCATATGTGTAACAGAGTTGATGTATTAGCCCTGTGATTGTTGGTGTGTGAATTGTTAACTTTTTTGACTAGTGAAGAGCAAAGTGAGTGTTGACAGATCAATTTGTATGTAGAAATTTGCGCCGGCCCACATGTTTTGGTTTTGGATTTGTATCTCCTTCGTGTTTTGTATCTGGATTTGATTTTGCCAAAACTGCCCTTGGTTGTTTTGGTTTTGTATCAGTATTTTTTCTAAACAAAATTATAAAAACAGCTGTAATCACATAATTTGAAACTTTTTTTTTAATACAGTATCATTAACCTCAATAACATTTATTTCCAGTAATTTCCAGTAAATTTTGAACACCTCACAGCTCACAATATTGATTTCATCCAGTTTAGGCCAAAAGGTTGCATCGAGCAAGCTGGCTGACTAAGCTACGTGACAGCAGTGGGCGGCACTAACATGTGGCAGTTCAACTTCCAACATAGCACAGAGTGGCACTGCAGTGGTAGACAGGATGGAAGTTTACTAAACTATACGACCTCATATGAAGTATAAAACCAAGAATGTTTTCATTAAACAAGAACTAGGTCCGAGCCCCAATGGAGTTGGACTATGTTTATGGACTAAAGACAGGGAATGGACGGAAGGATTGATTAGTTTGTAAATTATTTTTTTTGTAATGTTTTGATTCTGAAGAAAATTTATGAGGGAAGATCAATGTAATATTAAGTTTTTCAGTTCCTGAAAGACATCTTTGATCTGGAGGAGGTTTTTTATACATCCAA
The DNA here is from genome assembly GCA_031769625.1 of Taudactylus pleione. NCBI lineage: Eukaryota > Metazoa > Chordata > Amphibia > Anura > Myobatrachidae > Taudactylus > Taudactylus pleione. The sequence goes on from JAUIMM010000390.1 coordinate 2,286,316, forward strand.
TAGAAATGCAGTGTCCTTGCTTGTGGAGGTGCTGCTAAACAGTACACACTGTAAACAGATGTTTACTTTACTTAAAATAATGGCATACACATACAGTGTTGCTCATAACATGCAGAGAAGTCTTTCCTGATGAAGTATAATAGTTCTTGTTGTAGAAATGTCTCACTCTGGAAATTCAGTCCTTATGTCCCACCAAAGGTGACAATGCTCCCAGATATTCAACTTGTAGTTCCAGCTGTATACCAATATGATGTCACTCAAAGGAATATATAAAGAGAGACAGGAAAATATAGTATAGTATATTTGGCTCACAATTTATTTTGATACATATAATGCAGTTTAATCTATGCACATCAATTCATAGAAACAGTATATAAGGCTATAATCTCAGCCACTGTACTCAAGGTCATATTCCAAACAATGCAAACTTATAAAAAAGGAAATCTTCTGTAATTAATGCAATAATAAGATTGGAACCATACTGTGCCTGGTACCAGATTTGGTGCTTCAAGTGAGTATAAACAAGAGGTATCTGGATTACAACCCTTCTCCCTTCAAGAAACTCGTCCGGCTGACCATGCACAGAAAATGGTTCCAGTAAGAGGAATGCAGGTAAGTCCAGGCAAAGCTGCCTATGTATTTCGAGTAATGCTACTCTAACTCAAGGCCGTTTACTTTGTGGTCAGGGAGGTTGTTAGGAAAATTGGGACCAATACTTGCTGTTTACATTAAGTCTTTAGCTCTCTGGCAGAACTACAACTCCCAGCATCTTTGCCGGGCCTGCTGGAAGTTGTTTGTTGACAACGGGTGGTGTGCCTCATGTTTCTTCAACCTGCTTTACGCACGGTATGTACCATGTAAATATGTATGTATGTGATAAAATACACACAACTAATTTTTGTATTAAATGTATTTGCACTTTTTTGCACACATCCTGGCAGGAAGATGCTCTGTGCTGCAGCTCATATTTCTGGTCTCTTGCATGACACTCACCATCTACATTTTCCAGTTATTCCACTTAGAGTCACCTATATACAAAGGAGGCAGGCGTATATTGAGCTGAACTGTTATTTATAACAGCCTGTCAATTTACCAGGGTCTTGGGGCAAGGAGTTGGGATTGTGGGGGAGTCATTTAAAAAAAACTAGGTATATTTGAAAATCTACCACGTTTTGCCCACCCAATCAACTTCATGGTTTAGAACTTAAAAAAATAAATAACTGGGTATACAGGGTATGCTGTCTGTGGCCATAACAAATTCTGGACAATTTTGGGATTCATCAACTGTATGTAGAAGATTTCAGCGGCTGTGGCAGTGTGACTTCCAACAAAGCACATCTATGTGCTATGAAAAAGGTTGTAAAAGGCTAAGGAAATAGTCGAAATGCGTTGCAGCTGCTTTCTAAAACAAGGTTACTGGAGGACTGTCAGACTAAATCAAGCCACACGCAGCTTTCCCTACTCTCACTCCCTGTGGATACAGGCCAAGTACCGGGACTGCACCTGCCTTGTTGCATTTACAAGCTGCCACTACCTTTGGGACTGTGGACAGAGTGTGGCTGGATGTGCGCTGGAGGTGCGGTGCTGCTGGTGGAATATTACCATTGAAGTCCACTGTGCGTACTCAGACCCAGAACCCCTGCAAGCTGCTACAGGTGGTACAGCTGGCAGTGCAGTAGTAAGTATTTGCACATGGGCCACCGTTACCTCCAGGGCCATGGAAAGATCATAGCCGGACATACGCTGGCTGTGCGACATTGCCAGCAGAGTATCATAGTTGGAGTCTTGGACTGCGTGAACACAGACCCAGGATCCCTGCAGCAAGATTAGGGTGGATTTACACGCTGTTAGCATGAAATATCTTGTGTGGCTGCCTGCTTGCTATTGAGTAATCAGTGGATGTTTACAAAGTGGATACATCTATGAACTGCCAGGTTTATGGCGAAAGGTTATATACTGTATCACCAGTTGTTACTAAGGGCTCTATTTACTACAATCCGCATTAGTAATGCAGATTGTAGTGTGATATTACCTACTGAATTCGCATTGCGAATTCAGGCAATATCACAGGGATTTACTACAAATCCCTTGCAGGGACAGAGCTTGCGAGAAAGCTCTGTCCCTGCAAAACCCCTCCGCACACTAGTCACAGAATTTTTGCAATAAAATACTGTGACTAGTGCCCCGCGCATGTGCCGACCGGCCGCCACTGCTACCCCCCTGGCGCTAAGCTCTGCCACCATCGTTAATCCCCGCCCCCTGCAATTGTGGACCCCCCATGACCCCCCCTCTCCCTTAATTACACTTCCCTGCATGACCCGGCCTCCGGTGATGTCTTCCGGTCAGCTGATCTCCCATCCTGCATCTTGACCCAGTCAGCTGATGACCGGGCCGCAGTGCAGCATGGGAAACCAGCTGACCAGAGGGGAGTCATCACCGGAGCCCCAACCACCGGTCCAAGGAGTCAGGTAAGTGAATTTTTTTTTTACTAATATTTTTTTTTGCAGTGATCAGCTTGCGGTCTGTTTAGACCACACAGCTGATCACTGGGACCGAATCCGGCTCTGCTCTTCCTTTTAGAGCAGAGTAGGAGCCCGGTAACTGGGGGAGACCCTGGATAACGCCACCTCCAGGTGGCGTTATTATCACAGGGCTTTCCCCGATATTTTTTTTACAATTTATTTTTAGTAACTTTGGTCAGATCACATTTCCCATTACAATTATGGGAAATGCATTCTGATTACTAAAAATAAGTGATACTTAGGGGTTGGAGTAGAATTTTACAAATTCTACTCCATTTGCCCTATAGTAACTGTAGGTGAAACTAAAATAATGTGAAAAGGTTGTGAAAACGCCCTTTTTTCACTTTATTTTAGTAAAAATAATGTTAATAAATAGTGGTAAGTCCCCAGTGAATTAAATGAACTGTTCTAAACTGTTCTAAATAACTGAGTTTATATAGGCCAACTGGGTGCATAATAAACTGAAGTCCGGAGGCTATGCTAATATTGCCATACATTGTCTCTAGAAAATATATAATAGTGCAATAAATTCTGCGCTTCCTTATTTCCCCATGTAAATCAATGGTCAGATAAGTAAATCAATACACTAATATAGAGCCAATCAATAGTGAACAAACACCACACATGAAATAAGTTCACATTACATATAGTCCAGTTACAGTCCTTCTTTATAGGTCAGTCCGCCTTGTTAGGAGTTGTTCCACAGGTATGTATATCCTTGTCCTGAAATAAAAGGTGTTTCTCCCATATATGCAACACATGCAAAAACAATGGGGGGGCACAAGAACAGAAAGAAAAGATAGCACAAAACCTAAAGATAAAAGGTAAATTTTAATAATACATCGCACTTACAGGATCAAGGAGTAAAAACAGATTGTAACACAAGTCTTTTGTGGCAAAGCAGCACCGCTTCCAATGTCCTCTTTGGATCCCCCAGATGGAAATACGGGCTGGAAATGCTGATACAGGTCTGGACTGTGTCTCCCCAGTTACCAATGGTGACAGGCAGCGATAACCACAAATACCACGGAAAGCATATAATCAAGCTTAACGTGTTTCTGACCTTAATAGGTCCTTCATCAGAAGCATGGCTGGTAATGAAACTGAATCCCCTTAAATACCCACTTAATTACTTCTAACACACTCACCAGGAGTCTGTTGTGCTATCGCAGCAGAAATGACGTCATACAGGCGCCATGGGTCATGTGATTTATGAATATGCAATCCAAGCTTTGCATTCCACGGCTTACTCGTAAGTCAGGGACTCAAAGCGGATGTAATCGCCAATTATGCGCTCCATCCACCAGGAAGTATGTGTTCCATAATTAACAGGAAATAGGCTTCTCAGTGCATACATTATACAGTTATAGCAATAATACCAATTTCATATATTACCATTATGATATACATAAAAACGCTGTGAGTAAAAAAGGGAAAAATATAAGAATAACAGATATGAAATACAGTGCATAATGTGACATTATTTAAAATACAAAATTCAACAAGTTAAAAAGCATCTATATAAAGTGTAGGATTTCATCAAGTTAAAAAACTTTTTAATTCGAACTCAATGTTTAACCCTTTTGGTGTTAGTTCATAGATCCACTGCATTTCATTTCTAGAAAGTCTACGTTCCAGATCTCCAATTCTATTTTTTGGTAGGGCTAATTAGATACCCCAGAACTACGACAAGGGTATTCTCAGCGCAATTAATTTATTTTTTCTAGCACATCTAGGACACAAGAGTGGCACTGCAGTAGCAGACAGGATGGCAGTTTAATAAACTATAAAAAATATTTGTCGTCTATGCAAAAATACAGTCAGCAATGCCCCAAACAGCACAATGCAAAGAAAGAAAAGAGGTGCAAGATGGAATTGTCCTTGGGCCCTTCCACTCACCCTTATGTTGTATATATTAAACAGGACATGCACAGTAAAACTAACAAATCACTTCAGCAACAGGGACGGCCAATTGTGGATGAAGCAATTGGTTTTTTTGGGCCCCCACAAAATATGTTACTAATGGGTAGCTGACATTGCTGACAATGAAAGTTTTGTGCACAAATTAGCTTTACAGAGGCAAGATGTTGTCACCATCATCGTCCAATTCCTCACTCTCATCAGTGTGTACATCATCTTCACCCAATATTATTTTGACACCACTGGAATCCACCATTATAGGTTCCTTTGTATTTTTTTATTCAATTGGCGGTAAAGGTCTTCGTCACTGAATTTGTAATTCATTTTGATGAACATTTTGAGGAAGTAGCTTTCTACACCAATAGCTGACAGGGTTCCTGGCTGTGCTGAAAACTCTTTCTGAGTACATACTGGAGGGTGGGCTGCTCAAGTAGAGCAAAGCCAGTTTGTGCAAGGGCCTCCAAATTGCCTTTTTTTCCTGTCAGTAGTTAAACAAACTGTCTGACATGTCTATTTGGATGCAATTGTTAAAATAGTCCTCAACCATTCTTAGAATGGTGATTGTTTCAGAAGGAGTCATGGTAGAGGTCTCATTAATTGTAGGCAATTCTTTTAGACCCAAGCAGATGTCAAAACTTAGTTCTGTTGACTCATCTGCATCACCAGTGAATCTTTTGGGAAAGTTTTGTTCTTTCTTGGCAGCTGCACTTGCTGTAGAAACTGAAGGAGGAGCTATAGCTGCATGAAATGCCATTTGAGCTAACAATTTGCTTACCAACAGCTCTTTGCATCTCTTCAGATCTGTGTCCATTGGGAAGAAAGACACAATGTATGACTTAAACCTAGGAACAAGCATGGTCGCCAAAATATATTGATCTGATTGGAAGATCCTGACAACCCTTGGATACTGATAAAGCAAATAAAGGACTTGATCTACAACTCCGTCATATTTAGCGGAATCGCTTTGTTTCAGTTCCTCCTTCAGTTTTTCAACACAAGGTTTTTGCATCTCTTCAGATCTATGTCCGTTGGGAAGAAAAACACGATGTATGACTTAAACCTAGGATCAAAATGATCTGATTGGAAGGTCCTGGCAACCCTTGGTTCCTGGTGAAGCAAATAAAGGACTTAATCTACAAGTCCAACTTTGTTTGCAAATTGCTTCATTTCAGCTCCTACTTCAGTTTCTCAAGTTGCTTTTCCAACAGTCTAATTAGAGGAATTACCTGACTCAAGCTGGCAGTATCAGAACTCACTTCACAGGTGACTACTTCAAAGGGTTCCAGCACTTTGCACAACATGGTGTTAGAGTCTGTGTTTGTTGTGGACCCAGGGTGGTAACAGGATAAAACACTGAACAGGTTTAAACTTAAAGGTGGGTTGTTTAATGTGAATGTTATTAGACATGAACAATAAGATAAACTAAAGTTTAGTAATAAACAAACTAATATATGTGGCAGGAGGGAAATGTAGTGAGTGGGAATATACAAATGTCAAAATCAGTGACAGAGATGAATGAGGTGAATCCAGATAGACTGTCAGAGTGATGTAGAATTCCTGGTATGCTGAATACTGGCTGAGAATGATATCCGGTAATGCTGTGATGATGGCTGAAATGGAAATCCAATAATGCTGTGATGATGGCTTAAAGGGAAATCCAGTAATGCTGTGATGATGGCTGAAAGGAGAATCTGGAAATGCTGTGATGAGGGCAGCGCAGGAATGGGTTAACTGAGGAGACAGGTTCAGGCAGGAGTGGGTCTGGTGGAAGGTGCAGGCTGATCCCAGCGGAGTGCAAGGCAGAGTGGTGCAGGCTACGCAGGGAGCCGGAGGCTGACAAGGAGCTAGGGCAAACACCGGAGCACAAGTTTAAGGTTCAGGAGTGCAGAAAACTCTCTCACAGCTGATGCTGTGAACATGTTGCACTGGCAACTACAGGATGCTACAAACATCCTTAAGTACCCAGTTACAGAGCTTGATAGGTCAGAGAGAGCAGGTGACCCACAGACGATTGGCCTGCTATGTCACATGGCCAAAGACAACATGGTGGTGCCCAGACAGCCATGAGCGGAGACACCACTAGACTTACCATTGCCAGGATGGCCCAACGCTGGCAGACCTCTGCGTACAGCCAATGCCAGTCTCCACATGCCAGCTCCCCTGCCAGAAGGACCGCGCCACAGCACCCTCACCGGTAAGGACCGCAAACCTCCATGCCGCGAAACCCGGGTCATGACACATGGAAAGTATTTTCCACTGAGCTTGAGTAAGGTACAGTCCTCATCCTCTTCCTACATCATAGTTCGCTGTGTAGCTTTTGATGGCTTTTTACTGTTCCTCCATCTGCTAAAAAATATAAAGGGTTGAGTTCCACTTTGTAACTACCTTTTTCTTCAGCTAGTGGCATTTCGTGCATGTGCTGCAATCTTCTACATGCACCTGCTGAATGGCAAAAATGTCCATACATTTTTTGGGCCACAGAGAGCATCTCCTGTATGGCCCTGTCAATTTAAACAAAAATTTGCACCACCAAGTTGATTGTGTGAGCAAAACATGGGACATGTTGGAATTTACCCAGCTGTAATGCTCTCACAATATTGGTGGCATTGTCAGAAATCACAAATCCTGATGAGGTTCCAAACAAGGTAAGCCATTTTGCAATGACTTCCTTGAGTTTTTCTAAAAAATATAAAAACATAAGTGGTATGCCTATAAGAGAAACCAGTGATACACAGAGTAGCCTTCCTCTGAATGAGCTGCTGTTTTTTAGATGCTGTTGCTGCTGCTGCCACTGAAGGCAATACACCCACCCAGTGGGCTGTTACAGTCATGTAAGCTTGTGTTTGCTCTTTTCCGCTTGCCCACATATATTTGGTTAAGTGGACAGTGGATACAACAGCATTTTGGAGGACACTAATTACGTTTTTTTTAACGTCCTTGTACGGGCTGGGATTTGCTTTTCTAGTGAAGTGGAATCTAGATGGGATTTGATAGCGGGGACACAGGACCTCAATTAACCATCTAAAACCCACTGCATTAATGGTGGATATTGGATGCACATCTAATACCAGCATAGATGTTATGGCATCAGTGATTTGTGCAACTGGGTGAATGCTATCGTACTTGCTCCCTCTTGCAAAGGATTGTTTAACAGTCAATTGTATTTTTAAACTACTAGTGGTAGTCTTCCTGGTCCCCTTTGGGAATGAAGATCAACTTCCAGTAGCAGCAGGTGTAGCACTCAAAGATTATTCTAAAGAATCCTGGATAGGGGAGGACTCAGTTAGCCTTATCAAATTGGATGCAGGACTACTTCCGAATCATGATTGAGGTTATTGTTGATGAAGGTGTTGGTGGTGGATATGGCAGGTGCTTGGATCTGTCAGGGAGAAGGGAGCTAGTAGACTCTGGACTGCTTGTTGTTACTTTTTAGCCAAAGTTTCTGAATTTGGCAAAAACGTTTGATGGATGTGCTGCAGATGTCATAACAGGAAGGAGGGTCCTAGATGGTAAAGGTCCCTTCTGGATTAAGCCTTGTGGGGGCCATGGGGCAACTAAGATGTGGGGGGCCCCCTGCCACCACAGGTAGCCCTACCCCTGTCTTACTCACCTTCTGGCACTATGTTGTGAATGAAGCAGCACAGTCAGCGCTGCTGCATAGAGCACAGAGGTGCTCCTGGAGCCCGACATCAGTGATCAGCATCACAGGCATGATGTGTCACATGATACTGATGAGAGGACTTGGGAACCGCTCTGCACTCTATGCGGCAGCGCTGACTGTGCTGCTGCATTCAGAACACAGACATGCCACAGCTCAGCCCCCATCTGAGAGCAGGTGCCACTGGACACACTGTAGCAAATCTATATATTTTATATAACATACACACTAACACACATATACAGTATACACACATAAACACATACTAACATGATAACACATATACATACACAGCATACACACACTAACACATATATACATATTAGTATGGATATATACACACTATCACATACTGTATATACAATTACCAGTGGTGGACTGGATCATGATGGACCCACAGGGGAATGCAATAATAGAGGCCCACAAAGGGGTGTGGCCAGTCACTGGAGAGGGTAAATTTATCTATCTATCTATCTATCTATATATATATATATATATATATAGAGATGTGTAACGATGTACTTGGGTGTTAATGCCTATTAGTGTTCAATATATATGTAAAATTAGTACATAAAATGCATATTATGTGTGAACAAACCAAAAATTGTCACAAAATAATGGTGCCTTGTATACAATTGTGAGTATTACTAAAAGGCTATGTTAAAGTGCTTTAGTGCAAAAAAAAAATTTTTGTGTATAAAAATATACACTATATAATTGGCTGTATATAAAGTGTCAAGTGAAAAAAAGGAAAATATATATTCAATAAGTATAAAAGTGGCAGAGTGCTATGTACCAAAGGTTTAATCTAAAAAATTGGTTAAAAAATGTACATTTGTTTAAAAATAAATAATTTATTACAATTATTTCATAAAAATACAACATACGCATAAAAAATTAACAAACTAATACTAATTGATGGATAAAACCAAAGTAAAGAAGGAAATACTACTAATTGATACTATGAGTACTTAGAGAATTAATTAAAACACTTTTCCATGCAATAAATAATCAACATTTAAAAAAAATATATTCTCTTATTTTAGGTCGGCAAGGTTAACCTCCAATGTGTTTTGTCACAATCTGGACTTCATCAAGGGGATTATAATCTATGGGACAGATCCGTTTTTATACACTAGCATATCAGAACTAATTGGAAACTAATTAACATGTCACTTCCTGTTCTGTTCACAACATTCTTTATTCAGTGAGAAAATCCTTCAAATCTAATACTTAGATGCTTCCCTAGCTCATATTATTAAGTGTTTGTCCACATTTTATTTGTTTTGTCATGTGTGTAGCTTAATGCACAGCCCTGGGGACCGGAGTGCGCAGGCTCTTCCGGTTACCGGCTCTACATCTGCCCCGTTACCTGTGTCCTTTCCTCAGTAGTGCGCTTGCGTGTGCACCATCCTCGTGTGCCCCTTCGCTTTCCGAATACATTTGTCTGGCTCATGTTATGAACGGGCAGGCATTCAGTCACGATGTCATGTCCGCCCCACTTCCTATGTCCGTTTTCCTGTGTTGTACGTGCGTGGGCACCATCTTTGTATTCTATTGATATTCCGATGATACTGTGTCGAGTTCATAGCTGGCTTAATACTGGCAGTGTCCGGATGTAGATGGATCTATGGGCTGCTTGAATCGCATCTAGTATTTCCGGTCGTTGGAACACGGAAATTGCTGGAATCCTCCATCTTTAAAATACACTTTTCAGTCGTATTTATATCAAAAGATCCCATATGAAAATTTTTTAAAAAAGGGAAGTTTTTAATATGTGCTTTGATATGAATAGCTGACCTCTTGATTGGGAGTCAGATTTAAACAATTGTGTTATATCATATAACCTAGTCTCATATTAACACAGACATGCATAATAAACAAAGTATTTCTTATATAAATAGTGTAAAAACAAATATTAATTTATTCAATCAATTAATACCAATGTTCATTTTTATTGATTGGGCAGTATTAATTGCCCATCTAAGTCAACTGGAAACAAGGTCTAATTCTCAAATATTTCTATTGTTGGTATTACAATAATGGGTTATTTGTTGTTAATGAATGTCTCCTGTAAACTTTACAGAGCATTTAGGTGTTTTTATAAATATTTTTAGGTATGCTTGTCAAAAAGTAGGTATTTCTTATTTCTACAACACCCAGTATTCCTTGGAGGTCTCCCATCCAAGTACTGACTGGGCCAATGAGAACCAAGTTTCATAGTACTCTAAACGACATAATTGGACTATGATTTTTAAGAATATCTGTAAATTTAGCATTAATAATACAATAGTTAAAAAATAATAAATAAATTGTCTGTGTTTATTAAAAACCATAAAATAAAATAAAAAATAAAAAAATGAAAAGAGATCGGATCAGATAAATGGTGCAATCTCATAATTATCATTAAAACCTAGAGGAAAAAGAGTCTGTAATTGAAAGATCCAAAACATCTCCCTTTTTGAAAGTTTATTAGATAGATCCCCTCCTCTGTCACCTATTGTTACATGCTCAATCACTTTGAAGGTTAATTCTTCAGGGTCTGATGCATGGTGTAATAAAAAATGTTTGGTCACTGCATGACCCTCAACTTTATTTTTAATATTTCTAACGTGTTCTTGGATTCGTATTTTCATTGGATGTTTAGTTCTCCCACATATTTTGTTCCACATGAACACTCAAGGAGATAAATCACTGAGGTGGAATTACAATTCATGTGGTGTTTCATCTTGTACTCTTTAGAGTTATTAGGATTCTTGAAAATCCATCTTTGTGGATGCAAATACTTGCAGATGTTACATTTGCCACACTTATAACACCCCAGACATTTAGGTAGAGAATTTATTTTCCGTGGTATGTCACTCTTTAACATGCTTGGTGCTAATATATCCTTAGCTTTCTCCTAACCTTCCTAAAAACTACCAGAGGTCTGGGTGGAAGTATGTCCTTCAGAATTGGGTCCAGCTGTAACAATTTCCAGTGTTTAGATAAAAAATGTTTAATTTCTTTCTCTTGACTGCCAAAGGTGGTGATAAATGGAATGATTTCATTTTTCTTTTCCATCTTGGTTTTATATTTGAGTAGTTCTGTTCTTTCCAGATTTCTTGCTTTTTCCAATGTTTGCGTCAAGATGCGCCTATGGTATTCTTTCTCTTTGAATCTATTTTCATAGAGTTTCATCTATTCCTTGCTTGTTTCCTTATTACTACAATTCCATCTGATCCTGAAATATTGAGAGTATGGAATATTCTCCTTCCATTTTCTTAGATGGCTGCTTTTATAATGCAGATAGCTGCTTGTATCTACATCCTTAATAAAGTTCTTAGTCGTGACTCTTCCATTTTCCCCAATTAAAACCAAGTCAAGAAATTCAACTGAATCTTCATCAATTTTATATGTAAACTTAAGATTCATATTATTGTTTGAGATGTATGTTAAAAATAGTTTAAACGTGTCTTCCGTGCCTCCCCAAACAATCATATATCATCAATATACCTTTTATAAAATCTTATATTCTTGTTCAGGGGATTGTTAATATATATGTGATGTGCCTACTACAGTGTCTAAATTGACTATGAAATCTTTGTTTGATCCTATGTCTAATAACCATTCTATCAAAACCTTCATTAATATGGTTGATAAGGATGTTAATATGCTGAATAGAAATGTACCCAGATGTTCCAGCAATTTGAGTAGGGAGGAGCTTAAAGCGCTAAAATCTTTGTCTTCATATTCTGATGTTGTTATACGACCCGCAGATAAGGGCGGGTCGATTGTTATTCAAGACCTTGACAAGTATACTGCTGAAGTGATGAGACAACTCAGTAATAAGTTGGTATACATGCGTCTTGATGTGGATCCCACTGCAAATTATAAAGGAATTTTACAGGAATGTTTGGAGGGGGCGGTACTGGAGGGCATCATTTCACAAGAATTGTGTGATGCTCTACTGCCTCAGTATCCCATTACTCCTATATTATACACTTTACCAAAAGTGCACAAATGCTTGGACAACCCTCCGGGGCGTCCAATCATTTCGGCCCGGGGATCTCTATTTCAACCAACATCTGTATTCTTAGACACACTTTTACAACCGTGTGTCATGGGACATCCAGATCATTTGCTAGATACTACATCTTTTCTTAATAAATTGATACAATTGGGTGACATCCCACAGGAATGCTACTTGTGTAGCATAGATGTTTCAAGTCTTTACACTATCATCCCTAATGATGAAGGTATTAGTGCAGTATACAGTTTGATTGATGGTAATCCTCTGTATAAGGGGCCGGTTACATCATTTGTTACTAAATTGTTGGAAATAGTTCTTACCCACAACTATTTCATTTTTGATGGGAAAATTTATTTGCAGCGCAGTGGGTGTGCGATGGTGTCGAATGTGGCCCCATCGTACGCCAATGTGTATATGATACATGCAGAACGTGACATATTTTTTTCTTCTGAGATGTCAAGCTATATAAAATTTTACACCAGGTATATAGATGACCTCTTTATTGTATGGTCCGGTTCAAAAGAACTGTTTGAGGAATTAATAGACAAGCATAACCATTCAGGGAGTCCAATTAAATTAACATACAACATTGATGAATTAAAAGTAACTTTTCTTGATGTTGAGATCACTAAATGTGGGTCTAAATTAAATACGTCACTGTTCAGCAAAACCACTGATAGAAATACGACTTTACACGCTAATAGTTTTCATCCTAGATCATCTAAATATGGTCTTCCATTTTCAGTTTTTACGTGCTCGTCATATTTGTAGCAGTACTGAGATGGCCTCTGAAAATATTGATGGGATGATTGTCAAGTTTTTGAAACGGGGATATAAACGAGATTTACTGGATAGAGCGAAAGCTCGTGCTATGTCATTACCCCGTGAACATCTACTGCACCCTAGTGATAAAGTACAACAGACAGAGAGATTCCCATGGGTGAATCACTATAATACTTTAAGTAAGGAGATTAATATCATCTCTAAAAAACATTGGCCCATAATAAAGAAGGATAGTGATCTTAATCTAGTAGAAACATCCCTCATGCCTTGTTATACTAGGGGTAAGAATATACGTGACTGGGTGGTTAAGACAGATATAGGACAATTAAGGGCCAAAGAACAGGATCATTTTTTTAAAACTAAAAATGGATGTTTTAAATGTTTGAACTGTCTTACCTGTAGATATTTAAGTACAGGTGACAGTTTTTTTCACCCACATAGTGGTAAAAGGTATTCTATCCGTCACCGGGTGGGCTGCACCACTAAGTTTGTGGTGTATATGATCACCTGTCCATGCGGTCTTAACTATGTGGGCAAAACTGATCGGACCCTTAGGGAGCGAATGGCCCTACACCGGTCGGCCATTAGGGCTGCCCTTTCAACTGGCACCAGTGACCAACCGGTGATACGGCATTTTTTGGAGGTGGGTCATAATTTATCAGTTCTTAGGTATATTATTATAGACCACATTCCACTATCTATTCGTGGTGGTAATCGATCGCGTAAATTGCTCCAGTGTGAGGCACGCTGGATTTATAGACTTGGCACATTGCAACCAAAAGGATTGAATGAAAATCTAGGATTACATTGCTTTTTGTAAATTAGGCAGTTAGTCTTTTTCCCTGCTGTATTTTGCACCTATCTGGCAATTGAATGTATTTTGATCGTTTTGTGAGGCTATTATGGAAAAAGTTTAGTGTATTTATTATTAGTTTCATTTGTTTTTTTTTTGGGGGGCATCTGTGAATAATATGCCTATACGATTTGGGGATTACATTTGTTTATTCCTCTTTGTGATTTGCTGCTATGTTCATTTTGTTTTTAGTATTGTTGCCGGGCAACGGGGGTCGTGCTGATGACATCACAAGTGGGCGCTCCTTAGCCGGACCCGGAAGCCGTGGCGACACACGTGGTGTGGTGAGGGGTATATGTAAGTGTGCTGTTTATCATACATTTTGTACCTTGACAAAGATGCAATAAAGCATCGAAACGTTGGAATTATATCCTGCTTATTTGCTTTATTTATACCAGAGTGCCGCCGATTTGGTGTGTATATATATATATATATGTATATGTATATATATATATATATATATATATATTGTTTTCCCCAACATCCCATAAACAAATTTTCAAAACTTTGTGCAAAAGTTGTCCCCATCGCCGTACCACAAATTTGCCTATAAAAATTATCTAAAAACTTAAAATAGTTGTGATTGAGAATAAAAGACATTAGGTCACAAATAAAATCTTTATGTTTTTCATTGATTGTTGTATCCATTTCCAGGAATTCTCTGCATGCATTTATTCATTTTGTATGTTCTATACATGTGTACAGTGATTGTACATCTATGGTAGCCCATATGTATGTATCACTCCATTCCATATCTTTTATCATTTGTAATACACTTGTTGTATCCTTCAGGTATGATTGGAGGTTTTCAACATATTTCTTAGAAACACATCAACGTATTCTGACAAATGCGAAGTCAATGATTCAATTCCTGCTATGATAGGCCTTCCTGGTGGTGCCGTAGTTGATTTGTGGATTTTGGTAAGAAGTAAAAGATTGGGGTAATGGGGCTGGTCAGCATTAGATATTGAAACTCATCCTAATTTAGAATACCATTGTGTAGTCTGTAAACTAACAGGGTTCTCAATTCATCTATATATTGTTCCAGAGGATCATTTTCCAGCACAATGTATGAGTCTTTGTCCTTTAATATTCTGTCAGCTTCTTTTATATAATAGGATCTGTCCATGATCACCAAGCCCCCCCCTTTACCAGCTTGTTTTATAACCAAGTCTTGATTTTGTTGTAAATTCTTTAAAGCTTCCTTCTCCTAATTTGTCATGTTGTTCTTTTTGGTGTCCTGTATCTCTCCATCACATAAATCTTTTTTTACTAATTCAGAGAACATATTGACATAGCTTCCTTTGGATTCTAATGGGTAGTACTTAGACTTACCCTTCAGGCCTGATTTTAATTCTTCCTTGTTGTAATTACTAATAATTGCGTTCTCTTTCTTAAGGAAGTGTCGTTTAAGTGTGAGGTTCCTCACAAATTTGTTTAAGTCAATGAATGTTTTGAACTTATTTCCATTTCCAGTTGGAGCAAAACTAAGACCTTTACCTAGGACTGATACTTCATGTTCTGTCAGGATGTGTTTGGATAGATTAAATATGCCAGCTTTGCAGGGGTCCACTACATATATCTTGTTGCTCCTTCCTCCTGCCGCCCTGTTTTCCTCTTCGTCTGTGAATCTTCTTTGTATGGGGGAAGCTAATTTCATGGTTTCTTTGAAGAATGTTCTTTTTATGTTTGGGGGTCTTGGATTCATATCTGGGGATAAAAAATTATCTGTGTCACTGTTGGAATCAAGTATTTGTAAGCCCATGAATCTTTTCTTGACCAGGATTTTTTTCCATTAGGGGAGTTGTTCTCATCTTTATTGAAATAGTTGAATTTCTTTTTATATGGAACATTTTTTAACCAATTGTTTAGATTAAACCTTTGGTACATAGCACTCTGTCACTTTTATACTTATTGAATATATATTTTCCTTTTTTTTACTTGTCACTTTATATACAGCCAATTAAATAGTGTATATTTTTATACACAAAAATTTTTTTTTTGCACTAAAGCACTTTAACATAGCCTTTTAGTAATACTCACACTTGTATACAAGGCACCATTATTTTGTAACAATTTTTGGTTTGTTCACACATAATATACATTTTATGTACTAATGAACATTTTACATATATATTGAACACTAATAGGTGCTAACACCCAAGTACATCATTACACATTTCCTATTAAGGGCTGATTAACTACAGCCCTATATCTCTTCAGCTATCAGCTGCCACCTGAAATAAATACAGGGGTGTCAATTTGTACTTGCCTTCACATTCTGTTATATTACACTGTAGATAAATTAACTATCAGGCACAGAAACCTTCACCTTTTTTTGCACACATATATATATATATATATATATATATATATATATATGGTGCTTCTTTATATATATATAGTGTATATATATCCATCCTTGGTCTGGAACTCCCAATAACAATTTTAACTACTGCCGGTGCCCTCACAAAAAGAATGTACAGTGCACAGGTGTGGCACTCATGGCATCTTAGAATGAAAACTCAGAGATAGGCTAGTGCAGAGTAGTAGTGGTGAGTATGGAGGGGTCTGGGAAGTACTGTAGTACAGATAGGTAGTGGTGAGTATGGAGAGATCAAGGGGTAATGCAGATAAGTAGTAGTGAGTATGAATGTGTCAGGGGGTTGTGCAGATAGGTAGTGGTGAATATGGAGGGGTTGGGGGTAGTGCAGATAGGTAGTTGTGAGCATAGACAGTGGTCAAGGGGGTAGTGGAGATAGGTAGTAGTGAGTATGGAGGGGTTAGAGGGTAGTGTAGAATGGTGGTGGTGAGTATGGAGGGACCAGGGAGGTAGTGCAGATAGGTAGTGGTGAGTATGTGTTATGGATTCCTAGGTTGTTCCATGTAAACCCCTAGAAACCAGGCTAACGAGGTCTTCTGCCACTATCAGCAATCCGCTGTTCCCTTAGAACCAGTACTTAAGTGGCCACCTAGACTTTATACTCAGTGCAGCAGTGGTTTACACTGATTACCTTCAGAAACCAGAGAATAGCAGGAGATACTGGATACTGGGAGGAAAGTCATTAGTAGAGCTAGGAAGCCGATGGTGCGGCATTGTACGCTGATGGTGTGGCGTTGTATGCCAATGGTGCAGCTTTGTATGCTGATGATGCAGCTAAAGCCCGTACTACAATTTGAAGAGTTAATATAATGGCTTGTAAGCCAGTGATGCTGCTTTGAGAGCCAATGGTGTGGCTTTGTACACCAACGGTGCAGCTAAAGCAAGTTGTACAATTTGAGTTGATGCAGCAGTTTGGAAGCAGGTGATGGGGCTTTGAGAGCCAATGGTGCTTCTTTATATGCTGATGGTGCAGCTAGAGCTGGTAGTAGAATTTGAAGCATTAAAGTAGTGGCTTGGAAGCCAGTGATGTGGCTTTGAGAGCCGATGGCGTGGCTTTGTACGCAGGTGGTGCAGCTAAAGCCGGTAGTACAATTTGAAGAGTTAATGTAGTGGCTTGGAAGCTAGTGATGCAGCTTTGAGAGCTGATGGTAGCTTGAAGGCTGATGGAGCAGCTGGAAAGCTGGTGGGGTGCTTGGAAGCCAGTACCAGCCAGGAGGCTGATGGAGCAGCTGGAAAGCCAGTTGAGTGGCTTGGAAGCCGGTAGCTGTGAGGAGGCTGACAGAGCGCCTGTAAGCTGGGGATGCAGCATGGAATATAACCAGGAAAGATGAGAATGCTAATAATACAGAAGAGACAAGAAATCCACAAGGAACGCTATAGTTGATGAGGCGGCAATAGGCCAGCGTGTACAAAAAGAGGAAGGAACCAATCATGCCATGCTGTGGATGGCACATGACATCCTGTGGCAACCAGTTTGCCTAGTTACCGACAGAACTGGAACCAGATTGCCAGAAGGAGGTAAATTGTTAGAGGGAAGCAAGTTGTGACAGTGACTTGTAACAGTACCCCCCATTGATGTGGAGTTAAAGAACCTCCAGAACCAGGTCTGTCAGGAAAATCTCAGAAGAAAAAACTTTTCAGCCTAAGAGCATGTAGGGTACTCTCAGGGACCCAGGAGCATTCCTCTGAGCCATAGCCCTTCCAGTGGATGAAAAAGTGCAAATGACCCCTGAAAATCCTGGAGTCAAAGTTCTTCTCAATGACAAATTCATGTTGAGCGTGGACCACAATTGAAGTAGGTCTGGATGGAAACTTGGGCTTGAATTTGATGGAGCTGAAGACTGGTTTGAATAAGGAACAGTGAAAGGTGTTGTTGATGCAGAGAGACTTGATTAATTGAAGTTTGAAAGCTACTGGATTCACCTGAGCAATGATATGAAATAGGCCAATAGTCCTAGGACCTAATTTCTGAGTAGCAAATAAAAAGTGGTGAGTACGTTGACGAAACTTGATGTTTTTTTTTCATAGAATGCCAAACCTAATCGCCCTTCTTAAATACACACATGACCTCCGATGCCTATCAGCAGACTCCTTGGACCGGAGAGAGACCATCCAAAGGCTTTGATGAACCTTGCTCCAAATACGATGGAGCCGAGAGACTGAAGACAAAACAGTCGAACTGGAGTCAAAAGAATTTGCTCTGGGATGTTGACCAGTGACACAAAAGAAAGGTGAAACTGAGGTCGCTGAGTGACACGAGTTGTTAAAAGCAAATTCTGCAAGCGGCAGTTGAGAAAAAACAGTTGTTATGACATTTGGAAACATAACAGCATAAATATTGCTCAAGAGACTGGTTAACACACTCAGTTTGCCCATTGGATTGAGGAGAAGAGAGACTGAGGCAGATGCCCAAGGAAGAACAGAAGGCTCTCCAAAACTGTGCCTCCAACTGTGTTCCTCGATCTGACACAATATCCACAGGTAACCCATGCAAGCTAAAGATGTGTTGGACCAACAAGCCGGAGAGTTCATTGGCAGAGGGTAATTTAGTCAAAGGAATGAAATGTGCCATATTGCTAAATGGTGCGGCTTTGTATGCGAATGGTGCGGCTAAAGCCAGTAATACAATTTGAAGAGTTAAAGTAGTGGCTTGGAAGCCACTGATGTGGCTTTGAGAGCCGATGGTGAGGCTTTTTATGCCGATGGTGCAGCTAAAGCGAGTAGTACAATTTGAAGGTTAATGTAGTGGCTTGGAAGCCTGTGATGCGGCTTTGAGAGATGATGGTGCAGCTTTGTACGCCAATGGTGCAACTAAGGATGGTAGTACAATTTGAAGAGTTAATGTAGTGGCTTGAAAGCCAGTGATGTGGCTTTGAGAGATGATGGTGTGGCTTTGTACATTGGTGGTGTGGCTAAAGCCGGTAGTACAATTTGAAGTGTTAATTTAGTAGCTTGGAAGCCAGTGATGTGGCTTTGAGAGCTGATGGTAGCTTGAAGGCTGACAGAGCAGTTGGAAAGCCAGTGGGGCAGCTTGGAAGCCAGTAGCTGTCAGGAGGATGATGGAGCGGCTGTAAGCCAGGGAAACAGCATGAGCTACGACCAGGAAAGATGAGAACGCTAATCATGCAGCAGAGCTGAGAAATCCACAAGGAACACTATAGTGGGCAAGGCGGCAAAAGGCCAGCAAAAAGGGGAAGGAACCAATCATGCCATGTTGTGGATGGCACATGATATCCTGTGGTGTCCAAATTGCCTAGCAACCAACAGAACTGGAACCAGACTGCTAGAAGGAGGTAAATTGCTAGAGAGAAGCAAGTCATGATCGCGACTTGAAACAGAATGGAGGGGTAAGGGGGTAATGCAGATAGGTAGTGATGAGTATGGATGGGTCATGGTGCAGGGCAGATAGGCAGTAGTGAGTATGCAGGGTTCAGGAGGGTAGTGAAGATAGGTAGTGTTGAGTATGGAGGGATCAGGGAGTTAGTGCAGATAGGTAGTGGTGAGTATAGAGGGGTAAGGGGGTAATGCAGATAGGTAGTGATGAGTATGGATGGGTCATAGTGCAGGGCAGATAGGTAGTAGTGAGTATGCAGGGTTCAGGAGGGTAGTGAGGATAGGTAGTGGTGAGTGTGGAGGGATCAGGGAGTTAGTGCAGATAGGTAGTGGTGAGTATTGAGGGATCAGGGAGTTAGTGCAGATAGGTAGTGGTGAGTATGCAGAGTCAGGGAGGTAGTGGTGAGCCACCCAGTAACCTTTGCAATGCTGGTCAATTGTGGGTAAATGAGACCACTACACATGTACTAACATTACAGATATGCCCAGCAAGTTTGTTGTTCAAGGCACGCCATTCAGGGCTCTGAGTCACGCCATGGAACATTATGTGATGGCTGGACTTGTGGCGTACTGTGGTATTCTTCAACTAAGGATATGCTACGGCATGTAATACAGCGCTTAAACGCTGGGTGGCTAGTGCTCCACTATTGTAATTGGTACTGAATACCATACTGTTAAATTGGATGGCTATCACATTCACGCACTGTACAGTATTTGCATGTTCGCACAACCATTATTTTTAATATCACATACATACAATAAGCTCTTAGAAAGGCACGCAATCAGTACACATATTGTTAGGGGCAGATTGGGGTGGAAAACCAGCCCAGGAAATTTCTGAAAGTAGCCCTAATGGAGGTGGGTATGTTGAGAGGGTGGGGTCTGTGAAGGAGGGCAGAATACTACCTCCTCTTAGGGCCAGGAGTGGCTTTTGCAAGCCACTGAGGGCAGCAGAAACATAACCAATGTCATCAACATAACCAGTTAATATAGAGTAACAGCATGTTTTGTGCAGGGTAAAATGTGAATTTCCCTGATCAAACAATTTCTGTGTCTCTCCATGCCTCCCTGTGTTACTCCAGACCCACTATGTCTCTGCATCCCCAGGTCCCCCTGTGGCTTTCCAGGACCCCTGTGGTTCTCCAGGCTCCCTATGTCTCTCCATATACAGGCCCCCTTGTATCTCCATCCCCAGGACCCTCTGCTTCTCTCCAAGTACCACTGCATCTTTCTGTCCCCAGGCCCACCTGTGGCACTGAGCCTCATTCCCTGAACCCCAGTGTGTATCAGCCCCATTCTCTTGGCCCCAGTGTGCATCTCTCAGCCCTATTCCCCAGGCCCCAGTGTGTCTCTCTCAGCCCCATTCCCCCGGCCCCAGTGTACCTTTCTCAGCCTTAATCCCTCAGCCCTAGTGTGCATCTCCCAGCCCCATTACCCCGGCCGCAGTGCGTGTCTCTCAGCCCCATTCCCCCAGGACCCAGTGTGTCTCTCAGACTCATTCCTCCCAGCCCCAGTGCGCATCTCTCAGCCCCATCCCCCTGGGTCCAGTGCACATCTCTCTGCCCCAGTGCGTGTCTCTCTGCCCCATTCCTCCAGGACCCTGTGTGTCTCTCAGCCTCATTCCCCCCAGCCCCAGTGTGCATTTCTCCCATCCTCAGCATCAGTCCTCAGCCACCAGCCCCAGCATCAGTCCCCACTCCCCAGCCACCAGCCCCAGTTCTCAGAATCAAGCCCCAGCCCTCAGCATAACTCCCCAGCCACCAGTCTCAGTCCTGAGCATTAGTCCCCACTCCCCAGCCACCAGCACCAGTTCTCAGAATAAACCACAGCCACCAGCATAAGTCCCCAGCCACCAGTCCCAGCCCACAGCATAAGTCCCCACTCCACAGCCACCAGCCCCAGTCCTCAGCATCAGTCCCCACTCCCAAGCCAACAGCCCCAGTTCTCAGAATCAAGCCCCAGCCCTCAGCATAAGTCCCCAGCCACCAGTCCCAGTCCTGAGCATCAGTCCCCACTCCCCAGCACTCAGAATAAGTCCCCAGCCACCAGTCCCAGTCATGAGCATCAGTCCCTACTCCATAGCCACCAGTATAAGTCCCCAGCCACCAGTCCCAGCCCACAGCATGTGCGTTTAAAAAGTGCAAACTTGTCTGTGCTGTGGTGGCTGACAGCTCTGAGGGGTTACAATGGGATTTCTGGCTCATGCCAAGTGGAGTCATACCATATGCCATGTACTGTAGCGCTATGCCATGGCGTATGGAAGATCATCATTGCGCATGCCCAGCTGTCTGTATAGTAGGGCGACTAACTTTGTGCTGTACATGGGTACTGTATTGGAGCGCCATACACCCCTTTCTTGAGCACACAGTGCCATAAAGAAATTGTGGATAATGTATTAGTTAAGATTTAAAACAAATATTTATATATATTTTAAAGTTCTCGAACCCGCGGGATGAGAAGATGGTAGAAGCAGTGAGGCTAGGCATTAGCCCCCTAGCCCACATGCCTCACTCCTATACTACAGTAGTTCCTAAAGTCAAGGAATAACTACAATGCCTTAGTCCGGGACAGTGCTGACAGTACTGTACTTACATTACCCCAAGTGTGCACAGTCAGTACAGTATGTACAGTAATACAGAAAACTGGGCATGCGCAGTGCTATGAGACTCAATATGCCACAGCTTAGCGCACGACTAGGAATGCACTACATGGTGTATGGAGCAACAAACTACAGTAGCTGGGCACATCTACATATACAGTATAATGTATTGAGTTTAGTAAAGGTTGGATAACAATACTACTGTAGTGAACTGTTAAGAAAAAAATTATCAAGGTCTCGAGCAGGCGGACAGGAAGTGTAAGTAAGACGGTTCACCTAACCCCTTGCCCACAAGCCTGTCTTAGAAAGAATTGCATCTGTCGTGTATGTGATGTGGTGGCTGCGAATTACAGTACTGTACATGTAGTGAGCCTCCTTGTAGCTCAAATGGTGTATGGAGTGGCTCCATTATGTGTGACTCCCAACACACTGAGCATGTACATTACTACTACAGTATATGAGCCTCCTTACACCACAGCTATGGAGGGGCTCTACTGGTTATAGAAATCCCATTGCAACCCCTCCACTGGGCATGCGCCAGAGATCCCATTTGTAACCCCTCAGAGCTGACTGACAGCCACCACAGCACCAACCATGCTGACATTGACGCAAGTTTGTGCTTTAAACGCACAGTTTGTAATACAGAGACCTCTCTCTCAAACAGAGCCCACTAGCAGTTTCTAAAGTCATGAAATGACTATTATGTAAAAGTCTGTGACAGTGCAGAGTGGCGCTAGTGTGAAAATTCAACTGCATAGAAATACAGACAACTGGGCATGTGCAGTGATGATCTTCCATACGCCATGGCATAGCGATACATGGCGTATGGTTTGGTTCCACTGGGCATGCGCCACAGATTCCATTGTCATTGTAATCCCTCCACTGGGCATGCATCAGAAATCCCATGCAACCCCTCTACTATGCATGCACCAGAGATCCCGTTTGTAACCCCTTGGAGCTGGCTAACAGCCACCACAGCGCCAACCATGCTGACATTGACGCAAGTTTGCACTATAAATGCACAGTCACTTTGTAATGCAGAGAGCTCTCTCTCAAACAGAGCCCACTACCAGTTACTGAACTCATGAAATCACTATAGTGTCCAAGTCTGGGACAGAATTGACATTGATGCACATTTGCACTTTAAACGCACAGTCAGTTTGTAATACAGAGACCTCTCTCTCAAACAGAGCCCACTAGCAGTTTCTGAAGTCATAAAATGACCATACAGTAGTGTCCGAGTCTGGGACAGAGCAGAGAGTGGTGCAAGTGTAAAAATTCAACCACATACAGTAGTAATACAGACAACTGGGCATGCGCAGTGCAATGATCTTCAATACGCCATGGCATAGCGATACATGGCATATGGTTTGGCTCCACTGGGCATGTGCCACAGATCCAATTGTAACCCCTCCACTGGGCATGCACCTGAAATCCCATTGCAACCCTCCCACTGGGCATGGGCCAGAGATGCCATTTATAACCCCTCGGAGCTGGCTGACAGCCACCGCAGTGCCAACCATGCTGACATTGAAGCAAGTTTGCACTTTAAATGCACAGTCTGTTTGTAATGCAGAGAACTCTCTCTCAAACAGAGACTACTACCAGTTACTGAACTCATGAAATCACTAAAGTGTACAAGTCTGGGACAGCATCGAAATTGACACTTTTGTGCTTTAAATGCACAGTCAGTTTGAAATACAGAGACCTCTCTCTCAAACAGAGCCCACTAGCAGTTTCTAAAGTCATGAAGTGACTATTGTGTACAAGTCTGGGACAGCGCAGAGTGATGCTAGAGTGAAAATTCCACCACATAGTAATAGGCAACTGGGCATACGCAGTGATGATCTTCCATATGCTATGGCATAGCGATACATGGCATATGGCTTGGCTCCACTGGGTATATGCCAGAAATCCCATTGCAACCCTCCCACAGGGCATGCACCAGAGATGCCATTTATAACCCCTCAGTGCTGGCTCACAGCCACCACAGCGCCAACTGTGCTGACATTGACACAAGTTTGTACTTTAAATGCACAGTCAGTTTGTAATTCAGAGAGCTCTCTCTCAAACAGAGCCCACTACCAGTTGCTGGTCATGAGAAATCACTATAGTGTCCAAGTCTGGGATAGCGCCGACATTGACGCAAGTTTGCACTCTAAAGTATGTACTGGGCATGCGCTCCACATGTACTGAATATTGTAAGTGAAGATTTTTTTAAAAAAAGACTATATTTTCAAGGTCTCGAACCCAATGAAACAAGAAGATGGGAGAAGCAATGAGACTAGGCATTAGACCGCTAGGCTACACGCTTCACCCATTACTACTGTACTGTAGTTCCTAAAGTAATGAGATCACTACAATTTCTAAGTCTGGGACAGTGCCAACAGTACTTACATTGGCGCAGGTGTGCAATTTCAACCGCACAGTCAGTGTGCAATACAGAGCTTAATGATTTCACACTTTATTAGACATTCTTCTACCGCTTTATTATACATTCCTGATTCCATGTGGAAAACACTGTACTACTGTATAGTGTACCGAATCACCACTTTTGTCAGCCAATCATTGGGCGGTGATACAAAACAAGCATTGGAAATCAGACACATGCTCTATGTAGTTTAGGAAAAGTGACACTTTGTGGGCAAAAAGTTGTATGGACGTTATGACTTTTTTTCCAGCACTATGCTATGCTACATTATGAAACTTTGTGTGGTGTAACTCATGGCGTGGTGTGTTGAATGCCTTGCATGGTGCGCTTCATAGTGTATGGAGCAACAAACTAGCTGGGCACATCTGTATGCCACACATCTGTATGCCACACATTATAGTGTGGTATAATGTAGATGCACTACACTGTGGCATTATATGGGGGATATTATGCCACAGTGTAGTGCATCTACATTATACCACACTATAATGCCTCTCACATTTTGCCACACTGTAGTGCACCACACATTAAAGCAGCTGTAGTATCCACACATTATGTCACCTGTAGTGCCCCCACATTATGCCACCTGTAGTGCTCCCACCTTATGCCACCTGTAGTGCACACACATTATGCCACTTGTAGAGCCCACACATTATGCCATCTGTAGTGCTCACTATTATGCCACCTGTAGTGCCCACACAGTGTACTCACCAGCAGCAGCCTCAGGCAGCAGTCAGAGCAGCAATCACAGCCTCACAATGTCACTGCGTTGCTGCTGGGTCAGAATAGCATGTGATGGGCTCTTCCAATCAGAGGTGAGAACATGCTCCTCTGAGCCCACAGCAGAGACTACTGGGAGTTATTACCCATAGTGCACTGCAGTACTGAGTCTGACTGTACTGTGCTCCAATCCCCTGTGTGTAGCTGCTGGCCGGGTCAGTCACAGCCTTGATTACTGCCCAGCAAGCAGCTACACTGCACCTGCACTTTGGCTGGCATAGGGCTGTGTTCGCTAGTGGTGGGGGCCCCTTTGTGTGTGGGGGTCCTTGGATTACCACTCCTGTCACGCCCCCAACTTTATTCCGGCCTTGGTCCCTACCTCTGTTTCCACTGGTGCCTTATTTACACAAACAAAATCCTCATCAACAACATCTTCCTCATCAACATCCTCATCATCAACATCCTTATCAGTGTCAGCTACAAAAATATCCTCATTCTGGTGGACTTCCACAGCAGCATCCTCGATTTCTATGAATGATATTCCTATAAATAAAATAAACAATACAGATACACAATTAACTTAAAAAATTAGCATAAAGTGCAAATAGCAAATAGCCTCTCCCAATCTGTCAATGCTAATGAACAATGCCTGTTCCTATGGTTGCTTCCGGATTTTTCTGAATATATTATATGAATAGATCTGGCTCCGAATTAGGATATTAATGTTTTTATTAATAAATAAGTTAATTAAAGAACCAATTGTAATCATGTGCATATCAGCAATTAATTAGAGGGGTATAAAAAGACTCTCTTGGACACTCCAAACTTACCTTTGATAAAGCTGTTACGTTATACAGCAAAATGCCTCAGTGTTATAGCCTCTGTCCCATCCATCACTCTGACTACTCACTGGACACTTTAAACAAACCTGGACCAGCTTTCCGGTATCAATTGGATTTCTTTGGAATTTGTACTTGTAACCTGTAATAGTCCACACCTTGGATATCTGAGGACTCCGAGTGCAGCATATGGACTATATGCCAATAGGAACATCCCTCTACTTGGTGCCTAGGACTTGGTAACTATATCATACAGGACATTCATGTAATTTTCTATTTTTGAGACCATACGGAAAAATCCAGAAGCAACCATAGGAACAGGCATTGTTCATTAACATTGACAGTTTGAGAGATGCTATTTGCTATTTGCACTTTATGCTCATTTTTTACGTTAATTGTGTATCTGTATTGTTTATTTTATTTATAGGAATATCATTAATTGTATTTAATTTATTGTAATATAACATTTTTACCCATGTTGCCACACTCAATGCAGAGCTGCTAATCTTTTTATTGATGTTTCATTGTTAAGGGTGTGACTATCCCTGATCTAGCAACTGCTTAGTTAAACAGACCATCCCAGCGCCTCTATTATCTTTTTATTTATTTAGCCCCTGGATGGACACAGCAGCCTCTGGAGGATACAACAGCCCACGGATGGACACAGAACAGTCCTAACAAACAAGCTCTCCCTGGAGTAACTCAGCAAGCTAATGGCGCCAATAACAATGGGAGGGTACTTATATGCAATACAAAATGCACGAGAGTCCGACAGCGGGAGGATGACGTTTTGCCTCATTTTGGATTCCGACTCAGGTGAGAAAACCCAAGCCTGACTTGGATCCACTATTTTCGGGTGGGTACGGTTCTCAGAAAACCAGATTGGTTCTTCTCTACTGTTTTTGTATGACAGTATTGTGAGGTCCTATTGTTCTAATGCAATAGATGGTAGAATATAAGAGCTGTGTATCAGAGTGAGAGAACTGTTTTATGGTTGATTCAGCCATTATGCAACCTGTGTGGAAAGTGAAAGCAAGATTGAGTGTTGAAAGCCTTTACAACCCCCTACAGTGAACATAGATGTCACAGAGGCTGGGAGCGTGTTCTTGACAGCCATTAAGGAGACATTTGACAAAAGTAGTTCGTATGGGTTGAAGGTGATATCGAAAACAGCAACACAAATAAAAGTTAGAACTTACAGTAGTGATAAAGCAATTTTGCAAAGCATGGTTTGAAACCACAATAGAAAAACAGAATAAAATGTGGGCAGGTATAATTAATACCAAAATGTAACCTTTACATTTTATTTTCAACAGCCACTAAAACATTAGAATGTGAGGACTTTACTGCAGCTGCTTGTGTGGAGATTACTAGACTCCATGAAAGAGCTAGGGGAGGTAACAAGAGAAAAAAGAAATGCAAAAATGTATTTAAAGTATTGTCACATATTTAGCAATCAACCAATTCAACTATATCCATAATTTATACTTTTATTAACCAAAAAAATATTTCCTAGTTTGTCATTAATTGTTTATTCCACAGAAGAGAAATAAATAAATACCAAGGAGTCAAGGCCCCCACAGGAAAAACACACACACACACACACACACATTGGCCCCCACAGAAAAAAAAACACACACATTGTCCTGATTGGAAAAAAAACATACACATTGGCCCCCACAGGTAAAAAAAAAGGCATACATTGGCCACCAGAGGGCAAAAAATGCACGTAGAATGACCCCAAGGGGAGAAAATAAAACTACACACACTGGCCCCCACAGGGTAAAAATAAAACACACACAATGGCTCCCATGGGATGAAAAAAAACTACACACACTGGCCCCAACAGGGAAAAAAAACACACACACTGGCCCTCACAGGGAAAAAACACACACATTGGCTCCCATAGGGATGAAAAAAAATACACACATTGGCCTCTGCAGGAGGAAAAACCACACACAATAGCCCCCACAGGAAAATAATAAAGCACATTGATTCAACACTTGCCCCCACCGGGAAAAATAAATAAAACACATTGAGTCATTGCCCCCACAACCAGAAAAAATAAAATAGACATTGATTAATTTTCATTGCTACCCCCTCCCCATCAATCCCCTAAGGGAGGCTGAGTGACTTCACTAGCTGCAAAGCTAATTGCAGGAAACCAGTCTACACACCATTGAGTGCCTCCCTTCAGTAAGTCCAGGCAGACCAGTGAGTGCCTCCCTCCAGAGAGTCCAGAAAAGGCCAGTGGGTTAGAACTTGGTTCCACCCCTCCCTCACCTGGGCCCTCAACACCTCATCATCATTCCCAGCCCCATCATCTTATCACTGTCCTCAGCTCCTTATCAGAATTCAGCACCTCATCACTGTCCTCAGCACCTCATCAACATCCAAAGCCCCTTATCTCATCACCGTCTTCATCCCCTCATCACCTTAGCCCTATCATCAACATCCTCATCCCCTAGCACCTTATCACTGTCCTCAGTTCCTCATCAGCCCTCAGCACCTTATCACTGTCCGCAGTCCCTCATAACACTCTGCATTCCCGCATCACCTCAGCACCATCCTCAAACCCTCATCACCATCCTCAGCCCATCATCACCTAAGTCTCTGATCACCATCCTCAGCCCCTCATCTCATCACCATCCTCAGCTTGACATCTCATCCCATCCTCAGCCTTGTCCTTAGCCCCTCATCACATCATCCCTCATCACCATCCTCAGCAGCTCAATACTGTCCTCAGCCACTCATTACTTTACTCAGCCCCTCATCATCTTAGCAAGTCCACAGCCCCTTATCACCTCAGCCTTCATCACTGTCCTCAGCCCTCATCTACATCCTTAGTCCCTCAGTGACCTCAGCCCGTCATCACCGTCCTCAGCAGCATAGTATGCATTAGTGTCAGTGACTCACTCATTATGTTCAGTTGGGGGTGACATGCGGTGATGTGATCTATTATGACACACTTTTGCATCACCTCCTGTAGAGTTACTCTCAGCCTGGGCATGGATCTCAGCTTTGGTGTCGCACTGCACACTATGGGGTGGCACCACTGTGCAGGCTGCTCAGCTGGGACAGGCCTCGAGCCAGCCCAGGTGCAGCTCTCACTGTATTTAACAGACTGTATCGATATGCAGCAGATAAATGTCCACTGTATAACTGCACAAAATGAAGGCAGCCAATATACACTATGACTATGAGTCCTGGACAGTGCAGCCACTACCAACTGTGCCCCTCAATCTAGCTCTATAAAATTGATGCACGGGAAATGGAGCCTGCAGGCTGACCCCTAAACCTTTGGGTCCCATAGCAACAGCATCCCCTACTCCCACTATAGTTACACACCTGAGAGTTTGTATAACTTGTATAGACATGTCCATTGCTATACTTTGGCTTCAAACTCCTCGATATTCCCTTTCCCCTGCCAATGTTTGCCTATTGTCTGTAATTTTCCTGTAGAAGTTGACTGCTCATTATTAGGGACATACTGGAGCCTCGCATTTTAGAGAAGATAATGGTGCAGCAGCATCACTAATTATATCCAGGACTTAGCATTAAGCCAGAAATGTAATGGTGGAAAATAAAACTCAGCATCAGACACATATGGGACAATGCAATAGAGGTGATGTACTGTAGAACATCCAGCTACATTCATTACAGTAGGCTGAACAGTTTTCTTGCACACCTCTATGGGGTGGTGATTTATGATTGCAAATGTGTGTAACTGAGTCCTCTGCATGTTATTATTATGTAGGATGCATGTCTCTTTTGCTGGCCCATTGCTGTGTGCTGGGGAATTTGTTTAGTTTATTTTTCAAATCCTGAGTTCCCCTCAGCACCATTGTGTTCTCAGCTCCTGGCAGACATTGCTGTGATATTGTTCAAGGCAAACCTGTCATAATAAAAAGGTGAGTGCATAGTGCACAAATGTACAAATTATCACTTTAAGGGGCTATTTATTATCACTTATAGGCCTGTTACATATGCAAAAATGCTAGTTTCCACATGTTTAAAGTAACAGGCCCATTCATTATTTGGGGCCCAATAGCGCCGCCTAATATTCAGCAAACTCCAAAAACTGAAAGCTTTCGGCATTTGCTTTCAGGAATTAACACCATGGCATTGGTCCTCAGGTCACACATGTGCATAAGGCAGGCCCGGCACTGGTAAGTCAGGGTTGCCTACCCTCCCGATTTGGGCGGGAGCCTCCCGATAATCAGGTGCAACTCCCGCCCCACCGGAATGGCAGGCAAGCCTCCTAGCGGCCGCTGATCCCCCCGACATCCCACGCAATTTACTCTTAACCCCCGCTGCGAGGGCAGCCAGTGACACGATTCGCGTCATTTTGTCCCCGCCCCCTGCCTCACAATGCCTGTATTATCGGCATTGTGTAGCGGGGGCAGGGCCAAAATGATGCAATCGTGTGACCCCGCCCCCGTGACGCCTACAAAGGCCAGGCACCCATCCGGACACGCCCCCTTTTTGGCCACGCCCCCCACTGCCCTACCGATCTGGCTGCTCCCTCCCGGAAGGAGCAGCCAGAAAGTCGGCAACTATGTGGTAAGTATCGCTGCTACTGAAGTACAGATGCAGTGGTTACTGGTTGTGGGGACTGTTGATTTTTGGAGCAACTGTCCCGCCCGCACCAAAGCAATGCTGAATTGCTCTGGTAATTAAATATACACCACCACAACTAACAAAGAGTTGATATTTAATCATCGAGGGCCATCTGGCCCCCGTTGATGAGTAGACACCCTAACACAGGATATACCATGGGTATATATATACTGTAAATGTAATAACCTCTGATTTGCCCCAGGAGACCATTTATTGATGATTTTACAGCAGTATTTAAAAAAGTGTGTTTTTTTTAAGGCAAAACCAACTGGGCTTTAAATCTGGCTGCAAAAGCTCCACACATCATTACATTTGGCCTTATATATTTTACTTTTATTTTTTAGGTTCAATTTTAAAATATTTATTCCAGTTTTGAGCATAACATGGTTTTATCTGTTACTCCACATGTTCCTCTAGATGTGTTGTGTAGGAGATGGGAACTTACTGGGATATTTACACCACATTCTCCATATTTTCACCAACACCCAAATTATAAATGTTGTCACTTGTCAAGTTTAAAGGCTTCACACCAATTTTATAAAAAAGATTTGTATTGCTTAACACACAAGAACATGTATAGATATAGCGGCGCTTTGGTGTAGTCTGAATGGATAAATAGTCTGACACCTCCTGCTTAAAACCCAAAAAGTCAGAAGGATCCTGAGGCCCCGCTTTCCAAGGGTGGCTAACCCTTGGAAAATTTGTATAAATAAAAGTACAACAGAAATGTAATATTTATAATAGCATCATAAAATCAGATAGCAAATGTTCAGCATTAAATCAATTTCACTCAAATTCACAGGACTAAGGACCTCATTCAGAGCCGCTTGTAAGCGGCCGTACGCTCGTTCCGAACGATGTTCGCCCATCTGCGCGTGCGTACGGTTTGTAATACGCATGTGCGAACCAGTCAGTGCGGCCGAAAATCGTTTGTTCGCTATATAGCTAATGCCTGCTATTTTGAGTGACAGGAGGAGGCGTATGTGGGTGGTAACAGGGGAAGGTGCTTGAAAACGGGGAGTGGAATTAAGAACGCAGGCGTGCCTAAAGGTCAAAATGGGCGTTTTATGGGTGTGCAAAATTAATACAGCAGCGTCATTGACCACATCACTTGGTTGTTTTATAGCCAGAACTGCTCGCATGATTGTGGTAGGAAAAACCAACCACAAGAATAGCGAGCAGTTCATACGCTGGTCGATGTACTTGATTAATCTAATAAATAGCGGAGATGACGTAGGATGCGAGCGGCCAGGGGGCGTTTTTATCAAATAAACGACCGCATGTTTTGTTCGCTCGTTCAGGCATAGAGGCGGCAACAGACCGCAAAGAGCGAACGGTTCATTTGAATAGCCACCCCCTTTTTCTGAACGAGCGAGCGCTAATAGCGTCCAGCTCTGAATCAGGCCCTAAGGGAATGATGAGTATACAATTTCCAGATACACAGGATAATTATTAATTGCATTCATTATAGTACATAAAATCTGGCAACACAAAAGTAATGCATCAAGGAAAAAAACATGTGAACTATAGTATTCCATCCAGTGACGTACCTGGGATCCTTGGAGCCCAGGGCAAGAAGCAAAATGGAGCCCCCCCCCCCCCCCCCCCCGGAGTGCGCACAAAAAAACTGGACATGGCCACATGCCGCAACGGGGCATGGCCATGGAAAAATAGGGGTGACATGACACACTACTGTTTCTTGTCACTCTGTGAACATTTCTTCCCATTCCATATGCACCATAATGCCTCCCGGTAGTGGTGCCCCTTATGCAATGACCCCAGTAGTAGTGCCCCTTATGCAGTGCCCCTTATACAATGCCCCAAATATGACAAAAGGGCACACAATATATCATACTTGCCTACTTTTGAAAATGCATTTCAGGGAGATTGTGAAAGCAACACCTATGATTGCGGTGGTAAAGTGGGCGTGTACTGCTACATCTGAGAGGCGTGTCATAAAATTGATTTGCATCCACATGTAAATGAGCCCCAAAGCAGTTATTAAGATCAACTTGTTGATGGAAACACACTGATACTTCTCAGAAAATACATGTAGCCATAGGGGTCATTGTGCCTTATAACTAATGCAGGGAAATTGTACTAATGATCCCATTTGAATGTATATAGCTCTGTTTTTTCTTTTATATAACAGTGTCATAATGGGGGTAAGGTGAAATGAGGGAGATTGGTAGTCTCTTCAGGGAGACAGGGAGATTGCTGCTATTTCAGGGAGTCTCCCTGACAATGAGGGAGAGTTGGCAAGTATGCAATATATACAATGCAAAACTATGTATTATGCATCATATAATATGCTGAGAGGTGGACCCACACACTATACACCATGTATGACAGGGATAAAAACACAAACTAGACACCATGTAAGACTGAACACACACACACTATACACCATATATGACATACACTGGCAGGCACTATGCACCATGCATGACAGGGGGGAAAGGCACTATGCACCATGTATGACAGGGAGGAGAGACACTATGCACCATGTATGACAGGGAGGACAGGCATTATGCACCATGTATGACAGGGAGGACAGGCATTATGCACTATGTATGACAGGGGGGACACGCATTATGCACCATGTATTACAGGGAGGACAGGCATTATGCACCATGTATGACAGGGAGGACAGGCACTATGCACCATGTATGACAGGGAGGACAGGCATTATGCACCATGTATGACAGGGAGGACAGGCATTATGCACTATGTATGACAGGGGGGACACGCATTATGCACCATGTATGACAGGGAGGACAGGCATTATGCACCATGTATAACAGGGAGGACAGGCATTATGCACTATGTATGAGAGGGGGGACACGCATTATGCACCATGTATGACAGGGGGGACACGCATTATGCACCATGTGTGACAGGGGGGACAGACATTATGCACCATGTATGACAGGGGGGATACGCATTATGCATCATGTATGACAGGGGGAACAGGCATTTTGCACCATGTATGACAGGGGGGACACACATTATGCACCATGTATGACAGGGAGGACAGGCATTATGCACCATGTATGACAGGGGGACACGCATTATGCACCATGTATGACAGGGGGATACACACAAAACACCATGTATGACAGTGTGATACACACACCATACACCAGGTATGACAGGGGCACAGACACTATACACCATGTATGACAAGACATTACACACTATGGGGCCCATTTATCACTGAATATTTGAGGTATAATCCCCGAAAACACACGTTTTCGGGGTTTACCTAAAATATTAAGTTACACCTGGATGTATAAAGGAAAGACCACATGCGCAGCAGCCCCATCACTAGCTGGCAGCTCTCTGATCACATCGCAGGGATCATCCGGCGCATGTCCCTGCATGTGCTGGATGATACATTTGGACGATATGATCACATATTGCAATGCGATCATGGGTGGTACTGACATGCTCAGATCACATTGCAAGTGCGATCATTAATAAATGGGGGCCTATTCAAGCTACTCACTCTGGGAGATGATGATACAGAGACCTCTCGGGAAGCTGGGAAGAGGTTCTGCAGCAGCTGAGGCCTCACCCTCCTCGGTTATACTTTTCGGCCTAGTGATAAATGTTCATTTGTACAAAATAAAGCATTCAATGTTGGTTGCGGATAATAATTCCAGAAAAAATTCCCAGGGTCTATGATTGTGTTTAAAATATATATATACACACCAGTCATTCAGGATTTGCCTGTTTAGCTTATGTGCAAAGATAAATTACTCTTACTTAACACGACTCCTGATAGGGAAGGGTGAAAGTGGCCTCTATCATCTGAAGTGCAAGCCCTGTAATCCACTCACCATATTGATAGCTTGCAAAATAGTCCCTTCTGTAGCTGTGGCATGGCTGTATGTGTTTAGGCAAGCCGCAATGCACAGTGGGCCTGATTCAGACCCGCTCGCAAACGCTTGAGCGTTCGCAAGCGGGTCGATGGTGGGCTCTGTGAGAAATTCTCTCGGTCCGTGGCTCACTACAAAAGTGGTGGCTGTCAATGTTGATCGACAGCTCGCCCATTTTGTAGGCGTGGTGAGGGGGTGGTTTCACAAATGGAGGCATTCCCAAGCGAACGCAGGGAGTGACCCATATGATGGACCTGAAGAGCTAAAACACACAGGAGGACTACTTCTCACTAGAACCAGAAGTACCTAGGAAAATGCAATAGCTTATGTTAGGGTTCTGCCTAGGATTGGCCGTTACTCACCCCAGCAGCAGCCTCCCCTGACTTCTCAGGTGCGGTGGTGGGTGATGTGCTCTGAGGATTTTGCCTTAGGTGCTCTTGGACTTCCATGTGTGGCTACGTGTCTTGGTTTCCGAGGTTGCCGTCATGGGCGTCGCCATGTTAGCCTTTCTCACCTGACTGTTCCTTCAACCAATGGTAGTGTAGTCTCGGTCAGATGATGCTGATCTCCAATGAACTGCTACCTTAGGGTATATAACTGGGCTCTGGACACCAGGAAGTTGCCTGTGTAATGTCTTCACTACTGGTGTATGCTTGTCATAATCCATTCCAGGTTCCTGTTCCTCACTCTTATTGTTATTTCCAAACAACATCTCAATACCACCCTCAGGTGCATCAAGATTTGCACATTGTGTACTTGATACACACAACTGAGTACAATTACTGAACTATCCTAAGGTGTGTCTGGATTCGCACGTTGTGTTCTCAGCGCACACACAACTGAGTACAAATACTGAACCATCCTCCGGTGCATCTGGATTCGCACGGTGTGTACTCAGTACACACAACTAGGTGCAACTTCAGAACCACTCTCTGGTTATCTGGATTCACACATCGTTTGTTCTGCACATCAACCGAGTACAACCCCTGAATCACCTTCTGTACCAATAGTACACCAGTATCCGCACTCCGGGCAGTCAGTGCAACCACCACCCTCCTCCAGTGCCAGCAGAGTATCCTACTCCTCAGTGGACCTTTCCTCTTGTCATTTATGTAACCACTTCTGGAAGCAATCATCATTGTGCCAACTCCGTACCGATAGGTGTTGAATATGCATTAGTACTTCTCAAAAGTACTTCCTCTGGGCCATAGCGGTGTACCTCTCTCCATTTCCTACTCATATCGGATACCTGACCAAAGGGCCACAATCTGCTTGCCGGGAGCAGCTAAACAACTAACCCATTTGGAGGGGTCACTGCTGAACACCTTCCAACAGGTAAGACTCCATGCCTTTGGTCAGGTTTCATCAACTTCTAATATTTGTGGTTGAGGAGAACTTACCTTCAGGCCCCTCGCCTCTGATTCCTCCCTCAACCTGGGAGGTCAACCTTCAGCCCCTCAGTAGGGGATTCCTCAAATTCTGGCATGACAGCTGGCATCAGAGCAAAGAACCAGTGGGGATAATAAAGGAAGTAGATCCAATTATCGCAGGTAGGTGGAGACAGAGCATTCAGGTAGGAAGTCCTCGTGGAGTGGTAGCCTGGCATTCTTGTCTCCTAGAAATGGGCCTGAAAAGATCACCTGGAGCACCGTTGTCAGACAAGACGCAACGGCAGCTTGTGACAGTATCTTCCTCTTGACGAAGGGTTAAGGAAACCCTAGCACCGGGCTGATCAGTAAAAGTCTCAAAAAACCTTATTTTTAAGGCAGGAGCATGCAACTATTTTTTGGAGACCCAAGAATGCTACTCTGGTCTGTATCCTTTCCAATGAACAAAAAACTGGAGACCTCCCCATGAGAATCTGGAATCCAAAAACTTCTACACAATGAATTCTTGGTGACCCAATCATTTTGATATTTAGAGATAAAACACCAGAAGTATTGCTCCAAGGACTTATTGACCCATTCAGTTTGTCCATTGGACTGAGGGTGGTTTCCTGAGGACAAACTGAGACTTATGCCAAGAGAATAACAGAAAATTTTCCAAAAATGAGCCACAAATTCAGTTCCTCGATCTGAAATGATGTCCACAGTGAAACCATGAAGTCTGAAAATGTGTTGAATAAACAAAACAGATAACTCTTTGGCAGAAGGCAGTTTAGAGAGTGGAATGAAATGAGCCATTTTACTGAAATGGTCACAAAACAGTCCAAATGCCTGAACCACTAGAGGAAGAAGGGACAATAGATCCACAATAAAATCCATTGTAATATGAGTACAGGGTTTAGACAGTACTGAGAGGGGAAGAAGGAGGCCAGAATGAGCAGTACAAGGAGTTTTATTATGGGCATAAACATCACACAACATGATGAATTTCCAAACATTCTGGAACAAAGACAACCACCTTACTGAGCAGGAGAATAATTCATCAGTCTTTAAGATAGCCGGGTGACCAATGGCTTTAGCTGAATGAAATTCTGTAAGAACTGCTTTTTGAAATCTTTCAGGGACAAAGGGTAATCCCGACGGCTTTCCAGAAGAAACTTCATACTGACAGAATTGGAGAGTATCAGCAAGATTCCTAGTCAATGCCAAATGAATATGAGAAGCTAGAATGATGGCCTCTTCAGAAGGAGTAGAAGGCAGGGTGGGTTGGAAGCTTCGTGAACGAGTGTCTGCCTTGAGATTTTTGGAACCAGGCCTGAAAGAAATAATGTAAATAAAATGAGTAAAAAAGAGCGCCCAACATGCTTGTATAGCATTCAGGACCTTATTCAGAGGCGGCCGTACGGTCTACGACCACACGGCCGCCTCGATGTTTGGCCAGTGTGCATGCGCACGAGGGAGCCGGCTCCCTCGTGCGAATGCGTGAGACCCACTACGACCGACAGAGCCGGTCATGGTGGGTCTCTTTCCAAAGGGGGCGAGCTGTCGATCAACATCGATAGCTCGCCCCGTTAGGAATGCGGGCCGGGGGGATGGCAGCCCAAATGGAGGCGTTCCCATGGGAATGCCTACCATTTGGGGGAGGCCCCACTGACATCACTAGTGATGTCAGTGGAGAGCTTCCGGCTCTGACAGAGCCAGAAGCTCTCCGGGGCTTACGACAAGTGAGACCCTATCCTAGGGTCTCGTCGTAAGCCCCGATGGTCGCGATGGTCTCTGACCATCGCGACCATCACCCTAGCGGTCGTTAGAGCTGTGGGTGTAAACCCACAGCCTAATGACCGAAACAGAGGCGGGCGGTCAGGATGCAAGTGGCCGCCCAGTTTCAGAGCGACCACTTGCATCCTCCGACCGCCTCTGAATGAGGCCCTCAGTCTCTTAGCATTTTCAATATAGGATAAACTCTTATGATCGGTCAAGACAGCAATTTGATGTTTAGCTCCTTCTAACCAGTGCTTCCAATCTTTGAAAGCCCATTTGATGGCTAACGGCTCTCAATTACAGACATCGTAATTCCTTCCAGCTGCAGCAAATTTGCATAAGAAAAACGCACAAGGATGGAACTTCTTATCCCGAGGGTCCTTTTGTGATAAGATAGCACCACACCAACTTCGGAGAAATCCACTGCCACAATAAATGGAAGGTCCAGCTCAGGATGACAGAGAACAGGATGAATGCAGACTTTAGAGAATTAAAAGCCTGTACCACCTCAACAGACCAGTTAGCTGTATCTGCTCCTTTTTTTGTCAGTTACACAATAGGTGTGACAATAGAAGAAAAAGACTAGATAAATCTGCGATAATAGTTTGCAAAACCCAGGAAACATTGGATGGCTTTAAGTGTGGATGGTTGAACCCAGTCAGAGATGGCTTTGACTTTACTAGAGTCCATAGAGAATTCCTGGGAAGAGATGACATACTCCAAAAATGAGACCTTCTTCACCTCAAACTCACATTTCTCCAGTTTTGCATATAGATTGTTCTCTTGGAGTTTTCGTAAGACTTGTCAAACATGCTGGCGATGTTGCTCCAGTGATTTTGAATAGATGAGAATGTCATCTACATACACGATGGCAAAGACTCCAAGGAATTCTCTCAATGCATCATTAATGATGTAATGAAAGATGGCAGGAGTAATTGACAAACCAAAAGGCATGACAAGGTACTCATAATGACCAGAATGAGAATTGAAGGCCGCCTTCCACTCATCACTCTCTTTGGTCCGGATCAGGTAATAGGCGGATTTGGAAAAAATGGATGCCTCACAAAGTTGGTTGAAAATAACTGAAATTAATGGTAATGGATACGAGTTTTTTTATGGTGATGTTATATAACCCCCGGAAATCAATACAGTGTCGAAGTGATCTGTCATTCTTCTGAAAAAAGAAAAACTGCTCCAACTGCAGATTTGGATGGATGAATGAATCCGTTCTGAAGAGCCTCTTGAATGTACTCCTGCATGGATTTACTCTCAGGTAGAGACAAAGCATATAATCTGCCTTTCTGAAGATTGGCTGCAGGCTGTAGTTCGATGGCACAGTCATATGGACGATGTGGAGGCAAGGTATCCACTTTTTTCTTAGAAAAGACGTTAGCAAGGTCCCAATAAGGAGCAGGAATAGCAGACAAGAACTCCGCCTGGACAACAGCAACTACTCAAACCAGTAGAGCAAGACATCGAGAGGAACAGGTGGACCCCCACTGAAGCACTTCACCTGACTGCCAGTTAATAACAGGGTTATGGTTCCTAAACCATGGTAATCCCAGGATTATAGGTGTCAAAGGACAATGGAACAACAGGAACTTTGTGTTTTCAATATGTAAAGCTCCAATATAGAGAGCAAGAGTTGACTACTCCTTGGTTAATGAGGTTACCATCCAGGCCCGACAACAGAGGCAGATTGAGGTAAATACTCCAGAGGGTAGGCAAATCTTTCTCCAGTCTATGCTCCCTGAGTCGACGGTCAATATGGATGAGCAGGAAAAAAAGTACAAGAAATAAAGAAGACTTTGTTAGGGGGCACTCTTATACTGGTATATCCAGTTAAAACATAACTTTTAATACAAATCTTTCTAAAAAGAATTTATCATAGGGAACAAATATTTGGACAAAGAAGTCCTAGAGACATACATTTAAAATAGATATTAAACAGTTAAACACATTCCAGTCAATATGGATGGTAAGATGCATTAACCCGTCCAGAGTTTGGTCTGTATACAATATCCCTATAACCTATATGGACTGGATGTTGGATTGTACACAATACATCTGTTGTTATATACACTAGCTGTTGGCCTGTATACATTATCCCTATTATCTGTATACCATATCCATATATCCTATATGGAATGTTTGTTGGCTTGTACGCATAAAACCCTATGCCCTATATATACTAGCTATTGGTCTGTATACAATATCCCTATATCCTATATAGACTGGTTGAATTGGTGAATTAGTTAGTACCTCAGTCAAATTGAATTAACCACCTGTGCTCAAACAGAGATGTTACTACACTTCACCTTTATAAAAAAAATAAAACAACATTACGTCTTTACAAGACTAGTTAAATCTTTAATTAAGACATTACAGCAGTATATATCCAAGAATCAGAACTTCATATTATTCTTTATTGTATTTCATTCTATATTAGGATATTGCACATAGGAAGAGGGGAAACAACACTTTAGTAGTAGTTATTAGCAGGAGATGATGGTTATTAGGGTGGTTCTGTCCTACTATGGCCCATATTCAAATAGAAGCAAAAAGCCGAGATCTGCGAAAAAGTATCGCCAATTGCGACTTTTCGCCTGTCAGAAAAGTATCGCCGTATTCAATTCCATCCTCTTTTTGGGTATGCAGAATCACAATGCAGTGTAATAGGTGAAAAAGATTTGCCTCTGAATAGGTGGAGAAAAGAAGTGCAAAGTTTTTGTTTGGGGGTGCAAAGGTGGGGAAACCCTTGGGACAGCCTCCCAATGGACAACTATGTCAAAAAATTCCTAAAAAAATCCTTAAGAACACCTCAAAAAAGTACTTGAATTTGGTGGCAAAAAAGTGCAAAGTGGGGGGTCAAGTTCACAAACTAGCAAAATGAGGTTCTGGGGGTGCACTAAGAAGGGGTCAAGTGTTTTGGGGACTGCAGGTGCATTTTTGGGGATGGCATTTCACTGTATTTAAAATTGTACTTTAGAGACATTAAAAGATGCTTGCACCCATTTTCAGGTACCCCAAATTTGACAGGACTACTTGTTTTCTCCAAAAAATACTGCTTTATGCCATTCTTCACTACTTGTGCAAAAGCGCAAATTAGTGCCAAATATGCAAACTTAAGTACCCCAAACAGTTTTAGTAAGACTAAACGGGCATTACTACATTGATCCCCAATGTTTCTGCAGCTTTTTTGGGGGGTTCAAGATGATTTCCCCTATTCTGACGCCACTTTTTGCCTGTTCTAATTTCACATGTCTCCGTTTTCACGTCTTTTGGAATTGAGTCCGACGAATAGCGGGGACACACATGATAAGTTTCTGTGGCTAAAATACGCAATGTAGGTGAAACTTTATCGTGGGTGCAAAACTAATTGAAAACCACCCTATGCCTAAGACCCATTCACAGTGCTGCACCCTGAAGTCTATAAACCCCTAATACCACTGATTGGCAAGCTCTGTAACTTGCCGCACAAGAATAATGGGGATGTTTGCAGGGGTGAGGAGAGGAAAATGCCACACCCACAATATGGTGAGGGCACACCACCTTTAACACAGCACTGGTACAAAGGGGATCAAAACTCACAACATATGGGTTAACCCAATTAGGTGTGAAGGGGCAAATTGCTGTTGGAACAGCATAGAAATGCCATCTATGGCACAGCAATATGCCCACAAGGTGGCCTGATCTCACCCTGGACTCATACATTTTTGCTCACAGCCTCATAAATGTGTGAGTCCAGAGGCACCATATGTGCGGCATACTCACAGGTACAAGGATCTTGCACCTAACTGGTTTGACCCCATAGTGTTGGCATATCTCTCTACTATATGATTACGACTCCTTTATAACAGAGCCCAGCATTTCTTATGGCAGCCCTGGATATAGGTAAAGCAGCATGGGATCCAGTAAGTGAGGTAAGAATTCCATATACACTACATACATATATGTGATCACTCCATAATGTGAATTTATGGCCTCTTATTGGCATGATGCTGTTGATAGGTACATGGTCACACCATGTTAGGTGAGTAAAGAGTAGAGATGAGCGGGACCAGTTCTCCACCCAAACTTCATGATCTGAGGCGAGATCCGAGTCTAGCTAGGGTTACCCGTGTGACTCAGATTTGAAAACGAGGCAAAATGTCATAATCTCACTGTCAGATCCTCGTTGTTGGATAAGTTGGCTGCTAAGAAATAAAAAATTGGCAATTTGCCATCTACTACACGAGGTGGTAAGGAAAGGATAAGGCCTTGGCTTTTATTTATGACTGGTGTTTCTGCATCTTATGATGATGTAAGCCCATCTCCCTGTAGAAGTGTCAAAAAAATTGAAATTACTATGGCACATGAACCAACTTTGTGCTCAGAAAAGTCCCAGATGCCCGAGGAGAGTCCAAGTGTGTCCGCGGTTGCCATGTGTGAGCCTGAACTTTCCAATACTGTACTTGAAGAGGATCCTCCTTCCACCATTTGTGTTCCCTCTGCAAATGTGGGGATGAGCAGCACAACTCAACATGCTGATGTAGTAATTGAGGATGCTTCTGTGGAATTGCACCAGGAGCATGAGGAGGATATTTCTATAGTTGGCACTAATAAGGATGATGAGGATGTTGATGCCGAGGATGTTGTTTCTGTAAATTAGGCATCAGTTGTTGCCCATGGTATGAAAAAGCCCATTGTATTGCCGAGGCAAAAGACAAAAAAATCCACCTCTCACGTGTGAATTACTTCCACCCAAATCCGGACAACAATTGTCAAGCCATCTGTAATGTTTGCAGAGCAAGAGTGTGTAGAGGTAAGGACCACAACCATCTAGGAACCTCCCCCCTGTTACATCACTTGCAACACATTCATCAAATTGCAAAGTATTTTTCAAATTCAGAAACTTTGGCTAAAAACATAACAATCGATCTAGCATCACCTTGCTGCTCCATTCTCTCTGTTAAATCCAAGCGCCTGCAATCTCAACCACCAAGACCTGCATCATCATCAACATCCTCAATCATGATCGGAAGTAGTCCTGCATCCAATTTCATAAGAATGACTGACTCCTCTCCTATCCGTGATTCCTCAGAAGGATCCTTGAGTGCTATGCCTGTTGCTGCTGCTGCTGTGAGTCAATCTTCATCCCAGAAGGGGACCAAGAGGAAGCCTACTTTTAGTAGTTTAACAAAACAATTGACTGTCAAACAATCCTTTTCAAGGGGGAACAAGTATAAAAGCAGTCATCCAGTTGTACAGTGGATTACTGCCGCCATAACAGCTATGCTGGTATTGCATGTGCATCCAGTATATGCCCTTAATGCAGTGGGTTTTAGACAGTTAATTGAGGTCCTGTGTCCCTGCTACCATGTCCCTTCTAGAATCCACTTCACTAGAACACCAATTCCCAGTCTGTACAAGGATATTACAAAAAACCTTATTAGTGTCCTCTGAAATGCCATTGTACCCACTGTCCTCTTAACCACAGATATATGGACAAGCAAGACAGAGCAAACTAAAGATTACATTGGGCTA
The DNA here is from genome assembly GCA_031769625.1 of Taudactylus pleione. Lineage (NCBI taxonomy): Eukaryota > Metazoa > Chordata > Amphibia > Anura > Myobatrachidae > Taudactylus > Taudactylus pleione. The sequence goes on from JAUIMM010000390.1 coordinate 2,329,542, forward strand.
GTTAGATGAACAGCCTTTGTTGTACGCAAATGTGCCAGATGCATGAGCAGAGGGAGCTGGGCCATGGCCCAGACCATACAGGGTTGAAATAACTCACAAGAGAGAGGAGGTACAGTATGGGAGAAGGAGAAGTGGGAGGAATCAAGATCAACAAAAGGAAACGACAGAGGAAGAAGCTTTGTCTTGCTAAGAAATTTTCCCACCCTCCCTTCCCACTAACACCTAAAATGTTTCTTTTTTGGCAGTATGGGCGTCCAGGGAAATGCAATTGCAAACTTAAGATAATCAAGGTACGTTGTCAATGACATGATGTGAGGATGATATGCCGTCCGGGGCCATGTAGTGATTAGGCACATTTCCTGGAACGGATTGCATCATGATGGGCAGAAGACACCTGTGTCACGGTATGACACCATGCTGATGTGGGCAGCAGTGCTGCTGGTGGTGTCACGGCCCCCTTTTGTTGGATGTTGAGCGTGAAGGCTCCTCCCAAGCTGACCATAGCAGGGACACTAGGCCCAAACTCGGACCATCACCCCGCTAGTGAGGGAGGAGTGACTGAGGAGGTCTTGGCTTCACGGGTCAATAGGATTAGAGAACCCGGTCCGTTGGAACTGGGTGGGCTCAGATGGGGGTGGGTAGGAGTACCCGCCACACTTACCAAATTGAATAGTATGTTTGCTATTGCTTTTCCTGGGCCACCAACTTTATGGAAGTGTTAAATAAATTGGTTCTTCTTCCGCCAGTTATAGTGTGTTGTGTCTTTATTCAATGGGAATGGGGTCAGAGATGGCCACATAAGAGTACTGTACATAAAAGATGCTACCAGGAAGTACCTAAGCGGCATGCAGCAGCAGCAGCATCTAACAATGCCAGCTCATTCAGAGGCAGGCTACTCTATGTATCACCATTTTCACTAAGAGTCAAACCGCTGAGAACCTCTTAGAAAATCTCAGGGAAATCATTGCAAAATGGATTACCCAGCTTATAGGGGTATTCAATATGAAACGTTAACTTCATTGTCGAAGTTAACGTTTCATATCGGAGTTTTTACCAACGTTAAAGTATCGGGCGCGCTCCCGCTTATACCCGTATTCAATATAAAATTAATGAAAACGGGAAACTCCGAAGTTGGATTTGCGTAAAGTTACGAATTTTTCCTTAAAAAAATTGTATGACCCCCCTAAAGTAGTAAAAACATGGGGGATCACTATGGGTACCCCCGTTTTAGCCTTTAATTGAAAGTCGGGGATTTAAATAGCCGCAGCAGGTGTTTTTTTTCCGACATTGAAGAAGTAATGCAGAAGAGCACTTAGGTTATTTTTTTCATTTTTTTAAGTGGTCCCATCAAATTTGGGGTACATGAAAATGGGTACTAACATATTTTTATGTCCCTAAAGTAAGTTTTTAAAAATTCTGCATTTGTGCACCTGCCGCTATAATTCTATTCTAGAAAACATCTGCTGCATAATTGCAGAATAGCCCAGAACCTATTTCCCTATTGTTAAACAATTTTTTCCCATTTTTTTTTACCCCAATTTTTAAAATCATTTTTTGGGGTGTCCCTTTTTTTTTTTTTTTTGACACAGTTCTTTTTTAAATGTCAGTCCCAGGGGTGCAGGCTATTTTTTTTAAGCCTGCACCCCTAAACCCCATTTCTGCACTTTTTTTCAACACCTATTCAATGGTGAAAAGTTATCCCCGTTTTTTATCAAAGACTTTTCAAAACTGCGTTAAGTCTTTGAAATTGAATACGGTGTAAAAGTAAAACCTGTGATAATGACATCATACCTCCGATATTAACGCAAAAACGATGTTATCGCACCCATATTGAATACCTTTATTAGACTCTCCTCAGGATTTGTGATTTCTGACAATTCCACCAATATTTTGAGAGCATTACATCTAGGCAAATTCGCACATATCCCATGTTTTGCTCACACAAATAATTTGGTGGTGCAACATTTTTTTAAAAGGGGCATGCAGAAAATGCTCTTGGTGGCCCCAAAAATTTCAGGACATTTTCGACATCCAACAACTGCATGTCAAAGATTGCAGCTCCAGCTAGTACTGTTGAATTTGCCCTGCCATCAACTGAAACAAGAGGTAGTAACTAGGAGGAATTCTACCCTCTATATGCTTCAGCGGATGGAGGAGCAGCAAAAGGCCATCCAAGGCTACACAATGGCCTATGACATAAGGAAAGGAGCGGAATGCACCTTTGTCAAGCACAGTGGAGAATAATTTCCATGTTGTGCAAGGTTCTCAAACCCTTTGAATTTGCCACATGTGAAGTTAGTTCAGACACTGCCAGCTTGAGTCAGGTCATTCCCCTAATCAGACTTTTGCAAAAGCAGATGGAGAAACTAAAGGAGGAGCAGAAATGGAGTGATTTAGCTAAGTATGTTGGACTTGTAGATCAAGGGTCGTCACGATCCAAGGGTCGTCATGATCCAAGGGTCGTCACGATCTTGAAATCAGATCACTATATTTCAGCGACTATACTTGACACTAGGTGTATGTCATACTGTATGTTATGTCTTTCTTTCTGACAGACACAAATCTGAAGAGATGCAAAGAGGTGAAAAAATTGTCAGCTCAAGTGGCATGTGACACGGCAGCATCTCCTCCTTCATGTTCTGCGGCTGCCAGGAAAAAACTAAATTTTCCTAAGAGACCCACTGCTGGTGATGCAGATCACAAATACATCAGCAAAACCTAATGACATCTGGTTGGGTCTGAAAGAACTGCCTACAATTAGTAACATGTCTACCGTGACTTTGACTGAAATGGTCACCATTCAGAGAATGGTAGATGATTATTTTAGGGATAGGCATGTCAGACAGTCCGTTTCATCACTGGCAGAAAAAAGAGGCAATTTGGAGTCTCTTACACAATCTGGCTTTTCTTAACTTAAGTTGCCCACCCTCCAGTGTGTATCTGAAAGAGTTTTCAGTGCAGCCGATACCTTCTCAGTACTCGGCGTAGGAGGTTACTTCCCCAAAATGTGGAAAAGATTATGTTCATTAAAATGAATTACAAATTCCATGAGGAAACCTTTACCAGCAATTAAGTAAAAAAATACAGAAGCATCTGTAATGGTGGATTCCAGCGGGGAAAAATTAATATTGTGTGAAGAAGAGGATGTACACACTGATGGGGATGATGATGACGATGATCTTACCTATGTTGTAAAGCCAGTTTGTGTATGTTATCATTGCCACTAATGTCCAATGCGCAGTGGCAGCTTGTTTTGTGGGGGCCCAAACAAACCAATCATTTCAGCAGTGGCAGTCCCTCAGTGGCAGTCCCTGTCGCTGAAGTGATTTGTTTGTTAAACTGTGAATGTCTTGTTTCATATATACAACATAAGAGTGGATGGGAGGGCCCAAGGACAATTCCATCTTGCACCTCTTTTCTATGCATTATATGCTGTTTGGGGCATTGCTGTCTGACATTTTTAATTTTATAGTTAATGAATGTCCAGAATTTGTAATGACCACAGACAGTATCTCCTGTAAGCCCCTTTCATTTTTTTTTAAAACATTCTGAACCACCAAGTTGATGGGGTGGGCAAATATGAGCAGCAGCACAAGAGCATCTTCCTGCCAGGATGTGTGCAGTAAAGTGCAAATGCATTTAATACAAAAATTAGTTGTATATATTGGTCAAATAAATACATAATTACATGGTACATACAGGCTGAGGTAAACTGAAGCATGCCACCTGTTGTTGACAAATAACTTCCAGTAGGCCCAGTAAACATCACAGATGCTGGGAGTTCTAGTTAAGCTAGAGAACTACAGGCTGCTTTCCTCTGATGTAAACAGCAAGTCTTGTTCCCATTATCCCTAACAACTTCCCTGAGTACAAAGTAAACATCTGTTTACAGTATGTTCTAGCAGCACCTTCACAATCAAGGCCACCTAATTTCTATTAGATGTATAAAAATTAAGAAAAACTCCTCCAGATCAAAGATATCTTTTAGGAACTGAAGAACTTGATCCTAGATTCATCTTTTTTTTTAAGAATCAAAACATAAATAAATAAATTTAAAACTAATCAATCCTTCCGTCCTTTCCCTGTCTTCAGTCCATAAACATATTCCAACTGCGTCAGGCCTTTGATCTAGTTAATGAAAACATTCCTGGTTTTTAAACTTCATAGGGGTCATATAGTCTATTAAACTGCCATCCTGTCTACCACTGCAATGCCACTGTGTGCCATGTTGGTGTCACAAACCATGCTAGAGACCTCCTTCCTAGACCCCTGCATCTTCCCATACGTCTGTGCCATCGCTGCCCAATGGGCCATCAGCCTGCTGTTCCAGTGATCTCCGATGCGGGGCCTCCGCTTGTGGATTGTCTGCAGCATCCCCGCTGTTGCCTTTGTCCCTCTGTTGCAGATCCATCCATGCACGGCGCACCAGTATACAAGTTTCCCAGAACATGGGCGCAGCCATCTTGGGCCAGGTCAGGTGATACTCATGCATCCGGTCAGCAGCCGTCTCAAGTTGCTTCAGCCAATCCACTTCAGCCTGATGGTATAAAAGACCTTCCTGTAACACTTGCTGGTTGCCAGTGCAACAATGTCCATAGCTGCTGTATGACCTATGTTCCTGAGCTCCCATTGTGATACCTATGCTTCCTAGCATCGCAAGGCTGATTCTCAGATCTTACCTATATTCCTGTGTGTTACCAGCGTTACTCCAGTCTGGAGTCATATTCCAAGTTCTACAAGTTCATTCCACGTTACTCCAGTCTGGAGTCATATTCCAAGTTCTACAAGTTCATTCCATGTTACTCCAGTCCAGAGTCATATTCCATGTTCTACAAGTTCATTCCATGTTACTCCAGTCTGGAGTCATATTCCAAGTTCTACAAGTTCATTCCATGTTACTCCAGTCCAGAGTCATGTTCCAAGTTCTTCAAGTTCAATCCTCGTTGCTCCAGTCCGGAGTCAAATTCTATTCTTCAAGTTCATTCAGTTCCAAGTCTACAGTTCCTTCCTACAGTTTCTTTTCCAAGTCCAGTGACTATTCAGAGACTTTTGTTCTACAGTTTTATTCAGCATCTTCTAGTTGCGTTCTCTGCACAGAGTACTACATTATAACATCTTATATCACAGTCTCCTCTATTACTGTATGAGCAGAAACTACATTAAACCATCCAGTTCAAACTACCTATTCAGGTGTCTCTGTCTTACAACCCAGTTTGGGTACACATCTCCAAGTTTCCCAGTCCGTGACAGTTGGAAGATGAACTGTCACAGGTTGGTGCCATCCACTATTGTCACTTAGCTTAGTCAGCCAGCTAGCTGGATGCAACCTTTTGGCCTAAACTAGATGAAATCAATAATGGTAGCTGTGAAGTGGTCAAAACTGACTGGAAATGACTGGAAATACATGTTATTGAGGTTAATAATACAGTAGGAACAAAAACAGGCCCAAATTATGTGATTGTAGCTGTTTTTATGATTTTTTTTTTAGAAAAAATACAGATCCAAAACTATAACATGCAAGGGCAGTTTTGGCAAAACCAAATTACAGATTCAAAACACGAGGAGATACAGGACCTCATTCAGAGCCGCTCGCAAAATGCGAGCGCTCGCTCTAAATGAGGGCGGCCGCTTCTCTGTAAAGAGCCGGCCTCCTGGCCATTCGCTAAGCTGTGGGTGACCTCCCACAGCTTTAGCGAGTGGCCAGGTTGATGTTTGCGATGGTCAAGACCATCGTGGCCATCGGGGCTTGCGACAAGATGCTTGTGGTAGGGTCTCATCTGCTGCAAGCCCCAGTGAGCTCACCACTGACATCACGAGTGCCCCCAAACGGCAAGCATTCCAGTGAGTGCATGCGCAGTACCCCACCATTGACCCGCTTGCGAGCGCTATGCACTCACGAGCGGGTCTGAATCAGGCCCAATGTCTTAAATTGTATTATTAATAATGGAGTCACAGTGCTCCACTGGTATGCGCACAGTATTAACCCTGGTGATTCAGGCTGTCTGCGTTGGAACTGCAGTGGTAACTGAGCGTATGTACTGAAAAAATCACGTCTCTAACATCAACCACAACCAACGAAACATACAGATTAAAGCAAGATCTAGCATCCAGAAAAATCACGTTTCTGACATGAACCACAACCAATGAAACATACAGATTAAAGCAAGGTCTGACTTGTGACTTAAAAGGAGTAATCTATTTACTGAGATGCGAGTGTGGAAAGGAATATGTAGAGAAAACCACGAGGGCTCTCAAAACAAGAATTTATGAACACATCTGTAACATCAAAATAGGATACAGAAACTATAGTGTCTCCAACCGCTTTAAGGAGTGGCACAAATCTAACTCAACCACCCTAGAGTTTATGGCACTTGAACAACCAAAACTCAACTGGAGAGGAGGTAACCATATTGACATAATCAACAGAGCAGAAATTAAATGGATCTTCCTGTTCAAAAACATGACTCCGTCAAGTTTAAATATAGATTTCAATCTAGGCCTCCTGACATAATTCTATTTCATATAGTTTATATCATTGATCTCACTAGGATTAAATGTGGTAATGTGTCAATACCTCTTGCTAATAATAACTACAATGCAATCTAATTACGTATCCATCATTCCAGTATCTGCATGCACACCACTTTTTAACACCATTTAGGAGATTAAGTCCTCAGTTCATGTGACCAATCATGATGTCCTATGTGGCACCCCCCCCCCCTTGTTTCTATTTTCTCCCATGTGATTGGTCCTCACTGCAAATAAAGCATCAGTACTCTGAACATCATACTATCCCTGATAAAGGTCTCTCAGAAGGCTGAAATGCGTTGGACAACTACTCTACCTCGCTCCATCTCCAGAAGTCTCCTCAGCTTCCTCCCCTGAGTCAAGCCACTGCACAGAAGTACGCAGCCCGGAGACCATGAGATCGCGGAACCCAGAAGTCTCGCATCTAGGCAGTGTGGAGCTCTTTTCCCAACAGCGCACGGACGGCGCACTGCACCACAGAATTACACAGGACTTCAGGAATACGGCCATCCATCCATCCACCGGAGTCCACCAGGAGGTGGACCGAAAGGACGCTTGAGGGTGAGTTCCAGTGCACCTGGGTGAGTCGGGATGCTGCCCCACCAGACACGACCCACATACCTCGTGTATCTTCCATAGACATAGACCAAGACTTTTACTCCACTCAGCTCATTTCATTGATCCCATTGTGCTTATCAGACTTCTTCATACCACCTTTATTTTATAATTTGCCCCCCCCCTTTTTTTTCAGTACGTACGCTCAGTTACCACTGCAGTTCCAGCACAGACAGCCTGAATCACCAGGGTTAATACTGTGCGCATACCAGTGGAGCACTGTGACTCCATTATTAATAATACAATTAAAGACATTGTTTTACAGACTATTTCTCTCTGGTCATCATTGCTGACAGATACCATTCAACTTTACATACTACCACGTGATCAATAACCATTACTATTTCAGAATGAGCCATAACCCCTTTAGCCAGAAAAACAAAACAGAAATCTATTACCAATGGCGCTGAAAAGTGGAACACTAAGAATGCTTTATGTTATTGATAGGTGTCTACATGCAGCTGTTTATGGTTGCAAACAAAAAGGAAACACACAAAAAATAGTATACAACAGAACTGTTTACCACCTATAGTCTACATTAAAAATAAAAATGGAAAATAAAATGCAATACAAAAATTGTGCCAGAAATAAAAAATATTAATGTTAAATAATAAATCATGAAAGATACTTGAATAAAAATACAAATTTAATAATATGAAACAGACATCATTGTCCAATGTAACAAATGTACATATACATATCAAAAAATGTGTCTAAAATAACTAAACATCAAAAAAGAGCCAATAAACACTGTAATAAATGATAACTAGTGACATATAAATCTGGATCACCATATACACCTAATTTAGCAGCTGTGGTTATAGGTGCTAAATGTATGGGTAGAGATTGTTATGGCTCCATGCATACAAGCCTGAAATCTGTTAAAGTTCCACAATAGAAAGTAAGGTGACTTTCAAAGAAACTGTCTTATCTGGGTAGATGATATAACAAATTTGACCACTTGCCTAGCATGGACGTAATATTCTGTCCACACCAGGCAGTTCTTTATCTGTACTGGATGTAAAATTTCATCCAGACAAACATGAGGGCTGCTGCAGGAAGAGAAGAAATAAATTAGGGGGGTGGTCTGCGCTTCACAATTGTGGTGTGGTGGTGGGGTTAGGGTGGGGAGTGGAAATGTGGGGCTGTTGGGGAAATGGAAGTGTGGGTATGTGGCTGTTGTATAGATAATGTTTGTGGGTGAATACAAATGAGGCAGACAATAAGTGTAGGATCCAACCTTTTATTGGGTAAGGCACAATGCTTCCCTGGATAGTTTCGTTATATGGTGTGGGGATTAGCAGATAAGTATTGTGATCCTCGGTTGGGGAGTGGGTGTACCATTTCAGGGGGCTCATTTCCGTGGGGTGCTTACTCCTGTACGTTCCCCTGCTGGTCCTATGGTCTACAGTCTTACTGAACTGGGATGTGGGGTGTGAATAAAGTTCAGTACTTGGTGCAGTAGAAGCGTCCCGCTCTGTCTCTGGGATCTTTGTACCTACCGTTAGGTATGGATTGTCCTGTGGTTCTTTGCAGTTTTGACTGTGATCCCAGGTATTAGCCTGATGTTACGTGACACCTCCGTGAGCCCGTGGGGCGTCTGGCAGCCGTGCGCCTGTCGACGTTCTTTGGTGGTGTGATGCAATGCGGAGAGCTGCGTGGTGGGGTTGATCCACAGTTCCGTGGAGTCAATGGGTGGTATTGGGCACAGTGATGAGGCTGGTGGGGGGGACCCAGGGTCTGCCTTGAGGTGCGTTGCTGGATCCTCTGCAGCCTTTCTTTGTGATGTGGTAATGAGTACAATGGTCAGAGTTCTGGTGGTTGGAGGGGGTGCTGATTCTCCAACGCCTTTTGGCACTGGTGCCTTCTTCAAGCAGGTGTGAGAGGATCAATGCTTTTGATTTTCTTATGTAGTGTACTTCCAGGGGTGGGGTTGTGGTCAGGTGACTCATGTGGCCAATGGTGTGTTTGAAAGGTAATGCGGTGCAGGTGTGTGCAGGGACTTGCTGAATGGTGATGCGGTGCACGTGTGTGCAGGAAATAGCTGGAGTGATAAATGTAATCAGATTGAGCCAATGGTGTGTTTTAAAGGTAATGCGGTGCAGGTGTGTGCAGGGACTTGCTGAATGGTGATGCGGTGCAGGTGTGTGCATTAAGTAGCTGGAGTGATAAATGTAATAGATTAGGCCAATGGTGTGTTTGAAAAGTAATGTGGTGCAGGTGTGTGCAGAGACTTGCTGAATGGTGATGTGGTGCAGGTGTGTGCAGGGACTAGCTGGAGTGATAAATGTAATAGATTAGGCCAATGGTGTGTTTGAAAAGTAATGTGGTGCTGGTGTGTGCAGGGATTTGCTGAATGGATATGCGGTGCAGGTGTGTGCAGGGACTTGCTGAATGGATATGCGGTGCAGGTGTGTGCAGGGACTAACAGGAGTGATAAGTGTAATCAGATTAGGCCAATGGTTTGTAAGGTATTGCAATGTGGTGCAGGTGTGTGCAGGGATTTGCTAAATGTTGATGCGGTGCAGGTTTGTGCAGGGACTAGCAGGAGTGATAAGTGTAATCAGATTCAGCACTTGTGTGGGTCGGTATGGAGTGTATGTGTTTAGTGTGTGTGGGACGGATAGATGTGTGCTAGTGTGGGGGGGGGTTGCAGGTAGAGGCGTGGTGTGGTGGTCATGAGGGGTAATGACAGGTGGTGGTTGTGCTGGTGGTAGTGTGGATAATGGGAATGAGGATTGCAGTAGACGGACGGGGTGGTCAGTGTTAATGGACATCTCTTTGTGATGATCCTAATGTGACGGGTGCTAGTTTGGGTGATCTGTGGATGGGTGTTAGTAGAGGTTAATTTCCGTCAATGTGGCATGCGTTAGTCCGAGTCGGATGAGGTATACATCTGCCGTAGGTGGTCACATGGGATGGAGTGTCAGGGGGCTGTTGTGGTTGCTGAGGTGACGCATCCATATCTGATTTAATCAGATGTGCGGTGGTCTTGGGTGTACAGGGTGGATATCCAGTCGGTATTCCTAAGTCAGTATTAGTGGGGTGTGAGGTGTTGTTGGGCACATTGTGCAGTGTGGTGCGAACGGATGCAGATATGGCTGGTGTGGTAGAATCTTCCCGCAGCTGCTGCTCTCAGAGGGACCTTCCGGTCCCTCTGCTTGCCAGCACCCTCTCCCCCTCTGTCTGCTGTGCTGCCGAACACTGCTGATCGTTCAGCAAAGCATGACCCCTACCCAGCGCCTGCAGAACTGAGCAGCCGCTGGGGAAAAGTAACTTAACTTTCCCCCTCACTCCCCTTAGGTACCTGGTGCCTGGATCCAGTCTCAAATTGAACTTCGCGATGGTGGTGATGTTTCCGATGTTCTTATGGTGGTTCCGATGTTCCGGTATTTGAAAAAAAATATTTTTTTTAAAAAACCTTTAAAAAAAAATAGATATATTATTTTTTTGATGAAACCATTTTAAATAAGTTAAAATGGAGGTTCCTCACCTAATTCACTAAAAAACACAACTGACAATTTTGGAGCGGTTTTTAGAAAAAAAAATTGTCAGTTAAGTGGTTAAAGCATAATTCTTAGACTGTGTCCTGCTGAACACTGATGACCACTGTCCAGAAATGTGTTTTTAGGACGAACAGTCTGCAAACTCCGTTCGTCTCGTAACAAAAGGACTTGCACTTTTCTTGTGCTGATTTGCGGTAGATGATGCAACATGACATGCCAGATGACAGTGTGGCGGTCCATCGGCTCCGTCCGTCTCGTGACAAAGGAACATGCACTTTCTTTGTGCTAGACTGTGGTTGGTGATGCACTAATGCTCAGGCGCCAAATGGTGCCCTCTGTGCTGCCGTCTACACTATTTTGCAGTGATGGACTGGCAGGTCTGTGTTGTTCTGTGAATCAAGCAAGGAGCAACCGCTACACAGTGCTGTGGCAGATGATGCAATGGACAAACTTTTGGATGGTGTCTGCTGTGCTGCTACCTGTGGTGTCTCGCAGCAGCGTGTTGGCAGATAGAGATGTCTCTGTGGGTCAGGCTCTGTCCAGACCAGCTCCGTGCAGTTAGCCAAACTGCAGACTTTGGGCCTGATTCAGACCCGGACGCAAGTGGCCGTTCGTACGTTGGGCGAACGTAAAGAAATATTTAAATTCTGGCACATGCTCGTATTTTCGTTCGCATCCAAACATCCTCCCCAAACTCAGGCGACCCCTCCTCTAACTAACGAGCGAGCCAAATAGCGAGCGTACATCCCCGAAGTGGTTTGAAGGGAACGCACGCACTAGTACAACCCGGAAGTTGGCCTGAGACATTTCAATTAACTGCTCGTTTATTCTGCCTACCTCCCTCAATCGTAACATGCCAATCAATATATCAATTAGCTTAATTGGTTTTTTTTTTTTTTTTTACACAATGCAATAAACTTTATTTATGTCCGTGTTTGTGTTTACCCGCAGAATATGTACGGCTTAAACATTCGCTTGTATTTGTCAAAATACATGTTAACCCCTATTAAATAATTGGTCTATTTGTTTTTCGACCCGCATATTTCATGGAGTTTATTTTTTTATGTTAATTTGCTTACGCATGTCGCTGCATTAAGCCTATCATAAGTCTCCTCATATTTCTGGCCCTGTCGAACACATGACTCATACACTAACCAATAGAATTGCTCCTGTTAATATCCTAAATACATTAGCCAATCATAAAATTTTTCAGCACTTTATCAAAATTGATATTTTAGAAAAACTCCATTGCCATCATGAGAGCCTCTGCATTCAACAGGCGCGAGCTGCTGGTGCTTACGGAGGTGATGGATCGGTGGATAACCAGCCAGCCTCCACCCATCACCAACCGGGAGAAGCGATCCGCATATGCGGAGGTTCGGGCCCGCCTGCGCTCCTTCGGCTCACGCCGCCATATCGGGCAGCTGGAGCGCAGGTGGTCGGACCTGCAACGGCGGACGCCCCGCTTGCTGGCATGCTTTCGCATGCAGATCGCTGTGAGTAAGTTTAATGGATTGTGGTTTTCATGTTTGTCTTTGTGGCCCTAACTGCATGGCCATGTTTTCCCTGTCTTTCATATTTATTCATTCTCCTCATAACTGCATGGCCATGTTTTCCCTGTCTTTCATATTTATTCATTCTCCTCATAACTGCATGGCCATGTTTTCCCTGTCTTTCATATTTATTCATTCTCCTCATATCTGCATGGCCATGTTTTCCCTGTCTTTCATATTTATTCATTCTCCTCATAACTGCATGGCCATGTTTTCCCTGTCTTTCATATTTAATCATTCTCCTCATATCTGCCTGGCCATGTTTTCCCTGTCTTTCATATTTATTCATTCTCCTCATAACTGCATGGCCATGTTTTCCCTGTTTTTCATATTTATTCATTCTCCTCATAACTGCATGGCCATGTTTTCCCTGTCTTTCATATTTAATCATTCTCCTCATATCTGCCTGGCCATGTTTTCCCTGTCTTTCATATTTATTCATTCTCCTCATAACTGCATGGCCATGTTTTCCCTGTCTTTCATATTTAATCATTCTCCTCATATCAGCCTGGCCATGTTTTCCCTGTCTTTCATATTTATTCATTCTAGTTTTTTATTTTTTGGTTTGGTTTTGGGGGTGCATTTGAAATTTTTTTTTTTTGCGGATTTGTGTTGGAACTAACCACAATTTGTTTGCCATCTTTTGGGGGCCCAGCGAAGACTACGCCATCAGCATCCCGCCAGACGGCGAGCATGGCCACTCTCCCCCACCCCCAGCCAACACTCCAACTCCACTCCTTCCCCTATTCCCCCCTCCTCCCCAGCCTTCCTACACCCTCAGCCAGATTTTTCTGGACTCCTTCCCCTCCGTCCCAATTCCCCCTCTCCTCCAACCACCCCTCTTCGAATGAACCCCTCCCCAGAGTCGGTCATTACACCGCCCCGATCTTTGGGGAATGGACCCACCTCCGAGGAGGATGATGGAGGGCCTTCTGTAGCTGGCGTTGGGTCTTCCGGTATGTTTTTTGTTGCTGGTTGTTTTCGACACATACTGTTTGTTTTTTTTCTTTATTTTTTTGTTTTTTGTGTGTTTAACCCAAAAATAAGTGGTTTTGGTCGATTGCCGTAACCTGTTACTGCTTTTTTCAACATACACATAGCACACCTGTCTGAATTTGGACATAGGCCTTGTATTTTTGCCCTACACCATTTTAGTGTGTAGATTTTTAATGCAGTTTTGTAATAAAGTTGTTTGTTGTTTTTTTTTTTAACAATTGATTGTTTATGTGTTTTCACTATTGTTGTATTAATCCCCAATTTTTTCCTCACCCACAGAGGCACAGAGGCTTCGGGCAAATTTAGCCGGATGTGTGGCCCAGATGCACAGCCAAATCATCGGGGTGCTGGTGGTTCTTGACCGTATGTCGGTCCTCCTTAGGGAGTAGTTTTTATTTTTTCAACATTCTGTAAATAAATTGTTTTGTTTGAAGTTACGTTCTGGCTTATTCTTTTTGTCCCAACCACATATTGTTTACCCTGACATAAGTAGAGTGTTCATGCAAGGATTTCACATTTGGCCCAATAAGAGTGTGTGTTGTATTTTTGGGTCAAACAGCCACAAGAAACACCTAACAGTACAAATCTGATTTCCCTTTTTTGGTGTAGTCACAATTAGATATTTCACCATTTTACAGGTTCCTAGTTGGTGTGCAAGCAGCTTAGGGCAATCTTACAATGCCAAAGGATTGTACAGGCTTCCTTTTGGTGTTGGTTTGGACCCTGAATAAAGGAATCATTTTGTCTCAAATGGCGTCAGTACTGGATTACACCATAGTCAAATGTTACGTGTGTGAACCTGCTTAGACTTGGTGGTAACGTTACAAAAAAAGGGACAACATTTCACTCTCAAAAAATTTATTAACAACCTAACCGAAAATTCAAAGTGTTCACTCACAAACAAAACACACAGTGATAAGCTCAAATACAACACATACCAAAAAAAAAACATTAAAAAAATACAATCAAGAACTGGTTGACGAAGGACCATGCCAACATGATTCCACATATATGGCGTGGCAATAAGTGTTCAAGAATATAGCCACAAAATATCCACATACAGGTTTGGTAAGGGTAGCAGGAAGTAGTCATCGTTGGAGTGCCAAACATTATGTCAAAAAACAGAAGAGGGAGAAACAAATTAGCAAAAATTAGATGCTCTCAAACAAACCCAAACACATTAGGTATCAACACTGGTTTTTTGCAAATAATTACCTAAAAAATCTGGCCACCACATCATCGCGTATGGCCCCCCCACATACTGACCTCCGACCAACCTCGGGGGGGCCATCCTCAGGTAAGGCATCCTCTGGCTGCATTGGGACACCACTCCTTATGGCGATGTTGTGAAATATCCCACACAGGACCACAATTTTCGAAAACCATATCCGGCAAATACATGAGTTCGCCACCAGAGCGGTGGAGGCATCTGAATCGGCCTTTTAAAAGGCCGATACAGCGCTCCACCACTTGCCTGGTGGCAGTAAGTGCGGAATTATACTCACTTTGTGGCCCTGGTGTAGGAGCCAAATAAGGAGTGAGCAGCCAGGGCGTGCAAGGGTAGCCACTGTCTCCTGTGAAAACAAAAAGACAACATCAGGCTCACTCTGTATGTAGCTTAACATTGTTAAGTACTAAAGGTCTCCACTTACCCAGAAGCCACGCATCACTAGCTTGTAGGTTGGTTAATTTGTGCCATATCCCTGATTGCCGGATGACGAAGGAGTCATGTGCACTTCCTGGTAATTTTGCATTCAGAGACAGGATCTGGAGGGAGGCATCACATACCACCATTACATTGAGGGAGTGATAGTGTTTACGGTTTCTAAATATTGCCTCCAGCCGTGCTGGAGGCTAAAGTGGTATGTGAGTACCATCCACAACCCCTATGATGTGTGGGAAGCCAGCTATTTGGTAAAAATTGGCCTTGGCCACACTAAGGGCACCCATATCCAAAGGCATTTGAATAAAATGATGGAGGTGCTTGAAAAGTACCTCCATCACTGCCCTCAGGATCCGGGAAAAGGAGGATTGGGAGATGCCCGCCACTATTCCCACCGTTGTTTGGAACGATCCTGAGGCACAGAAATGTAACACCGCCATTAATTGCGTTAGTGGTGGAATTGCTGTAGGACTGTCAATTTGTCGCTCAAGATCACTCTCTATTAATGAGAGAGTGTCTATGATGATTTTTGGAGGAAGACGGTATCATCTTAAAACCTCATCATCTGGCATTCCAAAAAGGGTGACATGTGTTCGAAATATCTGGGGCCTTGCACGCCTACGATGCCTACGCCTGGGACGAGATTGAGGTTGGTCGGCTTCCGGGAGCAGGGCCAGAACAATCCGACCCAAATCAACCTGAAATGACAACATTGGAAGGTCAGCCTTTTTACAACAAACATTTAAAAAATATATGTAACTTTGCTTTCAAATACCATCCATTGATGCTTACATGCCGGGGTATTGTCATGATATGTTGTAACTGCAAATAATAACATCAAAAATAGACATCATTTTATGCTGGCCATGTCATTATCACAAATTTAAGCACAAAACATAAAAGGGGACACACACACATTTGGCCCAAGAGCAAAACGACGTTACGCACAATACGTCAAATAGAGGCCAAATGTAAGCAACCAATGCTCCAGGCGACCAAAAACATTATTAAGGGATGAATACACATTTCACAATGCGCTAATTAGTTTGCAAATACAGGGCACAATAGTAAGTAGTAAAAATGCGCTAATTAGTTTGCAAATACAGGGCACAATAGTAAGTAGTAAAAATGCGCTAATTAGTTCGCAAATACAGGGCACAATAGTAAGTAGTAAAAATGCGCTAATTAGTTCGCAAATACAGGGCACAATAGTAAGTAGTAAAAATGCGCTAATTAATTCGCTAATACAGGGCACAATAACGCCGGTAAAAAAAGTAACAAAAAACACAGATTGCGATTTGGCAAAAAACAACGTAACATGTGGAAGGCCAACCAAAGTTGCGTACAGACAAACAAGAACAACCCCTAAACAATTTAACACATGAACTTACCAAGAGCTAATAGCTAAGAAACCAGACCAAAATGTCTTTGGGGCAGAGCCAAAAAAAAACCTAAGAGAGATGAAATGACGGAAAAAACATATTAGAAAAATGAACACCACAATGAGAGACAAATTTCCCCGAAATTATTCTTCCCAAAACTTACCAAAACTGGAAATGAGCCAAAAAAACAAAAGTGAAAAAAAAGGAATGGAAAACCAAGAAAAACCGCTAACCCAAAAAAATAAAACAATAAACGCTATCTCCTAAACCAGCCAACAATCAACTCCAACCAACGTAACCTCCAACATTCAATAAATGCCACCTCGAGTCGAAACGCCACAACCCATAAATAGTGTTTAGTTTCCCGCCCAAATTAAGGAAGGATCAGAGGAACGCACAAACAATGATGCGGCCGCAAAAAAAGGACGCATGTATAAATACGTCACGAGACAAAAACACAATTCTAGTGTATTTGGAGTTGGAACAACACACATGGATACAGACCAGGAAAACAATGGACAACAGTCCCGCGGTAAGTATTTAATGCATTTTGACTCAATGATTAATTATAAACATATTATTCTGCAAGTTGGGAAGTTGAGATTTCTTCAAATTACAACAAATAGGTGAGAAGGATGACATGGAAGAGGCTGCTGGGCCCAGTAATCCGGGCAAAGCTGCCAAAAAGAAAAGGCAGCCACAATTCACAAGAAAGGAGATGGAGGTTTTGATACAGAAGTGTGTGGACATCCTGCCACAGGCAGACAGGAATATGAGTGCAAGCCAGAAGTGGAGAATGTGGGAAGAGGTAGCCGTGGATGTCAATAGGGTGGGGGATTATGTACGTCTAGCCCGGGATGTCAAACGGCGGTAAGTAAACACTTGACCACCCTAAAACCAACAACCAAATCAAATAAAAAGTAATGGTTCCAATTTAACCCACAGATGGCAAGACTTCAAATATCGCCTGAAACAAAAAATGGCACACAGGGCTAGGCATGCAAGGGGGACAGGTGGAGGTCCCACCCCTGTGTCATTTGAGTTTACAGATTTAGAAGAGCTTGCACAGGGGTGTGTGCAGCCTGTGGAGGTGTTTGGCGTGTCCAACATGGATACGGACATGCCAGACTTTGCGGCTCCTCATGTTGTCCCAGGTAAATGTTGTGATATCACCAACTGTGAAATGTTATTGTGCCAATATGTCGATTCTTATGTGAGTCTTTTCTCATTTTTCCAACAGAGACACAGGCGGATGAGTCTGCTCCAGAGGGGAGCCTTGGCCGCAGAATTTCTGCTGGCTCTGCAGGGGAGGAACCAGTACATCCGGCTGAGGATCCTGCAGAAGCCAGTCCAGGGCAATCCCCCTCGCAGGCAGTGTCCCTCCTCACAGAACGCAATTTAAAATCGGATTTCCATATGGAGATTCTGCAGAGGATGGACGCCAGTCTGGTACGGGTGGCTGAGGCCCTGGAGCAAAATGCTGCGGCCAACGTGACCATTGGTCAGGCCCTGGCGGAAAATACCAGGGCCAACATCCGCATCGCCACTGCCCTGGAGCAGCTCGTTCGCCAGCACATGGTGGAGCCGACCTCCCTTCCTGCCGGAACATCCGGATCCTCCACCTCTGGCACAACATCAGCCAATCCTCCAAATGTGCCTAGCCCTGTGCCTAGTCCAGAGGCCACAACATCTGCCTCTGGACAGGCCAGCCCGATGACATCCCGGTCTGGCGCCCTCCCTCCCCCAGCCAAACGTGCGAAAAAACGGTGACACCATTGGCTACTTTTCCCACACTCCTTCTGTGCTTGCCTCATATTCCTTTCTGGCCAAAACTTCCCTCTCCTTTCTTGTGAATTGTTTTTAATTTTTACATTTACGTTTATTCCAAAATTATTGTTTGCACAATTAATAAATATTGTGGAACAGTGGCCAAAATGTTGTAGTTCAATATGTGTTTTTATTTATGGGTGGATACAAATAAATTTTCCAGAAATGTACGACTTTGTATTATGACATTCTTGACAAAATGGGTTACTTTTAATCCTGGCCCAAAAGCCAACAACATTCAAAAAGACAAATTACACATTGTAAAAAAAGTGCTTGTTAAGGAACGTTTAAAACATTACTTAAGGAGTAAAAAACACCTTGCAAACACAAAATGAGGGACCAAACCTAAACATGATGACATTATTGTTACAATAGTCCAAAAACGAACACATTGCGGCCAAAATACACCCCCACAAATGTACGCTAATTGATTGTGTAATCCTGACATTAGCAGCTATGATTTCCACCTGCGTTCGGTTTTGTGCTATCCAAAATAACTGCTTTCCAAACACATACCAAGCCGGTTTTCAATCCAACACTAATTGAGTTTCTGACAAGCCGTGATTAATCGATGCAACATCGTGGAGTCCCGGGACGGAGGAGAAGGCCATCGCCACTGTGGTCGAGTTATCCAGCCCCTAAGCTGTGCGAGCATTTTGAAGGGAAAGAGGATCATCCAGTGACGTATGAGTTTGTACGAACACATTTGACGTTCGCATTTGTTAATGTATGTACGCCCCAAAAACGCCTCACCACGCCTGCGTTTTTCCATCTCCACCCCCGTCAACGCCCAAAAATGGCCTGTTCTGTCAATCACATTTGACATGTCACTTCCTGTACGCTATTTGACGAATGAGACCAAAAAAACTCGCAATCTGCCGTATGCACATGCGCAGTGTAACACCGACGCATGCGCGGTTACTCAACATCGGAACGCAACGAGCGTACTGCCTCTAACGAACGGCTCTGAATCAGGGCCTTTGACTCATCTGCTGCATGCGCCCTTGTAGAGGTAAGTGTTGCAAGACCAGGACTTGTTTATTTTTAATGTAGATTATAGGTGGTACACAGCGCTGTTGTTTCCTGTTTTTTGTGTATAACCCCTTTAGCATTAACTAAATGAGTTACGTCATCCATTCTGCATTTAGCAAATAGTGGTAAGCTTATCTTACCGGTGTTTGTGATTGTAGCGCTTATACCTTTTATAGATGGCATCAGCGTTACAGTTCTAACTAAGCTTTTCTGGTTGTAGTGCATACACTGATGGCCGTCGCACATACATGTAAGTTAACAACCCATCGCTGGCAGCAGCAGGCTGCAGGGAGCTCAGCAGAGGACTCTGCCAAGGAAAAGGATGTTGCGGAACCTTGCCGGATAAGTAAGTAATCTTAAATACAAGTACCCCAGTGCCCTATTCCTAACACTGTGTTACTAAGCAAAATAGGACTCTGGCATTGTTGTTAAATAGAGCCAGTAATATAATACATATTCATGAGACAAATTATATATAAGACATGAAACAAAAAGTACATTTGTCCCTACCTAAATGATCTTACAGTCTAATGCTGGGTACACATTTGTCAATGTGTACCCGGACGATATGTTGGCATGATGGGCTGACATATCATTACCGCAGGTACACATTGACCCTGTTTCATCTTCCATTACCTGCAATGGCGCCGCATGTGATATCATCTGGTTTGCCATGCAGCATGGTCGACCACACGATACCGCATGTGACCGCAGATAGTACATACACACTATGCGATCCATCACGAACTATTCGCATCGGAACAAAAGATCGTTCAATAGATTGCATAATGTGTACCCAGCTTTAGAGAATAATGAGAGTGTGATCTTTACTGGGAAAATCTGGGTCTTGGGCAATGACCATGACCAGACAAATGATACATTTGGGGGAAGATATCATCTCTTATTGCTATGCAAGCTGGGCAGACAGGCCTCTAACAGATGCTAGGAGCATGCAGTTCTACCTTCATGAGCATAACACCATGCAGTGGGACAGAGGGCCTGATTCAGACCTGCTCGCGAGCGCTGAGCGTTCGCAAGCGGGTCGATGTTGGCCCAGTGTGCATGCGCACGAGGGAGCCGGCTTCATCATGCGCATGCGCGAGACCTGGATAGCGATGGCCAAGCCGTTGCTCCGGGTCTCACTACAAAGGGGACATGCTGTCGATGTTGAGTGACAGCACGCACGCTTTGGTGGGCATGCCGGGGGCGTGGCTGCACAGATGGAGGCGTTCCCATGGGAACGCCTACCATCTGGGGCCGGACCCACTGACATCACAAGTGATGTCAGTGGGAGTGCTCTCGGCTCTGATAGAGCCGAGAAGCACTCCAGGGCTTGCGGCAGATGAGACCCTACCACAAGGGCCTCGTCGCAAGCCCGATGGTCGCGATGGTGTTGACCATCGCGACCATCTTTTTGGCCGCTCGCTATAGCTGTGGGTGGTCACCCACAGCTATAGGAGCAGCCAGGAGGCTGCTCAAAAAAAACAGAGGGACGGCCCTGATTCAGAGCGAGCGTCACACCTCTCTTTCTGGTTATTGCATCACAATCCTTGCAGGTACCAGAGCAAAACCTATTCTTGTAAATAGAATGCCAAATATACTTCAAACTGGTGGTTAGAGTTAATACATGAGATATGTAATACTTAGTAGAATATTATTGTCATTTGTGTAAAATGTGAAACACCCTCTGATTTTTTTGTTTGACAGGTTGAACAGTGAACTAAAATTATATTTTCAAATGACTCAGTGAAGTGTGCTCCTTTTGTGAGGCCATCACAGCACTTATGAGTCAGTTCCAGAAGAAACATTCTACTAAAATAACTTAATTTTCACTTCATAAACTTCTGTCTAAGGGCCTGATTCAGTTGAATGGGATTGAAATGCCGGCGGTTGTTTAGCAGCGGATACCCGACAGGATCAAGATCCCGACAGGGGAAGGTAAGTAAGCTAACCTCCCTTGTCCCCCCTAACCCTCCCTTAGTGGTGCCTAACCTCAACCTCCCCCTTAGTGCCTAACCCTAACCTACCCCCGGGAGTGCCTAACCCTAACCCCCCATTACCGCTCCCCAGTGGCGTAACTAAGGCAGGTTGAGCAGGGCGTGTGCCCTGGGTGCCATAGGACTGGCAGTGTGTGTGGGGGGTGCCACCGGCTACGGTACCAACCTGCCCAAGTTAGGCAGTGTAGCGCCGACATCAGTGTGTGCGGTCAGCGCTACACATTTACAAACGACCGGTGCTAGGCTTCCCTGCGCCCAGCGCCGGTCCTTTGCTGCACAGCCGAGACCTTCCCTCCCCCGTTTGAAGAATGCCGTTGAAGGGGCGTGCATAAATTAGGTACTGCGATGCCATACGCAGTTTAGGCTTTCACTGCGTGTGATGAGTTTAGCAATTTCTGAGTAAGGTCAAGTGCAAGTGCGTGTGAGGCTCTGATGTTACCGATGGTTTTGCAGTCTTGTTAAGTATTACGGATGTGTGTAAGGTAAGGTGGGCGTCCTTATGTTAGACTGTGTATGGTATTGCGATTGCAGTGAGACTGCTTGCGTAATCACTATTGCGGTCACAATAGCGATCCTTGCTGAATCAGGCACACATACAGAATAAATGTACACAATGGCCGTCATTCAGAGCCACTCGCTAGCGGCAGTACGCTCGTTCCGAGCGATGTTCGCACATCTGCGCATGCGTACGCGAACCAGTCAGTGCGGCTGAAATTCATGTGCTCGCAATATAGCGAATGCCTGCTATTTTGAGTGACAGAATGAGGCGTATGTGGGTGGTAACAGGGGAAGGTGCTTGAAAATGGGGAGTGGAGATCCGAACGCAGGCGTGCTTAAAGGTCAAAACGGGCGTTTTATGGGTGTGCATAATTAATACAGCAGCGTCATTGACCACGTCACTGGGTTATTTTATAGCCAGAACTGCTCGCAAGATTGTGGTAGCAAAAACCAACCACAAGAATAGCGAGCAGTTCATACGCTGGTCGATGTACTCGATTAATCTAATAAATAGCGGACATGACGTATGGTGCGAGCGGCCAGGGGGCGTTTTTAACAAATAACCGAGCGTATGTTTTGCTCGCTCGTTCAGACTTAGAGGTGTGAACAGACTGCAATTTGCGAACGGATCATTTGAATAGCCACCCCTTGTTTTTGAACGAACGACCGCAAATAGCGAACGGCTCTGAATCAGGCCCAATATTCACTGTAACAGGGTATATATCAAATCAGCAATTTGTGATACAAACCAATAGACACTGGGTCTCATTTAGAGTATAAAATTGGAGCCTACTTTGTGTATTCAAAATACTATGAAAGAGTCTGGTCACATATTAATATGCTTTAAGTTTAGAATGATGCGGTCATATTAAATATTCTCTTTTCAGTCATCACCATCAAATTGATTGTTAAAGTAAAGTGTTTAATTAAATGTATAAAAAACAGCACCACTCCAAAAATGTAACCCAAACTATAACCAACATCAGTGCTTATAGCTTGGACAGGTAATTGTAAATGTGTAGGGGAGTGTGACCCTCAGTACTAACCAACACAACATTATACCAGGTTGGGTCCTACAGTGTGGGGGTTTTGCTAAGATAATACATTAGTTTAATGCTTCTAACCCTTAACAACCTTGTATAGCTTACTTACTTAAACTAATAAATAATGACACAGACAACAAAAGCTTGGCTTAAAGGTCACAGCTTTTATTTATAATTAATTAACCTAACCAGGGTGGCAAGACTCCAGCTTTCACCTCACTCAAATACTCGGGGAACGACTGAAACGTCCCCCCTCAAGACGCACTAACGATGCGAAGGTGTCACTTCCCCCCCTGGGCCAATCCGAGGTGCTTATGCACAGAAAAGCGCCAGGGTCCCCCCGCACGGAGAAGGACAAATTCGCCAGGTTCATCGAGGGCAAGTGCCCCCATAAAGTTATCTTTTTGTCACATAAAGCCACTGAGCTGCAGCGTACTCCCACCAAAGCCAGACTAAAAAGGACACTGGCCCGCCACCCAAAACGACCGAACCCTAGAACAACACATCCTTATCGCGCACACATACCAAGGCTAATTAAGATGCCTTCTGACCAGACGGAAAATTCCCAGTTGAAATTCCAACAAAAGCTATGACACAGAACTAAGCTACCCAGCGACACAGCATGACCGGTTACTGACACATTCACCCTAGTCTTGCCCTGACCAACACACCATATTTGTGAGCTACAGTCCAAGTCAAGAAACGAGACACCATTTTGACCAAACACTCCTCCTCTCCGGCCTTTATTCCGATAATACTCACACCAAGACAATCAACACCTTTCAGCTACACCACGTCACTGCATTCGATAGGAAATCCCACTCACCAAGCACACTCAATGTGATCACCAAGGATCAAGCACGCAAATTGAAATTAAACCTTGCACACCCTTCTACAACCTGTTACCCCTAAAAACAACAAAATTGCAACGTAACCAAACCATGTTGCTCCAGCCCAAAACTATGAGGGCCTACAATGCTGTCAACTGCAGCAATTCCAGTGAAACAACATTCCGTACCACGGGTACCTCACCAAACCTAACCATCCCAACACAACTTTGAGAAGAACACATAGCAACTACCTAGCAGGGATGCATTAGAGGGGAAACAGATAACCCGCGTGAAGAGGAAAAACTAAAAAACCTACCTGTGAACAAAATTGGGTCAGATCAATGCTCCCGGGAGGAAAAATTAAAAAATCCCTTCACAACCCCCCAATTGTAGACATTCAACGATTGGCTGATAAACAACATTTCAGGTTGGCGCCAGGTGCGCAACTACTGCTTGTCCTAACGTATAAGTCTCGTAATCAGCTGACTTTCAAAGCCCTAAAATCTGCATTGACGCAGGAGATGCTGCCTTAAACTCTGCGCCAAAAGCTACCCCAATTTGAAAGAAATGAGTAACAAAAGCTGACGCATACGAACCTCCCCAAACAAACCCTGCCCAAACCGTAGAAAACTAAAATTTGTAAAGAAGGATAAGATCGGGATGTAAACCATCATTGCTCCCCATCAGCAGGGCTCCACCTACATAATGCAACGAAGGACGTACCGGGCAAATACACCTCAGGATGTTGAGAAAAGAAAACTCTCTACTTTTTGCAGGAGACACACACTGATTGATTAAATTGTATATGCGATAATCATATAAGGATACTGCCTTTGAACCTCTATATACCCCTGACTATACCTTCTAATATCCTACCTATAAACCTCTAAGGATGACGCTAATTTGCGTACGCAGTCATACAGTAAATAAAGACTCCAGACCTAGAATCTGTGGTTCCAAAGCACAAAGTATTATTCAAGTAAAAGTACAGCAGTTACACGCTATGATCCTCATATAATCTTAGCGCAAAGAGATTATACAGACCCAAGAACAATTATACATACGCAGCGCTCTCTGGTCCAGATGTTAGGCATCAGCAAGAAACCCCTCGTCAATCAGCATTCAGCACAAAGACTAGGAACCCAGGGTCAGAGCATATTTATACCCCCCAAAAATAAACAGCACAATAGAGAAGTTTGTTGCTAATACCATTGGTCCCAAAGGAGAGGGCATATGTTACAAGGCATTTAACAGGTTGATTCAAATAGACACAACCCAGCCTCTAACAACTGGGGGTCTCTGGTATCATGCCTCATGCAACATCCTAACAGTTGTTCATATTATGTATATTTTGTTGCTTGAAGTCTCTGCGGTCCATAAGTTGAGAATGCATGATGCGATCTCCACACCAATGGTACCGTAATACTGTTGAAAGAGTACGCATCAGTACAATACCAATCACGGCTTACTTATCATGTATAAAACCTTAGTTACCAAATAATCTTTATTTCACAGCATTTATGCTAAATGAACAAACTTAAATCTTATATTTTAAAGCTTATTAAACCTTTTATGTGAATATGTAATGTGTAAGTATGCGGGGTGTGATGTAAAGATGCTAGTTAACTTGGGGCAGATGCGTGCGCATGAAGCTAATAAACAGCGTATTCATACAAGATCTTATGCATTCGCTAATAAGTGACTAATTAACAGCACAATTGTGCGTATTAATGTGTGTATGAGAAATGGTGCACTTAAATCTCACTTAAACTAAGTGAACACCTAGCAGTATGGAATGCTGAGCCTTATAGTTCCACATGCCCCCCTCTCTCAGCAGCCCCCACCCTTCCCAGGCTCAAAAGTACAGTCCTTTGTTCTCCCAGGTTCTTGTGTAAATGCAAATTAGCACAGCTACAAGACCCAAACCTCAGATAACACTCTTGGCTTTGAAGGTATTTTATTGTAGGAAGCCTGCTAATGTAAGGTGCTACAAATGACCCTCTTGCTGTATTCGAGCAGTGCCACCTGGAGTGAGAGCAGACATTATGTCCATGAAGCTTGTCTTCATAGACTAGTTGTCGTGTGGCCATTTGCTCTGTTTAGCTAATGCAATCCAATTTTGACATACTGTACAGCCATTTCTGAAATATATCCTTTAGGGGAATTATAATAATATACACTTTATCCAGAGCACCCAAACTATGTAAAGTCATGAAATGGGCTTTTGGTGAATCGCCGTAACTTATGCGATGGTCACAGATGTAATCGCATGATGCTAATAGTAATATTGCCACATGTACTAAAGTGTGAGTTTATCTAAAATGGCGCTTAGGCGGCCATTCGCAAAATGGCATCTCGCGATCTCATTTCCAAGATGGCGTCTTGCGGCCAGTCGCAAGATGGTGTCGCTGCGATTCAATTTTCAACTGATCTTGTCTCAGCCAATAATCCAGCTTCGACAGTCCACCCTTTGATAGTGAACAACATGCTATCACAATCTGATTTTAAAATATAATTTAGGCTTATATTTATATACTATTTAGTGTTATTATGGGATGGCACAAGGTGGTTCTAAGTCCATCAATAATGTGTCTATGAGTGGGGACATAAAACTACTATTATACGCACACCGCAGATCTTGGAAGATCATGTGAAAGGTGTGGGGATACACCAGTCCTATAAAAGCAGTCTTGAAGGGAAATTGAGACTTTATATTATCAGAAGTGTTTTTAAAAATAACATTTCACTAATACATTCTATGCATGTCTAAATATAATACATTAAATGATGGTATTTCCAAGTTTAGGGTTGTAATGCAGTTCTGTTTTTACCTCGGTATTCATACTGACCACCATCATAATTTTGTTCTTTCATTTTACTCTATTTTTACATTTTCCACACTTCAACACAATAGGAACACACCGGACACATATGCCAATTATTATGATGACAATCAGTATAAGGATTAAGAATTTGCCTATGCTGGCGATTACTTCCTGGACCCATTCCCTTAGACCTGAGAACCATTTCACTGGGTTCAGCCATGAAACCCATCCTTCTATCTTCTCCCTTACTTCAGCCACTGAAGCATTATGGTTCTTACGAAACTCCCATTTTAGCTGCAGAATTTCATCCATCTTCCAGTCTATCACTTTTTTAGGGTCGCTGGTATCATTGGTGACATAGGTGCAACATTTTACTCCAAAGTGGGTGGCCAACATTACGCAATTCCCTCCAGTAACAGCAGTTAAATAATTTAACACTTGCCTGTGTTGCACCAGTTCTTTCTTGTATGCTTGCAATTGTCTCCCTGTATACCTGAATGTGTCATCATACATCTCAGTGATATTATCGATCAATTTAGCAAGTTCCTGAATATATCTAAAGGTTAATGTACTCCGAACGATCCTGGTGGGATCCAATGTGACTAAAACTTGAAAGCCAGTTGTCTCACTAATTAACTGAGAGGCTATGTGCACGTCACCAGGTATCATATTTCGTTTGCCTCTGTGTTCATATTGTGTGTGAAGACATGGTGACGGTGTGTTTTTATGTATACCAAGCATTTCAACATGTGTGAGGGTCATAACTTCTGGGGCTACTCTTCCCAGGTAACACAAACCTTTGGAACTCGGGGAGAGCCACTTATACGCTTTTCTTCCACATATAAAATATACATTATCAAGGAGAACATAAGGAGTGGTATGCATCATTATCATTAAGCACATTTCCCTTGCAAACAATCCTATTTCTGGGTCTTCCATCTGGTACATGCAAGTTTCTGGCTGTATTATTTTAGCACAATAACCATCTGGCAACTTACCAATAATTTCCTTGGTGGAACTCAATGTATACCGGTACCTAAAATGTCTCCCACTATATTTAATTGAGCATAACAGATCATGGTTTATGGACTCATTATCAGCTCTTTTTTGAGAAGGTCATCGTCTGATTATTCCCTGTCACTTCCCAACTCCCGGGTTTATTGGGGTTGGTTATGTTTAAACACAAAAGTGATCTATCTACTTGGAATTGATAGAGTTTGAAATGAGGTGGTTTGGATGAGAGGAATTTTCCATCCAATGTTTTCCCTTTCTGTAATTCTAAAATTTCCGTGATATTCAACGGAAATGGCACCATCCCTACATTATGCTGTCCCTGTGGCACATTTGAACACTCCCAGCAATCAGTATGATTTAACACTTTGCCTACCGTACTATGATAATCCTCTAAAGGATACCCACCCCAGTACGGGTTATATTTAGGTTGGCACCATTGGATACAGTTCTCATCAACTAGGGACCCACAAACCTCACAAATACAGGAATCTTCAGATGATAAACCTCCACACCATCCCCGAGTATCCGGAATGACAGCTCTCTTAACAATAACAGTACTAAGATTGGTCAGACATTCCCCTGATTGGCATTGCACTTCTCCTGACTCCACTCCATCAGCACTGCCATCAGCTCCCATTTCCTCAATCGGTCTCCCATCACAGAAACTGGATATTCCCGAACCGACCAGGATGGTGAACACTCTAAAAGAGAATATGAAAATGAACACAGCAGGCCCGTCCATTGTCACAACAAGACCTGCAAATTTCTCTTAGTTCAGGTATCTCACTACGACCTTTTCAATCCTCCCGGAACAAGCTCGCGAGCGACAGGTCCACGCTATCAGCCTTGTCTCCGACTTGTTTCTCCACCAGTTGATTGACCTTTTTGCAGTGAGTGGAATGGACCCAGGTATCTCTCTCAGCCACCTTCAAAGATGCAGTACTTGTCAGCAGCACCTGGTACGGACCTTCCCACTGATAAGTCAAACAACCTGAACGCATAAAATTTCTGATCATAACATATTCTCCTTGTTCAACATCATGACAGTTAGTTTCAGGCATATCATGGGACAACAATTTCAGTTTCTGCTGCTGTTGCTTTAACTGCTTACTCATTGATATAAGATACTTTACAGTTACCTCGTTGTTACCCTTCAAGTCTTCCTGTGGACTTATAATCAAATGAGGTTACCTAAAGAAACAGTATTTCAAATGGGGACAGATTTAAAGGGGGTCTAGGAGTGGTCCTTATGCTATGTAGGACCAAAGGTAATGCTTCTGGCCATCCTAGTCCAGTCTCTGCCATGATTTTACTTAACTTATTTTTAATAGTCCCGTTCATCATCCCTACCTTGGCACTGGCTTGCAGTCGGTAGGGGGTGTGAAGTCAGCTATTAATACCCATCAGCTTACACATATTTTGAAAAACATCACCTGTGAAATGAGTACCCCTGTCACTTGCAATGATTTTAGGGACACCGTACCTGCATACAAATTCCTGAACTATTTTCTTGGCAGTAAATGCAGCAGTATTAGTGGCCGCTGGGTAGGCCTTAACCCAATTAGAAAATACATCAGTCCACACTAATACATACTTAAGATTCCTGCAGGGTGGTAATTGGATGAAATCAATTTGTATAACCTGGAAATGTCCATCAGTCGGTGGAATTTGGGATGGTTCGGTAAGGATCGCTTTCCCTATGTTCTTCCTCAAGTAGGTCAGGCAGGACATTGCTATCTTTTCTGCTTGTGAAGAAAAACCTGGTGCGCACCAGTATGCTCTCACCAACTTGCACATACCTTGTTTTCCCAGATGAGTCAGACCGTGTGCTGCCTCAGCCAGGCTGGGGTAATATGCCTTGGGGGCTACTGATTTACCTTGTCCGTCCCTCCAGAGCCCGGAGGACTCTTGCCCACATCCCTTGGACTTCCAAATGGACTTTTCCTGAATTGAACACAAATTTAGCATTTCAATTAATTTCAGCATATCAATTGTTTGGAAAGACATAATTTTTTCAGTGGGAGAAAACATTTTTAACCCTGCTGCCCATTTTGCAGCTTCATCGGCTGTGTTGTTGCCCAGTTACACTGGATCATCCACACATGTATGGGCTTTACATTTAATTACTGTCACCGCTTTGGGCAGTTGGACTGCTTCTAAAAGATGTTTTATGTGTTGGGAATGTGCAACTGGTGTGCCTGCTGCTGTCATAAAATTTCTCAGACGCCATAGAGCCCCAAAATCATGCAACACCCCGAACGTATACCTCGAGTCAGTGTAAATGTTAGCAGATTTGCCTGCTGCCAGTTCACACGCTCTAGCTAGTGCTACTAACTCTGCCACCTGGGCTGAGTGAGGAGGACCAAGAGGTTTAGCTTCTATGATGTCTGTGTCATTTACAACAGCATAACCTGTACATAATTCACCTGTGTCTGTTTGTCTATGACAACTCCCATCCATATAAAAAAAGTCACATCCACATTCTCTAAAGGTGTGTTGTGTATGTCAGGTCTAGCAGTAAAGGTCTGATTCAGGTATTCCATACAATCGTGCATATCATTATGTCCGCTGGACTCACCTCCCACCAGCAACTTGCCTCCTTCCACCCTTTGTACATCATGTTGTACATATGGTAAATACGTTGCTGGATTCAGCGAGCTGCAATGTTTAACAGTGATGTTTGCAGGTGCAATTAGAACTAGTTCCCATTTGGTAAACCTAGCCGAAGAGATGTGTCTGGTTTGAGCTGAGTTCAGCAGAGCAGATACAGCATGGGAAGTGTAGACAATCATATCATGACCCAATACTACATCCTCACTTTTACTCACCAATAAAGTGGTAGCTGCTACACTTCTCAAACAAGTGGGGAGTGATCTTGCCAGTGTCCAATTGGGCACTGTAGTATGCTATGGGCCTACTGGCATCACCATGTTTTTGTGTAAGGACACCTGCAGCACAACCATCGGCTTCCATACAATACAAATCAAAAGGTTTTTCATAATCAGGTATTCCCAATGCAGGAGCTTTTGTCAGACTATCCTTAAGATTAAGAAAAGCCTGCTCTGTTTCCTCTGTGTGTATGACACGATAGGGCTTTGAGGAAGAGACTTATTCCTGTAAAGGCAAGGCCAAAATAGAAAAACCTGGGATCCGCATTCTACAGTATCCACACATTTCCAAGAAGGTACGAATTTGCTGTTGATTCTGCGGCAGTGTCATGTTCTGTATGGCCTGGATTCTATCATTTGTAAGATGTCGTAACCCCTGGGTTAGGCACTGTCCCAAATATTTTACTCTGGATTGGCACGGCTGTAGTTTGTCCTTAGCCACCTTGTGTCCTGTATGCGAGAGATGAAGCAACAAAAGTTTAGTATCATTCAAACATGACATAAGCGAGTCAGGACATAGCAATAAATCGTCGACATATTGAATTAGAACAGATCCATTGGCAGGTTGAAAACATTGTAAACAGTCGTGCAATGCCTGGGAGAAGATACTGGGGCTGTCTATGAAACTTTGGGGTAACCGTGTCCATGTGTATTGTACACCTCTGTATGTAAATGCGAATATATACTGACAGTCAGGGTGGAGAGGCACAGAGATGAAAGCAGAACAGAGCTCAATGACAGTGAAATGGGTTGCATTTGGTGGGATCTGCATCAGGATGACAGCTAGATTTGGCACTACAGGGAATTGGCTCCCTACTACCTTATTAACACCTCTAAGGTCTTGTACCAGCCTATAACCCCTCCCACCACTCCTCTTTACCGGGAAGATGGGACTGTTGGCTACACTAGCTGTACTAACTAAAATTCCCTGTTGCAATAATCGCTCAATTATTGGAAAAACCCCTAATTCTACCTCCTGTTTTAGTGGGTACTTGTCAGAGCTTGCCTACCGCTTTTTAAAATTACCATTACAGGGCTTACGTTTGCCATTAATCCAGTATCCTGTCCATCCTTAGTCCAAAGGGAATCTGGAATTTGGGACAATATTTCATCTACCTGAGATGGATTTTCATTTAAACTTGTAGAGTGATACATTATCCTTTGGGGAGTGTCCAACATATCCCGAACCTCGTGTGCAACTCTCTCTGGGATATCTAAAAATACACCATCAGGGGTGCAATATATAACACATCCCATCTTACATAACAAGTCTCTACCCAGCAGGCTAGTAGGAGTCACAGCAGCCAGAAGGAAAGAATGCCTGGTATGCAACGGCCCAATAGTGACCTCTGTGGACTTTGTTAGAGGATAATGTTCCACTTTACCTGTTACACCCATTGTTTGTACTGTCTCGTTGGTCACCTGTAAATTAACGGGATATTTTATCACTGACCTGGTCGCCCCTGTGACTACAAGAAAAGGATATTCAGTACCAGCTACATCAACCATCATGACCGGTTCTTCCCTAGTACTTCCCGTTAACCTGACTATCTGTAGACTACAAGTATGACCTGACCCCTAGCATTGGCTACCATTCTCCAATAAAGCATTAACGGCCACAATTGGAGCTGGTGCATGCTGGACATTTGCTGGTCTCTGTGCATATCCCTTATGGGGATGTCCAGGTCTTCCCTGATTTGGGGTTCCTACTCTTTTTACTGTACAGTTTCTACTTAAGTGTCCTGTTTGTTTACAATTAAAACATATTCGTGGATCTGGTGAAGACACGTGTTGTTGTGAGGTTTGAGCAGAGGGTAAAGGTGGTGGATATGGGTAAGGATAGGAAGGGTAAGGGTATTGTGGGGGATATGAGGTTTATGAGTAGTATGGGACCTGTGGTTGTATAGGGTTTGTGGAGTATAGATGTGTTTGTTGTTGCATGGGGTTAGTGAGTGCATATAACTGTTCAGGTGTAAGTGTGTGTGCAAATGCGAGTGTGTCTGTTGGCTGTGATGTTACCGTCATTCCCTCCAGAGCTTGTATACTGACAGCCATTAGTTTTTCACTCTGGGTCACTCTCTTCTTTGAGATGTTTTTATCATGTTCCATGGCAGATTCTATGAGGGTATCTATTGTGACTCCTCTCCAGCCAGGTTGTGGGGTCTGAACCCGAGTCTTTAAATTATCTTTCAGACCGTCCATGAGTACCGTGACTATCATTCCCCTGTGGTGAGTGCTATCATTAATATCTTCTAACCCAGTGTACTGGGTGATAGCCTGCAGAGCCCGGTCGCAATAATCTTCTGCAGATTCACTCTCCCTTTGCTTAATGGTGAAAATTTTGTTCCAGTTAACTACTACCGGAAAATATATACCCAATTGAGTTACTATG
The DNA here is from genome assembly GCA_031769625.1 of Taudactylus pleione. Lineage (NCBI taxonomy): Eukaryota > Metazoa > Chordata > Amphibia > Anura > Myobatrachidae > Taudactylus > Taudactylus pleione. Next base: position 2,362,131 of record JAUIMM010000390.1, read on the forward strand.
CGGGAAATGTTACCTTAATTTGCTTGGTCTGTTAAGGGAACGTCACCATCCAATACACAATCCGTGATAAATTTTGTCACGTCGGTATTGCGTGGTAGACAGGCCATTAACACCACATGCCAATCTTTATTAGTTGGCTCATGAGAACTACCCAAATTTCTCAAAAATCTTTGACATTTGGCTAGTTCCTTTTTGGGATCGGGGAAATCATTTATGATGGAATTTAGTTCTGCTCTTGTCCAGGGACAATGCATTACTACTTCCCTCGTGGGCACTACACCGTTCGCATCTGCATTTCCATTCAGAATGGTTATTGTCCGAATGGGATGCAGACCGGCAGCGCTGCTACCTTTGACCTTGTTACCTGGCTGGGGGTTTAATCTGCTGCTGCTATGTATGGTATTAACAACTTCCTCTACAGGTGCAGAGGGTGTTAGCACTTCCCTTGCTGTTACCAATGAAGATGGCGGCACCACTCGTGATTGTGGTGATGCAGCATCTATCATTTGCACAGCATGGGAAATGGCAGACATTACAATAGGCTCATCATCCACATCATAAACATTTTCTTTATTGTTGCTTAGTACAAATTGCTTGTTACATTTTTATGGGTATTTTTGGTAACTGTACTTGCACCTCCATCCACATAAGGTGGGGGTGGTGAGCGTGAACTGCTGGCAATACTCTCCACAATGCTACCTTGCTGCACGTGCGCGCCATTTTGCGGCTCACCCGTATTGCAATTTAGCGTCGCGGATGTATTCTCTGGCAATGCGCTCGCAACGCTAGTTTGCGTCGCTTGCACATTTTTAAGCCATGCATCCCCTTCATGCTGCCACAACTTTAAACATTCATAACATTTTACCATTTTCTATCAGGAGTGCATCAGACTGATGTGATCCCGGACATTATCTAGTACATTTTTATCAAAACTACCAATTCTGGGAAACGGTCTAACACTCTTCATCGTCATTTTAAACCATACATCACAATACCTTATCGCATAAGTACCGTACATAGCATGCACAATACGACAGGCCGATCCAAACGGCGCTTCCATTAGCAGCACATCATTGTCTAACATCTCTATTGTTTGCATGGCCCCCATTCTGAGACAACTCCTATGCTTTTCAATAAAGATTTAAACTGGTGAAAGACAATCAAGATACTTTGACTTACCTGTGGATGATTTAAACGGCAGCGCCCACACACCTGGATAAGATTTGAAAAAAGCAACTTCCACACCCGGAAAAGATTTAGTAAGGCAACTTCCACACCTATGGAAGTTTAAGTAGGCTACTTCCAAGCACCTCTCTACAACAAAGACAACATGCACACCTGCTACTGTGTATAGAACGGTAAGCTGCTTACCGAGCGACTAGCACTTAACCCTTAAAGGCCATACGGTACCTCTAACTGTAGGGAACAAGTTACCCATACCAACAAATACTCACTGTTAAACACTTTTTCCTGCACAGAAAAATACACGTTAACCCAGATATTGATAACAATTGAAAAATGTAAACCTCAACGGATTTATTTAAACACGTGGCAGCACAACCGGGAGTACATATACGCTATTGTGCGACCAGTCACATACACAATAATGCAACTACCACACAAATGTATGACAACTTTTTAGCTGCGTACGCAAAAGTGCGTCTTTACTGTGCGCAAAACTGCGACTCATCCGCATGCTCAATACTGCGGCACCCCTTTAAACGTTAGGTTCTATCAACAAAGGAAAACAAACTTTTTCCTCTCTTGTCCCTGGATTCTAGTCAGCTTCCTTGGCTCACACGAAAATGGATAGCGATCTATCAGCACAAAGCGGTTGCAGGTAAACCCTGCATGTGGCCACTCCACCCTTTGCTGAGATATCGATTACCGTATGTGCCGTGTGAGTAGGTAAGTGACTTCAATATGAGCCCCCAACTAAGGATACTGCCTTTGAACCTCTATATACCCCTGCCTATACCTTCTAATATCCTACCTATAAACCTCTAAGGATGACGCTAATTTGCGTACGCAGTCATACAGTAAATAAAGACTCCAGACCTAGAATCTGTGGTTCCAAAGCACAAAGTATTATTCAAGTAAAAGTACAGCAGTTACACACTATGATCCTCATATAATCTTAGCACAAAGAGATTATACACACCCAAGTACAATTATAGATACGCAGCACTCTCTGGTCCAGATGTTAGGCATCAGCAAGAAACTCCTCATCAATCAGCATTCAGCACAAAGACTAGGAACCCAGGGTCAGAGCATATTTATACCCCCCAGAAATAAACAACACAATAGAGAAGTTTGTTGCTAATACCATTGGTCCTAAAGGAGAGGGCATATGTTACAAGGCATTTAACAGGTTGATTCAAATAGACACAACCCAGCCTCTAACAACTGGGGGTCTCTTGTTTCCTGCCTCATGCAACAGCCTAACAGTTGTTCATATTATGTATATTTTGTTGCTTGAAGTCTCTGCGGTCCATAAGTTGAGAATGCATGATGCGATCTCCACACCGATGGTACCGTAATACTGTTGAAAGAGTACGCATCAGTACAATACCAATCACGGCTTACTTATCATGTATAAAACCTTAGTTACCAAATAATCTTTATTTCACAGCATTTATGCTAAATGAACAAACTTAAATCTTATATTTTAAAGCTTATTAAACCTTTTATGAGAATATGTAATGTGTAAGTATGCGGGGTGTGATATAAAGACGCTAGTTAACTTGGGGCAGATGCGTGCGCATGAAGCTAATAAACAGCGTTTTCATACAGGATTTTATGCATTCACTAATATACGACTAATTAACAGCGCAATTGTGCGTATTAATGTGTGTATGAGAAATGGTGCACTTAAATCTCACTTAAACTATGTGAACACCTAGCAGTGTGGAATGCTGAGCCTTATAGTTCCACATGCCCCCCTCTCTCAGCAGCCCCCACCCTTCCCAGGCTCAAAAGTACAGTCCTTTGTTCTCCCAGTTTCTTGTGTAAATGCAAATTAGCACAGCTACAAGACCCAAACCTCAGATAACACTCTTGGCTTTGAAGGTATTTTATTGTAGGAAGCCTGCTAATGTAAGGTGCTACAAATGACCCTCTTGCTGTATTCGAGCAGTGCCACCTGGAGTGAGAGCAGACGTTATGTCCATGAAGCTTGTCTTCACAGACTAGTTGTCATGTGGCCATTTGCTCTGTTTAGCTAATGCAATCCAATTTTGACATACTGTACAGCCATTTCTGAAATATATCCTTTAGGGGAATTATAATAATATACACTTTATCCAGAGCACCCAAACTATGTAAAGTCTTGAAATGGGCTTTTGGTGAATCGCCGTAACGTATGGCGATGGTCACAGATGCAATCGCATGATGCTAATAGTAATATCGCCACATGTACTAAAGTGTGTGTTTATCTAAAATGGTGCAATTTAAACTGATCTTGTCTCAGCCAATAATCCAGCTTCGACACATATGATGCATGTATAAAGGAGGCCCCCATACCTGCTCTACCCTGTGGAATACATGACAGTCTCCTGTTACCCCATGAAAACCAAAGACAAAATTCTTAAAATAAAATCCCTGATGATGAAGATGTCTTATTGGCAGCCACCAAATCTCTCCACCCAAAATGCCCTAAAATTTGCTGCCGAGAGGGACAAATGAAAAAAAGATGGCTCAATCCCACCAGATCCACCTGACCCCTAATACAAGCAACATTTTTAAGACTGCATGTCAACAGGCCATCGGGAGATGCGCAGACAAGGAACTGCGACTTGTAATAGCATATCAACCATAAAGGATTGGGTTGGGTCATGACTACTTCGAAACTCACAATAGACTGAGATCACCCCCCGCTCCGCCACTCGGCCGTCCTTGGACCAAACTGCAAATGAATGGTTCCAAAAAAATGAGCAAAGCAAATATTCTAATACATACCCTCCATAGATGGCTGATCGCTAAAAGTACATCAAGCCTGTCAGGCAGATGATTATTTCGCAGTGTTATTGCGACGAGAGACCGTAGCGCCAACTGCACATTAAAATCTAAAACTTCGACACCGAAATCGCAAAATAAATGACACAACAACTAATAATGAAAATTGACAACTGGCTTGGTGGTTGAATAGCATGAACCACAACCCAATTTTGTCGCCAGAAATTAACAAGACAACAACTCCATTGCACGGCCAGAGAACATGGCTACGACAATTGTGAACAGCTCCAAACAGCAACAAATAACTCATTAGACCTACCTCGCGCTCAACTCGAATCCAAGAAGCCACGCAGAAAAACCCATCAAAAATTAGGAGCCATGCACCCAGATGGGCCAGCTGCACTGGTGAACAGTTGCCTCGATAAATTGCCCTGAAGGCCAAGGCCAACTGCGTTTGCCATTAAATTGAACCAGAAAACTGGCCTAACTACTGAGTGTCTCATTGCGCTCCGCTAACAAACAAACATGATGATGAGGCTGGCTTTCCCTGGCATTGGCCCGCTACCCGTCCTAGATACAAATCTAACCATGGGAAGATATTGAAAGCTAAATTAATGGATCCAATCAACTAACAACCCATGCTCACTACAGATTGTGCCAACCGTTAATCCACTCGCAATGTGACCATGCAACTGAACAAAACTAGTTACTAACAAACGACCTCCTGTTATCACTACCAACTTGATCCCTAAAGCATAAGCGTGACCTATCCTCATGTCAAATGTAACTGGAACCCCGGAAATGCGGAAAAGGTGCCTGAGCAGAAAAGAGAAGGTCCGAACCGACGTCACTCCTTCCTGAACCTAAGTCTACCAGATAATGCGCTACCTCAACCTGACCAGTCCCGACATGAGCACTCCATTGCCTAAGAATCTGGATTTCTCAAAATAGACACAGGAAACTGCACAACCCCAAGGCAAACATTATTTTTCCCAAAACAACTGAAAACTACTGAAACCACCTTGAAAGGCACGGTCTTATAGTGCAGACCACAAACTAAAAACCTACCCCAAATCAAACGTGACCATCAACGCACCATAATCCAAACTGCATACTCCCAAAGGCATGCCATTCAACCGCCGAGGTCCCGTCAGAACTGGTCATCAAACTCTTCCCTTGCCAAATTTGAACCAGACAACAGGTAACGCAATCAACAGATGTAACGATTAAATACCCATGCTCATCAGCCCGCTTACCCAATAGCATTCGGTGAAAATGAGCATGCCAATTTAAACCAATTATTATTAGTCAAAAAAATTAATATATATATATTTTGTTTCACCCACAGCGCACGTCTACTTAGTCTGAATCCCTTTCCTCTCACCAAAGTGAGCGAGCAAAATTGTACAATTTACTTTTCCATCTCTTTGATCATTGAAAAGCCACTACCCAGAAAAATTGATTTAACACAATGTAGTTTCCTATATGCTAAATCTTAAATATCCTGTGACATCAGCCTTCCTCTCATTATCACTTAATTTCAGGAATAAATGCAGCGCAACCTTCTTACTCTTTTTTCGTGGGCGCGCCAGGTAATGGAAATTGAGAGTAAGAAATTAAATAAGCAAAGTAAAACATTAAAATATGTGAAAAACAATAATACTCACCTGAACCAGGTGGTCCCTCAACCTCCTCCATAAAGCTTATACGCGTAGGAGCCGCTGTCTCGACTGCCAGGGCCGACTCGACACGTGCAGGGTCATCAGCTGCTTGAGTCACCGAGTCCTCACCTCACACTGTTCTTGCAAAAATGCACTCTGCAACTACATGAGACAAGTAAGGAAAAAGCAAAGGAGGGACTGTTGAGGAAGCAGGGATGTATGGAGGAGTGGGGGGGTAGAGCGGGTGAAATGAAGTGGAATGAACACTTGGGGGGTGCGGGCTAAAGATGGTGGAGGAGTAAAAGAGCAATAAAAGTGAGGGTTGAAAGAGAGAGAAAAAAAAAACCACAAACACACACACAACAACAGGGGGGGGAGAGGGGTGAGGAGAAAGTATTAAAGAGAAAAGGAAAATTGGTAGGAGTGGTAAGTAGGGGAGAAAACCAGGGTATAATGCAAACGTAGGAGGGGAAACACAGAGACTCCAAAACAGGAGAACAGGGAGTGCAGATGAAGGGGCAATGCATATGAGTGACAGGAATGAACAATGTGCCATGTGGTTGACAAGGGTGCCCAGATGCTAGGCATGACGCATGGTGCTGAGAAGCACTGCAAACAAAATGTCCGTCAGGGTGTTAAAATGGCCGCCGGGCCCGCCGTTAGGGCAGGGTACGGGGGCCACACTGGGATGGGAGACAGTCCCACCATCCTGAAGATGCGCGATGGCACTAGCCGCCAGAGGAGGCAGACGGGGGAGCCCGCGGAGAACGCAGTGGCAGCTGCAGCAGCGGGAACTCCCACCGGCGCAGAGGGGCATTGAGCTGACGTGGCTGCCTAATGAGGCCGCGCAGCCACTGTGGAGAAAGAGAAGGTAAGGGAGGAGGAGAGAGCCCAGCGGGGGATGCGGCAGTGGGGTCTACCACCAGAGCACCAGGGAAGCAACATGACGGGGCTGCAGAGCCGGAAGACCGCGCAGCCCCGTGAAAACTAGAGCAGGTGAGAGAAGAGGGTGGATGCCACATGAAGGAGATAAAATGGGAGAACAACGGGTGGGCATGGAGGTGGTGGGGGGGGGAGGAGGAAGCGTGGACGGGGTGCAGGAGATGAAAGGAATACATGGAGTATAAATTACAAAGGAGAAGAAAGGGAAGGACATGTTAAAGGTGAATACAAAGTGGACAGCCTATCTGAAAGGCAAACTACTCATCCTGATCCTGTTTCAAAGATCCATAACCAAAAGAAGATGTCTTCATGTAAACGAGCCAATATATACTGATAAACCTACAACTCCCTCAAACAATATCATTGGCTCTACTAAACATCTGACCAGCCAGCACTGTAAACTGCCCAGCAACAAGGCTGTCATACACAGCCATACAGCAAAAACACCAGTAATCTCACATATTCTCATGCTTATCCAGCCTTCGCCTACTATAGTCACAATGTGAAACAGCACCAGCCTGGTCAGTACAGGAGCCTGCTATAAATGTGCATCCCTTACGGAAAACAAGCTCTGTATTACCCTGAGTCTGTGGGGATCAGGATAATGTGTTAAAGTTTGTAAAACATTATATAAGTGTTAATTTGTTGCTTTAATATTCACTCTATTCCTAAAGACATAGGTACCTTATGAGTTGACACACAACATGCTTTCCGAGCCATAACATAATAAATAAAAAGTGCATGTTTGTGACTAGCCAATCAGATTCGCTAGCCTCTGGCTGAAAACTGAAAAACCACTGTGATTGGCTAGTCATGTATAGAACCCCCATGATCAATTAACGAACATCATTGAATCAGTGGATTGATTTATCAGTGACCTATTCATGATTAGCCATCAGAGCAACTCTCAATAGCTAGTTGCAGTCGTGCATTATCTCAAAGGACCTGTGCATACCTAGGGACTGTGAGGTACTTGAATGCTGTTCAAGTCAGTGTGAATTCATATGAAATGCTGTACATCTAGTCATCCTGGGTGCAACCCAGTGCCATGCGTTGAGGTCAATGGCTGGGGAGGTACACACTCACTGTAATTCTCCTCTCACTACACTAAGTTTCAGTGTCCATTGATTCTCCTACCTGCATCATTGTGTGTTCTCTTGCTGCTGCTGACTGAACTCTGATCTCTAAACACTGCAGTGCACTTCTTGGTCACTTGACACATCCAAGGTGTCCATCAGTGCTCAAGATACACCCCCCATACTCAGAGGCATACCTCTATTAGCTCTCTTTCTGTGCAGCTTACTGCCCATGGTGTGACACCGCCCCATCTCTGCAAGCAATGTCTAAGTACACAAAAGCGAGGCTGAGCTGTTATAAAACACTTTGGTGGTGCGCTCTGGATTATACTGGCTGGATGGTGTGTGACAGGGATCCAAAAGTTCCTTAATGTCAGTATGTGGGATGAAATGTTCCCAAACAATAACTGCTAATGTCTCAAAAAATGTTGCAAAAAAATGTTAATTTCCCTGACCGGGAGATGTCTGTAATAATGACCACAATATTAAATCAGTTCTTTCAGGAATCCAAATATGAGGGGTCCCAGATAAAAGTCTTAGTAAATCTGTGGGATGTGTGTTCTTATATAACGCAGTCTCAAAATACATAAATGTCTGTCTTAAATCTGTAGGATGGGTGTTCTGCTTTAAACAACATCTCTTCTCTCTCCTCTCCACCTCAAATGTAATACATAGGCACAGTATAAGGAACAGGGTATACACGATAATGCAGGTAGGTAAGTGATGGATGTACTTACCAAATGGATTGGTGTGTTCCTGCTGGTATCACTTGTCCCGGTGCTCAAAGAGGTTGTGATGGAGAGAGGGGTATAGTGTATAAGGAAGACTATGAACTCCAATGTAATTGGAGATACATATATTCCATAATAAAAATGTTATGACTCACAGGAGTCTATACAACAAATTATAAGTAAATGAGGAAGTCCCAACAAGTGCAATGCACATGTAATAGAACTAAGTTCTTGTATAAAAAGGGGACATGGTCCAACGCGTTTCATCCAGAAAATGTGACTTTTTCAAGGTGCCTACCTTCATCTCTGCTGCCTCTTAAGTATGCTGTCCGAATGTTGTATCCTCGTTGCCGCTATTCACACCCACCGCACTTCCGGGTTTGTAGTGATGTCATCATTGGCTTGAAAACAGGAGATCCCAACACTAGAGTGTGGTGTAGTCTCCGTTTTGTGTAGTGTGCATGCGCGGACTCCGGCGGCCATTTTGGTGTAGATTTTTTGTAATGTTTGAGGATGTATGCATTGCGGCGGCCATTTTATTGGTGGAATGCAGCTATGTGAATGGGAACATGAGCTCAAAAGTGTCTCCTCACTGTGCGCAGCCATATTCTAAACTGTATATACTTAAACACCTACTAACTATGTCAAACTAAGGTGATCTATGAATAATCTGTTATGATCATATGTTAGGATGTTTATACTACTCTTGGTGGATGTTTTATTTACATATATATATATATAGTAATACCATCCTAGTCACTTATATTATATGTTACATTATAAATCCCAAGGTCTTACACAAAAAAGCCTCTCATTGGGGGTTAACACTGGTTTGGTCCCATTTAGTGTCTTGTAGCTGATTATAGTCCAGAAAAAACATATTGATAATATGTATATTGTGTCATGCTTATTTTAGAATCATGGATCTATATTCAATCCTTCTGGGATCAGAGTATGTAAATTAAATATCCATTTACTTTCTCTTTTGTCAATCCTATCAATATGATCCCCTCCCCTCCAGTACGGCAAAACCTGATCTATTGCTAGAAACCTCAAGCCTTTGGGGTTACTTTGATGTTCCTTCCTGAAATTATCTGACACACTGTGTTGTTCGAAACCTCTTTTGATATTTCGAATGTGTTCCGCTATTCTTGTTTTCAGATTTCTTGTGGTGCGTCCCACGTACTGTAAATTGCATGGACATTCTAAAACATAAATCACATGTTTGCTATCACAAGTCAGTGTGTGGCGTATCTTGTACTCTTGTTGGGTATGTTTGCTGATGATACTCCTTACAGGAGAGGTGCTTCTATAACCTAAACTGATGCAATGTTGACAGCGGCCACAATGGTAGAAACCTGACCTGTTAGTTTTCCCATCTAGTGTGGTTTGTTTCCCCAATGTGTTGGATTTTACATGGTTTTTAACTAGTTTACGCTTCAGGTCTTGTGCTTTCCTGTAAACTATATCTGGTTTCTCAGGTAAGATGTTTTTTAATTGGTTATCCAGATGTAAAATGGAACAATGTTTGTTTAAAATTTTCATTACTTTGGGGGCTGAATCTGTATAGTTGGTAATGAAATAGATCTTATTGCTTCCCTTCTCCTCCTGTTCCCTTTTATCTTTATATATAAGTAGTTGTTCTCTTGGTTTTGCTCTTATTTCCTCATATGCTCTTTTTACTTGTATTGCATCATAATGTTTTTCTTTAAATTGGTCTACTAGATTTTTCCCTTGTAGAGCATAGTCCTCCAGATTTGTGCAATTCCTGCGTATGCATGTAAACTGACTACGTGGAATGCCCTTAATCCAACCAGGGTGATGATTGCTTTCTGCAAGGATGTAACTATTAACATCAACTTTTTTATAGTGTGTTTTGGTCTGTATGCTTGAATTATGTATATATATATGTCCAAGTCAAGGAATTCCACTCTATCTTTATCATATTTGGTGGTAAATATCAAATTTTGATTATTTTGATTTAGGTATTATGAAAATTCCTTAAGAGAATCTTCATTTCCCTGCCATATGAATAGAATATCGTCAATATACCGTCTCCAAAGGACCAAATTTGCACCGAGCTCACGCCTACTCCAAATGTTCCTGATCTCCCATAGGCTCATGAACAGGTTTGCGTAGCTCGGCGCAAACTTGGTCCCCATTGCAGTAACACGGCGTTGTAGATAGAATTCTTCTTGAAACCACATGTAGTTGTGAGTAAGTATAAATTTAATCCCTTGAATTATGAATTCAATCTGTGTTTTGTCAATGTCTCCATCTTGCTCTAGGAAGTGTCTAATGCTCTCCATGCCTTGCGTGTGGTCAATTACCGTATATAGAGATGTTACGTCACTGGTGGCAAGCCAGTAATCATCAATCCGCTCCACATCCTGTAAGATGTTGAGGCATTGAGTCGTGTCCCTAATATAGGATTTTTGTTCTTTTACATATTTTTGTAAAAAGTGGTCGATATACTGAGAAAGTGATGATGTCAGGGAATTAATCCCTGAAGTGCTGGGTCTACCTGGAGGGTGGATGCTATTTTTGTGAATTTTCGGCAGGTAGTAAAAAACAGGGATCACTGGATGTTTTGTGTTAATAAATTCAAATTCCTGTTTGTCTAGGATCCCTGTTGACTTGCCTTCCTGAGCTATTGCTGCCTCATCTCTCATCTCCATGTATTAAATATAAAAAATATTACAATAAACAAAGAAGATGTTTATAAGTAATAAACATCTTCTTTGTATTAGTCTAATCATTTTTATATCAAATCTCAGGAGTATGTGAGGGGAGCCCCTGCCTACCCTTACTGCATGTCCCTGGTGCCACATGATGTATTATATATGAATATTAAGTTGTTAATTGTACAGGGAGTTTGGAAAGTCCCAACAGAAGTGACTGTGTGCTAAGTACAGTCCACACATAACCTCACACATTGTCTTTCTCTCACATCCTCATGACATTTGGCCGACATTCCTGTGTGACTGGATCATGCAGCCAACCAAGAAACTGTGCATTGTGGCTGGACCAAGATGCAATATATAGCACCTATCCTTGTGTATTACTGCCTATTTCCCTATAGATTGTAAGCTTGCGAGCAGGGCCTTCCTACCTATATATCTGTCTGTTATTACCCAGTTTTGTTCTATCAATGTTGACAATTGAAAAGCGCAACGGAATATGCTGCGCTATATAAGAAACTGTTAATAAATAAATAAATAAGTGTGTGACAGTCCAAAATTCAAATAGGGCAGTAACATCAACTGCCAGTGAGTCCCAGCCAGCGATGTTTGACAACATTTGGGGTGGCTCCCCTATTTGAATATTGGTTGCACTGAAGCTGTACCTCTGGAGCCACCACTGTCTGTCACACACTCAGCACACAGTCACTGTGGAGGGTCTTGCCAAACTCCTTTTATTAAAGTGTGAGCATAAATGTTCATAGGGCCTGATTCAGAGCCACTCGAAAGTGGCAGCTCATTCGCTCCTAGCGATGTTCGCACAACTGCGCATGCATATGGGTCGTAATACGCATGCGCGAACCAGTCATTGCGGTCGGAAATTGTGTGCTCACAAAATAGCGAATGCCTGATAATTTGAGGGACAGAATGAGGCGTTTGTGGGTGGTAACAGGGGAAGGTGCTTGAAAACGGGGAGTGGAGATCCGAACGCAGGCGTGCCAAATGGTAAAAACGGGCGTTTAAAGGGTGTGCATAATTAACAAAGCAGCGTCATCGACCACATCACTTGGTTGTCTTTTAGCCTGAACTGTTCGCATGATTGCGGTAGGAAAATGCTACCACAAGCACTGCGAGCAGTTCATACGCCTTTCGATGTACTCGATTAATCTAATAAATAGCGGAGATGACGTAGGATGCGAGCGACCAAGGTTTTTTTTAAAAAAATAGCGAGCGCATGTTTCGTTCGCTCGTTCAGACATAGAGGCGTCAACAGACCACAAAGAGCGAGCGCTCTATTTAAATATCCGGCCCCTTTTTCTGACTGAGCGAGCGCAAATAGCGTCCGGCTCTGAATCAGGCCCATAGTTCTTTGAAATGTTTGCATACACTTGGAAATCAATCTAGTATGTGAAGGATGGACATTCAATTATAAACACTTCACATGATAGGGCTTTATAATAGGATACAAGTGCCACTTTTTCAGCGATTTTCCATGTGGATTTTAAACAGTAATATTTTTAAAGGCATATCCAGCTTTAAAAATGTTGTCACTTTAAAACTAGCTGCAAAATCCATAAAAAATGTACAAACTCATATCCTATTACATTCCCCACTTGTTAAATACTGTATATTGGTGGACTCTGAGAACTGATGTAGCTGCGCTCATCTATCCCGCGATGAAAGCGCATCGCGGCATTGATGGCGTGACTAGTGTGCCCGCATGTATGGCGTGCAGGTGCGTATGCATGCCTTAAATTGGGAGAACGCTGGCCACGCCTAGTCACAGCCCAGTGAGACCTGCAGTATGCCGCTATGCTTGTGCCCATGTGCACACGCATCGCAGCAACGATGTAGATGGCTACGCCTGTATTCTACAACTGCACATCACAAACCTGCATGATGCAGCTAATTTTTCCTGCTTGTGTCACCATTGCAGCAAGGGGTGTAGCAAGAACTTTGTGGGCCCCATAGCAACATTTTGAAGGGCCCATATCCCAATTCTTTTAGAGTGACACCTCTCCATAGCAATTGTTAAATTTATGCCCCATAATAGTGCCCTAGTTAATTTTCTGAACCATAGTAGTGGCCTAGCTTACTTTATGAACCATTCTAGTGCCCTCGTTTACATTATGGGCTCTATTTATTAACATTATTTTGACTAAAATAAAGTGAAAAAGGGTGTTTTCACACCCTTTTCACATTATTTTAGTATCACCTATAGTTATTACAAGGCAATTGGAGTAGAATTCGTAAAATTTTTAGTAATCAGATCGCATTTCCCATAATTGTAATGGGAAATGTGATCTGTCTGGTAGTTACTAAAAATAAAATGGGAAAAAAATACCTAGGGAGGTCCTGTGATAATAACGCCACCTGGAGGTGGCGTTATCCAGAGTCTCCCCCGGTTACTGGACTCTTACTCTGCTCTAACGGGCAGAGTCGGGAGTCGGTCCCAGTAATCAGCTGTGTGGTCTAAACAGACCGCAAGCTGATTACTGTAAAAAAAAGAAAGACATTTTTTTTTACTTACCTGACTCCAGGTATCGGTGATCGGGGCTCCGGGTGATGTCCTCCCTCCGGTCAGCTGGTCTCCCATAGTGCACTGTGGCCCAGTCATCAGGCGATCGGGTCCCAGTGCAGTATGGGATATCACCTGACCGGAGGCATGGAGGACATCAGGATCATGCAGGTAAGTGTAATTAAGGGAGGAAGGGGTCACGGGGGTCCGTGATCATGGGGGGTGGGGCTTAACACCGGGGGCAGGGCTTAGCGCCAGAGGGGGTAGCAGCAGCGGTTGGTCGGCGCATGAGCGAGCACTTTGTCACTGTATTTTTTCCGAAAATACCGTGACTAGTGTGCGGATGGGATTTGCAGGGACAGAGCTTTATCGCAAGCTCTGTCTCTGCAAGGGATTTGTAGAAAATCCCTGTGATATTGCCTGAATTCGCAATGCGAACTCAGTTGTTAATTTCACGCTACAATCTGCATTCAATATGCGTTTTGTAGTAAATAGAGCCCTATGTCACATAGAACTCCCAATTCACATTATTAGTGTACCGGAGATTATATTATACCACATTACAGTGCCCCCTGTTCAGGTTATACCATACTATAGTGCATTGAGGTCATAATGTATCACATTATAGTGCCATACATTTCAAATTATGCTACATTACAGTACCTTGAAGTTTATATTAGGCCACACTATAGTGCCTCCACTTCATATTATACCACATTACAAAGTCCCAGTTCAAATTATAACATTATAATGCCTTATATCTTATATTATACAACATAATAATAAGCAGGTTAGATTATGCAACATCACATGCTCTCCAGTTCAGATTATGACACAATACAGTGTCCCCTTACCATTATAACATCAACTACACATACCTCTCACTGAAAATGGAATGTCAGCCCATTCAGGCTGGACAACGGGTCGGACCCATTTCAACTTGAAAAGGCCGACAGGCTGAAACGCGTTGTGTTTGACACGTGATTCATTACAGCAACCCAGCATTACCAGCAAGCACCCGGGCAGCAGCAGCAGATTGCTGGCGCACGCACACTGTGGATACTGACATCAATCCTGGCAGACAGGCACCCAGGAGGAGAAGTGGTGACTGTAAGCCGCGTGTGGAGGCAGGAGGTGATTAGAGACACTGCACGAGCGGGACAATACTCTGCCCACGGTAAGGTAAGGACAGGTGTGCAGGACGCCGCCCCTGCCTCATACTACACCAGCTTGCACACCTCCTTGCAGTGTCACCATCTTTTAGTGAGGGAACGTATGATACTCTCATACGGCAGGTCAGCCCTCACTGAGGGTATACCCACACCCTACTCTATCCTGCATAGGACATGCTCTACGCTCGCTGGAAACTGCATTTACCATCACAGCCATATGGGTTGTCACATTGGTGATAATAGGGAGACGTAGGCACATAGTGCTATATGGAAAGGGACCCCCTTTAGGGGTCACCTTATGTAACCTGCAACCCACATACAAGGTGTAGGAGTATACCAATACTCAGAGACATTCCCTACACCATAGGGATATTACTCAGTTTGCCTATAGGGATACGTAGACACCAACTGGTGTACTACGGAAAGAGGCACCCTAAAGGAGCTTTCTTACCCAGTACCAGATTAAGGTCCACATGGGCCTGTAGCTGAAATTTATGAAGGACCTATTTGAGTGGCTGCAAGGGGGTGTGACTAGCGCTGCAGTAGTGTGAATAGTGATGTGGGGGTGTGGTTTGCACAGATGGTGTGGTATCTGGAGAGTGGGGTGACTAGCGCCTACCTTCAAAAACCCTCTATCTCCCTCCCCTCTTTGCTTAATGTGATAGTCTACAAATGAATGTGTTAATGTTACTGTAATATGAAAAAATAAAAATGGCACTTAAAGTTGATGTAAATGTAAAACCCCTCTACCATGCGGGTCACTTAGTGATGTCATGATTGGGAAATCGTTCTATATGCAAAAAGAGAGACCTTACCTTACTAATAGCTATAGGGGCATATCTATTAAAATATGTGGTCTGCCCCAGAAAATTAAGAATCCTAAATGCCGCAAATTGTGGCAATAAAGAGTCTTGTTCCGCTCAGATAATCCATTTTAATCACTTGGACAAGGGCTCCGATAAGAGCCCAACCCGGCAATGAGGAAGAAGTAAAGTGAACGTATCTGCAATCATATTACTTCTATCTACAGACCCCCTTGCGGCTACTGGAAAGCGGCACATGCGCAGCAATCACAAGGTGCCGTAGATAGAAATAATGTGAGTGCGGATGCAAAGTGCTTTGGCACATCCTGTAGCCCACCAGAGAGGGATTATAAAATCCCTTTTTTGAAGGACAGCCCCATAGCAGGTGAAGATGGTATTAACCCATGCAGACAAGATCCACAAAGCTTTGTGGATCTTGTTAAAGTATGGGGTTGCATGCTGAGTGAGCAGGTGGATGGAAAACAGGAGATATCTTCAATATCTCCTGCTTTTCTCTTTTGGAAAAATTCATAAAGCGTTTTGGGACATACTGCAGCCCACCAGAGAGGGATTGCAAGATCCCTTTTTAGCAGGGCAGGACAGGACGGTTGCTGCTGGAGCCAGCAGATGGAGATATCTCCTCCTTTGCTCTTTGGAACAGCTGATGGATACTTAATTCTGCCCTTAAACATTGCAGGGGACGGGTATGGAATGCCCTAACCCTCCCCCTAACCACAGTACTTACTTTCAGATGCCGGCACCGGTATTCTGACAAGTGTTGGGATTCCGGTGTCAGCATTCTGACCGCCAAAATCCCCGTGGTTGGGATATTGACCACATTCCCATTCCAGAAACTGCAATCTCTGCATATTTTAAGAGCAGAATTGATTAAAATATATATCTCTCTAGTGTAGTGAGAATATATTAGACCTGGACACCACTGTGAGAACTAAAAAAAAAAAAGTTATATTTATATTACTTTATATTTATATTATATTGACTTACAATTTATATTTATTTTATAGTAATATTTATATTACAAATAATATTTCTATTACTCAGAGCGGCACTATGGGCATATAAAAATTTTCAAAAACTAGCCTGAAGAAAGGAGTTAAAGTTGACCATCTTTTATGTATCCTGAGTGCCATTGTCACCCTCCTGTTGCTTGTACCATTGCATATATATATACTGTATATATATATATATATATATATATATATATATATTATAAAAAAAAATTCTAGGAACAAAAAAAGGGCACGCAATTGTAAAGTGTATGAAAAACGATATAATATAAAAGCAATCAGTTGTGTACATTCAAAGTTTGAAACAAACAGCATGGGACTAGCCACGTGTCAGTTGCTGATCTCCAAGGACTTGTTAGCGCCACTCCTCGGCAGGATTGCTCTCCGGTAATGCTCTGTGGGGGGAATTAAATTCAATGCGATGTTGAATAGCCACGGGAGGGAGCTGCCGCAGCTATTCAATACACCGCGCTGTTTGGGCGTGCTAAGGATTTCTTCTCGCACCCCCCTGGGGATGCGAGGAGAAATCTGGCCAAAGTGCCGGGCGCGCAACTATTTTTCAGCTTAGCGCAGCGCTAACAGCCGCACGCCTGCACTTTGGTCATAGAATGCCAGTTAACGCGCCTTGAATTGAATTGCCCCCTGTGTTCCAGAGTCCCTGCCGGTTAACTGAACACAGAGCATAACTGATTGCTTTGTAACTATAACGTTTTCATACCCTTTACAATTGTGTGCCCCTTTTAAGTTCCTAGAATACACAATACCAGGCTGGGTGAAGCCCTTAAGAGAAGCACCACTTTGAAAGTCATGAACTAAGGCAAGCACAAGTTTTCTCATTGCACAATTATGCAATTTTTCACATACACACACACACACACACACACACACACACACACACACACACACACACACACACACACATATATACACACCACATATACTGTACAGTATATACACTTATATTTAGATACTACATATACAATATACACTCATATATTTACAAATATATATATATATATTAGGGGTGAGCGGGTTCGGATTTCTGAAATCCGAACCCCCCCGAGCCCCCCCGATCCGAGTCCGATCCGAGTCAGGCTCGACTTTTCCCGCCTGACTCGGATCTGAAATCGAGGCAAAACATCATCATCCCGCCTTCCGAGTCTCGCGGGTTTTGGATCCTATATAAGGTACCCGCGTCGGCGCCATTTTCTCACTCGGCTGTGGACAGTGAAGAGGGAGGGTGGGAGTTAGGGCTGTGTAGTGTAGTGTAGTGCTGCTGTTGTCCACTACTTCAAAGTCCATAGGGGCTGGCTGTGTTGTGCTGTGCTGCTGTAGTTAATAGGGGCTGTGTCCACTACTTCAAAGTCCATAGGGGCTGGCTGGACTGTGTTGTGCAGTCAGTTCTCCATAGGGGCTGTGACCACTCCAAAGTCCTGTGCAGTGTCCCAGTCCTAAAGGAGTGCTGTAGTGTTGTCCAGGGGGTGCTCTGTCCATCAGGGGTGCTCCCCCCAAGTGCTAAAAAAATAATATATTTTCTGTGTTTGTGAATTGTGTGCGCAGTAGCCGCACGTGCATCAACAAAGTAGTGCCAAGCGTGCGCCTGTGTCATAAGTAAAGGGCCGGCTGGCTTGACCGTTAAGGGTGCTGTAACCCCCGAAAGTACACTCCAGTCCAAACCAAAAAAAAAATAATTTTCTGTGTTTGTGAATTGTGTGCGCAGTAGCCGCACATGCATCAACAAAGTAGTGCCAAGCGTGCGCCTGTGTCATAAGTAAAGGGCCGGCTGGCTTGACCGTTAAAGGGTGCTGTAACCCCCAAAGTACACTCCAGTCCAAACCAAAAAAAAAATTATTTTCTGTGTTTGTGAATTGTGTGCGCAGTAGCCGCACGTGCATCAACAAAGTAGTGCCAAGCGTGCGCCTGTGTCATAAGTAAAGGGCCGGCTGGCTTGACCGTTAAAGGGTGCTGTAACCCCCGAAAGTACACTCCAGTCCAAACCAAAAAAAAATTATTTTCTGTGTTTGTGAATTGTGTGCGCAGTAGCCGCACGTGCATCAACAAAGTAGTGCCAAGCGTGCGCCTGTGTCATAAGTAAAGGGCCGGCTGGCTTGACCGTTAAAGGGTGCTGTAACCCCCAAAGTACACTCAAGTGCAAACCAAAAAAAAAATATTTTCTGTGTTTGTGAATTGTGTGCGCAGTAGCCGCACGTGCATCAACAAAGTAGTGCCAAGCGTGCGCCTGTGTCATAAGTAAAGGGCCGGCTGGCTTGACCGTTAAAGGGTGCTGTAACCCCCAAAGTACACTCCAGTCCAAACCAAAAAAAAAATTATTTTCTGTGTTTGTGAATTGTGTGCGCAGTAGCCGCACGTGCATCAACAAAGTAGTGCCAAGCGTGCGCCTGTGTCATAAGTAAAGGGCCGGCTGGCTTGACCGTTAAAGGGTGCTGTAACCCCCAAAGTACACTCCAGTCCAAACCAAAAAAAATATTATTTTCTGTGTTTGTGAATTGTGTGCGCAGTAGCCGCACGTGCATCAACAAAGTAGTGCCAAGCGTGCGCCTGTGTCATAAGTAAAGGGCCGGCTGGCTTGACCATTAAAGGGTGCTGTAACCCCCAAAGTACACTCCAGTCCAAACCAAAAAAAAAATTATTTTCTGTGTTTGTGAATTGTGTGCGCAGTAGCCGCACGTGCATCAACAAAGTAGTGCCAAGCGTGCGCCTGTGTCATAAGTAAAGGGCCGGCTGGCTTGACCGTTAAAGGGTGCTGTAACCCCCAAAGTACACTCCAGTCCAAACCAAAAAAAAAATTATTTTCTGTGTTTGTGAATTGTGTGCGCAGTAGCCGCACGTGCATCAACAAAGTAGTGCCAAGCGTGCGCCTGTGTCATAAGTAAAGGGCCGGCTGGCTTGACCGTTAAAGGATGCTGTAACCCCCGAAAGTACACTCCAGTCCAAACCAAAAAAAAATTATTTTCTGTGTTTGTGAATTGTGTGCGCAGTAGCCGCACGTGCATCAACAAAGTAGTGCCAAGCGTGCGCCTGTGTCATAAGTAAAGGGCCGGCTGGCTTGACCGTTAAAGGGTGCTGTAACCCCCGAAAGTACACTCCAGTCCAAACCAAAAAAAAATTATTTTCTGTGTTTGTGAATTGTGTGCGCAGTAGCCGCATGTGCATCAACAAAGTAGTGCCAAGCATGCGCCTGTGTCATAAGTAAAGGGCCGGCTGGCTTGACCGTTAAAGGGTGCTGTAACCCCCAAAGTACACTCCAGTCCAAACCAAAAAAAAAATTATTTTCTGTGTTTGTGAATTGTGTGCGCAGTAGCCGCACGTGCATCAACAAAGTAGTGCCAAGCGTGCGCCTGTGTCATAAGTAAAGGGCCGGCTGGCTTGACCGTTAAAGGGTGCTGTAACCCCCAAAGTACACTCAAGTCCAAACCAAAAAAAAAATTATTTTCTGTGTTTGTGAATTGTGTGCGCAGTAGCCGCACGTGCATCAACAAAGTAGTGCCAAGCGTGCGCCTGTGTCATAAGTAAAGGGCCGGCTGGCTTGACCGTTAAAGGGTGCTGTAACCCCCAAAGTACACTCCAGTCCAAACCAAAAAAAAAATTATTTTCTGTGTTTGTGAATTGTGGGCGCAGTAGCCGCACGTGCATCAACAAAGTAGTGCCAAGCGTGCGCCTGTGTCATAAGTAAAGGGCCGGCTGGCTTGACCATTAAAGGTTGCTGTAACCCCCAAAGTACACTCCAGTCCAAACCAAAAAAAATATTATTTTCTGTGTTTGTGAATTGTGTGCGCAGTAGCCGCACGTGCATCAACAAAGTAGTGCCAAGCGTGCGCCTGTGTCATAAGTAAAGGGCCGGCTGGCTTAACTGTTAAAGGGTGCTGTAACCCCCAAAGTACACTCCAGTCCAAACCAAAAAAAAAATTATTTTCTGTGTTTGTGAATTGTGTGCGCAGTAGACGCACGTGCATCAACAAAGTAGTGCCAAGCGTGCGCCTGTGTCATAAGTAAAGGGCCGGCTGGCTTGACCGTTAAAGGGTGCTGTAACCCCCGAAAGTACACTCCAGTCCAAACCAAAAAAAAAATTATTTTCTGTGTTTGTGAATTGTGTGCGCAGTAGCCGCACGTGCATCAACAAAGTAGTGCCAAGCGTGCGCCTGTGTCATAAGTAAAGGGCCAGCTGGCTTGACCATTAAAGGGTGCTGTAACCCCCAAAGTACACTCCAGTCCAAACTAAAAAAAAAAATATTTTCTGTGTTTGTGAATTGTGTGCGCAGTAGCCGCACGTGCATCAACAAAGTAGTGCCAAGCGTGCGCCTGTGTCATAAGTAAAGGGCCGGCTGGCTTGACCGTTAAAGGGTGCTGTAACCCCCGAAAGTACACTCCAGTCCAAACCAAAAAAAAAAATATTTTCTGTGTTTGTGAATTGTGTGCGCAGTAGCCGCACGTGCATCAACAAAGTAGTGCCAAGCGTGCGCCTGTGTCATAAGTAAAGGGCCGGCTGGCTTGACCGTTAAAGGGTGCTGTAACCCCCGAAAGTACACTCCAGTCCAAACCAAAAAAAAAATATTTTCTGTGTTTGTGAATTGTGTGCGCAGAAGCCGCACGTGCATCAACAAAGTAGTGCCAAGCGTGCGCCTGTGTCATAAGTAAAGGGCCGGCTGGCTTGACCGTTAAAGGGTGCTGTAACCCCCGAAAGTACACTCCAGTCCAAACCAAAAAAAATTAATTTTCTGTGTTTGTGAATTGTGTGCGCAGTAGCCGCACGTGCATCAACAAAGTAGTGCCAAGCGTGCGCCTGTGTCATAAGTAAAGGGCCGGCTGGCTTGACCGTTAAAGGGTGCTGTAACCCCCAAAGTACACTCAAGTCCAAACCAAAAAAAAAATTATTTTCTGTGTTTGTGAATTGTGTGCGCAGTAGCCGCACGTGCATCAACAAAGTAGTGCCAAGCGTGCGCCTGTGTCATAAGTAAAGGGCCGGCTGGCTTGACCGTTAAAGGGTGCTGTAACCCCCAAAGTACACTCCAGTCCAAACCAAAAAAAAAATTATTTTCTGTGTTTGTGAATTGTGTGCGCAGTAGCCGCACGTGCATCAACAAAGTAGTGCCAAGCGTGCGCCTGTGTCATAAGTAAAGGGCCGGCTGGCTTGACCGTTAAAGGGTGCTGTAACCCCCGAAAGTACACTCCAGTCCAAACCAAAAAAAATTTATTTTCTGTGTTTGTGAATTGTGTGCGCAGTAGCCGCACGTGCATCAACAAAGTAGTGCCAAGCGTGCGCCTGTGTCATAAGTAAAGGGCCGGCTGGCTTGACCGTTAAAGGGTGCTGTAACCCCCGAAAGTACACTCCAGTCCAAACCAAAAAAAAATTATTTTCTGTGTTTGTGAATTGTGTGCGCAGTAGCCGCACGTGCATCAACAAAGTAGTGCCAAGCGTGCGCCTGTGTCATAAGTAAAGGGCCGGCTGGCTTGACCGTTAAAGGGTGCTGTAACCCCCGAAAGTACACTCCAGTCCAAACCAAAAAAAAATTATTTTCTGTGTTTGTGAATTGTGTGCGCAGTAGCCGCACGTGCATCAACAAAGTAGTGCCAAGCGTGCGCCTGTGTCATAAGTAAAGGGCCGGCTGGCTTGACCGTTAAAGGGTGCTGTAACCCCCAAAGTACACTCAAGTCCAAACCAAAAAAAAAATTATTTTCTGTGTTTGTGAATTGTGTGCGCAGTAGCCGCACGTGCATCAACAAAGTAGTGCCAAGCGTGCGCCTGTGTCATAAGTAAAGGGCCGGCTGGCTTGACCATTAAAGGGTGCTGTAACCCCCGAAAGTACACTCCAGTCCAAACCAAAAAAAATTTATTTTCTGTGTTTGTGAATTGTGTGCGCAGTAGCCGCACGTGCATCAACAAAGTAGTGCCAAGCGTGCGCCTGTGTCATAAGTAAAGGGCCGGCTGGCTTGACCGTTAAAGGGTGCTGTAACCCCCGAAAGTACACTCCAGTCCAAACCAAAAAAAAATTATTTTCTGTGTTTGTGAATTGTGTGCGCAGTAGCCGCACGTGCATCAACAAAGTAGTGCCAAGCGTGCGCCTGTGTCATAAGTAAAGGGCCGGCTGGCTTGACCGTTAAAGGGTGCTGTAACCCCCAAAGTACACTCAAGTCCAAACCAAAAAAAAAATTATTTTCTGTGTTTGTGAATTGTGTGCGCAGTAGCCGCACGTGCATCAACAAAGTAGTGCCAAGCGTGCGCCTGTGTCATAAGTAAAGGGCCGGCTGGCTTGACCGTTAAAGGGTGCTGTAACCCCCAAAGTACACTCCAGTCCAAACCAAAAAAAAAATTATTTTCTGTGTTTGTGAATTGTGTGCGCAGTAGCCGCACGTGCATCAACAAAGTAGTGCCAAGCGTGCGCCTGTGTCATAAATAAAGGGCCGGCTGGCTTGACCGTTAAAGGGTGCTGTAACCCCCAAAGTACACTCAAGTCCAAACCAAAAAAAAAATTATTTTCTGTGTTTGTGAATTGTGTGCGCAGTAGCCGCACGTGCTTCAACAAAGTAGTGCCAAGCGTGCGCCTGTGTCATAAGTAAATGGCCGGCTGGCTTGACCGTTAAAGGGTGCTGTAAACCCCAAAGTACACTCCAGTCCAAACCAAAAAAAAAATTATTTTCTGTGTTTGTGAATTGTGGGCGCAGTAGCAGCACGTGCATCAACAAAGTAGTGCCAAGCGTGCGCCTGTGTCATATGTAAAGGGCCGGCTGGCTTGACCATTAAAGGGTGCTGTAACCCCCAAAGTACACTCCAGTCCAAACCAAAAAATTTTTTATTTTCTGTGTTTGTGAATTGTGTGCGCAGTAGCCGCACGTGCATCAACAAAGTAGTGCCAAGCGTGCGCCTGTGTCATAAGTAAAGGGCCGGCTGGCTTGACCGTTAAAGGGTGCTGTAACCCCCAAAGTACACTCCAGTCCAAACCAAAAAAAAATTATTTTCTGTGTTTGTGAATTGTGTGCGCAGTAGACGCACGTGCATCAACAAAGTAGTGCCAAGCGTGCGCCTGTGTCATAAGTAAAGGGCCGGCTGGCTTGACCGTTAAAGGGTGCTGTTACCCCCAAAGTACACTCCAGTCCAAACCAAAAAAAATATTATTTTCTGTGTTTGTGAATTGTGTGCGCAGTAGCCGCACGTGCATCAACAAAGTAGTGCCAAGCGTGCGCCTGTGTCATAAGTAAAGGGCCAGCTGGCTTGACTGTTAAAGGGTGCTGTAACCCCCAAAGTACACTCCAGTCCAAACCAAAAAAAAAATTATTTTCTGTGTTTGTGAATTGTGTGCACAGTAGCCGCACGTGCATCAACAAAATAGTGCCAAGCGTGCGCCTGTGTCATAAGTAAAGGGCCGGCTGGCTTGACCATTAAAGGGTGCTGTAACCCCCGAAAGTACACTCCAGTCCAAACCAAAAAAAAATTATTTTCTGTGTTTGTGAATTGTGTGGGCAGTAGCCGCACGTGCATCAACAAAGTAGTGCCAAGCGTGCGCCTGTGTCATAAGTAAAGGGCCAGCTGGCTTGACCGTTAAAGGGTGCTGTAACCCCTGAAAGTACACTCCAGTCCAAACCAAAAAAAAATTATTTTCTGTGTTTGTGAATTGTGTGCGCAGTAGCCGCACGTGCATCAACAAAGTAGTGCCAAGCGTGCGCCTGTGTCATAAGTAAAGGGCCGGCTGGCTTGACCGTTAAAGGGTGCTGTAACCCCCAAAGTACACTCCAGTCCAAACCAAAAAAAAAATTATTTTCTGTGTTTGTGAATTGTGTGCGCAGTAGCCGCACGTGCATCAACAAAGTAGTGCCAAGCGTGCGCCTGTGTCATAAGTAAAGGGCCGGCTGGCTTGACCGTTAAAGGGTTCTGTAACCCCCGAAAGTACACTCCAGTCCAAACCAAAAAAAAATTATTTTCTGTGTTTGTGAATTGTGTGCGCAGTAGCCGCACGTGCATCAACAAAGTAGTGCCAAGCGTGCGCCTGTGTCATAAGTAAAGGGCCGGCTGGCTTGACCATTAAAGGGTGCTGTAACCCCCGAAAGTACACTCCAGTCCAAACCAAAAAAAAATTATTTTCTGTGTTTGTGAATTGTGTGCGCAGTAGCCGCACGTGCATCAACAAAGTAGTGCCAAGCGTGCGCCTGTGTCATAAGTAAAGGGCCGGCTGGCTTGACCGTTAAAGGGTGCTGTAACCCCCGAAAGTACACTCCAGTCCAAACCAAAAAAAAATTATTTTCTGTGTTTGTGAATTGTGTGCGCAGTAGCCGCACGTGCATCAACAAAGTAGTGCCAAGCGTGCGCCTGTGTCATAAGTAAAGGGCCGGCTGGCTTGACCGTTAAAGGGTGCTGTAACCCCCAAAGTACACTCAAGTCCAAACCAAAAAAAAAATTATTTTCTGTGTTTGTGAATTGTGTGCGCAGTAGCCGCACGTGCATCAACAAAGTAGTGCCAAGCGTGCGCCTGTGTCATAAGTAAAGGGCCGGCTGGCTTGACTGTTAAAGGGTGCTGTAACCCCCAAAGTACACTCCAGTCCAAACCAAAAAAAAAATTATTTTCTGTGTTTGTGAATTGTGTGCGCAGTAGCCGCACGTGCATCAACAAAGTAGTGCCAAGCGTGCGCCTGTGTCATAAGTAAAGGGCCGGCTGGCTTGACCGTTAAAGGGTGCTGTAACCCCCAAAGTACACTCCAGTCCAAACCAAAAAAAAAATTATTTTCTGTGTTTGTGAATTGTGTGCGCAGTAGCCGCACGTGCATCAACAAAGTAGTGCCAAGCGTGCGCCTGTGTCATAAGTAAAGGGCCGGCTGGCTTGACCGTTAAAGGGTGCTGTAACCCCCGAAAGTACACTCCAGTCCAAACCAAAAAAAATTTATTTTCTGTGTTTGTGAATTGTGTGCGCAGTAGCCGCACGTGCATCAACAAAGTAGTGCCAAGCGTGTGCCTGTGTCATAAGTAAAGGGCCGGCTGGCTTGACCGTTAAAGGGTGCTGTAACCCCCGAAAGTACACTCCAGTCCAAACCAAAAAAAAATTATTTTCTGTGTTTGTGAATTGTGTGCGCAGTAGCCGCACGTGCATCAACAAAGTAGTGCCAAGCGTGCGCCTGTGTCATAAGTAAAGGGCCGGCTGGCTTGACCGTTAAAGGGTGCTGTAACCCCCGAAAGTACACTCCAGTCCAAACCAAAAAAAAATTATTTTCTGTGTTTGTGAATTGTGTGCGCAGTAGCCGCACGTGCATCAACAAAGTAGTGCCAAGCGTGCGCCTGTGTCATAAGTAAAGGGCCGGCTGGCTTGACCGTTAAAGGGTGCTGTAACCCCCAAAGTACACTCAAGTCCAAACCAAAAAAAAAATTATTTTCTGTGTTTGTGAACTGTGTGCGCAGTAGCCGCACGTGCATCAACAAAGTAGTGCCAAGCGTGCGCCTGTGTCATAAGTAAAGGGCCGGCTGGCTTGACCGTTAAAGGGTGCTGTAACCCCCAAAGTACACTCCAGTCCAAACCAAAAAAAAATTATTTTCTGTGTTTGTGAATTGTGTGCGCAGTAGCCGCACGTGCATCAACAAAGTAGTGCCAAGCGTGCGCCTGTGTCATAAGTAAAGGGCCGGCTGGCTTGACCGTTAAAGGGTGCTGTAACCCCCAAAGTACACTCCAGTCCAAACCAAAAAAAAAATTATTTTCTGTGTTTGTGAATTGTGTGCGCAGTAGCCGCACGTGCATCAACAAAGTAGTGCCAAGCGTGCGCCTGTGTCATAAGTAAAGGGCCGGCTGGCTTGACCGTTAAAGGGTGCTGTAACCCCCGAAAGTACACTCCAGTCCAAACCAAAAAAAATTTATTTTCTGTGTTTGTGAATTGTGTGCGCAGTAGCCGCACGTGCATCAACAAAGTAGTGCCAAGCGTGCGCCTGTGTCATAAGTAAAGGGCCGGCTGGCTTGACCGTTAAAGGGTGCTGTAACCCCCGAAAGTACACTCCAGTCCAAACCAAAAAAAAATTATTTTCTGTGTTTGTGAATTGTGTGCGCAGTAGCCGCACGTGCATCAACAAAGTAGTGCCAAGCGTGCGCCTGTGTCATAAGTAAAGGGCCGGCTGGCTTGACCGTTAAAGGGTGCTGTAACCCCCGAAAGTACACTCCAGTCCAAACCAAAAAAAAATTATTTTCTGTGTTTGTGAATTGTGTGCGCAGTAGCCGCACGTGCATCAACAAAGTAGTGCCAAGCGTGCGCCTGTGTCATAAGTAAAGGGCCGGCTGGCTTGACCGTTAAAGGGTGCTGTAACCCCCAAAGTACACTCAAGTCCAAACCAAAAAAAAAATTATTTTCTGTGTTTGTGAATTGTGTGCGCAGTAGCCGCACGTGCATCAACAAAGTAGTGCCAAGCGTGCGCCTGTGTCATAAGTAAAGGGCCGGCTGGCTTGACCGTTAAAGGGTGCTGTAACCCCCAAAGTACACTCCAGTCCAAACCAAAAAAAAAATTATTTTCTGTGTTTGTGAATTGTGTGCGCAGTAGCCGCACGTGCATCAACAAAGTAGTGCCAAGCGTGCGCCTGTGTCATAAATAAAGGGCCGGCTGGCTTGACCGTTAAAGGGTGCTGTAACCCCCAAAGTACACTCAAGTCCAAACCAAAAAAAAAATTATTTTCTGTGTTTGTGAATTGTGTGCGCAGTAGCCGCACGTGCTTCAACAAAGTAGTGCCAAGCGTGCGCCTGTGTCATAAGTAAATGGCCGGCTGGCTTGACCGTTAAAGGGTGCTGTAAACCCCAAAGTACACTCCAGTCCAAACCAAAAAAAAAATTATTTTCTGTGTTTGTGAATTGTGGGCGCAGTAGCAGCACGTGCATCAACAAAGTAGTGCCAAGCGTGCGCCTGTGTCATATGTAAAGGGCCGGCTGGCTTGACCATTAAAGGGTGCTATAACCCCCAAAGTACACTCCAGTCCAAACCAAAAAAAATATTATTTTCTGTGTTTGTGAATTGTGTGCGCAGTAGCCGCACGTGCATCAACAAAGTAGTGCCAAGCGTGCGCCTGTGTCATAAGTAAAGGGCCGGCTGGCTTGACCGTTAAAGGGTGCTGTAACCCCCAAAGTACACTCCAGTCCAAACCAAAAAAAAATTATTTTCTGTGTTTGTGAATTGTGTGCGCAGTAGACGCACGTGCATCAACAAAGTAGTGCCAAGCGTGCGCCTGTGTCATAAGTAAAGGGCTGGCTGGCTTGACCGTTAAAGGGTGCTGTAACCCCCAAAGTACACTCCAGTCCAAACCAAAAAAAATATTATTTTCTGTGTTTGTGAATTGTGTGCGCAGTAGCCGCACGTGCATCAACAAAGTAGTGCCAAGCGTGCGCCTGTGTCATAAGTAAAGGACCGGCTGGCTTGACCGTTAAAGGGTGCTGTAACCCCCGAAAGTACACTCCAGTCCAAACCAAAAAAAAATTATTTTCTGTGTTTGTGAATTGTGTGCGCAGTAGCCGCACGTGCATCAACAAAGTAGTGCCAAGCGTGCGCCTGTGTCATAAGTAAAGGGCCAGCTGGCTTGACCGTTAAAGGGTGCTGTAACCCCTGAAAGTACACTCCAGTCCAAACCAAAAAAAAATTATTTTCTGTGTTTGTGAATTGTGTGCGCAGTAGCCGCACGTGCATCAACAAAGTAGTGCCAAGCGTGCGCCTGTGTCATAAGTAAAGGGCCGGCTGGCTTGACCGTTAAAGGGTGCTGTAACCCCCAAAGTACACTCCAGTCCAAACCAAAAAAAAAATTATTTTCTGTGTTTGTGAATTGTGTGCGCAGTAGCCGCACGTGCATCAACAAAGTAGTGGCAAGCGTGCGCCTGTGTCATAAGTAAAGGGCTGGCTGGCTTGACCGTTAAAGGGTTCTGTAACCCCCGAAAGTACACTCAAGTCCAAACCAAAAAAAAATTATTTTCTGTGTTTGTGAATTGTGTGCGCAGTAGCCGCACGTGCATCAACAAAGTAGTGCCAAGCGTGCGCCTGTGTCATAAGTAAAGGGCCGGCTGGCTTGACCATTAAAGGGTGCTGTAACCCCCAAAAGTACACTCCAGTCCAAACCAAAAAAAAATTATTTTCTGTGTTTGTGAATTGTGTGCGCAGTAGCCGCACGTGCATCAACAAAGTAGTGCCAAGCGTGCGCCTGTGTCATAAGTAAAGGGCCGGCTGGCTTGACCGTTAAAGGGTGCTGTAACTCCCGAAAGTACACTCCAGTCCAAACCAAAAAAAAATTATTTTCTGTGTTTGTGAATTGTGTGCGCAGTAGCCGCACGTGCATCAACAAAGTAGTGCCAAGCGTGCGCCTGTGTCATAAGTAAAGGGCCGGCTGGCTTGACCGTTAAAGGGTGCTGTAACCCCCAAAGTACACTCAAGTCCAAACCAAAAAAAAAATTATTTTCTGTGTTTGTGAATTGTGTGCGCAGTAGCCGCACGTGCATCAACAAAGTAGTGCCAAGCGTGCGCCTGTGTCATAAGTAAAGGGCCGGCTGGCTTGACCGTTAAAGGGTGCTGTAACCCCCAAAGTACACTCCAGTCCAAACCAAAAAAAAATTATTTTCTGTGTTTGTGAATTGTGTGCGCAGTAGCCGCACGTGCATCAACAAAGTAGTGCCAAGCGTGCGCCTGTGTCATAAGTAAAGGGCCGGCTGGCTTGACCGTTAAAGGGTGCTGCAACCCCCAAAGTACACTCCAGTCCAAACCCCAAAAAATATTATTTTCTGTGTTTGTGAATTGTGTGCGCAGTAGCCGCACGTGCATCAACAAAGTAGTGCCAAGCGTGCGCCTGTGTCATAAGTAAAGGGCCGGCTGGCTTGACCGTTAAAGGGTGCTGTAACCCCCAAAGTACACTCCAGTCCAAACCAAAAAAAAAATTATTTTCTGTGTTTGTGAATTGTGTGCGCAGTAGCCGCACGTGCATCAACAAAGTAGTGCCAAGCGTGCGCCTGTGTCATAAGTAAAGGGCCGGCTGGCTTGACCGTTAAAGGGTGCTGTAACCCCCGAAAGTACACTCCAGTCCAAACCAAAAAAAAAATTATTTTCTGTGTTTGTGAATTGTGTGCGCAGTAGCCGCACGTGCATCAACAAAGTAGTGCCAAGCGTGCGCCTGTGTCATAAGTAAAGGGCCGGCTGGCTTGACCGTTAAGGGTGCTGTAACCCCCGAAAGTACACTCCAGTCCAAACCAAAAAAAAAATATTTTCTGTGTTTGTGAATTGTGTGCGCAGTAGCCGCACGTGCATCAACAAAGTAGTGCCAAGAGTGCGCCTGTGTCATAAGTAAAGGGCCGGCTGGCTTGACCGTTAAAGGGTGCTGTAACCCACAAAGTACACTCCAGTCCAAACCAAAAAAAAAATTATTTTCTGTGTTTAGCCGCACGTATATATCAAATCGATATAACATAAATGGAGGACCAAACTTTCTCCGATAAAAATAAAATAGAGAAAGATCAAGAACCACTTCCTCCTAGTGCTGAAGCTGCTGCCACTAGTCATGACATAGACGATAACATGCCATCAACGTCGTCTGCCAAGGCCGATGCCCAATGTCATAGTAGAGGGCACATACAATCCCAAATGGCAAAGTTCAGGAAAATGACCTTGAAAAAGACATTTAAATCAGCTGAAGAGAAACGTAAACTTGCCAATATGCCATTTACGACACGGAGTGGCAAGGAACGGCTAAGGTCGATCCCTAGTATGTTCATGACTAGTGGTTCAGCTTCACATGACGATGGAAGCCCTCCTCCCACTAAAAAAATCAAAAGAGTTAAGCTGGCAAAAGCACAGCGAAGAACTGTGCTTTCTAAGAAGATATCACAAATCCCCAAGGAGAGTCCAAGTGTGGTGTTGGTTGCGATGCCTGACCTTCCCAGCACTGGACGGGAAGAGGTGGCTCTTTCCACCATTTGCACGCCCCCTGCAAGTGCTGAAAGGAGCACCCACAGTCCACTTGCTGATTATGCAAATTGAAGATGTCACTGTTGAAGTACAACAGGATGAGGATACTGGTGTAGCTGGCGCTGAGGAGGAAGTTGGCGAGGAGGATTCTGATGGTGATGTGGTTTGTTTAAATCAGGCTCCGGGGGAGACAGTTGTTGTCCGTGGGATGAAAAAGCCCATCACGGTCATGCCTGGGCAGAAGACCAAACATTCCACCTCTTTGGTCTGGCAATATTTCTATCCAAATCCGGACAACAACTGTCTTGACATATGTACCATATGTAAAGGTGAAATAAGTAGGGGTAGGGACGTCAACCACCTAGGAACATCCTCCCTTATACGGCACCTGCAGCGCGTTCATAAAAAGTTACTGTCAAGTTCAGAAACTTTGGCTAAGACCGTAAGCAGTCCAGGGACACCTAAATCCCGTTGTCCTGTTGTATCCAAGCGCCTGCAAACCACACCGTCAACTCCCTCCTCGTCAATTTCCTCCTTAGTCAGGATCGGAAGTAGTCCTGCAGGCCATGTCACTGGCATGACTGACTCTCCTATCCGGGATTCCTCTGGAGGATCCTGCATTGCTACGCCTACTGCTGCTGCTGCTGCTGTTGCTGCTGCTGGGAGTCGTTCATCATCCCAGAGAGGAAGTAGGAACACCACTACTTTTACTAAACAATTGACCCTCCAACAGTCCTTAGCGAGGAGGATGAAGTACGACAGCAGTCATCCTGAAGCAAAACGTATAACTGAGGCCTTGACTGCTATGTTGGTGTTAGACGTGCGTCCGGTATCCGCCATTAGTGCAGTGGGATTTAGACAATTGATGGAGGTAGTGTGTCCCCGGTTCCAAATCCCGTCTAGATTCCACTTCACTAGGCAGGCGATACCGAGACTGTACAGAAACGTCAGAAAAAGTGTACTCAGTGTCCTGAAAAATTGCCATTGTACACAATGTCCACTTAACCACGGACATGTGGACAAGTGGAACAGGGCAGACTAAGGACTATATGACTGTGACAGCCCACTGGGTAGATGTATCACCTTACGCAGCAACAGCAGCAGCGTCACCAGTAGCAGCATCTCAGAAACGCCAGCTCGTTACAAGGCAGGCTACGCTGTGTATCACCGGTTTCAGTAAGAGGCACACCGCCGACAACCTCTTAGAGAAACTGAGGGAAATCATCGCCCAGTTGCTTACCCCACTTAGACTCTCCTGGGGATTTGTGATATCTGACAACGCCACCAATATTGTGTGGGCATTACATCTGGGCAAATTCCAGCACGTCCCATGTTTTGCTCACACAATAAACTTGGTGGTGCAGAATTTTCTGAAAAGCGACAGGGGCGTGCAGGAGATGCTTTGGGTGGCCCGAAAAATTTCTGGCCTCTTTCGCCATTCAGCGACTGCGTGCCAAAGACTGGAGCGCCAGCAAACACTCTTGAACCTGCCCCGCCATCACCTGAAGCAAGAGGTTGTGACGCGGTGGAACTCAACCCTCTATATGCTTCAGAGGATGGAGGAGCAGCAAAAGGCCATACAAGCCTATACATCCACCTATGACATAGGCAAAGGAGGGGGTATGCACCTGACTCAAGCGCAGTGGAGAATGATTTCCGTGTTGTGCAAGGTTCTCCAGCCCTTCGAACTTGCCACACGTGAAGTCAGTTCAGACACAGCCAGCTTGAGTCAGGTCATTCCCCTCATCAGGCTTTTGCAGAAGCAGCTGGAGAAAGTGAAGGAGGAGCTAAGACGGAGCGATTCCGCTCGGCATGTGGGACTTGTGGATGAAGCCCATCATTCGCTTTGCCAGGATTCCAGGGTGGTCAATCTGTTGAAATCAGACCACTACATTTTGGCCACCGTGCTTGATCCTAGGTTTAAAGCCTATGTGGTGTCTCTCTTTCTGGCCGACACAAGCCTGCCGAGGTGCAAAGACCTGCTGGTGAACACACTGTCAGCTGAAGCGGAACGTGACACGTCAACGGCTCCTTCTTCATTTTCTCCCGCAACTGGGGCTGCCAGGAAAAAACTTAGGTATCCTAAGCAACCCACTGGCGGTGATGCAGGGCAGGCAGGACCAAGTTTGGACATCTGGTCCGGACTGAAGGACCTGGCAACAATTTCTGACATGTCTACTGTCACTGCATATGATACTGTGACCATTGACAGAATGGTAGAGGATTACATCGGTGACAGCATCCAAGTAGGCATGTCAGACAGTCCATACCTGTACTGGCAGGAAAAAGAGGCAATTTGGAGGCCCCTGTACAAGCTGGCTCTATTTTACCTGAGTTGCCCCCCCCTCCAGTGTGTACTCCGAAAGAGTGTTTAGTGCAGCCGGGAACCTTGTCAGCGAAAGGTGTAGGAGGTTGCTTCCACAGAATGTGGAGAAGATGATGTTCATCAAAATGAATTATCAGCTCTTCCAGGGAGACCAGCCTCCAGAAGGTACAGAGGGACCTGTGGTGGTGGATTCAAGTGGGGACGAGTTAATACTTTGTGAGGATGAGGATGTACACACTGAAGAGGGTGAGGAATCGGTGGATGAGGAGGATGAGGATGACATCTTGCCTCCGTAGAGCCAGTTTGTGCAGGGACACATTAATTGCCAGCTTGTTTTGTGGGGGCCCAAACGAACCAATCATTTCAGCCACAGTTGTGTGGCAGACCCTGGCGCTGAAATTATTGATTTGTTAAAGTGTGCATGTCCTGTTTATACAACATAAGGGTGGGTGGGAGGGCCCAAGGACAATTCCATCTTGCACTTCTTTTTTTTCTTTGCATTATGTACAGTTTGGGGCCTAGTTTTTCTAACTGCCATCCTGTCTGCCACTGCAGTGTCACTCCTAGATGGGTCACGTGTTTGTGCCGCCCACTCGTGTCGCTTAGCATAGTCATCCAGCTACCTCGGTGCAACCTTTTGGACATGAAAACACTATTGTGAGGTGTGAGGTGTTCAGAATAGACTGGAAATGAGTGGAAATTAAGGTTATTGAGGTTAATAATAGCATAGGAGCAGAGAAACCAACAAATTCTGTGATTTTAGCTGTTTTTATGCTTTTTAAAAAAAAAATACAGATCCAAAACACAAAACCCAGAACCCAAAACACGGAAGGGTGGTTTTGGCAAAACCAATCCAGATCCAAAACACGAAGAAAGATCCAGATCCAAACCAAAACACAAAACACGAAAAGTGGCCGGTGCACACCCCTAATATATATATATATACACGCACATTTATAAATGGTGTGTGTATATATATATATATATATAGTATATATAATTCAATCTTGCCAGTACCTGCAAACTGATGATCAGCAGCACTGCAGCAGCCGGCAAGACTTCTGAGACTTCTGTTCTTTGTCCCTGATTACATCAGCCAGTAAGACCATCTGACCCGATTTGACACCTCTGGGGTACAGTCTCTGGCTGAGCAGCCCTCACAGAGATCACCCATAGTACGCGGCTGGACTGCTCCATTCATTGTGGGCGCAGACACAGACCGGAAACGGATCAATCCACTACCCCGGAGACAGAGTGGCACTTATGTGATGTCACACAGCACCGGCCTGGGGACCCAGTAAATGCAGCGCAGGGGGGAGGGGTTAGTGAAGCCTTTCTCTGCGCCGCCTTGTATTCAGTTTATGCCAGTATTATATCCCCGGTGGGAGGGGGGGTTGCGCCCCTCGGTAAGGGGAGGAGCGGTCTTGGATGGCCACTAAATTGCTTCTGTAGCAGGAAAAAAAATCCTTTCTACAGCAGCACAGAAGATGCTGTGGGCCTATTTTAATGGGGGGCCTGGAGCTGTAGCTCCATCCGCCCCATTGTTAATCCAGCCCTGCTCTTACCTACCCATAAGAGCCAGTGTCTGTCACAAATTATTATTATTATCATACAGAATCTGGACATTTATTTACTTTTTCATTATTTGTTTATTATTCCTTATAGGAGTAATGTGACTTCTTTAACAACATCCTATTTATCTCATTAAATACCCACTGTTTTAACACAAACCTGCATCGTGTACGTTGAGCATTGCACCACATTTTTTTCCGCACTTATAGAGATATATAAGGTTAGCGCTGGACACAACACCTTTATTTTATACTATTTACACAATGAGTCTGGACAACTCTGTGCCCAGCAGCTTCCGGGAACTATTGGTGCGGATACTGTAGTGCTGGTGTATGCATCCTATATAACCATCTGTGACAATCACACCACTAACAGTATATTTCTTTATTCACATTTGTTTAATGTAGGGGCCCCAGAGCATTGTTTTGCCCAGGGTCTACACTACTGTTAAGATGGCCCTGTCTGTGGCCCCTAGATCTATGCTCCCAATCTGATTGATGTAAAGCAGAGTTTAAGATTAAACAGCAGTAGTTGGCTTTCGCATCATTTGGCATTTTGGCACATCTAGAAAAACTTTCTTACTGTGTGTACCTGAAGCTTAGGGGTAAATTTACTAAGATTCGAGTTTAGTCGAGATTGCAATCTCGGGTGAGTTTAGCTATGTTTTTCATCTCACAAATTTACTAAAGACAAACTCGCTTGAGTTTGGGAGAGAGTTTTAATTTTTCACTGAAAAACTCGGGTGAGATTGCAAACTCGAATCAACTCACCATCGGCCAAACTGTGAAGTACTTTTCATGAAAAAGATGCAACTCGGGAATTTACCAAGAATCGTGATTACAATCTCGGGTGAGAATGTAGCAAATTCGCAGAGAAATTGAGGTTTCAAATAGACCACCTCCTGAGCTGCGAGTTTTGCAGAAACATACACAGATCAGTGTGATTTGTGTATGTTTCTGAATGTATAGTTAATGTATATTGATTTTATTTTAAAAAAATTACGTAGGGTCCCCACCAAAAGCCATAACCAGCATCGGACTGGTCAGCCAGTCCTGGTTCCAAAAATGATGGAGAACAAAACAAGTAGGGTTCCCCCAAAATTTAGGAACCAGCACCTGGCTGCAGGGCCAGTGCTGCTTTTAAATATAGGGGGAAAAAAATGCGTAGGGGTCCTTCTATGTTTAAAACCAGCACCGGACCCAAACCAACTGGGGTGTAATGCCACAGCCAGGAGACCCAATTACCGACTCTCAATGGCCAAAGCATTGTCGAAGCCGGATAATTGGCTGAGACAGGATCGGTTTAAAATTAAATCTGCGCGACGCCATTTTGCGAATGGCAATGAGACACCATTTTGTGACTGGCCACCCAGCGCCATTTTTAGTGAATCTCACCCATTATAAGTACATACGGCGATGCTATTATTTAGCGTCGTGCAATTACCATGCAATAGAAAGAAGTTGAAAGTCCTCACCACATAAATACAGACAGTCACTAAAACATAAAATAATTAACCCTGCAAAACACATATCATGGTGTACTCCACAAACACGTAGTCGCACAATGCTAACTAGCGTCTTTTCCCAAAATCCCAATACTTACACACTGCACTCTTACATAAAAGGTTCCCTAGCATTAAAGTGTAATATTCAAGGTTTATTCAGTATTTTAATGTTGTGAAATAAATGTAATTTGATATCTAAGGTTTAGTACATGGTAAGCAGACTGTGTTTGGTATTGTACTGATCCACTGTGTCTTTGCAGATTTCCGGTACCATCGGTGAGAAGATCGCAACATGTGTCTGCAAACTATGGACTATAGAGAGTTAAACAATAAAATGTACTCTGTAAAATAACCAGCTTAGATTTAGTATGCAGTGGGAAAAAGGACACAATGGGCTGTTGGAGGCTGGTTGGTGTCCATTCGAATTGACCTATGAACTATACTGTAACAGAAGAACCAAGAAGAATAACCAATGGAATCATACCAAACTGTTCTATTGTATTGCCTATCCCTGTAAGAGTATATATGTGGACTATCTAAACTTGGATGGCAGTTTTCTTACCTTGCTGTTGACGGAGGTTTCTATATTGATGCCGGTATTTGGGTCGAGACTTATGCGTATGTAACAACTGTACCTTGGGTCTGTATGATTTATTTGCGCTAATTGTATTTAGATCACAGCGTGTAACCATCTGTTTTTATATTGAATAATAACATTTTGTGCTTTGGAACCACACTCAAAGTCTGAAAGCTTTTATTTCTTGTGCGACTCATAACGCTAAATAGCGACAATTTTAGAAGGTATAGGTAGGTAGGAATCGATAGGTAGGAATCCATAGTTGGGGGCTCACAGTGTGAATCATGCTACCGGTCACTTGGTAACACTTGGTCAGCGTACTTTCAGCAAAAGGGTGGAGGCGCCATAGCAGGAGAACGCATTGTGCCTTCGAAAATCTGCTACCACTTTGTTGCCGAGAGTCTGCTACCCATTATTGTGGCTTAAGGAGTGCTGATTAAGGATCCAGGGACAAGGAAGGAAAAAGTTTGTTTTCCTTCATTGATAGATTTTTATGTTTAAAAGGGGAAGTCGCACAATAGCGTATACGTATTTCCTGTATTGCTGGATGTGTTTTAAACAAAGCCGTTGAGAGTGCATGGTGATATTGATAGATAGCATTGTTGTAAATACCTTGATCAGTGTTGCCATAGGCTGGGAAAACGTGTATTTTTCTCTACAGGAAAAGGGTAACAGTGAATATTTGTTGGTAGGGGTAACATGTTCCCTAGTTAACGGTATCGTAGGACCCTTAAGTGCTAGGCACCTGGTCTCGGCCTAGTGGCTCGGAAGTTGATACCGCAGTCTATACACATAAGCAGGTGTAGTTGTTGTCTTTGTTGTTTTTTCAGCTCTCAGTGTGATTGCAGTATTCAGTTATCAGTTAGGGTTATTTGAGCATTGTAATTGAACTGCACAGTTTTGGCTAAATTGTGATTGTGAACTGAGCAGAGGGTGGACGAAATCACTGAAAAGGGTAGGTGCTTTTGGAATACCTACATGCTAGCAGTTTAAAGGTAGTCAAAAAGAGATTAGGTGCGTGGAAGCAGCCTGGTTATTCTTCCATAGGTGTGTGGGCACAACCTGTTAATATCGTCCGCAGGTAAGTTAAAGTATCTTGACTGTCTTTCACCATTCTAAATCTCTATTGAAAAGCTTAGGGTTATTTTCCCAGGATGGGAGCCAAGCAAACGGTAGAGATGTTAGATGATGTGCTGCTGTTGGAAGCGCTGCTTGGATCGGCACAGCATATTATGCATACTAAGTACGGTGCTTATGCAATTAAGTACTGTGATGTATGGTTTAAAATGACGATGAAGAGTGTTAGACCTTTCCCCAGAATTGGCAGCTTTGATAAGGAGGTATTGAACAATGTCTGAGATAGCATCTGTATGGTGTGCTCTTGAATGAAAAAGGTAAAATATAACGAGTGTTTAAAATTATGGCAGCGTGAGGGGAATGCGTGGCTTAAAGATGTGCACACGACACAAACTAGCGTCGCGAGCACATTACAGGAGAGTGAACACGCAGCACTAAACTGCGGTGTGTGCGTGTCACGTGCAGCAAGGTAGTGTTGCAGAAGGTATTGCCAGTGGTTCACGTGCACCACCACCACCCTATGCAGAAGGGGGTGCAGATAGTTGTTGTAAAATCCATAAAAATGTAACAAGTAATTTGTACCCTCTCTTGAGTAATCACAAAGAAAATGTTTATGATGCGGATGATCAACCTGTTGTTATGTCTGCCATTTCCCATGCTGTACACATGTTAGATGCTCCATCACAACAAGCACAAGTGGTGCTGCCATCTTTATCAGTGATAGTACAGGAAGTGTTAATATCCACTGCACCTCTAGAGGAAGTTGTTAATCACATACGTAGCAGTAATAGACTCAATCCCCTGCCAGGTATCAAGGTCATAAATAGCAGTGCGGCCGGTCTGCTTCCCATCCAGACAATAACTGTTCCGAATGGGAATGCGGATGCAAACGGTGTAGTGCCCACAAGGGAGGTAGCAATCCATTGTCCTTGGACAAGAGCGGAGCTAAATTCCATAATGAATGATTTCCATGATCCTAAAAAGGAATTAGCCAAATGCCAAAGATTTTTGAAAAATTTGGGTAGTGCTCATGAGCCAACCAATAAAGATTGGCAAGTGGTGTTAAGGGCATGTCTTCCACACAATACCGATGTGATAAAGTTTATCACGGATTGCGTATTGGATAGAGATGGTCCCATAACAGACGAGAGTAACCAAGGTAACATTAACCGCATAATAACTCAATTGGGTGTATATTTTCCAGTAGTAGTTAACTGGAGTAAAATTTTCACCATAAAACAAAAAAGAGAGTGAATCTGCAGAAGATTACTGTAACCAAGCTCTGCAGGCTATCACCCAGTACACTGGGATAGAGGATATTAAAGATAGCACTCATCACAGGGGAATGATCATCACTGTACTTATGGATAGTCTAAAAGAGAACCTGAAGACCCGAGTTCAGACCTCACTACCTGGCTGGAGAGGAGTTACTGTAGACACGCTCATAGAATCCGCTATTAAACATGATAAAAACATCCTCAAAGAGAGAGAGACCCAGAGCTGTAGGAACTGTAAGGTGAAGAAGGTAGGACCCCCTAACCAGGGAGTACCTGGATATCCCCATAAGGGATATACACAGAGTACAGGAAATTCCCAACAGTCGCCAGCTCCAATTGTGGCCTTAAATGCTGTATTGGAGAGTGAGAGTCAACGCTAGGGGTCAGGTCATACCTGTAGTCTACAGATAGTCAGGTTAACAAGTACTAGGGAAGAACCGGTAATGATGGTTGATGTAGCTGGTACTAAATATCCTTTTCTTGTAGACAAAGGGGCGACCAGATCGGTGATAAAATCTCCCGCTAATTTACAGGTGACCAGCCAGACAGTACTAGCAATGGGTGTAACGGGTAAAGTGCAACATTATCCTGTAACCAAATCCACAAAGGTCATAATCGGGCCATTGCATACCAGGCATTCTTTCCTCCTGGCAGCAGCGGCTCCTACTAACCTACTGGGAAGGGATTAGTTATGTAAGATGGGATGTGTCTCTGATATCCCAGAGAGAGTTGCGCATGAGGTGAGGGATATATTGGACACTCCCCAAAGGATAATGTATCACTCTACTGGTTCAGGTAAAAATCCATCTTAGGTAGATCAAATGTTATCCCAAATTCCAGATTCACTTTGGACCATGGATGGACAGGACACTGGATTAATGGCAAATGTAGCTCCCGTAATGGTAAATCTAAAAAGCATTAGGCAAGCTCCAAAAATTCCCCAGTACCCAGTAAAACAGGAGGTAGAATTAGGGGTTTATCCCATAATTGAGCGATTATTACAGCAGGTAATTTTAGTCCGTACAGCAAGTGTAGCCAACAGTCCCATATTTAAAGTGAAGATAAGTGGTGGGAGGGGTTATAGGCTGGTACAAGACCTTAGAGGGGTTAATAAGGTAGTAGAGAGCCAATTTCCCATAGTGCCAAATCCAACTGTCATTCTTATGCAGATCCCACCAAATACAACCCATTTCACTGTCATTGACCTCTGTTCTGCTTTCTTCTCTGTACCTCTTCATCCTCACTGTCAGTACCCATTCGCTTTTACAGCCATGCCAGTCCAGGGTTAAATACTTAGGACATTGCCTAACCCAGGGGTTACGATATCTGACAAATGACAGAATCCAAGCCATACAGAACATGACACTTCCACAGAATCAACAGCAAATTCGTACCTTCTTGGGAATGTGTGGATACTGCAGAATGTGGATCCCAGGTTTTTCTATTTTGGCCTTGCCATTACAGGACTTAGGGTCTCATTCAGACCCGGTCACAAGCGCTGGTGCGCTCGCAACCGGGTAGATGGTTAGCCCTGTGCACGTGCACACTGCGCATGCGCAAGCCCCGGAGCGAGAGAGAAACTCTTTCGCTCTGGAGCTCTCTACAAAAGGGGTGGCTGTCGATGTTGATCGACAGCTCGCCCTGTTTTGTAGGCGGGCCGGGGGGGTGGTTTCAAAAATGGAGGCATTCCTTAAGGAATGCCTACCATTTTGCGGGCGGCCGCACTGACATCATCCATCAGAGGCTTGCGGTTGCCAAGACCCAACCTTAGGGTCTCGTCACAAGCCCCGATGGTCACGATGGTGTTCACCATCGTGACCGTCAACCTGGTCGGCCGCTAAGTTGTGGGTGGTAACCCACAGCTTAGCTAGCTACCAGGAGGCCGCACTAAAAAAAAGGAAGTGGCGGCCCTCATTCAGAGAGAGCAATTGCTTCTTGCGACCACCTCTGAATGAGGGCCTTAGGGCCTGATTCAGAGCTGCTTGTAAGCAGCTGCTCGTTCGCTCCGAGCGATGTTCGCACAACTGCGCATGCGGCTCGTAATACGCATGCGCGAACCAGTCAGTGCGGTTAGAAGTCATGTGCTCACAAAATAGCGAATGCCTGCTAATTTGAGTGACAGAATGAGGCGTTTGTGGGTGGTAACAGGGGAAGGTGCTTGAAAACGGCGAGTGGAGATCCGAACACAGGCGTGCCAAACAGTCAAAATGGGCATTTTAAGGGTGTGCATAATTAACAAAGCAGCATCATCGGCCACGTCACTTGGTTGTTTCTTAGCCTGAACTGTTCGCATGATTGCGGTAGGAAAATCCAACCACAAGCACTGCGAGCAGTTCATACGCCTTTCGATGTACTCGATTAATCAAATAAATAGCGGAGATGAAGTAGGATGCGAGCGGCCAGGGGGCGTTTTTATCAAAATAGCGGCCGCAGGTTTTGTTAGCTCGTTCAGGCTTAGAAGTGTCAACAGACCGCAAAGAGTGAACGGTCAATTTAAATAGCCAGCCCCTTTTTCTGGACGAGCGAGCACAAATAGCGTCTGGATCTTAATCAGGCCCTTAGTCTCTTCCTCAAAGCCCGATCGTGTCATACACACAGAGGAATCAGAGCAGGCTTTCCTTAGTCTTAAGGATAGTCTGACAAGAGCACCTGCATTGGGAATACCTGATTATGAAAAACCTTTTGCTTTGTATTGTACGTAAGCTGATGGTTGTGCAGCAGGTGTCCTCACACAAAAACATGGTGATGCCAGTAGGCCCATAGCATACCACAGTGCACAATTGAACACTGTGGCAAGATCACTCCCAACATGTTTAAGAAATGTAGCAGCAACTGCTCTATTGGTCAGTAAGAGTGAGGATGTGGTACTAGGCCATGTACTCCCCATGCTGTATCTGCTTTGCTAAACTCTGCCCAAACCAGACATGTCTTCTCAGCTAGAGTCACAAAATGGGAACTAGCCTTAATAGCACCTGCAAACATCTCCATCAAAAGGTGCAGTACGTTAAACCCAGCTACGTATGTACCATATGTGCAACATGATGCACAAAGGGTGGAAAGAGGTGAGTCGCTGGTGAAAGGTGAGTTCTGAAGGTATATTGATGCACATGATTGTATGGAATATCTGAATCAAACCTTTACTGCAAGACCTGACATAACGGATACACCTTTAGAAAATGGAGATGTGACATTTTACACAGATGGGAGTTGTCATAGACAAACTGACACTGGAGAGTTATGTACAGGTTATGCTGTGGTAAATGACGAGGTTGTTATAGAGGCCGAACCTTTAGGCCCACCACACTCGGACCAAGTGGCGGCACTGGTGGCACTAAAGAGGGCGTGTGAATTAGCGGAAGGTGAATCTGCTAATATCTACACTGACTCTAGGGACACCTTCGGGGTAGTAGATGATTTTGGCGCTCTATGGCATCTGAGAAAATTTATGACAGCAGCAGGCACACCAATTGCACATTCCAGAAATATAAAAGGACTATTGACAGCAATCCAATTGCCTAAGACAGTGGCGGTAATTAAGTGTAAAGCCCATACATGTGAGGATGATCCAGTGTCACTGGGGAACAACAGGGGAGACAAAGCTGCAAAATGATCAGCAGGGTTAAAAATGAATGTACCAACTGAACAAATGATGACTTTTCAAACAATTGACATGTGTAAGCTGATGGGTATTAATAGTCGAGTTCATACCCCCTACCGACCGCAAGCCAGTGCCAAGGTGGAGAGGATGAACGGGACTATTAGAAACAAATTAAGTAAAATCATGTCGGAAACTGGACTAGGTTGGCCAGAAGCACTACAACTTGTCCTTCATAGAATTAGGATAACTCCTAGGCCTCCTCTTAATCTATCCCCCTTTGAAATACTGTTTGGTAGACAACGTCATTTGATTATAAGTCCGCAGGAAGATATGAAAGGTAACAATGAGGTAACTGTAAGGTATCTTATAACAATGAGTAACCAGTTAAAACAGCAACAGCAGAAACTGAAATTGTTGTCACATGATATGCCTGAAACAAACTGTCATGATGTTGAACCTGGAGAATTTGTTATGATCAGAAATTTCTTGCGTTCAGGTTGTTTGACTGATCTGTGGGAAGGCCCATATCAGGTGTTGCTGATGAGTACAACCTCATTGAATGTGGCGGAGAGAGATATCTGGGTCCATTCCACTCACTGTAAGAAGGTCAACCAACCGGTGGAGATACAAGGCGGAGATGAGGCAGATAACGTGGACCTGTCGAACGCGAGCTTGTTCCGGGAGGGTTAAAAGGTTGCAGTGAGATATCTGAACTAAAGATATTTGTAAATCCTTGCTACGGAAATGGACTGGTCTGCTGTGTTCATTTTTGTTTTCTCTTCCAGAGTTTCCATCATCCTTGGTTGTTCGGGGATTCTGGTTTCTGTGACGGGGGCCCGATAGAGCAGATGGGAGTCGTGAGGAGGAGTGCTATGCCAATCAGGATAGTGTCTGACCAATCTTAGTACAGTAATTGTTAAGAGATCTGCTATTCTGGATACTCGGAGACAGTGTGAAGGTCTATCGTCTGAGGATTATTGTATGTGTGAGTTCTGTGGGTCCGTAATTGATGAGAGATGCATCCAACAGTGTCAACCTAAGTATAACCAGTATTGGGGTGGGTATCCTTTACAGGATTATCACACCATGGTGGGCAAAATTTTAAACCAAACTGATTGTTGGGTGTGCTCTCACGTGCCCCAAGGACAGCATAATGTCGGATTAGTGCCATTCCCATTAAATGTCTCTGAAATTTTAGAATCACAAAGAGGGCATGCAATGGATGAAAAATTTGTGAAATCATAACCACCTCATTTTAAACTCCACCAGTACCAAGTAGATAAATCACTATTATGTTTGAACATCACCAACTCCAATGAACCAGGAAGTTGGGAGGTGACTGGGAATAACCAGACGATGACCTTCTCACTAAGAGCTGATCGTGAGCCTATGAATTATGAACTGTTACGCACAATTAGGTCAGGTGGAAGACAGTTCCGGTATAAATATACACTGAGTTCCACCAAAGAAATGATTGGCAGGGTACCAGAAGGGTATTGTGCCAAGATATTACAACGAGAAACTTGTTTGAGTCAAATTGGAGAACCTGAAGTAGGATCACTTGCCTGGGAAATGTGTGGGTTACTGATGTTCACTACTCCTTATGTTCTCCCTGATGATGTATATTTTATATGTGGAAGGAAAGCGTATAAGTGGCTCTCTCCGAGTTCCGAAGGTTTGTGTTACTTGGGAAGAGTAGTTCCAGAAGTTATGACCCTTACACAGGGTGAAATGACTGGTGTTCATAAAAACACACCTTCACCATATCTTCACACACAGTATGAACACAGAGACAAAAGAAATATGATACCTGGTGATGTGCATAAAGCCACACAGTTAATTAGTGAGACACCTGGCTTTCAAGTTTTGGTAGCATTGGATCCAACCAGGATCGCTCGAGGTACACTAAATTTTAGATATAGCCAGGATATTGCTAAATTGATAGATAATATCACCGAGATGTATGATGACACATTTAGGTAGGGAGTTGCAAGCTTACGGGAAAGAACTCGTGCAACATAGACTAGTGTTAAATTATTTAACAGCTGTCACTGGAGGGTATTCCATAACTTTGGCCACCCAATTTGGTGTAAAATGTTGCACTTACATATCAAATGATACCAGCGATCCCAAGGAGGTGATAGACCAGAAGATGGATGAAATTCTGCCGCTGAAATGGGAATTTCGAAAGAACCATAATGCTTCAGTGGCTGAAGTAGAGGAGAAGGTAGAGGAATGGGTTTCAGGGTTGAACCCAGTGAAATGGTTCTCAGGCCAAGGAGAGTGGGTCCAGAAAATGATTGCGAGTATAGGTAAACTCCTGATCCTCA
Source organism: Taudactylus pleione (assembly GCA_031769625.1). NCBI lineage: Eukaryota > Metazoa > Chordata > Amphibia > Anura > Myobatrachidae > Taudactylus > Taudactylus pleione. The sequence goes on from JAUIMM010000390.1 coordinate 2,406,867, forward strand.
TACTGGTTGTCATCATAGTAATTGGCTTATGTATCAGGTGTGTTCCTACTTTGTTGAAGTGCAGAAATTGTAAAGAGAAGGTGAACTGAAAGAATTAAATTATGGTGGTCAGTAGTAACAATATGAATACTGAGGTAAATGTAGGACTGCATTACAACCCTGAACTAGAAGGTACCATCATATGATGTATAAGATTTAGTCATGCATAAAAATGTGTTATTAAAATGTTATTTTAAAACATCTTAAATAATGTAAGTCCCTATTCCCCCTCAAGACTTCCTTTATAGGTTTGGTACATCCCCACATCTTTCCCATGATCTTCCAAGATCCGCGGTGTGCGTATAAGGGTAGTTTTATATCCCCTCCTATAGACACATTATTGATGGATTAAGAACCACCTTGTGCCATCCCATAAATTAACATTAAATAATATGTCATAATGTAAGCCTAAATTAATTTTAAAATCAGAGATAGCATGTTGTTTGCTATCAAAGGGTGGACTGTCGAAGCTGGATAATTGGCTGAGACAGGATCGGTTTAAAATTAAATCTGCGCAATGCCATTTTGCGAATGGCAATGAGACGCCATTTTGCGACTGGCCGTCCAGTGCCATTTTTAGTGAATCTCGCCCATTATAAGTACATATGGCGATGCTATTATTTAGTGTCGTGCGATTCCCACGCAATAGAAAGAAGTTGAAAGTCCTCACCATATAAATACAGACAGTCACTAAAACATAAAATGATTAAACCTGCAAAACATGTACCATGGTGTACTCCACAAACACGTAGTCGTACAACGCTAACTAGTGTCTTTTCCCAAAATCCCAATACTTATACACTGCACGGTTGCATAAAAGGTTCCCTAGCATTAAAGTGTATTATTCAAGGTTTATTCAGTATTATTAATGTTGTGAAATAAATGTAATTTGATATCTAAGGTTTAGTACATGGTAAGCAGACTGTGTTTGGTATTGTCCTGATCCACTGTGTTTTTGCAGATTTCCAGTACCATCGGTGAGAAGATCGCAACATGTGTCTGCAAACTATGGACTATAGAGAGTTAAACATTAAAATGTACTCTGTAATGTAACCAGCTTAGATTTAGTATGCAGCAGGAAAAAGGACACAATGGGCTGTTGGAGGCTGGTTTGTGTCCATTCGAATTGACCTATGAACTATACTGTAACAGAAGAACCAGGAAGAAGAACCAATGGAATCATGCCAAACTGTTCTATTGTATTACCTATCCCTGTAAGAGTATATATGTTGGCTCTCTAAATTTGGATGCCAGTCTTCTTGCCTTGCTGTTGACGCAGGTTTCTATATTGATGCCGGTATCTGGGTCCAGAGCGCGTGCGTATGTAACAACTGTACCTTGGGTCTGTATGATTTATTTGCGCTAATTGTATTTAGATCACAGTGTGTAACCATCTGTTTTTATATTGAATAATAACATTTTGTGCTTTGGAACCACACTCAAAGTCTGAAAGCTTTTATTTCTTGTGCGACTCATAACGCTAAATAGCGACAATTTTAGAAGGTATAGGTAGGTAGGAATTGATAGGTAAAAATCCATAGTATTCTCACCCCAAGCTGGTCAGTCCAAGCTGGGGATCACAGGGGAGGTGGGGACCCCCCAAATAAGGGGTCCCCCCTCTCCCGAAACCCCACATTTGGTCTGAAGCCCGGGGCTCTTCCCCACGCCCCTGGGCTGTAGGTACACGGGTCATAAAGTGTTAAATAGTAGGAAACTATTGTATTTTACAGTGGAACTACAGGTGCCAACATGCCTGCCCTATGGCACTTGTGGAACTACAAGTGCCAGCAAGTGGCAGGCACCCGTACCCCCACTGTAAAATAAATAGTAAAAAAATGACAGAACACACACACCGTATATTGTAGAGTTTTATTACATACCTACCTCACACATACTTACCAACTGCCAAATGTTCACGTCCACTTGTCCCCGTAGATCTCGTTTGGATTAACCTCAAAAAAAGATCTTATACTCACCTCCATCCTCGCGCTGGTCTTTGTAGTCCGGGGCTGGTTATGCTTTTGGGGGTGGACCCTATGTCATTTTTTTAAAAACATTTAACCTGGTTTTTACAGGTACAACACACAAGCAGCCTTAACATATCTCACTGATATGTGCAGGCTGCTAGCTCGGATGAGTTTTGCAGAGAGAACACACTGCAATCTTGGTCGGGTAAGTAATCTCATCTAAACTTGCTACTAGGGGGAGAAATCTCGATCTGCTTCACCATCGGAAAACTCACTTTCAGCTAAACTCACTTCTTAGTAAATTTGCGAGATGAAAAATGTTAAATTCACCCGAGATTCGGCGAGGCAAATCGAAATAAAAAAATTAAAAAACTCGACCAAACTCGAATCTTAGTAAATTTACGCCTTAGTCCCTACCACATGGGTAGAAGAGTAAAGTACGTGGCTCAGCAACCAAAACTTAGCCAATGCCAGTGACAAAGATGCTGAAGTATGTAATGACAGCATGGTGAAGTCCCTGGGATTTTTGGGTATTGGTCTATGTTTATATAATAAAATGATGTACAGTATTTCACTCACTATTCCACTTGGTGACTTATTTAATCCATGTCAAGGTACTGGGAAGGCCAGGGGTGAAATATAGTGATGACATATGGGAGACCAGTCGGTTTGCAGGGCAAAAAGAGCTACTGTATACATTAGCTCAGTAGCCTCACCCTTGCCAGCAGGAAAAGAATGGAGAGGGAGTAACAGTTCTAACTATTTATAGTACATAGTAACTTCCATTATCTCAGCTGAAATCCAAGCTAATGGAAAATTGTTTTAAATAGCTTTAATACCTGCTCATGTTTTCAGCACAAGACAAAATAGAGTTAAGAATAATTAACTGAATAATCTTATTATCCCTTTGATTCCTAAAGGTTGACTGTATGGTGTATAATCTATTTATATAACCTTTGCTTTTCCATAAATTGTGCTGCTTTCATTGTGCATGTGAATGATGCTGCTTAAATAACACACTAGAGTTGATGTTAGCATAATTTTCTCATGGGAGAGGGACAATAATTAATGCTTCTACCAACATATTACATATTTGCTAATCTGAAAGACATTAAAATTCAGTACAGGTTTGTTTCATGAATACTAAGAAGAACTTGCTAATAATGCATTTACAGTAACTATGTGTGACATTGTTTTCAGACTTTATGTGCTCTAGTTTATTATTCACAATTTAATACTGTTCTATTATTTATAGTTGTTTTTTTTACTATTGGAGCATACCCATAAAATGTATTTCACTTACTTTTGCTATCTTTTTTGCTTGCATTATTCTACCATATGAGTTTCCACTACATATGATGGACCATTCCAGCGATATCATCCTTTCTGTAAAAAGTTTCCTTATGTTATCTTTCAGTCTTCCTCCATATACATTTTTTCTATTGTTTTAGACACATCCTCTAATATGTTTTTTTTTCAAGGTACTGCTTTTGTAAACTATATTAATACTATCAATAGTTTTGAGATATATAAGACCTCTGAAAGTGTCCTGTTGTATCTGGCATCTGGCACAAAGACATTAGCCTTGGTGCCAGATATAACAGGACACTTTGGCTCGGACTTATTTTTCCAGCACATCCCACAGATGCTCAATTGGATTGAGATCCAGGGAATTTGGAGGCCAAGTCAGCACCTTGAGATCTTTGTCATGTTCCTCAACCATTCATGAACAATTTTTACAGTATGGCAGGAGGCATGAAGCTGCTGAAAGAGGTCATTGCTATCAGGAAGTACTGTTGCCATAAAGGAGTGTACTGCAACAATGTTTAGGTAGGTGGTACATGTCAAAGTAACATCCACATGACTGCCAGGACCCTAGGTCTCTCAGCAAAACACAGCCCAGAACAATAAGCTGCCCCCATCAGCTTGCCTTCTTCCCATAGTGCATCATGGTGGTATCTCTTTCCCAGGTAAACGATGCACACGCACCCATGATCATGATGTAAAAGAAAATATTATTCATCAGACAAGGCCACCTTCTTTCATTGCTCCATGATCCAGTTCTGATGCTCATATACCCATTGTAGGCAAATGTGGCAGTGGACAGGAACAGCATGGGCACTTTGCCAGCCTGCGGCTATGCAGTACCATACGCAGCAAACTGTAATCCACTGTGTGTTCTGACAACTTTCTATCATATGTAGCATTAACTTTTTCAGCAATTTGTGTTACAACTGCTCTGCGTTGGGATCGGACCAGATGGGCTAGCCATTGCTCCCCATGCACATCATTGAGCCTTTGGCACTCATTAACCTAATGCTGGTTCACTGGTTGTACTTCCTTGGACTACCTGGGAAAGCCCCACAAGATCTGTCATTTTGGAGGTGCTCTGACTCAGTTGTCTAGCCATCACAATGTGGCCCTTGTCAAAATGGCTCTGATCCTTAAACTTACCCATTTCTCCTGCTGCCAACACATCAACTTCAAGAACTAAGTAGTCACTTGTTGCCTAATATATCCCACCCCTTGACATGTGCCATTGTAATTAGATAATCAATGATATTCCCTGTGAGTGGTTTTAATGTTATGCTATGCATGAATTAAAAAGGAGTGGTGGGACATTGACCTTGGACTATTCCACAGATAGTTTGCTGACACAAGGCATTTGAAGAAGTTGTGTCTTTCCTATTAATCCTAAAATTGCTCAGTTCAAAAGTAGAGCAACGTGTTAACTTAAAATTTTTTGTTAAATTGAACAAAACACCCACCAAATGTTTCCATAAGCTAACCGTGGCTTATGGGTTAGATAGTTAGTCACATGTTTTTGAGTGGCACAAACAGTCATGAGGATGTCATAGAAGGCCTTGCACATCAAAAACAAATGAAAATGTAGATAAAATATAGAAAATTGTTTAAATTGATCACCGACTCAGCATCCGACTGATGAATCAACATTACTACTTAAATGTTCTAGCAACTTTGCGGGAAAGAATCAGAAAAAAGAGACCAGAGTTGTGGAAATATTGTTTCATCTTCCATCAGGAAAATGCACCAGCTCACACAGTTCTCTCTGTGGCTGAGAAATAGATTGCAGTTCTAGAACACCCTCCATACTTGCCAGACCTAGCACCATGTGACTTTTTTATTTTTCCTAAAGTCAGATCTGTACTCAAGGGAACCCATTTTGCATCAGTTACTGAGGTAAAGAAGAAAACGATGGAGCTGATGAGACAGCTGACAGATAATGAGCTACAGCATGGCTTTGACCAATGTAGAATAAGAATGCAGCAGTGTGTGGGTGCAGAAGGGGAGTACATAGAAGGGGATCAGAGTTAAAATGTACTTAATATAATTAAAGATAAATTGTTGCATCAGTCTAAATATACTGGGTTGGAAGGGCACAGGGACATGAGTGGATGGGAAAAGAGGGGGCAGGAACAGGGGGAGTTGCTGAGGGATATGGTGGCGAAGGTGACCCAACATATAGAGAGTAATGTCCTTTGCTTACTCTTTCTGTGCCAACTCATCCATGGACTCACATATTGATGGTTTTCAAAACTGATTGTTAAAATTTCAATACTATCTGAGTTATCGTTGATCGATTCACCAAATCAGCACTTTTCAGTCATCTCAAAGGTTTACCCTCAGCACACAACCTAGCTCAGTACTTTGTTAAGGAGGTCTTCCGTCTTCTAGAAATCATTTTCAATCGAGGAGTTCAGTTTGTAACTAAATTCTGCAATGCAATACAATGCATTCCAAATTAAGCATGATTCCTTCTCCTCTTAACATCAACAATTAAATGGTCAAACCAAATATGTCAACCAGGATTTAGAAGCCTTCCTGACAAACTATTTATTCAAATTAAGATTGCTGGGTTGACTTATTTAATTGGCCAAATTTCACCATAATAATCACATATCATGAATCTACAACTTCTCTTTATTTGTGTTATATGGATGCCATACTGTACTTCCAGAATTACTGACTTGTCCCACATCAACTATGCCTCAAGTAGATCATATTCCTCAGACCTCCTCCAAATGATATAATATCCTTGCTGGCCAGAAGAGATATATAGGTCCTAAACTAAAACGAAGGTATAGCTATAACTAACTTTCCTTGATTTATTAAATAGCCTGACAATTGGCAGGCCTAATATCAGATTGATTGAGAGTTTACTTTGGTTAAACTGATTGTAATAAATGTAATCTAATCATAAAAAATACATATGTAACTCAATTCTTCCATGTATTTCAAATGATCTGCAGCTTTACAATGAATTGCATAGAATTTATTTATGAAAAAAATTAAAAAAACAACAGTAATAAAGACAGAGGTAAAAGGACAAAGTAAAGAGATATTTATTTTTAAAAAATGAGAGGTAAAATAGCCAACTTTGGTCAGACGTTGTATAGTATTTTGTGAAGTCAATAGCTTTTGAGTTTATATACATCTAGAGATGAGTGGGTTTAGATCTCAGAGATCCGAATCCACCCAAATTTTGTAGATCCGAGTCGGATCCAAGCCAGCTCAGATGTTTCCATCTGACTCGGATCTCTCAAATCGAGGCAAAACCATAGAGACGATATCTTGCTGCTCGCGAGCTTTCATCTCTATATATAAGGGATGTGGCAGGCTCCATTTCACTCTGGCTGTGGAGACTGAACAGGGAGGGTGGGTAGTGTAGGGCTGGGGAGAGGTGATGTGCTGTGCTGTCTGCTGTATCCTGGGCTGGTGCTGATCCATTCTAGGCTGGTCCTGTGCTGTCTGCTGTGTCCATCTGGGCAGTTGCTGATCCATCTGGGCTGGTGCTGTGCTGCCTGCTGCATCCATCTGGGTTGGTGGTGATCCATCTGGGCTGGTGCTGTGCTGTCTGCTGTGTCCGTCTGTGCCCAAGTTCTTGACCCCCCCACTAAAAAAAAAATATATATATATATATATATATATTGTGACACAGTTAGGTTAGGGGGTCCCTCTCCTGGGTAGAGGACTCCTTCCTTTCACACACAGCAGCTGGGAAACAGTATGTCAGACTGGATGCAAGTACAAGCTGGTCGGCGCCAGTCTTTATTGTACAATGTCAGAAACAAACATAAAGAAAACATAAACATAAATCCTAGCCCTGTCGGGGCACTAACTTCACAGGTAGTTCCCTCCCTACCAGAACCTGGCAGGGCCTAATGCCCTCACCAGCAACAAGGGCACAGCACAACACTTACAGTTAGGTTTTCAAGTGTCTCTGAGCAAACTCCTTGTCTGCTCTCCCAGGTGAGACAATCAGCCCTCAACACACTAGGCTTATATTGGCCACTCTCAGGTGGAAACCCTAACAAGCCTGTTACCAGGCTAAGAGAACCTAAACCTGGAGTGGCCGTGGGTGGAGCCCTCCCTCTCCTCTCACCCACAAGACTCAAGCCTGCTACACTGCAGACTTTCTCCTGGAGGTTTAAAACACATAAGACAGAAATCTGGGACAAATGTACCTGCCACAGACCACTTTACCAATGATCCTATCACATATCCCCCCCTTTGTTTCGACCTGTGGGGCGGAACAACTGAAGCCCCCAAACAATGAACACGTGACAACGCGTGACAACTGTGTTCCACTGAAAATTTTAAAGTTTGTAACGCCAAGAACCATCTCGTAATTCTCGCATTACTGTCTTTATTTTCGGACATCCACTTCAAAGGGGCATGGTCAGTGATCTATTTGAACTTTCTTCCAACCAAGTAGTACCTGAGAGCCTCTAACGCCCACTTTATGGCCAACGCCTCCTTCTCCACTGTGGCATAGTTTCTCTCATGTACATTCAACTTTCTGCTTAGATAGAAAATACGGTGTTCCTCACCCTCCTTGTTCTGGGACAGGACCGCTCCTATACCTACTTCTGATGCATCGGTTTGTACTATGAATTCCCTGTCAAAATTAGGAGTCATCCGGACTGGTTGGGAACACAACGCTACTTTCAACTCCTGAAAAGCTTTCTCCGCCTCAGGACTCCATTCTACCATGACTTTTTGTTTGCCTTTGGTCAGGTCAGTCAGTGGGACTGCCATGGTGGCAAAGTTGGGTATAAACCTCCTGTAGTACCCCGTAATTCCCAAGAAGGTTCTCACCTGCTTCTTATTCAGAGGCTGTGGCCAGTTTTGTATGGCATCAACTTTATTGAGCTGAGGCTTTATCAGGCCTCTGCCAATGGTGTATCCCAGATATTTTACTTCCTCCATGCCTAGACAACACTTTTTTGGGTTGGCTGTCAAACCTGCCTTATAGATGGAGTCCAAAACTGCTTGTACCCTGGGTAAGTGAGACTGCCATTCAGGACTATGAATGACCAAGTCATCCAGATAAGCAGCCGCATACCATCTATGGGGCCTTAGAATCCTGTCCATCATTCTTTTGGAAGGTAGCAGGTGCCCCATGTAGCCCGAAGGGCAACATCTTGTACTGAAACAAGCCCTCTGGCGCTGAAAAAGCTGTCTTTTGTTTGGCGCTCTCGGTTAACGGTACTTGCCAATACCCTTTGGTTAGGTCAAGAGTGGTTAAATACCTTGCCGTCCCTAGTCTCTCAATCAATTCATCCACTCTTGGCATCGAGTAGGCATCGAATTTTGAAACACTGTTCAACTTTCGGAAGTCATTGCAGAAACGCACACTCCCGTCGGGCTTTGGAATCAACACAATGGGACTTGACCATTCACTATGTGATTCTTCAATAACCCCTAACTCTAGCATATTTTTAATTTCTTTCGACACCGATTCTCTTTGTGCTTCTGGCAACCTATAGGGCTTTAGATTAACTTTAACCCCTGGGTCAGTGATGATGTCTTGTTTAATGACTGAGGTTTTCCCAGGTACGTCAGAGAACAGCACCCTATTTCTGATCAGAAACTCCTTGACCTCTTGTTGTTGAATTGCCGACAGGGTTTTTGCCACTGTCACTTCGGGAACTAAGGGCCCTGGATTTACTGGAGGGGCTCGGACGGCCAACAGTGCCGTTCTATCTTTCCAGGGCTTTAACAAATTTATATGGTATATCTGTTCCGGCTTTCTTTTCCCCGGCTGGTAAACTTTGTAATTGACCTGCCCCACTCTTTCTAAGATTTCAAAGGGCCCTTGCCATTTAGCCAAAAGTTTATTTTCCACAGTGGGAACCAATACTAACACTCTGTCCCCAGGAGCAAAGCTGTGTAACCGAGCATTGCGGTTGTATACCCTCTGCTGTGCCTGTTGAGCCTGTTCCAGGTGCTCTCTCACTATCGGCACTACCGCAGCAATTCTCTCCTGCATTTGAGAAACATACTCAATCACGGTTTTGTAAGGACTAGACTGCCCCTCCCATGTCTCTTTGGCAATGTCTAGTAACCCCCTTGGGTGTCTCCCATACAACAAGTCGAAGGATGAAAACCCGGTGGAGGACTGGGGAATTTCTCCTATGGCCAACAATAAATACGGCAATAAGTAATCCCAATCCCTACCATCCTTGTCGACCACTTTCCTAAGCATGTGTTTTAACGTCTTGTTAAACCTCTCGACCAGCCCATCGGTTTGGGGGTGATAAACCGATGTTCTTAACTGTTCAATTTTGAACAGGCGACATAACTTTCATGACTTTTGACATAACCGGTGTACCCTGGTCAGTTAGTATCTCCTTGGGTATACCCAGCCTGCTAAAGACATGAACTAGCTCTCTGGCAATGGTCTTGGTTGACGTATTGCGCAACGGGATCGCTTCCGGGTACCTGGTAGCGTAATCCATTATGACCAGAATATACTGGTGTCCCCTGGCAGACTTCATTAAGGGTCCAACCAAACTACCAGAGTCTAACAGTGCCTCTACTCAGTTGCCATCTACAGTGAGTACACACATGTGCTTATCAGTCTCAGCCTGCCGGTCAGCCGTACAGGCTGTCTGTGCAAAGAAAGACCCCCTGCGGTAGACATGAGCAGTATCACATTGCATAGGTTCAGTTGTAAGTGAACAATTAGCGGCAATATGGCCGAAGCCACCACATCGGAAACACTGAGTCATATTAATGTCTAGTCGTTTATGGGGCAAGAACCTTCCCGGCCTGGCAGGCCTGTCTCCAGGTTCTACACCCTCAGTCTTAGGTACATTCCACCGCCCAGCACCCTTCTACCCTGGAACAGTCTTACCAGTGTCTGTGGGAGTTCGCCGGTGTGCCATTGGGGCTCAGTGGGGCATACTCATCAGCTCCTCAGCCGCCACGTACCTCTCCACCAGCTCGACCAACTGGTCCGCGGACTTAGGGTCTGCATGGCTCACCCACTTGCGCAGAGTCACAGGTAATGATCGCAGGTACCGGTCCATCACGGCCCTTTCCACGATCTGTGGTCCTGTCAGCGTCTCGGGCTGTAGCCGTTTTGAGGACAGATGGACGAGGTCATGCATCTCTGAACGTGGGGGCTTGTCCCTATGGAACTCCCAGCGGTGGACCCGTTGAGCACGAACAAAGGTGGTGACTCCCAAGCGAGTTAGGATCTCCTGTTTTAGTTTTTTATAGTCCTTGGCATCAGCCAGGCATAAGTCGAAATATGCTTTTTGTGGCTCCCCAGACAAAAAAGGTGCCACCAGACTTGCCCACTGCTCCTTGGGCCAACTCTCCCTTCCGGCCATTCTTTCAAATGCGGCGAGATAGGCCTCCACATCATCGCCCGAAGTCATCTTTTGAAGGAAGTGACTGGCTCGTACAGAGTGAGTGGGGGTGGGAGGACCAGTAGCAACATCTCTGGGCCGGGCGACCAGGTGCTGTAGCACCTCTTTTATGGCCTGGCAGGTTTCCTCGATGGCGACCTGTTGTTGCCTCTGGGCTGTCTCCAAGGCCAACAGTTGCAGCCTGGTGGATTCCTGCTGAGCCCAGGTAGATTCCTGCTGAAGTTTGTTCGTCTCCTGCTGAGCTCTGGTAGATTCCTGCTGAGCTGCTGTAGTTTGGAGCAAGGCCTTAATCATGTCCTCCATTTTGTCCTGGGGTGTAGGTTGGAAGCTGAACCTTGCCTCTCTGAGCATTGGCTGACGCCTCCTCTATGGGACTCCAAGGACACAGTGTTATTTCCACACTCACAAACTAGGTGTCTGTCCCTTTAATTTTTAAACGGAAAGTTTTCCTCTTGCTGCAACTTCAGTGTGTGTGGTTGCCCGCATCCTCCACCATATTGTGACACAGTTAGGTTAGGGGGTCCCTCTCCTGGGTAGAGGACTCCTTCCTTTCACACACAGCAGCTGGGAAACAGTATGCCAGACTGGATGCAAGTACAAGCTGGTCGGCGCCAGTCTTTATTGTACAATGTCAGAAACAAACATAAAGAAAACATTAACATAAATCCTAGCCCTGTCGGGGCACTAACTTCACAGGTAGTTCCCTCCCTACCAGAACCTGGCAGGGCCTAATGCCCTCACCAGCAACAAGGGCACAGCACAACACTTACAGTTAGGTTTTCAAGTGTCTCTGAGCAAACTCCCTGTCTGCTCTCCCAGGTGAGACAATCAGCCCTCAACACACTAGGCTTATATTGGCCACTCTCAGGTGGAAACCCTAACAAGCCTGTTACCAGGCTAATAGAACCAAAACCTGGAGTGGCCGTGGGTGGAGCCCTCCCTCTCCTCTCACCCACAACCCCCAGGTCCCAAACCGGCTTTTCAAAAAGCCGAGACTCAAGCCTGCTACACTGCAGACTTTCTCCTGGAGGTTTAAAACACATAAGACAGGAATCTGGGACAAATGTACCTGCCACAGACCACTTTACCAATGATCTTACCACAATATATATATATATATATATATATATATATATATATATTGTCAATTTATTTTCTGTGTGTGTGTGTGCATATTAGGCTTAGCCGCACAATATACAGCAAGTTGCAACCTAGTGCTGCCTGACTCCAGTCATCATCAATCGGCGCTCCGGGCCCAAATTCTGGCCCTGAAAAAAATAATTAAACACAGTGTCGTTTTTGTCTAATATATATTTTTCTGTGTGCGTGTGTGCGTGTTAGGCTTAACCGCACAAGATACAGCAAATCAGCAATGCAACCTAGTGCTGCCCGACTCCAGTCATCATCAATCTGTGCTCTGGGCCTAAGTTCTGAAGCTGAAAACATTTTTACAAAAATTGTGTTTTTTGTCTAATAATTGTCTGTGTGTCTGTGCGTGTTAGGCTTAGCCGCACAAGATCTAGCAAGTCGGCAACGCAACCTAGCGCTGCCCGACTCTAGTCATCATCAATCTGTGCTCTGGGCCTAAGTTCTGAAGCTTTTTTTACAAAAATTCTGTTTTTTTGTCTAATAATTGTCTGCGCGTGTTAGGCTTAGCCACACAAGATCTAGCAAGGTGCAATGCAATCTAGTGCTGCCAGACTTCAGTTGTCATCAATCTGTGCTCTGGGCCAAAGTTCTGGAGCTGAACAAAAATTAATTTTTTTTTTCTTTTTTTGTCTAATTGTCTGTGTGTCTGTGCGTGTTAGGCTTAGCCGCAAAAGATCTAGCAAGTCTGCAATGCAACCTAGTGCTGCCCGACTCCAGTCGTCATCAATCAGTGCTCTGGGCCCAAGTTCTGGAGCTGAAATTTTTTTTACATTTTTTTTATTTTTTTGTCTAATAATTGTCTGTGCATGTTAGGCTTAGCCGCACAAGGTCTAGCAAGTCAGCAATGCAACCTAGTGCTGCTCGACTCCAGTCGTCATCAATCTGTGCTCTGGGCCCAAGTTCTGGAGCTGAAAAAATATTTAAAAAATAGTTTTTTTATCTAATAATTGTTTGTGCGTGTTAGGCTTAGCCGCACAAGATCTAGCAAGTCGGCAACGCAACCTACTGCTGCCCAACTCCAGTTGTCATAAATCTGTGCTCTCGGCCCAAGCTCTGGAGCTGAAAATTTTTTTACATTTTTTAAATTTTTTTATCTAATAATTGTTTGTGCATGTTAGGCTTATCCGCACAAGATCTAGCAAGTCTGCAATGCAACCTAGTGCTGCCCGACTCCAGTCATCATCAATCTGTGCTCTGGGTCCAAGTTCTGGAGCTGAATTTTTTATTTTTTTTTAAATTGTATTTTTTTGTCTAATAATTGTCTGTGCATGGTAGGCTTAGCCGCACAAGATCTAGCAAGTCGGCAATGCAACGTAGTGCTGCCCGACTCCAGTTGTCATGTATCTGTGCTCTAAGCCCAAGTTCTGGAGCTGAAATTTTTTTTTTTTAAATATTTTTTTTTTGTCTAATAATTGTCTGTGGCTGTGCATGTTAGGCTTAGCCACACAAGATCTAGCAAGTCTGCAATGCAACCTAGTGCTGCTGACTCCAGTCATCATCAATCTGTGCTCTGGGCCCAAACTCTGGAGCTGAAAAAAAAGAAAAAAAATTGTCTTTTTTGTCTAATAATTGTCTGTGTGTGTTAGGCTTAGCCGCACAAGATCTAGCAAGTCGGCAACACAACCTAGTGCTGCCAAACTAGAGTAGTCATCAATCTGTGCTCTGGGCCCAAGTTCTTGACCTGAAATTTTTTTTTTTTTAAATTGTTTTTGTTTTGTCAAATTATTTTCTGTGTGCGGACGACTGCACGTGTGTAAATTTTGTAACCACACCTTGGCTACACTATTGGTGCTTGTGACACTGCTTCAAGACTGCAGAATATATGGAGGGCAGTCACATGACAGGAGTGCAAGGCCAAGAACCACATGTTGTAGCTGCCGCCAGCAGTGCAAGGCCATTAACTTCCTCATCCTCTATGAAGGCCCATGCCCCAGGGCTTAAGTCACGCCATCAATATGGTAAAGCTACTTTTACTGAAGTTAAGAAAAAAAATTGAAAGGAAATCTTCATTTAGATAAACAAAAAATTATCAATATGCCATTCACTACATGAAGTGGCAAGGAAAGGATAAGGCCTCGGCCTTTATTTATGTTGACTGCTGGTTCTGATAGCCCTTCTGCTTGTAGTAGTAGTGGTGGTGGTGGTACAATTAAAAAATTGAAAGTTGTTAAGAAGAGTAAGACAACTCTGGAAAAGCCAACTGTTTGCCCTGAGAAATCGAAATCACAAATCCCCAAGGAGACTGCAAGTGTGTCCGCGGTTGCCATGTGTGAGCCAGACCTAAATACTAGTGTACTGGAGATCCACCAAGTTCCAACATTTGTGTGCCTTCTGTAAATGTGGGGAAGGGCATTCAACATCTTGCAGACGTAGTCATCGAGGATGCTTTTGTGGAATTGCACATGGAGGAGGAGAATATTTTGGTAGTTGAAGGTGATAAGGATGATGAGGATGTTGATGAAGAAGATGTTGGTGATGAGGATGTTGATGCCGAGGATGTCCTTTGTGTAAGTAAGGTAACAGCTGTTGCCCATGGATTGAAAAAGCTAAAGTACATTGTTGTCATGCCTGGACAAAAGACAAAAAATTCCACTTCTCATGTGTGGAATAATTTCCACCCCGATCCAGACAACAGTTATCAAGCCATATGTGACATTGCCAAGCAAGAGTGAGTAGAGGGAGGAACCTAAACCACCTAGGAACCCCCTCCTTGTTACGTCACTTGGAGCACATTCATCAAATATCAAAGTGTTTGTCGCCAAGTTCCAAAACTCAAAACGTAGCAAGTCCAGTGTCACCTACCTGCTCCCTCTCTGTGAGATCCAAGCGCCTTCAATCTCCAACACCAACACCTGCATCATCAACATCCTCATTCATCATCGGGAGTAGTCCTGCTGCATCCAATGTTGGTTATTCGAAGCATCATTGACTCATCTCCTATCCGTGATTCCTCAGAAGGATCCTTTATGACTATGCCTGTTGCTGCTGCTGTTGCTGTGATCGGATCTTCATCCCAGAAGGGGACCAAGAGGAAGACTACTTGTAGTGTATCCTCCAAAAAACAATGACCTGTTAAACAATTGTATGTAAGGGCAAACAAGTATGACAGCAATCACCCATTTGCACAGCACATTACTCACGCCATAACAGCTATGCTAGTATTAGATGTGTGTCCAGTATCCGCCATTACTGCAGTGGGTTTTCAACAGTTAATTAAGGTCCTGTGTCCTCGCTACCAGATCCCTTCTAGATTCCACTTTGCTAGAACAGCAATTCCAAGTCTGTACAAGGACATAAAAAAATCCTTATTAATGTCCTCAGAAATTCCGTTGTACCCACTGTCCACTTGACCACTGATATGTGGACAAGAGGGACAGGGCAAACTAAGGATTACATGACTGTGACAGCCCACTGGGTAGGTGTATTGCCACAATAGCAACATCTACCAAAAAACAGCTGATGCAGAAGCAGGCTA
Organism: Taudactylus pleione; assembly: GCA_031769625.1. Classification (NCBI taxonomy): domain Eukaryota; kingdom Metazoa; phylum Chordata; class Amphibia; order Anura; family Myobatrachidae; genus Taudactylus; species Taudactylus pleione. The sequence continues at coordinate 2,422,178 of JAUIMM010000390.1, forward strand.
CTCTTTGTATAACTGGTTTCACTAAGAGGCATACCGCTGAGAACCTCTTAGAAAAACTCAGGGAAATCATTGCTAAATGGCTTACCCCACTTGGACTCTCCTCAGGATTTGTCATTTTGGACAGTGCCACCAATATTGTGAGAGCATTACATCTGGGCAAATTCCAACATGTCCCATGTTTTGCTCACACAATTAATTTGGTGGTGCAACATTTTTAAAAACTGACACGGTCATGCTCACATTAGATGCTCTCGGTGGTCCGCAAAATATCCTGACTTTTTAGACATTCGGCGACCGCTTGTCGAAGATTGCATGACCAGCAGGTACAGTTAAATTTGCCCTGCCATCAGCTGAAGCAAAAGGTAGTAACTTGGTGGAATTCTACCCTCTATATGCTTCAGTGGATGGAGGAACAGCAAAAGGCCATCCAGGGCTATACAACGGCCTATGACATAGACCGTGGAGGGGGAATGCACCTTACTCAAGTGCATTGGAGAATAATTTCCATGCTGTGGAAGGTTCTCAAACCTTTAGAACTTGCCACATGTGAAGTTAGTTCAGACACTGCCAGCTTGAGTCAGGTCATTCCCCTCATCAGGCTTTGCAAAAACAGCTGGAGAAACTGAAGGAGGAGGTGAAACAGAGCGATTGCACAAAGAATGTCGCACTGGTGGATCAAGCCCTTGATTCACTTCACCAGGATCCAAGAGTCGTCAATCTATTGAAATCTGAAAAATATATTTTGGCGACCATTCTGGATCCTAGATTTAAGTCCTACTTTGTGAGTTTATTTCCAACAGACCCAAATCTAAAACTGTGCAAAGAGCTGTTGGTCAAAAAATTGTCAGCTGCAGCCGCATGTGAAATGCCATCATCTCCTCCTTCAGTTTCTGCAGCTGCCAGGGAAAAACTCAATTTTCCTTACAGAATGCCTGCTGGTCATGCAGATTGTTCACCAAAAAATAACATCTGTTTGGGCCTGAGAGAACTGCCTACTAGTGACATGTCTTCTACCATGACTAAGTGTGATACGGTCTCCATTCACAGAATGGTGGTGAACTATTTCAGAGATAACATCCTAATAGGCATTTCAGACAGTCCATTTCAGTACTGGCAGGAAAAAGAGGCAATTTGGAGTTCCATATACAAACTGGCTTTGCATTACTTAAGATGCCCACCCTCCAGTGTGTACTCCGAAAGAGTTTTCAGTGCAGCTGGCAACCTTGTCAGTGAGGTTACTTCCTTAAAATGTGGAAAAGATGATGTTCATTAAAATGAATTACAAATTCCACGAGGAAGACCTCTACCAACAATTAAATAAAAAAATTACAGAGGCGCCTATGGACAAATTAATATTGTGTGCAGGAGAGGATGTACACACTGATGGGGATGACGAGGACGAGAATGACGACAACTTGTAATGTAAAGCCAGTTTGTATATGGGGTCATTTTCATTTCCGTGTCCAATGCACCTCTGGCAGCTTGTCTTATGGGGGTCCAAACAAACCAATAATTTCAGCCACAGTTGGCAGTCCTTGTTGCTGAAATGACTGGTTAGTTAAACTGTCCTATTTAGTATACAACACATGGATGGGTGGGAGGGCCCAAGGACTATTCCATCTTGCACCTTTTACTTTCCATTATGTGCTGGTTGGGGCATTGCTGCCTGACATTTAAAATTAATGTTATGGTTGGTTTAGGAAGCAATGATTTATTTTTAAATTAATTTATTATTAATTTACAGCCAAGGGCTGTACCAATGAATTTCTTTTATTAATTATTCAGCCAGGGGCTGCACCCAATGAATTGTTTTTAATTTATTTATTGTCAATTTAACAGCCAGGGGCTGTACCAATGAATTGCTTTTTATTAATTATTCAGCCAATGGCTGCACCCAATTAATTGTTTTTTTAATTAATTTTTTATCAATTTTACAGGCAGGGCTGAACCCAATGAATTGTTTTTAATTAATTTATTATCAAGTTAACAGCCAGGGGCTCCACCAATTAATTTCTTTTTGATAATTATTCAGCTAGGGGTTGCACCCAATTAATTATTTTTTAATTAATTTATTATCAATTTTACAGCCAGGGGCTGCACCAATGAATTTATTTTTATTAATTATTCAGCCAGGGGCTGCACCCAATGAATTGTTTGTAAATTAATTTATTATCAATTTTGCAGCCAGGGGCTGCACCAATGAATTGTTTTTAAATTAATTTATTATCAATTTTACAGCCAGGGGCTGCACCAACTATCAACTATCAATTCGTTAATCCTCAAGGGTATCCCAACCATCATCGTTGCACATTCCTCAACTCTATTTATAATTATATCAATCAGTTTTGAGCCAGCAAGCTGGATGCAACCTTTCGGCCCTTTAACTAGATGACAAAATCAATATTGTGAGCTGTGAGGTGGTCAAAATTGACGCGAAATGAATAGAAATAAATGTTATTGAGGTTATTAATACTGTAGGAACAAAAAAGCCCATTTTATGTGATTTTAGCTGTTTTTTTTATTTTTGCTAAGAAAAAACCCAGATCCAAAACCAAAATAAGAAAACAAAACACGGAGGTGAGGTTTTGGCAAAATCAATCCAGATCCAAAACCAGGGGAGATCCAGATCCAAAGCCAAAACCAAAACACGAGGGTCGGCGCACATCTCTAATATACATCACTTGTTAGTTTTACCTAAGCTATAATCATTAATCAAAACGATTCTTGTATTTTCTCATCATTTTAGTGTTTTTTTTCCTGCACTGTTTATTTTGTCAAACCATAAGAAAGTTTTGTTTATTTCAACATTTTGCACTTTTACAGTTAGTCTGGTTTCAATAAAACATGCATTTCTTATCATCTTCATCCAATCTAAGATTATTCCCCTTATAACTCAGTTTTGTTTTGATCTTTGTTTCTAAACTGTTGCCAAGTACTAAAATACCATGTTATGTTTACTAGAACATGATTTAAAACAAGAATTGGCCAATGGTGATAGACCGAAAGGCTGCCAAAATTATTCAACTGGCAAAGCCCCAGTGTCAAGTAAGGATTATTTCCTTTGTTTAGTACAGGCTTTGTTTGTCGATAGATGTAACCAACATAGAAACATTGGCAGACAGGGACATTTTTTGCACCTAGTGCATTACGATTGCACAGAAATAACCTAGCGGAATGTGAGCCTCATGTTTAAAAGAGCAGAAAGGTGTTATGATTGCTTATTAGTCATTTACAATACAGTTGTCATTTACAGTTAGACACAATTTATAAATGCAAAATACAAATAAAAAAAAAAAATTTCTGGCACCGTCTATCAATCAATATGCAAAAATTTAGGTTGTAGCTGCCAGCTGATTTAAATACTGTGAATGTACAGACAGCGCTTAGGACTTCATGTACTAAGGAGAGATACAGTAAGGCTGGGGCGTATCTACCCATTGGCCCGGATGGCACTCGCCAGGGGCGCCGCCCAAAGGGGGGGGCAGCCGGCAGTGACACCAACAGCCAAGGGGTGGACAAGTCCCCCGGCCCCACAAGTGTAGGGCAGACCGCAGTGACAGCCCTACACAATTTACAAACACACAGCCGCCATACGTCATGACGTCTCTCCCATGCAGGAGAAGAGCGGGCCAGGACTCATTGCGGACAGCGGCGGTCACGTCAGGAGCGGGGATCAGGTAAGTTGAATTTTATTTTTGTTCTTTGTGTGTGTGTGTGTGTAAGCCTGGCACTACAGGGGGGGGGGCACTGAAATAGGGGGTGGCCGCTACTGGGGGAACTTTAAGGGGGGGTGCCCACTACTGGGGGCACTGTATAGGGGTGGCCACTACTGGTCGAATTTATGGGGGTGGCCACTACTGGGGGCATTGTATAGGGGTGGCCACTACTAGGGGAGATTTGGGGGGGGTGGCCACTACTGGGGGCAGTGTATACGGGTGGCCACTACTGGGGGAAATTTAGGGGGGGTAGCCACTACTGGGGGCACTGTATAGGGGGATTACTACTGGGGGATTACTACTGGGAACATTGTATAGAGGGGTAGGGGGGCGCCAGTCCATTACATTGCCAGGGGCGCTTGGATCGCTAGATACACCCCTGCAGTAAGGGGGCAAAATGGAAAAGAGAGAGAAAATCCCTGCACATATCGTTTCTCTATACTGTATATAGCAAAGGGATTTCTCTGTCTTCAGCCTGTCTTCAGCCTGCAAGCAATAACAACAGGTTACAATATCAGCACTGCCATAGGCAACTAACTAGCGCTGCTATTACTAAGAGGAGAGGTCACTTGCTGACGCTGGAGAAGACAGCTGACTGTTTCATCACCTCCAGCTACTGGTATCTGCTTCTGCTGACATAAAGACCTGTGTAAAGCAGGAACTTCCAGGAATTGAGCTTTGTCTCTGTCACAGCCTGGGTCTGTTTCCCCTGCCTCCGGGTCACTTACCGATTCTGCCAGCGTTCTCTATCACATCCCAGATTCACAGGCTTCAGTGAATCTCGGTCTGCTAGGCCTCAATCAAGATCTAAGCCTGCTACAGAGTACTGCAGTGACAAGTCCTGATCACCTGTTTGCAACAGCTAATCAAGTGATAGCCTGAGCCTCACCGTACCACCAGTGTCTGCTCAGCCTATCCCAGGTAACCCATGGGTATATATCCCAGCAGCTGACTCTACCTAATGGTAAGTACATTGTCTAACCTCAGGAGCTGATTCAGACCCGCTCGCTAAGAAGCGTTCGCTCGTAGCTGCCGATGGTTCGTATTGTGTGCACGTTTATGCATCGCAATGCGCGTGTGCGGACCACTTGAAAAGATCGGGAAGAGTTCGCTCACCAAACATAGACAACCCAGCTAAATGAGTGACAGGTCAAGCCATTTGTTGGTGGTAACAAGGGCAGGCTAATAGAAACGGGGGAGTGGAGGTGCGAACACAGGCGTGTCTGATCATCTTAATGCTATTTCAGAGGCATGCATAATTAACAGGCAGCATCATAGTACACCTGGTTGTATTTCACACTGAAGTGATCGCAGTGCTTGCGGCAGGGTATAGTCAACCTCAAGCGCTGCGAATGCATCCAATGGTACATGCTGTACCGATGGTTGTATACACCTCCTGGAGATGACGTGTGCAAGTGGGTGTCTTATAAATGGCTGGCGGGCGTCTGCATACACTAGGCGATCACACGCCAAGCCAAGACATAGTGGGCGTGCCGTGTGATCACCTGCCATGCCGTCTCTTAGCCAGATTTGCATACGCTGAGAGCTAAAGAACGCATCTAGCGAGAGGGTCTGAATGAGCTCATCAGTTCCTATGAGCTATACTGAGCTCCTGTTGCTTACTTGTATCCAGTTTGTGCAGTTTTTCTTCCTTCTGCTATACGGATTCCTGCAAGTGATCTACACCTGGGGCAGCTATCCCACTGGTTGCACAGAGAATCTCAACCTGTTCCTGATATCCGAACCTGCAACTCACCTGTGTATACCATTTTCACTGCATGGTGAGTGTTCCTGGTTCCTGCTCCATTGGTGCTGTTCCTGGTTCCTGCTCCATTGGTGCCATTCGTGGTATCATCACCCACTATCCATTCTGGTGTCCCGTCTGCATCCAGTTCTGTCTATGCCTGAGGCAGCTATCCCACTGACTGCAGAGAACCTTCCTGTTACAACTCGCCTGTGTATACCATTCTCCCTGCATGTTGAGTGTTCCTGGTTCCTGCTCCATTTGATGCCATTCCTGGTATCATCACCTACTATCCATTTTGATGTTTGATCTGCATCTGGTCCTACTACCATCTGAGTGCTCCTGGATCCTGGCCTACAGCGACAACCCAGTTCCAGCCTGGTGAATACGTTGCCAAGATCTACCACTCCAAGCATTCCGGTTTACAGTAAGAAGAGTGTTATTTTATCCTTCTACAGTATTAACCCAGTATCAGCCTGGTCAATCTACTGCCACACTCTCCACTGATTGCACATACAAACTTGTCTTCAACACCAACGTCCCTGGTGGTCTAGTGAATGCAATACGGCATCTCTCTGCCAAGATCCTGGTTCGATTCCCCGTCAGGGAAGTGTTCCATATTTCATGCCAGGAGGTCTCCTTAGGCCAGCCAGCTTTCGTTACACATCTCCAGACACCCATACAGATGAATATCAGACACTGGGTTCACAAACAAACATGAGTCTGACAGTGACTTTCGTCTGGTTATTAATAAAGTTTGGACAAACCAAAATCATTGCTGCAGCTAAAGCAGGTTTCTCGTGCAGTGTTGTCTAATGTCACTGGATGCATCTCTGCACATTACACCAGAGAGGAAATGAGAACCCTACATTAATACGCTCATATGATCATGTCATGTGACACCCACACAGATAAAGTAACTGTGGAGTGTTAGGTGACACTTGGTTGGTGCTCTGCAGCTCATCATCTGTTTGCGCAGCAGTGAATGATCATTTTGTTTGTATAATGACGCACTATATGCCTCCTGCTTCGCTGTGATAATCAGTACAGCAGACACTAGCGAATGGCTGCATCAGGAGAAAAGCTGTGTCATACACAGAAGCACATAAGGCCTGATTCAGACTCAGAGTTGGGAAAACAGTAAGAAATAGCAAGTAACTGTGTACCTGTAGAAACCATGTTGCAATGCAAGGGGTGCTAATCTAACACTAGAACTCTAGCACAGTGCACGCACTAAGTCTACCCCGCTCTAAACGCGTGACATGCGAAATGGCTACGACTGCCGGGCGCCGCGCCTTTTATAGTGGCCGAACGTTAACCGGCTCTCGCGAGGTCTCGCGAGAATCCGACGCCGGACGGGTGACGTTCGGCCTCGAGGTGGAATCCGAGTCAGGCGGGAACACCCGAACTTGCGTTCGGATGGACTTGGATTCCACCTGTTCGGAGCGGTTCGGATTCCTCAGAATCCAAACCGCTCATCACTAGTGCAAATACATAATTTTTTTTGCATGTGGGGTAAATACTGGCTGCTTTTGCCTGTAACCCACAAATGCTGTACAGCTTTATTTTAAACTGCAACTTAGATTTTAGTTTGGACACACCCATCCCAAATCTAAATCTTTATGCACATTTTAAATCTGCCCCACCTGCAGCGCCGTGCAACATGGTTTTATCAAGATGCACAATTACTTGCTCTATCTTACACTATTCCCAACTGTAAATCAAGCCCATGATGCTGGGTACACACTAGATGATTTCTCAATTGGAATTGGATCGACATATCATCCAGATTATCTAGTGTGTAAGCACTACGTGCGCTCCCGTAAGGTGACATTGGTGCTGTTCTGTCGGCCGGGGATGCATGGCAGATGGATCGACCCAGCTGCTGATGCCAGGAAGGTTTATGGTGCAGGTGAACAATGTATCGAGCAGTCAGACACCAGATTGTTCAGTGTGTACAGACTGCCTAATATATCATGTCATCGTACAATTTTATGTATTATTGGTGGGTCGTGTCATGTGTACCCAGCTACAAAAAACTACACTTGAGTAGATCCATTTAATTCTATCATTTGCAGCAGGACTCTGTAAGCATCAGAGATGTGTGCCAGACCATTTTTGCTTGATTTGGCTCTGATTCGCCATCCGGTTTTGGATTTGGATTTAGATTTGATTTTTTTCTCAAAAATTTACAAAAAAAGCTAAAACCACATAATTTGGGCCTTTTTTTGTTCCTAAAGTATATTTAACCTCAAAAACATTAATTTCCAGTAATTTCCAGTCAATTTTGACCACCTCACAGCTACATGGAGTCAGATCGCTTTTACGCACACGCTATGGGGTAATACAGCATACTGGGGTGCAGTGCGCACAACAGTACAAATACAACAAGTTTTATTTTTTTTTACTTTTTTATTATTTTAAAATTTTGTGCTTAACAAATATCGAGTTACACTATGATCGCAGTGCAGAGCCGGCCCTGGGCAAAATTTTGACTGGTGCCCCCTAGCAGATAATCCCACCACCAATCTAAGGCCCCCATTTATCAATGAAGCATAACCCTTTTAGGGCTCGCTAAAGGAGTTATACCATCTTTTCAGGAGTTAAAAAACAGTGGTAATCAAAGATTACCCCTGTTTGTCAAGCATCGCTCTCGCTATCTTTTAGATGGCGAGAGCGATGCGGTCCCCATTGCCGGCAATGGAGACCTAGAGGTGCCTTTCCGGCATCAGCAAAGCCTTCCAGGCACTGCCGGGTCCCCGTGTTATGCACATGCGCAGACGGACCGTAACGCTTGCGCATAACACTAGAGCCCTGTCGCTGGCAGCTTTAGGCAGCTAGCAGCCCAGCAGAGGACCTCATGGAGGAGGAGGACTTCACAGGACATCGCCTAAGGGTTAAGTATTGGTGAATACCAGTACATTTTAGTTTGTATCATGGTGATACTAAACGAAAAAGTGCGCTGTTGTTTACCATCTTTGATAAATGGGGGCCTAAGTGTTTACACGTGGATGCCAAAAATATTACAGTGGCATATATAAATATTTATATATACAGATATATATATATATATATATATATACACACGAAAGGTGCAATTACAAGCATCTGAAAAATTGATAGCTTTTATTTATTCGAAATGAGTGGAGTGCCGCACATGTCGTATAGGTAAATATATATATATATAATATATATATATATATATATATATTTATGTGCGTGTGTGTGTGTGTGTGTCAGGTACCACAGGTATTAAGAACCAGTGAAAAACATATATATATATATATATATAGATATATATATATATATATATATAGATATAAATATATATATATATATATATATATAAAACACACATATATATAGATATATAGATATATATAAAACACACATATATATATATATATATATATTAGGGGTGAGCGGGTTCGGATTTCTGAAATCCGAACCCCCCCGAGCCCCCCCGATCCGAGTCCGATCCGAGTCAGGCTCGACTTTTCCCGCCTGACTCGGATCTGAAATCGAGGCAAAACGTCATCATCCCGCCTTCCGAGTCTCGCGGGTTTTGGATCCTATATAAGGTACCCGCGTCAGCGCCATTTTCTCACTCGGCTGTGGACAGTGAAGAGGGAGGGTGGGAGTTAGGGCTGTGTAGTGTAGTGTAGTGCTGCTGTTGTCCACTACTTCAAAGTCCATAGGGGCTGGCTGTGTTGTGCTGTGCTGCTGTTGTTAATAGGGGCTGTGTCCACTACTTCAAAGTCCATAGGGGCTGGCTGGACTGTGTTGTGCAGTCAGTTCTCCATAGGGGCTGTGTCCACTCCAAAGTCCTGTGCAGTGTCCCAGTCCTAAAGGAGTGCTGTAGTGTTGTCCAGGGGGTGCTCTGTCCATCAGGGGTGCTCCCCCCAAGTGCTAAAAAAATAATATATTTTCTGTGTTTGTGAATTGTGTGCGCAGTAGCCGCACGTGCATCAACAAAGTAGTGCCAAGCGTGCGCCTGTGTCATAAGTAAAGGGCCGGCTGGCTTGACCGTTAAAGGGTGCTGTAACCCCCGAAAGTACACTCCAGTCCAAACCAATAAAAATATTATTTTCTGTGTTTGTGAATTGTGTGCGCAGTAGCCGCACGTGCATCAACAAAGTAGTGCCAAGCGTGCGCCTGTGTCATAAGTAAAGGGCCGGCTGGCTTGACCGTTAAAGGGTGCTGTAACCCCCAAAGTACACTCCAGTCCAAACCAAAAAAAAAAATATTTTCTGTGTTTGTGAATTGTGTGCGCAGTAGCCGCACGTGCATCAACAAAGTAGTGCCAAGCGTGCGCCTGTGTCATAAGTAAAGGGCCGGCTGGCTTGACCGTTAAGGGTGCTGTAACCCCCGAAAGTACACTCCAGTCCAAACCAAAAAAAAAATTATTTTCTGTGTTTGTGAATTGTGTGCGCAGTAGCCGCACGCGCATCAACAAAGTAGTGCCAAGCGTGCGCCTGTGTCATAAGTAAAGGGCCGGCTGGCTTGACCGTTAAAGGGTGCTGTAACCCCCAAAGTACACTCCAGTCCAAACCAAAAAAAAAATTATTTTCTGTGTTTGTGAATTGTGTGCGGAGTAGCCGCATGTGCATCAACAAAGTAGTGCCAAGCGTGCGCCTGTGTCATAAGTAAAGGGCCAGCTGGCTTGACCGTTAAGGGTGCTGTAACCCCCGAAAGTACACTCCAGTCCAAACCAAAAAAAAAATTATTTTCTGTGTTTGTGAATTGTGTGCGCAGTAGCCGCACGTGCATCAACAAAGTAGTGCCAAGCGTGCGCCTGTGTCATAAGTAAAGGGCCGGCTGGCTTGACCATTAAAGGGTGCTGTAACCCCCAAAGTACACTCCAGTCCAAAGCAAAAAAAAAATTATTTTCTGTGTTTGTGAATTGTGTGCGCAGTAGCCGCACGTGCATCAACAAAGTAGTGCCAAGCGTGCGCCTGTGTCATAAGTAAAGGGCCGGCTGCCTTGACCGTTAAGGGTGCTGTAACCCCCGAAAGTACACTCCAGTCCAAACCAAAAAAAAAATAATTTTCTGTGTTTGTGAATTGTGTGCGCAGTAGCCGCACGTGCATCAACAAAGTAGTGCCAAGCGTGCGCCTGTGTCATAAGTAAAGGGCCGGCAGGCTTGACCGTTAAAGGGTGCTGGTACCCCCAAAGTACACTCCAGTCCAAACCAAAAAAAAAATTATTTTCTGTGTTTGTGAATTGTGTGCGGAGTAGCCGCACGTGCATCAACAAAGTAGTGCCAAGCGTGCGCCTGTGTCATAACTAAAGGGCCGGCTGGCTTGACCGTTTAGGGTGCAGTAACCCCCGAAAGTACACTCCAGTCCAAACCAAAAAAAAAATTATTTTCTGTGTTTGTGAATTGTGTGCGCAGTAGCCGCACGTGCATCAACAAAGTAGTGCCAAGCGTGCGCCTGTGTCATAAGTAAAGGGCCGGCTGGCTTGACCATTAAAGGGTGCTGTAACCCCCAAAGTACACTCCAGTCCAAACCAAAAAAAAAAATATTTTCTGTGTTTGTGAATTGTGTGCGCAGTAGCCGCACGTGCATCAACAAAGTAGTGCCAAGCGTGCGCCTGTGTCATAAGTAAAGGGCCGGCTGGCTTGACCGTTAAGGGTGCTGTAACCCCCGAAAGTACACTCCAGTCCAAACCAAAAAAAAAATTATTTTCTGTGTTTGTGAATTGTGTGCGCAGTAGCCGCACGCGCATCAACAAAGTAGTGCCAAGCGTGCGCCTGTGTCATAAGTAAAGGGCCGGCTGGCTTGACCGTTAAAGGGTGCTGTAACCCCCAAAGTACACTCCAGTCCAAACCAAAAAAAAAATTATTTTCTGTGTTTGTGAATTGTGTGCGGAGTAGCCGCATGTGCATCAACAAAGTAGTGCCAAGCGTGCGCCTGTGTCATAAGTAAAGGGCCAGCTGGCTTGACCGTTAAGGGTGCTGTAACCCCCGAAAGTACACTCCAGTCCAAACCAAAAAAAAAATTATTTTCTGTGTTTGTGAATTGTGTGCGCAGTAGCCGCACGTGCATCAACAAAGTAGTGCCAAGCGTGCGCCTGTGTCATAAGTAAAGGGCCGGCTGGCTTGACCGTTAAAGGGTGCTGTAACCCCCAAAGTACACTCCAGTCCAAAGCAAAAAAAAAATTATTTTATGTGTTTGTGAATTGTGTGCGCAGTAGCCGCACGTGCATCAACAAAGTAGTGCCAAGCGTGCGCCTGTGTCATAAGTAAAGGGCCGACTGCCTTGACCGTTAAGGGTGCTGTAACCCCCGAAAGTACACTCCAGTCCAAACCAAAAAAAAAATAATTTTCTGTGTTTGTGAATTGTGTGCGCAGTAGCCGCACGTGCATCAACAAAGTAGTGCCAAGCGTGCGCCTGTGTCATAAGTAAAGGGCCGGCTGGCTTGACCGTTAAAGGGTGCTGGTACCCCCAAAGTACACTCCAGTCCAAACCAAAAAAAAAATTATTTTCTGTGTTTGTGAATTGTGTGCGGAGTAGCCGCACGTGCATCAACAAAGTAGTGCCAAGCGTGCGCCTGTGTCATAACTAAAGGGCCGGCTGGCTTGACCGTTTAGGGTGCAGTAACCCCCGAAAGTACACTCCAGTCCAAACCAAAAAAAAAATTATTTTCTGTGTTTGTGAATTGTGTGCGCAGTAGCCGCACGTGCATCAACAAAGTAGTGCCAAGCGTGCGCCTGTGTCATAAGTAAAGGGCCGGCTGGCTTGACCGTTAAAGGGTGCTGTATCCCCCAAAGTACACTCCAGTCCAAACCAAAAAAAAAATTATTTTCTGTGTTTGTGAATTGTGTGCGCAGTAGCCGCACGTGCATCAACAAAGTAGTGCCAAGCGTGCGCCTGTGTCATAAGTAAAGGGCCGGCTGGCTTGACCGTTAAAGGGTGCTGTTACCCCCGAAAGTACACTCCAGTCCAAACCAAAAAAAAATTATTTTCTGTGTTTGTGAATTGTGTGCGCAGTAGCCGCACGTGCATCAACAAAGTAGTGCCAAGCGTGCGCCTGTGTCATAAGTAAAGGGCCGGCTGGCTTGACCGTTAAAGGGTGCTGTAACCCCCAAACTACACTCAAGTCCAAACCAAAAAAAAAATTTTTTTCTGTGTTTGTGAATTGTGTGCGCATTAGCCGCACGTGCATCAACAAAGTAGTGCCAAGCGTGCGCCTGTGTCATAAGTAAAGGGCCGGCTGGCTTGACCGTTAAAGGGTGCTGTAACCCCCAAAGTACACTCCAGTCCAAACCAAAAAAAAAATTATTTTCTGTGTTTGTGAATTGTGTACGCAGTAGCCGCACGTGCATCAACAAAGTAGTGCCAAGCGTGCGCCTGTGTCATAAGTAAAGGGCCGGCTGGCTTGACCGTTAAAGGGTGCTGTAACCCCCAAAGTACACTCCAGTCCAAACCAAAAAAAATATTATTTTCTGTGTTTGTGAATTGTGTGCGCAGTAGCCGCACGTGCATCAACAAAGTAGTGCCAAGCGTGCGCCTGTGTCATAAGTAAAGGGCCGGCTGGCTTGACCGTTAAAGGGTGCTGTAACCCCCAAAGTACACTCCAGTCCAACCCCAAAAAAAAATTATTTTCTGTGTTTGTGAATTGTGTGCGCAGTAGCCGCACGTGCATCAACAAAGTAGTGCCAAGCGTGCGCCTGTGTCATAAGTAAAGGGCCGGCTGGCTTGACCGTTAAAGGGTGCTGTAACCCCCGAAAGTACACTCCAGTCCAAACCAAAAAAAAATAATTTTCTGTGTTTGTGAATTGTGTGCGCAGTAGCCGCACGTGCATCAACAAAGTAGTGCCAAGCGTGCGCCTGTGTCATAAGTAAAGGGCCGGCTGGCTTGACCGTTAAAGGGTGCTGTAACCCCCGAAAGTACACTCCAGTCCAAACCAAAAAAAAATTATTTTATGTGTTTGTGAATTGTGTGCGCAGTAGCCGCACGTGCATCAACAAAGTAGTGCCAAGCGTGCGCCTGTGTCATAAGTAAAGGGCCGGCTGGCTTGACCGTTAAAGGGTGCTGTAACCCCCGAAAGTACACTCCAGTCCAAACCAAAAAAAAATTATTTTCTGTGTTTGTGAATTGTGTGCGCAGTAGCCGCACGTGCATCAACAAAGTAGTGCCAAGCGTGCGCCTGTGTCATAAGTAAAGGGCCGGCTGGCTTGACCGTTAAAGGGTGCTGTAACCCCCGAAAGTACACTCCAGTCCAAACCAAAAAAAAATTATTTTCTGTGTTTGTGAATTGTGTGCGCAGTATCCGCACGTGCATCAACAAAGTAGTGCCAAGCGTGCGCCTGTGTCATAAGTAAAGGGCCGGCTGGCTTGACCGTTAAGGGTGCTGTAACCCCCGAAAGTACACTCCAGTCCAAACCAAAAAAAAATTATTTTCTGTGTTTGTGAATTGTGTGCGCAGTAGCCGCACGTGCATCAACAAAGTAGTGCCAAGAGTGCGCCTGTGTCATAAGTAATGGGCCGGCTGGCTTGACCGTTAAAGGGTGCTGTAACCCACAAAGTACACTCCAGTCCAAACCAAAAAAAAAATTATTTTCTGTGTTTAGCCGCACGTATATATCAAATCGATATAACATAAATGGAGGACCAAACTTTCTCCGATAAAAATAAAATAGAGAAAGATCAAGAACCACTTCCTCCTAGTGCTGAAGCTGCTGCCACTAGTCATGACATAGACGATAACATGCCATCAACGTCGTCTGCCAAGGCCGATGCCCAATGTCATAGTAGAGGGCACATACAATCCCAAATGGCAAAGTTCAGGAAAATGACCTTGAAAAAGACATTTAAATCAGCTGAAGAGAAACGTAAACTTGCCAATATGCCATTTACGACACGGAGTGGCAAGGAACGGCTAAGGTCGATCCCTAGTATGTTCATGACTAGTGGTTCAGCTTCACATGACGATGGAAGCCCTCCTCCCACTAAAAAAATCAAAAGAGTTAAGCTGGCAAAAGCACAGCGAAGAACTGTGCTTTCTAAGAAGATATCACAAATCCCCAAGGAGAGTCCAAGTGTGGTGGTGGTTGCGATGCCTGACCTTCCCAGCACTGGACGGGAAGAGGTGGCTCTTTCCACCATTTGCACGCCCCCTGCAAGTGCTGAAAGGAGCACCCACAGTCCACTTGCTGATATGCAAATTGAAGATGTCACTGTTGAAGTACAACAGGATGAGGATACTGGTGTAGCTGGCGCTGAGGAGGAAGTTGGCGAGGAGGATTCTGATGGTGATGTGGTTTGTTTAAATCAGGCTCCGGGGGAGACAGTTGTTGTCCGTGGGATGAAAAAGCCCATCACGGTCATGCCTGGGCAGAAGACCAAACATTCCACCTCTTTGGTCTGGCAATATTTCTATCCAAATCCGGACAACAACTGTCTTGCCATATGTACCATATGTAAAGGTGAAATAAGTAGGGGTAGGGACGTCAACCACCTAGGAACATCCTCCCTTATACGGCACCTGCAGCGCGTTCATAAAAAGTTACTGTCAAGTTCAGAAACTTTGGCTAAGACCGTAAGCAGTCCAGGGACACCTAAATCCCGTTGTCCTGTTGTATCCAAGCACCTGCAAACCACACCGTCAACTCCCTCCTCGTCAATTTCCTCCTTAGTCAGGATCGGAAGTAGTCCTGCAGGCCATGTCACTGGCATGACTGACTCTCCTATCCGGGATTCCTCTGGAGGATCCTGCATTGCTACGCCTACTGCTGCCGCTGCTGCTGTTGCTGCTGCTGGGAGTCATTCATCATCCCAGAGAGGAAGTAGGAACACCACTACTTTTACTAAACAATTGACCCTCCAACAGTCCTTAGCGAGGAGGATGAAGTACGACAGCAGTCATCCTGAAGCAAAACGTATAACTGAGGCCTTGACTGCTATGTTGGTGTTAGACGTGCGTCCGGTATCCGCCATTAGTGCAGTGGGATTTAGACAATTGATGGAGGTAGTGTGTCCCCGGTTCCAAATCCCGTCTAGATTCCACTTCACTAGGCAGGCGATACCGAGACTGTACAGAAACGTCAGAAAAAGTGTACTCAGTGTCCTGAAAAATGCCGTTGTACACAATGTCCACTTAACCACGGACATGTGGACAAGTGGAACAGGGCAGACTAAGGACTATATGACTGTGACAGCCCACTGGGTAGATGTATCACCTTACGCAGCAACAGCAGCAGCGTCACCAGTAGCAGCATCTCAGAAACACCAGCTCGTTACAAGGCAGGCTACGCTGTGTATCACCGGTTTCAGTAAGAGGCACACCGCCGACAACCTCTTAGAGAAACTGAGGGAAATCATCGCCCAGTGGCTTACCCCACTTAGACTCTCCTGGGGATTTGTGATATCTGACAACGCCACCAATATTGTGCGGGCATTACATCTGGGCAAATTCCAGCACGTCCCATGTTTTGCTCACACAATAAACTTGGTGGTGCAGAATTTTCTGAAAAGCGACAGGGGCGTGCAGGAGACGCTTTGGGTGGCCCGAAAAATTTCTGGCCACTTTCGCCATTCAGCGACTGCGTGCCGAAGACTGGAGCGCCAGCAAACACTCTTGAACCTGCCCCGCCATCACCTGAAGCAAGAGGTTGTGACGCGGTGGAACTCAACCCTCTATATGCTTCAGAGGATGGAGGAGCAGCAAAAGGCCATACAAGCCTATACATCCACCTATGACATAGGCAAAGGAGGGGGTATGCACCTGACTCAAGCGCAGTGGAGAATGATTTCCGTGTTGTGCAAGGTTCTCCAGCCCTTCGAACTTGCCACACGTGAAGTCAGTTCAGACACAGCCAGCTTGAGTCAGGTCATTCCCCTCATCAGGCTTTTGCAGAAGCAGCTGGAGAAAGTGAAGGAGGAGCTAAGACGGAGCGATTCCGCTCGGCATGTGGGACTTGTGGATGAAGCCCTTCATTCACTTTGCCAGGATTCCAGGGTGGTCAATCTGTTGAAATCAGACCACTACATTTTGGCCACCGTGCTTGATCCTAGGTTTAAAGCCTATGTGGTGTCTCTCTTTCCGGCCGACACAAGCCTGCAGAGGTGCAAAGACCTGCTGGTGAACACACTGTCAGCTGAAGCGGAACGTGACACGTCAACGGCTCCTTCTTCATTTTCTCCCGCAACTGGGGCTGCCAGGAAAAAACTTAGGTATCCTAAGCAACCCGCTGGCGGTGATGCAGGGCAGGCAGGACCAAGTTTGGACATCTGGTCCGGACTGAAGGACCTGGCAACAATTTCTGACATGTCTACTGTCACTGCATATGATACTGTCACCATTGACAGAATGGTGGAGGATTACATCGGTGACAGCATCCAAGTAGGCATGTCAGACAGTCCATACCTGTACTGGCAGGAAAAAGAGGCAATTTGGAGGCCCCTGTACAAGCTGGCTCTATTTTACCTGAGTTGCCCCCCCTCCAGTGTGTACTCCGAAAGAGTGTTTAGTGCAGCCGGGAACCTTGTCAGCGAAAGGCGTAGGAGGTTGCTTCCACAGAATGTGGAGAAGATGATGTTCATCAAAATGAATTATCAGCTCTTCCAGGGAGACCAGCCTCCAGAAGGTACAGAGGGACCTGTGGTGGTGGATTCAAGTGGGGACGAGTTAATACTTTGTGAGGATGAGGATGTACACACTGAAGAGGGTGAGGAATCGGTGGATGAGGAGGATGAGGATGACATCTTGCCTCCGTAGAGCCAGTTTGTGCAGGGACACATTAATTGCCAGCTTGTTTTGTGGGGGCCCAAACGAACCAATCATTTCAGCCACAGTTGTGTGGCAGACCCTGGCGATGAAATTATTGATTTGTTAAAGTGTGCATGTCCTGTTTATACAACATAAGGGTGGGTGGGAGGGCCCAAGGACAATTCCATCTTGCACTTCTTTTTTTTCTTTGCATTATGTACAGTTTGGGGCCTAGTTTTTCTAACTGCCATCCTGTCTGCCACTGCAGTGTCACTCCTAGATGGGTCACGTGTTTGTGCCGCCCACTCGTGTCGCTTAGCATAGTCATCCAGCTACCTCGGTGCAACCTTTTGGACATGAAAACACTATTGTGAGGTGTGAGGTGTTCAGAATAGACTGGAAATGAGTGGAAATTAAGGTTATTGAGGTTAATAATAGCATAGGAGCAGAGAAACCAACAAATTCTGTGATTTTAGCTGTTTTTATGCTTTTTAAAAAAAAAATACAGATCCAAAACACAAAACCCAGAACCCAAAACACGGAAGGGTGGTTTTGGCAAAACCAATCCAGATCCAAAACACGAAGAAAGATCCAGATCCAAAACCAAAACACAAAACACGAAAAGTGGCCGGTGCACACCCCTAATATATATATATATATATATATACTGTAAATATAGTCCAAAAATATATCCAATCAGGAAGGATGCACTCTCCTTTAAATACGATGAAATAATTTATTTTTATCACAAAACATCATATCGGTCACAATAAATTTCAATGTAGTTAAATTTCAGTGTAGTCGTAGTCGACGTTTCGGTTCCATATGAACCTTTCTCAAGACTTTCTCACATAGTGGACATCATAGACATCACATCAAATAGTAGACATTAATATGAGATTTACAGAAATCTGAAAAAATAACAAAAAACACACAATCACTTGTCTAGCAGGCTCCAAAATACTTAAGGTAACACATACACCCGTGTTGTAGAAAGAACACACCTGTTACCTGACTATAGTTATTTACCACCAAGAATCAGTGCGAGTGATCCTTTAAGCCCATGACAGCAGAAATATAGATAAATACCTCTATATAGTTAATATATTAGCCCCAGTCAGTATAAGGCTCAGAATATGTGTCCACCCTCCTATGGATAAATGGTACATTCAAACCAACATATAACGCCCGCTGTTCATATATGGCTAGTATATGATCATCAATCTGCAAAATGACAAGGAAAGGCAATCAAAACCTTTATATATACACTAGCACAGAATAACAATACTATAACCCATATAGGCTTACCTTACTAATAGGCAATATGCATCAGGACTAAAATATAGATAGCCAGACAAAGTATGGAGTGGGTACACGTACCGCCGGCGTCTGCAGCATATCAGCTGTATGGCGCCGCGCGGCTCTTAAACCCGCTAACCGGAAGTGAGTTTCCCAAGCCAGACACTTCCGCGTGTCAGCCTGACACGCAGACATACGGTGGCTGCAGAGGGGCGAAATTGTAGGAAGTGCAGTTGTCCATACGCTGGCTGACAGTGTGTTAATGAATACCAGAGAGAGTTGGTATACTCTCTGTTAAAGTGTACAGTGTATATGCATATAAGTATTAATTACGGAGCCTGCTTAGACTAACTAATACTATTACAAACAGAGAAAATTAATCCAACGATATTTATATAATCTGACCCATATAGGCAACATCGATAGGAGAAAAGGTATAGCATGTTACAAATATCTATTAGTTAATTAGACTTAAGCAGTGTAGTAAGTGGAGATTATTACTACTTAAAAAGTGTCACTTACTCAAAGACTAGTATACTAGCCTTAATTTTAGAAATTTTCAAAGAAAGATACTTAGAGGATTGTACTCGTTCACTGTATCCAATGCATGAATCCAAAAACTTTCTCGTTTTTTTAACAACAGAAGTCTGTCTATTCCTTGTTTGGGAGGGATCCATTCTATGAGTTTACACCTAAGTGTCGCCAATTGGTGAGACTTTTCAAAAAAATGTCTAGCTACCGGCTTATTGCTTTTGCCCGTAGCGTATGCGGCTCTAACGGAGGCCCTGTGGTTAGCCATTCTATCGCGGAACCTGCGGGCCGTAAGGCCTACATAATATAAGCCACAGGGACAGATTAAAATATATATCAGATGGTCGAGGGCACAATGTAATCTATACTTAATTTGAAATAACCGTCCTGAATGCGGGTGCGGAAAAGTAGGGCCAATCACCATTGATGTGCAAGTCACACAGCCGCCACATGAGACACCGGGGTCTTTTTACCATGATTTCCGAGACCTCATTAGGTTGACCAGGGTAGAGGCGTGGTCTCATCAATATATGCTTGAAATTTGGTCTCCTCCTATATACCATCCTCGGTGGTGGCATATTATGGAACGGTAACGTCTTATCACTAGTGATGATGGGCCAAAATTTTTTAAGTGATTTCTGTGTGGCTTGAGCCTGGGCATCAAAAGTGGTGGTAAAGATAAGACGTGGCTTATTTTCACTCGTTGTAGCCCCTCCAATGTGTTGGGCCTGGGCAATCTCCCTTGCCTTATGTAAACATTTGGATAAAGTAACTTGTTTATAACCACGTGCAAGAAATCTCTTGGTCATCTCAGCCAATTGTAATTCCATCTTGTCAACTTCAGAATTAATGCGTATAACGCGTAAGTATTATACATAATATTTATATATATATATTATATATATATAGATATAAATAATATATAAATACACATGACGCAGCTCAGCCCCCCTCTCTGCCCACAGTGCCTGCCTAAGCAGGTTACACTTACCTTTTTAAGCAGGTAATGCTGCCGCTCTTGATGCCTGGTCCAAGGGCGGGGCGCTGGGCAATGCGGGTGGCGGGCCGGTGGCTAGTCTGGAAGCAGAGCCGTGAGGTCTCTCATGGCTCTGTTCTGCAAAGGCCCATGGGAGGAGTGGTCATAGCTGGGCATGCGCAGCATGCCCTCCTGCGGCCGTCTTGTCTCCTACTGTAGCCAATAGCCAGAATGAGCTTCTGTGCAGAAGCTCATTCTGACCTGGCTTACAGTTAGTCAGTGAGTTAGCAGACTGGCTAACTACTGTACTGCCTGATCAGAGCTAAGGTCCGATCGCAGCAGCAACGGGAGGGAGTGAGGCCGCGTCACAAAGGGGGTGAGGGCAACATCACAGAGTGGGCGGGAGCAGCATCACGGAGGGAGGGCAGTCTCCCAGAGGGTTGGGGGAGTGGCAGCTTCAGTTCCCTGGAATGTCCCAGTACATTTCAGTCGCCCTAGGCATTTGCTTAGAATGCCTATGCCTAGGGCCGGCTCTGTCACAGTGGGTGGGGCCTGCGGAGTCAGTGCAGCACCACTGATGGAAATGAATAAGACTAATTAGACTAAGGGGACTGGACACAGCTTGCCACTCTTAGATGGACAAAGTGACAGCACAGTCCCTTAGAGATGGAGACAGCCCCAGCAGCACAGTCCTTTAGAGATGGACACAGTCCCAGCAGTACAGCTCCTTAGAGATGAACACAGCCCCTTAGAAATGGACACAGTCGAACCAGCACAGCCCCTTAGAGTTGGATAGCACCAGCAGCACAGCCCCTTAGAGTTGGACAGCACCAGCAGCACAGCCCCTGAGAGATGGACACAGCCCTTTAGAGATAAACACAGCCACTTAGAGATGGACACAGCCCCACTTGTACACCGCAGAGCAGAGCCAAGTCCAGGCCGCGGCTGTATATATGGAATCCAAACCCTGCGAGAGTCCGATGCTGGGAGGATGATGTTCAGCCTCGATCTGACATCTGAGCCTGGCAGGAAACCCCGGATGTGGCTCAGATTAAGAGGTTCGGAGTGGTCTGGATTCCAGTTAATCCGGACCAGTCATCTTTGGCCTTGATCTGACATCTGAGCCTGGCTAGAAACCCCGGATGTGGCTCGGATTAAGAAGTTCGGAGTGCTCTGGATTCCAGTTAAGCCGGACCGCTCATCTTTGGCCTCGATCTGACATCTGAGCTTGGCGGGAAACCCCGGATGTGGCTCGGATTAAGAAATTCGGAGTGGTCTGGATTCCAATTAATCCAGACCGCTCATCTCATCTCTAGTAAGGAGTATTTGGTTTTATCATTTTATTTCCCTTTGGATTATGTTGTGGATGCACATTATATCTATATACTTCTTTTCAAAGAAGATTCCCTGTGAATTTTGCTGTCTTAAATAAAATGTTCAAAGAGTACTTTGGGAGTTTAAAACTTAATTAAAGTGCTTTCAAAGTCATCATTTCTGTTTTTTTCTTCTGTAAGGGACATTTGCAGAGATAATAAACTTTTAGTTTCACAACCTGCAACATGGATTGGTGGCCATGTGCATGCTTGGACCTGAGGATCTACAAGCTCCAGCATGCTGAACCAGTCAATACCTGCCAGGGATTGCTTGTACTTGGAATTCCAAAATGTGCTTTCTACTTGACACAATATAACCTTTAAACCTGCAGGAGGCCCTACACTATTTATTATTAAGCACTGGGCTGACTTGCCCTGGGAAATGTGGAGGACTCAGGGCTTGCACTTTTTTTTAATTCTGCCCAATGCTGAACAGGTTAGAGCTCTGAAATCTGCTTATTGTGCGACCACCGTTGCTTGGCACAGTGTATGCTGATCTCTTTTTTTTTGGGGGGGGGATGAGGGGTACACTCTTTAACCTCCTACATTATTGTTAATAAGCTCATACTATAGCATTAGAGCTGGTTATGCTTCACTTGTAAACATAAAATTATTGTGACAAAACCTGTGATGGGACAGAAGAAAAGAAGAAACACTAGACAAAGACAGAGGTTCAGTTGAATATTATATCTAGTAAATACTTCTAAAGCTGGGTACACACTTAATGATTGTGTACCTAGCGATGCGACCCACGATCCTTGTGCCGACGAACCAACATATCGGGTGGTCCGTACATACTGGGGCCCTGATTCAGAGCCGGACGCTCTGACAGAGCGCTCACTCTGAATCAGGGCCGTCCCTCCTACTTTTTGGAGTGGCCTCCTGGCCGCTCGCATAGCTGTGGGTGACCACCCACAGCTATAGCGAGCGGCCAAAATGATGGACTTGCGATGAGACCCTTGCAGTAGGGTCTCACTGCCGCAAGCCCTGGAGTGCTTTTGGCTCTATCAGAGCCAAAAGCACTCCCATTGACATCACTAGTGATGTCAGTGGGGCCGTCCCCAGATGGTAGGCATAACCATGGGAACGCTTCCGTCTGGGCAGCCACGCCCCCGGCACACCTACCAAAGGGGGCATGCTGTCAATCACCATTGACAGCATGCCCCCTTTGGTAAGAGACCCTTAACGACGGCTTGGCCGTCATTATTCGGGTCTCGCGCATGCGCACGATGGAACAACGCATGTGTGCTGGGGAACATTGACCCGAGCGGGTCTGATTCAGGCCCTGGGCCCCTGGGATCGTTAGCCGCATCACCTGATCTTCCTGCATGTACAAAAAATCAGGTGATGCGGCTGACGACCCCACGGGAGTGCCCACTACATGATGTAGTGCATACACACTGCACAATATCGCCAATATTATATATATATATCTATATATAAATATATATTTATATACATAAACTGTATATAGGTATATAAATATTACTGTATATAATACAGGGATGAGCGGATTCAGATTTCTGAAATCCAAACCCCCCTGAGCCCCCCCGATCCAACCGGGTCCGAGTGAGGTTCGAGTATTCCAGCCTGACTCAGATCTGAAATCGAGACAAAACATCATCATCTCGCTGTCGGAAAAAGGTCCCCCGTGTCTGTGCCATTTTTCACTCTGGCTGTGGACAGTGAAACAGGAGGGTGGGAGTTGTGCTGCTGTTGTCGTCCATAGGGGCTGTGTCCACTCCAAAGTCCATAGGGGCTGGCTGGGCTGTGTTGTGCAGTCTGTTGTCCATAGGGGCTGTGTCCACTCCAAAGTCCATAGGTGCTGGCTGGGCTGTTTTGTGCAGTGTCCCATAAAGGGTGTAGTCCTAAAGGGGTGCTGTAGTGTTGTTCAGGGGGTGCTCTGTCCATCAGGGGTGCTCCCCTCAAGTGCAAAAAAAAATATTTTTCTATTTGTGTGCGCTGTAGCCACATGTGCATCAACAAAGTAGTGCCAAGCGTGTGCCTGTGTCATAAGTAAAGGGCCGGCTGGCTCATCTGTTGAAGGGTGGTGTAACCCCCAAAGTGTGCTCCAAAAAAAATAAAAAAAATATTTTTCTGTGTTTGTGACTTGTGTGCGCTGTAGCCGCACATGCATCAACAAAGTAGCGCCAAGCGTGCGCCTGTGTCATAAGTAAAGTGCCAGCTGCCTTGACCGTTAAAGGGTGCTGTAACCCCAAAGTGTCTGAAAAAAATATATATATATTTCTCTGTGTTTGTGACTTGTGTCGCTGTAGCCGCATGTGCATCAACAAAGTAGCACCAAGTGTGTGCCTGTGTCATAAGTAAAGGGCCGGCTTGCTCGTCTGTAGAAGGGTGGTGTAATCCCCAAAGTGCGCTCAAAAAAAAAAAAAATGTTCTGCGTATGTGACTTGTGTGCGCTGTAGCCGCACATGCATCAACAAAGTAGCGCCAAGCGTGCGTCTGTGTCATAAGTAAAGGGCCGGCTAGCTCGTCTGTTGAAGGGTGGTGTAATCCCCAAAGTGCGCTCCAAAAAAAAATAAATATATTTTTCTGTGTTTGTGACTTGTGTGCTGTAGCCGCACGTGCATCAACAAAGTAGCGCCAAACGTGCGCCTGTGTCATAAGTAAAGGGCCGGCTGGCTCATCTGTTGAAGGGTGGTGTAACCCCCAAAGTGTGCTCCAAAAAAAATAAAAAAATATTTTTCTGTGTTTGTGACTTGTGTGCGCTGTAGCCGCATGTGCATCAACAAAGTAGCGCCAACCGTGCACCTGTGTCATAAGTAAAGGGCCAGCTGGCTCGTCTGTTGAAGGGTAGTGTAACCCCAAAGTGTCTAAAATAAAAATAAAAATATTTCTCTGTGTTTATGACTTGTGTCGCTGTAGCCACACGTGCATCAACACAGTAGCGCCAAGCGTGCGCCTGTGTCATAAGTACAGGGCCGGCTGGCTCGCTTGTTGAAGGGTGGTGTAACCCCCAAAGTGCCTGAAAAAAAATAATGTTGTTTTTGCTGTGTTTGTGACTTGTGTGCACTGTAGCCACATGTGCATCAACAAAATAGTAGCGCCAAGCGTGCGCCTGTGTCATAAGTCATGGGTCGGCTGGTCTGTTGAAGGGTGGTGTAACCCCCAAAGTACCCCAAAAAATTAAAACATTTAAAAAGTGTTTATTTTTCTGTGTTTGTGTGCATGTTAGCCGCACGTGCATCAAAAAAGTAGCAGCGCCAAGCGTGCGCCTGTGTCATAAGTCAAGGGCCGGCTGGTTTGTTGAAGGGTGGTGTAACCCACAAAGTGCTGAAAAAAATTGAAACATTAAAAAAGTTTTTATTTTTCTGTCTTTGTGTGCACGTTAGCGGCACGTGCATCAACAAAGTAGCAGCACCAAGAGTGTGCCTGTGTCATAAGTCAAGGGCCGGCTGGTCTGTTGAAGTTCGGTGTAACCCCTAAAGTGCCCCCCAAAATTAAAACATTTAAAAAGTGTTTATTTTTCTGTGTTTGTGTGCGTGTTAGCCGCATGTGCATCAACAAAGGATGAGGACGACACCTTGACTCTGTAGAGCCAGTTTGTGCAGAGACAGATTAATTGCCATCTTGTTTTGTGGGGGCCCAAAACTAACCAATCATTTCAGCCACAGTTGTGTGGCAGACCCTGGCGCTGAAATGATTGGTTTGTTAAAGTGTGCATGTCCTGTTTATTCAACATACAGGTAGGTGGGAGGGCCCACGGACAATTCCATCTTGCACCTCTTTTTTTTCTTTTCAGTATGTATTCTTTGGGGCCTAGTTTTTCAAACTGCCATCCCGTCCGCCACTGCAGTGTCACTCCTAGATGGGCCATGTGCTTGTGCCGCCCACTCGTGTCGCTTAGCATAGTCATCCAGCTACCTTGGTGCAACCTTTTGGCCTAAAAACAATATAGTGAGGTGTGAGGTGTTCAGAATAGACTGGAAATTAGTGGAAATGAATGTTATTGAGGTTAATAATAGCATAGGAGAAGAAAAACCCATACATTCTGTGATTTTAGCTATTTTTATGCTTTTTTAAAAAAAAATACAGATCCAAAACACAAAACCCAGAACCCAAAACATGGAAGGGTGGTTTTGGCAAAACAAATCCAGATCCAAAACACGGCAAAAGATCCAGATCCAAAACCAAAACACAAAACATGAAAATTGGCCGGTGCATACCGCTAATATAATATATATCCAAAATGCTTGGGACCAGGGCTATTTTGGATAACGGAATATTCCGTATTTTGGAATATTTGCATATCATAATGAAATATCTTGGGAATGGGACCCAAATCAATACACAGAATGCATTTATGTGTTATATACACCTTATGCACACAACCTGCAAGTAATTTTATATAATATATTCAATAATTTTGTGGCTCAAGCAAAGTTTGTGTACAGAAATTAAATTAATTTATGTTTCATATACACCTTATACACACAGCCTGAAGGTGATTTTATACTATATTTTTAATAATTTGTGCCTTAGACAAAGTTTGTGTACATTGAACCATCAAATACCAAAGGTTTCATTATCTCAGTCATGAAAAAAATTATTCCGTATTTCGGAATATTTTAATATGGGAGACTCAACCTGTACAGTATATAATATTAATGGGCATATTATATTTATAAATAAATTATAAATTAGCTTCATGAGCAGGATGTCAGCAGCTGCAGCAGCACAGTTTGTTTCACTCACAGGCAGTCATTCCTTAAAACACTGGCGCCACTCCGAAGCCGCTGCCTGCTGTGCCACATGACCCTTGCACTACCAGTCCCTGTCTGCCATCCAAACAATAGAGAGACTCGCGAGTTGATGATGTCATCATCTCTTGGGACCAAGTCTGCAGGTTGCAGTGGGTTTCTTGCCGGGCCGGCGAGCCCATTAAGCCTCCGGGCCCCATAGCTGCACACCCTATAGTTACACCACTGACTTGTACAGTAGTTATAATTGTCAACAAGCTCTGGCAGCCATAGACATGATAGTACTTACAGTATAGTTCTACAAGCACCAGTAGGTAGAAGTTGTTAACAGTTCTTAGGGTTTGCTGGCACTCAATGTTCCATTGTATTATAAGCATTTGTCCTTCCCCCACTTTCTAGAAGGACTGGTTTATCTTGGGGGACCCAAATATCTTTCAGACTCGATTCACCTAGGGCTGTGGTTCTCAAGTCCAGTTATCAAGTACCCCTAATGCTGGGCATACACTATACAATTATCTGTCTAATCTGGCTGGTTGGAATGAAAATCTGGTAATGTATGGAAGCAAATGACAATCAATTATAAGGTTTTAAACACAGGACAACAGACAAAATTGATTGTTCAAATTGGTTAAATTTGTTTTATTTAACCAATTTTGCTGAACGTCCATTTTTGTCAGTTTTCTTGTATTTGTGAGCAAATGGATGATTGTCATTTGCTCCCATACATTACCAGATTTTCATTCCAACCAGCCAGATTGGACAGATATCTGACAGATAATTGTATAGTGTATGCCCAGCTTAACATGCCATATTTTGTGGATTTCTAAATCATGCACAGATCAGTTAATCTACTTTGCTGTTTGAGTAATTGTCACACCTGCTTCCACAGACAGAAATTATTACTTGACCTGTTGGAGTTACTTGAGGGTTGGATTTGAGAACCTCTGATTTCTGCCCCATGAAAACCAGGCTAGGAATGGCACATCAAAGGGGGAGCCCAAGCAGGGCATTCAATGTGTCCACAATTATTAGGCAACTTTTGTAGTATTTAGAAAATAGCACTGTGTTTCTTTGACCATTGCTTCCCATAGGTTTAGCCCTCTTACACATAGAACATCATAGTTCACTGTAAGTACAAGTCCTATTTATCAAAGTAATTCTGTTCTTAAAACATGCCCAAAAGGCAGAATTAAATATTGCTACTATTTATGAAGTATACAAATTAGGGGTGTGCATCGGCCACTTTTCGTGTTTTGTGTTTTGGTTTTGGATCTGGATCTTTCTTCGTGTTTTGGATCTGGATTTGTTTTGCCAAAACCACCCTTCCGTGTTTTGGGTTCTGGGTTTTGTGTTTTGGATCTGTATTTTTTTTTTTAAAAAGCATAAAAACAGCTAAAATCACAGAATTTGTGGGTTTTTCTGCTCCTATGCTATTATTAACCTCAATAACCTTAATTTCCACTAATTTCCTGTCTATTCTGAACACCTCACACCTCACAATAGTGTTTTTACGTCCAAAAGGTTGCACCGAGGTAGGTGGATGACTATGCTAAGCAACACGAGTGGGCAGCACAAACACGTGGCCCATCTAGGAGAGACACTGCAGTGGCACACAGGATGTCAGTTTTAAAAACTAGGCCCCAAACAGTACATAATGCAAAGAAAAAAAGAGGTGCAAGATGGAATTGTCCTTGGGTCCTCCCACCCTTATGTTGTATAAACAGGACATGCACACTTTAACAAACAAATCATTTCAGCGCCAGGGTCTGCCACACGATTGTGGCTGAAATGATTGGTTCATTTGATCCCCCACAAAACAAGCTGGCAATTAATCTGTCCCTGCACAAACTGGCTCTACGGAGGCAAGATGTCGTCATCCTCCTCATCCATCGATTCCTCACCCTCTTCAGTGTTGTGTACATCCTCATCCTCACAGAGTATTAATTCGTTCTCGCTGGCATCCACCACCACAGGTCCCTCTGTATGTTCTGGAGGCTGGTCTCCCTGGAAGAGTTGATAATTCATTTTTATGAACATCATCTTCTCCACATTTTGTGGAAGCAACCTCCTACACCTTTCGCTGACAAGGTTCCCGGCTGCACTAAACACTCTTTCGGAGTACACACTGGAGAGGGGGCAACTCGGGTAAAATAGAGCCAGTTTGTATAGGGGCCTCCAAATTGCCTCTTTTTCCTGCCAGTACAGGTACGGACTGTCTGACATGCCTACTTGGATGCTGTCACTGATGTAATCCTTTAACAGACAGACGCACGCTTGTCGCTGCTGCTTTGAGGATGCAGGTGCGGCTACAGCCCACACAATTCACAAATACAGAAAAAAAAAGAATTTTTTATTTTTTGTGGAGTGCACTTTGAGGGTTACACCACCCATTAACAGACAGACACACGCTTGTCGATGCTGCTTTGAGGATGCAGGTGCGGCTACAGCCCACACAATTCACAAAGACAGAAAAAAAACACTTTGGGGGTTACAGCACCCTTTAACGGTCAAGCCAGCCGGCCCTTTACTTATGACACAGGCGCACGGTTGGCGTTACTTTGTTGATGCACGTGCGGCTACTGCGCACACAATTCACAAACACAGAAAAAAAAATAATGATTTCTTTTGGAGTGCACTTTGGGGGAGCACCCCTGATGCATAGATCACCCCCTGTACAACACTACAGCACCCCTCTAGGACTACAGCCTTTATGGGACACCGCACAACACAGTCCAACCAGCCCCTATAGACTTTGGAGTGGACACAGCCCCTATGACTGCAACTGACTGCACAACACAGCCCAGCCAGCCCCTATAACAGCAGCATAACACAGCCCAGCCAGCCCCTATGGACTGAGTGGTCACAGCCCCTATGGACAACAGCAGCACAACACAGCCCAGCCAGCCCTAGCTCCCTACTTCACTGTCCACAGCTGGAGTGAGAAATGGCGCCGACGCGGGGACCTTTTATAGAATCCAAAACCCGCGAGATCCGGAAGGCGGGATGATGACGTTTTGCTTCGATTTCAGATCCGAGTCAGGCGGGAAAAGTCGAGCCTGACTCAGATACAACTGGGATCGGGGGGGCTCGGGGGGGTTCGGATTTCAGAAATACAAATAAGGAGTAGTGCTATATCAGCTCACAGCATTTGTACCCATAGTATTCTATGGGGACGGTTTTACTAGGGCTATTTAACAAGTTCTAAAAGGAGTACCTTTTCTGAGCTTGTCACTGTTAGCTAATGCCATCTGAAGATGGTGTTAGCCGCTTAACTCTTCTGAACCCTCCCCGGTGGGCTGGAGCTGTTCCCAATGCCCATTGCAGGATTTAGCTTTGCACATGTGCCTCATGCCTGTCATCACTTTACTTTTAACTTTTGTAAATGTGCTCTTAGCAGAGCCATTGTGCCAGCAACTGCCCCTTAATAAAATGACCCTCAGGGGCCTATTCATCAACACTAAAATAAGGTGTTTAAGGACATTTTTCCTTAATTACTGTTTTTTAGTATTCATTAATTTAGCACAGAAGATATTACTGATATCTCTTGGTTAAGTCCACCTGCGTTAATTTCCACACTCCTCATACTTTATTATGGGGATGTAGAAATTAAGCTATTCATCAAATTCCGAAAATTTTGTATTTGATGGTGTTACTATACGCCACTCTCAGGTGGCATATTGCGGGTTATACTTACCTGCTTTCAGATGGGCAAGTCCTCCTCTGGCTCACTCTGTCGCTCCTGGTCCCTTAGGCACCGGCTGTGTGTTCTCCCCGCTGTAATGCTGCTACTGCCGGGCAGCATCTCCCCGCTGTTCCCCGCTGGCACTTGTAAGTGCTTCTTCAATTAACTGTTTATTTACTGTAAGTGTACCCCATAGAATCATTAGCAAGCTGTGTCTGTTAGCAGTGCAGAAATGCCAGTCACATGGGAAAAGCAGAGGAATTGTTAGGTCATAAGCTGGGTCATATGTACTGTATCTGAACTGAGCCAAAGGGAAGAGACAAAGAATAATCAAGAAAGGTCCATGTTAATAACAATGGAGTCAATACATAATAAACAGGAGCACTGGAGCTAGGTGGTCAGACCTTTAAATTCCAGAGGAAAATGTAAATGTTCCGACACTCAGTGACATCAGTGATCATCTGACCATTATTACTAATAGAGTGCCGCATGCCTGTTCCTATGAGGATGATGGTGCTGACACTAAGCAGAAGAGTAGCATGCAGGGAGCAAGCATTCAGGAAGAGGTATCAACTGTCTGTCCCAGACAGTTAAAACCATGCTGTGCACAATGAGCCTAGACACACATACAGTAATACTAAATTAACCCTCCAATTGTTGGAGGGACAGTCCTGATTTAAGGGCTATGAAAGGGGTAAAGTTATTGGCAAACGTGGACATTTCTGTGTGAATGGGGTGTACATAGTAGATTGGGGGTGGAGTTTGGGAGGATCAGGGCAGTGTTTATTTTAACATGATTTAAATATTAGGAGGAGGAGCTAAGAGCTCCTTGCAGAGTGAGATAAAGATTGGAGCACTGCTGATGGAGGGGAGGATTTCCCACCAGATGAGAGTCCCCTTGTAAAGCACATCCATTCCATTGGTGAAGGGGGGTGTTTCATCAGGCAGCATTGCTCAGGAGGGAAGGAACTAAATGGAGAGAGCCACTGTATATATAGAAGAAAGAGGAAAGCTATAAATGGGGAAGCAATTTATGTTACAAATTGGCCTGCAGTAACCTCATTGAAGCATGACTGTCACTCATGTGCGTATCTATAATGGGTACAGGGTGTACATTGGCCCGCATTGCACACTCTGCATCCTGCTGATACCCATGTAAGCAACAGGAAAATGATGTGGGCGCCATTTTCCAGGACTTCTGCCCGTGGCAGTTGAGATATCACCAGAAAAATGGCACCTAGGCCATTATCCTGAAGTTTTGCGCATATAAAGGTTAGAGAGGATGGGCACCTTGGAGACTGCACATCCACCCCCTCCTCTCTTAAACTACCCGTGCTGTTACAGGGTTTTAAAAGGTATGTATTTGTAAAAAGTACTCACATACCTTGAGAAATCTGTGGCACTTTCTCCAGTTTCAGTTCCTGGCTAACTGGCAGACAGCAAGGAATGAACCCTGGTGTAGGGGATAGTAATGTGAAAGTTTAATCGTGAGTGACTGTGGCACTTCTGCTTCAAGAACATCTATACAAACATTACCGCTGGTGTTCTAGTGGAGTGATGTGACCCATTTATTTGTAAAGTGCAAAGTAACATCTGCTAAAGTGTTGTGCTGGAGTAAGGCAATATTAAAGTGCACTTGAGTTGAAACAATTACCATGTATGCAGAAGGAGACTGACATTGAGTTTGTAAATATGTTATGCAATTATTACATGACTCCTCCACATGAATCATGATTGTTGCATTATGGAACCATCATGATTCATGTGGAGGAGTCATGTAATAGAAGTTGCTTATTTTCACAAGAGAACCTTGCACTGCACTACATCAACTAATAACTTATCTGCTAAGCACCCATGTATTTGTGGCTCCTCAGGTCAGGTCTGCACCACTCATGACCTAGCCGGAGCTTGAGAAGAAGAGCTGATACATTGTACAGTATCCTGTTATACTGAGCTCCAGAAGGTTCACCATTTTATTGTTTGTGTTTTGATAGCTTCCATGTAATATGTCAGTACATTTTAAACAAAAGACAATAATACAAATAATAATACAAATAATACAAATAATAATAATAATAATAATAATAATAATAATAATATCTAAACATGTTGTTTTGTCACCCTGACTGATTATTAATATGAATCACAGCATTTTGCTGGAATTCACTGTTAATGTAAACTTTAACCTATTTTCAGAACACCTTGGGTGGGTTTTTATTTAAGGATATTTACTAAAAGCTAGCTGTATGTCCATTTTTTGATCGGTACATGAAGGTCATCTGGGGAATGCAATGGCAGTGGTCCACAGGGCTGCCATCAGAAATTGTGGAGCACAGTACAAGTGAAATAGGTCAGGCCACCTTCTCCAATGGCCTGGCGGATGCAGCGGTGTAATGTGGAGTCCTGATTTTCAGAACAAGTGCATGATATGTCGACTCCCCACAGTGCTGAAATGTGCCACAAGCCTTTTACATATATTGAAATGATCAAAGTTTAAAAAATCTAAAATGTTTAAAAGAGTATTTTAAAAACCATTAAGTATAAATAAAGCCTTTAAAAAATATATTTTAAGATCTGGTAGTGGCACAAGAACTGATTGTCGTCTTGTTAAATAGGTGGCTGTATACAGTACAAAGCCTATTGATATAACCTATTGGTGAAATCTGGATGGTTTCAATAGGGCAGCAGCGGAATGTGAAATGCATTTTAAAGCTACTGTGGGTGCACAGTTCTTCAGATAATAGTGCAGTAGACACTGCTTCTGCCAAAAAACTCATTTCTAGGCCTGCATCATTCATCATAGTCTGCGCTTTCTCCACAAATGTGCAATCAGTATACTCGCTGATACTATTTTATTCTGGTGTGTATGCATTGGTTAGCTGGTGCACAATGCCATATTTCTGTGCCATTGTCAGATCTCAAGATCTTCAATTTCTGAAGTGTTTAAGTCTCCATTAAACTCTGTGTTTACTACCTCACTTTTGGCTTTGATGAAGTAAACATGTGTCAGTGTCAATTAAGTTAAGTCATCTATGTGTGTCAGGAAATAGCAATATCTACTCTTTGATTTTACTTCCATGGGACCACACACATCTGCATGCACCAATGCTAGCAGTGCCTCAGCTGAGGTTGCTGACTTTGGGAAGGAACAACCCATTTGCTTACCCTTTATGCAGCTCTTACATGCCAATCTGTCTGGATTGTCTAACTGTTCCTGTCACCATCCCTTCAAGGAGTTTCTGGACATTATAATAGCCGGGGTGGCCAAACTGCCTATGCCACAGCTCCATAGCTTGACTCAAATCAGCGGCTGTCATTGTATAACAGTGCTCTTTATCTATGATGTATAATTCCTGGCACTGGGTGGCTAGTACAATTTCTCTTTTATTCTGCACAACATACTTACCCACTGTGAAATTGACCTTGAATAATTTTTCTTCTAGGACACTTTTGGCAATAAGTTTGGTCCCCAAATCTATTACGAATAACTTCCTGGATGTCTGTGGCTATGGTCTCATCTTATATTCTCAGGCGCACTGTGATTGTCCCAACTTTTGTGACTGTAAGGACTTTGGGGCATATTTATCACAATCCACATCTCAGATGCGGATTGGCTGTGATAAATTTGTCTAATATTGGAATGCGATATCTGAATACATCACAAGGATGTATCAAAAATTGCATTGCAGGGACAGAGCTTGTGATAAAGTACTGTCCCTGCCAATCAACTTCACATACTTTTCACTGTATGATTCGCAAATATACAGTGAGTTTGTATCTGCATATGTGCCACCGCCAGCTGCTGCTGCCCCCTGCGACACCTCCTCCGCACCTGGCCCCCCCTGTGATCACCCTCCCCGCCTCCCTGCGATCTTTTCCTCCATAGCTTATGTTTACCTGCCTGTAATCAGTGGTCCTGTGAGGTCCTCTCTCTGGGACTCTGGTCAGCTGATCTCTGGGCTCCTGCACTGTGACCCCTGTCAGCTGCTCTAAAGATGGTGTTATTATTACAGTGCTTTCCCTGGTATTTTTTTACAAGTTATTTTTAGTAAATTTCAAGCAGATCACATTTCCCATTGATAGTATGGGAAATGCAATCTGCTTACTAAAAATATGTGAATTGAAGGGATTGGAGTAGTTTTTCACAAAAACTACTCAAATTACCCTTTAACAAATTGATGGCGTACTTTAAATAATGTGAAAAGGGTGTGAAAACACCTATTTTCAAATTATTTAAAAAAAAATAATGTTAATACATATGCCCCAAAGTTCCCAATACCTCTGACTGTTATAGGGTCATGCTCAATGATGTAATTCATTCTTCATTGCAACTAAAATGTATCTTGGCTTCTGAGGCCATGTACCAGCAATCCTCACAGCTTGACATTTAAAGCTGACTCATTTATTTTATCAAGCTTCTACTGCGCATCACTTGAGTTTCTCAGTTTGCATTCTTTGTTTCCCACTTTGTGACATTTAAAACACCTGTACTTAGGCCTTTTGGCCTTAGTGTACTTTGTGAGTAAAGCAGAGCTCTCCGCATTTGTCTCAACAAGTATGCATTCTTGAAATTGCAGCATTTAGCCCTCATAATCTCAAATGATAGCTCAGCCACACAGGATTCCAAAGCCACCACCAATAATTCAAATTCAGGTGTCAGATTCTGCAGCAACACTATTGCAACCTTCTTGTCATCCACCTAGACTCCTACATATGTCAATTACTGGGAAATGGAAACCATTTTGTCAATGTTCATGGTTCTGCATGCACTCAGTTTGGTACTGTACAGTGGGCCTGATTCAGAGCCACACGCTCTTTCAGAGGGCTCGCTCTGAATCAGGGCGGCATTTATTTTTTTGAGAGCCGGCCTCCTGGCCGCTTGCTAAGCTCACTACTGAGGCTGCCCCCAAACGGCAGGCGTTCCTTTGGGCATGCCTCCGTTTGGCCAGCCACCCCCCCTGCCTGCCTCCAAAACGTTTTGAGCTGTCGATCACAATCGACAGCCGCCCTGTTTTGGTGTGAGACCCGTAGCGACGGAGCGCCCGTCGCTGGCCGGGTCTTGCGCATGCACACACCGGAGCCGGAATGTGCATGCGCAGTGGGGGCCCATCGACCCGCTTGCGAGCGCTGTGCTCTCGCGAGCAGGTCTGAGTCAGGCCCAGTGTACACCTCAGACTTATCCTCATTTGACCTTTAACTTTATACGCTGCCTTCAGGGCTATCATTTTCCCTTAAATTATGGAATAATTATACTGATCCACAGCTACAGTAGGCC
The DNA here is from genome assembly GCA_031769625.1 of Taudactylus pleione. Lineage (NCBI taxonomy): Eukaryota > Metazoa > Chordata > Amphibia > Anura > Myobatrachidae > Taudactylus > Taudactylus pleione. Next base: position 2,457,211 of record JAUIMM010000390.1, read on the forward strand.
AATGGCTCTCTCTACTTCATCAGGGTTTACATTTTCACCTAGATCATTTGTGATCTTCCACAGCTGAAATTTCCTCTGTGAGTAAACTGAAGACTGCAGGGGTGGAGAACAAGGTAAGTAGAGATGCTGCAGCCAATCAGAATCAGGCATTGGCCTTAATGGTGCAATGCTAGGGCAAGCCTAAGCTCTGTGTCCCCTGTGTCTGGGGAAAAAAAAACATTGCTAATATGTGGTCATCAACTACAGAAAACAACTGGATCTCTGCCAGCCATGGCAAAATCATAGACCATCATTCTATGGCCATCCCTAGCACATATGCCCAGGGGATTTATGGGACCACAGAGAAAAGTAAGGGACCGCTGTGAATGTTCCCTGTGTGTGAGCAGCAGTTTCGACTACTTAACAGCACCAATGATACTGGCCATGAACTGCCTCTAATTCACGGCTGCACCTGAGACTGGGGCAGCTGCATGGGGCGGCAGGTGGAGACCATTGTTACAGGTCAAGGGCAGACAGTCACCTTGTCGCCACCTTGGCATCGTATCCTGTGCAACGGCACCAGCCACACTGCCCTTGCAATGACCCTGTGAATGGTGGGGTGGGGGCGTCACACATGGTTGGGAGGAAGGCAGAGTCACACATGGGAAGGTAAGGAGTTGCATGGGCAATGGGAGAGTTGATACAGGGGGCAAGAATAAAATGTAATCAGTGATTGGCAGTGAAACTCTAAATCAAGGATGGTGGGCGAGGTCACTACCTGACTAACTGAGGAAGTCAGGTGTAAGTGACTATCCCCTGGTAGTTTTGTTTCTTTGCCATGCTACAGGGTAGCTTCACTCATTGATATTAAATATGAGAATATGTCATACATCCCTGTGACTTACAAGATATGACTATAGCTATAGAACTATAGCTCACCTGATTAACACAGACAGGAGTACTGTATAACTTGATCATACAAGAAGCAGTGAGCAAGTGAAGATTTACATACAGTGCAATGTTCATTGCAATCAGCACACCATTGCTCTATTACTGCAGAGCAGTTACATGTCTGTGATGTCCTTGTTGCTCAAGTCGCTGTAATGTTGCTGTTGTCTGGGAGGTGGAGAAGAGAGGAATTAAAGGTGGGCCTGAGGACAAGGACACAGTGCATGCCAGGGGTCCTCAGTGAAAGAGAGAATCAATGTGATTGTGCCCTCCACACTTCCCTTTCTTTGGCTTCGCCATGGTAGGGGTAGAGTGTGGAAGCACGGGGGGGTGCACTGGGGGATTAACCCAGCCCCACGCATGGCAAATCTGACCCCATGTGTGGCAATCATTCAACAAGGGTTCACGTGTAATATTCGCTCAGTACAGTATTTCTCCTAGCAAAACTGTCACAGATTTCAGTGTACTGCACAGGTGCCAAATAAAGAGATTGGCAACTACGCATGTGCCAATCAGACAGAGTTTGCTAGTGCATATGGATTGTTTTGTCCTTCAATGGAACATACAGTACTATCTGTTAAATGGGGGTTTCTGGTTGGTGACAGGGCTGCAATGTTTCAAACACGCAAATCTGTTCCATCTTGTAGAAGTGTCATGAGAGTGTTGTGGGCGTGTAGGCCGACTTTAGTGCTCAATTGTAGCATTTGGACAGAGATGGGACGCCTTTTTCAGACGGATCTTTGTACCCAGAAAGAGGTGGGTGTGTAAGTCCTGATACTAGATGGAAAAACAGTGGAAGGGATTGAACGGATATCCTACATACACATGGTGGATCACTGCATTAGCATGAGCTAGTAAGCGGCTGCGTCTGATTCAGAATCAGCCGTGCGCATAGTGCCACAGTCTTACTGGTACCACAGGGCAGCCCACGCTTAAATTGCGTATTGACATAGAAATCAATGAGAAAGGAACCAGATGAGAGCCTGATTCTGAGCTGCATATAATCTGCATGCAATGCCGATGTTCACATAGCTTTGTGATTTTCTACAACTCATATGGCGCAGAGGAGCTGCTGCGATCGACACAGATGGTATCAGAAATGTTATGGAAAAGTAGTGGGCATTCCTGGGCAGTAACTGGGAGGTGGCTAGAAATACATTTAAGAATGGTTCATTCAGTGGGCATATTATGGGAGTGTCGTGGGTATGATATGAGCAGCAGCCATCAAAACTCGCACCTGCCATAGGCACAATGGTGGCATCTAAGGATGCACCAATCGGTATTGCTGCATGTACAGTCTCTAAAAGTGGGCGATTCAGTCCCTACACATTTGGAAGTGCACAAGGGAAGGAGTCTGTATAAGCTCGCACAGGGGCGACCGCCAATAATCGCTGATGCATGTCACCTCAGGATCAGTCCCTGACTCTCTAAATATACTGTATATGTCTGTTTATAATTGTAATTTGCAAATAACCTTCAGTCAGGCTATACTACTAATGTATGATTTTTGAATCCTGAACAGCAGGTATTCTTTAAGGATCAATTGTTTGCAGTTAATGAAACATGGGTCTCCATTCTAAGTAAAAACAATTGACTGAGTTCCCCAGTTTCAGAAATATATAGTAATTGAAGTCATCAGCAAGCAGAAGCTAGAACACTTAGAAACATCTCCTAGGGATACTTACCATTCCACATGGCACATGCTGTTCTTAGTGAGCACAACTGGAAACTAATTGAAGTGGCGCTTTCTCTATTTTCTGCTTGAAAGCCCCACTGGACAGGTAGAATTGAAATGGCATGACACCTTTTAGTGTGTAGGCTCTTGAAATGAACATATGACTGCTCAGAGTCCTGTTCTTGCAAGTTTGGTTTTGTCTTTATTATTTAATAGGTCTCTTTTCACTCATTAGTAAGCAGCAGAGGAGCTGCAAATATGTTTCTTCTGAGCAAACAAAAGGCAAAAAAAACCCCAGCATGATTAAAGACCGCCAGCTCCCTCTCTAGCTTAGGAAATGCTCTCTGGATAATTAAAATAATATATAATGAAACAATATAGTAAAAATTAATGGCTGCAGCGCTGGAATAGAATAATGCAATGTCTTTGTTTTCTTCTAAAAATATAAAATGAAAGCCCACAGCATTAATATTATCTTATTTCTTTTTCATAATAAATGTCAATGTTCCTTTAAAAATTTAATTTTAGATGGTGCATTAAAACAAGATCAAAAGCTAATTCAGGGTTTCATTCTAAGAAACCCAGCTGAGAACACATTGATTTAAGAATTACTCAGTAGGCAAACATGTTTATTCCTTATTAGCGTTTGTCCTATAGTACCAGGATATGAACACTTTACTTTTTAAGTGATGTAGAATTAAACTGAAAATGATATTAATACTAATTAAACATATTTCATCCTACCACCATTCACTGAACAATTAGGTTTGCTAGACAAGGTTTCTTGTATCTGTGTCAACTGAGAAACAGCCATATAAACAAAATACATGTTAATCACCCAAATAGTTTCATTTTTTCATTAGACCTATTTATATTATTCCTTGTAAGTGATTATGTAACTTATACCTCCCTCAGCAAATAATTGCACAAGCTGGGTACACGCTATGTGATATACAGTACCGTTCATTCAGCCAACGAACAATAGATTGCTAGATAGAGTGTTTCAGCTCAAGTGTACAGCCGACATGTCTGTGAATGACGTCTTTTACAGACATATCACCTTCGGCAGTGCAGCACGGCAGATGCCGATATATCTTGCACATATATCGGTACATCTGCCTGTATGTACGGATGACCCTCAGACCACCTCATGTGACGGCCGCAGGAACTATTGACAATTATTATTATTATCATTTATTTATATGCCGCCACAAGTGTTCCGCAGCGCCTTACATAGTACATAAACAAATTGTAGACAAGCGACTTACAGAACAACACAATACAGGACCAGGACATGGATAATATATCTTGCTACATTAGCGACCATATCACCCAGATAAGCAACAGAGCATAAGCAATTAAGTGTTAGGTGCCCTAGTGGTGAGTAAGAAGTAGATGAAACTAAAGTAGGGAGAAGCACAAGCTTGTAAGAGCTTACAATCTAAACATGACATCACTACCAATTACTGTGGCCAGACATATACTGTAGGCGGCGGATGGGTAAGTGTGTATGCAGAATTTGTTTGTGCAGAATAGTTGCATTGGTTGGCCCATTGGGCAGTTGGCCAATCAATTGTTCAGGTGTGTACCCAGCTTAACTGACATTGCAGTGACATGTCCCTTTTTGTGTCAGCAGTGGGAATGCTGTTTATTCAATCACAGTGGATGCCTCTTGCCAACTGTACTTTTTTGGGGGTATATATATATTTACTAAAGGTTGACCTTAATTGGTGTAGATATATTTAAAATCAATGAAAATCGATCAAAATTGACCAACGTTGATGTTGTCTTTCTGGGGCTAAATAACACATTTATTAAGAGACAATTTTTGATTTGTTTTTTTAATTTTTAGTAAAGGTCTGATTTATCCCCAGAACACATTATCGATGTTGATCATTTTTCATCTATTTTAAATTAATTAAAATTGACCTTTAGCAAATATACACCTTGACATACAAAACCAAACAAGTCTTTAAATTGTCCAAGAAAATATATTTACACATTAATTAGGCACCTTTTTCAAAAGTAAATAACTTTGTCAAAACTTTATAATTTAACCCTTCCTTTTCTTTTATTAATAAGGTAGCCATTCTCTGAACACTTTCATGTTATCCTACAAAGGATATCATTCTAATACACAGGCGCACCAGAATGTTCTCCTTTAGGGGCCTATTCATCATCATTAAAATGGCCCGTTACACATGAGGAAAGTAAACTACATCATTAGGGGTCCGATAGGGCCACCTGATATTCAGCAAACTCCGGAAACATTCTGAGTTTCCCTGCGAGAACAGATGGTGCTTGTTGTAGGAGGCAAAGCCCTACTCCTTCCTATGGGAAAGAGTTTGGGGATGCGAAGAGTGATCCAAACTGATCTCTCCGCCACCTCCTCGCTGCCTACCCAGCGGCTTTGCACATGCGTGACCTCAGGTCACACATGTGCATAAAACGGCAACGGGGACAGGTACAGTAAGTAACGCTGCTACTTCTGTAGCAGTGTTACTATTCATGGGGACAGCTGCTTTTCAGAGTATTTAAACAACAGGAAAGGGAAAATTGGAATAGCGGGTCGCACCAAGGGTATTATATTTGCAGAATAACCCTGTTAATGATCAAATTATCTCTCAATCTCTAGTACAATGATCTACAGGGGTGCATCTCAGGGATATTGCAATACTATATGAACACAAAAAGAGAAAAGAATACTATATGAACACAAAAAGAGTAGCTGTCCCCACACCAGAGCTCTGGTGGTAAGTGTCCCCCACGGCGAGGTGGAAACCTAATCATTCACCTCTGATGATGAATAGACCTCTTAGACTGTAAACTCTCACAAGCAAGACCTTCTTCCCTCATTTATACCATCATCTCCTCCCCACTGCCTACTACTGTACCAAACCTTTGGGTTCTGCCATCCTGCTGCTTATTTGGGTATATGAATGCTGATGCAGCAATGTTTATAAAGTAAGTACTTGTTATGCAATGTTCTGTACTGTAAGTCACTTTTTTCTCGTTTTGTTCATATTGGTTCTGTATCTTGTTAGGTGCTGCGGACCCTTTGTGGTGTCATATGAATAAAGAATAATAAACAATAATAATAATAATAATATTTTTTAAAAAGTGGTTTAAACAATGATGAAATCACATTCACTTTTTGAAAGTTTAAAGGTAAATAGATAATATATGATTAACATGGCTCACCGTAGAAATGGTAGAGGAAAAAGTGTCAGTGAGCTTAGTCTGCAATTTACATACCAGAACATATAACTATGTATGCCAACCTGACTGACAGCAGGACCATAGGAAGGGTGGTGCCCTGGGGGCAGAATGCGCCATGCCACCAGCTGCCGCAACAGCGCTCCTCTGCCTTCTGGCCATACAGATGAGGCAGGGCATAAAGCAGGACATACAGATGGGGGCATGTGGGTATCTGATGGGACTTACAAGGGGCACGTGAGAAACACTTGGACCGGGAGAGCTTATATTTACATGTTTTCTGTCCCTCATGCCAAAAGCTGGCTACACCACTTGCGTGGAGATATATGAGGGTTGAATGTGCCCTAGTAGCAGTGGGTGCAGAGCTAATAATTACTCATTACTTACCTTGCTGTGCTATATGAACTGCTCATTCATCTACAATGTTGACATTCATAATGTCATCACCACAATGTCGACAGTTCTGCTGTTGACATTATTAAAATTTCAAAAGATAGTATGTCGACATGCAGTGGCGTAACTTCATCCCAGGTGCCCGGAGGAAAGATAAATGTTGGTGCCCCCTCCCCGCAAACTAAAATGTACCACCCCCAGCACCTATGCCTGCCCCAGCTGCCGCCTTCCCCCTTATGCAGTTCCTTTTATATAATGCCCCAGTAATGGTGCCCCTATGCAGTGCCCGCCTATGTAGTGCTCCCCAGTAATGGTCCCCCTATGCAGTACCTCCAGTAGTGAGCCCCCGGTAGTTGCCCCCAGTAGTGAGCCCCCTGTAGTTGCCCCCAGTAGTGATCCCCCTGTAGTTGCCCCCAGTTGTGAGGCCCCTGTAGTTGCCCCCAGTAGTGGTCCCCTGTAGTTGCCCCCAGTAGTGAGCCCCCAGTAGTTGCCCCCATAAGTGAGGCCCCTGTAGTTGCCCCCACTAGTGGGCCCCCAGTAGTTGCCCCAGTAGTGAGACCCCTGTAGTTGTTCCCTGTAGTGATCCCCCAGTAGTTTCCCCCAGTAGTGAGACCCCTGTAGTTGCCCCCTGTAGTGAGCCCCCAGTAGTGAGGCCCCTGTAGTGAGCACCCTGTAGTTGCCCCCAGTAGTGAGGCCCCTGTAGTTGCCCCAAGTAGTGAGCACCCTGTAGTTTCCCCCTGTAGTGATGGCCCCCACCGCGCGCACGCACACACACAAAAAAAACAAACAAACACTTACCTTTATCCCCGCTCCAGTGCTGCTGCCGTCCATCCCCGGCGTCCGCTCCTCGGCACTATGGGAGTGACGTCATTACGTCACTCCCACAGTGCACTGCGGGACCCGGAAGACGGAGCTCACTCCTGAGCTCCGTCCCCGGCATCCGCTCCTCGGCACTATGGGAGTGACGTTATGACGTCACTCCCATAGTACACTGTGGGACACTGTGGGGAGGGAGCTCCATCCTCCGGCTGCTGCTGGGGGTTGCAATAGGAGCCGGGCGCCCGTTGGTAACACTCTCAGCGGGCGCCCGGCAAATGGAGAGTGCAGGGGGTGCGACCGCACCCCTTGCACCCTCAGTAGATATGCCAATGGAGGTGGAGCGCCGATCAGCGGCACTCCTTCTCCATGCAGCTCCCGGGGACAATGGAGCCAGGTGCCCCCTTCAGGGCTGACGCCCGGCGGCAAATGACTCCATAGTCTCCGGGAGTTCCGCCACTGTCGACATGAGAACTGTCATTGTCAGAATGTCAATATTAGGGTTAGGTTACAGGCTGGAGATTTAGGGTTAGGCTGCAGGGGGAGATTAATCTTAGGGTGCTGGGGATGGGGTAAGGCACTAGAGGAAGGGGTAGGGATTAGGGTTAAGGATAGGAGAATAATACTCACTGGAACACTGGGGGGGGTCAAAGGTCTGACCCGGAAGTGACAGTCACATGAACGCCGGGACCCGGAAGTGTGCTGGAGCCACTGCAGCAGTCAGAAGCAGGTAAGTAGCTGCTGGGCCACCAGGGATGACACGTCAACATTCTAACATGTCAATATTTCATCACTGCATACATGCTTAATGTCAACATTATGAATGTCAACATATAATACCACACTCAAATGTAGCAGTTGAGCAAAAATGAATGACTCACCTTGCCTTGATGTTTGTTTTTTTATGTGAAAGCTTGCTCACACTAGCTTTATGCATGTAGATTGGGCACAGCAAATTTCAGCTCAACTCACGTACTATAGCAACATGTAGACAGCAACAGTAAAGCAAATGACTGAATTGAACAGCTGCTCTCTAACTTATTCTTCAAGTGCAATGTGGGACCTGTGGGAGATGGAGTAGATGGATACAAAGTAAGGACAATCTGCGAGCAATGATGAGTAATAGACAGGACAGCACATTAACCCTTCTATAATTATAGATATGCTATTGAATATTAATTAATTTTATTATTGGCAGCAAAGAAGGTTGAGTGCATCCTGCCATGCTATTCTGTACCTCCTAATCTAGGCCATCGAGAGACACTTTTTAAGTGCAGATGTAGATACAGTATGTATAGCAGACATGATGTACTATTATTATTATTATTATTATTATGCTTTATTTATATGGCGCCGCAAAGGTTCTGCAGCGCCTTACACAGTACATAAATGAGCAAACAAAAAAAACAGTAATAGTAATATAAAACAATACAGGACAAGGACATGGTTTATAAACAGCTGCATAACACAAGCAGCAGGACATGAGCAACCAGGTGTTAGGTGCCATTGTGGGGAGTTAGGAGTAGGGATGTGCGCCGGACCATTTTTGCCGGATTTGGATTTGGTTCTAATTCGTCGTCCGGCTTTGGATTTGGATTTGCCAAACTGCGGTGACTGGCTTTGGATTTGGATTTGGATTTGGATTTTTTTACAAAAATTGACAAAAAAAGCTAAAATCACATAAATTGGTCTTTTTTTTCTTCCTAGAGTATTATTAACCTCAATAACATTAATTTCCAGTCAATTTAGACCATATCACAGCTTATAATATTGTTTTCAACATTATTGGCCAAAGGTTGCAGTGAGCTGACTGGTTACTAAGCGACAAAGCAGCGGCACAACGACACAGACACCACAGTATAAAGCACATCTATGACACATTGCCACACAGCAGTGGCAGAAATGAAAAGTAGTGCACCCACCCAGTGGGGTACGGCCAGCAGAGTCACAGTACTTGTTTACAAAGTGGGCTACGGCCCTAGGAGTCACAGTGCACAATCTTATTAGCATTACACCGCACATAGGGCCTGATTCACATTACACCATAAAGTAGTGTCTCTTATTTATGTTACGACACACAGTAGTGCCCCTTTTACACAATGCCCACAGTAGTGACCCTTTTACACAATGCCCACAGTAGCGGTGTCCCTTACACAATGTCCCCCAGCAGTGGTGCCCCCTATGCAGTCCCCTTAGTAGTACGGTCCACTATGCAGTGCCCCCAGTTGAATGCTCCCCAGTAGTATGCCCCCCATTAGCAGGCCCCCCCAGTAGTATGTCCCCCATTAGCAGGCCCCCCCAGTAGTATGCCCCCCATTAGCATGCCACCCAGTAGTATGCCCCCCCAGTAGTATGGCTCCCCCAGTAGTAGGCTGCCCCAGTAGCAGGCCCCCCCAGTAGTAGGCTGCTCCAGTAGTAGCCCCCCCTGTAGTATGGGCCCCCCCTGTAGTATGGCCCCCCCTGTAGTAGGCCCCCCCAGTAGTATGGCCCCCCCCAGTAGCAGGCCCCTCAGTAGTATGGCCCCCCCAGTAGCAGACCCCCCCAGTAGTATAGCCCCCCCCAGTAGCAGGCCCCTCTGTAGTATGGCCCCCCCAGTAGTATAGCCCTGCCCAGTAGCAGACCCCCCCCAGTAGTGCAGACCCCCCCAGTAGTATAGCCCCCCCCCAGTAGCAGGCCCCTCTGTAGTATGGCCCCCCAATAGTGCAGATCCCCCCCAGTAGTATGGCCCCCCCAGTAGCAGACCCCCCCCCAGTAGTATAGCCCCCTCCCCAGTAGCAGGCCCCTCTGTAGTATGGCCCCCCCAGTAGTATTGCCTCCCCCAGTAGCAGACCCCCCCCAGTAGTGCAGACCCCCCCCAGTAGTATAGCCCCCCCAGTAGCAGGCCCCTCTGTAGTATGGCCCCCCCAGTAGTATAGCCCCCCCCCAGTAGCAGACCCCCCCAGTAGTGCAGACCCCCCCCCAGTAGCGCCCCCGGACCTTTGACAAGTAAAAAAATAAAAAAAATAAAACTTACCTGTATCCCCGCTCCCGCGCCGTCCGCTCTGTCACACGCTGAGGAGGGAGCTCCAGCCGGCTCCCTCCGTGCAGCAGCCAATGAGAGTCTGTGTGACTCTCATTGGCTGCTGTAACAAACACACAGCTGCCGCTGGCGGCTGTGTGTCTGTGTCTGTGTAGGGCAGAGCGCTATCACTGCGCTCTGCCCTACACGCGAGGAGACCTGATGTTGGATTCTCTAGTGAGAATCCGACATCAGGCGGCCGCCGTTCGGCCCCGAACGGGGATCCGAGTCAGGCGGTGAACACCCGAACAGGGTTCGGGTGGACTCGGATCCCCAATGTTCGGAGCGGTTCGGATTCCACAGAATCCGAACCGCTCATCTCTAGTTAGGAGTAAATTATACTGTAAGTAGGTGGAGGAGAAGCACATGAGGAATGATGGCCCTGCTCGTGAGAGCTTACATTCTTAAGGATAGGGGCAGACAGACAGGGGAGACACAGATGGGGTAGATAGTGAGGAAGGAGCGTGGAGCAATGGGTTAGGATATGTGCTGCAGAATGTGTGTGTATATGATGACCTGATGTTATGTCAAACTGGAGGCATATGTGTAGGAGCAAGTGTTTATTATTTTACAGATCACTCTAAGCTGCAGGCTTCACAATTAGTATTGGCAATTGGTCAATGATTAGCAATGTGACTTGATGACCTCACTCGATCACTGACTAGTTTTTATCCCTACTGGATCTTAGGTATTACTGATTCCCTCTTACTGTCAGTAACCACCTGTTACTAACTCCACCCACTGCGCAGTGGTTGAGTACGTTGCTGCCACCACCAAACTTCTACCATTGGCGATTGGAACCGCTTACATACTCCCAGGCTCCTACCACCAGTACCTGGAACAGCTGCTGCTGTTGCGTATGCATGGACATGTTATGACCACACCTTCTGCTTGGTGTCAGCTGATACTCACTGATCCCTCGCATTGGACAAAGCTCTGCATGGTAGCTTGCAGAGGGCTTGAGCTTGGAGACACTGGGCTCAATCCAGAACAGCCAGAGAGCAAAATAGCGTTTGGCGTAATTCTGTTGTCACAGGATTCAGATGTAGCCATTTGTAAAGTGTCAAAGTCAAATAATTGGATATGATCGCTTTACAATTATTATCTGACGATATAGTTGTCTATAGTCTGATGGCGTGTTATAAGTAGGGGTGTGCACCGGCCACTTTTCGTGTTTAGCGTTTTGGTTTTGGATCTGGAGCTTTCTTCGTGTTTTGGATGTGGATTGGTTTTGCCAAAACCACCCTTCCGTGTTTTGGGTTCTGGGTTTTGTGTTTTGGATCTGTATTTTTTTTTTAAAAAGCATAAAAACAGCTAAAATCACAGAATGTGTTGGTTTTTCTGCTCCTATGCTATTATTAACCTCAATAACCTTAATTTCCACTAATTTCCAGTCTATTCTAAACACCTCACACCTCACAATAGTGTTTTCATGTCCAAAAGGCTGCACCGAGGTAGCTGGATGACTATGCTAAGCGACACGAGTGGGCCGCACAAACACGTGACCCATCTAGGAGTGATACTGCAGTGGCAGACAGGATGGCAGTTTGAAAAACTAGGCCCCAAACTATACATAATGCAAAGAAAAAAAAGAGGTGCAAGATGGAATTGTCCTTGGGCCCTCCCACCCACCCTTATGTTGTATAAACAGGACATGCACACTTTAACAAAGAAATCATTTCAGCGCCAGGGTCTGCCACACAACTGTGGCTGAAATGATTGGTTCGTTTGGGCCCCCACAAAACAAGCTGGCAATTAATCTGTCCCTGCGCAAACTGGCTCTACGGAGGCAAGATGTCGTCCTCATCCTCCTCATCCACCGATTCCTCACCCTCTTCAGTGTTGTGTACATCCTCATCCTCACAGAGTATTAACTCGTCCCCACTGGAATCCACCACCATAGGTCCCTCTGTACGTTCTGGAGGCTGGTCTCCCTGGAAGAGTTGATAATTCATTTTTATGAACATCATCTTCTTCACATTTTGTGGAAGCAACCTCCTACGCCTTTCGCTGACAAGGTTCCCAGCTGCACTAAACACTCTTTCGGAGTACACACTGGAGGGGGGGCAACTCAGGTAAAATAGAGCCAGTTTGTACAGGGGCCTCCAAATTGCCTCTTAGTAGACATGTCAGAAATTGTTGCCAGGTCCTTCAGTCCAGACCAGATGTCCAAACTTGGTCCTGCCTGTCCTGCATCACCGCCAGCGGGTTGCTTAGGATACCTAAGTTTTTTCCTGGCAGCCCCAGTTGCGGGAGAAAATGAAGAAGGAGCTGTTGACGTGTCACGTTCCGCTTCAGCTGACAGTGTGTTCACCAGCAGGTCTTTGCACCTCTGCAGGTTTGTGTCGGCCAGAAAGAGAGATACCACATAGGCTTTAAACCTAGGATCGAGCACAGTGGCTAAAATGTAGTGGTCTGATTTCAACAGATTGACCACCCTGGAATCCTGGCAAAGCGAATGAAGGGCTTCATCCACAAGTCCCACATGCTGAGCGGAATCGCTCTGTCTTAGCTCCTCCTTCACTTTCTCCAGCTGCTTCTGCAAAAGCCTGATGAGGGGAATGACCTGACTCAAGCTGGCAGTGTCTGAACTGACTTCACGTGTGGCAAGTTCGAAGGGCTGGAGAACCTTGCACAACACGGAAATCATTCTCCACTGGGCTTAAGTCAGGTGCATACCCCCTCCTTTGCCTATGTCATAGGTGGATGTATAGGCTTGAGTGGCCTTTTGCTACTCCTCCATCCTCTGAAGCATATAGAGGGTTGAGTTCCACCGCATCACAACCTCTTGCTTCAGGTGATGGCGGGGCAGGTTCAAGAGTGCTTGCTGGCGCTCCAGTCTTCGGCATGCAGTCGCTGAATGGCGAAAGTGGCCAGAAATTTTTCGGGCCACCCCAAGCATCTCCTGCACGCCCCAGTTGCTTTTCAGAAAATTCTGCACCACCAAGTTTATTGTGTGAGCAAAACATGGGACGTGGTGGAATTTGCCCAGATGTAATGCCCACACAATATTGATGGCGTTGTCAGATATCACAAATCCCCAGGAGAGTCTAAGTGGGGTAAGCCACTGGGCGATGATTTCCCTCAGTTTCTCTAAGAGGTTGTTGGCGGTGTGCCTCTTACTGAAACCGGTGATACACAGCATAGCCTGCCTTAGAACGAGCTGGTGTTTCTGAGATGCTGCTACTGGTGACGCTGCTGCTGTTGCTGCGTAAGGTGATACATCTACCCTGTGGGCTGTCACAGTCATATAGTCCTTAGTCTGCCCTGTTCCACTTGTCCACATGTCCATGGTTAAGTGGACATTGGGTACAATGGCAATTTTCAGGACACTGAGGACATTTTTTCTGCCGTTTCTGTACAGTTTCGGTATCGCCTGCCTAGTGAAGTGGAATCTAGACGGGATTTGGAACCGGGGACACACTACCTCCATCAATTGTCTAAATCCCTCTGCACTAATGGCGGATACCGGATGCACGTCTTAACACCAACATAGCAGTCAAGGCCTCAGTTATACGTTTTGCTTCAGGATGACTGCTGTCGTACTTCATCCTCCTCGCTAAGGACTGTTGGAGGGTCAATTGTTTAGTAAAAGTAGTGGTGTTCCTACTTCCTTTCTGGGATGATGAACGACTCCCAGCAGCAGCAACAGCAGCAGCGGCAGCAGGAGGCATAGCAATGCAGGATCCTCCGGAGGAATCCCGGATAGGAGAGTCAGTCATGCCAGTGACATGGCCTGCACTTCCGATCCTGACTAAGGAGGAAATTGACGAGGAGGGAGTTGACGGTGTGGTTTGCAGGTGCTTGGATACAACAGGACAACGGGATTTAGGTGTTCCTGGACGGCTTACGGTCTTAGCCAAAGTTTCTGAACTTGACAGTAACTTTTTATGAACGCGCTGCAGGTGCCGTATAAGGGAGGATGTTCCTAGGTGGTTAACATCCCTACCCCTACTTATTCCACCTTTACATATGGTACATATGGCAAGACAGTTGTTGTCCGGATTTGGATAGAAATATTGCCAGACCAAAGAGGTGGAATGTTTGGTCTTCTGCCCAGGCATGACCGTGATTGGCTTTTTCATCCCACGGACAACAACTGTCTCCCCCAGAGCCTGATTTAAACAAACCACATCACCATCAGAATCCTCCTCGCCAACTTCCTCCTCAGCGCCAGCTACACCAGTATCCTCATCCTGTTGTACTTCAACAGTGACATCTTCAATTTGCATATCAGCAAGTGGACTGTGGGTGCTCCTTTCAGCACTTGCAGGGGGTGTGCAAATGGTGGAAAGAGCCACCTCTTCCCGTCCAGTGCTGGGAAGGTCAGGCATCGCAACCACCACCACACTTGGACTCTCCTTGGGGATTTGTGATATCTTCTTAGAACGCACAGTTCTTCGCTGTGCTTTTGCCAGCTTAACTCGTTTGATTTTTTTAGTGGGAGGAGGGCTTCCATTGTCATGTGAAACTGAACCACTAGTCATGAACATAGGGAAAGACCTTAGCCATTCCTTGCCACTCCGTGTCGTAAATGGCATATTGGCAAGTTTACGTTTCTCTTCAGATGATTTAAATGTTTTCTTCAAGGTCATTTTCCTGAACTTTGTCATTTGGGATTGTATGTGCCCTCTACTATGACATTGGGCATCAGCCTTGGCAGACGACGTTGATGGCATGTTATTGTCTATGTCATGACTAGTGGCAGCAGCTTCAGCACTAGGAGAAAGTGGTTCTTGATCTTTCCCTATTTTATTTTTATCGGAGAAAGTTTGGTCCTCCATTTATGTTATATTGATATATACGTGCGGCTAAGGCGCACACAAACACAGAAAACAATTTTTTATTTTGTTTGGACTGCCCTTTGGGGGTTACAGCACCCTTTATTGGTCAATCCAGCCGGCCTTTTACTTATGGGACACAGGCGCACGCTTGGCGCTCCTCCTTCATTGATGCACGTGCAGCCACAGTGCACACAATTCACAAACACAGAAAAATATATTTTTTTATTTTGTTTGGAGTGCCCTTTGGGGGTTACAGCACCCACTAACGGACAAGCCAGCTGGCCTTTTACTTATGGGACACAGGCGCACGCTTGGCGCTGCTCCTTCGTTGATGCACGTGTAGCCACAGTGCACACAATTCACAAACACAGAAAAATATATTTTTTTATTTTGTTTGGAGTGCCCTTTGGGGGTTACAGCACCCTTTAATGGACAAGCCAGCTGGCCTTTTACTTATGAGACACAGGCGCACGCATGGCGCTGCTCCTTCGTTGATGAACAAGCAGCCGCAGTGCACACAATTCACAAACACAGAAAAATATATTTTTTTATTTTGTTTGGAGTGCCCTTTGGGGGTTACAGCACCCTTTAGTGGTCAATCCAGCCGGCCCTTTATTTATGGGACACAGGCGCATGCTTGGCACTACTTTGTTGATGCACGTGCGGCTACTGCGCACACAATTCACAAACAGAGAAAATATTTTTTTATTTTGTTTGGAGTGTACTTTGGGGGTTACAGCACCCTTTACTTGTCAATCCAGCCGGCCCTTTATTTATGGGACACAGGTGCACGCTTGGCACTACTTTGTTGATGCACATTCGGCTACTGCGCACACAATTCACAAACACAAAAAAATATATTTTTTAATTTTGTTTGGAGTGCCCTTTGGGGGTTACAGCACCCTTTAACGGACAAGCCAGCTGGCCTTTTACTTATGGGATACAGGCGCATGCTTGGCGCTTCTCCTTTGTTGATGCAGATGCAGCCACAGTGCACACAATTCACAAACACAGAAAAAATATTTTTTTTTTAGCACTTGGGGGGAGCACCCCTGACGGACAGAGCACCCCTTGGACAACACTACAGCACCCCTTTTGGACTGGGACACTGCACAGGACTTTGGAGTGGACACAGCCCTTATGGACAACTGAGTGCACAACACAGTCCAGCCAGCTCCTATGGACTTTGAAGTAGTGGACACAGCCCCTATGGACAACAGCAGCAAAGTGCAGCACAGCACAGCACAACACTACACTGCACTACACTACACTACACTACAACACTACACTACACTACACAGCCCAGCCAGCCCTAACTCCCACCCTCCCTCTTCACTGTCCACAGCCGAGTGAGAAAATGGCGCCAACGCGGGTACCTTATATAGGATCCAAAACCCGCGAGACCCGGAAGGCGGGATGATGACGTTTTGCTTCGATTTCAGATCCGAGTCAGGCGGGAAAAGTCGAGCCTGACTCGGATCGGCCTCGGAACGGGGGTTCCGGATTTCAGAAATCCGAACCCGCTCACCCCTAGTTATAAGGATGCTACTTTACGTCGGTGCAATCCAATGTGCACAAATGCGAACACACACATGTATTCACATACACACACATACACAGATGCACATATGCGAATTCCACAAACAGACGCACATATGCGAACGCATACATATAAAATGGTTCCCACATATTATAGATAATAATCAGAGTTATTAAAGGTATTGTTAGCTAATAATTAAGATGTATGATGTACTTAAAAGAGATCTAAGGTTCAGAATACAGTGGACATGTCATGTTTGGCATCATACTAAATCCCTGTTTATTTGCAGACATCCAATTCTATTGGCAAAGAAGTCGCATCATGCGTCCGCTAGTTATGGATGATAGGGAGTTATTGAGTAGAATACTATTTCTTGTATGCAGTGTTGTAGCCAGTTTTAACCAGATCTTTGGCAGGAAGATACACAATGTGACCGTTGGAAGATTGATCCATACCCCTGATGACACCGTATGAACTGACCAATGACCAGATTGACCAGAAGCAAGAACCAATGAAAACCTGCCAACTTGTCCCTTTGTTAACTCTGTAACCTGTACCGTATATAGGCTTGTGTACTGGCTTCAGTGTACAGACATCTTCTATGCGACCTCAGACTTCTGGACTGAATGACTGTATACTGGGACCAGTGCGCATGTGTATGTATCAGCTGTACCTATTGTTCATTTTCTTACTTTTTACTCTAATTGTTAAACTTATATCATGTTACCCCTTTTTGCATAAAATAACTTTTGTGCTTTGGAACCACACGACTAGACTGGATAGCAATTCTTTCTAAAGCGACTTGCACCACAAATTAGCGACTGTACAGCATTCATAGATGGGGTTCATGACTGATATCATGCTACCGGAGATAACATAAAGCGTACGGATTTCGGTTCCTCAACAAAGGGTGGACGCGTCATATATACGGGTAAGGATGCAATCTGTTCAAAGCCTGTTTAGCACTTTATGTTGTGAAACTGAATATCCGTTTTTGTGTAATTTAAGGAGCGCTGATGAGGACCTAGGGACAAGAGAGAAAAATCTGTTTCTTTTATTGTCATTTTTGCACTGCAATAGGCTATTCGCACATAGCGTATGCATCTTCCCTGTATTACTGCCACATGTTTAAACAATCATTTTGATAAATAGTCTTGTTGTATTTATAGCGTGATCACTTGGTAAAACCTCTGAATAGTTATTGTCACTTGGGAAAGCAATTTTTCTGCTCAGAAAACAAGGTGGGATATGAATGTGAACGTGTGCTTGTGATGTGAAAAGAAAAGGTTTTTGTACTGTTGAAAATAGACAGGGCCGGCAAGGTGTCCAAGAGGCGGGTAGGACAGCTGTAGCAGTATACATAGCAGGTACAACTGGGTGAAAAACCGGAGGTTGTTTTTCGTCCGAACCCACAAAAGTAATCGCAAAGTCCATTGATAAGTTTAGTGTCTCTGGGCAATGCGATCGGACCACATGGTTGCATGAACCGTGATTGTGATTTGGGGGTCGAGGGAGGAAATCGCTGGCAAGGTTAAGTGTTAATGGAATACTTAAATGCTACCAGTTAGAGACTACTCAAAGTAGGGAAAAGGAAAGCAAGATAATTGCATAGGCTATATTCTGGTCCTCATTTGTACGCGGACAATCACGCTTAAGCGGTTGGTTGTGCACAGTGGGAGAAAGTGAGTGGACACAACTTGTAAGATTCGTCCACCGGTCGAAGTCTCTAGTGATAGTAGCGAAGACATTGTCCCAGATGGGTTCTAAGCAATCACTAGGGATGGTGGATGAGGTGCTGCTTATGTAAGGGCCGACTGGTTCATCAAGGTATATAATGCATGTGAAGTATGGTGCGTACGCTATGGTGTACTGCGACATATGGGTCAAGATGACCAAAGGATGTATGAAACCATTTCCCAAAGTTGGCAGTTTCGATTCAGAGGTATTAAGTAATGTTAGAGATAACATATGTTTAGTTAAATCGCTGAAGAAAAGAGTAAAATACAATGAGTGTTTAAAGCTGTGGCAGCATGAGGGGAACACATGGCAAAATAGCGTACTCACGTGGCAAAGTAGCTCGCCGCAAAGTAGCGTACTGACGCCGCAAGGTAGCGCACCACAAGGTAATGTACCCACGCTGCAAGGTAGCACTACCACGCATAAAGAAGGGAGCGCATGTGCACCTCTACCACCCTATATAGCCTCAGGTGAAAGTACAGCCGATACCAAAAATAAAAAAATCATAACAAGTAACTTATATTCTGTACTAAGTCACCTTAAAGAAAATGTTGTTATAGAAGATGATGAACCCACTGTCATTTCAGCCATTGCCCATGCTGTTCATATGCTAGATGATCCACAGAGACAAGGAAAGGGAGCAATCCAACCATCAGGGGCAGCCACTGAAATTGGTGAGAGTAGTGGAGAACGTAGTAAAAGAAGGGACATTCATAATACCGAAACAATTAGTCCAGTAATTAATCCTGAATGTAGCAATGTGGTAGAATTACATCCTGTCCATATAATAGCAGTTCCCAATGGGAAACCGTACAAAGATGGTATAGTTCCCATCAGGAATGTAGGAATGCATTGTCCATGGACAAGAGCAGAATTGCACTCAATTATGTCAGACTTCCCAGATCCTAGGAAAGAGTTAGCCAAATGTCAGAAATTTGTCAGAAATTTGTTAAAGATTTAGGTAATGCTCATGAGCCAACTAATAAAGGTCGGTGAGTGGTGTTAACGGCCAGTCTTCCTACAGATATACAAAAGTATATTGCGGATTGTATATTGGAGGAGGATGAATCGTTAACAGATGAGGATAACCAGGTAAACATCAAGCGAATAATCACACAGTTAGTCATATACTTTCCAGTGGTAGTGAACTGGAGCAAAATCTTCACTATTAAACAAAAAGATAGTGAATCTGCTGCAGAGTATTTCACCAGAGTGCTGCTAATAATAACCCAGTATACAAGGATATCAGAGATAAAGGATGATGTACACCACAGCGAGGTAGCTGTTACGGTACTAATGGATGGTCTCAAAGATAATCTAAAGACCAGGGTGCAAACCTCTCTACCTAACTGGAGAGGAATGACTGTAGATGCACTTATGGAATCTGCTATAGAACATGCAAAAATATATCCAGGATGAAAGAGACAGAAAGCGATAGGTTAATGACAGTGAGCATTCAGGCTCTAGAGGGATTATATACACAGCCACAACCTTACAACACATACCAACCACAAAGGTGTTATAATTGCAATAAAGAAGGACACCTAAAGAGGGATTGTAAATTAAGAAATTGGGGGCCGTCTAAGAAGGGAAGACATTGATAAAAATCAGAGAGGGCACTCGCAAGATTCAGGAAATTTCCAACAGTTACCCGCTCACATAGTGACAGCAAACGCCCTGCTGGAGAGTGATAGTCAGTGCTAGGAGTCAGGTCATACCTGTAGTCTACAGCCAGTCAGGTTAACTGAGAATACTAGGGAAGAACCTACAATGACAGTTGATATATCTGGTACTAAACACACTTTTCTTGTAGATACAGGGGTGACCAGCTCCGTAGTAAATTCTCTGTTTAATTTACAGGTTACCAACAAGACCATATCAGCAATGGGAGTAACGGGGAGAATACAGCATTACCCTCTTTAACCAAATCTGCAGAGGTTACTATCGGGGCGCTGCACACCAAGCATTCTTTTCTCCTGGCAGCGGCGGCTCCTACTAACCTGCTGGAAAGGGATTTGCTGTGTGAAATGGGATGTGTCACATACTGTACCCCTGATGGTATATTCCTAGATATACCAGAGAAGGTTGCGCATGAGGTACAGGATATATTGGACACACCACAAAGGTTGGTGCTGCACTCTGCCATTATAGAACAAAGTCCATCTCAGTTAAAAGAGATGTTATTGCAAATACCAGGTTCCCTCTGGACCAAAGATGGACAAGACACTGGATTGATGGAAAATGTAGGTCCTGTAATGGTTAACTTGAAGAGTGGTAGACAGGCTCCAAAAATCCCTCAGTACCCATTAAAGCCAGAGGTGGAGCTAGGGGTGTATCCCATAATTGTGAGGTTACTGCAACAGAGAATTTTAATTCGTATGGCAAGTACAGCCAATAGTCCCATTTTTCCAGTAAAGAAGAGTGGAGGGAGGGGCTATAGATTAGTACAGGACCTTAGAGGAATTAACAAAGTTGATGAAAACCAATTGCCCATAGTGCCCAATCCAGCTGTCATCCTCATGCAGATTCCACCATCTGCTACTCATTTCACTGTCATTGATTTATGTTCTGCTTTCTTCTCTGTCCCTCTTCACCCTGACTGTCAATTCTCCTACAGAGGGGTACAATATACATGTACACAATGCCCCAGGGCTTCATAGATAGCCCCAGTATTTTCTCCCAGGCCTTACACGACTGTTTGCAATCTTTTCAACCAAGCAATGGGTCTGTCCTAATTCAATACGTAGATGATTTGTTGTTGTGCTCTGATTCATTCATGTCATGTCTAAATGATACTAAATAGCTGTTGCTTCATCTTTCACAAACAGGGCACAAGGTTGCAAAGGACAAATTACAGCCATGCCAGACTAAGGTCAAATACTTGGGACACTGTCTAACCCAGGGGCTAAGACACTTGATAACAGACAGAATTCAGGCAATACAGGCTATGACACTGCCGCAAAACAGCAGCAGATCCATATCTTCTTGGGGATGTGTGGATACTGCAGGACGTGGATCCAAGGTTTTTCTATTTTGGCATTACCATTGCAGGACATAGGGCCTGATTCAGACCCACTCGCGAGTGCTGAGCGTTCGCAAGTGGGTTGATGGTGGCCCAGTGTGCATGTGCACGATGGAGTTGGTTCCATCGTGCACATGCGCGAGACCTAGATAGCGACGGGCAAGCCGTAGCTCTGGGTCTTGGACCAAAGGGGGCGTGCTGTTGATGGTGAGTGACAGCATGCCCCCTTTAATGGGCGTGCCAGGGGAGTGGCTGCCCAGACAGAGGCGTTCCCATGGGAATGCCTACGATCTGGAGCTGGCCCCACTGGCATCACAAGTGATGTCAGTGGGAGTGCTTTCAGCTCTGTTTGAGCCAAAAGCACTCCAGGGCTTGCGGCAATGAGACCCTACCACAAGGGTCTCGTCACAAGCCTGATGGTCACGATGGTCCTGACCATCGCGACCATCTTCCCGGCCGCTCGCTATAGCTGTGGGTGGTCACCCACAGCTATACGAGCAGCCAGGAGGCCGCTCTAAAATTCAGGAAGGACAGCTCTAATTCAGAGCGAGCGCTCTGTCAGTGCGTCCGGCTCTGAATCAGGGCCTTAGTTTCATCCTCAAAACCTGACCGTGTCACACACACTGAGGAAACAGAGCAGGCCTTCCTTGACCTTAAGGATAGTTTGACAATAGCACCTGCCTTTGAAATACCAGATTATGAAAAGCCCTTTGAATTATATTGTACGGAAGCTGATGGCTGCCCAGCAGGTGTCCTTACACAGAAACATGGTGATTCTAGCTGCACTGTAGCATACTGTGGCAAGATCATTCCTGACATGTTTAAGAAGTGTAGCTGCAACTGCTCTTCTGGTAAATAAGAGTGAGGATGTAGTATTAGGGCATGATACAACTGTCTATACACCACATGCAGAATCTGTTTTGTTGAATTCAGCTCAAACCAGACATGTCTTCAGCAAGGTTCACAAAATGGGAACTAGCTCTGATGGAACCTGCAAACATCACCATTAAATGGTGCAATACATTAAATCCAGCAACATACTTACCATATGTGCCTCAAGATGCACAAAGGGTGGAAGGAGGTGAGTTTCTGGTTGGATGTGAGTTTTGCAGGTATACTGACACACATGATTGTATGGTATATTTGAATCAGACCTTCACTGCAAGACCAGACATACGTGACACACCATTGGAAGATGTAGATTTGACATTTTACATGGATGGGAGTTGTCATAGACAGACAGACACAGGAGAACTATGCACCAGTTATGCTGTTGTAGATGACGAGGATGTTGTAGAAGCTGAATGCCTTGGTCCACCTCACTCAGCCCAGGTGGCTGGACTAGTGGCATTAAGAAGAGCATGTGAGTTGGCAGAAGGTAAATCAGCTAATATATACACTGACTCTAGGTATGCCTTTGGGGTAGTACATGATTTTGGGGCTATTTGGCATCTTATGAACTTTATGACAGCAGCAGGCACACCAGTAGCACATTCACAGCTCATAAAAGGACTTCTGACGGCAATGCAGTTACCAAAGGCGGTAGCCATCATCAAATGCAAATCCCACACATGCGAAGAAGACCCGGTGTTGATGGGCAATAACAGAGCAGATCAAGCTGCCAAATTGGCAGCAGGGTTAAGTGTAAATATACCAACTAACAAAGTGATGGTCTTCCAGGCAATAGACACACAGAAATTAATTGAAATGCAAGATTTGTGTTCCCTACAGGAAAAGGAAGTCTGGAGATTGAAGGGATGTGGTCTAAAGTCATCTGGACTCTGGAGAGATGGACATGGTAGGCCTATGGCTCCCAGGGCATACTACCCAAGCCTGGCTGAGGCAGCACATGGTCTGACTCACCTGGGAAAAGAAGGTATGTGCAAGTTGGTCAGAGCATATTGGTGTGCACCAGGCTTTTCTTCGCAAGCTGGAAAGAGGGCAATGTCCTGTCTGACTTGTTTGAGGAAAAATGTCAGGAAGACAATACCAACTGAGCCATCACATATCCCTCTGACAGATGGACCTTTTCAGGTAATACAAATTGACTTCATCCAATTACCACCTTGCAGGAATCTCAAGTATGTATTAGTTTGTACTGATGTATTTTCTAATTGGGTAGAGGCATATCCAGCTGCCACTAATACTGCTGTTTTTACTGCTAAGAAGATTGTTCAGGAGTTTGTATGTAGATACGGTATCCCTAGAACCATAGAAAGTGATAGAGGTACCTATTTCACTGGTGATGTTTTCCAGAACATTCCAGATGTGTAAACTTATGGGAATTAATCGTAGACTTCACACCCCTTACCAACCACAAGCCAGTGCCAAGGTAGAGAGAGTGAACGGTACCATTAAGAATAAAGAGTAAGATCATGGCTGAAACTGGATTAGGATGGCCAGAAGCCTTACTGCTAGTCCTCCATAGCATCAGAAACACTCCCAGACCTCCTCTTAATCTGTCCCCCTTTGAGATACTGTTTGGAAGGCAACCTCATTTGATCATAGGTCCACGGGATGATTTGAAGTGTAATAATGAGGTTACTGTGCAATATCTTATAAAAATGAGCAGATAACTGAAACAACAGCATCAGAAACTCAAAATGTTGTTACCTGTTATGCCAGAAACTAATTGTCATGATATTGAACCTGGAGAATATGTTATGATCTGAAATTTCTTATGCTCAGGTTGTTTTACCAGGTGTTGATGACAAGACCACATCCTTGAAAGTAGCAGAAAGAGATACCTGGGTCCATTCCACTCACTGCCGAAAAGTCAACCGCCCGAAGGAGGTACAAGACGAAGTCGAGACAGATAACGTGGACCTGTCAATTGCGAACCTGTTCCGGGAGAACTAGAGACTGCAGTGAAAACACCTGAGCCAGAGACGTGTGAAGGCTACTATCCCAGCAATAGAGTGGCGATTTGTTTCTTTTTCTTGTTCCAGGGTTCTTCTCATTTTTATTTGTTTCAGGATTTCCTATTTCTGTGATGGAGGACAGATGACGGAGAGGGAGGCCGATAGTGATGTTGATAGAGTGAAGTCGGAGGAGAGGGCGATAGAGCTATCAGGCCAACACATGGTCAAACTCAGTTCAGGGATTATTAAGAGATCTGTTAGCCATGGAACTCGGAGACAGTGTGAATGGCTTTTATCTGAGTAATATTGTATCTTTGAGTACTGTGGATCCCCAGCTGATGAGAAATGCATCCAACGATGCCAGTTCAAGAGTAATCTGTATTTGGGTGGGCATCCTTTAGAGGATTACCATTCCTTAGTGGGAAAGGTCTTAAACCAGGCTGAATGTTGAGTGTGGACTTACGTGCCTCAAGGACAACATAATATTGGATTAGTACCATTTCCATTAAATTTCTCTGAATTATGGGGAGGGAGGTCCATAGATGGGAATTATAACATCACCAGGTCCCCTATTTTAAACCTCCATCAATACTCCATGGATCGGTCTTTGCTGTGTCTAAACATATCATACATAGAAAGACTGGATAATTGGGAAGCAGACTTATTGGATCAGATAATGGTTTGCCACACCAGTAGTGATGAACCCCAGAGACGAGGACATAGGAACAGACCGAATGTGGTATCTATTGGAAAAGTTCATATGGGTTATTGTGAAAATGTTATACAGGCTGAAACACATCTTGAGCAGATGGGGACAATACAATAGGTATAGGTAGTTTTGTTAAAACTTTATGTGATATTGTGCAGGATCGTAATATACCTTATGTCCTCCCAGATAATGTATACTATGTCTGTGGAAGAAGGGCTTATTCTTGGTTATCTCTGAGTGCCAAGGGTTTTTGCTTTATAGGCAAATTCTTCCCAGAGGTAATGACCCTTACACATGACGAAATGATTGGTATCCATAAAACCACACTACCTTCATACATACACATGCAGTATGAACATTGTGACAAAATAAATATTATCCCTGGTGAAGAACATATAGCCACACAGTTGATTAGTGAAACGACTGGTTTCCAAATTTTGGTAGCATTAGATCCCACCAGGATCACTTGGGGAATTTTAAATTTTAGACAACATCACCGAGATGTATGATGACACTTTCAGGTATACAGGTAAGGAGCTACAGTCTTATAAAAAGGAATTGGTACAACATAGGTTAATGTTAAACTACCTGACGTCTATTACTGGTGGATATTGTGTGACTTTGGCCACCCAATTTGGTGTCAAGTGTTGCACGTACATCACCAATAATACTAGTGACCCCAAAGAGGTGATTCACCAGAGAATGGATGAAATTCTACAACTGAAATGGGAATTTCGGAAGAATCATAAATCTTCACTGTAAGAGACGAAGGAAGAGGTAGAGGAATAGTTCTCATGGTTGAACCCTATAAAATGGTTCTCCGGTCTAGGAAGGTGGGTCCAGGAAATGATTGCTAGTGTAGGTAAGCTCCTTATTCTTATACTTGTTGTCATTTTAGTAATTGGTTTATGTGTCAGATGTGTTCCTACCGTGTTGAAGTGTGGAAAACGTACCACCAAGGTAAACAGTGAAAATTAAATCATGATGGTGGTGAGTAGTGGTAGTATAGGTACTAAGGTCAATAAAGAACTGCATTATGATCTTGAATGTACAATCAGATAATAAAATGTGAATAGGCTTAGTCAAGTATAATAAAATGTATTGTAAATGTTACATTAAACATCTTAGATAATGCAGTCTCAATTCCCCCAAACTTCCTTTATAGGTTCGATGAGGTCCCACATCCTACCAATGGTCCCCTATAGACCTTGTGAGTGCGTATAAGGTTTTTTCTTACCATTTTCTGAGGTGCACTATTGACGGTTCAATGACCAAATTGTGCAAATGCATATTTATAAAATGGTTCCCAACATGCAGTGTTATAGCCAGTTTTAACCAGTTCTTTGGTGGGAAGATACTCAATGTGTCCATTGGAATACTTATCCATACCCCTGTTGACACCGTATGAACTGACCAATGACCAGATTGACCAGAAGCAAGAACCAATGAAAACCTGCCAACTTGTCCCTTTGTTATCTCTGTAACCTGTACCATATTTATGCTTGTGTACTGGCTTCAGTGTGCAGACATCTTCTTTGCGACGGCAGACTTCTGGACTGAATGACTGTATACTGGGACCAGTGCGCATGCAGATGTATCGGCTGTACCTATTGTTCATTTTCTTGCTTTGTACTCTAAATGTTAAACTTATATCCTGTTACCCCTTTTTACATAAAATAACTTTTGTGCTTTGGAACCACACGATTAGACTGGAAAGCAATTCTTTCTAAAGCAACTTGCACCGCAAATTAGCAACTGTACGGCATTCATAAAAGGCAAGATGTTTATTGCTCATATAAACTTCAAAAAGACTCTTCCCCTTGGGGAGTATCACAGCATACAGACGTTACAGCAGTTCATTCTTTTTTGATGTACAAAACGATACACAAACCAGGTTCGCAGGCCTTGTACAGTAAATACAGTATATAATGTATATATAGTCAGAACACATAATTCATCATGGTGAAATCCTCCCACAGTTGGGGGCCTATTCATCAACACTAAAATAATGTTTTTAAGGAAATTTTTCCTTAATTACCGATTATTAGTATTTATTAACACACTTAACACAGGATATATCACTGATATCTCCTGGTTAAGTCCATCTGCATTAATTTCCACACTCCCCATACTTTAGTATGGGTATGTAGAAATTAGGCTGTTCATCAAATTCCAAAAATTATGTATTTTCGGAATTTGATGGTGTTACAGTACGCCATTCTCAGGTGGCGTACAGTGTGATATACTTACCTGCTTTCAGCTGGGCAGTTCCTCCTCCAGATTGTTCTTGGTCCCTTCTCAGACTCTTGCTGTGTGTTCTCTCCACCGCAATGCTGCTGCCGTGCAGCGTCTTCCCTCTGTTCTCCAATGGCACTTGTAAGTGCTTTGTCAATTAAATGTTTATTTACTGTACTATAAACAGTTAAATGAAGAAGCACTTACAAGTGCCACCGGGGAACAGTGGGGAGGGGAGACGCTGCCTGGCAGAAGCATTGTGGCAGGGAGAACATAGTAAAGTTGAAAAAAAAATCTACAGCCCCCTCTGCCTGTCCGTCCTGTCCACTTGTAGCTGCTGCAGACCGGGGCTGGGCAGGTGGTTGGGGTCCGCGGCTGCAGCCTTTGACAACCAGCTGGGTAAGTGGAGGAGGGTGCGGGGACATAGAATTTTATATTCAATTACCGCAGCTGTAATCAGTGCTGCGCATGCACCGCTTCTGTGAATGCAATTGTGCATGCGCAGCAATGATTACAGCTGCAATAAGGTAGGAATAGGACGGGAAAAGTTTCTATTTTCAGAAAAGCTGTCATCGCAAAAATATAGAGTTATGGTAGTCTTACCTAGATAAGTTCTTTTCTTCAAGGTCCACAGGGATACCATGGGGATATTATGGTTTGAAGACCAGGCACCAAACAGTTAAAGCTTTGGCTCCTAGAATGCCCCGGGCCCTTCTTCATATATACCCCGCCCCTAGCTACAGGACTTTAGTTTATTTAGCTTAAAGGCAGGAAATGGAAAGAAGAGAATGAAGAACAATCATATACCAGAAACACTCTAACAGAAGATGAGAGAATCTGTGACCAAAAGAAAATCACCCAATGAAGCCAGGTGCATCAGGGTGGGTGCCCTGTGGACCCTTTGGAGTCTACCATAACTATATTTCTTCTACGGGGTCCACAGGGATACCATGGGTATGTCCTAAAGCAATTTTCCTAGGGTGGGGGATGCTCCTGAGCAGAAAGAAAAACTTGTCACCCAAAGGAAGCATCCTGGGAGGCAAAAGTATCAAAGGCATAAAACCTAAAAAAAAGTGTGGACAGACCACGTGCCAGCCTTGCACAATTGTTCAGCAGAGGCACTATGACTGAATACCCATGGTGGCCATACAGACCGAATAGAATGTGCTGTCACCGTGCTTAGGACAGGAAGATCAGCCTATGTGTACACCTGAGAGATAGTCATGTGTAACCATCTTGCCAGAGTCGGCTTATTAGCTGCCCATCCTTGTTTGTGAAAAACAATTAATACAAAGAGAGAATCTGATTTTCTAATACAGTTTGTATGCTCCACATAAATACGGAGAACACAAACTACATCCAGGGAGACTTCAGCTACAGAAAGGTCTGGAGCCTGAAAAGCTGGAACAACAATTTCTTCATTAACATGAAAACGGGACACTACCTTAGCAAGGTAACCTTCAATTGTACGAAGAACAGCTTTATCCTGGTGAAATATCAAAAATTGGGAGCGACAAGAGAGTGCTGCCAAATCCGAGACTCTGCGAGCAGAAGAAATTGCAAGAAGAAAAAGTGTCTTTGCTGTCAACCACTTCAAATCTACAGCCTAAGGGGTACATTTACTAAAGTGAGAGTTTTTAGAAGTGAGTTTTAGAAGAGTTGTTACCCAGAGCAACCAGTCACAGTGAACTGTTCAGACACAGGGAACTCTGTTTTGATCACCTGTCAGTGGTGATTAAACTCCTGAGTCTTCTTACTATGCACAGGTTCATCATCCTGAATATCTAGGACTGACTTAACTGCCCTCACCAAAGAAGTAACATCCACAGTAGATGGATGATCCTCCTCCCAGAAATAGATCCTGGAGAGGAATTCTGTGCATCATCAGATTCCTCTGATGATGCATCTGAATCCATATGTTGGGCAGACTGAGATAAAGATAATCTATGTTTAGTTGGTCCCTACTGGTCTGTTATCAACATTAGATGGTGCCACATGTGCACAAAGACGTAACTGAAGATGGCTCTTTTAAAACAACAGGTAAACCGGACTGGTAAGGTGGTACTTTATAATGTAAACACACAAACCCTCCTTTATGTCCTGTGAGGACACACAAGTCTTACATGATTTACATGAAGCAAGCACAGGTGGCTCCCTCTCCTGTTTCCCTTTATCTTTTTACAGATTCAAAGTAAAGGCACAATCGCAAAGTTATGTGACATAACACAATCTCAATGAATGTTAAGTACTTCAGAAAGAATAACAGTGATAGTTATAACTGACAGATAAAAATAAAAACAGAATCAGTCAGCAGCTAGCAAACAGTCACATACAATGCACATGCAATATAATTACAATTGGCTATAAATCAGCTACAACAATGCAAACAAATGGTAGGACATAAAGCACCGTATACCTTAACCAAGGGAGAGGTATACAGGGAGACTGACCAGACCCTTATAGCAGCGGCTTCTGGTGCGTCTATGGCACCAGAAGTAAGGACTGCATGCGCAATTCCCTGTAAGAGAGGAATAGCCTTACCTGACATCTCCGAACATCTGGTGCAGTCCAGATGGCAGCCTCGTTGCTAGCTAAGCTCAACCACGACCCACTGAAATCACCAACACAATTGCTGATGTAGCGGCCCGGTGGAGGTAGATGGAGTCGCAGTACATGTGTCTTAATACAGAAGCTTAGGACTGCTCTAAGCAGTACTCCTGTTTCAAAGATGCATCTGAGTGCTGCCACACCAAACAACAAACTGAAGTTCTATGGCTAGGGGAGGGGTATATATATGGAGGAGGACCCAGGGCATTCTGGGAGCCAAAGCTTTAACTGTTTGGTGCCTGGTCTTTCAACCATAATATCCCCATAGTATCCATGTGGATCCCTATGGACTCAGAAGAAGAAATTACAGCTTTTTGGATAAGAAACTTATGGAGAGGAGGAATGATGAATTTCTACGGTAATTAGGTAGAACTCCATGAAAGTTCTAAACCTAATTATCTCCAAGGATAGTTAAGTATTAATAACAATGATAGTTAAGTATTAATGAATAGACCCCTTGGTCTTGTATACCGATCAGACCATCTATCCCAAATGTAATTACAACTCACATTCCTACAGGAACTGGTAATTTACTTTCATCCAGGTAATCATGGAAAACAAACATTTTTTTTCCCAAAAGCTCAGACACACAAGTGGCCACCTCAGGGCCATTTGAAACTCTTCACACCTTCCCACAGAAAACTTCAATCCAGGCTTCATCTGGAGTGCACTAACCACAAAAGATCTTTCCATTCACTGTACCTCCTGCTAGTAAATTACAAATTAGCATCTAATTTCCTGCAGTCACAGAAATGGTCATTCCTTATACAAAAAGTGCATTTAAACACATATTAAATATAAATACATTTAAACATGTTTGACCAGAATTGGCAAAAAGGACTTACACCTGTAGAAGACTAATAATGAAAGTTATGAGCAAACTCAGCCCAAGGCAAAAATCCATCCAATCATCTTGAGAAGAAGAAATATACATTCTCAAGAAGGTCTCCAACTCCAGGTTCACTCTTTCGGTTTATCCATTTGACTGAGGGTGATATGCAGAAGAAAACTGTAATTTAATTTGCAATGATGAACATAAAGCCCTCCAAAACCAAGCAACAAACTGGACACCCCGGTCAGACACTATCTCAGAAGGAAGTCTATGAAGACGAAATATCTCTTTGATAAATATTTGTGCTAATTTGGGGGCTGATGGAATTCGAGCCAAAGGACAAAAGTGAGCCATCTTGGTAAAACGATCCACCACTACCCAAATAACTGTACACCCCTAGACTAAGGAAGATCTGTAATAAAATCCATGGAAAGATGGGTCCATGGTTGGGTGGGAATGGGTAGTGGATGGAGAGGACCAATTGTAGACTGCCGGGAGGACTTATGTTGTACACAATTAGAACAAGAATGTATAAACTCTTGGACATCTTTTTTCATGGAAGACCACCAATAGGAACGTTGCAAAAATGAATACATTTTACGAACCCCTGGATGTCCAGAGAATCGAGAATTATGAGCCCAGGAAAGAAGTTTACCTCATAACTCTGCTGCCACAAATATCTTCCCAGGAGGAGGATCAGGAGAGATGAAAATTGAAGAAAAAGCCAGAGGGTTTATTATAGGGTACCTTTGATCCTCATTTTGTTATTTCTCTTCCAACATTGAGCGTGAAAGTGCATCTGCCTATTTATTCAATGAACCTGGACGATACCTGAGGACAAAATCAAAATGAGAAAAAAAGAGTGCCCAATGAGTTTGTCATGGGTTCAGACAATGGGCAGTTTTCAAATACAACAAATTTTTATGGTCTGTAAAAATAGTAACAGGGTGCATTGCGCCTTCTAATAAATATCTCCTTTCCTCCAAAGCTAACTTAATAGCTAACAACTCTTGGTCCCCGATTGAGCAATTACTCTCAGCACTAGAAAACTTCCGTGAAAAGAATCCACAAGATACTGTTCTCCCATCTGCAGCTACTTGAGACAAAATAGCCCCAACTCCATAAGTGGAGGCATCCACTTCTAGCAAAAATGGCTTCTCAACATCAGGTTGAACTAAAATGGGGGCCACGGAAAATGCATCTTTGAGAGTCTGAAAGGCATCCAACGCCTCTTGGGACCACACTTTGGAATTAGCCCCTTTTTTTGTCATAGCAGTAATTGGAGCTGCAATCATTGAAAACACTTTGATAAACTTTCTGTAATAATTGGCAAAGCCTAAAAATCTCTGAATAGACTTTAATGAAGTGGGCAAAACCCAATCTTGAATAGCCTTTAACTTCTCAGGGTCCATCTGGAGTTCAGAACTGGAAATGATATACCCCGAAAAAGGTATCACTGGGACTTCAAAAACACACTTGGAGATCTTACCATAAAGCTTATTAGCTCGAAGATGACTTAATACCTCGTTAACATGGGTACGATGATCAGAAAGTTTCCTGGAAAAAATCTAAATATCATCAAGATAAACAATAACAAACTGATAAAGTATATCTCGGAAAATGTCATTCACAAACTCCTGGAACACCGCAGGAGCATTACATAAACCAAAAGGCATAACGAGGTTCTCATAATGGCCATCTCGCGTATTAAATGCAGTTTTCCACTCATTACCCCCTTTAACTCTGATCAAGTTGTAAGCTCCCTTTAGATCAAGTTTAGTAAACAATCGAGACCCCTTAACTCTGTCAAACAATTCTGTAATGAGAGGCAAAGGATATTTATTTTTTACCGGGATCTCATTTACACCTCTAAAGTCGATACATGGACGAAGATCACCATCTTTTTCTTTACAAAAAAGAATCCCGCTCCAGCGGGAGATGAAGAAGGCCTGATAAACCCCTTTCGAAGGTTATCTTGCACATATTCCGACATGGCTTGAGTCTCAGGAACAGAGAGAGGGTATACTCGACCTTTGGGTGGCATTTTACCAGGAATAAGTTCAATAGGACAAACCCAGGGACGATGCAGTGGAAGTTCGTCTGCCGCCTGCTCAGAAAAGACATCAGCAAATTCATGATAAGGCTGTGGGAGAGAAGGTGGAATATCTACTTTCACTTCAGCCAATTGTACCACAGGAATCAAACAATTTAATTTGCATTTAGGACTCCAAGAAAGAATTTGAGAACAAGTCCAATGAATATGAGGGTTATGAGAAGTTAACTATGGTAAACCAAGAACTATATCATACATAGAAATAGGTAATACCAAAAACTCTAAACTTTCTTCATGCAAAGCTCCTACCCTCAACTTCATAGACTTTGTTTGATGCATAACATAGCCATTAGAAATTCTAGTCCCATTAACTGCAGAAAGGGAAAAAGAACGGGTTCATTTGACAACAGGAATTTTTTTTTCTTAACCAAAGACAATGAAATAAAATTGCCAGCTGCTCCAGAATCTAGCAATGCAGAAAACTCTTGACACGAAGAACCAAAATCAGGAATGCTCACAGAAATTAAACAATCCTTTTTGGGGGAAACTTTAGAAAGTACCCCAAGTTTGACTTCCCCCTCC
Organism: Taudactylus pleione; assembly: GCA_031769625.1. Lineage (NCBI taxonomy): Eukaryota > Metazoa > Chordata > Amphibia > Anura > Myobatrachidae > Taudactylus > Taudactylus pleione. Next base: position 2,490,258 of record JAUIMM010000390.1, read on the forward strand.
ATCAGCTAGGGGCGATCGTTTCCCGGCCTTATTGGGCATTTAGCCAAGAAATGTTCTGAGGATGCACAATACAAGCAAAAATTAGAACGCTTCCTACGTTGCTTCTCAACTTCAGACAATTTAGCTTTATTAATTTGCATAGGCTCATCAGAAGTACTATGAAAAGAGCGAGACTGGGGAAGAGAACTTTTAGAACACTCAGAGCGACTCTTCTGAACCCCTCGTTCTCGCATACGCAAATCAAATTTAATAGTTAATGAAATTAACTCATCCAAATTCTCAGGAAGATCCCGAGTCACCATCTCATCTTTAAGTCTCTCAGAGAGACCATTCCAATATGCTGCTCTTAGTGCCTCATTATTCCATTTAAGTTCTGCGGCTATAGTTTGAAAACGAACCACATACTGACCAACTGAAGCTGTTCCTTGCTTTACTCGCAAAATATCCACAGATTCGGCCACTGATCTTCCAGGTTCGTCAAATATCCTTTTGAAAGTAGAAACAAAAGCTTGGTAATTAGACATTAAGACACAATTTCTCTCCCATAAAGGAGAGGCCCACTCAAGAGCAACACCAGACAATAATGACATAATATAAGCCACTTTAATACGAGAGGTGGTAAAACTTTGAGATAACAATTCAAAATGAATCTCACATTGGTTGAGAAATCCTCTACATATTTTTGGATTACAATCATAAGAGGTAGGAGTCGGTAAACGTAAATGAGAAGCAGAAACCCGTGATGTACTTGCAACAGGAATCTTAAGTTTATCAAGACGTGTGGAAAGATCCTGAAGACATTGCAAAACTTGAACTTGAGTGTTTTCCTGTACTTCAAAATGAGTGGTCAAACCCTGAAGCACCTGTACCCCAGTAGCCTGTTCCAGATCCGGATTCATTTTTAGGTCTGTGCAAACTGTCACGGCTGCCGACACTTTGGACTCCTGGGAGGAGGCAGGCCTACCAGGCACAATAAACTGGGTTGGCTTTAGGAATTACCTTTTCATGAAATCTCGATAGCACGGAATAAAAGTAAATAGAATTTATTCACAGGAGAAATATAATAGCAACATCTCATATAAAGTCTCAACAACACTGAGGTTCACATAAGCAATAATGAGTATAGGAGAAAACCACCCATATAGTCTTTAACACAGAAAAGTTAATATGATAGGGAAACCCGAGTCCAGTATGAGGCTAACACCTTAGGATGGTATAGAGGAGCTTCACCTGGGTGGAACCCTGTAGTGATGGAGATCGGGAGCAGAGTGAGCCCTGTGATGCAGTGAAAGATGGAGCAGGGTTGAGCCCTGTGATGCTGTGAGGTTGAAGCAGGGTTGAGCCCTGTGATGCGGTGAGGTTGGAGCAGGGTTGAGCCCTGTGATGCGGTGAGGTCGGAGCAGGGTTGAGCCCTGTGATGCGGTGAGATCGAAGCAGGGTTGATCCCTGTGATGTGATGAAGTCGGAGCAGGGTTGAGCCCTGTGATGCAGTGAGGTTGGAGGAGGGTTGAGCCCTGTGATGCGGTGAGATCGAAGCAGGGTTGATCCCTGTGATGTGATGAAGTCGGAGCAGGGTTGAGCCCTGTGATGCGGTGAGGTTGGAGCAGGGTTGAGGCCTGTGATGCAATGAGGTTGAAGCAGGGTTGAGCCCTGTGAAGCAGTGTGGTTCCAGAACAGGTTTGAGCCCTTCGGTGTGACTAGAATCCGGAACGGGGTTGAGCCCTTTGATGAGGTGATGATATCTGTAATGGTGCAGTTGACAACTGTAACGAAGATGGGTGAGTGAGAGGCACAGGAGTGAGAGGCAACAGGCAAAGTAAATAGTGCAGCAAAAGATGAAACCACAGCAGTGGAGCAAAAAGCAATACTTAGGCAATGGCTTTGCTGAGCTCTGTAGTGCGGCTGGTAACTGGCATCAGAAGTTTAGCTGGAACATGAGCAGATATATAGCAAAGTCCACAGCAACCAACAGGCACAGCAGGGATCTGGCACGAGTCCAAGAAAGACCTGAAAGTAACTTTGCACAGACACTGAGACACAGTTAGTAACAGGCTTTATACTAGAGGTCTGTGATCCATAGGAAGTTCAGAACATGTGACCCAAATTGAATCAGGTTTGAAATAATGAGCAATCTAGGAATCTCACAACCTGACAACACCTTGGAAACAGATGATCACTTTAACTCTCTACTCCCTGTATGTGAAGAATGCCAGCAAGCAGGATAGCTGATCCAACGACCACAAAGGAACTTTGGAAAAAGTAATCTATCTTTATGTACTGAAATAGTCGCAGTCCTGACACAAACTAGCCTTTCGGTTACTTCCGCTTCACCCGTCTGTTTTCAGAAACATGGGCTATTAGCTGGATGATGGCTTTTACATAGACAAGTGCTTGCCCATGGGGTGCTCAGTCTCCTGCATGTATTTTTTAATGCTTTAGCGGTTTTCTGCATTGGGGCTTGGTCAGGGATACAGGAGAAGTAGGCATCGCACACTACTTGGATGATTATTTATTGGTTGGTCCAACGGGCTTTTCACATTGTGCCCAGTTGTTGGTCGATGCCATAGCGTTGTTTGACAACTTTGGGGTACTGATTGCTCATGATAAGACTGTGGGCCCCATGGAAGTCATTGTGCATTTCGGTATTGAAATAGACACTAGGGCGGGTTTGTGTCAGCTCCCTATGGATAAAGAGCCTCGCCTGCATGATGGTATCTTGCTGGCTTTGGTGATTGGCAAAGTTACACTAAAGTAGGCTCAGTCATTGTTGGGCCTGTTTCACTTTGCATGTCAGGTCATCCCCGTTGGTTGAGTTTTTTGCAGAAAGTTGGAGAGGGCTACCTCCGGGGTCAGATGTGGGCACCATTTCATTATGTTATCGCAGTGGATGCACAGGGATCTGTTGATATGGGAAGCCTTTTTGCAAGATTTTAACGGGGTGAGGATCTGGATGGCTCGGTTGGTCTGCAGCCTGGTCCTTTAACTTTTCACGGATGCAGCGGGCTCCTCGGTCTTTGATGCATAATGTTTTGAAGGGAGGAGGAGCATAGCAACATGGCCTTGGCAATGGTTTTCGGAGGGTCTGACTAGGAACTTACTGCTCTTGGAATTATTCCCGATAATGGTTGTGCTTGATCTGCAGTGTTTTGGGCTTGAAAATTGGTCGGTGTCCTGTGGTGCGACAATCTTGGTGTTGTACATGCAATCAATAGGCAGAGATCGGCTTTTTTGCAACTTATACGGTTGCTTGCACAGATAGTTTTGTGTTGCCTGCAGTATAACATCTCAATTAGGGCTCAGCATGTACCTTGGGTCGACGAACTGGTTGGCCCTTCTAGGGCGGCTATGTCACCAATGCTTTTGTCCCATGTGGTGGTTCGGGAAGATGGTATTAACTGTATGGTCCAGTGTTCTAAAACCGACCAGGCAGGAAGGGAGCATTGTGTTTTGATGAGGCATTTCTCTGACCACTGGATTTGTCCCATGGTCTTGGCTTCATCTTATTTGACCTCACGTCCCATGTCTTCGGGAGCTTGGTGGATGCACATGGATGCATTGCCAGTGTCTCTATATCAATTCGATTGGGTTTTGAGATGCTGTATCTTGGATTTGGGCCTCTCTCTGGATGACTATGGCACACACTCATTTCAAATTGTTGCCACAATGGCGGCCGCTGTGGTGGGTTGGTCCATGAATGAGATCCGGGCACTTGGCAGATGGAGGTCTGGTGTATACAAGAGATATATCAGATTTTAACTTGTCAATTGCACCCTAACGTGAGGATTAGCTACTTAGCCCTTTTGGTAGGGATCTTGAGGAATTTTTGTTTTAGGACTGGTTTGAACTACGGTTTCTGCCAGCCAGTGGAGGTTTTGTGTTTTTGCCTCAGGTCAAGTTAGGTTCTGGCCCTGCGCCCCCCCCTCCCTTCCCACGCACATTCAAGACCCTATGCTGTCCTTTTTGTAGACTATTTTGGTCTCAAATTATTCCGAGGAGAATTTGGCGGGGTGTGGTGCTCATATTAGGATCAGAGTGAATAGAGTGGTTGGGAGAGCTGTGGAGGCATTGCCGTCATCCAGCATCCTGTCATTTCATTTCGGGATGTTAATCTTTTCTTAAGGGATGGGGTTCATCTCTCTCCGGTAGGCATGTCTATCTTTTTGGAGGATTTATTTCAAGGTTTAAGGTTGGTTTAAAGACTTTAAGGCTATGGTGGTGGCTGCAGTTCCTTGGTAACCTTGGTTTTGACAGATGTTAGAACAACTGTTATTTGTGTGGTTTATTGGTTTGTTTTTCCGGAGGCAAATCCAATGATGGCGGAGGTTAGGCGTTGATGTCAGCTTATGGCCAAGGGCTACCACTAGTCCTGGTGGGCCCTTTGCCTTCACCGTGGTTGGTCTGCTTTCAAATCAGTGATGATGTGGGCAAATGGCCATAAAACTATGCTGGTATTGTCCCCGCAGGGGTTGGGCAGTTGGTCCTTCCATTGCGAGTCATTCAGGCATAGATGGAGACAGAAGGCCGCATCACTGCTTGAGTGGGCAGTTGGCCCTGTTTAAGTTTACTGGTATGTTTAAGAAATTAAAGCTTATCTACCCCGCCACCATACTTTAGTTAATTTAGTTTGAGTAAATAAATAATTTAGGTCAAAATTTTTATAAATAAAAAGCTGACCCATTTTCACCGCCAATTTCAGTTGTCCGTGTCTTTATTTCATTAGACAGTTTATGCAGATGATATTAACTGCTTTACAGTGATGTTTAAATCATAGAAGAAAATTCCACAAATATGAGGAACCTTGATGCTGGTTTGCAATTTTTAATGTTTTCTTTAAAATCTGAAGCAATGCCTCATATTTCTATTCCACTAGATATATTCAGATTTGTATTATCAGGAATAAGCACTGACAACAACTATTCTAGATCTGTATTCATATTGTGCATCTATATTGCCATGTAGCTGGTCCCTAAAATGCAGGGCATGCCAAGTAATTTCACTTTTCTTTGCAAGACTGAGTGATGGTGGAATTCAATGCTTGTATGGTGGGTGGGTATACCCGTGACCTGGCTGGACAAAAGGCAAGTCAGGACAATGAATTTGGGAGTTCAGCAGTTTTCGGAAAGATGGGGAATGTGTGGGCTTGTCTTTATGAAGAACCCTATTTATGAGTGGGATGATGTCTGTGAAGATCATGAGAATGAAAAAAATAAAATAAAATATTGCTGTACATCTATTGATCATAAAATAAATATATGGAAATATATTGTGGACATCGCGTTGGCACAATGATCAGCATTGCTGGCTCACATCACTGGCCATATGTTAATTTCCCAACTAGGGCCCTACCTTTGTGTGGTTTGTATATTCTCTCCATGTTTGAGTAGGTTCCCTCTGGGTGCCCCAGCTCCTCCCACACTCCAAAAACATGCTGGTACTGTAGATTATTAAGATCCTGACCAAATATTAATCCTAGTGTACACTATTCTGTTAAGATTGGCACACACCATACGATGGCGTGATCCAATGATGGTGCTATGCAACGTAACGATAATTTGCATATGCCATACACAAACTGCACGATCCGATGAATGGTGACGCAATGTGTTGTTACATGCTGCATGTAATGGCATCATGTCATTCATTGCAAAGTCCCATCTGCCACGCCGAACAGCAGATGGGACAATTCAAAGGCCGACTGATGTGAACAACGGATCGGGTGTACACGTTATATGATGTGTACGATATATTGTTCTGATTCATGGCAGTGTGTAGCCAGCTTTAGGGAATTTAGACTGTAAGCCCCAATGGGGAGGGTACAGATGTGAATGTCAAAAATATCCATTGTACAGTGTTGCCTAAAAGTACAGTATGACACTATGAGCCTGCTTCAGAGTTGTAGTAAACCTGATGGTTAGCATACACTCCGGTGTTTAATGATCGGTGCATGCACATGTGCTGATCACTGACTGCAATAACGTCACAGTGCCTCCTGAGCTGGAAATAAGTTCTTAAAACAAATGAAAAAAATGATGAAAACATTAATCTTTAAAACATGGAAATGGTATTACTCTCATAGTATTATTAAGGTTATTATTATTAAGGTTGCAATCAGTATAGAGTTGAAAGTATTAAAGTTTGAAATGTTTTCAATTTGTTTTCAAATTTGAATTGTTTTCTGGTTTGTTCTCTCTGTTTGGAATATAAACACACAAAGAGGCCTATTAATTAACATTATTTTTACTAAAATAAAGTGAAAAAAGGTGTTTTCAGACTCTTTTCTCATTATTTTAGTATCACATAAATTTACTAAAGGGCTGTTAGAGTAGAATTCTACTCCAAACTAGGGATAAGCGGGTTTGGATTTTTTAAATCTGAACCCCCCCGAGCCCCCTCGATCCGAGTCGTATCCAAGTCCGGCCCGACTTTTCCCGACTGACTCGGATCTGAAATCGAGGCAAAACGTCATCATCCCACCTTCCGGATCTCGCGGGTTTTGGATTCTATAAACGGTCTCCACGTCGGCGCCATTTCTCACTCTGGCTGTGGACAGTGAAGAGGGAGGGTGGGAGCTAGGGCTGGCTGGGCTGTGTTGTGATGCTGTTGTCCATAGGGGCTGTTTCCACTCAGTCCATAGGGGTTGACTAGGCTGTGTTGTGCTGCTGTTGTCCATAGGGGCTGGCTGGCCTGTGTTGTGCTGCTGTCATAGGGGCTGACTTGGCTGTGTTGTGCAGTCAGTTGTCCATAGGGGCTGTGTCCACTCCAAAGTCTATAGGGGCTGGCTTAACTGTGTTGTTCAGTGTCCCATAAAGGCTGTAGTCCTAGAGGGGTGCTGTAGTGTTGTCCAGGGGGTGATCTGTGCATCAGGGGTGCTCCCTCAAAGTGCACTCCAAAAAAAATTTTTTTTTTTTCTGTTTGTGAATTGTGTGCGCAGTAGCCGCACGTGCATCAATAAAGTAATGCCAAGAGTGCGCCTGTGTCATAAGTAAAAGGCCAGCTGGCTTGACCGTTAAAGGGTGCTGTAACCCCCAAAGTGCACTCCAAACAAAATAAAAAATAATTTTCTGTGTTTGTGAATTGTGTGCACTGTGGCTGCATGTGCATCAACAAAGGAGCAGCGCCAAGCGTGCGCCTGTGTAATAAGTAAAGGGTGGGTTGGCTTGACCGTTAAATGGTGCTGTAACCCCCAAAGTGCACTCCAAACAAAATACAAAATTATTTTCTGTGTTTGTGAATTGTGTTCACTGTGGCCACACGTGCATCAACAAAGTAGCGCCAAGCGTGCGCCTGTGTCCCATAAGTAAAGGGCCGGCTGGCTCATATCTTAAAGGATGGTGTAAGCCTCCAAAGTGCACTCCAACAAAAATAAAAAACTATTTTCTGTGTTTGTGAATTGTCTGCACTGTACGTGCATCCTCAACCAGCAGCGTCAAGCGTGTGTCTGTCTGTTAAAGGGTGGTGTAACCCCCAAAGTGCACTCCAACAAAAATAAAACATTTTCTTCTGTGTTTGTGAATTTTCTGCACTGTACGTGCATCCTCAAAGCAGCAGCTCCAAGCGTGCGTCTGTCTGTTAAAGGGTGGTGTAACCCTCAAAGTGCTCAGAAAAAGTGTCCTCAGTATCCTGAAAAATGCGGTTGTACCCAATGTCCACTTAACCACGGACATGTGGACAAGTGGAACAGGGCAAACTAAGGACTATATGACTGTGACAGCCCACTGGGTAGATGTATCACCTTACACAGCAGTGTCACCAGTAGCAGCATCTCGGAAACGCCAGCTTGTTCCAAGGCAGGCTACGCTGTGTATCACCGGTTTCAGTAAGAGGCACACCGCTGACAACCTCTTAGAGAAACTGAGGGAAATCATCGCCCAGTGGCTTACCCCATTTAGACTCTTCTGGGGATTTGTGATATCTGACAACGCCACCAATATTGTGCGGGCATTACATTAGGGCAAATTCCAGCACGTCCCATGTTTTGCTCACACAATAAGTTTGGTGGTGCAGAATTTTCTGAAAAGCGACAGGGGCGTGCAGGAGACGCTTTGGGTGGCACAAAAAATTTCTGGCCACTTTCGCCATTCAGCGACTGCGTGCCTAAGACAGAGCGCCAGCAAACACTCTTGAACCTGCCCCGCCATCACCTGAAGCAAGAGGTTGTGACACGGTGGAACTCAACCCTCTCTATACTTCAGAGGATGGAGGAGCAGCAAAAGGCCATTGAAGCCTATACATCCACCTATAAAATAGGCAAAGGAGGGGGTATGCACCTGACTCAAGCACAGTGGAGAATGATTTCCGTGTTGTGCAAGGTTCTCCAGCCCTTCGAACTTGCCACAGGTGAAGTAAGTTCAGACACTGCCAGCTTGAGTCACGTCATTCCCTTCATCAGGCTTTTGCAGAAGTAGCTGGAGAAAGTGAAGAAGGAGCTAAAATGGAGCGATTCTGCTCGGCATGTGGGACTTGAGGATGAAGCCCTTCATTCGCTTTGCCAGGATTCCAGGGTGGTTAATCTGTTGAAATCAGACAACTACATTTTGGCCACCGTGCTCAAACCTAGGTTTAAAGCCTATGTGGTGTCTATCTTTCCATCCGGCACAAGCCTGCAGAGGTGCAAAGACCTGTTGGTGAAAACATTGTCAGCTGAAGTGGAACGTGACATGTCAACAGCTCCTTCTTCATTTTCTCCCGCAATTGGGGCTGCCAGGAAAAAACATAGGTATCCTAAGCAACCCGCTGGTGGTGATGCAGGGCAGGCAGGACCAAGTTTGGACATCTGGTCCAGACTGAAGGACCTGGCAACAATTTCTGACATGTCTACTGTCACTGCATATGATACTGTCATCATTGACAGAATGGTGGAGGATTACATCGGTGACAGCATCCAAGTAGGCATGTCAGACAGTCCGTACCTGTACTGGCAGGAAAAAGAAGCAATTTGGAGGCCCCTGTACAAACTGGCTCTATTTTACCTGAGTTGCCCCCCCCTCCCCCAGTGTGTCCTCCGAAAGAGTGTTTAGTGCAGCCGGGAACCTTGTCAGCGAAAGGTGTAGGAGGTTGCTTCCACAAAATGTGGAGAAGATGATGTTCATAAAAATGAATTATCAACTCTTCCAGGGAGACCATCCTCCAGAATGTACAGAGGGACCTGTGGTGGTGGATTCCAGTGGGGACAAATTAATGAGGATGAGGATGTACACAACACTGAAGAGGGTGAGGAATCGGTTGATGAGGAGGATGAGGATGACATCTTGCCTCCGTAGAGCCAATTTGTGCAGGGACAGATTAATTGCCAGCTTGTTTTGTGCGGGCCCAAACGAACCAATCATTTCCACCACAGTCGTGTGGCTGACCCTGGCGATGAAATGATTGGTTTGTTAAAGTGTGCATGTCCTGTTTATACAACATAAGGGTGGGTGGGAGGGCCCAAGGACAATTCCATCTTGCACCTCTTTTTTTTCTTTGCATTATGTACTGTTTGGGGCCTAGCTTTTCAAACTGCCATCCTGTCTGCCACTGCAGTGTCACTCCTAGATGGGCCATGTGTTTGTGCCGCCCACTCGTGTCGCTTAGCATAGTCATCCAGCTACCTCGGTGCAACCTTTTGGACATAAAAACACTATTGTGAGGTGTTCAGAATAGACTGGAAATTAGTGGAAATTAAGGTTATTGAGGTTAATAATAGCAGAGCACCAGAAAAACCCAGAAAGCTGTTTTTATGCTTTTTTTTTCCAAAAAATACAGATCCAAAACACAAAACCCAGAACCCAAAACACGGAAGGGTGGTTTTGGCAAAACCAATCCAGATCCAAAACACGAAGAAAGATCCAGACCCAAAACCAAAACACGAAAAGTGGCCGGTTCACATCCCTACTCCAAACCCTAATTATCACATCTTTTTAGTAAGCATATTGCATTTCCCATAATTGTAATGGGAATTGTGATAATGCCAGATTTATTAAAAATAAAATGTGAAAAATACTGGGGGAAGCCTGTGATAATAACGCTATCTGGAGATGGCGTTGTCCAGGGTGTCCAGGGTTATTTTGGAAACAGCTGGTAAGAATATTTTATTTATCAGTTGTTTATTTTTTTTCTTTTGGGTAGTTTCTAAATTTGCGTCCCAATGAATAATTTATTCACGACTATTTGCATTGTGGTTCCTTTCAATATATTTAAATTATGAGTTCTCACAGGTAGATAAACATAGAGAAACACACATTAAAGTGCTAAAATGTTTTTTTATAACCCATCTAGCATAAAAGATTGCATTGAAATTCAATTATTATTTTAAACTGAAAGGGTATAAAACAAAATTGACACAGATAGAGAGTGATTTAAATTATCAAGAAAAAGCTTGAGCCATGAAATTAGTAGTTTTGGTAAAGAATATGATGTTTATTTATTGGAAAATATATTTAATTTTCATAAGTGGTAGAAGAAACAGGGCCAGCTCAGTATCACTTGATGCAATCTCACAGAATGAATATAATTTGCAGATAAAGCGGCCTATACATCAAATGATAAATGGCCCGGTAACCATGCGGAAATGCTAGTTTCCACATATTTAAGTTACCGGGCCATTCATCATCAGGGGTCCAATAGGACCCCCTTGGTATCCAGCAAACTCCAAAAACAGCCATATAAAGATGGTGCTTGCTCTTGTAGCCTGCTCCTTCCTATGGGAAGAAGTTCTGGGGACCTCGGGTCACACATGCGACTTGGAAAACCTGGAGTTCTATATTTCCAGCTTGAGTTGTGTAGTCCAGAAAACCCAGAATTCCAAACTTCTATTGTAGGTGCAGAATGTGCCAATCTTGTATTCCTCTCCCTAGGAGGGAGCAGATCCAACCAGAACATGGGCAATTAAGGTGAGAGACTAACCTTCTCACCACACATCCCTCCCTTTCACTTTTCCAGGTTTGGGGAAGTGTAATTTTCCTTGCTTGACAGCAAAGACCATTCAGCTTTCTGAACCACCTTTCCAGGCATGTATTCTTCATACCCCTTGAACATTGTGTGTTCTGGCAGAGGAGCAACCATCCTTCTTTTCTTGTGGATACCAAGTTCTGCTCTTTTCCGTTGCCCCGCAGACAAAGTACAACATCTGAGCGGTCTAGTGAGAAGTACAGAGACCAGAGTTTCTTCTTGCTGGGAAGCTTGTTGCCGTGCCCCAGGAATGCAATATGGTCACTGCTTTACACCCACTCCATCAAGTGTATTTATCCCATTCTCTGATAAGGCTGTGTGCCCTGGTAGGGAAGAAATCACATCCTGGTTATTGCTTACTAAGGCTTCCTCTCCTTTTCACTGTTTTGCTGACAACTTGTCTACCAGCCGAACATCTGTAGGGCCAAGTGAACTAGAGCGGCCTCCAGGAACACGAGGTGTGGCGGTGTCCAGCACATCCATGGCAACATCTGTATTGGGTATGACACCTCTGCAAATATTTCTGTCTGACCTTAACTGGGCAAAGTGTTGCAGATTTATTTCTTCAGACATTAGTTGAGCAGAGTTTTGCTCTCCCAAGAGGACTGGTCATGCTTTTCCACTCTTCTCCCTTTTTGGAGGTAGGGTCTTGGAGACTTTAACATTGATATTGTGTCTCTGGTTCCTTTAAAAGCTCAACAAATCCTGGGACATTGCATCCCAATATGATAGGATAGGGGAGCTTAGAACCAACCATGGCAACCACCTCATAAGCATGCCCCTTTATGGTGAGGTTCACTCACACCGGGGAAAAGTTTTCTGTGGATCCATGAATGCAGTGTGCTTCAACTAACCCTTGCACCTTTTCCACTGGCCTGGGCAGGACAGCCTCTGAGGTCAAGGTTAGCTCACTCCCTGAGCTGGGAGTTCTCGGCCATTCAGTAACACAGTTTCCCACAATAATGGGGGTTTGGAATCTAGGGGTACTATCGTGCAAAATGCAGGGTACAAAGCACCTATACTAGCAACCCCACACTCCATAGGCTATGTTTTTTTGGGACAGTCACACCGTATATGACCTGCCTCTCTGCACTCATAGCAAATAACACTGGCATCTCCATTGGTGTTTCCTTGAGAATGGGTAACAGTCAGGGTCACAGGCCAATGGAGTTCCATCTTAACAGGTCACTCATTCCATGGTATCTTTTCTGGCATTTTTGTCATATTTCCTGCAGTCTCATACCATTCCAACACTGTATTTAATTCCTCTAAATTTGAGGATCAGCATGTGTGACCCAGCGCTGAATATTCTGCCCTAGGGTTCAATAACCGATATCTCTAAAATCTGAGCGGAAGTGTGGTCTTCTGGCTGGAGCCAACTCCACCCCTGTCCGGTGTGTTCTGCAACTAGCTTCCGATTAAGGACCCCTGGTAATAGGGCCCATTCATGGAAGCTCTGCACTTTCCCACAAGGAAAGTGCAGAGAATAGCACTTTTGCAGAGAATAGCACTTTTGACTCGGTCATATGTCTCTGCATCAGCTGAGGACAAATCAGAATAGCCTTTCTGAGCCTCACCAATGAGATACGGGGCAAGTCTATTAGCCCAAGTATCTGCTTGCCTTTTTAAATGCTGTGCCACCCTCTCAAATATCAGCAAATACGCCACTGGGTCATTGTCACAGTTGGTGCTAGTACGTTACCTGTATCAGGTGATGAACTGGAATCACTGGAGGCCGGCTGGACTGGAACCATGGGTAACATGAATAGATGTTTTAATGTAAGAAGTGGGTAGCAGTGAGAACTGCCTTTGGTGATGAGTGCCTGGAACTGGAAACTTGAGACGTTGGATTGAGACCAGAAGGAACTTGGAGGGACCGGACTGGGACCGGCAGGTAGGCTGACTGAGCTGGTCGGGGTACCAGCAGATGAGCTTGCAGATGGATGGTAGCGTGGAAGCTACTTGTTGTGGCTTGGGAAGCCGTGGGTAGACGTTGGTAGCTGGGTGGCTACGTGGAGCAGCTGGATAGCCGTGGGTAGACGCTGGTAGCTGGGTGGCTATGTGGAGCGGCTGGATAGCGGTGGTTAGACGCTGGTACCTGGATAGCTACGTGGAATGGCTGGATAGCCGTGGGTGGACGCTGGTAGCTGGGTGGCTATGTGGAGCAGCCGGATAGCCGTGGGTAGACGCTGGTAGCTGGGTGGCTACGTGGAGCGGCTGGATAGCCATGTGAAGATGCTGGTAGCTGGGTAGCTATGTGGAGTGGCTGGATAGCCATGGGTAGACGCTGGTAGCTTGGTGGCTACTTGGAGCGGCTTGGGAGCCGTTGCTGAGAGATGGTAGAGTGGAAGCTACTTGGTGTGGCCTGGGAGCCGTGGGTGAGAGATGGTAATGTGGAAGCTTCTTGGTGTGGCCTGGGAGCCATGTGGAGAAATGGTAGCGTGGAAGCTACATGGAGCGGCCTGGAAGCCGTAGATGATAGATGGTAGCATGGAAGCTACTTGGTGCGGCCTGAGAGCCGTGGGTGAGAGATGGTAGCGTGGAAGCTACTTGGTGCGACCTGGGAGCCATGTGGAGAAACTGGTAGCGAGGAAGCTATGTGGAGTGGCCTGGGAGCCGTAGGTGAGAGATGGTAGCATGGTAGCTACTTGGTGTAGCCTGGGAGCCGTGGGTGAGAGATGGTAGTGTGGAAGCTACTTGGTGTGGCCTGGGAGCCATGTGGAGAAGCTGGTAGCATGGATAGCTGAATGCAGCAGGCTTACAGATAGCACTGGTCTAGGAACCAGCAGGAGCCTGGGACATACTGGTACTCAGAGGTACAGCTATAGCACAAGTTGTACACCACGGGACATAACGAGATGTTCAAGCACTGAGTGCTATTAGAGAAGGATCTATATACCTAGAGTCTGGCAGCGATTGTTGGATACAGACAGGTGGTCTGGCAGTGACATTCAGAGTGGAGCAAGGCACAACATGCAGAGGGAGTGATCATCTCTGCAGCCCATGAGAATTAGGACCACACTTGTGATTCCAATTAAGACTAGCAATGCTCACAGACAGGGCAGAGTCCAAGTGATTAATCAGTGTGGGGAGGAGAGCAGTCTGCACACACAGGGTTGTCACAGCCAGCATGATTCAGCCAGAGCAGATCTCCCAGGGGAACTACAAACACAGATCCATGGAGCAGCTGGCAGAGGTAAGTCTCAAAAGGTAAAAACTAGCCAGGATTGTGACAGTACCCCCATCTTCATGGGTGGACTCTGAACACCCAAACAAATACATAGGAGAACATGAAAAAATTAGACACCCCGGAAACTGAAGAACTTTCTTCCAAACATGACATTACAGGAGCTTCAAACATAGGGACACCATCTCTCTTGAAACATCTCTTTAGACATTTTCTAAATTCTTACATTTATTGGGATACCAGGAGTGTAAATTCTTCAAAGGGGATGATTCAAGACCTTCGTCGATTCTTCTTTCTGCTGCAAGAACGTTTTGTGCCAGCCAACGAACATGGGACCTCTGGTAACTCCCGTGGAAATATATGATTGGAAAGGTCAGGGTCAAATGACAGATGGTTTTCAGGGAATGGAGAATTATCATATGCAGGATCGAGTTCAGACTCCGAGTCAGTATCTAAAGGTAAAATGGAAGGTTTAGTAGGACTCCTGGGAGGAACTAAGCGAAATATAACCATTTTTGATGGTTTTCTGGGAGGTACCGCAGTATGAAGAGGACAAGGAGGTGGAGGCACATCTCATGTTCAGGGATGCCAATTCTATAGCACCACTCTCCTTGGATGCTTCGAATTCAGCACGTTGGCCCTTGAAAACTTGACCTAGTTCAGATTTCAGGGAAGTGGAGGACTCAGCAGAGGATGATTCCTTAGTAGAACCAACAGACTGCTTGGACTGATTTTCAGAACTGAGAATTTCACTAGAATTTCGTTTGACAGGTTTAAGAGCAAACTCTTTAATAACAGCTTCACTGAAAATTTTTATACTTAGTAGCTCAGGATCTTTTGACACGATGAAAGGATTGGCCCAGTCCAATGCCTTACCTCTAAAGGAAGCAAAAAGGTATTTAGTAAAGTTGGTAGGAGTGATACCACAAGCTGGATCTGCTTCCATGATTGCAGCATAATGCTTCAGTAATGCAAAGTATTGTGATAAGTCCCCATCGAAGTATATGCATCCTAGAGTATCCGATGAAGTTTGTGTGTTCGAGGATTGTGAAGTTGATAGCTGTTTGGTACTTGGACTAACTACAGGAACTGGAAGGAGTCCTGAGGAGCCAGAGACAGCAGCTTCAACAATCAAGGCTAGGAACAGACTACAGGAACTGTCATCCTCTGGAACGATATTTTCAGGAGATGCTGAACAGGAGCCATGATCAGGATTAGTAGTACATGACACTTCTCCCTGGGAACTGGAACCTGGAATCCACTCCTGGGGCATGAGACTTGAGACCACCTCCTGGGGTGCAATACTTGAGGCCCCTTGCTGGGGTGCAAGACTTGAGACCCCCTCCTGGGGCACAAGACCTGAGACCCCCTCATGGGGCACAAGACCTGAGACCCCCTCCTGGGGCATGAGAACTGAGACCCCCTCCTGGGGTGCGAGACTTGAGACCCCCTCCTGGGGTGAGACTGTAGGCCCCTTCCTGGGGTGCGAGACTGTAGGCCCCTTCCTGGGGTGCGAGACCTGAGACCCCTCCTGGGGCACGAGAACTGGGAACCCTCCTGGGGTGCGAGACTTGAGACCCCCTCCTGGGGTGCGAGACTTGAGACCCCCTCCTGGGGAGCGAGTCTTGAGACCCCCTCTTGGGGTTTGAGACTGGAAGCCCCTTCCTGGGGTGCAAGACTGGAGGCCCCTTCCTGGGGTGTGAGACTTGAGACCCCCTCCTGGGGCATAATTCTTGTAACCCTTGCCTGGGGTGAGAGACTTAAGGTCCCCTCCTGGAGTACAGAACTTGACAGTCCCTGTTGGAGTATGGGACCCAAAATCCCCTTCTGGGGAAGCTGACTCGACTTTTCCTTTTGGGGTATGGAACATGAACCCCCCTTTTGGGATGCGAGGACAGAGAATTCCTCCTGGGGTGAGTGACTCAAAACCCCTTCTTGGGTTACGAGACTTGAGGACCCTCCTGGGGTTGAGACTCTGGAGACCCCTCCTGGGGTTGCCAACTGGAGTCCCCTACCAGAGCAGGCAGAATCCGGGCTGGGACCAGAATAGGCAGAATCCGGAATGGGACTGGAACAGGCAGAATCCAGGACAAGACCAGAACAGGCAGAATCCGGGCTGGGACCGGAACAGGCAGAATCCAGGACGGGACCGGAACAGGCTAAATCTGGGACGGGACCAGAACAAGCAGAATCCGGGACGGGACTGGAACAGGCAGAATCCAGGCTGGGACCGAACCAGGCAGAATACGGGACGGGACCGGAACAGGCATTGAGACGTTGACACATTGTTATACTGCTGGAATTGCAAAGGGGACAGCCTTTGATAAAGTGGTCAGAAGCTCCACAATAGCGACAGAGATGTAAATCTTTACACCGCTGGCATTCAGCCACAGAGAGCTTGGAGCGCGGGTAACTTTGATGTCTCACTTTACTTGGCATGGAAGAATCTTTGGTTCTTAGAGATTCCAAGACAGAGTTTTTAGTTGAGACAGAGGTAGCTCTAAGAAATTCAGGAATGATCTGAAAGATTTTGTTGAGTAGAGCCTGTAGCTGTTCCAGGAGTTGATGGAAAGTAGTTAGGGGTTCAGGTAAGATTTGGGTATCATCTAGACGGTTAGTCAGAATTTGCAGAAGCTGTAGTACTTGATGCTGTACCGTCTCCTGTGAATCCAAACGAGTGATTAGGTTACAGAAAGCACTTGATCCAGGATTAGGTGCTTGATCCGCCACCATCATTAGGCTTGAACATACTGTCACAGTTGGTGCTAGTACGTTACCTGTATCAGGTGATGAACTGGAATCACTGGAGGCCGGCTGGACTGGAACCATGGGTAACATGAATAGCTCTATTAATGTAAGAAGTGGGTAGCAGTGAGAACTGCCTTTGGTGAAGAGTGACTGGAACTGGAAACTTGAGATGTTGGAATGAGACCAGAAGGAACTTGGAGGGACCAGACTGGGACCGGCAGGTAGGCTGACTGAGCTGGTCGGGGTACCAGCAGATGAGCTTGCAGATGGATGGTAGCTCGGAAGCTACTTTGTGCAGCTAATGAGCCGTGAGGTGAGTGGACTTGGAGGAACCAGACTGGGACCGGCAGGAAGGCTGACTGAGCTGGTCGGGTTACTAGTAGATGGGCTTGCAGATGGATGGTAGCGTGGAAGCTACTTGTTGTGGCTTGGGAATCCGTGGGTAGATGTTGGTAGCTGGGTGGCTACGTGGAGCAGCTGGATAGCAGTGGGTAGATGCTGGTAGCTGGGTAGCTACATGGAATGGCTGGATAGCCATGGGTGGACGCTGGTATCTGGGATGCTGGTAGCTGGGTAGCTACATGGAATGGCTGGATAGCCATGGGTGGACGCTGGTATCTGGGATGCTGGTATCTGGGTAGCTACATGGAATGGCTGGATAGCCATGGGTGGACGCTGGTATCTGGGTGGACGCTGGTATCATGGGTGGACGCTGGTATCTGGGTGGCCGGATAGCCGTGGGTAGACGCTGGTAGCTGGGTGGCTACATGGAGCGGCTGGATAGCCGTGGGTAGATGCTGGTAACTGGGTGGCTACTTGGAGCGGCTTGGGAGCCATTGGTGAGAGATGGTAGAGTGGAAGCTACTTGGTGCGGCTTGGGAGCCGTGGGTGAGAGATGGTAGCAAGTAAGCTACTTGGTGCGGCCTGGGAGCCGTGTGGAGAAACTGGTAGCGTGGAAGCTACATGGAGCGGCCTGGGAGCAGAAGGTGAGAGATGGTAGCGTGGAAGCTACTTGGTGTGGCCTGGGAGCCGTGGGTGAGAGATGGTAGCGTGGAAGCTACTTGGTGTGGCCTGGGAGCCATGTGGAGAAACTGGTAGCGTGGAAGCTACGTTGAGTGGCCTGGGAGCCGTAGGTGAGAGATGGTAGCATGGAAGCTACTTGGTGCGGTCTGGGAGCCGTGGGTGAGAGATGGTAGCGTGTAAGCTACTTGGTGCGGCCTGGGAGCCGTGTGGAGAAGCTGGTAGCGTGGATAGCTGAACGCAGCAGGCTTACGGATAGCACTGGTCTAGGAACCAGCAGGATCCTGGGACATACTGGTACTCAGAGGTACAGCTATAGCACAAGTTGTACACCACGGGACGTAACGAGATGTTCAAGCACTGAGTGCTATTAGAGGAGGATCTATATACCTAGAGTCTGGCAGCGATTGGTGGATACAGACAGGTGGTCTGGCAGTGGCATTCTGAGTGGAGCAAGGCACAACATGCAGAGGGAGTAATCATCTCTGCAGCCCATGAGAATTAGGACCACACTTGTGATTCCAATTAAGACTAGCAGTGCTCACAGACAGGGCAGAGTCCAAGTGATTAATCAGTGTTGGGAGGACAGCAGTCTGCACACACAGGGTTGTCACAGCCAGCATGATTCAGCCAGAGCAGATCTCCCAGGGGAACTACAAACACAGATCCATGGAGCAGCTGGCAGAGGTAAGTCTCAAAAGGTAAAAACTAGCCAGGATTGTGACAGTCATCTGAGGCAGACATTTTTTTCAGATGCCCAGCACCTGTTGTGACCATTGACTGGGTCACTAACTGTAACATTTGTTCCTCTGTCTTTTGGTGAGAGGCCAACAAATTTTCTATACTGCAATAAACTTCCTTCATTTTTTATAGTAGGAGGTGTATGTGAGTACTTATCAGCTTTTATATAAGAGCAATGACAAGCTATTTTACACAAATAAATATATATATCTTTCAGCAAAGCAATTGTAATTCATGTTAGAAAACACGTTTTTTATGAGACCACGGTTTTTTATGAGACTCACCTCACGGCTCATTAGCTGCACCAAGTAGCTTCCGAGCTACCATCCATCTGCAAGCTCATCTGCTGGTACCCTGACCAGCTCAGTCAGCCTACCTGCCGGTCCCAGTCCGGTCCCTCCAAGTTCCTTCTGGTCTCATTGGTTTTCCTCCACAATGCAGGGGTTAAACAGAACATGGTAAAAAAAACTGGCTTTTACTCTTCCAGCACTGCAGTGCTTAATTAAACCTCAGTAACGTTTGTCTTGTTCAGTCAACAGGTGAACTTAATTAGACAGCATACTAACTGGTGAAGATACTAATCAGCATTTGTTATATCTCAATCACCTTAGCAAAAACATAGAAAAGTAACTTTTTTCTCAGTACACATAATCAGCTTTTGCACAATCCATAGCAAGCTACAGTGTCCTTAATATAACTGTGGTTTTTCTGGTTTGCCAACCATACTCATGTATACCGAACATTTTGCCTTGTCAGTTCCTCTGCCACGCTGGAAGCGGCTGGCATATGTGCTGCGACAAAGCACTGCAGAGGTCTCCATATGGGCCACCATATGTAACACAGGGTATTGAAATGAGGACTCCAGACAAGCAGGTATTTGGTAAAGCAGTGTCTTTTTAATGGTAGCAGATACTAGGGGAGATGTATTATAGCGGCACGTTAAGTGCCACTATATAGCTTCCTGCTTTGCCTCTTTACCAAGGCAAAGCAGGAAACACTAATGATGAGATGTATGAACATCTCATCAGCCGGGGCTGGAGAGCGTTAAGTCCCTCCTCCGGCGATCCCTGCTAGAGACCACAGCACATCAGCCTAGTGCTGAAGCACTGTATCTCAGTCCTGGCTGGCTCCACTGAGCATGAGTGGGATCTCGCAAGTATCACAGCCACCACAGCAGGGACAGCGCTGTCCCTGCTGGGGGGATAGGGCATCACCAGACTGTAGCTGTCGATAGCAACAGCTACAGCGGGTAGAATGGTCAGGCAAACTGACTGTTCATACATGACCTGCCGTTCGGTGCTGCTATCTTGTAGATAGCAGCGATGATAATGACAGGGGAGCATAGCAAACCCCCCAATCATACATCGGGGAGAAGCGGTATCAGTGCACATAATGTGCGCTTATACTGCTTCAAGGCTTCATACATCTCCCCCACTGCACCTTAGCATACATTAGTTTTAGGCCTGAACACACACACAGGCACATCACAGAATATAAACAAACAGCATAAAAGTAAATGTCTCAGCAATCCTTGTGCTAATGTCAGTGGACTCTCCAAGTCCTGGAATCCTAATGCTAACCCCCACCCCCAGCCAATCACCTGGCCAGTTTGTCCAGCATCAGGAGCAATGAGCAACAAGTGTGAGAGATTAAAAACCTTCCTGTGCTGCTATCTTCCTGCTGGCTTTGGGAGACCTGGAACACCCAGAAATCTATATTTCCAGTTTGAGTTGTGCAGCCCAGAAATCCCAGAATTCCAAACTTTTATTGTAGGTGCAAAATGTGCCAATCTTGTTGTCATCTCTCTTGGAGGGAGCTGATCCCATCAGAAAGTGGGCAATTCAGTTGAGAGACCATCCCTCTCACCACAATTTGTTTGGTTTTGGTTTTGGATCTGTATCTCCTTCATGTTTTGGATCTGAATTTGGTTTTGGAAAAACTGCCCTTGCGTGTTTTGGTTTTGGTCTTGGTTTTGGATTTGTATTTATTTCTAAAAATCATAAAAACAGCTAAAATCACATAGTTTGGGCCTGTTTTTGCTCCTATAGTATTATTAATCTCAATGACATTAATTTAATTTCCAGTGAATTTTGACCACCTCACAATTTTGATTTCTCCCAATTTAGGCCAAAAGGTTGTATCATACTAGCTGGCTGACTAAACTAAGTGACAGCAGAGGGTGACACTAACATGTGGCAGTTCATCTTCCATCATGGCACAGAGTGGTACTGCAGTGGTAGACAGGATGGCAGTTTAATAAACTATATGACCCCTAGGAAGTTTAAAAACCAAGAACGTTTTCATTAATCAAGAACTAGGTCAGAGGCCCGAGGGAATTGGAATATGTTTAAGGACTAAACTCAGAGAAAAGACGGAAGGATTGATTAGTTTTTAATTGATATATTTTAATGTATTGATTCTGAAAAAAATGTATGAGGGAAGATAAATGTAGAAACAAGTTCTTCAGTTCATGAAAGACATCTTTGATCTTGATTAGGCTTTTTTATACAACTAATAGAAATGTGGTGGCCTTACTTGTGGAGGTGCTGCTAGTACACACTGTAAACAGACGTTTACTTTGTTAGCAGGTAGGTTGTTAGGGATAATGGGACCAAGACTTGCTGTTTACATCAGAGGAAAGCAGCCTATAGCTCTCAAGTTAAACTAGCACTCCCAGCGTCCATGATGTTTGCTGGGCCTACTGGGAGTTATTTGTCAACAACAGGTGGCGTGCCTCAGTTTACCTCAGCCTGCTTTACACACTGTGTGTAATTTCTGGACATAGTTGGCATTCAGCAACCACATGTAGAAGATTTCAGCAGCTGTGGCAGTTCAACTTCC
Source organism: Taudactylus pleione (assembly GCA_031769625.1). Lineage (NCBI taxonomy): Eukaryota > Metazoa > Chordata > Amphibia > Anura > Myobatrachidae > Taudactylus > Taudactylus pleione. The sequence continues at coordinate 2,511,721 of JAUIMM010000390.1, forward strand.
AACATGGCACATCAGGAAACAAATGTTTTTATTGTCCAAGATGCCTGAGGGAGTAGGAGTATGTATGTAGTTGAAAGCAAGGAAAGGAAGGGTTGATTAGTAGTAAATATAATTATTTTTTTATTTCAAAGCAAATTTATGAGGGAGGAGGGGAGAGGAGGCATTTACAAAAAATATGAAATCATTCACATCAGTCCTTGACCCAGAAGAATCCTTGAGCTCTATGCCTGCCACTGCTGCTGCTCCTGGGAGTGGATCTTCATCTCAGTAGTAGTTGAAAAAAACAATTGACTGTTAAACAATCCTTTGCAAGGGGGAGCAAGTATGACAGTAGTCACCCAGTTGCACAGCAGATCACTGATGCCATAACATCTGTGCTGGTATTAGATTTGCATCCGATATCCACCAATAATGCAGTGAGTTTTAGTTTTTTACATTAAATTGAGGTAATGTGTCTCTGCTACCAAATGCCATCTAGGGTCTACTTCACTAGAAAAGCAATTCCCCGCTTGTATAGGGACATTAAAAACAATTATTAGTGTCCTCCAAAATGCCATTGTACCCACTGTCTACTTAACCACAGATATGTGGACAAGTGGAACAGAGCAAGATTACATGACTGTAACAGCCCTCTGGGTGGGTGTATTGCCTTCAGCAGCACATACAGCAGCAGCAGCATCTAAGAAACAGCAGTTTATTCAGAGGCAGGCTACTCTGTGTATCACCAGTTTCACTAAGAGGCATACCACTAACAACCTTTTAGAAAAACTTGGGGATGTCATTGCAAAATGGCTTACCCCACTTGGACTCTGTTCAGGTTTCATAATTTCTGACAATGCCACCAATATTGTGAGAGCATTATTGCTAGGTGATGCTCTCTCTGGCCCAAAAAAATTCTGGACATTTTTGCCATTCAACAGGTGCATATAGAAGATTGCAGCACTTGCAAATAATTATTAATTTGCCCTGCCACCAGCTTAAGCAAATGGTAGTTACAAGTTGAAACTCCACACTTTATATGCTTCAGTGGATGGAGGAACAGCAAAAAGCCATCTAAAGCTGCACAGTGAACATTGACATAGGAAGAGGAGGGGGAATGCACCTTACTCAAGCTCAGTGGAAAATACTTTCCATATTGTGCAAAGTTCTGAAACCCTTCAAAGTAGTCACCTGTGAATTGAGTTCAGATACTGCCAGCTTGAGTCAGGTAATTCCCCTAATTAGACTGTTGGAAAAGCAACATGAGAAACTGAAGGAGGAGATGAAGCAAAGCTATTCTATGTTGGACTTGTTGATCAAGTCCATTATTTGCTTTACCAAGAAAAAAGGGTTGTCAGGATCTTAAAATTGTGTCAATACTTTTTGGAGACAGTGCTGGGGCCTAGGTTTAAGTCATATGTTGTGTCTTTCTTCCTAGGAGACACAAATCTGAAGAGTTGAAAAAAGCTATTAAGGAAATTGTAAGCTCAAGCAGCACATGATCCAGCGATGGCTCCTCCATCAGGTTCTCAAGCATGTTCTGCTGCCAGGAAAATACGAAACTTTCCCAAAAAAGATCCACTGGTGATGCAGATGAGTCAACAAAACCAAGTTTTGACATCCAGATGCTCAGGTCTAAAAGAATTGGCTACAATTAATGTGACCTCTACCGTGGCTCAATCTGATATGGTCACCATTCAAAGAACAGTTGAGGACTATTTTAATGATAGCATCCAAATAAGCATGTCAGACAGTCTATTTCTTTACTGGCAGGAAAAAAGGCAAGTTGGAGGCCCTTCCACAAACTGGCTTTGAATTACTTGAGCTGCCCACCCTCTAGTTTTTCTTTGAAAGAGTTATCAGCACAGTCGGGAACCTTGCCATCAGTGATCAACGTAGGAGGCTACTTCCTCAAAATGTGGAAAATATGATGTTTATCAAAATAGATCACCTAGACCTTTATAGAATCCTAAACCCATGAGAATCCGACAGTGGGATGATGACACTTTGCCACCTTTTGGATTGCGAGTTAAGTGGGAAAATGCGAGCCATATTCGGATCCTACTCAGGGCCCTTATGTTTCTGGTGGGTCTGGTTCTCGGAGAACTGGACCTGCTCATCTCTAATATATATATATATATATATACATATATATATATTACCGATACTGCCTTTGAACCTCTATACACCCCTGCCTATACCTTCTGATATCCTGCCTATAAACCTCTAAGGGTGACGCTATTTTGCATATGCAGTCATACAGTAAATAAAGACTCCAAACATGGAACCTCTGGTTCCAAAGCACAAAGTATTATTCAAGTAAAAGTACAGTCAGTTACACGCTATGATCTAAGTACAATTTAGCGCAAAGGAATTATACAGACCCAAGTACATTTATACATACGCAGCGCTCTCTGGACCAGATGTAGGCATCAACAAGAAACCCCCGTCAATCAGCATTCAGCACGAAGACTACAAACCCAGGGTCAGAGCACACATATTTATACACCCCAGAAATAGACAACACAATAGAGAAGTTTGTTGCTAATACCATTGGTCCTAAAGGAGAGGGCATATGTTACAAGGCATCTAACAGGTTGGTTCAAATAGACACAGTCCAGCCTCTAACAACTGGTGGTCTCTGGTTTCCCGCCTCATGCAAATCCTAACAGTTGGTCATATAATGTCCATTTTGTTGCTTGAAGTCTCTGCGGTCCATAAGTTGAGAATGCCTGTTGCGATCTCTACATCGATGTTACCAAAAATACTGTTGAGAGAGTACGCATCAGTACAATACCAAACATGGCTTACTTATCACATATAAAACCTTAGTTACAAAATAATCTTTATTTCATAGCAATTATAGTAAATGTGTATACTTGAATCTTATACCTTAAAGCTTATGGAGCCTTGTATGTGAATATGTAATATGTGAGTATGTGGGGTTTGATGTAAAGATGCTAGTTAACTTGGGGCAGATGCGTGTGCATGAAGCTAATATTCGGCATTTTCATACAGGATCTTATGCATTCACTAATATGCAACTAGTTAACAGCGCAATTGTGCATATTAATGTGTGTATGAGAAATGGTGTAAGATGCAATCGCATGATGCTAATAGTAATATCGCCACATGTAAAAAAGTGTGAGTTTATCTAAAATGGCGCTTGGGCAGCCATTCGCAAAATGGCATCTTGCGATCTCATTTCCAAGATGGCGTCTTGCGGCCAGTCGCAAGATGGCGTCACTGCGATTCAATTTTAAACTGATCTTGTCTCAGCCAATAATCCAGCTTCGACAGTCCACCCTTTGATCGCGATCAACATGCTATCACAATCTGATTTTAAAATATAATTTAGGCTTACATTTATATACAATTAAGTGTAATTATGGGATGGCACAAGGTGGATCTTGATCCATCAATAATGTGTCTCTGAGTGGGAACATAAAACTACTATTATATGCACACCACGGATCTTGGAAGATCATGTGAAAGGTGTGGGGATACACCAGTCCTATAAAGGCAGTCTTGAAGGGGAATTTGAGACTTTACATTATCTGAGGTGTTTTAAAAATAACATTTCAATAATACATTCTATGTACGTCTAAATATAATACATTAAATTATGGTATTTGCTAGTTCAGGGTTGTAATGCAGTTCTGTATTTACCTCGGTATTCATACTGACCACCATCATAATTTTGTTCTTTCATTTTACTCTATTTTTACATTTTCCACACTTCAACACAATAGGAACACACCGGACACATATGCCAATTATTATGATGACAATCAGTATAAGAATTAAGAATTTGCCTATGCTGGCGATCACTTCCTGGACCCATTCCCCTAGCCCTGAGAACCATTTCACTGGGTTCAGCCATGACACCCATCCTTCTATCTTCTCCCCTACTTCAGCCACTGAAGCATTATGGTTCTTTTGAAATTCCCATTAAGGCTGCAGAATTTCACCCATCTTTTGGTCTATCATCTCCTTGGGGTCGCTGATATCAATGGTGACATAGGTGCAACATTTTACTTCAAATTGGGTGGCCAACATTACGCAATACCCTCCAGTAACAGCAGTTAAATAATTTAACACTAGCCTGTGTTGCACCAGTTCTTTCTTGTAAATTTGCAATTCTCTCCCTGTATACCTGAATGTGTCATCGTACATCTCGGTGATATTATCTATTAATTTAGCAAGTTCCTGAATATATCTAAAATTTAATGTACCCCGAGCGATCCTGGTGGGATCCAATGCGACTAAAACTTGAAAGCCAGTTGTCTCACTAATTAACTGAGTGGCTTTATGCACATCACCAGGTATCATATTTCATTTGCCTCTGTGTTCATATTGCGTGTGAAGATATGGTGATGGTGTGTTTTTATGTATACCAAGCATTTCAACATGTGTGAGGGTCATAACTTCTGGGACTACTCTTCCCAGGTAACACAAACCTTTGGAACTCGGGGAGAGCCACTTATACGCTTTTCTTCCACATATAAAATATACATTATCTGGGAGAACATAAGCAATGGTATGCATCATTATCATTAAGCACATTTCCCTTGCAAACAATCCTATTTCTGGGTCTTCCATCTAGTACATGCAAGTCTCTGGCTGTATTATTTTAGCACAATAACCATCTCGCACCTTACCAATAATTTCTTTGGTGGAACTCAATGTATACCGATACCTAAAATGTCTCCCACTAGATTTAATTGAGTGTAACAGATCATGGTTTATGGACTCATTATCAGCTCTTTGTGATAAGGTCATCGTCTGATTATTCCCTGTCACTTCCCAACTCCCGGGTTTATTGGGGTTGGTTATGTTTGAACACAAAAGTGATCTATCTACTTGGAATTGATAGAGTTTGAAATGAGGTGGTTTGGATGAGAGGAATTTTCCATCCAATGTTTTCCCTTTTTGTAATTCTAAAATTTCCGTGATATTCACCGGAAATGGCACCAACCCTACATTATGCTGTCCCTGTGGCACATGTGAACACACCCAGCAATCAGTTTGCTTTAACACTTTGCTTACCATGCTATGATAATCCTCTAAAGGATACCCACCCCAGTACGGGTTATATTTAGGCTGGCACCGTTGGATACAGTTCTCATCAACTAGGGACCCACAAGGCTCACAAATAGAGGAATCTTTGGACAATAAACCTCCGCACCATCCCCGAGTATCCGGTATAACAGCTCTCTTAACAATAACAGTACTAAGATTGGTCAGACACTCCCCTGATTGGCATTGCACTCCTTCTGACTCCACTCCATCAGCACTGCCATCAACTCCCCTCTCCACAATTGGTCCCCCTTCACAGAAACTGGACTTTCCCGAACCAACCAGGATGGTGAACACTCTAAAAGAGAACATGAAAATGAACACAGCAGGCCTGTCCATTGCCACAACAAGAACTGCAGATTTCTTTTAGTTCAGATATCTCACTACGACCTTTTCAATCCTCCCAGAACAAGTTCACGAGCAACAGATCCACGCTATCAGCCTTGACTCTGACTTGTTTCTCCACTGGTTGATTGACCTTTTTGCAGTGAGTGGAATGGACCCAGGTATCTCTCTCAACCACCTTCAACGATGTAGTACTTGTCAGCAGCACCTGGTATGGACCTTCCTACCAATCAGTCAAACAACCTGAACGCAAGAAATTTCTGATCATAACATATTCTCCTGGTTCAACATCATGACAGTTAGTTTCAGGCATATCATTGGACAACAATTTCAGTTTCTGCTGCTGTTGTTTTAACTGCTTACTCATTGATATAAGATACTTTACAGTTACCTCGTTGTTACTCATCAAGTCTTCCTGTGGACTTCAAATTAGGTTGTCTACCAAACAGTATTTCAAATGGGGACAGATTTAGAGGGGGTCTAGGAGTGGTCCTTATACTATGTAGGACCAAAGGTAATGCTTCTGACCATCCTAGTCCAGTCTCTGCCATGATTTTACTCAACTTATTTTTAATAGTCCCCTTCATCCTCTGTACCTTGGCACTGGCTTGCGGTCGGTAGGGGGTGTGAAGTTGACTATTAATATCCCTTAAGCTTACACATATTTTGAAAAACATCACCTGTGAAATGAGTACCCCTGTCACTCTCAATGATTTTAGGGATACCGTACCTGCATACAAATTCCTGAAATATTTTCTTGGCAGTAAAAGCAGCAGTATTAATGGCCGCTGGGTAGGCCTCAACCCAATTAGAAAATACATCAGTGCACACTAATACATACTTAAGATTCCTGCAGGGTGGTAATTGGATGAAATCAATTTGTATCACCTGGAAAGGTCCATCAGTCGGTGGAATGTGGGACGGTTCGGTAGGGATCGCTTTCCCTATGTTCTTCCTCAAGCAGGTCAGACAGGACATTGCTATCTTTTCTGCTTGTGAAGAAAAACCTGGTGCGCACCAGTATGCTCTCACCAACTTGCACATACCTTGCTTTCCCAGATGAGTCAGACCATGTGCTGCCTCAGCCAGGCTGGGTTAATATGCCTTGGGGGCTACTGGCTTACCTTATCCATCTCTCCAGAGCCCAGAGAACTCTTACCCACATCCCTTGGACTTCCAAATGGACTTTTCCTGAATTGAACACAAACTTTGCATCTCAATTAATTTCAGCATATCAATTATTTGGAAAGACATAATTTTTTCATTGGGAGAAAACATTTTTAACCCTGCTGCCCATTTTGCAGCGTCATCAGCTCTGTTTTTGCCCAATGACACTGGATCATCCTCACATGTATGGGCTTTACACTTGATTACTGCCACCGCTTTGGCCAGTTGGATTGCTTTTAAAAGATGTTTTATGTGTCAGGAATGTGCAACTGTTGTGCCTGCTGCTGTCATAAAATTTCTCAGATGCCATAGAGCCCCGAAATCGTGCACCACCCTGAACGCGTACCTCGAGTCAGTGTAAATGTTAGCAGATTTGCCTGCTGCCACTTCACACGCTCTAGTTAGTGCTACTAACTCTGCCACCTGGGCTGAGTAAGGAGGACCAAAAGGTTTAGCTTCTATGATGTCTGTGTCATTTACAACAGCATAACCTGTACATAATTCACCTGTGTCTGTTTGTCTATTACAACTCCCATCCAAGTAAAAAGACACATCTACATTCTCTAAAGGTGTGTCATGTATGTCAGGTCTAGCAGTAAAGGTCTGGTTCAGATATTTCATACAATCGTGTGCATCATTATGTCCGCTGAACTCATCTCCTTCTACCCTTTGTACATCATGTTGTACATATGGTAAATATGTTGCTGGATTCAGCGTGCTGCAATATTTAACAGTGATGTTTGCAGGTGCGATTAGAGCTAGTTCCCATTTGGTAAACCTAGCCGAAGAGACGTGTCTGGTTTGAGTAAAGTTCAGCAGAGCAGATACAGCATGGGGAGTGTATACAATCATATCATGACCCAATACTACGTCCTCACTTTTACTCACCAATAGAGCGGTAGCTGCTACACTTCTCAAACAGGTGGGGAGTGATCTCGCCACAGTGTCCAATTGGGCACTGTAGTATGCTACGGGCCTACTGGCATCACCATGTTTTTGTGTAAGGACACCTGCAGCACACCCATCGGCTTCCGTACAGTACAAATCAAAAGGTTTTTCATAATCGGGTATTCCCAATGCAGGTGCTTTTGTCAGACTATCCTTAAGATTTAGGAAAGCCTGCTCTGATTCATCTGTGTGTATGACACGATCGGGCTTTGAGGATCCACATTCTACAATATCCACACATTCCCAAGAAGGTACGAATTTGCTGTTGATTCTGCGGCAGTGTCATGTTCTGTATGGCCTGGATTCTATCAATTGTGAGATGTCTTAACCCCTGGGTTAGGCAGTGTCCCAAATATTTTACTCTGGATTGGCATGGCTGTAGTTTGTCCTTAGCCACCTTGTGTCCTGTATGCGAGAGATGAAGCAACAAAAGTTTAGTATCATTCAAACATGACATAAATGAATCAGAACACAGCAATACATCGTCCACATATTGAATTAGAACAGATCCATTGGCAGGTTGAAAAGATTGTAAACAGTCATGCAATGCCTGGGAGAAGATACTGGGGCTGTCTATGAAACCTTGGGGAAACCGTGTCCATGTATATTGCACACCTCTGTATGTAAATGCGAATAGACACTGACAGTCAGGGTGGAGAGACACAGAGAAGAAAGCAGAACTGAGGTCAATGACAGTGAAATGGGTTGCATTTGGTGGGATCTGCATCAGGATGACAGCTGGATTTGGCACTACAGGGAATTGGCTCTCTACGACCTTTATTAACACCTCTAAGGTCTTGTACCAGCCTATAACCCCTCCCACCACTCTTTTTCACCGGAAATATGGGACTGTTGGCTACACTAGCTGTACGGACTAAAATTCCCTGTTGTAATAATGGTTCAATTATTGGAAAAAACCCTAATTTCCTTTGGGGAGTGTCCAACATATCCCGCAACTTGTGCGCAACTCTCTCAGGGATATCTAAAAATACACCATCAGGGGTGCAATATATAACACATCCCATCTTACATAACAAGTCTCTACCCAGCAGGTTAGTAGGAGCCGCAGCAGCCAAAAGAAAAGAATGCTTGGTATGCAATGGCCCAATAGTAACCTCTGAGGACTTTGTTAAAGGATAATGTTCCACTTTACCTGTTACACTCATTGTTGGTACTGTCTCGTTGGTCACCTGTAAATTAACGGGAGATTTTATCACTGACCTGGTCGCCCCTGTGTCTACAAGAAAAGGATATTCAGTACCAGCTACATCAACCATCATGACCGGTTCTTCCCTAGTACTTCCCGTTAACCTGACTATCTGTAGACTACAGGTATGACCTGACCCCTAGCGTTGGCTACCTTTCTCCAATAAAGCATTAACGCCCACAATTGGAGCTGGTGCCTGCTGGACATTTGCTGTTTTCTGTGCATATCCCTTATGGGAATATCCAGGTACTCTCTGGTTTGGGGGTCCTACCCTTTTTACTCTGCAGTTTTTAATTAAATGTCCTGGCTGGTTACAATTATAACATATTTGTGGATCTAATGAAGACACGGGTTGTTGTGAGGTTTGAGCAGGGGGAAAAGGTGGTGGATATGGGTAGGGATATGGAGGATAAGGGTATTTGTGGGGGATATGAAGTTTGTGAGTAGTGTGGGACCTGTGGTTGTGTAGGGTTAGTAGAATAGAGCTGTGTTTGCTGTTGCGTGGGATTAGTGAGGGCATATAACTGTTCAGGTGTAGGTGTGTGTGTAGATGCAAGTGTGTTGGTGGCTGTGATGTTACCGTCATTCCTTCCAGAGCTTGAATACTGACAGCCATTAGTTTTTCGCTCTGGGTCTCTCTCTTCTTTGAGATGATCTTATCATGTTCTATGGCAGATTCTATGAGTGTATCTATTGTGACTACCCTCCAGCCAGGTTGTGAGGTCTGCAAATGATGGGTTAGAACTGCGCTCTGCTGTATGGGCAGATGTTATGTGAGATGTATTGTTTGTGTCGGGGTGCTGCACCTTCCTAAAAGCAGGAGTACTGGGTCCTGTGTAACGATATAATGGGGTAGAGGGTGCGGAGGGTGCGCTCGCCCTATGGGTGTAATGCTGGAGTAATAGTGTGTTGTGGTCTTTTGTGTTCAATGTTGTTTGTGGAGTGATGGGGTGTAGGGAGGGAAGGGGGTCTAATGGACTGGAGGTGGTGGGTGAGGAAATGAAGACAGAGGCAGAAATGGGGGCCAAAGGGTTTATTGGAAAAAACAGTACTAATCCTGTTTGGTCCCAGGCACCCAGGTGGGGTGAGCGATCCACTTGGGGGTGTGTGTGGGTGGAGACTGGGGAGGTGAGTGGACCCTTGTGAGGTTGTGAGGTCTGAACCCGAGTCTTTAAGTTTTCCTTAAGACCGTCCATGAGTACCGTGACTATCATTCCCCTGTGGTGAGTGCTATCTTCTATCCCAGTGTACTGGGTGATAGCCTGCAGAGCCTGGTCACAATACTCTTCTTCAGATTCACTCTCCTTTTGCTTTATGGTGAAAATTTTGTTCCAGTTAACTACTACCGGAAAATATATACCCAATTGAGTTACAATGCAGGAAATGTTACCTTGGTTTACTTCGTCTGTTAAAGGAACGTCACCATCCAATACACAATCCGTGATAAATTTTGTCACGTTGGTATTGCGTGGTAGACAGGCCCTTAACACCACATGCAAATCTTTATTAGTTGGCTCATGAGAACTACCCAAATTCCTCAAAAATCTTTGACATTTGGCTAGTTCCTTTTTGGGATCGAGGAAATCATTTATGATGGAATTTAGCTCTGCTCTTGTCCAAGGACAATGCATTACCACTTCCCTCGTGGGCACTACACCGTTCGCATCTGCATTTCCATTCAGAATGGTTATTGTCCGAATAGGATGGAGACCGGTAGTGCTGCTACCTTTGACCTTATTCACTGGCTGGGGGTTTAATCTGTTCCTGCTACGTATGGTATTAACAACTTCCTCTATGGGTACAGAGGGTGTTAGCACTTCCCTTGCTGTTACCGATGGAGATGGCGGCACCACTCGTGATTGTCGTGGCGTAGCATCTATCATTTGTACAGAATGGGAAATGGCAGACATTACAATAGGCTCATCATCCACATCATGAACATTTTCTTTATAGTTGCTTAAGAGAGGGTACAAATTGCTTGTTACATTTTTATGGGTATTTTTGATAACTGTACTTGCACCTCCATCCACATAAGGTGGGGGTGGTGTGCGTGAACTGCTGGCAATACCTTCCACAATGCTACCTTGCTACATGTGCGCACCATTTTGCGGCTAGCCCGCATTGCAATTCCGCGTCATGGATGTATTCTCTGGCAATGCGCTCGCAACGCTAGTTTCCGTCGCTTGCGCATTTTTTAGCCACGCATCCCCTTCATGCTGCCACAATTTTAAACATTCATAATATTTGACCATTTTCTCTCGGGAGCGCATCAGACTGATGTGATCCCGGACATTAACTAACACATTTTTATCAAAACTACCAATTCTGGGAAACGGTCTAACACTCTTCATCGTCATTTTAAACCATACATCACAATACCTTATTGCATAAGTGCCGTACTTAGTATGCATAATACGACGGGCCGATCCAAGCGGTGCTTCCATTAGCAGCACATCATTGTCTAACATCTCTATTGTTTGCATGGCTCCCATTCTGAGACAACTCCTACATTTTTCAATAAAGATTTAAACTGGTGAAAGACAGTCAAGATACTTTCACTTACCTGCGAACGTCTTGGAAAAAAGGCGTATTTGCAAACCTTATGGAGGACTTCTAGACGCTTCCACTCACCTACGGAAGTAAAGGCCGCTTCCGCTCAGCAATCCCTTTTTGACTACCTTTCAACTGCTAGGGGGCAGCAAAGTACCCTTTGTGTTCCAGTTGATTTCGTCCACCCTCCCAGCAGCTCACAATCACAATCTAGCCAAGATTGTGCGGTTCAATTATAGTGTTCAAATAAGCCTAACAGATCACACACATTGATTACTGAATGCTATAATCACGTTGGGGGCCGAACCCTAACAAAAATAACAACCCATACACCTGCTTTCTGTAAAGTAAACGGTAAGCTGATACTGAGTTACTAGGCCAACTCCTGCGCCTAGCACTTAAGGGTCCTACAATACCCTTAACTATTAGGTCCCGTGTTACACCCTAAACAAACACTCACAGTTACACACTTTTTTCCTGCGCAGAAAAATACACGTTAACCCAGATATTTAGCAACAATTGATATTGTAAACTCAATGGCATTGTTTAAACACATGGCAGCACAACCGGAAGTACGTATACACTATTGTGCGACCAGTCGCATACACAATAATGCGTTTACAACACAACCGTATGACAATCTTTAGCTGCATACACAAAAGTGCATCTTTACTGTGCGCAAAACTGCGACTCAGCCGCGTGTTCAATACTGCGGCACCCCTTTAAATGTTAGGTTCTATCAACAAAGGAAACACACTTTTTCCTCTATTGTCCCTGGATTCTAGACAGTGTCCCTGGCTCACACGAAAATGGGTAGCGATTTCTCAGCACTGAGCGGTTGCAGGTAAACCCTGCATGTGGCCAATCCACACTTTGGTGAGATATCGATAACCGTATGTGCCGTGTGAGTGGATAAGTGACTTCACTATGAGCCCCCAAATAACGATACTGCCTTTGAACCTCTATACACCCCTGCCTATACCTTCTGATATCCTGCCTATAAACCTCTAAGGATGACGCTATTTTGCATACGCAGTCATACAGTAAATAAAGACTCCAGACCTAGAACCTGTGGTTCCAAAGCACAAGTATTATTCAAGTAAAAGTACAGTCAGTCACACGCTATGATCTAAGTACAATTTAGCGCAAAGGAATTATACAGACCCAAGTACAGTTATACATACGCAGCGCTCTCTGGACCAGATGTAGGCATCAGCAAGAAACCCCCGTCAATCAGCATTCAGCACGAAGACTACAAACCCAGGGTCAGAGCACACATATTTATACCCCCCAGAAATAGACAACACAATAGAGAAGTTTGTTGCTAATACCATTGGTCCTAAAGGAGAGGGCATATGTTACAAGGCATCTAACAGGTTGGTTCAAATAGACACAGTCCAGCCTCTAACAACTGGTGGTCTCTGGTTTCCCGCCTCATGCAAATCCTAACAGTTGGTCATATAATGTACATTTTGTTGCTTGAAGTCTCTGCGGTCCATAAGTTGAGAATGCCTGTTGCAATCTTTACATCGATGTTACTGGAATACTGTTGAGAGAGTACACATCAGTACAATACCAAACATGGCTTACTTATCATGTATAAAACCTTAGTTGCAAAATAATCTTTATTTCATAGCAATTATAGTAAATGTGCATGCTTGAATCTTATACCTTAAAGCTTATGGGTCCCTGTATGTGAATATGTAATGTTTGAGTATGTGGGGTTTGATGTAAAGACGCTAGTTAACTTGGGGTAGATGCGTGCGCATGAAGCTAATATTCTGCGTTTTCATACAGGATCTTATGCATTCGCTAATATGCAACTAGTTAACAGCCCAATTGTGCGTATTAATGTGTGTATGAGAAATGGTGTAAGATGCAATCACATGATGCTAATAGTAATATCGCCACATGTAAAAAAGTGTGAGTTTATCTAAAATGGCGCTTTGGCGGCCATTCGCAAAATGGCATTTTGCGATCTCATTTCAGAGATGGCGTCTTGCGGCCAGTCGCAAGACAGCATCGCTATGATTCAATTTTAAACTGATCTTGTCTCAGCCAATAATCCAGCTTCGACAATATATTGTAACACGGGGTATTGAAATGAGGATTCCAGACAGGCAGGTATTACTGCACTATAGCATATGTGAGTTTAGGCCAGCACACATACAGGCACATAACATAAAATAAACAAGCAAACAAACATAAAAAGTCTCAGCACTCCTTGTGCTAATCAGTCAGCAGTGGCTTGCAGCCACAATTTGGGCATGCTCTCCCAGCATAGCCCTTGGACCTACTAAAACACTGTGTCCCTACTTCCTGGCTGCTACTCAGCATCAGGGCAATGAGCATCAGGTGTGTGAGAGTTTTAAACCCTTTCTGTGCTCCAGTGATTATTCCAGCTGGGTCTGTGTAAATGTGAATCTCTGGAATTCCACACATCCACTGCTATTGCAGAATGCACAGGTTTCACTCCAGTCTCCCTCCTTGGAGGGAGTAGATTCCAGCAAATTTGATTAATTCAGGTGAGCGACAACCTCTCTCACCACACTGTTTATATGTGTGTGTCTATATATAAATATATATATATACATATATACAGTCTATATATATATATATATAGAGAGAGAGAGAGAGAGAGAGAGAGAGTTTAACGGAGAAGGAGGGCACTCACCAGGTAAGATAGTAGAATAAAATCACATCTTTATTACTTATCTTGATTAAAACATTAGAGTCGACGTTTCAATCCGCCTAGGGACCGTCATCAGGACACAAACACACAGGTCTCTCCATAGCCACTAAACTTCAGAATGTTCCAGTGAGCACTGTTGTGGCGATAATCTGGAAGTGGAAAGAACATCATTTCACCATAAACTGGCCACGACCAGGTGCTCCTCAAAAGTATTCTGACAGAATAGTGAAAATTATTATCAGAAGAGTTCTCCAAGAACCAAGAACCACTTGTGGAGAGCTTTAGAAAGACCTGGAATTAGCAGGTATAGTACAATTGCTTCAAAGAAAAAAATATGTAATGCACTCAACAGCCATGGCCTGTATGCATGCTCACCACACAATACTCCATTGCTGAAGAGAAAGCATGTTGAAGCTCATTTAAAGTCTGCTGCACAACATTTGTACAAGCCTGTGAAATACTGGGAGAATATAGTCTGGTCAGATTAGACCAAAATTTTACTCTTTGGATTCCATAATACATACCATGCTTGGAGGAGAAATGGCACTGCACATCACCCCAAAACACCATACTAACAGTGAAGTTTGGAGGTGGGAACATCATAGTGTGGGGCGGTTTTTCAGCATATGGTACTGGTATACTTCATTTGATTGAAGGAAGGATGAATTGACAAATGTACTGAGACACTCTTGATAAAAATCTGCTGCCATCTACCAGGATGCTGAAGATGAACGAGAGTGGACAATTCAGCAAGACAATGATCCCAAACACACAGCCAAGGACAATCTCAATTGGTTTCAGAGAAAGAAAATAAACCTGCTAGAATGGCCCAACCAATCACCTGACTTGAATCAAAGTGAAAATCTATGGAAAGAACTAAAGATTAGAGTTAATACAAGAGTCCCACGGAACCTTCAAGCTTTGAAGACTGTTTGGCCCTCATTCAGAGGCGGTCGCATGAAGCGATTGCTCTCTCTGAATGAGGGCGGCCACTTCTTTTTTTTAGTGCGCCCACAGCTTAGTGACCGACCAGGTTGATGGTCGTGATAGTCAAGAACATCGTGACCATCGGGGCTTGCGACCCTAAGGTTGGGTCTCAGCAACCGCAAGCCCCAGGAAGTTCCCCACTGACATCACTGCTGATGTCAGTGTGGCTGCCCACAAAATGGCAGGCGTTTATTTGGGAATGCCTCCATTTGTGTAACCACCCACCGCCCCACCTACAAAATGGGCCGAGCTGTCGATCAACATCGACAGCCAGCCCTTTTGTAGTGAGCTCCGGAGCGAGAGAACGTGTGCAGGGCCTAAACATTGAGCCGGTTGTGAGCACTCAGCACTTGCGACCGGGTCTGAATGAGGTCCTTTGTGTGGAAGAATGGGCCAAAATCACACAAGAGCAATGCATGCAACTAGTTTCTCCATACAGGTGGCACCTTGAAGCTGTCATTACCAACAGGTTTTTGTATGAAGTATTAAAGAAATTTCAGTAGGTGTGTTCAATACTTTTTCCCTTTGTCATTTCACATTGTTACACTTAATTTAATTTATGGAAATCTGTGGTTTGATTTCTTTGCAGGTGCTGATTGCTTGGGTTGTTGCTGACATTTGGTGAAAGTGTCATTACAAAAGCCCCATTACAAATATATTTACCAAAAAAATTGTTGATGTGTTATATATATATATATATATATATACATATATATATACATATTTATATATATATTGTGATAGAAGCACTGGAGAAGTGTGGAATGGCTTCTATGTGTGTCATGGGTTACTGTCGTATATGTTCTGAAACCCCCAGGAGAAGTCTGTTTGGGAAAAACAGACTAGAATTGTCGACTTTAGAGAAAAGTCGGTTTGGGTCCAGGGGGTGTGGATGTGAGTAGAGGGAGGGCTCCATCCACAGGCCACTCCAGGTTTTGGGCCTTTCAGCCTGGTAACAGGCTCATTAGGGCTTGCAGCTGGAAATTGCTAATATAAGCTGGGTTTGTTTGTGGCTGAGGGTCTCACACCTGGGAGAGCAGGCAGATTAGCCTGTTCAGAGACACTTGGTTACTTTCCTTGTAAGTACTGTGCATGTGTTTTGTTGATGGTGAGGGCAATAGGCTCTACCATTATTACAGAGATGAAATCTGCTGTGTAGCTAGTGCCCAGCCAGGCTAGGTCTTATGTTTATGTTTATATTCATTTGGCACAATAAAGACTGGCGCCGGCCAGTTTGTACGAGAACCCCAGACTTGTATCCTGTTTCTACGGCTGTTGTGTGTGTAAAGAAGGAGTCCATCTACCCCAGGAGAGGGACCCTATCCTGACTGTGTCACATTTGGTGGAGAATGCGGGCAATCACACACTGAAATTGCAGCAAGGAAAAATTTTCATTCAAAATTTAAAGGGACAGACTCCAATTCTCCCTTAACACCTCATTGATAAAATCCTGGAAGATGGCTAGGGTGTTGCAAAGGCCAAACAGCATAACAAAATATGCAAAATGTCCTGAATGGGAGTTAAATGCCGTCTTCCACTCATCTCCTTTTCTGATTCGAATGAGGTAATATGTGCCCCTGAGGTCAATCTTAGAAAAAATGGCAGCTTCCCACAGTTGATAAAAGATAACGGAAATGAGTGGCAAGGGATATGCTTTTTTGACAGTGATTTTATTCAAACCTCAGAAGTCAATGCAGGGTCGGAGAGATCCATCCTTCTTCTGGACAAAGAAGAAACCTGCTCCTACTGGGGATTTAGAAGGATAAATGAATCCCTTATCCAGAGCCTCATGAACATGTTCCTGCATAGCTTTATCTTACAGGATGGACAATGCATATAATCTCCCTTTTGGAAGCCTGGTACCCGGTAACAAACCAATGGAACAATCAAATGATCGTTGAGGCGGAAGAATGTTAGCTTTTTTCTTGGAAAATACCTCGGCTAGGTCAAGATAAGGAGCAGGAATTGATGAGGATTCAGATGAGACGGCAGCAGCAAGATGAATGGGCTGGGACAAACACTGAGAAAAACAATTAGATCCCCACTCGAGAATTTCACCAGTTTGCCATTGGATAATGGGGTTATGTTTATTCAGCCAAGGTAATCCCAACATGACTGGAGCCAGCGGACACTGAAGTAGGTGAATTGACAACTCTTCCCGATGCAGAGCTCCAATGGACAATTGTAAATGAGGGGTCTGGAAGACAACAGGAACTTTGGAAAGAGTTTTGCCATCAAGATCAATAACAGACACAGGATAGGACAAGGACTCAGGACATGGGTTCAAAGTATTGAAAAAACACAGGTCCATAAAATTATCCACAGCTCCACTATCTACGAAGGCAGGGACAGAAACTTGCGTGTTTGGTAAATTGATAACTGTGGAGATAAGGACAGAATTTTCAGGGGAGATGTATGCAAGGCCTCGATGTGCTTCCCCTAATACATCTAGACCCTGCCTTTTCCCGACTTCACAGGACAAGTTTATGCAATGTACTGCCACAGTAGAGACAAAGGCACAAAGAATTTTCTCCTACACTTCTCTTTGAGCTGAAAATGAGATTCCCAAAGTTGTATTGGTTCTTCAGGTTCAGATGAAGCCATCCATACTAGAGATCGTGGAGGCAAAGAGTCACCGGACAGTGCAAATTACCAAATTCTTCAAGTCGTCTAACGATTCTGGAGAATGATATTGGACTAATATATCCTTTCTTTTATCCAAAAGTCCCCAACAAAACTGACGGGTCATTCCAACCTGCATCGACAGCTTATTTACGGAACTCCATATAGTAGTCCTTAGCTGCCTTGCTCTCCTGTTTCAAGGACCTGAGACTTGCTTCTACCATAGCCACTTTATCTGGGTCATCGTAGAGCAGACCCAATGCGCGAAAAAAGAGTCAACCGTCTGTTGTGCCGTACTTGAGGAGGGAAGACCAAAAGCCCAAGTCTGAGGGTCTCCCTGTAATAGGGAAATAATGATCCCAGCTCTGAGCCCGAGGACCTGGGACGAAGCTTAAAATAGAGTTTGCAACTCTCCTTGAAATGTAAGAAATCCTTATGGTTTCCCGAAAACCGGTCAGGCAGATTTAGTTTAGGTTCAAACACCGCAGGGTCTCCTCAAACCAAAGGTTCTGGGTGGCCAGAATTTGAGCAGGATTTTGCAAGGGCTCCATGATAAAAGGACTAATAGCTAAATAAAAATACCCAAATAAAATAGATATAAATTCTTTTGTGCCAGTGATAAAGTTAGGATTTGGGTGTTTATCTTTAGTGTGAGAGTCCAGCAACTGCCTTGAGGGCTGGAATGCTTGGCTTGCTGTGGCCAAGGTGTTATAGACTGGTGTTATAGACTGGAATATTTGAGGACATGGGGTGGAACCAGGAGTGGAAGCAGGGAAAGATTTAAATTGGAAAGTTGGTTGTTTAATGTGGATAGTAGTAGACATGAAAATATACAGATAGTAACTAGAGTCCCAATGTAAATAAATTTAGGTAACTGTAGTGGGAGAGAACAAAACCAATGTCCAGAAAAGTGTCAGAGATGTTTGAAGTGAAATCCAGAAATTATGTAAATATGGCTGAATGAGATATCCTGCAGATTGGCTGAATGAACTATCCAGATATCCTGTAGAATGGCTGAATGAAATGTCCTGATATCCTGTAGAATGGCTGAATGAGATATCCAGATATCCTGTAGAATGGCTGAAGAGATATCCAGATATCCTGTAGAATGGCTGGATGAGGTGTTAACGACAGGTTCAGAACACAGGAGTGGGTAACCTGTGGGAGAGCGAGCAGTCACCACCAGACTGGAGGCTGTGGGACTGGTAAGAGCGGTGCTGGGAGATCTGTGGTAGCGGAGTAGCTGACAGGAGGCAGAGGTAGCACGGGAGCATGAACAAGGCTTAGGAGCATAGGTAACTCTCTCACAGCAAGCTGTGAAACACGTTGCACTGGCAACTACAGGGAGCTCCAAACCCCCTTAAGTACCCAGCAGCAGAGCATGAGTGGCTGGGAGAGATCACCTGATGCATCAGAATAGGCTCACTATGTTACATGCCCTGAGGCAAGATGGCCATGCACAGTCACCCACGGCGCGGTGATGCTGATAGCCATACCCCTGCCAGCATGAACCACCAACATCAGACCACTGCATGCACCCAGTGCCAATCTCCATGTACCAGCTCCACTGCCGGAAGGACCACGCCACAGCGTCCACATTGCTAAGCATGGCAGGCTCCTGGGGAGAGATACCCTGGTCGTGACAGCTGGTAGACTTTGACTTATTGTGGCCGTGGGCCATAGAACTTGATGCAGCTTTTGGGCTGTGCAGCAGCCTTGAGAACTTATAAGTCTTTGACTAGACATGGCCTGTGGGCCATAGAACAAGATGCTTCCTTTGGGCTGTGTCGCAGCCTTGAGGGCTTGAGATTCTTGGCTAGATCTTGCTGATGTGAGACCTGTGCTGCCAGGTTGACACAAGCTGTGGTACGCTGGGTTGCACACTTTGGATACTGGATTGCGGCCTGTGCCGCCGGGTTGACACAAGCGATGGTACGCTGGATTGTGAACTTTGGTTGCTGGATTACGGCCTGTGCGGCAGGGTTAACACAAGCGATGGTACGCTGGATTGCGGCCTGTGCTGCCGGGTTGACACAAGCGATGGTACGCTGGATTGCGAACTTTGGTTGCTGGATTGTGGCCTGTGCTGCTGAGTTGACACAAGCGATGGTAAGCTGGATTGTGAACTTTGGATGCTGGATTGTGGCCTGTGCTGCCGGGTTGACACAAGCGATGGTACGCTGGATTGCAGCCTGTGCTGCCGGGTTGACACAAGCGATGGTATGCTGGATTGCATACTTAAGATGCTGGATTGCGGCCTGTGCCGCTGAGTTGACACAAGCAGCTGGACACTGGAGTGTGGCCTGAGCAGCCGGGTTGGCATAAGGGATGGTACGCTGGATTGCGTACTTAGGGTGCTGAAGTGCGGCCTATGCCGCCGGGTTGACACAAGCAGCTGGATGCAGTACTGCGCACTCTGGACACTGAGTGCTGTCTGTGTCGCCTGGATGACACAAACAGTGGGTAGTAGATATGCGGACCGTGCCGCCTAGATGATACAAATGGCAGGTAGTACAAAACTGACAGGAGAACTGTGTACTCGACTGGAAACAGGAGACAAATCTAGAACCAGAAACACGAGAAACGCTATCATCATTGGAGCAGCGTTCTCACCAGGAAGAAATAGCTGCAGGAACAAATCCGTAACAGAGCAGGGGTGATGGACAGCTGATAGAAGGAGTATCAGTGAATGGTCCCCTGGCGTTTGCATGAGCGGCTTGTGACACTTCCCCAATCCTTACAGCTGTGTATTCTCCCAACTGCGCCATCCACACTGCTCTGTCTTCTCCCCATCCACCATACTTTATCACATCTGCACAGCTCTATGTTCTGCTCAGACCTCAGTTGCATAGACTGCATGTGTGTATTCCAATGAGCACACAATTCTGTGAATTAGCAGCTCCATCATTTTGTGAGTGACAGCAATCTTACGCAAATTTGAATTTGTGTAAAATAAAAATTTAATAAAGGAACATGCTTTCCCCCCATACGCAACCATCTCCGGACTTATCACCGCCAGTCCTGGTTGTCAAAATACATAAGACAAATGATGTAGGGACCCCCGTATATAGCGCAACCAGCACTGGGCTCTGAGCTGGTTCTGGTTCTGGAAATACAGGGGAAAAAAATAGTAGGGTTCCCCTAAATTTTCCAGAACCAGCATGAGTCTTTTTCTAACAGGGGGCTGATGCCACAGGCAGGGGAGCCCTTTTACCGGGCCCCCCAGCCGAAGCATCAACCGTGACTGCTAGTCAGCCCAGGATGGGGATCCCTAAGGAGCTGGGTACCCCCCCAATAAAGGGGTCCCACTCTCCAGGGCACCCCAGACTTAGGCTGATAGCCCCTGGGGCGGTGGGTGCCAGGTTGATAGTGTAATGTGGTGTAAATAATAGAAGTATAATATTGTCTTTTGCAGTAGAACTACAGGTCCCAGCAAGCCATCCCCACAGGCTGGTACTTGGAGAACCACAAGTACCAGCAAGCAGGGTACCTCTGTAAAAGAAATA
The DNA here is from genome assembly GCA_031769625.1 of Taudactylus pleione. Classification (NCBI taxonomy): domain Eukaryota; kingdom Metazoa; phylum Chordata; class Amphibia; order Anura; family Myobatrachidae; genus Taudactylus; species Taudactylus pleione. The sequence continues at coordinate 2,532,803 of JAUIMM010000390.1, forward strand.
TAAAAAAAAACAGAGACTCCATTTGTTTTACTATTTTATTGTTCTGCATCTTCATTTGGGGGGGCAGCCTTTAAGCTCTTTTTCATGGCTTTGGTTGCTGGATTGCGGCCTGTGCTGCAGGGTTGACACAAGCAATGGTAAGCTGGATTGTGAACTTTGGATGCTGGATTGTGGCCTGTGCTGCCGGGTTGACACAAGCGATGGTACGCTGGATTGCAGCCTGTGCTGCCGGGTTGACACAAGCGATGGTATGCTGGATTGCATACTTAAGATGCTGGATTGCGGCCTGTGCTGCTGAGTTGACACAAGCAGCTGGACACTGGAGTGTGGCCTGAGCAGCCGGGTTGGCATAAGGGATGGTACGCTGGATTGCGTACTTAGGGTGCTGAAGTGCGGCCTATGCCGCCGGGTTGACACAAGCAGCTGGATGCAGTACTGCGCACTCTGGACACTGAGTGCTGTCTGTGTCGCCTGGATGACACAAACAGTGGGTAGTAGATATGCGGACCGTGCCGCCTAGATGATACAAATGGCAGGTAGTACAAAACTGACAGGAGAACTGTGTACTCGACTGGAAACAGGAGACAAATCTAGAACCAGAAACACGTGAAACGCTATCATCATTGGAGCAGCGTTCTCACCAGAAAGAAATAGCTGCAGGAACAAATCCGTAACAGAGCAGGGGTGATGGGCAGCTGATAGAAGGAGTATCAGTGAATGGTCCCCTGGCGTTTGCATGAGCAGCTTGTGACACTTCCCCAATCCTTACAGCTGTGTATTCTCCCAACTGCGCCATCCACACTGCTCTGTCTTCTCCCCATCCACCATACTTTATCACATCTGCACAGCTCTATGTTCTGCTCAGACCTCAGTTGCATAGACTGCATGTGTGTATTCCAATGAGCACACAATTCTGTGAATTAGCAGCTCCAGCATTTTGTGAGTGACAGCAATCTTACGCAAATTTGAATTTGTGTAAAATAAAAATTTAATAAAGGAACATGCTTTCCCCCCATACACAACCATCTCCGGACTTATCACCGCCAGTCCTGGTTGTCAAAATACATAAGACAAATGATGTAGGGACCCCCGTATATAGCGCAACCAGCACTGGGCTCTGAGCAGGTTCTGGTTCTGGAAATACAGGGGAAAAAAATAGTAGGGTTCGCCTAAATTTTCCAGAACCAGCACGAGTCTTTTTCTAACAGGGGGCTGATGCCACAGGCAGGGGAGCCCTTTTACCGGGCCCCCCAGCCGAAGCATCAACCGTGACTGCTAGTCAGCCCAGGATGGGGATCCCTAAGGAGCTGGGTACCCCCCCAATAAAGGGGTCCCACTCTCCAGGGCACCCCAGACTTAGGCTGATAGCCCCTGGGGCGGTGGGTGCCAGGTTGATAGTGTAATGTGGTGTAAATAATAGAAGTATAATATTGTCTTTTGCAGTAGAACTACAGGTCCCAGCAAGCCATCCCCACAGGCTGGTACTTGGAGAACCACAAGTACCAGCAAGCAGGGTACCTCTGTAAAAGAAATATAAAAAAAAACAGAGACTCCATTTGTTTTACTATTTTATTGTTCTGCATCTTCATTTGGGGGGGCAGCCTTTAAGCTCTTTTTCATGGCTGCCGCCTGCACCAGGACTTCCACAGCGACTTCACCTGGACGGTGACTTCCCCGATGTCTTCTCTCTTGGCAGCTATTCACTGCTGCCACCTGGCCGATGGACTGGCCTGATAGCGCCTCATGCTGGCTTTATATAATCCAGCCAAGGGGGTAGGGCGTTGATGCAGCCTCCACAGACATTAATCCGGCCCTGCATGTATATCTTTGAACAAAACAATGATAGCAAATTTTCTTTCATCAATGACTGTTACATATACTGTATATACTGTATGAAAATGAAGTGCTCTTAACTATCCAATTATGACTATGTGATCATTTTGATTTGCTGCTATGTTATTGCTTCACTAGCAATATGGAAATTAATCTTTGATTTACCCGTCGGCTGTTAGAAAACAGAAGAGCAGGTTTCAAAGCTAGATTGCTGTTGGAAAACTTTATCACATTAAGGGCAGAATTCAAATAGTTGAGAGCTGCAAAAGGCATCAAGTTATGGTACTTGTACAGTAGCTGATTTTTCATCTCTCATAAGCTACAGTATGAACAGAAATCAGTTAGTGAGAGGTAACTAGCAACGCTGCTGAATGCAGTTCTCGCAGGTTTCATGGCTAATTCAATGCTGTCCTATATGTTTGTCACACATACAGTACTACACAGCAAATGGTCACAGGTACAGAAGTTATTGAATTTAATTTCAGATGATGACCTCAATTGTTGAAAGCCAGACTGGACAGGTAAGAGGAATGAAGTAGAAAAATGTCCAGGTAAATAAGATAACTGATATAACAGGTCTGTTATATCACTGATATAGCAAATATTGTAGAATATACAGACAGTGCTGGTACTGAGGATGCTCTGAGGATGTACTGAGAACTGGAGATACTGGAAACATTATACCAGTGGAATGGTCCTGGTATAATGAGGCTGCACTTATACAGGACTGAAGAAGATGGCTTAAACACTATGGTGTCTATCAGATTCTATGTCTCCCATCTATGTCCTTTCCTTCTTTCACCCTCCTTCTCTTTCCCCTTGCGATGATCCCCTACCCTTCCTGTTCCTTTCTGCTTTGTATATTTTTCCATTTTATTAGAGATGTGTGCGGGACATTTTTGCTGGTTTTGGTACTAATTCGTCATCCAGTTGTGGTTTTGCTAAAACGACGTGACTGGTTTTGATTTTGGATTTTTTTCCAAAAATTGACAAACAAAGCTAAAATCACATAATTTGGGCCTTTTTTTGATCCTACAGTATTATTAACATCAATAACATTAATTTCCAGTCATTTACACTAAGGCCTCATTCAGAGCCGCTCGTTAGCAGCAGTACGCTCGTAGTGTTCCGATGTTGTGCAACCACGCATGCGCCGGTGTTACACAGCGCATGTGCATACGGCTGATTGCGATCTTTTTTTAAGTCGTTCGTCGAATAGCGAACAGGAAGTGACATGTCAAATGTGATTGACAGAACAGGCCGTTTTTGGGCGGTGATGGGGGTGGAGATGGGAAAACGCAGGCGTGGCGAGGCATTTTGTGGGTGTCCCTAAATTATCTCAGGCGAATGGCAAATGTGATCGGAACGAGTCATACGTCACTGTCTGATCCACTTTCCGTTCAAACTGCTCGCACAGCTTGTGGTCTGGTATACTCTCCCACAATGTCGATGGTCTCGTCCCCCTCCCCGTGCCTCTTCGATGTTTCATCGATGTTTCAATTTTAGCCACAAAAGCAATCAACTTTGAATAGAAAACTTGCTTGTAATGTGTTTAGCAACTAGTTTTTTTTTGTAGCACAAAACCGTACGCAGGTGAAATAGTCAGCTGCTAATTTCAGGATTAGACAATCAATTAGCGTACCATTTTTTTTTTGTTTTTTAATTTTGGTTTTCTGTTATTGCAACAATATTGTCATCATGTTTGTGTTATTGCAACATTTTTAATGTTCCCGGAAATTTCACATCCATTTTTTTATGGAAAAGTGTTCCTTTAAACTCCTAAATGGTTTTTAACCCTTTGGAATCTGTTTTTTATTTTTTTTTATTTTTGTTTTTTTGGGGCCGGGATTACCTAAAAAACATTTTTAGAATAATGTCACAATACAATAGAGAAGATTTTGAATTGTTTTTATTTTTTACAAACATTTTTTGATTTTCAAGGGCATTTGCCAGTTTGCAGGTCTGGCTAACGTAAAAAAAATGACATAAATAAAAAACAAGAGTGGCATTTGGCCAAAATAAAATAACACACATTAAAAACAATTCACAAGAAAGGAGAGGGAAGTTTTGGCCCTTAAGGAATATGGGGCAAGCACAGAAGGACTGTGGGAAAATTAGCCAGTGCTGTCATCGCTTTTTGCCCCGTTTGGCTGGGGTAGGGTGGGAGCCTGACCGGGTCCGGGATGTCCTTTGGCTGGCCTCTCCAGAGGCAGATGTTGTGGCCTCTGGACTAGGCAGAGGGCTAGGCACATTTGGAGGGATGGCTGTTGTTGTGCCAGAGGTGGAGGATCCTGATGTTCCGGCAGGAAGGGAGGCCGGCTTCACCATGTGCTGGCGAACGAGCTGCTCCAGGGCATTGGCAATTCGGATGCTGTCCCTGGTATTTTCCGCCAGGGCCTGACCAATGGTCACATTGGCCGCAACATTTTGCTCCATGGCCCCCGCCACCCATAGCAGACTGGCGTCCATCCTCAGCAGAATCTCCGTGTGGTGATCCGATTTAAAATTGAGATCCGTGAGGAGGGCCACTGCCTGCGAGGGGGATTGCCCTGGACTGGCTTCTGCAGGGTCCCCAGCCGGATCTACTGCTTCCTCCCCTGCAGAGCCAGTAGAAATTCTGCGGCCAAGGCTACCCTCTGGAGCAGACTCATCCGCCTGTATCTCTGTGAGAAAAATGAGAAAAGAGGAACATTACAATCTACATATTGTCACAAACACATTTCTGAGTTGGTAACATAACAACATTTACCTGGGACAACATGAGGAGCCGCAAAGTCTGGCATGTCCGTATCCATGTTGGACACGCCAAACATCTCCTCATACTGCACACACCCCTGTGCCAGCTCTTCCAAGTCATTCAGCTCCAATGACACAGGGGTGGGACCCCCACCTGTCCCCCTTGCATGCCTAGCCCTCTCTGCCAGTTTTTGTTTCAGCCGATATTTATAATCGGTCCATCTGTGGGTGAAAAAAATGCATTATTCCTGTAGTATTTGGGCCTGTAACCACTTATATTAAAAATGTAGTTTTTACGTACCGGCGTTTGACATCCCGGGCTAGACGTTCAAACTCACCCACCCTATTGACAGCACTGGCTATCTCCTCCCACATTTTCCACTTCTGGCTTGAACCCATATTCCGATCTGCCTGTGGCAGGGTGTCAACACACTTTTGTACTAAAACCTCCATCTCCTTTCTTGTGAATTGTGGCTGCCTTTTTTTTTTGGTTTCTTTGGTTGGCCTACTCGGCCCAGCAGCTTCTTCCATGGCATCCTCCACACCTTTTTTCAAAAACATTTTTTACATTTAGATGTCCAACTTTCTCTAAACTCGGGTTCTAATTAATCCTTTAATCAGAAAGAGACAAGTACTTACCGGGCGCCTCTTGGCCATCGTTTTGCTGGTCTGTAGCCATTTTGATCCAAACAACTTGAACTACATCAGACCGTTTTGGATTTTCCGTGACGTATTTATACATGCGTCCTTATTTTTGGTACGCATCATTGATTGTGCGCTCCTATGATCCGTCCTTAATTTGAGCGGGAAAATAAAGACTATTTATGGCTATGGGCGACTCGAGTCGAGGTGGTGGGTGTTGATTGTTGGAGGTATCGTGTGTAGTAGTGGATTGTTGGTGGGATTAGTGGTTGTGAGTCGGATTTTTGGAGGAGGAGTTGGTGATAGTTTTTTTTTGGCTATTTTCCGTTCGTTTTTTTTTCTTGCGGATATTTTGTTTGTTGGTTTTGTTTAGAGTAAGTATTTTTTTCAAGTCCTTTTAAAAATTAGGGATCTACAAACCGAATTTCTTCATTTTTATATTTAATTTTGTTTTTTTTCAGTTATTTTGGCTTGGCCCCATAGAAGTTTTTGGACTGTGACTTATTGTTCAACTTGGTAAGTTTGTATTTTTTCATTATTTTATGAATTTGATGTGTTGGTCTTCGCATATATTTTGAACATTAATGTCTTATTTATATTTTTGTCTATCATGTATTAACACTAAATATAGCATAAGTTTTTGGCAAATATATTTCCTTGGTTTTTCCATGTAAAAATGCGAACTATTAAGCGCACTAATGTTTCCTTATTCTCCATGTAAAAATGCGAACTATTTAGCGCACTAATGTTTCCTTATTCTCCATGTAAAAATGCGAACTATTTAGCGCACTAATGTTTCCTTATTCTCCATGTAAAAATGCGAACTATTTAGCGCACTAATGTTTGTTTGGTATAAATTTGCCCATCTTGTTTGTCCTCTCAATGTAGGGTGCATTTTCTAAATAATGTGTGCTCCCCCCTATCTTTTAACGCATTTTTGGATTTTGAAAAGAATCAAATATGGCCCACAAAAAAACTAACCTGAATTTCAATTTTGGAAGTGTAGGTTGGTGCACTCATGACAATACCCCGGCATGTAAGCATCTTTGGATTTTTTGCCTAAGATAAGTATATTTTTGGCTTTACATTTTCAACAAACATTAACTACCTGGCTTCCCATTTCAGGTTGATGTTGGTCGTATTGTTTTGGCCATGCTTCCAGAACCCGACCAACCTCAACCTCGTCCCAGGCATAGGCATCGTAGGCGTGCAAGGCCCAAGATATTTAGAACACGTGTCACCCTTTTTGGAATGCCCGATGATGAGGTTTTAAGACGATACCGTCTTCCTCCCCAAATCATCATAGACACTCTCTCATTAATAGAAAGTGATCTTGAGTGGCAAATTGACAGTCCTACAACAATACCACCACTTACGCAATTAATGGCAGTGTTACATTTCTGTGCCTCTGGATCCTTTCAAACCACGGTGGGAATAGTGGCCGGAATCTCCCAATCCTCATTTTCAAGGATCCTGAGGGCAGTGATGGAGGCCCTTTTCAAGCACCTCCACATTTTATTATTGCCATTGGATATGGGATCCCTTAGTGTGGCGAAGGCCAATTTTTACCAAATAGCTGGCTTTCCACACATCATAGGGGTTGTGGATGGTACTCACATACCACTTCAGCCTCCAGCATGGCTGGAGGCCATTTTTAGGAACCGAAAGCACTATCACTCACTGAATGTAATGGTGGTATGTGATGCCTCCCTCCAGATCCTGTCCCTGAATGCAAAATTACCCGGGAGTGCACATGACTCATTCGTCATCCGGCAATCAGGGATTTGACATAAATTAAACAACCTACAAGCTGGTGATGCATGGTTTCTGGGTAAGTGGAGACCTTTAGTTGTAACCAATGCAAAGCTTGATACACAGTGATCCTGATTGTTGATTTTTTTTTTTCACAGGAGACAGTGGCTACCCTTGTACGCCCTGGCTGCTCACTCCTTATTTGGCTCCCACACCAGGGCCACAAAGTGAGTATAATTCCACACTTACAGCCACCAGGCAGGTGGTGGAGTGCTGTATCGGCCTTTTAAAAGGCCGATTCAGATGCCTCCACTGCTCTGGTGGCGAGCTCATGTATTTGCCGGCTTTGGTTTAGAAAATTGTGGTCCTGTGTGGGATCTTTCACAACATCGCCATAAGGAGTGGTGTCCCAATGCAGCCCGAGGATGCCTTGCCTGAGGATGGCCCCCCCCGAGGTTGGTCGGAGGTCAGTATGTGGGGGGGCCATACGCAATGATGTGGTGGCCTGTTTTTTCAGGTAATTATTGACAAACATTAACTTAATTGACACAATGTCGACATGTAGCATTGTAATGTTCCTTTTTGAAAGTCATTTTTTAATTTTAACTTTTCTTGTCTTCCTTTACACACCTCGACAAAACGATGCCTACTACCTGCTCCACTAAATTGTGTACATGTGGCCACATTGGATCTTACTTTGGAAACAATTATTTAATTGCCTCATTTGTGGCTTTAAGTTGTCCTGCTACTAATTTCATCAGTTCTTGATTGTTGAATTTTTTGTTGGATTTTGGTGTTGGGGTTTTTGGGGATTGTCTTTTCACTGTGTGAATTGCTTGACACAAATCACTTTCTGTATGTGTTTGGTGTGTATTATTTTTTGTTTGCCATTAAAAAGACTGTTTTTCACTAAATTCTAGTCACGTGTAACCTGGCACAAAAAAGGCCTACTTTCGTAATGCCTAATCCTGTAATGTCTGAAATGTTTCCGTGTTTGAACTAGGGGTGAGCGGGTTCGGATTTCTGAAATCCGAACCCCCCCGAGCCCCCCCGATCCGAGTCCGATCCGAGTCAGGCTCGACTTTTCCCGCCTGACTCGGATCTGAAATCGAGGCAAAACGTCATCTTCCCGCCTTCCGAGTCTCGCGGGTTTTGGATCCTATATAAGGTACACACGTCGGCGCCATTTTCTCACTCGGCTGTGGACAGTGAAGAGGGAGGGTGGGAGTTAGGGCTGTGTAGTGTAGTGTAGTGTAGTGCTGCTGTTGTCCACTACTTCAAAGTCCATAGGGGCTGGCTGTGTTGTGCTGTGCTGCTGTTGTTAATAGGGGCTGTGTCCACTACTTCAAAGTCCATAGGGGCTGGCTGGACTGTGTTGTGCAGTCAGTTCTCCATAGGGGCTGTGTCCACTCCAAAGTCCTGTGCAGTGTCCCAGTCCTAAAGGAGTGCTGTAGTGTTGTCCAGGGGGTGCTCTGTCCATCAGGGGTGCTCCCCCCAAGTGCTAAAAAAATAATATATTTTCTGTGTTTGTGAATTGTGTGCGCAGTAGCCGCACGTGCATCAACAAAGTAGTGCCAAGCGTGCGCCTGTGTCATAAGTAAAGGGCCGGCTGGCTTGACCGTTAAGGGTGCTGTAACCCCCGAAAGTACACTCCAGTCCAAACCAAAAAAAAAATTATTTTCTGTGTTTGTGAATTGTGTGCGCAGTAGCCGCACGTGCATCAACAAAGTAGTGCCAAGCGTGCGCCTGTGTCATAAGTAAAGGGCCGGCTGGCTTGACCGTTAAGGGTGCTGTAACCCCCGAAAGTACACTCCAGTCCAAACCAAAAAAAAAATTATTTTCTGTGTTTGTGAATTGTGTGCGCAGTAGCCGCACGTGCATCAACAAAGTAGTGCCAAGCGTGCGCCTGTGTCATAAGTAAAGGGCCGGCTGGCTTGACCGTTAAGGGTGCTGTAACCCCCGAAAGTACACTCCAGTCCAAACCAAAAAAAAAATTATTTTCTGTGTTTGTGAATTGTGTGCGCAGTAGCCGCACGTGCATCAACAAAGTAGTGCCAAGCGTGCGCCTGTGTCATAAGTAAAGGGCCGGCTGGCTTGACCATTAAGGGTGCTGTAACCCCCGAAAGTACACTCCAGTCCAAACCAAAAAAAAAATTATTTTCTGTGTTTGTGAATTGTGTGCACAGTAGCCGCACGTGCATCAACAAAGTAGTGCCAAGCGTGCGCCTGTGTCATAAGTAAAGGGCCGGCTGGCTTGACCGTTAAAGGGTGCTGTAACCCCCGAAAGTACACTCCAGTCCAAACCAAAAAAAAATTATTTTCTGTGTTTGTGAATTGTGTGCGCAGTAGCCGCACGTGCATCAACAAAGTAGTGCCAAGAGTGCGCCTGTGTCATAAGTAAAGGGCCGGCTGGCTTGACCGTTAAGGGTGCTGTAACCCCCGAAAGTACACTCCAGTCCAAACCAAAAAAAAAATTATTTTCTGTGTTTGTGAATTGTGTGCGCAGTAGCCGCACGTGCATCAACAAAGTAGTGCCAAGCATGCGCCTGTGTCATAAGTAAAGGGCCGGCTGGCTTGACCGTTAAGGGTGCTGTAACCCCCAAAAGTACACTCCAGTCCAAACCAAAAAAAAAATTATTTTCTGTGTTTGTGAATTGTGTGCGCAGTAGCCGCACGTGCATCAACAAAGTAGTGCCAAGCGTGCGCCTGTGTCATAAGTAAAGGGCCGGCTGGCTTGACCGTTAAGGGTGCTGTAACCCCCGAAAGTACACTCCAGTCCAAACCAAAAAAAAAATTATTTTCTGTGTTTGTGAATTGTGTGCGCAGTAGCCGCACGTGCATCAACAAAGTAGTGCCAAGCGTGCGCCTGTGTCATAAGTAAAGGGCCGGCTGGCTTGACCGTTAAAGGGTGCTGTAACCCCCAAAGTACACTCCAGTCCAAACCAAAAAAAAAATTATTTTCTGTGTTTGTGAATTGTGTGCGCAGTAGCAGCACGTGCATCAACAAAGTAGTGCCAAGCGTGCGCCTGTGTCATAAGTAAAGGGCCGGCTGGCTTGACCGTTAAGGGTGCTGTAACCCCCGAAAGTACACTCCAGTCCAAACCAAAAAAAAAATTATTTTCTGTGTTTGTGAATTGTGTGCGCAGTAGCCACACGTGCATCAACAAAGTAGTGCCAAGCGTGCGCCTGTGTCATAAGTAAAGGGCCGGCTGGCTTGACCGTTAAAGGGTGCTGTAACCCCCGAAAGTACACTCCAGTCCAAACCAAAAAAAAATTATTTTCTGTGTTTGTGAATTGTGTGCGCAGTAGCCGCACGTGCATCAACAAAGTAGTGCCAAGAGTGCGCCTGTGTCATAAGTAAAGGGCCGGCTGGCTTGACCGTTAAAGGGTGCTGTAACCCCCGAAAGTACACTCCAGTCCAAACCAAAAAAAAATTATTTTCTGTGTTTGTGAATTGTGTGCGCAGTAGCCGCACGTGCATCAACAAAGTAGTGCCAAGAGTGCGCCTGTGTCATAAGTAAAGGGCCGGCTGGCTTGACCGTTAAAGGGTGCTGTAACCCACAAAGTACACTCCAGTCCAAACCAAAAAAAAAATTATTTTCTGTGTTTAGCCGCACGTATATATCAAATCGATATAACATAAATGGAGGACCAAACTTTCTCCGATAAAAATAAAATAGAGAAAGATCAAGAACCACTTCCTCCTAGTGCTGAAGCTGCTGCCACTAGTCATGACATAGACGATAACATGCCATCAACGTCGTCTGCCAAGGCCGATGCCCAATGTCATAGTAGAGGGCACATACAATCCCAAATGGCAAAGTTCAGGAAAATGACCTTGAAAAAGACATTTAAATCAGCTGAAGAGAAACGTAAACTTGCCAATATGCCATTTACGACACGGAGTGGCAAGGAACGGCTAAGGTCGATCCCTAGTATGTTCATGACTAGTGGTTCAGTTTCACATGACGATGGAAGCCCTCCTCCCACTAAAAAAATCAAAAGAGTTAAGCTGGCAAAAGCACAGCGAAGAACTGTGCTTTCTAAGAAGATATCACAAATCCCCAAGGAGAGTCCAAGTGTGGTGGTGGTTGCGATGCCTGACCTTCCCAGCACTGGACGGGAAGAGGTGGCTCTTTCCACCATTTGCATGCCCCCTGCAAGTGCTGAAAGGAGCACCCACAGTCCACTTGCTGATATGCAAATTGAAGATGTCACTGTTGAAGTACAACAGGATGAGGATACTGGTGTAGCTGGCGCTGAGGAGGAAGTTGGCGAGGAGGATTCTGATGGTGATGTGGTTTGTTTAAATCAGGCTCCGGGGGAGACAGTTGTTGTCCGTGGGATGAAAAAGCCCATCACGGTCATGCCTGGGCAGAAGACCAAACATTCCACCTCTTTGGTCTGGCAATATTTCTATCCAAATCCGGACAACAACTGTCTAGCCATATGTACCATATGTAAAGGTGAAATAAGTAGGGGTAGGGACGTCAACCACCTAGGAACATCCTCCCTTATACGGCACCTGCAGCGCGTTCATAAAAAGTTACTGTCAAGTTCAGAAACTTTGGCTAAGACCGTAAGCAGTCCAGGGACACCTAAATCCCGTTGTCCTGTTGTATCCAAGCGCCTGCAAACCACACTGTCAACTCCCTCCTCGTCAATTTCCTCCTTAGTCAGGATCGGAAGTAGTCCTGCAGGCCATGTCACTGGCATGACTGACTCTCCTATCCGGGATTCCTCTGGAGGATCCTGCATTGCTACGCCTACTGCTGCCGCTGCTGCTGTTGCTGCTGCTGGGAGTCGTTCATCATCCCAGAGAGGAAGTAGGAACACCACTACTTTTACTAAACAATTGACCCTCCAACAGTCCTTAGCGAGGAGGATGAAGTACGACAGCAGTCATCCTGAAGCAAAACGTATAACTGAGGCCTTGACTGCTATGTTGGTGTTAGACGTGCGTCCGGTATCCGCCATTAGTGCAGTGGGATTTAGACAATTGATGGAGGTAGTGTGTCCCCGGTTCCAAATCCCGTCTAGATTCCACTTCACTAGGCAGGCGATACCGAGACTGTACAGAAACGTCAGAAAAAGTGTCCTCAGTGTCCTGAAAAATGCCGTTGTACACAATGTCCACTTAACCACGGACATGTGGACAAGTGGAACAGGGCAGACTAAGGACTATATGACTGTGACAGCCCACTGGGTAGATGTATCACCTTACGCAGCAACAGCAGCAGCGTCACCAGTAGCAGCATCTCAGAAACGCCAGCTCGTTACAAGGCAGGCTACGCTGTGTATCACCGGTTTCAGTAAGAGGCACACCGCCGACAACCTCTTAGAGAAACTGAGGGAAATCATCGCCCAGTGGCTTACCCCACTTAGACTCTCCTGGGGATTTGTGATATCTGACAACGCCACCAATATTGTGCGGGCATTACATCTGGGCAAATTCCAGCACGTCCCATGTTTTGCTCACACAATAAACTTGGTGGTGCAGAATTTTCTGAAAAGCGACAGGGGCGTGCAGGAGACGCTTTGGGTGGCCCGAAAAATTTCTGGCCACTTTCGCCATTCAGCGACTGCGTGCCGAAGACTGGAGCGCCAGCAAACACTCTTGAACCTGCCCCGCCATCACCTGAAGCAAGAGGTTGTGACGCGGTGGAACTCAACCCTCTATATGCTTCAGAGGATGGAGGAGCAGCAAAAGGCCATTCAAGCCTATACATCCACCTATGACATAGGCAAAGGAGGGGGTATGCACCTGACTCAAGCGCAGTGGAGAATGATTTCCGTGTTGTGCAAGGTTCTCCAGCCCTTCGAACTTGCCACACGTGAAGTCAGTTCAGACACTGCCAGCTTGAGTCAGGTCATTCCCCTCATCAGTCTTTTGCAGAAGCAGCTGGAGAAAGTGAAGGAGGAGCTAAGACGGAGCGATTCCGCTCGGCATGTGGGACTTGTGGATGAAGCCCTTCATTCGCTTTGCCAGGATTCCAGGGTGGTCAATCTGTTGAAATCAGACCACTACGTTTTGGCCACCGTGCTCGATCCTAGGTTTAAAGCCTATGTGGTGTCTCTCTTTCCGGCCGACACAAGCCTGCAGAGGTGCAAAGACCTGCTGGTGAACACACTGTCAGCTGAAGCGGAACGTGACACGTCAACGGCTCCTTCTTCATTTTCTCCTGCAACTGGGGCTGCCAGGAAAAAACTTAGGTATCCTAAGCAACCCGCTGGCGGTGATGCAGGGCAGGCAGGACCAAGTTTGGACATCTGGTCCGGACTGAAGGACCTGGCAACAATTTCTGACATGTCTACTGTCACTGCATATGATACTGTCACCATTGACAGAATGGTGGAGGATTACATCGGTGACAGCATCCAAGTAGGCATGGCAGACAGTCCATACCTGTACTGGCAGGAAAAAGAGGCAATTTGGAGGCCCCTGTACAAACTGGCTCTATTTTACCTGAGTTGCCCCCCCTCCAGTGTGTACTCCGAAAGAGTGTTTAGTGCAGCCGGGAACCTTGTCAGCGAAAGGCGTAGGAGGTTGCTTCCACAGAATGTGGAGAAGATGATGTTCATCAAAATGAATTATCAGCTCTTCCAGGGAGACCAGCCTCCAGAAGGTACAGAGGGACCTGTGGTGGTGGATTCAAGTGGGGACGAGTTAATACTTTGTGAGGATGAGGATGTACACACTGAAGAGGGTGAGGAATCGGTGGATGAGGAGGATGAGGATGACATCTTGCCTCCATAGAGCCAGTTTGTGCAGGGACACATTAATTGCCAGCTTGTTTTGTGGGGGCCCAAACGAACCAATCATTTCAGCCACAGTTGTGTGGCAGACCCTGGCGCTGAAATGATTGGTTTGTTAAAGTGTGCATGTCCTGTTTATACAACATAAGGGTGGGTGGGAGGGCCCAAGGACAATTCACCTTGCACCTCTTTTTTTTCTTTGCATTATGTACAGTTTGGGGCCTAGTTTTTCAAACTGCCATCCTGTCTGCCACTGCAGTTTCACGCCTAGATGGGTCACGTGTTTGTGCCGCCCACTCGTGTCGCTTAGCATAGTCATCCAGCTACCTCGGTGCAACGTTTTGGACATAAAAACACTATTGTGAGGTGTGAGGTGTTCAGAATAGACTGGAAATGAGTGGAAATTAAGGTTATTGAGGTTAATAATAGCATAGGAGCAGAAAAACCTACAAATTCTGTGATTTTAGCTGTTTTTATGCTTTTTTAAAAAAAAATACAGATACAAAACACAAAACCCAGAACCCAAAACACGGAAGGGTGGTTTTGGCAAAACCAATCCAGATCCAAAACACGAAGAAAGATCCAGATCCAAAACCAAAACACAAAACACGAAAAGTGGCCGGTGCACACCCCTAGTTTGAACCTGCTTTTTGGCTTATCCAAAACCTCAAAGGTATTATGTTGAATCAGTAGGTTTAAAAAACTAGGCCTAAGCTGTTTTTATGTAAAAAAAACATTACCCACCCAAAGAAAAACAAGAAAATGTTTGATTTGGTAATAACCTATTGGTATGTTCAGGTGTTTAATGTGGCAGTTTACATACTTCCTAGTGCTTTGTACAATCTAATTTACCTTACTTTAAAGAACATAATCAAATAGTGGACTTATGGAAGGCTAAACAATGTAATTGTTTCAGACAATGAATGAGACTCTTTAAAATACAACAAAATTTTATTTTACAAACAATAATTTTGCCAAAAAAAACATGGAAAACAAAAAAATAGCGCCGAAGAGCCGCCGCCATGTGGTCAAGGACCACTAACATGGCAATCATGTGGCCACGCAAGGCGGCCAATCCTTCCTGGATACAATGCATCCGCCTCTGGTCCTCTGTTGGAAAAAACAAAGAGAAAAAAGCAAAAACCTTACATTAGAAGTGTAAAAAACCAATTCCGCCCCAAATAAAAAGTGTAAACAAAGATCCAGTTGTGCTGAAAAAAACAAAGTAATGGAAAATGCAAAGATGGCAGAAATACTAAATTACAAATGAACACACAAAAAGGCAACCACAAACAATAAGAAGTAGCCTTGTTAGGGTAAACAATAACTACACAAGTATGAGTGTTTGGACATGTGTGATATGTATCATGGCTAAAAAAAAACAATACATTGTCTATCAAAATAAAAAGGTCAACACGACAAATGGTAAAGTTTAGAACAGGGAAACTTACCGGTCATCAGGATTTGGGGGTTTGTAGGCCCAACATCCTCCTCTTCCTCGGAGGTGGGACAGTGACGTAGGCTCCATGGAGGGGAGATCTGTGAGCAGGTTGATGGCGATGAAAAGCGTCGGGGGGGGAGGGGAGGGTGAAGAAAAGTGAAGGGGGGGAGTGGAGTCGGGAATTTGTTGGGGGCTCCAAATTCCAGAGGGAGGTGCCTCAGGAAGTGGCCGGTCAGGGGTGGAGGGGGAATTGGGAGCAAATTGAGGAGTGTCTGCTGTGCTGGGTGTTGGACTGAGGGCCCGAGCACGGCGTTTGTGCCTGCGGCGATGGCAGATTCTGCGTTCAGCCCCTAAATGAGTAGCGGAAAATGTTTGTAATTTTTTTGGGGGTGGGGGGTTGGGCCAAAAATTAACAACTACACAAATGTTAGAACATTTTAAAAATTTAAAACATGCACACGCAGGCCTTTCCAAAAAATCATAACAGGGCTAGACTGAAAACATGCACACGCAGGCTTTTCAAGAAAATAACAACAGGGCAAGAATGAAAACATGCACACACAGGCCTTTCCAAAAAATCACAACAGGGCTAGACTGAAAACATGCACACACAGGCCTTTCAAGAAAATCACAACAGGGCTAGACTGAAAACATGCACACGCAGGCCTTTCAAGAAAATAACAACAGGGAGAGAATGAAAACATGCACACGCAGGCCTTTCAAAAAAAAAGCAACAGGGCTAGACTGAAAACATGCACACGCAGATAGGGCCGCAAAAAATAAAGGAAAACAAACAAACAAATACTTACTTTCAGCTATCCGCTGTCTAAAACAGGCCAGCAAGTGTGGCGTGCAGTGGCGCAGATCCGACCACCTGCGCTCGAGCTGCCCGATCTGTCGGCGTGAGCCGAAGGAGCGCAGGCGGCGACGAACCTCCGCATAGGCGGATCGCTTCTGGCGGTTGCAGACGGGGGGAGGCTGGCTGGTGATCCGCCGGTCCATCACCTCCGTTAGGACCAAAAGCTCCGGCCTGGTAAACGCGGAGGCTCTCATGATGGCAATGGTTGGTTTTTAAAAAAACAGTTTTAATAAAGGCCAGAGAAAAAATTTGATTGGCTAATGTAGTTGGTAAATTAACAGGAACCATTCTATTGGTTAGTGTATGAGTCATGTGTCCTCCAGGCTAACAAATATAATGTGAGTTATGATTTGCTTGATGCTGTGACATTCGTAAGGTAAATTAAATAAAGAAATGAAAAAAGTAAAATCTGCCTATCACAAACACAGGAAAACAAGAGGATCATTGGTTCAAACATGTATTTTTTAGAAAGTTACACATTGTTGAAACCGTACATATTCTGCGGGAAAAATGACACACGGACAAGATTAAAGTTTATTGAAAATGAAAAAAAAAATGGATTGCAAACAGGTGAAGAACAATTAAGCTAATTAATATATAGATTGGCATGAAACGGTTAAAGTAGGTATGCAGAATGAACGAGCAGGTAATCGAGATTTGACAGGTCCACTTCCGGTTTGTACTTGTGCGAGTGTTCCCTGCAACCAAATTGGGAGATGGACGGTCGCAATTTTGCTCTCTCGTTAGCTAGAGGAGGGGTTGGGAGACTTTGGGGTGGAAGAATAGCTACGAGCGAACTTTCGAGCGAGCGCTGGAATTTACATTTTCTCGCTCGTTCGGTGAACGAGCGTACTGCCGCTTACGAGCGGCTCTGAATGAGGGCCCAAGATTTGACCACCTCACTCACAAGGCTGGCTGGCTAAACTAAGAAACAGAGCTGTGGCACAAATACATGGCAGTTATTTCTGTATAAAAATCTGTTGCAAATTAGTAATGTGATCAATCAGCCTTTTTGTTGAGCAGTTCCCCAGAATCTCCCCAACCATAAAAACAGCGTTCTGTACCTGCAGGTTGGATACAGTACAGGTTACAGTGCGGGTCAGATACAGGGCCTGATTCAGCAAGGAACGCACGAATGCAGACGCATGTAATCAGTCAATGGTTTTGCTCTGTGCATACATATGCATCGCAGTGTGCCTGCGCGAACTGGCCCGTGCGATGGAGTATGTGTACACAGGGAGTCCGCAGCCCCAGGGTCAAGTGATTAGCAGGAATTGCCGTTTGTGAGTGGTGCCGGGGGACTGCTGCGATTGCTGTGCGTATGCATTCATTAGCATATTTTCACAGCGGCCGGGTGCATGCTTCTGCATCCGTGTGTTCCTTGCCGAATCATGCCCACAGCGCAGGATACAGTGTGGGTCAGATACAGGGCCTGATTCAGCAAGGAACGCAAAGGAGAGGATGCACACACTTGGTCGATGTTTTTGTACTGCGCATGTGTATGCTTCACACTGCGCATGCGTGAACTAACCAGTGCGATCTGGTAAGCATACGGAGACTACACGCAGCATGTATGCAGACCCCTTCTAATATTGATTGACAGGAAGTGCCGTTTGTGGGAGGTGACAGGGGTGGTCGGGCAAATGCAAGCATGCCTGTGCATTGGGACGCTGTTTTAGGGGTGTCCATAATTAAGCCAGTGCGGCATCGGACCCAGTGATGAGACTCCTTGCACACAGGAAGTTGCCAAGGTTCTGCGCAAGGTCTGGTCAATAACTATTATGCAAATGTGGTCAATGGTTCTCGATGTTACCGATGTTTATGCTATCTTGCGTACTGAGCAGGCTTTGAGTAAAGGGAGATGGATGGCGTAATTTAGGGCTGGACGTCTGCATCTTGTGCTGCTGTCTCCATGTCTATGCATTGATTAGCATATTCTCACAGGGGATGGGTACATGCATCTGCTAGCATGCATTCCTTGCTGAACCAGGTCCACAGTGTGAGTCAGATACAGCACAGGTCAGATACAGCATAGGTCAGATACAGTGCTAGTTAGATACAGCGTGGGTCAGATACAGTGCAGGTCGGATCCAGTGCGAGTCGGATCTAGTGCAGGTCGGATACAGTGCAGGTTGCATACAGTGCAGGATACAGTGTGGATCCAATACAATGTGAGTCTGATAGTGTAGATTGGATACAGTGCAGGTCAGATACAGTACGGTTTACAATGCAGGTCAAATACAGTGCGGGTTGCATACAGTGTGGGATACAGCGTGGGTTGGATACAGTGTGGGTTGGATACAGTGTGGGTTGGATGCAGTGCGGGTTGCATACAGTGTGGGATACAGCGTGGGTTGGATACAGTGTGGGTTGGATACAGTGCAGGTTGCATACAATGTGTGTCTGATGCAGTGTAGATTGGATACAGCGCGGGTCAGATACAGTACGGGTTACAATGCAGGTCAAATACAGTGCGGGTTGGATACAGAGCAGTTTGGATACACCAATGGTGCACTTACTGTGACAAAGGATGCTGGCATTGTCGGCAGTGCGGGGATGCTGCTGGTGTCGGCCATACGGGGGTGGTGGCAGTGCTTATGGTGTTAGCAGTTTGGGGGTGCTGGTAGTGTCAGCAGCACAAGGGTTGGCGGTGGTGTCCTCAGTGCAGGAGAGCAAGCAGTGTCGACAGTGCCGGTTTGCCGGCACTGTACAAGTGCGGAAGTGCTGGTGGTTTCAGCAATGCAGGGGTGCCGGTGGTATCCTCAGTGCAGGGTTGCTGGTGGTGTCAAAAGTGCTGTGGTACAGTGGTGTCGGCTCTGTGGGGTGGTGCTGGTGGTGTTAGCACTGCAGGAGGCGATGTGCTTGGAGCAGTGGGGGCCGCCATTTGCATCCTTTTTGCCCCATTGAAGTCTATGGGGAAGCGCTGAATTCCTGAGAGCCATGACAGATGGCTCTCTCAGCCAATCAGGGGTCAGCCCATTGATTTCAAAGGGACTTTTGAAATTGGAGCCCAAGCCAAAACTGCGAGATCTGACAGTGGGATCTTGAGGTTTTGGTTTGAGTAGGGATCTGAGGCAGACAGGGAGATCTGAGTTGCGGATTGCCCCCAGAAGTTCGTACGTGTTCAGATTCCAGGGAATCCGAAGCGCTCGTCTCTACTTTTTATATTATCTTCTTACATTATATATCTTTAGCCATGTTGCCATTGTTTTGGCTTTTGTCCTACAGCTTAATGTTGTTGATCCCACTGATACTTTATTAGGTTCCTCTACCACTACAATGCCCCTTAGAGGAGCAGGAGAGAGAGAGAGTGAGGGGAGTGACAAAGGGACAAAGAGGGTGTCATGGGGAGAGAGAGAAAGAGATGGAGAGAGAGAGGGGGGTGAGGGAGAGAGAGACAGAGAGAGAGAGAGAGAGTGTTTCATAGAAAAAGAGGGAATGACAGAAAGAGGAGCAGGAGAGAGAGGGTGTCAGGGATAAATAAAGAGAAAGGGATGAGAGGGGAGAGAGAGGGGGCATCAGGGAGAGAGAGGGTGTCAGAGAGAGAGAGGTGGGGGGAGCAAGAGAGAGAGTGAGGGGAGCGAGTGTGGGTGAGAGAGAAATTGTGAGGGAGGGAGAGAGAAAGAGAGAGGGGAGCAAGAGATAGTGTTAGGAAGAGAAATGGAGAGAGGCAGAGAGAGAGAGAGAGGGAGAGATTGAAGGTTTCAGGAAGAGAGAGAAAGACAGTGTCAGAGGGGGAGGGAGGCAGAGAGACTCAGTGTCAGGGAGAGAGAGGGAAGGAGAGACAGTGAAAGGAGAGAGAGAGGAAGGAAGATAGAGACAGTGTCAGGGAGAGAAAGGGAGAGAGAGACCATGTTAGGGAGAGAGAGAGACAGTGTCAGGGGGAGAGAGGGAGAAATAGTGTCAGAGAGAGAGAAAGACTCGTGGAAGGATGATGAAATAATTTAGCAAATCCTTCTGTAGGCTCCGTGCACACAATGAATGCGGCTCTACAGTCCTGGACTCCCGGTGACACCCCTCCAGAGATGAGCGGATCCGGTTCCCTGAGAACCAGACCCACCTTATTTTGGGGATCCGGGGTGATCAAAGCGCAGCTGGATCACCCACACTGATTCGGATCCCTGACCCAAGCCAAAACCTTGCAACCCCTCAGTCGAGTCGCGAGGTATTGTTTTCAGCAGGCTTAACGCTGATTGGCTGAGAGAGCTGTCTGTCACGGCTCTCAGCCAATCAGTGTTAAGCCCATTGAAGACACTACAAAATAAGGAAAAGATGGCGCCCGCCATCCCCCGCTGCCTGACACCGCCTGCACCCCCCGCTGCTGACACCCCCCACTGTCAACACCGCCGGCGGTGCCAATGGCAGCATCCCCCGCTGCCGACACCACCGCTGCTGACACTCCAGCACTGCTGCCCAACGTACTGAGGACACTGTCCGTGACCCCTACACTGCTGACACTCCCACAGTGAGGACACCACCATCACCTCTGCACTGCCCACACAGTCAGCAAACCTGCACTGAGGACATCGCTGGCATCCCCGCTCTGCCGACACTGCCGGCAACCAGCATTGAGAACACTCCTGCACTGCCGACACAGTCAGCAAACCTGCACTGAGGGCACCCCCGCACTGCCGACACAGGCAGCAAACCTGCACTAAAGACACCGCTGGCACCCCCGCAGTGCCGACACAGCCAACAAACCTGCACTAAGACATCGTTGGCACCCCCGCACTGCCGACACAGCCAGCAAACCTGCACTAAAGACACCGCCGGCACCCTCGCACTGCCTACATCAATGGTACCCTTCACTGAGGACACTGCCAGTACCGCAGCTCTGCCATTCCATGTATTGAGGACACCGTCAGTAAGCCCGCTCTACCGACACTGCTGTCACAGTAAGTGCACTATTGGTGTATCCAACCCACACTGTATAACACACTGTATCCGTGTTGGAAATTAGAAACTGAACTGCCACATGTTAGTGCCGCCCACTGTGTGACTTAGCTTAGTCTGCCAGCTAGCTGATGCAACCCTTTGGCCTTAACTAGATTAAGCAAATAATATTGTGAGATGGTCAAAATTAATTGGAAATTACTGGAAATAAATGTTATTGAGGTTAATTATACTGTAGGAACAAAAACAGGCCCATTTTATGTGATTTTAGCTGTTGTTATGATTTTTTAAGAAAAAATCCAGATCCAAAAACAAAACACGGAGGTGAGGTTTTGGCAAAACCAATCCAGATCCAAAACCAGGGTAGATCCAGATCCAAAACCAAAACAAGGGGGTTGGCGCACATCTCTACTCCAAAACCCCTGCGATGGAGTATGTGTACACAGGGAGTCCGCAGCCCCAGGGTCAAGTGATTAGCAGGAATTGCCGTTTGTGAGTGGTGCCGGGGGACTGCTGCGATTGCTGTGCGTATGCATTCATTAGCATATTTTCACAGCGGCCGGGTGCATGCTTCTGCATCCGTGTGTTCCTTGCCGAATCATGCCTTTTCTACAAGTAAACTGCCGGGCCTAGTAAAAAAAATTAAAAAATGTAGTGGGATTACTTGCTGAATCCTGGGTCCCCAAGCGGCAGGGCCCCAAAGCAGTTGCATTCCCTGCACCATCTATAATTATGCCACTGATACTGTATGTACCTTTGTCAGTATGCTACCATAAAAACAGTTTATACAAAAAATAATAGTGTCAGTGGTGTCAGAAGCAGAGTTATTAACAGCTAGTGGCAAGGAGTCAGGGTCACGACAAGAACCAGGTAAGCTTAAGGGATCAACCAAGTCAATGTCTACTATGTACGGGGATTATGTGAATGATCTGGGTCCATAAAATAAGACAGCCGGCTCAGAAATTGCACCATAGGGATCAATCAAAGGCTTCTGGTCAAGGAAGCCCCTTTGTAAAGGTCAGCAAGTCTGCTACAGTGCAGGGTCATGACACAAGCATTTAATCAGAAACTAGAAAAGCTCACCTACTAATAATATTATCCGTTATTTGACTGTTAATTCCTTGGTGCTACTGTTTGTAAGGTTTGTGCAATTATAATTATAACCTGCAGAGTACAGCCTGCTTCTGCAGCTGTCTTCAAAATTGTACTAGATTTCATTCTTAATTATCTTCTTTGGACAGTTGCTATTTCTAAAAATTCAGTGAGACTACTGTATCTTGTGATGTTTTCTATGAATCACAATAATCAAAATGAATGCACAATTGTCATGGCCCGTGCTGATTTGCCCTATTGTATGAGTTTGATATGCCTGGAAGGACCCATGGTTAGCATGCAGGGGTCACAGTTTGGGGTCACGCTTCTCCTCTCATATAGCACTGCTGCTCCCCTGCCACAGACACAGGGTTTATTAAGCCAATGCCAAGGAAGAGTCTGCTGCTGCCCAAACTGCTAATTGTGGGATGCAGTAATGCAAACGCTGTGCAAAGGTTCACAAGCTCAGTTAACAATCTCCTGCATTCATCTGCATAGACATGCATCAAGGAATGACCTAATGAGCTTTTGCTGGTAATGAATGCCAGTGACTGAGCTTTCTTAACAGAATTGCAACCCTATAAAAGACATAGGGGTAAATTTACTAAAGTGAGAGTTTTTAGAAAGGGAGATGTTGCCCATAGCAAACAATTAGATTCTACTTACCATTTAACTAGCATTCTAGAAGATAATAGCTAGAATCTGATTGGTTGCTATGGGCAACATCTCCACTTCTAAAAACTTTCACTTTAGTAAAATTACCCCTTAGTCTCTTGTTAACAACACATTTTATTGAGTCTATTGAGCCTTGTCTCTATGAACCAGCATTCTGAATCCTACACTTTCCTGGATGCTTTTGCATGCTTGACCCCTGTTTTTAAAGTGACTGCTTCTCTGCGTCCTGACCAGCAGTGGCTCCTGCCCTCTTACCTGAGGGGGGCTGCCGCTGCTGCTGGCTTGGATCCTGATTCCTGCTCAATGAATATGGCAGGCACCGGCACATGCATATGTCTGGCAATGGTGCCGCGCATGTGCACACTTAACACCAGCTTCTCAAGGCTGCATTGTTTGCAGCCCCAAGAAGCCCTGCTGTAGGGCTGCCCGAAAGACAGAGCAGCGGCTTCCACTGGAACAGACTGCACTGGCTCACTGAAGTGGTGGAATTTCCTGGGGGGGGGCTGCAGCCCCTAGGTAAGATCCGCCACTGGTCCTGACCCTTGGCTCTCAGATGACTACCACTTTAGCTTGACTCCTGGTTATCAGAGGACTCCTTTCTGGCTCCTGAACCCTGGCTCTGGATTTTTACCCCTGGCTCTTGGATGATTACCTGTAACCTTGCCATCCCTGGACTATGCTTTACTTGAATCTAGACTCATCATCTGTATGTAAAGGTAACATACACCTTTTTCACTTTAAAATTATCCCACTATTGGATATCAGTCACGATTATGTAAGTACACACAATTATAAACCTTGACAACAAGTAAAACTTGTTTATGACATTATCTCAGAAATAGGATTGTTTATTTCCTAATTACTGTTTTTGGGTCTGTGGCAATTTCTGTATAGCAAGTTTATTTTTGTCAGCTTTTCTGAATCTTAATTGAGATCATTTTACAACAGTTACTATCAGCTTCCTAATTCAATTTTGTATCAGCTTGTTTTTGTTTATGGTATAAGCTAATATCTTTTTATTTATTATGAACACACCCAAATTTAGGGGTACCGAGTAGGACCAGGTCAAGGTTCGGATTCACTTTTGTGGCCCGTTCGGATCTGTTGCCAGTTCGGTGCACGAATATAAAAACCGAACTCGGGTTTTGGATTCAGACATTTTAGCTGTTTTTATTAAGTTTGATTGATTTTATGGATTTGTTATCACTTTTTATACATTTTTATCTAAATCCATAACCAAAACACTTGAGGGTGTTTTTACAAAACCAAAACACGAAGATGAATCCAGATTAAAACCAAAACCAAAACACAGGGGTCTGTGTACATCTCTAATTTTGAGTTATTTAATTAACTGAAAGACAGAAAACTAGGAAACTATAAATTAAAACAAAATAATCCGGAAAAACAGTCAACTGTAATTACTGATTATTTTAATTCATGTTTTCTTTTTATATGTGAGTAAATTTAGTTAGTCTTTTTTCCAGGTAATAAAAGTTATTCTATGTTATTTATTTATAAAATTCTCTATTTTTTATTTAATGTGTTTTTACATATATGGGTTAAGACTTTCTTTGTCAATTCACATTATACAAACTATTATACTATTTACTAAACTATATATTACACCATCACCGCCCTCCCCATATTCAATATTTTTAAAGAATATTTTTGTTCAAGAATAGCACTTTCCTCTGTGATTATCTCCGAGCTGTGGGATGCATCTATGAGTGGTGATGGAACAGAATTATATCATCTATCACACTTTCCTTTTAACTAATGTCAGTTAATATTTTCACCTTTAGTTACCCTGTAAGTGAACCTGATTTTTTAGAAAAGGTTTTCAGCTGATCGTATTTTGCTTAATATTTTCTTTTGATTTCAAATAAATATATGTTTGTATATTAGTAAAATGTGTATGAATAACTACAGTAATGTGATGTATTGTTACATTTTCATTTTTACCATTTTAAACCCTGCATGAACGCTTTGGAAATATAATTAGCTTTTAAAGGATGATACGATTTTTATTGCCTCTTAGAAGGTAAAATGTGTTTCTGCTTTTAAGTACGCACTCTGTGAAAACTGGAATGCAGAAGCGTTAGAAGAGAACATTGTTACCAAGTTACCTATGTCACCGATAAGAGCTCCCACCAGTCAGGTGACAGCATTCTATGCAATTAGTACATAAAATTAAATACATTTCAAGTCCCTACTGTACACTACAAATTCATGCTGTGTTCTAAAATGTGTCAGCTGTAGCAAACAATCTAACAAGAAACATTTTAAATATGTATCATTTTAAAGGAGATATATGTTAGTATTTGCATGCCAAAGTCCTTAATTATAGGTGATTATCATTCCTTCACAAAGAAATTATAAGGACCTTCTCATTATTCCTTATGGACACATTACACATGGAAAAACATTAGTCTTGTACCAAAGAGTGTTTCTGAAACAATTCCAATCCATACAAAATACAGTATGTGATGTCATTGTGCTGTAATAGTCACATAAAAAGAGGGGTACTCTAGATCCAGGTATGAAGTATACTTTTCAAGGTAGCAGCTGAGACTGCTAATGTAAGTTTTGTAGTGCCCTTAGAAATTCTGAACCCTAGAGGTAAATACAGAACAAACTCCACTTGGGAGTGAGAGATAAGTTATTCACCATAATTAATTAGCAAATTTCCGTATCTGAAGCCAGAAGCTCCCCAAGAGCTGTTCTTATTCATTGTTTTATGGTGCCCATACATCAGTAATCAATTGGGGCAATTCCCCATTTTGCAGTTGATTGTGTAAAAATATCTGTAATGTACAGTTTTCACCAATTGCCGATTCCGACCAAAAACTGAATCAGGTTGTCCAACATGCTGGACTTTACCGACCAATCGGGGCTGTACATTGCTTGTATATGGTAAGAATCAGCCAATTTGCTGACCGTTACTAGTAAAATGATGAGCCTTTCACAATTGGCAGGTCTGTTATTTACTGAGAATGATCTGCAATTCACTGAAAACGATCTGTAATGTATGGGTGCATATTAGTAGATTAGGTAACTGTGAAATCAGGGCAAAAAATGCAGAATCGTTGAATAATTTTTTTCTGATTGCTGAAGTCAAAAGAAGACAATGAAGACAATGAAAACTATCGGGTCTTGGGGAGCCACACTTAGGACAAACATTAATCTGAAAGAGTCTATAGGGAGATAGGTAAGCATAATGATAAACTTTTAGAAATATATTCTCTTCAGAAAATGTTTAATGAATGATGTCAATGCCTTAAGGAGATCCTCAATAGCTACTTCACCAGACCTGTAGTGGTCTTATTATAGTCCAGTTGTTCCCTAAAAAAAGCATAATGTAGAGAAATAGCTCGAAGTTAGGGAGGGTAACCCGACAATAAAATATCCAAGGGATGATGCCAATCATGGGGAGAGAAAAAACGAGAGACAGAACTAGCAGAATGTGGTGCCTGCTATTTTTTCTTTATTAGCTATAGACTATTAGCATTCTGATTATTCATAGAGTTTACCAGAAACAGTTGGATAGTTTCCCTTTTTCTGTGTTCATTCAATTTCATCACTAGAGCTTTCTGCAATGCAGTGAAAAATAAGCAGTTTGTACTGTATATATCAACTACTGTCAAAGACAAGTACATCATTTTGTATCCCAGGATTACATGTAATTTGTAGAGATGTGCGCCGACCTCAGTGTTTTGGATTTGTATCTGGATCTCCCCTGGTTTTGGATCTGAATCTGGTTTTGGATTTTTTTCCTCCGTGTTTTGTTTTCGTGTATTGGTTTTGGATCTGGATTTTTTCTTAAAAAATCATAAAAACAGCTGAAACCACATCATTTGGGCCTGTTTTTGTTCCTACAGTATTATTAACCTTAATAACAATGATTTTCAGGCATTTCTAGGCATGTTTAACCACCTCATAGCTCACAATATTGATTTCACTATTTTTCACCAATATAGGCCAAAGGCTGCAGCAAGCTGGCTGGCTAAAGTAAGCAACAGAGCAGCAGCACAAACGCTCTGCACTTTAAAAAATTTTAGGACATCTATGAAACATTGTCACACAGCAGTGGCAGACAGGATGGCAGTAAAATAAACTATAATAATGTCAGTCAGCAATGCCCCAAATTGTGCCAAATGTAAAGGAAAGAGGTGCCTTCAATTATTAAGGAGGAGGTTGATGATGAGGGTGTTGGTGGTGGAGATTGCATGTGCTGGTCCAAACTGCTGGTAGCTGATACTGGACTGCTTGTTATTAATTTACAAATTATAATTTTTTAAACAAATTGCATGAACTTGCTGCAAATTACGTAACAGGGAGGAGGTGCCTAGATGGTTAACGTCCCTTCCTCTGCTAACTTTGGCTTTACAAATGGAACAGATGCCTTCACAACTGTCAGAATTTAGATTAAAATAATTCCACACCCAGATGTTGCTTTTGTGGCTTTCTTTTTATCATTAGCAAGAACTGCTGTCACTGGTAGCTAATTTACGCAAACCACATCCTTATCATCAACATCCACATTAGCGTCAGGTAGGACACAAATTTCCCCCTCATCCTCCTTTTGCACTTCCTCCACACTATCATCCTCATTATTTATTATTTCACCATCTAATACTAGCACAGCTATCATGGCATCAGTGATTCGCTGTGAAACTGGGTGACAGCTATTATACTTACATCCTCTATCAAAGGACTGTTTAATAGTCAATTGTTTTTTTAAATTACTTCCGATCATGAATGAAGATGTTGATGATGATAATGCAGGTGTTGGTGTTGGAGATCGACTGGACTTGTTACGTTTTGAGTTTTGAAACTTGGCGACATACACTTTGATATTTGATGAATGCGCTCCAAGTGACGTAACAAGGAGGAGGTTCCTAGGTGGTTTAGGTCCCTCCCTCTACTCACTCTTGATGGCAACGGTCACATATGGCTTGACAACTGTTGTCCGGATCGGGGTGGAAATAATTCCACACATGAGAAGTGGATTTTTTTGTCTTTTGTCCTGGCATGACAACAATGGGCTTTGGCTTTTTCAATCCATGAGCAAAAGCTGTTGCCTTACTTACACAAAGGACATCCTCAGCATCAACATCCTCATCACCAACATCTTCATCAACATCCTCATTATCCTTAGCACCTTCAACTACCAAAATATCCATGTGCAATTCCACAGAAGCATCCTCGATGACTACATCTGCAAGATGTTGAGTGCCCTTCCCCACATTTACAGAGGTCACACAAATGTTGGAACTTGGAGGATCCGCAAGTACACTAGTATTTAGGTCTGGCTCACACATGGCAACCGCGGACACACTTGCACTCTCCTCGGGAATTTGTGATTTTGATTTCTCAGGGCACACAGTTGTTTTTTCGGTAGGGCTATCAGAATCAGAACCCCAGCAGTCTTCCTAGAGAAAAGCCAAGGCCTTATCCTTTCCTTGCCACTTCGTGTAGTGAATGGCGTATTGACAATTTTTTGTTTATCTAAAGGCAAATATCCTTTCAATTTTTTTTTCTTAACTTCAGTAAAACTTGCTTTACCATATTGATGGCATGACTTAAACCCTGGAGCATGGGCCTTCATAGCGGACGAGGAAGTTGATGGCCTTGCACTGCTGGCAGCAGCTACAACATGTGGTTCTTGGCCTTGCTACCTTGTCATGTGACAGCCCTCCACATTTTCTGTGGTCATGATGCAGTGTCACAAGCACCAATAGAGTACAAAATTCACACACGTGCAGTTTTGCGCATACACAAAAATATTAGACAAAAAGAAGACAATTGATTGATCACGACTGGAGTGGGGCAGCACTAGGTTGCAACTTTTGTTGCTAGCTGGATACACACACACACAGACAGTAAAAGATAAAAAAAAAGACAATTGATTGTTATTTTTTTTTCAGCTCCAGAGCTTGGGCCCAGAGCACCGATTGATCACAACTGGAGTGGGGCAGCACTAGGTTGCAACTTGCATTGCTGGCTGGATACAGGCACACACACAGACAGTAAAAGATAAAAAAAAAGACAATTGATTTTATTTTTTTTAGCTCCAGAACTTGGGCCCAGAGCACCGATTGATCACGACTAGAGTGGGGCAGCACTAGGTTGCAACTTGCATTGCTGGCTGGTTACACGCACAGGCACAGACAGTAAAAGATAAAAAAAAGACAATTGATTTAAATTTTTTTTTATGCTCAAGAACTTGGGCCCAGAGCAGTGATTGATCATGACTGGAGTGGGGCAGCACTAGGTTGCAACTTGCATTGCTGGCTGGATACATGTACACACACAGACAGTTCAAGTTAAAGATAAAAAAAAGACAATTTATATTTATGTGTTTATGCTCCAGAACTTGGGCCCAGAGCAGTGATTGATCACGACTGGAGTCAGGCAGCACTAGGTTGCAACTTGCATTGCTAGCTGGATTTTGTGTGGTTAAGCCTAACAAACACACACACACACATGCAGAAAAATATTACAATACATTTTTATTTTTTAAAAATATTTAGATTTTTTTTTTGGGGGGGAGTCCAGAACTTAGGCCCAGATGGACGCAGCACCAGCCCAGATATATTCTGCACCAGCCCAGATGGACACAGCAGACAGCAGTGCACCAGCCCAGAATGGATCAGCACCCCAGGACACAGCAGACAGCAGAACACCAGCCCAGAATGGATCAGCACTCAGCAGCACCTGCCCAGGACACAGGACATAGCAGACAGCAAAGCACACAGCACCACTCTCCCAGCACTACACTACCCACCCTCCCTGTTCAGTCTCCACGCCAGAGTGAAATGACGTCCGCCACGTGGTCACTATATACTACATTGATCATAGAGACGTAAGCTCGTGAACCGCGAGATTTCCGACTCTAGGGTTTTGCATCGTTTTCGAGATCCAAGTCAGGCGGGAAACTCTGAGCCTGCTTGGATCCGACTCGGATCTGCATAATTCGGGTGGGCTCGGTTCTCTGAGAACCAAAATCACTCATCCCTAATTACAATTGATGAAAAATGTAAAACTGACAGTCAACCTATTGGCCACATACACTTTCAACTACAGTTATGCAGAAATAGACTTTTCATTTTATTAGTTAGTATATGTTGAACAGGGACGTGCAGTCAGGGTGGCAGGGGAGGCATACTCCCTCCCCTGTCATACTCCCTCCCCTGTCATACTCAATGTCATGCTTCAGAGTTTTGATATAAAAACTGTGTTTTTCTGAATAGATCCCTCTGCTGTGGCTGGCATGTAGATCTTCACAGGCTGCCATGTAAACAGCAGCCTACAGTATGAAGATTATTGGGGGCTGAATGCCATCTCAGGATGGCGTCCAGTAACACCATCAAGTTCTGAAAAAAATGCTTTTTCAGAACTTGATGAATGGCCCTGAACTTATTTTTTACAAAAGTATGTGAAAATGTTAATGTTGCTTTTGTAAAAAATAAGTGATGATAAATAGGCCCCTCCCCCTGCTAAACACCTGTGGCACCCCTCCGCTACTGCCAGGTGCCACAAACATCCTCCCATCCCCCACCGCACCTGCACCAGCCTCACCCACCCTTGCTATAATCAATGGCATGCAGGCGCACTTCACCTTCTATCTTCTTGGCTCCTCTCTCTCTGTGCGTGTGACATGACAAGTCACACAGCCAGCACAACACCATGGGGAGTGGGAGAGGAGACAGAGAAGCACCTGGCAGCAGTCCAGAATCAATGCACTGGAAGTAAAAATTCAATCAGACACTCCATTAAACAGCCCTGTCTACAGGACCCCTGGGACTTGCTGGGCCCTAAGCAGCCACTTTGGGAGCATAGTGGTAAATCCGCTACTGTTAGGAGCTCTTTTAGAGATTCCATCTCATTATCAGCAGCTTTAATCCATTTTTCCTTTTCATGGCTAGGCAGTTTCTGCATGTCTTTCCAGGATTCTGGCTCAGGTTGCTGTGCTGTTTAAATAGGATAAGTTAGATAACCACTTTGTTGGTATACTTTGGTTCTACCTAGTAGATCTCCTGATCAAAAGCAAAGGTAATCTTTCCTCTTCATCAATAAACATCCATAGCATTCTTCAGTTTAATTTTCCTCCTCCTCTGGTGGTGGTACTTGTACTCTCAAGATGTTCTGCCTGTGTAGTTTCATGAAATGATTGATATAGTGAGTTTTCATACTGTGAGAGTGCTGACTAGTTTCCCAGGCAGTGTGCCAGATAGATTGATTGGGTGAGCCTAAAACCTGTCACTAGAGGAATGGTATGGTCCATAACTTTTGGAAATTAGCTTCTATAAAATACCCAATGATATATGCTATATGTGCCAGCTGCTAATATTTTAAATTATGATAATAATTTCTGTTGTCTTGTCATTGACAGAGAAACCTTAAAACAACATACTTCATATATATAAATAAATATATATATATATATATATATATATATATATATATAAATACAGTAAATTCAGTGCGCAAATCAATCAATCAATCAATGCATAAACACATATAATACTGTGAAAAGTTTATTAGAATCCAATAAATAGATGGATTTTTGGAACAAAGTAAATCTGTGTCACAGACGCCAGATATAGCACAGGCCACAGGTACCACACAGGCCGGCGTCTTCCCCACGTTAAAACCCGGATCCAAGCGGGTATTGGTTTATCTGGAATTGAGAGCAAGAAAGAAGGGGCGCCACATAGTGCATGAAACTGTAAAACAGATTTTATTGCAGACAGCGGACATAAAACTCGTTCAATGAATATGCGTACCACAATCAGCGGTCAGATACCATCGCAAGTAATAAAAATGAAGAAGCCTGAATATCACCCGAACGTCTCCGGGGACTCCGTCGGCTATTCGACCAGTAATGGAAAGCAACACCAAACCACGCCCCAACGCGTTTCGTCATCGACTTCGTCAGGAGGCTGGTTTGGCGTGAATAACAGGCATGCTCTTATACTAGTCATCCCATCTACTTCCACAAGTGTTTTATAATTAGATACTTAAACTAATCAGTATTGGAAACACTATAGGGAAATAGTAGCAGATGTTACAATGTGGGTACTTTAAATCCTAATGCATACATTGCATATTGCATAACATTTATAATTAAACATAATAAATTAAAAAGTCAGCATTTAAATAAATGTAAAAAATACAAAAAATAAATTGTAAACATAATGAAATGCTTTTCCTTAAAAATACAAACATAATAGTACAATAAATATGTGCAAAATGCATGAGATAAAATTCATGAGTTAAAATTAAAATAAGAAATACTGGGATATAAAGGAATATGGAATAAAAAACAAGAGATAAACAGCAAAAGATAAGCAATAGATCTACAACAGCAGGCCAATTAGTCTCTTAAAAAAGGTGTGATATCATATCCCTCATTTAACCCATTAGGTTGCAAAGTATTCAAAGTTATAATCCAAAAGGATTCTCTCTTTGCCAATAAATTATCTCTATTGCCTCCTTTTATATCAATCAACACATGTTCTAAACCCATAAATCTCAAAGTAGTGGGGTTACTACCATGACACTTTTATATATGGGGTGTGCACCGGCCACTCTTCATGTTTTGTGTTTTGGTTGTGGATCTGGATTGGTTTTGCCAAAACCACCCTTCCGTGTTTTGGGTTCTTGGTTTTGTGTTTTGGATCTGTATTTTTTTTTTTTAAAAAGCATAAAAACAGCTAAAGTCACAGAATTTGTGGGTTTTTCTCCTCCTATGCTATTATTAACCACAATAACCTTAATTTCCACTCATTTCCAGTCTATTCTGAACACCTCACACCTCACAATAGTGTTTTTATGTCCAAAAGGTTGCACCGAGGTAGCTGGATGACTATGCTAAGCGATACGAGTGGGCGGCACAAACACGTGGCCCATCTAGGAGTGGCACTGCAGTGGCAGACAGGATGGCAGTTTGAAAAACTAGGCCCCAAACTGTACATAATGCAAATGCAAAGAAAAAAAAGAGGTGCAAGATGGAATTGTCCTTGGGCCCTCCCACCCACCCTTATGTTGTATAAGGACATGCACACTTTAACAAACCAATCATTTCAGTTCCAGGGTCTGCCACACGACTGTGGCTGATATGATTGGTTCATTTGGGCCCCCACAAAACAAGCTGGCAATTAATCTGTCCCTGCCCAAACTGGCTCTACGGAGGCAAGATGTCGTCCTCATCCTCTTCATCCACCGATTCCTCACCCTCTTCAGTGTTGTGTACATCCTCATCCTCACAGAGTATTAACTCGTCCACGCTGGAATCCACCACCACAGATCTCACTGTACGTTCTGGAGGCTGGTCTCCCTGGAAGAGTTGATAATTCAATTTATGAACATCAACTTCTCCACATTTTGTGGAAGCAACCTCCTACGCCTTTCGCTGACAAGGTTCCCGGCTGCACTAAACACTCTTTCGGAGTACACACTGGAGGGGGGGCAACTCAGGTAAAATAGAGCCAGTTTGTACAGGGGCCTCCAAATTGCCTCTTTTTCCTGCCAGTACAGATATGGACTGTCTGACATGCCTACTTGGATGCTGTTACCGATGTAATCCTCCACCATTCTGTCAATGGTGACAGTATCATATGCAGTGACAGTAGACATGTCAGAAATTGTTGCCAGGTCCTTCAGTCCGGACCAGATGTCCAAACTTGGTCCTGCATGCCCTGCATCACTGCCAGCGGGTTGCTTAGGATACCTAAGTTTTTTCCTGGCAGCTCCAGTTGCGGGAGAAAATGAAGAAGGAGCTGTTGACGTGTCACGTTCTGCTTCAGCTGACAGTGTTTTCACCAGCAGGTCTTTGCACCTCTGCAGGCTTGTGTCGGCCGGAAAGAGAGACACCACATAGGCTTTAAACCTAGTATTGAGCACGGTGGCCAAAATGTAGTGGTCTGATTTCAACAGATTGACCACCAAGAAATCCTGGCAAAGCGAATGAAGGGCTTCATCCACAAGTCCCACATGCCGAGCAGAATCACTCCATCTTAGCTCCTACTTCACTTTCTCCAGCTGCTTCTGCAAAAGCCTGATGAGGGGAATGACCTGACTCAAGCTGGCAGTGTCTGAACTGACTTCACATGTGGCAAGTTCGAAGGGCTGGAGAACCTTGCACAACATGGAAATGATTCTCCACTGCGCTTGAGTCAGGTGCATACCCCCTCCTTTGCCTATGTCATAGGTGGATGTATAGGCTTGAATGGCCTTTTGCTGCTCCTCCATCCTCTGAAGCATATAGAGGGTTGAGTTCCACCGCGTCACAACCTCTTGCTTCAGGTGATGGCGGGGCAGGTTCAAGAGCGTTTGCTGGCGCTCCAGTCTTCGGCACGCAGTCGCTGAATGGCGAAAGTGGTCAGAAATTTTTCGGGCCACCCAAAGCATCTCCTGCACACCCCTGTCACTTTTCAGAAAATTCTGCACCACCAAGTTTATTTTGTGAGCAAAACATGGGACGTGCTGGAATTTGCCCAGATGTAATGCCCGCACAATATTGGTGGCGTTGTCAGATATCACAAATCCCCAGGAGAGTCTAAGTGGGGTAAGCCACTGGGCGATGATTTCCCTCAGTTTCTCTAAGAGGTTGTCGGCAGTGTGCCTCTTACTGAAACCGGTGGTACACAGTGTTGCCTGCCTTGGAACAAGCTGTCATTTCTGAGATGCTGCTACTGGTGACGCTGCTGCTGTTGCTGCGTAAGGCGATACATCTACCCAGTGGGCTGTCACAGTCATATAGTCCATAGTCTGCCCTGTTCCACTTGTCCACATGTCCGTGGTTAAGTGGACATTGGGTACAATGGCATTTTTCAGGACACTGAGGACACTTTTTCTGACGTTTCTGTACAGTCTCAGTATCGCCTGCCTAGTGAAGTGGAATCTAGACGGGATTTGGAACCGGGGACACACTACCTCCATCAATTGTCTAAATCCCACTGCACTAATGGCGGATACCAGATGGACGTCTAACACCAACATAGCAGTCAAGGCCTCAGATATACGTTTTGCTTCAGGATGACTGCTGTCGTACTTCATCCTCCTCGCTAAGGACTGTTGGAGGGTCAATTGTCTAGTAAATGTAGTGGTGTTCCTACTTCGTCTCTGGGATGATGAACGACTCCCAGCAGCAGCAACAGCAGCAGCGGCAGCAGGAGGCGTAGTAATGCAGTATCCTCCGGAGGAATCCCGGATAGGAAAGTCAGTCATGCCAATGACATGGCCTGCAGGACTACTTCTGATCCTGACTAAGGAGGAAATTGACGAGGAGGGAGTTGACGGTGTGGTTTGCAGGCGCTTGGATACAACAGGACAACTGGATTTAGGTGTCCCTGGACTGCTTACGGTCTTAGGCAAAGTTTCTGAACTTGACAGTAACTTTTTATGAACACACTGCAGGTGCCGTATAAGGGAGGATGTTCCTATGTGGTTAACATCCCTACCCCTACTTATTTCACCTTTACATATGGTACATATAGCAAGACAGTTATTGTCCGGATTTGGATAGAAATATTGCCAGATGAAAGAGGTGGAATGTTTGGTCTTCTGCCCAGGCATGACTGTGATGGGCTTTTTCATCAGATGGACAACAACTGTCTCCCCCGGAGTCTGATTTAAACAAACCACATCACCATCAGAATCCTCCTCGCCAACTTCCTCCTCAGCGCCAGCTACACCAGTATCCTCATCCTGTTGTATTTCAACAGTGACATCTTCAATTTGCATATCAGCAAGTGAACTGTGGGTGCTCCTTTCAGCACTTGCAGGGGGCATGCAAATGGTGGAAAGAGCCACCTCTTCCCATCCAGTGCTGGGAAGGTCAGGCATCGCATCCACCGCCACACTTGGACTCTCCTTGGGGATTTGTTATATCTTCTTAGAACACACAGTTCTTCGCTGTGCTTTTGCCAGCTTAACTCGTTTGATTTTTTTAGTGGGAGGAGGGCTTCCATCTTCATGTGAAGCTGAACCACTAGTCATGAACATAGGGAAAGACCTTAGCCATTCCTTGCCACTCCGTGTCGTAAATGGCATATTGGCAAGTTTACGTTTCTCTTCAGATGATTTAAATGTTTTTTTCAAGGTCATTTTCCTGAACTTTGTCATTTGGGATTGTATGTGCCTTCTACTATGACATTGGGCATCGGCCTTGGCAGACGACGTTGATGGCATGTTATCGTCTATGTCATGACTAGTGGCAGCAGCTTCAGCACTAGGAGGAAGTGGTTCTTGATCTTTCCCTATTTTATTTTTATGGAGAAAGTTTGGTCCTCCATTTATGTTATATTGATATATACGTGTGGCTAAGGTGCACACAAACACAGAAAATATTTTTTTATTTTTGTTGGAGACTAGTGCACTTTGTGGGTCACAACACCCTTTAAGAAATGAGCCAGCCGGCCCTTTACTTATGGGACACAGGTGCATGCTTGGCGCTGCTCTTTTGTTGATGCACGTGCAGCTACAGTGCACACAATTCACAAAGACAGAAAAAAAAGATTTTTTTATTTTTTGTGGAGCCCACTTTGAGGGTTACACCACCCTTTAACAGACTGACGCAAGCTTGTCGCTGCTGCTTTGAGGATGCACGTACAGTACAGACAATTCACAAACACAGAAGAAAATGTTTTATTTTTGTTGAAGTGCACTTTGGGGGTTACACCACCTTTTAATAGACAGACGCACACTTGGCCAAAATGTAGTGGTCTGATTTCAACAGATTGACCACCAAGAAATCCTGGCAAAGCGAATGAAGGGCTTCATCCACAAGTCCCACATGCCGAGCAGAATCACTCCATCTTAGCTCCTACTTCACTTTCTCCAGCTGCTTCTGCAAAAGCCTGATGAGGGGAATGACCTGACTCAAGCTGGCAGTGTCTGAACTGACTTCACATGTGGCAAGTTCGAAGGGCTGGAGAACCTTGCACAACATGGAAATGATTCTCCACTGCGCTTGAGTCAGGTGCATACCCCCTCCTTTGCCTATGTCATAGGTGGATGTATAGGCTTGAATGGCCTTTTGCTGCTCCTCCATCCTCTGAAGCATATAGAGGGTTGAGTTCCACCGCGTCACAACCTCTTGCTTCAGGTGATGGCGGGGCAGGTTCAAGAGCGTTTGCTGGCGCTCCAGTCTTCGGCACGCAGTCGCTGAATGGCGAAAGTGGTCAGAAATTTTTCGGGCCACCCAAAGCATCTCCTGCACACCCCTGTCACTTTTCAGAAAATTCTGCACCACCAAGTTTATTTTGTGAGCAAAACATGGGACGTGCTGGAATTTGCCCAGATGTAATGCCCGCACAATATTGGTGGCGTTGTCAGATATCACAAATCCCCAGGAGAGTCTAAGTGGGGTAAGCCACTGGGCGATGATTTCCCTCAGTTTCTCTAAGAGGTTGTCGGCAGTGTGCCTCTTACTGAAACCGGTGGTACACAGTGTTGCCTGCCTTGGAACAAGCTGTCATTTCTGAGATGCTGCTACTGGTGACGCTGCTGCTGTTGCTGCGTAAGGCGATACATCTACCCAGTGGGCTGTCACAGTCATATAGTCCATAGTCTGCCCTGTTCCACTTGTCCACATGTCCGTGGTTAAGTGGACATTGGGTACAATGGCATTTTTCAGGACACTGAGGACACTTTTTCTGACGTTTCTGTACAGTCTCAGTATCGCCTGCCTAGTGAAGTGGAATCTAGACGGGATTTGGAACCGGGGACACACTACCTCCATCAATTGTCTAAATCCCACTGCACTAATGGCGGATACCAGATGGACGTCTAACACCAACATAGCAGTCAAGGCCTCAGATATACGTTTTGCTTCAGGATGACTGCTGTCGTACTTCATCCTCCTCGCTAAGGACTGTTGGAGGGTCAATTGTCTAGTAAATGTAGTGGTGTTCCTACTTCGTCTCTGGGATGATGAACGACTCCCAGCAGCAGCAACAGCAGCAGCGGCAGCAGGAGGCGTAGTAATGCAGTATCCTCCGGAGGAATCCCGGATAGGAAAGTCAGTCATGCCAATGACATGGCCTGCAGGACTACTTCTGATCCTGACTAAGGAGGAAATTGACGAGGAGGGAGTTGACGGTGTGGTTTGCAGGCGCTTGGATACAACAGGACAACTGGATTTAGGTGTCCCTGGACTGCTTACGGTCTTAGGCAAAGTTTCTGAACTTGACAGTAACTTTTTATGAACACACTGCAGGTGCCGTATAAGGGAGGATGTTCCTATGTGGTTAACATCCCTACCCCTACTTATTTCACCTTTACATATGGTACATATGGCAAGACAGTTATTGTCCGGATTTGGATAGAAATATTGCCAGATGAAAGAGGTGGAATGTTTGGTCTTCTGCCCAGGCATGACTGTGATGGGCTTTTTCATCAGATGGACAACAACTGTCTCCCCCGGAGTCTGATTTAAACAAACCACATCACCATCAGAATCCTCCTCGCCAACTTCCTCCTCAGCGCCAGCTACACCAGTATCCTCATCCTGTTGTATTTCAACAGTGACATCTTCAATTTGCATATCAGCAAGTGAACTGTGGGTGCTCCTTTCAGCACTTGCAGGGGGCATGCAAATGGTGGAAAGAGCCACCTCTTCCCATCCAGTGCTGGGAAGGTCAGGCATCGCATCCACCGCCACACTTGGACTCTCCTTGGGGATTTGTTATATCTTCTTAGAACACACAGTTCTTCGCTGTGCTTTTGCCAGCTTAACTCGTTTGATTTTTTTAGTGGGAGGAGGGCTTCCATCTTCATGTGAAGCTGAACCACTAGTCATGAACATAGGGAAAGACCTTAGCCATTCCTTGCCACTCCGTGTCGTAAATGGCATATTGGCAAGTTTACGTTTCTCTTCAGATGATTTAAATGTTTTTTTCAAGGTCATTTTCCTGAACTTTGTCATTTGGGATTGTATGTGCCTTCTACTATGACATTGGGCATCGGCCTTGGCAGACGACGTTGATGGCATGTTATCGTCTATGTCATGACTAGTGGCAGCAGCTTCAGCACTAGGAGGAAGTGGTTCTTGATCTTTCCCTATTTTATTTTTATGGAGAAAGTTTGGTCCTCCATTTATGTTATATTGATATATACGTGTGGCTAAGGTGCACACAAACACAGAAAATATTTTTTTATTTTTGTTGGAGACTAGTGCACTTTGTGGGTCACAACACCCTTTAAGAAATGAGCCAGCCGGCCCTTTACTTATGGGACACAGGTGCATGCTTGGCGCTGCTCTTTTGTTGATGCACGTGCAGCTACAGTGCACACAATTCACAAAGACAGAAAAAAAAGATTTTTTTATTTTTTGTGGAGCCCACTTTGAGGGTTACACCACCCTTTAACAGACTGACGCAAGCTTGTCGCTGCTGCTTTGAGGATGCACGTACAGTACAGACAATTCACAAACACAGAAGAAAATGTTTTATTTTTGTTGAAGTGCACTTTGGGGGTTACACCACCTTTTAATAGACAGACGCACACTTGGCGCTGCTGCTTTGAGGATGCAGGTGCGGCTATAGCCCACACAATTCACAAAGACAGAAAAAAAAGAAGTTTTTATTCTTTGTGGAGCCCACTTTGAGGGTTACACCACCCTTTAACAGACAGACGCATGCTTGTCGCTGCTGCTTTGAGGATGCAGGTGCGACTACTGCGCATACATTTCACACACAAACACAGAAAATATTTTTTTATTTTTGTTGGAGACTAGTGCACTTCGTGGGTTACACCACCCTTTAAGAAATGAGCCAGGCGGCTCTTTACTTATGGGACACTGGCGCATGCTTGGTGCTGCTGCTTTGAGGATGCAGGTGCAGCTCCAGCCCACACAATTCACAAAGACAGAAAAAAAAAGGAAAATTTTTTATTTTTTGTGGAGCGCACTTTGAGGGTTACACCACCCTTTAACGGACAAGCCAGCCGGCCCTCTACTTAAGGGACACAGGCGCACACTTGGCGCTGCTCCTTTCTTGATGCACATGCAGCCACAGTGCACACAATTCACAAACACAGAAAATATTTTTTTATTTGGTTTGGAGTGCACTTTGGGAGTTACAGCACCCTTTAACGGTCAAGCCAGCCGGCCCTTTACTTATGACACAGGCGCACGCTTGGCGCTGCTTTGTTGATGCACGTGCGGCTACTGCTCACACAATTCACAAACACAAAAAATATATATATTTATTTTTATTTTTAGAGCACTTTGGGGGTTACAGCACCCTTTAATGGACAACCAAGCCGGCCCTTTACATATGGGACACAGGCGCACGCTTGGTGCTGCTCCTTTGTTGATGCACGTGCAGCCACAGTGCACACAATTCACAAACACAGAAAATATTTTTTTATTTGGTTTGGAGTGCACTTTGGGGGTTACAGCACCCTTTAACGGTCAAGCCAGCTGGCCCTTTACTTATGACACAGGCGCACGCTTGGCGCTACTTTGTTGATGCACGTGCGGCTACTGCGCACACAATTCACAAACACAGATACAATATTTATATTTTTGCACTTGGGGGAGCACCTCTGATGGACAGAGCACCCCCTGGATAACTCTACAGCACCCCTTTAGGACTGGGACACTGCACAGGACTTGGAGTGGACACAGCCCCTATGGACAACTGACTGCACAACACAGTCCAGCCAGCCCCTATGGACTTTGGAGGAGTGGACACAGCCCCTATGGACAACAGCAGAACAGTACAACACAGCCAGTCCCTATGGACTTTGGAGGGGTGGACACAGCCCCTATGGACAATAGCAGAACAGCACAACACAGCCAGCCCCTATGGACTTTGGAGGAGTGGACACAGCCCCTATGGACAATAACAGCACAGCACAACACAGCCAGCCCCTATGGACTTTGGAGGAGTGGACACAGCTCCTATGGACAACAGCAGCACAGCACAACACAGCCAGCCCCTATGGACTTTGGAGGAGTGGACACAGCCCCTATGGACAACAGCAGCACAGCGCAGCACAGTACAACACTACACTGCACTACACTACACAGCCCAGCCTGCCCTAACTCCCACCCTCCCTCTTCACTGCCCACAGCCGAGTGAGAAAATGGCACGGATGCGGGTACCTTATATAGAATCCAAAACCCGCGAGACTCAGAAGGCGGGATGATGACGTTTTGCCTTGATTTCAGATCCGAGTGAGGCGGGAAATCTGAACCCGCTCACCCCTAATATATATATATATATATATATATATATATATGGTCAAAGAAGCAAAACGGAGTGCTCACCACAGTGAGTAGAGAATAACAAATATTTATATAAAAGACTTACACATAAAATTTCACAGTCCGTTATACATGATCACGGCCAGCATTGGGAAACACAGCCACAGCAGTATGGTAAAGCCGCTACAAGCATCTGTCTCATCCACGGTTCAGAGTGTCATCCCAGCTCCCACTGACGAAGTCTGATAGACGAAATGCATTTGGGCGTGGCTGCTGGTGACGTCACGATGCTGTGGCGCTGCCTAATGGGAAGTGGAGTCCTGTGACTTAGATCTGGAGCTGGGACGCCACGGTGCACCGCACTCCATTTTGCTTCTTTGACCAGAGATCCATGCATTTACTCCTTAGGAGGATGACTTAATTGGAACGGGAGCTGCAAACATACGTGAAAATAAGAGGACACGCTACCATATCACTATTGGACTAACATACTGCTCATGGTGATATACTTTCTTTCTTTGCTTATATATATATATTTATTTTTGTTTAAATACTGTCAATTCCCATGCAACTTGAGATTATATTTTTTTGCCAAAAAAAGAATAGACATCAGACAAGCTATTCTCAGCGATGGACACCATGGACAAAATCTGGTTTCTACCTTGACATATTAGTTTACACACATGCTCACAAAGGCACACATTTCTTTCATGCACGAGGATCACAACCTGGAGATACAGTAACAGGAACCACTGAATGCCATGACCAGTGCAAGTACTGCAATTGCAGTTGTGATCACTGCTTGGTCCAACATCATTTATTCCTTAAATCAATTAAATGGATTGCTAAATAAGTAATAAAAGTGAGGGAGCATTATGACTGTATGTATTACTGTACATGTTTCATTATTTTACATTTTCATGATTTGCTTATATTGTCATAGATATACAATTTCCCATATGAAGATCACTTGGTATCACTATTGAAAGTAATAAAGTGTCTTTTCTAGCATGCATTTCAATTTAAGTCTCTTATCCAACAACGAAAATCCAGCAAAAAAAAATATTTTTTTTATAAGGGCGTGTGCGAGCGCTACTGTGTAGACTCCATTTTGTTTCTCCAGGGAGGCTGCTTTCCCGTTTGCAAGATGGCCGCTAAAGTCATTACTGCACATGTGTCCATCTTGCCACTGTGTGGGGTGACATGGATGTCTCCTACTGAGCTCATTAAAGACCGAAATATTACCTGTATAAAAGACTGTTCCAGTGTCCAGTACAGCTACCTGTAACAGTGAGTATGGCTGTACCTGCTATCTACTAATAAACCAACACCACTGTACATCATTCTAGTAAACCATCCCACTGGTTAAGCAACTGGGCTATCTATGTTACATAAACATTCAATTTCAGCTTCTCTGTAGCATGCAGAAGCTTGTAGCGATGGTGTGGGGAAGGTGTTGATAAGGGAGTGCACAACTTCACAGACTCCATATATTCCTTCAGGAGGCTTTATTCCTTGTTCTAAGGAACCAAGGTACTGTGTATGTGAGGTGCCATCTTGCCAATGTGTAAGGGTGACATGACGTCTCCCTTCTCTCCCTTCTCTGGCATATTACTGCTATCACCACTGTTCCAGCATCCTACATCACAACCCGCTAGATTTATACACTCACGGGCTGGTGAGCTGTATCACACACTGCTCCACCAAAGCTTAGCTTTACCACAGTCATTACAGCTGTACATCATCTACTGTATCTTCTATTTTATATAGGCATGGATCACGAGCTCTGGACCAGTTTTATTGAGATCTACCTGTCACGGGCCATTCTGCTGCAGCACAGGGGGTTCAGGACTTATCTGTCCGAGCACTCTGGTGGGGTCTGTCTTGGTGGGGGTGCAGAATGCTGGCAGTTAGCATGGGGTGCGGGCAGGTCCTTTAGAGGCACCACTGGGTCTCTGGCATCTTTGAGCTTCTGTGGTTGGGAATCAGCACAAACATTGCTGAGTGCTGGGCATCGCCATCTTGGACCTGGTCACATGTAAGGAAAAAGCCAATCCAGTCCGCATGTGTCACAATGGGCTCTGACAGACAATCCTGCACAAGCCTCAGGTACTTAACGGCTTCCTGGAAGTCCTTAGGTTGCCAGTGCAACATCTTACACAGCTGGTCTATGTGCTAGTTCTCTGTGCTCCCTTATCTCGTTTGTATCCAGTGTGCTATATCCAGTTGCAGAAATCATTGTTACCTGATCCGATTCATTGTGTCTCTGCCAGCTGGTCAGCCATCCCAGTTCCAGTATCCTAACCACTTCTGCGCTACGCTACAGAGTCTCCCCTCACCAGCGACCTTAGTCAACACGATACTTGGTTCCTGAACCCCAGCGTCTCCAGGAGTTGTGCTCAGAATACCCAATGGGGGTCTGGTTTGACCCTTTCCCTGGATCTCCGCCTTCCGCATCATCCTGCGATTGCTGAAACATTCATGAACAAATACCACTTATGTCCAGCTTTTCCAATATCAGGAACCTGCTCGCAAGAGCTTCCCTGCACCCAGTCCGGGTCCACTTCCCATTCTGGATGTGACAGTAATGCAATAAAGAATGTCTGTGGCAGGTGAAGACGGCAGACTATTTTAATAAGAATAAAAAAAATTGTCCATGGATGAATTAGTCCAATTCAGTCGGGAGCAGTACCCTGAGGCAAGCAAAGAGGAACGAAGACTGGGTCCAGAAGAAAATACAGAACTTGCAGACAGTTTTCTTGAAAGTGAAGAAAGTGAAGAAGGCGAAGATGACAGCTTCAGGAGAGGGGGCAGAAGAGCGGTACACAACCACCTACTGCTGCAGCGTCCTTTATTGCAAAGGCAGAGAAGGTGCTAGCTACTCCCTCAGGCCACTTAAGCTTATATGGCTCATATATGGCAAGTAAACTAAAACTAGTCCCTGAGTCTTAGCAAGTTGGACTTGAGCGTATATGTAACAATCTGCCCACTAGGGCAAGAGGGAACACTCAGACCCCAAATACATGGATTTATGAGTTTGCGCCCTAGCCCATTCCTCTACAACCAACAGTTCCCCCCAGGCATCCATTCACGCCCACCCATATTTTCACCCCCACCCATCAGTTCACCCCCACCCCTCAAGCACAATGAGGGCTTCAACCCCATAATATCCCCCCTCCTCCTCCACCCCCTTGTGTCTATGAGTCTACAGCTTATGGTCAAGTGTTTTCTGCCTTGATGCAGTGTGAGACTCCAGAGGAGGACCC
Organism: Taudactylus pleione; assembly: GCA_031769625.1. Classification (NCBI taxonomy): domain Eukaryota; kingdom Metazoa; phylum Chordata; class Amphibia; order Anura; family Myobatrachidae; genus Taudactylus; species Taudactylus pleione. The sequence continues at coordinate 2,576,968 of JAUIMM010000390.1, forward strand.
TCAGTTTTTAAGTTTTGTGATCAGCACTGATGTGCATGTTAGATAAAATGTTTAAAAGCAAATTTTTTTAAAAAAAATGTGCCTTTTATATGCTTACATTTGGTTCTTTGCATTGATGTGCCAAAGTATATCGATATACTTAAATATATTTGTTTGCATAGAAAATGGTGCAGTTTCTATATAAAAAAAATGTTGTGAGTTTACATTCAAGTACTGCTGCCTCAGGACTCTAATGATGGCTTTGCATGTGTCAGGGATGATTAAGCCCAAAGCTTGAGGGGAGATGAGGGACCCAAACTTCAGGTTAGCCAGAGATCTTCCTATAGCCAGGAACCTCAGAGTAGCCACCAGCAGAAATGGCCCTCTGGAGCTTGGTATTCTGCCTTCGGATGTAGGGAGTCACCAGACGCCGCAACTCCTGCAATGTGGCGTCATCCATTTATTGAAAGGTTCCTTAAAGTCTATGACAGATAGAAGTGTGAGGAGAGAGAGTGCTTGCCTCTGAGTGACAAGTGAGAATTACTATGAGTTATGAGAGGTAGACTCAGGTGCTTAGCTTTGATAATTAGGGGTAAATTTACTAAAGTGAGAGTTTTTAGAAGTGAGTTTTAAAAGTGATGTTGTCCATAGCAACCAATCAGAATATAGCTATTATCTTCTAGAAGGTGCTAGTTAAATGTTAAGTAGAATCTGATTGGTTGCTATGGGCAACATCACTTTTAAAACTCACTTCTAAAAATTCTCACTTTAGTAAATTTACCCCTAAGGGTACAGTATTTGAGTATCAGGGAGAGAGAGGGAGCCTGAGATCTGAGAGGCAGGCTCTAGAATTTAATGAGCAAATAGGAATAATGATACTGCTGTTAGTTGCAGAGAGAGATTGTTAGTAAAGCCCAAACAAGTGCTGTCGTCCTTATTAACAGATCCTATAGGTGTTCATATAGGTGCCAGCAGTGTGTGATGGAGGTCAGTCCACACGATAGATAACTTAACCTGGTCTTTGGTTTATCAACCAGGCTGAACAGGTTTGCAGGATAACACTGAGTTAATGCAGCAGGTATGTACAACAGGTACACAATGCACATATACAATGTATATAACCAGGGGCATCTTAAAAGGAGGTGGCCCATGTGCATTCCCCGTGCATTGGCCCCCTCCTCTCTCCCCTGCAGCTGGCAGCTGACTGACATGGTTGGCCGGCCACCGCAGAAGCAGTAGACTCTGGGCACTAGAGTGTGACCAGAGTCTACTGCTTATGCGCAGAACACCAGAAAAATGTCTGCGGCGACCATTTTCCGGTGTTCTATGCAGCGATGACACCCGATGTGGGACCACGAACTGGTGAGTTTGAAATAATATAGGTGAAGAGTGTGCGGTTCGGGGCCCCCTGGTGGTGTGCAGACAAACTGGAACACACACCCTTGTTTATACACACAGTGGTGGCAGTGGAGCGGTATATTGGTGATGATATAATGGAACACTCAGGGCCACTGGCCACTGTAACACTGTCTTTCTCTATGGAGGATGGAACTGAAGACACCCGGGTGTCACCCTCAGGGCCAGATTAAGGGCAGAGCGACAGGGGTGGTCGTCCCGGGGCCCCTACACATAGGGGGCCCCCAAACACTGCCCCCGGCAACATCCCCATAATAAACAATTTTTTAAAATCTTTGAATGGTGCCGAGGCTGGCAATTAGGCCCCGCGGCTGCCAATTAGGCCCCACCCCTCCGGCAATTTGGCTCCGCCCCCTTTTCAAACTGACCGGGCTACCTCTTTTATCGTCTCCTCCGCTCCTGTCCTTTCATCTCCACCCACACACAAGGTGGCCGGGGCCCGGGATCTGCTTCCTCTGCTCTGTCAGTGGATGCAGTGAGCACCATGGAGGGAGCACAAGCAGTAGGAGGGGGGTGCCTGGATGATGGTAGTGGAGGAGGGGTGCCTAGGTGTTGGTAGTATAGGAGGGGGTGCTTTGGTGATGGTAGTGTATGAGAAGAGTGTCTGGGTGATGGTAGTGTATGAGAAGAGTGTCTGGGTGTTGGTAGTGTATGAGAAGAGTGTCTGGGTGATGGCAGTGTATGAGAAGAGTGTCTGGGTGTTGGTAGTGCATGAGAAGAGTGTGTGGGTGATGGCAGTGTATGAGAAGAGTGTCTGGGTGATGGTAGTGTATGAGAAGAGTGTCTGGGTGATGGTAGTGTATGAGAAGAGTGTCTGGGTGTTGGTAGTGCATGAGAAGAGTGTCTGGGTGATGGCAGTGTATGGGAACAGTGTCTGGGTGTTGGTAGTGTATGAGAAGAGTGTCTGAGTGTTGGTAGTGTATGAGAAGAGTGTCTGGGTTATGGTAGTGTATGAGAAGAGTGTCTGGGTGTTGGTAGTGTATGAGAAGAGAGTCTGGTTGATAGTAGTGTATGAGAAGAATGTCTGGGTGATTGTACTGTATGAGAAGAGTGTCTGGGTGTTGGTAGTGTATGAGAAGAGTGTCTGGGTGATGGTAGTGTATGAGAAGGGTGTCTGGGTGTTGGTAGTGTATGAGAAGAGTGTCTGGGTGGGTGTTGGTAGTGTATGAGAAGAGTGTCTGGGTGTTGGTAGTGTATAAGTAGAGTGTCTGGGTGATGGTAGTGTATGAGAAGAGTGTCTGGCTGTTGATAGTGTATGAGAAGAGTGTCTGGGTGATGGTAGTGCATGAGAAGAGTGTCTGGGTGATGGTAGTGCATGAGAAGAGTGTCTGGGTGATGGCAGTGTATGGGAAGAGTGTCTGGGTGTTGGTAGTGTATGAGAAGAGTGTCTGAGTGTTGGTAGTGTATGAGAAGAGTGTCTGGGTGATGGTAGTGTATGAGAAGAGTGTCTGGGTGTTGGTAGTGTATGAGAAGAGTGTCTGGTTGATAGTAGTGTATGAGAAGAGTGTCTGGGTGATTGTACTGTATGAGAAGAGTGTCTGGGTGTTGGTAGTGTATGAGAAGAGTGTTTGGGTGATGGTAGTGTATGAGAAGGGTGTCTGGGTGTTGGTAGTGTATGAGAAGAGTGTCTGGGTGATGGTAGTGTATGAGAAGAGTGTCTGGGTGTTGGTAGTGTATGAGAAGAGTGTCTAGTGTTGGTAGTGCATGAGAAGAGTGTCTGGGTGATGGTAGTGTATGAGAAGAGTGTCTGGGTGATGGTAGTGCATGAGAAGAGTGTCTGGGTGATGGCAGTGTATGGGAAGAGTGTCTGGGTTTTGGTAGTGTATGAGAAGAATGTCTGGGTGTTGGTAGTGTATGAGAAGAGTGTCTGGGTGATGGTAGTGTATGAGAAGAGTGTCTCGGTGATGGTCATGTATGAGAAGAGTATCTGGTTAATGGTAGTGTATGAGAAGAGAGTCTGAGTCATTGTACTGTATGAGAAGAGTGTCTGGGTGTTGGTAGTGTATGAGAAGAGTGTCTTGGTGATGGTAGTGTATGAGAAGGGTGTCTGGGTGTTGGTAGTGTATGAGAAGAGTGTCTGGGTGTTGGTAGTGTATGAGAAGAGTGCCAGGGTGATGGTAGTGTATGAGAAGAGTGTCTGGGTGTTGGTAGTGTATGAGAAGAGTGTCTGGGTGTTGGTAGTGTATGAGAAGAGTGTCTGGATGATGGTAGTATATGAGAAGAGTGTCTGGGTGATGGCAGTGTATGAGAAGAGTGTCTGGGTGATTGTACTGTATGAGAAGAGTGTCTGGGTGTTAGTAGTGTATGAGAAGAGTGTCTGGGTGATGGTAGTGTATGAGTAGAGTGTCTGTGTGTTGGTAGTGTATGAGAAGAGTGTCTGGGTGTTGGTAGTGTATGAGAAGAGTGTCTGGGTGATGGTAGTGTATGAGAAGAGTGTCTTGGTGTTGGTAGTGTATGAGAAGAGTGTCTGGGTGATGGTAGTGCATGAGAAGAGTGTCTGGGTGATGGTAGTGCAGGAGAAGAGTGTCTGGGTGATGGTAGTGTATGAGAAGAGTGTCTGGGTGTTGGTAGTGTATGAGAAGAGTGTCTGGGTGATGGTAGTTTATGAGAAGAGTGTCTGGGTGATGGTAATGCATGAGAAGAGTGTCTGGGTGATGGCAGTGTATGGAAGAGTGTCTGGGTGTTGGTAGTGTATGAGAAGAGTGTCTGGGTGATGGTAGTATATGAGAAGAGTGTCTGGGTGATTGTACTGTATGAGAAGAGTGTCTGGGTGTTGGTAGTGTTTGAGAAGAGTGTCTGGGTGATGGTAGTGTATGAGTAGAGTGTCTGGGTAATGGTAGTGTATGAGAAGAGTGTCTGGGTGTTGGTAGTGTATGAGAAGAGTGTCTGGGTGATGGTAGTGTATGAGAAGAGTGTCTGGGTGTTGGTAGTGTATGAGAAGAGTGTCTGGGTGATGGTAGTGCATGAGAAGAGTGTCTGGGTGATGGTAGTGCATGAGAAGAGTGTCTGGGTGATTGCATTGTATGGGAAGAGTGTCTGGGTGTTGGTAGTGTATGAGAAGAGTGTCTGGGTGTTGGTAGTGTATGAGAAGAGTGTCTGGGTGATGTCAGTGTACGAGAAGAGTGTCTGGGTGATTGTACTGTATGAGAAGAGTGTCTGGGTGTTGGTAGTGTATGAGAAGAGTGTCTGGGTGATGAAAGTGTATGAGAAGGGTGTCTGGGTGTTGGTAGTTTATGAGAAGAGTGTTTGGGTAGGTGTTGATAGTGTATGAGAAGAGTGTCTGGGTGATGGTAGTGTATGAGTAGAGTGTCTGGGTGATGGTAGTGTATGAGAAGAGTGTCTGGGTGTTGGTAGTGTATGAGAAGAGTGTCTGGGTGATGGTAGTGTATGAGAAGAGTGTCTGGGTGATGGTAGTGCATGAGAAGAGTGTCTGGGTGATGGCAGTGTATGGGAAGAGTGTCTGGGTGTTGGTAGTGTACGAGAAGAGTGTCTGGGTGTTGGTAGTGTATGAGAAGAGTGTCTGGGTGTTGGAAGTGTATGAGAAGAGTGTCTGGGTGTTGGTAGTGTATGAGAAGAGTGTCTGGTTGATGGTAGTGTATGGGAAGAGATTCTGAGTGATTGTACTGTATGAGAAGAGTGTCTGGGTGTTGGTAGTGTATGAGAAGAGTGTCTGGGTGATGGTAGTGTATGAAAAGGGTGTCTGGGTGTTGGTAGTGTATGAGAAGAGTGTCTTGGTGTTGGTAGTGTATGAGAAGAGTGTCTGGGTGTTGGTAGTGTATGAGAAGAGTGCCTGGGTGATGGTAGTGTATGAGAAGAGTGTCTGGGTGATGGTAGTGTATGAGAAGAATGTCTGTGTGTTGGAAGTGTATCAGAAGAGTGTCTGGGTGATGGTAGTGTATGAGAAGAGTGTCTGGGTGTTGGTAGTGTATGAGAAGGGTGTCTGGGTGTTGGTAGTGTATGAGAAGAGTGTCTGGGTGATGGCAGTGTATGAGAAGAGTGTCTGGGTGTTGGTAGTGTATGAGAAGAGTGTATGGGTGATGGTAGTGTATGAGAAGAGTGTCTGGGTGTTGGTAGTGTATGAGAAGAATGTCTGGGTGATGCTAGTGTATAAGAAGAGTGTCTGGGTGATGGTAGTGTATGAGAAGAGTGTCTGGTTGATGGAAGTGTATGAGAAGAGTGTCTGGGTGATTGTACTGTATGAGAAGAGTGTCTGGGTGTTGGTAGGGTATGAGAAGAGTGTCTGGGTGATGGTAGTGTATGAGAAGGGTTTCTGGGTGTTGGTAGTGTATGAGAAGAGTGTCTGGGTGTTGGTAGTGTATGAGAAGAGTGTCAGGGTGTTGGTAGTGTATGAGAAGAGTGTCTGGGTAGGTGTTGGTAGTGTATGAGAAGAGTGTCTGGGTGATTGTACTGTATGAGAAGAATGTCTGGGTGTTAGTAGTGTATGAGAAGAGTGTCTGGGTGATTGTACTGTATGAGATGAGTGTCTGGGTGTTGGTAGTGTATGAGAAGAGTGTCTGGGTGATGGTAGTGTATGAGAAGGGTGTCTGCGTGTTGGTAGTGTATGAGAAGAGAATCTGGGTGTTGGTAGTGTATGCGAAGAGTGTCTGGGTGTTGGTAGTGTATGAGAAGAGTGCCTGGGTGATGGTAGTGTATGAGAAGAGTGTCTGGGTGTTGGTAGTGTATGAGAAGAGTGTCTTGGTGTTGGAAGTGTATGAGAAGAGTGTCTGGGTGACGGTAGTGTATGAGAAGAGTGTCTGTGTGTTGGAAGTGTATGAGAAGAGTGTCTGGGTGACGGTAGTGTATGAGAAGAGTGTCTGGGTGATGGTAATGTATGAGAAGAGTGTCTGGGTATTGGTAGTGTATGAGAAGAGTGTCTGGGTGTTGGTAGTGTATGAGAAGAGTGTCTGGGTGATGGTAGTGTATGAGAAGAGTGTCTGGGTGTTGGTAGTGTATGAGAAGAGTGTCTGGGTGGGTGTTGGTAGTGTATGAGAAGAGTGTCTGGGTGATGGTAGTGTATGAGAAGAGTGTCTGGGTGTTGGAAGTGTATAAGAAGAGTGTCTGGGTGATGGTAGTGTATGAGAAGAGTGTCTGGGTGATGGTAGTGTATGAGAAGAGTGTCTGGGTGTTGGTAGTGTATGAGAAGAGTGTCTGGGTGTTGGTAGTGTATAAGAAGAGTGTCTGGGTGATGGTAGGGTATGAGAAGAGTGTCTGGGTGATGGCAGTGTATGAGAAGAGTGTCTGGGAGTTGGTAGTGTATGAGAAGAGTGTCTGGGTGATGGTAGTGTATGAGAAGAGGTCTTGGTGATGGTAGTGTATGAGAAGAGTGTCTGGGTGATGGTAGTGTATGAGAAGAGAGTCTTGGTGTTGGTAGTGTATGATAAGAGTGTCTGGGTGATTGTAGTGTATGAGAAGAGTGTATTGGTGTTGGTAGTGTAAGAGAAGAGTGTCTGGGTGATGATAGTGTATGAGAAGAGTGTCTGGGTGATGGTAGTGTATGAGAAGAGTGTCTGGGTGTTGGTAGTGTATGAGAAGAGTGTCTGGGTGATGGTAGTGTATGAGAAGAGATTCTCAGTGTTTGTACTGTATGAGAAGAGTGTCTGGGTGTTGGTAGTGTATGAGAAGAGTGTGTGGGTGATGGTAGTGCATGAGAAGGGTGTCTGGGTGTTCGTAGTGTATGAGAAGAGTGTCTTGGTGTTGGTAGTGTATGAGAAGAGTGTCTGGGTGTTGGTAGTGTTTGAGAAGAGTGCCTGGGTGATGGTAGTGTATGAGAAGAGTGTCTGGGTGATGGCAGTGTATGAGAAGAATGCCTGGGTGTTGGAAGTGTATCAGAAGAGTGTCTGGGTGATGTTAGTGTATGAGAAGAGTGTCTGGGTGATGGTAGTGTATGAGAAGAGGTCTGGGTGATGGTAGTGTATGAGAAGAGTGTCTGGGTGATGGTAGTGTATGAGAAGAGAGTCTGGGTGTTGGTAGTGTATGAGAAGAGTGTCTGGGTGATTGTAGTGTATGAGAAGAGTGTATGGGTATTGGTAGTGTAAGAGAAGAGTGTCTGGGTGATGGTAGTGTATGAGAAGAGTTTCTGGGTGATGGTAGTGTATGAGAAGAGTGTTTGGGTGTTTGTATTGTGCGAGAAGAGTGTCTGGGTGTTGGTAGTGTAGGGGAAGAGTGTCTGGGTGTTGGTAGTGTACGAGAAGAGAGTCTGGGTGATGGTAGTGTATGAGAAGAGTGTCTGGGTGTTGGTAGTGTATGAGAAGAGTGTCTGGGTGATGGTAGTGTATGAGAAGAGTGTCTGGGTGATGGTAGTGTATGAGAAGAGTGTCTGGGTGTTGGAAGTGTATGAAAAGAATGTCTGGGTGATGGTAGTGTATGAGAAGAGTGTCTGGGTGATGGTAGTGTATGAGAAGAGTGTCTGATTGATGGTAGTGTATGAGAAGAGTGTCTGGGTGTTGATAGTGTATGAGAAGAGTGTCTGGGTGTTGGTAGTGTATGAGAAGAGTGTCTGGGTGATGGTAGTGTATGAGAAGAGTGTCTGGGTGATGGTAGTGTATGAGAAGAGTGTCTGGGTGTTGGTAGTGTAAGAGAAGAGTGTCTGGGTGAGTGTTCGTAGTGTATGAGAAGAGTGTCTGGGTGATGGTAGTGTATGAGAAGAGTGTCTGGTTGTTGGAAGTGTATAAGAAGAGTGTCTGGGTGTTGGTAGTGTATGCAAAGAGTGTCTGGGTGATGGTAGTGTATGAAAAGAGTGTCTGGGTGTTGGTAATGTATGAGAAGAGTTTCTGGGTGTTGGTAGTGTATGAGAAGAGTGTCTGGGTGATGGTAGTGTATAAGAAGAGTGTCTGGGTGATGGTAGTGTATGAGAAGAGGTCTGGGTGATGTTAGTGTATGAGAAGAGTGTCTGGGTGATGGTAGTGTATGATAAGAGTGTCTGGGTGTTGGTAGTGTATGATAAGAGTGTCTGGGTGATTGTAGTGTATGAGAAGAGTGTATGGGTGTTGGTAGTGTAAGAGAAGAGTGTCTGGGTGATGGTAGTGTATGAGAAGAGTGTCTGGGTGATGGTAGTGTATGAGAAGAGTGTCTGGGTGATGGTAGTGTATGAGAAGAGGTCTTGGTGATGGTAGTGTATGAGAAGAGAGTCTTGGTGTTGGTAGTGTATGATAAGAGTGTCTGGGTGATTGTAGTGTATGAGAAGAGTGTATTGGTGTTGGTAGTGTAAGAGAAGAGTGTCTGGGTGATGATAGTGTATGAGAAGAGTGTCTGGGTGATGGTAGTGTATGAGAAGAGTGTCTGGGTGTTGGTAGTGTATGAGAAGAGTGTCTGGGTGATGGTAGTGTATGAGAAGAGATTCTCAGTGTTTGTACTGTATGAGAAGAGTGTCTGGGTGTTGGTAGTGTATGAGAAGAGTGTCTGGGTGATGGTAGTGCATGAGAAGGGTGTCTGGGTGTTCGTAGTGTATGAGAAGAGTGTCTTGGTGTTGGTAGTGTATGAGAAGAGTGTCTGGGTGTTGGTAGTGTATGAGAAGAGTGCCTGGGTGATGGTAGTGTATGAGAAGAGTGTCTGGGTGATGGCAGTGTATGAGAAGAATGTCTGGGTGTTGGAAGTGTATCAGAAGAGTGTCTGGGTGATGGTAGTGTATGAGAAGAGTGTCTGGGTGATGGTAGTGTATGAGAAGAGGTCTGGGTGATGGTAGTGTATGAGAAGAGTGTCTGGGTGATGGTAGTGTATGAGAAGAGTGTCTGGGTGTTGGTAGTGTATGAGAAGAGAGTCTTGGTGTTGGTAGTGTATGATAAGAGTGTCTGGGTGATTGTAGTGTATGAGAAGAGTGTATTGGTGTTGGTAGTGTATGAGAAGAGTGTCTGGGTGATGGTAGTGTATGAGAAGAGATTCTCAGTGTTTGTACTGTATGAGAAGAGTGTCTGGGTGTTGGTAGTGTATGAGAAGAGTGTCTGGGTGATGGTAGTGCATGAGAAGGGTGTCTGGGTGTTCGTAGTGTATGAGAAGAGTGTCTTGGTGTTGGTAGTGTATGAGAAGAGTGTCTGGGTGTTGGTAGTGTATGAGAAGAGTGCCTGGGTGATGGTAGTGTATGATAAGAGTGTCTGGGTGATTGTAGTGTATGAGAAGAGTGTATTGGTGTTGGTAGTGTAAGAGAAGGGTGTCTGGGTGATGATAGTGTATGAGAAGAGTGTCTGGGTGATGGTAGTGTATGAGAAGAGTGTCTGGGTGTTGGTAGTGTATGAGAAGAGTGTCTGGGTGATGGTAGTGTATGAGAAGAGATTCTCAGTGTTTGTACTGTATGAGAAGAGTGTCTGGGTGTTGGTAGTGTATGAGAAGAGTGTCTGGGTGATGGTAGTGAATGAGAAGGGTGTCTGGGTGTTCGTAGTGTATGAGAAGAGTGTCTTGGTGTTGGTAGTGTATGCGAAGAGGTCTGGGTGATGGTAGTGTATGAGAAGAGTGTCTGGGTGATGGTAGTGTATGAGAAGAGTGTCTGGGTGTTGGTAGTGTATAAGAAGAGTGTCTTGGTGTTGGTAGTGTATGAGAAGAGTGTCTGGGTGTTGGTAGTGTATGAGAAGAGTGCCTGGGTGATGGTAGTGTATGAGAAGAGTGTCTGGGTGATGGTAGTGTATGAGAAGAATGTCTGTGTGTTGGAAGTGTATCAGAAGAGTGTCTGGGTGATGGTAGTGTATGAGAAGAGTGTCTGGGTGATGGTAGTGTATGAGAAGAGTGTCTGGGTATTGGTAGTGTATGAGAAGGGTGTCTGGGTGTTGGTAGTGTATGAGAAGAGTGTCTGGGTGATGGCAGTGTATGAGAAGAGTGTCTGGGTGATGGTAGTGTATGAGAAGAGTGTCTGGGTGTTGGTAGTGTATGAGAAGAATGTCTGGGTGATGCTAGTGTATAAGAAGAGTGTCTGGGTGATGGTAGTGTATGTGAAGAGTGTCTGGTTGATGGTAGTGTATGAGAAGAGTGTCTGGGTGATTGTACTGTATGAGAAGAGTGTCTGGGTGTTGGTAGGGTATGAGAAGAGTGTCTGGGTGATGGTAGTGTATGAGAAGGGTTTCTGGGTGTTGGTAGTGTATGAGAAGAGTGACAGGGTGTTGGTAGTGTATGAGAAGAGTGTCAGGGTGTTGGTAGTGTATGAGAAGAGTGTCTGGGTAGGTGTTGGTAGTGTATGAGAAGAGTGTCTGGGTGATTGTAGTGTATGAGAAGAATGTCTGGGTGTTAGTAGTGTATGAGAAGAGTGTCTGGGTGATTGTACTGTATGAGAAGAGTGTCTGGGTGCTGGTAGTGTATGAGAAGAGTGTCTGGGTGATGGTAGTGTATGAGAAAGGTGTCTGGGTGTTGGTAGTGTATGAGAAGAGAATCTGGGTGTTGGTAGTGTATGCGAAGAGTGTCTGGGTGTTGGTAGTGTATGAGAAGAGTGCCTGGGTGATGGTAGTGTATGAGAAGAGTGTCTGGGTGTTGGTAGTGTATGAGAAGAGTGTCTTGGTGGGTGTTGGTAGTGTATGAGAAGAGTGTCTGGGTGATGGTAGTGTATGAGAAGAGTGTCTGTGTGTTGGAAGTGTATGAGAAGAGTGTCTGGGTGACGGTAGTGTATGAGAAGAGTGTCTGGGTGATGGTAATGTATGAGAAGAGTGTCTGGGTATTGGTAGTGTATGAGAAGAGAGTCTGGGTGTTGGTAGTGTATGAGAAGAGTGTCTGGGTGATGGTAGTGTATGAGAAGAGTGTCTGGGTGTTGGTAGTGTATGAGAAGAGTGTCTGGGTGGGTGTTGGTAGGGTGATGGTAGTGTATGAGAAGAGTGTCTGGGTGTTGGAAGTGTATAAGAAGAGTGTCTGGGTGATGGTAGTGTATGAGAAGAGTGTCTGGGTGATGGTAGTGTATGAGAAGAGTGTCTGGGTGTTGGTAGTGTATGAGAAGAGTGTCTGGGTGATGGTAGGGTATGAGAAGAGTGTCTGGGTGATGTCAGTGTATGAGAAGAGTGTCTGGGAGTTGGTAGTGTATGAGAAGAGTGTCTGGGTGATGGTAGTGTATGAGAAGAGGTCTGGGTGATGGTAGTGTATGAGAAGAGTGTCTGGGTGATGGTAGTGTATGAGAATAGTGTCTTGGTGTTGGTAGTGTATGATAAGAGTGTCTGGGTGATTGTAGTGTATGAGAAGAGTGTATGGGTGTTGGTAGTGTAAGAGAAGAGTGTCTGGGTGATGATAGTGTATGAGAAGAGTGTCTGGGTGATGGTAGTGTATGAGAAGAGTGTCTGGGTGTTGGTAGTGTATGAGAAGAATGTCTGGGTGATGGTAGTGTATGAGAAGAGATTCTCAGTGTTTGTACTGTATGAGAAGAGTGTCTGGGTGTTGGTAGTGTATGAGAAGAGTGTCTGGGTGATGGTAGTGCATGAGAAGGGTGTCTGGGTGTTCGTAGTGTATGAGAAGAGTGTCTTGGTGTTGTTAGTGTATGAGAAGAGTGTCTGGGTGTTGGTAGTGTATGAGAAGAGTGCCTGGGTGATGGTAGTGTATGAGAAGAGTGTCTGGGTGATGACAGTGTATGAGAAGAATGTCTGGGTGTTGGAAGTGTATCAGAAGAGTGTCTGGGTGATGGTAGTGTATGAGAAGAGTGTCTGGGTGATGGTAGTGTATGAGAAGAGGTCTGGGTGATGGTAGTGTATGAGAAGAGTGTCTGGGTGATGCTAGTGTATGAGAAGAGTGTCTGGGTGTTGGTAGTGTATGAGAAGAGTGTCTGGGTGATTGTATTGTATGAGAAGAGTGTATGGGTATTGGTAGTGTAAGAGAAGAGTTTCTGGGTGATGGTAGTGTATGAGAAGAGTTTCTGGGTGATGGTAGTGTATGAGAAGAGTGTTTGGGTGTTTGTATTGTGCGAGAAGAGTGTCTGGGTGTTGGTAGTGTAGGGGAAGAGTGTCTGGGTGTTGGTAGTGTACGAGAAGAGAGTCTGGGTGATGGTAGTGTATGAGAAGAGTGTCTGGGTGTTGGTAGTGTATGAGAAGAGTGTCTGGGTGATGGTAGTGTATGAGAAGAGTGTCTGGGTGATGGTAGTGTATGAGAAGAGTGTCTGAGTGTTGGTAGTGTATGAGAAGAGTGTCTGGGTGATGGTAGTGTATGAGAAGAGTGTCTGGGTGTTGGTAGTGTATGAGAAGAGTGTCTGGGTGATGTCAGTGTATGAGAAGAGTGTCTGGGTGATTGTACTGTATGAGAAGAGTGTCTGGGTGTTGGTAGTGTATGAGAAGAGTGTCTGGGTGATGGTAGTGTATGAGAAGAGTGTCTGGTTGATGGTAGTGTATGAGAAGAGTGTCTTGGTGATTGTACTGTATGATAAGAGTGTCTGGGTGTTGGTAGGGTATGAGAATAGTGTCTGGGTGATGGTAGTGTATGAGAAGGGTTTCTGGGTGTTGGTAGTGTATGAGAAGAGTGTCTGGGTGTTGGTAGTGTATGAGAAGAGTGTCTGGGTGTTGGTAGTGTATGAGAAGAGTGTCTGGGTAGGTGTTGGTAGTGTATGAGAAGAGTGTCAGGGTGATTGTAGTGTATGAGATGAGTGTCTGGGTGTTAGTAGTGTATGAGAAGAGTGTCTGGGTGATTGTACTGTATGAGAAGAGTGTCTGAGTGTTGGTAGTGTATGAGAAGAGTGTCTGGGTGATGGTAGTGTAGGAGAAGAGTGTCTGGGTGTTGGTAGTGTATGAGAAGAATGTCTGGGTGATGCTAGTGTATAAGAAGAGTGTCTGGGTGATGGTAGTGTATGAGAAGAGTGTCTGGTTGATGGTAGTGTATGAGAAGAGTGTCTGGGTGATTGTACTGTATGAGAAGAGTGTCTGGGTGTTGGTAGGGTATGAGAAGAGTGTCTGGGTGATGGTAGTGTATGAGAAGGGTTTCTGGGTGTTGGTAGTGTATGAGAAGAGTGTCTGGGTGTTGGTAGTGTATGAGAAAAGTTCTGGGTGTAGGTAGTGTATGAGAAGAGTGTCTGGGTAGGTGTTGGTAGTGTATGAGAAGAGTGTCAGGGTGATTGTAGTGTATGAGATGAGTGTCTGGGTGTTAGTAGTGTATGAGAAGAGTGTCTGGGTGATTGTACTGTATGAGAAGAGTGTCTGGGTGTTGGTAGTGTATGAGAAGAGTGTCTGGGTGATGGTAGTGTATGAGAAGGGTGTCTGGGTGTTGGTAGTGTATGAGAAGAGAATCTGGGTGTTGGTAGTGTATGCGTTGAGTGTCTGGGTGTTGGTAGTGTATGAGAAGAGTGCCTGGGTGATGGTAGTGTATGAGAAGAGTGTCTGGGTGTTGGTAGTGTATGAGAAGAGTGTCTTGGTGGGTGTTGGTAGTGTATGAGAAGAGTGTCTGGGTGATGCTAGTGTATAAGAAGAGTGTCTGGATGATGGTAGTGTATGAGAAAAGTGTCTGGTTGATGGTAGTGTATGAGAAGAGTGTATTGGTGATTGTACTGTATGAGAAGAGTGTCTGGGTGTTGGTATGGTATGAGAATAGTGTCTGGGTGATGGTAGTGTATGAGAAGGGTTTCTGGGTGTTGGTAGTGTATGAGAAGAGTGTCTGGGTGTTGGTAGTGTATGAGAAGAGTGTCTGGGTGTTGGTAGTGTATGAGAAGAGTGTCTGGGTAGGTGTTGGTAGTGTATGAGAAGAGTGTCAGGGTGATTGTAGTGTATGAGATGAGTGTCTGGGTGTTAGTAGTGTATGAGAAGAGTGTCTGGGTGATAGTACTGTATGAGAAGAGTGTCTGGGTGTTGGTAGTGTATGAGAAGAGTGTCTGGGTGATGGTAGTGTATGAGAAGAGTGTCTGGGTGTTGGTAGTGTATGAGAAGAATGTCTGGGTGATGCTAGTGTATAAGAAGAGTGTCTGGGTGATGGTAGTGTATGAGAAGAGTGTCTGGTTGATGGTAGTGTATGAGAAGAGTGTCTGGGTGATTGTACTGTATGAGAAGAGTGTCTGGGTGTTGGTAGGGTATGAGAAGAGTGTCTGGGTGATGGTAGTGTATGAGAAGGGTTTCTGGGTGTTGGTAGTGTATGAGAAGAGTGTCTGGGTGTTGGTAGTGTATGAGAAGAGTGTCTGGGTGTTGGTAGTGTATGAGAAGAGTGTCTGGGTAGGTGTTGGTAGTGTATGAGAAGAGTGTCAGGGTGATTGTAGTGTATGAGATGAGTGTCTGGGTGTTAGTAGTGTATGAGAAGAGTGTCTGGGTGATTGTACTGTATGAAAAGAGTGTCTGGGTGTTGGTAGTGTATGAGAAGAGTGTCTGGGTGATGGTAGTGTATGAGAAGGGTGTCTGGGTGTTGGTAGTGTATGAGAAGAGAATCTGGGTGTTGGTAGTGTATGCGAAGAGTGTCTGGGTGTTGGTAGTGTATGAGAAGAGTGCCTGGGTGATGGTAGTGTATGAGAAAAGTGTCTGGGTGTTGGTAGTGTATGAGAAGAGTGTCTTGGTGGGTGTTGGTAGTGTATGAGAAGAGTGTCTGGGTGATGGTAGTGTATGAAAAGAGTGTCTGTGTGTTGGAAGTGTATGAGAAGAGTGTCTGGGTGACGGTAGTGTATGAGAAGAGTGTCTGGGTGATGGTATTGTATGAGAAGAGTGTCTGGGTTATGGTAGCGCATGAGAAGAGTGTCTGGGTGATGGCATTGTATGGGAAGAGAGTCTGGTTGTTGGTAGTGTATGAGAAGAGTGTCTGGGTGTTGGTAGTGTATGAGAAGAGTGTCTGGGTGATGGCAGTGTATGAGAAGAGTGTCTGGGTGATTGTACTGTATGAGAAGAGTGTCTGGGTGTTGGTAGTGTATGAGAAGAGTGTCTGGGTGATGGTAGTGTATGAGAAGAGTGTCTCGGTGATGGCACTGTATGGGAAGAGTGTCTGGGTGTTGGTAGTGTATGAGTAGAGTGTCTGGGTGATGGTAGTGTATGAGAAGGGTGTCTGGGTGTTGGTAGTGTATGAGAAGAGTGTCTGGGTGTTCGTAGTGTATGAGAAGAGTGTCTGGGTGTTGGTAGTTTATGAGAAGAGCGTCTGGGTGTTGGTAGTGTATGAGAAGAGTGTCTGGGTGTTGGTAGTGTATGAGAAGAGTGTCTGGGTGATGGTAGTATATGAGAAGAGTGTCTGGGTGACTGTACTGTATGAGAAGAGTGTCTGGGTGTTGGTAGTGTATGAGAAGAGTGTCTGGGTGATGGTAGTGTATGAGTAGAGTGTCTGGGTGATGGTAGTGTATGAGAAGAGTGTCTGGGTGTTGGTAGTGTATGAGAAGAGTGTCTGGGTGATGGTAGTGTATGAGAAGAGTGTCTGGGTGATTGTAGTGTATGAGAAGAGTGTCTGGGTGATGGTAGTGTATGAGAAGAGTGTCTGGGTGTTGGAAGTGTATGAAAAGAATGTCTGGGTGATGGTAGTGTATGAGAAGAGTGTCTGGGTGATGGTAGTGTATGAGAAGAGTGTCTGATTGATGGTAGTGTATGAGAAGAGTGTCTGGGTGTTGATAGTGTATGAGAAGAGTGTCTGGGTGTTGGTAGTGTATGAGAAGAGTGTCTGGGTGATGGTAGTGTATGAGAAGAGTGTCTGGGTGATGGTAGTGTATGAGAAGAGTGTCTGAGTGTTGGTAGTGTATGAGAAGAGTGTCTGGGTGATGGTAGTGTATGAGAAGAGTGTCTGGGTGTTGGTAGTGTATGAGAAGAGTGTCTGGGTGATGTCAGTGTATGAGAAGAGTGTCTGGGTGATTGTACTGTATGAGAAGAGTGTCTGGGTGTTGGTAGTGTATGAGAAGAGTGTCTGGGTGATGGTAGTGTATGAGAAGAGTGTCTGGTTGATGGTAGTGTATGAGAAGAGTGTCTTGGTGATTGTACTGTATGAGAAGAGTGTCTGGGTGTTGGTAGGGTATAAGAATAGTGTCTGGGTGATGGTAGTGTATGAGAAGGGTTTCTGGGTGTTGGTAGTGTATGAGAAGAGTGTCTGGGTGTTGGTAGTGTATGAGAAGAGTGTCTGGGTGTTGGTAGTGTATGAGAAGAGTGTCTGGGTAGGTGTTGGTAGTGTATGAGAAGAGTGTCAGGGTGATTGTAGTGTATGAGATGAGTGTCTGGGTGTTAGTAGTGTATGAGAAGAGTGTCTGGGTGATTGTACTGTATGAGAAGAGTGTCTGAGTGTTGGTAGTGTATGAGAAGAGTGTCTGGGTGATGGTAGTGTATGAGAAGAGTGTCTGGGTGTTGGTAGTGTATGAGAAGAATGTCTGGGTGATGCTAGTGTATAAGAAGAGTGTCTGGGTGATGGTAGTGTATGAGAAGAGTGTCTGGTTGATGGTAGTGTATGAGAAGAGTGTCTGGGTGATTGTACTGTATGAGAAGAGTGTCTGGGTGTTGGTAGGGTATGAGAAGAGTGTCTGGGTGATGGTAGTGTATGAGAAGGGTTTCTGGGTGTTGGTAGTGTATGAGAAGAGTGTCTCGGTGTTGGTAGTGTATGAGAAAAGTTCTGGGTGTTGGTAGTGTATGAGAAGAGTGTCTGGGTAGGTGTTGGTAGTGTATGAGAAGAGTGTCAGGGTGATTGTAGTGTATGAGATGAGTGTCTGGGTGTTAGTAGTGTATGAGAAGAGTGTCTGGGTGATTGTACTGTATGAGAAGAGTGTCTGGGTGTTGGTAGTGTATGAGAAGAGTGTCTGGGTGATGGTAGTGTATGAGAAGGGTGTCTGGGTGTTGGTAGTGTATGAGAAGAGAATCTGGGTGTTGGTAGTGTATGCGTTGAGTGTCTGGGTGTTGGTAGTGTATGAGAAGAGTGCCTGGGTGATGGTAGTGTATGAGAAGAGTGTCTGGGTGTTGGTAGTGTATGAGAAGAGTGTCTTGGTGGGTGTTGGTAGTGTACGAGAAGAGTGTCTGGGTGATACTAGTGTATAAGAAGAGTGTCTGGATGATGGTAGTGTATGAGAAAAGTGTCTGGTTGATGGTAGTGTATGAGAAGAGTGTATTGGTGATTGTACTGTATGAGAAGAGTGTCTGGGTGTTGGTATGGTATGAGAATAGTGTCTGGGTGATGGTAGTGTATGAGAAGGGTTTCTGGGTGTTGGTAGTGTATGAGAAGAGTGTCTGGGTGTTGGTAGTGTATGAGAAGAGTGTCTGGGTGTTGGTAGTGTATGAGAAGAGTGTCTGGGTAGGTGTTGGTAGTGTATGAGAAGAGTGTCAGGGTGATTGTAGTGTATGAGATGAGTGTCTGGGTGTTAGTAGTGTATGAGAAGAGTGTCTGGGTGATAGTACTGTATGAGAAGAGTGTTTGGGTGTTGGTAGTGTATGAGAAGAGTGTCTGGGTGATGGTAGTGTATGAGAAGAGTGTCTGGGTGTTGGTAGTGTATGAGAAGAATGTCTGGGTGATGCTAGTGTATAAGAAGAGTGTCTGGGTGATGGTAGTGTATGAGAAGAGTGTCTGGTTGATGGTAGTGTATGAGAAGAGTGTCTGGGTGATTGTACTGTATGAGAAGAGTGTCTGGGTGTTGGTAGGGTATGAGAAGAGTGTCTGGGTGATGGTAGTGTATGAGAAGGGTTTCTGGGTGTTGGTAGTGTATGAGAAGAGTGTCTGGGTGTTGGTAGTGTATGAGAAGAGTGTCTGGGTGTTGGTAGTGTATGAGAAGAGTGTCTGGGTAGGTGTTGGTAGTGTATGAGAAGAGTGTCAGGGTGATTGTAGTGTATGAGATGAGTGTCTGGGTGTTAGTAGTGTATGAGAAGAGTGTCTGGGTGATTGTACTGTATGAAAAGAGTGTCTGGGTGTTGGTAGTGTATGAGAAGAGTGTCTGGGTGATGGTAGTGTATGAGAAGGGTGTCTGGGTGTTGGTAGTGTATGAGAAGAGAATCTGGGTGTTGGTAGTGTATGCGAAGAGTGTCTGGGTGTTGGTAGTGTATGAGAAGAGTGCCTGGGTGATGGTAGTGTATGAGAAAAGTGTCTGGGTGTTGGTAGTGTATGAGAAGAGTGTCTTGGTGGGTGTTGGTAGTGTATGAGAAGAGTGTCTGGGTGATGGTAGTGTATGAAAAGAGTGTCTGTGTGTTGGAAGTGTATGAGAAGAGTGTCTGGGTGACGGTAGTGTATGAGAAGAGTGTCTGGGTGATGGTATTGTATGAGAAGAGTGTCTGGGTTATGGTAGCGCATGAGAAGAGTATCTGGGTGATGGCATTGTATGGGAAGAGAGTCTGGTTGTTGGTAGTGTATGAGAAGAGTGTCTGGGTGTTGGTAGTGTATGAGAAGAGTGTCTGGGTGATGGCAGTGTATGAGAAGAGTGTCTGGGTGATTGTACTGTATGAGAAGAGTGTCTGGGTGTTGGTAGTGTATGAGAAGAGTGTCTGGGTGATGGTAGTGTATGAGAAGAGTGTCTCGGTGATGGCACTGTATGGGAAGAGTGTCTGGGTGTTGGTAGTGTATGAGTAGAGTGTCTGGGTGATGGTAGTGTATGAGAAGGGTGTCTGGGTGTTGGTAGTGTATGAGAAGAGTGTCTGGGTGTTCGTAGTGTATGAGAAGAGTGTCTGGGTGTTGGTAGTGTATGAGAAGAGCGTCTGGGTGTTGGTAGTGTATGAGAAGAGTGTCTGGGTGTTGGTAGTGTATGAGAAGAGTGTCTGGGTGATGGTAGTATATGAGAAGAGTGTCTGGGTGACTGTACTGTATGAGAAGAGTGTCTGGGTGTTGGTAGTGTATGAGAAGAGTGTCTGGGTGATGGTAGTGTATGAGTAGAGTGTCTGGGTGATGGTAGTGTATGAGAAGAGTGTCTGGGTGTTGGTAGTGTATGAGAAGAGTGTCTGGGTGATGGTAGTGTATGAGAAGAGTGTCTGGGTGTTGGTAGTGTATGAGAAGAGTGTCTGGGTGATGGTAGTGTATGAGAAGAGTGTCTGGGTGATGGTATTGCATGAGAAGAGTGTCTGGGTGATGGCAGTGTATCGGAAGAGTGTCTGGGTGTTGGTAGTGTATGAGAAGAGTGTCTGGGTGTTGGTAGTGTATGAGAAGAGTGTCTGGTTGATGGTAGTGTATGAGAAGAGTGTCTGGGTGATTGTACTGTATGAGAAGAGTGTCTGGGTGTTGGTAGGGTATGAGAAGAGTGTCTGGGTGATGGTAGTGTATGAGAAGGGTTTCTGGGTGTTGGTAGTGTATGAGAAGAGTGTCTGGGTGGGTGTGGTAGTGTATGAGAAGAGTGTCTGGGTGATGGTAGTGTATGAGAAGAGTGTCTGGGTGTTGGAAGTGTATCAGAAGAGTGTCTGGGTGATGGTAGTGTAAGAGAAGAGTGTCTGGGTGATGGTAGTGTATGAGAAGAGTGTCTGGGTGTTGGTAGTGTATGAGAAGGGTGTCTGGGTGTTGGTAGTGTATGAGAAGAGTGTCTGGGTGATGGCAGTGTATGAGAAGAGTGTCTGGGTGTTGGTAGTGTATGAGAAGAGTGTCTGGGTGATGGTAGTGTATGAGAAGAGTGTCTGGGTGATGGTAGTGCATGAGAAGAGTGTCTGGGTGATGGCAGTGTATGGGAAGAGTGTCTGGGTGTTGGTAGTGTATGAGAAGAGTGTCTGGGTGTTGGTAGTGTATGAGAAGAGTGTCTGGGTGTTGGAAGTGTATGAGAAGAGTGTCTGGGTGTTGGTAGTGTATGAGAAGAGTGTCTGGTTGATGGTAGTGTATGAGAAGAGATTCTGAGTGATTGTACTGTATGAGAAGAGTGTCTGGGTGTTGGTAGTGTATGAGAAGAGTGTCTGGGTGACGGTAGTGTATGAGAAGGGTGTCTGGGTGTTGGTAGTGTATGAGAAGATTGTCTTGGTTTTGGTAGTGTATGAGAAGTGTGTCTGGGTTTTGATAGTGTATGAGAAGAATGTCTGGGTGTTGGTAGTGTATGAGAAGAGTGTCTGGGTGATGGTAGTATATGAGAAGAGTGTCTGGGTGATGGCAGTGTATGAGAAGAGTGTCTGGGTGTTGGTAGTGTATGAGAAGAGTGTCTGGGTGATGGTAGTGTATGAGAAGAGTGTCTGGGTTTTGGTAGTGTATGAGAAGAATGTCTGGGTGATGCTAGTGTATAAGAAGAGTGTCTGGGTGATGGTAGTGTATGAGAAGAGTGTCTGGTTGATGGTAGTGTATGAGAAGAGTGTCTGGGTGATTGTACTGTATGAGAAGAGTGTCTGGGTGTTGGTAGGGTATGAGAAGAGTGTCTGGGTGATGGTAGTGTATGAGAAGGGTTTCTGGGTGTTGGTAGTGTATGAGAAGAGTGTCTGGGTGGTGCTAGTGTATAAGAAGAGTGTCTGGGTGATGGTAGTGTATGTGAAGAGTGTCTGGTTGATGGTAGTGTATGAGAAGAGTGTCTGGGTGATTGTACTGTATGAGAAGAGTGTCTGGGTGTTGGTAGGGTATGAGAATAGTGTCTGGGTGATGGTAGTGTATGAGAAGGGTTTCTGGGTGTTGGTAGTGTATGAGAAGAGTGTCAGGGTGTTGGTAGTGTATGAGAAGAGTGTCTGGGTGATTGTAGTGTATGAGAAGAGTGTATGGGTGTTGGTAGTGTAAGAGAAGAGTGTCTGGGTGATGATAGTGTATGAGAAGAGTGTCTGGGTGATGGTAGTGTATGAGAAGAGTGTCTGGGTGTTGGTAGTGTATGAGAAGAATGTCTGGGTGATGGTAGTGTATGAGAAGAGATTCTCAGTGTTTGTACTGTATGAGAAGAGTGTCTGGGTGTTGGTAGTGTATGAAAAGAGTGTCTGGGTGATGGTAGTGCATGAGAAGGGTGTCTGGGTGTTTGTAGTGTATGAGAAGAGTGTCTTGGTGTTGTTAGTGTATGAGAAGAGTGTCTGGGTGTTGGTAGTGTATGAGAAGAGTGCCTGGGTGATGGTAGTGTATGAGAAGAATTTCTGGGTGATGGCAGTGTATGAGAAGAATGTCTGGGTGTTGGAAGTGTATCAGAAGAGTGTCTGGGTGATAGTAGTGTATGAGAAGAGTGTCTGGGTGATGGTAGTGTATGAGAAGAGGTTTGGGTGATGGTAGTGTATGAGAAGAGTGTCTGGGTGATGCTAGTGTATGAGAAGAGTGTCTGGGTGTTGGTAGTGTATGAGAAGAGTGTCTGGGTGATTGTATTGTATGAGAAGAGTGTATGGGTATTGGTAGTGTAAGAGAAGAGTGTCTGGGTGATGGTAGTGTATGAGAAGAGTTTCTGGGTGATGGTAGTGTATGAGAAGAGTGTTTGGGTGTTTGTATTGTGCGAGAAGAGTGTCTGGGTGTTGGTAGTGTAGGGGAAGAGTGTCTGGGTGTTGGTAGTGTACGAGAAGAGAGTCTGGGTGATGGTAGTGTATGAGAAGAGTGTCTGGGTGTTGGTAGTGTATGAGAAGAGTGTCTGGGTGATTGTAGTGTATGAGAAGAGTGTCTGGGTGATGGTAGTGTATGAGAAGAGTGTCTGGGTGTTGGAAGTGTATGAAAAGAATGTCTGGGTGATGGTAGTGTATGAGAAGAGTGTCTGGGTGATGGTAGTGTATGAGAAGAGTGTCTGATTGATGGTAGTGTATGAGAAGAGTGTCTGGGTGTTGATAGTGTATGAGAAGAGTGTCTGGGTGTTGGTAGTGTATGAGAAGAGTGTCTGGGTGATGGTAGTGTATGAGAAGAGTGTCTGGGTGATGGTAGTGTATGAGAAGAGTGTCTGAGTGTTGGTAGTGTATGAGAAGAGTGTCTGGGTGATGGTAGTGTATGAGAAGAGTGTCTGGGTGTTGGTAGTGTATGAGAAGAGTGTCTGGGTGATGTCAGTGTATGAGAAGAGTGTCTGGGTGATTGTACTGTATGAGAAGAGTGTCTGGGTGTTGGTAGTGTATGAGAAGAGTGTCTGGGTGATGGTAGTGTATGAGAAGAGTGTCTGGTTGATGGTAGTTTATGAGAAGAGTGTCTTGGTGATTGTACTGTATGAGAAGAGTGTCTGGGTGTTGGTAGGGTATGAGAATAGTGTCTGGGTGATGGTAGTGTATGAGAAGGGTTTCTGGGTGTTGGTAGTGTATGAGAAGAGTGTCTGGGTGTTGGTAGTGTATGAGAAGAGTGTCTGGGTGTTGGTAGTGTATGAGAAGAGTGTCTGGGTAGGTGTTGGTAGTGTATGAGAAGAGTGTCAGGGTGATTGTAGTGTATGAGATGAGTGTCTGGGTGTTAGTAGTGTATGAGAAGAGTGTCTGGGTGATTGTACTGTATGAGAAGAGTGTCTGGGTGTTGGTAGTGTATTAGAAGAGTGTCTGGGTGATGGTAGTATATGAGAAGAGTGTCTGGGTGTTGGTAGTGTATGAGAAGAATGTCTGGGTGATGCTAGTGTATAAGAAGAGTGTCTGGGTGATGGTAGTGTATGAGAAGAGTGTCTGGTTGATGGTAGTGTATGAGAAGAGTGTCTGGGTGATTGTACTGTATGAGAAGAGTGTCTGGGTGTTGGTAGGGTATGAGAAGAGTGTCTGGGTGATGGTAGTGTATGAGAAGGGTTTCTGGGTGTTGGTAGTGTATGAGAAGAGTGTCTGGGTGTTGGTAGTGTATGAGAAAAGTTCTGGGTGTAGGTAGTGTATGAGAAGAGTGTCTGGGTAGGTGTTGGTAGTGTATGAGAAGAGTGTCAGGGTGATTGTAGTGTATGAGATGAGTGTCTGGGTGTTAGTAGTGTATGAGAAGAGTGTCTGGGTGATTGTACTGTATGAGAAGAGTGTCTGGGTGTTGGTAGTGTATGAGAAGAGTGTCTGGGTGATGGTAGTGTATGAGAAGGGTGTCTGGGTGTTGGTAGTGTATGAGAAGAGAATCTGGGTGTTGGTAGTGTATGCGTTGAGTGTCTGGGTGTTGGTAGTGTATGAGAAGAGTGCCTGGGTGATGGTAGTGTATGAGAAGAGTGTCTGGGTGTTGGTAGTGTATGAGAAGAGTGTCTTGGTGGGTGTTGGTAGTGTATGAGAAGAGTGTCTGGGTGATGCTAGTGTATAAGAAGAGTGTCTGGATGATGGTAGTGTATGAGAAAAGTGTCTGGTTGATGGTAGTGTATGAGAAGAGTGTATTGGTGATTGTACTGTATGAGAAGAGTGTCTGGGTGTTGGTATGGTATGAGAATAGTGTCTGGGTGATGGTAGTGTATGAGAAGGGTTTCTGGGTGTTGGTAGTGTATGAGAAGAGTGTCTGGGTGTTGGTAGTGTATGAGAAGAGTGTCTGGGTGTTGGTAGTGTATGAGAAGAGTGTCTGGGTAGGTGTTGGTAGTGTATGAGAAGAGTGTCAGGGTGATTGTAGTGTATGAGATGAGTGTCTGGGTGTTAGTAGTGTATGAGAAGAGTGTCTGGGTGATAGTACTGTATGAGAAGAGTGTCTGGGTGTTGGTAGTGTATGAGAAGAGTGTCTGGGTGATGGTAGTGTATGAGAAGAGTGTCTGGGTGTTGGTAGTGTATGAGAAGAATGTCTGGGTGATGCTAGTGTATAAGAAGAGTGTCTGGGTGATGGTAGTGTATGAGAAGAGTGTCTGGTTGATGGTAGTGTATGAGAAGAGTGTCTGGGTGATTGTACTGTATGAGAAGAGTGTCTGGGTGTTGGTAGGGTATGAGAAGAGTGTCTGGGTGATGGTAGTGTATGAGAAGGGTTTCTGGGTGTTGGTAGTGTATGAGAAGAGTGTCTGGGTGTTGGTAGTGTATGAGAAGAGTGTCTGGGTGTTGGTAGTGTATGAGAAGAGTGTCTGGGTAGGTGTTGGTAGTGTATGAGAAGAGTGTCAGGGTGATTGTAGTGTATGAGATGAGTGTCTGGGTGTTAGTAGTGTATGAGAAGAGTGTCTGGGTGATTGTACTGTATGAAAAGAGTGTCTGGGTGTTGGTAGTGTATGAGAAGAGTGTCTGGGTGATGGTAGTGTATGAGAAGGGTGTCTGGGTGTTGGTAGTGTATGAGAAGAGAATCTGGGTGTTGGTAGTGTATGCGAAGAGTGTCTGGGTGTTGGTAGTGTATGAGAAGAGTGCCTGGGTGATGGTAGTGTATGAGAAAAGTGTCTGGGTGTTGGTAGTGTATGAGAAGAGTGTCTTGGTGGGTGTTGGTAGTGTATGAGAAGAGTGTCTGGGTGATGGTAGTGTATGAAAAGAGTGTCTGTGTGTTGGAAGTGTATGAGAAGAGTGTCTGGGTGACGGTAGTGTATGAGAAGAGTGTCTGGGTGATGGTATTGTATGAGAAGAGTGTCTGGGTTATGGTAGCGCATGAGAAGAGTGTCTGGGTGATGGCATTGTATGGGAAGAGAGTCTGGTTGTTGGTAGTGTATGAGAAGAGTGTCTGGGTGTTGGTAGTGTATGAGAAGAGTGTCTGGGTGATGGCAGTGTATGAGAAGAGTGTCTGGGTGATTGTACTGTATGAGAAGAGTGTCTGGGTGTTGGTAGTGTATGAGAAGAGTGTCTGGGTGATGGTAGTGTATGAGAAGAGTGTCTCGGTGATGGCACTGTATGGGAAGAGTGTCTGGGTGTTGGTAGTGTATGAGTAGAGTGTCTGGGTGATGGTAGTGTATGAGAAGGGTGTCTGGGTGTTGGTAGTGTATGAGAAGAGTGTCTGGGTGTTCGTAGTGTATGAGAAGAGTGTCTGGGTGTTGGTAGTTTATGAGAAGAGCGTCTGGGTGTTGGTAGTGTATGAGAAGAGTGTCTGGGTGTTGGTAGTGTATGAGAAGAGTGTCTGGGTGATGGTAGTATATGAGAAGAGTGTCTGGGTGACTGTACTGTATGAGAAGAGTGTCTGGGTGTTGGTAGTGTATGAGAAGAGTGTCTGGGTGATGGTAGTGTATGAGTAGAGTGTCTGGGTGATGGTAGTGTATGAGAAGAGTGTCTGGGTGTTGGTAGTGTATGAGAAGAGTGTCTGGGTGATGGTAGTGTATGAGAAGAGTGTCTGGGTGATTGTAGTGTATGAGAAGAGTGTCTGGGTGATGGTAGTGTATGAGAAGAGTGTCTGGGTGTTGGAAGTGTATGAAAAGAATGTCTGGGTGATGGTAGTGTATGAGAAGAGTGTCTGGGTGATGGTAGTGTATGAGAAGAGTGTCTGATTGATGGTAGTGTATGAGAAGAGTGTCTGGGTGTTGATAGTGTATGAGAAGAGTGTCTGGGTGTTGGTAGTGTATGAGAAGAGTGTCTGGGTGATGGTAGTGTATGAGAAGAGTGTCTGGGTGATGGTAGTGTATGAGAAGAGTGTCTGAGTGTTGGTAGTGTATGAGAAGAGTGTCTGGGTGATGGTAGTGTATGAGAAGAGTGTCTGGGTGTTGGTAGTGTATGAGAAGAGTGTCTGGGTGATGTCAGTGTATGAGAAGAGTGTCTGGGTGATTGTACTGTATGAGAAGAGTGTCTGGGTGTTGGTAGTGTATGAGAAGAGTGTCTGGGTGATGGTAGTGTATGAGAAGAGTGTCTGGTTGATGGTAGTGTATGAGAAGAGTGTCTTGGTGATTGTACTGTATGAGAAGAGTGTCTGGGTGTTGGTAGGGTATAAGAATAGTGTCTGGGTGATGGTAGTGTATGAGAAGGGTTTCTGGGTGTTGGTAGTGTATGAGAAGAGTGTCTGGGTGTTGGTAGTGTATGAGAAGAGTGTCTGGGTGTTGGTAGTGTATGAGAAGAGTGTCTGGGTAGGTGTTGGTAGTGTATGAGAAGAGTGTCAGGGTGATTGTAGTGTATGAGATGAGTGTCTGGGTGTTAGTAGTGTATGAGAAGAGTGTCTGGGTGATTGTACTGTATGAGAAGAGTGTCTGAGTGTTGGTAGTGTATGAGAAGAGTGTCTGGGTGATGGTAGTGTATGAGAAGAGTGTCTGGGTGTTGGTAGTGTATGAGAAGAATGTCTGGGTGATGCTAGTGTATAAGAAGAGTGTCTGGGTGATGGTAGTGTATGAGAAGAGTGTCTGGTTGATGGTAGTGTATGAGAAGAGTGTCTGGGTGATTGTACTGTATGAGAAGAGTGTCTGGGTGTTGGTAGGGTATGAGAAGAGTGTCTGGGTGATGGTAGTGTATGAGAAGGGTTTCTGGGTGTTGGTAGTGTATGAGAAGAGTGTCTCGGTGTTGGTAGTGTATGAGAAAAGTTCTGGGTGTTGGTAGTGTATGAGAAGAGTGTCTGGGTAGGTGTTGGTAGTGTATGAGAAGAGTGTCAGGGTGATTGTAGTGTATGAGATGAGTGTCTGGGTGTTAGTAGTGTATGAGAAGAGTGTCTGGGTGATTGTACTGTATGAGAAGAGTGTCTGGGTGTTGGTAGTGTATGAGAAGAGTGTCTGGGTGATGGTAGTGTATGAGAAGGGTGTCTGGGTGTTGGTAGTGTATGAGAAGAGAATCTGGGTGTTGGTAGTGTATGCGTTGAGTGTCTGGGTGTTGGTAGTGTATGAGAAGAGTGCCTGGGTGATGGTAGTGTATGAGAAGAGTGTCTGGGTGTTGGTAGTGTATGAGAAGAGTGTCTTGGTGGGTGTTGGTAGTGTACGAGAAGAGTGTCTGGGTGATACTAGTGTATAAGAAGAGTGTCTGGATGATGGTAGTGTATGAGAAAAGTGTCTGGTTGATGGTAGTGTATGAGAAGAGTGTATTGGTGATTGTACTGTATGAGAAGAGTGTCTGGGTGTTGGTATGGTATGAGAATAGTGTCTGGGTGATGGTAGTGTATGAGAAGGGTTTCTGGGTGTTGGTAGTGTATGAGAAGAGTGTCTGGGTGTTGGTAGTGTATGAGAAGAGTGTCTGGGTGTTGGTAGTGTATGAGAAGAGTGTCTGGGTAGGTGTTGGTAGTGTATGAGAAGAGTGTCAGGGTGATTGTAGTGTATGAGATGAGTGTCTGGGTGTTAGTAGTGTATGAGAAGAGTGTCTGGGTGATAGTACTGTATGAGAAGAGTGTCTGGGTGTTGGTAGTGTATGAGAAGAGTGTCTGGGTGATGGTAGTGTATGAGAAGAGTGTCTGGGTGTTGGTAGTGTATGAGAAGAATGTCTGGGTGATGCTAGTGTATAAGAAGAGTGTCTGGGTGATGGTAGTGTATGAGAAGAGTGTCTGGTTGATGGTAGTGTATGAGAAGAGTGTCTGGGTGATTGTACTGTATGAGAAGAGTGTCTGGGTGTTGGTAGGGTATGAGAAGAGTGTCTGGGTGATGGTAGTGTATGAGAAGGGTTTCTGGGTGTTGGTAGTGTATGAGAAGAGTGTCTGGGTGTTGGTAGTGTATGAGAAGAGTGTCTGGGTGTTGGTAGTGTATGAGAAGAGTGTCTGGGTAGGTGTTGGTAGTGTATGAGAAGAGTGTCAGGGTGATTGTAGTGTATGAGATGAGTGTCTGGGTGTTAGTAGTGTATGAGAAGAGTGTCTGGGTGATTGTACTGTATGAAAAGAGTGTCTGGGTGTTGGTAGTGTATGAGAAGAGTGTCTGGGTGATGGTAGTGTATGAGAAGGGTGTCTGGGTGTTGGTAGTGTATGAGAAGAGAATCTGGGTGTTGGTAGTGTATGCGAAGAGTGTCTGGGTGTTGGTAGTGTATGAGAAGAGTGCCTGGGTGATGGTAGTGTATGAGAAAAGTGTCTGGGTGTTGGTAGTGTATGAGAAGAGTGTCTTGGTGGGTGTTGGTAGTGTATGAGAAGAGTGTCTGGGTGATGGTAGTGTATGAAAAGAGTGTCTGTGTGTTGGAAGTGTATGAGAAGAGTGTCTGGGTGACGGTAGTGTATGAGAAGAGTGTCTGGGTGATGGTATTGTATGAGAAGAGTGTCTGGGTTATGGTAGCGCATGAGAAGAGTGTCTGGGTGATGGCATTGTATGGGAAGAGAGTCTGGTTTTTGGTAGTGTATGAGAAGAGTGTCTGGGTGTTGGTAGTGTATGAGAAGAGTGTCTGGGTGATGGCAGTGTATGAGAAGAGTGTCTGGGTGATTGTACTGTATGAGAAGAGTGTCTGGGTGTTGGTAGTGTATGAGAAGAGTGTCTGGGTGATGGTAGTGTATGAGAAGAGTGTCTCGGTGATGGCACTGTATGGGAAGAGTGTCTGGGTGTTGGTAGTGTATGAGTAGAGTGTCTGGGTGATGGTAGTGTATGAGAAGGGTGTCTGGGTGTTGGTAGTGTATGAGAAGAGTGTCTGGGTGTTCGTAGTGTATGAGAAGAGTGTCTGGGTGTTGGTAGTGTATGAGAAGAGCGTCTGGGTGTTGGTAGTGTATGAGAAGAGTGTCTGGGTGTTGGTAGTGTATGAGAAGAGTGTCTGGGTGATGGTAGTATATGAGAAGAGTGTCTGGGTGACTGTACTGTATGAGAAGAGTGTCTGGGTGTTGGTAGTGTATGAGAAGAGTGTCTGGGTGATGGTAGTGTATGAGTAGAGTGTCTGGGTGATGGTAGTGTATGAGAAGAGTGTCTGGGTGTTGGTAGTGTATGAGAAGAGTGTCTGGGTGATGGTAGTGTATGAGAAGAGTGTCTGGGTGTTGGTAGTGTATGAGAAGAGTGTCTGGGTGATGGTAGTGTATGAGAAGAGTGTCTGGGTGATGGTATTGCATGAGAAGAGTGTCTGGGTGATGGCAGTGTATGGGAAGAGTGTCTGGGTGTTGGTAGTGTATGAGAAGAGTGTCTGGGTGTTGGTAGTGTATGAGAAGAGTGTCTGGTTGATGGTAGTGTATGAGAAGAGTGTCTGGGTGATTGTACTGTATGAGAAGAGTGTCTGGGTGTTGGTAGGGTATGAGAAGAGTGTCTGGGTGATGGTAGTGTATGAGAAGGGTTTCTGGGTGTTGGTAGTGTATGAGAAGAGTGTCTGGGTGGGTGTTGGTAGTGTATGAGAAGAGTGTCTGGGTGATGGTAGTGTATGAGAAGAGTGTCTGGGTGTTGGAAGTGTATCAGAAGAGTGTCTGGGTGATGGTAGTGTAAGAGAAGAGTGTCTGGGTGATGGTAGTGTATGAGAAGAGTGTCTGGGTGTTGGTAGTGTATGAGAAGGGTGTCTGGGTGTTGGTAGTGTATGAGAAGAGTGTCTGGGTGATGGCAGTGTATGAGAAGAGTGTCTGGGTGTTGGTAGTGTATGAGAAGAGTGTCTGGGTGATGGTAGTGTATGAGAAGAGTGTCTGGGTGATGGTAGTGCATGAGAAGAGTGTCTGGGTGATGGCAGTGTATGGGAAGAGTGTCTGGGTGTTGGTAGTGTATGAGAAGAGTGTCTGGGTGTTGGTAGTGTATGAGAAGAGTGTCTGGGTGTTGGAAGTGTATGAGAAGAGTGTCTGGGTGTTGGTAGTGTATGAGAAGAGTGTCTGGTTGATGGTAGTGTATGAGAAGAGATTCTGAGTGATTGTACTGTATGAGAAGAGTGTCTGGGTGTTGGTAGTGTATGAGAAGAGTGTCTGGGTGACGGTAGTGTATGAGAAGGGTGTCTGGGTGTTGGTAGTGTATGAGAAGATTGTCTTGGTTTTGGTAGTGTATGAGAAGTGTGTCTGGGTTTTGATAGTGTATGAGAAGAATGTCTGGGTGTTGGTAGTGTATGAGAAGAGTGTCTGGGTGATGGTAGTATATGAGAAGAGTGTCTGGGTGATGGCAGTGTATGAGAAGAGTGTCTGGGTGTTGGTAGTGTATGAGAAGAGTGTCTGGGTGATGGTAGTGTATGAGAAGAGTGTCTGGGTTTTGGTAGTGTATGAGAAGAATGTCTGGGTGATGCTAGTGTATAAGAAGAGTGTCTGGGTGATGGTAGTGTATGAGAAGAGTGTCTGGTTGATGGTAGTGTATGAGAAGAGTGTCTGGGTGATTGTACTGTATGAGAAGAGTGTCTGGGTGTTGGTAGGGTATGAGAAGAGTGTCTGGGTGATGGTAGTGTATGAGAAGGGTTTCTGGGTGTTGGTAGTGTATGAGAAGAGTGTCTGGGTGGTGCTAGTGTATAAGAAGAGTGTCTGGGTGATGGTAGTGTATGTGAAGAGTGTCTGGTTGATGGTAGTGTATGAGAAGAGTGTCTGGGTGATTGTACTGTATGAGAAGAGTGTCTGGGTGTTGGTAGGGTATGAGAAGAGTGTCTGGGTGATGGTAGTGTATGAGAAGGGTTTCTGGGTGTTGGTAGTGTATGAGAAGAGTGTCAGGGTGTTGGTAGTGTATGAGAAGAGTGTCTGGGTGATTGTAGTGTATGAGAAGAGTGTATGGGTGTTGGTAGTGTAAGAGAAGAGTGTCTGGGTGATGATAGTGTATGAGAAGAGTGTCTGGGTGATGGTAGTGTATGAGAAGAGTGTCTGGGTGTTGGTAGTGTATGAGAAGAATGTCTGGGTGATGGTAGTGTATGAGAAGAGATTCTCAGTGTTTGTACTGTATGAGAAGAGTGTCTGGGTGTTGGTAGTGTATGAAAAGAGTGTCTGGGTGATGGTAGTGCATGAGAAGGGTGTCTGGGTGTTTGTAGTGTATGAGAAGAGTGTCTTGGTGTTGTTAGTGTATGAGAAGAGTGTCTGGGTGTTGGTAGTGTATGAGAAGAGTGCCTGGGTGATGGTAGTGTATGAGAAGAATTTCTGGGTGATGGCAGTGTATGAGAAGAATGTCTGGGTGTTGGAAGTGTATCAGAAGAGTGTCTGGGTGATGGTAGTGTATGAGAAGAGTGTCTGGGTGATGGTAGTGTATGAGAAGAGGTTTGGGTGATGGTAGTGTATGAGAAGAGTGTCTGGGTGATGCTAGTGTATGAGAAGAGTGTCTGGGTGTTGGTAGTGTATGAGAAGAGTGTCTGGGTGATTGTATTGTATGAGAAGAGTGTATGGGTATTGGTAGTGTAAGAGAAGAGTGTCTGGGTGATGGTAGTGTATGAGAAGAGTTTCTGGGTGATGGTAGTGTATGAGAAGAGTGTTTGGGTGTTTGTATTGTGCGAGAAGAGTGTCTGGGTGTTGGTAGTGTAGGGGAAGAGTGTCTGGGTGTTGGTAGTGTACGAGAAGAGAGTCTGGGTGATGGTAGTGTATGAGAAGAGTGTCTGGGTGTTGGTAGTGTATGAGAAGAGTGTCTGGGTGATTGTAGTGTATGAGAAGAGTGTCTGGGTGATGGTAGTGTATGAGAAGAGTGTCTGGGTGTTGGAAGTGTATGAAAAGAATGTCTGGGTGATGGTAGTGTATGAGAAGAGTGTCTGGGTGATGGTAGTGTATGAGAAGAGTGTCTGATTGATGGTAGTGTATGAGAAGAGTGTCTGGGTGTTGATAGTGTATGAGAAGAGTGTCTGGGTGTTGGTAGTGTATGAGAAGAGTGTCTGGGTGATGGTAGTGTATGAGAAGAGTGTCTGGGTGATGGTAGTGTATGAGAAGAGTGTCTGAGTGTTGGTAGTGTATGAGAAGAGTGTCTGGGTGATGGTAGTGTATGAGAAGAGTGTCTGGGTGTTGGTAGTGTATGAGAAGAGTGTCTGGGTGATGTCAGTGTATGAGAAGAGTGTCTGGGTGATTGTACTGTATGAGAAGAGTGTCTGGGTGTTGGTAGTGTATGAGAAGAGTGTCTGGGTGATGGTAGTGTATGAGAAGAGTGTCTGGTTGATGGTAGTTTATGAGAAGAGTGTCTTGGTGATTGTACTGTATGAGAAGAGTGTCTGGGTGTTGGTAGGGTATGAGAATAGTGTCTGGGTGATGGTAGTGTATGAGAAGGGTTTCTGGGTGTTGGTAGTGTATGAGAAGAGTGTCTGGGTGTTGGTAGTGTATGAGAAGAGTGTCTGGGTGTTGGTAGTGTATGAGAAGAGTGTCTGGGTAGGTGTTGGTAGTGTATGAGAAGAGTGTCAGGGTGATTGTAGTGTATGAGATGAGTGTCTGGGTGTTAGTAGTGTATGAGAAGAGTGTCTGGGTGATTGTACTGTATGAGAAGAGTGTCTGGGTGTTGGTAGTGTATTAGAAGAGTGTCTGGGTGATGGTAGTATATGAGAAGAGTGTCTGGGTGTTGGTAGTGTATGAGAAGAATGTCTGGGTGATGCTAGTGTATAAGAAGAGTGTCTGGGTGATGGTAGTGTATGAGAAGAGTGTCTGGTTGATGGTAGTGTATGAGAAGAGTGTCTGGGTGATTGTACTGTATTAGAAGAGTGTCTGGGTGTTGGTAGGGTATGAGAAGAGTGTCTGGGTGATGGTAGTGTATGAGAAGGGTTTCTGGGTGTTGGTAGTGTATGAGAAGAGTGTCTGGGTGTTGGTAGTGTATGAGAAGAGTGTCTGGGTGTTGGTAGTGTATGAGAAGAGTGTCTGGGTAGGTGTTGGTAGTGTATGAGAAGAGTGTCAGGGTGATTGTAGTGTATGAGATGAGTGTCTGGGTGTTAGTAGTGTATGAGAAGAGTGTCTGGGTGATTGTACTGTATGAGAAGAGTGTCTGGGTGTTGGTAGTGTATGAGAAGAGTGTCTGGGTGATGGTAGTGTATGAGAAGGGTGTCTGGGTGTTGGTAGTGTATGAGAAGAGAATCTGGGTGTTGGTAGTGTATGCGTTGAGTGTCTGGGTGTTGGTAGTGTATGAGAAGAGTGCCTGGGTGATGGTAGTGTATGAGAGGAGTGTCTGGGTGTTGGTAGTGTATGAGAAGAGTGTCTTGGTGGGTGTTGGTAGTGTATGAGAAGAGTGTCTGGGTGATGCTAGTGTATAAGAAGAGTGTCTGGGTGATGGTAGTGTATGAGAAGAGTGTCTGGTTGATGGTAGTGTATGAGAAGAGTGTCTTGGTGATTGTACTGTATGAGAAGAGTGTCTGGGTGTTGGTAGGGTATGAGAATAGTGTCTGGGTGATGGTAGTGTATGAGAAGGGTTTCTGGGTGTTGGTAGTGTATGAGAAGAGTGTCTGGGTGTTGGTAGTGTATGAGAAGAGTGTCTGGTTGTTGGTAGTGTATGAGAAGAGTGTCTGGGTTGGTGTTGGTAGTGTATGAGAAGAGTGTCAGGGTGATTGTAGTGTATGAGATGAGTGTCTGGGTGTTAGTAGTGTATGAGAAGAGTGTCTGGGTGATTGTACTGTATGAGAAGAGTGTCTGGGTGTTGGTAGTGTATGAGAAGAGTGTCTGGGTGATGGTAGTGTATGAGAAGAGTGTCTGGGTGTTGGTAGTGTATGAGAAGAATGTCTGGGTGATGCTAGTGTATAAGAAGAGTGTCTGGGTGATGGTAGTGTATGAGAAGAGTGTCTGGTTGATGGTAGTGTATGAGAAGAGTGTCTGGGTGATTGTACTGTATGAGAAGAGTGTCTGGGTGTTGGTAGTGTATGAGAAGAGTGTCTGGGTGTTGGTAGTGTATGAGAAGAGTGTCTGGGTAGGTGTTGGTAGTGTATGAGAAGAGTGTCAGGGTGATTGTATTGTATGAGATGAGTGTCTGGGTGTTAGTAGTGTATGAGAAAAGTGTCTGGGTGATTGTTCTGTATGAGAAGAGTGTCTGGGTGTTGGTAGTGTATGAGAAGAGTGTCTGGGTGATGGTAGTGTATGAGAAGGGTGTCTGGGTGTTGGTAGTGTATGAGAAGAGAATCTGGGTGTTGGTAGTGTATGCGAAGAGTGTCTGGGTGTTGGTAGTGTATGAGAAGAGTGCCTGGGTGATGGTAGTGTATGAGAAGAGTGTCTGGGTGTTGGTAGTGTATGAGAAGAGTGTCTTGGTGGGTGTTGGTAGTGTATGAGAAGAGTGTCTGGGTGATGGTAGTGTATGAAAAGAGTGTCTGTGTGTTGGAAGTGTATGAGAAGAGTGTCTGGGTGACGGTAGTGTATGAGAAGAGTGTCTGGGTGATGGTATTGTATGAGAAGAGTGTCTGGGTGTTGGTAGTGTATGAGAAGAATGTCTGGGTGATGCTAGTGTATAAGAAGAGTGTCTGGGTGATGGTAGTGTATGAGAAGAGTGTCTGGTTGATGGTAGTGTATGAGAAGAGTGTCTGGGTGATTGTACTGTATGAGAAGAGTGTCTGGGTGTTGGTAGGGTATGAGAAGAGTGTCTGGGTGATGGTAGTGTATGAGAAGGGTTTCTGGGTGTTGGTAGTGTATGAGAAGAGTGTCTGGGTGTTGGTAGTGTATGAGAAGAGTGTCTGGGTGTTGGTAGTGTATGAGAAGAGTGTCTGGGTAGGTGTTGGTAGTGTATGAGAAGAGTGTCAGGGTGATTGTATTGTATGAGATGAGTGTCTGGGTGTTAGTAGTGTATGAGAAAAGTGTCTGGGTGATTGTTCTGTATGAGAAGAGTGTCTGGGTGTTGGTAGTGTATGAGAAGAGTGTCTGGGTGATGGTAGTGTATGAGAAGGGTGTCTGGGTGTTGGTAGTGTATGAGAAGAGAATCTGGGTGTTGGTAGTGTATGCGAAGAGTGTCTGGGTGTTGGTAGTGTATGAGAAGAGTGCCTGGGTGATGGTAGTGTATGAGAAGAGTGTCTGGGTGTTGGTAGTGTATGAGAAGAGTGTCTTGGTGGGTGTTGGTAGTGTATGAGAAGAGTGTCTGGGTGATGGTAGTGTATGAAAAGAGTGTCTGTGTGTTGGAAGTGTATGAGAAGAGTGTCTGGGTGACGGTAGTGTATGAGAAGAGTGTCTGGGTGATGGTATTGTATGAGAAGAGTGTCTGGGTTATGGTAGCGCATGAGAAGAGTGTCTGGGTGATGGCATTGTATGGGAAGAGAGTCTGGTTGTTGGTAGTGTATGAGAAGAGTGTCTGGGTGTTGGTAGTGTATGAGAAGAGTGTCTGGGTGATGGCAGTGTATGAGAAGAGTGTCTGGGTGATTGTACTGTATGAGAAGAGTGTCTGGGTGTTGGTAGTGTATGAGAAGAGTGTCTGGGTGATGGTAGTGTATGAGAAGAGTGTCTCGGTGATGGCACTGTATGGGAAGAGTGTCTGGGTGTTGGTAGTGTATGAGTAGAGTGTCTGGGTGATGGTAGTGTATGAGAAGGGTGTCTGGGTGTTGGTAGTGTATGAGAAGAGTGTCTGGGTGTTCGTAGTGTATGAGAAGAGTGTCTGGGTGTTGGTAGTGTATGAGAAGAGCATCTGGGTGTTGGTAGTGTATGAGAAGAGTGTCTGGGTGTTGGTAGTGTATGAGAAGAGTGTCTGGGTGATGGTAGTATATGAGAAGAGTGTCTGGGTGACTGTACTGTATGAGAAGAGTGTCTGGGTGTTGGTAGTGTATGAGAAGAGTGTCTGGGTGATGGTAGTGTATGAGTAGAGTGTCTGGGTGATGGTAGTGTATGAGAAGAGTGTCTGGGTGTTGGTAGTGTATAAGAAGAGTGTCTGGGTGATGGTAGTGTATGAGAAGAGTGTCTGGGTGTTGGTAGTGTATGAGAAGAGTGTCTGGGTGATGGTAGTGTATGAGAAGAGTGTCTGGGTGATGGTAGTGCATGAGAAGAGTGTCTGGGTGATGGCAGTGTATGGGAAGAGTGTCTGGGTGTTGGTAGTGTATGAGAAGAGTGTCTGGGTGTTGGTAGTGTATGAGAAGAGTGTCTGGGTGTTGGAAGTGTATGAGAAGAGTGTCTGGGTGTTGGAAGTGTATGAGAAGAGTGTCTGGTTGATGGTAGTGTATGAGAAGAGATTCTGAGTGATTGTACTGTATGAGAAGAGTGTCTGGGTGTTGGTAGTGTATGAGAAGAGTGTCTGGGTGACGGTAGTGTATGAGAAGGGTGTCTGGGTGTTGGTAGTGTATGAGAAGATTGTCTTGGCTTTGGTAGTGTATGAGAAGAGTGTCTGGGTTTTGATAGTGTATGAGAAGAGTGCCTGTGTGATGGTAGTGTATGAGAAGAGTATCTCGGTGATGGTAGTGTATGAGAAGAATGTCTGGGTGTTGGTAGTGTATGAGAAGAGTGTCTGGGTGATGGTAGTATATGAGAAGAGTGTCTGGGTGATGGCAGTGTATGAGAAGAGTGTCTGGGTGTTGGTAGTGTATGAGAAGAGTGTCTGGGTGATGGTAGTGTATGAGAAGAGTGTCTGGGTGTTGGTAGTGTATGAGAAGAATGTCTGGGTGATGCTAGTGTATAAGAAGAGTGTCTGGGTGATGGTAGTGTATGAGAAGAGTGTCTGGTTGATGGTAGTGTATGAGAAGAGTGTCTGGGTGATTGTACTGTATGAGAAGAGTGTCTGGGTGTTGGTAGGGTATGAGAAGAATTTCTGGGTGATGGTAGTGTATGAGAAGGGTTTCTGGGTGTTGGTAGTGTATGAGAAGAGTGTCTGGGTGGGTGTTGGTAGTGTATGAGAAGAGTGTCTGGGTGATGGTAGTGTATGAGAAGAGTGTCTGGGTGTTGGAAGTGTATCAGAAGAGTGTCTGGGTGATGGTAGTGTATGAGAAGAGTGTCTGGGTGATGGTAGTGTATGAGAAGAGTGTCTGGGTGTTGGTAGTGTATGAGAAGGGTGTCTGGGTGTTGGCAGTGTATGAGAAGAGTGACTGGGTGATGGCAGTGTATGAGAAGAGTGTCTGGGTGTTGGTAGTGTATGAGAAGAGTGTCTTGTTGTTGGTAGTGTATGAGAAGAGTGTCTGGGTGTTGGTAGTGTATGAGAAGAGTGCCTGGGTGATGGTAGTGTATGAGAAGAGTGTCTGGGTGAAGGTAGTGTATGAGAAGAATGTCTGGGTGTTGGAAGTGTATCAGAAGAGTGTCTGGGTGATGGTAGTGTATGAGAAGAGTATCTGGGTGATGGTAGTGTATGAGAAGAGTGTCTGGGTGTTGGTAGTGTATGAGAAGGGTGTCTGGGTGTTGGTAGTGTATGAGAAGAGTGTCTGGGTGATGGTAGTATATAAGAAGAGTGTCTGGGTGATGGCAGTGTATGAGAAGAGTGTCTGGGTGTTGGTAGTGTATGAGAAGAGTGTCTGGGTGATGGTAGTGTATGAGAAGAGTGTCTGGGTGTTGGTAGTGTATGAGAAGAATGTCTGGGTGATGTTAGTGTATAAGAAGAGTGTCTGGGTGATGGTAGTGTATGAGAAGAGTGTCTGGTTGATGGTAGTGTATGAGAAGAGTGTCTGGGTGATTGTACTGTATGAGAAGAGTGTCTGGGTGTTGGTAGGGTATGAGAAGAGTGTCTGGGTGATGGTAGTGTATGAGAAGGGTTTCTGGGTGTTGGTAGTGTATGAGAAGAGTGTCTGGGTGGGTGTTGCTAGTGTATGAGAAGAGTGTCTGGGTGATGGTAGTGTATGAGAAGAGTGTCTGGGTGTTGGAAGTGTATCAGAAGAGTGTCTGGGTGATGGTAGTGTATGAGAAGAGTGTCTGGGTGATGGTAGTGTATGAGAAGAGTGTCTGGGTGTTGGTAGTGTATGAGAAGGGTGTCTGGGTGTTGGTAGTGTATGAGAAGAGTGTCTGGGTGATGGCAGTGTATGAGAAGAGTGTCTGGGTGTTGGTAGTGTATGAGAAGAGTGTCTGGGTGATGGTAGTGTATGAGAAGAGTGTCTGGGTGATGGTAGTGCATGAGAAGAGTGTCTGGGTGATGGCAGTGTATGGGAAGAGTGTCTGGGTGTTGGTAGTGTATGAGAAGAGTGTCTGGGTGTTGGAAGTGTATGAGAAGAGTGTCTGGGTGTTGGTAGTGTATGAGAAGAGTGTCTGGTTGATGGTAGTGTATGAGAAGAGAGTCTGAGTGATTGTACTGTATGAGAAGAGTGTCTGGGTGTTGGTAGTGTATGAGAAGAGTGTCTGGGTGACGGTAGTGTATGAGAAGGGTGTCTGGGTGTTGGTAGTGTATGAGAAGATTGTCTTGGTTTTGGTAGTGTATGAGAAGAGTGTCTGGGTTTTGATAGTGTATGAGAAGAATGTCTGGGTGTTGGTAGTGTATGAGAAGAGTGTCTGGGTGATGGTAGTATATGAGAAGAGTGTCTGGGTGATGGCAGTGTATGAGAAGAGTGTCTGGGTGTTGGTAGTGTATGAGAAGAGTGTCTGGGTGATGGTAGTGTATGAGAAGAGTGTCTGGGTGTTGGTAGTGTATGAGAAGAATGTCTGGGTGATGCTAGTGTATAAGAAGAGTGTCTGGGTGATGGTAGTGTATGAGAAGAGTGTCTGGTTGATGGTAGTGTATGAGAAGAGTGTCTGGGTGATTGTACTGTATGAGAAGAGTGTCTGGGTGTTGGTAGGGTATGAGAAGAGTGTCTGGGTGATGGTAGTGTATGAGAAGGGTTTCTGGGTGTTGGTAGTGTATGAGAAGAGTGTCTGGGTGGGTGTTGGTAGTGTATGAGAAGAGTGTCTGGGTGATGGTAGTGTATGAGAAGAGTGTCTGGGTGTTGGAAGTGTATCAGAAGAGTGTCTGGGTGATGGTAGTGTATGAGAAGAGTGTCTGGGTGATGGTTGTGTATGAGAAGAGTGTCTGGGTGTTGGTAGTGTATGAGAAGGGTGTCTGGGTGTAGATAGTGTATGAGAAGAGTGTCTGGGTGATGGCAGTGTATGAGAAGAGTGTCTGGGTGTTGGTAGTGTATGAGAAGAGTGTCTTGTTGTTGGTAGTGTATGAGAAGAGTGTCTGGGTGTTGGTAGTGTATGAGAAGAGTGCCTGGGTGATGGTAGTGTATGAGAAGAGTGTCTGGGTGAAGGTAGTGTATGAGAAGAATGTCTGGGTGTTGGAAGTGTATCAGAAGAGTGTCTGGGTGATGGTAGTGTATGAGAAGAGTATCTGGGTGATGGTAGTGTATGAGAAGAGTGTCTGGGTGTTGGTAGTGTATGAGAAGGGTGTCTGGGTGTTGGTAGTGTATGAGAAGAGTGTCTGGGTGATGGTAGTATATAAGAAGAGTGTCTGGGTGATGGCAGTGTAGGAGAAGAGTGTCTGGGTGTTGGTAGTGTATGAGAAGAGTGTCTGGGTGATGGTAGTGTATGAGAAGAGTGTCTGGGTGTTGGTAGTGTATGAGAAGAATGTCTGGGTGAT
This sequence comes from Taudactylus pleione, assembly GCA_031769625.1. Classification (NCBI taxonomy): domain Eukaryota; kingdom Metazoa; phylum Chordata; class Amphibia; order Anura; family Myobatrachidae; genus Taudactylus; species Taudactylus pleione. The sequence continues at coordinate 2,615,930 of JAUIMM010000390.1, forward strand.
GTTAGTGTATAAGAAGAGTGTCTGGGTGATGGTAGAGTATGAGAAGAGTGTCTGGTTGATGGTAGTGTATGAGAAGAGTGTCTGGGTGATTGTACTGTATGAGAAGAGTGTCTGGGTGTTAGTAGGGTATGAGAAGAGTGTCTGGGTGATGGTAGTGTATGAGAAGGGTTTCTGGGTGTTGGTAGTGTATGAGAAGAGTGTCTGGGTGGGTGTTGGTAGTGTATGAGAAGAGTGTCTGGGTGATGGTAGTGTATGAGAAGAGTGTCTGGGTGATGGTAGTGTATGAGAAGAGTGTCTGGGTGTTGATAGTTTATGAGAAGGGTGTCTGGGTGTTGGTAGTGTATGAGAAGAGTGTCTGGGTGATGGCAGTGTATGAGAAGAGTGTCTGGGTGTTGGTAGTGTATGAGAAGAGTGTCGGGGTGATGGTAGTGTATGAGAAGAGTGTCTGGGTGTTGGTAGTGTATGAGAAGAATGTCTGGGTGATGCTAGTGTATAAGAAGAGTGTCTGGGTGATGGTAGTGTATGAGAAGAGTGTCTGGTTGATGGTAGTGTATGAGAAGAGTGTCTTGGTGATTGTACTGTATGAGAAGAGTGTCTGGGTGTTGGTAGGGTATGAGAATAGTGTCAGGGTGATGGTAGTGTATGAGAAGGGTTTCTGGGTGTGGGTAGTGTATGAGAAGAGTGTCTGGGTGTTGGTAGTGTATGAGAAGAGTGTCTGGGTGTTGGTAGTGTATGAGAAGAGTGTCTGGGTAGGTGTTGGTAGTGTATGAGAAGAGTGTCAGGGTGATTGTAGTGTATGAGATGAGTGTCTGGGTGTTAGTAGTGTATGAGAAGAGTGTCTGGGTGATTGTACTGTATGAGAAGAGTGTCTGGGTGTTGGTAGTGTATGAGAAGAGTGTCTGGGTGATTGTAGTGTATGAGAAGGGTGTCTGGGTGTTGGTAGTGTATGAGAAGAGAATCTGGGTGTTGGTAGTGTATGCGAAGAGTGTCTGGGTGTTGGTAGTGTATGAGAAGAGTGCCTGGGTGATGGTAGTGTATGAGAAGAGTGTATGGGTGTTGGTAGTGTATGAGAAGAGTGTCTTGGTGGGTGTTGGTAGTGTATGAGAAGAGTGTCTGGGTGATGGTAGTGTATGAGAAGAGTGTCTGTGTGTTGGAAGTGTATGAGAAGAGTGTCTGGGTGACGGTAGTGTATGAGAAGAGTGTCTGGGTGATGGTATTATATGAGAAGAGTGTCTGGGTTATGGTAGCGCATGAGAAGAGTGTCTGGGTGATGGCATCGTATGGGAAGAGTGTCTGGGTGTTGGTAGTGTATGAGAAGAGTGTCTGGGTGTTGGTAGTGTATGAGAAGAGTGTCTGGGTGATGGCAGTGTATGAGAAGAGTGTCTGGGTGATTGTACTGTATGAGAAGAGTGTCTGGGTGTTGGTAGTGTATGAGAAGAGTGTCTGGGTGATGGTAGTGTATGAGAAGAGTGTCTCGGTGATGGCACTGTATGGGAAGAGTGTCTGGGTGTTGGTAGTGTATGAGTAGAGTGTCTGGGTGATGGTAGTGTATGAGAAGGGTGTCTGGGTGTTGGTAGTGTATGAGAAGAGTGTCTGGGTGTTCGTAGTGTATGAGAAGAGTGTCTGGGTGTTGGTAGTGTATGAGAAGAGCGTCTGGGTGTTGGTAGTGTATGAGAAGAGTGTCTGGGTGTTGGTAGTGTATGAGAAGAGTGTCTGGGTGATGGTAGTATATGAGAAGAGTGTCTGGGTGATTGTACTGTATGAGAAGAGATTCTGAGTGATTGTACTGTATGAGAAGAGTGTCTGGGTGTTGGTAGTGTATGAGAAGAGTGTCTGGGTGACGGTAGTGTATGAGAAGAGTGTCTGGGTGTTGGTAGTGTATGAGAAGAGTGTCTGGGTGATGGTAGTGTATGAGAAGAGTTTCTGGGTGATGGTAGTGCATGAGAAGAGTGTCTGGGTGATGGCAGTGTATGGGAAGAGTGTCTGGGTGTTGGTAGTGTATGAGAAGAGTGTCTGGGTGTTGGTAGTGTATGAGAAGAGTGTCTGGGTGGGTGTTGGTAGTGTATGAGAAGAGCGTCTGGGTGTTGGTAGTGTATGAGAAGAGTGTCTGGGTGTTGGTAGTGTATGAGAAGAGTGTCTGGGTGATGATAGTGTATGAGAAGAGTGTCTGGGTGATGGTAGTGTATGAGAAGAGTGTCTGGGTGTTGGTAGTGTATGAGAAGAATGTCTGGGTGATGGTAGTGTATGAGAAGAGATTCTCAGTGTTTGTAGTGTATGAGAAGAGTGTCTGGGTGTTGGTAGTGTATGAGAAGAGTGTCTGGGTGATGGTAGTGCATGAGAAGGGTGTCTGGGTGTTCGTAGTGTATGAGAAGAGTGTCGGTGTTGTTAGTGTATGAGAAGAGTGTCTGGGTGTTGGTAGTGTATGAGAAGAGTGCCTGGGTGATGGTAGTGTATGAGAAGAGTGTCTGGGTGATGGCAGTGTATGAGAAGAGTGTCTGGGTGATTGTATTGTATGAGAAGAGTGTATGGGTATTGGTAGTGTAAGAGAAGAGTGTCTGGGTGATGGTAGTGTATGAGAAGAGTTTCTGGGTGATGGTAGTGTAGGGGAAGAGTGTCTGGGTGTTGGTAGTGTACGAGAAGAGAGTCTGGGTGATGGTAGTGTATGAGAAGAGTGTCTGGGTGTTGGTAGTGTATGAGAAGAGTGTCTGGGTGATTGTAGTGTATGAGAAGAGTGTCTGGGTGTTGGTAGTGTATGAGAAGAGTGTCTGGGTGTTGGAAGTGTATGAAAAGAATGTCTGGGTGATGGTAGTGTATGAGAAGAGTGTCTGGGTGATGGTAGTGTATGAGAAGAGTGTCTGATTGATGGTAGTGTATGAGAAGAGTGTCTGGGTGTTGATAGTGTATGAGAAGAGTGTCTGGGTGTTGGTAGTGTATGAGAAGAGTGTCTGGGTGATGGTAGTGTATGAGAAGAGTGTCTGGGTGATGGTAGTGTATGAGAAGAGTGTCTGAGTGTTGGTAGTGTATGAGAAGAGTGTCTGGGTGATGGTAGTGTATGAGAAGAGTGTCTGGGTGTTGGTAGTGTATGAGAAGAGTGTCTGGGTGATGTCAGTGTATGAGAAGAGTGTCTGGCTGATTGTACTGTATGAGAAGAGTGTCTGGGTGTTGGTAGTGTATGAGAAGAGTGTCTGGGTGATGGTAGTGTATGAGAAGAGTGTCTGGTTGATGGTAGTGTATGAGAAGAGTGTCTTGGTGATTGTACTGTATGAGAAGAGTGTCTGGGTGTTGGTAGGGTATGAGAATAGTGTCTGGGTGATGGTAGTGTATGAGAAGGGTTTCTGGGTGTTGGTAGTGTATGAGAAGAGTGTCTGGGTGATGGTAGTGTATGAGAAGAGTGTCTGGGTGTTGGTAGTGTATGAGTAGAGTGTCTGGGTGTTGGTAGTGTATGAGAAGAATGTCTGGGTGATGCTAGTGTATAAGAAGAGTGTCTTGGTGATTGTACTGTATGAGAAGAGTGTCTGGGTGTTGGTAGGGTATGAGAATAGTGTCTGGGTGATGGTAGTGTATGAGAAGGGTTTCTGGGTGTTGGTAGTGTATGAGAAGAGTGTCTGGGTGTTGGTAGTGTATGAGAAGAGTGTCTGGGTGTTGGTAGTGTATGAGAAGAGTGTCTGGGTAGGTGTTGGTAGTGTATGAGAAGAGTGTCAGGGTGATTGTAGTGTATGAGATGAGTGTCTCGGTGTTAGTAGTGTATGAGTAGAGTGTCTGGGTGATTGTACTGTATGAGAAGAGTGTCTGGGTGTTGGTAGTGTATGAGAAGAGTGTCTGGGTGATGGTAGTGTATGAGAAGAGTGTCTGGGTGTTGGTAGTGTATGAGAAGAATGTCTGGGTGATGCTAGTGTATAAGAAGAGTGTCTGGGTGATGGTAGTGTATGAGAAGAGTGTCTGGTTGATGGTAGTGTATGAGAAGAGTGTCTGGGTGATTGTACTGTATGAGAAGAGTGTCTGGGTGTTGGTAGGGTATGAGAAGAGTGTCTGGGTGATGGTAGTGTATGAGAAGGGTTTCTGGGTGTTGGTAGTGTATGAGAAGAGTGTCTGGGTGTTGGTAGTGTATGAGAAGAGTGTCTGGGTGTTGGTAGTGTATGAGAAGAGTGTCTGGGTAGGTGTTGGTAGTGTATGAGAAGAGTGTCAGGGTGATTGTAGTGTATGAGATGAGTGTCTGGGTGTTAGTAGTGTATGAGAAGAGTGTCTGGGTGATTGTACTGTATGAGAAGAGTGTCTGGGTGTTGGTAGTGTATGAGAAGAGTGTTTGGGTGATGGTAGTGTATGAGAAGGGTGTCTGGGTGTTGGTAGTGTATGAGAAGAGAATCTGGGTGTTGGTAGTGTATGCGTTGAGTGTCTGGGTGTTGGTAGTGTATGAGAAGAGTGCCTGGGTGATGGTAGTGTATGAGAAGAGTGTCTGGGTGTTGGTAGTGTATGAGAAGAGTGTCTTGGTGGGTGTTGGTAGTGTATGAGAAGAGTGTCTGGGTGATGCTAGTGTATAAGAAGAGTGTCTGGGTGATGGTAGTGTATGAGAAGAGTGTCTGGTTGATGGTAGTGTATGAGAAGAGTGTCTTGGTGATTGTACTGTATGAGAAGAGTGTCTGGGTGTTGGTAGGGTATTAGAATAGTGTCTGGGTGATGGTAGTGTATGAGAAGGGTTTCTGGGTGTTGGTAGTGTATGAGAAGAGTGTCTGGGTGTTGGTAGTGTATGAGAAGAGTGTCTGGGTGTTGGTAGTGTATGAGAAGAGTGTCTGGGTAGGTGTTGGTAGTGTATGAGAAGAGTGTCAGGGTGATTGTAGTGTATGAGATGAGTGTCTGGGTGTTAGTAGTGTATGAGAAGAGTGTCTGGGTGATTGTACTGTATGAGAAGAGTGTCTGGGTGTTGGTAGTGTATGAGAAGAGTGTCTGGGTGATGGTAGTGTATGAGAAGAGTGTCTGGGTGTTGGTAGTGTATGAGAAGAATGTCTGGGTGATGCTAGTGTATAAGAAGATTGTCTGGGTGATGGTAGTGTATGAGAAGAGTGTCTGGTTGATGGTAGTGTATGAGAAGAGTGTCTGGGTGATTGTACTGTATGAGAAGAGTGTCTGGCTGTTGGTAGGGTATGAGAAGAGTGTCTGGGTGATGGTAGTGTATGAGAAGGGTTTCTGGGTGTTGGTAGTGTATGAGAAGAGTGTCTGGGTGTTGGTAGTGTATGAGAAGAGTGTCTGGGTGTTGGTAGTGTATGAGAAGAGTGTCTGGGTAGGTGTTGGTAGTGTATGAGAAGAGTGTCAGGGTGATTGTAGTGTATGAGATGAGTGTCTGGGTGTTAGTAGTGTATGAGAAGAGTGTCTGGGTGATTGTACTGTATGAGAAGAGTGTCTGGGTGTTGGTAGTGTATGAGAAGAGTGTCTGGGTGATGGTAGTGTATGAGAAGGGTGTCTGGGTGTTGGTAGTGTATGAGAAGAGAATCTGGGTGTTGGTAGTGTATGCGAAGAGTGTCTGGGTGTTGGTAGTGTATGAGAAGAGTGCCTGGGTGATGGTAGTGTATGAGAAGAGTGTCTGGGTGTTGGTAGTGTATGAGAAGAGTGTCTTGGTGGGTGTTGGTAGTGTATGAGAAGAGTGTCTGGGTGATGGTAGTGTATGAAAAGAGTGTCTGTGTGTTGGAAGTGTATGAGAAGAGTGTCTGGGTGACGGTAGTGTATGAGAAGAGTGTCTGGGTGATGGTATTGTATGAGAAGAGTGTCTGGGTTATGGTAGCACATGAGAAGAGTGTCTGGGTGATGGCATTGTATGGGAAGAGAGTCTGGTTGTTGGTAGTGTATGAGAAGAGTGTCTGGGTGTTGGTAGTGTATGAGAAGAGTGTCTGGGTGATGGCAGTGTATGAGAAGAGTGTCTGGGTGATTGTACTGTATGAGAAGAGTGTCTGGGTGTTGGTAGTGTATGAGAAGAGTGTCTGGGTGATGGTAGTGTATGAGAAGAGTGTCTCGGTGATGGCACTGTATGGGAAGAGTGTCTGGGTGTTGGTAGTGTATGAGTAGAGTGTCTGGGTGATGGTAGTGTATGAGAAGGGTGTCTGGGTGTTGGTAGTGTATGAGAAGAGTGTCTGGGTGTTCGTAGTGTATGAGAAGAGTGTCTGGGTGTTGGTAGTGTATGAGAAGAGCGTCTGGGTGTTGGTAGTGTATGAGATGAGTGTCTGGGTGTTGGTAGTGTATGAGAAGAGTGTCTGGGTGATGGTAGTATATGAGAAGAGTGTCTGGGTGACTGTACTGTATGAGAAGAGTGTCTGGGTGTTGGTAGTGTATGAGAAGAGTGTCTGGGTGATGGTAGTGTATGAGTAGAGTGTCTGGGTGATGGTAGTGTATGAGAAGAGTGTCTGGGTGTTGGTAGTGTATGAGAAGAGTGTCTGGGTGATGGTAGTGTATGAGAAGAGTGTCTGGGTGTTGGTAGTGTATGAGAAGAGTGTCTGGGTGATGGTAGTGTATGAGAAGAGTGTCTGGGTGATGGTAGTGCATGAGAAGAGTGTCTGGGTGATGGCAGTGTATGGGAAGAGTGTCTGGGTGTTGGTAGTGTATGAGAAGAGTGTCTGGGTGTTGGTAGTGTATGAGAAGAGTGTCTGGGTGTTGGAAGTGTATGAGAAGAGTGTCTGGGTGTTGGAAGTGTATGAGAAGAGTGTCTGGTTGATGGTAGTGTATGAGAAGAGATTCTGAGTGATTGTACTGTATGAGAAGAGTGTCTGGGTGTTGGTAGTGTATGAGAAGAGTGTCTGGGTGACGGTAGTGTATGAGAAGGGTGTCTGGGTGTTGGTAGTGTATGAGAAGATTGTCTTGGCTTTGGTAGTGTATGAGAAGAGTGTCTGGGTTTTGATAGTGTATGAGAAGAGTGCCTGGGTGATGGTAGTGTATGAGAAGAGTATCTCGGTGATGGTAGTGTATGAGAAGAATGTCTGGGTGTTGGTAGTGTATGAGAAGAGTGTCTGGGTGATGGTAGTATATGAGAAGAGTGTCTGGGTGATGGCAGTGTATGAGAAGAGTGTCTGGGTGTTGGTAGTGTATGAGAAGAGTGTCTGGGTGATGGTAGTGTATGAGAAGAGTGTCTGGGTGTTGGTAGTGTATGAGAAGAATGTCTGGGTGATGCTAGTGTATAAGAAGAGTGTCTGGGTGATGGTAGTGTATGAGAAGAGTGTCTGGTTGATGGTAGTGTATGAGAAGAGTGTCTGGGTGATTGTACTGTATGAGAAGAGTGTCTGGGTGTTGGTAGGGTATGAGAAGAGTGTCTGGGTGATGGTAGTGTATGAGAAGGGTTTCTGGGTGTTGGTAGTGTATGAGAAGAGTGTCTGGGTGATGGTAGTGTATGAGAAGAGTGTCTGGGTGTTGGAAGTGTATCAGAAGAGTGTCTGGGTGATGGTAGTGTATGAGAAGAGTGTCTGGGTGATGGTAGTGTATGAGAAGAGTGTCTGGGTGTTGGTATTGTATGAGAAGGGTGTCTGGGTGTTGGCAGTGTATGAGAAGAGTGTCTGGGTGATGGCAGTGTATGAGAAGAGTGTCTGGGTGTTGGTAGTGTATGAGAAGAGTGTCTTGTTGTTGGTAGTGTATGAGAAGAGTGTCTGGGTGTTGGTAGTGTATGAGAAGAGTGCCTGGGTGATGGTAGTGTATGAGAAGAGTGTCTGGGTGAAGGTAGTGTATGAGTAGAATGTCTGGGTGTTGGAAGTGTATAAGAAGAGTGCCTGGGTGATGGTAGTGTATGAGAAGAGTATCTGGGTGATGGTAGTGTATGAGAAGAGTGTCTGGGTGTTGGTAGTGTATGAGAAGGGTGTCTGGGTGTTGGTAGTGTATGAGAAGAGTGTCTGGGTGATGGTAGTATATAAGAAGAGTGTCTGGGTGATGGCAGTGTATGAGAAGAGTGTCTGGGTGTTGGTAGTGTATGAGAAGAGTGTCTGGGTGATGGTAGTGTATGAGAAGAGTGTCTGGGTGTTGGTAGTGTATGAGAAGAATGTATGGGTGATGTTAGTGTATAAGAAGAGTGTCTGGGTGATGGTAGTGTATGAGAAGAGTGTCTGGGTGATTGTACTGTATGAGAAGAGTGTCTGGGTGTTGGTAGGGTATGAGAAGAGTGTCTGGGTGATGGTAGTGTATGAGAAGGGTTTCTGGGTGTTGGTAGTGTATGAGAAGAGTGTCTGGGTGGGTGTTGGTAGTGTATGAGAAGAGTGTCTGGGTGATGGTAGTGTATGAGAAGAGTGTCTGGGTGTTGGAAGTGTATCAGAAGAGTGTCTGGGTGATGGTAGTGTATGAGAAGAGTGTCTGGGTGATGGTAGTGTATGAGAAGAGTGTCTGGGTGTTGGTAGTGTATGAGAAGGGTGTCTGGGTGTTGGTAGTGTATGAGAAGAGTGTCTGGGTGATGGCAGTGTATGAGAAGAGTGTCTGGGTGTTGGTAGTGTATGAGAAGAGTGTCTGGGTGATGGTAGTGTATGAGAAGAGTGTCTGGGTGATGGTAGTGCATGAGAAGAGTGTCTGGGTGATGGCAGTGTATGGGAAGAGTGTCTGGGTGTTGGTAGTGTATGAGAAGAGTGTCTGGGCGTTGGTAGTGTATGAGAAGAGATTCTGAGTGATTGTACTGTATGAGAAGAGTGTCTGGGTGTTGGTAGTGTATGAGAAGAGTGTCTGGGTGACGGTAGTGTATGAGAAGGGTGTCTGGGTGTTGGTAGTGTATGAGAAGATTGTCTTGGTTTTGGTAGTGTATGAGAAGAGTGTCTGGGTTTTGATAGTGTATGAGAAGAATGTCTGGGTGTTGGTAGTGTATGAGAAGAGTGTCTGGGTGATGGTAGTATATGAGAAGAGTGTCTGGGTGATGGCAGTGTATGAGAAGAGTGTCTGGGTGTTGGTAGTGTATGAGAAGAGTGTCTGGGTGATGGTAGTGTATGAGAAGAGTGTCTGGGTGTTGGTAGTGTATGAGAAGAATGTCTGGGTGATGCTAGTGTATAAGAAGAGTGTCTGGGTGATGGTAGTGTATGAGAAGAGTGTCTGGTTGATGGTAGTGTATGAGAAGAGTGTCTGGGTGATTGTACTGTATGAGAAGAGTGTCTGGGTGTTGGTAGGGTATGAGAAGAGTGTCTGGGTGATGGTAGTGTATGAGAAGGGTTTCTGGGTGTTGGTAGTGTATGAGAAGAGTGTCTGGGTGGGTGTTGGTAGTGTATGAGAAGAGTGTCTGGGTGATGGTAGTGTATGAGAAGAGTGTCTGGGTGTTGGAAGTGTATCAGAAGAGTGTCTGGGTGATGGTAGTGTATGAGAAGAGTGTCTGGGTGATGGTTGTGTATGAGAAGAGTGTCTGGGTGTTGGTAGTGTATGAGAAGGGTGTCTGGGTGTAGATAGTGTATGAGAAGAGTGTCTGGGTGATGGCAGTGTATGAGAAGAGTGTCTGGGTGTTGGTAGTGTATGAGAAGAGTGTCTTGTTGTTGGTAGTGTATGAGAAGAGTGTCTGGGTGTTGGTAGTGTATGAGAAGAGTGCCTGGGTGATGGTAGTGTATGAGAAGAGTGTCTGGGTGAAGGTAGTGTATGAGAAGAGTGTCTGGGTGTTGGTAGTGTATGAGAAGGGTGTCTGGGTGTTGGTAGTGTATGAGAAGAGTGTCTGGGTGATGGTAGTATATAAGAAGAGTGTCTGGGTGATGGCAGTGTAGGAGAAGAGTGTCTGGGTGTTGGTAGTGTATGAGAAGAGTGTCTGGGTGATGGTAGTGTATGAGAAGAGTGTCTGGGTGTTGGTAGTGTATGAGAAGAATGTCTGGGTGATGTTAGTGTATAAGAAGAGTGTCTGGGTGATGGTAGTGTATGAGAAGAGTGTCTGGTTGATGGTAGTGTATGAGAAGAGTGTCTGGGTGATTGTACTGTATGAGAAGAGTGTCTGGGTGTTGGTAGGGTATGAGAAGAGTGTCTGGGTGATGGTAGTGTATGAGAAGGGTTTCTGGGTGTTGGTAGTGTATGAGAAGAGTGTCTGGGTGGGTGTTGGTAGTGTATGAGAAGAGTGTCTGGGTGATGGTAGTGTATGAGAAGAGTGTCTGGGTGTTGGAAGTGTATCAGAAGAGTGTCTGGGTGATGGCAGTGTATGAGAAGAGTGTCTGGGTGTTGGTAGTGTATGAGAAGAGTGTCTGGGTGATGGTAGTGTATGAGAAGAGTGTCTGGGTGTTGGTAGTGTATGAGAAGAATGTCTGGGTGATGCTAGTGTATAAGAAGAGTGTCTGGGTGATGGTAGTGTATGAGAAGAGTGTCTGGTTGATGGTAGTGTATGAGAAGAGTGTCTTGGTGATTGTACTGTATGAGAAGAGTGTCTGGGTGTTGGTAGGGTATAAGAATAGTGTCAGGGTGATGGTAGTGTATGAGAAGGGTTTCTGGGTGTGGGTAGTGTATGAGAAGAGTGTCTGGGTGTTGGTAGTGTATGAGAAGAGTGTCTGGGTGTTGGTAGTGTATGAGAAGAGTGTCTGGGTAGGTGTTGGTAGTGTAAGAGAAGAGTGTCAGGGTGATTGTAGTGTATGAGATGAGTGTCTGGGTGTTAGTAGTGTATGAGAAGAGTGTCTGGGTGATTGTACTGTATGAGAAGAGTGTCTGGGTGTTGGTAGTGTATGAGAAGAGTGTCTGGGTGATTGTAGTGTATGAGAAGGGTGTCTGGGTGTTGGTAGTGTATGAGAAGAGAATCTGGGTGTTGGTAGTGTATGCGAAGAGTGTCTGGGTGTTGGTAGTGTATGAGAAGAGTGCCTGGGTGATGGTAGTGTATGAGAAGAGTGTATGGGTGTTGGTAGTGTATGAGAAGAGTGTCTTGGTGGGTGTTGGTAGTGTATGAGAAGAGTGTCTGGGTGATGGTAGTGTATGAGAAGAGTGTCTGTGTGTTGGAAGTGTATGAGAAGAGTGTCTGGGTGACGGTAGTGTATGAGAAGAGTGTCTGGGTGATGGTATTGTATGAGAAGAGTGTCTGGGTTATGGTAGCGCATGAGAAGAGTGTCTGGGTGATGGCATCGTATGGGAAGAGTGTCTGGGTGATGGCAGTGTATGAGAAGAGTGTCTGGGTGATTGTACTGTATGAGAAGAGTGTCTGGGTGTTGGTAGTGTATGAGAAGAGTGTCTGGGTGATGGTAGTGTATGAGAAGAGTGTCTCGGTGATGGCACTGTATGGGAAGAGTGTCTGGGTGTTGGTAGTGTATGAGTAGAGTGTCTGGGTGATGGTAGTGTATGAGAAGGGTGTCTGGGTGTTGGTAGTGTATGAGAAGAGTGTCTGGGTGTTCGTAGTGTATGAGAAGAGTGTCTGGGTGTTGCTAGTGTATGAGAAGAGCGTCTGGGTGTTGGTAGTGTATGAGAAGAGTGTCTGGGTGTTGGTAGTGTATGAGAAGAGTGTCTGGGTGATGGTAGTATATGAGAAGAGTGTCTGGGTGATTGTACTGTATGAGAAGAGATTCTAAGTGATTGTACTGTATGAGAAGAGTGTCTGGGTGTTGGTAGTGTATGAGAAGAGTGTCTGGGTGACGGTAGTGTATGAGAAGAGAGTCTGGGTGTTGGTAGTGTATGAGAAGAGTGTCTGGGTGATGGTAGTGTATGAGAAGAGTTTCTGGGTGATGGTAGTGCATGAGAAGAGTGTCTGGGTGATGGTAGTGTATGAGAAGAGTGTCTGGTTGATGGTAGTGTATGAGAAGAGTGTCTGGGTGATTGTACTGTATGAGAAGAGTGTCTGGGTGTTGGTAGGGTATGAGAAGAGTGTCTGGGTGATGGTAGTGTATGAGAAGAGTGTCTGGGTGTTGGTAGTGTATGAGAAGAGTGTCTGGGTGATGATAGTGTATGAGAAGAGTGTCTGGGTGATGGTAGTGTATGAGAAGAGTGTCTGGGTGTTGGTAGTGTATGAGAAGAATGTCTGGGTGATGGTAGTGTATGAGAAGAGATTCTCAGTGTTTGTACTGTATGAGAAGAGTGTCTGGGTGTTGGTAGTGTATGAGAAGAGTGTCTGGGTGATGGTAGTGCATGAGAAGGGTGTCTGGGTGTTCGTAGTGTATGAGAAGAGTGTCTTGGTGTTGTTAGTGTATGAGAAGAGTGTCTGGGTGTTGGTAGTGTATGAGAAGAGTGCCTGGGTGATGGTAGTGTATGAGAAGAGTGTCTGGGTGATGGCAGTGTATGAGAAGAATGTCTGGGTGTTGGAAGTGTATCAGAAGAGTGTCTGGGTGATGGTAGTGTATGAGAAGTGTCTGGGTGATGGTAGTGTATGAGAAGAGGTCTGGGTGATGGTAGTGTATGAGAAGAGTGTCTGGGTGATGCTAGTGTATGAGAAGAGTGTCTGGGTGTTGGTAGTGTATGAGAAGAGTGTCTGGGTGATTGTAGTGTATGAGAAGAGTGTCTGAGTGTTGGTAGTGTATGAAAAGAGTGTCTGGGTGATGGTAGTGTATGAGAAGAGTGTCTGGGTGTTGGTAGTGTATGAGAAGAGTGTCTGGGTGATGTCAGTGTATGAGAAGAGTGTCTGGGTGATTGTACTGTATGAGAAGAGTGTCTGGGTGTTGGTAGTGTATGAGAAGAGTGTCTGGGTGATGGTAGTGTATGAGAAGAGTGTCTGGTTGATGGTAGTGTATGAGAAGAGTGTCTTGGTGATTGTACTGTATGAGAAGAGTGTCTGGGTGTTGGTAGGGTATGAGAATAGTGTCTGGGTGATGGTAGTGTATGAGAAGGGTTTCTGGGTGTTGGTAGTGTATGAGAAGAGTGTCTGGGTGTTGGTAGTGTATGAGAAGAGTGTCTGGGTGTTGGTAGTGTATGAGAAGAGTGTCTGGGTAGGTGTTGGTAGTGTATGAGAAGAGTGTCAGGGTGATTGTAGTGTATGAGATGAGTGTCTGGGTGTTAGTAGTGTATGAGAAGAGTGTCTGGGTGATTGTACTGTATGAGAAGAGTGTCTGGGTGTTGGTAGTGTATGAGAAGAGTGTCTGGGTGATGGTAGTGTATGAGAAGAGTGTCTGGGTGTTGGTAGTGTATGAGAAGAATGTCTGGGTGATGCTAGTGTATAAGAAGAGTGTCTGGGTGATGGTAGTGTATGAGAAGAGTGTCTGGTTGATGGTAGTGTATGAGAAGAGTGTCTGGGTGATTGTACTGTATGAGAAGAGTGTCTGGGTGTTGGTAGGGTATGAGAAGAGTGTCTGGGTGATGGTAGTGTATGAGAAGGGTTTCTGGGTGTTGGTAGTGTATGAGAAGAGTGTCTGGGTGTTGGTAGTGTATGAGAAGAGTGTCTGGGTGTTGGTAGTGTATGAGAAGAGTGTCTGGGTAGGTGTTGGTAGTGTATGAGAAGAGTGTCAGGGTGATTGTAGTGTATGAGATGAGTGTCTGGGTGTTAGTAGTGTATGAGAAGAGTGTCTGGGTGATTGTACTGTATGAGAAGAGTGTCTGGGTGTTGGTAGTGTATGAGAAGAGTGTCTGGGTGATGGTAGTGTATGAGAAGGGTGTCTGGGTGTTGGTAGTGTATGAGAAGAGAATCTGGGTGTTGGTAGTGTATGCGTTGAGTGTCTGGGTGTTGGTAGTGTATGAGAAGAGTGCCTGGGTGATGGTAGTGTATGAGAAGAGTGTCTGGGTGTTGGTAGTGTATGAGAAGAGTGTCTTGGTGGGTGTTGGTAGTGTATGAGAAGAGTGTCTGGGTGATGCTAGTGTATAAGAAGAGTGTCTGGGTGATGGTAGTGTATGAGAAGAGTGTCTGGTTGATGGTAGTGTATGAGAAGAGTGTCTTGGTGATTGTACTGTATGAGAAGAGTGTCTGGGTGTTGGTAGGGTATGAGAATAGTGTCTGGGTGATGGTAGTGTATGAGAAGGGTTTCTGGGTGTTGGTAGTGTATGAGAAGAGTGTCTGGGTGTTGGTAGTGTATGAGAAGAGTGTCTGGGTGTTGGTAGTGTATGAGAAGAGTGTCTGGGTAGGTGTTGGTAGTGTATGAGAAGAGTGTCAGGGTGATTGTAGTGTATGAGATGAGTGTCTGGGTGTTAGTAGTGTATGAGAAGAGTGTCTGGGTGATTATACTGTATGAGAAGAGTGTCTGGGTGTTGGTAGTGTATGAGAAGAGTGTCTGGGTGATGGTAGTGTATGAGAAGAGTGTCTGGGTGTTGGTAGTGTATGAGAAGAATGTCTGGGTGATGCTAGTGTATAAGAAGAGTGTCTGGGTGATGGTAGTGTATGAGAAGAGTGTCTGGTTGATGGTAGTGTATGAGAAGAGTGTCTGGGTGATTGTACTGTATGAGAAGAGTGTCTGGGTGTTGGTAGGGTATGAGAAGAGTGTCTGGTTGATGGTAGTGTATGAGAAGGGTTTCTGGGTGTTGGTAGTGTATGAGAAGAGTGTCTGGGTGTTGGTAGTGTATGAGAAGAGTGTCTGGGTGTTGGTAGTGTATGAGAAGAGTGTCTGGGTAGGTGTTGGTAGTGTATGAGAAGAGTGTCAGGGTGATTGTAGTGTATGAGATGAGTGTCTGGGTGTTAGTAGTGTATGAGAAGAGTGTCTGGGTGATTGTACTGTATGAGAAGAGTGTCTGGGTGTTGGTAGTGTATGAGAAGAGTGTCTGGGTGATGGTAGTGTATGAGAAGGGTGTCTGGGTGTTGGTAGTGTATGAGAAGAGAATCTGGGTGTTGGTAGTGTATGCGAAGAGTGTCTGGGTGTTGGTAGTGTATGAGAAGAGTGCCTGGGTGATGGTAGTGTATGAGAAGAGTGTCTGGGTGTTGGTAGTGTATGAGAAGAGTGTCTTGGTGGGTGTTGGTAGTGTATGAGAAGAGTGTCTGGGTGATGGTAGTGTATGAAAAGAGTGTCTGTGTGTTGGAAGTGTATGAGAAGAGTGTCTGGGTGACGGTAGTGTATGAGAAGAGTGTCTGGGTGATGGTATTGTATGAGAAGAGTGTCTGGGTTATGGTAGCGCATGAGAAGAGTGTCTGGGTGATGGCATTGTATGGGAAGAGAGTCTGGTTGTTGGTAGTGTATGAGAAGAGTGTCTGGGTGTTGGTAGTGTATGAGAAGAGTGTCTGGGTGATGGCAGTGTATGAGAAGAGTGTCTGGGTGATTGTACTGTATGAGAAGAGTGTCTGGGTGTTGGTAGTGTATGAGAAGAGTGTCTGGGTGATGGTAGTGTATGAGAAGAGTGTCTCTGTGATGGCACTGTATGGGAAGAGTGTCTGGGTGTTGGTAGTGTATGAGTAGAGTGTCTGGGTGATGGTAGTGTATGAGAAGGGTGTCTGGGTGTTGGTAGTGTATGAGAAGAGTGTCTGGGTGTTCGTAGTGTATGAGAAGAGTGTCTGGGTGTTGGTAGTGTATGAGAAGAGCGTCTGGGTGTTGGTAGTGTATGAGAAGAGTGTCTGGGTGTTGGTAGTGTATGAGAAGAGTGTCTGGGTGATGGTAGTATATGAGAAGAGTGTCTGGGTGACTGTACTGTATGAGAAGAGTGTCTGGGTGTTGGTAGTGTATGAGAAGAGTGTCTGGGTGATGGTAGTGTATGAGTAGAGTGTCTGGGTGATGGTAGTGTATGAGAAGAGTGTCTGGGTGTTGGTAGTGTATGAGAAGAGTGTCTGGGTGATGGTAGTGTATGAGAAGAGTGTCTGGGTGTTGGTAGTGTATGAGAAGAGTGTCTGGGTGATGGTAGTGTATGAGAAGAGTGTCTGGGTGATGGTAGTGCATGAGAAGAGTGTCTGGGTGATGGCAGTGTATGGGAAGAGTGTCTGGGTGTTGGTAGTGTATGAGAAGAGTGTCTGGGTGTTGGTAGTGTATGAGAAGAGTGTCTGGGTGTTGGAAGTGTATGAGAAGAGTGTCTGGGTGTTGGAAGTGTATGAGAAGAGTGTCTGGTTGATGGTAGTGTATGAGAAGAGATTCTGAGTGATTGTACTGTATGAGAAGAGTGTCTGGGTGTTGGTAGTGTATGAGAAGAGTGTCTGGGTGACGGTAGTGTATGAGAAGGGTGTCTGGGTGTTGGTAGTGTATGAGAAGATTGTCTTGGCTTTGGTAGTGTATGAGAAGAGTGTCTGCGTTTTGATAGTGTATGAGAAGAGTGCCTGGGTGATGGTAGTGTATGAGAAGAGTATCTCGGTGATGGTAGTGTATGAGAAGAATGTCTGGGTGTTGGTAGTGTATGAGAAGAGTGTCTGGGTGATGGTAGTATATGAGAAGAGTGTCTGGGTGATGGCAGTGTATGAGAAGAGTGTCTGGGTGTTGGTAGTGTATGAGAAGAGTGTCTGGGTGATGGTAGTGTATGAGAAGAGTGTCTGGGTGTTGGTAGTGTATGAGAAGAATGTCTGGGTGATGCTAGTGTATGAGAAGAGTGTCTGGGTGATGGTAGTGTATGAGAAGAGTGTCTGGTTGATGGTAGTGTATGAGAAGAGTGTCTGGGTGATTGTACTGTATGAGAAGAGTGTCTGGGTGTTGGTAGGGTATGAGAAGAGTGTCTGGGTGATGGTAGTGTATGAGAAGGGTTTCTGGGTGTTGGTAGTGTATGAGAAGAGTGTCTGGGTGGGTGTTGGTAGTGTATGAGAAGAGTGTCTGGGTGATGGTAGTGTATGAGAAGAGTGTCTGGGTGTTGGAAGTGTATCAGAAGAGTGTCTGGGTGATGGTAGTGTATGAGAAGAGTGTCTGGGTGATGGTAGTGTATGAGAAGAGTGTCTGGGTGTTGGTATTGTATGAGAAGGGTGTCTGGGTGTTGGCAGTGTATGAGAAGAGTGTCTGGGTGATGGCAGTGTATGAGAAGAGTGTCTGGGTGTTGGTAGTGTATGAGAAGAGTGTCTTGTTGTTGGTAGTGTATGAGAAGAGTGTCTGGGTGTTGGTAGTGTATGAGAAGAGTGCCTGGGTGATGGTAGTGTATGAGAAGAGTGTCTGGGTGTTGGTAGTGTTTGAGAAGAGTGTCTGGGTAGGTGTTGGTAGTGTATGAGAAGAGTGTCAGGGTGATTGTAGTGTATGAGATGAGTGTCTGGGTGTTAGTAGTGTATGAGAAGAGTGTCTGGGTGATTGTACTGTATGAGAAGAGTGTCTGGGTGTTGGTAGTGTATGAGAAGAGTGTCTGGGTGATGGTAGTGTATGAGAAGGGTGTCTGGGTGTTGGTAGTGTATGAGAAGAGAATCTGGGTGTTGGTAGTGTATGCGAAGAGTGTCTGGGTGTTGGTAGTGTATGAGAAGAGTGCCTGGGTGATGGTAGTGTATGAGAAGAGTGTCTGGGTGTTGGTAGTGTATGAGAAGAGTGTCTTGGTGGGTGTTGGTAGTGTATGAGAAGAGTGTCTGGGTGATGGTAGTGTATGAAAAGAGTGTCTGTGTGTTGGAAGTGTATGAGAAGAGTGTCTGGGTGACGGTAGTGTATGAGAAGAGTGTCTGGGTGATGGTATTGTATGAGAAGAGTGTCTGGGTTATGGTAGCGCATGAGAAGAGTGTCTGGGTGATGGCATTGTATGGGAAGAGAGTCTGGTTGTTGGTAGTGTATGAGAAGAGTGTCTGGGTGTTGGTAGTGTATGAGAAGAGTGTCTGGGTGATGGCAGTGTATGAGAAGAGTGTCTGGGTGATTGTACTGTATGAGAAGAGTGTCTGGGTGTTGGTAGTGTATGAGAAGAGTGTCTGGGTGATGGTAGTGTATGAGAAGAGTGTCTCGGTGATGGCACTGTATGGGAAGAGTGTCTGGGTGTTGGTAGTGTATGAGTAGAGTGTCTGGGTGATGGTAGTGTATGAGAAGGGTGTCTGGGTGTTGGTAGTGTATGAGAAGAGTGTCTGGGTGTTCGTAGTGTATGAGAAGAGTGTCTGGGTGTTGGTAGTGTATGAGAAGAGCGTCTGGGTGTTGGTAGTGTATGAGAAGAGTGTCTGGGTGTTGGTAGTGTATGAGAAGAGTGTCTGGGTGATGGTAGTATATGAGAAGAGTGTCTGGGTGACTGTACTGTATGAGAAGAGTGTCTGGGTGTTGGTAGTGTATGAGAAGAGTGTCTGGGTGATGGTAGTGTATGAGAAGAGTGTCTGGGTGTTGGTAGTGTATGAGAAGAGTGTCTGGGTGATGGTAGTGTATGAGAAGAGTGTCTGGGTGTTGGTAGTGTATGAGAAGAGTGTCTGGGTGATGGTAGTGTATGAGAAGAGTGTCTGGGTGATGGTAGTGCATGAGAAGAGTGTCTGGGTGATGGCAGTGTATGGGAAGAGTGTCTGGGTGTTGGTAGTGTATGAGAAGAGTGTCTGGGTGTTGGTAGTGTATGAGAAGAGTGTCTGGGTGTTGGAAGTGTATGAGAAGAGTGTCTGGGTGTTGGAAGTGTATGAGAAGAGTGTCTGGTTGATGGTAGTGTATGAGAAGAGATTCTGAGTGATTGTACTGTATGAGAAGAGTGTCTGGGTGTTGGTAGTGTATGAGAAGAGTGTCTGGGTGACGGTAGTGTATGAGAAGGGTGTCTGGGTGTTGGTAGTGTATGAGAAGATTGTCTTGGCTTTGGTAGTGTATGAGAAGAGTGTCTGGGTTTTGATAGTGTATGAGAAGAGTGCCTGGGTGATGGTAGTGTATGAGAAGAGTATCTCGGTGATGGTAGTGTATGAGAAGAATGTCTGGGTGTTGGTAGTGTATGAGAAGAGTGTCTGGGTGATGGTAGTATATGAGAAGAGTGTCTGGGTGATGGCAGTGTATGAGAAGAGTGTCTGGGTGTTGGTAGTGTATGAGAAGAGTGTCTGGGTGATGGTAGTGTATGAGAAGAGTGTCTGGGTGTTGGTAGTGTATGAGAAGAATGTCTGGGTGATGCTAGTGTATAAGAAGAGTGTCTGGGTGATGGTAGTGTATGAGAAGAGTGTCTGGTTGATGGTAGTGTATGAGAAGAGTGTCTGGGTGATTGTACTGTATGAGAAGAGTGTCTGGGTGTTGGTAGGGTATGAGAAGAGTGTCTGGGTGATGGTAGTGTATGAGAAGGGTTTCTGGGTGTTGGTAGTGTATGAGAAGAGTGTCTGGGTGGGTGTTGGTAGTGTATGAGAAGAGTGTCTGGGTGATGGTAGTGTATGAGAAGAGTGTCTGGGTGTTGGAAGTGTATCAGAAGAGTGTCTGGGTGATGGTAGTGTATGAGAAGAGTGTCTGGGTGATGGTAGTGTATGAGAAGAGTGTCTGGGTGTTGGTATTGTATGAGAAGGGTGTCTGGGTGTTGGCAGTGTATGAGAAGAGTGTCTGGGTGATGGCAGTGTATGAGAAGAGTGTCTGGGTGTTGGTAGTGTATGAGAAGAGTGTCTTGTTGTTGGTAGTGTATGAGAAGAGTGTCTGGGTGTTGGTAGTGTATGAGAAGAGTGCCTGGGTGATGGTAGTGTATGAGAAGAGTGTCTGGGTGAAGGTAGTGTATGAGAAGAATGTCTGGGTGTTGGAAGTGTATCAGAAGAGTGTCTGGGTGATGGTAGTGTATGAGAAGAGTATCTGGGTGATGGTAGTGTATGAGAAGAGTGTCTGGGTGTTGGTAGTGTATGAGAAGGGTGTCTGGGTGTTGGTAGTGTATGAGAAGAGTGTCTGGGTGATGGTAGTATATAAGAAGAGTGTCTGGGTGATGGCAGTGTATGAGAAGAGTGTCTGGGTGTTGGTAGTGTATGAGAAGAGTGTCTGGGTGATGGTAGTGTATGAGAAGAGTGTCTGGGTGTTGGTAGTGTATGAGAAGAATGTCTGGGTGATGTTAGTGTATAAGAAGAGTGTCTGGGTGATGGTAGTGTATGAGAAGAGTGTCTGGTTGATGGTAGTGTATGAGAAGAGTGTCTGGGTGATTGTACTGTATGAGAAGAGTGTCTGGGTGTTGGTAGGGTATGAGAAGAGTGTCTGGGTGATGGTAGTGTATGAGAAGGGTTTCTGGGTGTTGGTAGTATATGAGAAGAGTGTCTGGGTGGGTGTTGGTAGTGTATGAGAAGAGTGTCTGGGTGATGGTAGTGTATGAGAAGAGTGTCTGGGTGTTGGAAGTGTATCAGAAGAGTGTCTGGGTGATGGTAGTGTATGAGAAGAGTGTCTGGGTGATGGTAGTGTATGAGAAGAGTGTCTGGGTGTTGGTAGTGTATGAGAAGGGTGTCTGGGTGTTGGTAGTGTATGAGAAGAGTGTCTGGGTGATGGCAGTGTATGAGAAGAGTGTCTGGGTGTTGGTAGTGTATGAGAAGAGTGTCTGGGTGATGGTAGTGTATGAGAAGAGTGTCTGGGTGATGGTAGTGCATGAGAAGAGTGTCTGGGTGATGGCAGTGTATGGGAAGAGTGTCTGGGTGTTGGTAGTGTATGAGAAGAGTGTCTGGGTGTTGGTAGTGTATGAGAAGAGATTCTGAGTGATTGTACTGTATGAGAAGAGTGTCTGGGTGTTGGTAGTGTATGAGAAGAGTGTCTGGGTGACGGTAGTGTATGAGAAGGGTGTCTGGGTGTTGGTAGTGTATGAGAAGATTGTCTTGGTTTTGGTAGTGTATGAGAAGAGTGTCTGGGTTTTGATAGTGTATGAGAAGAATGTCTGGGTGTTGGTAGTGTATGAGAAGAGTGTCTGGGTGATGGTAGTATATGAGAAGAGTGTCTGGGTGATGGCAGTGTATGAGAAGAGTGTCTGGGTGTTGGTAGTGTATGAGAAGAGTGTCTGGGTGATGGTAGTGTATGAGAAGAGTGTCTGGGTGTTGGTAGTGTATGAGAAGAATGTCTGGGTGATGCTAGTGTATAAGAAGAGTGTCTGGGTGATGGTAGTGTATGAGAAGAGTGTCTGGTTGATGGTAGTGTATGAGAAGAGTGTCTGGGTGATTGTACTGTATGAGAAGAGTGTCTGGGTGTTGGTAGGGTATGAGAAGAGTGTCTGGGTGATGTTAGTGTATGAGAAGGGTTTCTGGGTGTTGGTAGTGTATGAGAAGAGTGTCTGGGTGGGTGTTGGTAGTGTATGAGAAGAGTGTCTGGGTGATGGTAGTGTATGAGAAGAGTGTCTGGGTGTTGGAAGTGTATCAGAAGAGTGTCTGGGTGATGGTAGTGTATGAGAAGAGTGTCTGGGTGATGGTTGTGTATGAGAAGAGTGTCTGGGTGTTGGTAGTGTATGAGAAGGGTGTCTGGGTGTAGATAGTGTATGAGAAGAGTGTCTGGGTGATGGCAGTGTATGAGAAGAGTGTCTGGGTGTTGTTAGTGTATGAGAAGAGTGTCTTGTTGTTGGTAGTGTATGAGAAGAGTGTCTGGGTGTTGGTAGTGTATGAGAAGAGTGCCTGGGTGATGGTAGTGTATGAGAAGAGTGTCTGGGTGAAGGTAGTGTATGAGAAGAATGTCTGGGTGTTGGAAGTGTATCAGAAGAGTGTCTGGGTGATGGTAGTGTATGAGAAGAGTATCTGGGTGATGGTAGTGTATGAGAAGAGTGTCTGGGTGTTGGTAGTGTATGAGAAGGGTGTCTGGGTGTCGGTAGTGTATGAGAAGAGTGTCTGGGTGATGGCAGTGTATGAGAAGAGTGTCTGGGTGTTGGTAGTGTATGAGAAGAGTGTCTTGTTGTTGGTAGTGTATGAGAAGAGTGTCTGGGTGTTGGTAGTGTATGAGAAGAGTGCCTGGGTGATGGTAGTGTATGAGAAGAGTGTCTGGGTGTTGGTAGTGTATGAGAAGAGTGTCTGGGTAGGTGTTGGTAGTGTATGAGAAGAGTGTCAGGGTGATTGTAGTGTATGAGATGAGTGTCTGGGTGTTAGTAGTGTATGAGAAGAGTGTCTGGGTGATTGTACTGTATGAGAAGAGTGTCTGGGTGTTGGTAGTGTATGAGAAGAGTGTCTGGGTGATGGTAGTGTATGAGAAGGGTGTCTGGGTGTTGGTAGTGTATGAGAAGAGAATCTGGGTGTTGGTAGTGTATGCGAAGAGTGTCTGGGTGTTGGTAGTGTATGAGAAGAGTGCCTGGGTGATGGTAGTGTATGAGAAGAGTGTCTGGGTGTTGGTAGTGTATGAGAAGAGTGTCTTGGTGGGTGTTGGTAGTGTATGAGAAGAGTGGGTGATGGTAGTGTATGAAAAGAGTGTCTGTGTGTTGGAAGTGTATGAGAAGAGTGTCTGGGTGACGGTAGTGTATGAGAAGAGTGTCTGGGTGATGGTATTGTATGAGAAGAGTGTCTGGGTTATGGTAGCGCATGAGAAGAGTGTCTGGGTGATGGCATTGTATGGGAAGAGAGTCTGGTTGTTGGTAGTGTATGAGAAGAGTGTCTGGGTGTTGGTAGTGTATGAGAAGAGTGTCTGGGTGATGGCAGTGTATGAGAAGAGTGTCTGGGTGATTGTACTGTATGAGAAGAGTGTCTGGGTGTTGGTAGTGTATGAGAAGAGTGTCTGGGTGATGGTAGTGTATGAGAAGAGTGTCTCGGTGATGGCACTGTATGGGAAGAGTGTCTGGGTGTTGGTAGTGTATGAGTAGAGTGTCTGGGTGATGGTAGTGTATGAGAAGGGTGTCTGGGTGTTGGTAGTGTATGAGAAGAGTGTCTGGGTGTTCGTAGTGTATGAGAAGAGTGTCTGGGTGTTGGTAGTGTATGAGAAGAGCGTCTGGGTGTTGGTAGTGTATGAGAAGAGTGTCTGGGTGTTGTTAGTGTATGAGAAGAGTGTCTTGTTGTTGGTAGTGTATGAGAAGAGTGTCTGGGTGTTGGTAGTGTATGAGAAGAGTGCCTGGGTGATGGTAGTGTATGAGAAGAGTGTCTGGGTGAAGGTAGTGTATGAGAAGAATGTCTGGGTGTTGGAAGTGTATCAGAAGAGTGTCTGGGTGATGGTAGTGTATGAGAAGAGTATCTGGGTGATGGTAGTGTATGAGAAGAGTGTCTGGGTGTTGGTAGTGTATGAGAAGGGTGTCTGGGTGTCGGTAGTGTATGAGAAGAGTGTCTGGGTGATGGCAGTGTATGAGAAGAGTGTCTGGGTGTTGGTAGTGTATGAGAAGAGTGTCTTGTTGTTGGTAGTGTATGAGAAGAGTGTCTGGGTGTTGGTAGTGTATGAGAAGAGTGCCTGGGTGATGGTAGTGTATGAGAAGAGTGTCTGGGTGTTGGTAGTGTATGAGAAGAGTGTCTGGGTAGGTGTTGGTAGTGTATGAGAAGAGTGTCAGGGTGATTGTAGTGTATGAGATGAGTGTCTGGGTGTTAGTAGTGTATGAGAAGAGTGTCTGGGTGATTGTACTGTATGAGAAGAGTGTCTGGGTGTTGGTAGTGTATGAGAAGAGTGTCTGGGTGATGGTAGTGTATGAGAAGGGTGTCTGGGTGTTGGTAGTGTATGAGAAGAGAATCTGGGTGTTGGTAGTGTATGCGAAGAGTGTCTGGGTGTTGGTAGTGTATGAGAAGAGTGCCTGGGTGATGGTAGTGTATGAGAAGAGTGTCTGGGTGTTGGTAGTGTATGAGAAGAGTGTCTTGGTGGGTGTTGGTAGTGTATGAGAAGAGTGGGTGATGGTAGTGTATGAAAAGAGTGTCTGTGTGTTGGAAGTGTATGAGAAGAGTGTCTGGGTGACGGTAGTGTATGAGAAGAGTGTCTGGGTGATGGTATTGTATGAGAAGAGTGTCTGGGTTATGGTAGCGCATGAGAAGAGTGTCTGGGTGATGGCATTGTATGGGAAGAGAGTCTGGTTGTTGGTAGTGTATGAGAAGAGTGTCTGGGTGTTGGTAGTGTATGAGAAGAGTGTCTGGGTGATGGCAGTGTATGAGAAGAGTGTCTGGGTGATTGTACTGTATGAGAAGAGTGTCTGGGTGTTGGTAGTGTATGAGAAGAGTGTCTGGGTGATGGTAGTGTATGAGAAGAGTGTCTCGGTGATGGCACTGTATGGGAAGAGTGTCTGGGTGTTGGTAGTGTATGAGTAGAGTGTCTGGGTGATGGTAGTGTATGAGAAGGGTGTCTGGGTGTTGGTAGTGTATGAGAAGAGTGTCTGGGTGTTCGTAGTGTATGAGAAGAGTGTCTGGGTGTTGGTAGTGTATGAGAAGAGCGTCTGGGTGTTGGTAGTGTATGAGAAGAGTGTCTGGGTGTTGGTAGTGTATGAGAAGAGTGTCTGGGTGATGGTAGTATATGAGAAGAGTGTCTGGGTGACTGTACTGTATGAGAAGAGTGTCTGGGTGTTGGTAGTGTATGAGAAGAGTGTCTGGGTGATGGTAGTGTATGAGTAGAGTGTCTGGGTGATGGTAGTGTATGAGAAGAGTGTCTGGGTGTTGGTAGTGTATGAGAAGAGTGTCTGGGTGATGGTAGTGTATGAGAAGAGTGTCTGGGTGTTGGTAGTGTATGAGAAGAGTGTCTGGGTGATGGTAGTGTATGAGAAGAGTGTCTGGGTGATGGTAGTGCATGAGAAGAGTGTCTGGGTGATGGCAGTGTATGGGAAGAGTGTCTGGGTGTTGGTAGTGTATGAGAAGAGTGTCTGGGTGTTGGTAGTGTATGAGAAGAGTGTCTGGGTGTTGGAAGTGTATGAGAAGAGTGTCTGGGTGTTGGAAGTGTATGAGAAGAGTGTCTGGTTGATGGTAGTGTATGAGAAGAGATTCTGAGTGATTGTACTGTATGAGAAGAGTGTCTGGGTGTTGGTAGTGTATGAGAAGAGTGTCTGGGTGACGGTAGTGTATGAGAAGGGTGTCTGGGTGTTGGTAGTGTATGAGAAGATTGTCTTGGCTTTGGTAGTGTATGAGAAGAGTGTCTGGGTTTTGATAGTGTATGAGAAGAGTGCCTAGGTGATGGTAGTGTATGAGAAGAGTATCTCGGTGATGGTAGTGTATGAGAAGAATGTCTGGGTGTTGGTAGTGTATGAGAAGAGTGTCTGGGTGATGGTAGTATATGAGAAGAGTGTCTGGGTGATGGCAGTGTATGAGAAGAGTGTCTGGGTGTTGGTAGTGTATGAGAAGAGTGTCTGGGTGATGGTAGTGTATGAGAAGAGTGTCTGGGTGTTGGTAGTGTATGAGAACAATGTCTGGGTGATGCTAGTGTATAAGAAGAGTGTCTGGGTGATGGTAGTGTATGAGAAGAGTGTCTGGTTGATGGTAGTGTATGAGAAGAGTGTCTGGGTGATTGTACTGTATGAGAAGAGTGTCTGGGTGTTGGTAGGGTATGAGAAGAGTGTCTGGGTGATGGTAGTGTATGAGAAGGGTTTCTGGGTGTTGGTAGTGTATGAGAAGAGTGTCTGGGTGGGTGTTGGTAGTGTATGAGAAGAGTGTCTGGGTGATGGTAGTGTATGAGAAGAGTGTCTGGGTGTTGGAAGTGTATCAGAAGAGTGTCTGGGTGATGGTAGTGTATGAGAAGAGTGTCTGGGTGATGGTAGTGTATGAGAAGAGTGTCTGGGTGTTGGTATTGTAAGAGAAGGGTGTCTGGGTGTTGGCAGTGTATGAGAAGAGTGTCTGGGTGATGGCAGTGTATGAGAAGAGTGTCTGGGTGTTGGTAGTGTATGAGAAGAGTGTCTTGTTGTTGGTAGTGTATGAGAAGAGTGTCTGGGTGTTGGTAGTGTATGAGAAGAGTGCCTGGGTGATGGTAGTGTATGAGAAGAGTGTCTGGGTGAAGGTAGTGTATGAGAAGAATGTCTGGGTGTTGGAAGTGTATCAGAAGAGTGTCTGGGTGATGGTAGTGTATGAGAAGAGTATCTGGGTGATGGTAGTGTATGAGAAGAGTGTCTGGGTGTTGGTAGTGTATGAGAAGGGTGTCTGGGTGTTGGTAGTGTATGAGAAGAGTGTCTGGGTGATGGTAGTATATAAGAAGAGTGTCTGGGTGATGGCAGTGTATGAGAAGAGTGTCTGGGTGTTGGTAGTGTATGAGAAGAGTGTCTGGGTGATGGTAGTGTATGAGAAGAGTGTCTGGGTGTTGGTAGTGTATGAGAAGAATGTCTGGGTGATGTTAGTGTATAAGAAGAGTGTCTGGGTGATGGTAGTGTATGAGAAGAGTGTCTGGTTGATGGTAGTGTATGAGAAGAGTGTCTGGGTGATTGTACTGTATGAGAAGAGTGTCTGGGTGTTGGTAGGGTATGAGAAGAGTGTCTGGGTGATGGTAGTGTATGAGAAGGGTTTCTGGGTGTTGGTAGTATATGAGAAGAGTGTCTGGGTGGGTGTTGGTAGTGTATGAGAAGAGTGTCTGGGTGATGGTAGTGTATGAGAAGAGTGTCTGGGTGTTGGAAGTGTATCAGAAGAGTGTCTGGGTGATGGTAGTGTATGAGAAGAGTGTCTGGGTGATGGTAGTGTATGAGAAGAGTGTCTGGGTGTTGGTAGTGTATGAGAAGGGTGTCTGGGTGTTGGTAGTGTATGAGAAGAGTGTCTGGGTGATGGCAGTGTATGAGAAGAGTGTCTGGGTGTTGGTAGTGTATGAGAAGAGTGTCTGGGTGATGGTAGTGTATGAGAAGAGTGTCTGGGTGATGGTAGTGCATGAGAAGAGTGTCTGGGTGATGGCAGTGTATGGGAAGAGTGTCTGGGTGTTGGTAGTGTATGAGAAGAGTGTCTGGGTGTTGGTAGTGTATGAGAAGAGATTCTGAGTGATTGTACTGTATGAGAAGAGTGTCTGGGTGTTGGTAGTGTATGAGAAGAGTGTCTGGGTGACGGTAGTGTATGAGAAGGGTGTCTGGGTGTTGGTAGTGTATGAGAAGATTGTCTTGGTTTTGGTAGTGTATGAGAAGAGTGTCTGGGTTTTGATAGTGTATGAGAAGAATGTCTGGGTGTTGGTAGTGTATGAGAAGAGTGTCTGGGTGATGGTAGTATATGAGAAGAGTGCCTGGGTGATGGCAGTGTATGAGAAGAGTGTCTGGGTGTTGGTAGTGTATGAGAAGAGTGTCTGGGTGATGGTAGTGTATGAGAAGAGTGTCTGGGTGTTGGTAGTGTATGAGAAGAATGTCTGGGTGATGCTAGTGTATAAGAAGAGTGTCTGGGTGATGGTAGTGTATGAGAAGAGTGTCTGGTTGATGGTAGTGTATGAGAAGAGTGTCTGGGTGATTGTACTGTATGAGAAGAGTGTCTGGGTGTTGGTAGGGTATGAGAAGAGTGTCTGGGTGATGGTAGTGTATGAGAAGGGTTTCTGGGTGTTGGTAGTGTATGAGAAGAGTGTCTGGGTGGGTGTTGGTAGTGTATGAGAAGAGTGTCTGGGTGATGGTAGTGTATGAGAAGAGTGTCTGGGTGTTGGAAGTGTATCAGAAGAGTGTCTGGGTGATGGTAGTGTATGAGAAGAGTGTCTGGGTGATGGTTGTGTATGAGAAGAGTGTCTGGGTGTTGGTAGTGTATGAGAAGGGTGTCTGGGTGTAGATAGTGTATGAGAAGAGTGTCTGGGTGATGGCAGTGTATGAGAAGAGTGTCTGGGTGTTGGTAGTGTATGAGAAGAGTGTCTTGTTGTTGGTAGTGTATGAGAAGAGTGTCTGGGTGTTGGTAGTGTATGAGAAGAGTGCCTGGGTGATGGTAGTGTATGAGAAGAGTGTCTGGGTGAAGGTAGTGTATGAGAAGAATGTCTGGGTGTTGGAAGTGTATCAGAAGAGTGTCTGGGTGATGGTAGTGTATGAGAAGAGTATCTGGGTGATGGTAGTGTATGAGAAGAGTGTCTGGGTGTTGGTAGTGTATGAGAAGGGTGTCTGGGTGTCGGTAGTGTATGAGAAGAGTGTCTGGGTGATGGTAGTATATAAGAAGAGTGTCTGGGTGATGGCAGTGTAGGAGAAGAGTGTCTGGGTGTTGGTAGTGTATGAGAAGAGTGTCTGGGTGATGGTAGTGTATGAGAAGAGTGTCTGGGTGTTGGTAGTGTATGAGAAGAATGTCTGGGTGATGTTAGTGTATAAGAAGAGTGTCTGGGTGATGGTAGTGTATGAGAAGAGTGTCTGGTTGATGGTAGTGTATGAGAAGAGTGTCTGGGTGATTGTACTGTATGAGAAGAGTGTCTGGGTGTTGGTAGGGTATGAGAAGAGTGTCTGGGTGATGGTAGTGTATGAGAAGGGTTTCTGGGTGTTGGTAGTGTATGAGAAGAGTGTCTGGGTGGGTGTTGGTAGTGTATGAGAAGAGTGTCTGGGTGATGGTAGTGTATGAGAAGAGTGTCTGGGTGTTGGAAGTGTATCAGAAGAGTGTCTGGGTGATGGTAGTGTATGAGAAGAGTGTCTGGGTGATGGTAGTGTATGAGAAGAGTGTCTGGGTGTTGATAGTGTATGAGAAGGGTGTCTGGGTGTTGGTAGTGTATGAGAAGAGTGTCTGGGTGATTGTACTGTATGAGAAGAGTGTCTGGGTGTTGGTAGGGTATGAGAAGAGTGTCTGGGTGATGGTAGTGTATGAGAAGGGTTTCTGGGTGTTGGTAGTGTATGAGAAGAGTGTCTGGGTGTTGGTAGTGTATGAGAAGAGTGTCTGGGTGTTGGTAGTGTATGAGAAGAGTGTCTGGGTGTTGGTAGTGTATGAGAAGAGTGTCTGGGTAGGTGTTGGTAGTGTATGAGAAGAGTGTCAGGGTGATTGTAGTGTATGAGATGAGTGTCTGGGTGTTAGTAGTGTATGAGAAGAGTGTCTGGGTGATTGTACTGTATGAGAAGAGTGTCTGGGTGTTGGTAGTGTATGAGAAGAGTGTCTGGGTGATGGTAGTGTATGAGAAGGGTGTCTGGGTGTTGGTAGTGTATGAGAAGAGAATCTGGGTGTTGGTAGTGTATGCGTTGAGTGTCTGGGTGTTGGTAGTGTATGAGAAGAGTGCCTGGGTGATGGTAGTGTATGAGAAGAGTGTCTGGGTGTTGGTAGTGTATGAGAAGAGTGTCTTGGTGGGTGTTGGTAGTGTATGAGAAGAGTGTCTGGGTGATGCTAGTGTATAAGAAGAGTGTCTGGGTGATGGTAGTGTATGAGAAGAGTGTCTGGTTGATGGTAGTGTATGAGAAGAGTGTCTTGGTGATTGTACTGTATGAGAAGAGTGTCTGGGTGTTGGTAGGGTATGAGAATAGTGTCTGGGTGATGGTAGTGTATGAGAAGGGTTTCTGGGTGTTGGTAGTGTATGAGAAGAGTGTCTGGGTGTTGGTAGTGTATGAGAAGAGTGTCTGGGTGTTGGTAGTGTATGAGAAGAGTGTCTGGGTAGGTGTTGGTAGTTTATGAGAAGAGTGTCAGGGTGATTGTAGTTTATGAGATGAGTGTCTGGGTGTTAGTAGTGTATGAGAAGAGTGTCTGGGTGATTGTACTGTATGAGAAGAGTGTCTGGGTGTTGGTAGTGTATGAGAAGAGTGTCTGGGTGATGGTAGTGTATGAGAAGAGTGTCTGGGTGTTGGTAGTGTATGAGAAGAATGTCTGGGTGATGCTAGTGTATAAGAAGAGTGTCTGGGTGATGGTAGTGTATGAGAAGAGTGTCTGGTTGATGGTAGTGTATGAGAAGAGTGTCTGGGTGATTGTACTGTATGAGAAGAGTGTCTGGGTGTTGGTAGGGTATGAGAAGAGTGTCTGGGTGATGGTAGTGTATGAGAAGGGTTTCTGGGTGATGGTAGTGTATGAGAAGAGTGTCTGGGTGTTGGTAGTGTATGAGAAGAGTGTCTGGGTGTTGGTAGTGTATGAGAAGAGTGTCTGGGTAGGTGTTGGTAGTGTATGAGAAGAGTGTCAGGGTGATTGTAGTGTATGAGATGAGTGTCTGGGTGTTAGTAGTGTATGAGAAGAGTGTCTGGGTGATTGTACTGTATGAGAAGAGTGTCTGGGTGTTGGTAGTGTATGAGAAGAGTGTCTGGGTGATGGTAGTGTATGAGAAGGGTGTCTGGGTGTTGGTAGTGTATGAGAAGAGAATCTGGGTGTTGGTAGTGTATGCGAAGAGTGTCTGGGTGTTGGTAGTGTATGAGAAGAGTGCCTGGGTGATGGTAGTGTATGAGAAGAGTGTCTGGGTGTTGGTAGTGTATGAGAAGAGTGTCTTGGTGGGTGTTGGTAGTGTATGAGAAGAGTGTCTGGGTGATGGTAATGTATGAAAAGAGTGTCTGTGTGTTGGAAGTGTATGAGAAGAGTGTCTGGGTGACGGTAGTGTATGAGAAGAGTGTCTGGGTGATGGTATTGTATGAGAAGAGTGTCTGGGTTATGGTAGCGCATGAGAAGAGTGTCTGGGTGATGGCATTGTATGGGAAGAGAGTCTGGTTGTTGGTAGTGTATGAGAAGAGTGTCTGGGTGTTGGTAGTGTATGAGAAGAGTGTCTGGGTGATGGCAGTGTATGAGAAGAGTGTCTGGGTGATTGTACTGTATGAGAAGAGTGTCTGGGTGTTGGTAGTGTATGAGAAGAGTGTCTGGGTGATGGTAGTGTATGAGAAGAGTGTCTCGGTGATGGCACTGTATGGGAAGAGTGTCTGGGTGTTGGTAGTGTATGAGTAGAGTGTCTGGGTGATGGTAGTGTATGAGAAGGGTGTCTGGGTGTTGGTAGTGTATGAGAAGAGTGTCTGGGTGTTCGTGGTGTATGAGAAGAGTGTCTGGGTGTTGGTAGTGTATGAGAAGAGCGTCTGGGTGTTAGTCGTGTATGAGAAGAGTGTCTGGGTGTTGGTAGTGTATGAGAAGAGTGTCTGGGTGATGGTAGTATATGAGAAGAGTGTCTGGGTGACTGTACTGTATGAGAAGAGTGTCTGGGTTTTGGTAGTGTATGAGAAGAGTGTCTGGGTGATGGTAGTGTATGAGTAGAGTGTCTGGGTGATGGTAGTGTATGAGAAGAGTGTCTGGGTGTTGGTAGTGTATGAGAAGAGTGTCTGGGTGATGGTAGTGTATGAGAAGAGTGTCTGGGTGTTGGTAGTGTATGAGAAGAGTGTCTGGGTGATGGTAGTGTATGAGAAGAGTGTCTGGGTGATGGTAGTGCATGAGAAGAGTGTCTGGGTGATGGCAGTGTATGGGAAGAGTGTCTGGGTGTTGGTAGTGTATGAGAAGAGTGTCTGGGTGTTGGTAGTGTATGAGAAGAGTGTCTGGGTGTTGGAAGTGTATGAGAAGAGTGTCTGGGTGTTGGAAGTGTATGAGAAGAGTGTCTGGTTGATGGTAGTGTATGAGAAGAGATTCTGAGTGATTGTACTGTATGAGAAGAGTGTCTGGGTGTTGGTAGTGTATGAGAAGAGTGTCTGGGTGACGGTAGTGTATGAGAAGGGTGTCTGGGTGTTGGTAGTGTATGAGAAGATTGTCTTGGCTTTGGTAGTGTATGAGAAGAGTGTCTGGGTTTTGATAGTGTATGAGAAGAGTGCCTGGGTGATGGTAGTGTATGAGAAGAGTATCTCGGTGATGGTAGTGTATGAGAAGAATGTCTGGGTGTTGGTAGTGTATGAGAAGAGTGTCTGGGTGATGGTAGTATATGAGAAGAGTGTCTGGGTGATGGCAGTGTATGAGAAGAGTGTCTGGGTGTTGGTAGTGTATGAGAAGAGTGTCTGGGTGATGGTAGTGTATGAGAAGAGTGTCTGGGTGTTGGTAGTGTATGAGAAGAATGTCTGGGTGATGCTAGTGTATAAGAAGAGTGTCTGGGTGATGGTAGTGTATGAGAAGAGTGTCTGGTTGATGGTAGTGTATGAGAAGAGTGTCTGGGTGATTGTACTGTATGGGAAGAGTGTCTGGGTGTTGGTAGGGTATGAGAAGAGTGTCTGGGTGATGGTAGTGTATGAGAAGGGTTTCTGGGTGTTGGTAGTGTATGAGAAGAGTGTCTGGGTGGGTGTTGGTAGTGTATGAGAAGAGTGTCTGGGTGATGGTAGTGTATGAGAAGAGTGTCTGGGTGTTGGTAGTGTATGAGAAGAGTGTCTGGGTGATGGTTGTGTATGAGAAGAGTGTCTGGGTGTTGGTAGTGTATGAGAAGGGTGTCTGGGTGTAGATAGTGTATGAGAAGAGTGTCTGGGTGATGGCAGTGTATGAGAAGAGTGTCTGGGTGTTGGTAGTGTATGAGAAGAGTGTCTTGTTGTTGGTAGTGTATGAGAAGAGTGTCTGGGTGTTGGTAGTGTATGAGAAGAGTGCCTGGGTGATGGTAGTGTATGAGAAGAGTGTCTGGGTGAAGGTAGTGTATGAGAAGAATGTCTGGGTGTTGGAAGTGTATCAGAAGAGTGTCTGGGTGATGGTAGTGTATGAGAAGAGTATCTGGGTGATGGTAGTGTATGAGAAGAGTGTCTGGGTGTTGGTAGTGTATGAGAAGGGTGTCTGGGTGTCGGTAGTGTATGAGAAGAGTGTCTGGGTGATGGTAGTATATAAGAAGAGTGTCTGGGTGATGGCAGTGTAGGAGAAGAGTGTCTGGGTGTTGGTAGTGTATGAGAAGAGTGTCTGGGTGATGGTAGTGTATGAGAAGAGTGTCTGGGTGTTGGTAGTGTATGAGAAGAATGTCTGGGTGATGTTAGTGTATAAGAAGAGTGTCTGGGTGATGGTAGTGTATGAGAAGAGTGTCTGGTTGATGGTAGTGTATGAGAAGAGTGTCTGGGTGATTGTACTGTATGAGAAGAGTGTCTGGGTGTTGGTAGGGTATGAGAAGAGTGTCTGGGTGATGGTAGTGTATGAGAAGGGTTTCTGGGTGTTGGTAGTGTATGAGAAGAGTGTCTGGGTGGGTGTTGGTAGTGTATGAGAAGAGTGTCTGGGTGATGGTAGTGTATGAGAAGAGTGTCTGGGTGTTGGAAGTGTATCAGAAGAGTGTCTGGGTGATGGTAGTGTATGAGAAGAGTGTCTGGGTGATGGTAGTGTATGAGAAGAGTGTCTGGGTGTTGATAGTGTATGAGAAGGGTGTCTGGGTGTTGGTAGTGTATGAGAAGAGTGTCTGGGTGATTGTACTGTATGAGAAGAGTGTCTGGGTGTTGGTAGGGTATGAGAAGAGTGTCTGGGTGATGGTAGTGTATGAGAAGGGTTTCTGGGTGTTGGTATTGTATGAGAAGAGTGTCTGGGTGTTGGTAGTGTATGAGAAGAGTGTCTGGGTGTTGGTAGTGTATGAGAAGAGTGTCTGGGTAGGTGTTGGTAGTGTATGAGAAGAGTGTCAGGGTGATTGTAGTGTATGAGATGAGTGTCTGGGTGTTAGTAGTGTATGAGAAGAGTGTCTGGGTGATTGTACTGTATGAGAAGAGTGTCTGGGTGTTGGTAGTGTATGAGAAGAGTGTCTGGGTGATGGTAGTGTATGAGAAGGGTGTCTGGGTGTTGGTAGTGTATGAGAAGAGAATCTGGGTGTTGGTAGTGTATGCGTTGAGTGTCTGGGTGTTGGTAGTGTATGAGAAGAGTGCCTGGGTGATGGTAGTGTATGAGAAGAGTGTCTGGGTGTTGGTAGTGTATGAGAAGAGTGTCTTGGTGGGTGTTGGTAGTGTATGAGAAGAGTGTCTGGGTGATGCTAGTGTATAAGAAGAGTGTCTGGGTGATGGTAGTGTATGAGAAGAGTGTCTGGTTGATGGTAGTGTATGAGAAGAGTGTCTTGGTGATTGTACTGTATGAGAAGAGTGTCTGGGTGTTGGTAGGGTATGAGAATAGTGTCTGGGTGATGGTAGTGTATGAGAAGGGTTTCTGGGTGTTGGTAGTGTATGAGAAGAGTGTCTGGGTGTTGGTAGTGTATGAGAAGAGTGTCTGGGTGTTGGTAGTGTATGAGAAGAGTGTCTGGGTAGGTGTTGGTAGTGTATGAGAAGAGTGTCAGGGTGATTGTAGTTTATGAGATGAGTGTCTGGGTGTTAGTAGTGTATGAGAAGAGTGTCTGGGTGATTGTACTGTATGAGAAGAGTGTCTGGGTGTTAGTAGTGTATGAGAAGAGTGTCTGGGTGATTGTACTGTATGAGAAGAGTGTCTGGGTGTTGGTAGTGTATGAGAAGAGTGTCTGGGTGATGGTAGTGTATGAGAAGGGTGTCTGGGTGTTGGTAGTGTATGAGAAGAGAATCTGGGTGTTGGTAGTGTATGCGAAGAGTGTCTGGGTGTTGGTGGTGTATGAGAAGAGTGCCTGGGTGATGGTAGTGTATGAGAAGAGTGTCTGGGTGTTGGT
Source organism: Taudactylus pleione (assembly GCA_031769625.1). Lineage (NCBI taxonomy): Eukaryota > Metazoa > Chordata > Amphibia > Anura > Myobatrachidae > Taudactylus > Taudactylus pleione. The sequence continues at coordinate 2,649,670 of JAUIMM010000390.1, forward strand.
AGTGTATGAGAAGAGTGTCTTGGTGGGTGTTGGTAGTGTATGAGAAGAGTGTCTGGGTGATGGTAGTGTATGAAAAGAGTGTCTGTGTGTTGGAAGTGTATGAGAAGAGTGTCTGGGTGACGGTAGTGTATGAGAAGAGTGTCTGGGTGATGGTATTGTATGAGAAGAGTGTCTGGGTTATGGTAGCGCATGAGAAGAGTGTCTGGGTGATGGCATTGTATGGGAAGAGAGTCTGGTTGTTGGTAGTGTATGAGAAGAGTGTCTGGGTGTTGGTAGTGTATGAGAAGAGTGTCTGGGTGATGGCAGTGTATGAGAAGAGTGTCTGGGTGATTGTACTGTATGAGAAGAGTGTCTGGGTGTTGGTAGTGTATGAGAAGAGTGTCTGGGTGATGGTAGTGTATGAGAAGAGTGTCTCGGTGATGGCACTGTATGGGAAGAGTGTCTGGGTGTTGGTAGTGTATGAGTAGAGTGTCTGGGTGATGGTAGTGTATGAGAAGGGTGTCTGGGTGTTGGTAGTGTATGAGAAGAGTGTCTGGGTGTTCGTAGTGTATGAGAAGAGTGTCTGGGTGTTGGTAGTGTATGAGAAGAGCGTCTGGGTGTTGGTAGTGTATGAGAAGAGTGTCTGGGTGTTGGTAGTGTATGAGAAGAGTGTCTGGGTGATGGTAGTATATGAGAAGAGTGTCTGGGTGACTGTACTGTATGAGAAGAGTGTCTGGGTGTTGGTAGTGTATGAGAAGAGTGTCTGGGTGATGGTAGTGTATGAGTAGAGTGTCTGGGTGATGGTAGTGTATGAGAAGAGTGTCTGGGTGTTGGTAGTGTATGAGAAGAGTGTCTGGGTGATGGTAGTGTATGAGAAGAGTGTCTGGGTGTTGGTAGTGTATGAGAAGAGTGTCTGGGTGATGGTAGTGTATGAGAAGAGTGTCTGGGTGATGGTAGTGCATGAGAAGAGTGTCTGGGTGATGGCAGTGTATGGGAAGAGTGTCTGGGTGTTGGTAGTGTATGAGAAGAGTGTCTGGGTGTTGGTAGTGTATGAGAAGAGTGTCTGGGTGTTGGAAGTGTATGAGAAGAGTGTCTGGGTGTTGGAAGTGTATGAGAAGAGTGTCTGGTTGATGGTAGTGTATGAGAAGAGATTCTGAGTGATTGTACTGTATGAGAAGAGTTTCTGGGTGTTGGTAGTGTATGAGAAGAGTGTCTGGGTGACGGTAGTGTATGAGAAGGGTGTCTGGGTGTTGGTAGTGTATGAGAAGATTGTCTTGGCTTTGGTAGTGTATGAGAAGAGTGTCTGGGTTTTGATAGTGTATGAGAATAGTGCCTGGGTGATGGTAGTGTATGAGAAGAGTATCTCGGTGATGGTAGTGTATGAGAAGAATGTCTGGTTGTTGGTAGTGTATGAGAAGAGTGTCTGGGTGATGGTAGTATATGAGAAGAGTGTCTGGGTGATGGCAGTGTATGAGAAGAGTGTCTGGGTGTTGGTAGTGTATGAGAAGAGTGTCTGGGTGATGGTAGTGTATGAGAAGAGTGTCTGGGTGTTGGTAGTGTATGAGAAGAATGTCTGGGTGATGCTAGTGTATAAGAAGAGTGTCTGGGTGATGGTAGTGTATGAGAAGAGTGTCTGGTTGATGGTAGTGTATGAGAAGAGTGTCTGGGTGATTGTACTGTATGAGAAGAGTGTCTGGGTGTTGGTAGGGTATGAGAAGAGTGTCTGGGTGATGGTAGTGTATGAGAAGGGTTTCTGGGTGTTGGTAGTGTATGAGAAGAGTGTCTGGGTGGGTGTTGGTAGTGTATGAGAAGAGTGTCTGGGTGATGGTAGTGTATGAGAAGAGTGTCTGGGTGTTGGAAGTGTATCAGAAGAGTGTCTGGGTGATGGTAGTGTATGAGAAGAGTGTCTGGGTGATGGTAGTGTATGAGAAGAGTGTCTGGGTGTTGGTATTGTATGAGAAGGGTGTCTGGGTGTTGGCAGTGTATGAGAAGAGTGTCTGGGTGATGGCAGTGTATGAGAAGAGTGTCTGGGTGTTGGTAGTGTATGAGAAGAGTGTCTTGTTGTTGGTAGTGTATGAGAAGAGTGTCTGGGTGTTGGTAGTGTATGAGAAGAGTGCCTGGGTGATGGTAGTGTATGAGAAGAGTGTCTGGGTGAAGGTAGTGTATGAGAAGAATGTCTGGGTGTTGGAAGTGTATCAGAAGAGTGTCTGGGTGATGGTAGTGTATGAGAAGAGTATCTGGGTGATGGTAGTGTATGAGAAGAGTGTCTGGGTGTTGGTAGTGTATGAGAAGGGTGTCTGGGTGTTGGTAGTGTATGAGAAGAGTGTCTGGGTGATGGTAGTATATAAGAAGAGTGTCTGGGTGATGGCAGTGTATGAGAAGAGTGTCTGGGTGTTGGTAGTGTATGAGAAGAGTGTCTGGGTGATGGTAGTGTATGAGAAGAGTGTCTGGGTGTTGGTAGTGTATGAGAAGAATGTCTGGGTGATGTTATTGTATAAGAAGAGTGTCTGGGTGATGGTAGTGTATGAGAAGAGTGTCTGGTTGATGGTAGTGTATGAGAAGAGTGTCTGGGTGATTGTACTGTATGAGAAGAGTGTCTGGGTGTTGGTAGGGTATGAGAAGAGTGTCTGGGTGATGGTAGTGTATGAGAAGGGTTTCTGGGTGTTGGTAGTGTATGAGAAGAGTGTCTGGGTGGGTGTTGGTAGTGTATGAGAAGAGTGTCTGGGTGATGGTAGTGTATGAGAAGAGTGTCTGGGTGTTGGAAGTGTATCAGAAGAGTGTCTGGGTGATGGTAGTGTATGAGAAGAGTGTCTGGGTGATGGTAGTGTATGAGAAGAGTGTCTGGGTGTTGGTAGTGTATGAGAATAGTGTTTGGGTGATGGCAGTGTATGAGAAGAGTGTCTGGGTGTTGGTAGTGTATGAGAAGAGTGTCTGGGTGATGGTAGTGTATGAGAAGAGTGTCTGGGTGATGGTAGTGCATGAGAAGAGTGTCTGGGTGATGGCAGTGTATGGGAAGAGTGTCTGGGTGTTGGTAGTGTATGAGAAGAGTGTCTGGGTGTTGGTAGTGTATGAGAAGAGATTCTGAGTGATTGTACTGTATGAGAAGAGTGTCTGGGTGTTGGTAGTGTATGAGAAGAGTGTCTGGGTGACGGTAGTGTATGAGAAGGGTGTCTGGGTGTTGGTAGTGTATGAGAAGATTGTCTTGGTTTTGGTAGTGTATGAGAAGAGTGTCTGGGTTTTGATAGTGTATGAGAAGAATGTCTGGGTGTTGGTAGTGTATGAGAAGAGTGTCTGGGTGATGGTAGTATATGAGAAGAGTGTCTGGGTGATGGCAGTGTATGAGAAGAGTGTCTGGGTGTTGGTAGTGTATGAGAAGAGTGTCTGGGTGATGGTAGTGTATGAGAAGAGTGTCTGGGTGTTGGTAGTGTATGAGAAGAATGTCTGGGTGATGCTAGTGTATAAGAAGAGTGTCTGGGTGATGGTAGTGTATGAGAAGAGTGTCTGGTTGATGGTAGTGTATGAGAAGAGTGTCTGGGTGATTGTACTGTATGAGAAGAGTGTCTGGGTGTTGGTAGGGTATGAGAAGAGTGTCTGGGTGATGGTAGTGTATGAGAAGGGTTTCTGGGTGTTGGTAGTGTATGAGAAGAGTGTCTGGGTGGGTGTTGGTAGTGTATGAGAAGAGTGTCTGGGTGATGGTAGTGTATGAGAAGAGTGTCTGGGTGTTGGAAGTGTATCAGAAGAGTGTCTGGGTGATGGTAGTGTATGAGAAGAGTGTCTGGGTGATGGTTGTGTATGAGAAGAGTGTCTGGGTGTTGGTAGTGTATGAGAAGGGTGTCTGGGTGTAGATAGTGTATGAGAAGAGTGTCTGGGTGATGGCAGTGTATGAGAAGAGTGTCTGGGTGTTGGTAGTGTATGAGAAGAGTGTCTTGTTGTTGGTAGTGTATGAGAAGAGTGTCTGGGTGTTGGTAGTGTATGAGAAGAGTGCCTGGGTGATGGTAGTGTATGAGAAGAGTGTCTGGGTGAAGGTAGTGTATGAGAAGAATGTCTGGGTGTTGGAAGTGTATCAGAAGAGTGTCTGGGTGATGGTAGTGTATGGGAAGAGTATCTGGGTGATGGTAGTGTATGAGAAGAGTGTCTGGGTGTTGGTAGTGTATGAGAAGGGTGTCTGGGTGTTGGTAGTGTATGAGAAGAGTGTCTGGGTGATGGTAGTATATAAGAAGAGTGTCTGGGTGATGGCAGTGTATGAGAAGAGTGTCTGGGTGTTGGTAGTGTATGAGAAGAGTGTCTGGGTTTTGATAGTGTATGAGAAGAATGTCTGGGTGTTGGTAGTGTATGAGAAGAGTGTCTGGGTGATGGTAGTATATGAGAAGAGTGTCTGGGTGATGGCAGTGTATGAGAAGAGTGTCTGGGTGTTGGTAGTGTATGAGAAGAGTGTCTGGGTGATGGTAGTGTATGAGAAGAGTGTCTGGGTGTTGGTAGTGTATGAGAAGAATGTCTGGGTGATGCTAGTGTATAAGAAGAGTGTCTGGGTGATGGTAGTGTATGAGAAGAGTGTCTGGTTGATGGTAGTGTATGAGAAGAGTGTCTGGGTGATTGTACTGTATGAGAAGAGTGTCTGGGTGTTGGTAGGGTATGAGAAGAGTGTCTGGGTGATGGTAGTGTATGAGAAGGGTTTCTGGGTGTTGGTAGTGTATGAGAAGAGTGTCTGGGTGATGGCATTGTATGGGAAGAGAGTCTGGTTGTTGGTAGTGTATGAGAAGAGTGTCTGGGTGTTGGTAGTGTATGAGAAGAGTGTCTGGGTGATGGCAGTGTATGAGAAGAGTGTCTGGGTGATTGTACTGTATGAGAAGAGTGTCTGGGTGTTGGTAGTGTATGAGAAGAGTGTCTGGGTGATGGTAGTGTATGAGAAGAGTGTCTGGGTTTTGATAGTGTATGAGAAGAATGTCTGGGTGTTGGTAGCGCATGAGAAGAGTGTCTGGGTGATGGCATTGTATGGGAAGAGAGTCTGGTTGTTGGTAGTGTATGAGAAGAGTGTCTGGGTGTTGGTAGTGTATGAGAAGAGTGTCTGGGTGATGGCAGTGTATGAGAAGAGTGTCTGGGTGATTGTACTGTATGAGAAGAGTGTCTGGGTGTTGGTAGTGTATGAGAAGAGTGTCTGGGTGATGGTAGTGTATGAGAAGAGTGTCTCGGTGATGGCACTGTATGGGAAGAGTGTCTGGGTGTTGGTAGTGTATGAGTAGAGTGTCTGGGTGATGGTAGTGTATGAGAAGGGTGTCTGGGTGTTGGTAGTGTATGAGAAGAGTGTCTGGGTGTTCGTAGTGTATGAGAAGAGTGTCTGGGTGTTGGTAGTGTATGAGAAGAGCGTCTGGGTGTTGGTAGTGTATGAGAAGAGTGTCTGGGTGTTGGTAGTGTATGAGAAGAGTGTCTGGGTGATGGTAGTATATGAGAAGAGTGTCTGGGTGACTGTACTGTATGAGAAGAGTGTCTGGGTGTTGGTAGTGTATGAGAAGAGTGTCTGGGTGATGGTAGTGTATGAGTAGAGTGTCTGGGTGATGGTAGTGTATGAGAAGAGTGTCTGGGTGTTGGTAGTGTATGAGAAGAGTGTCTGGGTGATGGTAGTGTATGAGAAGAGTGTCTGGGTGTTGGTAGTGTATGAGAAGAGTGTCTGGGTGATGGTAGTGTATGAGAAGAGTGTCTGGGTGATGGTAGTGCATGAGAAGAGTGTCTGGGTGATGGCAGTGTATGGGAAGAGTGTCTGGGTGTTGGTAGTGTATGAGAAGAGTGTCTGGGTGTTGGTAGTGTATGAGAAGAGTGTCTGGGTGTTGGAAGTGTATGAGAAGAGTGTCTGGGTGTTGGAAGTGTATGAGAAGAGTGTCTGGTTGATGGTAGTGTATGAGAAGAGATTCTGAGTGATTGTACTGTATGAGAAGAGTGTCTGGGTGTTGGTAGTGTATGAGAAGAGTGTCTGGGTGACGGTAGTGTATGAGAAGGGTGTCTGGGTGTTGGTAGTGTATGAGAAGATTGTCTTGGCTTTGGTAGTGTATGAGAAGAGTGTCTGGGTTTTGATAGTGTATGAGAATAGTGCCTTGGTGATGGTAGTGTATGAGAAGAGTATCTCGGTGATGGTAGTGTATGAGAAGAATGTCTGGGTGTTGGTAGTGTATGAGAAGAGTGTCTGGGTGATGGTAGTATATGAGAAGAGTGTCTGGGTGATGGCAGTGTATGAGAAGAGTGTCTGGGTGTTGGTAGTGTATGAGAAGAGTGTCTGGGTGATGGTAGTGTATGAGAAGAGTGTCTGGGTGTTGGTAGTGTATGAGAAGAATGTCTGGGTGATGCTAGTGTATAAGAAGAGTGTCTGGGTGATGGTAGTGTATGAGAAGAGTGTCTGGTTGATGGTAGTGTATGAGAAGAGTGTCTGGGTGATTGTACTGTATGAGAAGAGTGTCTGGGTGTTGGTAGGGTATGAGAAGAGTGTCTGGGTGATGGTAGTGTATGAGAAGGGTTTCTGGGTGTTGGTAGTGTATGAGAAGAGTGTCTGGGTGGGTGTTGGTAGTGTATGAGAAGAGTGTCTGGGTGATGGTAGTGTATGAGAAGAGTGTCTGGGTGTTGGAAGTGTATCAGAAGAGTGTCTGGGTGATGGTAGTGTATGAGAAGAGTGTCTGGGTGATGGTAGTGTATGAGAAGAGTGTCTGGGTGTTGGTATTGTATGAGAAGGGTGTCTGGGTGTTGGCAGTGTATGAGAAGAGTGTCTGGGTGATGGCAGTGTATGAGAAGAGTGTCTGGGTGTTGGTAGTGTATGAGAAGAGTGTCTTGTTGTTGGTAGTGTATGAGAAGAGTGTCTGGGTGTTGGTAGTGTATGAGAAGAGTGCCTGGGTGATGGTAGTGTATGAGAAGAGTGTCTGGGTGAAGGTAGTGTATGAGAAGAATGTCTGGGTGTTGGAAGTGTATCAGAAGAGTGTCTGGGTGATGGTAGTGTATGAGAAGAGTATCTGGGTGATGGTAGTGTATGAGAAGAGTGTCTGGGTGTTGGTAGTGTATGAGAAGGGTGTCTGGGTGTTGGTAGTGTATGAGAAGAGTGTCTGGGTGATGGTAGTATATAAGAAGAGTGTCTGGGTGATGGCAGTGTATGAGAAGAGTGTCTGGGTGTTGGTAGTGTATGAGAAGAGTGTCTGGGTGATGGTAGTGTATGAGAAGAGTGTCTGGGTGTTGGTAGTGTATGAGAAGAATGTCTGGGTGATGTTATTGTATAAGAAGAGTGTCTGGGTGATGGTAGTGTATGAGAAGAGTGTCTGGTTGATGGTAGTGTATGAGAAGAGTGTCTGGGTGATTGTACTGTATGAGAAGAGTGTCTGGGTGTTGGTAGGGTATGAGAAGAGTGTCTGGGTGATGGTAGTGTATGAGAAGGGTTTCTGGGTGTTGGTAGTGTATGAGAAGAGTGTCTGGGTGGGTGTTGGTAGTGTATGAGAAGAGTGTCTGGGTGATGGTAGTGTATGAGAAGAGTGTCTGGGTGTTGGAAGTGTATCAGAAGAGTGTCTGGGTGATGGTAGTGTATGAGAAGAGTGTCTGGGTGATGGTAGTGTATGAGAAGAGTGTCTGGGTGTTGGTAGTGTATGAGAAGGGTGTCTGGGTGTTGGTAGTGTATGAGAATAGTGTTTGGGTGATGGCAGTGTATGAGAAGAGTGTCTGGGTGTTGGTAGTGTATGAGAAGAGTGTCTGGGTGATGGTAGTGTATGAGAAGAGTGTCTGGGTGATGGTAGTGCATGAGAAGAGTGTCTGGGTGATGGCAGTGTATGGGAAGAGTGTCTGGGTGTTGTTAGTGTATGAGAAGAGTGTCTGGGTGTTGGTAGTGTATGAGAAGAGATTCTGAGTGATTGTACTGTATGAGAAGAGTGTCTGGGTGTTGGTAGTGTATGAGAAGAGTGTCTGGGTGACGGTAGTGTATGAGAAGGGTGTCTGGGTGTTGGTAGTGTATGAGAAGATTGTCTTGGTTTTGGTAGTGTATGAGAAGAGTGTCTGGGTTTTGATAGTGTATGAGAAGAATGTCTGGGTGTTGGTAGTGTATGAGAAGAGTGTCTGGGTGATGGTAGTATATGAGAAGAGTGTCTGGGTGATGGCAGTGTATGAGAAGAGTGTCTGGGTGTTGGTAGTGTATGAGAAGAGTGTCTGGGTGATGGTAGTGTATGAGAAGAGTGTCTGGGTGTTGGTAGTGTATGAGAAGAATGTCTGGGTGATGCTAGTGTATAAGAAGAGTGTCTGGGTGATGGTAGTGTATGAGAAGAGTGTCTGGTTGATGGTAGTGTATGAGAAGAGTGTCTGGGTGATTGTACTGTATGAGAAGAGTGTCTGGGTGTTGGTAGGGTATGAGAAGAGTGTCTGGGTGATGGTAGTGTATGAGAAGGGTTTCTGGGTGTTGGTAGTGTATGAGAAGAGTGTCTGGGTGGGTGTTGGTAGTGTATGAGAAGAGTGTCTGGGTGATGGTAGTGTATGAGAAGAGTGTCTGGGTGTTGGAAGTGTATCAGAAGAGTGTCTGGGTGATGGTAGTGTATGAGAAGAGTGTCTGGGTGATGGTTGTGTATGAGAAGAGTGTCTGGGTGTTGGTAGTGTATGAGCAGGGTGTCTGGGTGTAGATAGTGTATGAGAAGAGTGTCTGGGTGATGGCAGTGTATGAGAAGAGTGTCTGGGTGTTGGTAGTGTATGAGAAGAGTGTCTTGTTGTTGGTAGTGTATGAGAAGAGTGTCTGGGTGTTGGTAGTGTATGAGAAGAGTGCCTGGGTGATGGTAGTGTATGAGAAGAGTGTCTGGGTGAAGGTAGTGTATGAGAAGAATGTCTGGGTGTTGGAAGTGTATCAGAAGAGTGTCTGGGTGATGGTAGTGTATGGGAAGAGTATCTGGGTGATGGTAGTGTATGAGAAGAGTGTCTGGGTGTTGGTAGTGTATGAGAAGGGTGTCTGGGTGTTGGTAGTGTATGAGAAGAGTGTCTGGGTGATGGTAGTATATAAGAAGAGTGTCTGGGTGATGGCAGTGTATGAGAAGAGTGTCTGGGTGTTGGTAGTGTATGAGAAGAGTGTCTGGGTTTTGATAGTGTATGAGAAGAATGTCTGGGTGTTGGTAGTGTATGAGAAGAGTGTCTGGGTGATGGTAGTATATGAGAAGAGTGTCTGGGTGATGGCAGTGTATGAGAAGAGTGTCTGGGTGTTGGTAGTGTATGAGAAGAGTGTCTGGGTGATGGTAGTGTATGAGAAGAGTGTCTGGGTGTTGGTAGTGTATGAGAAGAATGTCTGGGTGATGCTAGTGTATAAGAAGAGTGTCTGGGTGATGGTAGTGTATGAGAAGAGTGTCTGGTTGATGGTAGTGTATGAGAAGAGTGTCTGGGTGATTGTACTGTATGAGAAGAGTGTCTGGGTGTTGGTAGGGTATGAGAAGAGTGTCTGGGTGATGGTAGTGTATGAGAAGGGTTTCTGGGTGTTGGTAGTGTATGAGAAGAGTGTCTGGGTGGGTGTTGGTAGTGTATGAGAAGAGTGTCTGGGTGATGGTAGTGTATGAGAAGAGTGTCTGGGTGTTGGAAGTGTATCAGAAGAGTGTCTGGGTGATGGTAGTGTATGAGAAGAGTGTCTGGGTGATGGTTGTGTATGAGAAGAGTGTCTGGGTGTTGGTAGTGTATGAGAAGGGTGTCTGGGTGTAGATAGTGTATGAGAAGAGTGTCTGGGTGATGGCAGTGTATGAGAAGAGTGTCTGGGTGTTGGTAGTGTATGAGAAGAGTGTCTTGTTGTTGGTAGTGTATGAGAAGAGTGTCTGGGTGTTGGTAGTGTATGAGAAGAGTGCCTGGGTGATGGTAGTGTATGAGAAGAGTGTCTGGGTGAAGGTAGTGTATGAGAAGAATGTCTGGGTGTTGGAAGTGTATCAGAAGAGTGTCTGGGTGATGGTAGTGTATGAGAAGAGTATCTGGGTGATGGTAGTGTATGAGAAGAGTGTCTGGGTGTTGGTAGTGTATGAGAAGGGTGTCTGGGTGTTGGTAGTGTATGAGAAGAGTGTCTGGGTGATGGTAGTATATAAGAAGAGTGTCTGGGTGATGGCAGTGTAGGAGAAGAGTGTCTGGGTGTTGGTAGTGTATGAGAAGAGTGTCTGGGTGATGGTAGTGTATGAGAAGAGTGTCTGGGTGTTGGTAGTGTATGAGAAGAATGTCTGGGTGATGTTAGTGTATAAGAAGAGTGTCTGGGTGATGGTAGTGTATGAGAAGAGTGTCTGGTTGATGGTAGTGTATGAGAAGAGTGTCTGGGTGATTGTACTGTATGAGAAGAGTGTCTGGGTGTTGGTAGGGTATGAGAAGAGTGTCTGGGTGATGGTAGTGTATGAGAAGGGTTTCTGGGTGTTGGTAGTGTATGAGAAGAGTGTCTGGGTGGGTGTTGGTAGTGTATGAGAAGAGTGTCTGGGTGATGGTAGTGTATGAGAAGAGTGTCTGGGTGTTGGAAGTGTATCAGAAGAGTGTCTGGGTGATGGTAGTGTATGAGAAGAGTGTCTGGGTGATGGTAGTGTATGAGAAGAGTGTCTGGGTGTTGATAGTGTATGAGAAGGGTGTCTGGGTGTTGGTAGTGTATGAGAAGAGTGTCTGGGTGATGGCAGTGTATGAGAAGAGTGTCTGGGTGTTGGTAGTGTATGAGAAGAGTGTCTGGGTGATGGTAGTGTATGAGAAGAGTGTCTGGGTGTTGGTAGTGTATGAGAAGAATGTCTGGGTGATGCTAGTGTATAAGAAGAGTGTCTGGGTGATGGTAGTGTATGAGAAGAGTGTCTGGTTGATGGTAGTGTATGAGAAGAGTGTCTTGGTGATTGTACTGTATGAGAAGAGTGTCTGGGTGTTGGTAGGGTATGAGAATAGTGTCTGGGTGATGGTAGTGTATGAGAAGGGTTTCTGGGTGTGGGTAGTGTATGAGAAGAGTGTCTGGGTGTTGGTAGTGTATGAGAAGAGTGTCTGGGTGTTGGTAGTGTATGAGAAGAGTGTCTGGGTAGGTGTTGGTAGTGTATGAGAAGAGTGTCAGGGTGATTGTAGTGTATGAGATGAGTGTCTGGGTGTTAGTAGTGTATGAGAAGAGTGTCTGGGTGATTGTACTGTATGAGAAGAGTGTCTGGGTGTTGGTAGTGTATGAGAAGAGTGTCTGGGTGATTGTAGTGTATGAGAAGGGTGTCTGGGTGTTGGTAGTGTATGAGAAGAGAATCTGGGTGTTGGTAGTGTATGCGAAGAGTGTCTGGGTGTTGGTAGTGTATGAGAAGAGTGTCTGGGTGAAGGTAGTGTATGAGAAGAATGTCTGGGTGTTGGAAGTGTATCAGAAGAGTGTCTGGGTGATGGTAGTGTATGAGAAGAGTATCTGGGTGATGGTAGTGTATGAGAAGAGTGTCTGGGTGTTGGTAGTGTATGAGAAGGGTGTCTGGGTGTTGGTAGTGTATGAGAAGAGTGTCTGGGTGATGGTAGTATATAAGAAGAGTGTCTGGGTGATGGCAGTGTATGAGAAGAGTGTCTGGGTGTTGGTAGTGTATGAGAAGAGTGTCTGGGTGATGGTAGTGTATGAGAAGAGTGTCTGGGTGTTGGTAGTGTATGAGAAGAATGTCTGGGTGATGTTATTGTATAAGAAGAGTGTCTGGGTGATGGTAGTGTATGAGAAGAGTGTCTGGTTGATGGTAGTGTATGAGAAGAGTGTCTGGGTGATTGTACTGTATGAGAAGAGTGTCTGGGTGTTGGTAGGGTATGAGAAGAGTGTCTGGGTGATGGTAGTGTATGAGAAGGGTTTCTGGGTGTTGGTAGTGTATGAGAAGAGTGTCTGGGTGTTGGTAGTGTATGAGAAGATTGTCTTGGTTTTGGTAGTGTATGAGAAGAGTGTCTGGGTTTTGATAGTGTATGAGAAGAATGTCTGGGTGTTGGTAGTGTATGAGAAGAGTGTCTGGGTGATGGTAGTATATGAGAAGAGTGTCTGGGTGATGGCAGTGTATGAGAAGAGTGTCTGGGTGTTGGTAGTGTATGAGAAGAGTGTCTGGGTGATGGTAGTGTATGAGAAGAGTGTCTGGGTGTTGGTAGTGTATGAGAAGAATGTCTGGGTGATGCTAGTGTATAAGAAGAGTGTCTGGGTGATGGTAGTGTATGAGAAGAGTGTCTGGTTGATGGTAGTGTATGAGAAGAGTGTCTGGGTGATTGTACTGTATGAGAAGAGTGTCTGGGTGTTGGTAGGGTATGAGAAGAGTGTCTGGGTGATGGTAGTGTATGAGAAGGGTTTCTGGGTGTTGGTAGTGTATGAGAAGAGTGTCTGGGTGGGTGTTGGTAGTGTATGAGAAGAGTGTCTGGGTGATGGTAGTGTATGAGAAGAGTGTCTGGGTGTTGGAAGTGTATCAGAAGAGTGTCTGGGTGATGGTAGTGTATGAGAAGAGTGTCTGGGTGATGGTTGTGTATGAGAAGAGTGTCTGGGTGTTGGTAGTGTATGAGAAGGGTGTCTGGGTGTAGATAGTGTATGAGAAGAGTGTCTGGGTGATGGCAGTGTATGAGAAGAGTGTCTGGGTGTTGGTAGTGTATGAGAAGAGTGTCTTGTTGTTGGTAGTGTATGAGAAGAGTGTCTGGGTGTTGGTAGTGTATGAGAAGAGTGCCTGGGTGATGGTAGTGTATGAGAAGAGTGTCTGGGTGAAGGTAGTGTATGAGAAGAATGTCTGGGTGTTGGAAGTGTATCAGAAGAGTGTCTGGGTGATGGTAGTGTATGAGAAGAGTATCTGGGTGATGGTAGTGTATGAGAAGAGTGTCTGGGTGTTGGTAGTGTATGAGAAGGGTGTCTGGGTGTTGGTAGTGTATGAGAAGAGTGTCTGGGTGATGGTAGTATATAAGAAGAGTGTCTGGGTGATGGCAGTGTATGAGAAGAGTGTCTGGGTGTTGGTAGTGTATGAGAAGAGTGTCTGGGTTTTGATAGTGTATGAGAAGAATGTCTGGGTGTTGGTAGTGTATGAGAAGAGTGTCTGGGTGATGGTAGTATATGAGAAGAGTGTCTGGGTGATGGCAGTGTATGAGAAGAGTGTCTGGGTGTTGGTAGTGTATGAGAAGAGTGTCTGGGTGATGGTAGTGTATGAGAAGAGTGTCTGGGTGTTGGTAGTGTATGAGAAGAATGTCTGGGTGATGCTAGTGTATAAGAAGAGTGTCTGGGTGATGGTAGTGTATGAGAAGAGTGTCTGGTTGATGGTAGTGTATGAGAAGAGTGTCTGGGTGATTGTACTGTATGAGAAGAGTGTCTGGGTGTTGGTAGGGTATGAGAAGAGTGTCTGGGTGATGGTAGTGTATGAGAAGGGTTTCTGGGTGTTGGTAGTGTATGAGAAGAGTGTCTGGGTGGGTGTTGGTAGTGTATGAGAAGAGTGTCTGGGTGATGGTAGTGTATGAGAAGAGTGTCTGGGTGTTGGAAGTGTATCAGAAGAGTGTCTGGGTGATGGTAGTGTATGAGAAGAGTGTCTGGGTGATGGTTGTGTATGAGAAGAGTGTCTGGGTGTTGGTAGTGTATGAGAAGGGTGTCTGGGTGTAGATAGTGTATGAGAAGAGTGTCTGGGTGATGGCAGTGTATGAGAAGAGTGTCTGGGTGTTGGTAGTGTATGAGAAGAGTGTCTTGTTGTTGGTAGTGTATGAGAAGAGTGTCTGGGTGTTGGTAGTGTATGAGAAGAGTGCCTGGGTGATGGTAGTGTATGAGAAGAGTGTCTGGGTGAAGGTAGTGTATGAGAAGAATGTCTGGGTGTTGGAAGTGTATCAGAAGAGTGTATGGGTGATGGTAGTGTATGAGAAGAGTATCTGGGTGATGGTAGTGTATGAGAAGAGTGTCTGGGTGTTGGTAGTGTATGAGAAGGGTGTCTGGGTGTTGGTAGTGTATGAGAAGAGTGTCTGGGTGATGGTAGTATATAAGAAGAGTGTCTGGGTGATGGCAGTGTAGGAGAAGAGTGTCTGGGTGTTGGTAGTGTATGAGAAGAGTGTCTGGGTGATGGTAGTGTATGAGAAGAGTGTCTGGGTGTTGGTAGTGTATGAGAAGAATGTCTGGGTGATGTTAGTGTATAAGAAGAGTGTCTGGGTGATGGTAGTGTATGAGAAGAGTGTCTGGTTGATGGTAGTGTATGAGAAGAGTGTCTGGGTGATTGTACTGTATGAGAAGAGTGTCTGGGTGTTGGTAGGGTATGAGAAGAGTGTCTGGGTGATGGTAGTGTATGAGAAGGGTTTCTGGGTGTTGGTAGTGTATGAGAAGAGTGTCTGGGTGGGTGTTGGTAGTGTATGAGAAGAGTGTCTGGGTGATGGTAGTGTATGAGAAGAGTGTCTGGGTGTTGGAAGTGTATCAGAAGAGTGTCTGGGTGATGGTAGTGTATGAGAAGAGTGTCTGGGTGATGGTAGTGTATGAGAAGAGTGTCTGGGTGTTGATAGTGTATGAGAAGGGTGTCTGGGTGTTGGTAGTGTATGAGAAGAGTGTCTGGGTGATGGCAGTGTATGAGAAGAGTGTCTGGGTGTTGGTAGTGTATGAGAAGAGTGTCTGGGTGATGGTAGTGTATGAGAAGAGTGTCTGGGTGTTGGTAGTGTATGAGAAGAATGTCTGGGTGATGCTAGTGTATAAGAAGAGTGTCTGGGTGATGGTAGTGTATGAGAAGAGTGTCTGGTTGATGGTAGTGTATGAGAAGAGTGTCTTGGTGATTGTACTGTATGAGAAGAGTGTCTGGGTGTTGGTAGGGTATGAGAATAGTGTCTGGGTGATGGTAGTGTATGAGAAGGGTTTCTGGGTGTGGGTAGTGTATGAGAAGAGTGTCTGGGTGTTGGTAGTGTATGAGAAGAGTGTCTGGGTGATTGTAGTGTATGAGAAGGGTGTCTGGGTGTTGGTAGTGTATGAGAAGAGAATCTGGGTGTTGGTAGTGTATGCGAAGAGTGTCTGGGTGTTGGTAGTGTATGAGAAGAGTGCCTGGGTGATGGTAGTGTATGAGAAGAGTGTATGGGTGTTGGTAGTGTATGAGAAGAGTGTCTTGGTGGGTGTTGGTAGTGTATGAGAAGAGTGTCTGGGTGATGGTAGTGTATGAGAAGAGTGTCTGTGTGTTGGAAGTGTATGAGAAGAGTGTCTGGGTGACGGTAGTGTATGAGAAGAGTGTCTGGGTGATGGTATTGTATGAGAAGAGTGTCTGGGTTATGGTAGCGCATGAGAAGAGTGTCTGGGTGATGGCATCGTATGGGAAGAGTGTCTGGGTGTTGGTAGTGTATGAGAAGAGTGTCTGGGTGTTGGTAGTGTATGAGAAGAGTGTCTGGGTGATGGCAGTGTATGAGAAGAGTGTCTGGGTGATTGTACTGTATGAGAAGAGTGTCTGGGTGTTGGTAGTGTATGAGAAGAGTGTCTGGGTGATGGTAGTGTATGAGAAGAGTGTCTCGGTGATGGCACTGTATGGTAAGAGTGTCTGGGTGTTGGTAGTGTATGAGTAGAGTGTCTGGGTGATGGTAGTGTATGAGAAGGGTGTCTGGGTGTTGGTAGTGTATGAGAAGAGTGTCTGGGTGTTCGTAGTGTATGAGAAGAGTGTCTGGGTGTTGGTAGTGTATGAGAAGAGCGTCTGGGTGTTGGTAGTGTATGAGAAGAGTGTCTGGGTGTTGGTAGTGTATGAGAAGAGTGTCTGGGTGATGGTAGTATATGAGAAGAGTGTCTGGGTGATTGTACTGTATGAGAAGAGATTCTGAGTGATTGTACTGTATGAGAAGAGTGTCTGGGTGTTGGTAGTGTATGCGAAGAGTGTCTGGGTGACGGTAGTGTATGAGAAGAGTGTCTGGGTGTTGGTAGTGTATGAGAAGAGTGTCTGGGTGATGGTAGTGTATGAGAAGAGTTTCTGGGTGATGGTAGTGCATGAGAAGAGTGTCTGGGTGATGGCAGTGTATGGGAAGAGTGTCTGGGTGTTGGTAGTGTATGAGAAGAGTGTCTGGGTGTTGGTAGTGTATGAGAAGAGTGTCTGGGTGGGTGTTGGTAGTGTATGAGAAGAGCGTCTGGGTGTTGGTAGTGTATGAGAAGAGTGTCTGGGTGTTGGTAGTGTATGAGAAGAGTGTCTGGGTGATGGTAGTATATGAGAAGAGTGTCTGGGTGATTGTACTGTATGAGAAGAGATTCTGAGTGATTGTACTGTATGAGAAGAGTGTCTGGGTGTTGGTAGTGTATGAGAAGAGTGTCTGGGTGACGGTAGTGTATGAGAAGAGTGTCTGGGTGTTGGTAGTGTATGAGAAGAGTGTCTGGGTGATGGTAGTGTATGAGAAGAGTTTCTGGGTGATGGTAGTGCATGAGAAGAGTGTCTGGGTGATGGCAGTGTATGGGAAGAGTGTCTGGGTGTTGGTAGTGTATGAGAAGAGTGTCTGGGTGTTGGTAGTGTATGAGAAGAGTGTCTGGGTGTTGGAAGTGTATGAGAAGAGTGTCTGGGTGTTGGTAGTGTATGAGAAGAGTGTCTGGTTGATGGTAATGTATGAGAAGAGATTCTGAGTGATTGTACTGTATGAGAAGAGTGTCTGGGTGTTGGTAGTGTATGAGAAGAGTGTCTGGGTGACGGTAGTGTATGAGAAGGGTGTCTGGGTTTTGGTAGTGTATGAGAAGATTGTCTTGGTTTTGGTAGTGTATGAGAAGAGTATCTGGGTTTTGATAGTGTATGAGAAGAGTGCCTGGGTGATGGTAGTGTATGAGAAGAGTATCTGGGTGATGGTAGTGTATGAGAAGAATGTCTGGGTGTTGGTAGTGTATGAGAAGAGTGTCTGGGTGATGGTAGTATATGAGAAGAGTGTCTGGGTGATGGCAGTGTATGAGAAGAGTGTCTGGGTGTTGGTAGTGTATGAGAAGAGTGTCTGGGTGATGGTAGTGTATGAGAAGAGTGTCTGGGTGTTGGTAGTGTATGAGAAGAATGTCTGGGTGATGCTAGTGTATAAGAAGAGTGTCTGGGTGATGGTAGTGTATGAGAAGAGTGTCTGGTTGATGGTAGTGTATGAGAAGAGTGTCTGGGTGATTGTACTGTATGAGAAGAATGTCTGGGTGTTGGTAGGGTATGAGAACAGTGTCTGGGTGATGGTAGTGTATGAGAAGGGTTTCTGGGTGTTGGTAGTGTATGAGAAGAGTGTCTGGGTGGGTGTTGGTAGTGTATGAGAAGAGTGTCTGGGTGATGGTAGTGTATGAGAAGAGTGTCTGGGTGTTGGAAGTGTATCAGAAGAGTGTCTGGGTGATGGTAGTGTATGAGAACAGTGTCTGGGTAATGGTAGTGTATGAGAAGAGTGTCTGGGTGTTGGTAGTGTATGAGAAGGGTGTCTGGGTGTTGGTAGTGTATGAGAAGAGTGTCTTGTTGTTGGTAGTGTATGAGAAGAGTGTCTGGGTGTTGGTAGTGTATGAGAAGAGTGTCTTGTTGTTGGTAGTGTATGAGAAGAGTGTCTGGGTGTTGGTAGTGTATGAGAAGAGTGCCTGGGTGATGGTAGTGTATGAGAAGAGTGTCTGGGTGAAGGTAGTGTATGAGAAGAATGTCTGGGTGAAGGTAGTGTATGAGAAGAATGTCTGGGTGTTGGAAGTGTATCAGAAGAGTGTCTGGGTGATGGTAGTGTATGAGAAGAGTATCTGGGTGATGGTAGTGTATGAGAAGAGTGTCTTGGTGTTAGTAGTGTATGAGAAGAGTGTCTGGGTGATTGTACTGTATGAGAAGAGTGTCTGGGTGTTGGTAGTGTATGAGAAGAGTGTCTGGGTGATGGTAGTGTATGAGAAGGGTGTCTGGGTGTTGGTAGTGTACGAGAAGAGAATCTGGGTGTTGGTAGTGTATGCGAAGAGTGTCTGGGTGATTGTACTGTATGAGAAGAGTGTCTGGGTGATGGTAGTGTATGAGAAGAGTGTCTGGGTGTTGGTAGTGTATGAGAAGAGTGTCTGGGTGATGGCAGTGTATGAGAAGAGTGTCTGGGTGATTGTACTGTATGAGAAGAGTGTCTGGGTGTTGGTAGTGTATGAGAAGAGTGTCTGGGTGATGGTAGTGTATGAGAAGAGTGTCTCGGTGATGGCACTGTATGGGAAGAGTGTCTGGGTGTTGGTAGTGTATGAGTAGAGTGTCTGGGTGATGGTAGTGTATGAGAAGGGTGTCTGGGTGTTGGTAGTGTATGAGAAGAGTGTCTGGGTGTTCGTAGTGTATGAGAAGAGTGTCTGGGTGTTGGTAGTGTATGAGAAGAGCGTCTGGGTGTTGGTAGTGTATGAGAAGAGTGTCTGGGTGTTGGTAGTGTATGAGAAGAGTGTCTGGGTGATGGTAGTATATGAGAAGAGTGTCTGGGTGATTGTACTGTATGAGAAGAGATTCTGAGTGATTGTACTGTATGAGAAGAGTGTCTGGGTGTTGGTAGTGTATGAGAAGAGTGTCTGGGTGACGGTAGTGTATGAGAAGAGTGTCTGGGTGTTGGTAGTGTATGAGAAGAGTGTCTGGGTGATGGTAGTGTATGAGAAGAGTTTCTGGGTGATGGTAGTGCATGAGAAGAGTATCTGGGTGATGGCAGTGTATGGGAAGAGTGTCTGGGTGTTGGTAGTGTATGAGAAGAGTGTCTGGGTGTTGGTAGTGTATGAGAAGAGTGTCTGGGTGGGTGTTGGTAGTGTATGAGAAGAGCGTCTGGGTGTTGGTAGTGTATGAGAAGAGTGTCTGGGTGTTGGTAGTGTATGAGAAGAGTGTCTGGGTGATGGTAGTATATGAGAAGAGTGTCTGGGTGACTGTATTGTATGAGAAGAGATTCTGAGTGATTGTACTGTATGAGAAGAGTGTCTGGGTGTTGGTAGTGTATGAGAAGAGTGTCTGGGTGACGGTAGTGTATGAGAAGAGTGTCTGGGTGTTGGTAGTGTATGAGAAGAGTGTCTGGGTGATGGTAGTGTATGAGAAGAGTTTCTGGGTGATGGTAGTGCATGAGAAGAGTGTCTGGGTGATGGCAGTGTATGGGAAGAGTGTCTGGGTGTTGGTAGTGTATGAGAAGAGTGTCTGGGTGTTGGTAGTGTATGAGAAGAGTGTATGGGTGTTGGTAGTGTATGAGAAGAGTGTCTTGGTGGGTGTTGGTAGTGTATGAGAAGAGTGTCTGGGTGATGGTAGTGTATGAGAAGAGTGTCTGTGTGTTGGAAGTGTATGAGAAGAGTGTCTGGGTGACGGTAGTGTATGAGAAGAGTGTCTGGGTGATGGTATTGTATGAGAAGAGTGTCTGGGTTATGGTAGCGCATGAGAAGAGTGTCTGGGTGATGGCATCGTATGGGAAGAGTGTCTGGGTGTTGGTAGTGTATGAGAAGAGTGTCTGGGTGTTGGTAGTGTATGAGAAGAGTGTCTGGGTGATGGCAGTGTATGAGAAGAGTGTCTGGGTGATTGTACTGTATGAGAAGAGTGTCTGGGTGTTGGTAGTGTATGAGAAGAGTGTCTGGGTGATGGTAGTGTATGAGAAGAGTGTCTCGGTGATGGCACTGTATGGTAAGAGTGTCTGGGTGTTGGTAGTGTATGAGTAGAGTGTCTGGGTGATGGTAGTGTATGAGAAGGGTGTCTGGGTGTTGGTAGTGTATGAGAAGAGTGTCTGGGTGTTCGTAGTGTATGAGAAGAGTGTCTGGGTGTTGGTAGTGTATGAGAAGAGCGTCTGGGTGTTGGTAGTGTATGAGAAGAGTGTCTGGGTGTTGGTAGTGTATGAGAAGAGTGTCTGGGTGATGGTAGTATATGAGAAGAGTGTCTGGGTGATTGTACTGTATGAGAAGAGATTCTGAGTGATTGTACTGTATGAGAAGAGTGTCTGGGTGTTGGTAGTGTATGAGAAGAGTGTCTGGGTGACGGTAGTGTATGAGAAGAGTGTCTGGGTGTTGGTAGTGTATGAGAAGAGTGTCTGGGTGATGGTAGTGTATGAGAAGAGTTTCTGGGTGATGGTAGTGCATGAGAAGAGTGTCTGGGTGATGGCAGTGTATGGGAAGAGTGTCTGGGTGTTGGTAGTGTATGAGAAGAGTGTCTGGGTGTTGGTAGTGTATGAGAAGAGTGTCTGGGTGGGTGTTGGTAGTGTATGAGAAGAGCGTCTGGGTGTTGGTAGTGTATGAGAAGAGTGTCTGGGTGTTGGTAGTGTATGAGAAGAGTGTCTGGGTGATGGTAGTATATGAGAAGAGTGTCTGGGTGATTGTACTGTATGAGAAGAGATTCTGAGTGATTGTACTGTATGAGAAGAGTGTCTGGGTGTTGGTAGTGTATGAGAAGAGTGTCTGGGTGACGGTAGTGTATGAGAAGAGTGTCTGGGTGTTGGTAGTGTATGAGAAGAGTGTCTGGGTGATGGTAGTGTATGAGAAGAGTTTCTGGGTGATGGTAGTGCATGAGAAGAGTGTCTGGGTGATGGCAGTGTATGGGAAGAGTGTCTGGGTGTTGGTAGTGTATGAGAAGAGTGTCTGGGTGTTGGTAGTGTATGAGAAGAGTGTCTGGGTGTTGGAAGTGTATGAGAAGAGTGTCTGGGTGTTGGTAGTGTATGAGAAGAGTGTCTGGTTGATGGTAATGTATGAGAAGAGATTCTGAGTGATTGTACTGTATGAGAAGAGTGTCTGGGTGTTGGTAGTGTATGAGAAGAGTGTCTGGGTGACGGTAGTGTATGAGAAGGGTGTCTGGGTGTTGGTAGTGTATGAGAAGATTGTCTTGGTTTTGGTAGTGTATGAGAAGAGTATCTGGGTTTTGATAGTGTATGAGAAGAGTGCCTGGGTGATGGTAGTGTATGAGAAGAGTATCTGGGTGATGGTAGTGTATGAGAAGAATGTCTGGGTGTTGGTAGTGTATGAGAAGAGTGTCTGGGTGATGGTAGTATATGAGAAGAGTGTCTGGGTGATGGCAGTGTATGAGAAGAGTGTCTGGGTGTTGGTAGTGTATGAGAAGAGTGTCTGGGTGATGGTAGTGTATGAGAAGAGTGTCTGGGTGTTGGTAGTGTATGAGAAGAATGTCTGGGTGATGCTAGTGTATAAGAAGAGTGTCTGGGTGATGGTAGTGTATGAGAAGAGTGTCTGGTTGATGGTAATGTATGAGAAGAGTGTCTGGGTGATTGTACTGTATGAGAAGAATGTCTGGGTGTTGGTAGGGTATGAGAACAGTGTCTGGGTGATGGTAGTGTATGAGAAGGGTTTCTGGGTGTTGGTAGTGTATGAGAAGAGTGTCTGGGTGGGTGTTGGTAGTGTATGAGAAGAGTGTCTGGGTAATGGTAGTGTATGAGAAGAGTGTCTGGGTGTTGGAAGTGTATCAGAAGAGTGTCTGGGTGATGGTAGTGTATGAGAACAGTGTCTGGGTAATGGTAGTGTATGAGAAGAGTGTCTGGGTGTTGGTAGTGTATGAGAAGGGTGTCTGGGTGTTGGTAGTGTATGAGAAGAGTGTCTTGTTGTTGGTAGTGTATGAGTAGAGTGTCTGGGTGTTGGTAGTGTATGAGAAGAGTGTCTTGTTGTTGGTAGTGTATGAGAAGAGTGTCTGGGTGTTGGTAGTGTATGAGAAGAGTGCCTGGGTGATGGTAGTGTATGAGAAGAGTGTCTGGGTGAAGGTAGTGTATGAGAAGAATGTCTGGGTGAAGGTAGTGTATGAGAAGAATGTCTGGGTGTTGGAAGTGTATCAGAAGAGTGTCTGGGTGATGGTAGTGTATGAGAAGAGTGTCTGGGTGTTGGTAGTGTATGAGAAGAATGTCTGGGTGATGCTAGTGTATAAGAAGAGTGTCTGGGTGATGGTAGTGTATGAGAAGAGTGTCTGGTTGATGGTAATGTATGAGAAGAGTGTCTGGGTGATTGTACTGTATGAGAAGAATGTCTGGGTGTTGGTAGGGTATGAGAACAGTGTCTGGGTGATGGTAGTGTATGAGAAGGGTTTCTGGGTGTTGGTAGTGTATGAGAAGAGTGTCTGGGTGGGTGTTGGTAGTGTATGAGAAGAGTGTCTGGGTAATGGTAGTGTATGAGAAGAGTGTCTGGGTGTTGGAAGTGTATCAGAAGAGTGTCTGGGTGATGGTAGTGTATGAGAACAGTGTCTGGGTAATGGTAGTGTATGAGAAGAGTGTCTGGGTGTTGGTAGTGTATGAGAAGGGTGTCTGGGTGTTGGTAGTGTATGAGAAGAGTGTCTTGTTGTTGGTAGTGTATGAGTAGAGTGTCTGGGTGTTGGTAGTGTATGAGAAGAGTGTCTTGTTGTTGGTAGTGTATGAGAAGAGTGTCTGGGTGTTGGTAGTGTATGAGAAGAGTGCCTGGGTGATGGTAGTGTATGAGAAGAGTGTCTGGGTGAAGGTAGTGTATGAGAAGAATGTCTGGGTGAAGGTAGTGTATGAGAAGAATGTCTGGGTGTTGGAAGTGTATCAGAAGAGTGTCTGGGTGATGGTAGTGTATGAGAAGAGTATCTGGGTGATGGTAGTGTATGAGAAGAGTGTCTTGGTGTTAGTAGTGTATGAGAAGAGTGTCTGGGTGTTGGTAGTGTATGCGAAGAGTGTCTGGGTGATTGTACTGTATGAGAAGAGTGTCTGGGTGATGGTAGTGTATGAGAAGAGTGTCTGGGTGTTGGTAGTGTATGAGAAGAGTGTCTGGGTGATGGCAGTGTATGAGAAGAGTGTCTGGGTGATTGTACTGTATGAGAAGAGTGTCTGGGTGTTGGTAGTGTATGAGAAGAGTGTCTGGGTGATGGTAGTGTATGAGAAGAGTGTCTCGGTGATGGCACTGTATGGGAAGAGTGTCTGGGTGTTGGTAGTGTATGAGTAGAGTGTCTGGGTGATGGTAGTGTATGAGAAGGGTGTCTGGGTGTTGGTAGTGTATGAGAAGAGTGTCTGGGTGTTCGTAGTGTATGAGAAGAGTGTCTGGGTGTTGGTAGTGTATGAGAAGAGCGTCTGGGTGTTGGTAGTGTATGAGAAGAGTGTCTGGGTGTTGGTAGTGTATGAGAAGAGTGTCTGGGTGATGGTAGTATATGAGAAGAGTGTCTGGGTGATTGTACTGTATGAGAAGAGATTCTGAGTGATTGTACTGTATGAGAAGAGTGTCTGGGTGTTGGTAGTGTATGAGAAGAGTGTCTGGGTGACGGTAGTGTATGAGAAGAGTGTCTGGGTGATGGTAGTGTATGAGAAGAGTTTCTGGGTGATGGTAGTGCATGAGAAGAGTATCTGGGTGATGGCAGTGTATGGGAAGAGTGTCTGGGTGTTGGTAGTGTATGAGAAGAGTGTCTGGGTGTTGGTAGTGTATGAGAAGAGTGTCTGGGTGGGTGTTGGTAGTGTATGAGAAGAGCGTCTGGGTGTTGGTAGTGTATGAGAAGAGTGTCTGGGTGTTGGTAGTGTATGAGAAGAGTGTCTGGGTGATGGTAGTATATGAGAAGAGTGTCTGGGTGACTGTATTGTATGAGAAGAGATTCTGAGTGATTGTACTGTATGAGAAGAGTGTCTGGGTGTTGGTAGTGTATGAGAAGAGTGTCTGGGTGACGGTAGTGTATGAGAAGAGTGTCTGGGTGTTGGTAGTGTATGAGAAGAGTGTCTGGGTGATGGTAGTGTATGAGAAGAGTTTCTGGGTGATGGTAGTGCATGAGAAGAGTGTCTGGGTGATGGCAGTGTATGGGAAGAGTGTCTGGGTGTTGGTAGTGTATGAGAAGAGTGTCTGGGTGTTGGTAGTGTATGAGAAGAGTGTCTGGGTGTTGGAAGTGTATGAGAAGAGTGTCTGGGTGTTGGTAGTGTATGAGAAGAGTGTCTGGTTGATGGTAATGTATGAGAAGAGATTCTGAGTGATTGTACTGTATGAGAAGAGTGTCTGGGTGTTGGTAGTGTATGAGAAGAGTGTCTGGGTGACGGTAGTGTATGAGAAGGGTGTCTGGGTGTTGGTAGTGTATGAGAAGATTGTCTTGGTTTTGGTAGTGTATGAGAAGAGTGTCTGGGTTTTGATAGTGTATGAGAAGAGTGCCTGGGTGATGGTAGTGTATGAGAAGAGTATCTGGGTGATGGTAGTGTATGAGAAGAATGTCTGGGTGTTGGTAGTGTATGAGAAGAGTGTCTGGGTGATGGTAGTATATGAGAAGAGTGTCTGGGTGATGGCAGTGTATGAGAAGAGTGTCTGGGTGTTGGTAGTGTATGAGAAGAGTGTCTGGGTGATGGTAGTGTATGAGAAGAGTGTCTGGGTGTTGGTAGTGTATGAGAAGAATGTCTGGGTGATGCTAGTGTATAAGAAGAGTGTCTGGGTGATGGTAGTGTATGAGAAGAGTGTCTGGTTGATGGTAGTGTATGAGAAGAGTGTCTGGGTGATTGTATTGTATGAGAGGAATGTCTGGGTGTTGGTAGGGTATGAGAACAGTGTCTGGGTGATGGTAGTGTATGAGAAGGGTTTCTGGGTGTTGGTAGTGTATGAGAAGAGTGTCTGGGTGGGTGTTGGTAGTGTATGAGAAGAGTGTCTGGGTGATGGTAGTGTATGAGAAGAGTGTCTGGGTGTTGGAAGTGTATCAGAAGAGTGTCTGGGTGATGGTAGTGTATGAGAACAGTGTCTGGGTGATGGTAGTGTATGAGAAGAGTGTCTGGGTGTTGGTAGTGTATGAGAAGGGTGTCTGGGTGTTGGTAGTGTATGAGAAGAGTGTCTGGGTGTTGGTAGTGTATGAGAAGAGTGTCTTGTTGTTGGTAGTGTATGAGAAGAGTGTCTGGGTGTTGGTAGTGTATGAGAAGAGTGCCTGGGTGATGGTAGTGTATGAGAAGAGTGTCTGGGTGAAGGTAGTGTATGAGAAGAATGTCTGGGTGAAGGTAGTGTATGAGAAGAATGTCTGGGTGTTGGAAGTGTATCAGAAGAGTGTCTGGGTGATGGTAGTGTATGAGAAGAGTATCTGGGTGATGGTAGTGTATGAGAAGAGTGTCTTGGTGTTAGTAGTGTATGAGAAGAGTGTCTGGGTGATTGTACTGTATGAGAAGAGTGTCTGGGTGTTGGTAGTGTATGAGAAGAGTGTCTGGGTGATGGTAGTGTATGAGAAGGGTGTCTGGGTGTTGGTAGTGTACGAGAAGAGAATCTGGGTGTTGGTAGTGTATGCGAAGAGTGTCTGGGTGATTGTACTGTATGAGAAGAGTGTCTGGGTGATGGTAGTGTATGAGAAGTGTGTCTGGGTGTTGGTAGTGTATGAGAAGAGTGTCTGGGTGATGGCAGTGTATGAGAAGAGTGTCTGGGTGATTGTACTGTATGAGAAGAGTGTCTGGGTGTTGGTAGTGTATGAGAAGAGTGTCTGGGTGATGGTAGTGTATGAGAAGAGTGTCTCGGTGATGGCACTGTATGGGAAGAGTGTCTGGGTGTTGGTAGTGTATGAGTAGAGTGTCTGGGTGATGGTAGTGTATGAGAAGGGTGTCTGGGTGTTGGTAGTGTATGAGAAGAGTGTCTGGGTGTTCGTAGTGTATGAGAAGAGTGTCTGGGTGTTGGTAGTGTATGAGAAGAGCGTCTGGGTGTTGGTAGTGTATGAGAAGAGTGTCTGGGTGTTGGTAGTGTATGAGAAGAGTGTCTGGGTGATGGTAGTATATGAGAAGAGTGTCTGGGTGATTGTACTGTATGAGAAGAGATTCTGAGTGATTGTACTGTATGAGAAGAGTGTCTGGGTGTTGGTAGTGTATGAGAAGAGTGTCTGGGTGACGGTAGTGTATGAGAAGAGTGTCTGGGTGTTGGTAGTGTATGAGAAGAGTGTCTGGGTGATGGTAGTGTATGAGAAGAGTTTCTGGGTGATGGTAGTGCATGAGAAGAGTATCTGGGTGATGGCAGTGTATGGGAAGAGTGTCTGGGTGTTGGTAGTGTATGAGAAGAGTGTCTGGGTGTTGGTAGTGTATGAGAAGAGTGTCTGGGTGGGTGTTGGTAGTGTATGAGAAGAGCGTCTGGGTGTTGGTAGTGTATGAGAAGAGTGTCTGGGTGTTGGTAGTGTATGAGAAGAGTGTCTGGGTGATGGTAGTATATGAGAAGAGTGTCTGGGTGACTGTATTGTATGAGAAGAGATTCTGAGTGATTGTACTGTATGAGAAGAGTGTCTGGGTGTTGGTAGTGTATGAGAAGAGTGTCTGGGTGACGGTAGTGTATGAGAAGAGTGTCTGGGTGTTGGTAGTGTATGAGAAGAGTGTCTGGGTGATGGTAGTGTATGAGAAGAGTTTCTGGGTGATGGTAGTGCATGAGAAGAGTGTCTGGGTGATGGCAGTGTATGGGAAGAGTGTCTGGGTGTTGGTAGTGTATGAGAAGAGTGTCTGGGTGTTGGTAGTGTATGAGAAGAGTGTATGGGTGTTGGTAGTGTATGAGAAGAGTGTCTTGGTGGGTGTTGGTAGTGTATGAGAAGAGTGTCTGGGTGATGGTAGTGTATGAGAAGAGTGTCTGTGTGTTGGAAGTGTATGAGAAGAGTGTCTGGGTGACGGTAGTGTATGAGAAGAGTGTCTGGGTGATGGTATTGTATGAGAAGAGTGTCTGGGTTATGGTAGCGCATGAGAAGAGTGTCTGGGTGATGGCATCGTATGGGAAGAGTGTCTGGGTGTTGGTAGTGTATGAGAAGAGTGTCTGGGTGTTGGTAGTGTATGAGAAGAGTGTCTGGGTGATGGCAGTGTATGAGAAGAGTGTCTGGGTGATTGTACTGTATGAGAAGAGTGTCTGGGTGTTGGTAGTGTATGAGAAGAGTGTCTGGGTGATGGTAGTGTATGAGAAGAGTGTCTCGGTGATGGCACTGTATGGTAAGAGTGTCTGGGTGTTGGTAGTGTATGAGTAGAGTGTCTGGGTGATGGTAGTGTATGAGAAGGGTGTCTGGGTGTTGGTAGTGTATGAGAAGAGTGTCTGGGTGTTCGTAGTGTATGAGAAGAGTGTCTGGGTGTTGGTAGTGTATGAGAAGAGCGTCTGGGTGTTGGTAGTGTATGAGAAGAGTGTCTGGGTGTTGGTAGTGTATGAGAAGAGTGTCTGGGTGATGGTAGTATATGAGAAGAGTGTCTGGGTGATTGTACTGTATGAGAAGAGATTCTGAGTGATTGTACTGTATGAGAAGAGTGTCTGGGTGTTGGTAGTGTATGAGAAGAGTGTCTGGGTGACGGTAGTGTATGAGAAGAGTGTCTGGGTGTTGGTAGTGTATGAGAAGAGTGTCTGGGTGATGGTAGTGTATGAGAAGAGTTTCTGGGTGATGGTAGTGCATGAGAAGAGTGTCTGGGTGATGGCAGTGTATGGGAAGAGTGTCTGGGTGTTGGTAGTGTATGAGAAGAGTGTCTGGGTGTTGGTAGTGTATGAGAAGAGTGTCTGGGTGGGTGTTGGTAGTGTATGAGAAGAGCGTCTGGGTGTTGGTAGTGTATGAGAAGAGTGTCTGGGTGTTGGTAGTGTATGAGAAGAGTGTCTGGGTGATGGTAGTATATGAGAAGAGTGTCTGGGTGATTGTACTGTATGAGAAGAGATTCTGAGTGATTGTACTGTATGAGAAGAGTGTCTGGGTGTTGGTAGTGTATGAGAAGAGTGTCTGGGTGACGTTAGTGTATGAGAAGAGTGTCTGGGTGTTGGTAGTGTATGAGAAGAGTGTCTGGGTGATGGTAGTGTATGAGAAGAGTTTCTGGGTGATGGTAGTGCATGAGAAGAGTGTCTGGGTGATGGCAGTGTATGGGAAGAGTGTCTGGGTGTTGGTAGTGTATGAGAAGAGTGTCTGGGTGTTGGTAGTGTATGAGAAGAGTGTCTGGGTGTTGGAAGTGTATGAGAAGAGTGTCTGGGTGTTGGTAGTGTATGAGAAGAGTGTCTGGTTGATGGTAATGTATGAGAAGAGATTCTGAGTGATTGTACTGTATGAGAAGAGTGTCTGGGTGTTGGTAGTGTATGAGAAGAGTGTCTGGGTGACGGGAGTGTATGAGAAGGGTGTCTGGGTGTTGGTAGTGTATGAGAAGATTGTCTTGGTTTTGGTAGTGTATGAGAAGAGTATCTGGGTTTTGATAGTGTATGAGAAGAGTGCCTGGGTGATGGTAGTGTATGAGAAGAGTATCTGGGTGATGGTAGTGTATGAGAAGAATGTCTGGGTGTTGGTAGTGTATGAGAAGAGTGTCTGGGTGATGGTAGTATATGAGAAGAGTGTCTGGGTGATGGCAGTGTATGAGAAGAGTGTCTGGGTGTTGGTAGTGTATGAGAAGAGTGTCTGGGTGATGGTAGTGTATGAGAAGAGTGTCTGGGTGTTGGTAGTGTATGAGAAGAATGTCTGGGTGATGCTAGTGTATAAGAAGAGTGTCTGGGTGATGGTAGTGTATGAGAAGAGTGTCTGGTTGATGGTAATGTATGAGAAGAGTGTCTGGGTGATTGTACTGTATGAGAAGAATGTCTGGGTGTTGGTAGGGTATGAGAACAGTGTCTGGGTGATGGTAGTGTATGAGAAGGGTTTCTGGGTGTTGGTAGTGTATGAGAAGAGTGTCTGGGTGGGTGTTGGTAGTGTATGAGAAGAGTGTCTGGGTAATGGTAGTGTATGAGAAGAGTGTCTGGGTGTTGGAAGTGTATCAGAAGAGTGTCTGGGTGATGGTAGTGTATGAGAACAGTGTCTGGGTAATGGTAGTGTATGAGAAGAGTGTCTGGGTGTTGGTAGTGTATGAGAAGGGTGTCTGGGTGTTGGTAGTGTATGAGAAGAGTGTCTTGTTGTTGGTAGTGTATGAGTAGAGTGTCTGGGTGTTGGTAGTGTATGAGAAGAGTGTCTTGTTGTTGGTAGTGTATGAGAAGAGTGTCTGGGTGTTGGTAGTGTATGAGAAGAGTGCCTGGGTGATGGTAGTGTATGAGAAGAGTGTCTGGGTGAAGGTAGTGTATGAGAAGAATGTCTGGGTGAAGGTAGTGTATGAGAAGAATGTCTGGGTGTTGGAAGTGTATCAGAAGAGTGTCTGGGTGATGGTAGTGTATGAGAAGAGTATCTGGGTGATGGTAGTGTATGAGAAGAGTGTCTTGGTGTTAGTAGTGTATGAGAAGAGTGTCTGGGTGTTGGTAGTGTATGCGAAGAGTGTCTGGGTGATTGTACTGTATGAGAAGAGTGTCTGGGTGATGGTAGTGTATGAGAAGAGTGTCTGGGTGTTGGTAGTGTATGAGAAGAGTGTCTGGGTGATGGCAGTGTATGAGAAGAGTGTCTGGGTGATTGTACTGTATGAGAAGAGTGTCTGGGTGTTGGTAGTGTATGAGAAGAGTGTCTGGGTGATGGTAGTGTATGAGAAGAGTGTCTCGGTGATGGCACTGTATGGGAAGAGTGTCTGGGTGTTGGTAGTGTATGAGTAGAGTGTCTGGGTGATGGTAGTGTATGAGAAGGGTGTCTGGGTGTTGGTAGTGTATGAGAAGAGTGTCTGGGTGTTCGTAGTGTATGAGAAGAGTGTCTGGGTGTTGGTAGTGTATGAGAAGAGCGTCTGGGTGTTGGTAGTGTATGAGAAGAGTGTCTGGGTGTTGGTAGTGTATGAGAAGAGTGTCTGGGTGATGGTAGTATATGAGAAGAGTGTCTGGGTGATTGTACTGTATGAGAAGAGATTCTGAGTGATTGTACTGTATGAGAAGAGTGTCTGGGTGTTGGTAGTGTATGAGAAGAGTGTCTGGGTGACGGTAGTGTATGAGAAGAGTGTCTGGGTGATGGTAGTGTATGAGAAGAGTTTCTGGGTGATGGTAGTGCATGAGAAGAGTATCTGGGTGATGGCAGTGTATGGGAAGAGTGTCTGGGTGTTGGTAGTGTATGAGAAGAGTGTCTGGGTGTTGGTAGTGTATGAGAAGAGTGTCTGGGTGGGTGTTGGTAGTGTATGAGAAGAGCGTCTGGGTGTTGGTAGTGTATGAGAAGAGTGTCTGGGTGTTGGTAGTGTATGAGAAGAGTGTCTGGGTGATGGTAGTATATGAGAAGAGTGTCTGGGTGACTGTATTGTATGAGAAGAGATTCTGAGTGATTGTACTGTATGAGAAGAGTGTCTGGGTGTTGGTAGTGTATGAGAAGAGTGTCTGGGTGACGGTAGTGTATGAGAAGAGTGTCTGGGTGTTGGTAGTGTATGAGAAGAGTGTCTGGGTGATGGTAGTGTATGAGAAGAGTTTCTGGGTGATGGTAGTGCATGAGAAGAGTGTCTGGGTGATGGCAGTGTATGGGAAGAGTGTCTGGGTGTTGGTAGTGTATGAGAAGAGTGTCTGGGTGTTGGTAGTGTATGAGAAGAGTGTCTGGGTGTTGGAAGTGTATGAGAAGAGTGTCTGGGTGTTGGTAGTGTATGAGAAGAGTGTCTGGTTGATGGTAATGTATGAGAAGAGATTCTGAGTGATTGTACTGTATGAGAAGAGTGTCTGGGTGTTGGTAGTGTATGAGAAGAGTGTCTGGGTGACGGTAGTGTATGAGAAGGGTGTCTGGGTGTTGGTAGTGTATGAGAAGATTGTCTTGGTTTTGGTAGTGTATGAGAAGAGTGTCTGGGTTTTGATAGTGTATGAGAAGAGTGCCTGGGTGATGGTAGTGTATGAGAAGAGTATCTGGGTGATGGTAGTGTATGAGAAGAATGTCTGGGTGTTGGTAGTGTATGAGAAGAGTGTCTGGGTGATGGTAGTATATGAGAAGAGTGTCTGGGTGATGGCAGTGTATGAGAAGAGTGTCTGGGTGTTGGTAGTGTATGAGAAGAGTGTCTGGGTGATGGTAGTGTATGAGAAGAGTGTCTGGGTGTTGGTAGTGTATGAGAAGAATGTCTGGGTGATGCTAGTGTATAAGAAGAGTGTCTGGGTGATGGTAGTGTATGAGAAGAGTGTCTGGTTGATGGTAGTGTATGAGAAGAGTGTCTGGGTGATTGTACTGTATGAGAGGAATGTCTGGGTGTTGGTAGGGTATGAGAACAGTGTCTGGGTGATGGTAGTGTATGAGAAGGGTTTCTGGGTGTTGGTAGTGTATGAGAAGAGTGTCTGGGTGGGTGTTGGTAGTGTATGAGAAGAGTGTCTGGGTGATGGTAGTGTATGAGAAGAGTGTCTGGGTGTTGGAAGTGTATCAGAAGAGTGTCTGGGTGATGGTAGTGTATGAGAACAGTGTCTGGGTGATGGTAGTGTATGAGAAGAGTGTCTGGGTGTTGGTAGTGTATGAGAAGGGTGTCTGGGTGTTGGTAGTGTATGAGAAGAGTGTCTTGTTGTTGGTAGTGTATGAGAAGAGTGTCTGGGTGTTGGTAGTGTATGAGAAGAGTGTCTTGTTGTTGGTAGTGTATGAGAAGAGTGTCTGGGTGTTGGTAGTGTATGAGAAGAGTGCCTGGGTGATGGTAGTGTATGAGAAGAGTGTCTGGGTGAAGGTAGTGTATGAGAAGAATGTCTGGGTGAAGGTAGTGTATGAGAAGAATGTCTGGGTGTTGGAAGTGTATCAGAAGAGTGTCTGGGTGATGGTAGTGTATGAGAAGAGTATCTGGGTGATGGTAGTGTATGAGAAGAGTGTCTTGGTGTTAGTAGTGTATGAGAAGAGTGTCTGGGTGATTGTACTGTATGAGAAGAGTGTCTGGGTGTTGGTAGTGTATGAGAAGAGTGTTTGGGTGATGGTAGTCTATGAGAAGGGTGTCTGGGTGTTGGTAGTGTACGAGAAGAGAATCTGGGTGTTGGTAGTGTATGCGAAGAGTGTCTGGGTGATTGTACTGTATGAGAAGAGTGTCTGGGTGATGGTAGTGTATGAGAAGAGTGTCTGGGTGATGGTAGTGTATAAGAAGGGTGTCTGGGTGTTGGTAGTGTATGCGAAGAGAATCTGGTTGTTGGTAGTGTATGCAAAGAGTGTCTGGGTGTTGGTAGTGTATGAGAAGAGTGCCTGGGTGATGATAGTGTATGAGAAGAGTGTCTGGGTGTTGGTAGTGTATGAGAAGAGTGTCTTGGTGGGTGTTGGTAGTGTATGAGAAGAGTGTCTGGGTGATGGTAGTGTATGAGAAGAGTGTCTGTGTGTTGGAAGTGTATGAGAAGAGTGTCTGGGTGACGGTAGTGTATGAGAAGAGTGTCTGGGTGATGGTATTGTATGAGAAGAGTGTCTGGGTGTTGGCAGTGTATGAGAAGAGTGTCTGGGTGTTGGTAGTGTATGAGAAGAGTGTCTGGGTGATGGTAGTGTATGAGAAGAGTGTCTGGGTGTTGGTAGTGTATGAGAAGAGTGTCTAGGTGATGGTAGTGTATGAGAAGAGTGTCTGGGTGTTGGTAGTGTATGAGTAGAGTGTCTGGGTGATGGTAGTGTATGAGAAGGGTGTCTGGGTGTTGGTAGTGTATGAGAAGAGTGTCTGGGTGTTCGTAGTGTATGAGAAGAGTGTCTGGGTGTTGGTAGTGTATGAGAAGAGCGTCTGGGTGTTGGTAGTGTATGAGAAGAGTGTCTGGGTGTTGGTAGTGTATGAGAAGAGTGTCTGGGTGATGGTAGTATATGAGAAGAGTGTCTGGGTGATTGTACTGTATGAGAAGAGATTCTGAGTGATTGTACTGTATGAGAAGAGTGTCTGGGTGTTGGTAGTGTATGAGAAGAGTGTCTGGGTGACGGTAGTGTATGAGAAGAGTGTCTGGGTGTTGGTAGTGTATGAGAAGAGTGTCTGGGTGATGGTAGTGTATGAGAAGAGTTTCTGGGTGATGGTAGTGCATGAGAAGAGTGTCTGGGTGATGGCAGTGTATGGGAAGAGTGTCTGGGTGTTGGTAGTGTATGAGAAGAGTGTCTGGTTGTTGGTAGTGTATGAGAAGAGTGTCTGGGTGGGTGTTGGTAGTGTATGAGAAGAGCGTCTGGGTGTTGGTAGTGTATGAGAAGAGTGTCTGGGTGTTGGTAGTGTATGAGAAGAGTGTCTGGGTGATGGTAGTATATGAGAAGAGTGTCTGGGTGATTGTACTGTATGAGAAGAGATTCTGAGTGATTGTACTGTATGAGAAGAGTGTCTGGGTGTTGGTAGTGTATGAGAAGAGTGTCTGGGTGACGGTAGTGTATGAGAAGAGTGTCTGGGTGTTGGTAGTGTATGAGAAGAGTGTCTGGGTGATGGTAGTGTATGAGAAGAGTTTCTGGGTGATGGTAGTGCATGAGAAGAGTGTCTGGGTGATGGCAGTGTATGGGAAGAGTGTCTGGGTGTTGGTAGTGTATGAGAAGAGTGTCTGGGTGTTGGTAGTGTATGAGAAGAGTGTCTGGGTGTTGGAAGTGTATGAGAAGAGTGTCTGGGTGTTGGTAGTTTATGAGAAGAGTGTCTGGTTGATGGTAATGTATGAGAAGAGATTCTGAGTGATTGTACTGTATGAGAAGAGTGTCTGGGTGTTGGTAGTGTATGAGAAGAGTGTCTGGGTGACGGTAGTGTATGAGAAGGGTGTCTGGGTGTTGGTAGTGTATGAGAAGATTGTCTTGGTTTTGGTAGTGTATGAGAAGAGTGTCTGGGTTTTGATAGTGTATGAGAAGAGTGCCTGGGTGATGGTAGTGTATGAGAAGAGTATCTGGGTGATGGTAGTGTATGAGAAGAATGTCTGGGTGTTGGTAGTGTATGAGAAGAGTGTCTGGGTGATGGTAGTATATGAGAAGAGTGTCTGGGTGATGGCAGTGTATGAGAAGAGTGTCTGGGTGTTGGTAGTGTATGAGAAGAGTGTCTGGGTGATGGTAGTGTATGAGAAGTATGTCTGGGTGTTGGTAGTGTATGAGAAGAATGTCTGGGTGATGCTAGTGTATAAGAAAAGTGTCTGGGTGATGGTAGTGTATGAGAAGAGTGTCTGGTTGATGGTAGTGTATGAGAAGAGTGTCTGGGTGATTGTACTGTATGAGAAGAATGTCTGGGTGTTGGTAGGGTATGAGAACAGTGTCTGGGTGATGGTAGTGTATGAGAAGGGTTTCTGCGTGTTGGTAGTGTATGAGAAGAGTGTCTGGGTGGGTGTTGGTAGTGTATGAGAAGAGTGTCTGGGTGATGGTAGTGTATGAGAAGAGTGTCTGGGTGTTGGAAGTGTATCAGAAGAGTGTCTGGGTGATGGTAGTGTATGAGAACAGTGTCTGGGTGATGGTAGTGTATGAGAAGAGTGTCTGGGTGTTGGTAGTGTATGAGAAGGGTGTCTGGGTGTTGGTAGTGTATGAGAAGAGTGTCTTGTTGTTGGTAGTGTATGAGAAGAGTGTCTGGGTGTTGGTTTTGTATGAGAAGAGTGTCTTGTTGTTGGTAGTGTATGAGAAGAGTGTCTGGGTGGGTGTTGGTAGTGTATGAGAAGAGCGTCTGGGTGTTGGTAGTGTATGAGAAGAGTGTCTGGGTGTTGGTAGTGTATGAGAAGAGTGTCTGGGTGATGGTAGTATATGAGAAGAGTGTCTGGGTGATTGTACTGTATGAGAAGAGATTCTGAGTGATTGTACTGTATGAGAAGAGTGTCTGGGTGTTGGTAGTGTATGAGAAGAGTGTCTGGGTGACGGTAGTGTATGAGAAGAGTGTCTGGGTGTTGGTAGTGTATGAGAAGAGTGTCTGGGTGATGGTAGTGTATGAGAAGAGTTTCTGGGTGATGGTAGTGCATGAGAAGAGTGTCTGGGTGATGGCATTGTATGGGAAGAGTGTCTGGGTGTTGGTAGTGTATGAGAAGAGTGTCTGGGTGTTGGTAGTGTATGAGAAGAGTGTCTGGGTGTTGGAAGTGTATGAGAAGAGTGTCTGGGTGTTGGTAGTGTATGAGAAGAGTGTCTGGTTGATGGTAATGTATGAGAAGAGATTCTGAGTGATTGTACTGTATGAGAAGAGTGTCTGGGTGTTGGTAGTGTATGAGAAGAGTGTCTGGGTGACGGTAGTGTATGAGAAGGGTGTCTGGGTGTTGGTAGTGTATGAGAAGATTGTCTTGGTTTTGGTAGTGTATGAGAAGAGTGTCTGGGTTTTGATAGTGTATGAGAAGAGTGCCTGGGTGATGGTAGTGTATGAGAAGAGTATCTGGGTGATGGTAGTGTATGAGAAGAATGTCTGGGTGTTGGTAGTGTATGAGAAGAGTGTCTGGGTGATGGTAGTATATGAGAAGAGTGTCTGGGTGATGGCAGTGTATGAGAAGAGTGTCTGGGTGTTGGTAGTGTATGAGAAGAGTGTCTTGGTGATGGTAGTGTATGAGAAGAGTGTCTGGGTGTTGGTAGTGTATGAGAAGAATGTCTGGGTGATGCTAGTGTATAAGAAGAGTGTCTGGGTGATGGTAGTGTATGAGAAGAGTGTCTGGTTGATGGTAGTGTATGAGAAGAGTGTCTGGGTGATTGTACTGTATGAGAAGAATGTCTGGGTGTTGGTAGGGTATGAGAACAGTGTCTGGGTGATGGTAGTGTATGAGAAGGGTTTCTGGGTGTTGGTAGTGTATGAGAAGAGTGTCTGGGTGGGTGTTGGTAGTGTATGAGAAGAGTGTCTGGGTGATGGTAGTGTATGAGAAGAGTGTCTGGGTGTTGGAAGTGTATCAGAAGAGTGTCTGGGTGATGGTAGTGTATGAGAACAGTGTCTGGGTGATGGTAGTGTATGAGAAGGGTGTCTGGGTGTTGGTAGTGTATGAGAAGAGTGTCTTGTTGTTGGTAGTGTATGAGAAGAGTGTCTGGGTGTTGGTAGTGTATGAGAAGAGTGTCTTGTTGTTGGTAGTGTATGAGAAGAGTGTCTGGGTGGGTGTTGGTAGTGTATGAGAAGAGCGTCTGGGTGTTGGTAGTGTATGAGAAGAGTGTCTGGGTGTTGGTAGTGTATGAGAAGAGTGTCTGGGTGATGGTAGTATATGAGAAGAGTGTCTGGGTGATTGTACTGTATGAGAAGAGATTCTGAGTGATTGTACTGTATGAGAAGAGTGTCTGGGTGTTGGTAGTGTATGAGAAGAGTGTCTGGGTGACGGTAGTGTATGAGAAGAGTGTCTGGGTGTTGGTAGTGTATGAGAAGAGTGTCTGGGTGATGGTAGTGTATGAGAAGAGTTTCTGGGTGATGGTAGTGCATGAGAAGAGTGTCTGGGTGATGGCAGTGTATGGGAAGAGTGTCTGGGTGTTGGTAGTGTATGAGAAGAGTGTCTGGGTGTTGGTAGTGTATGAGAAGAGTGTCTGGGTGTTGGAAGTGTATGAGAAGAGTGTCTGGGTGTTGGTAGTGTATGAGAAGAGTGTCTGGTTGATGGTAATGTATGAGAAGAGATTCTGAGTGATTGTACTGTATGAGAAGAGTGTCTGGGTGTTGGTAGTGTATGAGAAGAGTGTCTGGGTGACGGTAGTGTATGAGAAGGGTGTCTGGGTGTTGGTAGTGTATGAGAAGATTGTCTTGGTTTTGGTAGTGTATGAGAAGAGTGTCTGGGTTTTGATAGTGTATGAGAAGAGTGCCTGGGTGATGGTAGTGTATGAGAAGAGTATCTGGGTGATGGTAGTGTATGAGAAGAATGTCTGGGTGTTGGTAGTGTATGAGAAGAGTGTCTGGGTGATGGTAGTATATGAGAAGAGTGTCTGGGTGATGGCAGTGTATGAGAAGAGTGTCTGGGTGTTGGTAGTGTATGAGAAGAGTGTCTTGGTGATGGTAGTGTATGAGAAGAGTGTCTGGGTGTTGGTAGTGTATGAGAAGAGTGTCTGGGTGATTGTACTGTATGAGAAGAATGTCTGGGTGTTGGTAGGGTATGAGAACAGTGTCTGGGTGATGGTAGTGTATGAGAAGGGTTTCTGGGTGTTGGTAGTGTATGAGAAGAGTGTCTGGGTGGGTGTTGGTAGTGTATGAGAAGAGTGTCTGGGTGATGGTAGTGTATGAGAAGAGTGTCTGGGTGTTGGAAGTGTATCAGAAGAGTGTCTGGGTGATGGTAGTGTATGAGAACAGTGTCTGGGTGATGGTAGTGTATGAGAAGAGTGTCTGGGTGTTGGTAGTGTATGAGAAGGGTGTCTGGGTGTTGGTAGTGTATGAGAAGAGTGTCTTGTTGTTGGTAGTGTATGAGAAGAGTGTCTGGGTGTTGGTAGTGTATGAGAAGTGTGTCTTGTTGTTGGTAGTGTATGAGAAGAGTGTCTGGGTGTTGGTAGTGTATGAGAAGAGTGCCTGGGTGATGGTAGTGTATGAGAAGAGTGTCTGGGTGAAGGTAGTGTATGAGAAGAATGTCTGGGTGAAGGTAGTGTATGAGAAGAATGTCTGGGTGTTGGAAGTGTATCAGAAGAGTGTCTGGGTGATGGTAGTGTATGAGAAGAGTATCTGGGTGATGGTAGTGTATGAGAAGAGTGTCTTGGTGTTAGTAGTGTATGAAAAGAGTGTCTGGGTGATTGTACTGTATGAGAAGAGTGTCTGGGTGTTGGTAGTGTATGAGAAGAGTGTCTGGGTGATGGTAGTGTATGAGAAGGGTGTCTGGGTGTTGGTAGTGTACGAGAAGAGAATCTGGGTGTTGGTAGTGTATGCGAAGAGTGTCTGGGTGATTGTACTGTATGAGAAGAGTGTCTGGGTGATGGTAGTGTATGAGAAGAGTGTCTGGGTGTTGGTAGTGTATGAGAAGAGTGTCTGGGTGATGGCAGTGTATGAGAAGAGTGTATGGGTGATTGTACTGTATGAGAAGAGTGTCTGGGTGTTGGTAGTGTATGAGAAGAGTGTCTGGGTGATGGTAGTGTATGAGAAGAGTGTCTCGGTGATGGCACTGTATGGGAAGAGTGTCTGGGTGTTGGTAGTGTATGAGTAGAGTGTCTGGGTGATGGTAGTGTATGAGAAGGGTGTCTGGGTGTTGGTAGTGTATGAGAAGAGTGTCTGGGTGTTCGTAGTGTATGAGAAGAGTGTCTGGGTGTTGGTAGTGTATGAGAAGAGCGTCTGGGTGTTGGTAGTGTATGAGAAGAGTGTCTGGGTGTTGGTAGTGTATGAGAAGAGTGTCTGGGTGATGGTAGTATATGAGAAGAGTGTCTGGGTGATTGTACTGTATGAGAAGAGATTCTGAGTGATTGTACTGTATGAGAAGAGTGTCTGGGTGTTGGTAGTGTATGAGAAGAGTGTCTGGGTGACGGTAGTGTATGAGAAGAGTGTCTGGGTGTTGGTAGTGTATGAGAAGAGTGTCTGGGTGATGGTAGTGTATGAGAAGAGTTTCTAGGTGATGGTAGTGCATGAGAAGAGTATCTGGGTGATGGCAGTGTATGGGAAGAGTGTCTGGGTGTTGGTAGTGTATGAGAAGAGTGTCTGGGTGTTGGTAGTGTATGAGAAGAGTGTCTGGGTGGGTGTTGGTAGTGTATGAGAAGAGCGTCTGGGTGTTGGTAGTGTATGAGAAGAGTGTCTGGGTGTTGGTAGTGTATGAGAAGAGTGTCTGGGTGATGGTAGTATATGAGAAGAGTGTCTGGGTGACTGTATTGTATGAGAAGAGATTCTGAGTGATTGTACTGTATGAGAAGAGTGTCTGGGTGTTGGTAGTGTATGAGAAGAGTGTCTGGGTGACGGTAGTGTATGAGAAGAGTGTCTGGGTGTTGGTAGTGTATGAGAAGAGTGTCTGGGTGATGGTAGTGTATGAGAAGAGTTTCTGGGTGATGGTAGTGCATGAGAAGAGTGTCTGGGTGATGGCAGTGTATGGGAAGAGTGTCTGGGTGTTGGTAGTGTATGAGAAGAGTGTCTGGGTGTTGGTATTGTATGAGAAGAGTGTCTGGGTGTTGGAAGTGTATGAGAAGAGTGTCTGGGTGTTGGTAGTGTATGAGAAGAGTGTCTGGTTGATGGTAATGTATGAGAAGAGATTCTGAGTGATTGTACTGTATGAGAAGAGTGTCTGGGTGTTGGTAGTGTATGAGAAGAGTGTCTGGGTGACGGTAGTGTATGAGAAGGGTGTCTGGGTGTTGGTAGTGTATGAGAAGATTGTCTTGGTTTTGGTAGTGTATGAGAAGAGTGTCTGGGTTTTGATAGTGTATGAGAAGAGTGCCTGGGTGATGGTAGTGTATGAGAAGAGTATCTGGGTGATGGTAGTGTATGAGAAGAATGTCTGGGTGTTGGTAGTGTATGAGAAGAGTGTCTGGGTGATGGTAGTATATGAGAAGAGTGTCTGGGTGATGGCAGTGTATGAGAAGAGTGTCTGGGTGTTGGTAGTGTATGAGAAGAGTGTCTGGGTGATGGTAGTGTATGAGAAGAGTGTCTGGGTGTTGGTAGTGTATGAGAAGAATGTCTGGGTGATGCTAGTGTATAAGAAGAGTGTCTGGGTGATGGTAGTGTATGAGAAGAGTGTCTGGTTGATGGTAGTGTATGAGAAGAGTGTCTGGGTGATTGTACTGTATGAGAAGAATGTCTGGGTGTTGGTAGGGTATGAGAACAGTGTCTGGGTGATGGTAGTGTATGAGAAGGGTTTCTGGGTGTTGGTAGTGTATGAGAAGAGTGTCTGGGTGGGTGTTGGTAGTGTATGAGAAGAGTGTCTGGGTGATGGTAGTGTATGAGAAGAGTGTCTGGGTGTTGGAAGTGTATCAGAAGAGTGTCTGGGTGATGGTAGTGTATGAGAACAGTGTCTGGGTGATGGTAGTGTATGAGAAGAGTGTCTGGGTGTTGGTAGTGTATGAGAAGGGTGTCTGGGTGTTGGTAGTGTATGAGAAGAGTGTCTTGTTGTTGGTAGTGTATGAGAAGAGTGTCTGGGTGTTGGTAGTGTATGAGAAGAGTGTCTTGTTGTTGGTAGTGTATGAGAAGAGTGTCTGGGTGTTGGTAGTGTATGAGAAGAGTGCCTGGGTGATGGTAGTGTATGAGAAGAGTGTCTGGGTGAAGGTAGTGTATGAGAAGAATGTCTGGGTGAAGGTAGTGTATGAGAAGAATGTCTGGGTGTTGGAAGTGTATCAGAAGAGTGTCTGGGTGATGGTAGTGTATGAGAAGAGTATCTGGGTGATGGTAGTGTATGAGAAGAGTGTCTTGGTGTTAGTAGTGTATGAGAAGAGTGTCTGGGTGATTGTACTGTATGAGAAGAGTGTCTGGGTGTTGGTAGTGTATGAGAAGAGTGTCTGGGTGATGGTAGTCTATGAGAAGGGTGTCTGGCTGTTGGTAGTGTACGAGAAGAGAATCTGGGTGTTGGTAGTGTATGCGAAGAGTGTCTGGGTGATTGTACTGTATGAGAAGAGTGTCTGGGTGATGGTAGTGTATGAGAAGAGTGTCTGGGTGATGGTAGTGTATAAGAAGGGTGTCTGGGTGTTGGTAGTGTATGCGAAGAGAATCTGGGTGTTGGTAGTGTATGCCAAGAGTGTCTGGGTGTTGGTAGTGTATGAGAAGAGTGCCTGGGTGATGATAGTGTATGAGAAGAGTGTCTGGGTGTTGGTAGTGTATGAGAAGAGTGTCTTGGTGGGTGTTGGTAGTGTATGAGAAGAGTGTCTGGGTGATGGTAGTGTATGAGAAGAGTGTCTGTGTGTTGGAAGTGTATGAGAAGAGTGTCTGGGTGAAAGTAGTGTATGAGAAGAGTGTCTGGGTGATGGTAGTGTATGAGAAGAGTGTCTGGGTGTTGGCAGTGTATGAGAAGAGTGTCTGGGTGTTGGTAGTGTATGAGAAGAGTGTCTGGGTGATGGTAGTGTATGAGAAGAGTGTCTGGGTGTTGGTAGTGTATGAGAAGAGTGTCTGGGTGATGGTAGTGTATGAGAAGAGTGTCTGGGTGTTGGTAGTGTATGAGTAGAGTGTCTGGGTGATGGTAGTGTATGAGAAGGGTGTCTGGGTGTTGGTAGTGTATGAGAAGAGTGTCTGGGTGTTCGTAGTGTATGAGAAGAGTGTCTGGGTGTTGGTAGTGTATGAGAAGAGCGTCTGGGTGTTGGTAGTGTATGAGAAGAGTGTCTGGGTGTTGGTAGTGTATGACAAGAGTGTCTGGGTGATGGTAGTATATGAGAAGAGTGTCTGGGTGATTGTACTGTATGAGAAGAGATTCTGAGTGATTGTACTGTATGAGAAGAGTGTCTGGGTGTTGGTAGTGTATGAGAAGAGTGTCTGGGTGACGGTAGTGTATGAGAAGAGTGTCTGGGTGTTGGTAGTGTATGAGAAGAGTGTCTGGGTGATGGTAGTGTATGAGAAGAGTTTCTGGGTGATGGTAGTGCATGAGAAGAGTGTCTGGGTGATGGCAGTGTATGGGAAGAGTGTCTGGGTGTTGGTAGTGTATGAGAAGAGTGTCTGGTTGTTGGTAGTGTATGAGAAGAGTGTCTGGGTGGGTGTTGGTAGTGTATGAGAAGAGCGTCTGGGTGTTGGTAGTGTATGAGAAGAGTGTCTGGGTGTTGGTAGTGTATGAGAAGAGTGTCTGGGTGATGGTAGTATATGAGAAGAGTGTCTGGGTGATTGTACTGTATGAGAAGAGATTCTGAGTGATTGTACTGTATGAGAAGAGTGTCTGGGTGTTGGTAGTGTATGAGAAGAGTGTCTGGGTGATGGTAGTGTATGAGAAGAGTGTCTGGGTGTTGGTAGTGTATGAGAAGAGTGTCTGGGTGAT
The DNA here is from genome assembly GCA_031769625.1 of Taudactylus pleione. Taxonomy (NCBI): domain Eukaryota; kingdom Metazoa; phylum Chordata; class Amphibia; order Anura; family Myobatrachidae; genus Taudactylus; species Taudactylus pleione. The sequence continues at coordinate 2,690,837 of JAUIMM010000390.1, forward strand.
GGTAGTGTATGAAAAGAGTTTCTGGGTGATGGTAGTGCATGAGAAGAGTGTCTGGGTGATGGCAGTGTATGGGAAGAGTGTCTGGGTGTTGGTAGTGTATGAGAAGAGTGTCTGGGTGTTGGTAGTGTATGAGAAGAGTGTCTGGGTGTTGGAAGTGTATGAGAAGAGTGTCTGGGTGTTGGTAGTGTAAGAGAAGAGTGTCTGGTTGATGGTAATGTATGAGAAGAGATTCTGAGTGATTGTACTGTATGAGAAGAGTGTCTGGGTGTTGGTAGTGTATGAGAAGAGTGTCTGGGTGACGCTAGTGTATGAGAAGGGTGTCTGGGTGTTGGTAGTGTATGAGAAGATTGTCTTGGTTTTGGTAGTGTATGAGAAGAGTGTCTGGGTTTTGATAGTGTATGAGAAGAATGTCTGGGTGTTGGTAGTGTATGAGAAGAGTGTCTGGGTGATGGTAGTATATGAGAAGAGTGTCTGGGTGATGGCAGTGTATGAGAAGAGTGTCTGGGTGTTGGTAGTGTATGAGAAGAGTGTCTGGGTGATGGTAGTGTATGAGAAGAGTGTCTGGGTGTTGGTAGTGTATGAGAAGAATGTCTGGGTGATGCTAGTGTATAAGAAGAGTGTCTGGGTGATGGTAGTGTATGAGAAGAGTGTCTGGTTGATGGTAGTGTATGAGAAGAGTGTCTGGGTGATTGTACTGTATGAGAAGAATGTCTGGGTGTTGGTAGGGTATGAGAACATTGTCTGGGTGATGGTAGTGTATGAGAAGGGTTTCTGGGTGTTGGTAGTGTATGAGAAGAGTGTCTGGGTGGGTGTTGGTAGTGTATGAGAAGAGTGTCTGGGTGATGGTAGTGTATGAGAAGAGTGTCTGGGTGTTGGAAGTGTATCAGAAGAGTGTCTGGGTGATGGTAGTGTATGAGAACAGTGTCTGGGTGATGGTAGTGTATGAGAAGAGTGTCTGGGTGTTGGTAGTGTATGAGAAGAGTGTCTGGGTGATGGCAGTGTATGAGAAGAGTGTCTGGGTGATTGTACTGTATGAGAAGAGTGTCTGGGTGTTGGTAGTGTATGAGAAGAGTGTCTGGGTGATGGTAGTGTATGAGAAGAGTGTCTCGGTGATGGCACTGAATGGGAAGAGTGTCTGGGTGTTGGTAGTGTTTGAGTAGAGTGTCTGGGTGATGGTAGTGTATGGGAAGAGTGTCTGGGTGTTGGTAGTGTATGAGAAGAGTGTCTGGTTGTTGGTAGTGTATGAGAAGAGTGTCTGGGTGGGTGTTGGTGGTGTATGAGAAGAGCGTCTGGGTGTTGGTAGTGTATGAGAAGAGTGTCTGGGTGTTGGTAGTGTATGAGAAGAGTGTCTGGGTGATGGTAGTATATGAGAAGAGTGTCTGGGTGATTGTACTGTATGAGAAGAGATTCTGAGTGATTGTACTGTATGAGAAGAGTGTCTGGGTGTTGGTAGTGTATGAGAAGAGTGTCTGGGTGACGGTAGTGTATGAGAAGAGTGTCTGGGTGTTGGTAGTGTATGAGAAGAGTGTCTGGGTGATGGTAGTGTATGAGAAGAGTTTCTGGGTGATGGTAGTGCATGAGAAGAGTGTCTGGGTGATGGCAGTGTATGGGAAGAGTGTCTGGGTGTTGGTAGTGTATGAGAAGAGTGTCTGGGTGTTGGTAGTGTATGAGAAGAGTGTCTGGGTGTTGGAAGTGTATGAGAAGAGTGTCTGGGTGTTGGTAGTGTATGAGAAGAGTGTCTGGTTGATGGTAATGTATGAGAAGAGATTCTGAGTGATTGTACTGTATGAGAAGAGTGTCTGGGTGTTGGTAGTGTATGAGAAGAGTGTCTGGGTGACGGTAGTGTATGAGAAGGGTGTCTGGGTGTTGGTAGTGTATGAGAAGATTGTCTTGGTTTTGGTAGTGTATGAGAAGAGTGTCTGGGTTTTGATAGTGTATGAGAAGAGTGCCTGGGTGATGGTAGTGTATGAGAAGAGTATCTGGGTGATGGTAGTGTATGAGAAGAATGTCTGGGTGTTGGTAGTGTATGAGAAGAGTGTCTGGGTGATGGTAGTATATGAGAAGAGTGTCTGGGTGATGGCAGTGTATGAGAAGAGTGTCTGGGTGTTGGTAGTGTATGAGAAGAGTGTCTGGGTGATGGTAGTGTATGAGTAGAGTGTCTGGGTGTTGGTAGTGTATGAGAAGAATGTCTGGGTGATGCTAGTGTATAAGAAGAGTGTCTGGGTGATGGTAGTGTATGAGAAGAGTGTCTGGTTGATGGTAGTGTATGAGAAGAGTGTCTGGGTGATTGTACTGTATGAGAAGAATGTCTGGGTGTTGGTAGGGTATGAGAACATTGTCTGGGTGATGGTAGTGTATGAGAAGGGTTTCTGGGTGTTGGTAGTGTATGAGAAGAGTGTCTGGGTGGGTGTTGGTAGTGTATGAGAAGAGTGTCTGGGTGATGGTAGTGTATGAGAAGAGTGTCTGGGTGTTGGAAGTGTATCAGAAGAGTGCCTGGGTGATGGTAGTGTATGAGAACAGTGTCTGGGTGATGGTAGTGTATGAGAAGAGTGTCTGGGTGTTGGTAGTGTATGAGAAGGGTGTCTGGGTGTTGGTAGTGTATGAGAAGAGTGTCTTGTTGTTGGTAGTGTATGAGAAGAGTGTCTGGGTGTTGGTAGTGTATGAGAAGAGTGTCTTGTTGTTGGTAGTGTATGAGAAGAGTGTCTGGGTGTTGGTAGTGTATGAGAAGAGTGCCTGGGTGATGGTAGTGTATGAGAAGAGTGTCTGGGTGAAGGTAGTGTATGAGAAGAATGTCTGGGTGAAGGTAGTGTATGAGAAGAATGTCTGGGTGTTGGAAGTGTATCAGAAGAGTGTCTGGGTGATGGTAGTGTATGAGAAGAGTATCTGGGTGATGGTAGTGTATGAGAAGAGTGTCTTGGTGTTAGTAGTGTATGAGAAGAGTGTCTGGGTGATTGTACTGTATGAGAAGAGTGTCTGGGTGTTGGTAGTGTATGAGAAGAGTGTCTGGGTGATGGTAGTGTATGAGAAGGGTGTCTGGGTGTTGGTAGTGTACGAGAAGAGAATCTGGGTGTTGGTAGTGTATGCGAAGAGTGTCTGGGTGATTGTACTGTATGAGAAGAGTGTCTGGGTGATGGTAGTGTATGAGAAGAGTGTCTGGGTGATGGTAGTGTATAAGAAGGGTGTCTGGGTGTTGGTAGTGTATGCGAAGAGAATCTGGGTGTTGGTAGTGTATGCAAAGAGTGTCTGGGTGTTGGTAGTGTATGAGAAGAGTGCTGGGTGATGATAGTGTATGAGAAGAGTGTCTGGGTGTTGGTAGTGTATGAGAAGAGTGTCTTGGTGGGTGTTGGTAGTGTATGAGAAGAGTGTCTGGGTGATGGTAGTGTATGAGAAGAGTGTCTGTGTGTTGGAAGTGTATGAGAAGAGTGTCTGGGTGACGGTAGTGTATGAGAAGAGTGTCAGGGTGATGGTATTGTATGAGAAGAGTGTCTGGGTGTTGGCAGTGTATGAGAAGAGTGTCTGGGTGTTGGTAGTGTATGAGAAGAGTGTCTGGGTGATGGTAGTGTATGAGAAGAGTGTCTGGGTGTTGGTAGTGTATGAGAAGAGTGTCTGGGTGATGGTAGTGTATGAGAAGAGTGTCTGGGTGTTGGTAGTGTATGAGAAGAGTATCTGGGTGATGGTATTGGATGAGAAGAGTGTCTGGGTGTTGGTAGTGTATGAGAAGAGTGTCTGGGTGATGGTAGTGCATGAGAAGAGTGTCTGGGTTATAGTAGCGCATGAGAAGAGTGTCTGGGTGATGGCATTGTATGGGAAGAGTGTCTGGGTGTTGGTAGTGTATGAGAAGAGTGTCTGGGTGTTGGTAGTGTATGAGAAGAGTGTCTGGGTGATGGCAGTGTATGAGAAGAGTGTCTGGGTGATTGTACTGTATGAGAAGAGTGTCTGGGTGTTGGTAGTGTATGAGAAGTGTGTCTGGGTGATGGTAGTGTATGAGAAGAGTGTCTCGGTGATGGCACTGAATGGGAAGAGTGTCTGGGTGTTGGTAGTGTTTGAGTAGAGTGTCTGGGTGATGGTAGTGTATGAGAAGGGTGTCTGGGTGTTGGTAGTGTATGAGAAGAGTGTCTGGGTGTTCGTAGTGTATGAGAAGAGTGTCTGGGTGTTGGTAGTGTATGAGAAGAGCGTCTGGGTGTTGGTAGTGTATGAGAAGAGTGTCTGGGTGTTGGTAGTGTATGAGAAGAGTGTCTGGGTGATGGTAGTATATGAGAAGAGTGTCTGGGTGATTGTACTGTATGAGAAGAGTGTCTGGGTGTTGGTAGAGTATGAGAAGAGTGTCTGGGTGATGGTAGTGTATGAGTAGAGTGTCTGGGTGATGGTAGTGTATGAGAAGAGTGTCTGGGTGTTGGGAGTGTATGAAAAGAGTGTCTGGGTGATGGTAGTGTATGAGAAGAGTGTCTGGGTGTTGGTAGTGTATGAGAAGAGTGTCTGGGTGATGGTAGTGTATGAGAAGAGTGTCTGGGTGATGGTAGTGCATGAGAAGAGTGTCTGGGTGATGGCAGTGTATGGGAAGAGTGTCTGGGTGTTGGTAGTGTATGAGAAGAGTGTCTGGGTGTTGGTAGTGTATGAGAAGAGTGTCTGGGTGTTGGAAGTGTATGAGAAGAGTGTCTGGGTGTTGGTAGTGTATGAGAAGAGTGTCTGGTTTATGGTAGTGTATGAGAAGAGATTCTGAGTGATTGTACTGTATGAGAAGAGTGTCTGGGTGTTGGTAGTGTATGAGAAGAGTGTCTGGGTGACGGTAGTGTATGAGAAGGGTGTCTGGGTGTTGGTAGTGTATGAGAAGATTGTCTTGGTTTTGGTAGTGTTTGAGAAGAGTGTCTGGGTGTTGATAGTGTATGAGAAGAGTGCCTGGGTGATGGTAGTGTATGAGAAGAGAATCTGGGTGATGGTAGTGTATGAGAAGAGTGTCTGGGTGTTGGTAGTGTATGAGAAGAGTGTCTGGGTGATGGTAGTATATGAGAAGAGTGTCTGGGTGATGGCAGTGTATGAGAAAAGTGTCTGGGTGTTGGTAGTGTATGAGAAGAGTGTCTGGGTGATGGTAGTGTGTGAGAAGAGTGTCTGGGTGTTGGTAGTGTATGAGAAGAATGTCTGGGTGATGCTAGTGTATAAGAAGAGTGTCTGGGTGATGGTAGTGTATGAGAAGAGTGTCTGGTTGATGGTAGTGTATGAGAAGAGTGTCTGGGTGATTGTACTGTATGAGAAGAGTGTCTGGGTGTTGGTAGGGTATGAGAAGAGTGTCTGGGTGATGGTAGTGTATGAGAAGGGTTTCTGGGTGTTGGTAGTGTATGAGAAGAGTGTCTGGGTGGGTGTTGGTAGTGTATGAGAAGAGTGTCTGGGTGATGGTAGTGTATAAGAAGAGTGTCTGGGTGTTGGAAGTGTATCAGAAGAGTGTCTGGGTGATGGTAGTGTATGAGAAGAGTGTCTGGGTGATGGTAGTGTATGAGAAGAGTGTCTGGGTGTTGGTAGTGTATGAGAAGGGTGTCTGGGTGTTGGTAGTGTATGAGAAGAGTGTCTGGGTGATGGCAGTGTATGAGAAGAGTGTCTGGGTGTTGGTAGTGTATGAGAAGAGTGTCTTGTTGTTGGTAGTGTATGAGAAGAGTGTCTGGGTGTTGGTAGTGTATGAGAAGATTGCCTGGGTGATGGTAGTGTATGAGAAGAGTGTCTGGGTGTTGGTAGTGTATGAGAAGAGCGTCTGGGTGTTGGTAGTGTATGAGAAGAGTGTCTGGGTGTTGGTAGTGTATGAGAAGAGTGTCTGGGTGATGGTAGTATATGAGAAGAGTGTCTGGGTGATTGTACTGTATGAGAAGAGTGTCTGGGTGTTGGTAGAGTATGAGAAGAGTGTCTGGGTAATGGTAGTGTATGAGTAGAGTGTCTGGGTGATGGTAGTGTATGAGAAGAGTGTCTGGGTGTTGGTAGTGTATGAGAAGAGTGTCTGGGTGATGGTAGTGTATGAGAAGAGTGTCTGGGTGTTGGTAGTGTATGAGAAGAGTGTCTGGGTGATGGTAGTGTATGAGAAGAGTGTCTGGGTGATGGTAGTGCATGAGAAGAGTGTCTGGGTGATGGCAGTGTATGGGAAGAGTGTCTGGGTGTTGGTAGTGTATGAGAAGAGTGTCTGGGTGTTGGTAGTGTATGAGAAGAGTGTCTGGGTGTTGGAAGTGTATGAGAAGAGTGTCTGGGTGTTGGTAGTGTATGAGAAGAGTGTCTGGTTGATGGTAGTGTATGAGAAGAGATTCTGAGTGATTGTACTGTATGAGAAGAGTGTCTGGGTGTTGGTAGTGTATGAGAAGAGTGTCTGGGTGACGGTAGTGTATGAGAAGGGTGTCTGGGTGATGGTAGTGTATGAGAAGAGTGTCTGGGTGATGGTAGTGTATAAGAAGGGTGTCTGGGTGTTGGTAGTGTATGCGAAGAGAATCTGGGTGTTGGTAGTGTATGCAAAGAGTGTCTGGGTGTTGGTAGTGTATGAGAAGAGTGCCTGGGTGATGGTAGTGTATGAGAAGAGTGTCTGGGTGTTGGTAGTGTATGAGAAGAGTGTCTTGGTGGGTGTTGGTAGTGTATGAGAAGAGTGTCTGGGTGATGGTAGTGTATGAGAAGAGTGTCTGTGTGTTGGAAGTGTATGAGAAGAGTGTCTGGGTGACGGTAGTGTATGAGAAGAGTGTCTGGGTGATGGTATTGTATGAGAAGAGTGTCTGGGTGTTGGCAGTGTATGAGAAGAGTGTCTGGGTGTTGGTAGTGTATGAGAAGAGTGTCTGGGTGATGGTAGTGTATGAGAAGAGTGTCTGGGTGTTGGTAGTGTATGAGAAGAGTGTCTGGGTGATGGTAGTGTATGAGAAGAGTGTCTGGGTGTTGGTAGTGTATGAGAAGAGTGTCTGGGTGATGGTAGTGGATGAGAAGAGTGTCTGGGTGTTGGTAGTGTATGAGAAGAGTGTCTGGGTGATGGTAGTGCATGAGAAGAGTGTCTGGGTTATAGTAGCGCATGAGAAGAGTGTCTGGGTGATGGCATTGTATGGGAAGAGTGTCTGGGTGTTGGTAGTGTATGGGAAGAGTGTCTGGGTGTTGGTAGTGTATGAGAAGAGTGTCTGGGTGATGGCAGTGTATGAGAAGAGTGTCTGGGTGATTGTACTGTATGAGAAGAGTGTCTGGGTGTTGGTAGTGTATGAGAAGAGTGTCTGGGTGATGGTAGTGTATGAGAAGAGTGTCTCGGTGATGGCACTGAATGGGAAGAGTGTCTGGGTGTTGGTAGTGTTTGAGTAGAGTGTCTGGGTGATGGTAGAGTATGAGAAGGGTGTCTGGGTGTTGGTAGTGTATGAGAAGAGTGTCTGGGTGTTCGTAGTGTATGAGAAAAGTGTCTGGGTGTTGGTAGTGTATGAGAAGAGTGTCTGGGTGATGGTAGTGTATGAGAAGAGTGTCTGGGTGTTGGTAGTGTATGAGAAGAGTGTCTGAGTGATGGTAGTGTATGAGAAGAGTGTCTGGGTGATGGTAGTGCATGAGAAGAGTGTCTGGGTGATGGCAGTGTATGGGAAGAGTGTCTGGGTGTTGGTAGTGTATGAGAAGAGTGTCTGGGTGTTGGTAGTGTATGAGAAGAGTGTCTGGGTGTTGGAAGTGTATGAGAAGAGTGTCTGGGTGTTGGTAGTGTATGAGAAGAGTGTCTGGTTGATGGTAGTGTATGAGAAGAGATTCTGAGTGATTGTACTGTATGAGAAGAGTGTCTGGGTGTTGGTAGTGTATGAGAAGAGTGTCTGGGTGACGGTAGTGTATGAGAAGGGTGTCTGGGTGATGGTAGTGTATGAGAAGAGTGTCTGGGTGATTGTAGTGTATAAGAAGGGTGTCTGGGTGTTGGTAGTGTATGCGAAGAGAATCTGGGTGTTGGTAGTGTATGCAAAGAGTGTCTGGGTGTTGGTAGTGTATGAGAAGAGTGCCTGGGTGATGGTAGTGTATGAGAAGAGTGTCTTGGTGGGTGTTGGTAGTGTATGAGAAGAGTGTCTGGGTGATGGTAGTGTATGAGAAGAGTGTCTGTGTGTTGGAAGTGTATGAGAAGAGTGTCTGGGTGACGGTAGTGTATGAGAAGAGTGTCTGGGTGATGGTATTGTATGAGAAGAGTGTCTGGGTGTTGGCAGTGTATGAGAAGAGTGTCTGGGTGTTGGTAGTGTATGAGAAGAGTGTCTGGGTGATGGTAGTGTATGAGAAGAGTGTCTGGGTGTTGGTAGTGTATGAGAAGAGTGTCTGGGTGATGGTAGTGTATGAGAAGAGTGTCTGGGTGTTGGTAGTGTATGAGAAGAGTGTCTGGGTGATGGTAGTGGATGAGAAGAGTGTCTGGGTGTTGGTAGTGTATGAGAAGAGTGTCTGGGTGATGGTAGTGCATGAGAAGAGTGTCTGGGTTATAGTAGCGCATGAGAAGAGTGTCTGGGTGATGGCATTGTATGGGAAGAGTGTCTGGGTGTTGGTAGTGTATGAGAAGAGTGTCTGGGTGTTGGTAGTGTATGAGAAGAGTGTCTGGGTGATGGCAGTGTATGAGAAGAGTGTCTGGGTGATTGTACTGTATGAGAAGAGTGTCTGGGTGTTGGTAGTGTATGAGAAGAGTGTCTGGGTGATGGTAGTGTATGAGAAGAGTGTCTCGGTGATGGCACTGAATGGGAAGAGTGTCTGGGTGTTGGTAGTGTTTGAGTAGAGTGTCTGGGTGATGGTAGTGTATGAGAAGGGTGTCTGGGTGTTGGTAGTGTATGAGAAGAGTGTCTGGGTGTTCGTAGTGTATGAGAAGAGTGTCTGGGTGTTGGTAGTGTATGAGAAGAGCGTCTGGGTGTTGGTAGTGTATGAGAAGAGTGTCTGGGTGTTGGTAGTGTATGAGAAGAGTGTCTGGGTGATGGTAGTATATGAGAAGAGTGTCTGGGTGATTGTACTGTATGAGAAGAGTGTCTGGGTGTTGGTAGAGTATGAGAAGAGTGTCTGGGTGATGGTAGTGTATGAGTAGAGTGTCTGGGTGATGGTAGTGTATGAGAAGAGTGTCTGGGTGTTGGTAGTGTATGAGAAGAGTGTCTGGGTGATGGTAGTGTATGAGAAGAGTGTCTGGGTGTTGGTAGTGTATGAGAAGAGTGTCTGGGTGATGGTAGTGTATGAGAAGAGTGTCTGGTTGATGGTAGTGCATGAGAAGAGTGTCTGGGTGATGGCAGTGTATGGGAAGAGTGTCTGGGTGTTGGTAGTGTATGAGAAGAGTGTCTGGGTGTTGGTAGTGTATGAGAAGAGTGTCTGGGTGTTGGAAGAGTATGAGAAGAGTGTCTGGGTGTTGGTAGTGTATGAGAAGAGTGTCTGGTTGATGGTAGTGTATGAGAAGAGATTCTGAGAGATTGTACTGTATGAGAAGAGTGTCTGGGTGTTGGTAGTGTATGAGAAGAGTGTCTGGGTGACGGTAGTGTATGAGAAGGGTGTCTGGGTGTTGGTAGTGTATGAGAAGATTGTCTTGGTTTTGGTAGTGTTTGAGAAGAGTGTCTGGGTGTTGATAGTGTATGAGAAGAGTGCCTGGGTGATGGTAGTGTATGAGAAGAGAATCTGGGTGATGGTAGTGTATGAGAAGAGTGTCTGGGTGTTGGTAGTGTATGAGAAGAGTGTCTGGGTGATGGTAGTATATGAGAAGAGTGTCTGGGTGATGGCAGTGTATGAGAAGAGTGTCTGGGTGTTGGTAGTGTATGAGAAGAGTGTCTGGGTGATGGTAGTGTATGAGAAGAGTGTCTGGGTGTTGGTAGTGTATGAGAAGAATGTCTGGGTGATGCTAGTGTATATGAAGAGTGTCTGGGTGATGGTAGTGTATGAGAAGAGTGTCTGGTTGATGGTAGTGTATGAGAAGAGTGTCTGGGTGATTGTACTGTATGAGAAGAGTGTCTGGGTGTTGGTAGGGTATGAGAAGAGTGTCTGGGTGATGGTAGTGTATGAGAAGGGTTTCTGGGTGTTGGTAGTGTATGAGAAGAGTGTCTGGGTGGGTGTTGGTAGTGTATGAGAAGAGTGTCTGGGTGTTGGTAGTGTATGAGAAGAGTGTCTTGTTGTTGGTAGTGTATGAGAAGAGTGTCTGGGTGTTGGTAGTGTATGAGAAGAGTGCCTGGGTGATGGTAGTGTATGAGAAGAGTTTCTGGGTGAAGGTAGTGTATGAGAAGAATGTCTGGGTGTTGGAAGTGTATCTGAAGAGTGTCTGGGTGATGGTAGTGTATGAGAAGAGTGTCTGGGTGATGGTAGTATATAAGAAGAGTGTCTGGGTGATGGCAGTGTATGAGAAGAGTGTCTGGGTGTTGGTAGTGTATGAGAAGAGTGTCTGGGTGATGGTAGTGTATGAGAAGAGTGTCTGGGTGTTGGTAGTGTATGAGAAGAATGTCTGGGTGATGTTAGTGTATAAGAAGAGTGTCTGGGTGATGTTAGTGTATGAAAAGAGTGTCTGGTTGATGGTAGTGTATGAGAAGAGTGTCTGGGTGATTGTACTGTATGAGAAGAGTGTCTGGGTGTTGGTAGGGTATGAGAAGAGTATCTGGGTGATGGTAGTGTATGAGAAGGGTTTCTGGGTGTTGGTAGTGTATGAGAAGAGTGTCTGGGTGGGTGTTGGTAGTGTATGAGAAGAGTGTCTGGGTGATGGTAGTGTATGAGAAGAGTGTCTGGGTGTTGGAAGTGTATCAGAAGAATGTCTGGGTGATGGTAGTGTATGAGAAGAGTGTCTGGGTGATGGTAGTGTATGAGAAGAGTGTCTGGGTGTTGGTAGTGTATGAGAAGGGTGTCTGGGTGTTGGTAGTGTATGAGAAGAGTGTCTGGGTGATGGCAGTGTATGAGAAGAGTGTCTGGGTGTTGGTAGTGTATGAGAAGAGTGTCTGGGTGATGGTAGTGTATGAGAAGAGTGTCTGGGTGTTGGTAGTGTATGAGAAGAATGTCTGGGTGATGCTAGTGTATAAGAAGAGTGTCTGGGTGATGGTAGTGTATGAGAAGAGTGTCTGGTTGATGGTAGTGTATGAGAAGAGTGTCTTGGTGATTGTACTGTATGAGAAGAGTGTCTGGGTGTTGGTAGGGTATGAGAATAGTGTCTGGGTGATGTTAGTGTATGAAAAGGGTTTCTGGGTGTTGGTAGTGTATGAGAAGAGTGTCTGGGTGTTGGTAGTGTATGAGAATAGTGTCTGGGTGTTGGTAGTGTATGAGAAGAGTGTCTGGGTAGGTGTTGGTAGTGTATGAGAAGAGTGTCAGGGTGATTGTAGTGTATGAGATGAGTGTCTGGGTGTTAGTAGTGTATGAGAAGAGTGTCTGGGTGATTGTACTGTATGAGAAGAGTGTCTGGGTGTTGGTAGTGTATGAGAAGAGTGTCTGGGTGATGGTAGTGTATGAGAAGGTTGTCTGGGTGTTGGTAGTGTATGAGAAGAGAATCTGGGTGTTGGTAGTGTATGCGAAGAGTGTCTGGGTGTTGGTAGTGTATGAGAAGAGTGCCTGGGTGATGGTAGTGTATGAGAAGAGTGTCTGGGTGTTGGTAGTGTATGAGAAGAGTGTCTTGGTGGGTTTTGGTAGTGTATGAGAAGAGTGTCTGGGTGATGGTAGTGTATGAGAAGAGTGTATGTGTGTTGGAAGTGTATGAGAAGAGTGTCTGGTTGACGTTAGTGTATGAGAAGAGTGTCTGGGTGATGGTATTGTATGAGAAGAGTGTCTGGGTTATGGTAGCGCATGAGAAGAGTGTTTGGGTGATGGTATTGTATGGGAAGAGTGTCTGGGTGTTGGTAGTGTATGAGAAGAGTGTCTGGGTGTTGGTAGTGTATGAGAAGAGTGTCTGGGTGATGGCAGTGTATGAGAAGAGCGTCTGGGTGTTGGTAGTGTATGAGAAGAGTGTCTGGGTGTTGGTAGTGTATGAGAAGAGTGTCTGGGTGATGGTAGTATATGAGAAGAGTGTCTGGGTGATTGTACTGTATGAGAAGAGATTCTGAGTGATTGTACTGTATGAGAAGAGTGTCTGGGTGTTGGTAGTGTATGAGAAGAGTGTCTGGGTGACGGTAGTGTATGAGAAGAGTGTCTGGGTGTTGGTAGTGTATGAGAAGAGTGTCTGGGTGATGGTAGTGTATGAGAAGAGTGTCTGGGTGATGGTAGTGCATGAGAAGAGTGTCTGGGTGATGGCAGTGTATGGGAAGAGTGTCTGGGTGTTGGTAGTGTATGAGAAGAGTGTCTGGGTGTTGGTAGTGTATGAGAAGAGTGTCTGGGTGTTGGAAGTGTATGAGAAGAGTGTCTGGGTGTTGGTAGTGTATGAGAAGAGTGTCTGGTTGATGGTAATGTATGAGAAGAGATTCTGAGTGATTGTACTGTATGAGAAGAGTGTCTGGGTGTTGGTAGTGTATGAGAAGAGTGTCTGGGTGACGGTAGTGTATGAGAAGGGTGTCTGGGTGTTGGTAGTGTATGAGAAGATTGTCTTGGTTTTGGTAGTGTATGAGAAGAGTGTCTGGGTTTTGATAGTGTATGAGAAGAGTGCCTGGGTGATGGTAGTGTATGAGAAGAGTATCTGGGTGATGGTAGTGTATGAGAAGAATGTCTGGGTGTTGGTAGTGTATGAGAAGAGTGTCTGGGTGATGGTAGTATATGAGAAGAGTGTCTGGGTGTTGGTAGTGTATGAGAAGAATGTCTGGGTGATGCTAGTATATAAGAAGAGTGTCTGGGTGATGGTAGTGTATGAGAAGAGTGTCTGGGTGACGGTAGTGTATGAGAAGAGTGTCTGGGTGACGGTAGTGTATGAGAAGGGTGTCTGGGTGTTGGTAGTGTATGAGAAGATTGTCTTGGTTTTGGTAGTGTATGAGAAGAGTGTCTGGGTTTTGATAGTGTATGAGAAGAGTGCCTGGGTGATGGTAGTGTATGAGAAGAGTATCTGGGTGATGGTAGTGTATGAGAAGAGTGTCTGGGTGTTGGTAGTGTATGAGAAGAGTGTCTGGGTGATGGTAGTGTATGAGAAGAGTGTCTGGGTGTTGGTAGTGTATGAGAAGAATGTCTGGGTGATGCTAGTGTATAAGAAGAGTGTCTGGGTGATGGTAGTGTATGAGAAGAGTGTCTGGTTGATGGTAGTGTATGAGAAGAGTGTCTGGGTGATTGTACTGTATGAGAAGAATGTCTGGGTGTTGGTAGGGTATGAGAAGAGTGTCTGGGTGATGGTAGTGTATGAGAAGGGTTTCTGGGTGTTGGTAGTGTATGAGAAGAGTGTCTGGGTGTTGGAAGTGTATCAGAAGAGTGTCTGGGTGATGGTAGTGTATGAGAAGAGTATCTGGGTGATGGTAGTGTATGAGAAGAGTGTCTGGGTGTTAGTAGTGTATGAGAAGAGTGTCTGGGTGATTGTACTGTATGAGAAGAGTGTCTGGGTGTTGGTAGTGTATGAGAAGAGTGTCTGGGTGATGGTAGTGTATGAGAAGGGTGTCTGGGTGTTGGTAGTGTATGAGAAGAGAATCTGGGTGTTGGTAGTGTATGCGAAGAGTGTCTGGGTGTTGGTAGTGTATGAGAAGAGTGTCTGGGTGTTGGAAGTGTATCAGAAGAGTGTCTGGGTGATGGTAGTGTATGAGAAGAGTATCTGGGTGATGGTAGTGTATGAGAAGAGTGTCTGGGTGTTAGTAGTGTATGAGAAGAGTGTCTAGGTGATTGTACTGTATGAGAAGAGTGTCTGGGTGTTGGTAGTGTATGAGAAGAGTGTCTGGGTGATGGTAGTGTATGAGAAGGGTGTCTGGGTGTTGGTAGTGTATGAGAAGAGAATCTGGGTGTTGGTAGTGTATGCGAAGAGTGTCTGGGTGATTGTACTGTATGAGAAGAGTGTCTGGGTGATGGTAGTGTATGAGAAGAGTGTCTGGGTGATGTTAGTGTATAAGAAGGGTGTCTGGGTGTTGGTAGTGTATGCGAAGAGAATCTGGGTGTTGGTAGTGTACGCAAAGAGTGTCTGGGTGTTTGTAGTGTATGAGAAGAGTGCCAGGGTGATGGTAGTGTATGAGAAGAGTGTCTGGGTGTTGGTAGTGTATGAGAAGAGTGTCTGGGTGTTGGTAGTGTATGAGAAGAGTGTCTGGGTGTTGGAAGTGTATGAGAAGAGTGTCTGGGTGTTGGTAGTGTATGAGAAGAGTGTCTGGTTGATGGTAATGTATGAGAAGAGATTCTGAGTGATTGTACTGTATGAGAAGAGTGTCTGGGTGTTGGTAGTGTATGAGAAGAGTGTCTGGGTGACGGTAGTGTATGAGAAGGGTGTCTGGGTGTTGGTAGTGTATGAGAAGATTGTCTTGGTTTTGGTAGTGTATGAGAAGAGTGTCTGGGTTTTGATAGTGTATGAGAAGAGTGCCTGGGTGATGGTAGTGTATGAGAAGAGTATCTGGGTGATGGTAGTGTATGAGAAGAATGTCTGGGTGTTGGTAGTGTATGAGAAGAGTGTCTGGGTGATGGTAGTATATGAGAAGAGTGTCTGGGTGTTGGTAGTGTATGAGAAGAATGTCTGGGTGATGCTAGTGTATAAGAAGAGTGTCTGGGTGATGGTAGTGTATGAGAAGAGTGTCTGGGTGACGGTAGTGTATGAGAAGAGTGTCTGGGTGACGGTAGTGTATGAGAAGGGTGTCTGGGTGTTGGTAGTGTATGAGAAGATTGTCTTGGTTTTGGTAGTGTATGAGAAGAGTGTCTGGGTTTTGATAGTGTATGAGAAGAGTGCCTGGGTGATGGTAGTGTATGAGAAGAGTATCTGGGTGATGGTAGTGTATGAGAAGAGTGTCTGGGTGTTGGTAGTGTATGAGAAGAGTGTCTGGGTGATGGTAGTGTATGAGAAGAGTGTCTGGGTGTTGGTAGTGTATGAGAAGAATGTCTGGGTGATGCTAGTGTATAAGAAGAGTGTCTGGGTGATGGTAGTGTATGAGAAGAGTGTCTGGTTGATGGTAGTGTATGAGAAGAGTGTCTGGGTGATTGTACTGTATGAGAAGAATGTCTGGGTGTTGGTAGGGTATGAGAAGAGTGTCTGGGTGATGGTAGTGTATGAGAAGGGTTTCTGGGTGTTGGTAGTGTATGAGAAGAGTGTCTGGGTGTTGGAAGTGTATCAGAAGAGTGTCTGGGTGATGGTAGTGTATGAGAAGAGTATCTGGGTGATGGTAGTGTATGAGAAGAGTGTCTGGGTGTTAGTAGTGTATGAGAAGAGTGTCTGGGTGATTGTACTGTATGAGAAGAGTGTCTGGGTGTTGGTAGTGTATGAGAAGAGTGTCTGGGTGATGGTAGTGTATGAGAAGGGTGTCTGGGTGTTGGTAGTGTATGAGAAGAGAATCTGGGTGTTGGTAGTGTATGCGAAGAGTGTCTGGGTGTTGGTAGTGTATGAGAAGAGTGTCTGGGTGGTGGAAGTGTATCAGAAGAGTATCTGGGTGATGGTAGTGTATGAGAAGAGTGTCTGGGTGTTAGTAGTGTATGAGAAGAGTGTCTAGGTGATTGTACTGTATGAGAAGAGTGTCTGGGTGTTGGTAGTGTATGAGAAGAGTGTCTGGGTGATGGTAGTGTATGAGAAGGGTGTCTGGGTGTTGGTAGTGTATGAGAAGAGAATCTGGGTGTTGGTAGTGTATGCGAAGAGTGTCTGGGTGATTGTACTGTATGAGAAGAGTGTCTGGGTGATGGTAGTGTATGAGAAGAGTGTCTGGGTGATGTTAGTGTATAAGAAGGGTGTCTGGGTGTTGGTAGTGTATGCGAAGAGAATCTGGGTGTTGGTAGTGTATGCAAAGAGTGTCTGGGTGTTTGTAGTGTATGAGAAGAGTGCCAGGGTGATGGTAGTGTATGAGAAGAGTGTCTGGGTGTTGGTAGTGTATGAGAAGAGTGTCTTGGTGGGTGTTGGTAGTGTATGAGAAGAGTGTCTGGGTGATGGTAGTGTATGAGAAGAGTGTCTGTGTGTTGGAAGTGTATGAGAAGAGTGTTTGGGTGACGGTAGTGTATGAGAAGAGTGTCTGGGTGATGGTATTGTATGAGAAGAGTGTCTGGGTGTTGGCAGTGTATGAGAAGAGTGTCTGGGTGTTGGTAGTGTATGAGAAGAGTGTCTGGGTGAAGGTAGTGTATGAGAAGAGTGTCTGGGTGTTGGTAGTGTATGAGAAGAGTGTCTGGGTGATGGTAGTGTATGAGAAGAGTGTCTGGGTGTTGGTAGTGTATGAGAAGAGTGTCTGGGTGATGGTAGTGGATGAGAAGAGTGTCTGGGTGTTGGTAGTGTATGAGAAGAGTTTCTGGGTGATGGTAGTGCATGAGAAGAGTGTCTGGGTTATGGTAGCGCATGAGAAGAGTGTCTGGGTGATGGCATTGTATGGGAAGAGTGTCTGGGTGTTGGTAGTGTATGAGAAGAGTGTCTGGGTGTTGGTAGTGTATGAGAAGAGTGTCTGGGTGATGGCAGTGTATGAGAAGAGTGTCTGGGTGATTGTACTGTATGAGAAGAGTGTCTGGGTGTTGGTAGTGTATGAGAAGAGTGTCTGGGTGATGGTAGTGTATGAGAAGAGTGTCTCGGTGATGGCACTGAATGGGAAGAGTGTCTGGGTGTTGGTAGTGTTTGAGTAGAGTGTCTGGGTGATGGTAGTGTATGAGAAGGGTGTCTGGGTGTTGGTAGTGTATGAGAAGAGTGTCTGGGTGTTCGTAGTGTATGAGAAGAGTGTCTGGGTGTTGGTAGTGTATGAGAAGAGCGTCTGGGTGTTGGTAGTGTATGAGAAGAGTGTCTGGGTGTTGGTAGTGTATGAGAAGAGTGTCTGGGTGATGGTAGTATATGAGAAGAGTGTCTGGGTGATTGTACTGTATGAGAAGAGTGTCTGGGTGTTGGTAGAGTATGAGAAGAGTGTCTGGGTGATGGTAGTGTATGAGTAGAGTGTCTGGGTGATGGTAGTGTATGAGAAGAGTGTCTGGGTGTTGGTAGTGTATGAGAAGAGTGTCTGGGTGATGGTAGTGTATGAGAAGAGTGTCTGGGTGTTGGTAGTGTATGAGAAGAGTGTCTGGGTGATGGTAGTGTATGAGAAGAGTGTCTGGGTGATGGTAGTGCATGAGAAGAGTGTCTGGGTGATGGCAGTGTATGGGAAGAGTGTCTGGGTGTTGGTAGTGTATGAGAAGAGTGTCTGGGTGTTGGTAGTGTATGAGAAGAGTGTCTGGGTGTTGGAAGTGTATGAGAAGAGTGTCTGGGTGTTGGTAGTGTATGAGAAGAGTGTCTGGTTGATTTTAGTGTATGAGAAGAGATTCTGAGTGATTGTACTGTATGAGAAGAGTGTCTGGGTGTTGGTAGTGTATGAGAAGAGTGTCTGGGTGACGGTAGTGTATGAGAAGGGTGTCTGGGTGTTGGTATTGTATGAGAAGATTGTCTTGGTTTTGGTAGTGTTTGAGAAGAGTGTCTGGGTGTTGATAGTGTATGAGAAGAGTGCCTGGGTGATGGTAGTGTATGAGAAGAGTATCTGGGTGATGGTAGTGTATGAGAAGAGTGTCTGGGTGTTGGTAGTGTATGAGAAGAGTGTCTGGGTGATGGTAGTATAAGAGAAGAGTGTCTGGGTGATGGCAGTGTATGAGAAGAGTGTCTGGTTGATGGTAGTGTATGAGAAGGGTTTCTGGGTGTTGGTAGTGTATGAGAAGAGTGTCTGGGTGGGTGTTGGTAGTGTATGAGAAGAGTGTCTGGGTGATGGTAGTGTATGAGAAGAGTGTCTGGGTGTTGGAAGTGTATCAGAAGAGTGTCTGGTTGATGGTAGTGTATGAGAAGGGTTTCTGGGTGTTGGTAGTGTATGAGAAGAGTGTCTGGGTGGGTGTTGGTAGTGTATGAGAAGAGTGTCTGGGTGATGGTAGTGTATGAGAAGAGTGTCTGGGTGTTGGAAGTGTATCAGAAGAGTGTCTGGGTGATGGTAGTGTATGAGAAGAGTGTCTGGGTGATGGTAGTGTATGAGAAGAGTGTCTGGGTGTTGGTAGTGTATGAGAAGGGTGTCTGGGTGTTGGTAGTGTATGAGAAGAGTGTCTGGGTGATGGCAGTGTATGAGAAGAGTGTCTGGGTGTTGGTAGTGTATGAGAAGAGTGTCTTGTTGTTGGTAGTGTATGAGAAGAGTGTCTGGGTGTTGGTAGTGTATGAGAAGAGTGCCTGGGTGATGGTAGTGTATGAGAAGAGTGTCTGGGTGAAGGTAGTGTATGAGAAGAATGTCTGGGTGTTGGAAGTGTATCAGAGGAGTGTCTGGGTGATGGTAGTGTATGAGAAGAGTATCTGGGTGATGGTAGTGTATGAGAAGAGTGTCTGGGTGTTGGTAGTGTATGAGAAGGGTGTCTGGGTTTTGGTAGTGTATGAGAAGAGTGTCTGGGTGATGGTAGTATATAAGAAGAGTGTCTGGGTGATGGCAGTGTATGAGAAGAGTGTCTGGGTGTTGGTAGTGTATGAGAAGAGTGTCTGGGTGATGGTAGTGTATGAGAAGAGTGTCTGGGTGTTGGTAGTGTATGAGAAGAATGTCTGGGTGATGTTAGTGTATAAGAAGAGTGTCTGGGTGATGGTAGTGTATGAGAAGAGTGTCTGGTTGATGGTAGTGTATGAGAAGAGTGTCTGGGTGATTGTACTGTATGAGAAGAGTGTCTGGGTGTTGGTAGGGTATGAGAAGAGTGCCTGGGTGATGGTAGTGTATGAGAAGGGTTTCTGGGTGTTAGTAGTGTATGAGAAGAGTGTCTGGGTGGGTGTTGGTAGTGTATGAGAAGAGTGTCTGGGTGATGGTAGTGTATGAGAAGAGTGTCTGGGTGTTGGAAGTGTATCAGAAGAGTGTCTGGGTGATGGTAGTGTATGAGAAGAGTGTCTGGGTGATGGTAGTGTATGAGAAGAGTGTCTGGGTGTTGGTAGTGTATGAGAAGGGTGTCTGGGTGTTGGTAGTGTATGAGAAGAGTGTCTGGGTGATGGAAGTGTATGAGAAGAGTGTCTGGGTGTTGGTAGTGTATGAGAAGAGTGTCTGGGTGATGGTAGTGTATGAGAAGAGTGTCTGGGTGTTGGTAGTGTATGAGAAGAATGTCTGGGTGATGCTAGTGTATGAGAAGAGTGTCTGGGTGATGGCAGTGTATGAGAAGAGTGTCTGGGTGTTGGTAGTGTATGAGAAGAGTGTCTGGGTGATGGTAGTGTATGAGAAGAGTGTCTGGGTGTTGGTAGTGTATGAGAAGGGTGTCTGGGTGTTGGTAGTGTATGAGAAGAGTGTCTGGGTGTTGGTAGTGTATGAGAAGAATGTCTGGGTGATGCTAGTGTATAAGAAGAGTGTCTGGTTGATGGTAGTGTATGAGAAGAGTGTCTTGGTGATTGTACTGTATGAGAAGAGTGTCTGGGTGTTGGTAGGGTATGAGAATAGTGTCTGGGTGATGGTAGTGTATGAGAAGGGTTTCTGGGTGTTGGTAGTGTATGAGAAGAGTGTCTGGGTGTTGGTAGTGTATGAGAAGAGTGTCTGGGTGTTGGTAGTGTATGAGAAGAGTGTCTGGGTAGGTGTTGGCAGTGTATGAGAAGAGTGTCATGGTGATTGTAGTGTATGAGATGAGTGTCTGGGTGTTAGTAGTGTATGAGAAGAGTGTCTGGGTGATTGTACTGTATGAGAAGAGTGTCTGGGTGTTGGTAGTGTATGAGAAGAGTGTCTGGGTGATGGTAGTGTATGAGAAGGGTGTCTGGGTGTTGGTAGTGTATGAGAAGAGAATCTGGGTGTTGGTAGTGTATGCGAAGAGTGTCTGGGTGTTGGTAGTGTATGACAAGAGTGCCTGGGTGATGGTAGTGTATGAGAAGAGTGTCTGGGTGTTGGTAGTGTATGAGAAGAGTGTCTTGGTGGGTGTTGGTAGTGTATGAGAAGAGTGTCTGGGTGATGGTAGTGTATGAGAAGAGTGTCTGTGTGTTGGAAGTGTATGAGAAGAGTGTCTGGGTGATGGTAGTGTACGAGAAGAGTGTCTGGGTGATGGTATTGTATGAGAAGAGTGTCTGGGTTATGGTAGCGCATGAGAAGAGTGTCTGGGTGATGGCATTGTATGGGAAGAGTGTCTGGGTGTTGGTAGTGTATGAGAAGAGTGTCTGGGTGTTGGTAGTGTATGAGAAGAGTGTCTGGGTGATGGCAGTGTATGAGAAGAGTGTCTGGGTGATTGTACTGTATGAGAAGAGTGTCTGGGTGTTGGTAGTGTATGAGAAGAGTGTCTGGGTGATGGTAGTGTATGAGAAGAGTGTCTCGGTGATGGCACTGTATGGGAAGAGTGTCTGGGTGTTGGTAGTGTATGAGTAGAGTGTCTGGGTGATGGTAGTGTATGAGAAGGGTGTCTGGGTGTTGGTAGTGTATGAGAAGAGTGTCTGGGTGTTCGTAGTGTATGAGAAGAGTGTCTGGGTGTTGGTAGTGTATGAGAAGAGCGTCTGGGTGTTGGTAGTGTATGAGAAGAGTGTCTGGGTGTTGGTAGTGTATGAGAAGAGTGTCTGGGTGATGGTAGTATATGAGAAGAGTGTCTGGGTGATTGTACTGTATGAGAAGAGTGTCTGGGTGTTGGTAGTGTATGAGAAGAGTGTCTGGGTGATGGTAGTGTATGAGTAGAGTGTCTGGGTGATGGTAGTGTATGAGAAGAGTGTCTGGGTGTTGGTAGTGTATGAGAAGAGTGTCTGGGTGATGGTAGTGTATGAGAAGAGTGTCTGGGTGTTGGTAGTGTATGAGAAGAGTGTCTGGGTGATGGTAGTGTATGAGAAGAGTGTCTGGGTGATGGTAGTGCATGAGAAGAGTGTCTGGGTGATGGCAGTGTATGGGAAGAGTATCTGGGTGTTAGTAGTGTATGAGAAGAGTGTCTGGGTGTTGGTAGTGTATGAGAAGAGTGTCTGGGTGTTGGAAGTGTATGAGAAGAGTGTCTGGGTGTTGGTAGTGTATGAGAAGAGTGTCTGGTTGATGGTAGTGTATGAGAAGAGATTCTGAGTGATTGTACTGTATGAGAAGAGTGTCTGGGTGTTGGTAGTGTATGAGAAGAGTGTCTGGGTGACGGTAGTGTATGAGAAGGGCGTCTGGGTGTTGGTAGTGTATGAGAAGATTGTCTTGTTTTTGGTAGTGTATGAGAAGAGTGTCTGGTTTTTGATAGTGTATGAGAAGAGTGCCTGGGTGATGGTAGTGTATGAGAAGAGTATCTGGGTGATGGTAGTGTATGAGAAGAATATCTGGGTGTTGGTAGTGTATGAGAAGAGTGTCTGGGTGATGGTAGTATATGAGAAGAGTGTCTGGGTGATGGCAGTGTATGAGAAGAGTGTCTGGGTGTTGGTAGTGTATGAGAAGAGTGTCTGGGTGATGGTAGTGTATGAGAAGAGTGTCTGGGTGTTGGTAGTGTATGAGAAGAATGTCTGGGTGATGCTAGTGTATAAGAAGAGTGTCTGGGTGATGGTAGTGTATGAGAAGAGTGTCTGGTTGATGGTAGTGTATGAGAAGAGTGTCTGGGTGATTGTACTGTATGAGAAGAGTGTCTGGGTGTTGGTAGGGTATGAGAAGAGTGTCTGGGTGATGGTAGTGTATGAGAAGGGTTTCTGGGTGTTGGTAGTGTATGAGAAGAGTGTCTGGGTGGGTGTTGGTAGTGTATGAGAAGAGTGTCTGGGTGATGGTAGTGTATGAGAAGAGTGTCTGGGTGTTGGAAGTGTATCAGAAGAGTGTCTGGGTGATGGTAGTGTATGAGAAGAGTGTCTGGGTGATGGTAGTGTATGAGAAGAGTGTCTGGGTGTTGGTAGTGTATGAGAAGGGTGTCTGGGTGTTGGTAGTGTATGAGAAGAGTGTCTGGGTGATGGTAGTGTATGAGAAGAGTGTCTGGGTGTTGGTAGTGTATGAGAAGAATGTCTGGGTGATGCTAGTGTATAAGAAGAGTGTCTGGGTGATGGTAGTGTATGAGAAGAGTGTCTGGTTGATGGTAGTGTATGAGAAGAGTGTCTGGGTGATTGTACTGTATGAGAAGAATGTCTGGGTGTTGGTAGGGTATGAGAAGAGTGTCTGGGTGATGGTAGTGTATGAGAAGGGTTTCTGGGTGTTGGTAGTGTATGAGAAGAGTGTCTGGGTGTTGGAAGTGTATCAGAAGAGTGTCTGGGTGATGGTAGTGTATGAGAAGAGTATCTGGGTGATGGTAGTGTATGAGAAGAGTGTCTGGGTGTTAGTAGTGTATGAGAAGAGTGTCTGGGTGATTGTACTGTATGAGAAGAGTGTCTGGGTGTTGGTAGTGTATGAGAAGAGTGTCTGGGTGATGGTAGTGTATGAGAAGGGTGTCTGGGTGTTGGTAGTGTATGAGAAGAGAATCTGGGTGTTGGTAGTGTATGCGAAGAGTGTCTGGGTGTTGGTAGTGTATGAGAAGAGTGTCTGGGTGGTGGAAGTGTATCAGAAGAGTATCTGGGTGATGGTAGTGTATGAGAAGAGTGTCTGGGTGTTAGTAGTGTATGAGAAGAGTGTCTAGGTGATTGTACTGTATGAGAAGAGTGTCTGGGTGTTGGTAGTGTATGAGAAGAGTGTCTGGGTGATGGTAGTGTATGAGAAGGGTGTCTGGGTGTTGGTAGTGTATGAGAAGAGAATCTGGGTGTTGGTAGTGTATGCGAAGAGTGTCTGGGTGATTGTACTGTATGAGAAGAGTGTCTGGGTGATGGTAGTGTATGAGAAGAGTGTCTGGGTGATGTTAGTGTATAAGAAGGGTGTCTGGGTGTTGGTAGTGTATGCGAAGAGAATCTGGGTGTTGGTAGTGTATGCAAAGAGTGTCTGGGTGTTTGTAGTGTATGAGAAGAGTGCCAGGGTGATGGTAGTGTATGAGAAGAGTGTCTGGGTGTTGGTAGTGTATGAGAAGAGTGTCTTGGTGGGTGTTGGTAGTGTATGAGAAGAGTGTCTGGGTGATGGTAGTGTATGAGAAGAGTGTCTGTGTGTTGGAAGTGTATGAGAAGAGTGTTTGGGTGACGGTAGTGTATGAGAAGAGTGTCTGGGTGATGGTATTGTATGAGAAGAGTGTCTGGGTGTTGGCAGTGTATGAGAAGAGTGTCTGGGTGTTGGTAGTGTATGAGAAGAGTGTCTGGGTGAAGGTAGTGTATGAGAAGAGTGTCTGGGTGTTGGTAGTGTATGAGAAGAGTGTCTGGGTGATGGTAGTGTATGAGAAGAGTGTCTGGGTGTTGGTAGTGTATGAGAAGAGTGTCTGGGTGATGGTAGTGGATGAGAAGAGTGTCTGGGTGTTGGTAGTGTATGAGAAGAGTTTCTGGGTGATGGTAGTGCATGAGAAGAGTGTCTGGGTTATGGTAGCGCATGAGAAGAGTGTCTGGGTGATGGCATTGTATGGGAAGAGTGTCTGGGTGTTGGTAGTGTATGAGAAGAGTGTCTGGGTGTTGGTAGTGTATGAGAAGAGTGTCTGGGTGATGGCAGTGTATGAGAAGAGTGTCTGGGTGATTGTACTGTATGAGAAGAGTGTCTGGGTGTTGGTAGTGTATGAGAAGAGTGTCTGGGTGATGGTAGTGTATGAGAAGAGTGTCTCGGTGATGGCACTGAATGGGAAGAGTGTCTGGGTGTTGGTAGTGTTTGAGTAGAGTGTCTGGGTGATGGTAGTGTATGAGAAGGGTGTCTGGGTGTTGGTAGTGTATGAGAAGAGTGTCTGGGTGTTCGTAGTGTATGAGAAGAGTGTCTGGGTGTTGGTAGTGTATGAGAAGAGCATTTGGGTGTTGGTAGTGTATGAGAAGAGTGTCTGGGTGTTGTTAGTGTATGAGAAGAGTGTCTGGGTGATGGTAGTATATGAGAAGAGTGTCTGGGTGATTGTACTGTATGAGAAGAGTGTCTGGGTGTTGGTAGAGTATGAGAAGAGTGTCTGGGTGATGGTAGTGTATGAGTAGAGTGTCTGGGTGATGGTAGTGTATGAGAAGAGTGTCTGGGTGTTGGTAGTGTATGAGAAGAGTGTCTGGGTGATGGTAGTGTATGAGAAGAGTGTCTGGGTGTTGGTAGTGTATGAGAAGAGTGTCTGGGTGATGGTAGTGTATGAGAAGAGTGTCTGGGTGATGGTAGTGCATGAGAAGAGTGTCTGGGTGATGGCAGTGTATGGGAAGAGTGTCTGGGTGTTGGTAGTGTATGAGAAGAGTGTCTGGGTGTTGGTAGTGTATGAGAAGAGTGTCTGGGTGTTGGAAGTGTATGAGAAGAGTGTCTGGGTGTTGGTAGTGTATGAGAAGAGTGTCTGGTTGATTTTAGTGTATGAGAAGAGATTCTGAGTGATTGTACTGTATGAGAAGAGTGTCTGGGTGTTGGTAGTGTATGAGAAGAGTGTCTGGGTGACGGTAGTGTATGAGAAGGGTGTCTGGGTGTTGGTAGTGTATGAGAAGATTGTCTTGGTTTTGGTAGTGTTTGAGAAGAGTGTCTGGGTGTTGATAGTGTATGAGAAGAGTGCCTGGGTGATGGTAGTGTATGAGAAGAGTATCTGGGTGATGGTAGTGTATGAGAAGAGTGTCTGGGTGTTGGTAGTGTATGAGAAGAGTGTCTGGGTGATGGTAGTATAAGAGAAGAGTGTCTGGGTGATGGCAGTGTATGAGAAGAGTGTCTGGTTGATGGTAGTGTATGAGAAGAGTGTCTGGGTGATTGTACTGTATGAGAAGAGTGTCTGGTTGATGGTAGTGTATGAGAAGGGTTTCTGGGTGTTGGTAGTGTATGAGAAGAGTGTCTGGGTGGGTGTTGGTAGTGTATGAGAAGAGTGTCTGGGTGATGGTAGTGTATGAGAAGAGTGTCTGGGTGTTGGAAGTGTATCAGAAGAGTGTCTGGGTGATGGTAGTGTATGAGAAGAGTGTCTGGGTGATGATAGTGTATGAGAAGAGTGTCTGGGTGTTGGTAGTGTATGAGAAGGGTGTCTGGGTGTTGGTAGTGTATGAGAAGAGTGTCTGGGTGATGGCAGTGTATGAGAAGAGTGTCTGGGTGTTGGTAGTGTATGAGAAGAGTGTCTTGTTGTTGGTAGTGTATGAGAAGAGTGTCTGGGTGTTGGTAGTGTATGAGAAGAGTGCCTGGGTGATGGTAGTGTATGAGAAGAGTGTCTGGGTGAAGGTAGTGTATGAGAAGAATGTCTGGGTGTTGGAAGTGTATCAGAGGAGTGTCTGGGTGATGGTAGTGTATGAGAAGAGTATCTGGGTGATGGTAGTGTATGAGAAGAGTGTCTGGGTGTTGGTAGTGTATGAGAAGGGTGTCTGGGTTTTGGTAGTGTATGAGAAGAGTGTCTGGGTGATGGTAGTATATAAGAAGAGTGTCTGGGTGATGGCAGTGTATGAGAAGAGTGTCTGGGTGTTGGTAGTGTATGAGAAGAGTGTCTGGGTGATGGTAGTGTATGAGAAGAGTGTCTGGGTGTTGGTAGTGTATGAGAAGAATGTCTGGGTGATGTTAGTGTATAAGAAGAGTGTCTGGGTGATGGTAGTGTATGAGAAGAGTGTCTGGTTGATGGTAGTGTATGAGAAGAGTGTCTGGGTGATTGTACTGTATGAGAAGAGTGTCTGGGTGTTGGTAGGGTATGAGAAGAGTGCCTGGGTGATGGTAGTGTATGAGAAGGGTTTCTGGGTGTTAGTAGTGTATGAGAAGAGTGTCTGGGTGGGTGTTGGTAGTGTATGAGAAGAGTGTCTGGGTGATGGTAGTGTATGAGAAGAGTGTCTGGGTGTTGGAAGTGTATCAGAAGAGTGTCTGGGTGATGGTAGTGTATGAGAAGAGTGTCTGGGTGATGGTAGTGTATGAGAAGAGTGTCTGGGTGTTGGTAGTGTATGAGAAGGGTGTCTGGGTGTTGGTAGTGTATGAGAAGAGTGTCTGGGTGATGGCAGTGTATGAGAAGAGTGTCTGGGTGTTGGTAGTGTATGAGAAGAGTGTCTGGGTGATGGTAGTGTATGAGAAGAGTGTCTGGGTGTTGGTAGTGTATGAGAAGAATGTCTGGGTGATGCTAGTGTATGAGAAGAGTGTCTGGGTGATGGCAGTGTATGAGAAGAGTGTCTGGGTGTTGGTAGTGTATGAGAAGAGTGTCTGGGTGATGGTAGTGTATGAGAAGAGTGTCTGGGTGTTGGTAGTGTATGAGAAGGGTGTCTGGGTGTTGGTAGTGTATGAGAAGAGTGTCTGGGTGTTGGTAGTGTATGAGAAGAATGTCTGGGTGATGCTAGTGTATAAGAAGAGTGTCTGGTTGATGGTAGTGTATGAGAAGAGTGTCTTGGTGATTGTACTGTATGAGAAGAGTGTCTGGGTGTTGGTAGGGTATGAGAATAGTGTCTGGGTGATGGTAGTGTATGAGAAGGGTTTCTGGGTGTTGGTAGTGTATGAGAAGAGTGTCTGGGTGTTGGTAGTGTATGAGAAGAGTGTCTGGGTGTTGGTAGTGTATGAGAAGAGTGTCTGGGTAGGTGTTGGCAGTGTATGAGAAGAGTGTCATGGTGATTGTAGTGTATGAGATGAGTGTCTGGGTGTTAGTAGTGTATGAGAAGAGTGTCTGGGTGATTGTACTGTATGAGAAGAGTGTCTGGGTGTTGGTAGTGTATGAGAAGAGTGTCTGGGTGATGGTAGTGTATGAGAAGGGTGTCTGGGTGTTGGTAGTGTATGAGAAGAGAATCTGGGTGTTGGTAGTGTATGCGAAGAGTGTCTGGGTGTTGGTAGTGTATGACAAGAGTGCCTGGGTGATGGTAGTGTATGAGAAAAGTGTCTGGGTGTTGGTAGTGTATGAGAAGAGTGTCTTGGTGGGTGTTGGTAGTGTATGAGAAGAGTGTCTGGGTGATGGTAGTGTATGAGAAGAGTGTCTGTGTGTTGGAAGTGTATGAGAAGAGTGTCTGGGTGACGGTAGTGTACGAGAAGAGTGTCTGGGTGATGGTATTGTATGAGAAGAGTGTCTGGGTTATGGTAGCGCATGAGAAGAGTGTCTGGGTGATGGCATTGTATGGGAAGAGTGTCTGGGTGTTGGTAGTGTATGAGAAGAGTGTCTGGGTGTTGGTAGTGTATGAGAAGAGTGTCTGGGTGATGGCAGTGTATGAGAAGAGTGTCTGGGTGATTGTACTGTATGAGAAGAGTGTCTGGGTGTTGGTAGTATATGAGAAGAGTGTCTGGGTGATGGTAGTGTATGAGAAGAGTGTCTCGGTGATGGCACAGTATGGGAAGAGTGTCTGGGTGTTGGTAGTGTATGAGTAGAGTGTCTGGGTGATGGTAGTGTATGAGAAGGGTGTCTGGGTGTTGGTAGTGTATGAGAAGAGTGTCTGGGTGTTCGTAGTGTATGAGAAGAGTGTCTGGGTGTTGGTAGTGTATGAGAAGAGCGTCTGGGTGTTGGTAGTGTATGAGAAGAGTGTCTGGGTGTTGGTAGTGTATGAGAAGAGTGTCTGGGTGATGGTAGTATATGAGAAGAGTGTCTGGGTGATTGTACTGTATGAGAAGAGTGTCTGGGTGTTGGTAGTGTATGAGAAGAGTGTCTGGGTGATGGTAGTGTATGAGTAGAGTGTCTGGGTGATGGTAGTGTATGAGAAGAGTGTCTGGGTGTTGGTAGTGTATGAGAAGAGTGTCTGGGTGATGGTAGTGTATGAGAAGAGTGTCTGGGTGTTGGTAGTGTATGAGAAGAGTGTCTGGGTGATGGTAGTGTATGAGAAGAGTGTCTGGGTGATGGTAGTGCATGAGAAGAGTGTCTGGGTGATGGCAGTGTATGGGAAGAGTGTCTGGGTGTTAGTAGTGTATGAGAAGAGTGTCTGGGTGTTGGTAGTGTATGAGAAGAGTGTCTGGGTGTTGGAAGTGTATGAGAAGAGTGTCTGGGTGTTGGTAGTGTATGAGAAGAGTGTCTGGTTGATGGTAGTGTATGAGAAGAGATTCTGAGTGATTGTACTGTATGAGAAGAGTGTCTGGGTGTTGGTAGTGTATGAGAAGAGTGTCTGGGTGACGGTAGTGTATGAGAAGGGCGTCTGGGTGTTGGTAGTGTATGAGAAGATTGTCTTGGTTTTGGTAGTGTATGAGAAGAGTGTCTGGTTTTTGATAGTGTATGAGAAGAGTGCCTGGGTGATGGTAGTGTATGAGAAGAGTATCTGGGTGATGGTAGTGTATGAGAAGAATATCTGGGTGTTGGTAGTGTATGAGAAGAGTGTCTGGGTGATGGTAGTATATGAGAAGAGTGTCTGGGTGATGGCAGTGTATGAGAAGAGTGTCTGGGTGTTGGTAGTGTATGAGAAGAGTGTCTGGGTGATGGTAGTGTATGAGAAGAGTGTCTGGGTGTTGGTAGTGTATGAGAAGAATGTCTGGGTGATGCTAGTGTATAAGAAGAGTGTCTGGGTGATGGTAGTGTATGAGAAGAGTGTCTGGTTGATGGTAGTGTATGAGAAGAGTGTCTGGGTGATTGTACTGTATGAGAAGAGTGTCTGGGTGTTGGTAGGGTATGAGAAGAGTGTCTGGGTGATGGTAGTGTATGAGAAGGGTTTCTGGGTGTTGGTAGTGTATGAGAAGAGTGTCTGGGTGGGTGTTGGTAGTGTATGAGAAGAGTGTCTGGGTGATGGTAGTGTATGAGAAGAGTGTCTGGGTGTTGGAAGTGTATCAGAAGAGTGTCTGGGTGATGGTAGTGTATGAGAAGAGTGTCTGGGTGATGGTAGTGTATGAGAAGAGTGTCTGGGTGTTGGTAGTGTATGAGAAGGGTGTCTGGGTGTTGGTAGTGTATGAGAAGAGTGTCTGGGTGATGGCAGTGTATGAGAAGAGTGTCTAGGTGTTGGTAGTGTATGAGAAGAGTGTCTTGTTGTTGGTAGTGTATGAGAAGAGTGTCTGGGTGTTGGTAGTGTATGAGAAGAGTGTCTGGGTGATGGTAGTGTATGAGAAGAGTGTCTGGGTGTTGGTAGTGTATGAGAAGGGTGTCTGGGTGTTGGTAGTGTATGAGAAGAGTGTCTGGGTGATGGCAGTGTATGAGAAGAGTGTCTGGGTGTTGGTAGTGTATGAGAAGAGTGTCTTGTTGTTGGTAGTGTATGAGAAGAGTGTCTGGGTGTTGGTAGTGTATGAGAAGAGTGTCTGGTTGATGGTAGTGTATGAGAAGAGTGTCTGGGTGATTGTACTGTATGAGAAGAATGTCTGGGTGTTGGTAGGGTATGAGAAGAGTGTCTGGGTGATGGTAGTGTATGAGAAGGGTTTCTGGGTGTTGGTAGTGTATGAGAAGAGTGTCTGGGTGGGTGTTGGTAGTGTATGAGAAGAGTGTCTGGGTGATGGTAGTGTATGAGAAGAGTGTCTGGGTGTTGGAAGTGTATCAGAAGAGTGTCTGGGTGATGGTAGTGTATGAGAAGAGTGTCTGGGTGATGGTAGTGTATGAGAAGAGTGTCTGGGTGTTGGTAGTGTATGAGAAGGGTGTCTGGGTGTTGGTAGTGTATGAGAAGAGTGTCTGGGTGATGGCAGTGTATGAGAAGAGTGTCTGGGTGTTGGTAGTGTATGAGAAGAGTGTCTTGCTGTTGGTAGTGTATGAGAAGAGTGTCTGGGTGTTGGTAGTGTATGAGAAGAGTGCCTGGGTGATGGTAGTGTATGAGAAGAGTGTCTGGGTGAAGGTAGTGTATGAGAAGAATGTCTGGGTGAAGGTAGTGTATGAGAAGAATGTCTGGGTGTTGGAAGTATATCAGAAGAGTGTCTGGGTGATGGTAGTGTATGAGAAGAGTATCTGGGTGATGGTAGTGTATGAGAAGAGTGTCTGGGTGTTAGTAGTGTATGAGAAGAGTGTCTGGGTGATTGTACTGTATGAGAAGAGTGTCTGGGTGTTGGTAGTGTATGAGAAGAGTG
Organism: Taudactylus pleione; assembly: GCA_031769625.1. Lineage (NCBI taxonomy): Eukaryota > Metazoa > Chordata > Amphibia > Anura > Myobatrachidae > Taudactylus > Taudactylus pleione. The sequence goes on from JAUIMM010000390.1 coordinate 2,720,536, forward strand.
TCTGGGTGATGGTAGTGTATGAGAAGGGTGTCTGGGTGTTGGAAGTGTATGAGAAGAGAATCTGGGTGTTGGTAGTGTATGCGAAGAGTGTCTGGGTGATTGTACTGTATGAGAAGAGTGTCTGGGTGATGGTAGTGTATGAGAAGAGTGTCTGGGTGATGGTAGTGTATAAGAAGGGTGTCTGGGTGTTGGTAGTGTATGCGAAGAGAATCTGGGTGTTGGTAGTGTATGCAAAGAGTGTCTGGGTGTTGGTAGTGTATGAGAAGAGTGCCTGGGTGATGGTAGTGTATGAGAAGAGTGTCTGGGTGTTGGTAGTGTATGAGAAGAGTGTCTTGGTGGGTGTTGGTAGTGTATGAGAAGAGTGTCTGGGTGATGGTAGTGTATGAGAAGAGTGTCTGTGTGTTGGAAGTGTATGAGAAGAGTGTCTGGGTGATGGTAGTGTATGAGAAGAGTGTCTGGGTGATGGTATTGTATGAGAAGAGTGTCTGGGTGTTGGCAGTGTATGAGAAGAGTGTCTGGGTGTTGGTAGTGTATGAGAAGAGTGTCTGGGTGATGGTAGTGTATGAGAAGAGTGTCTGGGTGTTGGTAGTGTATGAGAAGAGTGTCTGGGTGATGGTAGTGTATGAGAAGAGTGTCTGGGTGTTGGTAGTGTATGAGAAGGGTGTCTGGGTTTTGGTAGTGTATGAGAAGAGTGTCTGGGTGATGGTAGTATATAAGAAGAGTGTCTGGGTGATGGCAGTGTATGAGAAGAGTGTCTGGGTGTTGGTAGTGTATGAGAAGAGTGTCTGGGTGATGGTAGTGTATGAGAAGAGTGTCTGGGTGTTGGTAGTGTATGAGAAGAATGTCTGGGTGATGTTAGTGTATAAGAAGAGTGTCTGGGTGATGGTAGTGTATGAGAAGAGTGTCTGGTTGATGGTAGTGTATGAGAAGAGTGTCTGGGTGATTGTACTGTATGAGAAGAGTGTCTGGGTGTTGGTAGGGTATGAGAAGAGTGCCTGGGTGATGGTAGTGTATGAGAAGGGTTTCTGGGTGTTAGTAGTGTATGAGAAGAGTGTCTGGGTGGGTGTTGGTAGTGTATGAGAAGAGTGTCTGGGTGATGGTAGTGTATGAGAAGAGTGTCTGGGTGTTGGAAGTGTATCAGAAGAGTGTCTGGGTGATGGTAGTGTATGAGAAGAGTGTCTGGGTGATGGTAGTGTATGAGAAGAGTGTCTGGGTGTTGGTAGTGTATGAGAAGGGTGTCTGGGTGTTGGTAGTGTATGAGAAGAGTGTCTGGGTGATGGCAGTGTATGAGAAGAGTGTCTGGGTGTTGGTAGTGTATGAGAAGAGTGTCTGGGTGATGGTAGTGTATGAGAAGAGTGTCTGGGTGTTGGTAGTGTATGAGAAGAATGTCTGGGTGATGCTAGTGTATGAGAAGAGTGTCTGGGTGATGGCAGTGTATGAGAAGAGTGTCTGGGTGTTGGTAGTGTATGAGAAGAGTGTCTGGGTGATGGTAGTGTATGAGAAGAGTGTCTGGGTGTTGGTAGTGTATGAGAAGGGTGTCTGGGTGTTGGTAGTGTATGAGAAGAGTGTCTGGGTGTTGGTAGTGTATGAGAAGAATGTCTGGGTGATGCTAGTGTATAAGAAGAGTGTCTGGTTGATGGTAGTGTATGAGAAGAGTGTCTTGGTGATTGTACTGTATGAGAAGAGTGTCTGGGTGTTGGTAGGGTATGAGAATAGTGTCTGGGTGATGGTAGTGTATGAGAAGGGTTTCTGGGTGTTGGTAGTGTATGAGAAGAGTGTCTGGGTGTTGGTAGTGTATGAGAAGAGTGTCTGGGTGTTGGTAGTGTATGAGAAGAGTGTCTGGGTAGGTGTTGGCAGTGTATGAGAAGAGTGTCATGGTGATTGTAGTGTATGAGATGAGTGTCTGGGTGTTAGTAGTGTATGAGAAGAGTGTCTGGGTGATTGTACTGTATGAGAAGAGTGTCTGGGTGTTGGTAGTGTATGAGAAGAGTGTCTGGGTGATGGTAGTGTATGAGAAGGGTGTCTGGGTGTTGGTAGTGTATGAGAAGAGAATCTGGGTGTTGGTAGTGTATGCGAAGAGTGTCTGGGTGTTGGTAGTGTATGACAAGAGTGCCTGGGTGATGGTAGTGTATGAGAAAAGTGTCTGGGTGTTGGTAGTGTATGAGAAGAGTGTCTTGGTGGGTGTTGGTAGTGTATGAGAAGAGTGTCTGGGTGATGGTAGTGTATGAGAAGAGTGTCTGTGTGTTGGAAGTGTATGAGAAGAGTGTCTGGGTGACGGTAGTGTACGAGAAGAGTGTCTGGGTGATGGTATTGTATGAGAAGAGTGTCTGGGTTATGGTAGCGCATGAGAAGAGTGTCTGGGTGATGGCATTGTATGGGAAGAGTGTCTGGGTGTTGGTAGTGTATGAGAAGAGTGTCTGGGTGTTGGTAGTGTATGAGAAGAGTGTCTGGGTGATGGCAGTGTATGAGAAGAGTGTCTGGGTGATTGTACTGTATGAGAAGAGTGTCTGGGTGTTGGTAGTATATGAGAAGAGTGTCTGGGTGATGGTAGTGTATGAGAAGAGTGTCTCGGTGATGGCACAGTATGGGAAGAGTGTCTGGGTGTTGGTAGTGTATGAGTAGAGTGTCTGGGTGATGGTAGTGTATGAGAAGGGTGTCTGGGTGTTGGTAGTGTATGAGAAGAGTGTCTGGGTGTTCGTAGTGTATGAGAAGAGTGTCTGGGTGTTGGTAGTGTATGAGAAGAGCGTCTGGGTGTTGGTAGTGTATGAGAAGAGTGTCTGGGTGTTGGTAGTGTATGAGAAGAGTGTCTGGGTGATGGTAGTATATGAGAAGAGTGTCTGGGTGATTGTACTGTATGAGAAGAGTGTCTGGGTGTTGGTAGTGTATGAGAAGAGTGTCTGGGTGATGGTAGTGTATGAGTAGAGTGTCTGGGTGATGGTAGTGTATGAGAAGAGTGTCTGGGTGTTGGTAGTGTATGAGAAGAGTGTCTGGGTGATGGTAGTGTATGAGAAGAGTGTCTGGGTGTTGGTAGTGTATGAGAAGAGTGTCTGGGTGATGGTAGTGTATGAGAAGAGTGTCTGGGTGATGGTAGTGCATGAGAAGAGTGTCTGGGTGATGGCAGTGTATGGGAAGAGTGTCTGGGTGTTAGTAGTGTATGAGAAGAGTGTCTGGGTGTTGGTAGTGTATGAGAAGAGTGTCTGGGTGTTGGAAGTGTATGAGAAGAGTGTCTGGGTGTTGGTAGTGTATGAGAAGAGTGTCTGGTTGATGGTAGTGTATGAGAAGAGATTCTGAGTGATTGTACTGTATGAGAAGAGTGTCTGGGTGTTGGTAGTGTATGAGAAGAGTGTCTGGGTGACGGTAGTGTATGAGAAGGGCGTCTGGGTGTTGGTAGTGTATGAGAAGATTGTCTTGGTTTTGGTAGTGTATGAGAAGAGTGTCTGGTTTTTGATAGTGTATGAGAAGAGTGCCTGGGTGATGGTAGTGTATGAGAAGAGTATCTGGGTGATGGTAGTGTATGAGAAGAATATCTGGGTGTTGGTAGTGTATGAGAAGAGTGTCTGGGTGATGGTAGTATATGAGAAGAGTGTCTGGGTGATGGCAGTGTATGAGAAGAGTGTCTGGGTGTTGGTAGTGTATGAGAAGAGTGTCTGGGTGATGGTAGTGTATGAGAAGAGTGTCTGGGTGTTGGTAGTGTATGAGAAGAATGTCTGGGTGATGCTAGTGTATAAGAAGAGTGTCTGGGTGATGGTAGTGTATGAGAAGAGTGTCTGGTTGATGGTAGTGTATGAGAAGAGTGTCTGGGTGATTGTACTGTATGAGAAGAGTGTCTGGGTGTTGGTAGGGTATGAGAAGAGTGTCTGGGTGATGGTAGTGTATGAGAAGGGTTTCTGGGTGTTGGTAGTGTATGAGAAGAGTGTCTGGGTGGGTGTTGGTAGTGTATGAGAAGAGTGTCTGGGTGATGGTAGTGTATGAGAAGAGTGTCTGGGTGTTGGAAGTGTATCAGAAGAGTGTCTGGGTGATGGTAGTGTATGAGAAGAGTGTCTGGGTGATGGTAGTGTATGAGAAGAGTGTCTGGGTGTTGGTAGTGTATGAGAAGGGTGTCTGGGTGTTGGTAGTGTATGAGAAGAGTGTCTGGGTGATGGCAGTGTATGAGAAGAGTGTCTAGGTGTTGGTAGTGTATGAGAAGAGTGTCTTGTTGTTGGTAGTGTATGAGAAGAGTGTCTGGGTGTTGGTAGTGTATGAGAAGAGTGTCTGGGTGATGGTAGTGTATGAGAAGAGTGTCTGGGTGTTGGTAGTGTATGAGAAGGGTGTCTGGGTGTTGGTAGTGTATGAGAAGAGTGTCTGGGTGATGGCAGTGTATGAGAAGAGTGTCTGGGTGTTGGTAGTGTATGAGAAGAGTGTCTTGTTGTTGGTAGTGTATGAGAAGAGTGTCTGGGTGTTGGTAGTGTATGAGAAGAGTGTCTGGTTGATGGTAGTGTATGAGAAGAGTGTCTGGGTGATTGTACTGTATGAGAAGAATGTCTGGGTGTTGGTAGGGTATGAGAAGAGTGTCTGGGTGATGGTAGTGTATGAGAAGGGTTTCTGGGTGTTGGTAGTGTATGAGAAGAGTGTCTGGGTGGGTGTTGGTAGTGTATGAGAAGAGTGTCTGGGTGATGGTAGTGTATGAGAAGAGTGTCTGGGTGTTGGAAGTGTATCAGAAGAGTGTCTGGGTGATGGTAGTGTATGAGAAGAGTGTCTGGGTGATGGTAGTGTATGAGAAGAGTGTCTGGGTGTTGGTAGTGTATGAGAAGGGTGTCTGGGTGTTGGTAGTGTATGAGAAGAGTGTCTGGGTGATGGCAGTGTATGAGAAGAGTGTCTGGGTGTTGGTAGTGTATGAGAAGAGTGTCTTGCTGTTGGTAGTGTATGAGAAGAGTGTCTGGGTGTTGGTAGTGTATGAGAAGAGTGCCTGGGTGATGGTAGTGTATGAGAAGAGTGTCTGGGTGAAGGTAGTGTATGAGAAGAATGTCTGGGTGAAGGTAGTGTATGAGAAGAATGTCTGGGTGTTGGAAGTATATCAGAAGAGTGTCTGGGTGATGGTAGTGTATGAGAAGAGTATCTGGGTGATGGTAGTGTATGAGAAGAGTGTCTGGGTGTTAGTAGTGTATGAGAAGAGTGTCTGGGTGATTGTACTGTATGAGAAGAGTGTCTGGGTGTTGGTAGTGTATGAGAAGAGTGTCTGGGTGATGGTAGTGTATGAGAAGGGTGTCTGGGTGTTGGAAGTGTATGAGAAGAGAATCTGGGTGTTGGTAGTGTATGCGAAGAGTGTCTGGGTGATTGTACTGTATGAGAAGAGTGTCTGGGTGATGGTAGTGTATGAGAAGAGTGTCTGGGTGATGGTAGTGTATAAGAAGGGTGTCTGGGTGTTGGTAGTGTATGCGAAGAGAATCTGGGTGTTGGTAGTGTATGCAAAGAGTGTCTGGGTGTTGGTAGTGTATGAGAAGAGTGCCTGGGTGATGGTAGTGTATGAGAAGAGTGTCTGGGTGTTGGTAGTGTATGAGAAGAGTGTCTTGGTGGGTGTTGGTAGTGTATGAGAAGAGTGTCTGGGTGATGGTAGTGTATGAGAAGAGTGTCTGTGTGTTGGAAGTGTATGAGAAGAGTGTCTGGGTGATGGTAGTGTATGAGAAGAGTGTCTGGGTGATGGTATTGTATGAGAAGAGTGTCTGGGTGTTGGCAGTGTATGAGAAGAGTGTCTGGGTGTTGGTAGTGTATGAGAAGAGTGTCTGGGTGATGGTAGTGTATGAGAAGAGTGTCTGGGTGTTGGTAGTGTATGAGAAGAGTGTCTGGGTGATGGTAGTGTATGAGAAGAGTGTCTGGGTGTTGGTAGTGTATGAGAAGAGTGTCTGGGTGATGGTAGTGGATGAGAAGAGTGTCTGGGTGTTGGTAGTGTATGAGAAGAGTTTCTGGGTGATGGTAGTGCATGAGAAGAGTGTCTGGGTTATGGTAGCGCATGAGAAGAGTGTCTGGGTGATGGCATTGTATGGGAAGAGTGTCTGGGTGTTGGTAGTGTATGAGAAGAGTGTCTGGGTGTTGGTAGTGTATGAGAAGAGTGTCTGGGTGATGGCAGAGTATGAGAAGAGTGTCTGGGTGATTGTACTGTATGAGAAGAGTGTCTGGGTGTTGGTAGTGTATGAGAAGAGTGTCTGGGTGATGGTAGTGTATGAGAAGAGTGTCTCGGTGATGGCACTGAATGGGAAGAGTGTCTGGGTGTTGGTAGTGTTTGAGTAGAGTGTCTGGGTGATGGTAGTGTATGAGAAGGGTGTCTGGGTGTTGGTAGTGTATGAGAAGAGGGTCTGGGTGTTCGTAGTGTATGAGAAGAGTGTCTGGGTGTTGGTAGTGTATGAGAAGAGCGTCTGGGTGTTGGAAGTGTATGAGAAGAGTGTCTGGGTGTTGGTAGTGTATGAGAAGAGTGTCTGGGTGATGGTAGTATATGAGAAGAGTGTCTGGGTGATTGTACTGTATGAGAAGAGTGTCTGGGTGTTGGTAGAGTATGAGAAGAGTGTCTGGGTGATGGTAGTGTATGAGTAGAGTGTCTGGGTGATGGTAGTGTATGAGAAGAGTGTCTGGGTGTTGGTAGTGTATGAGAAGAGTGTCTGGGTGATGGTAGTGTATGAGAAGAGTGTCTGGGTGTTGGTAGTGTATGAGAAGAGTGTCTGGGTGATGGTAGTGTATGAGAAGAGTGTCTGGGTGATGGTAGTGCATGAGAAGAGTGTCTGGGTGATGGCAGTGTATGGGAAGAGTGTCTGGGTGTTGGTAGTGTATGAGAAGAGTGTCTGGGTGTTGGTAGTGTATGAGAAGAGTGTCTGGGTGTTGGAAGTGTATGAGAAGAGTGTCTGGGTGTTGGTAGTGTATGAGAAGAGTGTCTGGTTGATTTTAGTGTATGAGAAGAGATTCTGAGTGATTGTACTGTATGAGAAGAGTGTCTGGGTGTTGGTAGTGTATGAAAAGAGTGTCTGGGTGATGGTAGTGTATGAGAAGGGTGTCTGGGTGTTGGTAGTGTATGAGAAGATTGTCTTGGTTTTGGTAGTGTATGAGAAGAGTGTCTTGGTGGGTGTTGGTAGTGTATGAGAAGAGTGTCTGGGTGATGGTAGTGTATGAGAAGAGTGTCTGTGTGTTGGAAGTGTATGAGAAGAGTGTCTGGGTGTTGGTAGTGTATGAGAAGAGTGTCTTGTTGTTGGTAGTGTATGAGAAGAGTGTCTGGGTGTTGGTAGTGTATGAGAAGAGTGCCTGGGTGATGGTAGTGTATGAGAAGAGTGTCTGGGTGTTGGTAGTGTATGAGAAGAATGTCTGGGTGATGCTAGTGTATGAGAAGAGTGTCTGGGTGATGGCAGTGTATGAGAAGAGTGTCTGGGTGTTGGTAGTGTATGAGAAGAGTGTCTGGGTGATGGTAGTGTATGAGAAGAGTGTCTGGGTGTTGGTAGTGTATGAGAAGGGTGTCTGGGTGTTGGTAGTGTATGAGAAGAGTGTCTGGGTGTTGGTAGTGTATGAGAAGAATGTCTGGGTGATGCTAGTGTATAAGAAGAGTGTCTGGTTGATGGTAGTGTATGAGAAGAGTGTCTTGGTGATTGTACTGTATGAGAAGAGTGTCTGGGTGTTGGTAGGGTATGAGAATAGTGTCTGGGTGATGGTAGTGTATGAGAAGGGTTTCTGGGTGTTGGTAGTGTATGAGAAGAGTGTCTGGGTGTTGGTAGTGTATGAGAAGAGTGTCTGGGTGTTGGTAGTGTATGAGAAGAGTGTCTGGGTAGGTGTTGGTAGTGTATGAGAAGAGTGTCATGGTGATTGTAGTGTATGAGATGAGTGTCTGGGTGTTAGTAGTGTATGAGAAGAGTGTCTGGGTGATTGTACTGTATGAGAAGAGTGTCTGGGTGTTGGTAGTGTATGAGAAGAGTGGCTGGGTGATGGTAGTGTATGAGAAGGGTGTCTGTCTGGGTGTTGGTAGTGTATGAGAAGAGAATCTGGGTGTTGGTAGTGTATGCGTAGAGTGTCTGGGTGTTGGTAGTGTATGACAAGAGTGCCTGGGTGATGGTAGTGTATGAGAAGAGTGTCTGGGTGTTGGTAGTGTATGAGAAGAGTGTCTTGGTGGGTGTTGGTAGTGTATGAGAAGAGTGTCTGGGTGATGGTAGTGTATGAGAAGAGTGTCTGTGTGTTGGAAGTGTATGAGAAGAGTGTCTGGGTGATGGTAGTGTACGAGAAGAGTGTCTGGGTGATGGTATTGTATGAGAAGAGTGTCTGGGTTATGGTAGCGCATGAGAAGAGTGTCTGGGTGATGGCATTGTATGGGAAGAGTGTCTGGGTGTTGGTAGTGTATGAGAAGAGTGTCTGGGTGATGGCAGTGTATGAGAAGAGTGTCTGGGTGATTGTACTGTATGAGAAGAGTGTCTGGGTGTTGGTAGTGTATGAGAAGAGTGTCTGGGTGATGGTAGTGTATGAGAAGAGTGTCTCGGTGATGGCACTGTATGGGAAGAGTGTCTGGGTGTTGGTAGTGTATGAGTAGAGTGTCTGGGTGATGGTAGTGTATGAGAAGGGTGTCTGGGTGTTGGTAGTGTATGAGAAGAGTGTCTGGGTGTTCGTAGTGTATGAGAAGAGTGTCTGGGTGTTGGTAGTGTATGAGAAGAGCGTCTGGGTGTTGGTAGTGTATGAGAAGAGTGTCTGGGTGTTGGTAGTGTATGAGAAGAGTGTCTGGGTGATGGTAGTATATGAGAAGAGTGTCTGGGTGATTGTACTGTATGAGAAGAGTGTCTGGGTGTTGGTAGTGTATGAGAAGAGTGTCTGGGTGATGGTAGTGTATGAGTAGAGTGTCTGGGTGATGGTAGTGTATGAGAAGAGTGTCTGGGTGTTGGTAGTGTATGAGAAGAGTGTCTGGGTGATGGTAGTGTATGAGAAGAGTGTCTGGGTGTTGGTAGTGTATGAGAAGAGTGTCTGGGTGATGGTAGTGTATGAGAAGAGTGTCTGGGTGATGGTAGTGCATGAGAAGAGTGTCTGGGTGATGGCAGTGTATGGGAAGAGTGTCTGGGTGTTAGTAGTGTATGAGAAGAGTGTCTGGGTGTTGGTAGTGTATGAGAAGAGTGTCTGGGTGTTGGAAGTGTATGAGAAGAGTGTCTGGGTGTTGGTAGTGTATGAGAAGAGTGTCTGGTTGATGGTAGTGTATGAGAAGAGATTCTGAGTGATTGTACTGTATGAGAAGAGTGTCTGGGTGTTGGTAGTGTATGAGAAGAGTGTCTGGGTGTTGGTAGTGTATGAGAAGATTGTCTTGGTTTTGGTAGTGTATGAGAAGAGTGTCTGGTTTTTGATAGTGTATGAGAAGAGTGCCTGGGTGATGGTAGTGTATGAGAAGAGTATCTGGGTGATGGTAGTGTATGAGAAGAATATCTGGGTGTTGGTAGTGTATGAGAAGAGTGTCTGGGTGATGGTAGTATATGAGAAGAGTGTCTGGGTGATGGCAGTGTATGAGAAGAGTGTCTGGGTGTTGGTAGTGTATGAGAAGAGTGTCTGGGTGATGGTAGTGTATGAGAAGAGTGTCTGGGTGTTGGTAGTGTATGAGAAGAATGTCTGGGTGATGCTAGTGTATAAGAAGAGTGTCTGGGTGATGGTAGTGTATGAGAAGAGTGTCTGGTTGATGGTAGTGTATGAGAAGAGTGTCTGGGTGATTGTACTGTATGAGAAGAGTGTCTGGGTGTTGGTAGGGTATGAGAAGAGTGTCTGGGTGATGGTAGTGTATGAGAAGGGTTTCTGGGTGTTGGTAGTGTATGAGAAGAGTGTCTGGGTGGGTGTTGGTAGTGTATGAGAAGAGTGTCTGGGTGATGGTAGTGTATGAGAAGAGTGTCTGGGTGTTGGAAGTGTATCAGAAGAGTGTCTGGGTGATGGTAGTGTATGAGAAGAGTGTCTGGGTGATGGTAGTGTATGAGAAGAGTGTCTGGGTGTTGGTAGTGTATGAGAAGGGTGTCTGGGTGTTGGTAGTGTATGAGAAGAGTGTCTGGGTGATGGCAGTGTATGAGAAGAGTGTCTAGGTGTTGGTAGTGTATGAGAAGAGTGTCTTGTTGTTGGTAGTGTATGAGAAGAGTGTCTGGGTGTTGGTAGTGTATGAGAAGAGTGTCTGGGTGATGGTAGTGTATGAGAAGAGTGTCTGGGTGTTGGTAGTGTATGAGAAGGGTGTCTGGGTGTTGGTAGTGTATGAGAAGAGTGTCTGGGTGATGGCAGTGTATGAGAAGAGTGTCTGGGTGTTGGTAGTGTATGAGAAGAGTGTCTTGTTGTTGGTAGTGTATGAGAAGAGTGTCTGGGTGTTGGTAGTGTATGAGAAGAGTGTCTGGGTGATTGTACTGTATGAGAAGAATGTCTGGGTGTTGGTAGGGTATGAGAAGAGTGTCTGGGTGATGGTAGTGTATGAGAAGGGTTTCTGGGTGTTGGTAGTGTATGAGAAGAGTGTCTGGGTGGGTGTTGGTAGTGTATGAGAAGAGTGTCTGGGTGATGGTAGTGTATGAGAAGAGTGTCTGGGTGTTGGAAGTGTATCAGAAGAGTGTCTGGGTGATGGTAGTGTATGAGAAGAGTGTCTGGGTGATGGTAGTGTATGAGAAGAGTGTCTGGGTGTTGGTAGTGTATGAGAAGGGTGTCTGGGTGTTGGTAGTGTATGAGAAGAGTGTCTGGGTGATGGCAGTGTATGAGAAGAATGTCTGGGTGATGTTAGTGTATAAGAAGAGTGTCTGGGTGATGGTAGTGTATGAGAAGAGTGTCTGGTTGATGGTAGTGTATGAGAAGAGTGTCTGGGTGATTGTACTGTATGAGAAGAGTGTCTGGGTGTTGGTAGGGTATGAGAAGAGTGTCTGGGTGATGGTAGTGTATGAGAAGGGTTTCTGGGTGTTAGTAGTGTATGAGAAGAGAGTCTGGGTGGGTGTTGGTAGTGTATGAGAAGAGTGTCTGGGTGATGGTAGTGTATGAGAAGAGTGTCTGGGTGTTGGAAGTGTATCAGAAGAGTGTCTGGGTGATGGTAGTGTATGAGAAGAGTGTCTGGGTGATGGTAGTGTATGAGAAGAGTGTCTGGGTGTTGGTAGTGTATGAGAAGGGTGTCTGGGTGTTGGTAGTGTATGAGAAGAGTGTCTGGGTGATGGCAGTGTATGAGAAGAGTGTCTGGGTGTTGGTAGTGTAGGAGAAGAGTGTCTGGGTGATGGTAGTGTATGAGAAGAGTGTCTGGGTGTTGGTAGTGTATGAGAAGAATGTCTGGGTGATGCTAGTGTATAAGAAGAGTGTCTGGGTGATGGTAGTGTATGAGAAGAGTGTCTGGTTGATGGTAGTGTATGAGAAGAGTGTCTTGGTGATTGTACTGTATGAGAAGAGTGTCTGGGTGTTGGTAGGGTATGAGAATAGTGTCTGGGTGATGGTAGTGTATGAGAAGGGTTTCTGGGTGTTGGTAGTGTATGAGAAGAGTGTCTTGGTGTTGGTAGTGTATGAGAAGAGTGTCTGGGTGTTGGTAGTGTATGAGAAGAGTGTCTGGGTAGGTGTTGGTAGAGTATGAGAAGAGTGTCAGGGTGATTGTAGTGTATGAGATGAGTGTCTGGGTGTTAGTAGTGTATGAGAAGAGTGTCTGGGTGATTGTACTGTATGAGAAGAGTGTCTGGGTGTTGGTAGTGTATGAGAAGAGTGTCTGGGTGATGGTAGTGTATGAGAAGGGTGTCTTGTTGTTGGTAGTGTATGAGAAGAGTGTCTGGGTGTTGGTAGTCTATGAGAAGAGTGTCTGGGTGATGGTAGTGTATGAGAAGAGTGTCTGGGTGTTGGTAGTGTATGAGAAGGGTGTCTGGGTGTTGGTAGTGTATGAGAAGAGTGTCTGGGTGATGGCAGTGTATGAGAAGAGTGTCTGGGTGTTGGTAGTGTATGAGAAGAGTGTCTTGTTGTTGGTAGTGTATGAGAAGAGTGTCTGGGTGTTGGTAGTGTATGAGAAGAGTGTCTGGTTGATGGTAGTGTATGAGAAGAGTGTCTGGGTGATTGTACTGTATGAGAAGAATGTCTGGGTGTTGGTAGGGTATGAGAAGAGTGTCTGGGTGATGGTAGTGTATGAGAAGGGTTTCTGGGTGTTGGTAGTGTATGAGAAGAGTGTCTGGGTGGGTGTTGGTAGTGTATGAGAAGAGTGTCTGGGTGATGGTAGTGTATGAGAAGAGTGTCTGGGTGTTGGAAGTGTATCAGAAGAGTGTCTTGGTGATGGTAGTGTATGAGAAGAGTGTCTGGGTGATGGTAGTGTATGAGAAGAGTGTCTGGGTGTTGGTAGTGTATGAGAAGGGTGTCTGGGTGTTGGTAGTGTATGAGAAGAGTGTCTGGGTGATGGCAGTGTATGAGAAGAGTGTCTGGGTGTTGGTAGTGTATGAGAAGAGTGTCTTGCTGTTGGTAGTGTATGAGAAGAGTGTCTGGGTGTTGGTAGTGTATGAGAAGAGTGCCTGGGTGATGGTAGTGTATGAGAAGAGTGTCTGGGTGAAGGTAGTGTATGAGAAGAATGTCTGGGTGAAGGTAGTGTATGAGAAGAATGTCTGGGTGTTGGAAGTGTATCAGAAGAGTTTCTGGGTGATGGTAGTGTATGAGAAGACTATCTGGGTGATGGTAGTGTATGAGAAGAGTGTCTGGGTGTTAGTACTGTATGAGAAGAGTGTCTGGGTGATTGTACTGTATGAGAAGAGTGTCTGGGTGTTGGTAGTGTATGAGAAGAGTGTCTGGGTGAAGGTAGTGTATGAGAAGGGTGTCTGGGTGTTGGTAGTGTATGAGAAGAGAATCTGGGTTTTGGTAGTGTATGCGAAGAGTGTCTGGGTGATTGTACTGTATGAGAAGAGTGTCTGGGTGATGGTAGTGTATGAGAAGAGTGTCTGGGTGATGGTAGTGTATAAGAAGGGTGTCTGGGTGTTGGTAGTGTATGCGAAGAGAATCTGGGTGTTGGTAGTGTATGCAAAGAGTGTCTGGGTGTTGGTAGTGTATGAGAAGAGTGCCTGGGTGATGGTAGTGTATGAGAAGAGTGTCTGGGTGTTGGTAGTGTATGAGAAGAGTGTCTTGGTGGGTGTTGGTAGTGTATGAGAAGAGTGTCTGGGTGATGGTAGTGTATGAGAAGAGTGTCTGTGTGTTGAAAGTGTATGAGAAGAGTGTCTGGGTGACGGTAGTGTATGAGAAGAGTGTCTGGGTGATGGTATTGTATGAGAAGAGTGTCTGGGTGATGGCAGTGTATGAGAAGAGTGTCTGGGTGTTGGTAGTGTATGAGAAGAGTGTCTTGTTGTTGGTAGTGTATGAGAAGAGTGTCTGGGTGTTGGTAGTGTATGAGAAGAGTGTCTGGTTGATGGTAGTGTATGAGAAGAGTGTCTGGGTGATTGTACTGTATGAGAAGAATGTCTGGGTGTTGGTAGGGTATGAGAAGAGTGTCTGGGTGATGGTAGTGTATGAGAAGGGTTTCTGGGTGTTGGTAGTGTATGAGAAGAGTGTCTGGGTGGGTGTTGGTAGTGTATGAGAAGAGTGTCTGGGTGATGGTAGTGTATGAGAAGAGTGTCTGGGTGTTGGAAGTGTATCAGAAGAGTGTCTTGGTGATGGTAGTGTATGAGAAGAGTGTCTGGGTGATGGTAGTGTATGAGAAGAGTGTCTGGGTGTTGGTAGTGTATGAGAAGGGTGTCTGGGTGTTGGTAGTGTATGAGAAGAGTGTCTGGGTGATGGCAGTGTATGAGAAGAGTGTCTGGGTGTTGGTAGTGTATGAGAAGAGTGTCTTGCTGTTGGTAGTGTATGAGAAGAGTGTCTGGGTGTTGGTAGTGTATGAGAAGAGTGCCTGGGTGATGGTAGTGTATGAGAAGAGTGTCTGGGTGAAGGTAGTGTATGAGAAGAATGTCTGGGTGAAGGTAGTGTATGAGAAGAATGTCTGGGTGTTGGAAGTGTATCAGAAGAGTTTCTGGGTGATGGTAGTGTATGAGAAGAGTATCTGGGTGATGGTAGTGTATGAGAAGAGTGTCTGGGTGTTAGTAGTGTATGAGAAGAGTGTCTGGGTGATTGTACTGTATGAGAAGAGTGTCTGGGTGTTGGTAGTGTATGAGAAGAGTGTCTGGGTGAAGGTAGTGTATGAGAAGGGTGTCTGGGTGTTGGTAGTGTATGAGAAGAGAATCTGGGTTTTGGTAGTGTATGCGAAGAGTGTCTGGGTGATTGTACTGTATGAGAAGAGTGTCTGGGTGATGGTAGTGTATGAGAAGAGTGTCTGGGTGATGGTAGTGTATAAGAAGGGTGTCTGGGTGTTGGTAGTGTATGCGAAGAGAATCTGGGTGTTGGTAGTGTATGCAAAGAGTGTCTGGGTGTTGGTAGTGTATGAGAAGAGTGCCTGGGTGATGGTAGTGTATGAGAAGAGTGTCTGGGTGTTGGTAGTGTATGAGAAGAGTGTCTTGGTGGGTGTTGGTAGTGTATGAGAAGAGTGTCTGGGTGATGGTAGTGTATGAGAAGAGTGTCTGTGTGTTGGAAGTGTATGAGAAGAGTGTCTGGGTGACGGTAGTGTATGAGAAGAGTGTCTGGGTGATGGTATTGTATGAGAAGAGTGTCTGGGTGTTGGCAGTGTATGAGAAGAGTGTCTGGGTGTTGGTAGTGTATGAGAAGAGTGTCTGGGTGATGGTAGTGTATGAGAAGAGTGTCTGGGTGTTGGTAGTGTATGAGAATAGTGTCTGGGTGATGGTAGTGTATGAGAAGAGTGTCTGGGTGTTGGTAGTGTATGAGAAGAGTTTCTGGGTGATGGTAGTGCATGAGAAGAGTGTCTGGGTTATGGTAGCGCATGAGAAGAGTGTCTGGGTGATGGCATTGTATGGGAAGAGTGTCTGGGTGTTGGTAGTGTATGAGAAGAGTGTCTGGGTGTTGGTAGTGTATGAAAAGAGTGTCTGGGTGATGGCAGAGTATGAGAAGAGTGTCTGGGTGATTGTACTGTATGAGAATAGTGTCTGGGTGTTGGTAGTGTATGAGAAGAGTGTCTGGGTGATGGTAGTGTATGAGAAGAGTGTCTCGGTGATGGCACTGAATGGGAAGAGTGTCTGGGTGTTGGTAGTGTTTGAGTAGAGTGTCTGGGTGATGGTAGTGTATGAGAAGGGTGTCTGGGTGTTGGTAGTGTATGAGAAGAGTGTCTGGGTGTTCGTAGTGTATGAGAAGAGTGTCTGGGTGTTGGTAGTGTATGAGAAGAGCGTCTGGGTGTTGGAAGTGTATGAGAAGAGTGTCTGGGTGTTGTTAGTGTATGAGAAGAGTGTCTGGGTGATGGTAGTATATGAGAAGAGTATCTGGGTGATTGTACTGTATGAGAAGAGTGTCTGGGTGTTGGTAGAGTATGAGAAGAGTGACTGGGTGATGGTAGTGTATGAGTAGAGTGTCTGGGTGATGGTAGTGTATGAGAAGAGTGTCTTGTTGTTGGTAGTGTATGAGAAGAGTGTCTGGGTGTTGTTAGTGTATGAGAAGAGTGTCTGGGTGATGGTAGTGTATGAGAAGAGTGTCTGGGTGTTGGTAGTGTATGAGAAGGGTGTCTGGGTGTTGGTAGTGTATGAGAAGAGTGTCTGGGTGATGGCAGTGTATGAGAAGAGTGTCTGGGTGTTGGTAGTGTATGAGAAGAGTGTCTTGTTGTTGGTAGTGTATGAGAAGAGTGTCTGGGTGTTGGTAGTGTATAAGAAGAGTGTCTGGTTGATGGTAGTGTATGAGAAGAGTGTCTGGGTGATTGTACTGTATGAGAAGAATGTCTGGGTGTTGGTAGGGTATGAGAAGAGTGTCTGGGTGATGGTAGTGTATGAGAAGGGTTTCTGGGTGTTGGTAGTGTATGAGAAGAGTGTCTGGGTGGGTGTTGGTAGTGTATGAGAAGAGTGTCTGGGTGATGGTAGTGTATGAGAAGAGTGTCTGGGTGTTGGAAGTGTATCAGAAGAGTGTCTGGGTGATGGTAGTGTATGAGAAGAGTGTCTGGGTGATGGTAGTGTATGAGAAGAGTGTCTGGGTGTTGGTAGTGTATGAGAAGGGTGTCTGGGTGTTGGTAGTGTATGAGAAGAGTGTCTGGGTGATGGCAGTGTATGAGAAGAGTGTCTGGGTGTTGGTAGTGTATGAGAAGAGTGTCTGGGTGATGGTAGTGTATGAGAAGAGTGTCTGGGTGATTGTACTGTATGAGAAGAATGTCTGGGTGTTGGTAGGGTATGAGAAGAGTGTCTGGGTGATGGTAGTGTATGAGAAGGGTTTCTGGGTGTTGGTAGTGTATGAGAAGAGTGTCTGGGTGGGTGTTGGTAGTGTATGAGAAGAGTGTCTGGGTGATGGTAGTGTATGAGAAGAGTGTCTGGGTGTTGGAAGTGTATCAGAAGAGTGTCTGGGTGATGGTAGTGTATGAGAAGAGTGTCTGGGTGATGGTAGTGTATGAGAAGAGTGTCTGGGTGTTGGTAGTGTATGAGAAGGGTGTCTGGGTGTTGGTAGTGTATGAGAAGAGTGTCTGGGTGATGGCAGTGTATGAGAAGAGTGTCTGGGTGTTGGTAGTGTATGAGAAGAGTGTCTGGGTGATGGTAGTGTATGAGAAGAGTGTCTGGGTGTTGGTAGTGTATGAGAAGAATGTCTGGGTGATGTTAGTGTATAAGAAGAGTGTCTGGGTGATGGTAGTGTATGAGAAGAGTGTCTGGTTGATGGTAGTGTATGAGAAGAGTGTCTGGGTGATTGTACTGTATGAGAAGAGTGTCTGGGTGTTGGTAGGGTATGAGAAGAGTGTCTGGGTGATGGTAGTGTATGAGAAGGGTTTCTGGGTGTTAGTAGTGTATGAGAAGAGTGTCTGGGTGGGTGTTGGTAGTGTATGAGAAGAGTGTCTGGGTGATGGTAGTGTATGAGAAGAGTGTCTGGGTGTTGGAAGTGTA
This sequence comes from Taudactylus pleione, assembly GCA_031769625.1. Classification (NCBI taxonomy): domain Eukaryota; kingdom Metazoa; phylum Chordata; class Amphibia; order Anura; family Myobatrachidae; genus Taudactylus; species Taudactylus pleione. Next base: position 2,737,413 of record JAUIMM010000390.1, read on the forward strand.
TCAGAAGAGTGTCTGGGTGATGGTAGTGTATGAGAAGAGTGTCTGGGTGATGGAAGTGTATGAGAAGAGTGTCTGGGTGTTGGTAGTGTATGAGAAGGGTGTCTGGGTGTTGGTAGTGTATGAGAAGAGTGTCTGGGTGATGGCAGTGTATGAGAAGAGTGTCTGGGTGTTGGTAGTGTAGGAGAAGAGTGTCTGGGTGATGGTAGTGTATGAGAAGAGTGTCTGGGTGTTGGTAGTGTATGAGAAGAATGTCTGGGTGATGCTAGTGTATAAGAAGAGTGTCTGGGTGATGGTAGTGTATGAGAAGAGTGTCTGGTTGATGGTAGTGTATGAGAAGAGTGTCTTGGTGATTGTACTGTATGAGAAGAGTGTCTGGGTGTTGGTAGGGTATGAGAATAGTGTCTGGGTGATGGTAGTGTATGAGAAGGGTTTCTGGGTGTTGGTAGTGTATGAGAAGAGTGTCTTGGTGTTGGTAGTGTATGAGAAGAGTGTCTGGGTGTTGGTAGTGTATGAGAAGAGTGTCTGGGTAGGTGTTGGTAGAGTATGAGAAGAGTGTCAGGGTGATTGTAGTGTATGAGATGAGTGTCTGGGTGTTAGTAGTGTATGAGAAGAGTGTCTGGGTGATTGTACTGTATGAGAAGAGTGTCTGGGTGTTGGTAGTGTATGAGAAGAGTGTCTGGGTGATGGTAGTGTATGAGAAGGGTGTCTTGTTGTTGGTAGTGTATGAGAAGAGTGTCTGGGTGTTGGTAGTCTATGAGAAGAGTGTCTGGGTGATGGTAGTGTATGAGAAGAGTGTCTGGGTGTTGGTAGTGTATGAGAAGGGTGTCTGGGTGTTGGTAGTGTATGAGAAGAGTGTCTGGGTGATGGCAGTGTATGAGAAGAGTGTCTGGGTGTTGGTAGTGTATGAGAAGAGTGTCTTGTTGTTGGTAGTGTATGAGAAGAGTGTCTGGGTGTTGGTAGTGTATGAGAAGAGTGTCTGGTTGATGGTAGTGTATGAGAAGAGTGTCTGGGTGATTGTACTGTATGAGAAGAATGTCTGGGTGTTGGTAGGGTATGAGAAGAGTGTCTGGGTGATGGTAGTGTATGAGAAGGGTTTCTGGGTGTTGGTAGTGTATGAGAAGAGTGTCTGGGTGGGTGTTGGTAGTGTATGAGAAGAGTGTCTGGGTGATGGTAGTGTATGAGAAGAGTGTCTGGGTGTTGGAAGTGTATCAGAAGAGTGTCTTGGTGATGGTAGTGTATGAGAAGAGTGTCTGGGTGATGGTAGTGTATGAGAAGAGTGTCTGGGTGTTGGTAGTGTATGAGAAGGGTGTCTGGGTGTTGGTAGTGTATGAGAAGAGTGTCTGGGTGATGGCAGTGTATGAGAAGAGTGTCTGGGTGTTGGTAGTGTATGAGAAGAGTGTCTTGCTGTTGGTAGTGTATGAGAAGAGTGTCTGGGTGTTGGTAGTGTATGAGAAGAGTGCCTGGGTGATGGTAGTGTATGAGAAGAGTGTCTGGGTGAAGGTAGTGTATGAGAAGAATGTCTGGGTGAAGGTAGTGTATGAGAAGAATGTCTGGGTGTTGGAAGTGTATCAGAAGAGTTTCTGGGTGATGGTAGTGTATGAGAAGAGTATCTGGGTGATGGTAGTGTATGAGAAGAGTGTCTGGGTGTTAGTAGTGTATGAGAAGAGTGTCTGGGTGATTGTACTGTATGAGAAGAGTGTCTGGGTGTTGGTAGTGTATGAGAAGAGTGTCTGGGTGAAGGTAGTGTATAAGAAGGGTGTCTGGGTGTTGGTAGTGTATGCGAAGAGAATCTGGGTGTTGGTAGTGTATGCAAAGAGTGTCTGGGTGTTGGTAGTGTATGAGAAGAGTGCCTGGGTGATGGTAGTGTATGAGAAGAGTGTCTGGGTGTTGGTAGTGTATGAGAAGAGTGTCTTGGTGGGTGTTGGTAGTGTATGAGAAGAGTGTCTGGGTGATGGTAGTGTATGAGAAGAGTGTCTGTGTGTTGGAAGTGTATGAGAAGAGTGTCTGGGTGACGGTAGTGTATGAGAAGAGTGTCTGGGTGATGGTATTGTATGAGAAGAGTGTCTGGGTGTTGGCAGTGTATGAGAAGAGTGTCTGGGTGTTGGTAGTGTATGAGAAGAGTGTCTGGGTGATGGTAGTGTATGAGAAGAGTGTCTGGGTGTTGGTAGTGTATGAGAAGAGTGTCTGGGTGATGGTAGTGTATGAGAAGAGTGTCTGGGTGTTGGTAGTGTATGAGAAGAGTTTCTGGGTGATGGTAGTGCATGAGAAGAGTGTCTGGGTTATGGTAGCGCATGAGAAGAGTGTCTGGGTGATGGCATTGTATGGGAAGAGTGTCTGGGTGTTGGTAGTGTATGAGAAGAGTGTCTGGGTGTTGGTAGTGTATGAGAAGAGTGTCTGGGTGATGGCAGAGTATGAGAAGAGTGTCTGGGTGATTGTACTGTATGAGAATAGTGTCTGGGTGTTGGTAGTGTATGAGAAGAGTGTCTGGGTGATGGTAGTGTATGAGAAGAGTGTCTCGGTGATGGCACTGAATGGGAAGAGTGTCTGGGTGTTGGTAGTGTTTGAGTAGAGTGTCTGGGTGATGGTAGTGTATGAGAAGGGTGTCTGGGTGTTGGTAGTGTATGAGAAGAGTGTCTGGGTGTTCGTAGTGTATGAGAAGAGTGTCTGGGTGTTGGTAGTGTATGAGAAGAGTGTCTTGGTGGGTGTTGGTAGTGTATGAGAAGAGTGTCTGGGTGATGGTAGTGTATGAGAAGAGTGTCTGTGTGTTGGAAGTGTATGAGAAGAGTGTCTGGGTGACGGTAGTGTATGAGAAGAGTGTCTGGGTGATGGTATTGTATGAGAAGAGTGTCTGGGTGTTGGCAGTGTATGAGAAGAGTGTCTGGGTGTTGGTAGTGTATGAGAAGAGTGTCTGGGTGATGGTAGTGTATGAGAAGAGTGTCTGGGTGTTGGTAGTGTATGAGAAGAGTGTCTGGGTGATGGTAGTGTATGAGAAGAGTGTCTGGGTGTTGGTAGTGTATGAGAAGAGTTTCTGGGTGATGGTAGTGCATGAGAAGAGTGTCTGGGTTATGGTAGCGCATGAGAAGAGTGTCTGGGTGATGGCATTGTATGGGAAGAGTGTCTGGGTGTTGGTAGTGTATGAGAAGAGTGTCTGGGTGTTGGTAGTGTATGAGAAGAGTGTCTGGGTGATGGCAGAGTATGAGAAGAGTGTCTGGGTGATTGTACTGTATGAGAATAGTGTCTGGGTGTTGGTAGTGTATGAGAAGAGTGTCTGGGTGATGGTAGTGTATGAGAAGAGTGTCTCGGTGATGGCACTGAATGGGAAGAGTGTCTGGGTGTTGGTAGTGTTTGAGTAGAGTGTCTGGGTGATGGTAGTGTATGAGAAGGGTGTCTGGGTGTTGGTAGTGTATGAGAAGAGTGTCTGGGTGTTCGTAGTGTATGAGAAGAGTGTCTGGGTGTTGGTAGTGTATGAGAAGAGCGTCTGGGTGTTGGAAGTGTATGAGAAGAGTGTCTGGGTGTTGGTAGTGTATGAGAAGAGTGTCTGGGTGATGGTAGTATATGAGAAGAGTGTCTGGGTGATTGTACTGTATGAGAAGAGTGTCTGGGTGTTGGTAGAGTATGAGAAGAGTGTCTGGGTGATGGTAGTGTATGAGTAGAGTGTCTGGGTGATGGTAGTGTATGAGAAGAGTGTCTGGGTGTTGGTAGTGTATGAGAAGAGTGTCTGGGTGATGGTAGTGTATGAGAAGAGTGTCTGGGTGTTGGTAGTGTATGAGAAGAATGTCTGGGTGATGGTAGTGTATGAGAAGAGTGTCTGGGTGATGGTAGTGCATGAGAAGAGTGTCTGGGTGATGGCAGTGTATGGGAAGAGTGTCTGGGTGTTGGTAGTGTATGAGAAGAGTGTCTGGGTGTTGGTAGTGTATGAGAAGAGTGTCTGGGTGTTGGAAGTGTATGAGAAGAGTGTCTGGGTGTTGGTAGTGTATGAGAAGAGTGTCTGGTTGATTTTAGTGTATGAGAAGAGATTCTGAGTGATTGTACTGTATGAGAAGAGTGTCTGGGTGTTGGTAGTGTATGAAAAGTGTGTCTGGGTGATGGTAGTGTATGAGAAGGGTGTCTGGGTGTTGGTAGTGTATGAGAAGATTGTCTTGGTTTTGGTAGTGTTTGAGAAGAGTGTCTGGGTGGTGATAGTGTATGAGAAGAGTGCCTGGGTGATGGTAGTGTTTGAGAAGAGTATCTGGGTGATGGTAGTGTATGAGAAGAGTGTCTGGGTGTTGGTAGTGTATGAGAAGAGTGTCTGGGTGATGGCAGTATAAGAGAAGAGTGTCTGGGTGATGGCAGTGTATGAGAAGAGTGTCTGGGTGTTGGTAGTGTATGAGAAGAGTGTCTGGGTGATGGTAGTGTATGAGAAGAGTGTCTGGGTGTTGGTAGTGTATGAGAAGAATGTCTGGGTGATGCTAGTGTATAAGAAGAGTGTCTGGGTGATGGTAGTGTATGAGAAGAGTGTCTGGTTGATGGTAGTGTATGAGAAGAGTGTCTGGGTGATTGTACTGTATGAGAAGAGTGTCTGGGTGTTGGTAGGGTATGAAAAGAGTGTCTGGGTGATGGTAGTGTATGAGAAGGGTTTCTGGGTGTTGGTAGTGTATGAGAAGAGTGTCTGGGTGGGTGTTGGTAGTGTATGAGAAGAGTGTCTGGGTGATGGTAGTGTATGAGAAGAGTGTCTGGGTGTTGGAAGTGTATCAGAAGAGTGTCTGGGTGATGGTAGTGTATGAGAAGAGTGTCTGGGTGATGGTAGTGTATGAGAAGAGTGTCTGGGTGTTGGTAGTGTATGAGAAGGGTGTCTGGGTGTTGGTAGTGTATGAGAAGAGTGTCTGGGTGATGGCAGTGTATGAGAAGAGTGTCTGGGTGTTGGTAGTGTATGAGAAGAGTGTCTTGTTGTTGGTAGTGTATGAGAAGAGTGTCTGGGTGTTGGTAGTGTATGAGAAGAGTGCCTGGGTGATGGTAGTGTATGAGAAGAGTGTCTGGGTGAAGGTAGTGTATGAGAAGAATGTCTGGGTGTTGGAAGTGTATCAGAAGAGTGTCTGGGTGATGGTAGTGTATGAGAAGAGTATCTGGGTGATGGTAGTGTATGAGAAGAGTGTCTGGGTGTTGGTAGTGTATGAGAAGGGTGTCTGGGTGTTGGTAGTGTATGAGAAGAGTGTCTGGGTGATGGTAGCATATAAGAAGAGTGTCTGGGTGATGGCAGTGTATGAGAAGAGTGTCTGGGTGTTGGTAGTGTATGAGAAGAGTGTCTGGGTGATGGTAGTGTATGAGAAGAGTGTCTGGGTGTTGGTAGTGTATGAGAAGAATGTCTGGGTGATGTTAGTGTATAAGAAGAGTGTCTGGGTGATGGTAGTGTATGAGAAGAGTGTCTGGTTGATGGTAGTGTATGAGAAGAGTGTCTGGGTGATTGTACTGTATGAGAAGAGTGTCTGGGTGTTGGTAGGGTATGAGAAGAGTGTCTGGGTGATGGTAGTGTATGAGAAGGGTTTCTGGGTGTTAGTAGTGTATGAGAAGAGTGTCTGGGTGGGTGTTGGTAGTGTATGAGAAGAGTGTCTGGGTGATGGTAGTGTATGAGAAGAGTGTCTGGGTGATGGTAGTGTATGAGAAGAGTGTCTGGGTGTTGGTAGTGTATGAGAAGGGTGTCTGGGTGTTGGTAGTGTATGAGAAGAGTGTCTGGGTGATGGCAGTGTATGAGAAGAGTGTCTGGGTGTTGGTAGTGTATGAGAAGAGTGTCTGGGTGATGGTAGTGTATGAGAAGAGTGTCTGGGTGTTGGTAGTGTATGAGAAGAATGTCTGGGTGATGCTAGTGTATAAGAAGAGTGTCTGGGTGATGGTAGTGTATGAGAAGAGTGTCTGGTTGATGGTAGTGTATGAGAAGAGTGTCTTGGTGATTGTACTGTATGAGAAGAGTGTCTGGGTGTTGGTAGGGTATGAGAATAGTGTCTGGGTGATGGTAGTGTATGAGAAGGGTTTCTGGGTGTTGGTAGTGTATGAGAAGAGTGTCTTGGTGTTGGTAGTGTATGAGAAGAGTGTCTGGGTGTTGGTAGTGTATGAGAAGAGTGTCTGGGTAGGTGTTGGTAGAGTATGAGAAGAGTGTCAGGGTGATTGTAGTGTATGAGATGAGTGTCTGGGTGTTAGTAGTGTATGAGAAGAGTGTCTGGGTGATTGTACTGTATGAGAAGAGTGTCTGGGTGTTGGTAGTGTATGAGAAGAGTGTCTGGGTGATGGTAGTGTATGAGAAGGGTGTATGGGTGTTGGTAGTGTATGAGAAGAGAATCTGGGTGTTGGTAGTGTATGCGAAGAGTGTCTGGGTGTTGGTAGTGTATGACAATAGTGCCTGGGTGATGGTAGTGTATGAGAAGAGTGTCTGGGTGTTGGTAGTGTATGAGAAGAGTGTCTTGGTGGGTGTTGGTAGTGTATGAGAAGAGTGTCTGGGTGATGGTAGTGTATGAGAAGAGTGTCTGTGTGATGGAAGTGTATGAGAAGAGTGTCTGGGTGACGGTAGTGTATGAGAAGAGTGTCTGGGTGATGGTATTGTATGAGAAGAGTGTCAGGGTTATGGTAGCGCATGAGAAGAGTGTCTGGGTGATGGCATTGTATGGGAAGAGTGTCTGGGTGTTGGTAGTGTATGAGAAGAGTGTCTGGGTGTTGGTAGTGTATGAGAAGAGTGTCTGGGTGATGGCAGTGTATGAGAAGAGTGTCTGGGTGATTGTACTGTATGAGAAGAGTGTCTGGGTGTTGGTAGAGTATGAGAAGAGTGTCTGGGTGATGGTAGTGTATGAGAAGAGTGTCTCGGTGATGGCACTGTATGGGAAGAGTGTCTGGGTGTTGGTAGTGTATGAGTAGAGTGTCTGGGTGATGGTAGTGTATGAGAAGGGTGTCTGGGTGTTGGTAGTGTATGAGAAGAGTGTCTGGGTGTTCGTAGTGTATGAGAAGAGTGTCTGGGTGTTGGTAGTGTATGAGAAGAACGTCTGGGTGTTGGTAGTGTATGAGAAGAGTGTCTGGGTGTTGGTAGTGTATGAGAAGAGTGTCTGGGTGATGGTAGTATATGAGAAGAGTGTCTGGGTGATTGTACTGTATGAGAAGAGTGTCTGGGTGTTGGTAGTGTATGAGAAGAGTGTCTGGGTGATGGTAGTGTATGAGTAGAGTGTCTGGGTGATGGTAGTGTATGAGAAGAGTGTCTGGGTGTTGGTAGTGTATGAGAAGAGTGTCTGGGTGATGGTAGTGTATGAGAAGAGTGTCTGGGTGTTGGTAGTGTATGAGAAGAGTGTCTGGGTGATGGTAGTGTATGAGAAGAGTGTCTGGGTGATGGTAGTGCATGAGAAGAGTGTCTGGGTGATGGCAGTGTATGGGAAGAGTGTCTGGGTGTTGGTCATGTATGAGAAGAGTGTCTGGGTGTTGGTAGTGTATGAGAAGAGTGTCTGGGTGTTGGAAGTGTATGAGAAGAGTGTCTGGGTGTTGGTAGTGTATGAGAAGAGTGTCTGGTTGATGGTAGTGTATGAGAAGAGATTCTGAGTGATTGTACTGTATGAGAAGAGTGTCTGGGTGTTGGTAGTGTATGAGAAGAGTGTCTGGGTGACGGTAGTGTATGAGAAGGGTGTCTGGGTGTTGGTAGTGTATGAGAAGATTGTCTTGGTTTTGGTAGTGTATGAGAAGATTGTCTGGGTTTTGATAGTGTATGAGAAGAGTGCCTGGGTGATGGTAGTGTATGAGAAGAGTATCTGGGTGATGGTAGTGTATGAGAAGAATGTCTGGGTGTTGGTAGTGTATGAGAAGAGTGTCTGGGTGATGGTAGTATATGAGAAGAGTGTCTGGGTGATGGCAGTGTATGAGAAGAGTGTCTGGGTGTTGGTAGTGTATGAGAAGAGTGTCTGGGTGATGGTAGTGTATGAGAAGAGTGTCTGGGTATTGGTAGTGTATGAGAAGAATGTCTGGGTGATGCTAGTGTATAAGAAGAGTGTCTGGGTGATGGTAGTGTATGAGAAGAGTGTCTGGTTGATGGTAGTGTATGAGAAGAGTGTCTGGGTGATTGTACTGTATGAGAAGAGTGTCTGGGTGTTGGTAGGGTATGAGAAGAGTGTCTGGGTGATGGTAGTGTATGAGAAGGGTTTCTGGGTGTTGGTAGTGTATGAGAAGAGTGTCTGGGTGGGTGTTGGTAGTGTATGAGAAGAGTGTCTGGGTGATGGTAGTGTATGAGAAGAGTGTCTGGGTGTTGGAAGTGTATCAGAAGAGTGTCTGGGTGATGGTAGTGTATGAGAAGAGTGTCTGGGTGATGGTAGTGTATGAGAAGAGTGTCTGGGTGTTGGTAGTGTATGAGAAGGGTGTCTGGGTGTTGGTAGTGTATGAGAAGAGTGTCTGGGTGATGGCAGTGTATGAGAAGAGTGTCTGGGTGTTGGTAGTGTATGAGAAGAGTGTCTGGGTGATGGTAGTGTATGAGAAGAGTGTCTGGGTGTTGGTAGTGTATGAGAAGAATGTCTGGGTGATGCTAGTGTATAAGAAGAGTGTCTGGGTGATGGTAGTGTATGAGAAGAGTGTCTGGTTGATGGTAGTGTATGAGAAGAGTGTCTTGGTGATTGTACTGTATGAGAAGAGTGTCTGGGTGTTGGGAGGGTATGAGAATAGTGTCTGGGTGATGGTAGTGTATGAGAAGGGTTTCTGGGTGTTGGTAGTGTATGAGAAGAGTGTCTGGGTGTTGGTAGTGTATGAGAAGAGTGTCTGGGTGATTGTACTGTATGAGAAGAGTGTCTGGGTGATGGTAGTGTATGAGAAGAGTGTCTGGGTGATGGTAGTGTATAAGAAGGGTGTCTGGGTGTTGGTAGTGTATGCGAAGAGAATCTGGGTGTTGGTAGTGTATGAGAAGAGTGCCTGGGTGATGGTAGTGTATGAGAAGAGTGTCTGGGTGTTGGTAGTGTATGAGAAGAGTGTCTTGGTGGGTGTTGGTAGTGTATGAGAAGAGTGTCTGGGTGATGGTAGTGTATGAGAAGAGTGTCTGTGTGTTGGAAGTGTATGAGAAGAGTGTCTGGGTGACGGTAGTGTATGAGAAGAGTGTCTGGGTGATGGTATTGTATGAGAAGAGTGTCTGGGTGTTGGCAGTGTATGAGAAGAGTGTCTGGGTGTTGGTAGTGTAAGAGAAGAGTGTCTGGGTGATGGTAGTGTATGAGAAGAGTGTCTGGGTGTTGGTAGTGTATGAGAAGAGTGTCTGGGTGATAGTAGTGTATGAGAAGAGTGTCTGGGTGTTGGTAGTGTATGAGAAGAGTTTCTGGGTGATGGTAGTGCATGAGAAGAGTGTCTGGGTTATGGTAGCGCATGAGAAGAGTGTCTGGGTGATGGCATTGTATGGGAAGAGTGTCTGGGTGTTGGTAGTGTATGAGAAGAGTGTCTGGGTGTTGGTAGTGTATGAGAAGAGTGTCTGGGTGATGGCAGAGTATGAGAAGAGTGTCTGGGTGATTGTACTGTATGAGAATAGTGTCTGGGTGTTGGTAGTGTATGAGAAGAGTGTCTGGGTGATGGTAGTGTATGAGAAGAGTGTCTCGGTGATGGCACTGAATGGGAAGAGTGTCTGGGTGTTGGTAGTGTTTGAGTAGAGTGTCTGGGTGATGGTAGTGTATGAGAAGGGTGTCTGGGTGTTGGTAGTGTATGAGAAGAGTGTCTGGGTGTTCGTAGTGTATGAGAAGAGTGTCTGGGTGTTGGTAGTGTATGAGAAGAGCGTCTGGGTGTTGGAAGTGTATGAGAAGAGTGTCTGGGTGTTGGTAGTGTATGAGAAGAGTGTCTGGGTGATGGTAGTATATGAGAAGAGTGTCTGGGTGATTGTACTGTATGAGAAGAGTGTCTGGGTGTTGGTAGAGTATGAGAAGAGTGTCTGGGTGATGGTAGTGTATGAGTAGAGTGTCTGGGTGATGGTAGTGTATGAGAAGAGTGTCTGGGTGATGGTAGTGTATGAGAAGAGTGTCTGGGTGTTGGTAGTGTATGAGAAGAATGTCTGGGTGATGGTAGTGTATGAGAAGAGTGTCTGGGTGATGGTAGTGCATGAGAAGAGTGTCTGGGTGATGGCAGTGTATGGGAAGAGTGTCTGGGTGTTGGTAGTGTATAAGAAGAGTGTCTGGGTGTTGGTAGTGTATGAGAAGAGTGTCTGGGTGTTGGAAGTGTATGAGAAGAGTGTCTGGGTGTTGGTAGTGTATGAGAAGAGTGTCTGGTTGATTTTAGTGTATGAGAAGAGATTCTGAGTGATTGTACTGTATGAGAAGAGTGTCTGGGTGTTGGTAGTGTATGAAAAGTGTGTCTGGGTGATGGTAGTGTATGAGAAGGGTGTCTGGGTGTTGGTAGTGTATGAGAAGATTGTCTTGGTTTTGGTAGTGTTTGAGAAGAGTGTCTGGGTGTTGATAGTGTATGAGAAGAGTGCCTGGGTGATGGTAGTGTTTGAGAAGAGTATCTGGGTGATGGTAGTGTATGAGAAGAGTGTCTGGGTGTTGGTAGTGTATGAGAAGAGTGTCTGGGTGATGGCAGTATAAGAGAAGAGTGTCTGGGTGAAAGCAGTGTATGAGAAGAGTGTCTGGGTGTTGGTAGTGTATGAGAAGAGTGTCTGGGTGATGGTAGTGTATGAGAAGAGTGTCTGGGTGTTGGTAGTGTATGAGAAGAATGTCTGGGTGATGCTAGTGTATAAGAAGAGTGTCTGGGTGATGGTAGTGTATGAGAAGAGTGTCTGGTTGATGGTAGTGTATGAGAAGAGTGTCTGGGTGATTGTACTGTATGAGAAGAGTGTCTGGGTGTTGGTAGGGTATGAGAAGAGTGTCTGGGTGATGGTAGTGTATGAGAAGGGTTTCTGGGTGTTGGTAGTGTATGAGAAGAGTGTCTGGGTGGGTGTTGGTAGTGTATGAGAAGAGTGTCTGGGTGATGGTAGTGTATGAGAAGAGTGTCTGGGTGTTGGAAGTGTATCAGAAGAGTGTCTGGGTGATGGTAGTGTATGAGAAGAGTGTCTGGGTGATGGTAGTGTATGAGAAGAGTGTCTGGGTGTTGGTAGTGTATGAGAAGGGTGTCTGGGTGTTGGTAGTGTATGAGAAGAGTGTCTGGGTGATGGCAGTGTATGAGAAGAGTGTCTGGGTGTTGGTAGTGTATGAGAAGAGTGTCTTGTTGTTGGTAGTGTATGAGAAGAGTGTCTGGGTGTTGGTAGTGTATGAGAAGAGTGCCTGGGTGATGGTAGTGTATGAGAAGAGTGTCTGGGTGAAGGTAGTGTATGAGAAGAATGTCTGGGTGTTGGAAGTGTATCAGAAGAGTGTCTGGGTGATGGTAGTGTATGAGAAGAGTATCTGGGTGATGGTAGTGTATGAGAAGAGTGTCTGGGTGTTGGTAGTGTATGAGAAGGGTGTCTGGGTGTTGGTAGTGTATGAGAAGAGTGTCTGGGTGATGGTAGTATATAAGAAGAGTGTCTGGGTGATGGCAGTGTATGAGAAGAGTGTCTGGGTGTTGGTAGTGTATGAGAAGAGTGTCTGGGTGATGGTAGTGTATGAGAAGAGTGTCTGGGTGTTGGTAGTGTATGAGAAGAATGTCTGGGTGATGTTAGTGTATAAGAAGAGTGTCTGGGTGATGGTAGTGTATGAGAAGAGTGTCTGGTTGATGGTAGTGTATGAGAAGAGTGTCTGGGTGATTGTACTGTATGAGAAGAGTGTCTGGGTGTTGGTAGGGTATGAGAAGAGTGTCTGGGTGATGGTAGTGTATGAGAAGGGTTTCTGGGTGTTAGTAGTGTATGAGAAGAGTGTCTGGGTGGGTGTTGGTAGTGTATGAGAAGAGTGTCTGGGTGATGGTAGTGTATGAGAAGAGTGTCTGGGTGATGGTAGTGTATGAGAAGAGTGTCTGGGTGTTGGTAGTGTATGAGAAGGGTGTCTGGGTGTTGGTAGTGTATGAGAAGAGTGTCTGGGTGATGGCAGTGTATGAGAAGAGTGTCTGGGTGTTGGTAGTGTATGAGAAGAGTGTCTGGGTGATGGTAGTGTATGAGAAGAGTGTCTGGGTGTTGGTAGTGTATGAGAAGAATGTCTGGGTGATGCTAGTGTATAAGAAGAGTGTCTGGGTGATGGTAGTGTATGAGAAGAGTGTCTGGTTGATGGTAGTGTATGAGAAGAGTGTCTTGGTGATTGTACTGTATGAGAAGAGTGTCTGGGTGTTGGTAGGGTATGAGAATAGTGTCTGGGTGATGGTAGTGTATGAGAAGGGTTTCTGGGTGTTGGTAGTGTATGAGAAGAGTGTCTTGGTGTTGGTAGTGTATGAGAAGAGTGTCTGGGTGTTGGTAGTGTATGAGAAGAGTGTCTGGGTAGGTGTTGGTAGAGTATGAGAAGAGTGTCAGGGTGATTGTAGTGTATGAGATGAGTGTCTGGGTGTTAGTAGTGTATGAGAAGAGTGTCTGGGTGATTGTACTGTATGAGAAGAGTGTCTGGGTGTTGGTAGTGTATGAGAAGAGTGTCTGGGTGATGGTAGTGTATGAGAAGGGTGTCTGGGTGTTGGTAGTGTATGAGAAGAGAATCTGGGTGTTGGTAGTGTATGCGAAGAGTGTCTGGGTGTTGGTAGTGTATGACAAGAGTGCCTGGGTGATGGTAGTGTATGAGAAGAGTGTCTGGGTGTTGGTAGTGTATGAGAAGAGTGTCTTGGTGGGTGTTGGTAGTGTATGAGAAGAGTGTCTGGGTGATGGTAGTGTATGAGAAGAGTGTCTGTGTGTTGGAAGTGTATGAGAAGAGTGTCTGGGTGACGGTAGTGTATGAGAAGAGTGTCTGGGTGATGGTATTGTATGAGAAGAGTGTCAGGGTTATGGTAGCGCATGAGAAGAGTGTCTGGGTGATGGCATTGTATGGGAAGAGTGTCTGGGTGTTGGTAGTGTTTGAGTAGAGTGTCTGGGTGATGGTAGTGTATGAGAAGGGTGTCTGGGTGTTGGTAGTGTATGAGAAGAGTGTCTGGGTGTTCGTAGTGTATGAGAAGAGTGTCTGGGTGTTGGTAGTGTATGAGAAGAGCGTCTGGGTGTTGGAAGTGTATGAGAAGAGTGTCTGGGTGTTGGTAGTGTATGAGAAGAGTGTCTGGGTGATGGTAGTATATGAGAAGAGTGTCTGGGTGATTGTACTGTATGAGAAGAGTGTCTGGGTGTTGGTAGAGTATGAGAAGAGTGTCTGGGTGATGGTAGTGTATGAGTAGAGTGTCTGGGTGATGGTAGTGTATGAGAAGAGTGTCTGGGTGTTGGTAGTGTATGAGAAGAGTGTCTGGGTGATGGTAGTGTATGAGAAGAGTGTCTGGGTGTTGGTAGTGTATGAGAAGAATGTCTGGGTGATGGTAGTGTATGAGAAGAGTGTCTGGGTGATGGTAGTGCATGAGAAGAGTGTCTGGGTGATGGCAGTGTATGGGAAGAGTGTCTGGGTGTTGGTAGTGTATGAGAAGAGTGTCTGGGTGTTGGTAGTGTATGAGAAGAGTGTCTGGGTGTTGGAAGTGTATGAGAAGAGTGTCTGGGTGTTGGTAGTGTATGAGAAGAGTGTCTGGTTGATTTTAGTGTATGAGAAGAGATTCTGAGTGATTGTACTGTATGAGAAGAGTGTCTGGGTGTTGGTAGTGTATGAAAAGTGTGTCTGGGTGATGGTAGTGTATGAGAAGGGTGTCTGGGTGTTGGTAGTGTATGAGAAGATTGTCTTGGTTTTGGTAGTGTTTGAGAAGAGTGTCTGGGTGTTGATAGTGTATGAGAAGAGTGCCTGGGTGATGGTAGTGTTTGAGAAGAGTATCTGGGTGATGGTAGTGTATGAGAAGAGTGTCTGGGTGTTGGTAGTGTATGAGAAGAGTGTCTGGGTGATGGCAGTATAAGAGAAGAGTGTCTGGGTGATGGCAGTGTATGAGAAGAGTGTCTGGGTGTTGGTAGTGTATGAGAAGAGTGTCTGGGTGATGGTAGTGTATGAGAAGAGTGTCTGGGTGTTGGTAGTGTATGAGAAGAATGTCTGGGTGATGCTAGTGTATAAGAAGAGTGTCTGGGTGATGGTAGTGTATGAGAAGAGTGTCTGGTTGATGGTAGTGTATGAGAAGAGTGTCTGGGTGATTGTACTGAATGAGAAGAGTGTCTGGGTGTTGGTAGGGTATGAGAAGAGTGTCTGGGTGATGGTAGTGTATGAGAAGGGTTTCTGGGTGTTGGTAGTGTATGAGAAGAGTGTCTGGGTGGGTGTTGGTAGTGTATGAGAAGAGTGTCTGGGTGATGGTAGTGTATGAGAAGAGTGTCTGGGTGTTGGAAGTGTATCAGAAGAGTGTCTGGGTGATGGTAGTGTATGAGAAGAGTGTCTGGGTGATGGTAGTGTATGAGAAGAGTGTCTGGGTGTTGGTAGTGTATGAGAAGGGTGTCTGGGTGTTGGTAGTGTATGAGAAGAGTGTCTGGGTGATGGCAGTGTATGAGAAGAGTGTCTGGGTGTTGGTAGTGTATGAGAAGAGTGTCTTGTTGTTGGTAGTGTATGAGAAGAGTGTCTGGGTGTTGGTAGTGTATGAGAAGAGTGCCTGGGTGATGGTAGTGTATGAGAAGAGTGTCTGGGTGAAGGTAGTGTATGAGAAGAATGTCTGGGTGTTGGAAGTGTATCAGAAGAGTGTCTGGGTGATGGTAGTGTATGAGAAGAGTATCTGGGTGATGGTAGTGTATGAGAAGAGTGTCTGGGTGTTGGTAGTGTATGAGAAGGGTGTCTGGGTGTTGGTAGTGTATGAGAAGAGTGTCTGGGTGATGGTAGTATATAAGAAGAGTGTCTGGGTGATGGCAGTGTATGAGAAGAGTGTCTGGGTGTTGGTAGTGTATGAGAAGAGTGTCTGGGTGATGGTAGTGTATGAGAAGAGTGTCTGGGTGTTGGTAGTGTATGAGAAGAATGTCTGGGTGATGTTAGTGTATAAGAAGAGTGTCTGGGTGATGGTAGTGTATGAGAAGAGTGTCTGGTTGATGGTAGTGTATGAGAAGAGTGTCTGGGTGATTGTACTGTATGAGAAGAGTGTCTGGGTGTTGGTAGGGTATGAGAAGAGTGTCTGGGTGATGGTAGTGTATGAGAAGGGTTTCTGGGTGTTAGTAGTGTATGAGAAGAGTGTCTGGGTGGGTGTTGGTAGTGTATGAGAAGAGTGTCTGGGTGATGGTAGTGTATGAGAAGAGTGTCTGGGTGATGGTAGTGTATGAGAAGAGTGTCTGGGTGTTGGTAGTGTATGAGAAGGGTTTCTGGGTGTTGGTAGTGTATGAGAAGAGTGTCTGGGTGATGGCAGTGTATGAGAAGAGTGTCTGGGTGTTGGTAGTGTATGAGAAGAGTGTCTGGGTGATGGTAGTGTATGAGAAGAGTGTCTGGGTGTTGGTAGTGTATGAGAAGAATGTCTGGGTGATGCTAGTGTATAAGAAGAGTGTCTGGGTGATGGTAGTGTATGAGAAGAGTGTCTGGTTGATGGTAGTGTATGAGAAGAGTGTCTTGGTGATTGTACTGTATGAGAAGAGTGTCTGGGTGTTGGTAGGGTATGAGAATAGTGTCTGGGTGATGGTAGTGTATGAGAAGGGTTTCTGGGTGTTGGTAGTGTATGAGAAGAGTGTCTTGGTGTTGGTAGTGTATGAGAAGAGTGTCTGGGTGTTGGTAGTGTATGAGAAGAGTGTCTGGGTAGGTGTTGGTAGAGTATGAGAAGAGTGTCAGGGTGATTGTAGTGTATGAGATGAGTGTCTGGGTGTTAGTAGTGTATGAGAAGAGTGTCTGGGTGATTGTACTGTATGAGAAGAGTGTCTGGGTGTTGGTAGTGTATGAGAAGAGTGTCTGGGTGATGGTAGTGTATGAGAAGGGTGTATGGGTGTTGGTAGTGTATGAGAAGAGAATCTGGGTGTTGGTAGTGTATGCGAAGAGTGTCTGGGTGTTGGTAGTGTATGACAATAGTGCCTGGGTGATGGTAGTGTATGAGAAGAGTGTCTGGGTGTTGGTAGTGTATGAGAAGAGTGTCTTGGTGGGTGTTGGTAGTGTATGAGAAGAGTGTCTGGGTGATGGTAGTGTATGAGAAGAGTGTCTGTGTGATGGAAGTGTATGAGAAGAGTGTCTGGGTGACGGTAGTGTATGAGAAGAGTGTCTGGGTGATGGTATTGTATGAGAAGAGTGTCAGGGTTATGGTAGCGCATGAGAAGAGTGTCTGGGTGATGGCATTGTATGGGAAGAGTGTCTGGGTGTTGGTAGTGTATGAGAAGAGTGTCTGGGTGTTGGTAGTGTATGAGAAGAGTGTCTGGGTGATGGCAGTGTATGAGAAGAGTGTCTGGGTGATTGTACTGTATGAGAAGAGTGTCTGGGTGTTGGTAGAGTATGAGAAGAGTGTCTGGGTGATGGTAGTGTATGAGAAGAGTGTCTCGGTGATGGCACTGTATGGGAAGAGTGTCTGGGTGTTGGTAGTGTATGAGTAGAGTGTCTGGGTGATGGTAGTGTATGAGAAGGGTGTCTGGGTGTTGGTAGTGTATGAGAAGAGTGTCTGGGTGTTCGTAGTGTATGAGAAGAGTGTCTGGGTGTTGGTAGTGTATGAGAAGAACGTCTGGGTGTTGGTAGTGTATGAGAAGAGTGTCTGGGTGTTGGTAGTGTATGAGAAGAGTGTCTGGGTGATGGTAGTATATGAGAAGAGTGTCTGGGTGATTGTACTGTATGAGAAGAGTGTCTGGGTGTTGGTAGTGTATGAGAAGAGTGTCTGGGTGATGGTAGTGTATGAGTAGAGTGTCTGGGTGATGGTAGTGTATGAGAAGAGTGTCTGGGTGTTGGTAGTGTATGAGAAGAGTGTCTGGGTGATGGTAGTGTATGAGAAGAGTGTCTGGGTGTTGGTAGTGTATGAGAAGAGTGTCTGGGTGATGGTAGTGTATGAGAAGAGTGTCTGGGTGATGGTAGTGCATGAGAAGAGTGTCTGGGTGATGGCAGTGTATGGGAAGAGTGTCTGGGTGTTGGTCATGTATGAGAAGAGTGTCTGGGTGTTGGTAGTGTATGAGAAGAGTGTCTGGGTGTTGGAAGTGTATGAGAAGAGTGTCTGGGTGTTGGTAGTGTATGAGAAGAGTGTCTGGTTGATGGTAGTGTATGAGAAGAGATTCTGAGTGATTGTACTGTATGAGAAGAGTGTCTGGGTGTTGGTAGTGTATGAGAAGAGTGTCTGGGTGACGGTAGTGTATGAGAAGGGTGTCTGGGTGTTGGTAGTGTATGAGAAGATTGTCTTGGTTTTGGTAGTGTATGAGAAGATTGTCTGGGTTTTGATAGTGTATGAGAAGAGTGCCTGGGTGATGGTAGTGTATGAGAAGAGTATCTGGGTGATGGTAGTGTATGAGAAGAATGTCTGGGTGTTGGTAGTGTATGAGAAGAGTGTCTGGGTGATGGTAGTATATGAGAAGAGTGTCTGGGTGATGGCAGTGTATGAGAAGAGTGTCTGGGTGTTGGTAGTGTATGAGAAGAGTGTCTGGGTGATGGTAGTGTATGAGAAGAGTGTCTGGGTATTGGTAGTGTATGAGAAGAATGTCTGGGTGATGCTAGTGTATAAGAAGAGTGTCTGGGTGATGGTAGTGTATGAGAAGAGTGTCTGGTTGATGGTAGTGTATGAGAAGAGTGTCTGGGTGATTGTACTGTATGAGAAGAGTGTCTGGGTGTTGGTAGGGTATGAGAAGAGTGTCTGGGTGATGGTAGTGTATGAGAAGGGTTTCTGGGTGTTGGTAGTGTATGAGAAGAGTGTCTGGGTGGGTGTTGGTAGTGTATGAGAAGAGTGTCTGGGTGATGGTAGTGTATGAGAAGAGTGTCTGGGTGTTGGAAGTGTATCAGAAGAGTGTCTGGGTGATGGTAGTGTATGAGAAGAGTGTCTGGGTGATGGTAGTGTATGAGAAGAGTGTCTGGGTGTTGGTAGTGTATGAGAAGGGTGTCTGGGTGTTGGTAGTGTATGAGAAGAGTGTCTGGGTGATGGCAGTGTATGAGAAGAGTGTCTGGGTGTTGGTAGTGTATGAGAAGAGTGTCTGGGTGATGGTAGTGTATGAGAAGAGTGTCTGGGTGTTGGTAGTGTATGAGAAGAATGTCTGGGTGATGCTAGTGTATAAGAAGAGTGTCTGGGTGATGGTAGTGTATGAGAAGAGTGTCTGGTTGATGGTAGTGTATGAGAAGAGTGTCTTGGTGATTGTACTGTATGAGAAGAGTGTCTGGGTGTTGGGAGGGTATGAGAATAGTGTCTGGGTGATGGTAGTGTATGAGAAGGGTTTCTGGGTGTTGGTAGTGTATGAGAAGAGTGTCTGGGTGTTGGTAGTGTATGAGAAGAGTGTCTGGGTGATTGTACTGTATGAGAAGAGTGTCTGGGTGATGGTAGTGTATGAGAAGAGTGTCTGGGTGATGGTAGTGTATAAGAAGGGTGTCTGGGTGTTGGTAGTGTATGCGAAGAGAATCTGGGTGTTGGTAGTGTATGCAAAGAGTGTCTGGGTGTTGGTAGTGTATGAGAAGAGTGCCTGGGTGATGGTAGTGTATGAGAAGAGTGTCTGGGTGTTGGTAGTGTATGAGAAGAGTGTCTTGGTGGGTGTTGGTAGTGTATGAGAAGAGTGTCTGGGTGATGGTAGTGTATGAGAAGAGTGTCTGTGTGTTGGAAGTGTATGAGAAGAGTGTCTGGGTGACGGTAGTGTATGAGAAGAGTGTCTGGGTGATGGTATTGTATGAGAAGAGTGTCTGGGTGTTGGCAGTGTATGAGAAGAGTGTCTGGGTGTTGGTAGTGTAAGAGAAGAGTGTCTGGGTGATGGTAGTGTATGAGAAGAGTGTCTGGGTGTTGGTAGTGTATGAGAAGAGTGTCTGGGTGATAGTAGTGTATGAGAAGAGTGTCTGGGTGTTGGTAGTGTATGAGAAGAGTTTCTGGGTGATGGTAGTGCATGAGAAGAGTGTCTGGGTTATGGTAGCGCATGAGAAGAGTGTCTGGGTGATGGCATTGTATGGGAAGAGTGTCTGGGTGTTGGTAGTGTATGAGAAGAGTATCTGGGTGTTGGTAGTGTATGAGAAGAGTGTCTGGGTGATGGCAGAGTATGAGAAGAGTGTCTGGGTGATTGTACTGTATGAGAATAGTGTCTGGGTGTTGGTAGTGTATGAGAAGAGTGTCTGGGTGATGGTAGTGTATGAGAAGAGTGTCTCGGTGATGGCACTGAATGGGAAGAGTGTCTGGGTGTTGGTAGTGTTTGAGTAGAGTGTCTGGGTGATGGTAGTGTATGAGAAGGGTGTCTGGGTGTTGGTAGTGTATGAGAAGAGTGTCTGGGTGTTCGTAGTGTATGAGAAGAGTGTCTGGGTGTTGGTAGTGTATGAGAAGAGCGTCTGGGTGTTGGAAGTGTATGAGAAGAGTGTCTGGGTGTTGGTAGTGTATGAGAAGAGTGTCTGGGTGATGGTAGTATATGAGAAGAGTGTCTGGGTGATTGTACTGTATGAGAAGAGTGTCTGGGTGTTGGTAGAGTATGAGAAGAGTGTCTGGGTGATGGTAGTGTATGAGTAGAGTGTCTGGGTGATGGTAGTGTATGAGAAGAGTGTCTGGGTGATGGTAGTGTATGAGAAGAGTGTCTGGGTGTTGGTAGTGTATGAGAAGAATGTCTGGGTGATGGTAGTGTATGAGAAGAGTGTCTGGGTGATGGTAGTGCATGAGAAGAGTGTCTGGGTGATGGCAGTGTATGGGAAGAGTGTCTGGGTGTTGGTAGTGTATAAGAAGAGTGTCTGGGTGTTGGTAGTGTATGAGAAGAGTGTCTGGGTGTTGGAAGTGTATGAGAAGAGTGTCTGGGTGTTGGTAGTGTATGAGAAGAGTGTCTGGTTGATTTTAGTGTATGAGAAGAGATTCTGAGTGATTGTACTGTATGAGAAGAGTGTCTGGGTGTTGGTAGTGTATGAAAAGTGTGTCTGGGTGATGGTAGTGTATGAGAAGGGTGTCTGGGTGTTGGTAGTGTATGAGAAGATTGTCTTGGTTTTGGTAGTGTTTGAGAAGAGTGTCTGGGTGTTGATAGTGTATGAGAAGAGTGCCTGGGTGATGGTAGTGTTTGAGAAGAGTATCTGGGTGATGGTAGTGTATGAGAAGAGTGTCTGGGTGTTGGTAGTGTATGAGAAGAGTGTCTGGGTGATGGCAGTATAAGAGAAGAGTGTCTGGGTGAAAGCAGTGTATGAGAAGAGTGTCTGGGTGTTGGTAGTGTATGAGAAGAGTGTCTGGGTGATGGTAGTGTATGAGAAGAGTGTCTGGGTGTTGGTAGTGTATGAGAAGAATGTCTGGGTGATGCTAGTGTATAAGAAGAGTGTCTGGGTGATGGTAGTGTATGAGAAGAGTGTCTGGTTGATGGTAGTGTATGAGAAGAGTGTCTGGGTGATTGTACTGTATGAGAAGAGTGTCTGGGTGTTAGTAGGGTATGAGAAGAGTGTCTGGGTGATGGTAGTGTATGAGAAGGGTTTCTGGGTGTTGGTAGTGTATGAGAAGAGTGTCTGGGTGGGTGTTGGTAGTGTATGAGAAGAGTGTCTGGGTGATGGTAGTGTATGAGAAGAGTGTCTGGGTGTTGGAAGTGTATCAGAAGAGTGTCTGGGTGATGGTAGTGTATGAGAAGAGTGTCTGGGTGATGGTAGTGTATGAGAAGAGTGTCTGGGTGTTGGTAGTGTATGAGAAGGGTGTCTGGGTGTTGGTAGTGTATGAGAAGAGTGTCTGGGTGATGGCAGTGTATGAGAAGAGTGTCTGGGTGTTGGTAGTGTATGAGAAGAGTGTCTTGTTGTTGGTAGTGTATGAGAAGAGTGTCTGGGTGTTGGTAGTGTATGAGAAGAGTGCCTGGGTGATGGTAGTGTATGAGAAGAGTGTCTGGGTGAAGGTAGTGTATGAGAAGAATGTCTGGGTGTTGGAAGTGTATCAGAAGAGTGTCTGGGTGATGGTAGTGTATGAGAAGAGTATCTGGGTGATGGTAGTGTATGAGAAGAGTGTCTGGGTGTTGGTAGTGTATGAGAAGGGTGTCTGGGTGTTGGTAGTGTATGAGAAGAGTGTCTGGGTGATGGTAGTATATAAGAAGAGTGTCTGGGTGATGGCAGTGTATGAGAAGAGTGTCTGGGTGTTGGTAGTGTATGAGAAGAGTGTCTGGGTGATGGTAGTGTATGAGAAGAGTGTCTGGGTGTTGGTAGTGTATGAGAAGAATGTCTGGGTGATGTTAGTGTATAAGAAGAGTGTCTGGGTGATGGTAGTGTATGAGAAGAGTGTCTGGTTGATGGTAGTGTATGAGAAGAGTGTCTGGGTGATTGTACTGTATGAGAAGAGTGTCTGGGTGTTGGTAGGGTATGAGAAGAGTGTCTGGGTGATGGTAGTGTATGAGAAGGGTTTCTGGGTGTTAGTAGTGTATGAGAAGAGTGTCTGGGTGGGTGTTGGTAGTGTATGAGAAGAGTGTCTGGGTGATGGTAGTGTATGAGAAGAGTGTCTGGGTGATGGTAGTGTATGAGAAGAGTGTCTGGGTGTTGGTAGTGTATGAGAAGGGTGTCTGGGTGTTGGTAGTGTATGAGAAGAGTGTCTGGGTGATGGCAGTGTATGAGAAGAGTGTCTGGGTGTTGGTAGTGTATGAGAAGAGTGTCTGGGTGATGGTAGTGTATGAGAAGAGTGTCTGGGTGTTGGTAGTGTATGAGAAGAATGTCTGGGTGATGCTAGTGTATAAGAAGAGTGTCTGGGTGATGGTAGTGTATGAGAAGAGTGTCTGGTTGATGGTAGTGTATGAGAAGAGTGTCTTGGTGATTGTACTGTATGAGAAGAGTGTCTGGGTGTTGGTAGGGTATGATAATAGTGTCTGGGTGATGGTAGTGTATGAGAAGGGTTTCTGGGTGTTGGTAGTGTATGAGAAGAGTGTCTTGGTGTTGGTAGTGTATGAGAAGAGTGTCTGGGTGTTGGTAGTGTATGAGAAGAGTGTCTGGGTAGGTGTTGGTAGAGTATGAGAAGAGTGTCAGGGTGATTGTAGTGTATGAGATGAGTGTCTGGGTGTTAGTAGTGTATGAGAAGAGTGTCTGGGTGATTGTACTGTATGAGAAGAGTGTCTGGGTGTTGGTAGTGTATGAGAAGAGTGTCTGGGTGATGGTAGTGTATGAGAAGGGTGTCTGGGTGTTGGTAGTGTATGAGAAGAGAATCTGGGTGTTGGTAGTGTATGCGAAGAGTGTCTGGGTGTTGGTAGTGTATGACAAGAGTGCCTGGGTGATGGTAGTGTATGAGAAGAGTGTCTGGGTGTTGGTAGTGTATGAGAAGAGTGTCTTGGTGGGTGTTGGTAGTGTATGAGAAGAGTGTCTGGGTGATGGTAGTGTATGAGAAGAGTGTCTGTGTGTTGGAAGTGTATGAGAAGAGTGTCTGGGTGACGGTAGTGTATGAGAAGAGTGTCTGGGTGATGGTATTGTATGAGAAGAGTGTCAGGGTTATGGTAGCGCATGAGAAGAGTGTCTGGGTGATGGCATTGTATGGGAAGAGTGTCTGGGTGTTGGTAGTGTATGAGAAGAGTGTCTGGGTGTTGGTAGTGTATGAGAAGAGTGTCTGGGTGATGGCAGTGTATGAGAAGAGTGTCTGGGTGATTGTACTGTATGAGAAGAGTGTCTGGGTGTTGGTAGAGTATGAGAAGAGTGTCTGGGTGATGGTAGTGTATGAGAAGAGTGTCTCGGTGATGGCACTGTATGGGAAGAGTGTCTGGGTGTTGGTAGTGTATGAGTAGAGTGTCTGGGTGATGGTAGTGTATGAGAAGGGTGTCTGGGTGTTGGTAGTGTATGAGAAGAGTGTCTGGGTGTTCGTAGTGTATGAGAAGAGTGTCTGGGTGTTGGTAGTGTATGAGAAGAACGTCTGGGTGTTGGTAGTGTATGAGAAGAGTGTCTGGGTGTTGGTAGTGTATGAGAAGAGTGTCTGGGTGATGGTAGTATATGAGAAGAGTGTCTGGGTGATTGTACTGTATGAGAAGAGTGTCTGGGTGTTGGTAGTGTATGAGAAGAGTGTCTGGGTGATGGTAGTGTATGAGTAGAGTGTCTGGGTGATGGTAGTGTATGAGAAGAGTGTCTGGGTGTTGGTAGTGTATGAGAAGAGTGTCTGGGTGATGGTAGTGTATGAGAAGAGTGTCTGGGTGTTGGTAGTGTATGAGAAGAGTGTCTGGGTGATGGTAGTGTATGAGAAGAGTGTCTGGGTGATGGTAGTGCATGAGAAGAGTGTCTGGGTGATGGCAGTGTATGGGAAGAGTGTCTGGGTGTTGGTCATGTATGAGAAGAGTGTCTGGGTGTTGGTAGTGTATGAGAAGAGTGTCTGGGTGTTGGAAGTGTATGAGAAGAGTGTCTGGGTGTTGGTAGTGTATGAGAAGAGTGTCTGGTTGATGGTAGTGTATGAGAAGAGATTCTGAGTGATTGTACTGTATGAGAAGAGTGTCTGGGTGTTGGTAGTGTATGAGAAGAGTGTCTGGGTGACGGTAGTGTATGAGAAGGGTGTCTGGGTGTTGGTAGTGTATGAGAAGATTGTCTTGGTTTTGGTAGTGTATGAGAAGATTGTCTGGGTTTTGATAGTGTATGAGAAGAGTGCCTGGGTGATGGTAGTGTATGAGAAGAGTATCTGGGTGATGGTAGTGTATGAGAAGAATGTCTGGGTGTTGGTAGTGTATGAGAAGAGTGTCTGGGTGATGGTAGTATATGAGAAGAGTGTCTGGGTGATGGCAGTGTATGAGAAGAGTGTCTGGGTGTTGGTAGTGTATGAGAAGAGTGTCTGGGTGATGGTAGTGTATGAGAAGAGTGTCTGGGTATTGGTAGTGTATGAGAAGAATGTCTGGGTGATGCTAGTGTATAAGAAGAGTGTCTGGGTGATGGTAGTGTATGAGAAGAGTGTCTGGTTGATGGTAGTGTATGAGAAGAGTGTCTGGGTGATTGTACTGTATGAGAAGAGTGTCTGGGTGTTGGTAGGGTATGAGAAGAGTGTCTGGGTGATGGTAGTGTATGAGAAGGGTTTCTGGGTGTTGGTAGTGTATGAGAAGAGTGTCTGGGTGGGTGTTGGTAGTGTATGAGAAGAGTGTCTGGGTGATGGTAGTGAATGAGAAGAGTGTCTGGGTGTTGGAAGTGTATCAGAAGAGTGTCTGGGTGATGGTAGTGTATGAGAAGAGTGTCTGGGTGATGGTAGTGTATGAGAAGAGTATCTGGGTGATGGTAGTGTATGAGAAGAGTGTCTGGGTGTTGGTAGTGTATGAGAAGGGTGTCTGGGTGTTGGTAGTGTATGAGAAGAGTGTCTGGGTGATGGCAGTGTATGAGAAGAGTGTCTGGGTGTTGGTAGTGTATGAGAAGAGTGTCTGGGTGATGGTAGTGTATGAGAAGAGTGTCTGGGTGTTGGTAGTGTATGAGAAGAATGTCTGGGTGATGCTAGTGTATAAGAAGAGTGTCTGGGTGATGGTAGTGTATGAGAAGAGTGTCTGGTTGATGGTAGTGTATGAGAAGAGTGTCTTGGTGATTGTACTGTATGAGAAGAGTGTCTGGGTGTTGGTAGGGTATGAGAATAGTGTCTGGGTGATGGTAGTGTATGAGAAGGGTTTCTGGGTGTTGGTAGTGTATGAGAAGAGTGTCTGGGTGTTGGTAGTGTATGAGAAGAGTGTCTGGGTGTTGGTAGTGTATGAGAAGAGTGTCTGGGTAGGTGTTGGTAGTGTATGAGAAGAGTGTCAGGGTGATTGTAGTGTATGAGATGAGTGTCTGGGTGCTAGTAGTGTATGAGAAGAGTGTCTGGGTGATTGTACTGTATGAGAAGAGTGTCTGGGTGTTGGTAGTGTATGAGAAGAGTGTCTGGGTGATGGTAGTGTATGAGAAGGGTGTCTGGGTGTTGGTAGTGTATGAGAAGAGAATCTGGGTGTTGGTAGTGTATGCGAAGAGTGTCTGGGTGTTGGTAGTGTATGACAAGAGTGCCTGGGTGATGGTAGTGTATGAGAAGAGTGTCTGGGTGTTGGTAGTGTATGAGAAGAGTGTCTTGGTGGGTGTTGGTAGTGTATGAGAAGAGTGTCTGGGTGATGGTAGTGTATGAGAAGAGTGTCTGTGTGTTGGAAGTGTATGAGAAGAGTGTCTGGGTGATGGTAGTGTATGAGAAGAGTGTCTGGGTGATGGTATTGTATGAGAAGAGTGTCTGGGTTATGGTAGCGCATGAGAAGAGTGTCTGGGTGATGGCATTGTATGGGAAGAGTGTCTGGGTGTTGGTAGTGTATGAGAAGAGTGTCTGGGTGTTGGTAGTGTATGAGAAGAGTGTCTGGGTGATGGCAGTGTATGAGAAGAGTGTCTGGGTGATTGTACTGTATGAGAAGAGTGTCTGGGTGTTGGTAGTGTATGAGAAGAGTGTCTGGGTGATGGTAGTGTATGAGAAGAGTGTCTCGGTGATGGCACTGTATGGGAAGAGTGTCTGGGTGTTGGTAGTGTATGAGTAGAGTGTCTGGGTGATGGTAGTGTATGAGAAGGGTGTCTGGGTGTTGGTAGTGTATGAGAAGAGTGTCTGGGTGTTCGTAGTGTATGAGAAGAGTGTCTGGGTGTTGGTAGTGTATGAGAAGAGCGTCTGGGTGTTGGTAGTGTATGAGAAGAGTGTCTGGGTGTTGGTAGTGTATGAGAAGAGTGTCTGGGTGATGGTAGTATATGAGAAGAGTGTCTGGGTGATTGTACTGTATGAGAAGAGTGTCTGGGTGTTGGTAGTGTATGAGAAGAGTGTCTGGGTGATGGTAGTGTATGAGTAGAGTGTCTGGGTGATGGTAGTGTATGAGAAGAGTGTCTGGGTGTTGGTAGTGTATGAGAAGAGTGTCTGGGTGATGGTAGTGTATGAGAAGAGAGTCTGGGTGTTGGTAGTGTATGAGAAGAGTGTCTGGGTGATGGTAGTGTATGAGAAGATTGTCTGGGTGATGGTAGTGCATGAGAAGAGTGTCTGGGTGACGGCAGTGTATGGGAAGAGTGTGTGGGTGTTGGTAGTGTATGAGAAGAGTGTCTGGGTGTTGGTAGTGTATGAGAAGAGTTTCTGGGTGTTGGAAGTGTATGAGAAGAGTGTCTGGGTGTTGGTAGTGTATGAGAAGAGTGTCTGGTTGATGGTAGTGTATGAGAAGAGATTCTGAGTGATTGTACTGTATGAGAAGAGTGTCTGGGTGTTGGTAGTGTATGAGAAGAGTGTCTGGGTGACGGTAGTGTATGAGAAGGGTGTCTGGGTGTTGGTAGTGTATGAGAAGATTGTCTTGGTTTTGGTAGTGTATGAGAAGAGTGTCTGGGTTTTGATAGTGTATGAGAAGAGTGCCTGGGTGATGGTAGTGTATGAGAAGAGTATCTGGGTGATGGTAGTGTATGAGAAGAATGTCTGGGTGTTGGTAGTGTATGAGAAGAGTGTCTGGGTGATGGTAGTATATGAGAAGAGTGTCTGGGTGATGGCAGTGTATGAGAAGAGTGTCTGGGTGTTGGTAGTGTATGAGAAGAGTGTCTTGTTGTTGGTAGTGTATGAGAAGAGTGTCTGGGTGTTGGTAGTGTATGAGAAGAGTGCCTGGGTGATGGTAGTGTATGAGAAGAGTGTCTGGGTGAAGGTAGTGTATGAGAAGAATGTCTGGGTGTTGGAAGTGTATCAGAAGAGTGTCTGGGTGATGGTAGTGTATGAGAAGAGTGTCTGGTTGATGGTAGTGCATGAGAAGAGTGTCTGGGTGATTGTACTGTATGAGAAGAGTGTCTGGGTGTTGGTAGGGTATGAGAAGAGTGTCTGGGTGATGGTAGTGTATGAGAAGGGTTTCTGGGTGTTGGTAGTGTATGAGAAGAGTGTCTGGGTGGGTGTTGGTAGTGTATGAGAAGAGTGTCTGGGTGATGGTAGTGTATGAGAAGAGTGTCTGGGTGTTGGAAGTGTATCAGAAGAGTGTCTGTGTGATGGTAGTGTATGAGAAGAGTGTCTGGGTGATGGTAGTGTATGAGTAGAGTGTCTGGGTGATGGTAGTGTATGAGAAGGGTGTCTGGGTGTTGGTAGTGTATGAGAAGAGTGTCTGGGTGTTCGTAGTGTATGAGAAGAGTGTCTGGGTGTTGATAGTGTATGAGAAGAACGTCTGGGTGTTGGTAGTGTATGAGAAGAGTGTCTGGGTGTTGGTAGTGTATGAGAAGAGTGTCTGGGTGATGGTAGTATATGAGAAGAGTGTCTGGGTGATTGTACTGTATGAGAAGAGTGTCTGGGTGTTGGTAGTGTATGAGATGAGTGTCTGGGTGATGGTAGTGTATGAGTAGAGTGTCTGGGTGATGGTAGTGTATGAGAAGAGTGTCTGGGTGTTGGTAGTGTATGAGAAGAGTGTCTGGGTGATGGTAGTGTATGAGAAGAGTGTCTGGGTGTTGGTAGTGTATGAGAAGAGTGTCTGGGTGATGGTAGTGTATGAGAAGAGTGTCTGGGTGATGGTAGTGCATGAGAAGAGTGTCTGGGTGATGGCAGTGTATGGGAAGAGTGTCTGGGTGTTGGTCATGTATGAGAAGAGTGTCTGGGTGTTGGTAGTGTATGAGAAGAGTGTCTGGGTGTTGGAAGTGTATGAGAAGAGTGTCTGGGTGTTGGTAGTGTATGAGAAGAGTGTCTGGTTGATGGTAGTGTATGAGAAGAGATTCTGAGTGATTGTACTGTATGAGAAGAGTGTCTGGGTGTTGGTAGTGTATGAGAAGAGTGTCTGGGTGACGGTAGTGTATGAGAAGGGTGTCTGGGTGTTGGTAGTGTATGAGAAGATTGTCTTGGTTTTGGTAGTGTATGAGAAGAGTGTCTGGGTTTTGATAGTGTATGAGAAGAGTGCCTGGGTGATGGTAGTGTATGAGAAGAGTATCTTAGTGATGGTAGTGTATGAGAAGAATGTCTGGGTGTTGGTAATGTATGAGAAGAGTGTCTGGGTGATGGTAGTATATGAGAAGAGTGTCTGGGTGATGGCAGTGTATGAGAAGAGTGTCTGGGTGTTGGTAGTGTATGAGAAGAGTGTCTGGGTGATGGTAGTGTATGAGAAGAGTGTCTGGGTATTGGTAGTGTATGAGAAGAATGTCTGGGTGATGCTAGTGTATAAGAAGAGTGTCTGGGTGATGGTAGTGTATGAGAAGAGTGTCTGGTTGATGGTAGTGTATGAGAAGAGTGTCTGGGTGATTGTACTGTATGAGAAGAGTGTCTGGGTGTTGGTAGGGTATGAGAAGAGTGTCTGGGTGATGGTAGTGTATGAGAAGGGTTTCTGGGTGTTGGTAGTGTATGAGAAGAGTGTCTGGGTGGGTGTTGGTAGTGTATGAGAAGAGTGTCTGGGTGATGGTAGTGTATGAGAAGAGTGTCTGGGTGTTGGAAGTGTATCAGAAGAGTGTCTGGGTGATGGTAGTGTATGAGAAGAGTGTCTGGGTGATGGTAGTGTATGAGAAGAGTGTCTGGGTGTTGGTAGTGTATGAGAAGGGTGTCTGGGTGTTGGTAGTGTATGAGAAGAGTGTCTGGGTGATGGCAGTGTATGAGAAGAGTGTCTGGGTGTTGGTAGTGTATGAGAAGAGTGTCTGGGTGATGGTAGTGTATGAGAAGAGTGTCTGGGTGTTGGTAGTGTATGAGAAGAATGTCTGGGTGATGCTAGTGTATAAGAAGAGTGTCTGGGTGATGGTAGTGTATGAGAAGAGTGTCTGGTTGATGGTAGTGTATGAGAAGAGTGTCTTGGTGATTGTACTGTATGAGAAGAGTGTCTGGGTGTTGGTAGGGTATGAGAATAGTGTCTGGGTGATGGTAGTGTATGAGAAGGGTTTCTGGGTGTTGGTAGTGTATGAGAAGAGTGTCTGGGTGTTGGTAGTATATGAGAAGAGTGTCTGGGTGTTGGTAGTGTATGAGAAGAGTGTCTGGGTAAGTGTTGGTAGTGTATGAGAAGAGTGTCAGGGTGATTGTAGTGTATGAGATGAGTGTCTGGGTGTTAGTAGTGTATGAGAAGAGTGTCTGGGTGATTGTACTGTATGAGAAGAGTGTCTGGGTGTTGGTAGTGTATGAGAAGAGTGTCTGGGTGATGGTAGTGTATGAGAAGAGAATCTGGGTGTTGGTAGTGTATGCGAAGAGTGTCTGGGTGTTGGTAGTGTATGACAAGAGTGCCTGGGTGATGGTAGTGTATGAGAAGAGTGTCTGGGTGTTGGTAGTGTATGAGAAGAGTGTCTTGGTGGGTGTTGGTAGTGTATGAGAAGAGTGTCTGGGTGATGGTAGTGTATGAGAAGAGTGTCTGTGTGTTGGAAGTGTATGAGAAGAGTGTATGGGTGACGGTAGTGTATGAGAAGAGTGTCTGGGTGTTGGTAGTGTATGAGAAGAGTGTCTTGGTGGGTGATGGTATTGTATGAGAAGAGTGTCTGGGTTATGGTAGCGCATGAGAAGAGTGTCTGGGTGATGGCATTGTATGGGAAGAGTGTCTGGGTGTTGGTAGTGTATGAGAAGAGTGTCTGGGTGTTGGTAGTGTATGAGAAGAGTGTCTGGGTGATGGCAGTGTATGAGAAGAGTGTCTGGGTGATTGTACTGTATGAGAAGAGTGTCTGGGTGTTGGTAGTGTATGAGAAGAGTGTCTGGGTGATGGTAGTGTATGAGAAGAGTGTCTCGGTGATGGCACTGTATGGGAAGAGTGTCTGGGTGTTGGTAGTGTATGAGTAGAGTGTCTGGGTGATGGTAGTGTATGAGAAGGGTGTCTGGGTGTTGGTAGTGTATGAGAAGAGTGTCTGGGTGTTCGTAGTGTATGAGAAGAGTGTCTGGGTGTTGGTAGTGTATGAGAAGAGCGTCTGGGTGTTGGTAGTGTATGAGAAGAGTGTCTGGGTGTTGGTAGTGTATGAGAAGAGTGTCTGGGTGATGGTAGTATATGAGAAGAGTGTCTGCATGATTGTACTGTATGAGAAGAGTGTCTGGGTGTTGGTAGTGTATGAGAAGAGTGTCTGGGTGATGGTAGTGTATGAGTAGAGTGTCTGGGTGATGGTAGTGTATGAGAAGAGTGTCTGGGTGTTGGTAGTGTATGAGAAGAGTGTCTGGGTGATGGTAGTTTATGAGAAGAGTGTCTGGGTGTTGGTAGTGTATGAGAAGAGTGTCTGGGTGATGGTAGTGTATGAGAAGATTGTCTGGGTGATGGTAGTGCATGAGAAGAGTGTCTGGGTGATGGCAGTGTATGGGAAGAGTGTGTGGGTGTTGGTAGTGTATGAGAAGAGTGTCTGGGTGTTGGTAGTGTATGAGAAGAGTGTCTGGGTGTTGGAAGTGTACGAGAAGAGTGTCTGGGTGTTGGTAGTGTATGAGAAGAGTGTCTGGTTGATGGTAGTGTATGAAAAGAGATTCTGAGTGATTGTACTGTATGAGAAGAGTGTCTGGGTGTTGGTAGTGTATGAGAAGAGTGTCTGGGTGACGGTAGTGTATGAGAAGGGTGTCTGGGTGTTGGTAGTGTATGAGAAGATTGTCTTGGTTTTGGTAGTGCATGAGAAGAGTGTCTGGGTTTTGATAGTGTATGAGAAGAGTGCCTGGGTGATGGTAGTGTATGAGAAGAGTATCTGGGTGATGGTAGTGTATGAGAAGAATGTCTGGGTGTTGGTAGTGTATGAGAAGAGTGTCTGGGTGATGGTAGTATATGAGAAGAGTGTCTGGGTGATGGCAGTGTATGAGAAGAGTGTCTGGGTGTTGGTAGTGTATGAGAAGAGTGTCTGGGTGATGGTAGTGTATGAGAAGAGTGTCTGGGTGTTGGTAGTGTATGAGAAGAATGTCTGGGTGATGCTAGTGTATAAGAAGAGTGTCTGGGTGATGGTAGTGTATGAGAAGAGTGTCTGGGTGTTGGTAGTGTATGAGAAGAGTGTCTGGGTGATGGTAGTGTATAAGAAGAGTGTCTGGGTGATGGTAGTGCATGAGAAGAGTGTCTGGGTGATGGCAGTGTATGGGAAGAGTGTCTGGGTGTTGGTCATGTATGAGAAGAGTGTCTGGGTGTTGGTAGTGTATGAGAAGAGTGTCTGGGTGTTGGAAGTGTATGAGAAGAGTGTCTGGGTGTTGGTAGTGTATGAGAAGAGTGTCTGGTTGATGGTAGTGTATGAGAAGAGATTCTGAGTGATTGTACTGTATGAGAAGAGTGTCTGGGTGTTGGTAGTGTATGAGAAGAGTGTCTGGGTGACGGTAGTGTATGAGAAGGGTGTCTGGGTGTTGGTAGTGTATGAGAAGATTGTCTTGGTTTTGGTAGTGTATGAGAAGAGTGTCTGGGTTTTGATAGTGTATGAGAAGAGTGCCTGGGTGATGGTAGTGTATGAGAAGAGTATCTGGGTGATGGTAGTGTATGAGAAGAATGTCTGGGTGTTGGTAGTGTATGAGAAGAGTGTCTGGGTGATGGTAGTATATGAGAAGAGTGTCTGGGTGATGGCAGTGTATGAGAAGAGTGTCTGGGTGTTGGTAGTGTATGAGAAGAGTGTCTGGGTGATGGTAGTGTATGAGAAGAGTGTCTGGGTATTGGTAGTGTATGAGAAGAATGTCTGGGTGATGCTAGTGTATAAGAAGAGTGTCTGGGTGATGGTAGTGTATGAGAAGAGTGTCTGGTTGATGGTAGTGTATGAGAAGAGTGTCTGGGTGATTGTACTGTATGAGAAGAGTGTCTGGGTGTTGGTAGGGTATGAGAAGAGTGTCTGGGTGATGGTAGTGTATGAGAAGGGTTTCTGGGTGTTGGTAGTGTATGAGAAGAGTGTCTGGGTGGGTGTTGGTAGTGTATGAGAAGAGTGTCTGGGTGATGGTAGTGTATGAGAAGAGTGTCTGGGTGTTGGAAGTGTATCAGAAGAGTGTCTGGGTGATGGTAGTGTATGAGAAGAGTGTCTGGGTGATGGTAGTGTATGAGAAGAGTGTCTGGGTGTTGGTAGTGTATGAGAAGGGTGTCTGGGTGTTGGTAGTGTATGAGAAGAGTGTCTGGGTGATGGCAGTGTATGAGAAGAGTGTCTGGGTGTTGGTAGTGTATGAGAAGAGTGTCTGGGTGATGGTAGTGTATGAGAAGAGTGTCTGGGTGTTGGTAGTGTATGAGAAGAATGTCTGGGTGATGCTAGTGTATAAGAAGAGTGTCTGGGTGATGGTAGTGTATGAGAAGAGTGTCTGGTTGATGGTAGTGTATGAGAAGAGTGTCTTGGTGATTGTACTGTATGAGAAGAGTGTCTGGGTGTTGGTAGGGTATGAGAATAGTGTCTGGGTGATGGTAGTGTATGAGAAGGGTTTCTGGGTGTTGGTAGTGTATGAGAAGAGTGTCTGGGTGTTGGTAGTGTATGAGAAGAGTGTCTGGGTGTTGGTAGTGTATGAGAAGAGTGTCTGGGTAGGTGTTGGTAGTGTATGAGAAGAGTGTCAGGGTGATTGTAGTGTATGAGATGAGTGTCTGGGTGTTAGTAGTGTATGAGAAGAGTGTCTGGGTGATTGTACTGTATGAGAAGAGTGTCTGGGTGTTGGTAGTGTATGAGAAGAGTGTCTGGGTGATGGTAGTGTATGAGAAGAGAATCTGGGTGTTGGTAGTGTATGCGAAGAGTGTCTGGGTGTTGGTAGTGTATGACAAGAGTGCCTGGGTGATGGTAGTGTATGAGAAGAGTGTCTGGGTGTTGGTAGTGTATGAGAAGAGTGTCTTGGTGGGTGTTGGTAGTGTATGAGAAGAGTGTCTGGGTGATGGTAGTGTATGAGAAGAGTGTCTGTGTGTTGGAAGTGTATGAGAAGAGTGTCTGGGTGACGGTAGTGTATGAGAAGAGTGTCTGGGTGATGGTATTGTATGAGAAGAGTGTCTGGGTTATGGTAGCGCATGAGAAGAGTGTCTGGGTGATGGCATTGTATGGGAAGAGTGTCTGGGTGTTGGTAGTGTATGAGAAGAGTGTCTGGGTGTTGGTAGTGTATGAGAAGAGTGTCTGGGTGATGGCAGTGTATGAGAAGAGTGTCTGGGTGATTGTACTGTATGAGAAGAGTGTCTGGGTGTTGGTAGTGTATGAGAAGAGTGTCTGGGTGATGGTAGTGTATGAGAAGAGTGTCTCGGTGATGGCACTGTATGGGAAGAGTGTCTGGGTGTTGGTAGTGTATGAGTAGAGTGTCTGGGTGATGGTAGTGTATGATAAGGGTGTCTGGGTGTTGGTAGTGTATGAGAAGAGTGTCTGGGTGTTCGTAGTGTATGAGAAGAGTGAATGGGTGTTGGTAGTGTATGAGAAGAGCGTCTGGGTGTTGGTAGTGTATGAGAAGAGTGTCTGGGTGTTGGTAGTGTATGAGAAGAGTGTCTGGGTGATGGTAGTATATGAGAAGAGTGTCTGCGTGATTGTACTGTATGAGAAGAGTGTCTGGGTGTTGGTAGTGTATGAGAAGAGTGTCTGGGTGATGGTAGTGTATGAGTAGAGTATCTGGGTGATGGTAGTGTATGAGAAGAGTGTCTGGGTGTTGGTAGTGTATGAGAAGAGTGTCTGGGTGATGGTAGTTTATGAGAAGAGTGTCTGGGTGTTGGTAGTGTATGAGAAGAGTGTCTGGGTGATGGTAGTGTATGAGAAGATTGTCTGGGTGATGGTAGTGCATGAGAAGAGTGTCTGGGTGATGGCAGTGTATGGGAAGAGTGTGTGGGTGTTGGTAGTGTATGAGAAGAGTGTCTGGGTGTTGGTAGTGTATGAGAAGAGTGTCTGGGTCTTGGAAGTGTATGAGAAGAGTGTCTGGGTGTTGGTAGTGTATGAGAAGAGTGTCTGGTTGATGGTAGTGTATGAGAAGAGATTCTGAGTGATTGTACTGTATGAGAAGAGTGTCTGGGTGTTGGTAGTGTATGAGAAGAGTGTCTGGGTGACGGTAGTGTATGAGAAGGGTGTCTGGGTGTTGGTAGTGTATGAGAAGATTGTCTTGGTTCTGGTAGTGTATGAGAAGAGTGTCTGGGTTTTGATAGTGTATGAGAATAGTGCCTGGGTGATGGTAGTGTATGAGAAGAGTATCTGGGTGATGGTAGTGTATGAGAAGAATGTCTGGGTGTTGGTAGTGTATGAGAAGAGTGTCTGGGTGATGGTAGTATATGAGAAGAGTGTCTGGGTGATGGCAGTGTATGAGAAGAGTGTCTGGGTGTTGGTAGTGTATGAGAAGAGTGTCTGGGTGATGGTAGTGTATGAGAAGAGTGTCTGGGTGTTGGTAGTGTATGAGAAGAATGTCTGGGTGATGCTAGTGTATAAGAAGAGTGTCTGGGTGATGGTAGTGTATGAGAAGAGTGTCTGGTTGATGGTAGTGTATGAGAAGAGTGTCTGGGTGATTGTACTGTATGAGAAGAGTGTCTGGGTGTTGGTAGGGTATGAGAAGAGTGTCTGGGTGATGGTAGTGTATGAGAAGGGTTTCTGGGTGTTGGTAGTGTATGAGAAGAGTGTCTGGGTGGGTGTTGGTAGTGTATGAGAAGAGTGTCTGGGTGATGGTAGTGTATGAGAAGAGTATCTGGGTGTTGGAAGTGTATCAGAAGAGTGTCTGGGTGATGGTAGTGTATGAGAAGAGTGTCTGGGTGATGGTAGTGTATGAGAAGGGTGTCTGGGTGTTGGTAGTGTATGAGAAGAGTGTCTGGGTGTTCGTAGTGTATGAGAAGAGTGTCTGGGTGTTGGTAGTGTATGAGAAGAGCGTCTGGGTGTTGGTAGTGTATGAGAAGAGTGTCTGGGTGTTGGTAGTGTATGAGAAGAGTGTCTGGGTGATGGTAGTATATGAGAAGAGTGTCTGGGTGATTGTACTGTATGAGAAGAGTGTCTGGGTGTTGGTAGTGTATGAGAAGAGTGTCTGGGTGATGGTAGTGTATGAGTAGAGTGTCTGGGTGATGGTAGTGTATGAGAAGAGTGTCTGGGTGTTGGTAGTGTATGAGAAGAGTGTCTGGGTGATGGTAGTGTATGAGAAGAGTGTCTGGGTGTTGGTAGTGTATGAGAAGAGTGTATGGGTGATGGTAGTGTATGAGAAGATTGTCTGGGTGATGGTAGTGCATGAGAAGAGTGTCTGGGTGATGGCAGTGTATGGGAAGAGTGTGTGGGTGTTGGTAGTGTATGAGAAGAGTGTCTGGGTGTTGGTAGTGTATGAGAAGAGTGTCTGGGTGTTGGAAGTGTATGAGAAGAGTGTCTGGGTGTTGGTAGTGTATGAGAAGAGTGTCTGGTTGATGGTAGTGTATGAGAAGAGATTCTGAGTGATTGTACTTTATGAGAAGAGTGTCTGGGTGTTGGTAGTGTATGAGAAGAGTGTCTGGGTGACGGTAGTGTATGAGAAGGGTGTCTGGGTGTTGGTAGTGTATGAGAAGATTGTCTTGGTTTTGGTAGTGTATGAGAAGAGTGTCTGGGTTTTGATAGTGTATGAGAAGAGTGCCTGGGTGATGGTAGTGTATGAGAAGAGTATCTGGGTGATGGTAGTGTATGAGAAGAATGTCTGGGTGTTGGTAGTGTATGAGAAGAGTGTCTGGGTGATGGTAGTATATGAGAAGAGTGTCTGGGTGATGGCAGTGTATGAGA
Organism: Taudactylus pleione; assembly: GCA_031769625.1. Taxonomy (NCBI): domain Eukaryota; kingdom Metazoa; phylum Chordata; class Amphibia; order Anura; family Myobatrachidae; genus Taudactylus; species Taudactylus pleione. The sequence goes on from JAUIMM010000390.1 coordinate 2,772,812, forward strand.
AGAGTGTCTGGGTGTTGGTAGTGTATGAGAAGAGTGTCTGGGTGATGGTAGTGTATGAGAAGAGTGTCTGGGTGTTGGTAGTGTATGAGAAGAATGTCTGGGTGATGCTAGTGTATAAGAAGAGTGTCTGGGTGATGGTAGTGTATGAGAAGAGTGTCTGGTTGATGGTAGTGTATGAGAAGAGTGTCTGGGTAGGTGTTGGTAGTGTATGAGAAGAGTGTCAGGGTGATTGTAGTGTATGAGATGAGTGTCTGGGTGTTAGTAGTGTATGAGAAGAGTGTCTGGGTGATTGTACTGTATGAGAAGAGTGTCTGGGTGTTGGTAGTGTATGAGAAGAGTGTCTGGGTGATGGTAGTGTATGAGAAGGGTGTCTGGGTGTTGGTAGTGTATGAGAAGAGAATCTGGGTGTTGGTAGTGTATGCGAAGAGTGTCTGGGTGTTGGTAGTGTATGACAAGAGTGCCTGGGTGATGGTAGTGTATGAGAAGAGTGTCTGGGTGTTGGTAGTGTATGAGAAGAGTGTCTGGGTGTTGGTAGTGTATGAGAAGAGTGTCTGGGTGATGGTAGTGTATGAGAAGAGTGTCTGTGTGTTGGAAGTGTATGAGAAGAGTGTCTGGGTGACGGTAGTGTATGAGAAGAGTGTCTGGGTGATGGTATTGTATGAGAAGAGTGTCTGGGTTATGGTAGCGCATGAGAAGAGTGTCTGGGTGATGGCAATGTATGGGAAGAGTGTCTGGGTGTTGGTAGTGTATGAGAAGAGTGTCTGGGTGTTGGTAGTGTATGAGAAGAGTGTCTGGGTGATGGTAGTGTATGAGAAGAGTGTCTCGGTGATGGCACTGTATGGGAAGAGTGTCTGGGTGTTGGTAGTGTATGAGAAGAGTGTCTGGGTGATGGTAGTGTATGAGAAGGGTGTCTGGGTGTTGGTAGTGTATGAGAAGAGTGTCTGGGTGTTCGTAGTGTATGAGAAGAGTGTCTGGGTGTTGGTAGTGTATGAGAAGAGCGTCTGGGTGTTGGTAGTGTATGAGAAGAGTGTCTGGGTGTTGGTAGTGTATGAGAAGAGTGTCTGGGTGATGGTAGTATATGAGAAGAGTGTCTGGGTGATTGTACTGTATGAGAAGAGTGTCTGGGTGATGGTAGTGTATGAGAAGAGTGTCTGGGTGTTGGTAGTGTATGAGAAGAGTGTCTGGGTGATGGTAGTGTATGAGAAGATTGTCTGGGTGATGGTAGTGCATGAGAAGAGTGTCTGGGTGATGGCAGTGTATGGGAAGAGTGTGTGGGTGTTGGTAGTGTATGAGAAGAGTGTCTGGGTGTTGGTAGTGTATGAGAAGAGTGTCTGGGTGTTGGAAGTGTATGAGAAGAGTGTCTGGGTGTTGGTAGTGTATGAGAAGAGTGTCTGGTTGATGGTAGTGTATGAGAAGAGATTCTGAGTGATTGTACTGTATGAGAAGAGTGTCTGGGTGTTGGTAGTGTATGAGAAGAGTGTCTGGGTGACGGTAGTGTATGAGAAGGGTGTCTGGGTGTTGGTAGTGTATGAGAAGATTGTCTTGGTTTTGGTAGTGTATGAGAAGAGTGTCTGGGTTTTGATAGTGTATGAGAAGAGTGCCTGGGTGATGGTAGTGTATGAGAAGAGTATCTGGGTGATGGTAGTGTATGAGAAGAATGTCTGGGTGTTGGTAGTGTATGAGAAGAGTGTCTGGGTGATGGTAGTATATGAGAAGAGTGTCTGGGTGATGGCAGTGTATGAGAAGAGTGTCTGGGTGTTGGTAGTGTATGAGAAGAGTGTCTGGGTGATGGTAGTGTATGAGAATAGTGTCTGGGTGTTGGTAGTGTATGAGAAGAATGTCTGGGTGATGCTAGTGTATAAGAAGAGTGTCTGGGTGATGGTAGTGTATGAGAAGAGTGTCTGGTTGATGGTAGTGTATGAGAAGAGTGTCTGGGTAGGTGTTGGTAGTGTATGAGAAGAGTGTCAGGGTGATTGTAGTGTATGAGATGAGTGTCTGGGTGTTAGTAGTGTATGAGAAGAGTGTCTGGGTGATTGTACTGTATGAGAAGAGTGTCTGGGTGTTGGTAGTGTATGAGAAGAGTGTCTGGGTGATGGTAGTGTATGAGAAGGGTGTCTGGGTGTTGGTAGTGTATGAGAAGAGAATCTGGGTGTTGGTAGTGTATGCGAAGAGTGTCTGGGTGTTGGTAGTGTATGACAAGAGTGCCTGGGTGATGGTAGTGTATGAGAAGAGTGTCTGGGTGTTGGTAGTGTATGAGAAGAGTGTCTGGGTGTTGGTAGTGTATGAGAAGAGTGTCTGGGTGATGGTAGTGTATGAGAAGAGTGTCTGTGTGTTGGAAGTGTATGAGAAGAGTGTCTGGGTGACGGTAGTGTATGAGAAGAGTGTCTGGGTGATGGTATTGTATGAGAAGAGTGTCTGGGTTATGGTAGCGCATGAGAAGAGTGTCTGGGTGATGGCAATGTATGGGAAGAGTGTCTGGGTGTTGGTAGTGTATGAGAAGAGTGTCTGGGTGTTGGTAGTGTATGAGAAGAGTGTCTGGGTGATGGTAGTGTATGAGAAGAGTGTCTCGGTGATGGCACTGTATGGGAAGAGTGTCTGGGTGTTGGTAGTGTATGAGTAGAGTGTCTGGGTGATGGTAGTGTATGAGAAGGGTGTCTGGGTGTTGGTAGTGTATGAGAAGAGTGTCTCGGTGTTCGTAGTGTATGAGAAGAGTGTCTGGGTGTTGGTAGTGTATGAGAAGAGCGTCTGGGTGTTGGTAGTGTATGAGAAGAGTGTCTGGGTGTTGGTAGTGTATGAGAAGAGTGTCTGGGTGATGGTAGTATATGAGAAGAGTGTCTGGGTGATTGTACTGTATGAGAAGAGTGTCTGGGTGTTGGTAGTGTATGAGAAGAGTGTCTGGGTGATGGTAGTGTATGAGTAGAGTGTCTGGGTGATGGTAGTGTATGAGAAGAGTGTCTGGGTGTTGGTAGTGTATGAGAAGAGTGTCTGGGTGATGGTAGTGTATGAGAAGAGTGTCTGGGTGTTGGTAGTGTATGAGAAGAGTGTCTGGGTGATGGTAGTGTATGAGAAGATTGTCTGGGTGATGGTAGTGCATGAGAAGAGTGTCTGGGTGATGGCAGTGTATGGGAAGAGTGTGTGGGTGTTGGTAGTGTATGAGAAGAGTGTCTGGGTGTTGGTAGTGTATGAGAAGAGTGTCTGGGTGTTGGAAGTGTATGAGAAGAGTGTCTGGGTGTTGGTAGTGTATGAGAAGAGTGTCTGGTTGATGGTAGTGTATGAGAAGAGATTCTGAGTGATTGTACTGTATGAGAAGAGTGTCTGGGTGTTGGTAGTGTATGAGAAGAGTGTCTGGGTGACGGTAGTGTATGAGAAGGGTGTCTGGGTGTTGGTAGTGTATGAGAAGATTGTCTTGGTTTTGGTAGTGTATGAGAAGAGTGTCTGGGTTTTGATAGTGTATGAGAAGAGTGCCTGGGTGATGGTAGTGTATGAGAAGAGTATCTGGGTGATGGTAGTGTATGAGAAGAATGTCTGGGTGTTGGTAGTGTATGAGAAGAGTGTCTGGGTGATGGTAGTATATGAGAAGAGTGTCTGGGTGATGGCAGTGTATGAGAAGAGTGTCTGGGTGTTGGTAGTGTATGAGAAGAGTGTCTGGGTGATGGTAGTGTATGAGAAGAGTGTCTGGGTGTTGGTAGTGTATGAGAAGAATGTCTGGGTGATGCTAGTGTATAAGAAGAGTGTCTGGGTGATGGTAGTGTATGAGAAGAGTGTCTGGTTGATGGTAGTGTATGAGAAGAGTGTCTGGGTGATTGTACTGTATGAGAAGAGTGTCTGGGTGTTGGTAGGGTATGAGAAGAGTGTCTGGGTGATGGTATTGTATGAGAAGGGTTTCTGGGTATTGGTAGTGTATGAGAAGAGTGTCTGGGTGGGTGTTGGTAGTGTATGAGAAGAGTGTCTGGGTGATGGTAGTGTATGAGAAGAGTGTCTGGGTGTTGGAAGTGTATCAGAAGAGTGTCTGGGTGATGGTAGTGTATGAGAAGAGTGTCTGGGTGATGGTAGTGTATGAGAAGAGTGTCTGGGTGTTGGTAGTGTATGAGAAGGGTGTCTGGGTGTTGGTAGTGTATGAGAAGAGTGTCTGGGTGATGGCAGTGTATGAGAAGAGTGTCTGGGTGTTGGTAGTGTATGAGAAGAGTGTCTTGGTGATGGTAGTGTATGAGAAGAGTGTCTGGGTGTTGGTAGTGTATGAGAAGAATGTCTGGGTGATGCTAGTGTATAAGAAGAGTGTCTGGGTGATGGTAGTGTATGAGAAGAGTGTCTGGTTGATGGTAGTGTATGAGAAGAGTGTCTTGGTGATTGTACTGTATGAGAAGAGTGTCTGGGTGTTGGTAGGGTATGAGAATAGTGTCTGGGTGATGGTAGTGTATGAGAAGGGTTTCTGGGTGTTGGTAGTGTATGAGAAGAGTGTCTGGGTGTTGTTAGTGTATGAGAAGAGTGTCTGGGTGTTGGTAGTGTATGAGAAGAGTGTCTGGGTAGGTGTTGGTAGTGTATGAGAAGAGTGTCAGGGTGATTGTAGTGTATGAGATGAGTGTCTGTGTGTTAGTAGTGTATGAGAAGAGTGTCTGGGTGATTGTACTGTATGAGAAGAGTGTCTGGGTGTTGGTAGTGTATGAGAAGAGTGTCTGGGTGATGGTAGTGTATGAGAAGGGTTTCTGGGTGTTGGTAGTGTATGAGAAGAGAATCTGGGTGTTGGTAGTGTATGCGAAGAGTGTCTGGGTGTTGGTAGTGTATGACAAGAGTGCCTGGGTAATGGTAGTGTATGAGAAGAGTGTCTGGGTGTTGGTAGTGTATGAGAAGAGTGTCTTGGTGGGTGTTGGTAGTGTATGAGAAGAGTGTCTGGGTGATGGTAGTGTATGAGAAGAGTGTCTGTGTGTTGGAAGTGTATGAGAAGAGTGTCTGGGTGACGGTAGTGTATGAGAAGAGTGTCTGGGTGATGGTATTGTATGAGAAGAGTGTCTGGGTTATGGTAGCGCATGAGAAGAGTGTCTGGGTGATGGCATTGTATGGGAAGAGTGTCTGGGTGTTGGTAGTGTATGAGAAGAGTGTCTGGGTGTTGGAAGTGTATGAGAAGAGTGTCTGGGTGATGGCAGTGTATGAGAAGAGTGTCTGGGTGATTGTACTGTATGAGAAGAGTGTCTGGGTGTTGGTAGTGTATGAGAAGAGTGTCTGGGTGATGGTAGTGTATGAGAAGAGTGTCTCGGTGATGGCACTGTATGGGAAGAGTGTCTGGGTGTTGGTAGTGTATGAGTAGAGTGTCTGGGTGATGGTAGTGTATGAGAAGTGTGTCTGGGTGTTGGTAGTGTATGAGAAGAGTGTCTGGGTGTTCGTAGTGTATGAGAAGAGTGTCTGGGTGTTGGTAGTGTATGAGAAGAGCGTCTGGGTGTTGGTAGTGTATGAGAAGAGTGTCTGGGTGTTGGTAGTGTATGAGAAGAGTGTCTGGGTGATGGTAGTATATGAGAAGAGTGTCTGGGTGATTGTACTGTATGAGAAGAGTGTCTGGGTGTTGGTAGTGTATGAGAAGAGTGTCTGGGTGATGGTAGTGTTTGAGTAGAGTGTCTGGGTGATGGTAGTGTATGAGAAGAGTGTCTGGGTGTTGGTAGTGTATGAGAAGAGTGTCTGGGTGATGGTAGTGTATGAGAAGAGTGTCTGGGTGTTGGTAGTGTATGAGAAGAGTGTCTGGGTGATGGTAGTGTATGAGAAGAGTGTCTGGGTGATGGTAGTGCATGAGAAGAGTGTCTGGGTGATGGCAGTGTATGGGAAGAGTGTCTGGGTGTTGGTAGTGTATGAGAAGAGTGTCTGTGTGTTGGTAGTGTATGAGAAGAGTGTCTGGGTGTTGGAAGTGTATGAGAAGAGTGTCTGGGTGTTGGTAGTGTATGAGAAGAGTGTCTGGTTGATGGTAGTGTATGAGAAGAGATTCTGAGTGATTGTACTGTATGAGAAGAGTGTCTGGGTGTTGGTAGTGTATGAGAAGAGTGTCTGGGTGACGGTAGTGTATGAGAAGGGTGTCTGGGTGTTGGTAGTGTATGAGAAGATTGTCTTGGTTTTGGTAGTGTATGAGAAGAGTGTCTGGGTTTTGATAGTGTATGAGAAGAGTGCCTGGGTGATGGTAGTGTATGAGAAGAGTATCTGGGTGATGGTAGTGTATGAGAAGAATGTCTGGGTGTTGGTAGTGTATGAGAAGAGTGTCTGGGTGATGGTAGTATATGAGAAGAGTGTCTGGGTGATGGCAGTGTATGAGAAGAGTGTCTGGGTGTTGGTAGTGTATGAGAAGAGTGTCTGGGTGATGGTAGTGTATGAGAAGAGTGTCTGGGTGTTGGTAGTGTATGAGAAGAATGTCTGGGTGATGCTAGTGTATAAGAAGAGTGTCTGGGTGATGGTAGTGTATGAGAAGAGTGTCTGGTTGATGGAAGTGTATGAGAAGAGTGTCTGGGTGATTGTACTGTATGAGAAGAGTGTCTGGGTGTTGGTAGGGTATGAGAAGAGTGTCTGGGTGATGGTAGTGTATGAGAAGGGTTTCTGCGTCTTGGTAGTGTATGAGAAGAGTGTCTGGGTGGGTGTTGGTAGTGTATGAGAAGAGTGTCTGGGTGATGGTAGTTTATGAGAAGAGTGTCTGGGTGTTGGAAGTGTATCAGAAGAGTGTCTGGGTGATGGTAGTGTATGAGAAGAGTGTCTGGGTGATGGTAGTGTATGAGAAGAGTGTCTGGGTGTTGGTAGTGTATGAGAAGGGTGTCTGGGTGTTGGTAGTGTATGAGAAGAGTGTCTGGGTGATGGCAGTGTATGAGAAGAGTGTCTAGGTGTTGGTAGTGTATGAGAAGAGTGTCTTGTTGTTGGTAGTGTATGAGAAGAGTGTCTGGGTGTTGGTAGTGTATGAGAAGAGTGCCTGGGTGTTGGTAGTGTATGAGAAGAACGTCTGGGTGTTGGTAGTGTATGAGAAGAGTGTCTGGGTGTTGGTAGTGTATGAGAAGAGTGTCTGGGTGATGGTAGTATATGAGAAGAGTGTCTGGGTGATTGTACTGTATGAGAAGAGTGTCTGGGTGTTGGCAGTGTATGAGAAGAGTGTCTGGGTGATGGTAGTGTATGAGTAGAGTGTCTGGGTGATGGTAGTGTATGAGAAGAGTGTCTGGGTGTTGGTAGTGTATGAGAAGAGTGTCTGGGTGATGGTAGTGTATGAGAAGAGTGTCTGGGTGGGTGTTGGTAGTGTATGAGAAGAGTGTCTGGGTGATGGTAGTGTATGAGAAGAGTGTCTGGGTGATGGTAGTGCAAGAGAAGAGTGTCTGGGTGATGGCAGTGTATGGGAAGAGTGTCTGGGTGTTGGTAGTGTATGAGAAGAGTGTCTGGGTGTTGGTAGTGTATGAGAAGAGTGTCTGGGTGTTGGAAGTGTATGAGAAGAGTGTCTGGGTGTTGGTAGTGTATGAGAAGAGTGTCTGGTTGATGGTAGTGTATGAGAAGAGATTCTGAGTGATTGTACTGTATGAGAAGAGTGTCTGGGTGTTGGTAGTGTATGAGAAGAGTGTCTGGGTGACGGTAGTGTATGAGAAGGGTGTCTGGGTGTTGGTAGTGTATGAGAAGATTGTCTTGGTTTTGGTAGTGTATGAGAAGAGTGTCTGGGTTTTGATAGTATATGAGAAGAGTGCCTGGGTGATGGTAGTGTATGAGAAGAGTATCTGGGTGATGGTAGTGTATGAGAAGAATGTCTGGGTGTTGGTAGTGTATGAGAAGAGTGTCTGGGTGATGGTAGTATATGAGAAGAGTGTCTGGGTGATGGCAGTGTATGAGAAGAGTGTCTGGGTGTTAGTAGTGTATGAGAAGAGTGTCTGGGTGATGGTAGTGTATGAGAACAGTGTCTGGGTGTTGGTAGTGTATGAGAAGAATGTCTGGGTGATGCTAGTGTATTAGAAGAGTGTCTGGGTGATGGTAGTGAATGAGAAGAGTGTCTGTTTGATGGTAGTGTATGAGAAGAGTGTCTGGGTGATTGTACTGTATGAGAAGAGTGTCTGGGTGTTGGTAGGGTATGAGAAGAGTGTCTGGGTGATGGTAGTGTATGAGAAGGGTTTCTGGGTGTTGGTAGTGTATGAGAAGAGTGTCTGGGTGGGTGTTGGTAGTGTATGAGAAGAGTGTCTGGGTGATGGTAGTGTATGAGAAGAGTGTCTGGGTGTTGGAAGTGTATCAGAAGAGTGTCTGGGTGATGGTAGTATATGAGAAGAGTGTCTGGGTTATGGTAGTGTATGAGAAGAGTGTCTGGGTGTTGGTAGTGTATGAGAAGGGTGTCTGGGTGTTGGTAGTGTATGAGAAGAGTGTCTGGATGATGGCAGTGTATGAGAAGAGTGTCTGGGTGATGGCAGTGTATGGGAAGAGTGTGTGGGTGTTGGTAGTGTATGAGAAGAGTGTCTGGGTGTTGGTAGTGTATGAGAAGAGTGTCTGGGTGTTGGAAGTGTATGAGAAGAGTGTCTGGGTGTTGGTAGTGTATGAGAAGAGTGTCTGGTTGATGGTAGTGTATGAGAAGAGATTCTGAGTGATTGTACTGTATGAGAAGAGTGTCTGGGTGTTGGTAGTGTATGAGAAGAGTGTCTGGGTGACGGTAGTGTATGAGAAGGGTGTCTGGGTGTTGGTAGTGTATGAGAAGATTGTCTTGGTTTTGGTAGTGTATGAGAAGAGTGTCTGGGTTTTGATAGTGTATGAGAAGAGTGCCTGGGTGATGGTAGTGTATGAGAAGAGTATCTGGGTGATGGTAGTGTATGAGAAGAATGTCTGGGTGTTGGTAGTGTATGAGAAGAGTGTCTGGGTGATGGTAGTATATGAGAAGAGTGTCTGGGTGATGGCAGTGTATGAGAAGAGTGTCTGGGTGTTGGTAGTGTATGAGAAGAGTGTCTGGGTGATGGTAGTGTATGAGAAGAGTGTCTGGGTGTTGGTAGTGTATGAGAAGAATGTCTGGGTGATGCTAGTGTATAAGAAGAGTGTCTGGGTGATGGTAGTGTATGAGAAGAGTGTCTGGTTGATGGTAGTGTATGAGAAGAGTGTCTGGGTGATTGTACTGTATGAGAAGAGTGTCTGGGTGTTGGTAGGGTATGAGAAGAGTGTCTGGGTGATGGTAGTGTATGAGAAGGGTTTCTGGGTATTGGTAGAGTATGAGAAGAGTGTCTGGGTGGGTGTTGGTAGTGTATGAGAAGAGTGTCTGGGTGATGGTAGTGTATGAGAAGAGTGTCTGGGTGTTGGAAGTGTATCAGAAGAGTGTCTGGCTGATGGTAGTGTATGAGAAGAGTCTCTGGGTGATGGTAGTGTATGAGAAGAGTGTCTGGGTGTTGGTAGTGTATGAGAAAGGGTGTCTGGGTGTTAGTAGTGTATGAGAAGAGTGTCTGGGTGATGGCAGTGTATGAGAAGAGTGTCTGGGTGTTGGTAGTGTATGAGAAGAGTGTCTGGGTGATGGTAGTGTATGAGAAGAGTGTCTGGGTGTTGGTAGTGTATGAGAAGAATGTCTGGGTGATGCTAGTGTATAAGAAGAGTGTCTGGGTGATGGTAGTGTATGAGAAGAGTGTCTGGTTGATGGTAGTGTATGAGAAGAGTGTCTTGGTGATTGTACTGTATGAGAAGAGTGTCTGGGTGTTGGTAGGGTATGAGAATAGTGTCTGGGTGATGGTAGTGTATGAGAAGGGTTTCTGGGTGTTGGTAGTGTATGAGAAGAGTGTCTGGGTGTTGGTAGTGTATGAGAAGAGTGTCTGGGTGTTGGTAGTGTATGAGAAGAGTGTCTGGGTAGGTGTTGGTAGTGTATGAGAAGAGTGTCAGGGTGATTGTAGTGTATGAGATGAGTGTCTGTGTGTTAGTAGTGTATGAGAAGAGTGTCTGGGTGATTGTACTGTATGAGAAGAGTGTCTGGGTGTTGGTAGTGTATGAGAAGAGTGTCTGGGTGATGGTAGTGTATGAGAAGGGTGTCTGGGTGTTGGTAGTGTATGAGAAGAGAATCTGGGTGTTGGTAGTGTATGCGAAGAGTGTCTGGGTGTTGGTAGTGTATGACAAGAGTGCCTGGGTGATGGTAGTGTATGAGAAGAGTGTCTGGGTGTTGGTAGTGTATGAGAAGAGTGTCTTGGTGGGTGTTGGTAGTGTATGAGAAGAGTGTCTGGGTGATGGTAGTGTATGAGAAGAGTGTCTGTGTGTTGGAAGTGTATGAGAAGAGTGTCTGGGTGACGGTAGTGTATGAGAAGAGTGTCTGGGTGATGGTATTGTATGAGAAGAGTGTCTGGGTTATGGTAGCGCATGAGAAGAGTGTCTGGGTGATGGCATTGTATGGGAAGAGTGTCTGGGTGTTGGTAGTGTATGAGAAGAGTGTCTGGGTGTTGGAAGTGTATGAGAAGAGTGTCTGGGTGATGGCAGTGTATGAGAAGAGTGTCTGGGTGATTGTACTGTATGAGAAGAGTGTCTGGGTGTTGGTAGTGTATGAGAAGAGTGTATGGGTGATGGTAGTGTATGAGAAGAGTGTCTCGGTGATGGCACTGTATGGGAAGAGTGTCTGGGTGTTGGTAGTGTATGAGTAGAGTGTCTGGGTGATGGTAGTGTATGAGAAGTGTGTCTGGGTGTTGGTAGTGTATGAGAAGAGTGTCTGGGTGTTGGTAGTGTATGAGAAGAGTGTCTGGGTGTTGGTAGTGTATGAGAAGAGCGTCTGGGTGTTGGTAGTGTATGAGAAGAGTGTCTGGGTGTTGGTAGTGTATGAGAAGAGTGTCTGGGTGATGGTAGTATATGAGAAGAGTGTCTGGGTGATTGTACTGTATGAGAAGAGTGTCTGGGTGTTGGTAGTGTATGAGAAGAGTGTCTGGGTGATGGTAGTGTATGAGTAGAGTGTCTGGGTGATGGTAGTGTATGAGAAGAGTGTCTGGGTGTTGGTAGTGTATGAGAAGAGTATCTGGGTGATGGTAGTGTATGAGAAGAGTGTCTGGGTGTTGGTAGTGTATGAGAAGAGTGTCTGGGTGATGGTAGTGTATGAGAAGAGTGTCTGGGTGATGGTAGTGCATGAGAAGAGTGTCTGGGTGATGGCAGTGTATGGGAAGAGTGTCTGGGTGTTGGTAGTGTATGAGAAGAGTGTCTGTGTGTTGGTAGTGTATGAGAAGAGTGTCTGGGTGTTGGAAGTGTATGAGAAGAGTGTCTGGGTGTTGGTAGTGTATGAGAAGAGTGTCTGGTTGATGGTAGTGTATGAGAAGAGATTCTGAGTGATTGTACTGTATGAGAAGAGTGTCTGGGTGTTGGTAGTGTATGAGAAGAGTGTCTGGGTGACGGTAGTGTATGAGAAGGGTGTCTGGGTGTTGGTAGTGTATGAGAAGATTGTCTTGGTTTTGGTAGTGTATGAGAAGAGTGTCTGGGTTTTGATAGTGTATGAGAAGAGTGCCTGGGTGATGGTAGTGTATGAGAAGAGTATCTGGGTGATGGTAGTGTATGAGAAGAATGTCTGGGTGTTGGTAGTGTATGAGAAGAGTGTATGGGTGATGGTAGTATATGAGAAGAGTGTCTGGGTGATGGCAGTGTATGAGAAGAGTGTCTGGGTGTTGGTAGTGTATGAGAAGAGTGTCTGGGTGATGGTAGTGTATGAGAAGAGTGTCTGGGTGTTGGTAGTATATGAGAAGAATGTCTGGGTGATGCTAGTGTATAAGAAGAGTGTCTGGGTGATGGTAGTGTATGAGAAGAGTGTCTGGTTGATGGTAGTGTATGAGAAGAGTGTCTGGGTGTTGGAAGTGTATCAGAAGAGTGTCTGGGTGATGGTAGTATATGAGAATAGTGTCTGGGTTATGGTAGTGTATGAGAAGAGTGTCTGGGTGTTGGTAGTGTATGAGAAGGGTGTCTGGGTGTTGGTAGTGTATGAGAAGAGTGTCTGGATGATGGCAGTGTATGAGAAGAGTGTCTGGGTGATGGCAGTGTATGGGAAGAGTGTGTGGGTGTTGGTAGTGTATGAGAAGAGTGTCTGGGTGTTGGTAGTGTATGAGAAGAGTGTCTGGGTGTTGGAAGTGTATGAGAAGAGTGTCTGGGTGTTGGTAGTGTATGAGAAGAGTGTCTGGTTGATGGTAGTGTATGAGAAGAGATTCTGAGTGATTGTACTGTATGAGAAGAGTGTCTGGGTGTTGGTAGTGTATGAGAAGAGTGTCTGGGTGACGGTAGTGTATGAGAAGGGTGTCTGGGTGTTGGTAGTGTATGAGAAGATTGTCTTGGTTTTGGTAGTGTATGAGAAGAGTGTCTGGGTTTTGATAGTGTATGAGAAGAGTGCCTGGGTGATGGTAGTGTATGAGAAGAGTATCTGGGTGATGGTAGTGTATGAGAAGAATGTCTGGGTGTTGGTAGTGTATGAGAAGAGTGTCTGGGTGATGGTAGTATATGAGAAGAGTGTCTGGGTGATGGCAGTGTATGAGAAGAGTGTCTGGGTGTTGGTAGTGTATGAGAAGAGTGTCTGGGTGATGGTAGTGTATGAGAAGAGTGTCTGGGTGTTGGTAGTGTATGAGAAGAATGTCTGGGTGATGCTAGTGTATAAGAAGAGTGTCTGGGTGATGGTAGTGTATGAGAAGAGTGTCTGGTTGATGGTAGTGTATGAGAAGAGTGTCTGGGTGATTGTACTGTATGAGAAGAGTGTCTGGGTGTTGGTAGGGTATGAGAAGAGTGTCTGGGTGATGGTAGTGTATGAGAAGGGTTTCTGGGTATTGGTAGAGTATGAGAAGAGTGTCTGGGTGGGTGTTGGTAGTGTATGAGAAGAGTGTCTGGGTGATGGTAGTGTATGAGAAGAGTGTCTGGGTGTTGGAAGTGTATCAGAAGAGTGTCTGGCTGATGGTAGTGTATGAGAAGAGTCTCTGGGTGATGGTAGTGTATGAGAAGAGTGTCTGGGTGTTGGTAGTGTATGAGAAGGGTGTCTGGGTGTTAGTAGTGTATGAGAAGAGTGTCTGGGTGATGGCAGTGTATGAGAAGAGTGTCTGGGTGTTGGTAGTGTATGAGAAGAGTGTCTGGGTGATGGTAGTGTATGAGAAGAGTGTCTGGGTGTTGGTAGTGTATGAGAAGAATGTCTGGGTGATGCTAGTGTATAAGAAGAGTGTCTGGGTGATGGTAGTGTATGAGAAGAGTGTCTGGTTGATGGTAGTGTATGAGAAGAGTGTCTTGGTGATTGTACTGTATGAGAAGAGTGTCTGGGTGTTGGTAGGGTATGAGAATAGTGTCTGGGTGATGGTAGTGTATGAGAAGGGTTTCTGGGTGTTGGTAGTGTATGAGAAGAGTGTCTGGGTGTTGGTAGTGTATGAGAAGAGTGTCTGGGTGTTGGTAGTGTATGAGAAGAGTGTCTGGGTAGGTGTTGGTAGTGTATGAGAAGAGTGTCAGGGTGATTGTAGTGTATGAGATGAGTGTCTGTGTGTTAGTAGTGTATGAGAAGAGTGTCTGGGTGATTGTACTGTATGAGAAGAGTGTCTGGGTGTTGGTAGTGTATGAGAAGAGTGTCTGGGTGATGGTAGTGTATGAGAAGGGTGTCTGGGTGTTGGTAGTGTATGAGAAGAGAATCTGGGTGTTGGTAGTGTATGCGAAGAGTGTCTGGGTGTTGGTAGTGTATGACAAGAGTGCCTGGGTGATGGTAGTGTATGAGAAGAGTGTCTGGGTGTTGGTAGTGTATGAGAAGAGTGTCTTGGTGGGTGTTGGTAGTGTATGAGAAGAGTGTCTGGGTGATGGTAGTGTATGAGAAGAGTGTCTGTGTGTTGGAAGTGTATGAGAAGAGTGTCTGGGTGACGGTAGTGTATGAGAAGAGTGTCTGGGTGATGGTATTGTATGAGAAGAGTGTCTGGGTTATGGTAGCGCATGAGAAGAGTGTCTGGGTGATGGCATTGTATGGGAAGAGTGTCTGGGTGTTGGTAGTGTATGAGAAGAGTGTCTGGGTGTTGGAAGTGTATGAGAAGAGTGTCTGGGTGATGGCAGTGTATGAGAAGAGTGTCTGGGTGATTGTACTGTATGAGAAGAGTGTCTGGGTGTTGGTAGTGTATGAGAAGAGTGTATGGGTGATGGTAGTGTATGAGAAGAGTGTCTCGGTGATGGCACTGTATGGGAAGAGTGTCTGGGTGTTGGTAGTGTATGAGTAGAGTGTCTGGGTGATGGTAGTGTATGAGAAGTGTGTCTGGGTGTTGGTAGTGTATGAGAAGAGTGTCTGGGTGTTGGTAGTGTATGAGAAGAGTGTCTGGGTGTTGGTAGTGTATGAGAAGAGCGTCTGGGTGTTGGTAGTGTATGAGAAGAGTGTCTGGGTGTTGGTAGTGTATGAGAAGAGTGTCTGGGTGATGGTAGTATATGAGAAGAGTGTCTGGGTGATTGTACTGTATGAGAAGAGTGTCTGGGTGTTGGTAGTGTATGAGAAGAGTGTCTGGGTGATGGTAGTGTATGAGTAGAGTGTCTGGGTGATGGTAGTGTATGAGAAGAGTGTCTGGGTGTTGGTAGTGTATGAGAAGAGTATCTGGGTGATGGTAGTGTATGAGAAGAGTGTCTGGGTGTTGGTAGTGTATGAGAAGAGTGTCTGGGTGATGGTAGTGTATGAGAAGAGTGTCTGGGTGATGGTAGTGCATGAGAAGAGTGTCTGGGTGATGGCAGTGTATGGGAAGAGTGTCTGGGTGTTGGTAGTGTATGAGAAGAGTGTCTGTGTGTTGGTAGTGTATGAGAAGAGTGTCTGGGTGTTGGAAGTGTATGAGAAGAGTGTCTGGGTGTTGGTAGTGTATGAGAAGAGTGTCTGGTTGATGGTAGTGTATGAGAAGAGATTCTGAGTGATTGTACTGTATGAGAAGAGTGTCTGGGTGTTGGTAGTGTATGAGAAGAGTGTCTGGGTGACGGTAGTGTATGAGAAGGGTGTCTGGGTGTTGGTAGTGTATGAGAAGATTGTCTTGGTTTTGGTAGTGTATGAGAAGAGTGTCTGGGTTTTGATAGTGTATGAGAAGAGTGCCTGGGTGATGGTAGTGTATGAGAAGAGTATCTGGGTGATGGTAGTGTATGAGAAGAATGTCTGGGTGTTGGTAGTGTATGAGAAGAGTGTCTGGGTGATGGTAGTATATGAGAAGAGTGTCTGGGTGATGGCAGTGTATGAGAAGAGTGTCTGGGTGTTGGTAGTGTATGAGAAGAGTGTCTGGGTGATGGTAGTGTATGAGAAGAGTGTCTGGGTGTTGGTAGTGTATGAGAAGAATGTCTGGGTGATGCTAGTGTATAAGAAGAGTGTCTGGGTGATGGTAGTGTATGAGAAGAGTGTCTGGTTGATGGTAGTGTATGAGAAGAGTGTCTGGGTAGGTGTTGGTAGTGTATGAGAAGAGTGTCAGGGTGATTGTAGTGTATGAGATGAGTGTCTGGGTGTTAGTAGTGTATGAGAAGAGTGTCTGGGTGATTGTACTGTATGAGAAGAGTGTCTGGGTGTTGGTAGTGTATGAGAAGAGTGTCTGGGTGATGGTAGTGTATGAGAAGGGTGTCTGGGTGTTGGTAGTGTATGAGAAGAGAATCTGGGTGTTGGTAGTGTATGCGAAGAGTGTCTGGGTGTTGGTAGTGTATGACAAGAGTGCCTGGGTGATGGTAGTGTATGAGAAGAGTGTCTGGGTGTTGGTAGTGTATGAGAAGAGTGTCTGGGTGTTGGTAGTGTATGAGAAGAGTGTCTGGGTGATGGTAGTGTATGAGAAGAGTGTCTGTGTGTTGGAAGTGTATGAGAAGAGTGTCTGGGTGACGGTAGTGTATGAGAAGAGTGTCTGGGTGATGGTATTGTATGAGAAGAGTGTCTGGGTTATGGTAGCGCATGAGAAGAGTGTCTGGGTGATGGCAATGTATGGGAAGAGTGTCTGGGTGTTGGTAGTGTATGAGAAGAGTGTCTGGGTGTTGGTAGTGTATGAGAAGAGTGTCTGGGTGATGGTAGTGTATGAGAAGAGTGTCTCGGTGATGGCACTGTATGGGAAGAGTGTCTGGGTGTTGGTAGTGTATGAGAAGAGTGTCTGGGTGATGGTAGTGTATGAGAAGGGTGTCTGGGTGTTGGTAGTGTATGAGAAGAGTGTCTGGGTGTTCGTAGTGTATGAGAAGAGTGTCTGGGTGTTGGTAGTGTATGAGAAGAGCGTCTGGGTGTTGGTAGTGTATGAGAAGAGTGTCTGGGTGTTGGTAGTGTATGAGAAGAGTGTCTGGGTGATGGTAGTATATGAGAAGAGTGTCTGGGTGATTGTACTGTATGAGAAGAGTGTCTGGGTGATGGTAGTGTATGAGAAGAGTGTCTGGGTGTTGGTAGTGTATGAGAAGAGTGTCTGGGTGATGGTAGTGTATGAGAAGATTGTCTGGGTGATGGTAGTGCATGAGAAGAGTGTCTGGGTGATGGCAGTGTATGGGAAGAGTGTGTGGGTGTTGGTAGTGTATGAGAAGAGTGTCTGGGTGTTGGTAGTGTATGAGAAGAGTGTCTGGGTGTTGGAAGTGTATGAGAAGAGTGTCTGGGTGTTGGTAGTGTATGAGAAGAGTGTCTGGTTGATGGTAGTGTATGAGAAGAGATTCTGAGTGATTGTACTGTATGAGAAGAGTGTCTGGGTGTTGGTAGTGTATGAGAAGAGTGTCTGGGTGACGGTAGTGTATGAGAAGGGTGTCTGGGTGTTGGTAGTGTATGAGAAGATTGTCTTGGTTTTGGTAGTGTATGAGAAGAGTGTCTGGGTTTTGATAGTGTATGAGAAGAGTGCCTGGGTGATGGTAGTGTATGAGAAGAGTATCTGGGTGATGGTAGTGTATGAGAAGAATGTCTGGGTGTTGGTAGTGTATGAGAAGAGTGTCTGGGTGATGGTAGTATATGAGAAGAGTGTCTGGGTGATGGCAGTGTATGAGAAGAGTGTCTGGGTGTTGGTAGTGTATGAGAAGAGTGTCTGGGTGATGGTAGTGTATGAGAAGAGTGTCTGGGTGTTGGTAGTGTATGAGAAGAATGTCTGGGTGATGCTAGTGTATAAGAAGAGTGTCTGGGTGATGGTAGTGTATGAGAAGAGTGTCTGGTTGATGGTAGTGTATGAGAAGAGTGTCTGGGTAGGTGTTGGTAGTGTATGAGAAGAGTGTCAGGGTGATTGTAGTGTATGAGATGAGTGTCTGGGTGTTAGTAGTGTATGAGAAGAGTGTCTGGGTGATTGTACTGTATGAGAAGAGTGTCTGGGTGTTGGTAGTGTATGAGAAGAGTGTCTGGGTGATGGTAGTGTATGAGAAGGGTGTCTGGGTGTTGGTAGTGTATGAGAAGAGAATCTGGGTGTTGGTCGTGTATGCGAAGAGTGTCTGGGTGTTGGTAGTGTATGACAAGAGTGCCTGGGTGATGGTAATGTATGAGAAGAGTGTCTGGGTGTTGGTAGTGTATGAGAAGAGTGTCTGGGTGTTGGTAGTGTATGAGAAGAGTGTCTGGGTGATGGTAGTGTATGAGAAGAGTGTCTGTGTGTTGGAAGTGTATGAGAAGAGTGTCTGGGTGACGGTAGTGTATGAGAAGAGTGTCTGGGTGTTCGTAGTGTATGAGAAGAGTGTCTGGGTGTTGGTAGTGTATGAGAAGAGCGTCTGGGTGTTGGTAGTGTATGAGAAGAGTGTCTGGGTGTTGGTAGTGTATGAGAAGAGTGTCTGGGTGATGGTAGTATATGAGAAGAGTGTCTGGGTGATTGTACTGTATGAGAAGAGTGTCTGGGTGTTGGTAGTGTATGAGAAGAGTGTCTGGGTGATGGTAGTGTATGAGTAGAGTGTCTGGGTGATGGTAGTGTATGAGAAGAGTGTCTGGGTGTTGGTAGTGTATGAGAAGAGTGTCTGGGTGATGGTAGTGTATGAGAAGAGTGTCTGGGTGTTGGTAGTGTATGAGAAGAGTGTCTGGGTGATGGTAGTGTATGAGAAGATTGTCTGGGTGATGGTAGTGCATGAGAAGAGTGTCTGGGTGATGGCAGTGTATGGGAAGAGTGTGTGGGTGTTGGTAGTGTATGAGAAGAGTGTCTGGGTGTTGGTAGTGTATGAGAAGAGTGTCTGGGTGTTGGAAGTGTATGAGAAGAGTGTCTGGGTGTTGGTAGTGTATGAGAAGAGTGTCTGGTTGATGGTAGTGTATGAGAAGAGATTCTGAGTGATTGTACTGTATGAGAAGAGTGTCTGGGTGTTGGTAGTGTATGAGAAGAGTGTCTGGGTGACGGTAGTGTATGAGAAGGGTGTCTGGGTGTTGGTAGTGTATGAGAAGATTGTCTTGGTTTTGGTAGTGTATGAGAAGAGTGTCTGGGTTTTGATAGTGTATGAGAAGAGTGCCTGGGTGATGGTAGTGTATGAGAAGAGTATCTGGGTGATGGTAGTGTATGAGAAGAATGTCTGGGTGTTGGTAGTGTATGAGAAGAGTGTCTGGGTGATGGTAGTATATGAGAAGAGTGTCTGGGTGATGGCAGTGTATGAGAAGAGTGTCTGGGTGTTGGTAGTGTATGAGAAGAGTGTCTGGGTGATGGTAGTGTATGAGAAGAGTGTCTGGGTGTTGGTAGTGTATGAGAAGAATGTCTGGGTGATGCTAGTGTATAAGAAGAGTGTCTGGGTGATGGTAGTGTATGAGAAGAGTGTCTGGTTGATGGTAGTGTATGAGAAGAGTGTCTGGGTGATTGTACTGTATGAGAAGAGTGTCTGGGTGTTGGTAGGGTATGAGAAGAGTGTCTGGGTGATGGTATTGTATGAGAAGGGTTTCTGGGTATTGGTAGTGTATGAGAAGAGTGTCTGGGTGGGTGTTGGTAGTGTATGAGAAGAGTGTCTGGGTGATGGTAGTGTATGAGAAGAGTGTCTGGGTGTTGGAAGTGTATCAGAAGAGTGTCTGGGTGATGGTAGTGTATGAGAAGAGTGTCTGGGTGATGGTAGTGTATGAGAAGAGTGTCTGGGTGTTGGTAGTGTATGAGAAGGGTGTCTGGGTGTTGGTAGTGTATGAGAAGAGTGTCTGGGTGATGGCAGTGTATGAGAAGAGTGTCTGGGTGTTGGTAGTGTATGAGAAGAGTGTCTTGGTGATGGTAGTGTATGAGAAGAGTGTCTGGGTGTTGGTAGTGTATGAGAAGAATGTCTGGGTGATGCTAGTGTATAAGAAGAGTGTCTGGGTGATGGTAGTGTATGAGAAGAGTGTCTGGTTGATGGTAGTGTATGAGAAGAGTGTCTTGGTGATTGTACTGTATGAGAAGAGTGTCTGGGTGTTGGTAGGGTATGAGAATAGTGTCTGGGTGATGGTAGTGTATGAGAAGGGTTTCTGGGTGTTGGTAGTGTATGAGAAGAGTGTCTGGGTGTTGTTAGTGTATGAGAAGAGTGTCTGGGTGTTGGTAGTGTATGAGAAGAGTGTCTGGGTAGGTGTTGGTAGTGTATGAGAAGAGTGTCAGGGTGATTGTAGTGTATGAGATGAGTGTCTGTGTGTTAGTAGTGTATGAGAAGAGTGTCTGGGTGATTGTACTGTATGAGAAGAGTGTCTGGGTGTTGGTAGTGTATGAGAAGAGTGTCTGGGTGATGGTAGTGTATGAGAAGGGTGTCTGGGTGTTGGTAGTGTATGAGAAGAGAATCTGGGTGTTGGTAGTGTATGCGAAGAGTGTCTGGGTGTTGGTAGTGTATGACAAGAGTGCCTGGGTAATGGTAGTGTATGAGAAGAGTGTCTGGGTGTTGGTAGTGTATGAGAAGAGTGTCTTGGTGGGTGTTGGTAGTGTATGAGAAGAGTGTCTGGGTGATGGTAGTGTATGAGAAGAGTGTCTGTGTGTTGGAAGTGTATGAGAAGAGTGTCTGGGTGACGGTAGTGTATGAGAAGAGTGTCTGGGTGATGGTATTGTATGAGAAGAGTGTCTGGGTTATGGTAGCGCATGAGAAGAGTGTCTGGGTGATGGCATTGTATGGGAAGAGTGTCTGGGTGTTGGTAGTGTATGAGAAGAGTGTCTGGGTGTTGGAAGTGTATGAGAAGAGTGTCTGGGTGATGGCAGTGTATGAGAAGAGTGTCTGGGTGATTGTACTGTATGAGAAGAGTGTCTGGGTGTTGGTAGTGTATGAGAAGAGTGTCTGGGTGATGGTAGTGTATGAGAAGAGTGTCTCGGTGATGGCACTGTATGGGAAGAGTGTCTGGGTGTTGGTAGTGTATGAGTAGAGTGTCTGGGTGATGGTAGTGTATGAGAAGTGTGTCTGGGTGTTGGTAGTGTATGAGAAGAGTGTCTGGGTGTTCGTAGTGTATGAGAAGAGTGTCTGGGTGTTGGTAGTGTATGAGAAGAGCGTCTGGGTGTTGGTAGTGTATGAGAAGAGTGTCTGGGTGTTGGTAGTGTATGAGAAGAGTGTCTGGGTGATGGTAGTATATGAGAAGAGTGTCTGGGTGATTGTACTGTATGAGAAGAGTGTCTGGGTGTTGGTAGTGTATGAGAAGAGTGTCTGGGTGATGGTAGTGTATGAGTAGAGTGTCTGGGTGATGGTAGTGTATGAGAAGAGTGTCTGGGTGTTGGTAGTGTATGAGAAGAGTGTCTGGGTGATGGTAGTGTATGAGAAGAGTGTCTGGGTGTTGGTAGTGTATGAGAAGAGTGTCTGGGTGATGGTAGTGTATGAGAAGAGTGTCTGGGTGATGGTAGTGCATGAGAAGAGTGTCTGGGTGATGGCAGTGTATGGGAAGAGTGTCTGGGTGTTGGTAGTGTATGAGAAGAGTGTCTGTGTGTTGGTAGTGTATGAGAAGAGTGTCTGGGTGTTGGAAGTGTATGAGAAGAGTGTCTGGGTGTTGGTAGTGTATGAGAAGAGTGTCTGGTTGATGGTAGTGTATGAGAAGAGATTCTGAGTGATTGTACTGTATGAGAAGAGTGTCTGGGTGTTGGTAGTGTATGAGAAGAGTGTCTGGGTGACGGTAGTGTATGAGAAGGGTGTCTGGGTGTTGGTAGTGTATGAGAAGATTGTCTTGGTTTTGGTAGTGTATGAGAAGAGTGTCTGGGTTTTGATAGTGTATGAGAAGAGTGCCTGGGTGATGGTAGTGTATGAGAAGAGTATCTGGGTGATGGTAGTGTATGAGAAGAATGTCTGGGTGTTGGTAGTGTATGAGAAGAGTGTCTGGGTGATGGTAGTATATGAGAAGAGTGTCTGGGTGATGGCAGTGTATGAGAAGAGTGTCTGGGTGTTGGTAGTGTATGAGAAGAGTGTCTGGGTGATGGTAGTGTATGAGAAGAGTGTCTGGGTGTTGGTAGTGTATGAGAAGAATGTCTGGGTGATGCTAGTGTATAAGAAGAGTGTCTGGGTGATGGTAGTGTATGAGAAGAGTGTCTGGTTGATGGAAGTGTATGAGAAGAGTGTCTGGGTGATTGTACTGTATGAGAAGAGTGTCTGGGTGTTGGTAGGGTATGAGAAGAGTGTCTGGGTGATGGTAGTGTATGAGAAGGGTTTCTGCGTCTTGGTAGTGTATGAGAAGAGTGTCTGGGTGGGTGTTGGTAGTGTATGAGAAGAGTGTCTGGGTGATGGTAGTTTATGAGAAGAGTGTCTGGGTGTTGGAAGTGTATCAGAAGAGTGTCTGGGTGATGGTAGTGTATGAGAAGAGTGTCTGGGTGATGGTAGTGTATGAGAAGAGTGTCTGGGTGTTGGTAGTGTATGAGAAGGGTGTCTGGGTGTTGGTAGTGTATGAGAAGAGTGTCTGGGTGATGGCAGTGTATGAGAAGAGTGTCTAGGTGTTGGTAGTGTATGAGAAGAGTGTCTTGTTGTTGGTAGTGTATGAGAAGAACGTCTGGGTGTTGGTAGTGTATGAGAAGAGTGTCTGGGTGTTGGTAGTGTATGAGAAGAGTGTCTGGGTGATGGTAGTATATGAGAAGAGTGTCTGGGTGATTGTACTGTATGAGAAGAGTGTCTGGGTGTTGGCAGTGTATGAGAAGAGTGTCTGGGTGATGGTAGTGTATGAGTAGAGTGTCTGGGTGATGGTAGTGTATGAGAAGAGTGTCTGGGTGTTGGTAGTGTATGAGAAGAGTGTCTGGGTGATGGTAGTGTATGAGAAGAGTGTCTGGGTGGGTGTTGGTAGTGTATGAGAAGAGTGTCTGGGTGATGGTAGTGTATGAGAAGAGTGTCTGGGTGATGGTAGTGCAAGAGAAGAGTGTCTGGGTGATGGCAGTGTATGGGAAGAGTGTCTGGGTGTTGGTAGTGTATGAGAAGAGTGTCTGGGTGTTGGTAGTGTATGAGAAGAGTGTCTGGGTGTTGGAAGTGTATGAGAAGAGTGTCTGGGTGTTGGTAGTGTATGAGAAGAGTGTCTGGTTGATGGTAGTGTATGAGAAGAGATTCTGAGTGATTGTACTGTATGAGAAGAGTGTCTGGGTGTTGGTAGTGTATGAGAAGAGTGTCTGGGTGACGGTAGTGTATGAGAAGGGTGTCTGGGTGTTGGTAGTGTATGAGAAGATTGTCTTGGTTTTGGTAGTGTATGAGAAGAGTGTCTGGGTTTTGATAGTGTATGAGAAGAGTGCCTGGGTGATGGTAGTGTATGAGAAGAGTATCTGGGTGATGGTAGTGTATGAGAAGAATGTCTGGGTGTTGGTAGTGTATGAGAAGAGTGTCTGGGTGATGGTAGTATATGAGAAGAGTGTCTGGGTGATGGCAGTGTATGAGAAGAGTGTCTGGGTGTTAGTAGTGTATGAGAAGAGTGTCTGGGTGATGGTAGTGTATGAGAAGAGTGTCTGGGTGTTGGTAGTGTATGAGAAGAATGTCTGGGTGATGCTAGTGTATAAGAAGAGTGTCTGGGTGATGGTAGTGAATGAGAAGAGTGTCTGTTTGATGGTAGTGTATGAGAAGAGTGTCTGGGTGATTGTACTGTATGAGAAGAGTGTCTGGGTGTTGGTAGGGTATGAGAAGAGTGTCTGGGTGATGGTAGTGTATGAGAAGGGTTTCTGGGTGTTGGTAGTGTATGAGAAGAGTGTCTGGGTGGGTGTTGGTAGTATATGAGAAGAGTGTCTGGGTGATGGTAGTGTATGAGAAGAGTGTCTGGGTGTTGGAAGTGTATCAGAAGAGTGTCTGGGTGATGGTAGTATATGAGAAGAGTGTCTGGGTTATGGTAGTGTATGAGAAGAGTGTCTGGGTGTTGGTAGTGTATGAGAAGGGTGTCTGGGTGTTGGTAGTGTATGAGAAGAGTGTCTGGATGATGGCAGTGTATGAGAAGAGTGTCTGGGTGATGGCAGTGTATGGGAAGAGTGTGTGGGTGTTGGTAGTGTATGAGAAGAGTGTCTGGGTGTTGGTAGTGTATGAGAAGAGTGTCTGGGTGTTGGAAGTGTATGAGAAGAGTGTCTGGGTGTTGGTAGTGTATGAGAAGAGTGTCTGGTTGATGGTAGTGTATGAGAAGAGATTCTGAGTGATTGTACTGTATGAGAAGAGTGTCTGGGTGTTGGTAGTGTATGAGAAGAGTGTCTGGGTGACGGTAGTGTATGAGAAGGGTGTCTGGGTGTTGGTAGTGTATGAGAAGATTGTCTTGGTTTTGGTAGTGTATGAGAAGAGTGTCTGGGTTTTGATAGTGTATGAGAAGAGTGCCTGGGTGATGGTAGTGTATGAGAAGAGTATCTGGGTGATGGTAGTGTATGAGAAGAATGTCTGGGTGTTGGTAGTGTATGAGAAGAGTGTCTGGGTGATGGTAGTATATGAGAAGAGT
Source organism: Taudactylus pleione (assembly GCA_031769625.1). Classification (NCBI taxonomy): domain Eukaryota; kingdom Metazoa; phylum Chordata; class Amphibia; order Anura; family Myobatrachidae; genus Taudactylus; species Taudactylus pleione. Next base: position 2,796,426 of record JAUIMM010000390.1, read on the forward strand.
GTCTGGGTGATGGCAGTGTATGAGAAGAGTGTCTGGGTGTTGGTAGTGTATGAGAAGAGTGTCTGGGTGATGGTAGTGTATGAGAAGAGTGTCTGGGTGTTGGTAGTGTATGAGAAGAATGTCTGGGTGATGCTAGTGTATAAGAAGAGTGTCTGGGTGATGGTAGTGTATGAGAAGAGTGTCTGGTTGATGGTAGTGTATGAGAAGAGTGTCTGGGTGATTGTACTGTATGAGAAGAGTGTCTGGGTGTTGGTAGGGTATGAGAAGAGTGTCTGGGTGATGGTAGTGTATGAGAAGGGTTTCTGGGTATTGGTAGAGTATGAGAAGAGTGTCTGGGTGGGTGTTGGTAGTGTATGAGAAGAGTGTCTGGGTGATGGTAGTGTATGAGAAGAGTGTCTGGGTGTTGGAAGTGTATCAGAAGAGTGTCTGGCTGATGGTAGTGTATGAGAAGAGTCTCTGGGTGATGGTAGTGTATGAGAAGAGTGTCTGGGTGTTGGTAGTGTATGAGAAGGGTGTCTGGGTGTTAGTAGTGTATGAGAAGAGTGTCTGGGTGATGGCAGTGTATGAGAAGAGTGTCTGGGTGTTGGTAGTGTATGAGAAGAGTGTCTGGGTGATGGTAGTGTATGAGAAGAGTGTCTGGGTGTTGGTAGTGTATGAGAAGAATGTCTGGGTGATGCTAGTGTATAAGAAGAGTGTCTGGGTGATGGTAGTGTATGAGAAGAGTGTCTGGTTGATGGTAGTGTATGAGAAGAGTGTCTTGGTGATTGTACTGTATGAGAAGAGTGTCTGGGTGTTGGTAGGGTATGAGAATAGTGTCTGGGTGATGGTAGTGTATGAGAAGGGTTTCTGGGTGTTGGTAGTGTATGAGAAGAGTGTCTGGGTGTTGGTAGTGTATGAGAAGAGTGTCTGGGTGTTGGTAGTGTATGAGAAGAGTGTCTGGGTAGGTGTTGGTAGTGTATGAGAAGAGTGTCAGGGTGATTGTAGTGTATGAGATGAGTGTCTGTGTGTTAGTAGTGTATGAGAAGAGTGTCTGGGTGATTGTACTGTATGAGAAGAGTGTCTGGGTGTTGGTAGTGTATGAGAAGAGTGTCTGGGTGATGGTAGTGTATGAGAAGGGTGTCTGGGTGTTGGTAGTGTATGAGAAGAGAATCTGGGTGTTGGTAGTGTATGCGAAGAGTGTCTGGGTGTTGGTAGTGTATGACAAGAGTGCCTGGGTGATGGTAGTGTATGAGAAGAGTGTCTGGGTGTTGGTAGTGTATGAGAAGAGTGTCTTGGTGGGTGTTGGTAGTGTATGAGAAGAGTGTCTGGGTGATGGTAGTGTATGAGAAGAGTGTCTGTGTGTTGGAAGTGTATGAGAAGAGTGTCTGGGTGACGGTAGTGTATGAGAAGAGTGTCTGGGTGATGGTATTGTATGAGAAGAGTGTCTGGGTTATGGTAGCGCATGAGAAGAGTGTCTGGGTGATGGCATTGTATGGGAAGAGTGTCTGGGTGTTGGTAGTGTATGAGAAGAGTGTCTGGGTGTTGGAAGTGTATGAGAAGAGTGTCTGGGTGATGGCAGTGTATGAGAAGAGTGTCTGGGTGATTGTACTGTATGAGAAGAGTGTCTGGGTGTTGGTAGTGTATGAGAAGAGTGTATGGGTGATGGTAGTGTATGAGAAGAGTGTCTCGGTGATGGCACTGTATGGGAAGAGTGTCTGGGTGTTGGTAGTGTATGAGTAGAGTGTCTGGGTGATGGTAGTGTATGAGAAGTGTGTCTGGGTGTTGGTAGTGTATGAGAAGAGTGTCTGGGTGTTGGTAGTGTATGAGAAGAGTGTTTGGGTGTTGGTAGTGTATGAGAAGAGCGTCTGGGTGTTGGTAGTGTATGAGAAGAGTGTCTGGGTGTTGGTAGTGTATGAGAAGAGTGTCTGGGTGATGGTAGTATATGAGAAGAGTGTCTGGGTGATTGTACTGTATGAGAAGAGTGTCTGGGTGTTGGTAGTGTATGAGAAGAGTGTCTGGGTGATGGTAGTGTATGAGTAGAGTGTCTGGGTGATGGTAGTGTATGAGAAGAGTGTCTGGGTGTTGGTAGTGTATGAGAAGAGTATCTGGGTGATGGTAGTGTATGAGAAGAGTGTCTGGGTGTTGGTAGTGTATGAGAAGAGTGTCTGGGTGATGGTAGTGTATGAGAAGAGTGTCTGGGTGATGGTAGTGCATGAGAAGAGTGTCTGGGTGATGGCAGTGTATGGGAAGAGTGTCTGGGTGTTGGTAGTGTATGAGAAGAGTGTCTGTGTGTTGGTAGTGTATGAGAAGAGTGTCTGGGTGTTGGAAGTGTATGAGAAGAGTGTCTGGGTGTTGGTAGTGTATGAGAAGAGTGTCTGGTTGATGGTAGTGTATGAGAAGAGATTCTGAGTGATTGTACTGTATGAGAAGAGTGTCTGGGTGTTGGTAGTGTATGAGAAGAGTGTCTGGGTGACGGTAGTGTATGAGAAGGGTGTCTGGGTGTTGGTAGTGTATGAGAAGATTGTCTTGGTTTTGGTAGTGTATGAGAAGAGTGTCTGGGTTTTGATAGTGTATGAGAAGAGTGCCTGGGTGATGGTAGTGTATGAGAAGAGTATCTGGGTGATGGTAGTGTATGAGAAGAATGTCTGGGTGTTGGTAGTGTATGAGAAGAGTGTCTGGGTGATGGTAGTATATGAGAAGAGTGTCTGGGTGATGGCAGTGTATGAGAAGAGTGTCTGGGTGTTGGTAGTGTATGAGAAGAGTGTCTGGGTGATGGTAGTGTATGAGAAGAGTGTCTGGGTGTTGGTAGTGTATGAGAAGAATGTCTGGGTGATGCTAGTGTATAAGAAGAGTGTCTGGGTGATGGTAGTGTATGAGAAGAGTGTCTGGTTGATAGAAGTGTATGAGAAGAGTGTCTGGGTGATTGTACTGTATGAGAAGAGTGTCTGGGTGTTGGTAGGGTATGAGAAGAGTGTCTGGGTGATGGTAGTGTATGAGAAGGGTTTCTGCGTGTTGGTAGTGTATGAGAAGAGTGTCTGGGTGGGTGTTGGTAGTGTATGAGAAGAGTGTCTGGGTGATGGTAGTTTATGAGAAGAGTGTCTGGGTGTTGGAAGTGTATCAGAAGAGTGTCTGGGTGATGGTAGTGTATGAGAAGAGTGTCTGGGTGATGGTAGTGTATGAGAAGAGTGTCTGGGTGTTGGTAGTGTATGAGAAGGGTGTCTGGGTGTTGGTAGTGTATGAGAAGAGTGTCTGGGTGATGGCAGTGTATGAGAAGAGTGTCTAGGTGTTGGTAGTGTATGAGAAGAGTGTCTTGTTGTTGGTAGTGTATGAGAAGAGTGTCTGGGTGTTGGTAGTGTATGAGAAGAGTGCCTGGGTGTTGGTAGTGTATGAGAAGAACGTCTGGGTGTTGGTAGTGTATGAGAAGAGTGTCTGGGTGTTGGTAGTGTATGAGAAGAGTGTCTGGGTGATGGTAGTATATGAGAAGAGTGTCTGGGTGATTGTACTGTATGAGAAGAGTGTCTGGGTGTTGGCAGTGTATGAGAAGAGTGTCTGGGTGATGGTAGTGTATGAGTAGAGTGTCTGGGTGATGGTAGTGTATGAGAAGAGTGTCTGGGTGTTGGTAGTGTATGAGAAGAGTGTCTGGGTGATTGTAGTGTATGAGAAGAGTGTCTGGGTGGGTGTTGGTAGTGTATGAGAAGAGTGTCTGGGTGATGGTAGTGTATGAGAAGAGTGTCTGGGTGATGGTAGTGCATGAGAAGAGTGTCTGGGTGATGGCAGTGTATGGGAAGAGTGTCTGGGTGTTGGTAGTGTATGAGAAGAGTGTCTGGGTGTTGGTAGTGTATGAGAAGAGTGTCTGGGTGTTGGAAGTGTATGAGAAGAGTGTCTGGGTGTTGGTAGTGTATGAGAAGAGTGTCTGGTTGATGGTAGTGTATGAGAAGAGATTCTGAGTGATTGTACTGTATGAGAAGAGTGTCTGGGTGTTGGTAGTGTATGAGAAGAGTGTCTGGGTGACGGTAGTGTATGAGAAGGGTGTCTGGGTGTTGGTAGTGTATGAGAAGATTGTCTTGGTTTTGGTAGTGTATGAGAAGAGTGTCTGGGTTTTGATAGTGTATGAGAAGAGTGCCTGGGTGATGGTAGTGTATGAGAAGAGTATCTGGGTGATGGTAGTGTATGAGAAGAATGTCTGGGTGTTGGTAGTGTATGAGAAGAGTGCCTGGGTGATGGTAGTGTATGAGAAGAGTGTCTTGTTGTTGGTAGTGTATGAGAAGAGTGTCTGGGTGTTGGTAGTGTATGAGAAGAGTGTCTGGGTGATGGTAGTGTATGAGAAGAGTGTCTGAGTGATTGTACTGTATGAGAAGAGTGTCTGGGTGTTGGTAGTGTATGAGAAGAGTGTCTGGGTGACGGTAGTGTATGAGAAGGGTGTCTGGGTGTTGGTAGTGTATGAGAAGATTGTCTTGGTTTTGGTAGTGTATGAGAAGAGTGTCTGGGTTTTGATAGTGTATGAGAAGAGTGCCTGGGTGATGGTAGTGTATGAGAAGAGTATCTGGGTGATGGTAGTGTATGAGAAGAATGTCTGGGTGTTGGTAGTGTATGAGAAGAGTGTCTGGGTGATGGTAGTATATGAGAAGAGTGTCTGGGTGATGGCAGTGTATGAGAAGAGTGTCTGGGTGTTGGTAGTGTATGAGAAGAGTGTCTGGGTGATGGTAGTGTATGAGAAGAGTGTCTGGGTGTTGGTAGTGTATGAGAAGAATGTCTGGGTGATGCTAGTGTATAAGAAGAGTGTCTGGGTGATGGTAGTGTATGAGAAGAGTGTCTGGTTGATGGAAGTGTATGAGAAGAGTGTCTGGGTGATTGTACTGTATGAGAAGAGTGTCTGGGTGTTGGTAGGGTATGAGAAGAGTGTCTGGGTGATGGTAGTGTATGAGAAGGGTTTCTGCGTGTTGGTAGTGTATGAGAAGAGTGTCTGGGTGGGTGTTGGTAGTGTATGAGAAGAGTGTCTGGGTGATGGCAGTTTATGAGAAGAGTGTCTGGGTGTTGGAAGTGTATCAGAAGAGTGTCTGGGTGATGGTAGTGTATGAGAAGAGTGTCTGGGTGATGGTAGTGTATGAGAAGAGTGTCTGGGTGTTGGTAGTGTATGAGAAGGGTGTCTGGGTGTTGGTAGTGTATGAGAAGAGTGTCTGGGTGATGGCAGTGTATGAGAAGAGTGTCTAGGTGTTGGTAGTGTATGAGAAGAGTGTCTTGTTGTTGGTAGTGTATGAGAAGAGTGTCTGGGTGTTGGTAGTGTATGAGAAGAGTGCCTGGGTGTTGGTAGTGTATGAGAAGAACGTCTGGGTGTTGGTAGTGTATGAGAAGAGTGTCTGGGTGTTGGTAGTGTATGAAAAGAGTGTCTGGGTGATGGTAGTATATGAGAAGAGTGTCTGGGTGATTGTACTGTATGAGAAGAGTGTCTGGGTGTTGGCAGTGTATGAGAAGAGTGTCTGGGTGATGGTAGTGTATGAGTAGAGTGTCTGGGTGATGGTAGTGTATGAGAAGAGTGTCTGGGTGTTGGTAGTGTATGAGAAGAGTGTCTGGGTGATTGTAGTGTATGAGAAGAGTGTCTGGGTGGGTGTTGGTAGTGTATGAGAAGAGTGTCTGGGTGATGGTAGTGTATGAGAAGAGTGTCTGGGTGATGGTAGTGCATGAGAAGAGTGTCTGGGTGATGGCAGTGTATGGGAAGAGTGTCTGGGTGTTGGTAGTGTATGAGAAGAGTGTCTGGGTGTTGGTAGTGTATGAGAAGAGTGTCTGGGTGTTGGAAGTGTATGAGAAGAGTGTCTGGGTGTTGGTAGTGTATGAGAAGAGTGTCTGGTTGATGGTAGTGTATGAGAAGAGATTCTGAGTGATTGTACTGTATGAGAAGAGTGTCTGGGTGTTGGTAGTGTATGAGAAGAGTGTCTGGGTGACGGTAGTGTATGAGAAGGGTGTCTGGGTGTTGGTAGTGTATGAGAAGATTGTCTTGGTTTTGGTAGTGTATGAGAAGAGTGTCTGGGTTTTGATAGTGTATGAGAAGAGTGCCTGGGTGATGTTAGTGTATGAGAAGAGTATCTGGGTGATGGTAGTGTATGAGAAGAATGTCTGGGTGTTGGTAGTGTATGAGAAGAGTGTCTGGGTGATGGTAGTATATGAGAAGAGTGTCTGGGTGATGGCAGTGTATGAGAAGAGTGTCTGGGTGTTAGTAGTGTATGAGAAGAGTGTCTGGGTGATGGTAGTGTATGAGAAGAGTGTCTGGGTGTTGGTAGTGTATGAGAAGAATGTCTGGGTGATGCTAGTGTATAAGAAGAGTGTCTGGGTGATGGTAGTGTATGAGAAGAGTGTCTGGTTGATGGTAGTGTATGAGAAGAGTGTCTGGGTGATTGTACTGTATGAGAAGAGTGTCTGGGTGTTGGTAGGGTATGAGAAGAGTGTCTGGGTGATGGTAATGTATGAGAAGGGTTTCTGGGTGTTGGTAGTGTATGAGAAGAGTGTCTGGGTGGGTGTTGGTAGTGTATGAGAAGAGTGTCTGGGTGATGGTAGTGTATGAGAAGAGTGTCTGGGTGTTGGAAGTGTATCAGAAGAGTGTCTGGGTGATGGTAGTATATGAGAAGAGTGTCTGGGTGATGGTAGTGTATGAGAAGAGTGTCTGGGTGTTGGTAGTGTATGAGAAGGGTGTCTGGGTGTTGGTAGTGTATGAGAAGAGTGTCTGGGTGATGGCAGTGTATGAGAAGAGTGTCTGGGTGTTGGTAGTGTATGAGAAGAGTGTCTGGGTGATGGTAGTGTATGAGAAGAATGTCTGGGTGATGCTAGTGTATAAGAAGAGTGTCTGGGTGATGGTAGTGTATGAGAAGAGTGTATGGGTGATGGTAGTGTATGAGAAGAGTGTCTTGGTGATTGTACTGTATGAGAAGAGTGTCTGGGTGTTGGTAGGGTATGAGAATAGTGTGTGGGTGATGGTAGTGTATGAGAAGGGTTTCTGGGTGTTGGTAGTGTATGAGAAGAGTGTCTGGGTGTTGGTAGTGTATGAGAAGAGTGTCTGGGTGTTGGTAGTGTATGAGAAGAGTGTCTGGGTAGGTGTTGGTAGTGTATGAGAAGAGTGTCAGGGTGATTGTAGTGTATGAGATGAGTGTCTGGGTGTTAGTAGTGTATGAGAAGAGTGTCTGGGTGATTGTACTGTATGAGAAGAGTGTCTGGGTGTTGGTAGTGTATGAGAAGAGTGTCTGGGTGATGGTAGTGTATGAGAAGGGTGTCTGGGTGTTGGTAGTGTATGAGAAGAGAATCTGGGTGTTGGTAGTGTATGCGAAGAGTGTCTGGGTGTTGGTAGTGTATGACAAGAGTGCCTGGGTGATGGTAGTGTATGAGAAGAGTGTCTGGGTGTTGGTAGTGTATGAGAAGAGTGTCTTGGTGGGTGTTGGTAGTGTATGAGAAGAGTGTCTGGGTGATGGTAGTGTATGAGAAGAGTGTCTGTGTGTTGGAAGTGTATGAGAAGAGTGTCTGGGTGATGGTAGTGTATGAGAAGAGTGTCTGGGTGATGGTATTGTATGAGAAGAGTGTCTGGGTTATGGTAGCGCATGAGAAGAGTGTCTGGGTGATGGCATTGTATGGGAAGAGTGTCTGGGTGTTGGTAGTGTATGAGAAGAGTGTCTGGGTGTTGGTAGTGTATGAGAAGAGTGTCTGGGTGATGGCAGTGTATGAGAAGAGTGTCTGGGTGATTGTACTGTATGAGAAGAGTGTCTGGGTGTTGGTAGTGTATGAGAAGAGTGTCTGGGTGATGGTAGTGTATGAGAAGAGTGTCTCGGTGATGGCACTGTATGGGAAGAGTGTCTGGGTGTTGGTAGTGTATGAGTAGAGTGTCTGGGTGATGGTAGTGTATGAGAAGGGTGTCTGGGTGTTGGTAGTGTATGAGAAGAGTGTCTGGGTGTTCGTAGTGTATGAGAAGAGTGTCTGGGTGTTGGTAGTGTATGAGAAGAGCGTCTGGGTGTTGGTAGTGTATGAGAAGAGTGTCTGGGTGTTGGTAGTGTATGAGAAGAGTGTCTGGGTGATGGTAGTATATGAGAAGAGTGTCTGGGTGATTGTACTGTATGAGAAGAGTGTCTGGGTGTTGGTAGTGTATGAGAAGAGTGTCTGGGTGATGGTAGTGTATGAGTAGAGTGTCTGGGTGATGGTAGTGTATGAGAAGAGTGTCTGGGTGTTGGTAGTGTATGAGAAGAGTGTCTGGGTGATGGTAGTGTATGAGAAGAGTGTCTGGGTGTTGGTAGTGTATGAGAAGAGTGTCTGGGTGATGGTAGTGTATGAGAAGAGTGTCTGGGTGATGGTAGTGCATGAGAAGAGTGTCTGGGTGATGGCAGTGTATGGGAAGAGTGTCTGGGTGTTGGTAGTGTATGAGAAGAATGTCTGGGTGATGCTAGTGTATAAGAAGAGTGTCTGGGTGATGGTAGTGTATGAGAAGAGTGTCTGGTTGATGGTAGTATATGAGAAGAGTGTCTGGGTGATGGCAGTGTATGAGAAGAGTGTCTGGGTGTTAGTAGTGTATGAGAAGAGTGTCTGGGTGATGGTAGTGTATGAGAAGAGTGTCTGGGTGTTGGTAGTGTATGAGAAGAATGTCTGGGTGATGCTAGTGTATAAGAAGAGTGTCTGGGTGATGGTAGTGTATGAGAAGAGTGTCTGGTTGATGGTAGTGTATGAGAAGAGTGTCTGGGTGATTGTACTGTATGAGAAGAGTGTCTGGGTGTTGGTAGGGTATGAGAAGAGTGTCTGGGTGATGGTAGTGTATGAGAAGGGTTTCTGGGTGTTGGTAGTGTATGAGAAGAGTGTCTGGGTGGGTGTTGGTAGTATATGAGAAGAGTGTCTGGGTGATGGTAGTGTATGAGAAGAGTGTCTGGGTGTTGGAAGTGTATCAGAAGAGTGTCTGGGTGATGGTAGTATATGAGAAGAGTGTCTGGGTGATGGTAGTGTATGAGAAGAGTGTCTGGGTGTTGGTAGTGTATGAGAAGGGTGTCTGGGTGTTGGTAGTGTATGAGAAGAGTGTCTGGGTGATGGCAGTGTATGAGAAGAGTGTCTGGGTGTTGGTAGTGTATGAGAAGAGTGTCTGGGTGATGGTAGTGTATGAGAAGAGTGTCTGGGTGTTGGTAGTGTATGAGAAGAATGTCTGGGTGATGCTAGTGTATAAGAAGAGTGTCTGGGTGATGGTAGTGTATGAGAAGAGTGTCTGGTTGATGGTAGTGTATGAGAAGAGTGTCTTGGTGATTGTACTGTATGAGAAGAGTGTCTGGGTGTTGGTAGGGTATGAGAATAGTGTCTGGGTGATGGTAGTGTATGAGAAGGGTTTCTGGGTGTTGGTAGTGTATGAGAAGAGTGTCTGGGTGTTGGTAGTGTATGAGAAGAGTGTCTGGGTGTTGGTAGTGTATGAGAAGAGTGTCTGGGTAGGTGTTGGTAGTGTATGAGAAGAGTGTCAGGGTGATTGTAGTGTATGAGATGAGTGTCTGGGTGTTAGTAGTGTATGAGAAGAGTGTCTGGGTGATTGTACTGTATGAGAAGAGTGTCTGGGTGTTGGTAGTGTATGAGAAGAGTGTCTGGGTGATGGTAGTGTATGAGAAGGGTGTCTGGGTGTTGGTAGTGTATGAGAAGAGAATCTGGGTGTTGGTAGTGTATGCGAAGAGTGTCTGGGTGTTGGTAGTGTATGACAAGAGTGCCTGGGTGATGGTAGTGTATGAGAAGAGTGTCTGGGTGTTGGTAGTGTATGAGAAGAGTGTCTTGGTGGGTGTTGGTAGTGTATGAGAAGAGTGTCTGGGTGATGGTAGTGTATGAGAAGAGTGTCTGTGTGTTGGAAGTGTATGAGAAGAGTGTCTGGGTGATGGTAGTGTATGAGAAGAGTGTCTGGTGATGGTATTGTATGAGAAGAGTGTCTGGGTTATGTTAGCGCATGAGAAGAGTGTCTGGGTGATGGCATTGTATGGGAAGAGTGTCTGGGTGTTGGTAGTGTATGAGAAGAGTGTCTGGGTGTTGGTAGTGTATGAGAAGAGTGTCTGGGTGATGGCAGTGTATGAGAAGAGTGTCTGGGTGATTGTACTGTATGAGAAGAGTGTCTGGGTGTTGGTAGTGTATGAGAAGAGTGTCTGGGTGATGGTAGTGTATGAGAAGAGTGTCTCTGTGATGGCACTGTATGGGAAGAGTGTCTGGGTGATGGTAGTGTATGAGTAGAGTGTCTGGGTGATGGTAGTGTATGAGAAGGGTGTCTGGGTGTTGGTAGTGTATGAGAAGATTGTCTTGGTTTTGGTAGTGTATGAGAAGAGTGTCTGGGTTTTGATAGTGTATGAGAAGAGTGCCTGGGTGATGGTAGTGTATGAGAAGAGTATCTGGGTGATGGTAGTGTATGAGAAGAATGTCTGGGTGTTGGTAGTGTATGAGAAGAGTGTCTGGGTGATGGTAGTATATGAGAAGAGTGTCTGGGTGATGGCAGTGTTTGAGAAGAGTGTCTGGGTGTTGGTAGTGTATGAGAAGAGTGTCTGGGTGATGGTAGTGTATGAGAAGAGTGTCTGGGTGTTGGTAGTGTATGAGAAGAATGTCTGGGTGATGCTAATGTATAAGAAGAGTGTCTGGGTGATGGTAGTGTATGAGAAGAGTGTCTGGTTGATGGTAGTGTATGAGAAGAGTGTCTGGGTGATTGTATTGTATGAGAAGAGTGTCTGGGTGTTGGTAGGGTATGAGAAGAGTGTCTGGGTGATGGTAGTGTATGAGAAGGGTTTATGGGTGTTGGTAGTGTTTGAGAAGAGTGTCTGGGTGGGTGTTGGTAGTGTATGAGAAGAGTGTCTGGGTGATGGTAGTGTATGAGAAGAGTGTCTGGGTGTTGGAAGTGTATCAGAAGAGTGTCTGGGTGATGGTAGTGTATGAGAAGAGTGTCTGGGTGATGGTAGTGTATGAGAAGAGTGTCTGGGTGTTGGTAGTGTATGAGAAGGGTGTCTGGGTGTTGGTAGTGTATGAGAAGAGTGTCTGGGTGATGGCAGTGTATGAGAAGAGTGTCTAGGTGTTGGTAGTGTATGAGAAGAGTGTCTTGTTGTTGGTAGTGTATGAGAAGAGTGTCTGGGTGTTGGTAGTGTATGAGAAGAGTGCCTGGGTGATGGTAGTGTATGAGAAGAGTGTCTGGGTGAAGGTAGTGTATGAGAAGAATGTCTGGGTGTTGGAAGTGTATCAGAAGAGTGTCTGGGAGATGGTAGTGTATGAGAAGAGTATCTGGGTGATGGTAGTGTATGAGAAGAGTGTCTGGGTGTTGGTAGTGTATGAGAAGGGTGTCTGGGTGTTGGTAGTGTATGAGAAGAGTGTCTGGGTGATGGTAATATATAAGAAGAGTGTCTGGGTGATGGCAGTGTATGAGAAGAGTGTCTGGGTGTTGGTAGTGTATGAGAAGAGTGTCTGGGTGATGGTAGTGTATGAGAAGAGTGTCTGGGTGTTGGTAGTGTATGAGAAGAATGTCTGGGTGATGTTAGTGTATAAGAAGAGTGTCTGGGTGATGGTAGTGTATGAGAAGAGTGTCTGGTTGATGGTAGTGTATGAGAAGAGTGTCTGGGTGATTGTACTGTATGAGAAGAGTGTCTGGGTGTTGGCAGGGTATGAGAAGAGTGTCTGGGTGATGGTAGTGTATGAGAAGGGTTTCTGGGTGTTGGTAGTGTATGAGAAGAGTGTCTGGGTGGGTGTTGGTAGTGTATGAGAAGAGTGTCTGGGTGATGGTAGTGTATGAGAAGAGTGTCTGGGTGTTGGAAGTGTATCAGAAGAGTGTCTGGGTGATGGTAGTGTATGAGAAGAGTGTCTGGGTGATGGTAGTGTATGAGAAGAGTGTCTGGGTGTTGGTAGTGTATGAGAAGGGTGTCTGGGTGTTGGTAGTGTATGAGAAGAGTGTCTGGGTGATGGCAGTGTATGAGAAGAGTGTCTGGGTGTTGGTAGTGTATGAGAAGAGTGTCTGGGTGATGGTAGTGTATGAGAAGAGTGTCTGGGTGTTGGTAGTGTATGAGAAGAATGTCTGGGTGATGCTAGTGTATAGGAAGAGTGTCTGGGTGATGGTAGTGTATGAGAAGAGTGTCTGGTTGATGGTAGTGTATGAGAAGAGTGTCTTGGTGATTGTACTGTATGAGAAGAGTGTCTGGGTGTTGGTAGGGTATGAGAATAGTGTCTGGGTGATGGTAGTGTATGAGAAGGGTTTCTGGGTGTTGGTAGTGTATGAGAAGAGTGTCTGGGTGTTGGTAGTGTATGAGAAGAGTGTCTGGGTGTTGGTAGTGTATGAGAAGAGTGTCTGGGTGATGGTAGTGTATGAGAAGAGTGTCTGGGTGTTGGTAGTGTATGAGAAGGGTGTCTGGGTGTTGATAGTGTATGAGAAGAGTGTCTGGGTGATGGCAGTGTATGAGAAGAGTGTCTGGGTGTTGGTAGTGTATGAGAAGAGTGTCTGGGTGATGGTAGTGTATGAGAAGAGTGTCTGGGTGTTGGTAGTGTATGAGAAGAATGTCTGGGTGATGCTAGTGTATAGGAAGAGTGTCTGGGTGATGGTAGTGTATGAGAAGAGTGTCTGGTTGATGGTAGTGTATGAGAAGAGTGTCTTGGTGATTGTACTGTATGAGAAGAGTGTCTGGGTGTTGGTAGGGTATGAGAATAGTGTCTGGGTGATGGTAGTGTATGAGAAGGGTTTCTGGGTGTTGGTAGTGTATGAGAAGAGTGTCTGGGTGTTGGTAGTGTATGAGAAGAGTGTCTGGGTGTTGGTAGTGTATGAGAAGAGTGTCTGGGTAGGTGTTGGTAGTGTATGGGAAGAGTGTCAGGGTGATTGTAGTGTATGAGATGAGTGTCTGGGTGTTAGTAGTGTATGAGAAGAGTGTCTGGGTGATTGTACTGAATGAGAAGAGTGTCTGGGTGTTGGTAGTGTATGAGAAGAGTGTCTGGGTGATGGTAGTGTATGAGAAGGGTGTCTGGGTGTTGGTAGTGTATGAGAAGAGAATCTGGGTGTTGGTAGTGTATGCGAAGAGTGTCTGGGTGTTGGTAGTGTATGAGAAGAGTGCCTTGGTGATGGTAGTGTATGAGAAGAGTGTCTGGGTGTTGGTAGTGTATGAGAAGAGTGTCTGGGTAGGTGTTGGTAGTGTATGAGAAGAGTGTCAGGGTGATTGTAGTGTATGAGATGAGTGTCTGGGTGTTAGTAGTGTATGAGAAGAGTGTCTGGGTGATTGTACTGAATGAGAAGAGTGTCTGGGTGTTGGTAGTGTATGAGAAGAGTGTCTGGGTGATGGTAGTGTATGAGAAGGGTGTCTGGGTGTTGGTAGTGTATGAGAAGAGAATCTGGGTGTTGGTAGTGTATGCGAAGAGTGTCTGGGTGTTGGTAGTGTATGAGAAGAGTGCCTTGGTGATGGTAGTGTATGAGAAGAGTGTCTGGGTGTTGGTAGTGTATGAGAAGAGTGTCTTGGTGGGTGTTGGTAGTGTATGAGAAGATTGTCTGGGTGATGGTAGTGTATGAGAAGAGTGTCTGTGTGTTGGAAGTGTATGAGAAGAGTGTCTGGGTGACGGTAGTGTATGAGAAGAGTGTCTGGGTGATGGTATTGTATGAGAAGAGTGTCTGGGTGTTGGCAGTGTATGAGAAGAGTGTCTGGGTGATTGTACTGTATGAGAAGAGTGTCTGGGTGTTGGTAGTGTATGAGAAGAGAGTCTGGGTGATGGTAGTGTATGAGAAGAGTGTCTCGGTGATGGCAGTGTATGGGAAGAGTGTCTGTGTGTTGGTAGTGTATGAGAAGAGTGCCTGGTTGATGGTAGTGTATGAGAAGAGTGTCTGGGTGATTGTACTGTATGAGAAGAGTGTCTGGGTGTTGGTAGGGTATGAGAAGAGTGTCTGGGTGATGGTAGTGTATGAGAAGGGTTTCTGGGTGTTTGTAGTGTATGAGAAGAGTGTCTGGGTGGGTGTTGGTGGTGTATGAGAAGAGTGTCTGGGTGATGGTAGTGTATGAGAAGAGTGTCTGGGTGTTGGAAGTGTATCAGAAGAGTGTCTGGGTGATGGTAGTGTATGAGAAGAGTGTCTGGGTGATGGTAGTGTATGAGAAGAGTGTCTGGGTGTTGGTAGTGTATGAGAAGGGTGTCTGGGTGTTGCTAGTGTATGAGAAGAGTGTCTGGGTGATGGCAGTGTATGAGAAGAGTGTCTGGGTGTTGGTAGTGTATGAGAAGAGTGTCTTGTTGTTGGTAGTGTATGAGAAGAGTGTCTGGGTGTTGGTAGTGTATGAGAAGAGTGCCTGGGTGATGGTAGTGTATGAGAAGAGTGTCTGGGTGAAGGTAGTGTATGAGAAGAATGTCTGGGTGTTGGAAGTGTATCAGAAGAGTGTCTGGGTGATGGTAGTGTATGAGAAGAGTATCTGGGTGATGGTAGTGTATGAGAAGAGTGTCTGGGTGTTGGTAGTGTATGAGAAGGGTGTCTGGGTGTTGGTAGTGTATGAGAAGAGTGTCTGGGTGATGGTAGTATATAAGAAGAGTGTCTGGGTGATGGCAGTGTATGAGAAGAGTGTCTGGGTGTTGGTAGTGTATGAGAAGAGTGTCTGGGTGATGGTAGTGTATGAGAAGAGTGTCTGGGTGTTGGTAGTGTATGAGAAGAATGTCTGGGTGATGTTAGTGTATAAGAAGAGTGTCTGGGTGATGGTAGTGTATGAGAAGAGTGTCTGGTTGATGGTAGTGTATGAGAAGAGTGTCTGGGTGATTGTACTGTATGAGAAGAGTCTCTGGGTGTTGGTAGGGTATGAGAAGAGTGTCTGGGTGATGGTAGTGTATGAGAAGGGTTTCTGGGTGTTGGTAGTGTATGAGAAGAGTGTCTGGGTGGGTGTTGGTAGTGTATGAGATGAGTGTCTGGGTGATGGTAGTGTATGAGAAGAGTGTCTGGGTGTTGGAAGTGTATCAGAAGAGTGTCTGGGTGATGGTAGTGTATGAGAAGAGTGTCTGGGTGATGGTAGTGTATGAGAAGAGTGTCTGGGTGTTGGTAGTGTATGAGAAGGGTGTCTGGGTGTTGGTAGTGTATGAGAAGAGTGTCTGGGTGATGGCAGTGTTTGAGAAGAGTGTCTGGGTGTTGGTAGTGTATGAGAAGAGTGTCTGGGTGATGGTAGTGTATGAGAAGAGTGTCTGGGTGTTGGTAGTGTATGAGAAGAATGTCTGGGTGATGCTAGTGTATAAGAAGAGTGTCTGGGTGATGGTAGTGTATGAGAAGAGTGTCTGGTTGATGGTAGTGTATGAGAAGAGTGTCTTGGTGATTGTACTGTATGAGAAGAGTGTCTGGGTGTTGGTAGGGTATGAGAATAGTGTCTGGGTGATGGTAGTGTATGAGAAGGGTTTCTGGGTGTTGGTAGTGTATGAGAAGAGTGTCTGGGTGTTGGTAGTGTATGAGAAGAGTGTCTGGGTGTTGGTAGTGTATGAGAAGAGTGTCTGGGTAGGTGTTGGTAGTGTATGAGAAGAGTGTCAGGGTGATTGTAGTGTATGAGATGAGTGTCTGGGTGATGGCAGTGTATGAGAAGAGTGTCTGGGTGTTGGTAGTGTATGAGAAGAGAGTCTGGGTGATGGTAGTGTATGAGAAGAGTCTCTGGGTGTTGGTAGTGTATGAGAAGAATGTCTGGGTGATGCTAGTGTATAAGAAGAGTGTCTGGGTGATGGTAGTGTATGAGAAGAGTGTCTGGTTGATGGTAGTGTATGAGAAGAGTGTCTTGGTGATTGTACTGTATGAGAAGAGTGTCTGGGTGTTGGTAGGGTATGAGAATAGTGTCTGGGTGATGGTAGTGTATGAGAAGGGTTTCTGGGTGTTGGTAGTGTATGCGAAGAGTGTCTGGGTGTTGGTAGTGTATGAGAAGAGTGCCTTGGTGATGGTAGTGTATGAGAAGAGTGTCTGGGTGTTGGTAGTGTATGAGAAGAGTGTCTTGGTGGGTGTTGGTAGTGTATGAGAAGAGTGTCTGGGTGATGGTAGTGTATGAGAAGAGTGTCTGTGTGTTGGAAGTGTATGAGAAGAGTGTCTGGGTGACGGTAGTGTATGAGAAGAGTGTCTGGGTGATGGTATTGTATGAGAAGAGTGTCTGGGTGTTGGCAGTGTATGAGAAGAGTGTCTGGGTGTTGGTAGTGTATGAGAAGAGTGTCTGGGTGATGGTAGTGTAGGAGAAGAGTGTCTGGGTGTTGGTAGTGTATGAGAAGAGTGTCTGGGTGGGTGTTGGTAGTGTATGAGAAGAGTTTCTGGGTGATGGTAGTGTATGAGAAGAGTGTCTGGGTGTTGGAAGTGTATAAGAAGAGTGTCAGGGTGACGGTAGTGTATGAGAAGAGTGTCTGGGTGATGGTAGTGTATGAGAAGAGTGTCTGGGTGTTGGTAGTGTATGAGAAGAGTGTCTGGGTGATGGTAGTGTATGAGAAGAGTGTCTGGGTGTTGGTAGTGTATGAGAAGAGTGTCTGGGTGATGGTAGTGCATGAGAAGAGTGTCTGGGTTATGGTAGTGCATGAGAAGAGTGTCTGGGTGATGGCATTGTATAGAAAAAGTGTCTGGGTGTTGGTAGTGTATGAGAAGAGTGTCTGGGTGTTGGTAGTGTATGAGAAGAGAGTCTGGGTGATGGCAGTGTATGAGAAGAGTGTCTGGGTGATTGTACTGTATGAGAAGAGTGTCTGGGTGTTGGTAGTGTATGAGAAGAGAGTCTGGGTGATGGTAGTGTATGAGAAGAGTGTCTCGGTGATGGCAGTGTATGGGAAGAGTGTCTGGGTGTTGGTATTGTATGAGTAGAGTGTCTGGGTGATGGTAGTGTATGAGAAGAGTATCTGGGTGATGGTAGTGTATGAGAAGAGTGTCTGGGTGTTGGTAGTGTATGAGTAGAGTGTCTGGGTGATGGTAGTATATGAGAAGAGTGTCTGGGTGATGGCAGTGTATGAGAAGAGTGTCTGGGTGTTGGTAGTATATGAGAAGAGTGTCTGGGTGATGGTAGTGTATGAGAAGAGTGTCTGGGTGTTGGTAGTGTATGAGAAGAATGTCTGGGTGATGCTAGTGTATAAGAAGAGTGTCTGGGTGATTGTACTGTATGAGAAGAGTGTCTGGGTGTTGGTAGGGTATGAGAAGAGTGTCTGGGTGATGGTAGTGTATGAGAAGGGTTTCTGGGTGTTGTTAGTGTATGAGAAGAGTGTCTGGGTGGGTGTTGGTAGTGTATGAGAAGAGTGTCTGGGTGATGGTAGTGTATGAGAAGAGTGTCTGGGTGTTGGAAGTGTATCAGAAGAGTGTCTGGGTGAAGGTAGTGTATGAGAAGAATGTCTGGGTGTTGGAAGTGTATCAGAAGAGTGTCTGGGTGATGGTAGTGTATGAGAAGAGTATCTGGGTGATGGTAGTGTATGAGAAGAGTGTCTGGGTGTTGGTAGTGTATGAGAAGGGTGTCTGGGTGTTGGTAGTGTATGAGAAGAGTGTGTGGGTGATGGTAGTATATAAGAAGAGTGCCTGGGTGATGGCAGTGTATGAAAAGAGTGTCTGGGTGTTGGTAGTGTATGAGAAGAGTGTTTGGGTGATGGTAGTGTATGAGAAGAGTGTCTGGGTGTTGGTAGTGTATGAGAAGAATGTCTGGGTGATGTTAGTGTATAAGAAGAGTGTCTGGGTGATGGTAGTGTATGAGAAGAGTGTCTGGTTGATGGTAGTGTATGAGAAGAGTGTCTGGGTGATTGTACTGTATGAGAAGAGTGTCTGGGTGTTGGTAGGGTATGAGAAGAGTGTCTGGGTGATGGTATTGTATGAGAAGGGTTTCTGGGTGTTGGCAGTGTATGAGAAGAGTGTCTGGGTGGGTGTTGGTAGTGTATGAGAAGAGTGTCTGGGTGATGGTAGTGTATGAGAAGAGTGTCTGGGTGTTGGAAGTGTATCAGAAGAGCGTCTGGGTGATGGTAGTGTATGAGAATAGTGTCTGGGTGATGGTAGTGTATGAGAAGAGTGTCTGGGTGTTGGTAGTGTATGAGAAGGGTGTCTGGGTGTTGGTAGTGTATGAGAAGAGTGTCTGGGTGAGGGTAGTGTATGAGAAGAGTGTCTGGGTGTTGGTAGTGTATGAAAAGAATGTCTGGGTGATGCTAGTGTATAAGAAGAGTGTCTGGGTGATGGTAGTGTATGAGAAGAGTGTCTGGTTGATGGTAGTGTATGAGAAGAGTGTCTGGGTGATTGTACTGTATGAGAAGAGTGTCTGGGTGTTGGTAGGGTATGAGAAGAGTGTCTGGGTGATGGTAGTGTATGAGAAGGGTTTCTGGGTGTTGGTAGTGTATGAGAAGAGTGTCTGGGTGGGTGTTGGTAATGTATGAGAAGAGTGTCTGGGTGATGGTAGTGTATGAGAAGAGTGTCTGGGTGTTGGAAGTGTATCAGAAGAGTGTCTGGGTGATGGTAGTGTATGAGAAGAGTGTCTGGGTGATGGTAGTGTATGAGAAGAGTGTCTGGGTGTTGGTAGTGTATGAGAAGGGTGTCTGGGTGTTGGTAGTGTATGAGAAGAGTGTCTGGGTGATGGCAGTGTATGAGAAGAGTGTCTGGGTGTTGGTAGTGTATGAGAAGAGTGTCTTGTTGTTGGTAGTGTATGAGAAGAGTGTCTGGGTGTTGGTAGTGTATGAGAAGAGTGCCTGGGTGATGGTAGTGTATTAGAAGAGTGTCTGGGAGAAGGTAGTGTATGAGAAGAATGTCTGGGTGTTGGAAGTGTATCAGAAGAGTGTCTGGGTGATGGTAGTGTATGAGAAGAGTATCTGGGTGATGGTAGTGTATGAGAAGAGTGTCTGGGTGTTGGTAGTGTATGAGAAGGGTGTCTGGGTGTTGGTAGTGTATGAGAAGAGTGTCTGGGTGATGGTAGTATATAAGAAGAGTGTCTGGGTGATGGCAGTGTATGAGAAGAGTGTCTGGGTGTTGGTAGTGTATGAGAAGAGTGTCTGGGTGATGGTAGTGTATGAGAAGAGTGTCTGGGTGTTGGTAGTGTATGAGAAGAATGTCTGGGTGATGTTAGTGTATAAGAAGAGTGTCTGGGTGATGGTAGTGTATGAGAAGAGTGTCTGGTTGATGGTAG
The DNA here is from genome assembly GCA_031769625.1 of Taudactylus pleione. Classification (NCBI taxonomy): domain Eukaryota; kingdom Metazoa; phylum Chordata; class Amphibia; order Anura; family Myobatrachidae; genus Taudactylus; species Taudactylus pleione. The sequence continues at coordinate 2,815,445 of JAUIMM010000390.1, forward strand.
TGTATGAGAAGAGTGTCTGGGTGATTGTAGTGTATGAGAAGAGTGTCTGGGTGTTGGTAGGGTATGAGAAGAGTGTCTGGGTGATGGTAGTGTATGAGAAGGGTTTCTGGGTGTTGGTAGTGTATGAGAAGAGTGTCTGGGTGGGTGTTGGTAGTGTATGAGATGAGTGTCTGGGTGATGGTAGTGTATGAGAAGAGTGTCTGGGTGTTGGAAGTGTATCAGAAGAGTGTCTGGGTGATGGTAGTGTATGAGAAGAGTGTCTGGGTGATGGTAGTGTATGAGAAGAGTGTCTGGGTGTTGGTAGTGTATGAGAAGGGTGTCTGGGTGTTGGTAGTGTATGAGAAGAGTGTCTGGGTGATGGCAGTGTTTGAGAAGAGTGTCTGGGTGTTGGTAGTGTATGAGAAGAGTGTCTGGGTGATGGTAGTGTATGAGAAGAGTGTCTGGGTGTTGGTAGTGTATGAGAAGAATGTCTGGGTGATGCTAGTGTATAAGAAGAGTGTCTGGGTGATGGTAGTGTATGAGAAGAGTGTCTGGTTGATGGTAGTGTATGAGAAGAATGTCTTGGTGATTGTACTGTATGAGAAGAGTGTCTGGGTGTTGGTAGGGTATGAGAATAGTGTCTGGGTGATGGTAGTGTATGAGAAGGGTTTCTGGGTGTTGGTAGTGTATGAGAAGAGTGTCTGGGTGTTGGTAGTGTATGAGAAGAGTGTCTGGGTGTTGGTAGTGTATGAGAAGAGTGTCTGGGTAGGTGTTGGTAGTGTATGAGAAGAGTGTCAGGGTGATTGTAGTGTATGAGATGAGTGTCTGGGTGATGGCAGTGTATGAGAAGAGTGTCTGGGTGTTGGTAGTGTATGAGAAGAGTGTCTGGGTGATGGTAGTGTATGAGAAGAGTGTCTGGGTGTTGGTAGTGTATGAAAAGAATGTCTGGGTGATGCTAGTGTATAAGAAGAGTGTCTGGGTGATGGTAGTGTATGAGAAGAGTGTCTGGTTGATGGTAGTGTATGAGAAGAGTGTCTTGGTGATTGTACTGTATGAGAAGAGTGTCTGGGTGTTGGTAGGGTATGAGAATAGTGTCTGGGTGATGGTAGTGTATGAGAAGGGTTTCTGGGTGTTGGTAGTGTATGCGAAGAGTGTCTGGGTGTTGGTAGTGTATGAGAAGAGTGCCTTGGTGATGGTAGTGTATGAGAAGAGTGTCTGGGTGTTGGTAGTGTATGAGAAGAGTGTCTTGGTGGGTGTTGGTAGTGTATGAGAAGAGTGTCTGGGTGATGGTAGTGTATGAGAAGAGTGTCTGTGTGTTGGAAGTGTATGAGAAGAGTGTCTGGGTGACGGTAGTGTATGAGAAGAGTGTCTGGGTGATGGTATTGTATGAGAAGAGTGTCTGGGTGTTGGCAGTGTATGAGAAGAGTGTCTGGGTGTTGGTAGTGTATGAGAAGGGTGTCTGGGTGTTGGTAGTGTATGAGAAGAGTGTCTGGGTGATGGCAGTGTATGAGAAGAGTGTCTGGGTGTTGGTAGTGTATGAGAAGAGTGTCTTGTTGTTGGTAGTGTATGAGAAGAGTGTCTGGGTGTTGGTAGTGTATGAGAAGAGTGCCTGGGTGATGGTAGTGTATTAGAAGAGTGTCTGGGTGAAGGTAGTGTATGAGAAGAATGTCTGGGTGTTGGAAGTGTATCAGAAGAGTGTCTGGGTGATGGTAGTGTATGAGAAGAGTATCTGGGTGATGGTAGTGTATGAGAAGAGTGTCTGGGTGTTGGTAGTGTATGAGAAGGGTGTCTGGGTGTTGGTAGTGTATGAGAAGAGTGTCTGGGTGATGGTAGTATATAAGAAGAGTGTCTGGGTGATGGCAGTGTATGAGAAGAGTGTCTGGGTGTTGGTAGTGTATGAGAAGAGTGTCTGGGTGATGGTAGTGTATGGGAAGAGTGTCTGGGTGTTGGTAGTGTATGAGAAGAATGTCTGGGTGATGTTAGTGTATAAGAAGAGTGTCTGGGTGATGGTAGTGTATGAGAAGAGTGTCTGGTTGATGGTAGTGTATGAGAAGAGTGTCTGGGTGATTGTACTGTATGAGAAGAGTGTCTGGGTGTTGGTAGGGTATGAGAAGAGTGTCTGGGTGATGGTAGTGTATGAGAAGGGTTTCTGGGTGTTGGTAGTGTATGAGAAGAGTGTCTGGGTGGGTGTTGGTAGTGTATGAGATGAGTGTCTGGGTGATGGTAGTGTATGAGAAGAGTGTCTGGGTGTTGGAAGTGTATCAGAAGAGTGTCTGGGTGATGGTAGTGTAAAAGAAGAGTGTCTGGGTGATGGTAGTGTATGAGAAGAGTGTCTGGGTGTTGGTAGTGTATGAGAAGGGTGTCTGGGTGTTGGTAGTGTATGAGAAGAGTGTCTGGGTGATGGCAGTGTTTGAGAAGAGTGTCTGGGTGTTGGTAGTGTATGAGAAGAGTGTCTGGGTGATGGTAGTGTATGAGAAGAGTGTCTGGGTGTTGGTAGTGTATGAGAAGAATGTCTGGGTGATGCTAGTGTATAAGAAGAGTGTCTGGGTGTTGGTAGTGTATGAGAAGAGTGTCTGGTTGATGGTAGTGTATGAGAAGAGTGTCTTGGTGATTATACTGTATGAGAAGAGTGTCTGGGTGTTGGTAGGGTATGAGAATAGTGTCTGGGTGATGGTAGTGTATGAGAAGGGTTTCTGGGTGTTGGTAGTGTATGAGAAGAGTGTCTGGGTGTTGGTAGTGTATGAGAAGAGTGTCTGGGTGTTGGTAGTGTATGAGAAGAGTGTCTGGGTAGGTGTTGGTAGTGTATGAGAAGAGTGTCAGGGTGATTGTAGTGTATGAGATGAGTGTCTGGGTGATGGCAGTGTATGAGAAGAGTGTCTGGGTGTTGGTAGTGTATGAGAAGAGTGTCTGGGTGATGGTAGTGTATGAGAAGAGTGTCTGGGTGTTGGTAGTGTATGAGAAGAATGTCTGGGTGATGCTAGTGTATAAGAAGAGTGTCTGGGTGATGGTAGTGTATGAGAAGAGTGTCTGGTTGATGGTAGTGTATGAGAAGAGTGTCTTGGTGATTGTACTGTATGAGAAGAGTGTCTGGGTGTTGGTAGGGTATGAGAATAGTGTCTGGGTGATGGTAGTGTATGAGAAGGGTTTCTGGGTGTTGATAGTGTATGCGAAGAGTGTCTGGGTGTTGGTAGTGTATGAGAAGAGTGCCTTGGTGATGGTAGTGTATGAGAAGAGTGTCTGGGTGTTGGTAGTGTATGAGAAGAGTGTCTTGGTGGGTGTTGGTAGTGTATGAGAAGAGTGTCTGGGTGATGGTAGTGTATGAGAAGAGTGTCTGTGTGTTGGAAGTGTATGAGAAGAGTGTCTGGGTGACGGTAGTGTATGAGAAGAGTGTCTGGGTGATGGTATTGTATGAGAAGAGTGTCTGGGTGTTGGCAGTGTATGAGAAGAGTGTCTGGGTGTTGGTAGTGTATGAGAAGAGTGTCTGGGTGATGGTAGTGTATGAGAAGAGTGTCTGGGTGTTGGTAGTGTATGAGAAGAGTGTCTGGGTGGGTGTTGGTAGTGTATCAGAAGAGTGTCTGGGTGATGGTAGTGTATGAGAAGAGTGTCTGGGTGTTTGAAGTGTATAAGAAGAGTGTCAGGGTGACGGTAGTGTATGAGAAGAGTGTCTGGGTGATGGTAGTGTATGAGAAGAGTGTCTGGGTGTTGGTAGTGTATGAGAAGAGTGTCTGGGTGATGGTAGTGTATGAGAAGAGTGTCTGGGTGTTGGTAGTGTATGAGAAGAGTGTCTGGGTGATGGTAGTGCATGAGAAGAGTGTCTGGGTTATGGTAGTGCATGAGAAGAGTGTCTGGGTGATGGCATTGTATAGAAAAAGTGTCTGGGTGTTGGTAGTGTATGAGAAGAGTGTCTGGGTGTTGGTAGTGTATGAGAAGAGAGTCTGGGTGATGGCAGTGTATGAGAAGAGTGTCTGGGTGATTGTACTGTATGAGAAGAGTGTCTGGGTGTTGGTAGTGTATGAGAAGAGAGTCTGGGTGATGGTAGTGTATGAGAAGAGTGTCTCGGTGATGGCAGTGTATGGGAAGAGTGTCTGGGTGTTGGTAGTGTATGAGTAGAGTGTCTGGGTGATGGTAGTGTATGAGAAGGGTGTCTGGGTGTTGGTAGTGTATGAGAAGAGTGTCTGGGTGATGGCAGTGTATGAGAAGAGTGTCTGGGTGTTGGTAGTGTATGAGAAGAGCGTCTGGGTGTTGGTAGTGTATGAGAAGAGTGTCTGGGTGTTGGTAGTGTATGAGAAGAGTGTCTGGGTGATGGTAGTATATGAGAAGAGTGTCTGGGTGATTGTACTGTATGAGAAGAGTGTCTGGGTGTTGGTAGTGTATGAGAAGTGTGTCTGGTTGATGGTAGTGTATGAGTAGAGTGTCTGGGTGATGGTAGTGTATGAGAAGAGTGTCTGGGTGTTGGTAGTGTATGAGAAGAGTGTCTGGGTGATGGTAGTGTATGAGAAGAGTGTCTGGGTGTTGGTAGTGTATGAGAAGAGTGTCTGGGTGATGGTAGTGTATGAGAAGAGTGTCTGGGTGATGGTAGTGCATGAGAAGAGTGTCTGGGTGATGTCAGTGTATGGGAAGAGTGTCTGGGTGTTGGTAGTGTATGAGAAGAGTGTCTGGGTGTTGGTAGTGTATGAGAAGAGTGTCTGGGTGTTGGAAGTGTATGAGAAGAGTGTCTGGGTGTTGGTAGTGTATGAGAAGAGTGTCTGGTTGATGGTAGTGTATGAGAAGAGATTCTGAGTGATTGTACTGTATGAGAAGAGTGTCTGGGTGTTGGTAGTGTATGAGAAGAGTGTCTGGGTGACGGTGGTGTATGAGAAGGGTGTCTGGGTGTTGGTAGTGTATGAGAAGATTGTCTTGGTGTTGGTAGTGTATGAGAAGAGTGTCTGGGTGTTGATAGTGTATGAGAAGAGTGCCTGGGTGATGGTAGTGTATGAGAAGAGTATCTGGGTGATGGTAGTGTATGAGAAGAGTGTCTGGGTGTTGGTAGTGTATGAGTAGAGTGTCTGGGTGATGGTAGTATATGAGAAGAGTGTCTGGGTGATGGCAGTGTATGAGAAGAGTGTCTGGGTGTTGGTAGTGTATGAGAAGAGTGTCTGGGTGATGGTAGTGTATGAGAAGAGTGTCTGGGTGTTGGTAGTGTATGAGAAGAATGTCTGGGTGATGCTAGTGTATAAGAAGAGTGTCTGGGTGATGGTAGTGTATGAGAAGAGTGTCTGGTTGATGGTAGTGTATGAGAAGAGTGTCTGGGTGATTGTACTGTATGAGAAGAGTGTCTGGGTGTTGGTAGGGTATGAGAAGAGTGTCTGGGTGATGGTAGTGTATGAGCAGGGTTTCTGGGTGTTGGTAGTGTATGAGAAGAGTGTCTGGGTGGGTGTTGGTAGTGTATCAGAAGAGTGTCTGGGTGATGGTAGTGTATGAGAAGAGTGTCTGGGTGTTGGAAGTGTATCAGAAGAGTGTCTGGGTGATGGTAGTGTATGAGAAGAGTGTCTGGGTGATGGTAGTGTATGAGAAGAGTGTCTGGGTGTTGGTAGTGTATGAGAAGGGTGTCTGGGTGTTGGTAATGTATGAGAAGAGTGTCTGGGTGATGGCAGTGTATGAGAAGTGTGTCTGGGTGTTGGTAGTGTATGAGAAGAGTGCCTGGGTGATGGTAGTGTATGAGAAGAGTGTCTGGGTGAAGGTAGTGTATGAGAAGAATGTCTGGGTGTTGGAAGTGTATCAGAAGAGTGTCTGGGTGATGGTAGTGTATGAGAAGAGTATCTGGGTGATGGTAGTGTATGAGAAGAGTGTCTTGTTGTTGGTAGTGTATGAGAAGAGTGTCTGGGTGTTGGTAGTGTATGAGAAGAGTGCCTGGGTGATGGTAGTGTATTAGAAGAGTGTCTGGGTGAAGGTAGTGTATGAGAAGAATGTCTGGGTGTTGGAAGTGTATCAGAAGAGTGTCTGTGTGATGGTAGTGTATGAGAAGAGTATCTGGGTGATGGTAGTGTATGAGAAGAGTGTCTGGGTGTTGGTAGTGTATGAGAAGGGTGTCTGGGTGTTGGTAGTGTATGAGAAGAGTGTCTGGGTGATGGTAGTATATAAGAAGAGTGTCTGGGTGATGGCAGTGTATGAGAAGAGTGTCTGGGTGTTGGTAGTGTATGAGAAGAGTGTCTGGGTGATGGTAGTGTATGGGAAGAGTGTCTGGGTGTTGGTAGTGTATGAGAAGAATGTCTGGGTGATGTTAGTGTATAAGAAGAGTGTCTGGGTGATGGTAGTGTATGAGAAGAGTGTCTGGTTGATGGTAGTGTATGAGAAGAGTGTCTGGGTGATTGTACTGTATGAGAAGAGTGTCTGGGTGTTGGTAGGGTATGAGAAGAGTGTCTGGGTGATGGTAGTGTATGAGAAGGGTTTCTGGGTGTTGGTAGTGTATGAGAAGAGTGTCTGGGTGGGTGTTGGTAGTGTATGAGATGAGTGTCTGGGTGATGGTAGTGTATGAGAAGAGTGTCTGGGTGTTGGAAGTGTATCAGAAGAGTGTCTGGGTGATGGTAGTGTATGAGAAGAGTGTCTGGGTGATGGTAGTGTATGAGAAGAGTGTCTGGGTGTTGGTAGTGTATGAGAAGGGTGTCTGGGTGTTGGTAGTGTATGAGAAGAGTGTCTGGGTGATGGCAGTGTTTGAGAAGAGTGTCTGGGTGTTGGTAGTGTATGAGAAGAGTGTCTGGGTGATGGTAGTGTATGAGAAGAGTGTCTGGGTGTTGGTAGTGTATGAGAAGAATGTCTGGGTGATGCTAGTGTATAAGAAGAGTGTCTGGGTGTTGGTAGTGTATGAGAAGAGTGTCTGGTTGATGGTAGTGTATGAGAAGAGTGTCTTGGTGATTATACTGTATGAGAAGAGTGTCTGGGTGTTGGTAGGGTATGAGAATAGTGTCTGGGTGATGGTAGTGTATGAGAAGGGTTTCTGGGTGTTGGTAGTGTATGAGAAGAGTGTCTGGGTGTTGGTAGTGTATGAGAAGAGTGTCTGGGTGTTGGTAGTGTATGAGAAGAGTGTCTGGGTAGGTGTTGGTAGTGTATGAGAAGAGTGTCAGGGTGATTGTAGTGTATGAGATGAGTGTCTGGGTGATGGCAGTGTATGAGAAGAGTGTCTGGGTGTTGGTAGTGTATGAGAAGAGTGTCTGGGTGATGGTAGTGTATGAGAAGAGTGTCTGGGTGTTGGTAGTGTATGAGAAGAATGTCTGGGTGATGCTAGTGTATAAGAAGAGTGTCTGGGTGATGGTAGTGTATGAGAAGAGTGTCTGGTTGATGGTAGTGTATGAGAAGAGTGTCTTGGTGATTGTACTGTATGAGAAGAGTGTCTGGGTGTTGGTAGGGTATGAGAATAGTGTCTGGGTGATGGTAGTGTATGAGAAGGGTTTCTGGGTGTTGATAGTGTATGCGAAGAGTGTCTGGGTGTTGGTAGTGTATGAGAAGAGTGCCTTGGTGATGGTAGTGTATGAGAAGAGTGTCTGGGTGTTGGTAGTGTATGAGAAGAGTGTCTTGGTGGGTGTTGGTAGTGTATGAGAAGAGTGTCTGGGTGATGGTAGTGTATGAGAAGAGTGTCTGTGTGTTGGAAGTGTATGAGAAGAGTGTCTGGGTGACGGTAGTGTATGAGAAGAGTGTCTGGGTGATGGTATTGTATGAGAAGAGTGTCTGGGTGTTGGCAGTGTATGAGAAGAGTGTCTGGGTGTTGGTAGTGTATGAGAAGAGTGTCTGGGTGATGGTAGTGTATGAGAAGAGTGTCTGGGTGTTGGTAGTGTATGAGAAGAGTGTCTGGGTGGGTGTTGGTAGTGTATCAGAAGAGTGTCTGGGTGATGGTAGTGTATGAGAAGAGTGTCTGGGTGTTTGAAGTGTATAAGAAGAGTGTCAGGGTGACGGTAGTGTATGAGAAGAGTGTCTGGGTGATGGTAGTGTATGAGAAGAGTGTCTGGGTGTTGGTAGTGTATGAGAAGAGTGTCTGGGTGATGGTAGTGTATGAGAAGAGTGTCTGGGTGTTGGTAGTGTATGAGAAGAGTGTCTGGGTGATGGTAGTGCATGAGAAGAGTGTCTGGGTTATGGTAGTGCATGAGAAGAGTGTCTGGGTGATGGCATTGTATAGAAAAAGTGTCTGGGTGTTGGTAGTGTATGAGAAGAGTGTCTGGGTGTTGGTAGTGTATGAGAAGAGAGTCTGGGTGATGGCAGTGTATGAGAAGAGTGTCTGGGTGATTGTACTGTATGAGAAGAGTGTCTGGGTGTTGGTAGTGTATGAGAAGAGAGTCTGGGTGATGGTAGTGTATGAGAAGAGTGTCTCGGTGATGGTAGTGTATGAGAAGGGTGTCTGGGTGTTGGTAGTGTATGAGAAGAGTGTCTGGGTGTTCGTAGTGTATGAGAAGAGTGTCTGGGTGTTGGTAGTGTATGAGAAGAGTGTCTGGGTGTTGGTAGTGTATGAGAAGAGTGTCTGGGTGATGGTAGTATATGAGAAGAGTGTCTGGGTGATGGTAGTGTATGAGAAGAGTGTCTGGGTGTTGGTAGTGTATGAGAAGAATGTCTGGGTGATGCTAGTGTATAAGAAGAGTGTCTGGGTGATGGTAGTGTATGAGTAGAGTGTCTGGGTGATGGTAGTGTATGAGAAGGGTGTCTGGGTGTTGGTAGTGTATGAGAAGAGTGTCTGGGTGATGGCAGTGTATGAGAAGAGTGTCTGGGTGTTGGTAGTGTATGAGAAGAGCGTCTGGGTGTTGGTAGTGTATGAGAAGAGTGTCTGGGTGTTGGTAGTGTATGAGAAGAGTGTCTGGGTGATGGTAGTATATGAGAAGAGTGTCTGGGTGATTGTACTGTATGAGAAGAGTGTCTGGGTGTTGGTAGTGTATGAGAAGTGTGTCTGGTTGATGGTAGTGTATGAGTAGAGTGTCTGGGTGATGGTAGTGTATGAGAAGAGTGTCTGGGTGTTGGTAGTGTATGAGAAGAGTGTCTGGGTGATGGTAGTGTATGAGAAGAGTGTCTGGGTGTTGGTAGTGTATGAGAAGAGTGTCTGGGTGATGGTAGTGTATGAGAAGAGTGTCTGGGTGATGGTAGTGCATGAGAAGAGTGTCTGGGTGATGTCAGTGTATGGGAAGAGTGTCTGGGTGTTGGTAGTGTATGAGAAGAGTGTCTGGGTGTTGGTAGTGTATGAGAAGAGTGTCTGGGTGTTGGAAGTGTATGAGAAGAGTGTCTGGGTGTTGGTAGTGTATGAGAAGAGTGTCTGGTTGATGGTAGTGTATGAGAAGAGATTCTGAGTGATTGTACTGTATGAGAAGAGTGTCTGGGTGTTGGTAGTGTATGAGAAGAGTGTCTGGGTGACGGTGGTGTATGAGAAGGGTGTCTGGGTGTTGGTAGTGTATGAGAAGATTGTCTTGGTGTTGGTAGTGTATGAGAAGAGTGTCTGGGTGTTGATAGTGTATGAGAAGAGTGCCTGGGTGATGGTAGTGTATGAGAAGAGTATCTGGGTGATGGTAGTGTATGAGAAGAGTGTCTGGGTGTTGGTAGTGTATGAGTAGAGTGTCTGGGTGATGGTAGTATATGAGAAGAGTGTCTGGGTGATGGCAGTGTATGAGAAGAGTGTCTGGGTGTTGGTAGTGTATGAGAAGAGTGTCTGGGTGATGGTAGTGTATGAGAAGAGTGTCTGGGTGTTGGTAGTGTATGAGAAGAATGTCTGGGTGATGCTAGTGTATAAGAAGAGTGTCTGGGTGATGGTAGTGTATGAGAAGAGTGTCTGGTTGATGGTAGTGTATGAGAAGAGTGTCTGGGTGATTGTACTGTATGAGAAGAGTGTCTGGGTGTTGGTAGGGTATGAGAAGAGTGTCTGGGTGATGGTAGTGTATGAGAAGGGTTTCTGGGTGTTGGTAGTGTATGAGAAGAGTGTCTGGGTGGGTGTTGGTAGTGTATCAGAAGAGTGTCTGGGTGATGGTAGTGTATGAGAAGAGTGTCTGGGTGTTGGAAGTGTATCAGAAGAGTGTCTGGGTGATGGTAGTGTATGAGAAGAGTGTCTGGGTGATGGTAGTGTATGAGAAGAGTGTCTGGGTGTTGGTAGTGTATGAGAAGGGTGTCTGGGTGTTGGTAATGTATGAGAAGAGTGTCTGGGTGATGGCAGTGTATGAGAAGTGTGTCTGGGTGTTGGTAGTGTATGAGAAGAGTGCCTGGGTGAAGGTAGTGTATGAGAAGAATGTCTGGGTGTTGGAAGTGTATCAGAAGAGTGTCTGGGTGATGGTAGTGTATGAGAAGAGTATCTGGGTGATGGTAGTGTATGAGAAGAGTGTCTTGTTGTTGGTAGTGTATGAGAAGAGTGTCTGGGTGTTGGTAGTGTATGAGAAGAGTGCCTGGGTGATGGTAGTGTATTAGAAGAGTGTCTGGGTGAAGGTAGTGTATGAGAAGAATGTCTGGGTGTTGGAAGTGTATCAGAAGAGTGTCTGTGTGATGGTAGTGTATGAGAAGAGTATCTGGGTGATGGTAGTGTATGAGAAGAGTGTCTGGGTGTTGGTAGTGTATGAGAAGGGTGTCTGGGTGTTGGTAGTGTATGAGAAGAGTGTCTGGGTGATGGTAGTATATAAGAAGAGTGTCTGGGTGATGGCAGTGTATGAGAAGAGTGTCTGGGTGTTGGTAGTGTATGAGAAGAGTGTCTGGGTGATGGTAGTGTATGGGAAGAGTGTCTGGGTGTTGGTAGTGTATGAGAAGAATGTCTGGGTGATGTTAGTGTATAAGAAGAGTGTCTGGGTGATGGTAGTGTATGAGAAGAGTGTCTGGTTGATGGTAGTGTATGAGAAGAGTGTCTGGGTGATTGTACTGTATGAGAAGAGTGTCTGGGTGTTGGTAGGGTATGAGAAGAGTGTCTGGGTGATGGTAGTGTATGAGAAGGGTTTCTGGGTGTTGGTAGTGTATGAGAAGAGTGTCTGGGTGGGTGTTGGTAGTGTATGAGATGAGTGTCTGGGTGATGGTAGTGTATGAGAAGAGTGTCTGGGTGTTGGAAGTGTATCAGAAGAGTGTCTGGGTGATGGTAGTGTATGAGAAGAGTGTCTGGGTGATGGTAGTGTATGAGAAGAGTGTCTGGGTGTTGGTAGTGTATGAGAAGGGTGTCTGGGTGTTGGTAGTGTATGAGAAGAGTGTCTGGGTGATGGCAGTGTTTGAGAAGAGTGTCTGGGTGTTGGTAGTGTATGAGAAGAGTGTCTGGGTGATGGTAGTGTATGAGAAGAGTGTCTGGGTGTTGGTAGTGTATGAGAATAATGTCTGGGTGATGCTAGTGTATAAGAAGAGTGTCTGGGTGTTGGTAGTGTATGAGAAGAGTGTCTGGTTGATGGTAGTGTATGAGAAGAGTGTCTTGGTGATTATACTGTATGAGAAGAGTGTCTGGGTGTTGGTAGGGTATGAGAATAGTGTCTGGGTGATGGTAGTGTATGAGAAGGGTTTCTGGGTGTTGGTAGTGTATGAGAAGAGTGTCTGGGTGTTGGTAGTGTATGAGAAGAGTGTCTGGGTGTTGGTAGTGTATGAGAAGAGTGTCTGGGTAGGTGTTGGTAGTGTATGAGAAGAGTGTCAGGGTGATTGTAGTGTATGAGATGAGTGTCTGGGTGATGGCAGTGTATGAGAAGAGTGTCTGGGTGTTGGTAGTGTATGAGAAGAGTGTCTGGGTGATGGTAGTGTATGAGAAGAGTGTCTGGGTGTTGGTAGTGTATGAGAAGAATGTCTGGGTGATGCTAGTGTATAAGAAGAGTGTCTGGGTGATGGTAGTGTATGAGAAGAGTGTCTGGTTGATGGTAGTGTATGAGAAGAGTGTCTTGGTGATTGTACTGTATGAGAAGAGTGTCTGGGTGTTGGTAGGGTATGAGAATAGTGTCTGGGTGATGGTAGTGTATGAGAAGGGTTTCTGGGTGTTGATAGTGTATGCGAAGAGTGTCTGGGTGTTGGTAGTGTATGAGAAGAGTGCCTTGGTGATGGTAGTGTATGAGAAGAGTGTCTGGGTGTTGGTAGTGTATGAGAAGAGTGTCTTGGTGGGTGTTGGTAGTGTATGAGAAGAGTGTCTGGGTGATGGTAGTGTATGAGAAGAGTGTCTGTGTGTTGGAAGTGTATGAGAAGAGTGTCTGGGTGACGGTAGTGTATGAGAAGAGTGTCTGGGTGATGGTATTGTATGAGAAGAGTGTCTGGGTGTTGGCAGTGTATGAGAAGAGTGTCTGGGTGTTGGTAGTGTATGAGAAGAGTGTCTGGGTGATGGTAGTGTATGAGAAGAGTGTCTGGGTGTTGGTAGTGTATGAGAAGAGTGTCTGGGTGGGTGTTGGTAGTGTATCAGAAGAGTGTCTGGGTGATGGTAGTGTATGAGAAGAGTGTCTGGGTGTTTGAAGTGTATAAGAAGAGTGTCAGGGTGACGGTAGTGTATGAGAAGAGTGTCTGGGTGATGGTAGTGTATGAGAAGAGTGTCTGGGTGTTGGTAGTGTATGAGAAGAGTGTCTGGGTGATGGTAGTGTATGAGAAGAGTGTCTGGGTGTTGGTAGTGTATGAGAAGAGTGTCTGGGTGATGGTAGTGCATGAGAAGAGTGTCTGGGTTATGGTAGTGCATGAGAAGAGTGTCTGGGTGATGGCATTGTATAGAAAAAGTGTCTGGGTGTTGGTAGTGTATGAGAAGAGTGTCTGGGTGTTGGTAGTGTATGAGAAGAGAGTCTGGGTGATGGCAGTGTATGAGAAGAGTGTCTGGGTGATTGTACTGTATGAGAAGAGTGTCTGGGTGTTGGTAGTGTATGAGAAGAGAGTCTGGGTGATGGTAGTGTATGAGAAGAGTGTCTCGGTGATGGTAGTGTATGAGAAGGGTGTCTGGGTGTTGGTAGTGTATGAGAAGAGTGTCTGGGTGTTCGTAGTGTATGAGAAGAGTGTCTGGGTGTTGGTAGTGTATGAGAAGAGTGTCTGGGTGTTGGTAGTGTATGAGAAGAGTGTCTGGGTGATGGTAGTATATGAGAAGAGTGTCTGGGTGATGGTAGTGTATGAGAAGAGTGTCTGGGTGTTGGTAGTGTATGAGAAGAATGTCTGGGTGATGCTAGTGTATAAGAAGAGTGTCTGGGTGATGGTAGTGTATGAGTAGAGTGTCTGGGTGATGGTAGTGTATGAGAAGGGTGTCTGGGTGTTGGTAGTGTATGAGAAGAGTGTCTGGGTGATGGCAGTGTATGAGAAGAGTGTCTGGGTGTTGGTAGTGTATGAGAAGAGCGTCTGGGTGTTGGTAGTGTATGAGAAGAGTGTCTGGGTGTTGGTAGTGTATGAGAAGAGTGTCTGGGTGATGGTAGTATATGAGAAGAGTGTCTGGGTGATTGTACTGTATGAGAAGAGTGTCTGGGTGTTGGTAGTGTATGAGAAGTGTGTCTGGTTGATGGTAGTGTATGAGTAGAGTGTCTGGGTGATGGTAGTGTATGAGAAGAGTGTCTGGGTGTTGGTAGTGTATGAGAAGAGTGTCTGGGTGATGGTAGTGTATGAGAAGAGTGTCTGGGTGTTGGTAGTGTATGAGAAGAGTGTCTGGGTGATGGTAGTGTATGAGAAGAGTGTCTGGGTGATGGTAGTGCATGAGAAGAGTGTCTGGGTGATGTCAGTGTATGGGAAGAGTGTCTGGGTGTTGGTAGTGTATGAGAAGAGTGTCTGGGTGTTGGTAGTGTATGAGAAGAGTGTCTGGGTGTTGGAAGTGTATGAGAAGAGTGTCTGGGTGTTGGTAGTGTATGAGAAGAGTGTCTGGTTGATGGTAGTGTATGAGAAGAGATTCTGAGTGATTGTACTGTATGAGAAGAGTGTCTGGGTGTTGGTAGTGTATGAGAAGAGTGTCTGGGTGACGGTGGTGTATGAGAAGGGTGTCTGGGTGTTGGTAGTGTATGAGAAGATTGTCTTGGTGTTGGTAGTGTATGAGAAGAGTGTCTGGGTGTTGATAGTGTATGAGAAGAGTGCCTGGGTGATGGTAGTGTATGAGAAGAGTATCTGGGTGATGGTAGTGTATGAGAAGAGTGTCTGGGTGTTGGTAGTGTATGAGTAGAGTGTCTGGGTGATGGTAGTATATGAGAAGAGTGTCTGGGTGATGGCAGTGTATGAGAAGAGTGTCTGGGTGTTGGTAGTGTATGAGAAGAGTGTCTGGGTGATGGTAGTGTATGAGAAGAGTGTCTGGGTGTTGGTAGTGTATGAGAAGAATGTCTGGGTGATGCTAGTGTATAAGAAGAGTGTCTGGGTGATGGTAGTGTATGAGAAGAGTGTCTGGTTGATGGTAGTGTATGAGAAGAGTGTCTGGGTGATTGTACTGTATGAGAAGAGTGTCTGGGAGTTGGTAGGGTATGAGAAGAGTGTCTGGGTGATGGTAGTGTATGAGAAGGGTTTCTGGGTGTTGGTAGTGTATGAGAAGAGTGTCTGGGTGGGTGTTGGTAGTGTATCAGAAGAGTGTCTGGGTGATGGTAGTGTATGAGAAGAGTGTCTGGGTGTTGGAAGTGTATCAGAAGAGTGTCTGGGTGATGGTAGTGTATGAGAAGAGTGTCTGGGTGATGGTAGTGTATGAGAAGAGTGTCTGGGTGTTGGTAGTGTATGAGAAGGGTGTCTGGGTGTTGGTAATGTATGAGAAGAGTGTCTGGGTGATGGCAGTGTATGAGAAGTGTGTCTGGGTGTTGGTAGTGTATGAGAAGAGTGCCTGGGTGATGGTAGTGTATGAGAAGAGTGTCTGGGTGAAGGTAGTGTATGAGAAGAATGTCTGGGTGTTGGAAGTGTATCAGAAGAGTGTCTGGGTGATGGTAGTGTATGAGAAGAGTATCTGGGTGATGGTAGTGTATGAGAAGAGTGTCTTGTTGTTGGTAGTGTATGAGAAGAGTGTCTGGGTGTTGGTAGTGTATGAGAAGAGTGCCTGGGTGATGGTAGTGTATTAGAAGAGTGTCTGGGTGAAGGTAGTGTATGAGAAAAATGTCTGGGTGTTGGAAGTGTATCAGAAGAGTGTCTGAGTGATGGTAGTGTATGAGAAGAGTATCTGGGTGATGGTAGTGTATGAGAAGAGTGTCTGGGTGTTGGTAGTGTATGAGAAGGGTGTCTGGGTGTTGGTAGTGTATGAGAAGAGTGTCTGGGTGATGGTAGTATATAAGAAGAGTGTCTGGGTGATGGCAGTGTATGAGAAGAGTGTCTGGGTGTTGGTAGTGTATGAGAAGAGTGTCTGGGTGATGGTAGTGTATGGGAAGAGTGTCTGGGTGTTGGTAGTGTATGAGAAGAATGTCTGGGTGATGTTAGTGTATAAGAAGAGTGTCTGGGTGATGGTAGTGTATGAGAAGAGTGTCTGGTTGATGGTAGTGTATGAGAAGAGTGTCTGGGTGATTGTACTGTATGAGAAGAGTGTCTGGGTGTTGGTAGGGTATGAGAAGAGTGTCTGGGTGATGGTAGTGTATGAGAAGGGTTTCTGGGTGTTGGTAGTGTATGAGAAGAGTGTCTGGGTGGGTGTTGGTAGTGTATGAGATGAGTGTCTGGGTGATGGTAGTGTATGAGAAGAGTGTCTGGGTGTTGGAAGTGTATCAGAAGAGTGTCTGGGTGATGGTAGTGTATGAGAAGAGTGTCTGGGTGATGGTAGTGTATGAGAAGAGTGTCTGGGTGTTGGTAGTGTATGAGAAGGGTGTCTGGGTGTTGGTAGTGTATGAGAAGAGTGTCTGGGTGATGGCAGTGTTTGAGAAGAGTGTCTGGGTGTTGGTAGTGTATGAGAAGAGTGTCTGGGTGATGGTAGTGTATGAGAAGAGTGTCTGGGTGTTGGTAGTGTATGAGAAGAATGTCTGGGTGATGCTAGTGTATAAGAAGAGTGTCTGGGTGTTGGTAGTGTATGAGAAGAGTGTCTGGTTGATGGTAGTGTATGAGAAGAGTGTCTTGGTGATTATACTGTATGAGAAGAGTGTCTGGGTGTTGGTAGGGTATGAGAATAGTGTCTGGGTGATGGTAGTGTATGAGAAGAGTGTCTGGGTGTTGGTAGTGTATGAGAAGGGTGTCTGGGTGTTGGTAATGTATGAGAAGAGTGTCTGGGTGATGGCAGTGTATGAGAAGTGTGTCTGGGTGTTGGTAGTGTATGAGAAGAGTGCCTGGGTGATGGTAGTGTATGAGAAGAGTGTCTGGGTGAAGGTAGTGTATGAGAAGAATGTCTGGGTGTTGGAAGTGTATCAGAAGAGTGTCTGGGTGATGGTAGTGTATGAGAAGAGTATCTGGGTGATGGTAGTGTATGAGAAGAGTGTCTTGTTGTTGGTAGTGTATGAGAAGAGTGTCTGGGTGTTGGTAGTGTATGAGAAGAGTGCCTGGGTGATGGTAGTGTATTAGAAGAGTGTCTGGGTGAAGGTAGTGTATGAGAAGAATGTCTGGGTGTTGGAAGTGTATCAGAAGAGTGTCTGTGTGATGGTAGTGTATGAGAAGAGTATCTGGGTGATGGTAGTGTATGAGAAGAGTGTCTGGGTGTTGGTAGTGTATGAGAAGGGTGTCTGGGTGTTGGTAGTGTATGAGAAGAGTGTCTGGGTGATGGTAGTATATAAGAAGAGTGTCTGGGTGATGGCAGTGTATGAGAAGAGTGTCTGGGTGTTGGTAGTGTATGAGAAGAGTGTCTGGGTGATGGTAGTGTATGGGAAGAGTGTCTGGGTGTTGGTAGTGTATGAGAAGAATGTCTGGGTGATGTTAGTGTATAAGAAGAGTGTCTGGGTGATGGTAGTGTATGAGAAGAGTGTCTGGTTGATGGTAGTGTATGAGAAGAGTGTCTGGGTGATTGTACTGTATGAGAAGAGTGTCTGGGTGTTGGTAGGGTATGAGAAGAGTGTCTGGGTGATGGTAGTGTATGAGAAGGGTTTCTGGGTGTTGGTAGTGTATGAGAAGAGTGTCTGGGTGGGTGTTGGTAGTGTATGAGATGAGTGTCTGGGTGATGGTAGTGTATGAGAAGAGTGTCTGGGTGTTGGAAGTGTATCAGAAGAGTGTCTGGGTGATGGTAGTGTATGAGAAGAGTGTCTGGGTGATGGTAGTGTATGAGAAGAGTGTCTGGGTGTTGGTAGTGTATGAGAAGGGTGTCTGGGTGTTGGTAGTGTATGAGAAGAGTGTCTGGGTGATGGCAGTGTTTGAGAAGAGTGTCTGGGTGTTGGTAGTGTATGAGAAGAGTGTCTGGGTGATGGTAGTGTATGAGAAGAGTGTCTGGGTGTTGGTAGTGTATGAGAAGAATGTCTGGGTGATGCTAGTGTATAAGAAGAGTGTCTGGGTGTTGGTAGTGTATGAGAAGAGTGTCTGGTTGATGGTAGTGTATGAGAAGAGTGTCTTGGTGATTATACTGTATGAGAAGAGTGTCTGGGTGTTGGTAGGGTATGAGAATAGTGTCTGGGTGATGGTAGTGTATGAGAAGGGTTTCTGGGTGTTGGTAGTGTATGAGAAGAGTGTCTGGGTGTTGGTAGTGTATGAGAAGAGTGTCTGGGTGTTGGTAGTGTATGAGAAGAGTGTCTGGGTAGGTGTTGGTAGTGTATGAGAAGAGTGTCAGGGTGATTGTAGTGTATGAGATGAGTGTCTGGGTGATGGCAGTGTATGAGAAGAGTGTCTGGGTGTTGGTAGTGTATGAGAAGAGTGTCTGGGTGATGGTAGTGTATGAGAAGAGTGTCTGGGTGTTGGTAGTGTATGAGAAGAATGTCTGGGTGATGCTAGTGTATAAGAAGAGTGTCTGGGTGATGGTAGTGTATGAGAAGAGTGTCTGGTTGATGGTAGTGTATGAGAAGAGTGTCTTGGTGATTGTACTGTATGAGAAGAGTGTCTGGGTGTTGGTAGGGTATGAGAATAGTGTCTGGGTGATGGTAGTGTATGAGAAGGGTTTCTGGGTGTTGATAGTGTATGCGAAGAGTGTCTGGGTGTTGGTAGTGTATGAGAAGAGTGCCTTGGTGATGGTAGTGTATGAGAAGAGTGTCTGGGTGTTGGTAGTGTATGAGAAGAGTGTCTTGGTGGGTGTTGGTAGTGTATGAGAAGAGTGTCTGGGTGATGGTAGTGTATGAGAAGAGTGTCTGTGTGTTGGAAGTGTATGAGAAGAGTGTCTGGGTGATGGTAGTGTATGAGAAGAGTGTCTGGGTGATGGTATTGTATGAGAAGAGTGTCTGGGTGTTGGCAGTGTATGAGAAGAGTGTCTGGGTGTTGGTAGTGTATGAGAAGAGTGTCTGGGTGATGGTAGTGTATGAGAAGAGTGTCTGGGTGTTGGTAGTGTATGAGAAGAGTGTCTGGGTGGGTGTTGGTAGTGTATCAGAAGAGTGTCTGGGTGATGGTAGTGTATGAGAAGAGTGTCTGGGTGTTTGAAGTGTATAAGAAGAGTGTCAGGGTGACGGTAGTGTATGAGAAGAGTGTCTGGGTGATGGTAGTGTATGAGAAGAGTGTCTGGGTGTTGGTAGTGTATGAGAAGAGTGTCTGGGTGATGGTAGTGTATGAGAAGAGTGTCTGGGTGTTGGTAGTGTATGAGAAGAGTGTCTGGGTGATGGTAGTGCATGAGAAGAGTGTCTGGGTTATGGTAGTGCATGAGAAGAGTGTCTGGGTGATGGCATTGTATAGAAAAAGTGTCTGGGTGTTGGTAGTGTATGAGAAGAGTGTCTGGGTGCTGGTAGTGTATGAGAAGAGAGTCTGGGTGATGGCAGTGTATGAGAAGAGTGTCTGGGTGATTGTACTGTATGAGAAGAGTGTCTGGGTGTTGGTAGTGTATGAGAAGAGAGTCTGGGTGATGGTAGTGTATGAGAAGAGTGTCTCGGTGATGGTAGTGTATGAGAAGGGTGTCTGGGTGTTGGTAGTGTATGAGAAGAGTGTCTGGGTGTTCGTAGTGTATGAGAAGAGTGTCTGGGTGTTGGTAGTGTATGAGAAGAGTGTCTGGGTGTTGGTAGTGTATGAGAAGAGTGTCTGGGTGATGGTAGTATATGAGAAGAGTGTCTGGGTGATGGTAGTGTATGAGAAGAGTGTCTGGGTGTTGGTAGTGTATGAGAAGAATGTCTGGGTGATGCTAGTGTATAAGAAGAGTGTCTGGGTGATGGTAGTGTATGAGAAGAGTGTCTGGTTGATGGTAGTGTATGAGAAGAGTGTCTGGGTGATTGTACTGTATGAGAAGAGTGTCTGGGTGTTGGTAGGGTATGAGAAGAGTGTCTGGGTGATGGTAGTGTATGAGAAGGGTTTCTGGGTGTTGGTAGTGTATGAGAAGAGTGTCTGGGTGGGTGTTGGTAGTGTATCAGAAGAGTGTCTGGGTGATGGTAGTGTATGAGAAGAGTGTCTGGGTGTTGGAAGTGTATCAGAAGAGTGTCTGGGTGATGGTAGTGTATGAGAAGAGTGTCTGGGTGATGGTAGTGTATGAGAAGAGTGTCTGGGTGTTGGTAGTGTATGAGAAGGGTGTCTGGGTGTTGGTAATGTATGAGAAGAGTGTCTGGGTGATGGCAGTGTATGAGAAGTGTGTCTGGGTGTTGGTAGTGTATGAGAAGAGTGCCTGGGTGATGGTAGTGTATGAGAAGAGTGTCTGGGTGAAGGTAGTGTATGAGAAGAATGTCTGGGTGTTGGAAGTGTATCAGAAGAGTGTCTGGGTGATGGTAGTGTATGAGAAGAGTATCTGGGTGATGGTAGTGTATGAGAAGAGTGTCTTGTTGTTGGTAGTGTATGAGAAGAGTGTCTGGGTGTTGGTAGTGTATGAGAAGAGTGCCTGGGTGATGGTAGTGTATTAGAAGAGTGTCTGGGTGAAGGTAGTGTATGAGAAGAATGTCTGGGTGTTGGAAGTGTATCAGAAGAGTGTCTGTGTGATGGTAGTGTATGAGAAGAGTATCTGGGTGATGGTAGTGTATGAGAAGAGTGTCTGGGTGTTGGTAGTGTATGAGAAGGGTGTCTGGGTGTTGGTAGTGTATGAGAAGAGTGTCTGGGTGATGGTAGTATATAAGAAGAGTGTCTGGGTGATGGCAGTGTATGAGAAGAGTGTCTGGGTGTTGGTAGTGTATGAGAAGAGTGTCTGGGTGATGGTAGTGTATGGGAAGAGTGTCTGGGTGTTGGTAGTGTATGAGAAGAATGTCTGGGTGATGTTAGTGTATAAGAAGAGTGTCTGGGTGATGGTAGTGTATGAGAAGAGTGTCTGGTTGATGGTAGTGTATGAGAAGAGTGTCTGGGTGATTGTACTGTATGAGAAGAGTGTCTGGGTGTTGGTAGGGTATGAGAAGAGTGTCTGGGTGATGGTAGTGTATGAGAAGGGTTTCTGGGTGTTGGTAGTGTATGAGAAGAGTGTCTGGGTGGGTGTTGGTAGTGTATGAGATGAGTGTCTGGGTGATGGTAGTGTATGAGAAGAGTGTCTGGGTGTTGGAAGTGTATCAGAAGAGTGTCTGGGTGATGGTAGTGTATGAGAAGAGTGTCTGGGTGATGGTAGTGTATGAGAAGAGTGTCTGGGTGTTGGTAGTGTATGAGAAGGGTGTCTGGGTGTTGGTAGTGTATGAGAAGAGTGTCTGGGTGATGGCAGTGTTTGAGAAGAGTGTCTGGGTGTTGGTAGTGTATGAGAAGAGTGTCTGGGTGATGGTAGTGTATGAGAAGAGTGTCTGGGTGTTGGTAGTGTATGAGAAGAATGTCTGGGTGATGCTAGTGTATAAGAAGAGTGTCTGGGTGTTGGTAGTGTATGAGAAGAGTGTCTGGTTGATGGTAGTGTATGAGAAGAGTGTCTTGGTGATTATACTGTATGAGAAGAGTGTCTGGGTGTTGGTAGGGTATGAGAATAGTGTCTGGGTGATGGTAGTGTATGAGAAGGGTTTCTGGGTGTTGGTAGTGTATGAGAAGAGTGTCTGGGTGTTGGTAGTGTATGAGAAGAGTGTCTGGGTGTTGGTAGTGTATGAGAAGAGTGTCTGGGTAGGTGTTGGTAGTGTATGAGAAGAGTGTCAGGGTGATTGTAGTGTATGAGATGAGTGTCTGGGTGATGGCAGTGTATGAGAAGAGTGTCTGGGTGTTGGTAGTGTATGAGAAGAGTGTCTGGGTGATGGTAGTGTATGAGAAGAGTGTCTGGGTGTTGGTAGTGTATGAGAAGAATGTCTGGGTGATGCTAGTGTATAAGAAGAGTGTCTGGGTGATGGTAGTGTATGAGAAGAGTGTCTGGTTGATGGTAGTGTATGAGAAGAGTGTCTTGGTGATTGTACTGTATGAGAAGAGTGTCTGGGTGTTGGTAGGGTATGAGAATAGTGTCTGGGTGATGGTAGTGTATGAGAAGGGTTTCTGGGTGTTGATAGTGTATGCGAAGAGTGTCTGGGTGTTGGTAGTGTATGAGAAGAGTGCCTTGGTGATGGTAGTGTATGAGAAGAGTGTCTGGGTGTTGGTAGTGTATGAGAAGAGTGTCTTGGTGGGTGTTGGTAGTGTATGAGAAGAGTGTCTGGGTGATGGTAGTGTATGAGAAGAGTGTCTGTGTGTTGGAAGTGTATGAGAAGAGTGTCTGGGTGACGGTAGTGTATGAGAAGAGTGTCTGGGTGATGGTATTGTATGAGAAGAGTGTCTTGGTGTTGGCAGTGTATGAGAAGAGTGTCTGGGTGTTGGTAGTGTATGAGAAGAGTGTCTGGGTGATGGTAGTGTATGAGAAGAGTGTCTGGGTGTTGGTAGTGTATGAGAAGAGTGTCTGGGTGGGTGTTGGTAGTGTATCAGAAGAGTGTCTGGGTGATGGTAGTGTATGAGAAGAGTGTCTGGGTGTTTGAAGTGTATAAGAAGAGTGTCAGGGTGACGGTAGTGTATGAGAAGAGTGTCTGGGTGATGGTAGTGTATGAGAAGAGTGTCTGGGTGTTGGTAGTGTATGAGAAGAGTGTCTGGGTGATGGTAGTGTATGAGAAGAGTGTCTGGGTGTTGGTAGTGTATGAGAAGAGTGTCTGGGTGATGGTAGTGCATGAGAAGAGTGTCTGGGTTATGGTAGTGTATGAGAAGAGTGCCTGGGTGATGGTAGTGTATGAGAAGAGTGTCTGGGTGAAGGTAGTGTATGAGAAGAATGTCTGGGTGTTGGAAGTGTATCAGAAGAGTGTCTGGGTGATGGTAGTGTATGAGAAGAGTATCTGGGTGATGGTAGTGTATGAGAAGAGTGTCTTGTTGTTGGTAGTGTATGAGAAGAGTGTCTGGGTGTTGGTAGTGTATGAGAAGAGTGCCTGGGTGATGGTAGTGTATTAGAAGAGTGTCTGGGTGAAGGTAGTGTATGAGAAGAATGTCTGGGTGTTGGAAGTGTATCAGAAGAGTGTCTGTGTGATGGTAGTGTATGAGAAGAGTATCTGGGTGATGGTAGTGTATGAGAAGAGTGTCTGGGTGTTGGTAGTGTATGAGAAGGGTGTCTGGGTGTTGGTAGTGTATGAGAAGAGTGTCTGGGTGATGGTAGTATATAAGAAGAGTGTCTGGGTGATGGCAGTGTATGAGAAGAGTGTCTGGGTGTTGGTAGTGTATGAGAAGAGTGTCTGGGTGATGGTAGTGTATGGGAAGAGTGTCTGGGTGTTGGTAGTGTATGAGAAGAATGTCTGGGTGATGTTAGTGTATAAGAAGAGTGTCTGGGTGATGGTAGTGTATGAGAAGAGTGTCTGGTTGATGGTAGTGTATGAGAAGAGTGTCTGGGTGATTGTACTGTATGAGAAGAGTGTCTGGGTGTTGGTAGGGTATGAGAAGAGTGTCTGGGTGATGGTAGTGTATGAGAAGGGTTTCTGGGTGTTGGTAGTGTATGAGAAGAGTGTCTGGGTGGGTGTTGGTAGTGTATGAGATGAGTGTCTGGGTGATGGTAGTGTATGAGAAGAGTGTCTGGGTGTTGGAAGTGTATCAGAAGAGTGTCTGGGTGATGGTAGTGTATGAGAAGAGTGTCTGGGTGATGGTAGTGTATGAGACGAGTGTCTGGGTGTTGGTAGTGTATGAGAAGGGTGTCTGGGTGTTGGTAGTGTATGAGAAGAGTGTCTGGGTGATGGCAGTGTTTGAGAAGAGTGTCTGGGTGTTGGTAGTGTATGAGAAGAGTGTCTGGGTGATGGTAGTGTATGAGAAGAGTGTCTGGGTGTTGGTAGTGTATGAGAAGAATGTCTGGGTGATGCTAGTGTATAAGAAGAGTGTCTGGGTGTTGGTAGTGTATGAGAAGAGTGTCTGGTTGATGGTAGTGTATGAGAAGAGTGTCTTGGTGATTATACTGTATGAGAAGAGTGTCTGGGTGTTGGTAGGGTATGAGAATAGTGTCTGGGTGATGGTAGTGTATGAGAAGGGTTTCTGGGTGTTGGTAGTGTATGAGAAGAGTGTCTGGGTGTTGGTAGTGTATGAGAAGAGTGTCTGGGTGTTGGTAGTGTATGAGAAGAGTGTCTGGGTAGGTGTTGGTAGTGTATGAGAAGAGTGTCAGGGTGATTGTAGTGTATGAGATGAGTGTCTGGGTGATGGCAGTGTATGAGAAGAGTGTCTGGGTGTTGGTAGTGTATGAGAAGAGTGTCTGGGTGATGGTAGTGTATGAGAAGAGTGTCTGGGTGTTGGTAGTGTATGAGAAGAATGTCTGGGTGATGCTAGTGTATAAGAAGAGTGTCTGGGTGATGGTAGTGTATGAGAAGAGTGTCTGGTTGATGGTAGTGTATGAGAAGAGTGTCTTGGTGATTGTACTGTATGAGAAGAGTGTCTGGGTGTTGGTAGGGTATGAGAATAGTGTCTGGGTGATGGTAGTGTATGAGAAGGGTTTCTGGGTGTTGATAGTGTATGCGAAGAGTGTCTGGGTGTTGGTAGTGTATGAGAAGAGTGCCTTGGTGATGGTAGTGTATGAGAAGAGTGTCTGGGTGTTGGTAGTGTATGAGAAGAGTGTCTTGGTGGGTGTTGGTAGTGTATGAGAAGAGTGTCTGGGTGATGGTAGTGTATGAGAAGAGTGTCTGTGTGTTGGAAGTGTATGAGAAGAGTGTCTGGGTGATGGTAGTGTATGAGAAGAGTGTCTGGGTGATGGTATTGTATGAGAAGAGTGTCTGGGTGTTGGCAGTGTATGAGAAGAGTGTCTGGGTGTTGGTAGTGTATGAGAAGAGTGTCTGGGTGATGGTAGTGTATGAGAAGAGTGTCTGGGTGTTGGTAGTGTATGAGAAGAGTGTCTGGGTGGGTGTTGGTAGTGTATCAGAAGAGTGTCTGGGTGATGGTAGTGTATGAGAAGAGTGTCTGGGTGTTTGAAGTGTATAAGAAGAGTGTCAGGGTGACGGTAGTGTATGAGAAGAGTGTCTGGGTGATGGTAGTGTATGAGAAGAGTGTCTGGGTGTTGGTAGTGTATGAGAAGAGTGTCTGGGTGATGGTAGTGTATGAGAAGAGTGTCTGGGTGTTGGTAGTGTATGAGAAGAGTGTCTGGGTGATGGTAGTGCATGAGAAGAGTGTCTGGGTTATGGTAGTGCATGAGAAGAGTGTCTGGGTGATGGCATTGTATAGAAAAAGTGTCTGGGTGTTGGTAGTGTATGAGAAGAGTGTCTGGGTGCTGGTAGTGTATGAGAAGAGAGTCTGGGTGATGGCAGTGTATGAGAAGAGTGTCTGGGTGATTGTACTGTATGAGAAGAGTGTCTGGGTGTTGGTAGTGTATGAGAAGAGAGTCTGGGTGATGGTAGTGTATGAGAAGAGTGTCTCGGTGATGGTAGTGTATGAGAAGGGTGTCTGGGTGTTGGTAGTGTATGAGAAGAGTGTCTGGGTGTTCGTAGTGTATGAGAAGAGTGTCTGGGTGTTGGTAGTGTATGAGAAGAGTGTCTGGGTGTTGGTAGTGTATGAGAAGAGTGTCTGGGTGATGGTAGTATATGAGAAGAGTGTCTGGGTGATGGTAGTGTATGAGAAGAGTGTCTGGGTGTTGGTAGTGTATGAGAAGAATGTCTGGGTGATGCTAGTGTATAAGAAGAGTGTCTGGGTGATGGTAGTGTATGAGAAGAGTGTCTGGTTGATGGTAGTGTATGAGAAGAGTGTCTGGGTGATTGTACTGTATGAGAAGAGTGTCTGGGTGTTGGTAGGGTATGAGAAGAGTGTCTGGGTGATGGTAGTGTATGAGAAGGGTTTCTGGGTGTTGGTAGTGTATGAGAAGAGTGTCTGGGTGGGTGTTGGTAGTGTATCAGAAGAGTGTCTGGGTGATGGTAGTGTATGAGAAGAGTGTCTGGGTGTTGGAAGTGTATCAGAAGAGTGTCTGGGTGATGGTAGTGTATGAGAAGAGTGTCTGGGTGATGGTAGTGTATGAGAAGAGTGTCTGGGTGTTGGTAGTGTATGAGAAGGGTGTCTGGGTGTTGGTAATGTATGAGAAGAGTGTCTGGGTGATGGCAGTGTATGAGAAGTGTGTCTGGGTGTTGGTAGTGTATGAGAAGAGTGCCTGGGTGATGGTAGTGTATGAGAAGAGTGTCTGGGTGAAGGTAGTGTATGAGAAGAATGTCTGGGTGTTGGAAGTGTATCAGAAGAGTGTCTGGGTGATGGTAGTGTATGAGAAGAGTATCTGGGTGATGGTAGTGTATGAGAAGAGTGTCTTGTTGTTGGTAGTGTATGAGAAGAGTGTCTGGGTGTTGGTAGTGTATGAGAAGAGTGCCTGGGTGATGGTAGTGTATTAGAAGAGTGTCTGGGTGAAGGTAGTGTATGAGAAGAATGTCTGGGTGTTGGAAGTGTATCAGAAGAGTGTCTGTGTGATGGTAGTGTATGAGAAGAGTATCTGGGTGATGGTAGTGTATGAGAAGAGTGTCTGGGTGTTGGTAGTGTATGAGAAGGGTGTCTGGGTGTTGGTAGTGTATGAGAAGAGTGTCTGGGTGATGGTAGTATATAAGAAGAGTGTCTGGGTGATGGCAGTGTATGAGAAGAGTGTCTGGGTGTTGGTAGTGTATGAGAAGAGTGTCTGGGTGATGGTAGTGTATGGGAAGAGTGTCTGGGTGTTGGTAGTGTATGAGAAGAATGTCTGGGTGATGTTAGTGTATAAGAAGAGTGTCTGGGTGATGGTAGTGTATGAGAAGAGTGTCTGGTTGATGGTAGTGTATGAGAAGAGTGTCTGGGTGATTGTACTGTATGAGAAGAGTGTCTGGGTGTTGGTAGGGTATGAGAAGAGTGTCTGGGTGATGGTAGTGTATGAGAAGGGTTTCTGGGTGTTGGTAGTGTATGAGAAGAGTGTCTGGGTGGGTGTTGGTAGTGTATGAGATGAGTGTCTGGGTGATGGTAGTGTATGAGAAGAGTGTCTGGGTGTTGGAAGTGTATCAGAAGAGTGTCTGGGTGATGGTAGTGTATGAGAAGAGTGTCTGGGTGATGGTAGTGTATGAGAAGAGTGTCTGGGTGTTGGTAGTGTATGAGAAGGGTGTCTGGGTGTTGGTAGTGTATGAGAAGAGTGTCTGGGTGATGGCAGTGTTTGAGAAGAGTGTCTGGGTGTTGGTAGTGTATGAGAAGAGTGTCTGGGTGATGGTAGTGTATGAGAAGAGTGTCTGGGTGTTGGTAGTGTATGAGAAGAATGTCTGGGTGATGCTAGAGTATAAGAAGAGTGTCTGGGTGTTGGTAGTGTATGAGAAGAGTGTCTGGTTGATGGTAGTGTATGAGAAGAGTGTCTTGGTGATTATACTGTATGAGAAGAGTGTCTGGGTGTTGGTAGGGTATGAGAATAGTGTCTGGGTGATGGTAGTGTATGAGAAGGGTTTCTGGGTGTTGGTAGTGTATGAGAAGAGTGTCTGGGTGTTGGTAGTGTATGAGAAGAGTGTCTGGGTGTTGGTAGTGTATGAGAAGAGTGTCTGGGTAGGTGTTGGTAGTGTATGAGAAGAGTGTCAGGGTGATTGTAGTGTATGAGATGAGTGTCTGGGTGATGGCAGTGTATGAGAAGAGTGTCTGGGTGTTGGTAGTGTATGAGAAGAGTGTCTGGGTGATGGTAGTGTATGAGAAGAGTGTCTGGGTGTTGGTAGTGTATGAGAAGAATGTCTGGGTGATGCTAGTGTATAAGAAGAGTGTCTGGGTGATGGTAGTGTATGAGAAGAGTGTCTGGTTGATGGTAGTGTATGAGAAGAGTGTCTTGGTGATTGTACTGTATGAGAAGAGTGTCTGGGTGTTGGTAGGGTATGAGAATAGTGTCTGGGTGATGGTAGTGTATGAGAAGGGTTTCTGGGTGTTGATAGTGTATGCGAAGAGTGTCTGGGTGTTGGTAGTGTATGAGAAGAGTGCCTTGGTGATGGTAGTGTATGAGAAGAGTGTCTGGGTGTTGGTAGTGTATGAGAAGCGTGTCTTGGTGGGTGTTGGTAGTGTATGAGAAGAGTGTCTGGGTGATGGTAGTGTATGAGAAGAGTGTCTGTGTGTTGGAAGTGTATGAGAAGAGTGTCTGGGTGACGGTAGTGTATGAGAAGAGTGTCTGGGTGATGGTATTGTATGAGAAGAGTGTCTTGGTGTTGGCAGTGTATGAGAAGAGTGTCTGGGTGTTGGTAGTGTATGAGAAGAGTGTCTGGGTGATGGTAGTGTATGAGAAGAGTGTCTGGGTGTTGGTAGTGTATGAGAAGAGTGTCTGGGTGGGTGTTGGTAGTGTATCAGAAGAGTGTCTGGGTGATGGTAGTGTATGAGAAGAGTGTCTGGGTGTTTGAAGTGTATAAGAAGAGTGTCAGGGTGACGGTAGTGTATGAGAAGAGTGTCTGGGTGATGGTAGTGTATGAGAAGAGTGTCTGGGTGTTGGTAGTGTATGAGAAGAGTGTCTGGGTGATGGTAGTGTATGAGAAGAGTGTCTGGGTGTTGGTAGTGTATGAGAAGAGTGTCTGGGTGATGGTAGTGCATGAGAAGAGTGTCTGGGTTATGGTAGTGCATGAGAAGAGTGTCTGGGTGATGGCATTGTATAGAAAAAGTGTCTGGGTGTTGGTAGTGTATGAGAAGAGTGTCTGGGTGTTGGTAGTGTATGAGAAGAGAGTCTGGGTGATGGCAGTGTATGAGAAGAGTGTCTGGGTGATTGTACTGTATGAGAAGAGTGTCTGGGTGTTGGTAGTGTATGAGAAGAGAGTCTGGGTGATGGTAGTGTATGAGAAGAGTGTCTCGGTGATGGCAGTGTATGGGAAGAGTGTCTGGGTGTTGGTAGTGTATGAGTAGAGTGTCTGGGTGATGGTAGTGTATGAGAAGGGTGTCTGGGTGTTGGTAGTGTATGAGAAGAGTGTCTGGGTGATGGCAGTGTATGAGAAGAGTGTCTGGGTGTTGGTAGTGTATGAGAAGAGCGTCTGGGTGTTGGTAGTGTATGAGAAGAGTGTCTGGGTGTTGGTAGTGTATGAGAAGAGTGTCTGGGTGATGGTAGTATATGAGAAGAGTGTCTGGGTGATTGTACTGTATGAGAAGAGTGTCTGGGTGTTGGTAGTGTATGAGAAGTGTGTCTGGTTGATGGTAGTGTATGAGTAGAGTGTCTGGGTGATGGTAGTGTATGAGAAGAGTGTCTGGGTGTTGGTAGTGTATGAGAAGAGTGTCTGGGTGATGGTAGTGTATGAGAAGAGTGTCTGGGTGTTGGTAGTGTATGAGAAGAGTGTCTGGGTGATGGTAGTGTATGAGAAGAGTGTCTGGGTGATGGTAGTGCATGAGAAGAGTGTCTGGGTGATGTCAGTGTATGGGAAGAGTGTCTGGGTGTTGGTAGTGTATGAGAAGAGTGTCTGGGTGTTGGTAGTGTATGAGAAGAGTGTCTGGGTGTTGGAAGTGTATGAGAAGAGTGTCTGGGTGTTGGTAGTGTATGAGAAGAGTGTCTGGTTGATGGTAGTGTATGAGAAGAGATTCTGAGTGATTGTACTGTATGAGAAGAGTGTCTGGGTGTTGGTAGTGTATGAGAAGAGTGTCTGGGTGACGGTGGTGTATGATAAGGGTGTCTGGGTGTTGGTAGTGTATGAGTAGAGTGTCTGGGTGATGGTAGTATATGAGAAGAGTGTCTGGGTGATGGCAGTGTATGAGAAGAGTGTCTGGGTGTTGGTAGTGTATGAGAAGAGTGTCTGGGTGATGGTAGTGTATGAGAAGAGTGTCTGGGTGTTGGTAGTGTATGAGAAGAATGTCTGGGTGATGCTAGTGTATAAGAAGAGTGTCTGGGTGATGGTAGTGTATGAGAAGAGTGTCTGGTTGATGGTAGTGTATGAGAAGAGTGTCTGGGTGATTGTACTGTATGAGAAGAGTGTCTGGGTGTTGGTAGGGTATGAGACGAGTGTCTGGGTGATGGTAGTGTATGAGAAGGGTTTCTGGGTGTTGGTAGTGTATGAGAAGAGTGTCTGGGTGGGTGTTGGTAGTGTATCAGAAGAGTGTCTGGGTGATGGTAGTGTATGAGAAGAGTGTCTGGGTGTTGGAAGTGTATCAGAAGAGTGTCTGGGTGATGGTAGTGTATGAGAAGAGTGTCTGGGTGATGGTAGTGTATGAGAAGAGTGTCTGGGTGTTGGTAGTGTATGAGAAGGGTGTCTGGGTGTTGGTAATGTATGAGAAGAGTGTCTGGGTGATGGCAGTGTATGAGAAGTGTGTCTGGGTGTTGGTAGTGTATGAGAAGAGTGCCTGGGTGATGGTAGTGTATGAGAAGAGTGTCTGGGTGAAGGTAGTGTATGAGAAGAATGTCTGGGTGTTGGAAGTGTATCAGAAGAGTGTGTGGGTGATGGTAGTGTATGAGAAGAGTATCTGGGTGATGGTAGTGTATGAGAAGAGTGTCTGGGTGTTGGTAGTGTATGAGAAGGGTGTCTGGGTGTTGGTAGTGTATGAGAAGAGTGTGTGGGTGATGGTAGTATATAAGAAGAGTGCCTGGGTGATGGCAGTGTATGAGAAGAGTGTCTGGGTGTTGGTAGTGTATGAGAAGAGTGTCTGGGTGATGGTAGTGTATGAGAAGAGTGTCTGGGTGTTGGTAGTGTATGAGAAGAATGTCTGGGTGATGTTAGTGTATAAGAAGAGTGTCTGGGTGATGGTAGTGTATGAGAAGAGTGTCTGGTTGATGGTAGTGTATGAGAAGAGTGTCTGGGTGATTGTACTGTATGAGAAGAGTGTCTGGGTGTTGGTAGGGTATGAGAAGAGTGTCTGGTTGATGGTAGTGTATGAGAAGGGTTTCTGGGTGTTGGTAGTGTATGAGAAGAGTGTCTGGGTGGGTGTTGGTAGTGTATGAGAAGAGTGTCTGGGTGATGGTAGTGTATGAGAAGAGTGTCTGGGTGTTGGAAGTGTATCAGAAGAGTGTCTGGGTGATGGTAGTGTATGAGAAGAGTGTCTGGGTGATGGTAGTGTATGAGAAGAGTGTCTGGGTGTTGGTAGTGTATGAGAAGGGTGTCTGGGTGTTGGTAGTGTATGAGAAGAGGGTCTGGGTGATGGTAGTGTATGAGAAGAGTGTCTGGGTGATGGTAGTGTATGAGAAGAGTGTCTGGGTGTTGGTAGTGTATGAAAAGAATGTCTGGGTGATGCTAGTGTATAAGAAGAGTGTCTGGGTGATGGTAGTGTATGAGAAGAGTGTCTGGTTGATGGTAGTGTATGAGAAGAGTGTCTGGGTGTTGGTAGTGTATGAGAATAGTGTCTGGGTGATGGTAGTGTATGAGAAGGGTTTCTGGGTGTTGGTAGTGTATGAGAAGAGTGTCTGGGTGTTGGTAGTGTATGAGAAGAGTGTCTGGGTGTTGGTAGTGTATGAGAAGAGTGTCTGGGTAGGTGTTGGTAGTGTATGAGAAGAGTGTCAGGGTGATTGTAGTGTATGAGATGAGTGTCTGGGTGATGGCAGTGTATGAGAAGAGTGTCTGGGTGTTGGTAGTGTATGAGAAGAGTGTCTGGGTGATGGTAGTGTATGAGAAGAGTGTCTGGGTGTTGGTAGTGTATGAGAAGAATGTCTGGGTGATGCTAGTGTATAAGAAGAGTGTCTGGGTGATGGTAGTGTATGAGAAGAGTGTCTGGTTGATGGTAGTGTATGAGAAGAGTGTCTTGGTGATTGTACTGTATGAGAAGAGTGTCTGGGTGTTGGTAGGGTATGAGAATAGTGTCTGGGTGATGGTAGTGTATGAGAAGGGTTTCTGGGTGTTGATAGTGTATGCGAAGAGTGTCTGGGTGTTGGTAGTGTATGAGAAGAGTGCCTTGGTGATGGTAGTGTATGAGAAGAGTGTCTGGGTGTTGGTAGTGTATGAGAAGCGTGTCTTGGTGGGTGTTGGTAGTGTATGAGAAGAGTGTCTGGGTGATGGTAGTGTATGAGAAGAGTGTCTGTGTGTTGGAAGTGTATGAGAAGAGTGTCTGGGTGACGGTAGTGTATGAGAAGAGTGTCTGGGTGATGGTATTGTATGAGAAGAGTGTCTTGGTGTTGGCAGTGTATGAGAAGAGTGTCTGGGTGTTGGTAGTGTATGAGAAGAGTGTCTGGGTGATGGTAGTGTATGAGAAGAGTGTCTGGGTGTTGGTAGTGTATGAGAAGAGTGTCTGGGTGGGTGTTGGTAGTGTATCAGAAGAGTGTCTGGGTGATGGTAGTGTATGAGAAGAGTGTCTGGGTGTTTGAAGTGTATAAGAAGAGTGTCAGGGTGACGGTAGTGTATGAGAAGAGTGTCTGGGTGATGGTAGTGTATGAGAAGAGTGTCTGGGTGTTGGTAGTGTATGAGAAGAGTGTCTGGGTGATGGTAGTGTATGAGAAGAGTGTCTGGGTGTTGGTAGTGTATGAGAAGAGTGTCTGGGTGATGGTAGTGCATGAGAAGAGTGTCTGGGTTATGGTAGTGCATGAGAAGAGTGTCTGGGTGATGGCATTGTATAGAAAAAGTGTCTGGGTGTTGGTAGTGTATGAGAAGAGTGTCTGGGTGTTGGTAGTGTATGAGAAGAGAGTCTGGGTGATGGCAGTGTATGAGAAGAGTGTCTGGGTGATTGTACTGTATGAGAAGAGTGTCTGGGTGTTGGTAGTGTATGAGAAGAGAGTCTGGGTGATGGTAGTGTATGAGAAGAGTGTCTCGGTGATGGCAGTGTATGGGAAGAGTGTCTGGGTGTTGGTAGTGTATGAGTAGAGTGTCTGGGTGATGGTAGTGTATGAGAAGGGTGTCTGGGTGTTGGTAGTGTATGAGAAGAGTGTCTGGGTGATGGCAGTGTATGAGAAGAGTGTCTGGGTGTTGGTAGTGTATGAGAAGAGCGTCTGGGTGTTGGTAGTGTATGAGAAGAGTGTCTGGGTGTTGGTAGTGTATGAGAAGAGTGTCTGGGTGATGGTAGTATATGAGAAGAGTGTCTGGGTGATTGTACTGTATGAGAAGAGTGTCTGGGTGTTGGTAGTGTATGAGAAGTGTGTCTGGTTGATGGTAGTGTATGAGTAGAGTGTCTGGGTGATGGTAGTGTATGAGAAGAGTGTCTGGGTGTTGGTAGTGTATGAGAAGAGTGTCTGGGTGATGGTAGTGTATGAGAAGAGTGTCTGGGTGTTGGTAGTGTATGAGAAGAGTGTCTGGGTGATGGTAGTGTATGAGAAGAGTGTCTGGGTGATGGTAGTGCATGAGAAGAGTGTCTGGGTGATGTCAGTGTATGGGAAGAGTGTCTGGGTGTTGGTAGTGTATGAGAAGAGTGTCTGGGTGTTGGTAGTGTATGAGAAGAGTGTCTGGGTGTTGGAAGTGTATGAGAAGAGTGTCTGGGTGTTGGTAGTGTATGAGAAGAGTGTCTGGTTGATGGTAGTGTATGAGAAGAGATTCTGAGTGATTGTACTGTATGAGAAGAGTGTCTGGGTGTTGGTAGTGTATGAGAAGAGTGTCTGGGTGACGGTGGTGTATGATAAGGGTGTCTGGGTGTTGGTAGTGTATGAGTAGAGTGTCTGGGTGATGGTAGTATATGAGAAGAGTGTCTGGGTGATGGCAGTGTATGAGAAGAGTGTCTGGGTGTTGGTAGTGTATGAGAAGAGTGTCTGGGTGATGGTAGTGTATGAGAAGAGTGTCTGGGTGTTGGTAGTGTATGAGAAGAATGTCTGGGTGATGCTAGTGTATAAGAAGAGTGTCTGGGTGATGGTAGTGTATGAGAAGAGTGTCTGGTTGATGGTAGTGTATGAGAAGAGTGTCTGGGTGATTGTACTGTATGAGAAGAGTGTCTGGGTGTTGGTAGGGTATGAGACGAGTGTCTGGGTGATGGTAGTGTATGAGAAGGGTTTCTGGGTGTTGGTAGTGTATGAGAAGAGTGTCTGGGTGGGTGTTGGTAGTGTATCAGAAGAGTGTCTGGGTGATGGTAGTGTATGAGAAGAGTGTCTGGGTGTTGGAAGTGTATCAGAAGAGTGTCTGGGTGATGGTAGTTTATGAGAAGAGTGTCTGGGTGATGGTAGTGTATGAGAAGAGTGTCTGGGTGTTGGTAGTGTATGAGAAGGGTGTCTGGGTGTTGGTAATGTATGAGAAGAGTGTCTGGGTGATGGCAGTGTATGAGAAGTGTGTCTGGGTGTTGGTAGTGTATGAGAAGAGTGCCTGGGTGATGGTAGTGTATGAGAAGAGTGTCTGGGTGAAGGTAGTGTATGAGAAGAATGTCTGGGTGTTGGAAGTGTATCAGAAGAGTGTGTGGGTGATGGTAGTGTATGAGAAGAGTATCTGGGTGATGGTAGTGTATGAGAAGAGTGTCTGGGTGTTGGTAGTGTATGAGAAGGGTGTCTGGGTGTTGGTAGTGTATGAGAAGAGTGTGTGGGTGATGGTAGTATATAAGAAGAGTGCCTGGGTGATGGCAGTGTATGAGAAGAGTGTCTGGGTGTTGGTAGTGTATGAGAAGAGTGTCTGGGTGATGGTAGTGTATGAGAAGAGTGTCTGGGTGTTGGTAGTGTATGAGAAGAATGTCTGGGTGATGTTAGTGTATAAGAAGAGTGTCTGGGTGATGGTAGTGTATGAGAAGAGTGTCTGGTTGATGGTAGTGTATGAGAAGAGTGTCTGGGTGATTGTACTGTATGAGAAGAGTGTCTGGGTGTTGGTAGGGTATGAGAAGAGTGTCTGGTTGATGGTAGTGTATGAGAAGGGTTTCTGGGTGTTGGTAGTGTATGAGAAGAGTGTCTGGGTGGGTGTTGGTAGTGTATGAGAAGAGTGTCTGGGTGATGGTAGTGTATGAGAAGAGTGTCTGGGTGTTGGAAGTGTATCAGAAGAGTGTCTGGGTGATGGTAGTGTATGAGAAGAGTGTCTGGGTGATGGTAGTGTATGAGAAGAGTGTCTGGGTGTTGGTAGTGTATGAGAAGGGTGTCTGGGTGTTGGTAGTGTATGAGAAGAGGGTCTGGGTGATGGTAGTGTATGAGAAGAGTGTCTGGGTGATGGTAGTGTATGAGAAGAGTGTCTGGGTGTTGGTAGTGTATGAAAAGAATGTCTGGGTGATGCTAGTGTATAAGAAGAGTGTCTGGGTGATGGTAGTGTATGAGAAGAGTGTCTGGTTGATGGTAGTGTATGAGAAGAGTGTCTGGGTGATTGTACTGTATGAGAAGAGTGTCTGGGTGTTGGTAGGGTATGAGAAGAGTGTCTGGGTGATGGTAGTGTATGAGAAGGGTTTCTGGGTGTTGGTAGTATATGAGAAGAGTGTCTGGGTGGGTGTTGGTAGTGTATGAGAAGAGTGTCTGGGTGATGGTAGTGTATGAGAAGAGTGTCTGGGTGTTGGAAGTGTATCAGAAGAGTGTCTGGGTGATGGTAGTGTATGAGAAGAGTGTCTGGGTGATGGTAGTGTATGAGAAGAGTGTCTGGGTGTTGGTAGTGTATGAGAAGGGTGTCTGGGTGTTAGTAGTGTATGAGAAGAGTGTCTGGGTGATGGCAGTGTATGAGAAGAGTGTCTGGGTGTTGGTAGTGTATGAGCAGAGTGTCTTGTTGTTGGTAGTGTATGAGAAGAGTGTCTGGGTGTTGGTAGTGTATGAGAAGAGTGCCTGGGTGATGGTAGTGTATGAGAAGAGTGTCTGGGTGAAGGTAGTGTATGAGAAGAATGTCTGGGTGTTGGAAGTGTATCAGAAGAGTGTCTGGGTGATGGTAGTGTATGAGAAGGGTGTCTGGGTGTTGGTAGTGTATGAGAAGAGTGTCTGGTTGATGGTAGTGTATGAGAAGAGTGTCTGGGTGATTGTACTGTATGAGAAGAGTGTCTGGGTGTTGGTAGGGTATGAGAAGAGTGTCTGGGTGCTGGTAGTGTATGAGAAGGGTTTCTGGGTGTTGGTAGTGTATGAGAAGAGTGTCTGGGTGGGTGTTGGTAGTGTATGAGAAGAGTGTCTGGGTGATGGTAGTGTATGAGAAGAGTGTCTGGGTGTTGGAAGTGTATCAGAAGAGTGTCTGGGTGATGGTAGTGTATGAGAAGAGTGTCTGGGTGATGGTAGTGTATGAGAAGAGTGTCTGGGTGTTGGTAGTGTATGAGAAGGGTGTCTGGGTGTTGGTAGTGTATGTGAAGAGTGTCTGGGTGATGGTAGTGTATGAGAAGAGTGTCTGGGTGATGGTAGTGTATGAGAAGAGTGTCTGGGTGTTGGTAGTGTATGAAAAGAATGTCTGGGTGATGCTAGTGTATAAGAAGAGTGTCTGGGTGATGGTAGTGTATGAGAAGAGTGTCTGGTTGATGGTAGTGTATGAGAAGAGTGTCTGGGTGATTGTACTGTATGAGAAGAGTGTCTGGGTGTTGGTAGGGTATGAGAAGAGTGTCTGGGTGATGGTAGTGTATGAGAAGGGTTTCTGGGTGTTGGTAGTATATGAGAAGAGTGTCTGGGTGGGTGTTGGTAGTGTATGAGAAGAGTGTCTGGGTGATGGTAGTGTATGAGAAGAGTGTCTGGGTGTTGGAAGTGTATCAGAAGAGTGTCTGGGTGATGGTAGTGTATGAGAAGAGTGTCTGGGTGATGGTAGTGTATGAGAAGAGTGTCTGGGTGTTGGTAGTGTATGAGAAGGGTGTCTGGGTGTTAGTAGTGTATGAGAAGAGTGTCTGGGTAATGGCAGTGTATGAGAAGAGTGTCTGGGTGTTGGTAGTGTATGAGCAGAGTGTCTTGTTGTTGGTAGTGTATGAGAAGAGTGTCTGGGTGTTGGTAGTGTATGAGAAGAGTGCCTGGGTGATGGTAGTGTATGAGAGGAGTGTCTGGGTGAAGGTAGTGTATGAGAAGAATGTCTGGGTGTTGGAAGTGTATCAGAAGAGTGTCTGGGTGATGGTAGTGTATGAGAAGAGTATCTGGGTGATGGTAGTGTATGAGAAGAGTGTCTGGGTGTTGGTAGTGTATGAGAAGGGTGTCTGGGTGTTGGTAGTGTATGATAAGAGTGTCTGGGTGATGGTAGTATATAAGAAGAGTGTCTGGGTGATGGCAGTGTATGAGAAGAGTGTCTGGGTGTTGGTAGTGTATGAGAAGAGTGTCTGGGTGATGGTAGTGTATGAGAAGAGTGTCTGGGTGTTGGTAGTGTATGAGAAGAATGTCTGGGTGATGTTAGTGTATAAGAAGAGTGTCTGGGTGTTGGTAGTGTATGATAAGAGTGTCTGGTTGATGGTAGTGTATGAGAAGAGTGTCTGGGTGATTGTACTGTATGAGAAGAGTGTCTGGGTGTTGGTAGGGTATGAGAAGAGTGTCTGGGTGATGGTAGTGTATGAGAAGGGTTTCTGGGTGTTGGTAGTGTATGAGAAGAGTGTCTGGGTGGGTGTTGGTAGTGTATGAGATGAGTGGCTGGGTGATGGTAGTGTATGAGAAGAGTGTCTGGGTGTTGGAAGTGTATGAGAAGAGTGTCTGGGTGATGGTAGTGTATGAGAAGAGTGTCTGGGTGATGGTAGTGTATGACAAGAGTGTCTGGGTGTTGGTAGTGTATGAGAAGGGAGTCTGGGTGTTGGTAGTGTATGAGAAGAGTGTCTGGGTGATGGCAGTGTATGAGAAGAGTGTCTGGGTGTTGGTAGTGTATGAGAAGAGTGTCTGGGTGATGGTAGTGTATGAGAAGAGTGTCTGGGTGTTGGTAGTGTATGAGAAGAATGTCTGGGTGATGCTAGTGTATAAGAAGAGTGTCTGGGTGATGGTAGTGTATGAGAAGAGTGTCTGGTTGATGGTAGTGTATGAGAAGAGTGTCTTGGTGATTGTACTGTATGAGAAGTTTGTCTGGGTGTTGGTAGGGTATGAGAATAGTGTCTGGGTGATGGTAGTGTATGAGAAGGGTTTCTGGGTGTTGGTAGTGTATGAGAAGAGTGTCTGGGTGTTGGTAGTGTATGAGAAGAGTGTCTGGGTGTTGGTAGTGTATGAGAAGAGTGTCTGGGTAGGTGTTGGTAGTGTATGAGAAGAGTGTCAGGGTGATTGTAGTGTATGAGATGAGTGTCTGGGTGTTAGTAGTGTATGAGAAGAGTGTCTGGGTGATTGTACTGTATGAGAAGAGTGTCTGGGTGTTGGTAGTGTATGAGAAGAGTGTCTGGGTGATGGTAGTGTATGAGAAGGGTGTCTGGGTGTTGGTAGTGTATGAGAAGAGAATCTGGGTGTTGGTAGTGTATGCGAAGAGTGTCTGGGTGTTGGTAGTGTATGAGAAGAGTGTCTGGGTTATGGTAGTGTAAGAGAAGAGTGTCTGGGTGTTGGTAGTGTATGAGAAGAGTGTCTTGGTGGGTGTTGGTAGTGTATGAGAAGAGTGTCTGGGTGATGGTAGTGTATGAGAAGAGTGTCTGTTTGTTGGAAGTGTAGAGAAGAGTGTCTGGGTGACGGTAGTGTATGAGAAGAGTGTCTGGGTGATGGTATTGTATGAGAAGAGTGTCTGGGAGTTGGCAGTGTATGAGAAGAGTGTCTGGGTGTTGGTAGTGTATGAGAAGAGTGTCTGGGTGATGGTAGTGTATGAGAAGAGTGTCTGGGTGTTGGTAGTGTATGAGAAGAGTGTCTGGGTGGGTGTTGGTAGTGTATGAGAAGAGTGTCTGGGTGATGGTAGTGTATGAGAAGAGTGTCTGGGTGTTGGAAGTGTATAAGAAGAGTGTCTGGGTGACGGTAGTGTATGAGAAGAGTGTCTGGGTGATGGTAGTGTATGAGAAGAGTGTCTGGGTGTTGGTAGTGTATGAGAAGAGTGTCTGGGTGATGGTAGTGTATGAGAAGAGTGTCTGGGTGATGGTAGTGTATGAGAAGAGTGTCTGGGTGATGGTAGTGCATGAGAAGAGTGTCTGGGTTATGGTAGTGCATGAGAAGAGTGTCTGGGTGATGGCATTGTATAGGAAGAGTGTCTGGGTGTTGGTAGTGTATGAGAAGAGTGTCTAGGTGTTGGTAGTGTATGAGAAGAGTGTCTGGGTGATGGCAGTGTATGAGAAGAGTGTCTGGGTGATTGTACTGTATAAGAAGAGTGTCTGGGTGTTGGTAGTATATGAGAAGAGTGTCTGGGTGATTGTACTGTATGAGAAGAGTGTCTGGGTGTTGGTAGTGTATGAGAAGAGTGTCTGGGTGATGGTAGTGTATGAGTAGAGTGTCTGGGTGATGGTAGTGTATGAGAAGAGTGTCTGGGTGTTGGTAGTGTATGAGAAGAGTGTCTGGGGGATGGTAGTGTATGAGAAGAGTGTCTGGGTGTTGGTAGTGTATGAGAAGAGTGTCTGGGTGAAGGTAGTGTATGAGAAGAGTGTCTGGGTGATGGTAGTGCATGAGAAGAGTGTCTGGGTGATGGCAGTGTATGGGAAGAGTGTCTGGGTGTTGGTAGTGTATGAGAAGAATGTCTGGGTGATGTTAGTGTATAAGAAGAGTGTCTGGGTGATGGTAGTGTATGAGAAGAGTGTCTGGTTGATGGTAGTGTATGAGAAGAGTGTCTGGGTGATTGTACTGTATGAGAAGAGTGTCTGGGTGTTGGTAGGGTATGAGAAGAGTGTCTGGGTGATGGTAGTGTATGAGAAGGGTTTCTGGGTGTTGGTAGTGTATGAGAAGAGTGTCTGGGTGGGTGTTGGTAGTGTATGAGAAGAGTGTCTGGGTGATGGTAGTGTATGAGAAGAGTGTCTGGGTGTTGGAAGTGTATCAGAAGAGTGTCTGGGTGATGGTTGTGTATGAGAAGAGTGTCTGGGTGATGGTAGTGTATGAGAAGAGTGTCTGGGTGTTGGTAGTGTATGAGAAGGGTGTCTGGGTGTTGGTAGTGTATGAGAAGAGTGTCTGGGTGATGGTAGTGTATGAGAAGAGTGTCTGGGTGATGGTAGTGTATGAGAAGAGTGTCTGGGTGTTGGTAGTGTATGAAAAGAATGTCTGGGTGATGCTAGTGTATAAGAAGAGTGTCTGGGTGATGGTAGTGTATGAGAAGAGTGTCTGGTTGATGGTAGTGTATGAGAAGAGTGTCTGGGTGATTGTACTGTATGAGAAGAGTGTCTGGGTGTTGGTAGGGTATGAGAAGAGTGTCTGGGTGATGGTAGTGTATGAGAAGGGTTTCTGGGTGTTGGTAGTATATGAGAAGAGTGTCTGGGTGGGTGTTGGTAGTGTATGAGAAGAGTGTCTGGGTGATGGTAGTGTATGAGAAGAGTGTCTGGGTGTTGGAAGTGTATCAGAAGAGTGTCTGGGTGATGGTAGTGTATGAGAAGAGTGTCTGGGTGATGGTAGTGTATGAGAAGAGTGTCTGGGTGTTGGTAGTGTATGAGAAGGGTGTCTGGGTGTTAGTAGTGTATGAGAAGAGTGTCTGGGTGATGGCAGTGTATGAGAAGAGTGTCTGGGTGTTGGTAGTGTATGAGCAGAGTGTCTTGTTGTTGGTAGTGTATGAGAAGAGTGTCTGGGTGTTGGTAGTGTATGAGAAGAGTGCCTGGGTGATGGTAGTGTATGAGAAGAGTGTCTGGGTGAAGGTAGTGTATGAGAAGAATGTCTGGGTGTTGGAAGTGTATCAGAAGAGTGTCTGGGTGATGGTAGTGTATGAGAAGGGTGTCTGGGTGTTGGTAGTGTATGAGAAGAGTGTCTGGTTGATGGTAGTGTATGAGAAGAGTGTCTGGGTGATTGTACTGTATGAGAAGAGTGTCTGGGTGTTGGTAGGGTATGAGAAGAGTGTCTGGGTGCTGGTAGTGTATGAGAAGGGTTTCTGGGTGTTGGTAGTGTATGAGAAGAGTGTCTGGGTGGGTGTTGGTAGTGTATGAGAAGAGTGTCTGGGTGATGGTAGTGTATGAGAAGAGTGTCTGGGTGTTGGAAGTGTATCAGAAGAGTGTCTGGGTGATGGTAGTGTATGAGAAGAGTGTCTGGGTGATGGTAGTGTATGAGAAGAGTGTCTGGGTGTTGGTAGTGTATGAGAAGGGTGTCTGGGTGTTGGTAGTGTATGTGAAGAGTGTCTGGGTGATGGTAGTGTATGAGAAGAGTGTCTGGGTGATGGTAGTGTATGAGAAGAGTGTCTGGGTGTTGGTAGTGTATGAAAAGAATGTCTGGGTGATGCTAGTGTATAAGAAGAGTGTCTGGGTGATGGTAGTGTATGAGAAGAGTGTCTGGTTGATGGTAGTGTATGAGAAGAGTGTCTGGGTGATTGTACTGTATGAGAAGAGTGTCTGGGTGTTGGTAGGGTATGAGAAGAGTGTCTGGGTGATGGTAGTGTATGAGAAGGGTTTCTGGGTGTTGGTAGTATATGAGAAGAGTGTCTGGGTGGGTGTTGGTAGTGTATGAGAAGAGTGTCTGGGTGATGGTAGTGTATGAGAAGAGTGTCTGGGTGTTGGAAGTGTATCAGAAGAGTGTCTGGGTGATGGTAGTGTATGAGAAGAGTGTCTGGGTGATGGTAGTGTATGAGAAGAGTGTCTGGGTGTTGGTAGTGTATGAGAAGGGTGTCTGGGTGTTAGTAGTGTATGAGAAGAGTGTCTGGGTAATGGCAGTGTATGAGAAGAGTGTCTGGGTGTTGGTAGTGTATGAGCAGAGTGTCTTGTTGTTGGTAGTGTATGAGAAGAGTGTCTGGGTGTTGGTAGTGTATGAGAAGAGTGCCTGGGTGATGGTAGTGTATGAGAGGAGTGTCTGGGTGAAGGTAGTGTATGAGAAGAATGTCTGGGTGTTGGAAGTGTATCAGAAGAGTGTCTGGGTGATGGTAGTGTATGAGAAGAGTATCTGGGTGATGGTAGTGTATGAGAAGAGTGTCTGGGTGTTGGTAGTGTATGAGAAGGGTGTCTGGGTGTTGGTAGTGTATGAGAAGAGTGTCTGGGTGATGGTAGTATATAAGAAGAGTGTCTGGGTGATGGCAGTGTATGAGAAGAGTGTCTGGGTGTTGGTAGTGTATGAGAAGAGTGTCTGGGTGATGGTAGTGTATGAGAAGAGTGTCTGGGTGTTGGTAGTGTATGAGAAGAATGTCTGGGTGATGTTAGTGTATAAGAAGAGTGTCTGGGTGTTGGTAGTGTATGAGAAGAGTGTCTGGTTGATGGTAGTGTATGAGAAGAGTGTCTGGGTGATTGTACTGTATGAGAAGAGTGTCTGGGTGTTGGTAGGGTATGAGAAGAGTGTCTGGGTGATGGT
This sequence comes from Taudactylus pleione, assembly GCA_031769625.1. NCBI lineage: Eukaryota > Metazoa > Chordata > Amphibia > Anura > Myobatrachidae > Taudactylus > Taudactylus pleione. Next base: position 2,856,612 of record JAUIMM010000390.1, read on the forward strand.
AGTGTATGAGAAGGGTTTCTGGGTGTTGGTAGTGTATGAGAAGAGTGTCTGGGTGGGTGTTGGTAGTGTATGAGATGAGTGGCTGGGTGATGGTAGTGTATGAGAAGAGTGTCTGGGTGTTGGAAGTGTATGAGAAGAGTGTCTGGGTGATGGTAGTGTATGAGAAGAGTGTCTGGGTGATGGTAGTGTATGACAAGAGTGTCTGGGTGTTGGTAGTGTATGAGAAGGGTGTCTGGGTGTTGGTAGTGTATGAGAAGAGTGTCTGGGTGATGGCAGTGTATGAGAAGAGTGTCTGGGTGTTGGTAGTGTATGAGAAGAGTGTCTGGGTGATGGTAGTGTATGAGAAGAGTGTCTGGGTGTTGGTAGTGTATGAGAAGAATGTCTGGGTGATGCTAGTGTATAAGAAGAGTGTCTGGGTGATGGTAGTGTATGAGAAGAGTGTCTGGTTGATGGTAGTGTATGAGAAGAGTGTCTGGGTGATTGTACTGTATGAGAAGAGTGTCTGGGTGTTGGTAGGGTATGAGAAGAGTGTCTGGGTGCTGGTAGTGTATGAGAAGGGTTTCTGGGTGTTGGTAGTGTATGAGAAGAGTGTCTGGGTGGGTGTTGGTAGTGTATGAGAAGAGTGTCTGGGTGATGGTAGTGTATGAGAAGAGTGTCTGGGTGTTGGAAGTGTATCAGAAGAGTGTCTGGGTGATGGTAGTGTATGAGAAGAGTGTCTGGGTGATGGTAGTGTATGAGAAGAGTGTCTGGGTGTTGGTAGTGTATGAGAAGGGTGTCTGGGTGTTGGTAGTGTATGTGAAGAGTGTCTGGGTGATGGTAGTGTATGAGAAGAGTGTCTGGGTGATGGTAGTGTATGAGAAGAGTGTCTGGGTGTTGGTAGTGTATGAAAAGAATGTCTGGGTGATGCTAGTGTATAAGAAGAGTGTCTGGGTGATGGTAGTGTATGAGAAGAGTGTCTGGTTGATGGTAGTGTATGAGAAGAGTGTCTGGGTGATTGTACTGTTTGAGAAGAGTGTCTGGGTGTTGGTAGGGTATGAGAAGAGTGTCTGGGTGATGGTAGTGTATGAGAAGGGTTTCTGGGTGTTGGTAGTATATGAGAAGAGTGTCTGGGTGGGTGTTGGTAGTGTATGAGAAGAGTGTCTGGGTGATGGTAGTGTATGAGAAGAGTGTCTGGGTGTTGGAAGTGTATCAGAAGAGTGTCTGGGTGATGGTAGTGTATGAGAAGAGTGTCTGGGTGATGGTAGTGTATGAGAAGAGTGTCTGGGTGTTGGTAGTGTATGAGAAGGGTGTCTGGGTGTTAGTAGTGTATGAGAAGAGTGTCTGGGTAATGGCAGTGTATGAGAAGAGTGTCTGGGTGTTGGTAGTGTATGAGCAGAGTGTCTTGTTGTTGGTAGTGTATGAGAAGAGTGTCTGGGTGTTGGTAGTGTATGAGAAGAGTGCCTGGGTGATGGTAGTGTATGAGAGGAGTGTCTGGGTGAAGGTAGTGTATGAGAAGAATGTCTGGGTGTTGGAAGTGTATCAGAAGAGTGTCTGGGTGATGGTAGTGTATGAGAAGAGTATCTGGGTGATGGTAGTGTATGAGAAGAGTGTCTGGGTGTTGGTAGTGTATGAGAAGGGTGTCTGGGTGTTGGTAGTGTATGATAAGAGTGTCTGGGTGATGGTAGTATATAAGAAGAGTGTCTGGGTGATGGCAGTGTATGAGAAGAGTGTCTGGGTGTTGGTAGTGTATGAGAAGAGTGTCTGGGTGATGGTAGTGTATGAGAAGAGTGTCTGGGTGTTGGTAGTGTATGAGAAGAATGTCTGGGTGATGTTAGTGTATAAGAAGAGTGTCTGGGTGTTGGTAGTGTATGATAAGAGTGTCTGGTTGATGGTAGTGTATGAGAAGAGTGTCTGGGTGATTGTACTGTATGAGAAGAGTGTCTGGGTGTTGGTAGGGTATGAGAAGAGTGTCTGGGTGATGGTAGTGTATGAGAAGGGTTTCTGGGTGTTGGTAGTGTATGAGAAGAGTGTCTGGGTGGGTGTTGGTAGTGTATGAGATGAGTGGCTGGGTGATGGTAGTGTATGAGAAGAGTGTCTGGGTGTTGGAAGTGTATGAGAAGAGTGTCTGGGTGATGGTAGTGTATGAGAAGAGTGTCTGGGTGATGGTAGTGTATGACAAGAGTGTCTGGGTGTTGGTAGTGTATGAGAAGGGAGTCTGGGTGTTGGTAGTGTATGAGAAGAGTGTCTGGGTGATGGCAGTGTATGAGAAGAGTGTCTGGGTGTTGGTAGTGTATGAGAAGAGTGTCTGGGTGATGGTAGTGTATGAGAAGAGTGTCTGGGTGTTGGTAGTGTATGAGAAGAATGTCTGGGTGATGCTAGTGTATAAGAAGAGTGTCTGGGTGATGGTAGTGTATGAGAAGAGTGTCTGGTTGATGGTAGTGTATGAGAAGAGTGTCTTGGTGATTGTACTGTATGAGAAGTTTGTCTGGGTGTTGGTAGGGTATGAGAATAGTGTCTGGGTGATGGTAGTGTATGAGAAGGGTTTCTGGGTGTTGGTAGTGTATGAGAAGAGTGTCTGGGTGTTGGTAGTGTATGAGAAGAGTGTCTGGGTGTTGGTAGTGTATGAGAAGAGTGTCTGGGTAGGTGTTGGTAGTGTATGAGAAGAGTGTCAGGGTGATTGTAGTGTATGAGATGAGTGTCTGGGTGTTAGTAGTGTATGAGAAGAGTGTCTGGGTGATTGTACTGTATGAGAAGAGTGTCTGGGTGTTGGTAGTGTATGAGAAGAGTGTCTGGGTGATGGTAGTGTATGAGACGGGTGTCTGGGTGTTGGTAGTGTATGAGAAGAGAATCTGGGTGTTGGTAGTGTATGCGAAGAGTGTCTGGGTGTTGGTAGTGTATGAGAAGAGTGTCTGGGTTATGGTAGTGTAAGAGAAGAGTGTCTGGGTGTTGGTAGTGTATGAGAAGAGTGTCTTGGTGGGTGTTGGTAGTGTATGAGAAGAGTGTCTGGGTGATGGTAGTGTATGAGAAGAGTGTCTGTTTGTTGGAAGTGTAGAGAAGAGTGTCTGGGTGACGGTAGTGTATGAGAAGAGTGTCTGGGTGATGGTATTGTATGAGAAGAGTGTCTGGGAGTTGGCAGTGTATGAGAAGAGTGTCTGGGTGTTGGTAGTGTATGAGAAGAGTGTCTGGGTGATGGTAGTGTATGAGAAGAGTGTCTGGGTGTTGGTAGTGTATGAGAAGAGTGTCTGGGTGGGTGTTGGTAGTGTATGAGAAGAGTGTCTGGGTGATGGTAGTGTATGAGAAGAGTGTCTGGGTGTTGGAAGTGTATAAGAAGAGTGTCTGGGTGACGGTAGTGTATGAGAAGAGTGTCTGGGTGATGGTAGTGTATGAGAAGAGTGTCTGGGTGTTGGTAGTGTATGAGAAGAGTGTCTGGGTGATGGTAGTGTATGAGAAGAGTGTCTGGGTGATGGTAGTGTATGAGAAGAGTGTCTGGGTGATGGTAGTGCATGAGAAGAGTGTCTGGGTTATGGTAGTGCATGAGAAGAGTGTCTGGGTGATGGCATTGTATAGGAAGAGTGTCTGGGTGTTGGTAGTGTATGAGAAGAGTGTCTAGGTGTTGGTAGTGTATGAGAAGAGTGTCTGGGTGATGGCAGTGTATGAGAAGAGTGTCTGGGTGATTGTACTGTATAAGAAGAGTGTCTGGGTGTTGGTAGTATATGAGAAGAGTGTCTGGGTGATTGTACTGTATGAGAAGAGTGTCTGGGTGTTGGTAGTGTATGAGAAGAGTGTCTGGGTGATGGTAGTGTATGAGTAGAGTGTCTGGGTGATGGTAGTGTATGAGAAGAGTGTCTGGGTGTTGGTAGTGTATGAGAAGAGTGTCTGGGGGATGGTAGTGTATGAGAAGAGTGTCTGGGTGTTGGTAGTGTATGAGAAGAGTGTCTGGGTGAAGGTAGTGTATGAGAAGAGTGTCTGGGTGATGGTAGTGCATGAGAAGAGTGTCTGGGTGATGGCAGTGTATGGGAAGAGTGTCTGGGTGTTGGTAGTGTATGAGAAGAATGTCTGGGTGATGTTAGTGTATAAGAAGAGTGTCTGGGTGATGGTAGTGTATGAGAAGAGTGTCTGGTTGATGGTAGTGTATGAGAAGAGTGTCTGGGTGATTGTACTGTATGAGAAGAGTGTCTGGGTGTTGGTAGGGTATGAGAAGAGTGTCTGGGTGATGGTAGTGTATGAGAAGGGTTTCTGGGTGTTGGTAGTGTATGAGAAGAGTGTCTGGGTGGGTGTTGGTAGTGTATGAGAAGAGTGTCTGGGTGATGGTAGTGTATGAGAAGAGTGTCTGGGTGTTGGAAGTGTATCAGAAGAGTGTCTGGGTGATGGTTGTGTATGAGAAGAGTGTCTGGGTGATGGTAGTGTATGAGAAGAGTGTCTGGGTGTTGGTAGTGTATGAGAAGGGTGTCTGGGTGTTGGTAGTGTATGAGAAGAGTGTCTGGGTGATGGTAGTGTATGAGAAGAGTGTCTGGGTGATGGTAGTGTATGAGAAGAGTGTCTGGGTGTTGGTAGTGTATGAAAAGAATGTCTGGGTGATGCTAGTGTATAAGAAGAGTGTCTGGGTGATGGTAGTGTATGAGAAGAGTGTCTGGTTGATGGTAGTGTATGAGAAGAGTGTCTGGGTGATTGTACTGTATGAGAAGAGTGTCTGGGTGTTGGTAGGGTATGAGAAGAGTGTCTGGGTGATGGTAGTGTATGAGAAGGGTTTCTGGGTGTTGGTAGTATATGAGAAGAGTGTCTGGGTGGGTGTTGGTAGTGTATGAGAAGAGTGTCTGGGTGATGGTAGTGTATGAGAAGAGTGTCTGGGTGTTGGAAGTGTATCAGAAGAGTGTCTGGGTGATGGTAGTGTATGAGAAGAGTGTCTGGGTGATGGTAGTGTATGAGAAGAGTGTCTGGGTGTTGGTAGTGTATGAGAAGGGTGTCTGGGTGTTAGTAGTGTATGAGAAGAGTGTCTGGGTGATGGCAGTGTATGAGAAGAGTGTCTGGGTGTTGGTAGTGTATGAGCAGAGTGTCTTGTTGTTGGTAGTGTATGAGAAGAGTGTCTGGGTGTTGGTAGTGTATGAGAAGAGTGCCTGGGTGATGGTAGTGTATGAGAAGAGTGTCTGGGTGAAGGTAGTGTATGAGAAGAATGTCTGGGTGTTGGAAGTGTATCAGAAGAGTGTCTGGGTGATGGTAGTGTATGAGAAGGGTGTCTGGGTGTTGGTAGTGTATGAGAAGAGTGTCTGGTTGATGGTAGTGTATGAGAAGAGTGTCTGGGTGATTGTACTGTATGAGAAGAGTGTCTGGGTGTTGGTAGGGTATGAGAAGAGTGTCTGGGTGCTGGTAGTGTATGAGAAGGGTTTCTGGGTGTTGGTAGTGTATGAGAAGAGTGTCTGGGTGGGTGTTGGTAGTGTATGAGAAGAGTGTCTGGGTGATGGTAGTGTATGAGAAGAGTGTCTGGGTGTTGGAAGTGTATCAGAAGAGTGTCTGGGTGATGGTAGTGTATGAGAAGAGTGTCTGGGTGATGGTAGTGTATGAGAAGAGTGTCTGGGTGTTGGTAGTGTATGAGAAGGGTGTCTGGGTGTTGGTAGTGTATGTGAAGAGTGTCTGGGTGATGGTAGTGTATGAGAAGAGTGTCTGTGTGATGGTAGTGTATGAGAAGAGTGTCTGGGTGTTGGTAGTGTATGAAAAGAATGTCTGGGTGATGCTAGTGTATAAGAAGAGTGTCTGGGTGATGGTAGTGTATGAGAAGAGTGTCTGGTTGATGGTAGTGTATGAGAAGAGTGTCTGGGTGATTGTACTGTATGAGAAGAGTGTCTGGGTGTTGGTAGGGTATGAGAAGAGTGTCTGGGTGATGGTAGTGTATGAGAAGGGTTTCTGGGTGTTGGTAGTATATGAGAAGAGTGTCTGGGTGGGTGTTGGTAGTGTATGAGAAGAGTGTCTGGGTGATGGTAGTGTATGAGAAGAGTGTCTGGGTGTTGGAAGTGTATCAGAAGAGTGTCTGGGTGATGGTAGTGTATGAGAAGAGTGTCTGGGTGATGGTAGTGTATGAGAAGAGTGTCTGGGTGTTGGTAGTGTATGAGAAGGGTGTCTGGGTGTTAGTAGTGTATGAGAAGAGTGTCTGGGTAATGGCAGTGTATGAGAAGAGTGTCTGGGTGTTGGTAGTGTATGAGCAGAGTGTCTTGTTGTTGGTAGTGTATGAGAAGAGTGTCTGGGTGTTGGTAGTGTATGAGAAGAGTGCCTGGGTGATGGTAGTGTATGAGAGGAGTGTCTGGGTGAAGGTAGTGTATGAGAAGAATGTCTGGGTGTTGGAAGTGTATCAGAAGAGTGTCTGGGTGATGGTAGTGTATGAGAAGAGTATCTGGGTGATGGTAGTGTATGAGAAGAGTGTCTGGGTGTTGGTAGTGTATGAGAAGGGTGTCTGGGTGTTGGTAGTGTATGAGAAGAGTGTCTGGGTGATGGTAGTATATAAGAAGAGTGTCTGGGTGATGGCAGTGTATGAGAAGAGTGTCTGGGTGTTGGTAGTGTATGAGAAGAGTGTCTGGGTGATGGTAGTGTATGAGAAGAGTGTCTGGGTGTTGGTAGTGTATGAGAAGAATGTCTGGGTGATGTTAGTGTATAAGAAGAGTGTCTGGGTGTTGGTAGTGTATGAGAAGAGTGTCTGGTTGATGGTAGTGTATGAGAAGAGTGTCTGGGTGATTGTACTGTATGAGAAGAGTGTCTGGGTGTTGGTAGGGTATGAGAAGAGTGTCTGGGTGATGGTAGTGTATGAGAAGGGTTTCTGGGTGTTGGTAGTGTATGAGAAGAGTGTCTGGGTGGGTGTTGGTAGTGTATGAGATGAGTGGCTGGGTGATGGTAGTGTATGAGAAGAGTGTCTGGGTGTTGGAAGTGTATGAGAAGAGTGTCTGGGTGATGGTAGTGTATGAGAAGAGTGTCTGGGTGATGGTAGTGTATGACAAGAGTGTCTGGGTGTTGGTAGTGTATGAGAAGGGTGTCTGGGTGTTGGTAGTGTATGAGAAGAGTGTCTGGGTGATGGCAGTGTATGAGAAGAGTGTCTGGGTGTTGGTAGTGTATGAGAAGAGTGTCTGGGTGATGGTAGTGTATGAGAAGAGTGTCTGGGTGTTGGTAGTGTATGAGAAGAATGTCTGGGTGATGCTAGTGTATAAGAAGAGTGTCTGGGTGATGGTAGTGTATGAGAAGAGTGTCTGGTTGATGGTAGTGTATGAGAAGAGTGTCTTGGTGATTGTACTGTATGAGAAGTTTGTCTGGGTGTTGGTAGGGTATGAGAATAGTGTCTGGGTGATGGTAGTGTATGAGAAGGGTTTCTGGGTGTTGGTAGTGTATGAGAAGAGTGTCTGGGTGTTGGTAGTGTATGAGAAGAGTGTCTGGGTGTTGGTAGTGTATGAGAAGAGTGTCTGGGTAGGTGTTGGTAGTGTATGAGAAGAGTGTCAGGGTGATTGTAGTGTATGAGATGAGTGTCTGGGTGTTAGTAGTGTATGAGAAGAGTGTCTGGGTGATTGTACTGTATGAGAAGAGTGTCTGGGTGTTGGTAGTGTATGAGAAGAGTGTCTGGGTGATGGTAGTGTATGAGAAGGGTGTCTGGGTGTTGGTAGTGTATGAGAAGAGAATCTGGGTGTTGGTAGTGTATGCGAAGAGTGTCTGGGTGTTGGTAGTGTATGAGAAGAGTGTCTGGGTTATGGTAGTGTAAGAGAAGAGTGTCTGGGTGTTGGTAGTGTATGAGAAGAGTGTCTTGGTGGGTGTTGGTAGTGTATGAGAAGAGTGTCTGGGTGATGGTAGTGTATGAGAAGAGTGTCTGTGTGTTGGAAGTGTAGAGAAGAGTGTCTGGGTGACGGTAGTGCATGAGAAGAGTGTCTGGGTGATGGTATTGTATGAGAAGAGTGTCTGGGAGTTGGCAGTGTATGAGAAGAGTGTCTGGGTGTTGGTAGTGTATGAGAAGAGTGTCTGGGTGATGGTAGTGTATGAGAAGAGTGTCTGGGTGTTGGTAGTGTATGAGAAGAGTGTCTGGGTGGGTGTTGGTAGTGTATGAGAAGAGTGTCTGGGTGATGGTAGTGTATGAGAAGAGTGTCTGGGTGTTGGAAGTGTATAAGAAGAGTGTCTGGGTGATGGTAGTGTATGAGAAGAGTGTCTGGGTGATGGTAGTGTATGAGAAGAGTGTCTGGGTGTTGGTAGTGTATGAGAAGAGTGTCTGGGTGATGGTAGTGTATGAGAAGAGTGTCTGGGTGATGGTAGTGTATGAGAAGAGTGTCTGGGTGATGGTAGTGCATGAGAAGAGTGTCTGGGTTATGGTAGTGCATGAGAAGAGTGTCTGGGTGATGGCATTGTATAGGAAGAGTGTCTGGGTGTTGGTAGTGTATGAGAAGAGTGTCTAGGTGTTGGTAGTGTATGAGAAGAGTGTCTGGGTGATGGCAGTGTATGAGAAGAGTGTCTGGGTGATTGTACTGTATGAGAAGAGTGTCTGGGTGTTGGTAGTATATGAGAAGAGTGTCTGGGTGATTGTACTGTATGAGAAGAGTGTCTGGGTGTTGGTAGTGTATGAGAAGAGTGTCTGGGTGATGGTAGTGTATGAGTAGAGTGTCTGGGTGATGGTAGTGTATGAGAAGAGTGTCTGGGTGTTGGTAGTGTATGAGAAGAGTGTCTGGGGGATGGTAGTGTATGAGAAGAGTGTCTGGGTGTTGGTAGTGTATGAGAAGAGTGTCTGGGTGAAGGTAGTGTATGAGAAGAGTGTCTGGGTGATGGTAGTGCATGAGAAGAGTGTCTGGGTGATGGCAGTGTATGGGAAGAGTGTCTGGGTGTTGGTAGTGTATGAGAAGAGTGTCTGGGTGTTGGTAGTGTATGAGAAGAGTGTCTGGGTGTTGGTAGTGTATGAGAAGAGTGTCTGGTTGATGGTAGTGTATGAGAAGAGATTCTGAGTGATTGTACTGTATGAGAAGAGTGTCTGGGTGTTGGTAGTGTATGAGAAGAGTGTCTGGGTGACGGTAGTGTATGAGAAGGGTGTCTGGGTGTTGGCTGTGTATGAGAAGATTGTCTTGGTGTTGGTAGTGTATGAGAAGAGTGTCTGGGTGTTGATAGTGTATGAGAAGAGTGCCTGGGTGATGGTAGTGTATGAGAAGAGTATCTGGGTGATGGTAGTGTATGAGAAGGGTGTCTGGGTGTTGGTAGTGTATGAGAAGAGTGTCTGGGTGATGGTAGTATATGAGAAGAGTGTCTGGGTGATTGCAGTGTATGAGAAGAGTGTCTGGGTGTTGGTAGTGTATGAGAAGAGTGTCTGGGTGATGGTAGTGTATGAGAAGAGTGTCTGGGTGTTGGTAGTGTATGAGAAGAATGTCTGGGTGATGCTAGTGTATAAGAAGAGTGTCTGGGTGATGGTAGTGTATGAGAAGAGAGTCTGGTTGATGGTAGTGTATGAGAAGAGTGTCTGGGTGATTGTACTGTATGAGAAGAGTGTCTGGGTGTTGGTAGGGTATGAGAAGAGTGTCTGGGTGATGGTAGTGTATGAGAAGAGTGTCTGGTTGATGGTAGTGTATGAGAAGAGTGTCTGGGTGATTGTACTGTATGAGAAGAGTGTCTGGGTGTTGGTAGGGTATGAGAAGAGTGTCTGGGTGATGGTAGTGTATGAGAAGGGTTTCTGGGTGTTGGTAGTGTATGAGAAGAGTGTCTGGGTGGGTGTTGGTAGTGTATGAGAAGAGTGTCTGGGTGATGGTAGTATATGAGAAGAGTGTCTGGGTGATTGCAGTGTATGAGAAGAGTGTCTGGGTGTTGGTATTGTATGAGAAGAGTGTCTGGGTGATGGTAGTGTATGAGAAGAGTGTCTGGGTGTTGGTAGTGTATGAGAAGGGTGTCTGGGTGTTGGTAGTGTATGAGAAGAGTGTGTGGCTGATGGTAGTATATAAGAAGAGTGCCTGGGTGATGGCAGTGTATGAGAAGAGTGTCTGGGTGTTGGTAGTGTATGAGAAGAGTGTCTGGGTGATGGTAGTGTATGAGAAGAGTGTCTGGGTGTTGGTAGTGTATGAGAAGAATGTCTGGGTGATGTTAGTGTATAAGAAGAGTGTCTGTGTGATGGTAGTGTATGAGAAGAGTGTCTGGTTGATGGTAGTGTATGAGAAGAGTGTCTGGGTGATTGTACTGTATGAGAAGAGTGTCTGGGTGTTGGTAGGGTATGAGAAGAGTGTCTGGGTGATGGTAGTGTATGAGAAGGGTTTCTGGGTGTTGGTAGTGTATGAGAAGAGTGTCTGGGTGGGTGTTGGTAGTGTATGAGAAGAGTGTCTGGGTGATGGTAGTGTATGAGAAGAGTGTCTGGGTGTTGGAAGTGTATGAGAAGAGTGTCTGGGTGATGGTAGTGTATGAGAAGAGTGTCTGGGTGATGGTAGTGTATGAGAAGAGTGTCTGGGTGTTGGTAGTGTATGAGAAGGGTGTCTGGGTGTTGGTAGTGTATGAGAAGAGTGTCTGGGTGATGGTAGTGTATGAGAAGAGTGTCTGGGTGATGGTAGTGTATGAGAAGAGTGTATGGGTGTTGGTAGTGTATGAAAAGAATGTCTGGGTGATGCTAGTGTATAAGAAGAGTGTCTGGGTGATGGTAGTGTATGAGAAGAGTGTCTGGTTGATGGTAGTGTATGAGAAGAGTGTCTGGGTGATTGTACTGTATGAGAAGAGTGTCTGGGTGTTGGTAGGGTATGAGAAGAGTGTCTGGGTGATGGTAGTGTATGAGAAGGGTTTCTGGGTGTTGGTAGTATATGAGAAGAGTGTCTGGGTGGGTGTTGGTAGTGTATGAGAAGAGTGTCTGGGTGATGGTAGTGTATGAGAAGAGTGTCTGGGTGTTGGAAGTGTATCAGAAGAGTGTCTGGGTGATGGTAGTGTATGAGAAGAGTGTCTGGGTGATGGTAGTGTATGAAAAGAGTGTCTGGGTGTTGGTAGTGTATGAGAAGGGTGTCTGGGTGTTAGTAGTTTATGAGAAGAGTGTCTGGGTGATGGCAGTGTATGAGAAGAGTGTCTGGGTGTTGGTAGTGTATGAGCAGAGTGTCTTGTTGTTGGTAGTGTATGAGAAGAGTGTCTGGGTGTTGGTAGTGTATGAGAAGAGTGTCTGGGTGAAGGTAGTGTATGAGAAGAATGTCTGGGTGTTGGAAGTGTATCAGAAGAGTGTCTGGGTGATGGTAGTGTATGAGAAGAGTATCTGGGTGATGGTAGTGTATGAGAAGAGTGTCTGGGTGTTGGTAGTGTATGAGAAGGGTGTCTGGGTGTTGGTAGTGTATGAGAAGAGTGTCTGGGTGATGGTAGTATATAAGAAGAGTGTCTGGGTGATGGCAGTGTATGAGAAGAGTGTCTGGGTGTTGGTAGTGTATGAGAAGAGTGTCTGGGTGATGGTAGTGTATGAGAAGAGTGTCTGGGTGTTGGTAGTGTATGAGAAGAATGTCTGGGTGATGTTAGTGTATAAGAAGAGTGTCTGGGTGTTGGTAGTGTATGAGAAGAGTGTCTGGTTGATGGTAGTGTATGAGAAGAGTGTCTGGGTGATTGTACTGTATGAGAAGAGTGTCTGGGTGATGGTAGTGTATGAGAAGGGTTTCTGGGTGTTGGTAGTGTATGAGAAGAGTGTCTGGGTGGGTGTTGGTAGTGTATGAGATGAGTGGCTGGGTGATGGTAGTGTATGAGAAGAGTGTCTGGGTGTTGGAAGTGTATGAGAAGAGTGTCTGGGTGATGGTAGTGTATGAGAAGAGTGTCTGGGTGATGGTAGTGTATGACAAGAGTGTCTGGGTGTTGGTAGTGTATGAGAAGGGTGTCTGGGTGTTGGTAGTGTATGATAAGAGTGTCTGGGTGATGGCAGTGTATGAGAAGAGTGTCTGGGTGTTGGTAGTGTATGAGAAGAGTGTCTGGGTGATGGTAGTGTATGAGAAGAGTGTCTGGGTGTTGGTAGTGTATGAGAAGAATGTCTGGGTGATGCTAGTGTATAAGAAGAGTGTCTGGGTGATGGTAGTGTATGAGAAGAGTGTCTGGTTGATGGTAGTGTATGAGAAGAGTGTCTTGGTGATTGTACTGTATGAGAAGTTTTGTCTGGGTGTTGGTAGGGTATGAGAATAGTGTCTGGGTGATGGTAGTGTATGAGAAGGGTTTCTGGGTGTTGGTAGTGTATGAGAAGAGTGTCTGGGTGTTGGTAGTGTATGAGAAGAGTGTCTGGGTGTTGGTAGTGTATGAGAAGAGTGTCTGGGTAGGTGTTGGTAGTGTATGAGAAGAGTGTCAGGGTGATTGTAGTGTATGAGATGAGTGTCTGGGTGTTAGTAGTGTATGAGAAGAGTGTCTGGGTGTTGGTAGTGTATGAGAAGAGTGTCTGGGTGACGGTAGTGTATGAGAAGGGTGTCTGGGTGTTGGTTGTGTATGAGAAGATTGTCTTGGTGTTGGTAGTGTATGAGAAGAGTGTCTGGGTGTTGATAGTGTATGAGAAGAGTGCCTGGGTGATGGTAGTGTATGAGAAGAGTATCTGGGTGATGGTAGTGTATGAGAAGGGTGTCTGGGTGTTGGTAGTGTATGAGAAGAGTGTCTGGGTGATGGTAGTATATGAGAAGAGTGTCTGGGTGATTGCAGTGTATGAGAAGAGTGTCTGGGTGTTGGTAGTGTATGAGAAGAGTGTCTGGGTGATGGTAGTGTATGAGAAGAGTGTCTGGGTGTTGGTAGTGTATGAGAAGAATGTCTGGGTGATGCTAGTGTATAAGAAGAGTGTCTGGGTGATGGTAGTGTATGAGAAGAGAGTCTGGTTGATGGTAGTGTATGAGAAGAGTGTCTGGGTGATTGTACTGTATGAGAAGAGTGTCTGGGTGTTGGTAGGGTATGAGAAGAGTGTCTGGGTGATGGTAGTGTATGAGAAGAGTGTCTGGTTGATGGTAGTGTATGAGAAGAGTGTCTGGGTGATTGTACTGTATGAGAAGAGTGTCTGGGTGTTGGTAGGGTATGAGAAGAGTGTCTGGGTGATGGTAGTGTATGAGAAGGGTTTCTGGGTGTTGGTAGTGTATGAGAAGAGTGTCTGGGTGGGTGTTGGTAGTGTATGAGAAGAGTGTCTGGGTGATGGTAGTATATGAGAAGAGTGTCTGGGTGATTGCAGTGTATGAGAAGAGTGTCTGGGTGTTGGTATTGTATGAGAAGAGTGTCTGGGTGATGGTAGTGTATGAGAAGAGTGTCTGGGTGTTGGTAGTGTATGAGAAGGGTGTCTGGGTGTTGGTAGTGTATGAGAAGAGTGTGTGGCTGATGGTAGTATATAAGAAAAGTGCCTGGGTGATGGCAGTGTATGAGAAGAGTGTCTGGGTGTTGGTAGTGTATGAGAAGAGTGTCTGGGTGATGGTAGTGTATGAGAAGAGTGTCTGGGTGTTGGTAGTGTATGAGAAGAATGTCTGGGTGATGTTAGTGTATAAGAAGAGTGTCTGGGTGATGGTAGTGTATGAGAAGAGTGTCTGGTTGATGGTAGTGTATGAGAAGGAGTGTCTGGGTGATTGTACTGTATGAGAAGAGTGTCTGGGTGTTGGTAGGGTATGAGAAGAGTGTCTGGGTGATGGTAGTGTATGAGAAGGGTTTCTGGGTGTTGGTAGTGTATGAGAAGAGTGTCTGGGTGGGTGTTGGTAGTGTATGAGAAGAGTGTCTGGGTGATGGTAGTGTATGAGAAGAGTGTCTGGGTGTTGGAAGTGTATCAGAAGGAGTGTCTGGGTTGATGGTAGTGTATGAGAAGAGTGTCTGGGTGATGGTAGTGTATGAGAAGAGTGTCTGGGTGTTGGTAGTGTATGAGAAGGGTGTCTGGGTGTTGGTAGTGTATGAGAAGAGTGTCTGGGTGATGGTAGTGTATGAGAAGAGTGTCTGGGTGATGGTAGTGTATGAGAAGAGTGTATGGGTGTTGGTAGTGTATGAAAAGAATGTCTGGGTGATGCTAGTGTATAAGAAGAGTGTCTGGGTGATGGTAGTGTATGAGAAGAGTGTCTGGTTGATGGTAGTGTATGAGAAGAGTGTCTGGGTGATTGTACTGTATGAGAAGAGTGTCTGGGTGTTGGTAGGGGTATGAGAAGAGTGTCTGGGTGATGGTAGTGTATGAGAAGGGTTTCTGGGTGTTGGTAGTATATGAGAAGAGTGTCTGGGTGGGTGTTGGTAGTGTATGAGAAGAGTGTCTGGGTGATGGTAGTGTATGAGAAGAGTGTCTGGGTGTTGGAAGTGTATCAGAGAAGAGTGTCTGGGTGATGGTAGTGTATGAGAAGAGTGTCTGGGTGATGGTAGTGTATGAGAAGAGTGTCTGGGTGTTGGTAGTGTATGAGAAGGGTGTCTGGGTGTTAGTAGTGTATGAGAAGAGTGTCTGGGTGATGGCAGTGTATGAGAAGAGTGTCTGGGTGTTGGTAGTGTATGAGCAGAGTGTCTTGTTGTTGGTAGTGTATGAGAAGAGTGTCTGGGTGTTGGTAGTGTATGAGAAGAGTGCCTGGGTGATGGTAGTGTATGAGAAGAGTGTCTGGGTGAAGGTAGTGTATGAGAAGAATGTCTGGGTGTTGGAAGTGTATCAGAAGAGTGTCTGGGTGATGGTAGTGTATGAGAAGAGTATCTGGGTGATGGTAGTGTATGAGAAGAGTGTCTGGGTGTTGGTAGTGTATGAGAAGGGTGTCTGGGTGTTGGTAGTGTATGAGAAGAGTGTCTGGGTGATGGTAGTATATAAGAAGAGTGTCTGGGTGATGGCAGTGTATGAGAAGAGTGTCTGGGTGTTGGTAGTGTATGAGAAGAGTGTCTGGGTGATGGTAGTGTATGAGAAGAGTGTCTGGGTGTTGGTAGTGTATGCGAAGAATGTCTGGGTGATGTTAGTGTATAAGAAGAGTGTCTGGGTGTTGGTAGTGTATGAGAAGAGTGTCTGGTTGATGGTAGTGTATGAGAAGAGTGTCTGGGTGATTGTACTGTATGAGAAGAGTGTCTGGGTGTTGGTAGGGTATGAGAAGAGTGTCTGGGTGATGGTAGTGTATGAGAAGGGTTTCTGGGTGTTGGTAGTGTATGAGAAGAGTGTCTGGGTGGGTGTTGGTAGTGTATGAGATGAGTGGCTGGGTGATGGTAGTGTATGAGAAGAGTGTCTGGGTGTTGGAAGTGTATGAGAAGAGTGTCTGGGTGATGGTAGTGTATGAGAAGAGTGTCTGGGTGATGGTAGTGTATGACAAGAGTGTCTGGGTGTTGGTAGTGTATGAGAAGGGTGTCTGGGTGTTGGTAGTGTATGATAAGAGTGTCTGGGTGATGGCAGTGTATGAGAAGAGTGTCTGGGTGTTGGTAGTGTATGAGAAGAGTGTCTGGGTGATGGTAGTGTATGAGAAGAGTGTCTGGGTGTTGGTAGTGTATGAGAAGAATGTCTGGGTGATGCTAGTGTATAAGAAGAGTGTCTGGGTGATGGTAGTGTATGAGAAGAGTGTCTGGTTGATGGTAGTGTATGAGAAGAGTGTCTTGGTGATTGTACTGTATGAGAAGTTTGTCTGGGTGTTGGTAGGGTATGAGAATAGTGTCTGGGTGATGGTAGTGTATGAGAAGGGTTTCTGGGTGTTGGTAGTGTATGAGAAGAGTGTCTGGGTGTTGGTAGTGTATGAGAAGAGTGTCTGGGTGTTGGTAGTGTATGAGAAGAGTGTCTGGGTAGGTGTTGGTAGTGTATGAGAAGAGTGTCAGGGTGATTGTAGTGTATGAGATGAGTGTCTGGGTGTTAGTAGTGTATGAGAAGAGTGTCTGGGTGATTGTACTGTATGAGAAGAGTGTCTGGGTGTTGGTAGTGTATGAGAAGAGTGTCTGGGTGATGGTAGTGTATGAGAAGGGTGTCTGGGTGTTGGTAGTGTATGAGAAGAGAATCTGGGTGTTGGTAGTGTATGCGAAGAGTGTCTGGGTGTTGGTAGTGTATAAGAAGAGTGTCTGGGTGATGGTAGTGTAAGAGAAGAGTGTCTGGGTGTTGGTAGTGTATGAGAAGAGTGTCTGGGTGAAGGTAGTGTATGAGAAGAATGTCTGGGTGTTGGAAGTGTATCAGAAGAGTGTCTGGGTGATGGTAGTGTATGAGAAGAGTATCTGGGTGATGGTAGTGTATGAGAAGAGTGTCTGGGTGTTGGTAGTGTATGAGAAGGGTGTCTGGGTGTTGGTAGTGTATGAGAAGAGTGTCTGGGTGATGGTAGTATATAAGAAGAGTGTCTGGGTGATGGCAGTGTATGAGAAGAGTGTCTGGGTGTTGGTAGTGTATGAGAAGAGTGTCTGGGTGATGGTAGTGTATGAGAAGAGTGTCTGGGTGTTGGTAGTGTATGAGAAGAATGTCTGGGTGATGTTAGTGTATAAGAAGAGTGTCTGGGTGTTGGTAGTGTATGAGAAGAGTGTCTGGTTGATGGTAGTGTATGAGAAGAGTGTCTGGGTGATTGTACTGTATGAGAAGAGTGTCTGGGTGATGGTAGTGTATGAGAAGGGTTTCTGGGTGTTGGTAGTGTATGAGAAGAGTGTCTGGGTGGGTGTTGGTAGTGTATGAGATGAGTGGCTGGGTGATGGTAGTGTATGAGAAGAGTGTCTGGGTGTTGGAAGTGTATGAGAAGAGTGTCTGGGTGATGGTAGTGTATGAGAAGAGTGTCTGGGTGATGGTAGTGTATGACAAGAGTGTCTGGGTGTTGGTAGTGTATGAGAAGGGTGTCTGGGTGTTGGTAGTGTATGACAAGAGTGTCTGGGTGATGGCAGTGTATGAGAAGAGTGTCTGGGTGTTGGTAGTGTATGAGAAGAGTGTCTGGGTGATGGTAGTGTATGAGAAGAGTGTCTGGGTGTTGGTAGTGTATGAGAAGAATGTCTGGGTGATGCTAGTGTATAAGAAGAGTGTCTGGGTGATGGTAGTGTATGAGAAGAGTGTCTGGTTGATGGTAGTGTATGAGAAGAGTGTCTTGGTGATTGTACTGTATGAGAAGTTTGTCTGGGTGTTGGTAG
The DNA here is from genome assembly GCA_031769625.1 of Taudactylus pleione. Taxonomy (NCBI): domain Eukaryota; kingdom Metazoa; phylum Chordata; class Amphibia; order Anura; family Myobatrachidae; genus Taudactylus; species Taudactylus pleione. Next base: position 2,873,553 of record JAUIMM010000390.1, read on the forward strand.
GGTATGAGAATAGTGTCTGGGTGATGGTAGTGTATGAGAAGGGTTTCTGGGTGTTGGTAGTGTATGAGAAGAGTGTCTGGGTGTTGGTAGTGTATGAGAAGAGTGTCTGGGTGTTGGTAGTGTATGAGAAGAGTGTCTGGGTAGGTGTTGGTAGTGTATGAGAAGAGTGTCAGGGTGATTGTAGTGTATGAGATGAGTGTCTGGGTGTTAGTAGTGTATGAGAAGAGTGTCTGGGTGTTGGTAGTGTATGAGAAGAGTGTCTGGGTGACGGTAGTGTATGAGAAGGGTGTCTGGGTGTTGGTTGTGTATGAGAAGATTGTCTTGGTGTTGGTAGTGTATGAGAAGAGTGTCTGGGTGTTTATAGTGTATGAGAAGAGTGCCTGGGTGATGGTAGTGTATGAGAAGAGTATCTGGGTGATGGTAGTGTATGAGAAGGGTGTCTGGGTGTTGGTAGTGTATGAGAAGAGTGTCTGGGTGATGGTAGTATATGAGAAGAGTGTCTGGGTGATTGCAGTGTATGAGAAGAGTGTCTGGGTGTTGGTAGTGTATGAGAAGAGTGTCTGGGTGATGGTAGTGTATGAGAAGAGTGTCTGGGTGTTGGTAGTGTATGAGAAGAATGTCTGGGTGATGCTAGTGTATAAGAAGAGTGTCTGGGTGATGGTAGTGTATGAGAAGAGAGTCTGGTTGATGGTAGTGTATGAGAAGAGTGTCTGGGTGATTGTACTGTATGAGAAGAGTGTCTGGGTGTTGGTAGGGTATGAAAAGAGTGTCTGGGTGATGGTAGTGTATGAGAAGAGTGTCTGGTTGATGGTAGTGTATGAGAAGAGTGTCTGGGTGATTGTACTGTATGAGAAGAGTGTCTGGGTGTTGGTAGGGTATGAGAAGAGTGTCTGGGTGATGGTAGTGTATGAGAAGGGTTTCTGGGTGTTGGTAGTGTATGAGAAGAGTGTCTGGGTGGGTGTTGGTAGTGTATGAGAAGAGTGTCTGGGTGATGGTAGTATATGAGAAGAGTGTCTGGGTGATTGCAGTGTATGAGAAGAGTGTCTGGGTGTTGGTATTGTATGAGAAGAGTGTCTGGGTGATGGTAGTGTATGAGAAGAGTGTCTGGGTGTTGGTAGTGTATGAGAAGGGTGTCTGGGTGTTGGTAGTGTATGAGAAGAGTGTGTGGCTGATGGTAGTATATAAGAAAAGTGCCTGGGTGATGGCAGTGTATGAGAAGAGTGTCTGGGTGTTGGTAGTGTATGAGAAGAGTGTCTGGGTGATGGTAGTGTATGAGAAGAGTGTCTGGGTGTTGGTAGTGTATGAGAAGAATGTCTGGGTGATGTTAGTGTATAAGAAGAGTGTCTGGGTGATGGTAGTGTATGAGAAGAGTGTCTGGTTGATGGTAGTGTATGAGAAGAGTGTCTGGGTGATTGTACTGTATGAGAAGAGTGTCTGGGTGTTGGTAGTGTATGAGAAGAGTGTCTGGGTGATGGTAGTGTATGAGAAGGGTGTCTGGGTGTTGGTAGTGTATGAGAAGAGAATCTGGGTGTTGGTAGTGTATGCGAAGAGTGTCTGGGTGTTGGTAGTGTATAAGAAGAGTGTCTGGGTGATGGTAGTGTAAGAGAAGAGTGTCTGGGTGTTGGTAGTGTATGAGAAGAGTGTCTGGGTGAAGGTAGTGTATGAGAAGAATGTCTGGGTGTTGGAAGTGTATCAGAAGAGTGTCTGGGTGATGGTAGTGTATGAGAAGAGTATCTGGGTGATGGTAGTGTATGAGAAGAGTGTCTGGGTGTTGGTAGTGTATGAGAAGGGTGTCTGGGTGTTGGTAGTGTATGAGAAGAGTGTCTGGGTGATGGTAGTATATAAGAAGAGTGTCTGGGTGATGGCAGTGTATGAGAAGAGTGTCTGGGTGTTGGTAGTGTATGAGAAGAGTGTCTGGGTGATGGTAGTGTATGAGAAGAGTGTCTGGGTGTTGGTAGTGTATGAGAAGAATGTCTGGGTGATGTTAGTGTATAAGAAGAGTGTCTGGGTGTTGGTAGTGTATGAGAAGAGTGTCTGGTTGATGGTAGTGTATGAGAAGAGTGTCTGGGTGATTGTACTGTATGAGAAGAGTGTCTGGGTGATGGTAGTGTATGAGAAGGGTTTCTGGGTGTTGGTAGTGTATGAGAAGAGTGTCTGGGTGGGTGTTGGTAGTGTATGAGATGAGTGGCTGGGTGATGGTAGTGTATGAGAAGAGTGTCTGGGTGTTGGAAGTGTATGAGAAGAGTGTCTGGGTAATGGTAGTGTATGAGAAGAGTGTCTGGGTGATGGTAGTGTATGACAAGAGTGTCTGGGTGTTGGTAGTGTATGAGAAGGGTGTCTGGGTGTTGGTAGTGTATGACAAGAGTGTCTGGGTGATGGCAGTGTATGAGAAGAGTGTCTGGGTGTTGGTAGTGTATGAGAAGAGTGTCTGGGTGATGGTAGTGTATGAGAAGAGTGTCTGGGTGTTGGTAGTGTATGAGAAGAATGTCTGGGTGATGCTAGTGTATAAGAAGAGTGTCTGGGTGATGGTAGTGTATGAGAAGAGTGTCTGGTTGATGGTAGTGTATGAGAAGAGTGTCTTGGTGATTGTACTGTATGAGAAGTTTGTCTGGGTGTTGGTAGGGTATGAGAATAGTGTCTGGGTGATGGTAGTGTATGAGAAGGGTTTCTGGGTGTTGGTAGTGTATGAGAAGAGTGTCTGGGTGTTGGTAGTGTATGAGAAGAGTGTCTGGGTGTTGGTAGTGTATGAGAAGAGTGTCTGGGTAGGTGTTGGTAGTGTATGAGAAGAGTGTCAGGGTGATTGTAGTGTATGAGATGAGTGTCTGGGTGTTAGTAGTGTATGAGAAGAGTGTCTGGGTGTTGGTAGTGTATGAGAAGAGTGTCTGGGTGACGGTAGTGTATGAGAAGGGTGTCTGGGTGTTGGTTGTGTATGAGAAGATTGTCTTGGTGTTGGTAGTGTATGAGAAGAGTGTCTGGGTGTTTATAGTGTATGAGAAGAGTGCCTGGGTGATGGTAGTGTATGAGAAGAGTATCTGGGTGATGGTAGTGTATGAGAAGGGTGTCTGGGTGTTGGTAGTGTATGAGAAGAGTGTCTGGGTGATGGTAGTATATGAGAAGAGTGTCTGGGTGATTGCAGTGTATGAGAAGAGTGTCTGGGTGTTGGTAGTGTATGAGAAGAGTGTCTGGGTGATGGTAGTGTATGAGAAGAGTGTCTGGGTGTTGGTAGTGTATGAGAAGAATGTCTGGGTGATGCTAGTGTATAAGAAGAGTGTCTGGGTGATGGTAGTGTATGAGAAGAGAGTCTGGTTGATGGTAGTGTATGAGAAGAGTGTCTGGGTGATTGTACTGTATGAGAAGAGTGTCTGGGTGTTGGTAGGGTATGAGAAGAGTGTCTGGGTGATGGTAGTGTATGAGAAGAGTGTCTGGTTGATGGTAGTGTATGAGAAGAGTGTCTGGGTGATTGTACTGTATGAGAAGAGTGTCTGGGTGTTGGTAGGGTATGAGAAGAGTGTCTGGGTGATGGTAGTGTATGAGAAGGGTTTCTGGGTGTTGGTAGTGTATGAGAAGAGTGTCTGGGTGGGTGTTGGTAGTGTATGAGAAGAGTGTCTGGGTGATGGTAGTATATGAGAAGAGTGTCTGGGTGATTGCAGTGTATGAGAAGAGTGTCTGGGTGTTGGTATTGTATGAGAAGAGTGTCTGGGTGATGGTAGTGTATGAGAAGAGTGTCTGGGTGTTGGTAGTGTATGAGAAGGGTGTCTGGGTGTTGGTAGTGTATGAGAAGAGTGTGTGGCTGATGGTAGTATATAAGAAAAGTGCCTGGGTGATGGCAGTGTATGAGAAGAGTGTCTGGGTGTTGGTAGTGTATGAGAAGAGTGTCTGGGTGATGGTAGTGTATGAGAAGAGTGTCTGGGTGTTGGTAGTGTATGAGAAGAATGTCTGGGTGATGTTAGTGTATAAGAAGAGTGTCTGTGTGATGGTAGTGTATGAGAAGAGTGTCTGGTTGATGGTAGTGTATGAGAAGAGTGTCTGGGTGATTGTACTGTATGAGAAGAGTGTCTGGGTGTTGGTAGGGTATGAGAAGAGTGTCTGGGTGATGGTAGTGTATGAGAAGGGTTTCTGGGTGTTGGTAGTGTATGAGAAGAGTGTCTGGGTGGGTGTTGGTAGTGTATGAGAAGAGTGTCTGGGTGATGGTAGTGTATGAGAAGAGTGTCTGGGTGTTGGAAGTGTATCAGAAGAGTGTCTGGGTGATGGTAGTGTATGAGAAGAGTGTCTGGGTGATGGTAGTGTATGAGAAGAGTGTCTGGGTGTTGGTAGTGTATGAGAAGGGTGTCTGGGTGTTGGTAGTGTATGAGAAGAGTGTCTGGGTGATGGTAGTGTATGAGAAGAGTGTCTGGGTGATGGTAGTGTATGAGAAGAGTGTATGGGTGTTGGTAGTGTATGAAAAGAATGTCTGGGTGATGCTAGTGTATAAGAAGAGTGTCTGGGTGATGGTAGTGTATGAGAAGAGTGTCTGGTTGATGGTAGTGTATGAGAAGAGTGTCTGGGTGATTGTACTGTATGAGAAGAGTGTCTGGGTGTTGGTAGGGTATGAGAAGAGTGTCTGGGTGATGGTAGTGTATGAGAAGGGTTTCTGGGTGTTGGTAGTATATGAGAAGAGTGTCTGGGTGGGTGTTGGTAGTGTATGAGAAGAGTGTCTGGGTGATGGTAGTGTATGAGAAGAGTGTCTGGGTGTTGGAAGTGTATCAGAAGAGTGTCTGGGTGATGGTAGTGTATGAGAAGAGTGTCTGGGTGATGGTAGTGTATGAGAAGAGTGTCTGGGTGTTGGTAGTGTATGAGAAGGGTGTCTGGGTGTTAGTAGTGTATGAGAAGAGTGTCTGGGTGATGGCAGTGTATGAGAAGAGTGTCTGGGTGTTGGTAGTGTATGAGCAGAGTGTCTTGTTGTTGGTAGTGTATGAGAAGAGTGTCTGGGTGTTGGTAGTGTATGAGAAGAGTGCCTGGGTGATGGTAGTGTATGAGAAGAGTGTCTGGGTGAAGGTAGTGTATGAGAAGAATGTCTGGGTGTTGGAAGTGTATCAGAAGAGTGTCTGGGTGATGGTAGTGTATGAGAAGAGTATCTGGGTGATGGTAGTGTATGAGAAGAGTGTCTGGGTGTTGGTAGTGTATGAGAAGGGTGTCTGGGTGTTGGTAGTGTATGAGAAGAGTGTCTGGGTGATGGTAGTATATAAGAAGAGTGTCTGGGTGATGGCAGTGTATGAGAAGAGTGTCTGGGTGTTGGTAGTGTATGAGAAGAGTGTCTGGGTGATGGTAGTGTATGAGAAGAGTGTCTGGGTGTTGGTAGTGTATGCGAAGAATGTCTGGGTGATGTTAGTGTATAAGAAGAGTGTCTGGGTGTTGGTAGTGTATGAGAAGAGTGTCTGGTTGATGGTAGTGTATGAGAAGAGTGTCTGGGTGATTGTACTGTATGAGAAGAGTGTCTGGGTGTTGGTAGGGTATGAGAAGAGTGTCTGGGTGATGGTAGTGTATGAGAAGGGTTTCTGGGTGTTGGTAGTGTATGAGAAGAGTGTCTGGGTGGGTGTTGGTAGTGTATGAGATGAGTGGCTGGGTGATGGTAGTGTATGAGAAGAGTGTCTGGGTGTTGGAAGTGTATGAGAAGAGTGTCTGGGTGATGGTAGTGTATGAGAAGAGTGTCTGGGTGATGGTAGTGTATGACAAGAGTGTCTGGGTGTTGGTAGTGTATGAGAAGGGTGTCTGGGTGTTGGTAGTGTATGATAAGAGTGTCTGGGTGATGGCAGTGTATGAGAAGAGTGTCTGGGTGTTGGTAGTGTATGAGAAGAGTGTCTGGGTGATGGTAGTGTATGAGAAGAGTGTCTGGGTGTTGGTAGTGTATGAGAAGAATGTCTGGGTGATGCTAGTGTATAAGAAGAGTGTCTGGGTGATGGTAGTGTATGAGAAGAGTGTCTGGTTGATGGTAGTGTATGAGAAGAGTGTCTTGGTTATTGTACTGTATGAGAAGTTTGTCTGGGTGTTGGTAGGGTATGAGAATAGTGTCTGGGTGATGGTAGTGTATGAGAAGGGTTTCTGGGTGTTGGTAGTGTATGAGAAGAGTGTCTGGGTGTTGGTAGTGTATGAGAAGAGTGTCTGGGTGTTGGTAGTGTATGAGAAGAGTGTCTGGGTAGGTGTTGGTAGTGTATGAGAAGAGTGTCAGGGTGATTGTAGTGTATGAGATGAGTGTCTGGGTGTTAGTAGTGTATGAGAAGAGTGTCTGGGTGATTGTACTGTATGAGAAGAGTGTCTGGGTGTTGGTAGTGTATGAGAAGAGTGTCTGGGTGATGGTAGTGTATGAGAAGGGTGTCTGGGTGTTGGTAGTGTATGAGAAGAGAATCTGGGTGTTGGTAGTGTATGCGAAGAGTGTCTGGGTGTTGGTAGTGTATAAGAAGAGTGTCTGGGTGATGGTAGTGTAAGAGAAGAGTGTCTGGGTGTTGGTAGTGTATGAGAAGAGTGTCTTGGTGGGTGTTGGTAGTGTATGAGAAGAGTGTCTGGGTGATGGTAGTGTATGAGAAGAGTGTCTGTGTGTTGGAAGTGTAGGAGAAGAGTGTCTGGGTGACGGTAGTGTATGAGAAGAGTGTCTGGGGGATGGTATTGTATGAGAAGAGTGTCTGGGTGTTGGCAGTGTATGAGAAGAGTGTCTGGGTGTTGGTAGTGTATGAGAAGAGTGTCTGGGTGATGGTAGTGTATGAGAAGAGTGTCTGGGTGTTGGTAGTGTATGAGAAGAGTGTCTGGGTGGGTGTTGGTAGTGTATGAGAAGAGTGTCTGGGTGATGGTAGTGTATGAGAAGAGTGTCTGGGTGTTGGAAGTGTATAAGAAGAGTGTCTGGGTGACGGTAGTGTATGAGAAGAGTGTCTGGGTGATGGTAGTGTATGAGAAGAGTGTCTGGGTGTTGGTAGTGTATGAGAAGAGTGTCTGGGTGATGGTAGTGTATGAGAAGAGTGTCTGGGTGATGGTAGTGTATGAGAAGAGTGTCTGGGTGATGGTAGTGCATGAGAAGAGTGTCTGGGTTATGGTAGTGCATGAGAAGAGTGTCTGGGTGATGGCATTGTATAGGAAGAGTGTCTGGGTGTTGGTAGTGTATGAGAAGAGTGTCTGGGTGTTGGTAGTGTATGAGAAGAGTGTCTGGGTGATGGCAGTGTATGAGAAGAGTGTCTGGGTGATTGTACTGTATGAGAAGAGTGTCTGGGTGTTGGTAGTATATGAGAAGAGTGTCTGGGTGATTGTACTGTATGAGAAGAGTGTCTGGGTGTTGTTAGTGTATGAGAAGAGTGTCTGGGTGATGGTAGTGTATGAGAAGAGTGTCTGGTTGATGGTAGTGTATGAGAAGAGTGTCTTGGTGATTGTACTGTATGAGAAGTTTGTCTGGGTGTTGGTAGGGTATGAGAATAGTGTCTGGGTGATGGTAGTGTATGAGAAGGGTTTCTGGGTGTTGGTAGTGTATGAGAAGAGTGTCTGGGTGTTGGTAGTGTATGAGAAGAGTGTCTGGGTGTTGGTAGTGTATGAGAAGAGTGTCTGGGTAGGTGTTGGTAGTGTATGAGAAGAGTGTCAGGGTGATTGTAGTGTATGAGATGAGTGTCTGGGTGTTAGTAGTGTATGAGAAGAGTGTCTGGGTGATTGTACTGTATGAGAAGAGTGTCTGGGTGTTGGTAGTGTATGAGAAGAGTGTCTGGGTGATGGTAGTGTATGAGAAGGGTGTCTGGGTGTTGGTAGTGTATGAGAAGAGAATCTGGGTGTTGGTAGTGTATGCGAAGAGTGTCTGGGTGTTGGTAGTGTATGAGAAGAGTGTCTGGGTGATGGTAGTGTAAGAGAAGAGTGTCTGGGTGTTGGTAGTGTATGAGAAGAGTGTCTTGGTGGGTGTTGGTAGTGTATGAGAAGAGTGTCTGGGTGATGGTAGTGTATGAGAAGAGTGTCTGTGTGTTGGAAGTGTAGGAGAAGAGTGTCTGGGTGACGGTAGTGTATGAGAAGAGTGTCTGGGTGATGGTATTGTATGAGAAGAGTGTCTGGGTGTTGGCAGTGTATGAGAAGAGTGTCTGGGTGTTGGTAGTGTATGAGAAGAGTGTCTGGGTGATGGTAGTGTATGAGAAGAGTGTCTGGGTGTTGGTAGTGTATGAGAAGAGTGTCTGGGTGGGTGTTGGTAGTGTATGAGAAGAGTGTCTGGGTGATGGTAGTGTATGAGAAGAGTGTCTGGGTGTTGGAAGTGTATAAGAAGAGTGTCTGGGTGACGGTAGTGTATGAGAAGAGTGTCTGGGTGATGGTAGTGTATGAGAAGAGTGTCTGGGTGTTGGTAGTGTATGAGAAGAGTGTCTGGGTGATGGTAGTGTATGAGAAGAGTGTCTGGGTGATGGTAGTGTATGAGAAGAGTGTCTGGGTGATGGTAGTGCATGAGAAGAGTGTCTGGGTTATGGTAGTGCATGAGAAGAGTGTCTGGGTGATGGCATTGTATAGCAAGAGTGTCTGGGTGTTGGTAGTGTATGAGAAGAGTGTCTGGGTGTTGGTAGTGTATGAGAAGAGTGTCTGGGTGATGGCAGTGTATGAGAAGAGTGTCTGGGTGATTGTACTGTATGAGAAGAGTGTCTGGGTGTTGGTAGTATATGAGAAGAGTGTCTGGGTGATTGTACTGTATGAGAAGAGTGTCTGGGTGTTGTTAGTGTATGAGAAGAGTGTCTGGGTGATGGTAGTGTATGAGTAGAGTGTCTGGGTGATGGTAGTGTATGAGAAGAGTGTCTGGGTGTTGGTAGTGTATGAGAAGAGTGTCTGGGTGATGGTAGTGTATGAGAAGAGTGTCTGGGTGTTGGTAGTGTATGAGAAGAGTGTCTGGGTGAAGGTAGTGTATGAGAAGAGTGTCTGGGTGATGGTAGTGCATGAGAAGAGTGTCTGGGTGATGGCAGTGTATGGGAAGAGTGTCTGGGTGTTGGTAGTGTATGAGAAGAGTGTCTGGGTGTTGGTAGTGTATGAGAAGAGTGTCTGGGTGTTGGTAATCTATGAGAAGAGTGTCTGGTTGATGGTAGTGTATGAGAAGAGATTCTGAGTGATTGTACTGTATGAGAAGAGTGTCTGGGTGTTGGTAGTGTATGAGAAGAGTGTCTGGGTGACGGTAGTGTATGAGAAGGGTGTCTGGGTGTTGGTTGTGTATGAGAAGATTGTCTTGGTGTTGGTAGTGTATGAGAAGAGTGTCTGGGTGTTGATAGTGTATGAGAAGAGTGCCTGTGTGATGGTAGTGTATGAGAAGAGTATCTGGGTGATGGTAGTGTATGAGAAGAGTGTCTGGGTGTTGGTAGTGTATGAGAAGAGTGTCTGGGTGATGGTAGTATATGAGAAGAGTGTCTGGGTGATTGCAGTGTATGAGAAGAGTGTCTGGGTGTTGGTAGTGTATGAGAAGAGTGTCTGGGTGATGGTAGTGTATGAGAAGAGTGTCTGGGTGTTGGTAGTGTATGAGAAGAATGTCTGAGTGATGCTAGTGTATAAGAAGAGTGTCTGGGTGATGGTAGTGTATGAGAAGAGAGTCTGGTTGATGGTAGTGTATGAGAAGAGTGTCTGGGTGATTGTACTGTATGAGAAGAGTGTCTGGGTGTTGGTAGGGTATGAGAAGAGTGTCTGGGTGATGGTAGTGTATGAGAAGAGTGTCTGGTTGATGGTAGTATATGAGAAGAGTGTCTGGGTGATTGTACTGTATGAGAAGAGTGTCTGGGTGTTGGTAGGGTATGAGAAGAGTGTCTGGGTGATGGTAGTGTATGAGAAGGGTTTCTGGGTGTTGGTAGTGTATGAGAAGAGTGTCTGGGTGGGTGTTGGTAGTGTATGAGAAGAGTGTCTGGGTGATGGTAGTATATGAGAAGAGTGTCTGGGTGATTGCAGTGTATGAGAAGAGTGTCTGGGTGTTGGTATTGTATGAGAAGAGTGTCTGGGTGATGGTAGTGTATGAGAAGAGTGTCTGGGTGTTGGTAGTGTATGAGAAGGGTGTCTGGGTGTTGGTAGTGTATGAGAAGAGTGTGTGGCTGATGGTAGTATATAAGAAAAGTGCCTGGGTGATGGCAGTGTATGAGAAGAGTGTCTGGGTGTTGGTAGTGTATGAGAAGAGTGTCTGGGTGATGGTAGTGTATGAGAAGAGTGTCTGGGTGTTGGTAGTGTATGAGAAGAATGTCTGGGTGATGTTAGTGTATAAGAAGAGTGTCTGGGTGATGGTAGTGTATGAGAAGAGTGTCTGGTTGATGGTAGTGTATGAGAAGAGTGTCTGGGTGATTGTACTGTATGAGAAGAGTGTCTGGGTGTTGGTAGGGTATGAGAAGAGTGTCTGGGTGATGGTAGTGTATGAGAAGGGTTTCTGGGTGTTGGTAGTGTATGAGAAGAGTGTCTGGGTGGGTGTTGGTAGTGTATGAGAAGAGTGTCTGGGTGATGGTAGTGTATGAGAAGAGTGTCTGGGTGTTGGAAGTGTATCAGAAGAGTGTCTGGGTGATGGTAGTGTATGAGAAGAGTGTCTGGGTGATGGTAGTGTATGAGAAGAGTGTCTGGGTGTTGGTAGTGTATGAGAAGGGTGTCTGGGTGTTGGTAGTGTATGAGAAGAGTGTCTGGGTGATGGTAGTGTATGAGAAGAGTGTCTGGGTGATGGTAGTGTATGAGAAGAGTGTATGGGTGTTGGTAGTGTATGAAAAGAATGTCTGGGTGATGCTAGTGTATAAGAAGAGTGTCTGGGTGATGGTAGTGTATGAGAAGAGTGTCTGGTTGATGGTAGTGTATGAGAAGAGTGTCTGGGTGATTGTACTGTATGAGAAGAGTGTCTGGGTGTTGGTAGGGTAAGAGAAGAGTGTCTGGGTGATGGTAGTGTATGAGAAGGGTTTCTGGGTGTTGGTAGTATATGAGAAGAGTGTCTGGGTGGGTGTTGGTAGTGTATGAGAAGAGTGTCTGGGTGATGGTAGTGTATGAGAAGAGTGTCTGGGTGTTGGAAGTGTATCAGAAGAGTGTCTGGGTGATGGTAGTGTATGAGAAGAGTGTCTGGGTGATGGTAGTGTATGAGAAGAGTGTCTGGGTGTTGGTAGTGTATGAGAAGGGTGTCTGGGTGTTAGTAGTGTATGAGAAGAGTGTCTGGGTGATGGCAGTGTATGAGAAGAGTGTCTGGGTGTTGGTAGTGTATGAGCAGAGTGTCTTGTTGTTGGTAGTGTATGAGAAGAGTGTCTGGGTGTTGGTAGTGTATGAGAAGAGTGCCTGGGTGATGGTAGTGTATGAGAAGAGTGTCTGGGTGAAGGTAGTGTATGAGAAGAATGTCTGGGTGTTGGAAGTGTATCAGAAGAGTGTCTGGGTGATGGTAGTGTATGAGAAGAGTATCTGGGTGATGGTAGTGTATGAGAAGAGTGTCTGGGTGTTGGTAGTGTATGAGAAGGGTGTCTGGGTGTTGGTAGTGTATGAGAAGAGTGTCTGGGTGATGGTAGTATATAAGAAGAGTGTCTGGGTGATGGCAGTGTATGAGAAGAGTGTCTGGGTGTTGGTAGTGTATGAGAAGAGTGTCTGGGTGATGGTAGTGTATGAGAAGAGTGTCTGGGTGTTGGTAGTGTATGAGAAGAATGTCTGGGTGATGTTAGTGTATAAGAAGAGTGTCTGGGTGTTGGTAGTGTATGAGAAGAGTGTCTGGTTGATGGTAGTGTATGAGAAGAGTGTCTGGGTGATTGTACTGTATGAGAAGAGTGTCTGGGTGTTGGTAGGGTATGAGAAGAGTGTCTGGGTGATGGTAGTGTATGAGAAGGGTTTCTGGGTGTTGGTAGTGTATGAGAAGAGTGTCTGGGTGGGTGTTGGTAGTGTATGAGATGAGTGGCTGGGTGATGGTAGTGTATGAGAAGAGTGTCTGGGTGTTGGAAGTGTATGAGAAGAGTGTCTGGGTGATGGTAGTGTATGAGAAGAGTGTCTGGGTGATGGTAGTGTATGACAAGAGTGTCTGGGTGTTGGTAGTGTATGAGAAGGGTGTCTGGGTGTTGGTAGTGTATGATAAGAGTGTCTGGGTGATGGCAGTGTATGAGAAGAGTGTCTGGGTGTTGGTAGTGTATGAGAAGAGTGTCTGGGTGATGGTAGTGTATGAGAAGAGTGTCTGGGTGTTGGTAGTGTATGAGAAGAATGTCTGGGTGATGCTAGTGTATAAGAAGAGTGTCTGGGTGATGGTAGTGTATGAGAAGAGTGTCTGGTTGATGGTAGTGTATGAGAAGAGTGTCTTGGTGATTGTACTGTATGAGAAGTTTGTCTGGGTGTTGGTAGGGTATGAGAATAGTGTCTGGGTGATGGTAGTGTATGAGAAGGGTTTCTGGGTGTTGGTAGTGTATGAGAAGAGTGTCTGGGTGTTGGTAGTGTATGAGAAGAGTGTCTGGGTGTTGGTAGTGTATGAGAAGAGTGTCTGGGTAGGTGTTGGTAGTGTATGAGAAGAGTGTCAGGGTGATTGTAGTGTATGAGATGAGTGTCTGGGTGTTAGTAGTGTATGAGAAGAGTGTCTGGGTGATTGTACTGTATGAGAAGAGTGTCTGGGTGTTGGTAGTGTATGAGAAGAGTGTCTGGGTGATGGTAGTGTATGAGAAGGGTGTCTGGGTGTTGGTAGTGTATGAGAAGAGAATCTGGGTGTTGGTAGTGTATGCGAAGAGTGTCTGGGTGTTGGTAGTGTATGAGAAGAGTGTCTGGGTGATGGTAGTGTAAGAGAAGAGTGTCTGGGTGTTGGTAGTGTATGAGAAGAGTGTCTTGGTGGGTGTTGGTAGTGTATGAGAAGAGTGTCTGGGTGATGGTAGTGTATGAGAAGAGTGTCTGTGTGTTGGAAGTGTAGGAGAAGAGTGTCTGGGTGACGGTAGTGTATGAGAAGAGTGTCTGGGTGATGGTATTGTATGAGAAGAGTGTCTGGGTGTTGGCAGTGTATGAGAAGAGTGTCTGGGTGTTGGTAGTGTATGAGAAGAGTGTCTGGGTGATGGTAGTGTATGAGAAGAGTGTCTGGGTGTTGGTAGTGTATGAGAAGAGTGTCTGGGTGGGTGTTGGTAGTGTATGAGAAGAGTGTCTGGGTGATGGTAGTGTATGAGAAGAGTGTCTGGGTGTTGGAAGTGTATAAGAAGAGTGTCTGGGTGACGGTAGTGTATGAGAAGAGTGTCTGGGTGATGGTAGTGTATGAGAAGAGTGTCTGGGTGTTGGTAGTGTATGAGAAGAGTGTCTGGGTGATGGTAGTGTATGAGAAGAGTGTCTGGGTGATGGTAGTGTATGAGAAGAGTGTCTGGGTGATGGTAGTGCATGAGAAGAGTGTCTGGGTTATGGTAGTGCATGAGAAGAGTGTCTGGGTGATGGCATTGTATAGTAAGAGTGTCTGGGTGTTGGTAGTGTATGAGAAGAGTGTCTGGGTGTTGGTAGTGTATGAGAAGAGTGTCTGGGTGATGGCAGTGTATGAGAAGAGTGTCTGGGTGATTGTACTGTATGAGAAGAGTGTCTGGGTGTTGGTAGTATATGAGAAGAGTGTCTGGGTGATTGTACTGTATGAGAAGAGTGTCTGGGTGTTGTTAGTGTATGAGAAGAGTGTCTGGGTGATGGTAGTGTATGAGTAGAGTGTCTGGGTGATGGTAGTGTATGAGAAGAGTGTCTGGGTGTTGGTAGTGTATGAGAAGAGTGTCTGGGTGATGGTAGTGTATGAGAAGAGTGTCTGGGTGTTGGTAGTGTATGAGAAGAGTGTCTGGGTGAAGGTAGTGTATGAGAAGAGTGTCTGGGTGATGGTAGTGCATGAGAAGAGTGTCTGGGTGATGGCAGTGTATGGGAAGAGTGTCTGGGTGTTGGTAGTGTATGAGAAGAGTGTCTGGGTGTTGGTAGTGTATGAGAAGAGTGTCTGGGTGTTGGTAGTGTATGAGAAGAGTGTCTGGTTGATGGTAGTGTATGAGAAGAGATTCTGAGTGATTGTACTGTATGAGAAGAGTGTCTGGGTGTTGGTAGTGTATGAGAAGAGTGTCTGGGTGACGGTAGTGTATGAGAAGGGTGTCTGGGTGTTGGTTGTGTATGAGAAGATTGTCTTGGTGTTGGTAGTGTATGAGAAGAGTGTCTGGGTGTTGATAGTGTATGAGAAGAGTGCCTGGGTGATGGTAGTGTATGAGAAGAGTATCTGGGTGATGGTAGTGTATGAGAAGAGTGTCTGGGTGTTGGTAGTGTATGAGAAGAGTGTCTGGGTGATGGTAGTATATGAGAAGAGTGTCTGGGTGATTGCAGTGTATGAGAAGAGTGTCTGGGTGTTGGTAGTGTATGAGAAGAGTGTCTGGGTGATGGTAGTGTATGAGAAGAGTGTCTGGGTGTTGGTAGTGTATGAGAAGAATGTCTGGGTGATGCTAGTGTATAAGAAGAGTGTCTGGGTGATGGTAGTGTATGAGAAGAGAGTCTGGTTGATGGTAGTGTATGAGAAGAGTGTCTGGGTGATTGTACTGTATGAGAAGAGTGTCTGGGTGTTGGTAGGGTATGAGAAGAGTGTCTGGGTGATGGTAGTGTATGAGAAGAGTGTCTGGTTGATGGTAGTATATGAGAAGAGTGTCTGGGTGATTGTACTGTATGAGAAGAGTGTCTGGGTGTTGGTAGGGTATGAGAAGAGTGTCTGGGTGATGGTAGTGTATGAGAAGGGTTTCTGGGTGTTGGTAGTGTATGAGAAGAGTGTCTGGGTGGGTGTTGGTAGTGTATGAGAAGAGTGTCTGGGTGATGGTAGTATATGAGAAGAGTGTCTGGGTGATTGCAGTGTATGAGAAGAGTGTCTGGGTGTTGGTAGTGTATGAGAAGAGTGTCTGGGTGATGGTAGTGTATGAGAAGAGTGTCTGGGTGTTGGTAGTGTATGAGAAGAATGTCTGGGTGATGCTAGTGTATAAGAAGAGTGTCTGGGTGATGGTAGTGTATGAGAAGAGAGTCTGGTTGATGGTAGTGTATGAGAAGAGTGTCTGGGTGATTGTACTGTATGAGAAGAGTGTCTGGGTGTTGGTAGGGTATGAGAAGAGTGTCTGGGTGATGGTAGTGTATGAGAAGGGTGTCTGGGTGTTGGTAGTGTATGAGAAGAGTGTCTGGGTGAAGGTAGTGTATGAGAAGAGTGTCTGGGTGATGGTAGTGCATGAGAAGAGTGTCTGGGTGATGGCAGTGTATGAGAAGAGTGTCTGGGTGTTGGTAGTGTATGAGAAGAGTGTCTGGGTGTTGGTAGTGTATGAGAAGAGTGTCTGGGTGTTGGTAGTGTATGAGAAGAGTGTCTGGTTGATGGTAGTGTATGAGAAGAGATTCTGAGTGATTGTACTGTATGAGAAGAGTGTCTGGGTGTTGGTAGTGTATGAGAAGAGTGTCTGGGTGACGATAGTGTATGAGAAGGGTGTCTGGGTGTTGGTTGTGTATGAGAAGATTGTCTTGGTGTTGGTAGTGTATGAGAAGAGTGTCTGGGTGTTGATAGTGTATGAGAAGAGTGCCTGGGTGATGGTAGTGTATGAGAAGAGTATCTGGGTGATGGTAGTGTATGAGAAGAGTGTCTGGGTGTTGGTAGTGTATGAGAAGAGTGTCTGGGTGAAGGTAGTGTATGAGAAGAGTGTCTGGGTGATGGTAGTGCATGAGAGGAGTGTCTGGGTGATGGCAGTGTATGGGAAGAGTGTCTGGGTGTTGGTAGTGTATGAGAAGAGTGTCTGGGTGTTGGTAGTGTATGAGAAGAGTGTCTGGGTGTTGGTAGTGTATGAGAAGAGTGTCTGGTTGATGGTAGTGTATGAGAAGAGATTCTGAGTGATTGTACTGTATGAGAAGAGTGTCTGGGTGTTGGTAGTGTATGAGAAGATTGTCTGGGTGACGGTAGTGTATGAGAAGGGTGTCTGGGTGTTGGTTGTGTATGAGAAGATTGTCTTGGTGTTGGTAGTGTATGAGAAGAGTGTCTGGGTGTTGGTAGTGTATGAGAAGAGTGTCTGGGTGATGGTAGTATATGAGAAGAGTGTCTGGGTGATTGCAGTGTATGAGAAGAGTGTCTGGGTGTTGGTAGTGTATGAGAAGAGTGTCTGGGTGATGGTAGTGTATGAGAAGAGTGTCTGGGTGTTGGTAGTGTATGAGAAGAATGTCTGGGTGATGCTAGTGTATAAGAAGAGTGTCTGGGTGATGGTAGTGTATGAGAAGAGAGTCTGGTTGATGGTAGTGTATGAGAAGAGTGTCTGGGTGATTGTACTGTATGAGAAGAGTGTCTGGGTGTTGGTAGGGTATGAGAAGAGTGTCTGGTTGATGGTAGTGTATGAGAAGAGTGTCTGGTTGATGGTAGTGTATGAGAAGAGTGTCTGGGTGATTGTACTGTATGAGAAGAGTGTCTGGGTGTTGGTAGGGTATGAGAAGAGTGTCTGGGTGATGGTAGTGTATGAGAAGGGTTTCTGGGTGTTGGTAGTGTATGAGAAGAGTGTCTGGGTGTTGGTAGTGTATGAGAAGAGTGTCTGGGTGATGGCAGTGTATGAGAAGAGTGTCTGGGTGATTGTACTGTATGAGAAGAGTGTCTGGGTGTTGGTAGTATATGAGAAGAGTGTCTGGGTGATTGTACTGTATGAGAAGAGTGTCTGGGTGTTGTTAGTGTATGAGAAGAGTGTCTGGGTGATGGTAGTGTATGAGTAGAGTGTCTGGGTGATGGTAGTGTATGAGAAGAGTGTCTGGGTGTTGGTAGTGTATGAGAAGAGTGTCTGGGTGATGGTAGTGTATGAGAAGAGTGTCTGGGTGTTGGTAGTGTATGAGAAGAGTGTCTGGGTGAAGGTAGTGTATGAGAAGAGTGTCTGGGTGATGGTAGTGCATGAGAAGAGTGTCTGGGTGATGGCAGTGTATGGGAAGAGTGTCTGGGTGTTGGTAGTGTATGAGAAGAGTGTCTGGGTGTTGGTAGTGTATGAGAAGAGTGTCTGGGTGTTGGTAGTGTATGAGAAGAGTGTCTGGTTGAT
This sequence comes from Taudactylus pleione, assembly GCA_031769625.1. Lineage (NCBI taxonomy): Eukaryota > Metazoa > Chordata > Amphibia > Anura > Myobatrachidae > Taudactylus > Taudactylus pleione. Next base: position 2,890,496 of record JAUIMM010000390.1, read on the forward strand.
GGTAGTGTATGAGAAGAGATTCTGAGTGATTGTACTGTATGAGAAGAGTGTCTGGGTGTTGGTAGTGTATGAGAAGAGTGTCTGGGTGACGGTAGTGTATGAGAAGGGTGTCTGGGTGTTGGTTGTGTATGAGAAGATTGTCTTGGTGTTGGTAGTGTATGAGAAGAGTGTCTGGGTGTTGATAGTGTATGAGAAGAGTGCCTGGGTGATGGTAGTGTATGAGAAGAGTATCTGGGTGATGGTAGTGTATGAGAAGAGTGTCTGGGTGTTGGTAGTGTATGAGAAGAGTGTCTGGGTGATGGTAGTATATGAGAAGAGTGTCTGGGTGATTGCAGTGTATGAGAAGAGTGTCTGGGTGTTGGTAGTGTATGAGAAGAGTGTCTGGGTGATGGTAGTGTATGAGAAGAGTGTCTGGGTGTTGGTAGTGTATGAGAAGAATGTCTGGGTGATGCTAGTGTATAAGAAGAGTGTCTGGGTGATGGTAGTGTATGAGAAGAGAGTCTGGTTGATGGTAGTGTATGAGAAGAGTGTCTGGGTGATTGTACTGTATGAGAAGAGTGTCTGGGTGTTGGTAGGGTATGAGAAGAGTGTCTGGGTGATGGTAGTGTATGAGAAGAGTGTCTGGTTGATGGTAGTATATGAGAAGAGTGTCTGGGTGATTGTACTGTATGAGAAGAGTGTCTGGGTGTTGGTAGGGTATGAGAAGAGTGTCTGGGTGATGGTAGTGTATGAGAAGGGTTTCTGGGTGTTGGTAGTGTATGAGAAGAGTGTCTGGGTGGGTGTTGGTAGTGTATGAGAAGAGTGTCTGGGTGATGGTAGTATATGAGAAGAGTGTCTGGGTGATTGCAGTGTATGAGAAGAGTGTCTGGGTGTTGGTAGTGTATGAGAAGAGTGTCTGGGTGATGGTAGTGTATGAGAAGAGTGTCTGGGTGTTGGTAGTGTATGAGAAGAATGTCTGGGTGATGCTAGTGTATAAGAAGAGTGTCTGGGTGATGGTAGTGTATGAGAAGAGAGTCTGGTTGATGGTAGTGTATGAGAAGAGTGTCTGGGTGATTGTACTGTATGAGAAGAGTGTCTGGGTGTTGGTAGGGTATGAGAAGAGTGTCTGGGTGATGGTAGTGTATGAGAAGGGTGTCTGGGTGTTGGTAGTGTATGAGAAGAGTGTCTGGGTGAAGGTAGTGTATGAGAAGAGTGTCTGGGTGATGGTAGTGCATGAGAAGAGTGTCTGGGTGATGGCAGTGTATGAGAAGAGTGTCTGGGTGTTGGTAGTGTATGAGAAGAGTGTCTGGGTGTTGGTAGTGTATGAGAAGAGTGTCTGGGTGTTGGTAGTGTATGAGAAGAGTGTCTGGTTGATGGTAGTGTATGAGAAGAGATTCTGAGTGATTGTACTGTATGAGAAGAGTGTCTGGGTGTTGGTAGTGTATGAGAAGAGTGTCTGGGTGACGATAGTGTATGAGAAGGGTGTCTGGGTGTTGGTTGTGTATGAGAAGATTGTCTTGGTGTTGGTAGTGTATGAGAAGAGTGTCTGGGTGTTGATAGTGTATGAGAAGAGTGCCTGGGTGATGGTAGTGTATGAGAAGAGTATCTGGGTGATGGTAGTGTATGAGAAGAGTGTCTGGGTGTTGGTAGTGTATGAGAAGAGTGTCTGGGTGAAGGTAGTGTATGAGAAGAGTGTCTGGGTGATGGTAGTGCATGAGAGGAGTGTCTGGGTGATGGCAGTGTATGGGAAGAGTGTCTGGGTGTTGGTAGTGTATGAGAAGAGTGTCTGGGTGTTGGTAGTGTATGAGAAGAGTGTCTGGGTGTTGGTAGTGTATGAGAAGAGTGTCTGGTTGATGGTAGTGTATGAGAAGAGATTCTGAGTGATTGTACTGTATGAGAAGAGTGTCTGGGTGTTGGTAGTGTATGAGAAGATTGTCTGGGTGACGGTAGTGTATGAGAAGGGTGTCTGGGTGTTGGTTGTGTATGAGAAGATTGTCTTGGTGTTGGTAGTGTATGAGAAGAGTGTCTGGGTGTTGATAGTGTATGAGAAGAGTGCCTGGGTGATGGTAGTGTATGAGAAGAGTATCTGGGTGATGGTAGTGTATGAGAAGAGTGTCTGGGTGTTGGTAGTGTTTGAGAAGAGTGTCTGGGTGATGGTAGTATATGAGCAGAGTGTCTGGGTGATTGCAGTGTATGAGAAGAGTGTCTGGGTGTTGGTAGTGTATGAGAAGAGTGTCTGGGTGATGGTAGTGTATGAGAAGAGTGTCTGGGTGTTGGTAGTGTATGAGAAGAATGTCTGGGTGATGCTAGTGTATAAGAAGAGTGTCTGGGTGATGGTAGTGTATGAGAAGAGAGTCTGGTTGATGGTAGTGTATGAGAAGAGTGTCTGGGTGATTGTACTGTATGAGAAGAGTGTCTGGGTGTTGGTAGGGTATGAGAAGAGTGTCTGGGTGATGGTAGTGTATGAGAAGAGTGTCTGGTTGATGGTAGTGTATGAGAAGAGTGTCTGGGTGATTGTACTGTATGAGAAGAGTGTCTGGGTGTTGGTAGGGTATGAGAAGAGTGTCTGGGTGATGGTAGTGTATGAGAAGGGTTTCTGGGTGTTGGTAGTGTATGAGAAGAGTGTCTGGGTGGGTGTTGGAATTGTATGAGAAGAGTGTCTGGGTGATGGTAGTGCATGAGAAGAGTGTATGGGTGTTGGTAGTGTATGAGAAGGGTGTCTGGGTGTTGGTAGTGTATGAGAAGAGTGTCTGGGTGATGGTAGTATATAAGAAGAGTGTCTGGGTGGGTGTTGGTAGTGTATGAGAAGAGTGTCTGGGTGATGGTAGTGTATGAGAAGAGTGTCTGGGTGTTGGAAGTGTATCAGAAGAGTGTCTGGGTGATGGTAGTGTATGAGAAGAGTATCTGGGTGATGGTAGTGTATGAGAAGAGTGTATGGGTGTTGGTAGTGTATGAGAAGGGTGTCTGGGTGTTGGTAGTGTATGAGAAGAGTGTCTGGGTGATGGTAGTATATAAGAAGAGTGTCTGGGTGATGGCAGTGTATGAGAAGAGTGTCTGGGTGTTGTAGGTAGTGTATGAGAAGAGTGTCTTGGTGATGGTAGTGTATGAGAAGAGTGTCTGGGTGTTGGTAGTGTATGAGAAGAATGTCTGGGTGATGTTAGTGTATAAGAAGAGTGTCTGGGTGATGGTAGTGTATGAGAAGAGTGTCTGGTTGATGGTAGTGTATGAGAAGAGTGTCTGGGTGATTGTACTGTATGAGAAGAGTGTCTGGGTGTTGGTAGGGTATGAGAAGAGTGTCTGGGTGATGGTAGTGTATGAGAAGGGTTTCTGGGTGTTGGTAGTGTATGAGAAGAGTGTCTGGGTGGGTGTTGGTAGTGTATGAGAAGAGTGTCTGGGTGATGGTAGTGTATGAGAAGAGTGTCTGGGTGTTGGAAGTGTATCAGAAGAGTGTCTGGGTGATGGTAGTGTATGAGAAGAGTGTCTGGGTGATGGTAGTGTATGAGAAGAGTGTCTGGGTGTTGGTAGTGTATGAGAAGAGTGTCTGGTTGATGGTAGTATATGAGAAGAGTGTCTGGGTGATTGTACTGTATGAGAAGAGTGTCTGGGTGGGTGTTGGTAGTGTATGAGATGAGTGGCTGGGTGATGGTAGTGTATGAGAAGAGTGTCTGGGTGTTGGAAGTGTATGAGAAGAGTGTCTGGGTGATGGTAGTGTATGAGAAGAGTGTCTGGGTGATGGTAGTGTATGACAAGAGTGTCTGGGTGTTGGTAGTGTATGAGAAGGGTGTCTGGGTGTTGGTAGTGTATGATAAGAGTGTCTGGGTGATGGCAGTGTATGAGAAGAGTGTCTGGGTGTTGGTAGTGTATGAGAAGAGTGTCTGGGTGATGGTAGTGTATGAGAAGAGTGTCTGGGTGTTGGTAGTGTATGAGAAGAATGTCTGGGTGATGCTAGTGTATAAGAAGAGTGTCTGGGTGATGGTAGTGTATGAGAAGAGTGTCTGGTTGATGGTAGTGTATGAGAAGAGTGTCTTGGTGATTGTACTGTATGAGAAGTTTGTCTGGGTGTTGGTAGGGTATGAGAATAGTGTCTGGGTGATGGTAGTGTATGAGAAGGGTTTCTGGGTGTTGGTAGTGTATGAGAAGAGTGTCTGGGTGTTGGTAGTGTATGAGAAGAGTGTCTGGGTGTTGGTAGTGTATGAGAAGAGTGTCTGGGTAGGTGTTGGTAGTGTATGAGAAGAGTGTCAGGGTGATTGTAGTGTATGAGATGAGTGTCTGGGTGTTAGTAGTGTATGAGAAGAGTGTCTGGGTGATTGTACTGTATGAGAAGAGTGTCTGGGTGTTGGTAGTGTATGAGAAGAGTGTCTGGGTGATGGTAGTGTATGAGAAGGGTGTCTGGGTGTTGGTAGTGTATGAGAAGAGAATCTGGGTGTTTGTAGTGTATGCGAAGAGTGTCTGGGTGTTGGTAGTGTATGAGAAGAGTGTCTGGGTGATGGTAGTGTAAGAGAAGAGTGTCTGGGTGTTGGTAGTGTATGAGAAGAGTGTCTTGGTGGGTGTTGGTAGTGTATGAGAAGAGTGTCTGGGTGATGGTAGTGTATGAGAAGAGTGTCTGTGTGTTGGAAGTGTAGGAGAAGAGTGTCTGGGTGACGGTAGTGTATGAGAAGAGTGTCTGGGTGATGGTATTGTATGAGAAGAGTGTCTGGGTGTTGGCAGTGTATGAGAAGAGTGTCTGGGTGTTGGTAGTGTATGAGAAGAGTGTCTGGGTGATGGTAGTGTATGAGAAGAGTGTCTGGGTGTTGGTAGTGTATGAGAAGAGTGTCTGGGTGGGTGTTGGTAGTGTATGAGAAGAGTGTCTGGGTGATGGTAGTGTATGAGAAGAGTGTCTGGGTGTTGGAAGTGTATAAGAAGAGTGTCTGGGTGACGGTAGTGTATGAGAAGAGTGTCTGGGTGATGGTAGTGTATGAGAAGAGTGTCTGGGTGTTGGTAGTGTATGAGAAGAGTGTCTGGGTGATGGTAGTGTATGAGAAGAGTGTCTGGGTGATGGTAGTGTATGAGAAGAGTGTCTGGGTGATGGTAGTGCATGAGAAGAGTGTCTGGGTTATGGTAGTGCATGAGAAGAGTGTCTGGGTGATGGCATTGTATAGGAAGAGTGTCTGGGTGTTGGTAGTGTATGAGAAGAGTGTCTGGGTGTTGGTAGTGTATGAGAAGAGTGTCTGGGTGATGGCAGTGTATGAGAAGAGTGTCTGGGTGATTGTACTGTATGAGAAGAGTGTCTGGGTGTTGGTAGTATATGACAAGAGTGCCTGGGTGATTGTACTGTATGAGAAGAGTGTCTGGGTGTTGTTAGTGTATGAGAAGAGTGTCTGGGTGATGGTAGTGTATGAGTAGAGTGTCTGGGTGATGGTAGTGTATGAGAAGAGTGTCTGGGTGTTGGTAGTGTATGAGAAGAGTGTCTGGGTGATGGTAGTGTATGAGAAGAGTGTCTGGGTGTTGGTAGTGTATGAGAAGAGTGTCTGGGTGAAGGTAGTGTATGAGAAGAGTGTCTGGGTGATGGTAGTGCATGAGAAGAGTGTCTGGGTGATGGCAGTGTATGGGAAGAGTGTCTGGGTGTTGGTAGTGTATGAGAAGAGTGTCTGGGTGTTGGTAGTGTATGAGAAGAGTGTCTGGGTGTTGGTAGTGTATGAGAAGAGTGTCTGGTTGATGGTAGTGTATGAGAAGAGATTCTGAGTGATTGTACTGTATGAGAAGAGTGTCTGGGTGTTGGTAGTGTATGAGAAGAGTGTCTGGGTGACGGTAGTGTATGAGAAGGGTGTCTGGGTGTTGGTTGTGTATGAGAAGATTGTCTTGGTGTTGGTAGTGTATGAGAAGAGTGTCTGGGTGTTGATAGTGTATGAGAAGAGTGCCTGGGTGATGGTAGTGTATGAGAAGAGTATCTGGGTGATGGTAGTGTATGAGAAGAGTGTCTGGGTGTTGGTAGTGTATGAGAAGAGTGTCTGGGTGAAGGTAGTGTATGAGAAGAGTGTCTGGGTGATGGTAGTGCATGAGAAGAGTGTCTGGGTGATGGCAGTGTATGGGAAGAGTGTCTGGGTGTTGGTAGTGTATGAGAAGAGTGTCTGGGTGTTGGTAGTGTATGAGAAGAGTGTCTGGGTGTTGGTAGTGTATGAGAAGAGTGTCTGGTTGATGGTAGTGTATGAGAAGAGATTCTGAGTGATTGTACTGTATGAGAAGAGTGTCTGGGTGTTGGTAGTGTATGAGAAGAGTGTCTGGGTGACGGTAGTGTATGAGAAGGGTGTCTGGGTGTTGGTTGTGTATGAGAAGATTGTCTTGGTGTTGGTAGTGTATGAGAAGAGTGTCTGGGTGTTGATAGTGTATGAGAAGAGTGCCTGGGTGATGGTAGTGTATGAGAAGAGTATCTGGGTGATGGTAGTGTATGAGAAGAGTGTCTGGGTGTTGGTAGTGTATGAGAAGAGTGTCTGGGTGGGTGTTGGTAGTGTATGAGAAGAGTGTCTGGGTGATGGTAGTATATGAGAAGAGTGTCTGGGTGATTGCAGTGTATGAGAAGAGTGTCTGGGTGTTGGTAGTGTATGAGAAGAGTGTCTGGGTGATGGTAGTGTATGAGAAGAGTGTCTGGGTGTTGGTAGTGTATGAGAAGAATGTCTGGGTGATGCTAGTGTATAAGAAGAGTGTCTGGGTGATGGTAGTGTATGAGAAGAGAGTCTGGTTGATGGTAGTGTATGAGAAGAGTGTCTGGGTGATTGTACTGTATGAGAAGAGTGTCTGGGTGTTGGTAGGGTATGAGAAGAGTGTCTGGGTGATGGTAGTGTATGAGAAGGGTGTCTGGGTGTTGGTAGTGTATGAGAAGAGTGTCTGGGTGAAGGTAGTGTATGAGAAGAGTGTCTGGGTGATGGTAGTGCATGAGAAGAGTGTCTGGGTGATGGCAGTGTATGAGAAGAGTGTCTGGGTGTTGGTAGTGTATGAGAAGAGTGTCTGGGTGTTGGTAGTGTATGAGAAGAGTGTCTGGGTGTTGGTAGTGTATGAGAAGAGTGTCTGGTTGATGGTAGTGTATGAGAAGAGATTCTGAGTGATTGTACTGTATGAGAAGAGTGTCTGGGTGTTGGTAGTGTATGAGAAGAGTGTCTGGGTGACGATAGTGTATGAGAAGGGTGTCTGGGTGTTGGTTGTGTATGAGAAGATTGTCTTGGTGTTGGTAGTGTATGAGAAGAGTGTCTGGGTGTTGATAGTGTATGAGAAGAGTGCCTGGGTGATGGTAGTGTATGAGAAGAGTATCTGGGTGATGGTAGTGTATGAGAAGAGTGTCTGGGTGTTGGTAGTGTATGAGAAGAGTGTCTGGGTGAAGGTAGTGTATGAGAAGAGTGTCTGGGTGATGGTAGTGCATGAGAGGAGTGTCTGGGTGATGGCAGTGTATGGGAAGAGTGTCTGGGTGTTGGTAGTGTATCAGAAGAGTGTCTGGGTGTTGGTAGTGTATGAGAAGAGTGTCTGGGTGTTGGTAGTGTATGAGAAGAGTGTCTGGTTGATGGTAGTGTATGAGAAGAGATTCTGAGTGATTGTACTGTATGAGAAGAGTGTCTGGGTGTTGGTAGTGTATGAGAAGATTGTCTGGGTGACGGTAGTGTATGAGAAGGGTGTCTGGGTGTTGGTTGTGTATGAGAAGATTGTCTTGGTGTTGGTAGTGTATGAGAAGAGTGTCTGGGTGTTGATAGTGTATGAGAAGAGTGCCTGGGTGATGGTAGTGTATGAGAAGAGTATCTGGGTGATGGTAGTGTATGAGAAGAGTGTCTGGGTGTTGGTAGTGTTTGAGAAGAGTGTCTGGGTGATGGTAGTATATGAGAAGAGTGTCTGGGTGATTGCAGTGTATGAGAAGAGTGTCTGGGTGTTGGTAGTGTATGAGAAGAGTGTCTGGGTGATGGTAGTGTATGAGAAGAGTGTCTGGGTGTTGGTAGTGTATGAGAAGAATGTCTGGGTGATGCTAGTGTATAAGAAGAGTGTCTGGGTGATGGTAGTGTATGAGAAGAGAGTCTGGTTGATGGTAGTGTATGAGAAGAGTGTCTGGGTGATTGTACTGTATGAGAAGAGTGTCTGGGTGTTGGTAGGGTATGAGAAGAGTGTCTGGGTGATGGTAGTGTATGAGAAGAGTGTCTGGTTGATGGTAGTGTATGAGAAGAGTGTCTGGGTGATTGTACTGTATGAGAAGAGTGTCTGGGTGTTGGTAGGGTATGAGAAGAGTGTCTGGGTGATGGTAGTGTATGAGAAGGGTTTCTGGGTGTTGGTAGTGTATGAGAAGAGTGTCTGGGTGGGTGTTGGAATTGTATGAGAAGAGTGTCTGGGTGATGGTAGTGCATGAGAAGAGTGTATGGGTGTTGGTAGTGTATGAGAAGGGTGTCTGGGTGTTGGTAGTGTATGAGAAGAGTGTCTGGGTGATGGTAGTATATAAGAAGAGTGTCTGGGTGGGTGTTGGTAGTGTATGAGAAGAGTGTCTGGGTGATGGTAGTGTATGAGAAGAGTGTCTGGGTGTTGGAAGTGTATCAGAAGAGTGTCTGGGTGATGGTAGTGTATGAGAAGAGTATCTGGGTGATGGTAGTGTATGAGAAGAGTGTATGGGTGTTGGTAGTATATGAGAAGGGTGTCTGGGTGTTGGTAGTGTATGAGAAGAGTGTCTGGGTGATGGTAGTATATAAGAAGAGTGTCTGGGTGATGGCAGTGTATGAGAAGAGTGTCTGGGTGTTGGTAGTGTATGAGAAGAGTGTCTTGGTGATGGTAGTGTATGAGAAGAGTGTCTGGGTGTTGGTAGTGTATGAGAAGAATGTCTGGGTGATGTTAGTGTATAAGAAGAGTGTCTGGGTGATGGTAGTGTATGAGAAGAGTGTCTGGTTGATGGTAGTGTATGAGAAGAGTGTCTGGGTGATTGTACTGTATGAGAAGAGTGTCTGGGTGTTGGTAGGGTATGAGAAGAGTGTCTGGGTGATGGTAGTGTATGAGAAGGGTTTCTGGGTGTTGGTAGTGTATGAGAAGAGTGTCTGGGTGGGTGTTGGTAGTGTATGAGAAGAGTGTCTGGGTGATGGTAGTGTATGAGAAGAGTGTCTGGGTGTTGGAAGTGTATCAGAAGAGTGTCTGGGTGATGGTAGTGTATGAGAAGAGTGTCTGGGTGATGGTAGTGTATGAGAAGAGTGTCTGGGTGTTGGTAGTGTATGAGAAGAGTGTCTGGTTGATGGTAGTATATGAGAAGAGTGTCTGGGTGATTGTACTGTATGAGAAGAGTGTCTGGGTGGGTGTTGGTAGTGTATGAGATGAGTGGCTGGGTGATGGTAGTGTATGAGAAGAGTGTCTGGGTTTTGGAAGTGTATGAGAAGAGTGTCTGGGTGATGGTAGTGTATGAGAAGAGTGTCTGGGTGATGGTAGTGTATGACAAGAGTGTCTGGGTGTTGGTAGTGTATGAGAAGGGTGTCTGGGTGTTGGTAGTGTATGATAAGAGTGTCTGGGTGATGGCAGTGTATGAGAAGAGTGTCTGGGTGTTGGTAGTGTATGAGAAGAGTGTCTGGGTGATGGTAGTGTATGAGAAGAGTGTCTGGGTGTTGGTAGTGTATGAGAAGAATGTCTGGGTGATGCTAGTGTATAAGAAGAGTGTCTGGGTGATGGTAGTGTATGAGAAGAGTGTCTGGTTGATGGTAGTGTATGAGAAGAGTGTCTTGGTGATTGTACTGTATGAGAAGTTTGTCTGGGTGTTGGTAGGGTATGAGAATAGTGTCTGGGTGATGGTAGTGTATGAGAAGGGTTTCTGGGTGTTGGTAGTGTATGAGAAGAGTGTCTGGGTGTTGGTAGTGTATGAGAAGAGTGTCTGGGTGTTGGTAGTGTATGAGAAGAGTGTCTGGGTAGGTGTTGGTAGTGTATGAGAAGAGTGTCAGGGTGATTGTAGTGTATGAGATGAGTGTCTGGGTGTTAGTAGTGTATGAGAAGAGTGTCTGGGTGATTGTACTGTATGAGAAGAGTGTCTGGGTGTTGGTAGTGTATGAGAAGAGTGTCTGGGTGATGGTAGTGTATGAGAAGGGTGTCTGGGTGTTGGTAGTGTATGAGAAGAGAATCTGGGTGTTTGTAGTGTATGCGAAGAGTGTCTGGGTGTTGGTAGTGTATGAGAAGAGTGTCTGGGTGATGGTAGTGTAAGAGAAGAGTGTCTGGGTGTTGGTAGTGTATGAGAAGAGTGTCTTGGTGGGTGTTGGTAGTGTATGAGAAGAGTGTCTGGGTGATGGTAGTGTATGAGAAGAGTGTCTGTGTGTTGGAAGTGTAGGAGAAGAGTGTCTGGGTGACGGTAGTGTATGAGAAGAGTGTCTGGGTGATGGTATTGTATGAGAAGAGTGTCTGGGTGTTGGCAGTGTATGAGAAGAGTGTCTGGGTGTTGGTAGTGTATGAGAAGAGTGTCTGGGTGATGGTAGTGTATGAGAAGAGTGTCTGGGTGTTGGTAGTGTATGAGAAGAGTGTCTGGGTGGGTGTTGGTAGTGTATGAGAAGAGTGTCTGGGTGATGGTAGTGTATGAGAAGAGTGTCTGGGTGTTGGAAGTGTATAAGAAGAGTGTCTGGGTGATGGTAGTGTATGAGAAGAGTGTCTGGGTGATGGTAGTGTATGAGAAGAGTGTCTGGGTGTTGGTAGTGTATGAGAAGAGTGTCTGGGTGATGGTAGTGTATGAGAAGAGTGTCTGGGTGATGGTAGTGTATGAGAAGAGTGTCTGGGTGATGGTAGTGCATGAGAAGAGTGTCTGGGTTATGGTAGTGCATGAGAAGAGTGTCTGGGTGATGGCATTGTATAGGAAGAGTGTCTGGGTGTTGGTAGTGTATGAGAAGAGTGTCTGGGTGTTGGTAGTGTATGAGAAGAGTGTCTGGGTTATGGCAGTGTATGAGAAGAGTGTCTGGGTGATTGTACTGTATGAGAAGAGTGTCTGGGTGTTGGTAGTATATGAGAAGAGTGCCTGGGTGATTGTACTGTATGAGAAGAGTGTCTGGGTGTTGTTAGTGTATGAGAAGAGTGTCTGGGTGATGGTAGTGTATGAGTAGAGTGTCTGGGTGATGGTAGTGTATGAGAAGAGTGTCTGGGTGTTGGTAGTGTATGAGAAGAGTGTCTGGGTGATGGTAGTGTATGAGAAGAGTGTCTGGGTGTTGGTAGTGTATGAGAAGAGTGTCTGGGTGAAGGTAGTGTATGAGAAGAGTGTCTGGGTGATGGTAGTGCATGAGAAGAGTGTCTGGGTGATGGCAGTGTATGGGAAGAGTGTCTGGGTGTTGGTAGTGTATGAGAAGAGTGTCTGGGTGTTGGTAGTGTATGAGAAGAGTGTCTGGGTGTTGGTAGTGTATGAGAAGAGTGTCTGGTTGATGGTAGTGTATGAGAAGATATTCTGAGTGATTGTACTGTATGAGAAGAGTGTCTGGGTGTTGGTAGTGTATGAGAAGAGTGTCTGGGTGACGGTAGTGTATGAGAAGGGTGTCTGGGTGTTGGTTGTGTATGAGAAGATTGTCTTGGTGTTGGTAGTGTATGAGAAGAGTGTCTGGGTGTTGATAGTGTATGAGAAGAGTGCCTGGGTGATGGTAGTGTATGAGAAGAGTATCTGGGTGATGGTAGTGTATGAGAAGAGTGTCTGGGTGTTGGTAGTGTATGAGAAGAGTGTCTGGGTGAAGGTAGTGTATGAGAAGAGTGTCTGGGTGATGGTAGTGCATGAGAAGAGTGTCTGGGTGATGGCAGTGTATGGGAAGAGTGTCTGGGTGTTGGTAGTGTATGAGAAGAGTGTCTGGGTGTTGGTAGTGTATGAGAAGAGTGTCTGGGTGTTGGTAGTGTATGAGAAGAGTGTCTGGTTGATGGTAGTGTATGAGAAGAGATTCTGAGTGATTGTACTGTATGAGAAGAGTGTCTGGGTGTTGGTAGTGTATGAGAAGAGTGTCTGGGTGACGGTAGTGTATGAGAAGGGTGTCTGGGTGTTGGTTGTGTATGAGAAGATTGTCTTGGTGTTGGTAGTGTATGAGAAGAGTGTCTGGGTGTTGATAGTGTATGAGAAGAGTGCCTGGGTGATGGTAGTGTATGAGAAGAGTATCTGGGTGATGGTAGTGTATGAGAAGAGTGTCTGGGTGTTGGTAGTGTATGAGAAGAGTGTCTGGGTGATGGTAGTATATGAGAAGAGTGTCTGGGTGATTGCAGTGTATGAGAAGAGTGTCTGGGTGTTGGTAGTGTATGAGAAGAGTGTCTGGGTGATGGTAGTGTATGAGAAGAGTGTCTGGGTGTTGGTAGTGTATGAGAAGAATGTCTGGGTGATGCTAGTGTATAAGAAGAGTGTCTGGGTGATGGTAGTGTATGAGAAGAGAATCTGGTTGATGGTAGTGTATGAGAAGAGTGTCTGGGTGATTGTACTGTATGAGAAGAGAGCCTGGGTGTTGGTAGGGTATGAGAAGAGTGTCTGGGTGATGGTAGTGTATGAGAAGAGTGTCTGGTTGATGGTAGTATATGAGAAGAGTGTCTGGGTGATTGTACTGTATGAGAAGAGTGTCTGGGTGTTGGTAGGGTATGAGAAGAGTGTCTGGGTGATGGTAGTGTATGAGAAGGGTTTCTGGGTGTTGGTAGTGTATGAGAAGAGTGTCTGGGTGGGTGTTGGTAGTGTATGAGAAGAGTGTCTGGGTGATGGTAGTATATGAGAAGAGTGTCTGGGTGATTGCAGTGTATGAGAAGAGTGTCTGGGTGTTGGTAGTGTATGAGAAGAGTGTCTGTTTGATGGTAGTGTATGAGAAGAGTGTCTGGGTGTTGGTAGTGTATGAGAAGAATGTCTGGGTGATGCTAGTGTATAAGAAGAGTGTCTGGGTGATGGTAGTGTATGAGAAGAGAGTCTGGTTGATGGTAGTGTATGAGAAGAGTGTCTGGGTGATTGTACTGTATGAGAAGAGTGTCTGGGTGTTGGTAGGGTATGAGAAGAGTGTCTGGGTGATGGTAGTGTATGAGAAGAGTATCTGGTTGATGGTAGTGTATGAGAAGAGTGTCTGGGTGATTGTACTGTATGAGAAGAGTGTCTGGGTGTTGGTAGGGTATGAGAAGAGTGTCTGGGTGATGGTAGTGTATGAGAAGGGTTTCTGGGTGTTGGTAGTGTATGAGAAGAGTGTCTGGGTGGGTGTTGGAATTGTATGAGAAGAGTGTCTGGGTGATGGTAGTGTATGAGAAGAGTGTATGGGTGTTGGTAGTGTATGAGAAGGGTGTCTGGGTGTTGGTAGTGTATGAGAAGAGTGTCTGGGTGATGGTAGTATATAAGAAGAGTGTCTGGGTGGGTGTTGGTAGTGTATGAGAAGAGTGTCTGGGTGATGGTAGTGTATGAGAAGAGTGTCTGGGTGTTGGAAGTGTATCAGAAGAGTGTCTGGGTGATGGTAGTGTATGAGAAGAGTATCTGATTGATGGTAGTGTATGAGAAGAGTGTATGGGTGTTGGTAGTGTATGAGAAGGGTGTCTGGGTGTTGGTAGTGTATGAGAAGAGTGTCTGGGTGATGGTAGTATATAAGAAGAGTGTCTGGGTGATGGCAGTGTATGAGAAGAGTGTCTGGGTGTTGGTAGTGTATGAGAAGAGTGTCTTGGTGATGGTAGTGTATGAGAAGAGTGTCTGGGTGTTGGTAGTGTATGAGAAGAATGTCTGGGTGATGTTAGTGTATAAGAAGAGTGTCTGGGTGATGGTAGTGTATGAGAAGAGTGTCTGGTTGATGGTAGTGTATGAGAAGAGTGTCTGGGTGATTGTACTGTATGATAAGAGTGTCTGGGTGTTGGTAGGGTATGAGAAGAGTGTCTGGGTGATGGTAGTGTATGAGAAGGGTTTCTGGGTGTTGGTAGTGTATGAGAAGAGTGTCTGGGTGGGTGTTGGTAGTGTATGAGAAGAGTGTCTGGGTGATGGTAGTGTATGAGAAGAGTGTCTGGGTGTTGGAAGTGTATCAGAAGAGTGTCTGGGTGATGGTAGTGTATGAGAAGAGTGTCTGGGTGATGGTAGTGTATGAGAAGAGTGTCTGGGTGTTGGTAGTGTATGAGAAGGGTGTCTGGGTGTTGGTAGTGTATGAGAAGAGTGTCTGGGTGATGGCAGTGTATGAGAAGAGTGTCTTGGTGATGGTAGTGTATGAGAAGAGTGTCTGGGTGTTGGTAGTGTATGAGAAGAATGTCTGGGTGATGTTAGTGTATAAGAAGAGTGTCTGGGTGATGGTAGTGTATGAGAAGAGTGTATGGTTGATGGTAGTGTATGAGAAGAGTGTCTGGGTGATTGTACTGTATGAGAAGAGTGTCTGGGTGTTGGTAGGGTATGAGAAGAGTGTCTGGGTGATGGTAGTGTATGAGAAGGGTTTCTGGGTGTTGGTAGTGTATGAGAAGAGTGTCTGGGTGGGTGTTGGTAGTGTATGAGAAGAGTGTCTGGGTGATGGTAGTGTATGAGAAGAGTGTCTGGGTGTTGGAAGTGTATCAGAAGAGTGTCTGGGTGATGGTAGTGTATGAGAAGAGTGTCTGGGTGATGGTAGTGTATGAGAAGAGTGTCTGGGTGTTGGTAGTGTATGAGAAGAGTGTCTGGTTGATGGTAGTATATGAGAAGAGTGTCTGGGTGATTGTACTGTATGAGAAGAGTGTCTGGGTGGGTGTTGGTAGTGTATGAGATGAGTGGCTGGGTGATGGTAGTGTATGAGAAGAGTGTCTGGGTGTTGGAAGTGTATGAGAAGAGTGTCTTGGTGATGGTAGTGTATGAGAAGAGTGTCTGGGTGATGGTAGTGTATGACAAGAGTGTCTGGGTGTTGGTAGTGTATGAGAAGGGTGTCTGGGTGTTGGTAGTGTATGATAAGAGTGTCTGGGTGATGGCAGTGTATGAGAAGAGTGTCTGGGTGTTGGTAGTGTATGAGAAGAGTGTCTGGGTGATGGTAGTGTATGAGAAGAGTGTCTGGGTGTTGGTAGTGTATGAGAAGAATGTCTGGGTGATGCTAGTGTATAAGAAGAGTGTCTGGGTGATGGTAGTGTATGAGAAGAGTGTCTGGTTGATGGTAGTGTATGAGAAGAGTGTCTTGGTGATTGTACTGTATGAGAAGTTTGTCTGGGTGTTGGTAGGGTATGAGAATAGTGTCTGGGTGATGGTAGTGTATGAGAAGGGTTTCTGGGTGTTGGTAGTGTATGAGAAGAGTGTCTGGGTGTTGGTAGTGTATGAGAAGAGTGTCTGGGTGTTGGTAGTGTATGAGAAGAGTGTCTGGGTAGGTGTTGGTAGTGTATGAGAAGAGTGTCAGGGTGATTGTAGTGTATGAGATGAGTGTCTGGGTGTTAGTAGTGTATGAGAAGAGTGTCTGGGTGATTGTACTGTATGAGAAGAGTGTCTGGGTGTTGGTAGTGTATGAGAAGAGTGTCTGGGTGATGGTAGTGTATGAGAAGGGTGTCTGGGTGTTGGTAGTGTATGAGAAGAGAATCTGGGTGTTGGTAGTGTATGCGAAGAGTGTCTGGGTGTTGGTAGTGTATGAGAAGAGTGTCTGGGTGATGGTAGTGTAAGAGAAGAGTGTCTGGGTGTTGGTAGTGTATGAGAAGAGTGTCTTGGTGGGTGTTGGTAGTGTATGAGAAGAGTGTCTGGGTGATGGTAGTGTATGAGAAGAGTGTCTGTGTGTTGGAAGTGTAGGAGAAGAGTGTCTGGGTGACGGTAGTGTATGAGAAGAGTGTCTGGGTGATGGTATTGTATGAGAAGAGTGTCTGGGTGTTGGCAGTGTATGAGAAGAGTGTCTGGGTGTTGGTAGTGTATGAGAAGAGTGTCTGGGTGATGGTAGTGTATGAGAAGAGTGTCTGGGTGTTGGTAGTGTATGAGAAGAGTGTCTGGGTGGGTGTTGGTAGTGTATGAGAAGAGTGTCTGGGTGATGGTAGTGTATGAGAAGAGTGTCTGGGTGTTGGAAGTGTATAAGAAGAGTGTCTGGGTGACGGTAGTGTATGAGAAGAGTGTCTGGGTGATGGTAGTGTATGAGAAGAGTGTCTGGGTGTTGGTAGTGTATGAGAAGAGTGTCTGGGTGATGGTAGTGTATGAGAAGAGTGTCTGGGTGATGGTAGTGTATGAGAAGAGTGTCTGGGTGATGGTAGTGCATGAGAAGAGTGTCTGGGTTATGGTAGTGCATGAGAAGAGTGTCTGGGTGATGGCATTGTATAGGAAGAGTGTCTGGGTGTTGGTAGTGTATGAGAAGAGTGTCTGGGTGTTGGTAGTGTATGAGAAGAGTGTCTGGGTGATGGCAGTGTATGAGAAGAGTGTCTGGGTGATTGTACTGTATGAGAAGAGTGTCTGGGTGTTGGTAGTATATGAGAAGAGTGTCTGGGTGATTGTACTGTATGAGAAGAGTGTCTGGGTGTTGTTAGTGTATGAGAAGAGTGTCTGGGTGATGGTAGTGTATGAGTAGAGTGTCTGGGTGATGGTAGTGTATGAGAAGAGTGTCTGGGTGTTGGTAGTGTATGAGAAGAGTGTCTGGGTGATGGTAGTGTATGAGAAGAGTGTCTGGGTGTTGGTAGTGTATGAGAAGAGTGTCTGGGTGAAGGTAGTGTATGAGAAGAGTGTCTGGGTGATGGTAGTGCATGAGAAGAGTGTCTGGGTGATGGCAGTGTATGGGCAGAGTGTCTGGGTGTTGGTAGTGTATGAGAAGAGTGTCTGGGTGTTGGTAGTGTATGAGAAGAGTGTCTGGGTGTTGGTAGTGTATGAGAAGAGTGTCTGGTTGATGGTAGTGTATGAGAAGAGATTCTGAGTGATTGTACTGTATGAGAAGAGTGTCTGGGTGTTGGTAGTGTATGAGAAGAGTGTCTGGGTGACGGTAGTGTATGAGAAGGGTGTCTGGGTGTTGGTTGTGTATGAGAAGATTGTCTTGGTGTTGGTAGTGTATGAGAAGAGTGTCTGGGTGTTGATAGTGTATGAGAAGAGTGCCTGGGTGATGGTAGTGTATGAGAAGAGTATCTGGGTGA
The DNA here is from genome assembly GCA_031769625.1 of Taudactylus pleione. NCBI lineage: Eukaryota > Metazoa > Chordata > Amphibia > Anura > Myobatrachidae > Taudactylus > Taudactylus pleione. The sequence goes on from JAUIMM010000390.1 coordinate 2,907,428, forward strand.
TGGTAGTGTATGAGAAGAGTGTCTGGGTGTTGGTAGTATATGAGAAGAGTGTCTGGGTGATGGTAGTATATGAGAAGAGTGTCTGGGTGATTGCAGTGTATGAGAAGAGTGTCTGGGTGTTGGTAGTGTATGAGAAGAGTGTCTGGGTGATGGTAGTGTATGAGAAGAGTGTCTGGGTGTTGGTAGTGTATGAGAAGAATGTCTGGGTGATGCTAGTGTATAAGAAGAGTGTCTGGGTGATGGTAGTGTATGAGAAGAGAGTCTGGTTGATGGTAGTGTATGAGAAGAGTGTCTGGGTGATTGTACTGTATGAGAAGAGTGTCTGGGTGTTGGTAGGGTATGAGAAGAGTGTCTGGGTGATGGTAGTGTATGAGAAGAGTGTCTGGTTGATGGTAGTATATGAGAAGAGTGTCTGGGTGATTGTACTGTATGAGAAGAGTGTCTGGGTTTTGGTAGGGTATGAGAAGAGTGTCTGGGTGATGGTAGTGTATGAGAAGGGTTTCTGGGTGTTGGTAGTGTATGAGAAGAGTGTCTGGGTGGGTGTTGGTAGTGTATGAGAAGAGTGTCTGGGTGATGGTAGTATATGAGAAGAGTGTCTGGGTGATTGCAGTGTATGAGAAGAGTGTCTGGGTGTTGGTAGTGTATGAGAAGAGTGTCTGGGTGATGGTAGTGTATGAGAAGAGTGTCTGGGTGTTGGTAGTGTATGAGAAGAATGTCTGGGTGATGCTAGTGTATAAGAAGAGTGTCTGGGTGATGGTAGTGTATGAGAAGAGAGTCTGGTTGATGGTAGTGTATGAGAAGAGTGTCTGGGTGATTGTACTGTATGAGAAGAGTGTCTGGGTGTTGGTAGGGTATGAGAAGAGTGTCTGGGTGATGGTAGTGTATGAGAAGAGTGTCTGGTTGATGGTAGTGTATGAGAAGAGTGTCTGGGTGATTGTACTGTATGAGAAGAGTGTCTGGGTGTTGGTAGGGTATGAGAAGAGTGTCTGGGTGATGGTAGTGTATGAGAAGGGTTTCTGGGTGTTGGTAGTGTATGAGAAGAGTGTCTGGGTGGGTGTTGGAATTGTATGAGAAGAGTGTCTGGGTGATGGTAGTGTATGAGAAGAGTGTATGGGTGTTGGTAGTGTATGAGAAGGGTGTCTGGGAGTTGGTAGTGTATGAGAAGAGTGTCCGGGTGATGGTAGTATATAAGAAGAGTGTCTGGGTGGGTGTTGGTAGTGTATGAGAAGAGTGTCTGGGTGATGGTAGTGTATGAGAAGAGTGTCTGGGTGTTGGAAGTGTATCAGAAGAGTGTCTGGGTGATGGTAGTGTATGAGAAGACTATCTGGGTGATGGTAGTGTATGAGAAGAGTGTATGGGTGTTGGTAGTGTATGAGAAGGGTGTCTGGGTGTTGGTAGTGTATGAGAAGAGTGTCTGGGTGATGGTAGTATATAAGAAGAGTGTCTGGGTGATGGCAGTGTATGAGAAGAGTGTCTGGGTGTTGGTAGTGTATGAGAAGAGTGTCTTGGTGATGGTAGTGTATGAGAAGAGTGTCTGGGTGTTGGTAGTGTATGAGAAGAATGTCTGGGTGATGTTAGTGTATAAGAAGAGTGTCTGGGTGATGGTAGTGTATGAGAAGAGTGTCTGGTTGATGGTAGTGTATGAGAAGAGTGTCTGGGTGATTGTACTGTATGAGAAGAGTGTCTGGGTGTTGGTAGGGTATGAGAAGAGTGTCTGGGTGATGGTAGTGTATGAGAAGGGTTTCTGGGTGTTGGTAGTGTATGAGAAGAGTGTCTGGGTGGGTGTTGGTAGTGTATGAGAAGAGTGTCTGGGTGATGGTAGTGTATGAGAAGAGTGTCTGGGTGTTGGAAGTGTATCAGAAGAGTGTCTGGGTGATGGTAGTGTATGATAAGAGTGTCTGGGTGATGGTAGTGTATGAGAAGAGTGTCTGGGTGTTGGTAGTGTATGAGAAGGGTGTCTGGGTGTTGGTAGTGTATGAGAAGAGTGTCTGGGTGATGGCAGTGTATGAGAAGAGTGTCTGGGTGATGGTAGTGTATGAGAAGAGTGTCTGGGTGATGGTAGTGTATGAGAAGAGTGTCTGGGTGTTGGTAGTTTATGAGAAGAATGTCTGGGTGATGCTAGTGTATAAGAAGAGTGTCTGGGTGATGGTAGTGTATGAGAAGAGTGTCTGGTTGATGGTAGTGTATGAGAAGAGTGTATTGGTGATTGTACTGTATGAGAAGAGTGTCTGGGTGTTGGTAGGGTATGAGAATAGTGTCTGGGTGATGGTAGTGTATGAGAAGGGTTTCTGGGTGTTGGTAGTGTATGAGAAGAGTGTCTGGGTGTTGGTAGTGTATGAGAAGAGTGTCTGGGTGTTGGTAGTGTATGAGAAGAGTGTCTGGATAGGTGTTGGTAGTGTATGAGAAGAGTGTCAGGGTGATTGTAGTGTATGAGATGAGTGTCTGGGTGTTAGTAGTGTATGAGAAGAGTGTCTGGGTGATTGTACTGTATGAGAAGAGTGTCTGGGTGTTGGTAGTGTATGAGAAGAGTGTCTGGGTGATGGTAGTGTATGAGAAGGGTGTCTGGGTGTTGGTAGTGTATGAGAAGAGAATCTGGGTGTTGGTAGTGTATGCGAAGAGTGTCTGGGTGTTGGTAGTGTATGAGAAGAGTGTCTGGGTGATGGTAGTGTATGAGAAGAGTGTCTGGGTGTTGGAAGTGTATCAGAAGAGTGTCTGGGTGATGGTAGTGTATGAGAAGAGTGTCTGGGTGATGGTAGTGTATGAGAAGAGTGTCTGGGTGTTGGTAGTGTATGAGAAGGGTGTCTGGGTGTTGGTAGTGTATGAGAAGAGTGTCTGGGTGATGGCAGTGTATGAGAAGAGTGTCTGGTTGTTGGTAGTGTATGAGAAGAGTGTCTGGGTGACGGTAGTGTATGAGAAGAGTGTCTGGGTGATTGTACTGTATGAGAAGAGTGTCTGGGTGTTGGTAGGGTATGAGAAGAGTGTCTGGGTGATGGTAGTGTATGAGAAGGGTTTCTGGGTGTTGGTAGTGTATGAGAAGAGTGTCTGGGTGATGGTAGTGTATGAGACGAGTGTATGGGTGTTGGTAGTGTATGAGAAGGGTGTCTGGGTGTTGGTAGAGTATGAGAAGAGTGTCTGGGTGATGGTAGTATATAAGAAGAGTGTTTGGGTGGGTGTTGGTAGTGTATGAGAAGAGTGTCTGGGAGATGGTAGTGTATGAGAAGAGTGTCTGGGTGTTGGAAGTGTATCAGAAGAGTGTCTGGGTGATGGTAGTGTATGAGAAGAGTATCTGGGTGATTGTACTGTATGAGAAGAGTGTCTGGGTGTTGGTAGGGTATGAGAAGAGTGTCTGGGTGATGGTAGTGTATGAGAAGGGTTTCTGGGTGTTGGTAGTGTATGAGAAGAGTGTCTGGGTGGGTGTTGGTAGTGTATGAGATGAGTGTCTGGGTGATGGTAGTGTATGAGAAGAGTGTCAGGGTGTTGGAAGTGTATCAGAATAGTGTCTGGGTGATGGTAGTGTATGAGAAGAGTGTCTGGGTGATGGTAGTGTATGAGAAGAGTGTCTGGGTGTTGGTAGTGTATGAGAAGGGTGTCTGGGTGTTGGTAGTGTATGAGAAGAGTGTCTGGGTGATGGCAGTGTATGAGAAGAGTGTCTGGGTGTTGGTAGTGTATGAGAAGAGTGTCTGGGTGATGGTAGTGTATGAGAAGAGGGTCTGGGTGTTGGTAGTGTATGAGAAGAATGTCTGGGTGATGCTAGTGTATAAGAAGAGTGTCTGGGTGATGGTAGTGTATGAGAAGAGTGTCTGGTTGATGGTAGTGTATGAGAAGAGTGTCTTGGTGATTGTACTGTATGAGAAGAGTGTCTGGGTGTTGGTAGGGTATGAGAATAGTGTCTGGGTGATGGTAGTGTATGAGAAGGGTTTCTGGGTGTTGGTAGTGTATGAGAAGAGTGTCTGGGTGTTGGTAGTGTATGAGAAGAGTGTCTGGGTGTTGGTAGTGTATGAGAAGAGTGTCTGGGTAGGTGTTGGTAGTGTATGAGAAGAGTGTCAGGGTGATTGTAGTGTATGAGATGAGTGTCTGGGTGTTAGTAGTGTATGAGAAGAGTGTCTGGGTGATTGTACTGTATGAGAAGAGTGTCTGGGTGTTGGTAGTGTATGAGAAGAGTGTCTGGGTGATGGTAGTGTATGAGAAGGGTGTCTGGGTGTTGGTAGTGTATGAGAAGAGAATCTGGGTGTTGGTAGTGTATGCGAAGAGTGTCTGGGTGTTGGTAGTGTATGAGAAGAGTGCCTGGGTGATGGTAGTGTATGAGAAGAGTGTCTGGGTGTTGGTAGTGTATGAGAAGAGTGTCTTGGTGGGTGTTGGTAGTGTATGAGAAGAGTGTCTGGGTGATGGTAGTGTATGAGAAGAGTGTCTGTGTGTTGGAAGTGTATGAGAAGAGTGTCTGGGTGACGGTAGTGTATGAGAAGAGTGTCTGGGTGATGGTATTGTATGAGAAGAGTGTCTGGGTGTTGGCAGTGTATGAGAAGAGTGTCTGGGTGTTGGTAGTGTATGAGAAGAGTGTCTGGGTGCTGGTAGTGTATGAGAAGAGTGTCTGGGTGTTGGTAGTGTATGAGAAGAGTGTCTGGGTGGGTGTTGGTAGTGTATGAGAAGAGTGTCTGGGTGATGGTAGTGTATGAGAAGAGTGTCTGGGTGTTGGAAGTGTATAAGAATAGTGTCTGGGTGACGGTAGTGTATGAGAAGAGTGTCTGGGTGATGGTAGTGTATGAGAAGAGTGTCTGGGTGTTGGTAGTGTATGAGAAGAGTGTCTGGGTGATGGTAGTGTATGAGAAGAGTGTCTGAGTGTTGGTAGTGTATGAGAAGAGTGTCTGGGTGATGGTAGTGCATGAGAAGAGTGTCTGGGTTATGGTAGTGCATGAGAAGAGTGTCTGGGTGATGGCATTGTATAGGAACAGTGTCTGGGTGTTGGTAGTGTATGAGAAGAGTGTCTGGGTGTTGGTAGTGTATGAGAAGAGTGTCTGGGTGATGGCAGTGTATGAGAAGAGTGTCTGGGTGATTGTACTGTATGAGAAGAGTGTCTGGGTGTTGGTAGTATATGAGAAGAGTGTCTGGGTGATTGTACTGTATGAGAAGAGTGTCTGGGTGTTGGTAGTGTATGAGAAGAGTGTCTGGGTGACGGTAGTGTATGAGAAGGGTGTCTGGGTGTTGGTAGTGTATGAGAAGATTGTCTTGGTGTTGGTAGTGTATGAGAAGAGTGTCTGGGTGTTGATAGTGTATGAGAAGAGTGCCTGGGTGATGGTAGTGTATGAGAAGAGTATCTGGGTGATGGTAGTGTATGAGAAGAGTGTCTGGGTGTTGGTAGTGTATGAGAAGAGTGTCTGGGTGATGGTAGTATATGAGAAGAGTGTCTGGGTGATTGCAGTGTATGAGAAGAGTGTCTGGGTGTTGGTAGTGTATGAGAAGAGTGTCTGGGTGATGGTAGTGTATGAGAAGAGTGTCTGGGTGTTGGTAGTGTATGAGAAGAATGTCTGGGTGATGCTAGTGTATAAGAAGAGTGTCTGGGTGATGGTAGTGTATGAGAAGAGAGTCTGGTTGATGGTAGTGTATGAGAAGAGTGTCTGGGTGATTGTACTGTATGAGAAGAGTGTCTGGGTGTTGGTAGGGTATGAGAAGAGTGTCTGGGTGATGGTAGTGTATGAGAAGAGTGTATGGGTGTTGGTAGTGTATGAGAAGGGTGTCTGGGTGTTGGTAGTGTATGAGAAGAGTGTCTGGGTGATGGTAGTATATAAGAAGAGTGTCTGGGTGGGTGTTGGTAGTGTATGAGAAGAGTGTCTGGGTGATGGTAGTGTATGAGAAGAGTGTCTGGGTGTTGGAAGTGTATCAGAAGAGTGTCTGGGTGATGGTAGTGTATGAGAAGAGTATCTGGGTGATGGTAGTGTATGAGAAGAGTGTATGGGTGTTGGTAGTGTATGAGAAGGGTGTCTGGGTGTTGGTAGTGTATGAGAAGAGTGTCTGGGTGATGGTAGTATATAAGAAGAGTGTCTGGGTGATGGCAGTGTATGAGAAGAGTGTCTGGGTGTTGGTAGTGTATGAGAAGAGTGTCTTGGTGATGGTAGTGTATGAGAAGAGTGTCTGGGTGTTGGTAGTGTATGAGAAGAATGTCTGGGTGATGTTAGTGTATAAGAAGAGTGTCTGGGTGATGGTAGTGTATGAGAAGAGTGTCTGGTTGATGGTAGTGTATGAGAAGAGTGTCTGGGTGATTGTACTGTATGAGAAGAGTGTCTGGGTGTTGGTAGGGTATGAGAAGAGTGTCTGGGTGATGGTAGTGTATGAGAAGGGTTTCTGGGTGTTGGTAGTGTATGAGAAGAGTGTCTGTGTGGGTGTTGGTAGTGTATGAGAAGAGTGTCTGGGTGATGGTAGTGTATGAGAAGAGTGTCTGGGTGTTGGAAGTGTATCAGAAGAGTGTCTGGGTGATGGTAGTGTATGAGAAGAGTGTCTGGGTGATGGTAGTGTATGAGAAGAGTGTCTGGGTGTTGGTAGTGTATGAGAAGGGTGTCTGGGTGTTGGTAGTGTATGAGAAGAGTGTCTGGGTGATGGCAGTATATGAGAAGAGTGTCTGGGTGTTGGTAGTGTATGAGAAGAGTGTCTGGGTGATGGTAGTGTATGAGAAGAGTGTCTGGGTGTTGGTAGTGTATGAGAAGAATGTCTGGGTGATGCTAGTGTATAAGAAGAGTGTCTGGGTGATGGTAGTGTATTAGAAGAGTGTCTGGTTGATGGTAGTGTATGAGAAGAGTGTCTTGGTGATTGTACTGTATGAGAAGAGTGTCTGGGTGTTGGTAGGGTATGAGAATAGTGTCTGGGTGATGGTAGTGTATGAGAAGGGTTTCTGGGTGTTGGTAGTGTATGAGAAGAGTGTCTGGGTGTTGGTACTGTATGAGAAGAGTGTCTGGGTGTTGGTAGTGTATGAGAAGAGTGTCTGGGTAGGTGTTGGTAGTGTATGAGAAGAGTGTCAGGGTGATTGTAGTGTATGAGATGAGTGTCTGGGTGTTAGTAGTGTATGAGAAGAGTGTCTGGGTGATTGTACTGTATGAGAAGAGTGTCTGGGTGTTGGTAGTGTATGAGAAGAGTGTCTGGGTGATGGTAGTGTATGAGAAGGGTGTCTGGGTGTTGGTAGTGTATGAGAAGAGAATCTGGGTGTTGGTAGTGTATGCGAAGAGTGTCTGGGTGATGGTATTGTATGAGAAGAGTGGCTGGGTGTTGGCAGTGTATGAGAAGAGTGTCTGGGTGTTGGTAGTGTATGAGAAGAGTGTCTGGGTGATGGTAGTGTATGAGAAGAGTGTCTGGGTGTTGGTAGTGTATGAGAAGAGTGTCTGGGTAGGTGTTGGTAGTGTATGAGAAGAGTGTCAGGGTGATTGTAGTGTATGAGATGAGTGTCTGGGTGTTAGTAGTGTATGAGAAGAGTGTCTGGGTGATTGTACTGTATGAGAAGAGTGTCTGGGTGTTGGTAGTGTATGAGAAGAGTGTCTGGGTGATGGTAGTGTATGAGAAGGGTGTCTGGGTGTTGGTAGTGTATGAGAAGAGAATCTGGGTGTTGGTAGTGTATGCGAAGAGTGTCTGGGTGATGGTATTGTATGAGAAGAGTGGCTGGGTGTTGGCAGTGTATGAGTGGAGTGTCTGGGTGTTGGTAGTGTATGAGAAGAGTGTCTGGGTGATGGTAGTGTATGAGAAGAGTGTCTGGGTGTTGGTAGTGTATGAGAAGAGTGTCTGGGTGGGTGTTGGTAGTGTATGAGAAGAGTGTCTGGGTGATGGTAGTGTATGAGAAGAGTGTCTGGGTGTTGGAAGTGTATAAGAAGAGTGTCTGGGTGACGGTAGTGTATGAGAAGAGAGTCTGGGTGATGGTAGTGTATGAGAAGAGTGTCTGGGTGTTGGTAGTGTATGAGAAGAGTGTCTGGGTGATGGTAGTGTATGAGAAGAGTGTCTGGGTGTTGGTAGTGTATGAGAAGAGTGTCTGGGTGATTGTACTGTATGAGAAGAGTGTCTGGGTGTTGGTAGGGTATGAGAAGTGTGTCTGGGTGATGGTAGTGTATGAGAAGGGTTTCTGGGTGTTGGTAGTGTATGAGAAGAGTGTCTGGGTGGGTGTTGGTAGTGTATGAGAAGAGTGTCTGGGTGATGGTAGTGTATGAGAAGAGTGTCTGGGTGTTGGAAGTGTATCAGAAGAGTGTCTGGGTGATGGTAGTGTATGAGAAGAGTGTCTGGGTGATGGTAGTGTATGAGAAGAGTGTCTGGGTGTTGGTAGTGTATGAGAAGAGTGTCTGGGTGATGGTAGTGCATGAGAAGAGTGTCTGGAATATGGTAGTGCATGAGAAGAGTGTCTGGGTGATGGCATTGTATAGGAAGAGTGTCTGGGTGTTGGTAGTGTATGAGAAGAGTGTCTGGGTGTTGGTAGTGTATGAGCAGAGTGTCTGGGTGATGGCAGTGTATGAGAAGAGTGTCTGGGTGATTGTACTGTATGAGAAGAGTGTCTGGGTGTTGGTAGTGTATGAGAAGAGTGTCTGGGTGATGGTAGTGTATGAGAAGAGTGTCTCGGTGATGGCAGTGTATGGGAAGAGTGTCTGGGTGTTGGTAGTGTATGAGTAGAGTGTCTGGGTGATGGTAGTGTATGAGAAGGGTGTCTGGGTGTTGGTAGTGTATGAGAAGAGTGTCTGGGTGTTCGTAGTGTATGAGAAGAGTGTCTGGGTGTTGGTAGTGTATGAGAAGAGTGTCTGGGTGTTGGTAGTGTATGAGAAGAGTGTCTGGGTGATGGTAGTATATGAGAAGAGTGTCTGGGTGATGGTAGTGTATGAGTAGAGTGTCTGGGTGATGGTAGTGTATGAGAAGAGTGTCTGGGTGTTGGTAGTGTATGAGAAGAGTGTCTGGGTGATGGTAGTGTATGAGAAGAGTGTCTGGGTGTTGGTAGTGTATGAGAAGAGTGTCTGGGTGAAGGTAGTGTATGAGAAGAGTGTCTGGATGATGGCAGTGTATGGGAAGAGTGTCTGGGTGTTGGTAGTGTATGAGAAGAGTGTCTGGGTGTTGGTAGTGTATGAGAAGAGTGTCTGGGTGTTGGAAGTGTATGAGAAGAGTGTCTGGGTGTTGGTAGTGTATGAGAAGAGTGTCTGGTTGATGGTAGTGTATGAGAAGAGATTCTGAGTGATTGTACTGTATGAGAAGAGTGTCTGGGTGTTGGTAGTGTATGAGAAGAGTGTCTGGGTGACGGTAGTGTATGAGAAGGGTGTCTGGGTGTTGGTAGTGTATGAGAAGATTGTCTTGGTGTTGGTAGTGTATGAGAAGAGTGTCTGGGTAGGTGTTGGTAGTGTATGAGAAGAGTGTCAGGGTGATTGTAGTGTATGAGATGAGTGTCTGGGTGTTAGTAGTGTATGAGAAGAGTGTCTGGGTGATTGTACTGTATGAGAAGAGTGTCTGGGTGTTGGTAGTGTATGAGAAGAGTGTCTGGGTGATGGTAGTGTATGAGAAGGGTGTCTGGGTGTTGGTAGTGTATGAGAAGAGAATCTGGGTGTTGGTAGTGTATGCGAAGAGTGTCTGGGTGTTGGTAGTGTATGAGAAGAGTGCCTGGGTGATGGTAGTGTATGAGAAGAGTGTCTGGGTGTTGGTAGTGTATGAGAAGAGTGTCTTGGTGGGTGTTGGTAGTGTATGAGAAGAGTGTCTGGGTGATGGTAGTGTATGAGAAGAGTGTCTGGGTGATGTTATTGTATGAGAAGAGTGTCTGGGTGTTGGCAGTGTATGAGAAGAGTGTCTGGGTGTTGGTAGTGTATGAGAAGAGTGTCTGGGTGATGGTAGTGTATGAGAAGAGTGTCTGGGTGATGGTAGTGTATGAGAAGAGTGTCTGGGTGTTGGTAGTGTATGAGAAGAGTGTCTGGGTGATGGTAGTGTATGAGAAGAGTGTCTGGGTGTTGGTAGTGTATGAGAAGAGTGTCTGGGTGAAGGTAGTCTATGAGAAGAGTGTCTGGGTGATGGTAGTGTATGAGAAGAGTGTCTGGGTGACGGTAGTGTATGAGAAGGGTGTCTGGGTGTTGGTAGTGTATGAGAAGATTGTCTTGGTGTTGGTAGTGTATGAGAAGAGTGTCTGGGTGTTGATAGTGTATGAGAAGAGTGCCTGGGTGATGGTAGTGTATGAGAAGAGTATCTGGGTGATGGTAGTGTATGAGAAGAGTGTCTGGGTGTTGGTAGTGTATGAGAAGAGTGTCTGGGTGATGATAGTATATGAGAAGAGTGTCTGGGTGATTGCAGTGTATGAGAAGAGTGTCTGGGTGTTGGTAGTGTATGAGAAGAGTGTCTGGGTGATGGTAGTGTATGAGAAGAGTGTCTGGGTGTTGGTAGTGTATGAGAAGAATGTATGGGTGTTGGTAGTGTATGAGAAGGGTGTCTGGGTGTTGGTAGTGTATGAGAAGAGTGTCTGGGTGATGGTAGTATATAAGAAGTGTGTCTGGGTGGGTGTTGGTAGTGTATGAGAAGAGTGTCTGGGAGATGGTAGTGTATGAGAAGAGTGTCTGGGTGTTGGAAGTGTATCAGAAGAGTGTCTGGGTGATGGTAGTGTATGAGAAGAGTGTCTGGGTGATGGTAGTGTATGAGAAGAGTGTCTGGGTGTTGGTAGTGTATGAGAAGAGTGTCTGGGTGATGATAGTGTATGAGAAGAGTGTCTGGGTGTTGGTAGTGTATGAGAAGAGTGTCTGGGTGAAGGTAGTGTATGAGAAGAGTGTCTGGGTGATGGTAGTGTATGAGAAGAGTGTCTGGGTGACGGTAGTGTATGAGAAGGGTGTCTGGGTGTTGGTAGTGTATGAGAAGATTGTCTTGGTGTTGGTAGTGTATGAGAAGAGTGTCTGGGTGTTGATAGTGTATGAGAAGAGTGCCTGGGTGATGGTAGTGTATGAGAAGAGTGTCTGGGTGTTGGTAGTGTATGAGAAGAGTGTCTGGGTGATTGTAGTGTATGAGAAGAGTGTCTGGGTGATTGTACTGTATGAGAAGAGTGTCTGGGTGTTGGTAGGGTATGAGAAGAGTGTCTGGGTGATGGTATTGTATGAGAAGGGTTTCTGGGTGTTGGTAGTGTATGAGAAGAGTGTCTGGGTGATGGTAGTGTATGAGAAGAGTGTATGGGTGTTGGTAGTGTATGAGAAGGGTGTCTGGGTGTTGGTAGTGTATGAGAAGAGTGTCTGGGTGATGGTAGTATTTAAGAAGAGTGTCTGGGTGGGTGTTGGTAGTGTATGAGAAGAGTGTCTGGGAGATGGTAGTGTATGAGAAGAGTGTCTGGGTGTTGGAAGTGTATCAGAAGAGTGTCTGGGTGATGGTAGTGTATGAGAAGAGTATCTGGGTGATTGTACTGTATGCGAAGAGTGTCTGGGTGTTGGTAGGGTATGAGAAGAGTGTCTGGGTGATGGTAGTGTATGAGAAGGGTTTCTGGGTGTTGGTAGTGTATGAGAAGAGTGTCTGGGTGGGTGTTAGTAGTGTATGAGATGAGTGTCTGGGTGATGGTAGTGTATGAGAAGAGTGTCTGGGTGTTGGAAGTGTATCAGAAGAGTGTCTGGGTGATGGTAGTGTATGAGAAGAGTGTCTGGGTGATGGTAGTGTATGAGAAGAGTGTCTGGGTGTTGGTAGTGTATGAGAAGGGTGTCTGGGTGTTGGTAGTGTATGAGAAGAGTGTCTGGGTGATGGCAGTGTATGAGAAGAGTGTCTGGGTGTTGGTAGTGTATGAGAAGAGTGTCTGGGTGATGGTAGTGTATGAGAAGAGTGTCTGGGTGTTGGTAGTGTATGAGAAGAATGTCTGGGTGATGCTAGTGTATAAGAAGAGTGTCTGGGTGATGGTAGTGTATGAGAAGAGTGTCTGGTTGATGGTAGTGTATGAGAAGAGTGTCTTGGTGATTGTACTGTATGAGAAGAGTGTCTGGGTGTTGGTAGGGTATGAGAATAGTGTCTGGGTGATGGTAGTGTATGAGAAGGGTTTTTGGGTGTTGGTAGTGTATGAGAAGAGTGTCTGGGTGTTGGTAGTGTATGAGAAGAGTGTCTGGGTGTTGGTAGTGTATGAGAAGAGTGTCTGGGTAGGTGTTGGTAGTGTATGAGAAGAGTGTCAGGGTGATTGTAGTGTATAAGATGAGTGTCTGGGTGTTAGTAGTGTATGAGAAGAGTGTCTGGGTGATTGTACTGTATGAGAAGAGTGTCTGGGTGTTGGTAGTGTATGAGAAGAGTGTCTGGGTGATGGTAGTGTATGAGAAGGGTGTCTGGGTGTTGGTAGTGTATGAGAAGAGAATCTGGGTGTTGGTAGTGTATGCGAAGAGTGTATGGGTGTTGGTAGTGTATGAGAAGAGTGCCTGGGTGATGGTAGTGTATGAGAAGAGTGTCTGGGTGTTGGTAGTGTATGAGAAGAGTGTCTTGGTGGGTGTTGGTAGTGTATGAGAAGAGTGTCTGGGTGATGGTAGTGTATGAGAAGAGTGTCTGTGTGTTGGAAGTGTATGAGAAGAGTGTCTGGGTGATGGTAGTGTATGAGAAGAGTGTCTGGGTGATGGTATTGTATGAGAAGAGTGTCTGGGTGTTGGCAGTGTATGAGAAGAGTGTCTGGGTGTTGGTAGTGTATGAGAAGAGTGTCTGGGTGATGGTAGTGTATGAGAAGAGTGTCTGGGTGTTGGTAGTGTATGAGAAGAGTGTCTGGGTGGGTGTTGGTAGTGTATGAGAAGAGTGTCTGGGTGATGGTAGTGTATGAGAAGAGTGTCTGGGTGTTGGAAGTGTATAAGAAGAGTGTCTGGGTGATGGTAGTGTATGAGAAGAGTATATGGGTGAAGGTAGTGTATTAGAAGAGTGTCTGGGTGATGGTAGTGCATGAGAAGAGTGTCTGGGTGATGGCAGTGTATGGGAAGAGTGTCTGGGTGTTGGTAGTGTATGAGAAGAGTGTCTGGGTGTTGGTAGTGTATGAGAAGAGTGTCTGGGTGTTGGTAGTGTATGAGAAGAGTGTCTGGTTGATGGTAGTGTATGAGAAGAGATTCTGAGTGATTGTACTGTATGAGAAGAGTGTCTGGGTGTTGGTAGTGTATGAGAAGAGTGTCTGGGTGACGGTAGTGTATGAGAAGGGTGTCTGGGTGTTGGTAGTGTATGAGAAGATTGTCTTGGTGTTGGTAGTGTATGAGAAGAGTGTCTGGGTGTTGATAGTGTATGAGAAGAGTGCCTGGGTGATGGTAGTGTATGAGAAGAGTATCTGGGTGATGGTAGTGTATGAGAAGAGTGTCTGGGTGTTGGTAGTGTTTGAGAAGAGTGTCTGGGTGATGGTAGTATATGAGAAGAGTGTCTGGGTGATTGCAGTGTATGAGAAGAGTGTCTGGGTGTTGGTAGTGTATGAGAAGAGTGTCTGGGTGATGGTAGTGTATGAGAAGAGTGTCTGGGTGTTGGTAGTGTATGAGAAGAATGTCTGGGTGATGCCAGTGTATAAGAAGAGTGTCTGGGTGATGGTAGTGTATGAGAAGAGAGTCTGGTTGATGGTAGTGTATGAGAAGAGTGTCTGGGTGATTGTACTGTATGAGAAGAGTGTCTGGGTGTTGGTAGGGTATGAGAAGAGTGTCTGGGTGATGGTAGTGTATGAGAAGGGTTTCTGGGTGTTGGTAGTGTATGAGAAGAGTGTCTGGGTGATGGTAGTGTATGAGAAGAGTGTATGGGTGTTGGTAGTGTATGAGAAGGGTGTCTGGGTGTTGGTAGTGTATGAGAAGAGTGTCTGGGTGATGGTAGTATATAAGAAGAGTGTCTGGGTGGGTGTTGGTAGTGTATGAGAAGAGTGTCTGGGTGATGGTAGTGTATGAGAAGAGTGTCTGGGTGTTGGAAGTGTATCAGAAGAGTGTATGGGTGATGGTAGTGTATGAGAAGAGTATCTGGGTGATGGTAGTGTATGAGAAGAGTGTATGGGTGTTGGTAGTGTATGAGAAGGGTGTCTGGGTGTTGGTAGTGTATGAGAAGAGTGTCTGGGTGATGGTAGTATATAAGAAGAGTGTCTGGGTGATGGCAGTGTATGAGAAGAGTGTCTGGGTGTTGGTAGTGTATGAGAAGAGTGTCTTGGTGATGGTAGTGTATGAGAAGAGTGTCTGGGTGTTGGTAGTGTATGAGAAGAATGTCTGGGTGATGTTAGTGTATAAGAAGAGTGTCTGGGTGATGGTAGTGTATGAGAAGAGTGTCTGGTTGATGGTAGTGTATGAGAAGAGTGTCTGGGTGATTGTACTGTATGAGAAGAGTGTCTGGGTGTTGGTAGGGTATGAGAAGAGTGTCTGGGTGATGGTAGTGTATGAGAAGGGTTTCTGGGTGTTGGTAGTGTATGAGAAGAGTGTCTGGGTGGGTGTTGGTAGTGTATGAGAAGAGTGTCTGGGTGATGGTAGTGTATGAGAAGAGTGTCTGGGTGTTGGAAGTGTATCAGAAGAGTGTCTGGGTGATGGTAGTGTATGAGAAGAGTGTCTGGGTGATGGTAGTGTATGAGAAGAGTGTCTGGGTGTTTGTAGTGTATGAGAAGGGTGTCTGGGTGTTGGTAGTGTATGAGAAGAGTGTCTGGGTGATGGCAGTATATGAGAAGAGTGTCTGGGTGTTGGTAGTGTATGAGAAGAGTGTCTGGGTGATGGTAGTGTATGAGAAGAGTGTCTGGGTGTTGGTAGTGTATGAGAAGAATGTCTGGGTGATGCTAGTGTATAAGAAGAGTGTCTGGGTGATGGTAGTGTATGAGAAGAGTGTCTGGTTGATGGTAGTGTATGAGAAGAGTGTCTTGGTGATTGTACTGTATGAGAAGAGTGTCTGGGTGTTGGTAGGGTATGAGAATAGTGTCTGGGTGATGGTAGTGTATGAGAAGGGTTTCTGGGTGTTGGTAGTGTATGAGAAGAGTGTCTGTGTGTTGGTAGTGTATGAGAAGAGTGTCTGGGTGTTGGTAGTGTATGAGAAGAGTGTCTGGGTAGGTGTTGGTAGTGTATGAGAAGAGTGTCAGGGTGATTGTAGTGTATGAGATGAGTGTCTGGGTGTTAGTAGTGTATGAGAAGAGTGTCTGGGTGATTGTACTATATGAGAAGAGTGTCTGGGTGTTGGTAGTGTATGAGAAGAGTGTCTGGGTGATGGTAGTGTATGAGAAGGGTGTCTGGGTGTTGGTAGTGTATGAGAAGAGAATCTGGGTGTTGGTAGTGTATGCGAAGAGTGTCTGGGTGATGGTATTGTATGAGAAGAGTGGCTGGGTGTTGGCAGTGTATGAGAAGAGTGTCTGGGTGTTGGTAGTGTATGAGAAGAGTGTCTGGGTGATGGTAGTGTATGAGAAGAGTGTCTGGGTGTTGGTAGTGTATGAGAAGAGTGTCTGGGTGGGTGTTGGTAGTGTATGAGAAGAGTGTCTGGGTGATGGTAGTGTATGAGAAGAGTGTCTGGGTGTTGGAAGTGTATAAGAAGAGTGTCTGGGTGACGGTAGTGTATGAGAAGAGTGTCTGGGTGATGGTAGTGTATGAGAAGAGTGTCTGGGTGTTGGTAGTGTATGAGAAGAGTGTCTGGGTGATGGTAGTGTATGAGAAGAGTGTCTGGGTGTTGGTAGTGTATGAGAAGAGTGTCTGGGTGATTGTACTGTATGAGAAGAGTGTCTGGGTGTTGGTAGGGTATGAGAAGTGTGTCTGGGTGATGGTAGTGTATAAGAAGGGTTTCTGGGTGTTGGTAGTGTATGAGAAGAGTGTCTGGGTGGGTGTTGGTAGTGTATGAGAAGAGTGTCTGGGTGATGGTAGTGTATGAGAAGAGTGTCTGGGTGTTGGAAGTGTATCAGAAGAGTGTCTGGGTGATGGTAGTGTATGAGAAGTGTGTCTGGGTGATGGTAGTGTATGAGAAGAGTGTCTGGGTGTTGGTAGTGTATGAGAAGAGTGTCTGGGTGATGGTAGTGCATGAGAAGAGTGTCTGGAATATGGTAGTGCATGAGAAGAGTGTCTGGGTGATGGCATTGTATAGGAAGAGTGTCTGGGTGTTGGTAGTGTATGAGAAGAGTGTCTGGGTGTTGGTAGTGTATGAGCAGAGTGTCTGGGTGATGGCAGTGTATGAGAAGAGTGTCTGGGTGATTGTACTTTATGAGAAGAGTGTCTGGGTGTTGGTAGTGTATGAGAAGAGTGTCTGGGTGATGGTAGTGTATGAGAAGAGTGTCTCGGTGATGGCAGTGTATGGGAAGAGTGTCTGGGTGTTGGTAGTGTATGAGTAGAGTGTCTGGGTGATGGTAGTGTATGAGAAGGGTGTCTGGGTGTTGGTAGTGTATCAGAAGAGTGTCTGGGTGTTCGTAGTGTATGAGAAGAGTGTCTGGGTGTTGGTAGTGTATGAGAAGAGCGTCTGGGTGTTGGTAGTGTATGAGAAGAGTGTCTGGGTGTTGGTAGTGTATGAGAAGAGTGTCTGGGTGATGGTAGTATATGAGAAGAGTGTCTGGGTGATGGTAGTGTATGAGTAGAGTGTCTGGGTGATGGTAGTGTATGAGAAGAGTGTCTGGGTGTTGGTAGTGTATGAGAAGAGTGTCTGGGTGATGGTAGTGTATGAGAAGTGTGTCTGGGTGTTGGTAGTGTATGAGAAGAGTGTCTGGGTGAAGGTAGTGTATGAGAAGAGTGTCTGGATGATGGCAGTGTATGGGAAGAGTGTCTGGGTGTTGGTAGTGTATGAGAAGAGTGTCTGGGTGTTGGTAGTGTATGAGAAGAGTGTCTGGGTGTTGGAAGTGTATGAGAAGAGTGTCTGGGTGTTGGTAGTGTATGAGAAGAGTGTCTGGTTGATGGTAGTGTATGAGAAGAGATTCTGAGTGATTGTACTGTATGAGAAGAGTGTCTGGGTGTTGGTAGTGTATGAGAAGAGTGTCTGGGTGACGGTAGTGTATGAGAAGGGTGTCTGGGTGTTGGTAGTGTATGAGAAGATTGTCTTGGTGTTGGTAGTGTATGAGAAGAGTGTCTGGGTGTTGATAGTGTATGAGAAGAGTGCCTGGGTGATGGTAGTGTATGAGAAGAGTATCTGGGTGATGGTAGTGTATGAGAAGAGTGTCTGGGTGTTGGTAGTGTATGAGAAGAGTGTCTGGGTGATGGTAGTATATGAGAAGAGTGTCTGGGTGATTGCAGTGTATGAGAAGAGTGTCTGGGTGTTGGTAGTGTATGAGAAGAGTGTCTGGGTGATGGTAGTGTATGAGAAGAGTGTCTGGGTGTTGGTAGTGTATGAGAAGAATGTCTGGGTGATGCTAGTGTATAAGAAGAGTGTCTGGGTGATGGTAGTGTATGAGAAGAGAGTCTGGTTGATGGTAGTGTATGAGAAGAGTGTCTGGGTGATTGTACTGTATGAGAAGAGTGTCTGGGTGTTGGTAGGGTATGAGAAGAGTGTCTGGGTGATGGTAGTGTATCAGAAGGGTTTCTGGGTGTTGGTAGTGTATGAGAAGAGTGTCTGGGTGATGGTAGTGTATGAGAAGAGTGTATGGGTGTTGGTAGTGTATGAGAAGGGTGTCTGGGTGTTGGTAGTGTATGAGAAGAGTGTCTGGGTGATGGTAGTATATAAGAAGAGTGTCTGGGTGGGTGTTGGTAGTGTATGAGAAGAGTGTCTGGGTGATGGTAGTGTATGAGAAGAGTGTCTGGGTGTTGGAAGTGTATCAGAAGAGTGTATGGGTGATGGTAGTGTATGAGAAGAGTATCTGGGTGATGGTAGTGTATGAGAAGAGTGTATGGGTGTTGGTAGTGTATGAGAAGGGTGTCTGGGTGTTGGTACTGTATGAGAAGAGTGTCTGGGTGATGGTAGTATATAAGAAGAGTGTCTGGGTGATGGCAGTGTATGAGAAGAGTGTCTGGGTGTTGGTAGTGTATGAGAAGAGTGTCTTGGTGATGGTAGTGTATGAGAAGAGTGTCTGGGTGTTGGTAGTGTATGAGAAGAATGTCTGGGTGATGTTAGTGTATAAGAAGAGTGTCTGGGTGATGGTAGTGTATGAGAAGAGTGTCTGGTTGATGGTAGTGTATGAGAAGAGTGTCTGGGTGATTGTACTGTATGAGAAGAGTGTCTGGGTGTTGGTAGGGTATGAGAAGAGTGTCTGGGTGATGGTAGTGTATGAGAAGGGTTTCTGGGTGTTGGTAGTGTATGAGAAGAGTGTCTGGGTGGGTGTTGGTAGTGTATGAGAAGAGTGTCTGGGTGATGGTAGTGTATGAGAAGAGTGTCTGGGTGTTGGAAGTGTATCAGAAGAGTGTCTGGGTGATGGTAGTGTATGAGAAGAGTGTCTGGGTGATGGTAGTGTATGAGAAGAGTGTCTGGGTGTTGGTAGTGTATGAGAAGGGTGTCTGGGTGTTGGTAGTGTATGAGAAGAGTGTCTGGGTGATGGCAGTATATGAGAAGAGTGTCTGGGTGTTGGTAGTGTATGAGAAGAGTGTCTGGGTGATGGTAGTGTATGAGAAGAGTGTCTGGGTGTTGGTAGTGTATGAGAAGAATGTCTGGGTGATGCTAGTGTATAAGAAGAGTGTCTGGGTGATGGTAGTGTATGAGAAGAGTGTCTGGTTGATGGTAGTGTATGAGAAGAGTGTCTTGGTGATTGTACTGTATGAGAAGAGTGTCTGGGTGTTGGTAGGGTATGAGAATAGTGTCTGGGTGATGGTAGTGTATGAGAAGGGTTTCTGGGTGTTGGTAGTGTATGAGAAGAGTGTCTGGGTGTTGGTAGTGTATGAGAAGAGTGTCTGGGTGTTGGTAGTGTATGAGAAGAGTGTCTGGGTAGGTGTTGGTAGTGTATGAGAAGAGTGTCAGGGTGATTGTAGTGTATGAGATGAGTGTCTGGGTGTTAGTAGTGTATGAGAAGAGTGTCTGGGTGATTGTACTGTATGAGAAGAGTGTCTGGGTGTTGGTAGTGTATGAGAAGAGTGTCTGGGTGATGGTAGTGTATGAGAAGGGTGTCTGGGTGTTGGTAGTGTATGAGAAGAGAATCTGGGTGTTGGTAGTGTATGCGAAGAGTGTCTGGGTGATGGTATTGTATGAGAAGAGTGGCTGGGTGTTGGCAGTGTATGAGAAGAGTGTCTGGGTGTTGGTAGTGTATGAGAAGAGTGTCTGGGTGATGGTAGTGTATGAGAAGAGTGTCTGGGTGTTGGTAGTGTATGAGAAGAGTGTCTGGGTGGGTGTTGGTAGTGTATGAGAAGAGTGTCTGGGTGATGGTAGTGTATGAGAAGAGTGTCTGGGTGTTGGAAGTGTATAAGAAGAGTGTCTGGGTGACGGTAGTGTATGAGAAGAGTGTCTGGGTGATGGTAGTGTATGAGAAGAGTGTCTGGGTGTTGGTAGTGTATGAGAAGAGTGTCTGGGTGATGGTAGTGTATGAGAAGAGTGTCTGGGTGTTGGTAGTGTATGAGAAGAGTGTCTGGGTGATTGTACTGTATGAGAAGAGTGTCTGGGTGTTGGTAGGGTATGAGAAGTGTGTCTGGGTGATGGTAGTGTATGAGAAGGGTTTCTGGGTGTTGGTAGTGTATGAGAAGAGTGTCTGGGTGGGTGTTGGTAGTGTATGAGAAGAGTGTCTGGGTGATGGTAGTGTATGAGAAGAGTGTCTGGGTGTTGGAAGTGTATCAGAAGAGTGTCTGGGTGATGGTAGTGTATGAGAAGAGTGTCTGGGTGATGGTAGTGTATGAGAAGAGTGTCTGGGTGTTGGTAGTGTATGAGAAGAGTGTCTGGGTGATGGTAGTGCATGAGAAGAGTGTCTGGAATATGGTAGTGCATGAGAAGAGTGTCTGGGTGATGGCATTGTATAGGAAGAGTGTCTGGGTGTTGGTAGTGTATGAGAAGAGTGTCTGGGTGTTGGTAGTGTATGAGCAGAGTGTCTGGGTGATGGCAGTGTATGAGAAGAGTGTCTGGGTGATTGTACTGTATGAGAAGATTGTCTGGGTGTTGGTAGTGTATGAGAAGAGTGTCTGGGTGATGGTAGTGTATGAGAAGAGTGTCTCGGTGATGGCAGTGTATGGGAAGAGTGTCTGGGTGTTGGTAGTGTATGAGTAGAGTGTCTGGGTGATGGTAGTGTATGAGAAGGGTGTCTGGGTGTTGGTAGTGTATCAGAAGAGTGTCTGGGTGTTCGTAGTGTATGAGAAGAGTGTCTGGGTGTTGGTAGTGTATGAGAAGAGCGTCTGGGTGTTGGTAGTGTATGAGAAGAGTGTCTGGGTGTTGGTAGTGTATGAGAAGAGTGTCTGGGTGATGGTAGTATATGAGAAGAGTGTCTGGGTGATGGTAGTGTATGAGTAGAGTGTCTGGGTGATGGTAGTGTATGAGAAGAGTGTCTGGGTGTTGGTAGTGTATGAGAAGAGTGTCTGGGTGATGGTAGTGTATGAGAAGAGTGTCTGGGTGTTGGTAGTGTATGAGAAGAGTGTCTGGGTGAAGGTAGTGTATGAGAAGAGTGTCTGGATGATGGCAGTGTATGGGAAGAGTGTCTGGGTGTTGGTAGTGTATGAGAAGAGTGTCTGGGTGTTGGTAGTGTATGAGAAGAGTGTCTGGGTGTTGGAAGTGTATGAGAAGAGTGTCTGGGTGTTGGTAGTGTATGAGAAGAGTGTCTGGTTGATTGTACTGTATGAGAAGAGATTCTGAGTGATTGTACTGTATGAGAAGAGTGTCTGGGTGTTGGTAGTGTATGAGAAGAGTGTCTGGGTGACGGTAGTGTATGAGAAGGGTGTCTGGGTGTTGGTAGTGTATGAGAAGATTGTCTTGGTGTTGGTAGTGTATGAGAAGAGTGTCTGGGTAGGTGTTAGTAGTGTATGAGAAGAGTGTCAGGGTGATTGTAGTGTATGAGATGAGTGTCTGGGTGTTAGTAGTGTATGAGAAGAGTGTCTGGGTGATTGTACTGTATGAGAAGACTGTCTGGGTGTTGGTAGTGTATGAGAAGAGTGTCTGGGTGATGGTAGTGTATGAGAAGGGTGTCTGGGTGTTGGTAGTGTATGAGAAGAGAATCTGGGTGTTGGTAGTGTATGCGAAGAGTGTCTGGGTGTTGGTAGTGTATGAGAAGAGTGCCTGGGTGATGGTAGTGTATGAGAAGAGTGTCTGGGTGATGGCAGTATATGAGAAGAGTGTCTGGGTGTTGGTAGTGTATGAGAAGAGTGTCTGGGTGATGGTAGTGTATGAGAAGAGTGTCTGGGTGTTGGTAGTGTATGAGAAGAATGTCTGGGTGATGCTAGTGTATAAGAAGAGTGTCTGGGTGATGGTAGTGTATGAGAAGAGTGTCTGGTTGATGGTAGTGTATGAGAAGAGTGTCTTGGTGATTGTACTGTATGAGAAGAGTGTCTGGGTGTTGGTAGGGTATGAGAATAGTGTCTGGGTGATGGTAGTGTATGAGAAGGGTTTCTGGGTGTTGGTAGTGTATGAGAAGAGTGTCTGGGTGTTGGTAGTGTATGAGAAGAGTGTCTGGGTGTTGGTAGTGTATGAGAAGAGTGTCTGGGTAGGTGTTGGTAGTGTATGAGAAGAGTGTCAGGGTGATTGTAGTGTATGAGATGAGTGTCTGGGTGTTAGTAGTGTATGAGAAGAGTGTCTGGGTGATTGTACTGTATGAGAAGAGTGTCTGGGTGTTGGTAGTGTATGAGAAGAGTGTCTGGGTGATGGTAGTGTATGAGAAGGGTGTCTGGGTGTTGGTAGTGTATGAGAAGAGAATCTGGGTGTTGGTAGTGTATGCGAAGAGTGTCTGGGTGATGGTATTGTATGAGAAGAGTGGCTGGGTGTTGGCAGTGTATGAGAAGAGTGTCTGGGTGTTGGTAGTGTATGAGAAGAGTGTCTGGGTGATGGTAGTGTATGAGAAGAGTGTCTGGGTGTTGGTAGTGTATGAGAAGAGTGTCTGGGTGGGTGTTGGTAGTGTATGAGAAGAGTGTCTGGGTGATGGTAGTGTATGAGAAGAGTGTCTGGGTGTTGGAAGTGTATAAGAAGAGTGTCTGGGTGACGGTAGTGTATGAGAAGAGTGTCTGGGTGATGGTAGTGTATGAGAAGAGTGTCTGGGTGTTGGTAGTGTATGAGAAGAGTGTCTGGGTGATGGTAGTGTATGAGAAGAGTGTCTGGGTGTTGGTAGTGTATGAGAAGAGTGTCTGGGTGATTGTACTGTATGAGAAGAGTGTCTGGGTGTTGGTAGGGTATGAGAAGTGTGTCTGGGTGATGGTAGTGTATGAGAAGGGTTTCTGGGTGTTGGTAGTGTATGAGAAGAGTGTCTGGGTGGGTGTTGGTAGTGTATGAGAAGAGTGTCTGGGTGATGGTAGTGTATGAGAAGAGTGTCTGGGTGTTGGAAGTGTATCAGAAGAGTGTCTGGGTGATGGTAGTGTATGAGAAGAGTGTCTGGGTGATGGTAGTGTATGAGAAGAGTGTCTGGGTGTTGGTAGTGTATGAGAAGAGTGTCTGGGTGATGGTAGTGCATGAGAAGAGTGTCTGGAATATGGTAGTGCATGAGAAGAGTGTCTGGGTGATGGCATTGTATAGGAAGAGTGTCTGGGTGTTGGTAGTGTATGAGAAGAGTGTCTGGGTGTTGGTAGTGTATGAGCAGAGTGTCTGGGTGATGGCAGTGTATGAGAAGAGTGTCTGGGTGATTGTACTGTATGAGAAGATTGTCTGGGTGTTGGTAGTGTATGAGAAGAGTGTCTGGGTGATGGTAGTGTATGAGAAGAGTGTCTCGGTGATGGCAGTGTATGGGAAGAGTGTCTGGGTGTTGGTAGTGTATGAGTAGAGTGTCTGGGTGATGGTAGTGTATGAGAAGGGTGTCTGGGTGTTGGTAGTGTATCAGAAGAGTGTCTGGGTGTTCGTAGTGTATGAGAAGAGTGTCTGGGTGTTGGTAGTGTATGAGAAGAGCGTCTGGGTGTTGGTAGTGTATGAGAAGAGTGTCTGGGTGTTGGTAGTGTATGAGAAGAGTGTCTGGGTGATGGTAGTATATGAGAAGAGTGTCTGGGTGATGGTAGTGTATGAGTAGAGTGTCTGGGTGATGGTAGTGTATGAGAAGAGTGTCTGGGTGTTGGTAGTGTATGAGAAGAGTGTCTGGGTGATGGTAGTGTATGAGAAGAGTGTCTGGGTGTTGGTAGTGTATGAGAAGAGTGTCTGGGTGAAGGTAGTGTATGAGAAGAGTGTCTGGATGATGGCAGTGTATGGGAAGAGTGTCTGGGTGTTGGTAGTGTATGAGAAGAGTGTCTGGGTGTTGGTAGTGTATGAGAAGAGTGTCTGGGTGTTGGAAGTGTATGAGAAGAGTGTCTGGGTGTTGGTAGTGTATGAGAAGAGTGTCTGGTTGATGGTAGTGTATGAGAAGAGATTCTGAGTGATTGTACTGTATGAGAAGAGTGTCTGGGTGTTGGTAGTGTATGAGAAGAGTGTCTGGGTGACGGTAGTGTATGAGAAGGGTGTCTGGGTGTTGGTAGTGTATGAGAAGATTGTCTTGGTGTTGGTAGTGTATGAGAAGAGTGTCTGGGTAGGTGTTAGTAGTGTATGAGAAGAGTGTCAGGGTGATTGTAGTGTATGAGATGAGTGTCTGGGTGTTAGTAGTGTATGAGAAGAGTGTCTGGGTGATTGTACTGTATGAGAAGACTGTCTGGGTGTTGGTAGTGTATGAGAAGAGTGTCTGGGTGATGGTAGTGTATGAGAAGGGTGTCTGGGTGTTGGTAGTGTATGAGAAGAGAATCTGGGTGTTGGTAGTGTATGCGAAGAGTGTCTGGGTGTTGGTAGTGTATGAGAAGAGTGCCTGGGTGATGGTAGTGTATGAGAAGAGTGTCTGGGTGTTGGTAGTGTATGAGAAGAGTGTCTGGGTGATGGTAGTGTATGAGAAGAGTGTCTGTGTGTTGGAAGTGTATGAGAAGAGTGTCTGGGTGACGGTAGTGTATGAGAAGAGTGTCTGGGTGATGGTATTGTATGAGAAGAGTGTCTGGGTGTTGGCAGTGTATGAGAAGAGTGTCTGGGTGTTGGTAGTGTATGAGAAGAGTGTCTGGGTGATGGTAGTGTATGAGAAGAGTGTCTGGGTGATGGTAGTGTATGAGAAGAGTGTCTGGGTGTTGGTAGTGTATGAGAAGAGTGTCTGGGTGATGGTAGTGTATGAGAAGAGTGTCTGGGTGTTGGTAGTGTATGAGAAGAGTGTCTGGGTGAATGTAGTGTATGAGAAGAGTGTCTGGGTGATGGTAGTGTATGAGAAGAGTGTCTGGGTGACGGTAGTGTATGAGAAGGGTGTCTGGGTGTTGGTAGTGTATGAGAAGATTGTCTTGGTGTTGGTAGTGTATGAGAAGAGTGTCTGGGTGTTGATAGTGTATGAGAAGAGTGCCTGGGTGATGGTCGTGTATGAGAAGAGTATCTGGGTGATGGTAGTGTATGAGAAGAGTGTCTGGGTGTTGGTAGTGTATGAGAAGAGTGTCTGGGTGATGGTAGTATATGAGAAGAGTGTCTGGGTGATTGCAGTGTATGAGAAGAGTGTCTGGGTGTTGGTAGTGTATGAGAAGAGTGTCTGGGTGATGGTAGTGTATGAGAAGAGTGTCTGGGTGTTGGTAGTGTATGAGAAGAATGTCTGGGTGATGCTAGTGTATAAGAAGAGTGTCTGGGTGATGGTAGTGTATGAGAAGAGAGTCTGGTTGATGGTAGTGTATGAGAAGAGTGTCTGGGTGATTGTACTGTATGAGAAGAGTGTCTGGGTGTTGGTAGTGTATGAGAAGAGTGTCTGGGTGACGGTAGTGTATGAGAAGGGTGTCTGGGTGTTGGTAGTGTATGAGAAGATTGTCTTGGTGTTGGTAGTGTATGAGAAGAGTGTCTGGGTGTTGATAGTGTATGAGAAGAGTGCCTGGGTGATGGTCGTGTATGAGAAGAGTATCTGGGTGATGGTAGTGTATGAGAAGAGTGTCTGGGTGTTGGTAGTGTATGAGAAGAGTGTCTGGGTGATGGTAGTATATGAGAAGAGTGTCTGGGTGATTGCAGTGTATGAGAAGAGTGTCTGGGTGTTGGTAGTGTATGAGAAGAGTGTCTGGGTGATGGTAGTGTATGAGAAGAGTGTCTGGGTGTTGGTAGTGTATGAGAAGAATGTCTGGGTGATGCTAGTGTATAAGAAGAGTGTCTGGGTGATGGTAGTGTATGAGAAGAGAGTCTGGTTGATGGTAGTGTATGAGAAGAGTGTCTGGGTGATTGTACTGTATGAGAAAAGTGTCTGGGTGTTGGTAGGGTATGAGAAGAGTGTCTGGGTGATGGTAGTGTATGAGAAGGGTTTCTGGGTGTTGGTAGTGTATGAGAAGAGTGTCTGGGTGATGGTAGTGTATGAGAAGAGTGTATGGGTGTTGGTAGTGTATGAGAAGGGTGTCTGGGTGTTGGTAGTGTATGAGAAGAGTGTCTGGGTGATGGTAGTATATAAGAAGAGTGTCTGGGTGGGTGCTGGTAGTGTATGAGAAGAGTGCCTGGGAGATGGTAGTGTATGAGAAGAGTGTCTGGGTGTTGGAAGTGTATCAGAAGAGTGTCTGGGTGATGGTAGTGTATGAGAAGAGTATCTGGGTGATTGTACTGTATGAGAAGAGTGTCTGGGTGTTGGTAGGGTATGAGAAGAGTGTCTGGGTGATGGTAGTGTATGAGAAGGGTTTCTGGGTGTTGGTAGTGTATGAGAAGAGTGTCTGGGTGGGTGTTGCTAGTGTATGAGATGAGTGTCTGGGTGATGGTAGTGTATGAGAAGAGTGTCTGGGTGTTGGAAGTGTATCAGAAGAGTGTCTGGGTGATGGTAGTGTATGAGAAGAGTGTCTGGGTGATGGTAGTGTATGAGAAGAGTGTCTGGGTGTTGGTAGTGTATGAGAAGGGTGTCTGGGTGTTGGTAGTGTATGAGAAGAGTGTCTGGGTGATGGCAGTGTATGAGAAGAGTGTCTGGGTGTTGGTAGTGTATGAGAAGAGTGTCTAGGTGATGGTAGTGTATGAGAAGAGTGTCTGGGTGTTGGTAGTGTATGAGAAGAATGTCTGGGTGATGCTAGTGTATAAGAAGAGTGTCTGGGTGATGGTAGTGTATGAGAAGAGTGTCTGGTTGATGGTAGTGTATGAGAAGAGTGTCTTGGTGATTGTACTGTATGAGAAGAGTGTCTGGGTGTTGGTAGGGTATGAGAATAGTGTCTGGGTGATGGTAGTGTATGAGAAGGGTTTTTGGGTGTTGGTAGTGTATGAGAAGAGTGTCTGGGTGTTGGTAGTGTATGAGAAGAGTGTCTGGGTGTTGGTAGTGTATGAGAAGAGTGTCTGGGTAGGTGTTGGTAGTGTATGAGAAGAGAGTCTGGTTGATGGTAGTGTATGAGAAGAGTGTCTGGGTGATTGTACTGTATGAGAAGAGTGTCTGGGTGTTGGTAGTGTATGAGAAGAGTGTCTGGGTGATGGTAGTGTATGAGAAGGGTGTCTGGGTGTTGGTAGTGTATGAGAAGAGAATCTGGGTGTTGGTAGTGTATGCGAAGAGTGTATGGGTGTTGGTAGTGTATGAGAAGAGTGCCTGGGTGATGGTAGTGTATGAGAAGAGTGTCTGGGTGTTGGTAGTGTATGAGAAGAGTGTATTGGTGGGTGTTGGTAGTGTATGAGAAGAGTGTCTGGGTGATGGTAGTGTATGAGAAGAGTGTCTGTGTGTTGGAAGTGTATGAGAAGAGTGTCTGGGTGACGGTAGTGTATGAGAAGAGTGTCTGGGTGATGGTATTGTATGAGAAGGGTGTCTGGGTGTTGGCAGTGTATGAGAAGAGTGTCTGGGTGTTGGTAGTGTATGAGAAGAGAGTCTGAGTGATGGTAGTGTATGAGAAGAGTGTCTGGGTGTTGGTAGTGTATGAGAAGAGTGTCTGGGTGGGTGTTGGTAGTGTATGAGAAGAGTGTCTGGGTGACGGTAGTGTATGAGAAGAGTGTCTGGGTGTTGGAAGTGTATAAGAAGAGTGTCTGGGTGACGGTAGTGTATGAGAAGAGTGTCTGGGTGATGGTAGTGTATGAGAAGAGTGTCTGGGTGTTGGTAGTGTATGAGAAGAGTGTCTGGGTGATGGTAGTGTATGAGAAGAGTGTCTGGGTGTTGGTAGTGTATGAGAAGAGTGTCTGGGTGATGGTAGTGCATGAGAAGAGTGTCTGGGTTATGGTAGTGCATGAGAAGAGTGTCTGGGTGATGGCATTGTATAGGAAGAGTGTCTGGGTGTTGGTAGTGTATGAGAAGAGTATCTGGGTGTTGGTAGTGTATGAGAAGAGTGTCTGGGTGATGGCAGTGTATGAGAAGAGTGTCTGGGTGATTGTACTGTATGAGAAGAGTGTCTGGGTGTTGGTAGTATATGAGAAGAGTGTCTGGGTGATTGTACTGTATGAGAAGAGTGTCTGGGTGTTGGTAGTGTATGAGAAGAGTGTCTGGGTGATGGTAGTGTATGAGTAGAGTGTCTGGGTGATGGTAGTGTATGAGAAGAGTGTCTGGGTGTTGGTAGTGTATGAGAAGAGTGTCTGGGTGATGGTAGTGTATGAGAAGAGTGTCTGGGTGTTGGTAATGTATGAGAAGAGTGTCTGGGTGATGGTAGTGCATGAGAAGAGTGTCTGGGTGATGGCAGTGTATGGGAAGAGTGTCTGGGTGTTGGTAGTGTATGAGAAGAGTGTCTGGGTGTTGGTAGTGTATGAGAAGAGTGTCTGGGTGTTGGTAGTGTATGAGAAGAGTGTCTGGTTGATGGTAGTGTATGAGAAGAGATTCTGAGTGATTGTACTGTATGAGAAGAGTGTCTGGGTGTTGGTAGTGTATGAGAAGAGTGTCTGGGTGACGGTAGTGTATGAGAAGGGTGTCTGGGTGTTGGTAGTGTATGAGAAGATTGTCTTGGTGTTGGTAGTGTATGAGAAGAGTGTCTGGGTGTTGATAGTGTATGAGAAGAGTGCCTGGGTGATGGTAGTGTATGAGAAGAGTATCTGGGTGATGGTAGTGTATGAGAAGAGTGTCTGGGTGTTGGTAGTGTATGAGAAGAGTGTCTGGGTGATGGTAGTATATGAGAAGAGTGTCTGGGTGATTGCAGTGTATGAGAAGAGTGTCTGGGTGTTGGTAGTGTATGAGAAGAGTGTCTGGGTGATGGTAGTGTATGAGAAGAGTGTCTGGGTGTTGGTAGTGTATGAGAAGAATGTCTGGGTGATGCTAGT
Organism: Taudactylus pleione; assembly: GCA_031769625.1. Taxonomy (NCBI): domain Eukaryota; kingdom Metazoa; phylum Chordata; class Amphibia; order Anura; family Myobatrachidae; genus Taudactylus; species Taudactylus pleione. The sequence goes on from JAUIMM010000390.1 coordinate 2,935,481, forward strand.
GTATAAGAAGAGTGTCTGGGTGATGGTAGTGTATGAGAAGAGAGTCTGGTTGATGGTAGTGTATGAGAAGAGTGTCTGGGTGATTGTACTGTATGAGAAGAGTGTCTGGGTGTTGGTAGGGTATGAGAAGAGTGTCTGGGTGATGGTAGTGTATGAGAAGGGTTTCTGGGTGTTGGTAGTGTATGAGAAGAGTGTCTGGGTGATGGTAGTGTATGAGAAGAGTGTATGGGTGTTGGTAGTGTATGAGAAGGGTGTCTGGGTGTTGGTAGTGTATGAGAAGAGTGTCTGGGTGATGGTAGTATATAAGAAGAGTGTCTGGGTGGGTGTTGGTAGTGTATGAGAAGAGTGTCTGGGTGATGGTAGTGTATGAGAAGAGTGTCTGGGTGTTGGAAGTGTATCAGAAGAGTGTCTGGGTGATGGTAGTGTATGAGAAGAGTATCTGGGTGATGGTAGTGTATGAGAAGAGTGTATGGGTGTTGGTAGTGTATGAGAAGGGTGTCTGGGTGTTGGTAGTGTATGAGAAGAGTGTCTGGGTGATGGTAGTATATAAGAAGAGTGTCTGGGTGATGGCAGTGTATGAGAAGAGTGTCTGGGTGTTGGTAGTGTATGAGAAGAGTGTCTTGGTGATGGTAGTGTATGAGAAGAGTGTCTGGGTGTTGGTAGTGTATGAGAAGAATGTCTGGGTGATGTTAGTGTATAAGAAGAGTGTCTGGGTGATGGTAGTGTATGAGAAGAGTGTCTGGTTGATGGTAGTGTATGAGAAGAGTGTCTGGGTGATTGTACTGTATGAGAAGAGTGTCTGGGTGTTGGTAGGGTATGAGAAGAGTGTCTGGGTGATGGTCGTGTATGAGAAGGGTTTCTGGGTGTTGGTAGTGTATGAGAAGAGTGTCAGGGTGGGTGTTGGTAGTGTATGAGAAGAGTGTCTGGGTGATGGTATTGTATGAGAAGAGTGTCTGGGTGTTGGAAGTGTATCAGAAGAGTGTCTGGGTGATGGTAGTGTATGAGAAGAGTGTCTGGGTGATGGTAGTGTATGAGAAGAGTGTCTGGGTGTTGGTAGTGTATGAGAAGGGTGTCTGGGTGTTGGTAGTGTATGAGAAGAGTGTCTGGGTGATGGCAGTGTATGAGAAGAGTGTCTGGGTGTTGGTAGTGTATGAGAAGAGTGTCTGGGTGATGGTAGTGTATGAGAAGAGTGTCTGGGTGTTGGTAGTGTATGAGAAGAATGTCTGGGTGATGCTAGTGTATAAGAAGAGTGTCTGGGTGATGGTAGTGTATGAGAAGAGTGTCTGGTTGATGGTAGTGTATGAGAAGAGTGTCTTGGTGATTGTACTGTATGAGAAGAGTGTCTGGGTGTTGGTAGGGTATGAGAATAGTGTCTGGGTGATGGTAGTGTATGAGAAGGGTTTCTGGGTGTTGGTAGTGTATGAGAAGAGTGTCTGGGTGTTGGTAGTGTATGAGAAGAGTGTCTGGGTGTTGGTAGTATATGAGAAGAGTGTCTGGGTAGGTGTTGGTAGTGTATGAGAAGAGTGTCAGGGTGATTGTAGTGTATGAGATGAGTGTCTGGGTATTAGTAGTGTATGAGAAGAGTGTCTGGGTGATTGTACTGTATGAGAAGAGTGTCTGGGTGTTGGTAGTGTATGAGAAGAGTGTCTGGGTGATGGTAGTGTATGAGAAGGGTGTCTGGGTGTTGGTAGTGTATGAGAAGAGAATCTGGGTGTTGGTAGTGTATGCGAAGTGTGTCTGGGTGTTGGTAGTGTATGAGAAGAGTGTCTGGGTGATGGTAGTGTATGAGAAGAGTGTCTGGGTGTTGGAAGTGTATGAGAAGAGTGTCTGGGTGATGGTAGTGTATGAGAAGAGTGTCTGGGTGATGGTAGTCTATGAGAAGAGTGTCTGGGTGTTGGTAGTGTATGAGAAGGGTGTCTGGGTGTTGGTAGTGTATGAGAAGAGTGTCTGGGTGATGGCAGTGTATGAGAAGAGTGTCTGGGTGTTGGTAGTGTATGAGAAGAGTGTCTGGGTGATGGTAGTGTATGAGAAGAGTGTCTGGGTGTTGGTAGTGTATGAGAAGAATGTCTGGGTGATGCTAGTGTATAAGAAGAGTGTCTGGGTGATGGTAGTGTATGAGAAGAGTGTCTGGTTGATGGTAGTGTATGAGAAGAGTGTCTTGGTGATTGTACTGTATGAGAAGAGTGTCTGGGTGTTGGTAGGGTATGAGAATAGTGTCTGGGTGATGGTAGTGTATGAGAAGGGTTTCTGGGTGTTGGTAGTGTATGAGAAGAGTGTCTGGGTGTTGGTAGTGTATGAGAAGAGTGTCTGGGTGTTGGTAGTGTATGAGAAGAGTGTCTGGATAGGTGTTGGTAGTGTATGAGAAGAGTGTCAGGGTGATTGTAGTGTATGAGAAGAGTGTCTGGGTGATTGTACTGTATGAGAAGAGTGTCTGGGTGTTGGTAGTGTATGAGAAGAGTGTCTGGGTGATGGTAGTGTATGAGAAGGGTGTCTGGGTGTTGGTAGTGTATGAGAAGAGAATCTGGGTGTTGGTAGTGTATGCGAAGAGTGTCTGGGTGTTGGTAGTGTATGAGAAGAGTGCCTGGGTGATGGTAGTGTATGAGAAGAGTGTCTGGGTGTTGGTAGTGTATGAGAAGAGTGTCTTGGTGGGTGTTGGTAGTGTATGAGAAGAGTGTCTGGGTGATGGTAGTGTATGAGAAGAGTGTCTGTGTGTTGGAAGTGTTTGAGAAGAGTGTCTGGGTGACGGTAGTGTATGAGAAGAGTGTCTGGGTGATGGTATTGTATGAGAAGAGTGGCTGGGTGTTGGCAGTGTATGAGAAGAGTGTCTGGGTGTTGGTAGTGTATGAGAAGAGTGTCTGGGTGATGGTAGTGTATGAGAAGAGTGTCTGGGTGTTGGTAGTGTATGAGAAGAGTGTCTGGGTGGGTGTTGGTAGTGTATGAGAAGAGTGTCTGGGTGATGGTAGTGTATGAGAAGAGTGTCTGGGTGTTGGAAGTGTATAAGAAGAGTGTCTGGGTGACGGTAGTGTATGAGAAGAGTGTCTTGGTGATGGTAGTGTATGAGAAGAGTGTCTGGGTGATGGTAGTGTATGAGAAGAGTGTCTGGGTGTTGGTAGTGTATGAGAAGAGTGTCTGGGTGATGGTAGTGCATGAGAAGAGTGTCTGGGTTATGGTAGTGCATGAGAAGAGTGTCTGGGTGATGGCATTGTATAGGAAGAGTGTCTGGGTGTTGGTAGTGTATGAGAAGAGTGTCTGGGTGTTGGTAGTGTATGAGCAGAGTGTCTGGGTGATGGCAGTGTATGAGAAGAGTGTCTGGGTGATTGTACTGTATGAGAAGAGTGTCTGGGTGTTGGTAGTGTATGAGAAGAGTGTCTGGGTGATGGTAGTGTATGAGAAGAGTGTCTCGGTGATGGCAGTGTATGGGAAGAGTGTCTGGGTGTTGGTAGTGTATGAGTAGAGTGTCTGGGTGATGGTAGTGTATGAGAAGGGTGTCTGGGTGTTGGTAGTGTATGAGAAGAGTGTCTGGGTGTTCGTAGTGTATGAGAAGAGTGTCTGGGTGTTGGTAGTGTATGAGAAGAGCGTCTGGGTGTTGGTAGTGTATGAGAAGAGTGTCTGGGTGTTGGTAGTGTATGAGAAGAGTGTCTGGGTGATGGTAGTATATGAGAAGAGTGTCTGGGTGATTGTACTGTATGAGAAGAGTGTCTGGGTGTTGGTAGTGTATGAGAAGAGTGTCTGGGTGATGGTAGTGTATGAGTAGAGTGTCTGGGTGATGGTAGTGTATGAGAAGAGTGTCTGGGTGTTGGTAGTGTATGAGAAGAGTGTCTGGGTGATGGTAGTGTATGAGAAGAGTGTCTGGGTGTTGGTAGTGTATGAGAAGAGTGTCTGGGTGAAGGTAGTGTATGAGAAGAGTGTCTGGGTGATGGTAGTGCATGAGAAGAGTGTCTGGGTGATGGCAGTGTATGGGAAGAGTGTCTGGGTGTTGGTAGTGTATGAGAAGAGTGTCTGGGTGTTGGTAGTGTATGAGAAGAGTGTCTGGGTGTTGGAAGTGTATGAGAAGAGTGTCTGGGTGTTGGTAGTGTATGAGAAGAGTGTCTGGTTGATGGTAGTGTATGAGAAGAGATTCTGAGTGATTGTACTGTATGAGAAGAGTGTCTGGGTGTTGGTAGTGTATGAGAAGAGTGTCTGGGAGATGGTAGTGTATGAGAAGGGTGTCTGGGTGTTGGTAGTGTATGAGAAGATTGTCTTGGTGTTGGTAGTGTATGAGAAGAGTGTCTGGGTAGGTGTTGGTAGTGTATGAGAAGAGTGTCAGGGTGATTGTAGTGTATGAGAAGAGTGCCTGGGTGATGGTAGTGTATGAGAAGAGTGTCTGGGTGATTGTACTGTATGAGAAGAGTGTCTGGGTGTTGGTAGTGTATGAGAAGAGTGTCTGGGTGATGGTAGTGTATGAGAAGAGTGTCTGTGTTTTGGAAGTGTATGAGAAGAGTGTCTGGGTGACGGTAGTGTATGAGAGGAGTGTCTGGGTGATGGTATTGTATGAGAAGAGTGTCAGGGTGTTGGCAGTGTATGAGAAGAGTGTCTGGGTGTTGGTAGTGTATGAGAAGAGTGTCTGGGTGATGGTAGTGGATGAGTAGAGTGTCTGGGTGATGGTAGTGTATGAGAAGAGTGTCTGGGTGTTGGTAGTGTATGAGAAGAGTGTCTGGGTGATGGTAGTGTATGAGAAGAGTGTCTGGGTGTTGGTAGTGTATGAGAAGAGTGTCTGGGTGAAGGTAGTGTATGAGAAGAGTGTCTGGGTGATGGTAGTGCATGAGAAGAGTGTCTGGGTGATGGCAGTGTATGGGTAGAGTGTCTAGGTGTTGGTAGTGTATGAGAAGAGTGTCTGGGTGTTGGTAGTGTATGAGAAGAGTGTCTGGGTGTTGGTAGTGTATGAGAAGAGTGTCTGGTTGATGGTAGTGTATGAGAAGAGATTCTGAGTGATTGTACTGTATGAGAAGAGTGTCTGGGTGTTGGTAGTGTATGAGAAGAGTGTCTGGGAGACGGTAGTGTATGAGAAGGGTGTCTGGGTGTTGGTAGTGTATGAGAAGATTGTCTTGGTGTTGGTAGTGTATGAGAAGAGTGTCTGGGTGTTGATAGTGTATGAGAAGAGTGCCTGGGTGATTGTAGTGTATGAGAAGAGTATCTGGGTGATGGTAGTGTATGAGAAGAGTGTCTGGGTGTTGGTAGTGTATGAGAAGAGTGTCTGGGTGATGGTAGTATATGAGAAGAGTGTCTCGGTGATTGCAGTGTATGAGAAGAGTGTCTGGGTGTTGGTAGTGTATGAGAAGAGTGTCTGGGTGATAGTAGTGTATGAGAAGAGTGTCTGGGTGTTGGTAGTGTATGAGAAGAATGTCTGGGTGTTGCTAGTGTATAAGAAGAGTGTCTGGGTGATGGTAGTGTATGAGAAGAGAGTCTGGTTGATGGTAGTGTATGAGAAGAGTGTCTGGGTGATTGTACTGTATGAGAAGAGTGTCTGGGTGTTGGTAGGGTATGAGAAGAGTGTCTGGGTGATGGTAGTGTATGAGTAGAGTGTCTGGGTGATGGTAGTGTATGAGAAGAGTGTCTGGGTGTTGGTAGTGTATGAGAAGAGTGTCTGGGTGATGGTAGTGTATGAGAAGAGTGTCTGGGTGTTGGTAGTGTATGAGAAGAGTGTCTGGGTGAAGGTAGTGTATGAGAAGAGTGTCTGGGTGATGGTAGTGCATGAGAAGAGTGTCTGGGTGATGGCAGTGTATGGGAAGAGTGTCTGGGTGTTGGTAGTGTATGAGAAGAGTGTCTGGGTGTTGGTAGTGTATGAGAAGAGTGTCTGGGTGTTGGTAGTGTATGAGAAGAGTGTCTGGGTGTTGGTAGTGTATGAGAAGAGTGTCTGGTTGATGGTAGTGTATGAGAAGAGATTCTGAGTGATTGTACTGTATGAGAAGAGTGCCTGGGTGTTGGTAGTGTATGAGAAGAGTGTCTGGGAGATGGTAGTGTATGAGAAGGGTGTCTGGGTGTTGGTAGTGTATGAGAAGATTGTCTTGGTGTTGGTAGTGTATGAGAAGAGTGTCTGGGTAGGTGTTGGTAGTGTATGAGAAGAGTGTCAGGGTGATTGTAGTGTATGAGAAGAGTGCCTGGGTGATGGTAGTGTATGAGAAGAGTGTCTGGGTGATTGTACTGTATGAGAAGAGTGTCTGGGTGTTGGTAGTGTATGAGAAGAGTGTCTGGGTGATGGTAGTGTATGAGAAGAGTTTCTGTGTTTTGGAAGTGTATGAGAAGAGTGTCTGGGTGACGGTAGTGTATGAGAAGAGTGTCTGGGTGATGGTATTGTATGAGAAGAGTGTCAGGGTGTTGGCAGTGTATGAGAAGAGTGTCTGGGTGTTGGTAGTGTATGAGAAGAGTGTCTGGGTGATGGTAGTGTATGAGTAGAGTGTCTGGGTGATGGTAGTGTATGAGAAGAGTGTCTGGGTGTTGGTAGTGTATGAGAAGAGTGTCTGGGTGATGGTAGTGTATGAGAAGAGTGTCTGGGTGTTGGTAGTGTATGAGAAAAGTGTCTGGGTGAAGGTAGTGTATGAGAAGAGTGTCTGGGTGATGGTAGTGCATGAGAAGAGTGTCTGGGTGATGGCAGTGTATGGGAAGAGTGTCTAGGTGTTGGTAGTGTATGAGAAGAGTGTCTGGGTGTTGGTAGTGTATGAGAAGAGTGTCTGGGTGTTGGTAGTGTATGAGAAGAGTGTCTGGTTGATGGTAGTGTATGAGAAGAGATTCTGAGTGATTGTACTGTATGAGAAGAGTGTCTGGGTGTTGGTAGTGTATGAGAAGAGTGTCTGGGAGACGGTAGTGTATGAGAAGGGTGTCTGGGTGTTGGTAGTGTATGAGAAGATTGTCTTGGTGTTGGTAGTGTATGAGAAGAGTGTCTGGGTGTTGATAGTGTATGAGAAGAGTGCCTGGGTGATTGTAGTGTATGAGAAGAGTATCTGGGTGATGGTAGTGTATGAGAAGAGTGTCTGGGTGTTGGTAGTGTATGAGAAGAGTGTCTGGGTGATGGTAGTATATGAGAAGAGTGTCTCGGTGATTGCAGTGTATGAGAAGAGTGTCTGGGTGTTGGTAGTGTATGAGAAGAGTGTCTGGGTGATAGTAGTGTATGAGAAGAGTGTCTGGGTGTTGGTAGTGTATGAGAAGAATGTCTGGGTGATGCTAGTGTATAAGAAGAGTGTCTGGGTGATGGTAGTGTATGAGAAGAGAGTCTGGTTGATGGTAGTGTATGAGAAGAGTGTCTGGGTGATTGTACTGTATGAGAAGAGTGTCTGGGTGTTGGTAGGGTATGAGAAGAGTGTCTGGGTGATGGTAGTGTATGAGAAGGGTTTCTGGGTGTTGGTAGTGTATGAGAAGAGTGTCTGGGTGATGGTAGTGTATGAGAAAAGTGTATGGGTGTTGGTAGTGTATGAGAAGGGTGTCTGGGTGTTGGTAGTGTATGAGAAGAGTGTCTTGGTGATGGTAGTATATAAGAAGAGTGTCTGGGTGGGTGTTGGTAGTGTATGAGAAGAGTGTCTGGGTGATGGTAGTGTATGAGAAGAGTGTCTGGGTGTTGGAAGTGTACCAGAAGAGTGTCTGGGTGATGGTAGTGTATGAGAAGAGTATCTGGGTGATGGTAGTGTATGAGAAGAGTGTATGGGTGTTGGTAGTGTATGAGAAGGGTGTCTGGGTGTTGGTAGTGTATGAGAAGAGTTTCTGGGTGATGGTAGTATATAAGAAGAGTGTCTGGGTGATGGCAGTGTATGAGAAGAGTGTCTGGGTGTTGGTAGTGTATGAGAAGAGTGTCTTGGTGATGGTAGTGTATGAGAAGAGTGTCTGGGTGTTGGTAGTGTATGAGAAGAATGTCTGGGTGATGTTAGTGTATAAGAAGAGTGTCTGGGTGATGGTAGTGTATGAGAAGAGTGTCTGGTTGATGGTAGTGTATGAGAAGAGTGTCTGGGTGATTGTACTGTATGAGAAGAGTGTCTGGGTGATGGTAGTGTATGAGAAGGGTTTCTGGGTGTTGGTAGTGTATGAGAAGAGTGTCTGGGTGTTGATAGTGTATGAGAAGAGTGCCTGGGTGATGGTAGTGTATGAGAAGAGTATCTGGGTGATGGTAGTGTATGAGAAGAGTGTCTGGGTGTTGGTAGTGTATGAGAAGAGTGTCTGGGTGATGGTAGTATATGAGAAGAGTGTCTGGGTGATTGCAGTGTATGAGAAGAGTGTCTGGGTGTTGGTAGTGTATGAGAAGAGTGTCTGGGTGATGGTAGTGTATGAGAAGAGTGTCTGGGTGTTGGTAGTGTATGAGAAGAATGTCTGGGTGATGCTAGTGTATAAGAAGAGTGTCTGGGTGATGGTAGTGTATGAGAAGAGTCTGGTTGATGGTAGTGTATGAGAAGAGTGTCTGGGTGATTGTACTGTATGAGAAGAGTGTCTGGGTGTTGGTAGGGTATGAGAAGAGTGTCTGGGTGATGGTAGTGTATGAGAAGGGTTTCTGGGTGTTGGTAGTGTATGAGAAGAGTGTCTGGGTGATGGTAGTGTATGAGAAGAGTGTATGGGTGTTGGTAGTGTATGAGAAGGGTGTCTGGGTGTTGGTAGTGTATGAGAAGAGTGTCTGGGTGATGGTAGTATATAAGAAGAGTGTCTGGGTGGGTGTTGGTAGTGTATGAGAAGAGTGTCTGGGTGATGGTAGTGTATGAGAAGAGTGTCTGGGTGTTGGAAGTGTATCAGAAGAGTGTCTGGGTGATGGTAGTGTATGAGAAGAGTATCTGGGTGATGGTAGTGTATGAGAAGAGTGTATGGGTGTTGGTAGTGTATGAGAAGGGTGTCTGGGTGTTGGTAGTGTATGAGAAGAGTGTCTGGGTGATGGTAGTATATAAGAAGAGTGTCTGGGTGATGGCAGTGTATGAGAAGAGTGTCTGGGTGTTGGTAGTGTATGAGAAGAGTGTCTTGGTGATGGTAGTGTATGAGAAGAGTGTCTGGGTGTTGGTAGTGTATGAGAAGAATGTCTGGGTGATGTTAGTGTATAAGAAGAGTGTCTGGGTGATGGTAGTGTATGAGAAGAGTGTCTGGTTGATGGTAGTGTATGAGAAGAGTGTCTGGGTGATTGTACTGTATGAGAAGAGTGTCTGGGTGTTGGTAGGGTATGAGAAGAGTGTCTGGGTGATGGTCGTGTATGAGAAGGGTTTCTGGGTGTTGGTAGTGTATGAGAAGAGTGTCAGGGTGGGTGTTGGTAGTGTATGAGAAGAGTGTCTGGGTGATGGTAGTGTATGAGAAGAGTGTCTGGGTGTTGGAAGTGTATCAGAAGAGTGTCTGGGTGATGGTAGTGTATGAGAAGAGTGTCTGGGTGATGGTAGTGTATGAGAAGAGTGTCTGGGTGTTGGTAGTGTATGAGAAGGGTGTCTGGGTGTTGGTAGTGTATGAGAAGAGTGTCTGGGTGATGGCAGTGTATGAGAAGAGTGTCTGGGTGTTGGTAGTGTATGAGAAGAGTGTCTGGATGATGGTAGTGTATGAGAAGAGTGTCTGGGTGTTGGTAGTGTATGAGAAGAATGTCTGGGTGATGCTAGTGTATAAGAAGAGTGTCTGGGTGATGGTAGTGTATGAGAAGAGTGTCTGGTTGATGGTAGTGTATGAGAAGAGTGTCTTGGTGATTGTACTGTATGAGAAGAGTGTCTGGGTGTTGGTAGGGTATGAGAATAGTGTCTGGGTGATGGTAGTGTATGAGAAGGGTTTCTGGGTGTTGGTAGTGTATGAGAAGAGTGTCTGGGTGTTGGTAGTGTATGAGAAGAGTGTCTGGGTGTTGGTAGTGTATGAGAAGAGTGTCTGGGTAGGTGTTGGTAGTGTATGAGAAGAGTGTCAGGGTGATTGTAGTGTATGAGATGAGTGTCTGGGTATTAGTAGTGTATGAGAAGAGTGTCTGGGTGATTGTACTGTATGAGAAGAGTGTCTGGGTGTTGGTAGTGTATGAGAAGAGTGTCTGGGTGATGGTAGTGTATGAGAAGGGTGTCTGGGTGTTGGTAGTGTATGAGAAGAGAATCTGGGTGTTGGTAGTGTATGCGAAGTGTGTCTGGGTGTTGGTAGTGTATGAGAAGAGTGTCTGGGTGATGGTAGTGTATGAGAAGAGTGTCTGGGTGTTGGAAGTGTATGAGAAGAGTGTCTGGGTGATGGTAGTGTATGAGAAGAGTGTCTGGGTGATGGTAGTCAATGAGAAGAGTGTCTGGGTGTTGGTAGTGTATGAGAAGGGTGTCTGGGTGTTGGTAGTGTATGAGAAGAGTGTCTGGGTGATGGCAGTGCATGAGAAGAGTGTCTGGGTGTTGGTAGTGTATGAGAAGAGTGTCTGGGTGATGGTAGTGTATGAGAAGAGTGTCTGGGTGTTGGTAGTGTATGAGAAGAATGTCTGGGTGATGCTAGTGTATAAGAAGAGTGTCTGGGTGATGGTAGTGTATGAGAAGAGTGTCTGGTTGATGGTAGTGTATGAGAAGAGTGTCTTGGTGATTGTACTGTATGAGAAGAGTGTCTGGGTGTTGGTAGGGTATGAGAATAGTGTCTGGGTGATGGTAGTGTATGAGAAGGGTTTCTGGGTGTTGGTAGTGTATGAGAAGAGTGTCTGGGTGATGGTAGTGTATGAGAAAAGTGTATGGGTGTTGGTAGTGTATGAGAAGGGTGTCTGGGTGTTGGTAGTGTATGAGAAGAGTGTCTTGGTGATGGTAGTATATAAGAAGAGTGTCTGGGTGGGTGTTGGTAGTGTATGAGAAGAGTGTCTGGGTGATGGTAGTGTATGAGAAGAGTGTCTGGGTGTTGGAAGTGTATCAGAAGAGTGTCTGGGTGATGGTAGTGTATGAGAAGAGTATCTGGGTGATGGTAGTGTATGAGAAGAGTGTATGGGTGTTGGTAGTGTATGAGAAGGGTGTCTGGGTGTTGGTAGTGTATGAGAAGAGTTTCTGGGTGATGGTAGTATATAAGAAGAGTGTCTGGGTGATGGCAGTGTATGAGAAGAGTGTCTGGGTGTTGGTAGTGTATGAGAAGAGTGTCTTGGTGATGGTAGTGTATGAGAAGAGTGTCTGGGTGTTGGTAGTGTATGAGAAGAATGTCTGGGTGATGTTAGTGTATAAGAAGAGTGTCTGGGTGATGGTAGTGTATGAGAAGAGTGTCTGGTTGATGGTAGTGTATGAGAAGAGTGTCTGGGTGATTGTACTGTATGAGAAGAGTGTCTGGGTGATGGTAGTGTATGAGAAGGGTTTCTGGGTGTTGGTAGTGTATGAGAAGAGTGTCTGGGTGTTGATAGTGTATGAGAAGAGTGCCTGGGTGATGGTAGTGTATGAGAAGAGTATCTGGGTGATGGTAGTGTATGAGAAGAGTGTCTGGGTGTTGGTAGTGTATGAGAAGAGTGTCTGGGTGATGGTAGTATATGAGAAGAGTGTCTGGGTGATTGCAGTGTATGAGAAGAGTGTCTGGGTGTTGGTAGTGTATGAGAAGAGTGTCTGGGTGATGGTAGTGTATGAGAAGAGTGTCTGGGTGTTGGTAGTGTATGAGAAGAATGTCTGGGTGATGCTAGTGTATAAGAAGAGTGTCTGGGTGATGGTAGTGTATGAGAAGAGAGTCTGGTTGATGGTAGTGTATGAGAAGAGTGTCTGGGTGATTGTACTGTATGAGAAGAGTGTCTGGGTGTTGGTAGGGTATGAGAAGAGTGTCTGGGTGATGGTAGTGTATGAGAAGGGTTTCTGGGTGTTGGTAGTGTATGAGAAGAGTGTCTGGGTGATGGTAGTGTATGAGAAGAGTGTATGGGTGTTGGTAGTGTATGACAAGGGTGTCTGGGTGTTGGTAGTGTATGAGAAGAGTGTCTGGGTGATGGTAGTATATAAGAAGAGTGTCTGGGTGGGTGTTGGTAGTGTATGAGAAGAGTGTCTGGGTGATGGTAGTGTATGAGAAGAGTGTCTGGGTGTTGGAAGTGTATCAGAAGAGTGTCTGGGTGATGGTAGTGTATGAGAAGAGTATCTGGGTGATGGTAGTGTATGAGAAGAGTGTATGGGTGTTGGTAGTGTATGAGAAGGGTGTCTGGGTGTTGGTAGTGTATGAGAAGAGTGTCTGGGTGATGGTAGTATATAAGAAGAGTGTCTGGGTGATGGCAGTGTATGAGAAGAGTGTCTGGGTGTTGGTAGTGTATGAGAAGAGTGTCTTGGTGATGGTAGTGTATGAGAAGAGTGTCTGGGTGTTGGTAGTGTATGAGAAGAATGTCTGGGTGATGTTAGTGTATAAGAAGAGTGTCTGGGTGATGGTAGTGTATGAGAAGAGTGTCTGGTTGATGGTAGTGTATGAGAAGAGTGTCTGGGTGATTGTACTGTATGAGAAGAGTGTCTGGGTGTTGGTAGGGTATGAGAAGAGTGTCTGGGTGATGGTCGTGTATGAGAAGGGTTTCTGGGTGTTGGTAGTGTATGAGAAGAGTGTCAGGGTGGGTGTTGGTAGTGTATGAGAAGAGTGTCTGGGTGATGGTAGTGTATGAGAAGAGTGTCTGGGTGTTGGAAGTGTATCAGAAGAGTGTCTGGGTGATGGTAGTGTATGAGAAGAGTGTCTGGGTGATGGTAGTGTATGAGAAGAGTGTCTGGGTGTTGGTAGTGTATGAGAAGGGTGTCTGGGTGTTGGTAGTGTATGAGAAGAGTGTCTGGGTGATGGCAGTGTATGAGAAGAGTGTCTGGGTGTTGGTAGTGTATGAGAAGAGTGTCTGGGTGATGGTAGTGTATGAGAAGAGTGTCTGGGTGTTGGTAGTGTATGAGAAGAATGTCTGGGTGATGCTAGTGTATAAGAAGAGTGTCTGGGTGATGGTAGTGTATGAGAAGAGTGTCTGGTTGATGGTAGTGTATGAGAAGAGTGTCTTGGTGATTGTACTGTATGAGAAGAGTGTCTGGGTGTTGGTAGGGTATGAGAATAGTGTCTGGGTGATGGTAGTGTATGAGAAGGGTTTCTGGGTGTTGGTAGTGTATGAGAAGAGTGTCTGGGTGTTGGTAGTGTATGAGAAGAGTGTCTGGGTGTTGGTAGTGTATGAGAAGAGTGTCTGGGTAGGTGTTGGTAGTGTATGAGAAGAGTGTCAGGGTGATTGTAGTGTATGAGATGAGTGTCTGGGTATTAGTAGTGTATGAGAAGAGTGTCTGGGTGATTGTACTGTATGAGAAGAGTGTCTGGGTGTTGGTAGTGTATGAGAAGAGTGTCTGGGTGATGGTAGTGTATGAGAAGGGTGTCTGGGTGTTGGTAGTGTATGAGAAGAGAATCTGGGTGTTGGTAGTGTATGCGAAGTGTGTCTGGGTGTTGGTAGTGTATGAGAAGAGTGTCTGGGTGATGGTAGTGTATGAGAAGAGTGTCTGGGTGTTGGAAGTGTATGAGAAGAGTGTCTGGGTGATGGTAGTGTATGAGAAGAGTGTCTGGGTGATGGTAGTCTATGAGAAGAGTGTCTGGGTGTTGGTAGTGTATGAGAAGGGTGTCTGGGTGTTGGTAGTGTATGAGAAGAGTGTCTGGGTGATGGTAGTGTATGAGAAGAGTGTCTGGGTGTTGGTAGTGTATGAGAAGAATGTCTGGGTGATGCTAGTGTATAAGAAGAGTGTCTGGGTGATGGTAATGTATGAGAAGAGTGTCTGGTTGATGGTAGTGTATGAGAAGAGTGTCTTGGTGATTGTACTGTATGAGAAGAGTGTCTGGGTGTTGGTAGGGTATGAGAATAGTGTCTGGGTGATGGTAGTGTATGAGAAGGGTTTCTGGGTGTTGGTAGTGTATGAGAAGAGTGTCTGGGTGTTGGTAGTGTATGAGAAGAGTGTCTGGGTGTTGGTAGTGTATGAGAAGAGTGTCTGGATAGGTGTTGGTAGTGTATGAGAAGAGTGTCAGGGTGATTGTAGTGTATGAGATGAGTGTCTGGGTGTTAGTAGTGTATGAGAAGAGTGTCTGGGTGATTGTACTGTATGAGAAGAGTGTCTGGGTGTTGGTAGTGTATGAGAAGAGTGTCTGGGTGATGGTAGTGTATGAGAAGGGTGTCTGGGTGTTGGTAGTGTATGAGAAGAGAATCTGGGTGTTGGTATTGTATGCGAAGAGTGTCTGGGTGTTGGTAGTGTATGAGAAGAGTGCCTGGGTGATGGTAGTGTATGAGAAGAGTGTCTGGGTGTTGGTAGTGTATGAGAAGAGTGTCTTGGTGGGTGTTGGTAGTGTATGAGAAGAGTGTCTGGGTGATGGTAGTGTATGAGAAGAGTGTCTGTGTGTTGGAAGTGTTTGAGAAGAGTGTCTGGGTGACGGTAGTGTATGAGAAGAGTGTCTGGGTGATGGTATTGTATGAGAAGAGTGGCTGGGTGTTGGCAGTGTATGAGAAGAGTGTCTGGGTGTTGGTAGTGTATGAGAAGAGTGTCTGGGTGATGGTAGTGTATGAGAAGAGTGTCTGGGTGTTGGTAGTGTATGAGAAGAGTGTCTGGGTGGGTGTTGGTAGTGTATGAGAAGAGTGTCTGGGTGATGGTAGTGTATGAGAAGAGTGTCTGGGTGTTGGAAGTGTATAAGAAGAGTGTCTGGGTGACGGTAGTGTATGAGAAGAGTGTCTTGGTGATGGTAGTGTATGAGAAGAGTGTCTGGGTGATGGTAGTGTATGAGAAGAGTGTCTGGGTGTTGGTAGTGTATGAGAAGAGTGTCTGGGTGATGGTAGTGCATGAGAAGAGTGTCTGGGTTATGGTAGTGCATGAGAAGAGTGTCTGGGTGATGGCATTGTATAGGAAGAGTGTCTGGGTGTTGGTAGTGTATGAGAAGAGTGTCTGGGTTTTGGTAGTGTATGAGCAGAGTGTCTGGGTGATGGCAGTGTATGAGAAGAGTGTCTGGGTGATTGTACTGTATGAGAAGAGTGTCTGGGTGTTGGTAGTGTATGAGAAGAGTGTCTGGGTGATGGTAGTGTATGAGAAGAGTGTCTCGGTGATGGCAGTGTATGGGAAGAGTGTCTGGGTGTTGGTAGTGTATGAGTAGAGTGTCTGGGTGATGGTAGTGTATGAGAAGGGTGTCTGGGTGTTGGTAGTGTATGAGAAGAGTGTCTGGGTGTTCGTAGTGTATGAGAAGAGTGTCTGGGTGTTGGTAGTGTATGAGAAGAGCGTCTGGGTGTTGGTAGTGTATGAGAAGAGTGTCTGTGTGTTGGTTGTGTATGAGAAGAGTGTCTGGGTGATGGTAGTATATGAGAAGAGTGTCTGGGTGATTGTACTGTATGAGAAGAGTGTCTGGGTGCTGGTAGTGTATGAGAAGAGTGTCTGGGTGATGGTAGTGTATGAGTAGAGTGTCTGGGTGATGGTAGTGTATGAGAAGAGTGTCTGGGTGTTGGTAGTGTATGAGAAGAGTGTCTGGGTGATGGTAGTGTATGAGAAGAGTGTCTGGGTGTTGGTAGTGTATGAGAAGAGTGTCTGGGTGAAGGTAGTGTATGAGAAGAGTGTCTGGGTGATTTTAGTGCATGAGAAGAGTGTCTGGGTGATGGCAGTGTATGGGAAGAGTGTCTGGGTGTTGGTAGTGTATGAGAAGAGTGTCTGGGTGTTGGTAGTGTATGAGAAGAGTGTCTGGGTGTTGGAAGTGTATGAGAAGAGTGTCTGGGTGTTGGTAGTGTATGAGAAGAGTGTCTGGTTGATGGTAGTGTATGAGAAGAGATTCTGAGTGATTGTACTGTATGAGAAGAGTGTCTGGGTGTTGGTAGTGTATGAGAAGAGTGTCTGGGAGATGGTAGTGTATGAGAAGGGTGTCTGGGTGTTGGTAGTGTATGAGAAGATTGTCTTGGTGTTGGTAGTGTATGAGAAGAGTGTCTGGGTAGGTGTTGGTAGTGTATGAGAAGAGTGTCAGGGTGATTGTAGTGTATGAGAAGAGTGCCTGGGTGATGGTAGTGTATGATAAGAGTGTCTGGGTGATTGTACTGTATGAGAAGAGTGTCTGGGTGTTGGTAGTGTATGAGAAGAGTGTCTGGGTGATGGTAGTGTATGAGAAGAGTGTCTGTGTTTTGGAAGTGTATGAGAAGAGTGTCTGGGTGACGGTAGTGTATGAGAAGAGTGTCTGGGTGATGGTATTGTATGAGAAGAGTGTCAGGGTGTTGGCAGTGTATGAGAAGAGTGTCTGGGTGTTGGTAGTGTATGAGAAGAGTGTCTGGGTGATGGTAGTGTATGAGTAGAGTGTCTGGGTGATGGTAGTGTATGAGAAGAGTGTCTGGGTGTTGGTAGTGTATGAGAAGAGTGTCTGGGTGATGGTAGTGTATGAGAAGAGTGTCTGGGTGTTGGTAGTGTATGAGAAGAGTGTCTGGGTGAAGGTAGTGTATGAGAAGAGTGTCTGGGTGATGGTAGTGCATGAGAAGAGTGTCTGGGTGATGGCAGTGTATGGGAAGAGTGTCTAGGTGTTGGTAGTGTATGAGAAGAGTGTCTGGGTGTTGGTAGTGTATGAGAAGAGTGTCTGGGTGTTGGTAGTGTATGAGAAGAGTGTCTGGTTGATGGTAGTGTATGAGAAGAGATTCTGAGTGATTGTACTGTATGAGAAGAGTGTCTGGGTGTTGGTAGTGTATGAGAAGAGAGTCTGGGAGACGGTAGTGTATGAGAAGGGTGTCTGGGTGTTGGTAGTGTATGAGAAGATTGTCTTGGTGTTGGTAGTGTATGAGAAGAGTGTCTGGGTGTTGATAGTGTATGAGAAGAGTGCCTAGGTGATTGTAGTGTATGAGAAGAGTATCTGGGTGATGGTAGTGTATGAGAAGAGTGTCTGGGTGTTGGTAGTGTATGAGAAGAGTGTCTGGGTGATGGTAGTATATGAGAAGAGTGTCTCGGTGATTGCAGTGTATGAGAAGAGTGTCTGGGTGTTGGTAGTGTATGAGAAGAGTGTCTGGGTGATGGTAGTGTATGAGAAGAGTGTCTGGGTGTTGGTAGTGTATGAGAAGAATGTCTGGGTGATGCTAGTGTATAAGAAGAGTGTCTGGGTGATGGTAGTGTATGAGAAGAGAGTCTGGTTGATGGTAGTGTATGAGAAGAGTGTCTGGGTGATTGTACTGTATGAGAAGAGTGTCTGGGTGTTGGTAGGGTATGAGAAGAGTGTCTGGGTGATGGTAGTGTATGAGAAGGGTTTCTGGGTGTTGGTAGTGTATGAGAAGAGTGTCTGGGTGATGGTAGTGTATGAGAAAAGTGTATGGGTGTTGGTAGTGTATGAGAAGGGTGTCTGGGTGTTGGTAGTGTATGAGAAGAGTGTCTTGGTGATGGTAGTATATAAGAAGAGTGTCTGGGTGGGTGTTGGTAGTGTATGAGAAGAGTGTCTGGGTGATGGTAGTGTATGAGAAGAGTGTCTGGGTGTTGGAAGTGTATCAGAAGAGTGTCTGGGTGATGGTAGTGTATGAGAAGAGTATCTGGGTGATGGTAGTGTATGAGAAGAGTGTATGGGTGTTGGTAGTGTATGAGAAGGGTGTCTGGGTGTTGGTAGTGTATGAGAAGAGTTTCTGGGTGATGGTAGTATATAAGAAGAGTGTCTGGGTGATGGCAGTGTATGAGAAGAGTGTCTGGGTGTTGGTAGTGTATGAGAAGAGTGTCTTGGTGATGGTAGTGTATGAGAAGAGTGTCTGGGTGTTGGTAGTGTATGAGAAGAATGTCTGGGTGATGTTAGTGTATAAGAAGAGTGTCTGGGTGATGGTAGTGTATGAGAAGAGTGTCTGGTTGATGGTAGTGTATGAGAAGAGTGTCTGGGTGATTGTACTGTATGAGAAGAGTGTCTGGGAGATGGTAGTGTATGAGAAGGGTTTCTGGGTGTTGGTAGTGTATGAGAAGAGTGTCTGGGTGATGGTAGTGTATGAGAAAAGTGTGTGGGTGTTGGTAGTGTATGAGAAGGGTGTCTGGGTGTTGGTAGTGTATGAGAAGAGTGTCTGGGTGATGGTAGTATATAAGAAGAGTGTCTGGGTGATTGTACTGTATGAGAAGAGTGTCTGGGTGTTGGTAGTGTATGAGAAGAGTGTCTGGGTGATGGTAGTGTATGAGTAGAGTGTCTGGGTGATGGTAGTGTATGAGAAGAGTGTCTGGGTGTTGGTAGTGTATGAGAAGAGTGTCTGGGTGATGGTAGTGTATGAGAAGAGTGTCTGGGTGTTGGTAGTGTATGAGAAGAGTGTCTGGGTGAAGGTAGTGTATGAGAAGAGTGTCTGGGTGATGGTAGTGCATGAGAAGAGTGTCTGGGTGATGGCAGTGTATGGGAAGAGTGTCTGGGTGTTGGTAGTGTATGAGAAGAGTGTCTGGGTGTTGGTAGTGTATGAGAAGAGTGTCTGGGTGTTGGAAGTGTATGAGAAGAGTGTCTGGGTGTTGGTAGTGTATGAGAAGAGTGTCTGGTTGATGGTAGTGTATGAGAAGAGATTCTGAGTGATTGTACTGTATGAGAAGAGTGTCTGGGTGTTGGTAGTGTATGAGAAGAGTGTCTGGGAGATGGTAGTGTATGAGAAGGGTGTCTGGGTGTTGGTAGTGTATGAGAAGATTGTCTTGGTGTTGGTAGTGTATGAGAAGAGTGTCTGGGTAGGTGTTGGTAGTGTATGAGAAGAGTGTCAGGGTGATTGTAGTGTATGAGAAGAGTGCCTGGGTGATGGTAGTGTATGAGAAGAGTGTCTGGGTGATTGTACTGTATGAGAAGAGTGTCTGGGTGTTGGTAGTGTATGAGAAGAGTGTCTGGGTGATGGTAGTGTATGAGAAGAGTGTCTGTGTTTTGGAAGTGTATGAGAAGAGTGTCTGGGTGACGGTAGTGTATGAGAAGAGTGTCTGGGTGATGGTATTGTATGAGAAGAGTGTCAGGGTGTTGGCAGTGTATGAGAAGAGTGTCTGGGTGT
Organism: Taudactylus pleione; assembly: GCA_031769625.1. Taxonomy (NCBI): domain Eukaryota; kingdom Metazoa; phylum Chordata; class Amphibia; order Anura; family Myobatrachidae; genus Taudactylus; species Taudactylus pleione. Next base: position 2,954,310 of record JAUIMM010000390.1, read on the forward strand.
TGGTAGTGTATGAGAAGAGTGTCTGGGTGATGGTAGTGTATGAGTAGAGTGTCTGGGTGATGGTAGTGTATGAGAAGAGTGTCTGGGTGTTGGTAGTGTATGAGAAGAGTGTCTGGGTGATGGTAGTGTATGAGAAGAGTGTCTGGGTGTTGGTAGTGTATGAGAAGAGTGTCTGGGTGAAGGTAGTGTATGAGAAGAGTGTCTGGGTGATGGTAGTGCATGAGAAGAGTGTCTGGGTGATGGCAGTGTATGGGAAGAGTGTCTAGGTGTTGGTAGTGTATGAGAAGAGTGTCTGGGTGTTGGTAGTGTATGAGAAGAGTGTCTGGGTGTTGGTAGTGTATGAGAAGAGTGTCTGGTTGATGGTAGTGTATGAGAAGAGATTCTGAGTGATTGTACTGTATGAGAAGAGTGTCTGGGTGTTGGTAGTGTATGAGAAGAGTGTCTGGGAGACGGTAGTGTATGAGAAGGGTGTCTGGGTGTTGGTAGTGTATGAGAAGATTGTCTTGGTGTTGGTAGTGTATGAGAAGAGTGTCTGGGTGTTGATAGTGTATGAGAAGAGTGCCTGGGTGATTGTAGTGTATGAGAAGAGTATCTGGGTGATGGTAGTGTATGAGAAGAGTGTCTGGGTGTTGGTAGTGTATGAGAAGAGTGTCTGGGTGATGGTAGTATATGAGAAGAGTGTCTCGGTGATTGCAGTGTATGAGAAGAGTGTCTGGGTGTTGGTAGTGTATGAGAAGAGTGTCTGGGTGATGGTAGTGTATGAGAAGAGTGTCTGGGTGTTGGTAGTGTATGAGAAGAATGTCTGGGTGATGCTAGTGTATAAGAAGAGTGTCTGGGTGATGGTAGTGTATGAGAAGAGAGTCTGGTTGATGGTAGTGTATGAGAAGAGTGTCTGGGTGATTGTACTGTATGAGAAGAGTGTCTGGGTGTTGGTAGGGTATGAGAAGAGTGTCTGGGTGATGGTAGTGTATGAGAAGGGTTTCTGGGTGTTGGTAGTGTATGAGAAGAGTGTCTGGGTGATGGTAGTGTATGAGAAAAGTGTATGGGTGTTGGTAGTGTATGAGAAGGGTGTCTGGGTGTTGGTAGTGTATGAGAAGAGTGTCTTGGTGATGGTAGTATATAAGAAGAGTGTCTGGGTGGGTGTTGGTAGTGTATGAGAAGAGTGTCTGGGTGATGGTAGTGTATGAGAAGAGTGTCTGGGTGTTGGAAGTGTATCAGAAGAGTGTCTGGGTGATGGTAGTGTATGAGAAGAGTATCTGGGTGATGGTAGTGTATGAGAAGAGTGTATGGGTGTTGGTAGTGTATGAGAAGGGTGTCTGGGTGTTGGTAGTGTATGAGAAGAGTTTCTGGGTGATGGTAGTATATAAGAAGAGTGTCTGGGTGATGGCAGTGTATGAGAAGAGTGTCTGGGTGTTGGTAGTGTATGAGAAGAGTGTCTTGGTGATGGTATTGTATGAGAAGAGTGTCTGGGTGTTGGTAGTGTATGAGAAGAATGTCTGGGTGATGTTAGTGTATAAGAAGAGTGTCTGGGTGATGGTAGTGTATGAGAAGAGTGTCTGGTTGATGGTAGTGTATGAGAAGAGTGTCTGGGTGATTGTACTGTATGAGAAGAGTGTCTGGGTGATGGTAGTGTATGAGAAGGGTTTCTGGGTGTTGGTAGTGTATGAGAAGAGTGTCTGGGTAATGGTAGTGTATGAGAAAAGTGTATGGGTGTTGGTAGTGTATGAGAAGGGTGTCTGGGTGTTGGTAGTGTATGAGAAGAGTGTCTGGGTGATGGTAGTATATAAGAAGAGTGTCTGGGTGGGTGTTGGTAGTGTATGAGAAGAGTGTCTGGGTGATGGTAGTGTATGAGAAGGGTTTCTGGGTGTTGGTAGTGTATGAGAAGAGTGTCTGGGTGTTGGTAGTGTATGAGAAGAGTGTCTGGGTGTTGGTAGTGTATGAGAAGAGTGTCTGGGTAGGTGTTGGTAGTGTATGAGAAGAGTGTCAGGGTGATTGTAGTGTATGAGATGAGTGTCTGGGTATTAGTAGTGTATGAGAAGAGTGTCTGGGTGATTGTACTGTATGAGAAGAGTGTCTGGGTGTTGGTAGTGTATGAGAAGAGTGTCTGGGTGATGGTAGTGTATGAGAAGGGTGTCTGGGTGTTGGTAGTGTATGAGAAGAGAATCTGGGTGTTGGTAGTGTATGCGAAGTGTGTCTGGGTGTTGGTAGTGTATGAGAAGAGTGTCTGGGTGATGGTAGTGTATGAGAAGAGTGTCTGGGTGTTGGAAGTGTATGAGAAGAGTGTCTGGGTGATGGTAGTGTATGAGAAGAGTGTCTGGGTGATGGTAGTCTATGAGAAGAGTGTCTGGGTGTTGGTAGTGTATGAGAAGGGTGTCTGGGTGTTGGTAGTGTATGAGAAGAGTGTCTGGGTGATGGCAGTGTATGAGAAGAGTGTCTGGGTGTTGGTAGTGTATGAGAAGAGTGTCTGGGTGATGGTAGTGTATGAGAAGAGTGTCTGGGTGTTGGTAGTGTATGAGAAGAATGTCTGGGTGATGCTAGTGTATAAGAAGAGTGTCTGGGTGATGGTAGTGTATGAGAAGAGTGTCTGGTTGATGGTAGTGTATGAGAAGAGTGTCTTGGTGATTGTACTGTATGAGAAGAGTGTCTGGGTGTTGGTAGGGTATGAGAATAGTGTCTGGGTGATGGTAGTGTATGAGAAGGGTTTCTGGGTGTTGGTAGTGTATGAGAAGAGTGTCTGGGTGTTGGTAGTGTATGAGAAGAGTGTCTGGGTGTTGGTAGTGTATGAGAAGAGTGTCTGGATAGGTGTTGGTAGTGTATGAGAAGAGTGTCAGGGTGATTGTAGTGTATGAGATGAGTGTCTGGGTGTTAGTAGTGTATGAGAAGAGTGTCTGGGTGATTGTACTGTATGAGAAGAGTGTCAGGGTGTTGGTAGTGTATGAGAAGAGTGTCTGGGTGATGGTAGTGTATGAGAAGGGTGTCTGGGTGTTGGTAGTGTATGAGAAGAGAATCTGGGTGTTGGTAGTGTATGCGAAGAGTGTCTGGGTGTTGGTAGTGTATGAGAAGAGTGCCTGGGTGATGGTAGTGTATGAGAAGAGTGTCTGGGTGTTGGTAGTGTATGAGAAGAGTGTCTTGGTGGGTGTTGGTAGTGTATGAGAAGAGTGTCTGGGTGATGGTAGTGTATGAGAAGAGTGTCTGTGTGTTGGAAGTGTTTGAGAAGAGTGTCTGGGTGACGGTAGTGTATGAGAAGAGTGTCTGGGTGATGGTATTGTATGAGAAGAGTGGCTGGGTGTTGGCAGTGTATGAGAAGAGTGTCTGGGTGTTGGTAGTGTATGAGAAGAGTGTCTGGGTGATGGTAGTGTATGAGAAGAGTGTCTGGGTGTTGGTAGTGTATGAGAAGAGTGTCTGGGTGGGTGTTGGTAGTGTATGAGAAGAGTGTCTGGGTGATGGTAGTGTATGAGAAGAGTGTCTGGGTGTTGGAAGTGTATAAGAAGAGTGTCTGGGAGACGGTAGTGTATGATAAGAGTGTCTTGGTGATGGTAGTGTATGAGAAGAGTGTCTGGGTGATGGTAGTGTATGAGAAGAGTGTCTGGGTGTTGGTAGTGTATGAGAAGAGTGTCTGGGTGATGGTAGTGCATGAGAAGAGTGTCTGGGTTATGGTAGTGCATGAGAAGAGTGTCTGGGTGATGGCATTGTATAGGAAGAGTGTCTGGGTGTTGGTAGTGTATGAGAAGAGTGTCTGGGTGTTGGTAGTGTATGAGCAGAGTGTCTGGGTGATGGCAGTGTATGAGAAGAGTGTCTGGGTGATTGTACTGTATGAGAAGAGTGTCTGGGTGTTGGTAGTGTATGAGAAGAGTGTCTGGGTGATGGTAGTGTATGAGAAGAGTGTCTCGGTGATGGCAGTGTATGGGAAGAGTGTCTGGGTGTTGGTAGTGTATGAGTAGAGTGTCTGGGTGATGGTAGTGTATGAGAAGGGTGTCTGGGTGTTGGTAGTGTATGAGAAGAGTGTCTGGGTGTTCATAGTGTATGAGAAGAGTGTCTGGGTGTTGGTAGTGTATGAGAAGAGCGTCTGGGTGTTGGTAGTGTATGAGAAGAGTGTCTGGGTGTTGGTAGTGTATGAGAAGAGTGTCTGGGTGATGGTAGTATATGAAAAGAGTGTCTGGGTGATTGTACTGTATGAGAAGAGTGTCTGGGTGTTGGTAGTGTATGAGAAGAGTGTCTGGGTGATGGTAGTGTATGAGTAGAGTGTCTGGGTGATGGTAGTGTATGAGAAGAGTGTCTGGGTGTTGGTAGTGTATGAGAAGAGTGTCTGGGTGATGGTAGTGTATGAGAAGAGTGTCTGGGTGTTGGTAGTGTATGAGAAGAGTGTCTGGGTGAAGGTAGTGTATGAGAAGAGTGTCTGGGTGATAGTAGTGCATGAGAAGAGTGTCTGGGTGATGGCAGTGTATGGGAAGAGTGTCTGGGTGTTGGTAGTGTATGAGAAGAGTGTCTGGGTGTTGGTAGTGTATGAGAAGAGTGTCTGGGTGTTGGAAGTGTATGAGAAGAGTGTCTGGGTGTTGGAAGTGTATGAGAAGAGTGTCTGGTTGATGGTAGTGTATGAGAAGAGATTCTGAGTGATTGTACTGTATGAGAAGAGTGTCTGGGTGTTGGTAGTGTATGAGAAGAGTGTCTGGGAGATGGTAGTGTATGAGAAGGGTGTCTGGGTGTTGGTAGTGTATGAGAAGATTGTCTTGGTGTTGGTAGTGTATGAGAAGAGTGTCTGGGTAGGTGTTGGTAGTGTATGAGAAGAGTGTCAGGGTGATTGTAGTGTATGAGAAGAGTGCCTGGGTGATGGTAGTGTATGAGAAGAGTGTCTGGGTGATTGTACTGTATGAGAAGAGTGTCTGGGTGTTGGTAGTGTATGAGAAGAGTGTCTGGGTGATGGTAGTGTATGAGAAGAGTGTCTGTGTTTTGGAAGTGTATGAGAAGAGTGTCTGGGTGACGGTAGTGTATGAGAAGAGTGTCTGGGTGATGGTATTGTATGAGAAGAGTGTCAGGGTGTTGGCAGTGTATGAGAAGAGTGTCTGGGTGTTGGTAGTGTATGAGAAGAGTGTCTGGGTGATGGTAGTGTATGAGTAGAGTGTCTGGGTGATGGTAGTGTATGAGAAGAGTGTCTGGGTGTTGGTAGTGTATGAGAAGAGTGTCTGGGTGATGGTAGTGTATGAGAAGAGTGTCTGGGTGTTGGTAGTGTATGAGAAGAGTGTCTGGGTGAAGGTAGTGTATGAGAAGAGTGTCTGGGTGATGGTAGTGCATGAGAAGAGTGTCTGGGTGATGGCAGTGTATGGGAAGAGTGTCTAGGTGTTGGTAGTGTATGAGAAGAGTGTCTGGGTGTTGGTAGTGTATGAGAAGAGTGTCTGGGTGTTGGTAGTGTATGAGAAGAGTGTCTGGTTGATGGTAGTGTATGAGAAGAGATTCTGAGTGATTGTACTGTATGAGAAGAGTGTCTGGGTGTTGGTAGTGTATGAGAAGAGTGTCTGGGAGACGGTAGTGTATGAGAAGGGTGTCTGGGTGTTGGTAGTGTATGAGAAGATTGTCTTGGTGTTGGTAGTGTATGAGAAGAGTGTCTGGGTGTTGATAGTGTATTAGAAGAGTGCCTGGGTGATTGTAGTGTATGAGAAGAGTATCTGGGTGATGGTAGTGTATGAGAAGAGTGTCTGGGTGTTGGTAGTGTATGAGAAGAGTGTCTGGGTTATGGTAGTATATGAGAAGAGTGTCTCGGTGATTGCAGTGTATGAGAAGAGTGTCTGGGTGTTGGTAGTGTATGAGAAGAGTGTCTGGGTGATAGTAGTGTATGAGAAGAGTGTCTGGGTGTTGGTAGTGTATGAGAAGAATGTCTGGGTGATGCTAGTGTATAAGAAGAGTGTCTGGGTGATGGTAGTGTATGAGAAGAGAGTCTGGTTGATGGTAGTGTATGAGAAGAGTGTCTGGGTGATTGTACTGTATGAGAAGAGTGTCTGGGTGTTGGTAGGGTATGAGAAGAGTGTCTGGGTGATGGTAGTGTATGAGAAGGGTTTCTGGGTGTTGGTAGTGTATGAGAAGAGTGTCTGGGTGATGGTAGTGTATGAGAAAAGTGTATGGGTGTTGGTAGTGTATGAGAAGGGTGTCTGGGTGTTGGTAGTGTATGAGAAGAGTGTCATGGTGATGGTAGTATATAAGAAGAGTGTCTGGGTGGGTGTTGGTAGTGTATGAGAAGAGTGTCTGGGTGATGGTAGTGTATGAGAAGAGTGTCTGGGTGTTGGAAGTGTATCAGAAGAGTGTCTGGGTGATGGTAGTGTATGAGAAGAGTATCTGGGTGATGGTAGTGTATGAGAAGAGTGTATGGGTGTTGGTAGTGTATGAGAAGGGTGTCTGGGTGTTGGTAGTGTATGAGAAGAGTTTCTGGGTGATGGTAGTATATAAGAAGAGTGTCTGGGTGATGGCAGTGTATGAGAAGAGTGTCTGGGTGTTGGTAGTGTATGAGAAGAGTGTCTTGGTGATGGTAGTGTATGAGAAGAGTGTCTGGGTGTTGGTAGTGTATGAGAAGAATGTCTGGGTGATGTTAGTGTATAAGAAGAGTGTCTGGGTGATGGTAGTGTATGAGAAGAGTGTCTGGTTGATGGTAGTGTATGAGAAGAGTGTCTGGGTGATTGTACTGTATGAGAAGAGTGTCTGGGTGATGGTAGTGTATGAGAAGGGTTTCTGGGTGTTGGTAGTGTATGAGAAGAGTGTCTGGGTGTTGATAGTGTATTTGAAGAGTGCCTGGGTGATGGTAGTGTATGAGAAGAATGTCTGGGTGATGGTAGTGTATGAGAAGAGTGTCTGGGTGTTGGTAGTGTATGAGAAGAGTGTCTGGGTGATGGTAGTATATGAGAAGAGTGTCTGGGTGATTGCAGTGTATGAGAAGAGTGTCTGGGTGTTGGTAGTGTATGAGAAGAGTGTCTGGGTGATGGTAGTGTATGAGAAGAGTGTCTGGGTGTTGGTAGTGTATGAGAAGAATGTCTGGGTGATGCTAGTGTATAAGAAGAGTGTCTGGGTGATGGTAGTGTATGAGAAGAGAGTCTGGTTGATGGTAGTGTATGAGAAGAGTGTCTGGGTGATTGTACTGTATGAGAAGAGTGTCTGGGTGTTGGTAGGGTATGAGAAGAGTGTCTGGGTGATGGTAGTGTATGAGAAGGGTTTCTGGGTGTTGGTAGTGTATGAGAAGAGTGTCTGGGTGATTGTACTGTATGAGAAGAGTGTCTGGGTGTTGGTAGGGTATGAGAAGAGTGTCTGGGTGATGGTAGTGTATGAGAAGGGTTTCTGGGTGATGGTAGTGTATGAGAAGAGAGTCTGGTTGATGGTAGTGTATGAGAAGAGTGTCTGGGTGATTGTACTGTATGAGAAGAGTGTCTGGGTGTTGGTAGGGTATGAGAAGAGTGTCTGGGTGATGGTAGTGTATGAGAAGGGTTTCTGGGTGTTGGTAGTGTATGAGAAGAGTGTCTGGGTGATGGTAGTGTATGAGAAGAGTGTCTGGGTGATGGTAGTATATAAGAAGAGTGTCTGGGTGGGTGTTGGTAGTGTATGAGAAGAGTGTCTGGGTGATGGTAGTGTATGAGAAGAGTGTCTGGGTGTTGGAAGTGTATCAGAAGAGTGTCTGGGTGATGGTAGTGTATGAGAAGAGTATCTGGGTGATGGTAGTGTATGAGAAGAGTGTATGGGTGTTGGTAGTGTATGAGAAGGGTGTCTGGGTGTTGGTAGTGTATGAGAAGAGTGTCTGGGTGATGGTAGTATATAAGAAGAGTGTCTGGGTGATGGCAGTGTATGAGAAGAGTGTCTGGGTGTTGGTAGTGTATGAGAAGAGTGTCTTGGTGATGGTAGTGTATGAGAAGAGTGTCTGGGTGTTGGTAGTGTATGAGAAGAATGTCTGGGTGATGTTAGTGTATAAGAAGAGTGTCTGGGTGATGGTAGTGTATGAGAAGAGTGTCTGGTTGATGGTTGTGTATGAGAAGAGTGTCTGGGTGATTGTACTGTATGAGAAGAGTGTCTGGGTGTTGGTAGGGTATGAGAAGAGTGTCTGGGTGATGGTCGTGTATGAGAAGGGTTTCTGGGTGTTGGTAGTGTATGAGAAGAGTGTCAGGGTGGGTGTTGGTAGTGTATGAGAAGAGTGTCTGGGTGATGGTAGTGTATGAGAAGAGTGTCTGGGTGTTGGAAGTGTATCAGAAGAGTGTCTGGGTGATGGTAGTGTATGAGAAGAGTGTCTGGGTGATGGTAGTGTATGAGAAGAGTGTCTGGGTGTTGGTAGTGTATGAGAAGGGTGTCTGGCTGTTGGTAGTGTATGAGAAGAGTGTCTGGGTGATGGCAGTGTATGAGAAGAGTGTCTGGGTGTTGGTAGTGTATGAGAAGAGTGTCTGGGTGATGGTAGTGTATGAGAAGAGTGTCTGGGTGTTGGTAGTGTATGAGAAGAATGTCTGGGTGATGCTAGTGTATAAGAAGAGTGTCTGGGTGATGGTAGTGTATGAGAAGAGTGTCTGGTTGATGGTAGTGTATGAGAAGAGTGTCTTGGTGATTGTACTGTATGAGAAGAGTGTCTGGGTGTTGGTAGGGTATGAGAATAGTGTCTGGGTGATGGTAGTGTATGAGAAGGGTTTCTGGGTGTTGGTAGTGTATGAGAAGAGTGTCTGGGTGTTGGTAGTGTATGAGAAGAGTGTCTGGGTGTTGGTAGTGTATGAGAAGAGTGTCTGGGTAGGTGTTGGTAGTGTATGAGAAGAGTGTCAGGGTGATTGTAGTGTATGAGATGAGTGTCTGGGTATTAGTAGTGTATGAGAAGAGTGTCTGGGTGATTGTACTGTATGAGAAGAGTGTCTGGGTGTTGGTAGTGTATGAGAAGAGTGTCTGGGTGATGGTAGTGTATGAGAAGGGTGTCTGGGTGTTGGTAGTGTATGAGAAGAGAATCTGGGTGTTGGTAGTGTATGCGAAGTGTGTCTGGGTGTTGGAAGTGTATGAGAAGAGTGTCTGGGTGATGGTAGTGTATGAGAAGAGTGTCTGGGTGATGGTAGTCTATGAGAAGAGTGTCTGGGTGTTGGTAGTGTATGAGAAGGGTGTCTGGGTGTTGGTAGTGTATGAGAAGAGTGTCTGGGTGATGGCAGTGTATGAGAAGAGTGTCTGGGTGTTGGTAGTGTATGAGAAGAGTGTCTGGGTGATGGTAGTGTATGAGAAGAGTGTCTGGGTGTTGGTAGTGTATGAGAAGAATGTCTGGGTGATGCTAGTGTATAAGAAGAGTGTCTGGGTGATGGTAGTGTATGAGAAGAGTGTCTGGTTGATGGTAGTGTATGAGAAGAGTGTCTTGGTGATTGTACTGTATGAGAAGAGTGTCTGGGTGTTGGTAGGGTATGAGAATAGTGTCTGGGTGATGGTAGTGTATGAGAAGGGTTTCTGGGTGTTGGTAGTGTATGAGAAGAGTGTCTGGGTGTTGGTAGTGTATGAGAAGAGTGTCTGGGTGTTGGTAGTGTATGAGAAGAGTGTCTGGATAGGTGTTGGTAGTGTATGAGAAGAGTGTCAGGGTGATTGTAGTGTATGAGATGAGTGTCTGGGTGTTAGTAGTGTATGAGAAGAGTGTCTGGGTGATTGTACTGTATGAGAAGAGTGTCTGGGTGTTGGTAGTGTATGAGAAGAGTGTCTGGGTGATTGTAGTGTATGAGAAGGGTGTCTGGGTGTTGGTAGTGTATGAGAAGAGAATCTGGGTGTTGGTAGTGTATGCGAAGAGTGTCTGGGTGTTGGTAGTGTATGAGAAGAGTGCCTGGGTGATGGTAGTGTATGAGAAGAGTGTCTGGGTGTTGGTAGTGTATGAGAAGAGTGTCTTGGTGGGTGTTGGTAGTGTATGAGAAGAGTGTCTGGGTGATGGTAGTGTATGAGAAGAGTGTCTGTGTGTTGGAAGTGTTTGAGAAGAGTGTCTGGGTGACGGTAGTGTATGAGAAGAGTGTCTGGGTGATGGTATTGTATGAGAAGAGTGGCTGGGTGTTGGCAGTGTATGAGAAGAGTGTCTGGGTGTTGGTAGTGTATGAGAAGAGTGTCTGGGTGATGGTAGTGTATGAGAAGAGTGTCTGGGTGTTGGTAGTGTATGAGAAGAGTGTCTGGGTGGGTGTTGGTAGTGTATGAGAAGAGTGTCTGGGTGATGGTAGTGTATGAGAAGAGTGTCTGGGTGTTGGAAGTGTATAAGAAGAGTGTCTGGGTGACGGTAGTGTATGAGAAGAGTGTCTTGGTGATGGTAGTGTATGAGAAGAGTGTCTGGGTGATGGTAGTGTATGAGAAGAGTGTCTGGGTGTTGGTAGTGTATGAGAAGAGTGTCTGGGTGATGGTAGTGCATGAGAAGAGTGTCTGGGTTATGGTAGTGCATGAGAAGAGTGTCTGGGTGATGGCATTGTATAGGAAGAGTGTCTGGGTGTTGGTAGTGTATGAGAAGAGTGTCTGGGTGTTGGTAGTGTATGAGCAGAGTGTCTGGGTGATGGCAGTGTATGAGAAGAGTGTCTGGGTGATTGTACTGTATGAGAAGAGTGTCTGGGTGTTGGTAGTGTATGAGAAGAGTGTCTGGGTGATGGTAGTGTATGAGAAGAGTGTCTCGGTGATGGCAGTGTATGGGAAGAGTGTCTGGGTGTTGGTAGTGTATGAGTAGAGTGTCTGGGTGATGGTAGTGTATGAGAAGGGTGTCTGGGTGTTGGTAGTGTATGAGAAGAGTGTCTGGGTGTTCGTAGTGTATGAGAAGAGTGTCTGGGTGTTGGTAGTGTACGAGAAGAGCGTCTGGGTGTTGGTAGTGTATGAGAAGAGTGTCTGGGTGTTGGTAGTGTATGAGAAGAGTGTCTGGGTGATGGTAGTATATGAGAAGAGTGTCTGGGTGATTGTACTGTATGAGAAGAGTGTCTGGGTGCTGGTAGTGTATGAGAAGAGTGTCTGGGTGATGGTAGTGTATGAGTAGAGTGTCTGGGTGATGGTAGTGTATGAGAAGAGTGTATGGGTGTTGGTAGTGTATGAGAAGGGTGTCTGGGTGTTGGTAGTGTATGAGAAGAGTGTCTGGGTGATGGTAGTATATAAGAAGAGTGTCTGGGTGATGGCAGTGTATGAGAAGAGTGTCTGGGTGTTGGTAGTGTATGAGAAGAGTGTCTTGGTGATGGTAGTGTATGAGAAGAGTGTCTGGGTGTTGGTAGTGTATGAGAAGAATGTCTGGGTGATGTTAGTGTATAAGAAGAGTGTCTGGGTGATGGTAGTGTATGAGAAGAGTGTCTGGTTGATGGTAGTGTATGAGAAGAGTGTCTGGGTGATTGTACTGTATGAAAAGAGTGTCTGGGTGTTGGTAGGGTATGAGAAGAGTGTCTGGGTGATGGTCGTGTATGAGAAGGTTTTCTGGGTGTTGGTAGTGTATGAGAAGAGTGTCAGGGTGGGTGTTGGTAGTGTATGAGAAGAGTGTCTGGGTGATGGTAGTGTATGAGAAGAGTGTCTGGGTGTTGGAAGTGTATGAGAAGAGTGTCTGGGTGATGGTAGTGTATGAGAAGAGTGTCTGGGTGATGGTAGTGTATGAGAAGAGTGTCTGGGTGTTGGTAGTGTATGAGAAGGGTGTCTGGCTGTTGGTAGTGTATGAGAAGAGTGTCTGGGTGATGGCAGTGTATGAGAAGAGTGTCTGGGTGTTGGTAGTGTATGAGAAGAGTGTCTGGGTGATGGTAGTGTATGAGAAGAGTGTCTGGGTGTTGGTAGTGTATGAGAAGAATGTCTGGGTGATGCTAGTGTATAAGAAGAGTGTCTGGGTGATGGTAGTGTATGAGAAGAGTGTCTGGTTGATGGTAGTGTATGAGAAGAGTGTCTTGGTGATTGTACTGTATGAGAAGAGTGTCTGGGTGTTGGTAGGGTATGAGAATAGTGTCTGGGTGATGGTAGTGTATGAGAAGGGTTTCTGGGTGTTGGTAGTGTATGAGAAGAGTGTCTGGGTGTTGGTAGTGTATGAGAAGAGTGTCTGGGTGTTGGTAGTGTATGAGAAGAGTGTCTGGGTAGGTGTTGGTAGTGTATGAGAAGAGTGTCAGGGTGATTGTAGTGTATGAGATGAGTGTCTGGGTATTAGTAGTGTATGAGAAGAGTGTCTGGGTGATTGTACTGTATGAGAAGAGTGTCTGGGTGTTGGTAGTGTATGAGAAGAGTGTCTGGGTGATGGTAGTGTATGAGAAGGGTGTCTGGGTGTTGGTAGTGTATGAGAAGAGAATCTGGGTGTTGGTAGTGTATGCGAAGTGTGTCTGGGTGTTGGTAGTGTATGAGAAGAGTGTCTGGGTGATGGTAGTGTATGAGAAGAGTGTCTGGGTGTTGGAAGTGTATGAGAAGAGTGTCTGGGTGATGGTAGTGTATGAGAAGAGTGTCTGGGTGATGGTAGTCTATGAGAAGAGTGTCTGGGTGTTGGTAGTGTATGAGAAGGGTGTCTGGGTGTTGGTAGTGTATGAGAAGAGTGTCTGGGTGATGGCAGTGTATGAGAAGAGTGTCTGGGTGTTGGTAGTGTATGAGAAGAGTGTCTGGGTGATGGTAGTGTATGAGAAGAGTGTCTGGGTGTTGGTAGTGTATGAGAAGAATGTCTGGGTGATGCTAGTGTATAAGAAGAGTGTCTGGGTGATGGTAGTGTATGAGAAGAGTGTCTGGTTGATGGTAGTGTATGAGAAGAGTGTCTTGGTGATTGTACTGTATGAGAAGAGTGTCTGGGTGTTGGTAGGGTATGAGAATAGTGTCTGGGTGATGGTAGTGTATGAGAAGGGTTTCTGGGTGTTGGTAGTGTATGAGAAGAGTGTCTGGGTGTTGGTAGTGTATGAGAAGAGTGTCTGGGTGTTGGTAGTGTATGAGAAGAGTGTCTGGATAGGTGTTGGTAGTGTATGAGAAGAGTGTCAGGGTGATTGTAGTGTATGAGATGAGTGTCTGGGTGTTAGTAGTGTATGAGAAGAGTGTCTGGGTGATTGTACTGTATGAGAAGAGTGTCTGGGTGTTGGTAGTGTATGAGAAGAGTGTCTGGGTGATGGTAGTGTATGAGAAGGGTGTCTGGGTGTTGGTAGTGTATGAGAAGAGAATCTGGGTGTTGGTAGTGTATGAGAAGAGTGTCTGGGTGTTGGTAGTGTATTAGAAGAGTGCCTGGGTGATGGTAGTGTATGAGAAGAGTGTCTGGGTGTTGGTAGTGTATGAGAAGAGTGTCTTGGTGGGTGTTGGTAGTGTATGAGAAGAGTGTCTGGGTGATGGTAGTGTATGAGAAGAGTGTCTGTGTGTTGGAAGTGTTTGAGAAGAGTGTCTGGGTGACGGTAGTGTATGAGAAGAGTGTCTGGGTGATGGTATTGTATGAGAAGAGTGGCTGGGTGTTGGCAGTGTATGAGAAGAGTGTCTGGGTGTTGGTAGTGTATGAGAAGAGTGTCTGGGTGATGGTAGTGTATGAGAAGAGTGTCTGGGTGTTGGTAGTGTATGAGAAGAGTGTCTGGGTGGGTGTTGGTAGTGTATGAGAAGAGTGTCTGGGTGATGGTAGTGTATGAGAAGAGTGTCTGGGTGTTGGAAGTGTATAAGAAGAGTGTCTGGGTGACGGTAGTGTATGAGAAGAGTGTCTTGGTGATGGTAGTGTATGAGAAGAGTGTATGGGTGATGGTAGTGTATGAGAAGAGTGTCTGGGTGTTGGTAGTGTATGAGAAGAGTGTCTGGGTGATGGTAGTGCATGAGAAGAGTGTCTGGGTTATGGTAGTGCATGAGAAGAGTGTCTGGGTGATGGCATTGTATAGGAAGAGTGTCTGGGTGTTGGTAGTGTATGAGAAGAGTGTCTGGGTGTTGGTAGTGTATGAGCAGAGTGTCTGGGTGATGGCAGTGTATGAGAAGAGTGTCTGGGTGATTGTACTGTATGAGAAGAGTGTCTGGGTGTTGGTAGTGTATGAGAAGAGTGTCTGGGTGATGGTAGTGTATGAGAAGAGTGTCTCGGTGATGGCAGTGTATGGGAAGAGTGTCTGGGTGTTGGTAGTGTATGAGTAGAGTGTCTGGGTGATGGTAGTGTATGAGAAGGGTGTCTGGGTGTTGGTAGTGTATGAGAAGAGTGTCTGGGTGTTCGTAGTGTATGAGAAGAGTGTCTGGGTGTTGGTAGTGTATGAGAAGAGCGTCTGGGTGTTGGTAGTGTATGAGAAGAGTGTCTGGGTGTTGGTAGTGTATGAGAAGAGTGTCTGGGTGATGGTAGTATATGAGAAGAGTGTCTGGGTGATTGTACTGTATGAGAAGAGTGTCTGGGTGCTGGTAGTGTATGAGAAGAGTGTCTGGGTGATGGTAGTGTATGAGTAGAGTGTCTGGGTGATGGTAGTGTATGAGAAGAGTGTCTGGGTGTTGGTAGTGTATGAGAAGAGTGTCTGGGTGATGGTAGTGTATGAGAAGAGTGTCTGGGTAGGTGTTGGCAGTGTATGAGAAGAGTGTCATGGTGATTGTAGTGTATGAGATGAGTGTCTGGGTGTTAGTAGTGTATGAGAAGAGTGTCTGGGTGATTGTACTGTATGAGAAGAGTGTCTGGGTGAAGGTAGTGTATGAGAAGAGTGTCTGGGTGATTTTAGTGCATGAGAAGAGTGTCTGGGTGATGGCAGTGTATGGGAAGAGTGTCTGGGTGTTGGTAGTGTATGAGAAGAGTGTCTGGGTGTTGGTAGTGTATGAGAAGAGTGTCTGGGTGTTGGAAGTGTATGAGAAGAGTGTCTGGGTGTTGGTAGTGTATGAGAAGAGTGTCTGGTTGATGGTAGTGTATGAGAAGAGATTCTGAGTGATTGTACTGTATGAGAAGAGTGTCTGGGTGTTGGTAGTGTATGAGAAGAGTGTCTGGGAGATGGTAGTGTATGAGAAGGGTGTCTGGGTGTTGGTAGTGTATGAGAAGATTGTCTTGGTGTTGGTAGTGTATGAGAAGAGTTTCTGGGTGATGGTAGTATATAAGAAGAGTGTCTGGGTGATGGCAGTGTATGAGAAGAGTGTCTGGGTGTTGGTAGTGTATGAGAAGAGTGTCTTGGTGATGGTAGTGTATGAGAAGAGTGTCTGGGTGTTGGTAGTGTATGAGAAGAATGTCTGGGTGATGTTAGTGTATAAGAAGAGTGTCTGGGTGATGGTAGTGTATGAGAAGAGTGTCTGGTTGATGGTAGTGTATGAGAAGAGTGTCTGGGTGATTGTACTGTATGAGAAGAGTGTCTGGGTGATGGTAGTGTATGAGAAGGGTTTCTGGGTGTTGGTAGTGTATGAGAAGAGTGTCTGGTTGATGGTAGTGTATGAGAAGAGTGCCTGGGTGATGGTAGTGTATGAGAAGAGTATCTGGGTGATGGTAGTGTATGAGAAGGGTTTCTGGGTGTTGGTAGTGTATGAGAAGAGTGTCTGGGTGTTGATAGTGTATGAGAAGAGTGCCTGGGTGATGGTAGTGTATGAGAAGAGTATCTGGGTGATGGTAGTGTATGAGAAGAGTGTCTGGGTGTTGGTAGTGTATGAGAAGAGTGTCTGGGTGATGGTAGTATATGAGAAGAGTGTCTGGGTGATTGCAGTGTATGAGAAGAGTGTCTGGGTGTTGGTAGTGTATGAGAAGAGTGTCTGGGTGATGGTAGTGTATGAGAAGAGTGTCTGGGTGTTGGTAGTGTATGAGAAGAATGTCTGGGTGATGCTAGTGTATAAGAAGAGTGTCTGGGTGATGGTAGTGTATGAGAAGAGAGTCTGGTTGATGGTAGTGTATGAGAAGAGTGTCTGGGTGATTGTACTGTATGAGAAGAGTGTCTGGGTGTTGGTAGGGTATGAGAAGAGTGTCTGGGTGATGGTAGTGTATGAGAAGGGTTTCTGGGTGTTGGTAGTGTATGAGAAGAGTGTCTGGGTGATGGTAGTGTATGAGAAGAGTGTATGGGTGTTGGTAGTGTATGAGAAGGGTGTCTGGGTGTTGGTAGTGTATGAGAAGAGTGTCTGGGTGATGGTAGTATATAAGAAGAGTGTCTGGGTGGGTGTTGGTAGTGTATGAGAAGAGTGTCTGGGTGATGGTAGTGTATGAGAAGAGTGTCTGGGTGTTGGAAGTGTATCAGAAGAGTGTCTGGGTGATGGTAGTGTATGAGAAGAGTATCTGGGTGATGGTAGTGTATGAGAAGAGTGTATGGGTGTATGTAGTGTATGAGAAGGGTGTCTGGGTGTTGGTAGTGTATGAGAAGAGTGTCTGGGTGATGGTAGTATATAAGAAGAGTGTCTGGGTGATGGCAGTGTATGAGAAGAGTGTCTGGGTGTTGGTAGTGTATGAGAAGAGTGTCTTGGTGATGGTAGTGTATGAGAAGAGTGTCTGGGTGTTGGTAGTGTATGAGAAGAATGTCTGGGTGATGTTAGTGTATAAGAAGAGTGTCTGGGTGATGGTAGTGTATGAGAAGAGTGTCTGGTTGATGGTAGTGTATGAGAAGAGTGTCTGGGTGATTGTACTGTATGAGAAGAGTGTCTGGGTGTTGGTAGGGTATGAGAAGAGTGTCTGGGTGATGGTCGTGTATGAGAAGGGATTCTGGGTGTTGGTAGTGTATGAGAAGAGTGTCAGGGTGGGTGTTGGTAGTGTATGAGAAGAGTGTCTGGGTGATGGTAGTGTATGAGAAGAGTGTCTGGGTGTTGGAAGTGTATCAGAAGAGTGTCTGGGTGATGGTAGTGTATGAGAAGAGTGTCTGGGTGATGGTAGTGTATGAGAAGAGTGTCTGGGTGTTGGTAGTGTATGAGAAGGGTGTCTGGGTGTTGGTAGTGTATGAGAAGAGTGTCTGGGTGATGGCAGTGTATGAGAAGAGTGTCTGGGTGTTGGTAGTGTATGAGAAGAGTGTCTGGGTGATGGTAGTGTATGAGAAGAGTGTCTGGGTGTTGGTAGTGTATGAGAAGAATGTCTGGGTGATGCTAGTGTATAAGAAGAGTGTCTGGGTGATGGTAGTGTATGAGAAGAGTGTCTGGTTGATGGTAGTGTATGAGAAGAGTGTCTTGGTGATTGTACTGTATGAGAAGAGTGTCTGGGTGTTGGTAGGGTATGAGAATAGTGTCTGGGTGATGGTAGTGTATGAGAAGGGTTTCTGGGTGTTGGTAGTGTATGAGAAGAGTGTCTGGGTGTTGGTAGTGTATGAGAAGAGTGTCTGGGTGTTGGTAGTGTATGAGAAGAGTGTCTGGGTAGGTGTTGGTAGTGTATGAGAAGAGTGTCAGGGTGATTGTAGTGTATGAGATGAGTGTCTGGGTATTAGTAGTGTATGAGAAGAGTGTCTGGGTGATTGTACTGTATGAGAAGAGTGTCTGGGTGTTGGTAGTGTATGAGAAGAGTGTCTGGGTGATGGTAGTGTATGAGAAGGGTGTCTGGGTGTTGGTAGTGTATGAGAAGAGAATCTGGGTGTTGGTAGTGTATGCGAAGTGTGTCTGGGTGTTGGTAGTGTATGAGAAGAGTGTCTGGGTGATGGTAGTGTATGAGAAGAGTGTCTGGGTGTTGGAAGTGTATGAGAAGAGTGTCTGGGTGATGGTAGTGTATGAGAAGAGTGTCTGGGTGATGGTAGTCTATGAGAAGAGTGTCTGGGTGTTGGTAGTGTATGAGAAGGGTGTCTGGGTGTTGGTAGTGTATGAGAAGAGTGTCTGGGTGATGGCAGTGTATGAGAAGAGTGTCTGGGTGTTGGTAGTGTATGAGAAGAGTGTCTGGGTGATGGTAGTGTATGAGAAGAGTGTCTGGGTGTTGGTAGTGTATGAGAAGAATGTCTGGGTGATGCTAGTGTATAAGAAGAGTGTCTGGGTAATGGTAGTGTATGAGAAGAGTGTCTGGTTGATGGTAGTGTATGAGAAGAGTGTCTTGGTGATTGTACTGTATGAGAAGAGTGTCTGGGTGTTGGTAGGGTATGAGAATAGTGTCTGGGTGATGGTAGTGTATGAGAAGGGTTTCTGGGTGTTGGTAGTGTATGAGAAGAGTGTCTGGGTGTTGGTAGTGTATGAGAAGAGTGTCTGGGTGTTGGTAGTGTATGAGAAGAGTGTCTGGATAGGTGTTGGTAGTGTATGAGAAGAGTGTCAGGGTGATTGTAGTGTATGAGATGAGTGTCTGGGTGTTAGTAGTGTATGAGAAGAGTGTCTGGGTGATTGTACTGTATGAGAAGAGTGTCTGGGTGTTGGTAGTGTATGAGAAGAGTGTCTGGGTGATGGTAGTGTATGAGAAGGGTGTCTGGGTGTTGGTAGTGTATGAGAAGAGAATCTGGGTGTTGTTAGTGTATGCGAAGAGTGTCTGGGTGTTGGTAGTGTATTAGAAGAGTGTCTGGGTGTTGGTAGTGTATGAGAAGAGTGTCTGGGTGTTGGAAGTGTATGAGAAGAGTGTCTGGGTGTTGGTAGTGTATGAGAAGAGTGTCTGGTTGATGGTAGTGTATGAGAAGAGATTCTGAGTGATTGTACTGTATGAGAAGAGTGTCTGGGTGTTGGTAGTGTATGAGAAGAGTGTCTGGGAGATGGTAGTGTATGAGAAGGGTGTCTGGGTGTTGGTAGTGTATGAGAAGATTGTCTTGGTGTTGGTAGTGTATGAGAAGAGTTTCTGGGTGATGGTAGTATATAAGAAGAGTGTCTGGGTGATGGCAGTGTATGAGAAGAGTGTCTGGGTGTTGGTAGTGTATGAGAAGAGTGTCTTGGTGATGGTAGTGTATGAGAAGAGTGTCTGGGTGTTGGTAGTGTATGAGAAGAATGTCTGGGTGATGTTAGTGTATAAGAAGAGTGTCTGGGTGATGGTAGTGTATGAGAAGAGTGTCTGGTTGATGGTAGTGTATGAGAAGAGTGTCTGGGTGATTGTACTGTATGAGAAGAGTGTCTGGGTGATGGTAGTGTATGAGAAGGGTTTCTGGGTGTTGGTAGTGTATGAGAAGAGTGTCTGGGTGTTGATAGTGTATGAGAAGAGTGCCTGGGTGATGGTAGTGTATGAGAAGAGTATCTGGGTGATGGTAGTGTATGAGAAGAGTGTCTGGGTGTTGGTAGTGTATGAGAAGAGTGTCTGGGTGATGGTAGTATATGAGAAGAGTGTCTGGGTGATTGCAGTGTATGAGAAGAGTGTCTGGGTGTTGGTAGTGTATGAGAAGAGTGTCTGGGTGATGGTAGTGTATGAGAAGAGTGTCTGGGTGTTGGTAGTGTATGAGAAGAATGTCTGGGTGATGCTAGTGTATAAGAAGAGTGTCTGGGTGATGGTAGTGTATGAGAAGAGAGTCTGGTTGATGGTAGTGTATGAGAAGAGTGTCTGGGTGATTGTACTGTATGAGAAGAGTGTCTGGGTGTTGGTAGGGTATGAGAAGAGTGTCTGGGTGATGGTAGTGTATGAGAAGGGTTTCTGGGTGTTGGTAGTGTATGAGAAGAGTGTCTGGGTGATGGTAGTGTATGAGAAGAGTGTATGGGTGTTGGTAGTGTATGAGAAGGGTGTCTGGGTGTTGGTAGTGTATGAGAAGAGTGTCTGGGTGATGGTAGTATATAAGAAGAGTGTCTGGGTGGGTGTTGGTAGTGTATGAGAAGAGTGTCTGGGTGATGGTAGTGTATGAGAAGAGTGTCTGGGTGTTGGAAGTGTATCAGAAGAGTGTCTGGGTGATGGTAGTGTATGAGAAGAGTATCTGGGTGATGGTAGTGTATGAGAAGAGTGTATGGGTGTATGTAGTGTATGAGAAGGGTGTCTGGGTGTTGGTAGTGTATGAGAAGAGTGTCTGGGTGATGGTAGTATATAAGAAGAGTGTCTGGGTGATGGCAGTGTATGAGAAGAGTGTCTGGGTGTTGGTAGTGTATGAGAAGAGTGTCTTGGTGATGGTAGTGTATGAGAAGAGTGTCTGGGTGTTGGTAGTGTATGAGAAGAATGTCTGGGTGATGTTAGTGTATAAGAAGAGTGTCTGGGTGATGGTAGTGTATGAGAAGAGTGTCTGGTTGATGGTAGTGTATGAGAAGAGTGTCTGGGTGATTGTACTGTATGAGAAGAGTGTCTGGGTGTTGGTAGGGTATGAGAAGAGTGTCTGGGTGATGGTCGTGTATGAGAAGGGATACTGGGTGTTGGTAGTGTATGAGAAGAGTGTCAGGGTGGGTGTTGGTAGTGTATGAGAAGAGTGTCTGGGTGATGGTAGTGTATGAGAAGAGTGTCTGGGTGTTGGAAGTGTATCAGAAGAGTGTCTGGGTGATGGTAGTGTATGAGAAGAGTGTCTGGGTGATGGTAGTGTATGAGAAGAGTGTCTGGGTGTTGGTAGTGTATGAGAAGGGTGTCTGGGTGTTGGTAGTGTATGAGAAGAGTGTCTGGGTGATGGCAGTGTATGAGAAGAGTGTCTGGGTGTTGGTAGTGTATGAGAAGAGTGTCTGGGTGATGGTAGTGTATGAGAAGAGTGTCTGGGTGTTGGTAGTGTATGAGAAGAATGTCTGGGTGATGCTAGTGTATAAGAAGAGTGTCTGGGTGATGGTAGTGTATGAGAAGTGTGTCTGGTTGATGGTAGTGTATGAGAAGAGTGTCTTGGTGATTGTACTGTATGAGAAGAGTGTCTGGGTGTTGGTAGGGTATGAGAATAGTGTCTGGGTGATGGTAGTGTATGAGAAGGGTTTCTGGGTGTTGGTAGTGTATGAGAAGAGTGTCTGGGTGTTGGTAGTGTATGAGAAGAGTGTCTGGGTGTTGGTAGTGTATGAGAAGAGTGTCTGGGTAGGTGTTGGTAGTGTATGAGAAGAGTGTCAGGGTGATTGTAGTGTATGAGATGAGTGTCTGGGTATTAGTAGTGTATGAGAAGAGTGTCTGGGTGATTGTACTGTATGAGAAGAGTGTCTGGGTGTTGGTAGTGTATGAGAAGAGTGTCTGGGTGATGGTAGTGTATGAGAAGGGTGTCTGGGTGTTGGTAGTGTATGAGAAGAGAATCTGGGTGTTGGTAGTGTATGCGAAGTGTGTCTGGGTGTTGGTAGTGTATGAGAAGAGTGTCTGGGTGATGGTAGTGTATGAGAAGAGTGTCTGGGTGTTGGAAGTGTATGAGAAGAGTGTCTGGGTGATGGTAGTGTATGAGAAGAGTGTCTGGGTGATGGTAGTCTATGAGAAGAGTGTCTGGGTGTTGGTAGTGTATGAGAAGGGTGTCTGGGTGTTGGTAGTGTATGAGAAGAGTGTCTGGGTGATGGCAGTGTATGAGAAGAGTGTCTGGGTGTTGGTAGTGTATGAGAAGAGTGTCTGGGTGATGGTAGTGTATGAGAAGAGTGTCTGGGTGTTGGTAGTGTATGAGAAGAATGTCTGGGTGATGCTAGTGTATAAGAAGAGTGTCTGGGTGATGGTAGTGTATGAGAAGAGTGTCTGGTTGATGGTAGTGTATGAGAAGAGTGTCTTGGTGATTGTACTGTATGAGAAGAGTGTCTGGGTGTTGGTAGGGTATGAGAATAGTGTCTGGGTGATGGTAGTGTATGAGAAGGGTTTCTGGGTGTTGGTAGTGTATGAGAAGAGTGTCTGGGTGTTGGTAGTGTATGAGAAGAGTGTCTGGGTGTTGGTAGTGTATGAGAAGAGTGTCTGGATAGGTGTTGGTAGTGTATGAGAAGAGTGTCAGGGTGATTGTAGTGTATGAGATGAGTGTCTGGGTGTTAGTAGTGTATGAGAAGAGTGTCTGGGTGATTGTACTGTATGAGAAGAGTGTCTGGGTGTTGGTAGTGTATGAGAAGAGTGTCTGGGTGATGGTAGTGTATGAGAAGGGTGTCTGGGTGTTGGTAGTGTATGAGAAGAGAATCTGGGTGTTGTTAGTGTATGCGAAGAGTGTCTGGGTGTTGGTAGTGTATTAGAAGAGTGCCTGGGTGATGGTAGTGTATGAGAAGAGTGTCTGGGTGTTGGTAGTGTATGAGAAGAGTGTCTTGGTGGGTGTTGGTAGTGTATGAGAAGAGTGTCTGGGTGATGGTAGTGTATGAGAAGAGTGTCTGTGTGTTGGAAGTGTTTGAGAAGAGTGTCTGGGTGACGGTAGTGTATGAGAAGAGTGTCTGGGTGATGGTATTGTATGAGAAGAGTGGCTGGGTGTTGGCAGTGTATGAGAAGAGTGTCTGGGTGTTGGTAGTGTATGAGAAGAGTGTCTGGGTGATGGTAGTGTATGAGAAGAGTGTCTGGGTGTTGGTAGTGTATGAGAAGAGTGTCTGGGTGGGTGTTGGTAGTGTATGAGAAGAGTGTCTGGGTGATGGTAGTGTATGAGAAGAGTGTCTGGGTGTTGGAAGTGTATAAGAAGAGTGTCTGGGTGACGGTAGTGTATGAGAAGAGTGTCTTGGTGATGGTAGTGTATGAGAAGAGTGTCTGGGTGATGGTAGTGTATGAGAAGAGTGTCTGGGTGTTGGTAGTGTATGAGAAGAGTGTCTGGGTGATGGTAGTGCATGAGAAGAGTGTCTGGGTTATAGTAGTGCATGAGAAGAGTGTCTGGGTGATGGCATTGTATAGGAAGAGTGTCTGGGTGTTGGTAGTGTATGAGAAGAGTGTCTGGGTGTTGGTAGTGTATGAGCAGAGTGTCTGGGTGATGGCAGTGTATGAGAAGAGTGTCTGGGTGATTGTACTGTATGAGAAGAGTGTCTGGGTGTTGGTAGTGTATGAGAAGAGTGTCTGGGTGATGGTAGTGTATGAGAAGAGTGTCTCGGTGATGGCAGTGTATGGGAAGAGTGTCTGGGTGTTGGTAGTGTATGAGTAGAGTGTCTGGGTGATGGTAGTGTATGAGAAGGGTGTCTGGGTGTTGGTAGTGTATGAGAAGAGTGTCTGGGTGTTCGTAGTGTATGAGAAGAGTGTCTGGGTGTTGGTAGTGTATGAGAAGAGCGTCTGGGTGTTGGTAGTGTATGAGAAGAGTGTCTGGGTGTTGGTAGTGTATGAGAAGAGTGTCTGGGTGATGGTAGTATATGAGAAGAGTGTCTGGGTGATTGTACTGTATGAGAAGAGTGTCTGGGTGTTGGTAGTGTATGAGAAGAGTGTCTGGGTGATGGTAGTGTATGAGTAGAGTGTCTGGGTGATGGTAGTGTATGAGAAGAGTGTCTGGGTGATGGTAGTCTATGAGAAGAGTGTCTGGGTGTTGGTAGTGTATGAGAAGGGTGTCTGGGTGTTGGTAGTGTATGAGAAGAGTGTCTGGGTGATGGCAGTGTATGAGAAGAGTGTCTGGGTGTTGGTAGTGTATGAGAAGTGTGTCTGGGTGATGGTAGTGTATGAGAAGAGTGTCTGGGTGTTGGTAGTGTATGAGAAGAATGTCTGGGTGATGCTAGTGTATAAGAAGAGTGTCTGGGTGATGGTAGTGTATGAGAAGAGTGTCTGGTTGATGGTAGTGTATGAGAAGAGTGTCTTGGTGACTGTACTGTATGAGAAGAGTGTCTGGGTGTTGGTAGGGTATGAGAAGTGTCTGGGTGATGGTAGTGTATGAGAAGGGTTTCTGGGTGTTGGTAGTGTATGAGAAGAGTGTCTGGGTGTTGGTAGTGTATGAGAAGAGTGTCTGGGTGTTGGTAGTGTATGAGAAGAGTGTCTGGATAGGTGTTGGTAGTGTATGAGAAGAGTGTCTGGATAGGTGTTGGTAGTGTATGAGAAGAGTGTCAGGGTGATTGTAGTGTATGAGATGAGTGTCTGGGTGTTAGTAGTGTATGAGAAGAGTGTCTGGGTGATTGTACTGTATGAGAAGAGTGTCTGGGTGTTGGTAGTGTATGAGAAGAGTGTCTGGGTGATGGTAGTGTATGAGAAGGGTGTCTGGGTGTTGGTAGTGTATGAGAAGAGAATCTGGGTGTTGTTAGTGTATGCGAAGAGTGTCTGGGTGTTGGTAGTGTATTAGAAGAGTGCCTGGGTGATGGTAGTGTATGAGAAGAGTGTCTGGGTGATGGTAGTGTATGAGAAGAGTGTCTGGGTGTTGGTAGTGTATGAGAAGGGTGTCTGGGTGTTGGTAGTGTATGAGAAGAGTGTCTGGGTGATGGCAGTGTATGAGAAGAGTGTCTGGGTGTTGGTAGTGTATGAGAAGAGTGTCTGGGTGATGGTAGTGTATGAGAAGAGTGTCTGGGTGTTGGTAGTGTATGAGAAGAATGTCTGGGTGATGCTAGTGTATAAGAAGAGTGTCTGGGTGATGGTAGTGTATGAGAAGTGTGTCTGGTTGATGGTAGTGTATGAGAAGAGTGTCTTGGTGATTGTACTGTATGAGAAGAGTGTCTGGGTGTTGGTAGGGTATGAGAATAGTGTCTGGGTGATGGTAGTGTATGAGAAGGGTTTCTGGGTGTTGGTAGTGTATGAGAAGAGTGTCTGGGTGTTGGTAGTGTATGAGAAGAGTGTCTGGGTGTTGGTAGTGTATGAGAAGAGTGTCTGGGTAGGTGTTGGTAGTGTATGAGAAGAGTGTCAGGGTGATTGTAGTGTATGAGATGAGTGTCTGGGTATTAGTAGTGTATGAGAAGAGTGTCTGGGTGATTGTACTGTATGAGAAGAGTGTCTGGGTGTTGGTAGTGTATGAGAAGAGTGTCTGGGTGATGGTAGTGTATGAGAAGGGTGTCTGGGTGTTGGTAGTGTATGAGAAGAGAATCTGGGTGTTGGTAGTGTATGCGAAGTGTGTCTGGGTGTTGGTAGTGTATGAGAAGAGTGTCTGGGTGATGGTAGTGTATGAGAAGAGTGTCTGGGTGTTGGAAGTGTATGAGAAGAGTGTCTGGGTGATGGTAGTGTATGAGAAGAGTGTCTGGGTGATGGTAGTCTATGAGAAGAGTGTCTGGGTGTTGGTAGTGTATGAGAAGGGTGTCTGGGTGTTGGTAGTGTATGAGAAGAGTGTCTGGGTGATGGCAGTGTATGAGAAGAGTGTCTGGGTGTTGGTAGTGTATGAGAAGAGTGTCTGGGTGATGGTAGTGTATGAGAAGAGTGTCTGGGTGTTGGTAGTGTATGAGAAGAATGTCTGGGTGATGCTAGTGTATAAGAAGAGTGTCTGGGTGATGGTAGTGTATGAGAAGAGTGTCTGGTTGATGGTAGTGTATGAGAAGAGTGTCTTGTTGATTGTACTGTATGAGAAGAGTGTCTGGGTGTTGGTAGGGTATGAGAATAGTGTCTGGGTGATGGTAGTGTATGAGAAGGGTTTCTGGGTGTTGGTAGTGTATGAGAAGAGTGTCTGGGTGTTGGTAGTGTATGAGAAGAGTGTCTGGGTGTTGGTAGTGTATGAGAAGAGTGTCTGGATAGGTGTTGGTAGTGTATGAGAAGAGTGTCAGGGTGATTGTAGTGTATGAGATGAGTGTCTGGGTGTTAGTAGTGTATGAGAAGAGTGTCTGGGTGATTGTACTGTATGAGAAGAGTGTCTGGGTGTTGGTAGTGTATGAGAAGAGTGTCTGGGTGATGGTAGTGTATGAGAAGGGTGTCTGGGTGTTGGTAGTGTATGAGAAGAGAATCTGGGTGTTGTTAGTGTATGCGAAGAGTGTCTGGGTGTTGGTAGTGTATTAGAAGAGTGCCTGGGTGATGGTAGTGTATGAGAAGAGTGTCTGGGTGTTGGTAGTGTATGAGAAGAGTGTCTTGGTGGGTGTTGGTAGTGTATGAGAAGAGTGTCTGGGTGATGGTAGTGTATGAGAAGAGTGTCTGTGTGTTGGAAGTGTTTGAGAAGAGTGTCTGGGTGACGGTAGTGTATGAGAAGAGTGTCTGGGTGATGGTATTGTATGAGAAGAGTGGCTGGGTGTTGGCAGTGTATGAGAAGAGTGTCTGGGTGTTGGTAGTGTATGAGAAGAGTGTCTGGGTGATGGTAGTGTATGAGAAGAGTGTCTGGGTGTTGGTAGTGTATGAGAAGAGTGTCTGGGTGGGTGTTGGTAGTGTATGAGAAGAGTGTCTGGGTGATGGTAGTGTATGAGAAGAGTGTCTGGGTGTTGGAAGTGTATAAGAAGAGTGTCTGGGTGACGGTAGTGTATGAGAAGAGTGTCTTGGTGATGGTAGTGTATGAGAAGAGTGTCTGGGTGATGGTAGTGTATGAGAAGAGTGTCTGGGTGTTGGTAGTGTATGAGAAGAGTGTCTGGGTGATGGTAGTGCATGAGAAGAGTGTCTGGGTTATGGTAGTGCATGAGAAGAGTGTCTGGGTGATGGCATTGTATAGGAAGAGTGTCTGGGTGTTGGTAGTGTATGAGAAGAGTGTCTGGGTGTTGGTAGTGTATGAGCAGAGTGTCTGGGTGATGGCAGTGTATGAGAAGAGTGTCTGGGTGATTGTACTGTATGAGAAGAGTGTCTGGGTGTTGGTAGTGTATGAGAAGAGTGTCTGGGTGATGGTAGTGTATGAGAAGAGTGTCTCGGTGATGGCAGTGTATGGGAAGAGTGTCTGGGTGTTGGTAGTGTATGAGTAGAGTGTCTGGGTGATGGTAGTGTATGAGAAGGGTGTCTGGGTGTTGGTAGTGTATGAGAAGAGTGTCTGGGTGTTCGTAGTGTATGAGAAGAGTGTCTGGGTGTTGGTAGTGTATGAGAAGAGCGTCTGGGTGTTGGTAGTGTATGAGAAGAGTGTCTGGGTGTTGGTAGTGTATGAGAAGAGTGTCTGGGTGATGGTAGTATATGAGAAGAGTGTCTGGGTGATTGTACTGTATGAGAAGAGTGTCTGGGTGTTGGTAGTGTATGAGAAGAGTGTCTGGGTGATGGTAGTGTATGAGTAGAGTGTCTGGGTGATGGTAGTGTATGAGAAGAGTGTCTGGGTGATGGTAGTCTATGAGAAGAGTGTCTGGGTGTTGGTAGTGTATGAGAAGGGTGTCTGGGTGTTGGTAGTGTATGAGAAGAGTGTCTGGGTGATGGCAGTGTATGAGAAGAGTGTCTGGGTGTTGGTAGTGTATGAGAAGTGTGTCTGGGTGATGGTAGTGTATGAGAAGAGTGTCTGGGTGTTGGTAGTGTATGAGAAGAATGTCTGGGTGATGCTAGTGTATAAGAAGAGTGTCTGGGTGATGGTAGTGTATGAGAAGAGTGTCTGGTTGATGGTAGTGTATGAGAAGAGTGTCTTGGTGACTGTACTGTATGAGAAGAGTGTCTGGGTGTTGGTAGGGTATGAGAAGTGTCTGGGTGATGGTAGTGTATGAGAAGGGTTTCTGGGTGTTGGTAGTGTATGAGAAGAGTGTCTGGGTGTTGGTAGTGTATGAGAAGAGTGTCTGGGTGTTGGTAGTGTATGAGAAGAGTGTCTGGATAGGTGTTGGTAGTGTATGAGAAGAGTGTCTGGATAGGTGTTGGTAGTGTATGAGAAGAGTGTCAGGGTGATTGTAGTGTATGAGATGAGTGTCTGGGTGTTAGTAGTGTATGAGAAGAGTGTCTGGGTGATTGTACTGTATGAGAAGAGTGTCTGGGTGTTGGTAGTGTATGAGAAGAGTGTCTGGGTGATGGTAGTGTATGAGAAGGGTGTCTGGGTGTTGGTAGTGTATGAGAAGAGAATCTGGGTGTTGTTAGTGTATGCGAAGAGTGTCTGGGTGTTGGTAGTGTATTAGAAGAGTGCCTGGGTGATGGTAGTGTATGAGAAGAGTGTCTGGGTGTTGGTAGTGTATGAGAAGAGTGTCTTGGTGGGTGTTGGTAGTGTATGAGAAGAGTGTCTGGGTGATGGTAGTGTATGAGAAGAGTGTCTGTGTGTTGGAAGTGTTTGAGAAGAGTGTCTGGGTGACGGTAGTGTATGAGAAGAGTGTCTGGGTGATGGTATTGTATGAGAAGAGTGGCTGGGTGTTGGCAGTGTATGAGAAGAGTGTCTGGGTGTTGGTAGTGTATGAGAAGAGTGTCTGGGTGATGGTAGTGTATGAGAAGAGTGTCTGGGTGTTGGTAGTGTATGAGAAGAGTGTCTGGGTGGGTGTTGGTAGTGTATGAGAAGAGTGTCTGGGTGATGGTAGTGTATGAGAAGAGTGTCTGGGTGTTGGAAGTGTATAAGAAGAGTGTCTGGGTGACGGTAGTGTATGAGAAGAGTGTCTTGGTGATGGTAGTGTATGAGAAGAGTGTCTGGGTGATGGTAGTGTATGAGAAGAGTGTCTGGGTGTTGGTAGTGTATGAGAAGAGTGTCTGGGTGATGGTAGTGCATGAGAAGAGTGTCTGGGTTATGGTAGTGCATGAGAAGAGTGTCTGGGTGATGGCATTGTATAGGAAGAGTGTCTGGGTGTTGGTAGTGTATGAGAAGAGTGTCTGGGTGTTGGTAGTGTATGAGCAGAGTGTCTGGGTGATGGCAGTGTATGAGAAGAGTGTCTGGGTGATTGTACTGTATGAGAAGAGTGTCTGGGTGTTGGTAGTGTATGAGAAGAGTGTCTGGGTGATGGTAGTGTATGAGAAGAGTGTCTCGGTGATGGCAGTGTATGGGAAGAGTGTCTGGGTGTTGGTAGTGTATGAGTAGAGTGTCTGGGTGATGGTAGTGTATGAGAAGGGTGTCTGGGTGTTGGTAGTGTATGAGAAGAGTGTCTGGGTGTTCGTAGTGTATGAGAAGAGTGTCTGGGTGTTGGTAGTGTATGAGAAGAGCGTCTGGGTGTTGGTAGTGTATGAGAAGAGTGTCTGGGTGTTGGTAGTGTATGAGAAGAGTGTCTGGGTGATGGTAGTATATGAGAAGAGTGTCTGGGTGATTGTACTGTATGAGAAGAGTGTCTGGGTGTTGGTAGTGTATGAGAAGAGTGTCTGGGTGATGGTAGTGTATGAGTAGAGTGTCTGGGTGATGGTAGTGTATGAGAAGAGTGTCTGGGTGTTGGTAGTGTATGAGAAGAGTGTCTGGGTGATGGTAGTGTATGAGAAGAGTGTCTGGGTGTTGGTAGTGTATGAGAAGAGTGTCTGGGTGAAGGTAGTGTATGAGAAGAGTGCCTGGGTGATGGTAGTGCATGAGAAGAGTGTCTGGGTGATGGCAGTGTATGGGAAGAGTGTCTGGGTGTTGGTAGTGTATGAGAAGAGTGTCTGGGTGTTGGTAGTGTATGAGAAGAGTGTCTGGGTGTTGGAAGTGTATGAGAAGAGTGTCTGGGTGTTGGTAGTGTATGAGAAGAGTGTCTGGTTGATGGTAGTGTATGAGAAGAGATTCTGAGTGATTGTACTGTATGAGAAGAGTGTCTGGGTGTTGGTAGTGTATGAGAAGAGTGTCTGGGAGATGGTAGTGTATGAGAAGGGTGTCTGGGTGTTGGTAGTGTATGAGAAGATTGTCTTGGTGTTGGTAGTGTATGAGAAGACTGGGGGTAAGGTGTTAGGGGTAGTGTATGAGAAGGAGTGCAGGGTGATGGTAGTGTATGAGAAGAGGCTGGGTGATGGTAGTGTATAGAAAGTGTCTGGGTGATTGTACTGTATGAGAAGAGTGTTTGGGTGTGGTAGTATGAGAAGAGTGTCTGGGTGATGGTAGTGTATGAGAAGAGTGTCTGGTGTTTGGAAGTGTATGAGAAGAGTGTCCTGGGTGACGGTAGTGTATGAGAAGAGTGTCCTGGGTGATGGTATTGTATGAGAAGAGTGTCAGGGTGTTGGCAGTGTATGAGAAGAGTGTCTGGGTGTTGGTAGTGTATGAGAAAGAGTGTCTGGGTGATGGTAGTGTATGAGTAGAGTGTCTGGGTGATGGTAGTGTATGAGAAGAGTGTCTGGGTGTTGGTAGTGTATGAGAAGAGTGTCTGGGTGATGGTAGTTGTATGAGAAGAGTGTCTGGGTGTTGGTAGTGTATGAGAAGAGTGTCTGGGTGAAGGTAGTGTATGAGAAGAGTGTCTGGGTGATGGTAGTGCATGAGAAGAGTGTCTGGGTGATGGCAGTGTATGGGAAAGAGTGTCTAGGTGTTGGTAGTGTATGAGAAGAGTGTCTGGGTGTTGGTAGTGTATGAGAAGAGTGTCTGGGTGTTGGTAGTGTATGAGAAGAGTGTATGGTTGATGGTAGTGTATGAGAAGAGATTCTGAGTGATTGTACTGTATGAGAGAGTGTCTGGGTGTTGGTAGTGTATGAGAAGAGTGTCTGGGAGACGGTAGTGTATGAGAAGGGTGTCTGGGTGTTGGTAGTGTATGAGAAGATTGTCTTGGTGTTGGTAGTGTATGAGAAGAGTGTCTGGGGTGTTGATAGTGTATGAGAAGAGTGCCTGGGTGATTGTAGTGTATGAGAAGAGTATCTGGGTGATGGTAGTGTATGAGAAGAGTGTCTGGGTGTTGGTAGTGTATGAGAAGAGTGTCTGGGTGATGGTAGTATATGAGAAGAGTGTCTCGGTGATTGCAGTGTATGAGAAGAGTGTCTGGGTGTTGGTAGTGTATGAGAAGAGTGTCTGGGTGATGGTAGTGTATGAGAAGAGTGTCTGGGTGATGGTAGTGTATGAGAAGAGTGTCTGGGTGTTGGTAGTGTATGAGAAGAGTGTCTGGGTGTTGGTAGTGTATGAGAAGAGTGTCTGGGTGGGTGTTGGTAGTGTATGAGAAGAGTGTCTGGGTGATGGTAGTGTATGAGAAGAGTGTCTGGGTGTTGGAAGTGTATAAGAAGAGTGTCTGGGTGACGGTAGTGTATTGAGAAGAGTGTCTTGGTGATGGTAGTGTATGAGAAGAGTGTCTGGGTGATGGTAGTGTATGAGAAGAGTGTCTGGGTGTTGGTAGTGTATGAGAAGAGTGTCTGGGTGATGGTAGTGCATGAGAAGAGTGTCTGGGTTATGGTAGTGCATGAGAAGAGTGTCTGGGTGATGGCATTGTATAGGAAGAGTGTCTGGGTGTTGGTAGTGTATGAGAAGAGTGTCTGGGTGTTGGTAGTGTATGAGCAGAGTGTCTGGGTGATGGCAGTGTATGAGAAGAGTGTCTGGGTGATTGTACTGTATGAGAAGAGTGTCTGGGTGTTGGTAGTGTATGAGAAGAGTGTCTGGGTGATGGTAGTGTATGAGAAGAGTGTCTCGGTGATGGCAGTGTATGGGAAGAGTGTCTGGGTGTTGGTAGTGTATGAGTAGAGTGTCTGGGTGATGGTAGTGTATGAGAAGGGTGTCTGGGTGTTGGTAGTGTATGAGAAGAGTGTCTGGGTGTTCGTAGTGTATGAGAAGAGTGTCTGGGTGTTGGTAGTGTATGAGAAGAGCGTCTGGGTGTTGGTAGTGTATGAGAAGAGTGTCTGGGTGTTGGTAGTGTATGAGAAGAGTGTCTGGGTGATGGTAGTATATGAGAAGAGTGTCTGGTGATTGTACTGTATGAGAAGAGTGTCTGGGTGTTGGTAGTGTATGAGAAGAGTGTCTGGGTGATGGTAGTGTATGAGTAGAGTGTCTGGGTGATGGTAGTGTATGAGAAGAGTGTCTGGGTGATGGTAGTCTATGAGAAGAGTGTCTGGGTGTTGGTAGTGTATGAGAAGGGTGTCTGGGTGTTGGTAGTGTATGAGAAGAGTGTCTGGGTGATGGCAGTGTATGAGAAGAGTGTCTGGGTGTTGGTAGTGTATGAGAAGTGTGTCTGGGTGATGGTAGTGTATGAGAAGAGTGTCTGGGTGTTGGTAGTGTATGAGAAGAATGTCTGGGTGATGCTAGTGTATAAGAAGAGTGTCTGGGTGATGGTAGTGTATGAGAAGAGTGTCTGGTTGATGGTAGTGTATGAGAAGAGTGTCTTGTGACTGTACTGTATGAGAAGAGTGTCTGGGTGTTGGTAGGGTATGAGAAGTGTCTGGGTGATGGTAGTGTATGAGAAGGGTTTCTGGGTGTTGGTAGTGTATGAGAAGAGTGTCTGGGTGTTGGTAGTGTATGAGAAGAGTGTCCTGGGTGTTGGTAGTGTATGAGAAGAGTGTCTGATAGGTGTTGGTAGTGTATGAGAAGAGTGTCAGGGTGATTGTAGTGTATGAGATGAGTGTCTGGGTGTTAGTAGTGTATGAGAAGAGTGTCTGGGTGATTGTACTGTATGAGAAGAGTGTCTGGGTGTTGGTAGTGTATGAGAAGAGTGTCTGGGTGATGGTAGTGTATGAGAAGGGTGTCTGGGTGTTGGTAGTGTATGAGAAGAGAATCTGGGTGTTGTTAGTGTATGCGAAGAGTGTCTGGGTGTTGGTAGTGTATTAGAAGAGTGCCTGGGTGATGGTAGTGTATGAGAAGAGTGTCTGGGTGTTGGTAGTGTATGAGAAGAGTGTCTTGGTGGGTGTTGGTAGTGTATGAGAAGAGTGTCTGGGTGATGGTAGTGTATGAGAAGAGTGTCTGTGTGTTGGAAGTGTTTGAGAAGAGTGTCTGGGTGACGGTAGTGTATGAGAAGAGTGTCTGGGTGATGGTATTGTATGAGAAGAGTGGCTGGGTGTTGGCAGTGTATGAGAAGAGTGTCTGGGTGTTGGTAGTGTATGAGAAGAGTGTCTGGGTGATGGTAGTGTATGAGAAGAGTGTCTGGGTGTTGGTAGTGTATGAGAAGAGTGTCTGGGTGGGTGTTGGTAGTGTATGAGAAGAGTGTCTGGGTGATGGTAGTGTATGAGAAGAGTGTCTGGGTGTTGGAAGTGTATAAGAAGAGTGTCTGGGTGACGGTAGTGTATGAGAAGAGTGTCTTGGTGATGGTAGTGTATGAGAAGAGTGTCTGGGTGATGGTAGTGTATGAGAAGAGTGTCTGGGTGTTGGTAGTGTATGAGAAGAGTGTCTGGGTGATGGTAGTGCATGAGAAGAGTGTCTGGGTTATGGTAGTGCATCAGAAGAGTGTCTGGGTGATGGCATTGTATAGGAAGAGTGTCTGGGTGTTGGTAGTGTATGAGAAGAGTGTCTGGGTGTTGGTAGTGTATGAGCAGAGTGTCTGGGTGATGGCAGTGTATGAGAAGAGTGTCTGGGTGATTGTACTGTATGAGAAGAGTGTCTGGGTGTTGGTAGTGTATGAGAAGAGTGTCTGGGTGATGGTAGTGTATGAGAAGAGTGTCTCGGTGATGGCAGTGTATGGGAAGAGTGTCTGGGTGTTGGTAGTGTATGAGTAGAGTGTCTGGGTGATGGTAGTGTATGAGAAGGGTGTCTGGGTGTTGGTAGTGTATGAGAAGAGTGTCTGGGTGTTCGTAGTGTATGAGAAGAGTGTCTGGGTGTTGGTAGTGTATGAGAAGAGCGTCTGGGTGTTGGTAGTGTATGAGAAGAGTGTCTGGGTGTTGGTAGTGTATGAGAAGAGTGTCTGGGTGATGGTAGTATATGAGAAGAGTGTCTGGGTGATTGTACTGTATGAGAAGAGTGTCTGGGTGTTGGTAGTGTATGAGAAGAGTGTCTGGGTGATGGTAGTGTATGAGTAGAGTGTCTGGGTGATGGTAGTGTATGAGAAGAGTGTCTGGGTGTTGGTAGTGTATGAGAAGAGTGTCTGGGTGATGGTAGTGTATGAGAAGAGTGTCTGGGTGTTGGTAGTGTATGAGAAGAGTGTCTGGGTGAAGGTAGTGCATGAGAAGAGTGCCTGGGTGATGGTAGTGCATGAGAAGAGTGTCTGGGTGATGGCAGTGTATGGGAAGAGTGTCTGGGTGTTGGTAGTGTATGAGAAGAGTGTCTGGGTGTTGGTAGTGTATGAGAAGAGTGTCTGGGTGTTGGAAGTGTATGAGAAGAGTGTCTGGGTGTTGGTAGTGTATGAGAAGAGTGTCTGGTTGATGGTAGTGTATGAGAAGAGATTCTGAGTGATTGTACTGTATGAGAAGAGTGTCTGGGTGTTGGTAGTGTATGAGAAGAGTGTCTGGGAGATGGTAGTGTATGAGAAGGGTGTCTGGGTGTTGGTAGTGTATGAGAAGATTGTCTTGGTGTTGGTAGTGTATGAGAAGAGTGTCTGGGTAGGTGTTGGTAGTGTATGAGAAGAGTGTCAGGGTGATTGTAGTGTATGAGAAGAGTGCCTGGGTGATGGTAGTGTATGAGAAGAGTGTCTGGGTGATTGTACTGTATGAGAAGAGTGTCTGGGTGTTGGTAGTGTATGAGAAGAGTGTCTGGGTGATGGTAGTGTATGAGAAGAGTGTCTGTGTTTTGGAAGTGTATGAGAAGAGTGTCTGGGTGACGGTAGTGTATGAGAAGAGTGTCTGGGTGATGGTATTGTATGAGAAGAGTGTCAGGGTGTTGGCAGTGTATGAGAAGAGTGTCTGGGTGTTGGTAGTGTATGAGAAGAGTGTCTGGGTGATGGTAGTGTATGAGTAGAGTGTCTGGGTGATGGTAGTGTATGAGAAGAGTGTCTGGGTGTTGGTAGTGTATGAGAAGAGTGTCTGGGTGATGGTAGTGTATGAGAAGAGTGTCTGGGTGTTGGTAGTGTATGAGAAGAGTGTCTGGGTGAAGGTAGTGTATGAGAAGAGTGTCTGGGTGATGGTAGTGCATGAGAAGAGTGTCTGGGTGATGGCAGTGTATGGGAAGAGTGTCTAGGTGTTGGTAGTGTATGAGAAGAGTGTCTGGGTGTTGGTAGTGTATGAGAAGAGTGTCTGGGTGTTGGTAGTGTATGAGAAGAGTGTCTGGTTGATGGTAGTGTATGAGAAGAGATTCTGAGTGATTGTACTGTATGAGAAGAGTGTCTGGGTGTTGGTAGTGTATGAGAAGAGTGTCTGGGAGACGGTAGTGTATGAGAAGGGTGTCTGGGTGTTGGTAGTGTATGAGAAGATTGTCTTGGTGTTGGTAGTGTATGAGAAGAGTGTCTGGGTGTTGATAGTGTATGAGAAGAGTGCCTGGGTGATTGTAGTGTATGAGAAGAGTATCTGGGTGATGGTAGTGTATGAGAAGAGTGTCTGGGTGTTGGTAGTGTATGAGAAGAGTGTCTGGGTGATGGTAGTATATGAGAAGAGTGTCTCGGTGATTGCAGTGTATGAGAAGAGTGTCTGGGTGTTGGTAGTGTATGAGAAGAGTGTCTGGGTGATGGTAGTGTATGAGAAGAGTGTCTGGGTGTTGGTAGTGTATGAGAAGAATGTCTGGGTGATGCTAGTGTATAAGAAGAGTGTCTGGGTGATGGTAGTGTATGAGAAGAGAGTCTGGTTGATGGTAGTGTATGAGAAGAGTGTCTGGGTGATTGTACTGTATGAGAAGAGTGTCTGGGTGTTGGTAGGGTATGAGAAGAGTGTCTGGGTGATGGTAGTGTATGAGAAGGGTTTCTGGGTGTTGGTAGTGTATGAGAAGAGTGTCTGGGTGATGGTAGTGTATGAGAAAAGTGTATGGGTGTTGGTAGTGTATGAGAAGGGTGTCTGGGTGTTGGTAGTGTATGAGAAGAGTGTCTTGGTGATGGTAGTATATAAGAAGAGTGTCTGGGTGGGTGTTGGTAGTGTATGAGAAGAGTGTCTGGGTGATGGTAGTGTATGAGAAGAGTGTCTGGGTGTTGGAAGTGTATCAGAAGAGTGTCTGGGTGATGGTAGTGTATGAGAAGAGTATCTGGGTGATGGTAGTGTATGAGAAGAGTGTATGGGTGTTGGTAGTGTATGAGAAGGGTGTCTGGGTGTTGGTAGTGTATGAGAAGAGTTTCTGGGTGATGGTAGTATATAAGAAGAGTGTCTGGGTGATGGCAGTGTATGAGCAGAGTGTCTGGGTGTTGGTAGTGTATGAGAAGAGTGTCTTGGTGATGGTAGTGTATGAGAAGAGTGTCTGGGTGTTGGTAGTGTATGAGAAGAATGTCTGGGTGATGTTAGTGTATAAGAAGAGTGTCTGGGTGATGGTAGTGTATGAGAAGAGTGTCTGGTTGATGGTAGTGTATGAGAAGAGTGTCTGGGTGATTGTACTGTATGAGAAGAGTGTCTGGGTGATGGTAGTGTATGAGAAGGGTTTCTGGGTGTTGGTAGTGTATGAGAAGAGTGTCTGGGTGATGGTAGTGTATGAGAAAAGTGTATGGGTGTTGGTAGTGTATGAGAAGGGTGTCTGGGTGTTGGTAGTGTATGAGAAGAGTGTCTGGGTGATGGTAGTATATAAGAAGAGTGTCTGGGTGGGTGTTGGTAGTGTATGAGAAGAGTGTCTGGGTGATGGTAGTGTATGAGAAGAGTGTCTGGGTGTTGGAAGTGTATCAGAAGAGTGTCTGGGTGATGGTAGTGTATGAGAAGAGTATCTGGGTGATGGTAGTGTATGAGAAGAGTGTATGGGTGTTGGTAGTGTATGAGAAGGGTGTCTGGGTGTTGGTAGTGTATGAGAAGAGTTTCTGGGTGATGGTAGTATATAAGAAGAGTGTCTGGGTGATGGCAGTGTATGAGAAGAGTGTCTGGGTGTTGGTAGTGTATGAGAAGAGTGTCTTGGTGATGGTAGTGTATGAGAAGAGTGTCTGGGTGTTGGCAGTGTATGAGAAGAATGTCTGGGTGATGTTAGTGTATAAGAAGAGTGTCTGGGTGATGGTAGTGTATGAGAAGAGTGTCTGGTTGATGGTAGTGTATGAGAAGAGTGTCTGGGTGATTGTACTGTATGAGAAGAGTGTCTGGGTGTTGGTAGGGTATGAGAAGAGTGTCTGGGTGATGGTAGTGTATGAGAAGGGTTTCTGGGTGTTGGTAGTGTATGAGAAGAGTGTCTGGGTGGGTGTTGGTAGTGTATGATAAGAGTGTCAGGGTGATTGTAGTGTATGAGATGAGTGTCTGGGTGTTAGTAGTGTATGAGAAGAGTGTCTGGGTGATTGTACTGTATGAGAAGAGTGTCTGGGTGTTGGTAGTGTATGAGAAGAGTGTCTGGGTGATGGTAGTGTATGAGAAGGGTGTCTGGGTGTTGGTAGTGTATGAGAAGAGAATCTGGGTGTTGGTAGTGTATGCGAAGAGTGTCTGGGTGTTGGTAGTGTATGAGAAGAGTGTCTGGGTGATGGTAGTGTATGAGAAGAGTGTCTGGGTGTTGGAAGTGTATCAGAAGAGTGTCTGGGTGATGTTAGTGTATGAGAAGAGTGTCTGGGTGATGGTAGTGTATGAGAAGAGTGTCTGGGTGTTGGTAGTGTATGAGAAGGGTGTCTGGGTGTTGGTAGTGTATGAGAAGAGTGTCTGGGTGATGGCAGTGTATGAGAAGAGTGTCTGGGTGTTGGTAGTGTATGAGAAGAGTGTCTGGGTGATGGTAGTGTATGAGAAGAGTGTCTGGGTGTTGGTAGTGTATGAGAAGAATGTCTGGGTGATGCTAGTGTATAAGAAGAGTGTCTGGGTGATGGTAGTGTATGAGAAGAGTGTCTGGTTGATGGTAGTGTAGGAGAAGAGTGTCTTGGTGATTGTACTGTATGAGAAGAGTGTCTGGGTGTTGGTAGTTTATGAGAATAGTGTCTGGGTGATGGTAGTGTATGAGAAGGGTTTCTGGGTGTTGGTAGTGTATGAGAAGAGTGTCTGGGTGTTGGTAGTGTATGAGAAGAGTGTCTGGGTGTTGGTAGTGTATGAGAAGAGTGTCTGAATAGGTGTTGGTAGTGTATGAGAAGAGTGTCAGGGTGATTGTAGTGTATGAGATGAGTGTCTGGGTGTTAGTAGTGTATGAGAAGAGTGTCTGGGTGATTGTACTGTATGAGAAGAGTGTCTGGGTGTTGGTAGTGTATGAGAAGAGTGTCTGGGTGATGGTAGTGTATGAGAAGGGTGTCTGGGTGTTGGTAGTGTATGAGAAGAGAATCTGGGTGTTGGTAGTGTATGCGAAGAGTGTCTGGGTGTTGGTAGTGTATGAGAAGAGTGCCTGGGTGATGGTAGTGTATGAGAAGAGTGTCTGAGTGTTGGTAGTGTATGAGAAGAGTGTCTTGGTGGGTGTTGGTAGTGTATGAGAAGAGTGTCTGGGTGACGGTAGTGTATGAGAAGAGTGTCTGGGTGATGGTATTGTATGAGAAGAGTGGCTGGGTGTTGGCAGTGTATGAGAAGAGTGTCTGGGTGTTGGTAGTGTATGAGAAGAGTGTCTGGGTGATGGTAGTGTATGAGAAGAGTGTCTGGGTGTTGGTAGTGTATGAGAAGAGTGTCTGGGTGGGTGTTGGTAGTGTATGAGAAGAGTGTCTGGGTGATGGTAGTGTATGAGAAGAGTGTCTGGGTGTTGGAAGTGTATAAGAAGAGTGTCTGGGTGACGGTAGTGTATGAGAAGAGTGTCTTGGTGATGGTAGTGTATGAGAAGAGTGTCTGGGTGATGGTAGTGTATGAGAAGAGTGTCTGGGTGTTGGTAGTGTATGAGAAGAGTGTCTGGGTGATGGTAGTGCATGAGAAGAGTGTCTGGGTTATGGTAGTGCATGAGAAGAGTGTCTGGGTGATGGCATTGTATAGGAAGAGTGTCTGGGTGTTGGTAGTGTATGAGAAGAGTGTCTGGGTGTTGGTAGTGTATGAGCAGACTATCTGGGTGATGGCAGTGTATGAGAAGAGTGTCTGGGTGATTGTACTGTATGAGAAGAGTGTCTGGGTGTTGGTAGTGTATGAGAAGAGTGTCTGGGTGATGGTAGTGTATGAGAAGAGTGTCTCGGTGATGGCAGTGTATGGGAAGAGTGTCTGGGTGTTGGTAGTGTATGAGTAGAGTGTCTGGGTGATGGTAGTGTATGAGAAGGGTGTCTGGGTGTTGGTAGTGTATGAGAAGAGTGTCTGGGTGTTCGTAGTGTATGAGAAGAGTGTCTGGGTGTTGGTAGTGTATGAGAAGAGCGTCTGGGTGTTGGTAGTGTATGAGAAGAGTGTCTGGGTGTTGGTAGTGTATGAGAAGAGTGTCTGGGTGATGGTAGTATATGAGAAGAGTGTCTGGGTGATTGTACTGTATGAGAAGAGTGTCTGGGTGTTGGTAGTGTATGAGAAGAGTGTCTGGGTGATGGTAGTGTATGAGTAGAGTGTGTGGGTGATGGTAGTGTATGAGAAGAGTGTCTGGGTGTTGGTAGTGTATGAGAATAGTGTCTGGGTGATGGTAGTGTATGAGAAGAGTGTCTGGGTGTTGGTAGTGTATGAGAAGAGTGTCTGGGTGAAGGTAGTGTATGAGAAGAGTGTCTGGGTGATGGTAGTGCATGAGAAGAGTGTCTGGGTTATGGCAGTGTATGGGAAGAGTGTCTGGGTGTTGGTAGTGTATGAGAAGAGTGTCTGGGTGTTGGTAGTGTATGAGAAGAGTGTCTGGGTGTTGGAAGTGTATGAGAAGAGTGTCTGGGTGTTGGTAGTGTATGAGAAGAGTGTCTGGTTGATTTTAGTGTATGAGAAGAGATTCTGAGTGATTGTACTGTATGAGAAGAGTGTCTGGGTGTTGGTAGTGTATGAGAAGAGTGTCTGGGTGACGGTAGTGTATGAGAAGGGTGTCTGGGTGTTGGTAGTGTATGAGAAGATTGTCTTGGTGTTGGTAGTGTATGAGAAGAGTGTCTGGGTAGGTGTTGGTAGTGTATGAGAAGAGTGTCAGGGTGATTGTAGTGTATGAGATGAGTGTCTGGGTGTTAGTAGTGTTTGAGAAGAGTGTCTGGGTGTTGGTAGTGTATGAGAAGAGTGTCTGGGTGATGGTAGTGTATGAGAAGGGTGTCTGGGTGTTGGTAGTGTATGAGAAGAGAATCTGGGTGTTGGTAGTGTATGCGAAGAGTGTGTGGGTGATGGTAGTGTATGAGAAGAGTGCCTGGGTGATGGTAGTGTATGAGAAGAGTGTCTGGGTGTTGGTAGTGTATGAGAAGAGTGTCTTGGTGGGTGTTGGTAGTGTATGAGAAGAGTGTCTGGGTGATGGTAGTGTATGAGAAGAGTGTCTGTGTGTTGGAAGTGTATGAGAAGAGTGTCTGGGTGACGGTAGTGTATGAGAAGAGTGTCTGGGTGATGGTATTGTATGAGAAGAGTGTCTGGGTGACGGTAGTGTATGAGAAGGGTGTCTGGGTGTTGGTAGTGTATGAGAAGATTGTCTTGGTGTTGGTAGTGTATGAGAAGAGTGTCTGGGTGTTGATAGTGTATGAGAAGAGTGCCTGGGTGATGGTAGTGTATGAGAAGAGTATCTGGGTGATGGTAGTGTATGAGAAGAGTGTCTGGGTGTTGGTAGTGTATGAGAAGAGTGTCTGGGTGATGGTAGTATATGAGAAGAGTGTCTGGGTGATTGCAGTGTATGAGAAGAGTGTCTGGGTGTTGGTAGTGTATGAGAAGAGTGTCTGGGTGATGGTAGTGTATGAGAAGAGTGTCTGGGTGTTGGTAGTGTATGAGAAGAATGTCTGGGTGATGCTAGTGTATAAGAAGAGTGTCTGGGTGATGGTAGTGTATGAGAAGAGAGTCTGGTTGATGGTAGTGTATGAGAAGAGTGTCTGGGTGATTGTACTGTATGAGAAGAGTGTCTGGGTGTTGGTAGGGTATGAGAAGAGTGTCAGGGTGATGGTAGTGTATGAGAAGGGTTTCTGGGTGTTGGTAGTGTATGAGAAGAGTGTCTGGGTGATGGTAGTGTATGAGAAGAGTGTATGGGTGTTGGTAGTGTATGAGAAGGGTGTCTGGGTGTTGGTAGTGTATGAGAAGAGTGTCTGGGTGATGGTAGTATATAAGAAGAGTGTCTGGGTGGGTGTTGGTAGTGTATGAGAAGAGTGTCTGGGTGATGGTAGTGTATGAGAAGAGTGTCTGGGTGTTGGAAGTGTATCAGAAGAGTGTCTGGGTGATGGTAGTGTATGAGAAGAGTATCTGGGTGATGGTAGTGTATGAGAAGAGTGTATGGGTGTTGGTAGTGTATGAGAAGGGTGTCTGGGTGTTGGTAGTGTATGAGAAGAGTGTCTGGGTGATGGTAGTATATAAGAAGAGTGTCTGGGTGATGGCAGTGTATGAGAAGAGTGTCTGGGTGTTGGTAGTGTATGAGAAGAGTGTCTTGGTGATGGTAGTGTATGAGAAGAGTGTCTGGGTGTTGGTAGTGTATGAGAAGAATGTCTGGGTGATGTTAGTGTATAAGAAGAGTGTCTGGGTGATGGTAGTGTATGAGAAGAGTGTCTGGTTGATGGTAGTGTATGAGAAGAGTGTCTGGGTGATTGTACTGTATGAGAAGAGTGTCTGGGTGTTAGTAGGGTATGAGAAGAGTGTCTGGGTGATGGTAGTGTATGAGAAGGGTTTCTGGGTGGGTGTTGGTAGTGTATGATAAGAGTGTCTGGGTGATGGTAGTGTATGAGCAGAGTGTCTGGGTGTTGGAAGTGTATCAGAAGAGTGTCTGGGTGATGGTAGTGTATGAGAAGAGTGTCTGGGTGATGGTAGTGTATGAGAAGAGTGTCTGGGTGTTGGTAGTGTATGAGAAGGGTGTCTGGGTGTTGGTAGTGTATGAGAAGAGTGTCTGGGTGATGGCAGTGTATGAGAAGAGTGTCTGGGTGTTGGTAGTGTATGAGAAGAGTGTCTGGGTGATGGTAGTGTATGAGAAGAGTGTCTGGGTGTTGGTAGTGTATGAGAAGAATGTCTGGGTGATGCTAGTGTATAAGAAGAGAGTCTGGGTGATGGTAGTGTATGAGAAGAGTGTCTGGTTGATGGTAGTGTATGAGAAGAGTGTCTTGGTGATTGTACTGTATGAGAAGAGTGTCTGGGTGTTGGTAGGGTATGAGAATAGTGTCTGGGTGATGGTAGTGTATGAGAAGGGTTTCTGGGTGTTGGTAGTGTATGAGAAGAGTGTCTGGGTGTTGGTAGTGTATGAGAAGAGTGTCTGGGTGTTGGTAGTGTATGAGAAGAGTGTCTGGGTAGGTGTTGGTAGTGTATGAGAAGAGTGTCAGGGTGATTGTAGTGTATGAGATGAGTGTCTGGGTGTTAGTAGTGTATGAGAAGAGTGTCTGGGTGATTGTACTGTATGAGAAGAGTGTCTGGGTGTTGGTAGTGTATGAGAAGAGTGTCTGGGTGATGGTAGTGTATGAGAAGGGTGTCTGGGTGTTGGTAGTGTATGAGAAGAGAATCTGGGTGTTGGTAGTGTATGCGAAGAGTGTCTGGGTGTTGGTAGTGTATGAGAGAGTGTCTGGGTGATGGTAGTGTATGAGAAGAGTGTCTGGGTGTTGGAAGTGTATCAGAAGAGTGTCTGGGTGATGGTAGTGTATGAGAAGAGTGTCTGGGTGATGGTAGTGTATGAGAAGAGTGTCTGGGTGTTGGTAGTGTATGAGAAGGGTGTCAGGGTGTTTGGTAGTGTATGAGAAGAGTGTCTGGGTGATGGCAGTGTATGAGAAGAGTGTCTGTGCTGTTGGTAGTGTATGAGAAGAGTGTCTGGGTGATGGTAGTGTATGAGAAGAGTGTCTGGGTGTTGGTAGTGTATGAGAAGAATGTCTGGGTGATGCTAGTGTATAAGAAGAGTGTCTGGGTGATGGTAGTGTATGAGAAGAGTGTTTGGTTGATGGTAGTGTATGAGAAGAGTGTCTTGGTGATTGTACTGTATGAGAAGAGTGTCTGGGTGTTGGTAGGGTATGAGAATAGTGTCTGGGTGATGGTAGTGTATGAGAAGGTTTCTGGGTGTTGGTAGTGTATGAGAAGAGTGTCTGGGTGTTGGTATTGTATGAGAAGAGTGTCTGGGTGTTGGTAGTGTATGAGAAGAGTGTCTGGATAGGTGTTGGTAGTGTATGAGAAGAGTGTCAGGGTGATTGTAGTGTATGAGATGAGTGTCTGGGTGTTAGTAGTGTATGAGAAGAGTGTCTGGGTGATTGTACTGTATGAGAAGAGTGTCTGGGTGTTGGTAGTGTATGAGAAGAGTGTCTGGGTGATGGTAGTGTATGAGAAGGGTGTCTGGGTGTTGGTAGTGTATGAGAAGAGAATCTGGGTGTTGGTAGTGTATGCGAAGAGTGTCTGGGTGTTGGTAGTGTATGAGAAGAGTGCCTGGGTGATGGTAGTGAATGAGAAGAGTGTCTGGGTGATGGTAGTGTATGAGAAGAGTGTCTGTGTGTTGGAAGTGTATGAGAAGAGTGTCTGGGTGACGGTAGTGTATGAGAAGAGTGTCTGGGTGATGGTTATTGTATGAGAAGAGTGGCTGGGTGTTGGCAGTGTATGAGAAGAGTGTCTGGGTGTTGGTAGTGTATGAGAAGAGTGTCAGGGTGATGGTAGTGTATGAGAAGAGTGTCTGGGTGTTGGTAGTGTATGAGAAGAGTGTCTGGGTGGGTGTTGGTAGTGTATGAGAAGAGTGTCTGGGTGATGGTAGTGTATGAGAAGAGTGTCTGGGTGACGGTAGTGTATGAGAAGAGTGTCTTGGTGATGGTAGTGTATGAGAAGAGTGTCTGGGTGATGGTAGTGTATGAGAAGAGTGTCTGGGTGTTGGTAGTGTATGAGAAGAGTGTCTGGGTGATGGTAGTGCATGAGAAGAGTGTCTGGGTTATGGTAGTGCATGAGAAGAGTGTCTGGGTGATGGCATTGTATAGGAAGAGTGTCTGGGTGTTGGTAGTGTATGAGAAGAGTGTCTGGGTGTTGGTAGTGTATGAGCAGAGTGTCTGGGTGATGGCAGTGTATGAGAAGAGTGTCTGGGTGATTGTACTGTATGAGAAGAGTGTCTGGGTGTTGGTAGTGTATGAGAAGAGTGTCTCGGTGATGGCAGTGTATGGGAAGAGTGTCTGGGTGTTGGTAGTGTATGAGTAGAGTGTCTGGGTGATGGTAGTGTATGAGAAGGGTGTCTGGGTGTTGGTAGTGTATGAGAAGAGTGTCTGGGTGTTCGTAGTGTATGAGAAGAGTGTCTGGGTGTTGGTAGTGTATGAGAAGAGCGTCTGGGTGTTGGTAGTGTATGAGAAGAGTGTCTGGGTGTTGGTAGTGTATGAGAAGAGTGTCTGGGTGATGGTAGTATATGAGAAGAGTGTCTGGGTGATTGTACTGTATGAGAAGAGTGTCTGGGTGTTGGTAGTGTATGAGAAGAGTGTCTTGGTGATGGTAGTGTATGAGAAGAGTGTATGGGTGTTGGTAGTGTATGAGAAGGGTGTCTGGGTGTTGGTAGTGTATGAGAAGAGTGTCTGGGTGATGGT
The DNA here is from genome assembly GCA_031769625.1 of Taudactylus pleione. NCBI lineage: Eukaryota > Metazoa > Chordata > Amphibia > Anura > Myobatrachidae > Taudactylus > Taudactylus pleione. Next base: position 2,997,834 of record JAUIMM010000390.1, read on the forward strand.
AGTATATAAGAAGAGTGTCTGGGTGATGGCAGTGTATGAGAAGAGTGTCTGGGTGTTGGTAGTGTATGAGAAGAGTGTCTTGGTGATGGTAGTGTATGAGAAGAGTGTCTGGGTGTTGGTAGTGTATGAGAAGAATGTCTGGGTGATGTTAGTGTATAAGAAGAGTGTCTGGGTGATGGTAGTGTATGAGAAGAGTGTCTGGTTGATGGTAGTGTATGAGAAGAGTGTCTGGGTGATTGTACTGTATGAGAAGAGTGTCTGGGTGTTGGTAGGGTATGAGAAGAGTGTCTGGGTGATGGTAGTGTATGAGAAGGGTTTCTGGGTGTTGGTAGTGTATGAGAAGAGTGTCTGAGTGGGTGTTGGTAGTGTATGATAAGAGTGTCTGGGTGATGGTAGTGTATGAGAAGAGTGTCTGGGTGTTGGAAGTGTATCAGAAGAGTGTCTGGGTGATGGTAGTGTATGAGAAGAGTGTCTGGGTGATGGTAGTGTATGAGAAGAGTGTCTGGGTGTTGGTAGTGTATGAGAAGGGTGTCTGGGTGTTGGTAGTGTATGAGAAGAGTGTCTGGGTGATGGCAGTGTATGAGAAGAGTGTCTGGGTGTTGGTAGTGTATGAGAAGAGTGTCTGGGTGATGGTAGTGTATGAGAAGAGTGTCTGGGTGTTGGTAGTGTATGAGAAGAATGTCTGGGTGATGCTAGTGTATAAGAAGAGTGTCTGGGTGATGGTAGTGTATGAGAAGAGTGTCTGGTTGATGGTAGTGTATGAGAAGAGTGTCTTGGTGATTGTACTGTATGAGAAGAGTGTCTGGGTGTTGGTAGGGTATGAGAATAGTGTCTGGGTGATGGTAGTGTATGAGAAGGGTTTCTGGGTGTTGGTAGTGTATGAGAAGAGTGTCTGGGTGTTGGTAGTGTATGAGAAGAGTGTCTGGGTAGGTGTTGGTAGTGTATGAGAAGAGTGTTAGGGTGATTGTAGTGTATGAGATGAGTGTCTGGGTGTTAGTAGTGTATGAGAAGAGTGTCTGGGTGATTGTACTGTATGAGAAGAGTGTCTGGGTGTTGGTAGTGTATGAGAAGAGTGTCTGGGTGATGGTAGTGTATGAGAAGGGTGTCTGGGTGTTGGTAGTGTATGAGAAGAGAATCTGGGTGTTGGTAGTGTATGCGAAGAGTGTCTGGGTGTTGGTAGTGTATGAGAAGAGTGTCTGGGTGATGGTAGTGTATGAGAAGAGTGTCTGGGTGTTGGAAGTGTATCAGAAGAGTGTCTGGGTGATGGTAGTGTATGAGAAGAGTGTCTGGGTGATGGTAGTGTATGAGAAGAGTGTCTGGGTGTTGGTAGTGTATGAGAAGGGTGTCTGGGTGTTGGTAGTGTATGAGAAGAGTGTCTGGGTGATGGCAGTGTATGAGAAGAGTGTCTGGGTGTTGGTAGTGTATGAGAAGAGTGTCTGGGTGATGGTAGTGTATGAGAAGAGTGTCTGGGTGTTGGTAGTGTATGAGAAGAATGTCTGGGTGATGCTAGTGTATAAGAAGAGTGTCTGGGTGATGGTAGTGTATGAGAAGAGTGTCTGGTTGATGGTAGTGTATGAGAAGAGTGTCTTGGTGATTGTACTGTATGAGAAGAGTGTCTGGGTGTTGGTAGGGTATGAGAATAGTGTCTGGGTGATGGTAGTGTATGAGAAGGGTTTCTGGGTGTTGGTAGTGTATGAGAAGAGTGTCTGGGTGTTGGTAGTGTATGAGAAGAGTGTCTGGGTGTTGGTAGTGTATGAGAAGAGTGTCTGGATAGGTGTTGGTAGTGTATGAGAAGAGTGTCAGGGTGATTGTAGTGTATGAGATGAGTGTCTGGGTGTTAGTAGTGTATGAGAAGAGTGTCTGGGTGATTGTACTGTATGAGAAGAGTGTCTGGGTGTTGGTAGTGTATGAGAAGAGTGTCTGGGTGATGGTAGTGTATGAGAAGGGTGTCTGGGTGTTGGTAGTGTATGAGAAGAGAATCTGGTTGTTGGTAGTGTATGCGAAGAGTGTCTGGGTGTTGTTAGTGTATGAGAAGAGTGCCTGGGTGATGGTAGTGAATGAGAAGAGTGTCTGGGTGTTGGTAGTGTATGAGAAGAGTGTCTGGGTGTTGGTAGTGTATGAGAAGAGTGTCTGGGTGATGGTAGTGTATGAGAAGAGTGTCTGGGTGTTGGTAGTGTATGAGAAGAATGTCTGGGTGATGCTAGTGTATAAGAAGAGTGTCTGGGTGATGGTAGTGTATGAGAAGAGTGTCTGGTTGATGGTAGTGTATGAGAAGAGTGTCTTGGTGATTGTACTGTATGAGAAGAGTGTCTGGGTGTTGGTAGGGTATGAGAATAGTGTCTGGGTGATGGTAGTGTATGAGAAGGGTTTCTGGGTGTTGGTAGTGTATGAGAAGAGTGTCTGGGTGTTGGTAGTGTATGAGAAGAGTGTCTGGGTAGGTGTTGGTAGTGTATGAGAAGAGTGTTAGGGTGATTGTAGTGTATGAGATGAGTGTCTGGGTGTTAGTAGTGTATGAGAAGAGTGTCTGGGTGATTGTACTGTATGAGAAGAGTGTCTGGGTGTTGGTAGTGTATGAGAAGAGTGTCTGGGTGATGGTAGTGTATGAGAAGGGTGTCTGGGTGTTGGTAGTGTATGAGAAGAGAATCTGGGTGTTGGTAGTGTATGCGAAGAGTGTCTGGGTGTTGGTAGTGTATGAGAAGAGTGTCTGGGTGATGGTAGTGTATGAGAAGAGTGTCTGGGTGTTGGAAGTGTATCAGAAGAGTGTCTGGGTGATGGTAGTGTATGAGAAGAGTGTCTGGGTGATGGTAGTGTATGAGAAGAGTGTCTGGGTGTTGGTAGTGTATGAGAAGGGTGTCTGGGTGTTGGTAGTGTATGAGAAGAGTGTCTGGGTGATGGCAGTGTATGAGAAGAGTGTCTGGGTGTTGGTAGTGTATGAGAAGAGTGTCTGGGTGATGGTAGTGTATGAGAAGAGTGTCTGGGTGTTGGTAGTGTATGAGAAGAATGTCTGGGTGATGCTAGTGTATAAGAAGAGTGTCTGGGTGATGGTAGTGTATGAGAAGAGTGTCTGGTTGATGGTAGTGTATGAGAAGAGTGTCTTGGTGATTGTACTGTATGAGAAGAGTGTCTGGGTGTTGGTAGGGTATGAGAATAGTGTCTGGGTGATGGTAGTGTATGAGAAGGGTTTCTGGGTGTTGGTAGTGTATGAGAAGAGTGTCTGGGTGTTGGTAGTGTATGAGAAGAGTGTCTGGGTGTTGGTAGTGTATGAGAAGAGTGTCTGGATAGGTGTTGGTAGTGTATGAGAAGAGTGTCAGGGTGATTGTAGTGTATGAGATGAGTGTCTGGGTGTTAGTAGTGTATGAGAAGAGTGTCTGGGTGATTGTACTGTATGAGAAGAGTGTCTGGGTGTTGGTAGTGTATGAGAAGAGTGTCTGGGTGATGGTAGTGTATGAGAAGGGTGTCTGGGTGTTGGTAGTGTATGAGAAGAGAATCTGGTTGTTGGTAGTGTATGCGAAGAGTGTCTGGGTGTTGTTAGTGTATGAGAAGAGTGCCTGGGTGATGGTAGTGAATGAGAAGAGTGTCTGGGTGTTGGTAGTGTATGAGAAGAGTGTCTTGGTGGGTGTTGGTAGTGTATGAGAAGAGTGTCTGGGTGATGGTAGTGTATGAGAAGAGTGTCTGTGTGTTGGAAGTGTATGAGAAGAGTGTCTGGGTGACGGTAGTGTATGAGAAGAGTGTCTGGGTGATGGTATTGTATGAGAAGAGTGGCTGGGTGTTGGCAGTGTATGAGAAGAGTGTCTGGGTGTTGGTAGTGTATGAGAAGAGTGTCTGGGTGATGGTAGTGTATGAGAAGAGTGTCTGGGTGTTGGTAGTGTATGAGAAGAGTGTATGGGTGGGTGTTGGTAGTGTATGAGAAGAGTGTCTGGGTGATGGTAGTGTATGAGAAGAGTGTCTGGGTGACGGTAGTGTATGAGAAGAGTGTCTTGGTGATGGTAGTGTATGAGAAGAGTGTCTGGGTGATGGTAGTGTATGAGAAGAGTGTCTGGGTGTTGGTAGTGTATGAGAAGAGTGTCTGGGTGATGGTAGTGCATGAGAAGAGTGTCTGGGTTATGGTAGTGCATGAGAAGAGTGTCTGGGTGATGGCATTGTATAGGAAGAGTGTCTGGGTGTTGGTAGTGTATGAGAAGAGTGTCTGGGTGTTGGTAGTGTATGAGCAGAGTGTCTGGGTGATGGCAGTGTATGAGAAGAGTGTCTGGGTGATTGTACTGTATGAGAAGAGTGTCTGGGTGTTGGTAGTGTATGAGAAGAGTGTCTGGGTGATGGTAGTGTATGAGAAGAGTGTCTCGGTGATGGCAGTGTATGGGAAGAGTGTCTGGGTGTTGGTAGTGTATGAGTAGAGTGTCTGGGTGATGGTAGTGTATGAGAAGGGTGTCTGGGTGTTGGTAGTGTATGAGAAGAGTGTCTGGGTGTTCGTAGTGTATGAGAAGAGTGTCTGGGTGTTGGTAGTGTATGAGAAGAGCGTCTGGGTGTTGGTAGTGTATGAGAAGAGTGTCTGGGTGTTGGTAGTGTATGAGAAGAGTGTCTGGGTGATGGTAGTATATGAGAAGAGTGTCTGGGTGATTGTACTGTATGAGAAGAGTGTCTGGGTGTAGGTAGTGTATGAGAAGAGTGTCTGGGTGATGGTAGTGTATGAGTAGAGTGTCTGGGTGATGGTAGTGTATGAGAAGAGTGTCTGGGTGTTGGTAGTGTATGAGAAGAGTGTCTGGGTGATGGTAGTGTATGAGAAGAGTGTCTGGGTGTTGGTAGTGTATGAGAAGAGTGTCTGGGTGAAGGTAGTGTATGAGAAGATTGTCTGGGTGATGGTAGTGCATGAGAAGAGTGTCTGGGTGATGGCAGTGTATGGGAAGAGTGTCTGGGTGTTGGTAGTGTATGAGAAGAGTGTCTGGGTGTTGGTAGTGTATGAGAAGAGTGTCTGGGTGTTGGAAGTGTATGAGAAGAGTGTCTGGGTGTTGGTAGTGTATGAGAAGAGAGTCTGGTTGATGGTAGTGTATGAGAAGAGATTCTGAGTGATTGTACTGTATGAGAAGAGTGTCTGGGTGTTGGTAGTGTATGAGAAGAGTGTCTGGGTGACGGTAGTGTATGAGAAGGGTGTCTGGGTGTTGGTAGTGTATGAGAAGATTGTCTTGGTGTTGGTAGTGTATGAGAAGAGTGTCTGGGTAGGTGTTGGTAGTGTATGAGAAGAGTGTCAGGGTGATTGTAGTGTATGAGATGAGTGTCTGGGTGTTAGTAGTGTATGAGTAGAGTGTCTGGGTGATTGTACTGTATGAGAAGAGTGTCTGGGTGTTGGTAGTGTATGAGAAGAGTGTCTGGGTGATGGTAGTGTATGAGAAGTGTGTCTGGGTGTTGGTAGTGTATGAGAAGAGAATCTGGGTGTTGTTAGTGTATGCGAAGAGTGTCTGGGTGTTGGTAGTGTATGAGAAGAGTGCCTGGGTGATGGTAGTGTATGAGAAGAGTGTCTGGGTGTTGGTAGTGTATGAGAAGAGTGTCTTGGTGGGTGTTGGTAGTGTATGAGAAGAGTGTCTGGGTGATGGTAGTGTATGAGAAGAGTGTCTGTGTGTTGGAAGTGTATGAGAAGAGTGTCTGGGTGATGGTAGTGTATGAGAAGAGTGTCTGGGTGATCGTATTGTATGAGAAGAGTGTCTGGGTGTTGGTAGTGTATGAGAAGAGTGTCTGGGTGGGTGTTGGTAGTGTATGAGAAGAGTGTCTGGGTGATGGTAGTGTATGAGAAGAGTGTCTGGGTGTTGGAAGTGTATAAGAAGAGTGTCTGGGTGACGGTAGTGTATGAGAAGAGTGTCTGGGTGATGGTAGTGTATGAGAAGAGTGTCTGGGTGTTGGTAGTGTATGAGAAGAGTGTCTGGGTGATGGTAGTGTATGAGAAGAGTGTCTGGGTGTTGGTAGTGTATGAGAAGAGTGTCTGGGTGATGGTAGTGCATGAGAAGAGTGTCTGGGTTATGGTAGTGCATGAGAAGAGTGTCTGGGTGATGGCATTGTATAGGAAGAGTGTCTGGGTGTTGGTAGTGTATGAGAAGAGTGTCTGGGTGTTGGTAGTGTATGAGAAGAGTGTCTGGGTGATGGCAGTGTATGAGAAGAGTGTCTGGGTGATTGTACTGTATGAGAAGAGTGTCTGGGTGTTGGTAGTGTATGAGAAGAGTGTCTGGGTGATGGTAGTGTAAGAGAAGAGTGTCTCGGTGATGGCAGTGTATGGGAAGAGTGTCTGGGTGTTGGTAGTGTATGAGTAGAGTGTCTGGGTGATGGTAGTGTATGAGAAGGGTGTCTGGGTGTTGGTAGTGTATGAGAAGAGTGTCTGGGTGTTCGTAGTGTATGAGAAGAGTGTCTGGGTGTTGGTAGTGTATGAGAAGAGCGTCTGGGTGTTGGTAGTGTATGAGAAGAGTGTCTGGGTGTTGGTAGTGTATGAGAAGAGTGTCTGGGTGATGGTAGTATATGAGAAGAGTGTCTGGGTGATTGTACTGTATGAGAAGAGTGTCTGGGTGTTGGTAGTGTATGAGAAGAGTGTCTGGGTGATGGTAGTGTATGAGTAGAGTGTCTGGGTGATGGTAGTGTATGAGAAGAGTGTCTGGGTGTTGGTAGTGTATGAGAAGAGTGTCTGGGTGTTGGTAGTGTATGAGAAGAGTGTCTGGGTGAAGGTAGTGTATGAGAAGAGTGTCTGGGTGATGGTAGTGCATGAGAAGAGTGTCTGGGTGATGGCAGTGTATGGGAAGAGTGTCTGGGTGTTGGTAGTGTATGAGAAGAGTGTCTGGGTGTTGGTAGAGTATGAGAAGAGTGTCTGGGTGTTGGAAGTGTATGAGAAGAGTGTCTGGGTGTTGGTAGTGTATGAGAAGAGTGTCTGGTTGATGGTAGTGTATGAGAAGAGATTCTGAGTGATTGTACTGTATGAGAAGAGTGTCTGGGTGTTGGTAGTGTATGAGAAGAGTGTCTGGGTGACGGTAGTGTATGAGAAAGGTGTCTGGGTGTTGGTAGTGTATGAGAAGATTGTCTTGGTGTTGGTAGTGTATGAGAAGAGTGTCTGGGTAGGTGTTGGTAGTGTATGAGAAGAGTGTCAGGGTGATTGTAGTGTATGAGATGAGTGTCTGGGTGTTGGTAGTGTATGAGAAGAGTGTCTGGGTGATGGTAGTGTATGAGAAGAGTGTCTGGGTGATGGTAGTGTATGAGAAGGGTGTCTGGGTGTTGGTAGTGTATGAGAAGAGAATCTGGGTGTTGGTAGTGTATGCGAAGAGTGTCTGGGTGTTGGTAGTGTATGAGAAGAGTGCCTGGGTGATGGTAGTGTATGAGAAGAGTGTCTGGGTGTTGGTAGTGTATGAGAAGAGTGTCTTGGTGGGTGTTGGTAGGGTATGAGAAGAGTGTCTGGGTGATGGTAGTGTATGAGAAGAGTGTCTGTGTGTTGGAAGTGTATAAGAAGAGTGTCTGGGTAACGGGAGTGTATGAGAAGAGTGTCTGGGTGATGGTATTGTATGAGAAGAGTGTCTGGGTGTTGGCAGTGTATGAGAAGAGTGTCTGGGTGTTGGTAGTGTATGAGAAGAGTGTCTGGGTGATGGTAGTGTATGAGTAGAGTGTCTGGGTGATGGTAGTGTATGAGAAGAGTGTCTGGGTGTTGGTAGTGTATGAGAAGAGTGTCTGGGTGATGGTAGTGTATGAGAAGAGTGTCTGGGTGTTGGTAGTGTATGAGAAGAGTGTCTGGGTGAAGGTAGTGTATGAGAAGAGTGTCTGGGTGATGGTAGTGCATGAGAAGAGTGTCTGGGTGATGGCAGTGTATGGGAAGAGTGTCTGGGTGTTGGTAGTGTATGAGAAGAGTGTCTGGGTGTTGGTAGTGTATGAGAAGAGTGTCTGGGTGTTGGTAGTGTATGAGAAGAGTGTCTGGTTGATGGTAGTGTATGAGAAGAGATTCTGAGTGATTGTACTGTATGAGAAGAGTGTCTGGGTGTTGGTAGTGTATGAGAAGAGTGTCTGGGTGACGGTAGTGTATGAGAAGGGTGTCTGGGTGTTGGTAGTGTATGAGAAGATTGTCTTGGTGTTGGTAGTGTATGAGAAGAGTGTCTGGGTGTTGATAGTGTATGAGAAGAGTGCCTGGGTGATGGTAGTGTATGAGAAGAGTATCTGGGTGATGGTAGTGTATGAGAAGAGTGTCTGGGTGTTGGTAGTGTATGAGAAGAGTGTCTGGGTGATGGTAGTATATGAGAAGAGTGTCTGGGTGATTGCAGTGTATGAGAAGAGTGTCTGGGTGTTGGTAGTGTATGAGAAGAGTGTCTGGGTGATGGTAGTGTATGAGAAGAGTGTCTGGGTGTTGGTAGTGTATGAGAAGAATGTCTGGGTGATGCTAGTGTATAAGAAGAGTGTCTGGGTGATGGTAGTGTATGAGAAGAGAGTCTGGTTGATGGTAGTGTATGAGAAGAGTGTCTGGGTGATTGTACTGTATGAGAAGAGTGTCTGGGTGTTGGTAGGGTATGAGAAGAGTGTCAGGGTGATGGTAGTGTATGAGAAGGGTTTCTGGGTGTTGGTAGTGTATGAGAAGAGTGTCTGGGTGATGGTAGTGTATGAGAAGAGTGTATGGGTGTTGGTAGTGTATGAGAAGGGTGTCTGGGTGTTGGTAGTATATAAGAAGAGTGTCTGGGTGATGGTAGTATATAAGAAGAGTGTCTGGGTGGGTGTTGGTAGTGTATGAGAAGAGTGTCTGGGTGATGGTAGTGTATGAGAAGAGTGTCTGGGTGTTGGAAGTGTATCAGAAGAGTGTCTGGGTGATGGTAGTGTATGAGAAGAGTATCTGGGTGATGGTAGTGTATGAGAAGAGTGTATGGGTGTTGGTAGTGTATGAGAAGGGTGTCTGGGTGTTGGTAGTGTATGAGAAGAGTGTCTGGGTGATGGTAGTATATAAGAAGAGTGTCTGGGTGATGGCAGTGTATGAGAAGAGTGTCTGGGTGTTGGTAGTGTATGAGAAGAGTGTCTTGGTGATGGTAGTGTATGAGAAGAGTGTCTGGGTGTTGGTAGTGTATGAGAAGAATGTCTGGGTGATGTTAATGTATAAGAAGAGTGTCTGGGTGATGGTAGTGTATGAGAAGAGTGTCTGGTTGATGGTAGTGTATGAGAAGAGTGTCTGGGTGATTGTACTGTATGAGAAGAGTGTCTGGGTGTTAGTAGGGTATGAGAAGAGTGTCTGGGTGATGGTAGTGTATGAGAAGGGTTTCTGGGTGTTGGTAGTGTATGAGAAGAGTGTCTGGGTGGGTGTTGGTAGTGTATGATAAGAGTGTCTGGGTGATGGTAGTGTATGAGAAGAGTGTCTGGGTGTTGGAAGTGTATCAGAAGAGTGTCTGGGTGATGGTAGTGTATGAGAAGAGTGTCTGGGTGATGGTAGTGTATGAGAAGAGTGTCTGGGTGTTGGTAGTGTATGAGAAGGGTGTCTGGGTGTTGGTAGTGTATGAGAAGAGTGTCTGGGTGATGGCAGTGTATGAGAAGAGTGTCTGGGTGTTGGTAGTGTATGAGAAGAGTGTCTGGGTGATGGTAGTGTATGAGAAGAGTGTCTGGGTGTTGGTAGTGTATGAGAAGAATGTCTGGGTGATGCTAGTGTATAAGAAGAGAGTCTGGGTGATGGTAGTGTATGAGAAGAGTGTATGGTTGATGGTAGTGTATGAGAAGAGTGTCTTGGTGATTGTACTGTATGAGAAGAGTGTCTGGGTGTTGGTAGGGTATGAGAATAGTGTCTGGGTGATGGTAGTGTATGAGAAGGGTTTCTGGGTGTTGGTAGTGTATGAGAAGAGTGTCTGGGTGTTGGTAGTGTATGAGAAGAGTGTCTGGGTGTTGGTAGTGTATGAGAAGAGTGTCTGGGTAGGTGTTGGTAGTGTATGAGAAGAGTGTCAGGGTGATTGTAGTGTATGAGATGAGTGTCTGGGTGTTAGTAGTGTATGAGAAGAGTGTCTGGGTGATTGTACTGTATGAGAAGAGTGTCTGGGTGTTGGTAGTGTATGAGAAGAGTGTCTGGGTGATGGTAGTGTATGAGAAGGGTGTCTGGGTGTTGGTAGTGTATGAGAAGAGAATCTGGGTGTTGGTAGTGTATGCGAAGAGTGTCTGGGTGTTTTTAGTGTATGAGAAGAGTGTCTGGGTGATGGTAGTGTATGAGAAGAGTGTCTGGGTGTTGGAAGTGTATCAGAAGAGTGTCTGGGTGATGGTAGTGTATGAGAAGAGTGTCTGGGTGATGGTAGTGTATGAGAAGAGTGTCTGGGTGTTGGTAGTGTATGAGAAGGGTGTCAGGGTGTTGGTAGTGTATGAGAAGAGTGTCTGGGTGATGGCAGTGTATGAGAAGAGTGTCTGTGTGTTGGTAGTGTATGAGAAGAGTGTCTGGGTGATGGTAGTGTATGAGAAGAGTGTCTGGGTGTTGGTAGTGTATTAGAAGAATGTCTGGGTGATGCTAGTGTATAAGAAGAGTGTCTGGGTGATGGTAGTGTATGAGAAGAGTGTCTGGTTGATGGTAGTGTATGAGAAGAGTGTCTTGGTGATTGTACTGTATGAGAAGAGTGTCTGGGTGTTGGTAGGGTATGAGAATAGTGTCTGGGTGATGGTAGTGTATGAGAAGGGTTTCTGGGTGTTGGTAGTGTATGAGAAGAGTGTCTGGGTGTTGGTAGTGTATGAGAAGAGTGTCTGGGTGTTGGTAGTGTATGAGAAGAGTGTCTGGATAGGTGTTGGTAGTGTATGAGAAGAGTGTCAGGGTGATTGTAGTGTATGAGATGAGTGTCTGGGTGTTAGTAGTGCATGAGAAGAGTGTCTGGGTGATGGCATTGTATAGGAAGAGTGTCTGGGTGTTGGTAGTGTATGAGAAGAGTGTCTGGGTGTTGGTAGTGTATGAGAAGAGTGTCTGGGTGATGGCAGTGTATGAGAAGAGTGTCTGGGTGATTGTACTGTATGAGGAGTGTCTGGGTGTTGGTAGTGTATGAGAAGAGTGTCTGGGTGATGGTAGTGTAAGAGAAGAGTGTCTCGGTGATGGCAGTGTATGGGAAGAGTGTCTGGGTGTTGGTAGTGTATGAGTAGAGTGTCTGGGTGATGGTAGTGTATGAGAAGGGTGTCTGGGTGTTGGTAGTGTATGAGAAGAGTGTCTGGGTGTTCGTAGTGTATGAGAAGAGTGTCTGGGTGTTGGTAGTGTATGAGAAGAGCGTCTGGGTGTTGGTAGTGTATGAGAAGAGTGTCTGGGTGTTGGTAGTGTATGAGAAGAGTGTCTGGGTGATGGTAGTATATGAGAAGAGTGTCTGGGTGATTGTACTGTATGAGAAGAGTGTCTGGGTGTTGGTAGTGTATGAGAAGAGTGTCTGGGTGATGGTAGTGTATGAGTAGAGTGTCTGGGTGATGGTAGTGTATGAGAAGAGTGTCTGGGTGTTGGTAGTGTATGAGAAGAGTGTCTGGGTGATGGTAGTGTATGAGAAGAGTGTCTGGGTGTTGGTAGTGTATGAGAAGAGTGTCTGGGTGAAGGTAGTGTATGAGAAGAGTGTCTGGGTGATGGTAGTGCATGAGAAGAGTGTCTGGGTGATGGCAGTGTATGGGAAGAGTGTCTGGGTGTTGGTAGTGTATGAGAAGAGTGTCTGGGTGTTGGTAGTGTATGAGTAGAGTGTCTGGGTGTTGGAAGTGTATGAGAAGAGTGTCTGGGTGTTGGTAGTGTATGAGAAGAGTGTCTGGTTGATGGTAGTGTATGAGAAGAGATTCTGAGTGATTGTACTGTATGAGAAGAGTGTCTGGGTGTTGGTAGTGTATGAGAAGAGTGTCTGGGTGACGGTAGTGTATGAGAAGGGTGTCTGGGTGTTGGTAGTGTATGAGAAGATTGTCTTGGTGTTGGTAGTGTATGAGAAGAGTGTCTGGGTAGGTGTTGGTAGTGTATGAGAAGAGTGTCAGGGTGATTGTAGTGTATGAGATGATTGTGTGTGTGTTGGTAGTGTATGAGAAGAGTGTCTGGGTGATGGTAGTGTATGAGAAGAGTGTCTGGGTGATGGTAGTGTATGAGAAGGGTGTCTGGGTGTTGGTAGTGTATGAGAAGAGAATCTGGGTGTTGGTAGTGTATGCGAAGAGTGTCTGGGTGTTGGTAGTGTATGAGAAGAGTGCCTGGGTGATGGTAGTGTATGAGAAGAGTGTCTGGGTGTTGGTAGTGTATGAGAAGAGTGTCTTGGTGGGTGTTGGTAGTGTATGAGAAGAGTGTCTGGGTGATGGTAGTGTATGAGAAGAGTGTCTGTGTGTTGGAAGTGTATGAGAAGAGTGTCTGGGTAACGGGAGTGTATGAGAAGAGTGTCTGGGTGATGGTATTGTATGAGAAGAGTGTCTGGGTGTTGGCAGTGTATGAGAAGAGTGTCTGGGTGTTGGTAGTGTATGAGAAGAGTGTCTGGGTGATGGTAGTGTATGAGTAGAGTGTCTGGGTGATGGTAGTGTATGAGAAGAGTGTCTGGGTGTTGGTAGTGTATGAGAAGAGTGTCTGGGTGATGGTAGTGTATGAGAAGAGTGTCTGGGTGTTGGTAGTGTATGAGAAGAGTGTCTGGGTGAAGGTAGTGTATGAGAAGAGTGTCTGGGTGATGGTAGTGCATGAGAAGAGTGTCTGGGTGATGGCAGTGTATGGGAAGAGTGTCTGGGTGTTGGTAGTGTATGAGAAGAGTGTCTGGGTGTTGGTAGTGTATGAGAAGAGTGTCTGGGTGTTGGTAGTGTATGAGAAGAGTGTCTGGTTGATGGTAGTGTATGAGAAGAGATTCTGAGTGATTGTACTGTATGAGAAGAGTGTCTGGGTGTTGGTAGTGTATGAGAAGAGTGTCTGGGTGACGGTAGTGTATGAGAAGGGTGTCTGGGTGTTGGTAGTGTATGAGAAGATTGTCTTGGTGTTGGTAGTGTATGAGAAGAGTGTCTGGGTGTTGATAGTGTATGAGAAGAGTGCCTGGGTGATGGTAGTGTATGAGAAGAGTATCTGGGTGATGGTAGTGTATGAGAAGAGTGTCTGGGTGTTGGTAGTGTATGAGAAGAGTGTCTGGGTGATGGTAGTATATGAGAAGAGTGTCTGGGTGATTGCAGTGTATGAGAAGAGTGTCTGGGTGTTGGTAGTGTATGAGATGAGTGTCTGGGTGATGGTAGTGTATGAGAAGAGTGTCTGGGTGTTGGTAGTGTATGAGAAGAATGTCTGGGTGATGCTAGTGTATAAGAAGAGTGTCTGGGTGATGGTAGTGTATGAGAAGAGAGTCTGGGTGTTGGTAGTGTATGAGAAGAGTGTCTGGGTGTTGGAAGTGTATGAGAAGAGTGTCTGGGTGTTGGTAGTGTATGAGAAGAGTGTCTGGTTGATGGTAGTGTATGAGAAGAGATTCTGAGTGATTGTACTGTATGAGAAGAGTGTCTGGGTGTTGGTAGTGTATGAGAAGATTGTCTTGGTGTTGGTAGTGTATGAGAAGAGTGTCTGGGTAGGTGTTGGTAGTGTATGAGAAGAGTGTCAGGGTGATTGTAGTGTATGAGATGAGTGTCTGGGTGTTGGTAGTGTATGAGAAGAGTGTCTGGGTGATGGTAGTGTATGAGAAGAGTGTCTGGGTGATGGTAGTGTATGAGAAGGGTGTCTGGGTGTTGGTAGTGTATGAGAAGAGAATCTGGGTGTTGGTAGTGTATGCGAAGAGTGTCTGGGTGTTGGTAGTGTATGAGAAGAGTGCCTGGGTGATGGTAGTGTATGAGAAGAGTGTCTGGGTGTTGGTAGTGTATGAGAAGAGTGTCTTGGTGGGTGTTGGTAGTGTATGAGAAGAGTGTCTGGGTGATGGTAGTGTATGAGAAGAGTGTCTGTGTGTTGGAAGTGTATGAGAAGAGTGTCTGGGTAACGGGAGTGTATGAGAAGAGTGTCTGGGTGATGGTATTGTATGAGAAGAGTGTCTGGGTGTTGGCAGTGTATGAGAAGAGTGTCTGGGTGTTGGTAGTGTATGAGAAGAGTGTCTGGGTGATGGTAGTGTATGAGTAGAGTGTCTGGGTGATGGTAGTGTATGAGAAGAGTGTCTGGGTGTTGGTAGTGTATGAGAAGAGTGTCTGGGTGATGGTAGTGTATGAGAAGAGTGTCTGGGTGTTGGTAGTGTATGAGAAGAGTGTCTGGGTGAAGGTAGTGTATGAGAAGAGTGTCTGGGTGATGGTAGTGCATGAGAAGAGTGTCTGGGTGATGGCAGTGTATGGGAAGAGTGTCTGGGTGTTGGTAGTGTATGAGAAGAGTGTCTGGGTGTTGGTAGTGTATGAGAAGAGTGTCTGGGTGTTGGTAGTGTATGAGAAGAGTGTCTGGTTGATGGTAGTGTATGAGAAGAGATTCTGAGTGATTGTACTGTATGAGAAGAGTGTCTGGGTGTTGGTAGTGTATGAGAAGAGTGTCTGGGTGACGGTAGTGTATGAGAAGGGTGTCTGGGTGTTGGTAGTGTATGAGAAGATTGTCTTGGTGTTGGTAGTGTATGAGAAGAGTGTCTGGGTGTTGATAGTGTATGAGAAGAGTGCCTGGGTGATGGTAGTGTATGAGAAGAGTATCTGGGTGATGGTAGTGTATGAGAAGAGTGTCTGGGTGTTGGTAGTGTATGAGAAGAGTGTCTGGGTGATGGTAGTATATGAGAAGAGTGTCTGGGTGATTGCAGTGTATGAGAAGAGTGTCTGGGTGTTGGTAGTGTATGAGAAGAGTGTCTGGGTGATGGTAGTGTATGAGAAGAGTGTCTGGGTGTTGGTAGTGTATGAGAAGAATGTCTGGGTGATGCTAGTGTATAAGAAGAGTGTCTGGGTGATGGTAGTGTATGAGAAGAGAGTCTGGTTGATGGTAGTGTATGAGAAGAGTGTCTGGGTGATTGTACTGTATGAGAAGAGTGTCTGGGTGTTGGTAGGGTATGAGAAGAGTGTCAGGGTGATGGTAGTGTATGAGAAGGGTTTCTGGGTGTTGGAAGTGTATGAGAAGAGTGTCTGGGTGATGGTAGTGTATGAGAAGAGTGTATGGGTGTTGGAAGTGTATGAGAAGGGTGTCTGGGTGTTGGTAGTGTATGAGAAGAGTGTCTGGGTGATGGTAGTATATAAGAAGAGTGTCTGGGTGGGTGTTGGTAGTGTATGAGAAGAGTGTCTGGGTGATGGTAGTGTATGAGAAGAGTGTCTGGGTGTTGGAAGTGTATCAGAAGAGTGTCTGGGTGATGGTAGTGTATAAGAAGAGTATCTGGGTGATGGTAGTGTATGAGAAGAGTGTATGGGTGTTGGTAGTGTATGAGAAGGGTGTCTGGGTGTTGGTAGTGTATGAGAAGAGTGTCTGGGTGATGGTAGTATATAAGAAGAGTGTCTGGGTGATGGCAGTGTATGAGAAGAGTGTCTGGGTGTTGGTAGTGTATGAGAAGAGTGTCTTGGTGATGGTAGTGTATGAGAAGAGTGTCTGGGTGTTGGTAGTGTATGAGAAGAATGTCTGGGTGATGTTAGTGTATAAGAAGAGTGTCTGGGTGATGGTAGTGTATGAGAAGAGTGTCTGGTTGATGGTA
This sequence comes from Taudactylus pleione, assembly GCA_031769625.1. Taxonomy (NCBI): domain Eukaryota; kingdom Metazoa; phylum Chordata; class Amphibia; order Anura; family Myobatrachidae; genus Taudactylus; species Taudactylus pleione. Next base: position 3,013,367 of record JAUIMM010000390.1, read on the forward strand.
GTGTATGAGAAGAGTGTCTGGGTGATTGTACTGTATGAGAAGAGTGTCTGGGTGTTAGTAGGGTATGAGAAGAGTGTCTGGGTGATGGTAGTGTATGAGAAGGGTTTCTGGGTGTTGGTAGTGTATGAGAAGAGTGTCTGGGTGGGTGTTGGTAGTGTATGATAAGAGTGTCTGGGTGATGGTAGTGTATGAGAAGAGTGTCTGGGTGTTGGAAGTGTATCAGAAGAGTGTCTGGGTGATGGTAGTGTATGAGAAGAGTGTCTGGGTGATGGTAGTGTATGAGAAGAGTGTCTGGGTGTTGGTAGTGTATGAGAAGGGTGTCTGGGTGTTGGTAGTGTATGAGAAGAGTGTCTGGGTGATGGCAGTGTATGAGAAGAGTGTCTGGGTGTTGGTAGTGTATGAGAAGAGTGTCTGGGTGATGGTAGTGTATGAGAAGAGTGTCTGGGTGTTGGTAGTGTATGAGAAGAATGTCTGGGTGATGCTAGTGTATAAGAAGAGAGTCTGGGTGATGGTAGTGTATGAGAAGAGTGTATGGTTGATGGTAGTGTATGAGAAGAGTGTCTTGGTGATTGTACTGTATGAGAAGAGTGTCTGGGTGTTGGTAGGGTATGAGAATAGTGTCTGGGTGATGGTAGTGTATGAGAAGGGTTTCTGGGTGTTGGTAGTGTATGAGAAGAGTGTCTGGGTGTTGGTAGTGTATGAGAAGAGTGTCTGGGTGTTGGTAGTGTATGAGAAGAGTGTCTGGGTAGGTGTTGGTAGTGTATGAGAAGAGTGTCAGGGTGATTGTAGTGTATGAGATGAGTGTCTGGGTGTTAGTAGTGTATGAGAAGAGTGTCTGGGTGATTGTACTGTATGAGAAGAGTGTCTGGGTGTTGGTAGTGTATGAGAAGAGTGTCTGGGTGATGGTAGTGTATGAGAAGGGTGTCTGGGTGTTGGTAGTGTATGAGAAGAGAATCTGGGTGTTGGTAGTGTATGCGAAGAGTGTCTGGGTGTTGGTAGTGTATGAGAAGAGTGTCTGGGTGATGGTAGTGTATGAGAAGAGTGTCTGGGTGTTGGAAGTGTATCAGAAGAGTGTCTGGGTGATGGTAGTGTATGAGAAGAGTGTCTGGGTGATGGTAGTGTATGAGAAGAGTGTCTGGGTGTTGGTAGTGTATGATAAGGGTGTCAGGGTGTTGGTAGTGTATGAGAAGAGTGTCTGGGTGATGGCAGTGTATGAGAAGAGTGTCTGTGTGTTGGTAGTGTATGAGAAGAGTGTCTGGGTGATGGTAGTGTATGAGAAGAGTGTCTGGGTGTTGGTAGTGTATGAGAAGAATGTCTGGGTGATGCTAGTGTATAAGAAGAGTGTCTGGGTGATGGTAGTGTATGAGAAGAGTGTCTGGTTGATGGTAGTGTATGAGAAGAGTGTCTTGGTGATTGTACTGTATGAGAAGAGTGTCTGGGTGTTGGTAGGGTATGAGAATAGTGTCTGGGTGATGGTAGTGTATGAGAAGGGTTTCTGGGTGTTGGTAGTGTATGAGAAGAGTGTCTGGGTGTTGGTAGTGTATGAGAAGAGTGTCTGGGTGTTGGTAGTGTATGAGAAGAGTGTCTGGATAGGTGTTGGTAGTGTATGAGAAGAGTGTCAGGGTGATTGTAGTGTATGAGATGAGTGTCTGGGTGTTAGTAGTGTATGAGAAGAGTGTCTGGGTGATTGTACTGTATGAGAAGAGTGTCTGGGTGTTGGTAGTGTATGAGAAGAGTGTCTGGGTGATGGTAGTGTATGAGAAGGGTGTCTGGGTGTTGGTAGTGTATGAGAAGAGAATCTGGGTGTTGGTAGTGTATGCGAAGAGTGTCTGGGTGTTGGTAGTGTATGAGAAGAGTGCCTGGGTGATGGTAGTGAATGAGAAGAGTGTCTGGGTGTTGGTAGTGTATGAGAAGAGTGTCTTGGTGGGTGTTGGTAGTGTATGAGAAGAGTGTCTGGGTGATGGTAGTGTATGAGAAGAGTGTCTGTGTGTTGGAAGTGTATGAGAAGAGTGTCTGGGTGTTGGTAGTGTATGATAAGGGTGTCAGGGTGTTGGTAGTGTATGAGAAGAGTGTCTGGGTGACGGTAGTGTATGAGAAGAGTGTCTGGGTGATGGTATTGTATGAGAAGAGTGGCTGGGTGTTGGCAGTGTATGAGAAGAGTGTCTGGGTGTTGGTAGTGTATGAGAAGAGTGTCAGGGTGATGGTAGTGTATGAGAAGAGTGTCTGGGTGTTGGTAGTGTATGAGAAGAGTGTCTGGGTGGGTGTTGGTAGTGTATGAGAAGAGTGTCTGGGTGATGGTAGTGTATGAGAAGAGTGTCTGGGTGACGGTAGTGTATGAGAAGAGTGTCTTGGTGATGGTAGTGTATGAGAAGAGTGTCTGGGTGATGGTAGTGTATGAGAAGAGTGTCTGGGTGTTGGTAGTGTATGAGAAGAGTGTCTGGGTGATGGTAGTGCATGAGAAGAGTGTCTGGGTTATGGTAGTGCATGAGAAGAGTGTCTGGGTGATGGCATTGTATAGGAAGAGTGTCTGGGTGTTGGTAGTGTATGAGAAGAGTGTCTGGTTGTTGGTAGTGTATGAGCAGAGTGTCTGGGTGATGGCAGTGTATGAGAAGAGTGTCTGGGTGATTGTACTGTATGAGAAGAGTGTCTGGGTGTTGGTAGTGTATGAGAAGGGTGACTGGGTGTTGGTAGTGTATGAGAAGAGTGTCTGGGTGTTCGTAGTGTATGAGAAGAGTGTCTGGGTGTTGGTAGTGTATGAGAAGAGCGTCTGGGTGTTGGTAGTGTATGAGAAGAGTGTCTGGGTGATGGTAGTATATGAGAAGAGTGTCTGGGTGATTGTACTGTATGAGAAGAGTGTCTGGGTGTTGGTAGTGTATGAGAAGAGTGTCTTGGTGATGGTAGTGTATGAGAAGAGTGTATGGGTGTTGGTAGTGTATGAGAAGGGTGTCTGGGTGTTGGTAGTGTATGAGAAGAGTGTCTGGGTGATGGTAGTATATAAGAAGAGTGTCTGGGTGATGGCAGTGTATGAGAAGAGTGTCTGGGTGTTGGTAGTGTATGAGAAGAGTGTCTTGGTGATGGTAGTGTATGAGAAGAGTGTCTGGGTGTTGGTAGTGTATGAGAAGAATGTCTGGGTGATGTTAGTGTATAAGAAGAGTGTCTCGGTGATGGTAGTGTATGAGAAGAGTGTCTGGTTGATGGTAGTGTATGAGAAGAGTGTCTGGGTGATTGTACTGTATGAGAATAGTGTCTGGGTGTTGGTAGGGTATGAGAAGAGTGTCTGGGTGATGGTAGTGTATGAGAAGGGTTTCTGGGTGTTGGTAGTGTATGAGAAGAGTGTCTGGGTGGGTGTTGGTAGTGTATGATAAGAGTGTCTGGGTGATGGTAGTGTATGAGAAGAGTGTCTGGGTGTTGGAAGTGTATCAGAAGAGTGTCTGGGTGATGGTAGTGTATGAGAAGAGTGTCTGGGTGATGGTAGTGTATGAGAAGAGTGTCTGGGTGTTGGTAGTGTATGAGAAGGGTGTCTGGGTGTTGGCAGTGTATGAGAAGAGTGTCTGGGTGATGGCAGTGTATGAGAAGAGTGTCTGGGTGTTGGTAGTGTATGAGAAGAGTGTCTGGGTGATGGTAGTGTATGAGAAGAGTGTCTGGGTGTTGGTAGTGTATGAGAAGAATGTCTGGGTGATGCTAGTGTATAAGAAGAGTGTCTGGGTGATGGTAGTGTATGAGAAGAGTGTCTGGTTGATGGTAGTGTATGAGAAGAGTGTCTTGGTGATTGTACTGTATGAGAAGAGTGTCTGGGTGTTGGTAGGGTATGAGAATAGTGTCTGGGTGATGGTAGTGTATGAGAAGGGTTTCTGGGTGTTGGTAGTGTATGAGAAGAGTGTCTGGGTGTTGGTAGTGTATGAGAAGAGTGTCTGGGTAGGTGTTGGTAGTGTATGAGAAGAGTGTCAGGGTGATTGTAGTGTATGAGATGAGTGTCTGGGTGTTAGTAGTGTATGAGAAGAGTGTCTGGGTGATTGTACTGTATGAGAAGAGTGTCTGGGTGTTGGTAGTGTATGAGAAGAGTGTCTGGGTGATGGTAGTGTATGAGAAGGGTGTCTGGGTGTTGGTAGTGTATGAGAAGAGAATCTGGGTGTTGGTAGTGTATGCGAAGAGTGTCTGGGTGTTGGTAGTGTATGAGAAGAGTGTCTGGGTGATGGTAGTGTATGAGAAGAGTGTCTGGGTGTTGGAAGTGTATGAGAAGAGTGTCTGGGTGATGGTAGTGTATGAGAAGAGTGTCTGGGTGATGGTAGTGTATGAGAAGAGTGTCTGGGTGTTGGTAGTGTATGAGAAGGGTGTCTGGGTGTTGGTAGTGTATGAGAAGAGTGTCTGGGTGATGGCAGTGTATGAGAAGAGTGTCTGGGTGTTGGTAGTGTATGAGAAGAGTGTCTGGGTGATGGTAGTGTATGAGAAGAGTGTCTGGGTGTTGGTAGTGTATGAGAAGAATGTCTGGGTGATGCTAGTGTATAAGAAGAGTGTCTGGGTGATGGTAGTGTATGAGAAGAGTGTCTGGTTGATGGTAGTGTATGAGAAGAGTGTCTTGGTGATTGTACTGTATGAGAAGAGTGTCTGGGTGTTGGTAGGGTATGAGAATAGTGTCTGGGTGATGGTAGTGTATGAGAAGGGTTTCTCGGTGTTTGTAGTGTATGAGAAGAGTGTCTGGGTGCTGGTAGTGTATGAGAAGAGTGTCTGGGTGTTGGTAGTGTATGAGAAGAGTGTCTGGATAGGTGTTGGTAGTGTATGAGAAGAGTGTCAGGGTGATTGTAGTGTATGAGATGAGTGTCTGGGTGTTAGTAGTGTATGAGAAGAGTGTCTGGGTGATTGTACTGTATGAGAAGAGTGTCTGGGTGTTGGTAGTGTATGAGAAGAGTGTCTGGGTGATGATAGTGTATGAGAAGGGTGTCTGGGTGTTGGTAGTGTATGAGAAGAGAATCTGGTTGTTGGTAGTGTATGCGAAGAGTGTCTGGGTGTTGTTAGTGTATGAGAAGAGTGCCTGGGTGATGGTAGTGAATGAGAAGAGTGTCTGGGTGTTGGTAGTGTATGAGAAGAGTGTCTTGGTGGGTGTTGGTAGTGTATGAGAAGAGTGTCTGGGTGATGGTAGTGTATGAGAAGAGTGTCTGTGTGTTGGAAGTGTATGAGAAGAGTGTCTGGGTGACGGTAGTGTATGAGAAGAGTGTCTGGGTGATGGTATTGTATGAGAAGAGTGGCTGGGTGTTGGCAGTGTATGAGAAGAGTGTCTGGGTGTTGGTAGTATATGAGAAGAGTGTCTGGGTGATGGTAGTGTATGAGAAGAGTGTCTGGGTGTTGGTAGTGTATGAGAAGAGTGTATGGGTGGGTGTTGGTAGTGTATGAGAAGAGTGTTTGGGTGATGGTAGTGTATGAGAAGAGTGTCTGGGTGACGGTAGTGTATGAGAAGAGTGTCTTGGTGATGGTAGTGTATGAGAAGAGTGTCTGGGTGATGGTAGTGTATGAGAAGAGTGTCTGGGTGTTGGTAGTGTATGAGAAGAGTGTCTGGGTGATGGTAGTGCATGAGAAGAGTGTCTGGGTGATGGTAGTGCATGAGAAGAGTGTCTGGGTGATGGCATTGTATAGGAAGAGTGTCTGGGTGTTGGTAGTGTATGAGAAGAGTGTCTGGGTGTTGGTAGTGTATGAGCAGAGTGTCTGGGTGATGGCAGTGTATGAGAAGAGTGTCTGGGTGATTGTACTGTATGAGAAGAGTGTCTGGGTGTTGGTAGTGTATGAGAAGAGTGTCTGGGTGATGGTAGTGTAAGAGAAGAGTGTCTCGGTGATGGCAGTGTATGGGAAGAGTGTCTGGGTGTTGGTAGTGTATGAGTAGAGTGTCTGGGTGATGGTAGTGTATGAGAAGGGTGTCTGGGTGTTGGTAGTGTATGAGAAGAGTGTCTGGGTGTTCGTAGTGTATGAGAAGAGTGTCTGGGTGTTGGTAGTGTATGAGAAGAGCGTCTGGGTGTTGGTAGTGTATGAGAAGAGTGTCTGGGTGTTGGTAGTGTATGAGAAGAGTGTCTGGGTGATGGTAGTATATGAGAAGAGTGTCTGGGTGATTGTACTGTATGAGAAGAGTGTCTGGGTGTAGGTAGTGTATGAGAAGAGTGTCTGGGTGATGGTAGTGTATGAGTAGAGTGTCTGGGTGATGGTAGTGTATGAGAAGTGTGTCTGGGTGTTGGTAGTGTATGAGAAGAGTGTCTGGGTGATGGTAGTGTATGAGAAGAGTGTCTGGGTGTTGGTAGTGTATGAGAAGAGTGTCTGGGTGAAGGTAGTGTATGAGAAGAGTGTCTGGGTGATGGTAGTGCATGAGAAGAGTGTCTGGGTGATGGCAGTGTATGGGAAGAGTGTCTGGGTGTTGGTAGTGTATGAGAAGAGTGTCTGGGTGTTGGTAGTGTATGAGAAGAGTGTCTGGGTGTTGGAAGTGTATGAGAAGAGTGTCTGGGTGTTGGTAGTGTATGAGAAGAGAGTCTGGTTGATGGTAGTGTATGAGAAGAGATTCTGAGTGATTGTACTGTATGAGAAGAGTGTCTGGGTGTTGGTAGTGTATGAGAAGAGTGTCTGGGTGACGGTAGTGTATGAGAAGGGTGTCTGGGTGTTGGTAGTGTATGAGAAGATTGTCTTGGTGTTGGTAGTGTATGAGAAGAGTGTCTGGGTAGGTGTTGGTAGTGTATGAGAAGAGTGTCAGGGTGATTGTAGTGTATGAGATGAGTGTCTGGGTGTTAGTAGTGTATGAGAAGAGTGTCTGGGTGATTGTACTGTATGAGAAGAGTGTCTGGGTGTTGGTAGTGTATGAGAAGAGTGTCTGGGTGATGGTAGTGTATGAGAAGGGTGTCTGGGTGTTGGTAGTGTATGAGAAGAGAATCTGGGTGTTGGTAGTGTATGCGAAGAGTGTCTGGGTGTTGGTAGTGTATGAGAAGAGTGCCTGGGTGATGGTAGTGTATGAGAAGAGTGTCTGGGTGTTGGTAGTGTATGAGAAGAGTGTCTTGGTGGGTGTTGGTAGTGTATGAGAAGAGTGTCTGGGTGATGGTAGTGTATGAGAAGAGTGTCTGTGTGTTGGAAGTGTATGAGAAGAGTGTCTGGGTGACGGTAGTGTATGAGAAGAGTGTCTGGGTGATCGTATTGTATGAGAAGAGTGTCTGGGTGTTGGTAGTGTATGAGAAGAGTGTATGGGTGGGTGTTGGTAGTGTATGAGAAGAGTGTCTGGGTGATGGTAGTGTATGAGAAGAGTGTCTGGGTGTTGGAAGTGTATAAGAAGAGTGTCTGGGTGACGGTAGTGTATGAGAAGAGTGTCTGGGTGATGGTAGTGTATGAGAAGAGTGTCTGGGTGTTGGTAGTGTATGAGAAGAGTGTCTGGGTGATGGTAGTGTATGAGAAGAGTGTCTGGGTGTTGGTAGTGTATGAGAAGAGTGTCTGGGTGATGGTAGTGCATGAGAAGAGTGTCTGGGTTATGGTAGTGCATGAGAAGAGTGTCTGGGTGATGGCATTGTATAGGAAGAGTGTCTGGGTGTTGGTAGTGTATGAGAAGAGTGTCTGGGTGTTGGTAGTATATGAGAAGAGTGTCTGGGTGATGGCAGTGTATGAGAAGAGTGTCTGGGTGATTGTACTGTATGAGAAGAGTGTCTGGCTGTTGGTAGCGTATGAGAAGAGTGTCTGGGTGATGGTAGTGTATGAGAATAGTGTCTCGGTGATGGCAGTGTATGGGAAGAGTGTCTGGGTGTTGGTAGTGTATGAGTAGAGTGTCTGGGTGATGGTAGTGTATGAGAAGGGTGTCTGGGTGTTGGTAGTGTATGAGAAGAGTGTCTGGGTGTTCGTAGTGTATGAGAAGAGTGTCTGGGTGTTGGTAGTGTATGAGAAGAGCGTCTGGGTGTTGGTAGTGTATGAGAAGAGTGTCTGGGTGTTGGTAGTGTATGAGAAGAGTGTCTGGGTGATGGTAGTATATGAGAAGAGTGTCTGGGTGATTGTACTGTATGAGAAGAGTGTCTGGGTGTTGGTAGTGTATGAGAAGAGTGTCTGGGTGATGTTAGTGTATGAGTAGAGTGTCTGGGTGATGGTAGTGTATGAGAAGAGTGTCTGGGTGTTGGTAGTGTATGAGAAGAGTGTCTGGGTGATGGTAGTGTATGAGAAGAGTGTCTGGGTGTTGGTAGTGTATGAGAAGAGTGTCTGGGTGAAGGTAGTGTATGAGAAGAGTGTCTGGGTGATGGTAGTGCATGAGAAGAGTGTCTGGGTGATGGCAGTGTATGGGAAGAGTGTCTGGGTGTTAGTAGTGTATGAGAAGAGTGTCTGGGTGTTGGTAGTGTATGAGAAGAGTGTCTGGGTGTTGGAAGTGTATGAGAAGAGTGTCTGGGTGTTGGTAGTGTATGAGAAGAGTGTCTGGTTGATGGTAGTGTATGAGAAGAGATTCTGAGTGATTGTACTGTATGAGAAGAGTGTCTGGGTGTTGGTAGTGTATGAGAAGAGTGTCTGGGTGACGGTAGTGTATGAGAAGGGTGTCTGGGTGTTGGTAGTGTATGAGAAGATTGTCTTGGTGTTGGTAGTGTATGAGAAGAGTGTCTGGGTAGGTGTTGGTAGTGTATGAGAAGAGTGTCAGGGTGATTGTAGTGTATGAGATGAGTGTCTGGGTGTTGGTAGTGTATGAGAAGAGTGTCTGGGTGATGGTAGTGTATGAGAAGAGTGTCTGGGTGATGGTAGTGTATGAGAAGGGTGTCTGGGTGTTGGTAGTGTATGAGAAGAGAATCTGGGTGTTGGTAGTGTATGCGAAGAGTGTCTGGGTGTTGGTAGTGTATGAGAAGAGTGCCTGGGTGATGGTAGTGTATGAGAAGAGTGTCTGGGTGTTGGTAGTGTATGAGAAGAGTGTCTTGGTGGGTGTTGGTAGTGTATGAGAAGAGTGTCTGGGTGATGGTAGTGTATGAGAAGAGTGTCTGTGTGTTGGAAGTGTATGAGAAGAGTGTCTGGGTGACGGTAGTGTATGAGAAGAGTGTCTGGGTGATGGTATTGTATGAGAAGAGTGTCTGGGTGTTGGCAGTGTATGAGAAGAGTGTCTGGGTGTTGGTAGTGTATGAGAAGAGTGTCTGGGTGATGGTAGTGTATGAGTAGAGTGTCTGGGTGATGGTAGTGTATGAGAAGAGTGTCTGGGTGTTGGTAGTGTATGAGAAGAGTGTCTGGGTGATGGTAGTGTATGAGAAGAGTGTCTGGGTGTTGGTAGTGTATGAGAAGAGTGTCTGGGTGAAGGTAGTGTATGAGAAGAGTGTCTGGGTGATGGTAGTGCATGAGAAGAGTGTCTGGGTGATGGCAGTGTATGGGAAGAGTGTCTGGGTGTTGGTAGTGTATGAGAAGAGTGTCTGGGTGTTGGTAGTGTATGAGAAGAGTGTCTGGGTGTTGGTAGTGTATGAGAAGAGTGTCTGGTTGATGGTAGTGTATGAGAAGAGATTCTGAGTGATTGTACTGTATGAGAAGAGTGTCTGGGTGTTGGTAGTGTATGAGAAGAGTGTCTGGGTGACGGTAGTGTATGAGAAGGGTGTCTGGGTGTTGGTAGTGTATGAGAAGATTGTCTTGGTGTTGGTAGTGTATGAGAAGAGTGTCTGGGTGTTGATAGTGTATGAGAAGAGTGCCTGGGTGATGGTAGTGTATGAGAAGAGTATCTGGGTGATGGTAGTGTATGAGAAGAGTGTCTGGGTGTTGGTAGTGTATGAGAAGAGTGTCTGGGTGATGGTAGTATATGAGAAGAGTGTCTGGGTGATTGCAGTGTATGAGAAGAGTGTCTGGGTGTTGGTAGTGTATGAGAAGAGTGTCTGGGTGATGGTAGTGTATGAGAAGAGTGTCTGGGTGTTGGTAGTGTATGAGAAGAATGTCTGGGTGATGCTAGTGTATAAGAAGAGTGTCTGGGTGATGGTAGTGTATGAGAAGAGAGTCTGGTTGATGGTAGTGTATGAGAAGAGTGTCTGGGTGATTGTACTGTATGAGAAGAGTGTCTGGGTGTTGGTAGGGTATGAGAAGAGTGTCAGGGTGATGGTAGTGTATGAGAAGGGTTTCTGGGTGTTGGTAGTGTATGAGAAGAGTGTCTGGGTGATGGTAGTGTATGAGAAGAGTGTATGGGTGTTGGTAGTGTATGAGAAGGGTGTCTGGGTGTTGGTAGTGTATGAGAAGAGTGTCTGGGTGATGGTAGTATATAAGAAGAGTGTCTGGGTGGGTGTTGGTAGTGTATGAGAAGAGTGTCTGGGTGATGGTAGTGTATGAGAAGAGTGTCTGGGTGTTGGAAGTGTATCAGAAGAGTGTCTGGGTGATGGTAGTGTATGAGAAGAGTATCTGGGTGATGGTAGTGTATGAGAAGAGTGTATGGGTGTTGGTAGTGTATGAGAAGGGTGTCTGGGTGTTGGTAGTGTAGGAGAAGAGTGTCTGGGTGATGGTAGTATATAAGAAGAGTGTCTGTGTGATGGCAGTGTATGAGAAGAGTGTCTGGGTGTTGGTAGTGTATGAGAAGAGTGTCTTGGTGATGGTAGTGTATGAGAAGAGTGTCTGGGTGTTGGTAGTGTATGAGAAGAATGTCTGGGTGATGTTAGTGTATAAGAAGAGTGTCTGGGTGATGGTAGTGTATGAGAAGAGTGTCTGGTTGATGGTAGTGTATGAGAAGAGTGTCTGGGTGATTGTACTGTATGAGAAGAGTGTCTGGGTGTTAGTAGGGTATGAGAAGAGTGTCTGGGTGATGGTAGTGTATGAGAAGGGTTTGTGGGTGTTGGTAGTGTATGAGAAGAGTGTCTGGGTGGGTGTTGGTAGTGTATGATAAGAGTGTCTGGGTGATGGTAGTGTATGAGAAGAGTGTCTGGGTGTTGGAAGTGTATCAGAAGAGTGTCTGGGTGATGGTAGTGTATGAGAAGAGTGTCTGGGTGATGGTAGTGTATGAGAAGAGTGTCTGGGTGTTGGTAGTGTATGAGAAGGGTGTCTGGGTGTTGGTAGTGTATGAGAAGAGTGTCTGGGTGATGGCAGTGTATGAGAAGAGTGTCTGGGTGTTGGTAGTGTATGAGAAGAGTGTCTGGGTGATGGTAGTGTATGAGAAGAGTGTCTGGGTGTTGGTAGTGTATGAGAAGAATGTCTGGGTGATGCTAGTGTATAAGAAGAGAGTCTGGGTGATGGTAGTGTATGAGAAGAGTGTATGGTTGATGGTAGTGTATGAGAAGAGTGTCTTGGTGATTGTACTGTATGAGAAGATTGTCTGGGTGTTGGTAGGGTATGAGAATAGTGTCTGGGTGATGGTAGTGTATGAGAAGGGTTTCTGGGTGTTGGTAGTGTATGAGAAGAGTGTCTGGGTGTTGGTAGTGTATGAGAAGAGTGTCTGGGTGTTGGTAGTGTATGAGAAGAGTGTCTGGGTAGGTGTTGGTAGTGTATGAGAAGAGTGTCAGGGTGATTGTAGTGTATGAGATGAGTGTCTGGGTGTTAGTAGTGTATGAGAAGAGTGTCTGGGTGATTGTACTGTATGAGAAGAGTGTCTGGGTGTTGGTAGTGTATGAGAAGAGTGTCTGGGTGATGGTAGTGTATGAGAAGGGTGTCTGGGTGTTGGTAGTGTATGAGAAGAGAATCTGGGTGTTGGTAGTGTATGCGAAGAGTGTCTGGGTGTTGGTAGTGTATGAGAAGAGTGTCTGGGTGATGGTAGTGTATGAGAAGAGTGTCTGGGTGTTGGAAGTGTATCAGAAGAGTGTCTGGGTGATGGTAGTGTATGTGAAGAGTGTCTGGGTGATGGTAGTGTATGAGAAGAGTGTCTGGGTGTTGGTAGTGTATGAGAAGGGTGTCAGGGTGTTGGTAGTGTATGAGAAGAGTGTATGGGTGATGGCAGTGTATGAGAAGAGTGTCTGTGTGTTGGTAGTGTATGAGAAGAGTGTCTGGGTGATGGTAGTGTATGAGAAGGGTGTCTGGGTGTTGGTAGTGTATGAGAAGAGAATCTGGGTGTTGGTAGTGTATGCGAAGAGTGTCTGGGTGTTGGTAGTGTATGAGAAGAGTGCCTGGGTGATGGTAGTGAATGAGAAGAGTGTCTGGGTGTTGGTAGTGTATGAGAAGAGTGTCTTGGTGGGTGTTGGTAGTGTATGAGAAGAGTGTCTGGGTGATGGTAGTGTATGAGAAGAGTGTCTGTGTGTTGGAAGTGTATGAGAAGAGTGTCTGGGTGACGGTAGTGTATGAGAAGAGTGTCTGGGTGATGGTATTGTATGAGAAGAGTGGCTGGGTGTTGGCAGTGTATGAGAAGAGTGTCTGGGTGTTGGTAGTGTATGAGAAGAGTGTCAGGGTGATGGTAGTGTATGAGAAGAGTGTCTGGGTGTTGGTAGTGTATGAGAAGAGTGTCTGGGTGGGTGTTGGTAGTGTATGAGAAGAGTGTCTGGGTGATGGTAGTGTATGAGAAGAGTGTCTGGGTGACGGTAGTGTATGAGAAGAGTGTCTTGGTGATGGTAGTGTATGAGAAGAGTGTCTGGGTGATGGTAGTGTATGAGAAGAGTGTCTGGGTGTTGGTAGTGTATGAGAAGAGTGTCTGGGTGATGGTAGTGCATGAGAAGAGTGTCTGGGTTATGGTAGTGCATGAGAAGAGTGTCTGGGTGATGGCATTGTATAGGAAGAGTGTCTGGGTGTTGGTAGTGTATGAGAAGAGTGTCTGGGTGTTGGTAGTGTATGAGCAGAGTGTCTGGGTGATGGCAGTGTATGAGAAGAGTGTCTGGGTGATTGAACTGTATGAGAAGAGTGTCTGGGTGTTGGTAGTGTATGAGAAGAGTGTCTCGGTGATGGCAGTGTATGGGAAGAGTGTCTGGGTGTTGGTAGTGTATGAGTAGAGTGTCTGGGTGATGGTAGTGTATGAGAAGGGTGTCTGGGTGTTGGTAGTGTATGAGAAGAGTGTCTGGGTGTTCGTAGTGTATGAGAAGAGTGTCTGGGTGTTGGTAGTGTATGAGAAGAGCGTCTGGGTGTTGGTAGTGTATGAGAAGAGTGTCTGGGTGATGGTAGTATATGAGAAGAGTGTCTGGGTGATTGTACTGTATGAGAAGAGTGTCTGGGTGTTGGTAGTGTATGAGAAGAGTGTCTTGGTGATGGTAGTGTATGAGAAGAGTGTATGGGTGTTGGTAGTGTATGAGAAGGGTGTCTGGGTGTTGGTAGTGTATGAGAAGAGTGTCTGGGTGATGGTAGTATATAAGAAGAGTGTCTGGGTGATGGCAGTGTATGAGAAGAGTGTCTGGGTGTTGGTAGTGTATGAGAAGAGTGTCTTGGTGATGGTAGTGTATGAGAAGAGTGTCTGGGTGTTGGTAGTGTATGAGAAGAATGTCTGGGTGATGTTAGTGTATAAGAACAGTGTCTGGGTGATGGTAGTGTATGAGAAGAGTGTCTGGTTGATGGTAGTGTATGAGAAGAGTGTCTGGGTGATTGTACTGTATGAGAAGAGTGTCTGGGTGTTGGTAGGGTATGAGAAGAGTGTCTGGGTGATGGTAGTGTATGAGAAGGGTTTCTGGGTATTGGTAGTGTATGAGAAGAGTGTCTGGGTGGGTGTTGGTAGTGTATGATAAGAGTGTCTGGGTGATGGTAGTGTATGAGAAGAGTGTCTGGGTGTTGGAAGTGTATCAGAAGAGTGTCTGGGTGATGGTAGTGTATGAGAAGAGTGTCTGGGTGATGGTAGTGTATGAGAAGAGTGTCTGGGTGTTGGTAGTGTATGAGAAGGGTGTCTGGGTGTTGGTAGTGTATGAGAAGAGTGTCTGGGTGATGGCAGTGTATGAGAAGAGTGTCTGGGTGTTGGTAGTGTATGAGAAGAGTGTCTGGGTGATGGTAGTGTATGAGAAGAGTGTCTGGGTGTTGGTAGTGTATGAGAAGAATGTCTGGGTGATGCTAGTGTATAAGAAGAGTGTCTGGGTGATGGTAGTGTATGAGAAGAGTGTCTGGTTGATGGTAGTGTATGAGAAGAGTGTCTTGGTGATTGTACTGTATGAGAAGAGTGTCTGGGTGTTGGTAGGGTATGAGAATAGTGTCTGGGTGATGGTAGTGTATGAGAAGGGTTTCTGGGTGTTGGTAGTGTATGAGAAGAGTGTCTGGGTGTTGGTAGTGTATGAGAAGAGTGTCTGGGTAGGTGTTGGTAGTGTATGAGAAGAGTGTCAGGGTGATTGTAGTGTATGAGATGAGTGTCTGGGTGTTAGTAGTGTATGAGAAGAGTGTCTGGGTGATTGTACTGTATGAGAAGAGTGTCTGGGTGTTGGTAGTGTATGAGAAGAGTGTCTGGGTGATGGTAGTGTATGAGAAGGGTGTCTGGGTGTTGGTAGTGTATGAGAAGAGAATCTGGTTGTTGGTAGTGTATGCGAAGAGTGTCTGGGTGTTGGTAGTGTATGAGAAGAGTGTCTGGGTGATGGTAGTGTATGAGAAGAGTGTCTGGGTGTTGGAAGTGTATGAGAAGAGTGTCTGGGTGATGGTAGTGTATGAGAAGAGTGTCTGGGTGATGGTAGTGTATGAGAAGAGTGTCTGGGTGTTGGTAGTGTATGAGAAGGGTGTCTGGGTGTTGGTAGTGTATGAGAAGAGTGTCTGGGTGATGGCAGTGTATGAGAAGAGTGTCTGGGTGTTGGTAGTGTATGAGAAGAGTGTCTGGGTGATGGTAGTGTATGAGAAGAGTGTCTGGGTGTTGGTAGTGTATGAGAAGAATGTCTGGGTGATGCTAGTGTATAAGAAGAGTGTCTGGGTGATGGTAGTGTATGAGAAGAGTGTCTGGTTGATGGTAGTGTATGAGAAGAGTGTCTTGGTGATTGTACTGTATGAGAAGAGTGTCTGGGTGTTGGTAGGGTATGAGAATAGTGTCTGGGTGATGGTAGTGTATGAGAAGGGTTTCTGGGTGTTGGTAGTGTATGAGAAGAGTGTCTGGGTGTTGGTAGTGTATGAGAAGAGTGTCTGGGTGTTGGTAGTGTATGAGAAGAGTGTCTGGATAGGTGTTGGTAGTGTATGAGAAGAGTGTCAGGGTGATTGTAGTGTATGAGATGAGTGTCTGGGTGTTAGTAGTGTATGAGAAGAGTGTCTGGGTGATTGTACTGTATGAGAAGAGTGTCTGGGTGTTGGTAGTGTATGAGAAGAGTGTCTGGGTGATGGTAGTGTATGAGAAGGGTGTCTGGGTGTTTGTAGTGTATGAGAAGAGAATCTGGTTGTTGGTAGTGTATGCGAAGAGTGTCTGGGTGTTGTTAGTGTATGAGAAGAGTGCCTGGGTGATGGTAGTGAATGAGAAGAGTGTCTGGGTGTTGGTAGTGTATGAGAAGAGTGTCTTGGTGGGTGTTGGTAGTGTATGAGAAGAGTGTCTGGGTGATGGTAGTGTATGAGAAGAGTGTCTGTGTGTTGGAAGTGTATGAGAAGAGTGTCTGGGTGACGGTAGTGTATGAGAAGAGTGTCTGGGTGATGGTATTGTATGAGAAGAGTGGCTGGGTGTTGGCAGTGTATGAGAAGAGTGTCTGGGTGTTGGTAGTGTATGAGAAGAGTGTCTGGGTGATGGTAGTGTATGAGAAGAGTGTCTGGGTGTTGGTAGTGTATGAGAAGAGTGTATGGGTGGGTGTTGGTAGTGTATGAGAAGAGTGTTTGGGTGATGGTAGTGTATGAGAAGAGTGTCTGGGTGACGGTAGTGTATGAGAAGAGTGTCTTGGTGATGGTAGTGTATGAGAAGAGTGTCTGGGTGATGGTAGTGTATGAGAAGAGTGTCTGGGTGTTGGTAGTGTATGAGAAGAGTGTCTGGGTGATGGTAGTGCATGAGAAGAGTGTCTGGGTGATGGTAGTGCATGAGAAGAGTGTCTGGGTGATGGCATTGTATAGGAAGAGTGTCTGGGTGTTGGTAGTGTATGAGAAGAGTGTCTGGGTGTTGGCAGTGTATGAGCAGAGTGTCTGGGTGATGGCAGTGTATGAGAAGAGTGTCTGGGTGATTGTACTGTATGAGAAGAGTGTCTGGGTGTTGGTAGTGTATGAGAAGAGTGTCTGGGTGATGGTAGTGTAAGAGAAGAGTGTCTCGGTGATGGCAGTGTATGGGAAGAGTGTCTGGGTGTTGGTAGTGTATGAGTAGAGTGTCTGGGTGATGGTAGTGTATGAGAAGGGTGTCTGGGTGTTGGTAGTGTACGAGAAGAGTGTCTGGGTGTTCGTAGTGTATGAGAAGAGTGTCTGGGTGTTGGTAGTGTATGACAAGAGCGTCTGGGTGTTGGTAGTGTATGAGAAGAGTGTCTGGGTGTTGGTAGTGTATGAGAAGAGTGTCTGGGTGATGGTAGTATATGAGAAGAGTGTCTGGGTGATTGTACTGTATGAGAAGAGTGTCTGGGTGTAGGTAGTGTATGAGAAGAGTGTCTGGGTGATGGTAGTGTATGAGTAGAGTGTCTGGGTGATGGTAGTGTATGAGAAGTGTGGCTGGGTGTTGGTAGTGTATGAGAAGAGTGTCTGGGTGATGGTAGTGTATGAGAAGAGTGTCTGGGTGTTGGTAGTGTATGAGAAGAGTGTCTGGGTGAAGGTAGTGTATGAGAAGAGTGTCTGGGTGATGGTAGTGCATGAGAAGAGTGTCTGGGTGATGGCAGTGTATGGGAAGAGTGTCTGGGTGTTGGTAGTGTATGAGAAGAGTGTCTGGGTGTTGGTAGTGTATGAGAAGAGTGTCTGGGTGTTGGAAGTGTATGAGAAGAGTGTCTGGGTGTTGGTAGTGTATGAGAAGAGTGTCTGGTTGATGGTAGTGTATGAGAAGAGATTCTGAGTGATTGTACTGTATGAGAAGAGTGTCTGGGTGTTGGTAGTGTATGAGAAGAGTGTCTGGGTGACGGTAGTGTATGAGAAGGGTGTCTGGGTGTTGGTAGTGTATGAGAAGATTGTCTTGGTGTTGGTAGTGTATGAGAAGAGTGTCTGGGTAGGTGTTGGTAGTGTATGAGAAGAGTGTCAGGGTGATTGTAGTGTATGAGATGAGTGTCTGGGTGTTAGTAGTGTATGAGAAGAGTGTCTGGGTGTTGGTAGTGTATGAGAAGAGCGTCTGGGTGTTGGTAGTGTATGAGAAGAGTGTCTGGGTGTTGGTAGTGTATGAGAAGAGTGTCTGGGTGATGGTAGTATATGAGAAGAGTGTCTGGGTGATTGTACTGTATGAGAAGAGTGTCTGGGTGTTGGTAGTGTATGAGAAGAGTGTCTGGGTGATGGTAGTGTATGAGTAGAGTGTCTGGGTGATGGTAGTGTATGAGAAGAGTGTCTGGGTGTTGGTAGTGTATGAGAAGAGTGTCTGGGTGATGGTAGTGTATGAGAAGAGTGTCTGGGTGTTGGTAGTGTATGAGAAGAGTGTCTGGGTGAAGGTAGTGTATGAGAAGAGTGTCTGGGTGATGGTAGTGCATGAGAAGAGTGTCTGGGTGATGGCAGTGTATGGGAAGAGTGTCTGGGTGTTGGTAGTGTATGAGAAGAGTGTCTGGGTGTTGGTAGTGTATGAGAAGAGTGTCTGGGTGTTGGAAGTGTATGAGAAGAGTGTCTGGGTGTTGGTAGTGTATGAGAAGAGTGTCTGGTTGATGGTAGTGTATGAGAAGAGATTCTGAGTGATTGTACTGTATGAGAAGAGTGTCTGGGTGTTGGTAGTCTATGAGAAGAGTGTCTGGGTGACGGTAGTGTATGAGAAGGGTGTCTGGGTGTT
This sequence comes from Taudactylus pleione, assembly GCA_031769625.1. Lineage (NCBI taxonomy): Eukaryota > Metazoa > Chordata > Amphibia > Anura > Myobatrachidae > Taudactylus > Taudactylus pleione. Next base: position 3,031,017 of record JAUIMM010000390.1, read on the forward strand.
GGTAGTGTATGAGAAGATTGTCTTGGTGTTGGTAGTGTATGAGATGAGTGTCTGGGTGTTGATAGCGTATGAGAAGAGTGCCTGGGTGATGGTAGTGTATGAGAAGAGTATCTGGGTGATGGTAGTGTATGAGAAGAGTGTCTGGGTGTTGGTAGTGTATGAGAAGAGTGTCTGGGTGATGGTAGTATATGAGAAGAGTGTCTGGGTGATTGCAGTGTATGAGAAGAGTGTCTGGGTGTTGGTAGTGTATGAGAAGAGTGCCTGGGTGATGGTAGTGTATGAGAAGAGTGTCTGGGTGTTGGTAGTGTATGAGAAGAATGTCTGGGTGATGCTAGTGTATAAGAAGAGTGTCTGGGTGATGGTAGTGTATGAGAAGAGTGTCTGGGTGTTGGTAGTGTATGAGAAGGGTGTCTGGGTGTTGGTAGTGTATGAGAAGAGTGTCAGGGTGGGTGTTGGTAGTGTATGAGAAGAGTGTCTGGGTGATGGTAGTGTATGAGATGAGTGTCTGGGTGTTGGAAGTGTATCAGAAGAGTGTCTGGGTGATGGTAGTGTATGAGAACAGTGTCTGGGTGATGGTAGTGTATGAGAAGAGTGTCTGGGTGTTGGTAGTGTATGAGAAGGGTGTCTGGGTGTTGGTAGTGTATGAGAAGAGTGTCTGGGTGATGGCAGTGTATGAGAAGAGTGTCTGGGTGTTGGTAGTGTATGAGAAGAGTGTCTTGTTGTTGGTAGTGTATGAGAAGAGTGTCTGGGTGTTGGTAGTGTATGAGAAGAGTGCCTGGGTGATGGTAGTGTATGAGAAGAGTGTCTGGGTGAAGGTAGTGTATGAGAAGAATGTCTGGGTGTTGGAAGTGTAACAGAAGAGTGTCTGGGTGATGGTAGTGTATGAGAAGAGTATCTGGGTGATGGTAGTGTATGAGAAGAGTGTATGGGTGTTGGTAGTGTATGAGATGGGTGTCTGGGTGTTGGTAGTGTATGAGAAGAGTGTCTGGGTGATGGTAGTATATAAGACGAGTGTCTGGGTGATGGCAGTGTATGAGAAGAGTGTCTGGGTGTTGGTAGTGTATGAGAAGAGTGTCTTGGTGATGGTAGTGTATGAGAAGAGTGTCTGGGTGTTGGTAGTGTATGAGAAGAATGTCTGGGTGATGTTAGTGTATAAGAAGAGTGTCTGGGTGATGGTAGTGTATGAGAAGAGTGTCTGGTTGATGGTAGTGTATGAGAAGAGTGTCTGGGTGATTGTACTGTATGAGAAGAGTGTCTGGGTGTTGGTAGGGTATGAGAAGAGTGTCTGGGTGGGTGTTGGTAGTGTATGAGAAGAGTGTCTGGGTGATGGTAGTGTATGAGAAGAGTGTCTGGGTGTTGGAAGTGTATCAGAAGAGTGTCTGGGTGATGGTAGTGTATGAGAAGAGTGTCTGGGTGATGGTAGTGTATGAGAAGAGTGTCTGGGTGTTGGTAGTGTATGAGAAGGGTGTCTGGGTGTTGGTAGTGTATGAGAAGAGTGTCTGGGTGATGGCAGTGTATGAGAAGAGTGTCTGGGTGTTGGTAGTGTATGAGAAGAGTGTCTGGGTGATGGTAGTGTATGAGAAGAGTGTCTGGGTGTTGGTAGTGTATGAGAAGAATGTCTGGGTGATGCTAGTGTATAAGAAGAGTGTCTGGGTGATGGTAGTGTATGAGAAGAGTGTCTGGTTGATGGTAGTGTATGAGAAGAGTGTCTTGGTGATTGTACTGTATGAGAAGAGTGTCTGGGTGTTGGTAGGGTATGAGAATAGTGTCTGGGTGATGGTAGTGTATGAGAAGGGTTTCTGGGTGTTGGTAGTGTATGAGAAGAGTGTCTGGGTGTTGGTAGTGTATGAGAAGAGTGTCTGGGTGTTGGTAGTGTATGAGAAGAGTGTCTGGGTAGGTGTTGGTAGTGTATGAGAAGAGTGTCAGGGTGATTGTAGTGTATGAGATGAGTGTCTGGGTGTTAGTAGTGTATGAGAAGAGTGTCTGGGTGATTGTACTGTATGAGAAGAGTGTCTGGGTGTTGGTAGTGTATGAGAAGAGTGTCTGGGTGTTGGTAGTGTATGAGAAGAGTGTATGGGTGGGTGTTGGTAGTGTATGAGAAGAGTGTTTGGGTGATGGTAGTGTATGAGAAGAGTGTCTGGGTGACGGTAGTGTATGAGAAGAGTGTCTTGGTGATGGTAGTGTATGAGAAGAGTGTCTGGGTGATGGTAGTGTATGAGAAGAGTGTCTGGGTGTTGGTAGTGTATGAGAAGAGTGTCTGGGTGATGGTAGTGCATGAGAAGAGTGTCTGGGTGATGGTAGTGCATGAGAAGAGTGTCTGGGTGATGGCATTGTATAGGAAGAGTGTCTGGGTGTTGGTAGTGTATGAGAAGAGTGTCTGGGTGTTGGTAGTGTATGAGCAGAGTGTCTGGGTGATGGCAGTGTATGAGAAGAGTGTCTGGGTGATTGTACTGTATGAGAAGAGTGTCTGGGTGTTGGTAGTGTATGAGAAGAGTGTCTGGGTGATGGTAGTGTAAGAGAAGAGTGTCTCGGTGATGGCAGTGTATGGGAAGAGTGTCTGGGTGTTGGTAGTGTATGAGTAGAGTGTCTGGGTGATGGTAGTGTATGAGAAGGGTGTCTGGGTGTTGGTAGTGTATGAGAAGAGTGTCTGGGTGTTCGTAGTGTATGAGAAGAGTGTCTGGGTGTTGGTAGTGTATGAAAAGAGCGTCTGGGTGTTGGTAGTGTATGAGAAGAGTGTCTGGGTGTTGGTAGTGTATGAGAAGAGTGTCTGGGTGATGGTAGTATATGAGAAGAGTGTCTGGGTGATTGTACTGTATGAGAAGAGTGTCTGGGTGTAGGTAGTGTATGAGAAGAGTGTCTGGGTGATGGTAGTGTATGAGTAGAGTGTCTGGGTGATGGTAGTGTATGAGAAGTGTGGCTGGGTGTTGGTAGTGTATGAGAAGAGTGTCTGGGTGATGGTAGTGTATGAGAAGAGTGTCTGGGTGTTGGTAGTGTATGAGAAGAGTGTCTGGGTGAAGGTAGTGTATGAGAAGAGTGTCTGGGTGATGGTAGTGCATGAGAAGAGTGTCTGGGTGATGGCAGTGTATGGGAAGAGTGTCTGGGTGTTGGTAGTGTATGAGAAGAGTGTCTGGGTGTTGGTAGTGTATGAGAAGAGTGTCTGGGTGTTGGAAGTGTATGAGAAGAGTGTCTGGGTGTTGGTAGTGTATGAGAAGAGTGTCTGGTTGATGGTAGTGTATGATAAGAGATTCTGAGTGATTGTACTGTATGAGAAGAGTGTCTGGGTGTTGGTAGTGTATGAGAAGAGTGTCTGGGTGACGGTAGTGTATGAGAAGGGTGTCTGGGTGTTGGTAGTGTATGAGAAGATTGTCTTGGTGTTGGTAGTGTATGAGAAGAGTGTCTGGGTAGGTGTTGGTAGTGTATGAGAAGAGTGTCAGGGTGATTGTAGTGTATGAGATGAGTGTCTGGGTAGGTGTTGGTAGTGTATGAGAAGAGTGTCAGGGTGATTGTAGTGTATGAGATGAGTGTCTGGGTGTTAGTAGTGTATGAGAAGAGTGTCTGGGTGTTGGTAGTGTATGAGAAGAGCGTCTGGGTGTTGGTAGTGTATGAGAAGAGTGTCTGGGTGTTGGTAGTGTATGAGAAGAGTGTCTGGGTGATGGTAGTATATGAGAAGAGTGTCTGGGTGATTGTACTGTATGAGAAGAGTGTCTGGGTGTTGGTAGTGTATGAGAAGAGTGTCTGGGTGATGGTAGTGTATGAGTAGAGTGTCTGGGTGATGGTAGTGTATGAGAAGAGTGTCTGGGTGTTGGTAGTGTATGAGAAGAGTGTCTGGGTGATGGTAGTGTATGAGAAGAGTGTCTGGGTGTTGGTAGTGTATGAGAAGAGTGTCTGGGTGAAGGTAGTGTATGAGAAGAGTGTCTGGGTGATGGTAGTGCATGAGAAGAGTGTCTGGGTGATGGCAGTGTATGGGAAGAGTGTCTGGGTGTTGGTAGTGTATGAGAAGAGTGTCTGGGTGTTGGTAGTGTATGAGAAGAGTGTCTGGGTGTTGGAAGTGTATGAGAAGAGTGTCTGGGTGTTGGTAGTGTATGAGAAGAGTGTCTGGTTGATGGTAGTGTATGAGAAGAGATTCTGAGTGATTGTACTGTATGAGAAGAGTGTCTGGGTGTTGGTAGTGTATGAGAAGAGTGTCTGGGTGACGGTAGTGTATGAGAAGGGTGTCTGGGTGTTGGTAGTGTATGAGAAGATTGTCTTGGTGTTGGTAGTGTATGAGATGAGTGTCTGGGTGTTGATAGCGTATGAGAAGAGTGCCTGGGTGATGGTAGTGTATGAGAAGAGTATCTGGGTGATGGTAGTGTATGAGAAGAGTGTCTGGGTGTTGGTAGTGTATGAGAAGAGTGTCTGGGTGATGGTAGTATATGAGAAGAGTGTCTGGGTGATTGCAGTGTATGAGAAGAGTGTCTGGGTGTTGGTAGTGTATGAGAAGAGTGTCTGGGTGATGGTAGTGTATGAGAAGAGTGTCTGGGTGTTGGTAGTGTATGAGAAGGGTGTCTGGGTGTTGGTAGTGTATGAGAAGAGTGTCAGGGTGGGTGTTGGTAGTGTATGAGAAGAGTGTCTGGGTGATGGTAGTGTATGAGATGAGTGTCTGGGTGTTGGAAGTGTATCAGAAGAGTGTCTGGGTGATGGTAGTGTATGAGAACAGTGTCTGGGTGATGGTAGTGTATGAGAAGAGTGTCTGGGTGTTGGTAGTGTATGAGAAGGGTGTCTGGGTGTTGGTAGTGTATGAGAAGAGTGTCTGGGTGATGGCAGTGTATGAGAAGAGTGTCTGGGTGTTGGTAGTGTATGAGAAGAGTGTCTTGTTGTTGGTAGTGTATGAGAAGAGTGTCTGGGTGTTGGTAGTGTATGAGAAGAGTGCCTGGGTGATGGTAGTGTATGAGAAGAGTGTCTGGGTGAAGGTAGTGTATGAGAAGAATGTCTGGGTGTTGGAAGTGTATCAGAAGAGTGTCTGGGTGATGGTAGTGTATGAGAAGAGTATCTGGGTGATGGTAGTGTATGAGAAGAGTGTATGGGTGTTGGTAGTGTATGAGATGGGTGTCTGGGTGTTGGTAGTGTATGAGAAGAGTGTCTGGGTGATGGTAGTATATAAGACGAGTGTCTGGGTGATGGCAGTGTATGAGAAGAGTGTCTGGGTGTTGGTAGTGTATGAGAAGAGTGTCTTGGTGATGGTAGTGTATGAGAAGAGTGTCTGGGTGTTGGTAGTGTATGAGAAGAATGTCTGGGTGATGTTAGTGTATAAGAAGAGTGTCTGGGTGATGGTAGTGTATGAGAAGAGTGTCTGGTTGATGGTAGTGTATGAGAAGAGTGTCTGGGTGATTGTACTGTATGAGAAGAGTGTCTGGGTGTTGGTAGGGTATGAGAAGAGTGTCTGGGTGATGGTAGTGTATGAGAAGGGTTTCTGGGTGTTGGTAGTGTATGAGAAGAGTGTCTGGGTGGGTGTTGGTAGTGTATGAGAAGAGTGTCTGGGTGATGGTAGTGTATGAGAAGAGTGTCTGGGTGTTGGAAGTGTATCAGAAGAGTGTCTGGGTGATGGTAGTGTATGAGAAGAGTGTCTGGGTGATGGTAGTGTATGAGAAGAGTGTCTGGGTGTTGGTAGTGTATGAGAAGGGTGTCTGGGTGTTGGTAGTGTATGAGAAGAGTGTCTGGGTGATGGCAGTGTATGAGAAGAGTGTCTGGGTGTTGGTAGTGTATGAGAAGAGTGTCTGGGTGATGGTAGTGTATGAGAAGAGTGTCTGGGTGTTGGTAGTGTATGAGAAGAATGTCTGGGTGATGCTAGTGTATAAGAAGAGTGTCTGGGTGATGGTAGTGTATGAGAAGAGTGTCTGGTTGATGGTAGTGTATGAGAAGAGTGTCTTGGTGATTGTACTGTATGAGAAGAGTGTCTGGGTGTTGGTAGGGTATGAGAATAGTGTCTGGGTGATGGTAGTGTATGAGAAGGGTTTCTGGGTGTTGGTAGTGTATGAGAAGAGTGTCTGGGTGTTGGTAGTGTATGAGAAGAGTGTCTGGGTGTTGGTAGTGTATGAGAAGAGTGTCTGGGTAGGTGTTGGTAGTGTATGAGAAGAGTGTCAGGGTGATTGTAGTGTATGAGATGAGTGTCTGGGTGTTAGTAGTGTATGAGAAGAGTGTCTGGGTGATTGTACTGTATGAGAAGAGTGTCTGGGTGTTGGTAGTGTATGAGAAGAGTGTCTGGGTGATGGTAGTGTATGAGAAGGGTGTCTGGGTGTTGGTAGAGTATGAGAAGAGAATCTGGGTGTTGGTAGTGTATGCGAAGAGTGTCTGGGTGTTGGTAGTGTATGAGAAGAGTGCCTGGGTGATGGTAGTGTATGAGAAGAGTGTCTGGGTGTTGGTAGTGTATGAGAAGAGTGTCTTGGTGGGTGTTGGTAGTGTATGAGAAGAGTGTCTGGGTGATGGTAGTGTATGAGAAGAGTGTCTGTGTGTTGGAAGTGTATGAGAAGAGTGTCTGGGTGACGGTAGTGTATGAGAAGAGTGTCTGGGTGATGGTATTGTATGAGAAGAGTGGCTGGGTGTTGGCAGTGTATGAGAAGAGTGTCTGGGTGTTGGTAGTGTATGAGAAGAGTGTCTGGGTGATGGTAGTGTATGAGAAGAGTGTCTGAGTGTTGGTAGTGTATGAGAAGAGTGTCTGGGTGGGTGTTGGTAGTGTATGAGAAGAGTGTCTGGGTGATGGTAGTGTATGAGAAGAGTGTCTGGGTGTTGGAAGTGTATAAGAAGAGTGTCTGGGTGACGGTAGTGTATGAGAAGAGTGTCTTGGTGATGGTAGTGTATGAGAAGAGTGTCTGGGTGTTGGTAGTGTATGAGAAGAGTGTCTTGGTGATGGTAGTGTATGAGAAGAGTGTCTGGGTGTTGGTAGTGTATGAGAAGAGTGTCTGGGTGATGGTAGTGCATGAGAAGAGTGTCTGGGTTATGGTAGTGTATGAGAAGAGTGTATGGGTGATGGTAGTGTATGAGAAGAGTGTCTGGGTGTTGGTAGTGTATGAGCAGAGTGTCTGGGTGATGGCAGTGTATGAGAAGAGTGTCTGGGTGATTGTACTGTATGAGAAGAGTGTCTGGGTGTTGGTAGTGTATGAGAAGAGTGTCTGGGTGATGGTAGTGTATGAGAAGAGTGTCTCGGTGATGGCAGTGTATGGGAAGAGTGTCTGGGTGTTGGTAGTGTATGAGTAGAGTGTCTGGGTGATGGTAGTGTATGAGAAGGGTGTCTGGGTGTTGGTAGTGTATGAGAAGAGTGTCTGGGTGTTCGTAGTGTATGAGAAGAGCGTCTGGGTGTTGGTAGTGTATGAGAAGAGTGTCTGGGTGTTGGTAGTGTATGAGAAGAGTGTCTGGGTGATGGTAGTATATGAGAAGAGTGTCTGGGTGATTGTACTGTATGAGAAGAGTGTCTGGGTGTTGGTAGTGTATGAGAAGAGTGTCTGGGTGATGGTAGTGTATGAGTAGAGTGTCTGGGTGATGGTAGTGTAGGAGAAGAGCGTCTGGGTGTTGGTAGTGTATGAGAAGAGTGTCTGGGTGAAGGTAGTGTATGAGAAGAGAATCTGGGTGTTGGTAGTGTATGCGAAGAGTGTCTGGGTGTTGGTAGTGTATGAGAAGAGTGTCTGGGTGTTAGTAGTGTATGAGAAGAGTGTCTGGGTTATGGTAGTGTATGAGAAGAGTGTCTGGGTGATGGTAGTGTATGAGAAGAGTGTCTGTGTGTTGGAAGTGTATGAGAAAAGTGTCTGGGTGACGGTAGTGTATGAGAAGAGTGTCTGGGTGATGGTATTGTATGAGAAGAGTGTCTGGGTGATGGTAGTGTATGAGAAGAGTGTCTGGGTGATGGTAGTGTATGAGAAGAGTGTCTGGGTGTTGGTAGTGTATGAGAAGAATGTCTGGGTGATGCTAGTGTATAAGAAGAGTGTCTGGGTGATGGTAGTGTATGAGAAGAGAGTCTGGTTGATGGTAGTGTATGAGAAGAGTGTCTGGATGATTGTACTGTATGAGAAGAGTGTCTGGGTGTTGGTAGGGTATGAGAAGAGTGTCAGGGTGATGGTAGTGTATGAGAAGGGTTTCTGGGTGTTGGTAGTGTATGAGAAGAGTGTCTGGGTGATGGTAGTGTATGAGAAGAGTGTATGGGTGTTGGTAGTGTATGAGAAGGGTGTCTGGGTGTTGGTAGTGTATGAGAAGAGTGTCTGGGTGATGGTAGTATATAAGAAGAGTGTCTGGGTGGGTGTTGGTAGTGTATGAGAAGAGTGTCTGGGTGATGGTAGTGTATGAGAAGAGTGTCTGGGTGTTGGAAGTGTATCAGAAGAGTGTCTGGGTGATGGTAGTGTATGAGAAGAGTATCTGGGTGATGGTAGTGTATGAGAAGAGTGTATGGGTATTGGTAGTGTATGAGAAGGGTGTCTGGGTGTTGGTAGTGTATGAGAAGAGTGTCTGGGTGATGGTAGTATATAAGAAGAGTGTCTGGGTGATGGCAGTGTATGAGAAGAGTGTCTGGGTGTTGGTAGTGTATGAGAAGAGTGTCTTGGTGATGGTAGTGTATGAGAAGAGTGTCTGGGTGTTGGTAGTGTATGAGAAGAATGTCTGGGTGATGTTAGTGTATAAGAAGAGTGTCTGGGTGATGGTAGTGTATGAGAAGAGTGTCTGGTTGATGGTAGTGTATGAGAAGAGTGTCTGGGTGATTGTACTGTATGAGAAGAGTGTCTGGGTGTTAGTAGGGTATGGGAAGAGTGTCTGGGTGATGGTAGTGTATGAGAAGGGTTTCTGGGTGTTGGTAGTGTATGAGAAGAGTGTCTGGGTGGGTGTTGGTAGTGTATGATAAGAGTGTCTGGGTGATGGTAGTGTATGAGAAGAGTGTCTGGGTGTTGGAAGTGTATCAGAAGAGTGTCTGGGTGATGGTAGTGTATGAGAAGAGTGTCTGGGTGATGGTAGTGTATGAGAAGAGTGTCTGGGTGTTGGTAGTGTATGAGAAGGGTGTCTGGGTGTTGGTAGTGTATAAGAAGAGTGTCTGGGTGATGGCAGTGTATGAGAAGAGTGTCTGGGTGTTGGTAGTGTATGAGAAGAGTGTCTGGGTGATGGTAGTGTATGAGAAGAGTGTCTGGGTGTTGGTAGTGTATGAGAAGAATGTCTGGGTGATGCTAGTGTATAAGAAGAGACTCTGGGTGATGGTAGTGTATGAGAAGAGTGTATGGTTGATGGTAGTGTATGAGAAGAGTGTCTTGGTGATTGTACTGTATGAGAAGATTGTCTGGGTGTTGGTAGGGTATGAGAATAGTGTCTGGGTGATGGTAGTGTATGAGAAGGGTTTCTGGGTGTTGGTAGTGTATGAGAAGAGTGTCTGGGTGTTGGTAGTGTATGAGAAGAGTGTCTGGGTGTTGGTAGTGTATGAGAAGAGTGTCTGGGTGATGGTAGTATATGAGAAGAGTGTCTGGGTGATTGCAGTGTATGAGAAGAGTGTCTGGGTGTTGGTAGTGTATGAGAAGAGTGTCTGGGTGATGGTAGTGTATGAGAAGAGTGTCTGTGTGTTGGAAGTGTATGAGAAGAGTGTCTGGGTGACGGTAGTGTATGAGAAGAGTGTCTGGGTGATGGTATTGTATGAGAAGAGTGGCTGGGTGTTGGCAGTGTATGAGAAGAGTGTCTGGGTGTTGGTAGTGTATGAGAAGAGTGTCAGGGTGATGGTAGTGTATGAGAAGAGTGTCTGGGTGTTGGTAGTGTATGAGAAGAGTGTCTGGGTGGGTGTTGGTAGTGTATGAGAAGAGTGTCTGGGTGATGGTAGTGCATGAGAAGAGTGTCTGGGTGATGGTAGTGCATGAGAAGAGTGTCTGGGTTATGGTAGTGCATGAGAAGAGTGTCTGGGTGATGTCATTGTATAGGAAGAGTGTCTGGGTGTTGGTAGTGTATGAGAAGAGTGTCTGGGTGTTGGTAGTGTATGAGCAGAGTGTCTGGGTGATGGCAGTGTATGAGAAGAGTGTCTGGGTGATTGTACTGTATGAGAAGAGTGTCTGGGTGTTGGTAGTGTATGAGAAGAGTGTCTCGGTGATGGCAGTGTATGGGAAGAGTGTCTGGGTGTTGGTAGTGTATGAGTAGAGTGTCTGGGTGATGGTAGTGTATGAGAAGGGTGTCTGGGTGTTGGTAGTGTATGAGAAGAGTGTCTGGGTGTTCGTAGTGTATGAGAAGAGTGTCTGGGTGTTGGTAGTGTATGAGAAGAGCGTCTGGGTGTTGGTAGTGTATGAGAAGAGTGTCTGGGTGATGGTAGTATATGAGAAGAGTGTCTGGGTGATTGTACTGTATGAGAAGAGTGTCTGGGTGTTGGTAGTGTATGAGAAGAGTGTCTTGGTGATGGTAGTGTATGAGAAGAGTGTATGGGTGTTGGTAGTGTATGAGAAGGGTGTCTGGGTGTTGGTAGTGTATGAGAAGAGTGTCTGGGTGATGGTAGTATATAAGAAGAGTGTCTGGGTGATGGCAGTGTATGAGAAGAGTGTCTGGGTGTTGGTAGTGTATGAGAAGAGTGTCTTGGTGATGGTAGTGTATGAGAAGAGTGTCTGGGTGTTGGTAGTGTATGAGAAGAATGTCTGGGTGATGTTAGTGTATAAGAAGAGTGTCTGGGTGATGGTAGTGTATGAGAAGAGTGTCTGGTTGATGGTAGTGTATGAGAAGAGTGTCTGGGTGATTGTACTGTATGAGAAGAGTGTCTGGGTGTTGGTAGGGTATGAGAAGAGTGTCTGGGTGATGGTAGTGTATGAGAAGGGTTTCTGGGTATTGGTAGTGTATGAGAAGAGTGTCTGGGTGGGTGTTGGTAGTGTATGATAAGAGTGTCTGGGTGATGGTAGTGTATGAGAAGAGTGTCTGGGTGTTGGAAGTGTATCAGAAGAGTGTCTGGGTGATGGTAGTGTATGAGAAGAGTGTCTGGGTGATGGTAGTGTATGAGAAGAGTGTCTGGGTGTTGGTAGTGTATGAGAAGGGTGTCTGGGTGTTGGTAGTGTATGAGAAGAGTGTCTGGGTGATGGCAGTGTATGAGAAGAGTGTCTGGGTGTTGGTAGTGTATGAGAAGAGTGTCTGGGTGATGGTAGTGTATGAGAAGAGTGTCTGGGTGTTGGTAGTGTATGAGAAGAATGTCTGGGTGATGCTAGTGTATAAGAAGAGTGTCTGGGTGATGGTAGTGTATGAGAAGAGTGTCTGGTTGATGGTAGTGTATGAGAAGAGTGTCTTGGTGATTGTACTGTATGAGAAGAGTGTCTGGGTGTTGGTAGGGTATGAGAATAGTGTCTGGGTGATGGTAGTGTATGAGAAGGGTTTCTGGGTGTTGGTAGTGTATGAGAAGAGTGTCTGGGTGTTGGTAGTGTATGAGTAGAGTGTCTGGGTAGGTGTTGGTAGTGTATGAGAAGAGTGTCAGGGTGATTGTAGTGTATGAGATGAGTGTCTGGGTGTTAGTAGTGTATGAGAAGAGTGTCTGGGTGATTGTACTGTATGAGAAGAGTGTCTGGGTGTTGGTAGTGTATGAGAAGAGTGTCTGGGTGATGATAGTGTATGAGAAGGGTGTCTGTGTGTTGGTAGTGTATGAGAAGAGAATCTGGGTGTTGGTAGTGTATGCGAAGAGTGTCTGGGTGTTGGTAGTGTATGAGAAGAGTGTCTGGGTGATGGTAGTGTATGAGAAGAGTGTCTGGGTGTTGGAAGTGTATCAGAAGAGTGTCTGGGTGATGGTAGTGTATGAGAAGAGTGTCTGGGTGATGGTAGTGTATGAGAAGAGTGTCTGGGTGTTGGTAGTGTATGAGAAGGGTGTCAGGGTGTTGGTAGTGTATGAGAAGAGTGTCTGGGTGATGGCAGTGTATGAGAAGAGTGTCTGTGTGTTGGTAGTGTATGAGAAGAGTGTCTGGGTGATGGTAGTGTATGAGAAGAGTGTCTGGGTGGGTGTTGGTAGTGTATGAGAAGAGTGTCTGGGTGATGGTAGTGTATGAGAAGAGTGTCTGGGTGACGGTAGTGTATGAGAAGAGTGTCTTGGTGATGGTAGTGTATGAGAAGAGTGTCTGGGTGATGGTAGTGTATGAGAAGAGTGTCTGGGTGTTGGTAGTGTATGAGAAGAGTGTCTGGGTGATGGTAGTGCATGAGAAGAGTGTCTGGGTTATGGTAGTGCATGAGAAGAGTGTCTGGGTGATGTCATTGTATAGGAAGAGTGTCTGGGTGATGGTAGTGTATGAGAAGAGTGTCTGGGTGTTGGTAGTGTATGAGAAGAGTGTCTGGGTGATGGTAGTGTATGAGAAGAGTGTCTTGGTGGGTGTTGGTAGTGTATGAGAAGAGTGTCTGGGTGATGGTAGTGTATGAGAAGAGTGTCTGGGTGTTGGTAGTGTATGAGAAGAGTGTCTGGGTGTTGGTAGTGTATGAGAAGAGTGTCTGGGTGATGGCAGTGTATGAGAAGAGTGTCTGGGTGTTGGTAGTGTATGAGAAGGGTGTCTGGGTGTTGGTAGTGTATGAGAAGAGTGTCTGGGTGATGGCAGTGTATGAGAAGAGTGTCTGGGTGTTGGTAGTGTATGAGAAGAGTGTCTGGGTGATGGTAGTGTATGAGAAGAGTGTCTGGGTGATGGTAGTGTATGAGAAGAATGTCTGGGTGATGCTAGTGTATAAGAAGAGTGTCTGGGTGATGGTAGTGTATGAGAAGAGTGTCTGGTTGATGGTAGTGTATGAGAAGAGTGTCTTGGTGATTGTACTGTATGAGAAGAGTGTCTGGGTGTTGGTAGGGTATGAGAATAGTGTCTGGGTGATGGTAGTGTATGAGAAGGGTTTCTGGGTGTTGGTAGTGTATGAGAAGAGTGTCTGGGTGTTGGTAGTGTATGAGAAGAGTGTCTGGGTGTTGGTAGTGTATGAGAAGAGTGTCTGGATAGGTGTTGGTAGTGTATGAGAAGAGTGTCAGGGTGATTGTAGTGTATGAGATGAGTGTCTGGGTGTTAGTAGTGCATGAGAAGAGTGTCTGGGTGATGGCATTGTATAGGAAGAGTGTCTGGGTGTTGGTAGTGTATGAGAAGAGTGTCTGGGTGTTGGTAGTGTATGAGAAGAGTGTCTGGGTGATGGCAGTGTATGAGAAGAGTGTCTGGGTGATTGTACTGTATGAGAAGAGTGTCTGGGTGTTGGTAGTGTATGAGAAGAGTGTCTGGGTGATGGTAGTGTAAGAGAAGAGTGTCTCGGTGATGGCAGTGTATGGGAAGAGTGTCTGGGTGTTGGTAGTGTATGAGTAGAGTGTCTGGGTGATGGTAGTGTATGAGAAGGGTGTCTGGGTGTTGGTAGTGTATGAGAAGAGTGTCTGGGTGTTCGTAGTGTATGAGAAGAGTGTCTGGGTGTTGGTAGTGTATGAGAAGAGCGTCTGGGTGTTGGTAGTGTATGAGAAGAGTGTCTGGGTGTTGGTAGTGTATGAGAAGAGTGTCTGGGTGATGGTAGTATATGAGAAGAGTGTCTGGGTGATTGTACTGTATGAGAAGAGTGTCTGGGTGTTGGTAGTGTATGAGAAGAGTGTCTGGGTGATGGTAGTGTATGAGTAGAGTGTCTGGGTGATGGTAGTGTATGAGAAGAGTGTCTGGGTGTTGGTAGTGTATGAGAAGAGTGTCTGGGTGATGGTAGTGTATGAGAAGAGTGTCTGGGTGTTGGTAGTGTATGAGAAGAGTGTCTGGGTGAAGGTAGTGTATGAGAAGAGTGTCTGGGTGATGGTAGTGCATGAGAAGAGTGTCTGGGTGATGGCAGTGTATGGGAAGAGTGTCTGGGTGTTGGAAGTGTATGAGAAGAGTGTCTTGGTGTTGGTAGTGTATGAGAAGAGTGTCTGGTTGATGGTAGTGTATGAGAAGAGATTCTGAGTGATTGTACTGTATGAGAAGAGTGTCTGGGTGTTGGTAGTGTATGAGAAGAGTGTCTGGGTGACGGTAGTGTATGAGAAGGGTGTCTGGGTGTTGGTAGTGTATGAGAAGATTGTCTTGGTGTTGGTAGTGTATGAGAAGAGTGTCTGGGTAGGTGTTGGTAGTGTATGAGAAGAGTGTCAGGGTGATTGTAGTGTATGAGATGAGTGTCTGGGTGTTGGTAGTGTATGAGAAGAGTGTCTGGGTGATGGTAGTGTATGAGAAGAGTGTCTGGGTGATGGTAGTGTATGAGAAGGGTGTCTGGGTGATGGTAGTGTATGAGAAGGGTGTCTGGGTGTTGGTAGTGTATGAGAAGAGAATCTGGGTGTTGGTAGTGTATGCGAAGAGTGTCTGGGTGTTGGTAGTGTATGAGAAGAGTGCCTGGGTGATGGTAGTGTATGAGAAGAGTGTCTGGGTGTTGGTAGTGTATGAGAAGAGTGTCTTGGTGGGTGTTGGTAGTGTATGAGAAGAGTGTCTGGGTGATGGTAGTGTATGAGAAGAGTGTCTGTGTGTTGGAAGTGTATGAGAAGAGTGTCTGGGTAACGGGAGTGTATGAGAAGAGTGTCTGGGTGATGGTATTGTATGAGAAGAGTGTCTGGGTGTTGGCAGTGTATGAGAAGAGTGTCTGGGTGTTGGTAGTGTATGAGAAGAGTGTCTGGGTGATGGTAGTGTATGAGTAGAGTGTCTGGGTGATGGTAGTGTATGAGAAGAGTGTCTGGGTGTTGGTAGTGTATGAGAAGAGTGTCTGGGTGATGGTAGTGTATGAGAAGAGTGTCTGGGTGTTGGTAGTGTATGAGAAGAGTGTCTGGGTGAAGGTAGTGTATGAGAAGAGTGTCTGGGTGATGGTAGTGCATGAGAAGAGTGTCTGGGTGATGGCAGTGTATGGGAAGAGTGTCTGGGTGTTGGTAGTGTATGAGAAGAGTGTCTGGGTGTTGGTAGTGTATGAGAAGAGTGTCTGGGTGTTGGTAGTGTATGAGAAGAGTGTCTGGTTGATGGTAGTGTATGAGAAGAGATTCTGAGTGATTGTACTGTATGAGAAGAGTGTCTGGGTGTTGGTAGTGTATGAGAAGAGTGTCTGGGTGACGGTAGTGTATGAGAAGGGTGTCTGGGTGTTGGTAGTGTATGAGAAGATTGTCTTGGTGTTGGTAGTGTATGAGAAGAGTGTCTGGGTGTTGATAGTGTATGAGAAGAGTGCCTGGGTGATGGTAGTGTATGAGAAGAGTATCTGGGTGATGGTAGTGTATGAGAAGAGTGTCTGGGTGATGGTAGTATATGAGAAGAGTGTCTGGGTGATTGCAGTGTATGAGAAGAGTGTCTGGGTGTTGGTAGTGTATGAGAAGAGTGTCTGGGTGATGGTAGTGTATGAGAAGAGTGTCTGGGTGTTGGTAGTGTATGAGAAGAATGTCTGGGTGATGCTAGTGTATAAGAAGAATGTCTGGGTGATGGTAGTGTATAAGAAGAGAGTCTGGTTGATGGTAGTGTATGAGAAGAGTGTCTGGGTGATTGTACTGTATGAGAAGAGTGTCTGGGTGTTGGTAGGGTATGAGAAGAGTGTCAGGGTGATGGTAGTGTATGAGAAGGGTTTCTGGGTGTTGGAAGTGTATGAGAAGAGTGTCTGGGTGATGGTAGTGTATGAGAAGAGTGTATGGGTGTTGGTAGTGTATGAGAAGGGTGTCTGGGTGTTGGTAGTGTATGAGAAGAGTGTCTGGGTGATGGTAGTATATAAGAAGAGTGTCTGGGTGGGTGTTGGTAGTGTATGAGAAGAGTGTCTGGGTGATGGTAGTGTATGAGAAGAGTGTCTGGGTGTTGGAAGTGTATCAGAAGAGTGTCTGGGTGATGGTAGTGTATGAGAAGAGTATCTGGGTGATGGTAGTGTATGAGAAGAGTGTATGGGTGTTGGTAGTGTATGAGAAGGGTGTCTGGGTGTTGGTAGTGTATGAGAAGAGTGTCTGGGTGATGGTAGTATATAAGAAGAGTGTCTGGGTGATGGCAGTGTATGAGAAGAGTGTCTGGGTGTTGGTAGTGTATGAGAAGAGTGTCTTGGTGATGGTAGTGTATGAAAAGAGTGTCTGGGTGTTGGTAGTGTATGAGAAGAATGTCTGGGTGATGTTAGTGTATAAGAAGAGTGTCTGGGTGATGGTAGTGTATGAGAAGAGTGTCTGGTTGATGGTAGTGTATGAGAAGAGTGTCTGGGTGATTGTACTGTATGAGAAGAGTGTCTGGGTGTTAGTAGGGTATGAGAAGAGTGTCTGGGTGATGGTAGTGTATGAGAAGGGTTTCTGGGTGTTGGTAGTGTATGAGAAGAGTGTCTGGGTGGGTGTTGGTAGTGTATGATAAGAGTGTCTGGGTGATGGTAGTGTATGAGAAGAGTGTCTGGGTGTTGGAAGTGTATCAGAAGAGTGTCTGGGTGATGGTAGTGTATGAGAAGAGTGTCTGGGTGATGGTAGTGTATGAGAAGAGTGTCTGGGTGTTGGTAGTGTATGAGAAGGGTGTCTGGGTGTTGGTAGTGTATGAGAAGAGTGTCTGGGTGATGGCAGTGTATGAGAAGAGTGTCTGGGTGTTGGTAGTGTATGAGAAGAGTGTCTGGGTGATGGTAGTGTATGAGAAGAGTGTCTGGGTGTTGGTAGTGTATGAGAAGAATGTCTGGGTGATGCTAGTGTATAAGAAGAGAGTCTGGGTGATGGTAGTGTATGAGAAGAGTGTATGGTTGATGGTAGTGTATGAGAAGAGTGTCTTGGTGATTGTACTGTATGAGAAGAGTGTCTGGGTGTTGGTAGGGTATGAGAATAGTGTCTGGGTGATGGTAGTGTATGAGAAGGGTTTCTGGGTGTTGGTAGTGTATGAGAAGAGTGTCTGGGTGTTGGTAGTGTATGAGAAGAGTGTCTGGGTGTTGGTAGTGTATGAGAAGAGTGTCTGGGTAGGTGTTGGTAGTGTATGAGAAGAGTGTCAGGGTGATTGTAGTGTATGAGATGAGTGTCTGGGTGTTAGTAGTGTATGAGAAGAGTGTCTGGGTGATTGTACTGTATGAGAAGAGTGTCTGGGTGTTGGTAGTGTATGAGAAGAGTGTCTGGGTGATGGTAGTGTATGAGAAGGGTGTCTGGGTGTTGGTAGTGTATGAGAAGAGAATCTGGGTGTTGGTAGTGTATGCGAAGAGTGTCTGGGTGTTGGTAGTGTATGAGAAGAGTGTCTGGGTGATGGTAGTGTATGAGAAGAGTGTCTGGGTGTTGGAAGTGTATCAGAAGAGTGTCTGGGTGATGGTAGTGTATGAGAAGAGTGTCTGGGTGATGGTAGTGTATGAGAAGAGTGTCTGGGTGTTGGTAGTGTATGATAAGGGTGTCAGGGTGTTGGTAGTGTATGAGAAGAGTGTCTGGGTGATGGCAGTGTATGAGAAGAGTGTCTGTGTGTTGGTAGTGTATGAGAAGAGTGTCTGGGTGATGGTAGTGTATGAGAAGAGTGTCTGGGTGTTGGTAGTGTATGAGAAGAATGTCTGGGTGATGCTAGTGTATAAGAAGAGTGTCTGGGTGATGGTAGTGTATGAGAAGAGTGTCTGGTTGATGGTAGTGTATGAGAAGAGTGTCTTGGTGATTGTACTGTATGAGAAGAGTGTCTGGGTGTTGGTAGGGTATGAGAATAGTGTCTGGGTGATGGTAGTGTATGAGAAGGGTTTCTGGGTGTTGGTAGTGTATGAGAAGAGTGTCTGGGTGTTGGTAGTGTATGAGAAGAGTGTCTGGGTGTTGGTAGTGTATGAGAAGAGTGTCTGGATAGGTGTTGGTAGTGTATGAGAAGAGTGTCAGGGTGATTGTAGTGTATGAGATGAGTGTCTGGGTGTTAGTAGTGTATGAGAAGAGTGTCTGGGTGATTGTACTGTATGAGAAGAGTGTCTGGGTGTTGGTAGTGTATGAGAAGAGTGTCTGGGTGATGGTAGTGTATGAGAAGGGTGTCTGGGTGTTGGTAGTGTATGAGAAGAGAATCTGGGTGTTGGTAGTGTATGCGAAGAGTGTCTGGGTGTTGGTAGTGTATGAGAAGAGTGCCTGGGTGATGGTAGTGAATGAGAAGAGTGTCTGGGTGTTGGTAGTGTATGAGAAGAGTGTCTTGGTGGGTGTTGGTAGTGTATGAGAAGAGTGTCTGGGTGATGGTAGTGTATGAGAAGAGTGTCTGTGTGTTGGAAGTGTATGAGAAGAGTGTCTGGGTGACGGTAGTGTATGAGAAGAGTGTCTGGGTGATGGTATTGTATGAGAAGAGTGGCTGGGTGTTGGCAGTGTATGAGAAGAGTGTCTGGGTGTTGGTAGTGTATGAGAAGAGTGTCAGGGTGATGGTAGTGTATGAGAAGAGTGTCTGGGTGTTGGTAGTGTATGAGAAGAGTGTCTGGGTGGGTGTTGGTAGTGTATGAGAAGAGTGTCTGGGTGATGGTAGTGTATGAGAAGAGTGTCTGGGTGACGGTAGTGTATGAGAAGAGTGTCTTGGTGATGGTAGTGTATGAGAAGAGTGTCTGGGTGATGGTAGTGTATGAGAAGAGTGTCTGGGTGTTGGTAGTGTATGAGAAGAGTGTCTGGGTGATGGTAGTGCATGAGAAGAGTGTCTGGGTTATGGTAGTGCATGAGAAGAGTGTCTGGGTGATGGCATTGTATAGGAAGAGTGTCTGGGTGTTGGTAGTGTATGAGAAGAGTGTCTGGGTGTTGGTAGTGTATGAGCAGAGTGTCTGGGTGATGGCAGTGTATGAGAAGAGTGTCTGGGTGATTGTACTGTATGAGAAGAGTGTCTGGGTGTTGGTAGTGTATGAGAAGAGTGTCTCGGTGATGGCAGTGTATGGGAAGAGTGTCTGGGTGTTGGTAGTGTATGAGTAGAGTGTCTGGGTGATGGTAGTGTATGAGAAGGGTGACTGGGTGTTGGTAGTGTATGAGAAGAGTGTCTGGGTGTTCGTAGTATATGAGAAGAGTGTCTGGGTGTTGGTAGTGTATGAGAAGAGCGTCTGGGTGTTGGTAGTGTATGAGAAGAGTGTCTGGGTGATGGTAGTATATGAGAAGAGTGTCTGGGTGATTGTACTGTATGAGAAGAGTGTCTGGGTGTTGGTAGTGTATGAGAAGAGTGTCTTGGTGATGGTAGTGTATGAGAAGAGTGTATGGGTGTTGGTAGTGTATGAGAAGGGTGTCTGGGTGTTGGTAGTGTATGAGAAGAGTGTCTGGGTGATGGTAGTATATAAGAAGAGTGTCTGGGTGATGGCAGTGTATGAGAAGAGTGTCTGGGTGTTGGTAGTGTATGAGAAGAGTGTCTTGGTGATGGTAGTGTATGAGAAGAGTGTCTGGGTGTTGGTAGTGTATGAGAAGAATGTCTGGGTGATGTTAGTGTATAAGAAGAGTGTCTGGGTGATGGTAGTGTATGAGAAGAGTGTCTGGTTGATGGTAGTGTATGAGAAGAGTGTCTGGGTGATTGTACTGTATGAGAATAGTGTCTGGGTGTTGGTAGGGTATGAGAAGAGTGTCTGGGTGATGGTAGTGTATGAGAAGGGTTTCTGGGTGTTGGTAGTGTATGAGAAGAGTGTCTGGGTGGGTGTTGGTAGTGTATGATAAGAGTGTCTGGGTGATGGTAGTGTATGAGAAGAGTGTCTGGGTGTTGGAAGTGTATCAGAAGAGTGTCTGGGTGATGGTAGTGTATGAGAAGAGTGTCTGGGTGATGGTAGTGTATGAGAAGAGTGTCTGGGTGTTGGTAGTGTATGAGAAGGGTGTCTGGGTGTTGGCAGTGTATGAGAAGAGTGTCTGGGTGATGGCAGTGTATGAGAAGAGTGTCTGGGTGTTGGTAGTGTATGAGAAGAGTGTCTGGGTGATGGTAGTGTATGAGAAGAGTGTCTGGGTGTTGGTAGTGTATGAGAAGAATGTCTGGGTGATGCTAGTGTATAAGAAGAGTGTCTGGGTGATGGTAGTGTATGAGAAGAGTGTCTGGTTGATGGTAGTGTATGAGAAGAGTGTCTTGGTGATTGTACTGTATGAGAAGAGTGTCTGGGTGTTGGTAGGGTATGAGAATAGTGTCTGGGTGATGGTAGTGTATGAGAAGGGTTTCTGGGTGTTGGTAGTGTATGAGAAGAGTGTCTGGGTGTTGGTAGTGTATGAGAAGAGTGTCTGGGTAGGTGTTGGTAGTGTATGAGAAGAGTGTCAGGGTGATTGTAGTGTATGAGATGAGTGTCTGGGTGTTAGTAGTGTATGAGAAGAGTGTCTGGGTGATTGTACTGTATGAGAAGAGTGTCTGGGTGTTGGTAGTGTATGAGAAGAGTGTCTGGGTGATGGTAGTGTATGAGAAGGGTGTCTGGGTGTTGGTAGTGTATGAGAAGAGAATCTGGGTGTTGGTAGTGTATGCGAAGAGTGTCTGGGTGTTGGTAGTGTATGAGAAGAGTGTCTGGGTGATGGTAGTGTATGAGAAGAGTGTCTGGGTGTTGGAAGTGTATGAGAAGAGTGTCTGGGTGATGGTAGTGTATGAGAAGAGTGTCTGGGTGATGGTAGTGTATGAGAAGAGTGTCTGGGTGTTGGTAGTGTATGAGAAGGGTGTCTGGGTGTTGGTAGTGTATGAGAAGAGTGTCTGGGTGATGGCAGTGTATGAGAAGAGTGTCTGGGTGTTGGTAGTGTATGAGAAGAGTGTCTGGGTGATGGTAGTGTATGAGAAGAGTGTCTGGGTGTTGGTAGTGTATGAGAAGAATGTCTGGGTGATGCTAGTGTATAAGAAGAGTGTCTGGGTGATGGTAGTGTATGAGAAGAGTGTCTGGTTGATGGTAGTGTATGAGAAGAGTGTCTTGGTGATTGTACTGTATGAGAAGAGTGTCTGGGTGTTGGTAGGATATGAGAATAGTGTCTGGGTGATGGTAGTGTATGAGAAGGGTTTCTCGGTGTTGGTAGTGTATGAGAAGAGTGTCTGGGTGCTGGTAGTGTATGAGAAGAGTGTCTGGGTGTTGGTAGTGTATGAGAAGAGTGTCTGGATAGGTGTTGGTAGTGTATGAGAAGAGTGTCAGGGTGATTGTAGTGTATGAGATGAGTGTCTGGGTGTTAGTAGTGTATGAGAAGAGTGTCTGGGTGATTGTACTGTATGAGAAGAGTGTCTGGGTGTTGGTAGTGTATGAGAAGAGTGTCTGGGTGATGGTAGTGTATGAGAAGGGTGTCTGGGTGTTGGTAGTGTATGAGAAGAGAATCTGGTTGTTGGTAGTGTATGCGAAGAGTGTCTGGGTGTTGTTAGTGTATGAGAAGAGTGCCTGGGTGATGGTAGTGAATGAGAAGACTGTCTGGGTGTTGGTAGTGTATGAGAAGAGTGTCTTGGTGGGTGTTGGTAGTGTATGAGAAGAGTGTCTGGGTGATGGTAGTGTATGAGAAGAGTGTCTGTGTGTTGGAAGTGTATGAGAAGAGTGTCTGGGTGACGGTAGTGTATGAGAAGAGTGTCTGGGTGATGGTATTGTATGAGAAGAGTGGCTGGGTGTTGGCAGTGTATGAGAAGAGTGTCTGGGTGTTGGTAGTATATGAGAAGAGTGTCTGGGTGATGGTAGTGTATGAGAAGAGTGTCTGGGTGTTGGTAGTGTATGAGAAGAGTGTATGGGTGGGTGTTGGTAGTGTATGAGAAGAGTGTTTGGGTGATGGTAGTGTATGAGAAGAGTGTCTGGGTGACGGTTGTGTATGAGAAGAGTGTCTTGGTGATGGTAGTGTATGAGAAGAGTGTCTGGGTGATGGTAGTGTATGAGAAGAGTGTCTGGGTGTTGGTAGTGTATGAGAAGAGTGTCTGGGTGATGGTAGTGCATGAGAAGAGTGTCTGGGTGATGGTAGTGCATGAGAAGAGTGTCTGGGTGATGGCATTGTATAGGAAGAGTGTCTGGGTGTTGGTAGTGTATGAGAAGAGTGTCTGGGTGTTGGTAGTGTATGAGCAGAGTGTCTGGGTGATGGCAGTGTATGAGAAGAGTGTCTGGGTGATTGTACTGTATGAGAAGAGTGTCTGGGTGTTGGTAGTGTATGAGAAGAGTGTCTGGGTGATGGTAGTGTAAGAGAAGAGTGTCTCGGTGATGGCAGTGTATGGGAAGAGTGTCTGGGTGTTGGTAGTGTATGAGTAGAGTGTCTGGGTGATGGTAGTGTATGAGAAGGGTGTCTGGGTGTTGGTAGTGTATGAGAAGAGTGTCTGGGTGTTCGTAGTGTATGAGAAGAGTGTCTGGGTGTTGGTAGTGTATGAGAAGAGCGTCTGGGTGTTGGTAGTGTATGAGAAGAGTGTCTGGGTGTTGGTAGTGTATGAGAAGAGTGTCTGGGTGATGGTAGTATATGAGAAGAGTGTCTGGGTGATTGTACTGTATGAGAAGAGTGTCTGGGTGTAGGTAGTGTATGAGAAGAGTGTCTGGGTGATGGTAGTGTATGAGTAGAGTGTCTGGGTGATGGTAGTGTATGAGAAGTGTGTCTGGGTGTTGGTAGTGTATGAGAAGAGTGTCTGGGTGATGGTAGTGTATGAGAAGAGTGTCTGGGTGTTGGTAGTGTATGAGAAGAGTGTCTGGGTGAAGGTAGTGTATGAGAAGAGTGTCTGGGTGATGGTAGTGCATGAGAAGAGTGTCTGGGTGATGGCAGTGTATGGGAAGAGTGTCTGGGTGTTGGTAGTGTATGAGAAGAGTGTCTGGGTGTTGGTAGTGTATGAGAAGAGTGTCTGGGTGTTGGAAGTGTATGAGAAGAGTGTCTGGGTGTTGGTAGTGTATGAGAAGAGAGTCTGGTTGATGGTAGTGTATGAGAAGAGATTCTGAGTGATTGTACTGTATGAGAAGAGTGTCTGGGTGTTGGTAGTGTATGAGAAGAGTGTCTGGGTGACGGTAGTGTATGAGAAGGGTGTCTGGGTGTTGGTAGTGTATGAGAAGATTGTCTTGGTGTTGGTAGTGTATGAGAAGAGTGTCTGGGTAGGTGTTGGTAGTGTATGAGAAGAGTGTCAGGGTGATTGTAGTGTATGAGATGAGTGTCTGGGTGTTAGTAGTGTATGAGAAGAGTGTCTGGGTGATTGTACTGTATGAGAAGAGTGTCTGGGTGTTGGTAGTGTATGAGAAGAGTGTCTGGGTGATGGTAGTGTATGAGAAGGGTGTCTGGGTGTTGGTAGTGTATGAGAAGAGAATCTGGGTGTTGGTAGTGTATGCGAAGAGTGTCTGGGTGTTGGTAGTGTATGAGAAGAGTGCCTGGGTGATGGTAGTGTATGAGAAGAGTGTCTGGGTGTTGGTAGTGTATGAGAAGAGTGTCTTGGTGGGTGTTGGTAGTGTATGAGAAGAGTATCTGGGTGATGGTAGTGTATGAGAAGAGTGTCTGTGTGTTGGAAGTGTATGAGAAGAGTGTCTGGGTGACGGTAGTGTATGAGAAGAGTGTCTGGGTGATCGTATTGTATGAGAAGAGTGTCTGGGTGTTGGTAGTGTATGAGAAGAGTGTATGGGTGGGTGTTGGTAGTGTATGAGAAGAGTGTCTGGGTGATGGTAGTGTATGAGAAGAGTGTCTGGGTGTTGGAAGTGTATAAGAAGAGTGTCTGGGTGACGGTAGTGTATGAGAAGAGTGTCTGGGTGATGGTAGTGTATGAGAAGAGTGTCTGGGTGTTGGTAGTGTATGAGAAGAGTGTCTGGGTGATGGTAGTGTATGAGAAGAGTGTCTGGGTGTTGGTAGTGTATGAGAAGAGTGTCTGGGTGATGGTAGTGCATGAGAAGAGTGTCTGGGTTATGGTAGTGCATGAGAAGAGTGTCTGGGTGATGGCATTGTATAGGAAGAGTGTCTGGGTGTTGGTAGTGTATGAGAAGAGTGTCTGGGTGTTGGTAGTATATGAGAAGAGTGTCTGGGTGATGGCAGTGTATGAGAAGAGTGTCTGGGTGATTGTACTGTATGAGAAGAGTGTCTGGCTGTTGGTAGCGTATGAGAAGAGTGTCTGGGTGATGGTAGTGTATGAGAAGAGTGTCTCGGTGATGGCAGTGTATGGGAAGAGTGTCTGGGTGTTGGTAGTGTATGAGTAGAGTGTCTGGGTGATGGTAGTGTATGAGAAGGGTGTCTGGGTGTTGGTAGTGTATGAGAAGAGTGTCTGGGTGTTCGTAGTGTATGAGAAGAGTGTCTGGGTGTTGGTAGTGTATGAGAAGAGCGTCTGGGTGTTGGTAGTGTATGAGAAGAGTGTCTGGGTGTTGGTAGTGTATGAGAAGAGTGTCTGGGTGATGGTAGTATATGAGAAGAGTGTCTGGGTGATTGTACTGTATGAGAAGAGTGTCTGGGTGTTGGTAGTGTATGAGAAGAGTGTCTGGGTGATGGTAGTGTATGAGTAGAGTGTCTGGGTGATGGTAGTGTATGAGAAGAGTGTCTGGGTGTTGGTAGTGTATGAGAAGAGTGTCTGGGTGATGGTAGTGTATGAGAAGAGTGTCTGGGTGTTGGTAGTGTATGAGAAGAGTGTCTGGGTGAAGGTAGTGTATGAGAAGAGTGTCTGGGTGATGGTAGTGCATGAGAAGAGTGTCTGGGTGATGGCAGTGTATGGGAAGAGTGTCTGGGTGTTGGTAGTGTATGAGAAGAGTGTCTGGGTGTTGGTAGTGTATGAGAAGAGTGTCTGGGTGTTGGAAGTGTATGAGAAGAGTGTCTGGGTGTTGGTAGTGTATGAGAAGAGTGTCTGGTTGATGGTAGTGTATGAGAAGAGATTCTGAGTGATTGTACTGTATGAGAAGAGTGTCTGGGTGTTGGTAGTGTATGAGAAGAGTGTCTGGGTGACGGTAGTGTATGAGAAGGGTGTCTGGGTGTTGGTAGTGTATGAGAAGATTGTCTTGGTGTTGGTAGTGTATGAGAATAGTGTCTGGGTAGGTGTTGGTAGTGTATGAGAAGAGTGTCAGGGTGATTGTAGTGTATGAGATGAGTGTCTGGGTGTTGGTAGTGTATGAGAAGAGTGTCTGGGTGATGGTAGTGTATGAGAAGAGTGTCTGGGTGATGGTAGTGTATGAGAAGGGTGTCTGGGTGTTGGTAGTGTATGAGAAGAGAATCTGGGTGTTGGTAGTGTATGCGAAGAGTGTCTGGGTGTTGGTAGTGTATGAGAAGAGTGCCTGGGTGATGGTAGTGTATGAGAAGAGTGTCTGGGTGTTGGTAGTGTATGAGAAGAGTGTCTTGGTGGGTGTTGGTAGTGTATGAGAAGAGTGTCTGGGTGATGGTAGTGTATGAGAAGAGTGTCTGTGTGTTGGAAGTGTATGAGAAGAGTGTCTGGGTGACGGTAGTGTATGAGAAGAGTGTCTGGGTGATGGTATTGTATGAGAAGAGTGTCTGGGTGTTGGCAGTGTATGAGAAGAGTGTCTGGGTGTTGGTAGTGTATGAGAAGAGTGTCTGGGTGATGGTAGTGTATGAGTAGAGTGTCTGGGTGATAGTAGTGTATGAGAAGAGTGTCTGGGTGTTGGTAGTGTATGAGAAGAGTGTCTGGGTGTTGGAAGTGTATCAGAAGAGTGTCTGGGTGATGGTAGTGTATGAGAAGAGTGTCTGGGTGATGGTAGTGTATGAGAAGAGTGTCTGGGTGTTGGTAGTGTATGAGAAGGGTGTCTGGGTGTTGGCAGTGTATGAGAAGAGTGTCTGGGTGATGGCAGTGTATGAGAAGAGTGTCTGGGTGTTGGTAGTGTATGAGAAGAGTGTCTGGGTGATGGTAGTGTATGAGAAGAGTGTCTGGGTGTTGGTAGTGTATGAGAAGAATGTCTGGGTGATGCTAGTGTATAAGAAGAGTGTCTGGGTGATGGTAGTGTATGAGAAGAGTGTCTGGTTGATGGTAGTGTATGAGAAGAGTGTCTTGGTGATTGTACTGTATGAGAAGAGTGTCTGGGTGTTGGTAGGGTATGAGAATAGTGTCTGGGTGATGGTAGTGTATGAGAAGGGTTTCTGGGTGTTGGTAGTGTATGAGAAGAGTGTCTGGGTGTTGGTAGTGTATGAGAAGAGTGTCTGGGTAGGTGTTGGTAGTGTATGAGAAGAGTGTCAGGGTGATTGTAGTGTATGAGATGAGTGTCTGGGTGTTAGTAGTGTATGAGAAGAGTGTCTGGGTGATTGTACTGTATGAGAAGAGTGTCTGGGTGTTGGTAGTGTATGAGAAGAGTGTCTGGGTGATGGTAGTGTATGAGAAGGGTGTCTGGGTGTTGGTAGTGTATGAGAAGAGAATCTGGGTGTTGGTAGTGTATGCGAAGAGTGTCTGGGTGTTGGTAGTGTATGAGAAGAGTGTCTGGGTGATGGTAGTGTATGAGAAGAGTGTCTGGGTGTTGGAAGTGTATGAGAAGAGTGTCTGGGTGATGGTAGTGTATGAGAAGAGTGTCTGGGTGATGGTAGTGTATGAGAAGAGTGTCTGGGTGTTGGTAGTGTATGAGAAGGGTGTCTGGGTGTTGGTAGTGTATGAGAAGAGTGTCTGGGTGATGGCAGTGTATGAGAAGAGTGTCTGGGTGTTGGTAGTGTATGAGAAGAGTGTCTGGGTGATGGTAGTGTATGAGAAGAGTGTCTGGGTGTTGGTAGTGTATGAGAAGAATGTCTGGGTGATGCTAGTGTATAAGAAGAGTGTCTGGGTGATGGTAGTGTATGAGAAGAGTGTCTGGTTGATGGTAGTGTATGAGAAGAGTGTCTTGGTGATTGTACTGTATGAGAAGAGTGTCTGGGTGTTGGTAGGGTATGAGAATAGTGTCTGGGTGATGGTAGTGTATGAGAAGGGTTTCTCGGTGTTGGTAGTGTATGAGAAGAGTGTCTGGGTGCTGGTAGTGTATGAGAAGAGTGTCTGGGTGTTGGTAGTGTATGAGAAGAGTGTCTGGATAGGTGTTGGTAGTGTATGAGAAGAGTGTCAGGGTGATTGTAGTGTATGAGATGAGTGTCTGGGTGTTAGTAGTGTATGAGAAGAGTGTCTGGGTGATTGTACTGTATGAGAAGAGTGTCTGGGTGTTGGTAGTGTATGAGAAGAGTGTCTGGGTGATGGTAGTGTATGAGAAGGGTGTCTGGGTGTTGGTAGTGTATGAGAAGAGAATCTGGTTGTTGGTAGTGTATGCGAAGAGTGTCTGGGTGTTGTTAGTGTATGAGAAGAGTGCCTGGGTGATGGTAGTGAATGAGAAGAGTGTCTGGGTGTTGGTAGTGTATGAGAAGAGTGTCTTGGTGGGTGTTGGTAGTGTATGAGAAGAGTGTCTGGGTGATGGTAGTGTATGAGAAGAGTGTCTGTGTGTTGGAAGTGTATGAGAAGAGTGTCTGGGTGACGGTAGTGTATGAGAAGAGTGTCTGGGTGATGGTATTGTATGAGAAGAGTGGCTGGGTGTTGGCAGTGTATGAGAAGAGTGTCTGGGTGTTGGTAGTATATGAGAAGAGTGTCTGGGTGATGGTAGTGTATGAGAAGAGTGTCTGGGTGTTGGTAGTGTATGAGAAGAGTGTATGGGTGGGTGTTGGTAGTGTATGAGAAGAGTGTTTGGGTGATGGTAGTGTATGAGAAGAGTGTCTGGGTGACGGTAGTGTATGAGAAGAGTGTCTTGGTGATGGTAGTGTATGAGAAGAGTGTCTGGGTGATGGTAGTGTATGAGAAGAGTGTCTGGGTGTTGGTAGTGTATGAGAAGAGTGTCTGGGTGATGGTAGTGCATGAGAAGAGTGTCTGGGTGATGGTAGTGCATGAGAAGAGTGTCTGGGTGATGGCATTGTATAGGAAGAGTGTCTGGGTGTTGGTAGTGTATGAGAAGAGTGTCTGGGTGTTGGTAGTGTATGAGCAGAGTGTCTGGGTGATGGCAGTGTATGAGAAGAGTGTCTGGGTGATTGTACTGTATGAGAAGAGTGTCTGGGTGTTGGTAGTGTATGAGAAGAGTGTCTGGGTGATGGTAGTGTAAGAGAAGAGTGTCTCGGTGATGGCAGTGTATGGGAAGAGTGTCTGGGTGTTGGTAGTGTATGAGTAGAGTGTCTGGGTGATGGTAGTGTATGAGAAGGGTGTCTGGGTGTTGGTAGTGTATGAGAAGAGTGTCTGGGTGTTCGTAGTGTATGAGAAGAGTGTCTGGGTGTTGGTAGTGTATGAGAAGAGCGTCTGGGTGTTGGTAGTGTATGAGAAGAGTGTCTGGGTGTTGGTAGTGTATGAGAAGAGTGTCTGGGTGATGGTAGTATATGAGAAGAGTGTCTGGGTGATTGTACTGTATGAGAAGAGTGTCTGGGTGTAGGTAGTGTATGAGAAGAGTGTCTGGGTGATGGTAGTGTATGAGTAGAGTGTCTGGGTGATGGTAGTGTATGAGAAGTGTGTCTGGGTGTTGGTAGTGTATGAGAAGAGTGTCTGGGTGATGGTAGTGTATGAGAAGAGTGTCTGGGTGTTGGTAGTGTATGAGAAGAGTGTCTGGGTGAAGGTAGTGTATGAGAAGAGTGTCTGGGTGATGGTAGTGCATGAGAAGAGTGTCTGGGTGATGGCAGTGTATGGGAAGAGTGTCTGGGTGTTGGTAGTGTATGAGAAGAGTGTCTGGGTGTTGGTAGTGTATGAGAAGAGTATCTGGGTGTTGGAAGTGTATGAGAAGAGTGTCTGGGTGTTGGTAGTGTATGAGAAGAGAGTCTGGTTGATGGTAGTGTATGAGAAGAGATTCTGAGTGATTGTACTGTATGAGAAGAGTGTCTGGGTGTTGGTAGTGTATGAGAAGAGTGTCTGGGTGACGGTAGTGTATGAGAAGGGTGTCTGGGTGTTGGTAGTGTATGAGAAGATTGTCTTGGTGTTGGTAGTGTATGAGAAGAGTGTCTGGGTAGGTGTTGGTAGTGTATGAGAAGAGTGTCAGGGTGATTGTAGTGTATGAGATGAGTGTCTGGGTGTTAGTAGTGTATGAGAAGAGTGTCTGGGTGATTGTACTGTATGAGAAGAGTGTCTGGGTGTTGGTAGTGTATGAGAAGAGTGTCTGGGTGATGGTAGTGTATGAACAGGGTGTCTGGGTGTTGGTAGTGTATGAGAAGAGAATCTGGGTGTTGGTAGTGTATGCGAAGAGTGTCTGGGTGTTGGTAGTGTATGAGAAGAGTGCCTGGGTGATGGTAGTGTATGAGAAGAGTGTCTGGGTGTTGGTAGTGTATGAGAAGAGTGTCTTGGTGGGTGTTGGTAGTGTATGAGAAGAGTGTCTGGGTGATGGTAGTGTATGAGAAGAGTGTCTGTGTGTTGGAAGTGTATGAGAAGAGTGTTTGGGTGACGGTAGTGTATGAGAAGAGTGTCTGGGTGATCGTATTGTATGAGAAGAGTGTCTGGGTGTTGGTAGTGTATGAGAAGAGTGTATGGGTGGGTGTTGGTAGTGTATGAGAAGAGTGTCTGGGTGATGGTAGTGTATGAGAAGAGTGTCTGGGTGTTGGAAGTGTATAAGAAGAGTGTCTGGGTGACGGTAGTGTATGAGAAGAGTGTCTGGGTGATGGTAGTGTATGAGAAGAGTGTCTGGGTGTTGGTAGTGTATGAGAAGAGTGTCTGGGTGATGGTAGTGTATGAGAAGAGTGTCTGGGTGTTGGTAGTGTATGAGAAGAGTGTCTGGGTGATGGTAGTGCATGAGAAGAGTGTCTGGGTTATGGTAGTGCATGAGAAGAGTGTCTGGGTGATGGCATTGTATAGGAAGAGTGTCTGGGTGTTGGTAGTGTATGAGAAGAGTGTCTGGGTGTTGGTAGTATATGAGAAGAGTGTCTGGGTGATGGCAGTGTATGAGAAGAGTGTCTGGGTGATTGTACTGTATGAGAAGAGTGTCTGGCTGTTGGTAGCGTATGAGAAGAGTGTCTGGGTGATGGTAGTGTATGAGAAGAGTGTCTCGGTGATGGCAGTGTATGGGAAGAGTGTCTGGGTGTTGGT
Organism: Taudactylus pleione; assembly: GCA_031769625.1. Taxonomy (NCBI): domain Eukaryota; kingdom Metazoa; phylum Chordata; class Amphibia; order Anura; family Myobatrachidae; genus Taudactylus; species Taudactylus pleione. The sequence continues at coordinate 3,060,686 of JAUIMM010000390.1, forward strand.
AGTGTATGAGTAGAGTGTCTGGGTGATGGTAGTGTATGAGAAGGGTGTCTGGGTGTTGGTAGTGTATGAGAAGAGTGTCTGGGTGTTCGTAGTGTATGAGAAGAGTGTCTGGGTGTTGGTAGTGTATGAGAAGAGCGTCTGGGTGTTGGTAGTGTATGAGAAGAGTGTCTGGGTGTTGGTAGTGTATGAGAAGAGTGTCTGGGTGATGGTAGTATATGAGAAGAGTGTCTGGGTGATTGTACTGTATGAGAAGAGTGTCTGGGTGTTGGTAGTGTATGAGAAGAGTGTCTGGGTGATGGTAGTGTATGAGTAGAGTGTCTGGGTGATGGTAGTGTATGAGAAGAGTGTCTGGGTGTTGGTAGTGTATGAGAAGAGTGTCTGGGTGATGGTAGTGTATGAGAAGAGTGTCTGGGTGTTGGTAGTGTATGAGAAGAGTGTCTGGGTGAAGGTAGTGTATGAGAAGAGTGTCTGGGTGATGGTAGTGCATGAGAAGAGTGTCTGGGTGATGGCAGTGTATGGGAAGAGTGTCTGGGTGTTGGTAGTGTATGAGAAGAGTGTCTGGGTGTTGGTAGTGTATGAGAAGAGTGTCTGGGTGTTGGAAGTGTATGAGAAGAGTGTCTGGGTGTTGGTAGTGTATGAGAAGAGTGTCTGGTTGATGGTAGTGTATGAGAAGAGATTCTGAGTGATTGTACTGTATGAGAAGAGTGTCTGGGTGTTGGTAGTGTATGAGAAGAGTGTCTGGGTGACGGTAGTGTATGAGAAGGGTGTCTGGGTGTTGGTAGTGTATGAGAAGATTGTCTTGGTGTTGGTAGTGTATGAGAAGAGTGTCTGGGTAGGTGTTGGTAGTGTATGAGAAGAGTGTCAGGGTGATTGTAGTGTATGAGATGAGTGTCTGGGTGTTGGTAGTGTATGAGAAGAGTGTCTGGGTGATGGTAGTGTATGAGAAGAGTGTCTGGGTGATGGTAGTGTATGAGAAGGGTGTCTGGGTGTTGGTAGTGTATGAGAAGAGAATCTGGGTGTTGGTAGTGTATGAGAAGAGAATCTGGGTGTTGGTAGTGTATGAGAAGAGTGTCTGGGTGTTGGTAGTGTATGAGAAGAGTGTCTTGGTGGGTGTTGGTAGTGTATGAGAAGAGTGTCTGGGTGATGGTAGTGTATGAGAAGAGTGTCTGTGTGTTGGAAGTGTATGAGAAGAGTGTCTGGGTGACGGTAGTGTATGAGAAGAGTGTCTGGGTGATGGTATTGTATGAGAAGAGTGTCTGGGTGTTGGCAGTGTATGAGAAGAGTGTCTGGGTGTTGGTAGTGTATGAGAAGAGTGTCTGGGTGATGGTAGTGTATGAGTAGAGTGTCTGGGTGATGGTAGTGTATGAGAAGAGTGTCTGGGTGTTGGTAGTGTATGAGAAGAGTGTCTGGGTGATGGCAGTGTATGAGAAGAGTGTCTGGGTGTTGGTAGTGTATGAGAAGAGTGTCTGGGTGAAGGTAGTGTATGAGAAGAGTGTCTGGGTGATGGTAGTGCATGAGAAGAGTGTCTGGGTGATGGCAGTGTATGGGAAGAGTGTCTGGGTGTTGGTAGTGTATGAGAAGAGTGTCTGGGTGTTGGTAGTGTATGAGAAGAGTGTCTGGGTGTTGGTAGTGTATGAGAAGAGTGTCTGGTTGATGGTAGTGTATGAGAAGAGATTCTGAGTGATTGTACTGTATGAGAAGAGTGTCTGGGTGTTGGTAGTGTATGAGAAGAGTGTCTGGGTGACGGTAGTGTATGAGAAGGGTGTCTGGGTGTTGGTAGTGTATGAGAAGATTGTCTTGGTGTTGGTAGTGTATGAGAAGAGTGTCTGGGTGTTGATAGTGTATGAGAAGAGTGCCTGGGTGATGGTAGTGTATGAGAAGAGTATCTGGGTGATGGTAGTGTATGAGAAGAGTGTCTGGGTGTTGGTAGTGTATGAGAAGAGTGTCTGGGTGATGGTAGTATATGAGAAGAGTGTCTGGGTGATTGCAGTGTATGAGAAGAGTGTCTGGGTGTTGGTAGTGTATGAGAAGAGTGTCTGGGTGATGGTAGTGTATGAGAAGAGTGTCTGGGTGTTGGTAGTGTATGAGAAGAATGTCTGGGTGATGCTAGTGTATAAGAAGAGTGTCTGGGTGATGGTAGTGTATGAGAAGAGAGTCTGGTTGATGGTAGTGTATGAGAAGAGTGTCTGGGTGATTGTACTGTATGAGAAGAGTGTCTGGGTGTTGGTAGGGTATGAGAAGAGTGTCAGGGTGATGGTAGTGTATGAGAAGGGTTTCTGGGTGTTGGTAGTGTATGAGAAGAGTGTCTGGGTGATGGTAGTGTATGAGAAGAGTGTATGGGTGTTGGTAGTGTATGAGAAGGGTGTCTGGGTGTTGGTAGTGTATGAGAAGAGTGTCTGGGTGATGGTAGTATATAAGAAGAGTGTCTGGGTGGGTGTTGGTAGTGTATGAGAAGAGTGTCTGGGTGATGGTAGTGTATGAGAAGAGTGTCTGGGTGTTGGAAGTGTATCAGAAGAGTGTCTGGGTGATGGTAGTGTATGAGAAGAGTATCTGGGTGATGGTAGTGTATGAGAAGAGTGTATGGGTGTTGGTAGTGTATGAGAAGGGTGTCTGGGTGTTGGTAGTGTATGAGAAGAGTGTCTGGGTGATGGTAGTATATAAGAAGAGTGTCTGGGTGATGGCAGTGTATGAGAAGAGTGTCTGGGTGTTGGTAGTGTATGAGAAGAGTGTCTTGGTGATGGTAGTGTATGAGAAGAGTGTCTGGGTGTTGGTAGTGTATGAGAAGAATGTCTGGGTGATGTTAGTGTATAAGAAGAGTGTCTGGGTGATGGTAGTGTATGAGAAGAGTGTCTGGTTGATGGTAGTGTATGAGAAGAGTGTCTGGGTGATTGTACTGTATGAGAAGAGTGTCTGGGTGTTAGTAGGGTATGAGAAGAGTGTCTGGGTGATGGTAGTGTATGAGAAGGGTTTGTGGGTGTTGGTAGTGTATGAGAAGAGTGTCTGGGTGGGTGTTGGTAGTGTATGATAAGAGTGTCTGGGTGATGGTAGTGTATGAGAAGAGTGTCTGGGTGTTGGAAGTGTATCAGAAGAGTGTCTGGGTGATGGTAGTGTATGAGAAGAGTGTCTGGGTGATGGTAGTGTATGAGAAGAGTGTCTGGGTGTTGGTAGTGTATGAGAAGGGTGTCTGGGTGTTGGTAGTGTATGAGAAGAGTGTCTGGGTGATGGCAGTGTATGAGAAGAGTGTCTGGGTGTTGGTAGTGTATGAGAAGAGTGTCTGGGTGATGGTAGTGTATGAGAAGAGTGTCTGGGTGTTGGTAGTGTATGAGAAGAATGTCTGGGTGATGCTAGTGTATAAGAAGAGAGTCTGGGTGATGGTAGTGTATGAGAATAGTGTATGGTTGATGGTAGTGTATGAGAAGAGTGTCTTGGTGATTGTACTGTATGAGAAGATTGTCTGGGTGTTGGTAGGGTATGAGAATAGTGTCTGGGTGATGGTAGTGTATGAGAAGGGTTTCTGGGTGTTGGTAGTGTATGAGAAGAGTGTCTGGGTGTTGGTAGTGTATGAGAAGAGTGTCTGGGTGTTGGTAGTGTATGAGAAGAGTGTCTGGGTAGGTGTTGGTAGTGTATGAGAAGAGTGTCAGGGTGATTGTAGTGTATGAGATGAGTGTCTGGGTGTTAGTAGTGTATGAGAAGAGTGTCTGGGTGATTGTACTGTATGAGAAGAGTGTCTGGGTGTTGGTAGTGTATGAGAAGAGTGTCTGGGTGATGGTAGTGTATGAGAAGGGTGTCTGGGTGTTGGTAGTGTATGAGAAGAGAATCTGGGTGTTGGTAGTGTATGCGAAGAGTGTCTGGGTGTTGGTAGTGTATGAGAAGAGTGTCTGGGTGATGGTAGTGTATGAGAAGAGTGTCTGGGTGTTGGAAGTGTATCAGAAGAGTGTCTGGGTGATGGTAGTGTATGAGAAGAGTGTCTGGGTGATGGTAGTGTATGAGAAGAGTGTCTGGGTGTTGGTAGTGTATGAGAAGGGTGTCAGGGTGTTGGTAGTGTATGAGAAGAGTGTATGGGTGATGGCAGTGTATGAGAAGAGTGTCTGTGTGTTGGTAGTGTATGAGAAGAGTGTCTGGGTGATGGTAGTGTATGAGAAGGGTGTCTGGGTGTTGGTAGTGTATGAGAAGAGAATCTGGGTGTTGGTAGTGTATGCGAAGAGTGTCTGGGTGTTGGTAGTGTATGAGAAGAGTGCCTGGGTGATGGTAGTGAATGAGAAGAGTGTCTGGGTGTTGGTAGTGTATGAGAAGAGTGTCTTGGTGGGTGTTGGTAGTGTATGAGAAGAGTGTCTGGGTGATGGTAGTGTATGAGAAGAGTGTCTGTGTGTTGGAAGTGTATGAGAAGAGTGTCTGGGTGACTGTAGTGTATGAGAAGAGTGTCTGGGTGATGGTATTGTATGAGAAGAGTGGCTGGGTGTTGGCAGTGTATGAGAAGAGTGTCTGGGTGTTGGTAGTGTATGAGAAGAGTGTCAGGGTGATGGTAGTGTATGAGAAGAGTGTCTGGGTGTTGGTAGTGTATGAGAAGAGTGTCTGGGTGGGTGTTGGTAGTGTATGAGAAGAGTGTCTGGGTGATGGTAGTGTATGAGAAGAGTGTCTGGGTGACGGTAGTGTATGAGAAGAGTGTCTTGGTGATGGTAGTGTATGAGAAGAGTGTCTGGGTGATGGTAGTGTATGAGAAGAGTGTCTGGGTGTTGGTAGTGTATGAGAAGAGTGTCTGGGTGATGGTAGTGCATGAGAAGAGTGTCTGGGTTATGGTAGTGCATGAGAAGAGTGTCTGGGTGATGGCATTGTATAGGAAGAGTGTCTGGGTGTTGGTAGTGTATGAGAAGAGTGTCTGGGTGTTGGTAGTGTATGAGCAGAGTGTCTGGGTGATGGCAGTGTATGAGAAGAGTGTCTGGGTGATTGAACTGTATGAGAAGAGTGTCTGGGTGTTGGTAGTGTATGAGAAGAGTGTCTCGGTGATGGCAGTGTATGGGAAGAGTGTCTGGGTGTTGGTAGTGTATGAGTAGAGTGTCTGGGTGATGGTAGTGTATGAGAAGGGTGTCTGGGTGTTGGTAGTGTATGAGAAGAGTGTCTGGGTGTTCGTAGTGTATGAGAAGAGTGTCTGGGTGTTGGTAGTGTATGAGAAGAGCGTCTGGGTGTTGGTAGTGTATGAGAAGAGTGTCTGGGTGATGGTAGTATATGAGAAGAGTGTCTGGGTGATTGTACTGTATTAGAAGAGTGTCTGGGTGTTGGTAGTGTATGAGAAGAGTGTCTTGGTGATGGTAGTGTATGAGAAGAGTGTATGGGTGTTGGTAGTGTATGAGAAGGGTGTCTGGGTGTTGGTAGTGTATGAGAAGAGTGTCTGGGTGATGGTAGTATATAAGAAGAGTGTCTGGGTGATGGCAGTGTATGAGAAGAGTGTCTGGGTGTTGGTAGTGTATGAGAAGAGTGTCTTGGTGATGGTAGTGTATGAGAAGAGTGTCTGGGTGTTGGTAGTGTATGAGAAGAATGTCTGGGTGATGTTAGTGTATAAGAAGAGTGTCTGGGTGATGGTAGTGTATGAGAAGAGTGTCTGGTTGATGGTAGTGTATGAGAAGAGTGTCTGGGTGATTGTACTGTATGAGAAGAGTGTCTGGGTGTTGGTAGGGTATGAGAAGAGTGTCTGGGTGATGGTAGTGTATGAGAAGGGTTTCTGGGTATTGGTAGTGTATGAGAAGAGTGTCTGGGTGGGTGTTGGTAGTGTATGATAAGAGTGTCTGGGTGATGGTAGTGTATGAGAAGAGTGTCTGGGTGTTGGAAGTGTATCAGAAGAGTGTCTGGGTGATGGTAGTGTATGAGAAGAGTGTCTCGGTGATGGTAGTGTATGAGAAGAGTGTCTGGGTGTTGGTAGTGTATGAGAAGGGTGTCTGGGTGTTGGTAGTGTATGAGAAGAGTGTCTGGGTGATGGCAGTGTATGAGAAGAGTGTCTGGGTGTTGGTAGTGTATGAGAAGAGTGTCTGGGTGATGGTAGTGTATGAGAAGAGTGTCTGGGTGTTGGTAGTGTATGAGAAGAATGTCTGGGTGATGCTAGTGTATAAGAAGAGTGTCTGGGTGATGGTAGTGTATGAGAAGAGTGTCTGGTTGATGGTAGTGTATGAGAAGAGTGTCTTGGTGATTGTACTGTATGAGAAGAGTGTCTGGGTGTTGGTAGGGTATGAGAATAGTGTCTGGGTGATGGTAGTGTATGAGAAGGGTTTCTGGGTGTTGGTAGTGTATGAGAAGAGTGTCTGGGTGTTGGTAGTGTATGAGAAGAGTGTCTGGGTAGGTGTTGGTAGTGTATGAGAAGAGTGTCAGGGTGATTGTAGTGTATGAGATGAGTGTCTGGGTGTTAGTAGTGTATGAGAAGAGTGTCTGGGTGATTGTACTGTATGAGAAGAGTGTCTGGGTGTTGGTAGTGTATGAGAAGAGTGTCTGGGTGATGGTAGTGTATGAGAAGGGTGTCTGGGTGTTGGTAGTGTATGAGAAGAGAATCTGGGTGTTGGTAGTGTATGCGAAGAGTGTCTGGGTGTTGGTAGTGTATGAGAAGAGTGTCTGGGTGATGGTAGTGTATGAGAAGAGTGTCTGGGTGTTGGAAGTGTATGAGAAGAGTGTCTGGGTGATGGTAGTGTATGAGAAGAGTGTCTGGGTGATGGTAGTGTATGAGAAGAGTGTCTGGGTGTTGGTAGTGTATGAGAAGGGTGTCTGGGTGTTGGTAGTGTATGAGAAGAGTGTCTGGGTGATGGCAGTGTATGAGAAGAGTGTCTGGGTGTTGGTAGTGTATGAGAAGAGTGTCTGGGTGATGGTAGTGTATGAGAAGAGTGTCTGGGTGTTGGTAGTGTATGAGAAGAATGTCTGGGTGATGCTAGTGTATAAGAAGAGTGTCTGGGTGATGGTAGTGTATGAGAAGAGTGTCTGGTTGATGGCAGTGTATGGGAAGAGTGTCTGGGTGTTGGTAGTGTATGAGTAGAGTGTCTGGGTGATGGTAGTGTATGAGAAGGGTGTCTGGGTGTTGGTAGTGTATGAGAAGAGTGTCTGGGTGTTCGTAGTGTATGAGAAGAGTGTCTGGGTGTTGGTAGTGTATGAGAAGAGCGTCTGGGTGTTGGTAGTGTATGAGAAGAGTGTCTGGGTGATGGTAGTATATGAGAAGAGTGTCTGGGTGATTGTACTGTATTAGAAGAGTGTCTGGGTGTTGGTAGTGTATGAGAAGAGTGTCTTGGTGATGGTAGTGTATGAGAAGAGTGTATGGGTGTTGGTAGTGTATGAGAAGGGTGTCTGGGTGTTGGTAGTGTATGAGAAGAGTGTCTGGGTGATGGTAGTATATAAGAAGAGTGTCTGGGTGATGGCAGTGTATGAGAAGAGTGTCTGGGTGTTGGTAGTGTATGAGAAGAGTGTCTTGGTGATGGTAGTGTATGAGAAGAGTGTCTGGGTGTTGGTAGTGTATGAGAAGAATGTCTGGGTGATGTTAGTGTATAAGAAGAGTGTCTGGGTGATGGTAGTGTATGAGAAGAGTGTCTGGTTGATGGTAGTGTATGAGAAGAGTGTCTGGGTGATTGTACTGTATGAGAAGAGTGTCTGGGTGTTGGTAGGGTATGAGAAGAGTGTCTGGGTGATGGTAGTGTATGAGAAGGGTTTCTGGGTATTGGTAGTGTATGAGAAGAGTGTCTGGGTGGGTGTTGGTAGTGTATGATAAGAGTGTCTGGGTGATGGTAGTGTATGAGAAGAGTGTCTGGGTGTTGGAAGTGTATCAGAAGAGTGTCTGGGTGATGGTAGTGTATGAGAAGAGTGTCTCGGTGATGGTAGTGTATGAGAAGAGTGTCTGGGTGTTGGTAGTGTATGAGAAGGGTGTCTGGGTGTTGGTAGTGTATGAGAAGAGTGTCTGGGTGATGGCAGTGTATGAGAAGAGTGTCTGGGTGTTGGTAGTGTATGAGAAGAGTGTCTGGGTGATGGTAGTGTATGAGAAGAGTGTCTGGGTGTTGGTAGTGTATGAGAAGAATGTCTGGGTGATGCTAGTGTATAAGAAGAGTGTCTGGGTGATGGTAGTGTATGAGAAGAGTGTCTGGTTGATGGTAGTGTATGAGAAGAGTGTCTTGGTGATTGTACTGTATGAGAAGAGTGTCTGGGTGTTGGTAGGGTATGAGAATAGTGTCTGGGTGATGGTAGTGTATGAGAAGGGTTTCTGGGTGTTGGTAGTGTATGAGAAGAGTGTCTGGGTGTTGGTAGTGTATGAGAAGAGTGTCTGGGTAGGTGTTGGTAGTGTATGAGAAGAGTGTCAGGGTGATTGTAGTGTATGAGATGAGTGTCTGGGTGTTAGTAGTGTATGAGAAGAGTGTCTGGGTGATTGTACTGTATGAGAAGAGTGTCTGGGTGTTGGTAGTGTATGAGAAGAGTGTCTGGGTGATGGTAGTGTATGAGAAGGGTGTCTGGGTGTTGGTAGTGTATGAGAAGAGAATCTGGGTGTTGGTAGTGTATGCGAAGAGTGTCTGGGTGTTGGTAGTGTATGAGAAGAGTGTCTGGGTGATGGTAGTGTATGAGAAGAGTGTCTGGGTGTTGGAAGTGTATGAGAAGAGTGTCTGGGTGATGGTAGTGTATGAGAAGAGTGTCTGGGTGATGGTAGTGTATGAGAAGAGTGTCTGGGTGTTGGTAGTGTATGAGAAGGGTGTCTGGGTGTTGGTAGTGTATGAGAAGAGTGTCTGGGTGATGGCAGTGTATGAGAAGAGTGTCTGGGTGTTGGTAGTGTATGAGAAGAGTGTCTGGGTGATGGTAGTGTATGAGAAGAGTGTCTGGGTGTTGGTAGTGTATGAGAAGAATGTCTGGGTGATGCTAGTGTATAAGAAGAGTGTCTGGGTGATGGTAGTGTATGAGAAGAGTGTCTGGTTGATGGTAGTGTATGAGAAGAGTGTCTTGGTGATTGTACTGTATGAGAAGAGTGTCTGGGTGTTGGTAGGGTATGAGAATAGTGTCTGGGTGATGGTAGTGTATGAGAAGGGTTTCTGGGTGTTGGTAGTGTATGAGAAGAGTGTCTGGGTGTTGGTAGTGTATGAGAAGAGTGTCTGGGTGTTGGTAGTGTATGAGAAGAGTGTCTGGATAGGTGTTGGTAGTGTATGAGAAGAGTGTCAGGGTGATTGTAGTGTATGAGATGAGTGTCTGGGTGTTAGTAGTGTATGAGAAGAGTGTCTGGGTGATTGTACTGTATGAGAAGAGTGTCTGGGTGTTGGTAGTGTATGAGAAGAGTGTCTGGGTGATGGTAGTGTATGAGAAGGGTGTCTGGGTGTTTGTAGTGTATGAGAAGAGAATCTGGTTGTTGGTAGTGTATGCGAAGAGTGTCTGGGTGTTGTTAGTGTATGAGAAGAGTGCCTGGGTGATGGTAGTGAATGAGAAGAGTGTCTGGGTGTTGGTAGTGTATGAGAAGAGTGTCTTGGTGGGTGTTGGTAGTGTATGAGAAGAGTGTCTGGGTGATGGTAGTGTATGAGAAGAGTGTCTGTGTGTTGGAAGTGTATGAGAAGAGTGTCTGGGTGACGGTAGTGTATGAGAAGAGTGTCTGGGTGATGGTATTGTATGAGAAGAGTGGCTGGGTGTTGGCAGTGTATGAGAAGAGTGTCTGGGTGTTGGTAGTGTATGAGAAGAGTGTCTGGGTGATGGTAGTGTATGAGAAGAGTGTCTGGGTGTTGGTAGTGTATGAGAAGAGTGTATGGGTGGGTGTTGGTAGTGTATGAGAAGAGTGTTTGGGTGATGGTAGTGTATGAGAAGAGTGTCTGGGTGACGGTAGTGTATGAGAAGAGTGTCTTGGTGATGGTAGTGTATGAGAAGAGTGTCTGGGTGATGGTAGTGTATGAGAAGAGTGTCTGGGTGTTGGTAGTGTATGAGAAGAGTGTCTGGGTGATGGTAGTGCATGAGAAGAGTGTCTGGGTGATGGTAGTGCATGAGAAGAGTGTCTGGGTGATGGCATTGTATAGGAAGAGTGTCTGGGTGTTGGTAGTGTATGAGAAGAGTGTCTGGGTGTTGGTAGTGTATGAGCAGAGTGTCTGCGTGATGGCAGTGTATGAGAAGAGTGTCTGGGTGATTGTACTGTATGAGAAGAGTGTCTGGGTGTTGGTAGTGTATGAGAAGAGTGTCTGGGTGATGGTAGTGTAAGAGAAGAGTGTCTCGGTGATGGCAGTGTATGGGAAGAGTGTCTGGGTGTTGGTAGTGTATGAGTAGAGTGTCTGGGTGATGGTAGTGTATGAGAAGGGTGTCTGGGTGTTGGTAGTGTATGAGAAGAGTGTCTGGGTGTTCGTAGTGTATGAGAAGAGTGTCTGGGTGTTGGTAGTGTATGACAAGAGCGTCTGGGTGTTGGTAGTGTATGAGAAGAGTGTCTGGGTGTTGGTAGTGTATGAGAAGAGTGTCTGGGTGATGGTAGTATATGAGAAGAGTGTCTGGGTGATTGTACTGTATGAGAAGAGTGTCTGGGTGTAGGTAGTGTATGAGAAGAGTGTCTGGGTGATGGTAGTGTATGAGTAGAGTGTCTGGGTGATGGTAGTGTATGAGAAGTGTGGCTGGGTGTTGGTAGTGTATGAGAAGAGTGTCTGGGTGATGGTAGTGTATGAGAAGAGTGTCTGGGTGTTGGTAGTGTATGAGAAGAGTGTCTGGGTGAAGGTAGTGTATGAGAAGAGTGTCTGGGTGATGGTAGTGCATGAGAAGAGTGTCTGGGTGATGGCAGTGTATGGGAAGAGTGTCTGGGTGTTGGTAGTGTATGAGGAGAGTGTCTGGGTGTTGGTAGTGTATGAGAAGAGTGTCTGGGTGTTGGAAGTGTATGAGAAGAGTGTCTGGGTGTTGGTAGTGTATGAGAAGAGTGTCTGGTTGATGGTAGTGTATGAGAAGAGATTCTGAGTGATTGTACTGTATGAGAAGAGTGTCTGGGTGTTGGTAGTGTATGAGAAGAGTGTCTGGGTGACGGTAGTGTATGAGAAGGGTGTCTGGGTGTTGGTAGTGTATGAGAAGATTGTCTTGGTGTTGGTAGTGTATGAGAAGAGTGTCTGGGTAGGTGTTGGTAGTGTATGAGAAGAGTGTCAGGGTGATTGTAGTGTATGAGATGAGTGTCTGGGTGTTAGTAGTGTATGAGAAGAGTGTCTGGGTGTTGGTAGTGTATGAGAAGAGCGTCTGGGTGTTGGTAGTGTATGAGAAGAGTGTCTGGGTGTTGGTAGTGTATGAGAAGAGTGTCTGGGTGATGGTAGTATATGAGAAGAGTGTCTGGGTGATTGTACTGTATGAGAAGAGTGTCTGGGTGTTGGTAGTGTATGAGAAGAGTGTCTGGGTGATGGTAGTGTATGAGTAGAGTGTCTGGGTGATGGTAGTGTATGAGAAGAGTGTCTGGGTGTTGGTAGTGTATGAGAAGAGTGTCTGGGTGATGGTAGTGTATGAGAAGAGTGTCTGGGTGTTGGTAGTGTATGAGAAGAGTGTCTGGGTGAAGGTAGTGTATGAGAAGAGTGTCTGGGTGATGGTAGTGCATGAGAAGAGTGTCTGGGTGATGGCAGTGTATGGGAAGAGTGTCTGGGTGTTGGTAGTGTATGAGAAGAGTGTCTGGGTGTTGGTAGTGTATGAGAAGAGTGTCTGGGTGTTGGAAGTGTATGAGAAGAGTGTCTGGGTGTTGGTAGTGTATGAGAAGAGTGTCTGGTTGATGGTAGTGTATGAGAAGAGATTCTGAGTGATTGTACTGTATGAGAAGAGTGTCTGGGTGTTGGTAGTGTATGAGAAGAGTGTCTGGGTGACGGTAGTGTATGAGAAGGGTGTCTGGGTGTTGGTAGTGTATGAGAAGATTGTCTTGGTGTTGGTAGTGTATGAGATGAGTGTCTGGGTGTTGATAGTGTATGAGAAGAGTGCCTGGGTGATGGTAGTGTATGAGAAGAGTATCTGGGTGATGGTAGTGTATGAGAAGAGTGTCTGGGTGTTGGTAGTGTATGAGAAGAGTGTCTGGGTGATGGTAGTATATGAGAAGAGTGTCTGGGTGTTGGTAGTGTATGAGAAGAATGTCTGGGTGATGCTAGTGTATAAGAAGAGTGTCTGGGTGATGGTAGTGTATGATAAGAGTGTCTGGGTGTTGGTAGTGTATGAGAAGGGTGTCTGGGTGTTGGTAGTGTATGAGAAGAGTGTCAGGGTGGGTGTTGGTAGTGTATGAGAAGAGTGTCTGGGTGATGGTAGTGTATGAGATGAGTGTCTGGGTGTTGGAAGTGTATCAGAAGAGTGTCTGGGTGATGGTAGTGTATGAGAACAGTGTCTGGGTGATGGTAGTGTATGAGAAGAGTGTCTGGGTGTTGGTAGTGTATGAGAAGGGTGTCTGGGTGTTGGTAGTGTATGAGAAGAGTGTCTGGGTGATGGCAGTGTATGAGAAGAGTGTCTGGGTGTTGGTAGTGTATGAGAAGAGTGTCTTGTTGTTGGTAGTGTATGAGAAGAGTGTCTGGGTGTTGGTAGTGTATGAGAAGAGTGCCTGGGTGATGGTAGTGTATGAGAAGAGTGTCTGGGTGAAGGTAGTGTATGAGAAGAATGTCTGGGTGTTGGAAGTGTATCAGAAGAGTGTCTGGGTGATGGTAGTGTATGAGAAGAGTATCTGGGTGATGGTAGTGTATGAGAAGAGTGTATGGGTGTTGGTAGTGTATGAGATGGGTGTCTGGGTGTTGGTAGTGTATGAGAAGAGTGTCTGGGTGATGGTAGTATATAAGAAGAGTGTCTGGGTGATGGCAGTGTATGAGAAGAGTGTCTGGGTGTTGGTAGTGTATGAGAAGAGTGTCTTGGTGATGGTAGTGTATGAGAAGAGTGTCTGGGTGTTGGTAGTGTATGAGAAGAATGTCTGGGTGATGTTAGTGTATAAGAAGAGTGTCTGGGTGATGGTAGTGTATGAGAAGAGTGTCTGGTTGATGGTAGTGTATGAGAAGAGTGTCTGGGTGATTGTACTGTATGAGAAGAGTGTCTGGGTGTTGGTAGGGTATGAGAAGAGTGTCTGGGTGATGGTAGTGTATGAGAAGGGTTTCTGGGTGTTGGTAGTGTATGAGAAGAGTGTCTGGGTGGGTGTTGGTAGTGTATGAGAAGAGTGTCTGGGTGATGGTAGTGTATGAGAAGAGTGTCTGGGTGTTGGAAGTGTATCAGAAGAGTGTCTGGGTGATGGTAGTGTATGAGAAGAGTGTCTGGGTGATGGTAGTGTATGAGAAGAGTGTCTGGGTGTTGGTAGTGTATGAGAAGGGTGTCTGGGTGTTGGTAGTGTATGAGAAGAGTGTCTGGGTGATGGCAGTGTATGAGAAGAGTGTCTGGGTGTTGGTAGTGTATGAGAAGAGTGTCTGGGTGATGGTAGTGTATGAGAAGAGTGTCTGGGTGTTGGTAGTGTATGAGAAGAATGTCTGGGTGATGCTAGTGTATAAGAAGAGTGTCTGGGTGATGGTAGTGTATGAGAAGAGTGTCTGGTTGATGGTAGTGTATGAGAAGAGTGTCTTGGTGATTGTACTGTATGAGAAGAGTGTCTGGGTGTTGGTAGGGTATGAGAATAGTGTCTGGGTGATGGTAGTGTATGAGAAGGGTTTCTGGGTGTTGGTAGTGTATGAGAAGAGTGTCTGGGTGTTGGTAGTGTATGAGAAGAATGTCTGGGTGATGCTAGTGTATAAGAAGAGTGTCTGGGTGATGGTAGTGTATGAGAAGAGTGTCTGGTTGATGGTAGTGTATGAGAAGAGTGTCTTGGTGATTGTACTGTATGAGAAGAGTGTCTGGGTGTTGGTAGGGTATGAGAATAGTGTCTGGGTGATGGTAGTGTATGAGAAGGGTTTCTGGGTGTTGGTAGTGTATGAGAAGAGTGTCTGGGTGTTGGTAGTGTATGAGAAGAGTGTCTGGGTGTTGGTAGTGTATGAGAAGAGTGTCTGGATAGGTGTTGGTAGTGTATGAGAAGAGTGTCAGGGTGATTGTAGTGTATGAGATGAGTGTCTGGGTGTTAGTAGTGTATGAGAAGAGTGTCTGGGTGATTGTACTGTATGAGAAGAGTGTCTGGGTGTTGGTAGTGTATGAGAAGAGTGTCTGGGTGATGGTAGTGTATGAGAAGGGTGTCTGGGTGTTTGTAGTGTATGAGAAGAGAATCTGGTTGTTGGTAGTGTATGCGAAGAGTGTCTGGGTGTTGTTAGTGTATGAGAAGAGTGCCTGGGTGATGGTAGTGAATGAGAAGAGTGTCTGGGTGTTGGTAGTGTATGAGAAGAGTGTCTTGGTGGGTGTTGGTAGTGTATGAGAAGAGTGTCTGGGTGATGGTAGTGTATGAGAAGAGTGTCTGTGTGTTGGAAGTGTATGAGAAGAGTGTCTGGGTGACGGTAGTGTATGAGAAGAGTGTCTGGGTGATGGTATTGTATGAGAAGAGTGGCTGGGTGTTGGCAGTGTATGAGAAGAGTGTCTGGGTGTTGGTAGTGTATGAGAAGAGTGTCTGGGTGATGGTAGTGTATGAGAAGAGTGTCTGGGTGTTGGTAGTGTATGAGAAGAGTGTATGGGTGGGTGTTGGTAGTGTATGAGAAGAGTGTTTGGGTGATGGTAGTGTATGAGAAGAGTGTCTGGGTGACGGTAGTGTATGAGAAGAGTGTCTTGGTGATGGTAGTGTATGAGAAGAGTGTCTGGGTGATGGTAGTGTATGAGAAGAGTGTCTGGGTGTTGGTAGTGTATGAGAAGAGTGTCTGGGTGATGGTAGTGCATGAGAAGAGTGTCTGGGTGATGGTAGTGTATGAGAAGAGTGTCTGGGTGATGGTAGTATATGAGAAGAGTGTCTGGGTGATTGTACTGTATGAGAAGAGTGTCTGGGTGTAGGTAGTGTATGAGAAGAGTGTCTGGGTGATGGTAGTGTATGAGTAGAGTGTCTGGGTGATGGTAGTGTATGAGAAGTGTGGCTGGGTGTTGGTAGTGTATGAGAAGAGTGTCTGGGTGATGGTAGTGTATGAGAAGAGTGTCTGGGTGTTGGTAGTGTATGAGAAGAGTGTCTGGGTGAAGGTAGTGTATGAGAAGAGTGTCTGGGTGATGGTAGTGCATGAGAAGAGTGTCTGGGTGATGGCAGTGTATGGGAAGAGTGTCTGGGTGTTGGTAGTGTATGAGGAGAGTGTCTGGGTGTTGGTAGTGTATGAGAAGAGTGTCTGGGTGTTGGAAGTGTATGAGAAGAGTGTCTGGGTGTTGGTAGTGTATGAGAAGAGTGTCTGGTTGATGGTAGTGTATGAGAAGAGATTCTGAGTGATTGTACTGTATGAGAAGAGTGTCTGGGTGTTGGTAGTGTATGAGAAGAGTGTCTGGGTGACGGTAGTGTATGAGAAGGGTGTCTGGGTGTTGGTAGTGTATGAGAAGATTGTCTTGGTGTTGGTAGTGTATGAGAAGAGTGTCTGGGTAGGTGTTGGTAGTGTATGAGAAGAGTGTCAGGGTGATTGTAGTGTATGAGATGAGTGTCTGGGTGTTAGTAGTGTATGAGAAGAGTGTCTGGGTGTTGGTAGTGTATGAGAAGAGCGTCTGGGTGTTGGTAGTGTATGAGAAGAGTGTCTGGGTGTTGGTAGTGTATGAGAAGAGTGTCTGGGTGATGGTAGTATATGAGAAGAGTGTCTGGGTGATTGTACTGTATGAGAAGAGTGTCTGGGTGTTGGTAGTGTATGAGAAGAGTGTCTGGGTGATGGTAGTGTATGAGTAGAGTGTCTGGGTGATGGTAGTGTATGAGAAGAGTGTCTGGGTGTTGGTAGTGTATGAGAAGAGTGTCTGGGTGATGGTAGTGTATGAGAAGAGTGTCTGGGTGTTGGTAGTGTATGAGAAGAGTGTCTGGGTGAAGGTAGTGTATGAGAAGAGTGTCTGGGTGATGGTAGTGCATGAGAAGAGTGTCTGGGTGATGGCAGTGTATGGGAAGAGTGTCTGGGTGTTGGTAGTGTATGAGAAGAGTGTCTGGGTGTTGGTAGTGTATGAGAAGAGTGTCTGGGTGTTGGAAGTGTATGAGAAGAGTGTCTGGGTGTTGGTAGTGTATGAGAAGAGTGTCTGGTTGATGGTAGTGTATGAGAAGAGATTCTGAGTGATTGTACTGTATGAGAAGAGTGTCTGGGTGTTGGTAGTGTATGAGAAGAGTGTCTGGGTGACGGTAGTGTATGAGAAGGGTGTCTGGGTGTTGGTAGTGTATGAGAAGATTGTCTTGGTGTTGGTAGTGTATGAGATGAGTGTCTGGGTGTTGATAGTGTATGAGAAGAGTGCCTGGGTGATGGTAGTGTATGAGAAGAGTATCTGGGTGATGGTAGTGTATGAGAAGAGTGTCTGGGTGTTGGTAGTGTATGAGAAGAGTGTCTGGGTGATGGTAGTATATGAGAAGAGTGTCTGGGTGTTGGTAGTGTATGAGAAGAATGTCTGGGTGATGCTAGTGTATAAGAAGAGTGTCTGGGTGATGGTAGTGTATGATAAGAGTGTCTGGGTGTTGGTAGTGTATGAGAAGGGTGTCTGGGTGTTGGTAATGTATGAGAAGAGTGTCAGGGTGGGTGTTGGTAGTGTATGAGAAGAGTGTCTGGGTGATGGTAGTGTATGAGATGAGTGTCTGGGTGTTGGAAGTGTATCAGAAGAGTGTCTGGGTGATGGTAGTGTATGAGAACAGTGTCTGGGTGATGGTAGTGTATGAGAAGAGTGTCTGGGTGTTGGTAGTGTATGAGAAGGGTGTCTGGGTGTTGGTAGTGTATGAGAAGAGTGTCTGGGTGATGGCAGTGTATGAGAAGAGTGTCTGGGTGTTGGTAGTGTATGAGAAGAGTGTCTTGTTGTTGGTAGTGTATGAGAAGAGTGTCTGGGTGTTGGTAGTGTATGAGAAGAGTGCCTGGGTGATGGTAGTGTATGAGAAGAGTGTCTGGGTGAAGGTAGTGTATGAGAAGAATGTCTGGGTGTTGGAAGTGTATCAGAAGAGTGTCTGGGTGATGGTAGTGTATGAGAAGAGTATCTGGGTGATGGTAGTGTATGAGAAGAGTGTATGGGTGTTGGTAGTGTATGAGATGGGTGTCTGGGTGTTGGTAGTGTATGAGAAGAGTGTCTGGGTGATGGTAGTATATAAGAAGAGTGTCTGGGTGATGGCAGTGTATGAGAAGAGTGTCTGGGTGTTGGTAGTGTATGAGAAGAGTGTCTTGGTGATGGTAGTGTATGAGAAGAGTGTCTGGGTGTTGGTAGTGTATGAGAAGAATGTCTGGGTGATGTTAGTGTATAAGAAGAGTGTCTGGGTGATGGTAGTGTATGAGAAGAGTGTCTGGTTGATGGTAGTGTATGAGAAGAGTGTCTGGGTGATTGTACTGTATGAGAAGAGTGTCTGGGTGTTGGTAGGGTATGAGAAGAGTGTCTGGGTGATGGTAGTGTATGAGAAGGGTTTCTGGGTGTTGGTAGTGTATGAGAAGAGTGTCTGGGTGGGTGTTGGTAGTGTATGAGAAGAGTGTCTGGGTGATGGTAGTGTATGAGAAGAGTGTCTGGGTGTTGGAAGTGTATCAGAAGAGTGTCTGGGTGATGGTAGTGTATGAGAAGAGTGTCTGGGTGATGGTAGTGTATGAGAAGAGTGTCTGGGTGTTGGTAGTGTATGAGAAGGGTGTCTGGGTGTTGGTAGTGTATGAGAAGAGTGTCTGGGTGATGGCAGTGTATGAGAAGAGTGTCTGGGTGTTGGTAGTGTATGAGAAGAGTGTCTGGGTGATGGTAGTGTATGAGAAGAGTGTCTGGGTGTTGGTAGTGTATGAGAAGAATGTCTGGGTGATGCTAGTGTATAAGAAGAGTGTCTGGGTGATGGTAGTGTATGAGAAGAGTGTCTGGTTGATGGTAGTGTATGAGAAGAGTGTCTTGGTGATTGTACTGTATGAGAAGAGTGTCTGGGTGTTGGTAGGGTATGAGAATAGTGTCTGGGTGATGGTAGTGTATGAGAAGGGTTTCTGGGTGTTGGTAGTGTATGAGAAGAGTGTCTGGGTGTTGGTAGTGTATGAGAAGAATGTCTGGGTGATGCTAGTGTATAAGAAGAGTGTCTGGGTGATGGTAGTGTATGAGAAGAGTGTCTGGTTGATGGTAGTGTATGAGAAGAGTGTCTTGGTGATTGTACTGTATGAGAACAGTGTCTGGGTGTTGGTAGGGTATGAGAATAGTGTCTGGGTGATGGTAGTGTATGAGAAGGGTTTCTGGGTGTTGGTAGTGTATGAGAAGAGTGTCTGGGTGTTGGTAGTGTATGAGAAGAGTGTCTGGGTGTTGGTAGTGTATGAGAAGAGTGTCTGGATAGGTGTTGGTAGTGTATGAGAAGAGTGTCAGGGTGATTGTAGTGTATGAGATGAGTGTCTGGGTGTTAGTAGTGTATGAGAAGAGTGTCTGGGTGATTGTACTGTATGAGAAGAGTGTCTGGGTGTTGGTAGTGTATGAGAAGAGTGTCTGGGTGATGGTAGTGTATGAGAAGGGTGTCTGGGTGTTTGTAGTGTATGAGAAGAGAATCTGGTTGTTGGTAGTGTATGCGAAGAGTGTCTGGGTGTTGTTAGTGTATGAGAAGAGTGCCTGGGTGATGGTAGTGAATGAGAAGAGTGTCTGGGTGTTGGTAGTGTATGAGAAGAGTGTCTTGGTGGGTGTTGGTAGTGTATGAGAAGAGTGTCTGGGTGATGGTAGTGTATGAGAAGAGTGTCTGTGTGTTGGAAGTGTATGAGAAGAGTGTCTGGGTGACGGTAGTGTATGAGAAGAGTGTCTGGGTGATGGTATTGTATGAGAAGAGTGGCTGGGTGTTGGCAGTGTATGAGAAGAGTGTCTGGGTGTTGGTAGTGTATGAGAAGAGTGTCTGGGTGATGGTAGTGTATGAGAAGAGTGTCTGGGTGTTGGTAGTGTATGAGAAGAGTGTATGGGTGGGTGTTGGTAGTGTATGAGAAGAGTGTTTGGGTGATGGTAGTGTATGAGAAGAGTGTCTGGGTGACGGTAGTGTATGAGAAGAGTGTCTTGGTGATGGTAGTGTATGAGAAGAGTGTCTGGGTGATGGTAGTGTATGAGAAGAGTGTCTGGGTGTTGGTAGTGTATGAGAAGAGTGTCTGGGTGATGGTAGTGCATGAGAAGAGTGTCTGGGTGATGGTAGTGCATGAGAAGAGTGTCTGGGTGATGGCATTGTATAGGAAGAGTGTCTGGGTGTTGGTAGTGTATGAGAAGAGTGTCTGGGTGTTGGTAGTGTATGAGCAGAGTGTCTGGGTGATGGCAGTGTATGAGAAGAGTGTCTGGGTGATTGTACTGTATGAGAAGAGTGTCTGGGTGTTGGTAGTGTATGAGAAGAGTGTCTGGGTGATGGTAGTGTAAGAGAAGAGTGTCTCGGTGATGGCAGTGTATGGGAAGAGTGTCTGGGTGTTGGTAGTGTATGAGTAGAGTGTCTGGGTGATGGTAGTGTATGAGAAGGGTGTCTGGGTGTTGGTAGTGTATGAGAAGAGTGTCTGGGTGTTGGTAGTGTATGAGAAGAGTGTCAGGGTGATGGTAGTGTATGAGAAGAGTGTCTGGGTGTTGGTAGTGTATGAGAAGAGTGTCTGGGTGGGTGTTGGTAGTGTATGAGAAGAGTGTCTGGGTGATGGTAGTGTATGAGAAGAGTGTCTGGGTGACGGTAGTGTATGAGAAGAGTGTCTTGGTGATGGTAGTGTATGAGAAGAGTGTCTGGGTGATGGTAGTGTATGAGAAGAGTGTCTGGGTGTTGGTAGTGTATGAGAAGAGTGTCTGGGTGATGGTAGTGCATGAGAAGAGTGTCTGGGTTATGGTAGTGCATGAGAAGAGTGTCTGGGTGATGGCATTGTATAGGAAGAGTGTCTGGGTGTTGGTAGTGTATGAGAAGAGTGTCTGGGTGTTGGTAGTGTATGAGCAGAGTGTCTGGGTGATGGCAGTGTATGAGAAGAGTGTCTGGGTGATTGAACTGTATGAGAAGAGTGTCTGGGTGTTGGTAGTGTATGAGAAGAGTGTCTCGGTGATGGCAGTGTATGGGAAGAGTGTCTGGGTGTTGGTAGTGTATGAGTAGAGTGTCTGGGTGATGGTAGTGTATGAGAAGGGTGTCTGGGTGTTGGTAGTGTATGAGAAGAGTGTCTGGGTGTTCGTAGTGTATGAGAAGAGTGTCTGGGTGTTGGTAGTGTATGAGAAGAGCGTCTGGGTGTTGGTAGTGTATGAGAAGAGTGTCTGGGTGATGGTAGTATATGAGAAGAGTGTCTGGGTGATTGTACTGTATGAGAAGAGTGTCTGGGTGTTGGTAGTGTATGAGAAGAGTGTCTTGGTGATGGTAGTGTATGAGAAGAGTGTATGGGTGTTGGTAGTGTATGAGAAGGGTGTCTGGGTGTTGGTAGTGTATGAGAAGAGTGTCTGGGTGATGGTAGTATATAAGAAGAGTGTCTGGGTGATGGCAGTGTATGAGAAGAGTGTCTGGGTGTTGGTAGTGTATGAGAAGAGTGTCTTGGTGATGGTAGTGTATGAGAAGAGTGTCTGGGTGTTGGTAGTGTATGAGAAGAATGTCTGGGTGATGTTAGTGTATAAGAAGAGTGTCTGGGTGATGGTAGTGTATGAGAAGAGTGTCTGGTTGATGGTAGTGTATGAGAAGAGTGTCTGGGTGATTGTACTGTATGAGAAGAGTGTCTGGGTGTTGGTAGGGTATGAGAAGAGTGTCTGGGTGATGGTAGTGTATGAGAAGGGTTTCTGGGTATTGGTAGTGTATGAGAAGAGTGTCTGGGTGGGTGTTGGTAGTGTATGATAAGAGTGTCTGGGTGATGGTAGTGTATGAGAAGAGTGTCTGGGTGTTGGAAGTGTATCAGAAGAGTGTCTGGGTGATGGTAGTGTATGAGAAGAGTGTCTGGGTGATGGTAGTGTATGAGAAGAGTGTCTGGGTGTTGGTAGTGTATGAGAAGGGTGTCTGGGTGTTGGTAGTGTATGAGAAGAGTGTCTGGGTGATGGCAGTGTATGAGAAGAGTGTCTGGGTGTTGGTAGTGTATGAGAAGAGTGTCTGGGTGATGGTAGTGTATGAGAAGAGTGTCTGGGTGTTGGTAGTGTATGAGAAGAATGTCTGGGTGATGCTAGTGTATAAGAAGAGTGTCTGGGTGATGGTAGTGTATGAGAAGAGTGTCTGGTTGATGGTAGTGTATGAGAAGAGTGTCTTGGTGATTGTACTGTATGAGAAGAGTGTCTGGGTGTTGGTAGGGTATGAGAATAGTGTCTGGGTGATGGTAGTGTATGAGAAGGGTTTCTGGGTGTTGGTAGTGTATGAGAAGAGTGTCTGGGTGTTGGTAGTGTATGAGAAGAGTGTCTGGGTAGGTGTTGGTAGTGTATGAGAAGAGTGTCAGGGTGATTGTAGTGTATGAGATGAGTGTCTGGGTGTTAGTAGTGTATGAGAAGAGTGTCTGGGTGATTGTACTGTATGAGAAGAGTGTCTGGGTGTTGGTAGTGTATGAGAAGAGTGTCTGGGTGATGGTAGTGTATGAGAAGGGTGTCTGGGTGTTGGTAGTGTATGAGAAGAGAATCTGGGTGTTGGTAGTGTATGCGAAGAGTGTCTGGGTGTTGGTAGTGTATGAGAAGAGTGTCTGGGTGATGGTAGTGTATGAGAAGAGTGTCTGGGTGTTGGAAGTGTATGAGAAGAGTGTCTGGGTGATGGTAGTGTATGAGAAGAGTGTCTGGGTGATGGTAGTGTATGAGAAGAGTGTCTGGGTGTTGGTAGTGTATGAGAAGGGTGTCTGGGTGTTGGTAGTGTATGAGAAGAGTGTCTGGGTGATGGCAGTGTATGAGAAGAGTGTCTGGGTGTTGGTAGTGTATGAGAAGAGTGTCTGGGTGATGGTAGTGTATGAGAAGAGTGTCTGGGTGTTGGTAGTGTATGAGAAGAATGTCTGGGTGATGCTAGTGTATAAGAAGAGTGTCTGGGTGATGGTAGTGTATGAGAAGAGTGTCTGGTTGATGGTAGTGTATGAGAAGAGTGTCTTGGTGATTGTACTGTATGAGAAGAGTGTCTGGGTGTTGGTAGGGTATGAGAATAGTGTCTGGGTGATGGTAGTGTATGAGAAGGGTTTCTGGGTGTTGGTAGTGTATGAGAAGAGTGTCTGGGTGTTGGTAGTGTATGAGAAGAGTGTCTGGGTGTTGGTAGTGTATGAGAAGAGTGTCTGGATAGGTGTTGGTAGTGTATGAGAAGAGTGTCAGGGTGATTGTAGTGTATGAGATGAGTGTCTGGGTGTTAGTAGTGTATGAGAAGAGTGTCTGGGTGATTGTACTGTATGAGAAGAGTGTCTGGGTGTTGGTAGTGTATGAGAAGAGTGTCTGGGTGATGGTAGTGTATGAGAAGGGTGTCTGGGTGTTTGTAGTGTATGAGAAGAGAATCTGGTTGTTGGTAGTGTATGCGAAGAGTGTCTGGGTGTTGTTAGTGTATGAGAAGAGTGCCTGGGTGATGGTAGTGAATGAGAAGAGTGTCTGGGTGTTGGTAGTGTATGAGAAGAGTGTCTTGGTGGGTGTTGGTAGTGTATGAGAAGAGTGTCTGGGTGATGGTAGTGTATGAGAAGAGTGTCTGTGTGTTGGAAGTGTATGAGAAGAGTGTCTGGGTGACGGTAGTGTATGAGAAGAGTGTCTGGGTGATGGTATTGTATGAGAAGAGTGGCTGGGTGTTGGCAGTGTATGAGAAGAGTGTCTGGGTGTTGGTAGTGTATGAGAAGAGTGTCTGGGTGATGGTAGTGTATGAGAAGAGTGTCTGGGTGTTGGTAGTGTATGAGAAGAGTGTATGGGTGGGTGTTGGTAGTGTATGAGAAGAGTGTTTGGGTGATGGTAGTGTATGAGAAGAGTGTCTGGGTGACGGTAGTGTATGAGAAGAGTGTCTTGGTGATGGTAGTGTATGAGAAGAGTGTCTGGGTGATGGTAGTGTATGAGAAGAGTGTCTGGGTGATGGTAGTGCATGAGAAGAGTGTCTGGGTGATGGTAGTGCATGAGAAGAGTGTCTGGGTGATGGCATTGTATAGGAAGAGTGTCTGGGTGTTGGTAGTGTATGAGAAGAGTGTCTGGGTGTTGGTAGTGTATGAGCAGAGTGTCTGGGTGATGGCAGTGTATGAGAAGAGTGTCTGGGTGATTGTACTGTATGAGAAGAGTGTCTGGGTGTTGGTAGTGTATGAGAAGAGTGTCTGGGTGATGGTAGTGTAAGAGAAGAGTGTCTCGGTGATGGCAGTGTATGGGAAGAGTGTCTGGGTGTTGGTAGTGTATGAGTAGAGTGTCTGGGTGATGGTAGTGTATGAGAAGGGTGTCTGGGTGTTGGTAGTGTATGAGAAGAGTGTCTGGGTGTTCGTAGTGTATGAGAAGAGTGTCTGGGTGTTGGTAGTGTATGACAAGAGCGTCTGGGTGTTGGTAGTGTATGAGAAGAGTGTCTGGGTGTTGGTAGTGTATGAGAAGAGTGTCTGGGTGATGGTAGTATATGAGAAGAGTGTCTGGGTGATTGTACTGTATGAGAAGAGTGTCTGGGTGTAGGTAGTGTATGAGAAGAGTGTCTGGGTGATGGTAGTGTATGAGTAGAGTGTCTGGGTGATGGTAGTGTATGAGAAGTGTGGCTGGGTGTTGGTAGTGTATGAGAAGAGTGTCTGGGTGATGGTAGTGTATGAGAAGAGTGTCTGGGTGTTGGTAGTGTATGAGAAGAGTGTCTGGGTGAAGGTAGTGTATGAGAAGAGTGTCTGGGTGATGGTAGTGCATGAGAAGAGTGTCTGGGTGATGGCAGTGTATGGGAAGAGTGTCTGGGTGTTGGTAGTGTATGAGGAGAGTGTCTGGGTGTTGGTAGTGTATGAGAAGAGTGTCTGGGTGTTGGAAGTGTATGAGAAGAGTGTCTGGGTGTTGGTAGTGTATGAGAAGAGTGTCTGGTTGATGGTAGTGTATGAGAAGAGATTCTGAGTGATTGTACTGTATGAGAAGAGTGTCTGGGTGTTGGTAGTGTATGAGAAGAGTGTCTGGGTGACGGTAGTGTATGAGAAGGGTGTCTGGGTGTTGGTAGTGTATGAGAAGATTGTCTTGGTGTTGGTAGTGTATGAGAAGAGTGTCTGGGTAGGTGTTGGTAGTGTATGAGAAGAGTGTCAGGGTGATTGTAGTGTATGAGATGAGTGTCTGGGTGTTAGTAGTGTATGAGAAGAGTGTCTGGGTGTTGGTAGTGTATGAGAAGAGCGTCTGGGTGTTGGTAGTGTATGAGAAGAGTGTCTGGGTGTTGGTAGTGTATGAGAAGAGTGTCTGGGTGATGGTAGTATATGAGAAGAGTGTCTGGGTGATTGTACTGTATGAGAAGAGTGTCTGGGTGTTGGTAGTGTATGAGAAGAGTGTCTGGGTGATGGTAGTGTATGAGTAGAGTGTCTGGGTGATGGTAGTGTATGAGAAGAGTGTCTGGGTGTTGGTAGTGTATGAGAAGAGTGTCTGGGTGATGGTAGTGTATGAGAAGAGTGTCTGGGTGTTGGTAGTGTATGAGAAGAGTGTCTGGGTGAAGGTAGTGTATGAGAAGAGTGTCTGGGTGATGGTAGTGCATGAGAAGAGTGTCTGGGTGATGGCAGTGTATGGGAAGAGTGTCTGGGTGTTGGTAGTGTATGAGAAGAGTGTCTGGGTGTTGGTAGTGTATGAGAAGAGTGTCTGGGTGTTGGAAGTGTATGAGAAGAGTGTCTGGGTGTTGGTAGTGTATGAGAAGAGTGTCTGGTTGATGGTAGTGTATGAGAAGAGATTCTGAGTGATTGTACTGTATGAGAAGAGTGTCTGGGTGTTGGTAGTGTATGAGAAGAGTGTCTGGGTGACGGTAGTGTATGAGAAGGGTGTCTGGGTGTTGGTAGTGTATGAGAAGATTGTCTTGGTGTTGGTAGTGTATGAGATGAGTGTCTGGGTGTTGATAGTGTATGAGAAGAGTGCCTGGGTGATGGTAGTGTATGAGAAGAGTATCTGGGTGATGGTAGTGTATGAGAAGAGTGTCTGGGTGTTGGTAGTGTATGAGAAGAGTGTCTGGGTGATGGTAGTATATGAGAAGAGTGTCTGGGTGATTGCAGTGTATGAGAAGAGTGTCTGGGTGTTGGTAGTGTATGAGAAGAGTGCCTGGGTGATGGTAGTGTATGAGAAGAGTGTCTGGGTGTTGGTAGTGTATGAGAAGAATGTCTGGGTGATGCTAGTGTATAAGAAGAGTGTCTGGGTGATGGTAGTGTATGATAAGAGTGTCTGGGTGTTGGTAGTGTATGAGAAGGGTGTCTGGGTGTTGGTAGTGTATGAGAAGAGTGTCAGGGTGGGTGTTGGTAGTGTATGAGAAGAGTGTCTGGGTGATGGTAGTGTATGAGATGAGTGTCTGGGTGTTGGAAGTGTATCAGAAGAGTGTCTGGGTGATGGTAGTGTATGAGAACAGTGTCTGGGTGATGGTAGTGTATGAGAAGAGTGTCTGGGTGTTGGTAGTGTATGAGAAGGGTGTCTGGGTGTTGGTAGTGTATGAGAAGAGTGTCTGGGTGATGGCAGTGTATGAGAAGAGTGTCTGGGTGTTGGTAGTGTATGAGAAGAGTGTCTTGTTGTTGGTAGTGTATGAGAAGAGTGTCTGGGTGTTGGTAGTGTATGAGAAGAGTGCCTGGGTGATGGTAGTGTATGAGAAGAGTGTCTGGGTGAAGGTAGTGTATGAGAAGAATGTCTGGGTGTTGGAAGTGTATCAGAAGAGTGTCTGGGTGATGGTAGTGTATGAGAAGAGTATCTGGGTGATGGTAGTGTATGAGAAGAGTGTATGGGTGTTGGTAGTGTATGAGATGGGTGTCTGGGTGTTGGTAGTGTATGAGAAGAGTGTCTGGGTGATGGTAGTATATAAGAAGAGTGTCTGGGTGATGGCAGTGTATGAGAAGAGTGTCTGGGTGTTGGTAGTGTATGAGAAGAGTGTCTTGGTGATGGTAGTGTATGAGAAGAGTGTCTGGGTGTTGGTAGTGTATGAGAAGAATGTCTGGGTGATGTTAGTGTATAAGAAGAGTATCTGGGTGATGGTAGTGTATGAGAAGAGTGTCTGGTTGATGGTAGTGTATGAGAAGAGTGTCTGGGTGATTGTACTGTATGAGAAGAGTGTCTGGGTGTTGGTAGGGTATGAGAAGAGTGTCTGGGTGATGGTAGTGTATGAGAAGGGTTTCTGGGTGTTGGTAGTGTATGAGAAGAGTGTCTGGGTGGGTGTTGGTAGTGTATGAGAAGAGTGTCTGGGTGATGGTAGTGTATGAGAAGAGTGTCTGGGTGTTGGAAGTGTATCAGAAGAGTGTCTGGGTGATGGTAGTGTATGAGAAGAGTGTCTGGGTGATGGTAGTGTATGAGAAGAGTGTCTGGGTGTTGGTAGTGTATGAGAAGGGTGTCTGGGTGTTGGTAGTGTATGAGAAGAGTGTCTGGGTGATGGCAGTGTATGAGAAGAGTGTCTGGGTGTTGGTAGTGTATGAGAAGAGTGTCTGGGTGATGGTAGTGTATGAGAAGAGTGTCTGGGTGTTGGTAGTGTATGAGAAGAATGTCTGGGTGATGCTAGTGTATAAGAAGAGTGTCTGGGTGATGGTAGTGTATGAGAAGAGTGTCTGGTTGATGGTAGTGTATGAGAAGAGTGTCTTGGTGATTGTACTGTATGAGAAGAGTGTCTGGGTGTTGGTAGGGTATGAGAATAGTGTCTGGGTGATGGTAGTGTATGAGAAGGGTTTCTGGGTGTTGGTAGTGTATGAGAAGAGTGTCTGGGTGTTGGTAGTGTATGAGAAGAATGTCTGGGTGATGCTAGTGTATAAGAAGAGTGTCTGGGTGATGGTAGTGTATGAGAAGAGTGTCTGGTTGATGGTAGTGTATGAGAAGAGTGTCTTGGTGATTGTACTGTATGAGAAGAGTGTCTGGGTGTTGGTAGGGTATGAGAATAGTGTCTGGGTGATGGTAGTGTATGAGAAGGGTTTCTGGGTGTTGGTAGTGTATGAGAAGATTGTCTGGGTGTTGGTAGTGTATGAGAAGAGTGTCTGGGTGTTGGTAGTGTATGAGAAGAGTGTCTGGATAGGTGTTGGTAGTGTATGAGAAGAGTGTCAGGGTGATTGTAGTGTATGAGATGAGTGTCTGGGTGTTAGTAGTGTATGAGAAGAGTGTCTGGGTGATTGTACTGTATGAGAAGAGTGTCTGGGTGTTGGTAGTGTATGAGAAGAGTGTCTGGGTGATGGTAGTGTATGAGAAGGGTGTCTGGGTGTTTGTAGTGTATGAGAAGAGAATCTGGTTGTTGGTAGTGTATGCGAAGAGTGTCTGGGTGTTGTTAGTGTATGAGAAGAGTGCCTGGGTGATGGTAGTGAATGAGAAGAGTGTCTGGGTGTTGGTAGTGTATGAGAAGAGTGTCTTGGTGGGTGTTGGTAGTGTATGAGAAGAGTGTCTGGGTGATGGTAGTGTATGAGAAGAGTGTCTGTGTGTTGGAAGTGTATGAGAAGAGTGTCTGGGTGACGGTAGTGTATGAGAAGAGTGTCTGGGTGATGGTATTGTATGAGAAGAGTGGCTGGGTGTTGGCAGTGTATGAGAAGAGTGTCTGGGTGTTGGTAGTGTATGAGAAGAGTGTCTGGGTGATGGTAGTGTATGAGAAGAGTGTCTGGGTGTTGGTAGTGTATGAGAAGAGTGTATGGGTGGGTGTTGGTAGTGTATGAGAAGAGTGTTTGGGTGATGGTAGTGTATGAGAAGAGTGTCTGGGTGACGGTAGTGTATGAGAAGAGTGTCTTGGTGATGGTAGTGTATGAGAAGAGTGTCTGGGTGATGGTAGTGTATGAGAAGAGTGTCTGGGTGTTGGTAGTGTATGAGAAGAGTGTCTGGGTGATGGTAGTGCATGAGAAGAGTGTCTGGGTGATGGTAGTGCATGAGAAGAGTGTCTGGGTGATGGCATTGTATAGGAAGAGTGTCTGGGTGTTGGTAGTGTATGAGAAGAGTGTCTGGGTGTTGGTAGTGTATGAGCAGAGTGTCTGGGTGATGGCAGTGTATGAGAAGAGTGTCTGGGTGATTGTACTGTATGAGAAGAGTGTCTGGGTGTTGGTAGTGTATGAGAAGAGTGTCTGGGTGATGGTAGTGTAAGAGAAGAGTGTCTCGGTGATGGCAGTGTATGGGAAGAGTGTCTGGGTGTTGGTAGTGTATGAGTAGAGTGTCTGGGTGATGGTAGTGTATGAGAAGGGTGTCTGGGTGTTGGTAGTGTATGAGAAGAGTGTCTGGGTGTTCGTAGTGTATGAGAAGAGTGTCTGGGTGTTGGTAGTGTATGACAAGAGCGTCTGGGTGTTGGTAGTGTATGAGAAGAGTGTCTGGGTGTTGGTAGTGTATGAGAAGAGTGTCTGGGTGATGGTAGTATATGAGAAGAGTGTCTGGGTGATTGTACTGTATGAGAAGAGTGTCTGGGTGTAGGTAGTGTATGAGAAGAGTGTCTGGGTGATGGTAGTGTATGAGTAGAGTGTCTGGGTGATGGTAGTGTATGAGAAGTGTGGCTGGGTGTTGGTAGTGTATGAGAAGAGTGTCTGGGTGATGGTAGTGTATGAGAAGAGTGTCTGGGTGTTGGTAGTGTATGAGAAGAGTGTCTGGGTGAAGGTAGTGTATGAGAAGAGTGTCTGGGTGATGGTAGTGCATGAGAAGAGTGTCTGGGTGATGGCAGTGTATGGGAAGAGTGTCTGGGTGTTGGTAGTGTATGAGGAGAGTGTCTGGGTGTTGGTAGTGTATGAGAAGAGTGTCTGGGTGTTGGAAGTGTATGAGAAGAGTGTCTGGGTGTTGGTAGTGTATGAGAAGAGTGTCTGGTTGATGGTAGTGTATGAGAAGAGATTCTGAGTGATTGTACTGTATGAGAAGAGTGTCTGGGTGTTGGTAGTGTATGAGAAGAGTGTCTGGGTGACGGTAGTGTATGAGAAGGGTGTCTGGGTGTTGGTAGTGTATGAGAAGATTGTCTTGGTGTTGGTAGTGTATGAGAAGAGTGTCTGGGTAGGTGTTGGTAGTGTATGAGAAGAGTGTCAGGGTGATTGTAGTGTATGAGATGAGTGTCTGGGTGTTAGTAGTGTATGAGAAGAGTGTCTGGGTGTTGGTAGTGTATGAGAAGAGCGTCTGGGTGTTGGTAGTGTATGAGAAGAGTGTCTGGGTGTTGGTAGTGTATGAGAAGAGTGTCTGGGTGATGGTAGTATATGAGAAGAGTGTCTGGGTGATTGTACTGTATGAGAAGAGTGTCTGGGTGTTGGTAGTGTTTGAGAAGAGTGTCTGGGTGATGGTAGTGTATGAGTAGAGTGTCTGGGTGATGGTAGTGTATGAGAAGAGTGTCTGGGTGTTGGTAGTGTATGAGAAGAGTGTCTGGGTGATGGTAGTGTATGAGAAGAGTGTCTGGGTGTTGGTAGTGTATGAGAAGAGTGTCTGGGTGATGGTAGTGCATGAGAAGAGTGTCTGGGTGATGGCAGTGTATGGGAAGAGTGTCTGGGTGTTGGTAGTGTATGAGAAGAGTGTCTGGGTGTTGGTAGTGTATGAGAAGAGTGTCTGGTTGATGGTAGTGTATGAGAAGAGATTCTGAGTGATTGTACTGTATGAGAAGAGTGTCTGGGTGTTGGTAGTGTATGAGAAGAGTGTCTGGGTGACGGTAGTGTATGAGAAGGGTGTCTGGGTGTTGGTAGTGTATGAGAAGATTGTCTTGGTGTTGGTAGTGTATGAGATGAGTGTCTGGGTGTTGATAGTGTATGAGAAGAGTGCCTGGGTGATGGTAGTGTATGAGAAGAGTATCTGGGTGATGGTAGTGTATGAGAAGAGTGTCTGGGTGTTGGTAGTGTATGAGAAGAGTGTCTGGGTGATGGTAGTATATGAGAAGAGTGTCTGGGTGATTGCAGTGTATGAGAAGAGTGTCTGGGTGTTGGTAGTGTATGAGAAGAGTGCCTGGGTGATGGTAGTGTATGAGAAGAGTGTCTGGGTGTTGGTAGTGTATGAGAAGAATGTCTGGGTGATGCTAGTGTATAAGAAGAGTGTCTGGGTGATGGTAGTGTATGATAAGAGTGTCTGGGTGTTGGTAGTGTATGAGAAGGGTGTCTGGGTGTTGGTAGTGTATGAGAAGAGTGTCAGGGTGGGTGTTGGTAGTGTATGAGAAGAGTGTCTGGGTGATGGTAGTGTATGAGATGAGTGTCTGGGTGTTGGAAGTGTATCAGAAGAGTGTCTGGGTGATGGTAGTGTATGAGAACAGTGTCTGGGTGATGGTAGTGTATGAGAAGAGTGTCTGGGTGTTGGTAGTGTATGAGAAGGGTGTCTGGGTGTTGGTAGTGTATGAGAAGAGTGTCTGGGTGATGGCAGTGTATGAGAAGAGTGTCTGGGTGTTGGTAGTGTATGAGAAGAGTGTCTTGTTGTTGGTAGTGTATGAGAAGAGTGTCTGGGTGTTGGTAGTGTATGAGAAGAGTGCCTGGGTGATGGTAGTGTATGAGAAGAGTGTCTGGGTGAAGGTAGTGTATGAGAAGAATGTCTGGGTGTTGGAAGTGTATCAGAAGAGTGTCTGGGTGATGGTAGTGTATGAGAAGAGTATCTGGGTGATGGTAGTGTATGAGAAGAGTGTATGGGTGTTGGTAGTGTATGAGATGGGTGTCTGGGTGTTGGTAGTGTATGAGAAGAGTGTCTGGGTGATGGTAGTATATAAGAAGAGTGTCTGGGTGATGGCAGTGTATGAGAAGAGTGTCTGGGTGTTGGTAGTGTATGAGAAGAGTGTCTTGGTGATGGTAGTGTATGAGAAGAGTGTCTGGGTGTTGGTAGTGTATGAGAAGAATGTCTGGGTGATGTTAGTGTATAAGAAGAGTGTCTGGGTGATGGTAGTGTATGAGAAGAGTGTCTGGTTGATGGTAGTGTATGAGAAGAGTGTCTGGGTGATTGTACTGTATGAGAAGAGTGTCTGGGTGTTGGTAGGGTATGAGAAGAGTGTCTGGGTGATGGTAGTGTATGAGAAGGGTTTCTGGGTGTTGGTAGTGTATGAGAAGAGTGTCTGGGTGGGTGTTGGTAGTGTATGAGAAGAGTGTCTGGGTGATGGTAGTGTATGAGAAGAGTGTCTGGGTGTTGGAAGTGTATCAGAAGAGTGTCTGGGTGATGGTAGTGTATGAGAAGAGTGTCTGGGTGATGGTAGTGTATGAGAAGAGTGTCTGGGTGTTGGTAGTGTATGAGAAGGGTGTCTGGGTGTTGGTAGTGTATGAGAAGAGTGTCTGGGTGATGGCAGTGTATGAGAAGAGTGTCTGGGTGTTGGTAGTGTATGAGAAGAGTGTCTGGGTGATGGTAGTGTATGAGAAGAGTGTCTGGGTGTTGGTAGTGTATGAGAAGAATGTCTGGGTGATGCTAGTGTATAAGAAGAGTGTCTGGGTGATGGTAGTGTATGAGAAGAGTGTCTGGTTGATGGTAGTGTATGAGAAGAGTGTCTTGGTGATTGTACTGTATGAGAAGAGTGTCTGGGTGTTGGTAGGGTATGAGAATAGTGTCTGGGTGATGGTAGTGTATGAGAAGGGTTTCTGGGTGTTGGTAGTGTATGAGAAGAGTGTCTGGGTGTTGGTAGTGTATGAGAAGAGTGTCTGGGTGTTGGTAGTGTATGAGAAGAGTGTCTGGGTAGGTGTTGGTAGTGTATGAGAAGAGTGTCAGGGTGATTGTAGTGTATGAGATGAGTGTCTGGGTGTTAGTAGTGTATGAGAAGAGTGTCTGGGTGATTGTACTGTATGAGAAGAGTGTCTGGGTGTTGGTAGTGTATGAGAAGAGTGTCTGGGTGATGGTAGTGTATGAGAAGGGTGTCTGGGTGTTGGTAGAGTATGAGAAGAGAATCTGGGTGTTGGTAGTGTATGCTAAGAGTGTCTGGGTGTTGGTAGTGTATGAGAAGAGTGCCTGGGTGATGGTAGTGTATGAGAAGAGTGTCTGGGTGTTGGTAGTGTATGAGAAGAGTGTCTTGGTGGGTGTTGGTAGTGTATGAGAAGAGTGTCTGGGTGATGGTAGTGTATGAGAAGAGTGTCTGTGTGTTGGAAGTGTATGAGAAGAGTGTCTGGGTGACGGTAGTGTATGAGAAGAGTGTCTGGGTGATGGTATTGTATGAGAAGAGTGGCTGGGTGTTGGCAGTGTATGAGAAGAGTGTCTGGGTGTTGGTAGTGTATGAGAAGAGTGTCTGGGTGATGGTAGTGTATGAGAAGAGTGTCTGAGTGTTGGTAGTGTATGAGAAGAGTGTCTGGGTGGGTGTTGGTAGTGTATGAGAAGAGTGTCTGGGTGATGGTAGTGTATGAGAAGAGTGTCTGGGTGTTGGAAGTGTATAAGAAGAGTGTCTGGGTGACGGTAGTGTATGAGAAGAGTGTCTGGGTGATGGTAGTGTATGAGAAGAGTGTCTGGGTGTTGGTAGTGTATGAGAAGAGTGTCTTGGTGATGGTAGTGTATGAGAAGAGTGTCTGGGTGTTGGTAGTGTATGAGAAGAGTGTCTGGGTGATGGTAGTGCATGAGAAGAGTGTCTGGGTTATGGTAGTGTATGAGAAGAGTGTCTGGGTGATGGTAGTGTATGAGAAGAGTGTCTGGGTGTTGGTAGTGTATGAGCAGAGTGTCTGGGTGATGGCAGTGTATGAGAAGAGTGTCTGGGTGATTGTACTGTATGAGAAGAGTGTCTGGGTGTTGGTAGTGTATGAGAAGAGTGTCTGGGTGATGGTAGTGTATGAGAAGAGTGTCTCGGTGATGGCAGTGTATGGGAAGAGTGTCTGGGTGTTGGTAGTGTATGAGTAGAGTGTCTGGGTGATGGTAGTGTATGAGAAGGGTGTCTGGGTGTTGGTAGTGTATGAGAAGAGTGTCTGGGTGTTCGTAGTGTATGAGAAGAGCGTCTGGGTGTTGGTAGTGTATGAGAAGAGTGTCTGGGTGTTGGTAGTGTATGAGAAGAGTGTCTGGGTGATGGTAGTATATGAGAAGAGTGTCTGGGTGATTGTACTGTATGAGAAGAGTGTATGGGTGTTGGTAGTGTATGAGAAGAGTGTCTGGGTGATGGTAGTGTATGAGTAGAGTGTCTGGGTGATGGTAGTGTATGAGAAGAGCGTCTGGGTGTTGGTAGTGTATGAGAAGAGTGTCTGTGTGAAGGTAGTGTATGAGAAGAGAATCTGGGTGTTGGTAGTGTATGCGAAGAGTGTCTGGGTGTTGGTAGTGTATGAGAAGAGTGTCTGGGTGTTAGTAGTGTATGAGAAGAGTGTCTGGGTGATGGTAGTGTATGAGAAGAGTGTCTGGGTGATGGTAGTGTATGAGAAGAGTGTCTGTGTGTTGGAAGTGTATGAGAAGAGTGTCTGGGTGACGGTAGTGTATGAGAAGAGTGTCTGGGTGATGGTATTGTATGAGAAGAGTGTCTGGGTGATGGTAGTGTATGAGAAGAGTGTCTGGGTGATGGTAGTGTATGAGAAGAGTGTCTGGGTGTTGGTAGTGTATGAGAAGAATGTCTGGGTGATGCTAGTGTATAAGAAGAGTGTCTGGGTGATGGTAGTGTATGAGAAGAGAGTCTGGTTGATGGTAGTGTATGAGAAGAGTGTCTGGGTGATTGTACTGTATGAGAAGAGTGTCTGGGTGTTGGTAGGGTATGAGAAGAGTGTCAGGGTGATGGTAGTGTATGAGAAGGGTTTCTGGGTGTTGGTAGTGTATGAGAAGAGTGTCTGGGTGATGGTAGTGTATGAGAAGAGTGTATGGGTGTTGGTAGTGTATGAGAAGGGTGTCTGGGTGTTGGTAGTGTATGAGAAGAGTGTCTGGGTGATGGTAGTATATAAGAAGAGTGTCTGGGTGGGTGTTGGTAGTGTATGAGAAGAGTGTCTGGGTGATGGTAGTGTATGAGAAGAGTGTCTGGGTGTTGGAAGTGTATCAGAAGAGTGTCTGGGTGATGGTAGTGTATGAGAAGAGTATCTGGGTGATGGTAGTGTATGAGAAGAGTGTATGGGTATTGGTAGTGTATGAGAAGGGTGTCTGGGTGTTGGTAGTGTATGAGAAGAGTGTCTGGGTGATGGTAGTATATAAGAAGAGTGTCTGGGTGATGGCAGTGTATGAGAAGAGTGTCTGGGTGTTGGTAGTGTATGAGAAGAGTGTCTTGGTGATGGTAGTGTATGAGAAGAGTGTCTGGGTGTTGGTAGTGTATGAGAAGAATGTCTGGGTGATGTTAGTGTATAAGAAGAGTGTCTGGGTGATGGTAGTGTATGAGAAGAGTGTCTGGTTGATGGTAGTGTATGAGAAGAGTGTCTGGGTGATTGTACTGTATGAGAAGAGTGTCTGGGTGTTAGTAGGGTATGGGAAGAGTGTCTGGGTGATGGTAGTGTATGAGAAGGGTTTCTGGGTGTTGGTAGTGTATGAGAAGAGTGTCTGGGTGGGTGTTGGTAGTGTATGATAAGAGTGTCTGGGTGATGGTAGTGTATGAGAAGAGTGTCTGGGTGTTGGAAGTGTATCAGAAGAGTGTCTGGGTGATGGTAGTGTATGAGAAGAGTGTCTGGGTGATGGTAGTGTATGAGAAGAGTGTCTGGGTGTTGGTAGTGTATGAGAAGGGTGTCTGGGTGTTGGTAGTGTATAAGAAGAGTGTCTGGGTGATGGCAGTGTATGAGAAGAGTGTCTGGGTGTTGGTAGTGTATGAGAAGAGTGTCTGGGTGATGGTAGTGTATGAGAAGAGTGTCTGGGTGTTGGTAGTGTATGAGAAGAATGTCTGGGTGATGCTAGTGTATAAGAAGAGAGTCTGGGTGATGGTAGTGTATGAGAAGAGTGTATGGTTGATGGTAGTGTATGAGAAGAGTGTCTTGGTGATTGTACTGTATGAGAAGATTGTCTGGGTGTTGGTAGGGTATGAGAATAGTGTCTGGGTGATGGTAGTGTATGAGAAGGGTTTCTGGGTGTTGGTAGTGTATGAGAAGAGTGTCTGGGTGTTGGTAGTGTATGAGAAGAGTGTCTGGGTGTTGGTAGTGTATGAGAAGAGTGTCTGGGTGATGGTAGTATATGAGAAGAGTGTCTGGGTGATTGCAGTGTATGAGAAGAGTGTCTGGGTGTTGGTAGTGTATGAGAAGAGTGTCTGGGTGATGGTAGTGTATGAGAAGAGTGTCTGTGTGTTGGAAGTGTATGAGAAGAGTGTCTGGGTGACGGTAGTGTATGAGAAGAGTGTCTGGGTGATGGTATTGTATGAGAAGAGTGGCTGGGTGTTGGCAGTGTATGAGAAGAGTGTCTGGGTGTTGGTAGTGTATGAGAAGAGTGTCAGGGTGATGGTAGTGTATGAGAAGAGTGTCTGGGTGTTGGTAGTGTATGAGAAGAGTGTCTGGGTGGGTGTTGGTAGTGTATGAGAAGAGTGTCTGGGTGATGGTAGTGTATGAGAAGAGTGTCTGGGTGACGGTAGTGTATGAGAAGAGTGTCTTGGTGATGGTAGTGTATGAGAAGAGTGTCTGGGTGATGGTAGTGTATGAGAAGAGTGTCTGGGTGTTGGTAGTGTATGAGAAGAGTGTCTGGGTGATGGTAGTGCATGAGAAGAGTGTCTGGGTTATGGTAGTGCATGAGAAGAGTGTCTGGGTGATGTCATTGTATAGGAAGAGTGTCTGGGTGTTGGTAGTGTATGAGAAGAGTGTCTGGGTGTTGGTAGTGTATGAGCAGAGTGTCTGGGTGATGGCAGTGTATGAGAAGAGTGTCTGGGTGATTGTACTGTATGAGAAGAGTGTCTGGGTGTTGGTAGTGTATGAGAAGAGTGTCTCGGTGATGGCAGTGTATGGGAAGAGTGTCTGGGTGTTGGTAGTGTATGAGTAGAGTGTCTGGGTGATGGTAGTGTATGAGAAGGGTGTCTGGGTGTTGGTAGTGTATGAGAAGAGTGTCTGGGTGTTCGTAGTGTATGAGAAGAGTGTCTGGGTGTTGGTAGTGTATGAGAAGAGCGTCTGGGTGTTGGTAGTGTATGAGAAGAGTGTCTGGGTGATGGTAGTATATGAGAAGAGTGTCTGGGTGATTGTACTGTATGAGAAGAGTGTCTGGGTGTTGGTAGTGTATGAGAAGAGTGTCTTGGTGATGGTAGTGTATGAGAAGAGTGTATTGGTGTTGGTAGTGTATGAGAAGGGTGTCTGGGTGTTGGTAGTGTATGAGAAGAGTGTCTGGGTGATGGTAGTATATAAGAAGAGTGTCTGGGTGATGGCAGTGTATGAGAAGAGTGTCTGGGTGTTGGTAGTGTATGAGAAGAGTGTCTTGGTGATGGTAGTGTATGAGAAGAGTGTCTGGGTGTTGGTAGTGTATGAGAAGAATGTCTGGGTGATGTTAGTGTATAAGAAGAGTGTCTGGGTGATGGTAGTGTATGAGAAGAGTGTCTGGTTGATGGTAGTGTATGAGAAGAGTGTCTGGGTGATTGTACTGTATGAGAAGAGTGTCTGGGTGTTGGTAGGGTATGAGAAGAGTGTCTGGGTGATGGTAGTGTATGAGAAGGGTTTCTGGGTATTGGTAGTGTATGAGAAGAGTGTCTGGGTGGGTGTTGGTAGTGTATGATAAGAGTGTCTGGGTGATGGTAGTGTATGAGAAGAGTGTCTGGGTGTTGGAAGTGTATCAGAAGAGTGTCTGGGTGATGGTAGTGTATGAGAAGAGTGTCTGGGTGATGGTAGTGTATGAGAAGAGTGTCTGGGTGTTGGTAGTGTATGAGAAGGGTGTCTGGGTGTTGGTAGTGTATGAGAAGAGTGTCTGGGTGATGGCAGTGTATGAGAAGAGTGTCTGGGTGTTGGTAGTGTATGAGAAGAGTGTCTGGGTGATGGTAGTGTATGAGAAGAGTGTCTGGGTGTTGGTAGTGTATGAGAAGAATGTCTGGGTGATGCTAGTGTATAAGAAGAGTGTCTGGGTGATGGTAGTGTATGAGAAGAGTGTCTGGTTGATGGTAGTGTATGAGAAGAGTGTCTTGGTGATTGTACTGTATGAGAAGAGTGTCTGGGTGTTGGTAGGGTATGAGAATAGTGTCTGGGTGATGGTAGTGTATGAGAAGGGTTTCTGGGTGTTGGTAGTGTATGAGAAGAGTGTCTGGGTGTTGGTAGTGTATGAGAAGAGTGTCTGGGTAGGTGTTGGTAGTGTATGAGAAGAGTGTCAGGGTGATTGTAGTGTATGAGATGAGTGTCTGGGTGTTAGTAGTGTATGAGAAGAGTGTCTGGGTGATTGTACTGTATGAGAAGAGTGTCTGGGTGTTGGTAGTGTATGAGAAGAGTGTCTGGGTGATGGTAGTGTATGAGAAGGGTGTCTGGGTGTTGGTAGTGTATGAGAAGAGAATCTGGGTGTTGGTAGTGTATGCGAAGAGTGTCTGGGTGTTGGTAGTGTATGAGAAGAGTGTCTGGGTGATGGTAGTGTATGAGAAGAGTGTCTGGGTGTTGGAAGTGTATGAGAAGAGTGTCTGGGTGATGGTAGTGTATGAGAAGAGTGTCTGGGTGTTGGTAGTGTATGAGAAGGGTGTCTGGGTGTTGGTAGTGTATGAGAAGAGTGCCTGGGTGATGGCAGTGTATGAGAAGAGTGTCTGGGTGTTGGTAGTGTATGAGAAGAGTGTCTGGGTGATGGTAGTGTATGAGAAGAGTGTCTGGGTGTTGGTAGTGTATGAGAAGAATGTCTGGGTGATGCTAGTGTATAAGAAGAGTGTCTGGGTGATGGTAGTGTATGAGAAGAGTGTCTGGGTGTTGGTAGTGTATGAGAAGAGTGTCTGGATAGGTGTTGGTAGTGTATGAGAAGAGTGTCAGGGTGATTGTAGTGTATGAGATGAGTGTCTGGGTGTTAGTAGTGTATGAGAAGAGTGTCTGGGTGATTGTACTGTATGAGAAGAGTGTCTGGGTGTTGGTAGTGTATGAGAAGAGTGTCTGGGTGATGGTAGTGTATGAGAAGGGTGTCTGGGTGTTGGTAGTGTATGAGAAGAGAATCTGGTTGTTGGTAGTGTATGCGAAGAGTGTCTGGGTGTTGTTAGTGTATGAGAAGAGTGCCTGGGTGATGGTAGTGAATGAGAAGAGTGTCTGGGTGTTGGTAGTGTATGAGAAGAGTGTCTTGGTGGGTGTTGGTAGTGTATGAGAAGAGTGTCTGGGTGATGGTAGTGTATGAGAAGAGTGTCTGTGTGTTGGAAGTGTATGAGAAGAGTGTCTGGGTGACGGTAGTGTATGAGAAGAGTGTCTGGGTGATGGTATTGTATGAGAAGAGTGGCTGGGTGTTGGTAGTGTATGAGAAGAGTGTCTGGGTGTTGGTAGTGTATGAGAAGAGTGTCTGGGTGATGGTAGTGTATGAGAAGAGTGTCTGGGTGTTGGTAGTGTATGAGAAGAGTGTATGGGTGGGTGTTGTTAGTGTATGAGAAGAGTGTTTGGGTGATGGTAGTGTATGAGAAGAGTGTCTGGGTGACGGTAGTGTATGAGAAGAGTGTCTTGGTGATGGTAGTGTATGAGAAGAGTGTCTGGGTGATGGTAGTGTATGAGAAGAGTGTCTGGGTGTTGGTAGTGTATGAGAAGAGTGTCTGGGTGATGGTAGTGCATGAGAAGAGTGTCTGGGTGATGGTAGTGCATGAGAAGAGTGTCTTGGTGATGGCATTGTATAGGAAGAGTGTCTGGGTGTTGGTAGTGTATGAGAAGAGTGTCTGGGTGTTGGTAGTGTATGAGCAGAGTGTCTGGGTGATGGCAGTGTATGAGAAGAGTGTCTGGGTGATTGTACTGTATGAGAAGAGTGTCTGGGTGTTGGTAGTGTATGACAAGAGTGTCTGGGTGATGGTAGTGTAAGAGAAGAGTGTCTCGGTGATGGCAGTGTATGGGAAGAGTGTCTGGGTGTTGGTAGTGTATGAGTAGAGTGTCTGGGTGATGGTAGTGTATGAGAAGGGTGTCTGGGTGTTGGTAGTGTATGAGAAGAGTGTCTGGGTGTTCGTAGTGTATGATAAGAGTGTCTGGGTGTTGGTAGTGTATGAGAAGAGCGTCTGGGTGTTGGTAGTGTATGAGAAGAGTGTCTGGGTGTTGGTAGTGTATGAGAAGAGTGTCTGGGTGATGGTAGTATATGAGAAGAGTGTCTGGGTGATTGTACTGTATGAGAAGAGTGTCTGGGTGTAGGTAGTGTATGAGAAGAGTGTCTGGGTGATGGTAGTGTATGAGTAGAGTGTCTGGGTGATGGTAGTGTATGAGAAGTGTGGCTGGGTGTTGGTAGTGTATGAGAAGAGTGTCTGGGTGATGGTAGTGTATGAGAAGAGTGTCTGGGTGTTGGTAGTGTATGAGAAGAGTGTCTGGGTGAAGGTAGTGTATGAGAAGAGTGTCTGGGTGATGGTAGTGCATGAGAAGAGTGTCTGGGTGATGGCAGTGTATGGGAAGAGTGTCTGGGTGTTGGTAGTGTATGAGAAGAGTGTCTGGGTGTTGGTAGTGTATGAGAAGAGTGTCTGGGTGTTGGAAGTGTATGAGAAGAGTGTCTGGGTGTTGGTAATGTATGAGAAGAGTGTCTGGTTGATGGTAGTGTATGAGAAGAGATTCTGAGTGATTGTACTGTATGAGAAGAGTGTCTGGGTGTTGGTAGTGTATGAGAAGAGTGTCTGGGTGACGGTAGTGTATGAGAAGGGTGTCTGGGTGTTGGTAGTGTATGAGAAGATTGTCTTGGTGTTGGTAGTGTATGAGAAGAGTGTCTGGGTAGGTGTTGGTAGTGTATGAGAAGAGTGTCAGGGTGATTGTAGTGTATGAGATGAGTGTCTGGGTGTTAGTAGTGTATGAGAAGAGTGTCTGGGTGTTGGTAGTGTATGAGAAGAGCGTCTGGGTGTTGGTAGTGTATGAGAAGAGTGTCTGGGTGTTGGTAGTGTATCAGAAGAGTGTCTGGGTGATGGTAGTATATGAGAAGAGTGTCTGGGTGATTGTACTGTATGAGAAGAGTGTCTGGGTGTTGGTAGGGTATGAGAAGAGTGTCTGGGTGATGGTAGTGTATGAGAAGGGTTTCTGGGTATTGGTAGTGTATGAGAAGAGTGTCTGGGTGGGTGTTGGTAGTGTATGATAAGAGTGTCTGGGTGATGGTAGTGTATGAGAAGAGTGTCTGGGTGTTGGAAGTGTATCAGAAGAGTGTCTGGGTGATGGTAGTGTATGAGAAGAGTGTCTGGGTGATGGTAGTGTATGAGAAGAGTGTCTGGGTGTTGGTAGTGTATGAGAAGGGTGTCTGGGTGTTGGTAGTGTATGAGAAGAGTGTCTGGGTGATGGCAGTGTATGAGAAGAGTGTCTGGGTGTTGGTAGTGTATGAGAAGAGTGTCTGGGTGATGGTAGTGTATGAGAAGAGTGTCTGGGTGTTGGTAGTGTATGAGAAGAATGTCTGGGTGATGCTAGTGTATAAGAAGAGTGTCTGGGTGATGGTAGTGTATGAGAAGAGTGTCTGGTTGATGGTAGTGTATGAGAAGAGTGTCTTGGTGATTGTACTGTATGAGAAGAGTGTCTGGGTGTTGGTAGGGTATGAGAATAGTGTCTGGGTGATGGTAGTGTATGAGAAGGGTTTCTGGGTGTTGGTAGTGTATGAGAAGAGTGTCTGGGTGTTGGTAGTGTATGAGAAGAGTGTCTAGGTAGGTGTTGGTAGTGTATGAGAAGAGTGTCAGGGTGATTGTAGTGTATGAGATGAGTGTCTGGGTGTTAGTAGTGTATGAGAAGAGTGTCTGGGTGATTGTACTGTATGAGAAGAGTGTCTGGGTGTTGGTAGTGTATGAGAAGAGTGTCTGGGTGATGGTAGTGTATGAGAAGGGTGTCTGGGTGTTGGTAGTGTATGAGAAGAGAATCTGGGTGTTGGTAGTGTATGCGAAGAGTGTCTGGGTGTTGGTAGTGTATGAGAAGAGTGTCTGGGTGATGGTAGTGTATGAGAAGAGTGTCTGGGTGTTGGAAGTGTATGAGAAGAGTGTCTGGGTGATGGTAGTGTATGAGAAGAGTGTCTGGGTGTTGGTAGTGTATGAGAAGGGTGTCTGGGTGTTGGTAGTGTATGAGAAGAGTGCCTGGGTGATGGCAGTGTATGAGAAGAGTGTCTGGGTGTTGGTAGTGTATGAGAAGAGTGTCTGGGTGATGGTAGTGTATGAGAAGAGTGTCTGGGTGTTGGTAGTGTATGAGAAGAATGTCTGGGTGATGCTAGTGTATAAGAAGAGTGTCTGGGTGATGGTAGTGTATGAGAAGAGTGTCTGGGTGTTGGTAGTGTATGAGAAGAGTGTCTGGATAGGTGTTGGTAGTGTATGAGAAGAGTGTCAGGGTGATTGTAGTGTATGAGATGAGTGTCTGGGTGTTAGTAGTGTATGAGAAGAGTGTCTGGGTGATTGTACTGTATGAGAAGAGTGTCTGGGTGTTGGTAGTGTATGAGAAGAGTGTCTGGGTGATGGTAGTGTATGAGAAGGGTGTCTGGGTGTTGGTAGTGTATGAGAAGAGAATCTGGTTGTTGGTAGTGTATGCGAAGAGTGTCTGGGTGTTGTTAGTGTATGAGAAGAGTGCCTGGGTGATGGTAGTGAATGAGAAGAGTGTCTGGGTGTTGGTAGTGTATGAGAAGAGTGTCTTGGTGGGTGTTGGTAGTGTATGAGAAGAGTGTCTGGGTGATGGTAGTGTATGAGAAGAGTGTCTGTGTGTTGGAAGTGTATGAGAAGAGTGTCTGGGTGACGGTAGTGTATGAGAAGAGTGTCTGGGTGATGGTATTGTATGAGAAGAGTGGCTGGGTGTTGGTAGTGTATGAGAAGAGTGTCTGGGTGTTGGTAGTGTATGAGAAGACTGTCTGGGTGATGGTAGTGTATGAGAAGAGTGTCTGGGTGTTGGTAGTGTATGAGAAGAGTGTATGGGTGGGTGTTGTTAGTGTATGAGAAGAGTGTTTGGGTGATGGTAGTGTATGAGAAGAGTGTCTGGGTGACGGTAGTGTATGAGAAGAGTGTCTTGGTGATGGTAGTGTATGAGAAGAGTGTCTGGGTGATGGTAGTGTATGAGAAGAGTGTCTGGGTGTTGGTAGTGTATGAGAAGAGTGTCTGGGTGATGGTAGTGCATGAGAAGAGTGTCTGGGTGATGGTAGTGCATGAGAAGAGTGTCTTGGTGATGGCATTGTATAGGAAGAGTGTCTGGGTGTTGGTAGTGTATGAGAAGAGTGTCTGGGTGTTGGTAGTGTATGAGCAGAGTGTCTGGGTGATGGCAGTGTATGAGAAGAGTGTCTGGGTGATTGTACTGTATGAGAAGAGTGTCTGGGTGTTGGTAGTGTATGACAAGAGTGTCTGGGTGATGGTAGTGTAAGAGAAGAGTGTCTCGGTGATGGCAGTGTATGGGAAGAGTGTCTGGGTGTTGGTAGTGTATGAGTAGAGTGTCTGGGTGATGGTAGTGTATGAGAAGGGTGTCTGGGTGTTGGTAGTGTATGAGAAGAGTGTCTGGGTGTTCGTAGTGTATGAGAAGAGTGTCTGGGTGTTGGTAGTGTATGAGAAGAGCGTCTGGGTGTTGGTAGTGTATGAGAAGAGTGTCTGGGTGTTGGTAGTGTATGAGAAGAGTGTCTGGGTGATGGTAGTATATGAGAAGAGTGTCTGGGTGATTGTACTGTATGAGAAGAGTGTCTGGGTGTAGGTAGTGTATGAGAAGAGTGTCTGGGTGATGGTAGTGTATGAGTAGAGTGTCTGGGTGATGGTAGTGTATGAGAAGTGTGGCTGGGTGTTGGTAGTGTATGAGAAGAGTGTCTGGGTGATGGTAGTGTATGAGAAGAGTGTCTGGGTGTTGGTAGTGTATGAGAAGAGTGTCTGGGTGAAGGTAGTGTATGAGAAGAGTGTCTGGGTGATGGTAGTGCATGAGAAGAGTGTCTGGGTGATGGCAGTGTATGGGAAGAGTGTCTGGGTGTTGGTAGTGTATGAGAAGAGTGTCTGGGTGTTGGTAGTGTATGAGAAGAGTGTCTGGGTGTTGGAAGTGTATGAGAAGAGTGTCTGGGTGTTGGTAATGTATGAGAAGAGTGTCTGGTTGATGGTAGTGTATGAGAAGAGATTCTGAGTGATTGTACTGTATGAGAAGAGTGTCTGGGTGTTGGTAGTGTATGAGAAGAGTGTCTGGGTGACGGTAGTGTATGAGAAGGGTGTCTGGGTGTTGGTAGTGTATGAGAAGATTGTCTTGGTGTTGGTAGTGTATGAGAAGAGTGTCTGGGTAGGTGTTGGTAGTGTATGAGAAGAGTGTCAGGGTGATTGTAGTGTATGAGATGAGTGTCTGGGTGTTAGTAGTGTATGAGAAGAGTGTCTGGGTGTTGGTAGTGTATGAGAAGAGCGTCTGGGTGTTGGTAGTGTATGAGAAGAGTGTCTGGGTGTTGGTAGTGTATCAGAAGAGTGTCTGGGTGATGGTAGTATATGAGAAGAGTGTCTGGGTGATTGTACTGTATGAGAAGAGTGTCTGGGTGTTGGTAGTGTATGAGAAGAGTGTCTGGGTGATGGTAGTGTATGAGTAGAGTGTCTGGGTGATGGTAGTGTATGAGAAGAGTGTCTGGGTGTTGGTAGTGTATGAGAAGAGTGTCTGGGTGATGGTAGTGTATGAGAAGAGTGTCTGGGTGTTGGTAGTGTATGAGAAGAGTGTCTGGGTGAAGGTAGTGTATGAGAAGAGTGTCTGGGTGATGGTAGTGCATGAGAAGAGTGTCTGGGTGATGGCAGTGTATGGGAAGAGTGTCTGGGTGTTGGTAGTGTATGAGAAGAGTGTCTGGGTGTTGGTAGTGTATGAGAAGAGTGTCTGGGTGTTGGAAGTGTATGAGAGGAGTGTCTGGGTGTTGGTAGTGTATGAGAAGAGTGTCTGGTTGATGGTAGTGTATGAGAAGAGATTCTGAGTGATTGTACTGTATGAGAAGAGTGTCTGGGTGTTGGTAGTGTATGAGAAGAGTGTCTGGGTGATTGTACTGTATGAGAAGAGTGTCTGGGTGTTGGTAGGGTATGAGAAGAGTGTCTGGGTGATGGTAGTGTATGAGAAGGGTTTCTGGGTATTGGTAGTGTATGAGAAGAGTGTCTGGGTGGGTGTTGGTAGTGTATGATAAGAGTGTCTGGGTGATGGTAGTGTATGAGAAGAGTGTCTGGGTGTTGGAAGTGTATCAGAAGAGTGTCTGGGTGATGGTAGTGTATGAGAAGAGTGTCTGGGTGATGGTAGTGTATGAGAAGAGTGTCTGGGTGTTGGTAGTGTATGAGAAGGGTGTCTGGGTGTTGGTAGTGTATGAGAAGAGTGTCTGGGTGATGGCAGTGTATGAGAAGAGTGTCTGGGTGTTGGTAGTGTATGAGAAGAGTGTCTGGGTGATGGTAGTGTATGAGAAGAGTGTCTGGGTGTTGGTAGTGTATGAGAAGAATGTCTGGGTGATGCTAGTGTATAAGAAGAGTGTCTGGGTGATGGTAGTGTATGAGAAGAGTGTCTGGTTGATGGTAGTGTATGAGAAGAGTGTCTTGGTGATTGTACTGTATGAGAAGAGTGTCTGGGTGTTGGTAGGGTATGAGAATAGTGTCTGGGTGATGGTAGTGTATGAGAAGGGTTTCTGGGTGTTGGTAGTGTATGAGAAGAG
Organism: Taudactylus pleione; assembly: GCA_031769625.1. Lineage (NCBI taxonomy): Eukaryota > Metazoa > Chordata > Amphibia > Anura > Myobatrachidae > Taudactylus > Taudactylus pleione. Next base: position 3,105,071 of record JAUIMM010000390.1, read on the forward strand.
TGTCTGGGTGTTGGTAGTGTATGAGAAGAGTGTCTGGGTAGGTGTTGGTAGTGTATGAGAAGAGTGTCAGGGTGATTGTAGTGTATGAGATGAGTGTCTGGGTGTTAGTAGTGTATGAGAAGAGTGTCTGGGTGATTGTACTGTATGAGAAGAGTGTCTGGGTGTTGGTAGTGTATGAGAAGAGTGTCTGGGTGATGGTAGTGTATGAGAAGGGTGTCTGGGTGTTGGTAGTGTATGAGAAGAGAATCTGGGTGTTGGTAGTGTATGCGAAGAGTGTCTGGGTGTTGGTAGTGTATGAGAAGAGTGTCTGGGTGATGGTAGTGTATGAGAAGAGTGTCTGGGTGTTGGAAGTGTATGAGAAGAGTGTCTGGGTGATGGTAGTGTATGAGAAGAGTGTCTGGGTGTTGGTAGTGTATGAGAAGGGTGTCTGGGTGTTGGTAGTGTATGAGAAGAGTGCCTGGGTGATGGCAGTGTATGAGAAGAGTGTCTGGGTGTTGGTAGTGTATGAGAAGAGTGTCTGGGTGATGGTAGTGTATGAGAAGAGTGTCTGGGTGTTGGTAGTGTATGAGAAGAATGTCTGGGTGATGCTAGTGTATAAGAAGAGTGTCTGGGTGATGGTAGTGTATGAGAAGAGTGTCTGGTTGATGGTAGTGTATGAGAAGAGTGTCTTGGTGATTGTACTGTATGAGAAGAGTGTCTGGGTGTTGGTAGGGTATGAGAATAGTGTCTGGGTGATGGTAGTGTATGAGAAGGGTTTCTGGGTGTTGGTAGTGTATGAGAAGAGTGTCTGGGTGTTGGTAGTGTATGAGAAGAGTGTCTGGGTGTTGGTAGTGTATGAGAAGAGTGTCTGGATAGGTGTTGGTAGTGTATGAGAAGAGTGTCAGGGTGATTGTAGTGTATGAGATGAGTGTCTGGGTGTTAGTAGTGTATGAGAAGAGTGTCTGGGTGATTGTACTGTATGAGAAGAGTGTCTGGGTGTTGGTAGTGTATGAGAAGAGTGTCTGGGTGATGGTAGTGTATGAGAAGGGTGTCTGGGTGTTGGTAGTGTATGAGAAGAGAATCTGGTTGTTGGTAGTGTATGCGAAGAGTGTCTGGGTGTTGTTAGTGTATGAGAAGAGTGCCTGGGTGATGGTAGTGAATGAGAAGAGTGTCTGGGTGTTGGTAGTGTATGAGAAGAGTGTCTTGGTGGGTGTTGGTAGTGTATGAGAAGAGTGTCTGGGTGATGGTAGTGTATGAGAAGAGTGTCTGTGTGTTGGAAGTGTATGAGAAGAGTGTCTGGGTGACGGTAGTGTATGAGAAGAGTGTCTGGGTGATGGTATTGTATGAGAAGAGTGGCTGGGTAGGTGTTGGTAGTGTATGAGAAGAGTGTCAGGGTGATTGTAGTGTATGAGATGAGTGTCTGGGTGTTAGTAGTGTATGAGAAGAGTGTCTGGGTGTTGGTAGTGTATGAGAAGAGCGTCTGTGTGTTGGAAGTGTATGAGAAGAGTGTCTGGGTGACGGTAGTGTATGAGAAGAGTGTCTGGGTGATGGTATTGTATGAGAAGAGTGTCTGGGTAGGTGTTGGTAGTGTATGAGAAGAGTGTCAGGGTGATTGTAGTGTATGAGATGAGTGTCTGGGTGTTAGTAGTGTATGAGAAGAGTGTCTGGGTGTTGGTAGTGTATGAGAAGAGCGTCTGGGTGTTGGTAGTGTATGAGAAGAGTGTCTGGGTGTTGGTAGTGTATCAGAAGAGTGTCTGGGTGATGGTAGTATATGAGAAGAGTGTCTGGGTGATTGTACTGTATGAGAAGAGTGTCTGGGTGAAGGTAGTGTATGAGAAGAGTGTCTGGGTGATGGTAGTGCATGAGAAGAGTGTCTGGGTGATGGCAGTGTATGGGAAGAGTGTCTGGGTGTTGGTAGTGTATGAGAAGAGTGTCTGGGTGTTAGTAGTGTATGAGAAGAGTGTCTGGGTGTTGGTAGTGTATGAGAAGAGCGTCTGTGTGTTGGAAGTGTATGAGAAGAGTGTCTGGGTGACGGTAGTGTATGAGAAGAGTGTCTGGGTGATGGTATTGTATGAGAAGAGTGTCTGGGTAGGTGTTGGTAGTGTATGAGAAGAGTGTCAGGGTGATTGTAGTGTATGAGATGAGTGTCTGGGTGTTAGTAGTGTATGAGAAGAGTGTCTGGGTGTTGGTAGTGTATGAGAAGAGCGTCTGGGTGTTGGTAGTGTATGAGAAGAGTGTCTGGGTGTTGGTAGTGTATCAGAAGAGTGTCTGGGTGATGGTAGTATATGAGAAGAGTGTCTGGGTGACGGTAGTGTATGAGAAGAGTGTCTGGGTGATGGTATTGTATGAGAAGAGTGTCTGGGTAGGTGTTGGTAGTGTATGAGAAGAGTGTCAGGGTGATTGTAGTGTATGAGATGAGTGTCTGGGTGTTAGTAGTGTATGAGAAGAGTGTCTGGGTGTTGGTAGTGTATGAGAAGAGCGTCTGGGTGTTGGTAGTGTATGAGAAGAGTGTCTGGGTGTTGGTAGTGTATCAGAAGAGTGTCTGGGTGATGGTAGTATATGAGAAGAGTGTCTGGGTGATTGTACTGTATGAGAAGAGTGTCTGGGTGAAGGTAGTGTATGAGAAGAGTGTCTGGGTGATGGTAGTGCATGAGAAGAGTGTCTGGGTGATGGCAGTGTATGGGAAGAGTGTCTGGGTGTTGGTAGTGTATGAGAAGAGTGTCTGGGTGTTGGTAGTGTATGAGAAGAGTGTCTGGGTGTTGGAAGTGTATGAGAAGAGTGTCTGGGTGTTGGTAATGTATGAGAAGAGTGTCTGGTTGATGGTAGTGTATGAGAAGAGATTCTGAGTGATTGTACTGTATGAGAAGAGTGTCTGGGTGTTGGTAGTGTATGAGAAGAGTGTCTGGGTGACGGTAGTGTATGAGAAGGGTGTCTGGGTGTTGGTAGTGTATGAGAAGATTGTCTTGGTGTTGGTAGTGTATGAGAAGAGTGTCTGGGTAGGTGTTGGTAGTGTATGAGAAGAGTGTCAGGGTGATTGTAGTGTATGAGATGAGTGTCTGGGTGTTAGTAGTGTATGAGAAGAGTGTCTGGGTGTTGGTAGTGTATGAGAAGAGCGTCTGGGTGTTGGTAGTGTATGAGAAGAGTGTCTGGGTGTTGGTAGTGTATCAGAAGAGTGTCTGGGTGATGGTAGTATATGAGAAGAGTGTCTGGGTGATTGTACTGTATGAGAAGAGTGTCTGGGTGTTGGTAGTGTATGAGAAGAGTGTCTGGGTGATGGTAGTGTATGAGTAGAGTGTCTTGGTGATGGTAGTGTATGAGAAGAGTGTCTGGGTGATGGTAGTGTATGAGAAGAGTGTCTGGGTGTTGGTAGTGTATGAGAAGAGTGTCTGGGTGATGGTAGTGCATGAGAAGAGTGTCTGGGTGATGGTAGTGCATGAGAAGAGTGTCTGGGTGATGGCATTGTATAGGAAGAGTGTCTGGGTGTTGGTAGTGTATGAGAAGAGTGTCTGGGTGTTGGTAGTGTATGAGCAGAGTGTCTGGGTGATGGCAGTGTATGAGAAGAGTGTCTGGGTGATTGTACTGTATGAGAAGAGTGTCTGGGTGTTGGTAGTGTATGAGAAGAGTGTCTGGGTGATGGTAGTGTAAGAGAAGAGTGTCTCGGTGATGGCAGTGTATGGGAAGAGTGTCTGGGTGTTGGTAGTGTATGAGTAGAGTGTCTGGGTGATGGTAGTGTATGAGAAGGGTGTCTGGGTGTTGGTAGTGTATGAGAAGAGTGTCTGGGTGTTCGTAGTGTATGAGAAGAGTGTCTGGGTGTTGGTAGTGTATGAGAAGAGCGTCTGGGTGTTGGTAGTGTATGAGAAGAGTGTCTGGGTGTTGGTAGTGTATGAGAAGAGTGTCTGGGTGATGGTAGTATATGAGAAGAGTGTCTGGGTGATTGTACTGTATGAGAAGAGTGTCTGGGTGTAGGTAGTGTATGAGAAGAGTGTCTGGGTGATGGTAGTGTATGAGTAGAGTGTCTGGGTGATGGTAGTGTATGAGAAGTGTGGCTGGGTGTTGGTAGTGTATGAGAAGAGTGTCTGGGTGATGGTAGTGTATGAGAAGAGTGTCTGGGTGTTGGTAGTGTATGAGAAGAGTGTCTGGGTGAAGGTAGTGTATGAGAAGAGTGTCTGGGTGATGGTAGTGCATGAGAAGAGTGTCTGGGTGATGGCAGTGTATGGGAAGAGTGTCTGGGTGTTGGTAGTGTATGAGAAGAGTGTCTGGGTGTTGGTAGTGTATGAGAAGAGTGTCTGGGTGTTGGAAGTGTATGAGAAGAGTGTCTGGGTGTTGGTAATGTATGAGAAGAGTGTCTGGTTGATGGTAGTGTATGAGAAGAGATTCTGAGTGATTGTACTGTATGAGAAGAGTGTCTGGGTGTTGGTAGTGTATGAGAAGAGTGTCTGGGTGACGGTAGTGTATGAGAAGGGTGTCTGGGTGTTGGTAGTGTATGAGAAGATTGTCTTGGTGTTGGTAGTGTATGAGAAGAGTGTCTGGGTAGGTGTTGGTAGTGTATGAGAAGAGTGTCAGGGTGATTGTAGTGTATGAGATGAGTGTCTGGGTGTTAGTAGTGTATGAGAAGAGTGTCTGGGTGTTGGTAGTGTATGAGAAGAGCGTCTGGGTGTTGGTAGTGTATGAGAAGAGTGTCTGGGTGTTGGTAGTGTATCAGAAGAGTGTCTGGGTGATGGTAGTATATGAGAAGAGTGTCTGGGTGATGGTAGTGTATGAGTAGAGTGTCTGGGTGATGGTAGTGTATGAGAAGAGTGTCTGGGTGTTGGTAGTGTATGAGAAGAGTGTCTGGGTGATGGTAGTGTATGAGAAGAGTGTCTGGGTGTTGGTAGTGTATGAGAAGAGTGTCTGGGTGAAGGTAGTGTATGAGAAGAGTGTCTGGGTGATGGCAGTGTATGGGAAGAGTGTCTGGGTGTTGGTAGTGTATGAGAAGAGTGTCTGGGTGTTGGTAGTGTATGAGAAGAGTGTCTGGGTGTTGGAAGTGTATGAGAGGAGTGTCTGGGTGTTGGTAGTGTATGAGAAGAGTGTCTGGTTGATGGTAGTGTATGAGAAGAGATTCTGAGTGATTGTACTGTATGAGAAGAGTGTCTGGGTGTTGGTAGTGTATGAGAAGAGTGTCTGGGTGACGGTAGTGTATGAGAAGGGTGTCTGGGAGTTGGTAGTGTATGAGAAGATTGTCTTGGTGTTGGTAGTGTATGAGAAGAGTGTCTGGGTGTTGATAGTGTATGAGAAGAGTGCCTGGGTGATGGTAGTGTATGAGAAGAGTATCTGGGTGATGGTAGTGTATGAGAAGAGTGTCTGGGTGTTGGTAGTGTATGAGAAGAGTGTCTGGGTGATGGTAGTATATGAGAAGAGTGTCTGGGTGATTGCAGTGTATGAGAAGAGTGTCTGGGTGTTGGTAGTGTATGAGAAGAGTGTCTGGGTGATGGTAGTGTATGAGAAGAGTGTCTGGGTGTTGGTAGTGTATGAGAAGAATGTCTGGGTGATGCTAGTGTATAAGAAGAGTGTCTGGGTGATGGTAGTGTATGAGAAGAGTGTCTGGGTGTTGGTAGTGTATGAGAAGGGTGTCTGGGTGTTGGTAGTGTATGAGAAGAGTGTCAGGGTGGGTGTTGGTAGTGTATGAGAAGAGTGTCTGGGTGATGGTAGTGTATGAGATGAGTGTCTGGGTGTTGGAAGTGTATCAGAAGAGTGTCTGGGTGATGGTAGTGTATGAGAACAGTGTCTGGGTGATGGTAGTGTATGAGAAGAGTGTCTGGGTGTTGGTAGTGTATGAGAAGGGTGTCTGGGTGTTGGTAGTGTATGAGAAGAGTGTCTGGGTGATGGCAGTGTATGAGAAGAGTGTCTGGGTGTTGGTAGTGTATGAGAAGAGTGTCTTGTTGTTGGTAGTGTATGAGAAGAGTGTCTGGGTGTTGATAGTGTATGAGAAGAGTGCCTGGGTGATGGTAGTGTATGAGAAGAGTGTCTGGGTGAAGGTAGTGTATGAGAAGAATGTCTGGGTGTTGGAAGTGTATCAGAAGAGTGTCTGGGTGATGGTAGTGTATGAGAAGAGTATCTGGGTGATGGTAGTGTATGAGAAGAGTGTATGGGTGTTGGTAGTGTATGAGAAGGGTGTCTGGGTGTTGGTAGTGTATGAGAAGAGTGTCTGGGTGATGGTAGTATATAAGAAGAGTGTCTGGGTGATGGCAGTGTATGAGAAGAGTGTCTGGGTGTTGGTAGTGTATGAGAAGAGTGTCTTGGTGATGGTAGTGTATGAGAAGAGTGTCTGGGTGTTGGTAGTGTATGAGAAGAATGTCTGGGTGATGTTAGTGTATAAGAAGAGTGTCTGGGTGATGGTAGTGTATGAGAAGAATGTCTGGTTGATGGTAGTGTATGAGAAGAGTGTCTGGGTGATTGTACTGTATGAGAAGAGTGTCTGGGTGTTGGTAGGGTATGAGAAGAGTGTCTGGGTGATGGTAGTGTATGAGAAGGGTTTCTGGGTGTTGGTAGTGTATGAGAAGAGTGTCTGGGTGGGTGTTGGTAGTGTATGAGAAGAGTGTCTGGGTGATGGTAGTGTATGAGAAGAGTGTCTGGGTGTTGGAAGTGTATCAGAAGAGTGACTGGGTGATGGTAGTGTATGAGAAGAGTGTCTGGGTGATGGTAGTGTATGAGAAGAGTGTCTGGGTGTTGGTAGTGTATGAGATGGGTGTCTGGGTGTTGGTAGTGTATGAGAAGAGTGTCTGGGTGATGGCAGTGTATGAGAAGAGTGTCTGGGTGTTGGTAGTGTATGAGAAGAGTGTCTGGGTGATGGTAGTGTATGAGAAGAGTGTCTGGGTGTTGGTAGTATATGAGAAGAATGTCTGGGTGATGCTAGTGTATAAGAAGAGTGTCTGGGTGATGGTAGTGTATGAGAAGAGTGTCTGGTTGATGGTAGTGTATGAGAAGAGTGTCTTGGTGATTGTACTGTATGAGAAGAGTGTCTGGGTGTTGGTAGGGTATGAGAATAGTGTCTGGGTGATGGTAGTGTATGAGAAGGGTTTCTGGGTGTTGGTAGTGTATGAGAAGAGTGTCTGGGTGTTGGTAGTGTATGAGAAGAGTGTCTGGGTGTTGGTAGTGTATGAGAAGAGTGTCTGGGTAGGTGTTGGTAGTGTATGAGAAGAGTGTCAGGGTGATTGTAGTGTATGAGATGAGTGTCTGGGTGTTAGTAGTGTATGAGAAGAGTGTCTGGGTGATTGTACTGTTTGAGAAGAGTGTCTGGGTGTTGGTAGTGTATGAGAAGAGTGTCTGGGTGATGGTAGTGTATGAGAAGGGTGTCTGGGTGTTGGTAGAGTATGAGAAGAGAATCTGGGTGTTGGTAGTGTATGCGAAGAGTGTCTGGGTGTTGGTAGTGTATGAGAAGAGTGCCTGGGTGATGGTAGTGTATGAGAAGAGTGTCTGGGTGTTGGTAGTGTATGAGAAGAGTGTCTTGGTGGGTGTTGGTAGTGTATGAGAAGATTGTCTGGGTGATGGTAGTGTATGAGAAGAGTGTCTGTGTGTTGGAAGTGTATGAGAAGAGTGTCTGGGTGACGGTAGTGTATGAGAAGAGTGTCTGGGTGATGGTATTGTATGAGAAGAGTGGCTGGGTGTTGGCAGTGTATGAGAAGAGTGTCTGGGTGTTGGTAGTGTATGAGAAGAGTGTCTGGGTGATGGTAGTGTATGAGAAGAGTGTCTGGGTGTTGGTAGTGTATGAGAAGAGTGTCTGGGTGGGTGTTGGTAGTGTATGAGAAGAGTGTCTGGGTGATGGTAGTGTATGAGAAGAGTGTCTGGGTGTTGGAAGTGTATAAGAAGAGTGTCTGCGTGACGGTAGTGTATGAGAAGAGTGTCTTGGTGATGGTAGTGTATGAGAAGAGTGTCTGGGTGTTGGTAGTGTATGAGAAGAGTGTCTTGGTGATGGTAGTGTATGAGAAGAGTGTCTGGGTGTTGGTAGTGTATGAGAAGAGTGTCTGGGTGATGGTAGTGCATGAGAAGAGTGTCTGGGTTATGGTAGTGCATGAGAAGAGTGTCTGGGTGATGGCATTGTATAGGAAGAGTGTCTGGGTGTTGGTAGTGTATGAGAAGAGTGTCTGGGTGTTGGTAGTGTATGAGCAGAGTGTCTGGGTGATGGCAGTGTATGAGAAGAGTGTCTGGGTGATTGTACTGTATGAGAAGAGTGTCTGGGTGTTGGTAGTGTATGAGAAGAGTGTCTGGGTGATGGTAGTGTATGAGAAGAGTGTCTCGGTGATGGCAGTGTATGGGAAGAGTGTCTGGGTGTTGGTAGTGTATGAGTAGAGTGTCTGGGTGATGGTAGTGTATGAGAAGGGTGTCTGGGTGTTGGTAGTGTATGAGAAGAGTGTCTGGGTGTTCGTAGTGTATGAGAAGAGCGTCTGGGTGTTGGTAGTGTATGAGAAGAGTGTCTGGGTGTTGGTAGTGTATGAGAAGAGTGTCTGGGTGATGGTAGTATATGAGAAGAGTGTCTGGGTGATTGTACTGTATGAGAAGAGTGTCTGGGTGTTGGTAGTGTATGAGAAGAGTGTCTGGGTGATGGTAGTGTATGAGTAGAGTGTCTGGGTGATGGTAGTGTATGAGAAGAGCGTCTGGGTGTTGGTAGTGTATGAGAAGAGTGTCTGGGTGAAGGTAGTGTATGAGAAGAGAATCTGGGTGTTGGTAGTGTATGCGAAGAGTGTCTGGGTGTTGGTAGTGTATGAGAAGAGTGTCTGGGTGTTAGTAGTGTATGAGAAGAGTGTCTGGGTGATGGTAGTGTATGAGAAGAGTGTCTGGGTGATGGTAGTGTATGAGAAGAGTGTCTGTGTGTTGGAAGTGTATGAGAAGAGTGTCTGGGTGACGGTAGTGTATGAGAAGAGTGTCTGGGTGATGGTATTGTATGAGAAGAGTGTCTGGGTGTTGGCAGTGTATGAGAAGAGTGTCTGGGTGTTGGTAGTGTATGAGAAGAGTGTCTGGGTGATGGTAGTGTATGAGAAGAGTGTCTGGGTGTTGGTAGTGTATGAGAAGAGTGTCTGGGTGGGTGTTGGTAGTGTATGAGAAGAGTGTCTGGGTGATGGTAGTGTATGAGAAGAGTGTCTGGGTGTTGGAAGTGTATAAGAAGAGTGTCTGGGTGATGGTAGTGTATGAGAAGAGTGTCTGGGTGATGGTAGTGTATGAGAAGAGTGTCTGGGTGTTGGTAGTGTATGAGAAGAGTGTCTGGGTGATGGTAGTGTATGAGAAGAGTGTCTGGGTGTTGGTAGTGTATGAGAAGAGTGTCTGGGTGATGGTAGTGCATGAGAAGAGTGTCTGGGTTATGGTAGTGCATGAGAAGAGTGTCTGGGTGATGGCATTGTATAGGAAGAGTGTCTGGGTGTTGGTAGTGTATGAGAAGAGTGTCTGGGTGTTGGTAGTGTATGAGAAGAGTGTCTGGGTGATGGCAGTGTATGAGAAGAGTGTCTGGGTGATTGTACTGTATGAGAAGAGTGTCTGGGTGTTGGTAGTGTATGAGAAGAGTGTCTGGGTGATGGTAGTGTATGAGAAGAGTGTCTCGGTGATGGCAGTGTATGGGAAGAGTGTCTGGGTGTTGGTAGTGTATGAGTAGAGTGTCTGGGTGATGGTAGTGTATGAGAAGGGTGTCTGGGTGTTGGTAGTGTATGAGAAGAGTGTCTGGGTGTTCGTAGTGTATGAGAAGAGTGTCTGGGTGTTGGTAGTGTATGAGAAGAGTGTCTGGGTGTTGGTAGTGTATGAGAAGAGTGTCTGGGTGATGGTAGTATATGAGAAGAGTGTCTGGGTGATTGTACTGTATGAGAAGAGTGTCTGGGTGTTGGTAGTGTATGAGAAGAGTGTCTGGGTGATGGTAGTTTATGAGTAGAGTGTCTGGGTGATGGTAGTGTATGAGAAGAGTGTCTGGGTGTTGGTAGTGTATGACAAGAGTGTCTGGGTGATGGTAGTGTATGAGAAGAGTGTCTGGGTGTTGGTAGTGTATGAGAAGAGTGTCTGGGTGAAGGTAGTGTATGAGAAGAGTGTCTGGGTGATGGTAGTGCATGAGAAGAGTGTCTGGGTGATGGCAGTGTATGGGAAGAGTGTCTGGGTGTTGGTAGTGTATGAGAAGAGTGTCTGGGTGTTGGTAGTGTATGAGAAGAGTGTCTGGGTGATGGTAGTATATGAGAAGAGTGTCTGGGTGATTGTACTGTATGAGAAGAGTGTCTGGGTGTTGGTAGTGTATGAGAAGAGTGTCTGGGTGATGGTAGTGTATGAGAAGAGTGTCTGGGTGTTGGTAGTGTATGAGAAGAGTGTCTGGGTGGGTGTTGGTAGTGTATGAGAAGAGTGTCTGGGTGATGGTAGTGTATGAGAAGAGTGTCTGGGTGACGGTAGTGTATGAGAAGAGTGTCTTGGTGATGGTAGTGTATGAGAAGAGTGTCTGGGTGATGGTAGTGTATGAGAAGAGTGTCTGGGTGTTGGTAGTGTATGAGAAGAGTGTCTGGGTGATGGTAGTGCATGAGAAGAGTGTCTGGGTTATGGTAGTGCATGAGAAGAGTGTCTGGGTGATGGCATTGTATAGGAAGAGTGTCTGGGTGTTGGTAGTGTATGAGAAGAGTGTCTGGGTGTTGGTAGTGTATGAGCAGAGTGTCTGGGTGATGGCAGTGTATGAGAAGAGTGTCTGGGTGATTGAACTGTATGAGAAGAGTGTCTGGGTGTTGGTAGTGTATGAGAAGAGTGTCTCGGTGATGGCAGTGTATGGGAAGAGTGTCTGGGTGTTGGTAGTGTATGAGTAGTGTGTCTGGGTGATGGTAGTGTATGAGAAGGGTGTCTGGGTGTTGGTAGTGTATGAGAAGAGTGTCTGGGTGTTCGTAGTGTATGAGAAGAGTGTCTGGGTGTTGGTAGTGTATGAGAAGAGCGTCTGGGTGTTGGTAGTGTATGAGAAGAGTGTCTGGGTGATGGTAGTATATGAGAAGAGTGTCTGGGTGATTGTACTGTATGAGAAGAGTGTCTGGGTGTTGGTAGTGTATGAGAAGAGTGTCTTGGTGATGGTAGTGTATGAGAAGAGTGTATGGGTGTTGGTAGTGTATGAGAAGGGTGTCTGGGTGTTGGTAGTGTATGAGAAGAGTGTCTGGGTGATGGTAGTATATAAGAAGAGTGTCTGGGTGATGGCAGTGTATGAGAAGAGTGTCTGGGTGTTGGTAGTGTATGAGAAGAGTGTCTTGGTGATGGTAGTGTATGAGAAGAGTGTCTGGGTGTTGGTAGTGTATGAGAAGAATGTCTGGGTGATGTTAGTGTATAAGAAGAGTGTCTGGGTGATGGTAGTGTATGAGAAGAGTGTCTGGTTGATGGTAGTGTATGAGAAGAGTGTCTGGGTGATTGTACTGTATGAGAAGAGTGTCTGGGTGTTGGTAGGGTATGAGAAGAGTGTCTGGGTGATGGTAGTGTATGAGAAGGGTTTCTGGGTATTGGTAGTGTATGAGAAGAGTGTCTGGGTGGGTGTTGGTAGTGTATGATAAGAGTGTCTGGGTGATGGTAGTGTATGAGAAGAGTGTCTGGGTGTTGGAAGTGTATCAGAAGAGTGTCTGGATGATGGTAGTGTATGAGAAGAGTGTCTGGGTGATGGTAGTGTATGAGAAGAGTGTCTGGGTGTTGGTAGTGTATGAGAAGGGTGTCTGGGTGTTGGTAGTGTATGAGAAGAGTGTCTGGGTGATGGCAGTGTATGAGAAGAGTGTCTGGGTGTTGGTAGTGTATGAGAAGAGTGTCTGGGTGATGGTAGTGTATGAGAAGAGTGTCTGGGTGTTGGTAGTGTATGAGAAGAATGTCTGGGTGATGCTAGTGTATAAGAAGAGTGTCTGGGTGATGGTAGTGTATGAGAAGAGTGTCTGGTTGATGGTAGTGTATGAGAAGAGTGTCTTGGTGATTGTACTGTATGAGAAGAGTGTCTGGGTGTTGGTAGGGTATGAGAATAGTGTCTGGGTGATGGTAGTGTATGAGAAGGGTTTCTGGGTGTTGGTAGTGTATGAGAAGAGTGTCTGGTTGTTGGTAGTGTATGAGAAGAGTGTCTGGGTAGGTGTTGGTAGTGTATGAGAAGAGTGTCAGGGTGATTGTAGTGTATGAGATGAGTGTCTGGGTGTTAGTAGTGTATGAGAAGAGTGTCTGGGTGATTGTACTGTATGAGAAGAGTGTCTGGGTGTTGGTAGTGTATGAGAAGAGTGTCTGGGTGATGGTAGTGTATGAGAAGGGTGTCTGGGTGTTGGTAGTGTATGAGAAGAGAATCTGGGTGTTGGTAGTGTATGCGAAGAGTGTCTGGGTGTTGGTAGTGTATGAGAAGAGTGTCTGGGTGATGGTAGTGTATGAGAAGAGTGTCTGGGTGTTGGAAGTGTATGAGAAGAGTGTCTGGGTGATGGTAGTGTATGAGAAGAGTGTCTGGGTGATGGTAGTGTATGAGAAGAGTGTCTGGGTGTTGGTAGTGTATGAGAAGGGTGTCTGGGTGTTGGTAGTGTATGAGAAGAGTGTCTGGGTGATGGCAGTGTATGAGAAGAGTGTCTGGGTGTTGGTAGTGTATGAGAAGAGTGTCTGGGTGATGGTAGTGTATGAGAAGAGTGTCTGGGTGTTGGTAGTGTATGAGAAGAATGTCTGGGTGATGCTAGTGTATAAGAAGAGTGTCTGGGTGATGGTAGTGTATGAGAAGAGTGTCTGGTTGATGGTAGTGTATGAGAAGAGTGTCTTGGTGATTGTACTGTATGAGAAGAGTGTCTGGGTGTTGGTAGGGTATGAGAATAGTGTCTGGGTGATGGTAGTGTATGAGAAGGGTTTCTGGGTGTTGGTAGTGTATGAGAAGAGTGTCTGGGTGTTGGTAGTGTATGAGAAGAGTGTCTGGGTGTTGGTAGTGTATGAGAAGAGTGTCTGGATAGGTGTTGGTAGTGTATGAGAAGAGTGTCAGGGTGATTGTAGTGTATGAGATGAGTGTCTGGGTGTTAGTAGTGTATGAGAAGAGTGTCTGGGTGATTGTACTGTATGAGAAGAGTGTCTGGGTGTTGGTAGTGTATGAGAAGAGTGTCTGGGTGATGGTAGTGTATGAGAAGGGTGTCTGGGTGTTTGTAGTGTATGAGAAGAGAATCTGGTTGTTGGTAGTGTATGCGAAGAGTGTCTGGGTGTTGTTAGTGTATGAGAAGAGTGCCTGGGTGATGGTAGTGAATGAGAAGAGTGTCTGGGTGTTGGTAGTGTATGAGAAGAGTGTCTTGGTGGGTGTTGGTAGTGTATGAGAAGAGTGTCTGGGTGATGGTAGTGTATGAGAAGAGTGTCTGTGTGTTGGAAGTGTATGAGAAGAGTGTCTGGGTGACGGTAGTGTATGAGAAGAGTGTCTGGGTGATGGTATTGTATGAGAAGAGTGGCTGGGTGTTGGCAGTGTATGAGAAGAGTGTCTGGGTGTTGGTAGTGTATGAGAAGAGTGTCTGGGTGATGGTAGTGTATGAGAAGAGTGTCTGGGTGTTGGTAGTGTATGAGAAGAGTGTATGGGTGGGTGTTGGTAGTATATGAGAAGAGTGTTTGGGTGATGGTAGTGTATGAGAAGAGTGTCTGGGTGACGGTAGTGTATGAGAAGAGTGTCTTGGTGATGGTAGTGTATGAGAAGAGTGTCTGGGTGATGGTAGTGTATGAGAAGAGTGTCTGGGTGTTGGTAGTGTATGAGAAGAGTGTCTGGGTGATGGTAGTGCATGAGAAGAGTGTCTGGGTGATGGTAGTGCATGAGAAGAGTGTCTGGGTGATGGCATTGTATAGGAAGAGTGTCTGGGTGTTGGTAGTGTATGAGAAGAGTGTCTGGGTGTTGGTAGTGTATGAGCAGAGTGTCTGGGTGATGGCAGTGTATGAGAAGAGTGTCTGGGTGATTGTACTGTATGAGAAGAGTGTCTGGGTGTTGGTAGTGTATGAGAAGAGTGTCTGGGTGATGGTAGTGTAAGAGAAGAGTGTCTCGGTGATGGCAGTGTATGGGAAGAGTGTCTGGGTGTTGGTAGTGTATGAGTAGAGTGTCTGGGTGATGGTAGTGTATGAGAAGGGTGTCTGGGTGTTGGTAGTGTATGAGAAGAGTGTCTGGGTGTTCGTAGTGTATGAGAAGAGTGTCTGGGTGTTGGTAGTGTATGACAAGAGTGTCTGGGTGTTGGTAGTGTATGAGAAGAGTGTCTGGGTGTTGGTAGTGTATGAGAAGAGTGTCTGGGTGATGGTAGTATATGAGAAGAGTGTCTGGGTGATTGTACTGTATGAGAAGAGTGTCTGGGTGTAGGTAGTGTATGAGAAGAGTGTCTGGGTGATGGTAGTGTATGAGTAGAGTGTCTGGGTGATGGTAGTGTATGAGAAGTGTGGCTGGGTGTTGGTAGTGTATGAGAAGAGTGTCTGGGTGATGGTAGTGTATGAGAAGAGTGTCTGGGTGTTGGTAGTGTATGAGAAGAGTGTCTGGGTGAAGGTAGTGTATGAGAAGAGTGTCTGGGTGATGGTAGTGCATGAGAAGAGTGTCTGGGTGATGGCAGTGTATGGGAAGAGTGTCTGGGTGTTGGTAGTGTATGAGGAGAGTGTCTGGGTGTTGGTAGTGTATGAGAAGAGTGTCTGGGTGTTGGAAGTGTATGAGAAGAGTGTCTGGGTGTTGGTAGTGTATGAGAAGAGTGTCTGGTTGATGGTAGTGTATGAGAAGAGATTCTGAGTGATTGTACTGTATGAGAAGAGTGTCTGGGTGTTGGTAGTGTATGAGAAGAGTGTCTGGGTGACGGTAGTGTATGAGAAGGGTGTCTGGGTGTTGGTAGTGTATGAGAAGATTGTCTTGGTGTTGGTAGTGTATGAGAAGAGTGTCTGGGTAGGTGTTGGTAGTGTATGAGAAGAGTGTCAGGGTGATTGTAGTGTATGAGATGAGTGTCTGGGTGTTAGTAGTGTATGAGAAGAGTGTCTGGGTGTTGGTAGTGTATGAGAAGAGCGTCTGGGTGTTGGTAGTGTATGAGAAGAGTGTCTGGGTGTTGGTAGTGTATGAGAAGAGTGTCTGGGTGATGGTAGTATATGAGAAGAGTGTCTGGGTGATTGTACTGTATGAGAAGAGTGTCTGGGTGTTGGTAGTGTATGAGAAGAGTGTCTGGGTGATGGTAGTGTATGAGTAGAGTGTCTGGGTGATGGTAGTGTATGAGAAGAGTGTCTGGGTGTTGGTAGTGTATGAGAAGAGTGTCTGGGTGATGGTAGTGTATGAGAAGAGTGTCTGGGTGTTGGTAGTGTATGAGAAGAGTGTCTGGGTGAAGGTAGTGTATGAGAAGAGTGTCTGGGTGATGGTAGTGCATGAGAAGAGTGTCTGGGTGATGGCAGTGTATGGGAAGAGTGTCTGGGTGTTGGTAGTGTATGAGAAGAGTGTCTGGGTGTTGGTAGTGTATGAGAAGAGTGTCTGGGTGTTGGAAGTGTATGAGAAGAGTGTCTGGGTGTTGGTAGTGTATGAGAAGAGTGTCTGGTTGATGGTAGTGTATGAGAAGAGATTCTGAGTGATTGTACTGTATGAGAAGAGTGTCTGGGTGTTGGTAGTGTATGAGAAGAGTGTCTGGGTGACGGTAGTGTATGAGAAGGGTGTCTGGGTGTTGGTAGTGTATGAGAAGATTGTCTTAGTGTTGGTAGTGTATGAGATGAGTGTCTGGGTGTTGATAGTGTATGAGAAGAGTGCCTGGGTGATGGTAGTGTATGAGAAGAGTATCTGGGTGATGGTAGTGTATGAGAAGAGTGTCTGGGTGTTGGTAGTGTATGAGAAGAGTGTCTGGGTGATGGTAGTATATGAGAAGAGTGTCTGGGTGATTGCAGTGTATGAGAAGAGTGTCTGGGTGTTGGTAGTGTATGAGAAGAGTGCCTGGGTGATGGTAGTGTATGAGAAGAGTGTCTGGGTGTTGGTAGTGTATGAGAAGAATGTCTGGGTGATGCTAGTGTATAAGAAGAGTGTCTGGGTGATGGTAGTGTATGAGAAGAGTGTCTGGGTGTTGGTAGTGTATGAGAAGGGTGTCTGGGTGTTGGTAGTGTATGAGAAGAGTGTCAGGGTGGGTGTTGGTAGTGTATGAGAAGAGTGTCTGGGTGATGGTAGTGTATGAGATGAGTGTCTGGGTGTTGGAAGTGTATCAGAAGAGTGTCTGGGTGATGGTAGTGTATGAGAACAGTGTCTGGGTGATGGTAGTGTATGAGAAGAGTGTCTGGGTGTTGGTAGTGTATGAGAAGGGTGTCTGGGTGTTGGTAGTGTATGAGAAGAGTGTCTGGGTGATGGCAGTGTATGAGAAGAGTGTCTGGGTGTTGGTAGTGTATGAGAAGAGTGTCTTGTTGTTGGTAGTGTATGAGAAGAGTGTCTGGGTGTTGGTAGTGTATGAGAAGAGTGCCTGGGTGATGGTAGTGTATGAGAAGAGTGTCTGGGTGAAGGTAGTGTATGAGAAGAATGTCTGGGTGTTGGAAGTGTATCAGAAGAGTGTCTGGGTGATGGTAGTGTATGAGAAGAGTATCTGGGTGATGGTAGTGTATGAGAAGAGTGTATGGGTGTTGGTAGTGTATGAGATGGGTGTCTGGGTGTTGGTAGTGTATGAGAAGAGTGTCTGGGTGATGGTAGTATATAAGAAGAGTGTCTGGGTGATGGCAGTGTATGAGAAGAGTGTCTGGGTGTTGGTAGTGTATGAGAAGAGTGTCTTGGTGATGGTAGTGTATGAGAAGAGTGTCTGGGTGTTGGTAGTGTATGAGAAGAATGTCTGGGTGATGTTAGTGTATAAGAAGAGTGTCTGGGTGATGGTAGTGTATGAGAAGAGTGTCTGGTTGATGGTAGTGTATGAGAAGAGTGTCTGGGTGATTGTACTGTATGAGAAGAGTGTCTGGGTGTTGGTAGGGTATGAGAAGAGTGTCTGGGTGATGGTAGTGTATGAGAAGGGTTTCTGGGTGTTGGTAGTGTATGAGAAGAGTGTCTGGGTGGGTGTTGGTAGTGTATGAGAAGAGTGTCTGGGTGATGGTAGTGTATGAGAAGAGTGTCTGGGTGTTGGAAGTGTATCAGAAGAGTGTCTGGGTGATGGTAGTGTATGAGAAGAGTGTCTGGGTGATGGTAGTGTATGAGAAGAGTGTCTGGGTGTTGGTAGTGTATGAGAAGGGTGTCTGGGTGTTGGTAGTGTATGAGAAGAGTGTCTGGGTGATGGCAGTGTATGAGAAGAGTGTCTGGGTGTTGGTAGTGTATGAGAAGAGTGTCTGGGTGATGGTAGTGTATGAGAAGAGTGTCTGGGTGTTGGTAGTGTATGAGAAGAATGTCTGGGTGATGCTAGTGTATAAGAAGAGTGTCTGGGTGATGGTAGTGTATGAGAAGAGTGTCTGGTTGATGGTAGTGTATGAGAAGAGTGTCTTGGTGATTGTACTGTATGAGAAGAGTGTCTGGGTGTTGGTAGGGTATGAGAATAGTGTCTGGGTGATGGTAGTGTATGAGAAGGGTTTCTGGGTGTTGGTAGTGTATGAGAAGAGTGTCTGGGTGTTGGTAGTGTATGAGAAGAGTGTCTGGGTGTTGGTAGTGTATGAGAAGAGTGTCTGGGTAGGTGTTGGTAGTGTATGAGAAGAGTGTCAGGGTGATTGTAGTGTATGAGATGAGTGTCTGGGTGTTAGTAGTGTATGAGAAGAGTGTCTGGGTGATTGTACTGTATGAGAAGAGTGTCTGGGTGTTGGTAGTGTATGAGAAGAGTGTCTGGGTGATGGTAGTGTATGAGAAGGGTGTCTGGGTGTTGGTAGAGTATGAGAAGAGAATCTGGGTGTTGGTAGTGTATGCGAAGAGTGTCTGGGTGTTGGTAGTGTATGAGAAGAGTGCCTGGGTGATGGTAGTGTATGAGAAGAGTGACTGGGTGTTGGTAGTGTATGAGAAGAGTGTCTTGGTGGGTGTTGGTAGTGTATGAGAAGAGTGTCTGGGTGATGGTAGTGTATGAGAAGAGTGTCTGTGTGTTGGAAGTGTATGAGAAGAGTGTCTGGGTGACGGTAGTGTATGAGAAGAGTGTCTGGGTGATGGTATTGTATGAGAAGAGTGGCTGGGTGTTGGCAGTGTATGAGAAGAGTGTCTGGGTGTTGGTAGTGTATGAGAAGAGTGTCTGGGTGATGGTAGTGTATGAGAAGAGTGTCTGAGTGTTGGTAGTGTATGAGAAGAGTGTCTGGGTGGGTGTTGGTAGTGTATGAGAAGAGTGTCTGGGTGATGGTAGTGTATGAGAAGAGTGTCTGGGTGTTGGAAGTGTATAAGAAGAGTGTCTGGGTGACGGTAGTGTATGAGAAGAGTGTCTTGGTGATGGTAGTGTATGAGAAGAGTGTCTGGGTGTTGGTAGTGTATGAGAAGAGTGTCTTGGTGATGGTAGTGTATGAGAAGAGTGTCTGGGTGTTGGTAGTGTATGAGAAGAGTGTCTGGGTGATGGTAGTGCATGAGAAGAGTGTCTGGGTTATGGTAGTGTATGAGAAGAGTGTCTGGGTGATGGTAGTGTATGAGAAGAGTGTCTGGGTGTTGGTAGTGTATGAGCAGAGTGTCTGGGTGATGGCAGTGTATGAGAAGAGTGTCTGGGTGATTGTACTGTATGAGAAGAGTGTCTGGGTGTTGGTAGTGTATGAGAAGAGTGTCTGGGTGATGGTAGTGTATGAGAAGAGTGTCTCGGTGATGGCAGTGTATGGGAAGAGTGTCTGGGTGTTGGTAGTGTATGAGTAGAGTGTCTGGGTGATGGTAGTGTATGAGAAGGGTTTCTGGGTGTTGGTAGTGTATGAGAAGAGTGTCTGGGTGGGTGTTGGTAGTGTATGAGAAGAGTGTCTGGGTGATGGTAGTGTATGAGAAGAGTGTCTGGGTGTTGGAAGTGTATCAGAAGAGTGTCTGGGTGATGGTAGTGTATGAGAAGAGTGTCTGGGTGATGGTAGTGTATGAGAAGAGTGTCTGGGTGTTGGTAGTGTATGAGATGGGTGTCTGGGTGTTGGTAGTGTATGAGAAGAGTGTCTGGGTGATGGCAGTGTATGAGAAGAGTGTCTGGGTGTTGGTAGTGTATGAGAAGAGTGTCTGGGTGATGGTAGTGTATGAGAAGAGTGTCTGGGTGTTGGTAGTATATGAGAAGAATGTCTGGGTGATGCTAGTGTATAAGAAGAGTGTCTGGGTGATGGTAGTGTATGAGAAGAGTGTCTGGTTGATGGTAGTGTATGAGAAGAGTGTCTTGGTGATTGTACTGTATGAGAAGAGTGTCTGGGTGTTGGTAGGGTATGAGAATAGTTTCTGGGTGATGGTAGTGTATGAGAAGGGTTTCTGGGTGTTGGTAGTGTATGAGAAGAGTGTCTGGGTGTTGGTAGTGTATGAGAAGAGTGTCTGGGTGTTGGTAGTGTATGAGAAGAGTGTCTGGGTAGGTGTTGGTAGTGTATGAGAAGAGTGTCAGGGTGATTGTAGTGTATGAGATGAGTGTCTGGGTGTTAGTAGTGTATGAGAAGAGTGTCTGGGTGATTGTACTGTTTGAGAAGAGTGTCTGGGTGTTGGTAGTGTATGAGAAGAGTGTCTGGGTGATGGTAGTGTATGAGAAGGGTGTCTGGGTGTTGGTAGAGTATGAGAAGAGAATCTGGGTGTTGGTAGTGTATGCGAAGAGTGTCTGGGTGTTGGTAGTGTATGAGAAGAGTGCCTGGGTGATGGTAGTGTATGAGAAGAGTGTCTGGGTGTTGGTAGTGTATGAGAAGAGTGTCTTGGTGGGTGTTGGTAGTGTATGAGAAGATTGTCTGGGTGATGGTAGTGTATGAGAAGAGTGTCTGTGTGTTGGAAGTGTATGAGAAGAGTGTCTGGGTGACGGTAGTGTATGAGAAGAGTGTCTGGGTGATGGTATTGTATGAGAAGAGTGGCTGGGTGTTGGCAGTGTATGAGAAGAGTGTCTGGGTGTTGGTAGTGTATGAGAAGAGTGTCTGGGTGATGGTAGTGTATGAGAAGAGTGTCTGGGTGTTGGTAGTGTATGAGAAGAGTGTCTGGGTGGGTGTTGGTAGTGTATGAGAAGAGTGTCTGGGTGATGGTAGTGTATGAGAAGAGTGTCTGGGTGTTGGAAGTGTATAAGAAGAGTGTCTGGGTGACGGTAGTGTATGAGAAGAGTGTCTTGGTGATGGTAGTGTATGAGAAGAGTGTCTGGGTGTTGGTAGTGTATGAGAAGAGTGTCTTGGTGATGGTAGTGTATGAGAAGAGTGTCTGGGTGTTGGTAGTGTATGAGAAGAGTGTCTGGGTGATGGTAGTGCATGAGAAGAGTGTCTGGGTTATGGTAGTGCATGAGAAGAGTGTCTGGGTGATGGCATTGTATAGGAAGAGTGTCTGGGTGTTGGTAGTGTATGAGAAGAGTGTCTGGGTGTTGGTAGTGTATGAGCAGAGTGTCTGGGTGATGGCAGTGTATGAGAAGAGTGTCTGGGTGATTGTACTGTATGAGAAGAGTGTCTGGGTGTTGGTAGTGTATGAGAAGAGTGTCTGGGTGATGTTAGTGTATGAGAAGAGTGTCTCGGTGATGGCAGTGTATGGGAAGAGTGTCTGGGTGTTGGTAGTGTATGAGTAGAGTGTCTGGGTGATGGTAGTGTATGAGAAGGGTGTCTGGGTGTTGGTAGTGTATGAGAAGAGTGTCTGGGTGTTCGTAGTGTATGAGAAGAGCGTCTGGGTGTTGGTAGTGTATGAGAAGAGTGTCTGGGTGTTGGTAGTGTATGAGAAGAGTGTCTGGGTGATGGTAGTATATGAGAAGAGTGTCTGGGTGATTGTACTGTATGAGAAGAGTGTCTGGGTGTTGGTAGTGTATGAGAAGAGTGTCTGGGTGATGGTAGTGTATGAGTAGAGTGTCTGGGTGATGGTAGTGTATGAGAAGAGCGTCTGGGTGTTGGTAGTGTATGAGAAGAGTGTCTGGGTGAAGGTAGTGTATGAGAAGAGAATCTGGGTGTTGGTAGTGTATGCGAAGAGTGTCTGGGTGTTGGTAGTGTATGAGAAGAGTGTCTGGGTGTTAGTAGTGTATGAGAAGAGTGTCTGGGTGATGGTAGTGTATGAGAAGAGTGTCTGGGTGATGGTAGTGTATGAGAAGAGTGTCTGTGTGTTGGAAGTGTATGAGAAGAGTGTCTGGGTGACGGTAGTGTATGAGAAGAGTGTCTGGGTGATGGTATTGTATGAGAAGAGTGTCTGGGTGTTGGCAGTGTATGAGAAGAGTGTCTGGGTGTTGGTAGTGTATGAGAAGAGTGTCTGGGTGATGGTAGTGTATGAGAAGAGTGTCTGGGTGTTGGTAGTGTATGAGAAGAGTGTCTGGGTGGGTGTTGGTAGTGTATGAGAAGAGTGTCTGGGTGATGGTAGTGTATGAGAAGAGTGTCTGGGTGTTGGAAGTGTATAAGAAGAGTGTCTGGGTGACGGTAGTGTATGAGAAGAGTGTCTGGGTGATGGTAGTGTATGAGAAGAGTGTCTGGGTGTTGGTAGTGTATGAGAAGAGTGTCTGGGTGATGGTAGTGTATGAGAAGAGTGTCTGGGTGTTGGTAGTGTATGAGAAGAGTGTCTGGGTGATGGTAGTGCATGAGAAGAGTGTCTGGGTTATGGTAGTGCATGAGAAGAGTGTCTGGGTGATGGCATTGTATAGGAAGAGTGTCTGGGTGTTGGTAGTGTATGAGAAGAGTGTCTGGGTGTTGGTAGTGTATGAGAAGAGTGTCTGGGTGATGGCAGTGTATGAGAAGAGTGTCTGGGTGATTGTACTGTATGAGAAGAGTGTCTGGGTGTTGGTAGTGTATGAGAAGAGTGTCTGGGTGATGGTAGTGTATGAGAAGAGTGTCTCGGTGATGGCAGTGTATGGGAAGAGTGTCTGGGTGTTGGTAGTGTATGAGTAGAGTGTCTGGGTGATGGTAGTGTATGAGAAGGGTGTCTGGGTGTTGGTAGTGTATGAGAAGAGTGTCTGGGTGTTCGTAGTGTATGAGAAGAGTGTCTGGGTGTTGGTAGTGTATGAGAAGAGTGTCTGGGTGTTGGTAGTGTATGAGAAGAGTGTCTGGGTGATGGTAGTATATGAGAAGAGTGTCTGGGTGATTGTACTGTATGAGAAGAGTGTCTGGGTGTTGGTAGTGTATGAGAAGAGTGTCTGGGTGATGGTAGTTTATGAGTAGAGTGTCTGGGTGATGGTAGTGTATGAGAAGAGTGTCTGGGTGTTGGTAGTGTATGAGAAGAGTGTCTGGGTGATGGTAGTGTATGAGAAGAGTGTCTGGGTGTTGGTAGTGTATGAGAAGAGTGTCTGGGTGAAGGTAGTGTATGAGAAGAGTGTCTGGGTGATGGTAGTGCATGAGAAGAGTGTCTGGGTGATGGCAGTGTATGGGAAGAGTGTCTGGGTGTTGGTAGTGTA
Source organism: Taudactylus pleione (assembly GCA_031769625.1). Taxonomy (NCBI): domain Eukaryota; kingdom Metazoa; phylum Chordata; class Amphibia; order Anura; family Myobatrachidae; genus Taudactylus; species Taudactylus pleione. Next base: position 3,127,390 of record JAUIMM010000390.1, read on the forward strand.
TGAGAAGAGTGTCTGGGTGTTGGTAGTGTATGAGAAGAGTGTCTGGGTGTTGGTAGTGTATGAGAAGAGTGTCTGGGTGATGGTAGTATATGAGAAGAGTGTCTGGGTGATTGTACTGTATGAGAAGAGTGTCTGGGTGTTGGTAGTGTATGAGAAGAGTGTCTGGGTGATGGTAGTGTATGAGAAGAGTGTCTGGGTGTTGGTAGTGTATGAGAAGAGTGTCTGGGTGGGTGTTGGTAGTGTATGAGAAGAGTGTCTGGGTGATGGTAGTGTATGAGAAGAGTGTCTGGGTGACGGTAGTGTATGAGAAGAGTGTCTTGGTGATGGTAGTGTATGAGAAGAGTGTCTGGGTGATGGTAGTGTATGAGAAGAGTGTCTGGGTGTTGGTAGTGTATGAGAAGAGTGTCTGGGTGATGGTAGTGCATGAGAAGAGTGTCTGGGTTATGGTAGTGCATGAGAAGAGTGTCTGGGTGATGGCATTGTATAGGAAGAGTGTCTGGGTGTTGGTAGTGTATGAGAAGAGTGTCTGGGTGTTGGTAGTGTATGAGCAGAGTGTCTGGGTGATGGCAGTGTATGAGAAGAGTGTCTGGGTGATTGAACTGTATGAGAAGAGTGTCTGGGTGTTGGTAGTGTATGAGAAGAGTGTCTCGGTGATGGCAGTGTATGGGAAGAGTGTCTGGGTGTTGGTAGTGTATGAGTAGAGTGTCTGGGTGATGGTAGTGTATGAGAAGGGTGTCTGGGTGTTGGTAGTGTATGAGAAGAGTGTCTGGGTGTTCGTAGTGTATGAGAAGAGTGTCTGGGTGTTGGTAGTGTATGAGAAGAGCGTCTGGGTGTTGGTAGTGTATGAGAAGAGTGTCTGGGTGATGGTAGTATATGAGAAGAGTGTCTGGGTGATTGTACTGTATGAGAAGAGTGTCTGGGTGTTGGTAGTGTATGAGAAGAGTGTCTTGGTGATGGTAGTGTATGAGAAGAGTGTATGGGTGTTGGTAGTGTATGAGAAGGGTGTCTGGGTGTTGGTAGTGTATGAGAAGAGTGTCTGGGTGATGGTAGTATATAAGAAGAGTGTCTGGGTGATGGCAGTGTATGAGAAGAGTGTCTGGGTGTTGGTAGTGTATGAGAAGAGTGTCTTGGTGATGGTAGTGTATGAGAAGAGTGTCTGGGTGTTGGTAGTGTATGAGAAGAATGTCTGGGTGATGTTAGTGTATAAGAAGAGTGTCTGGGTGATGGTAGTGTATGAGAAGAGTGTCTGGTTGATGGTAGTGTATGAGAAGAGTGTCTGGGTGATTGTACTGTATGAGAAGAGTGTCTGGGTGTTGGTAGGGTATGAGAAGAGTGTCTGGGTGATGGTAGTGTATGAGAAGGGTTTCTGGGTATTGGTAGTGTATGAGAAGAGTGTCTGGGTGGGTGTTGGTAGTGTATGATAAGAGTGTCTGGGTGATGGTAGTGTATGAGAAGAGTGTCTGGGTGTTGGAAGTGTATCAGAAGAGTGTCTGGATGATGGTAGTGTATGAGAAGAGTGTCTGGGTGATGGTAGTGTATGAGAAGAGTGTCTGGGTGTTGGTAGTGTATGAGAAGGGTGTCTGGGTGTTGGTAGTGTATGAGAAGAGTGTCTGGGTGATGGCAGTGTATGAGAAGAGTGTCTGGGTGTTGGTAGTGTATGAGAAGAGTGTCTGGGTGATGGTAGTGTATGAGAAGAGTGTCTGGGTGTTGGTAGTGTATGAGAAGAATGTCTGGGTGATGCTAGTGTATAAGAAGAGTGTCTGGGTGATGGTAGTGTATGAGAAGAGTGTCTGGTTGATGGTAGTGTATGAGAAGAGTGTCTTGGTGATTGTACTGTATGAGAAGAGTGTCTGGGTGTTGGTAGGGTATGAGAATAGTGTCTGGGTGATGGTAGTGTATGAGAAGGGTTTCTGGGTGTTGGTAGTGTATGAGAAGAGTGTCTGGTTGTTGGTAGTGTATGAGAAGAGTGTCTGGGTAGGTGTTGGTAGTGTATGAGAAGAGTGTCAGGGTGATAGTAGTGTATGAGATGAGTGTCTGGGTGTTAGTAGTGTATGAGAAGAGTGTCTGGGTGATTGTACTGTATGAGAAGAGTGTCTGGGTGTTGGTAGTGTATGAGAAGAGTGTCTGGGTGATGGTAGTGTATGAGAAGGGTGTCTGGGTGTTGGTAGTGTATGAGAAGAGAATCTGGGTGTTGGTAGTGTATGCGAAGAGTGTCTGGGTGTTGGTAGTGTATGAGAAGAGTGTCTGGGTGATGGTAGTGTATGAGAAGAGTGTCTGGGTGTTGGAAGTGTATGAGAAGAGTGTCTGGGTGATGGTAGTGTATGAGAAGAGTGTCTGGGTGATGGTAGTGTATGAGAAGAGTGTCTGGGTGTTGGTAGTGTATGAGAAGGGTGTCTGGGTGTTGGTAGTGTATGAGAAGAGTGTCTGGGTGATGGCAGTGTATGAGAAGAGTGTCTGGGTGTTGGTAGTGTATGAGAAGAGTGTCTGGGTGATGGTAGTGTATGAGAAGAGTGTCTGGGTGTTGGTAGTGTATGAGAAGAATGTCTGGGTGATGCTAGTGTATAAGAAGAGTGTCTGGGTGATGGTAGTGTATGAGAAGAGTGTCTGGTTGATGGTAGTGTATGAGAAGAGTGTCTTGGTGATTGTACTGTATGAGAAGAGTGTCTGGGTGTTGGTAGGGTATGAGAATAGTGTCTGGGTGATGGTAGTGTATGAGAAGGGTTTCTGGGTGTTGGTAGTGTATGAGAAGAGTGTCTGGGTGTTGGTAGTGTATGAGAAGAGTGTCTGGGTGTTGGTAGTGTATGAGAAGAGTGTCTGGATAGGTGTTGGTAGTGTATGAGAAGAGTGTCAGGGTGATTGTAGTGTATGAGATGAGTGTCTGGGTGTTAGTAGTGTATGAGAAGAGTGTCTGGGTGATTGTACTGTATGAGAAGAGTGTCTGGGTGTTGGTAGTGTATGAGAAGAATGTCTGGGTGATGGTAGTGTATGAGAAGGGTGTCTGGGTGTTTGTAGTGTATGAGAAGAGAATCTGGTTGTTGGTAGTGTATGCGAAGAGTGTCTGGGTGTTGTTAGTGTATGAGAAGAGTGCCTGGGTGATGGTAGTGAATGAGAAGAGTGTCTGGGTGTTGGTAGTGTATGAGAAGAGTGTCTTGGTGGGTGTTGGTAGTGTATGAGAAGAGTGTCTGGGTGATGGTAGTGTATGAGAAGAGTGTCTGTGTGTTGGAAGTGTATGAGAAGAGTGTCTGGGTGACGGTAGTGTATGAGAAGAGTGTCTGGGTGATGGTATTGTATGAGAAGAGTGGCTGGGTGTTGGCAGTGTATGAGAAGAGTGTCTGGGTGTTGGTAGTGTATGAGAAGAGTGTCTGGGTGATGGTAGTGTATGAGAAGAGTGTCTGGGTGTTGGTAGTGTATGAGAAGAGTGTATGGGTGGGTGTTGGTAGTGTATGAGAAGAGTGTTTGGGTGATGGTAGTGTATGAGAAGAGTGTCTGGGTGACGGTAGTGTATGAGAAGAGTGTCTTGGTGATGGTAGTGTATGAGAAGAGTGTCTGGGTGATGGTAGTGTATGAGAAGAGTGTCTGGGTGTTGGTAGTGTATGAGAAGAGTGTCTGGGTGATGGTAGTGCATGAGAAGAGTGTCTGGGTGATGATAGTGCATGAGAAGAGTGTCTGGGTGATGGCATTGTATAGGAAGAGTGTCTGGGTGTTGGTAGTGTATGAGAAGAGTGTCTGGGTGTTGGTAGTGTATGAGCAGAGTGTCTGGGTGATGGCAGTGTATGAGAAGAGTGTCTGGGTGATTGTACTGTATGAGAAGAGTGTCTGGGTGTTGGTAGTGTATGAGAAGAGTGTCTGGGTGATGGTAGTGTAAGAGAAGAGTGTCTCGGTGATGGCAGTGTATGGGAAGAGTGTCTGGGTGTTGGTAGTGTATGAGTAGAGTGTCTGGGTGATGGTAGTGTATGAGAAGGGTGTCTGGGTGTTGGTAGTGTATGAGAAGAGTGTCTGGGTGTTCGTAGTGTATAAGAAGAGTGTCTGGGTGTTGGTAGTGTATGACAAGAGTGTCTGGGTGTTGGTAGTGTATGAGAAGAGTGTCTGGGTGTTGGTAGTGTATGAGAAGAGTGTCTGGGTGATGGTAGTATATGAGAAGAGTGTCTGGGTGATTGTACTGTATGAGAAGAGTGTCTGGGTGTAGGTAGTGTATGAGAAGAGTGTCTGGGTGATGGTAGTGTATGAGTAGAGTGTCTGGGTGATGGTAGTGTATGAGAAGTGTGGCTGGGTGTTGGTAGTGTATGAGAAGAGTGTCTGGGTGATGGTAGTGTATGAGAAGAGTGTCTGGGTGTTGGTAGTGTATGAGAAGAGTGTCTGGGTGAAGGTAGTGTATGAGAAGAGTGTCTGGGTGATGGTAGTGCATGAGAAGAGTGTCTGGGTGATGGCAGTGTATGGGAAGAGTGTCTGGGTGTTGGTAGTGTATGAGGAGAGTGTCTGGGTGTTGGTAGTGTATGAGAAGAGTGTCTGGGTGTTGGAAGTGTATGAGAAGAGTGTCTGGGTGTTGGTAGTGTATGAGAAGAGTGTCTGGTTGATGGTAGTGTATGAGAAGAGATTCTGAGTGATTGTACTGTATGAGAAGAGTGTCTGGGTGTTGGTAGTGTATGAGAAGAGTGTCTGGGTGACGGTAGTGTATGAGAAGGGTGTCTGGGTGTTGGTAGTGTATGAGAAGATTGTCTTGGTGTTGGTAGTGTATGAGAAGAGTGTCTGGGTAGGTGTTGGTAGTGTATGAGAAGAGTGTCAGGGTGATTGTAGTGTATGAGATGAGTGTCTGGGTGTTAGTAGTGTATGAGAAGAGTGTCTGGGTGTTGGTAGTGTATGAGAAGAGCGTCTGGGTGTTGGTAGTGTATGAGAAGAGTGTCTGGGTGTTGGTAGTGTATGAGAAGAGTGTCTGGGTGATGGTAGTATATGAGAAGAGTGTCTGGGTGATTGTACTGTATGAGAAGAGTGTCTGGGTGTTGGTAGTGTATGAGAAGAGTGTCTGGGTGATGGTAGTGTATGAGTAGAGTGTCTGGGTGATGGTAGTGTATGAGAAGAGTGTCTGGGTGTTGGTAGTGTATGAGAAGAGTGTCTGGGTGATGGTAGTGTATGAGAAGAGTGTCTGGGTGTTGGTAGTGTATGAGAAGAGTGTCTGGGTGAAGGTAGTGTATGAGAAGAGTGTCTGGGTGATGGTAGTGCATGAGAAGAGTGTCTGGGTGATGGCAGTGTATGGGAAGAGTGTCTGGGTGTTGGTAGTGTATGAGAAGAGTGTCTGGGTGTTGGTAGTGTATGAGAAGAGTGTCTGGGTGTTGGAAGTGTATGAGAAGAGTGTCTGGGTGTTGGTAGTGTATGAGAAGAGTGTCTGGTTGATGGTAGTGTATGAGAAGAGATTCTGAGTGATTGTACTGTATGAGAAGAGTGTCTGGGTGTTGGTAGTGTATGAGAAGAGTGTCTGGGTGACGGTAGTGTATGAGAAGGGTGTCTGGGTGTTGGTAGTGTATGAGAAGATTGTCTTGGTGTTGGTAGTGTATGAGATGAGTGTCTGGGTGTTGATAGTGTATGAGAAGAGTGCCTGGGTGATGGTAGTGTATGAGAAGAGTATCTGGGTGATGGTAGTGTATGAGAAGAGTGTCTGGGTGTTGGTAGTGTATGAGAAGAGTGTCTGGGTGATGGTAGTATATGAGAAGAGTGTCTGGGTGATTGCAGTGTATGAGAAGAGTGTCTGGGTGTTGTTAGTGTATGAGAAGAGTGCCTGGGTGATGGTAGTGTATGAGAAGAGTGTCTGGGTGTTGGTAGTGTATGAGAAGAATGTCTGGGTGATGCTAGTGTATAAGAAGAGTGTCTGGGTGATGGTAGTGTATGAGAAGAGTGTCTGGGTGTTGGTAGTGTATGAGAAGGGTGTCTGGGTGTTGGTAGTGTATGAGAAGAGTGTCAGGGTGGGTGTTGGTAGTGTATGAGAAGAGTGTCTGGGTGATGGTAGTGTATGAGATGAGTGTCTGGGTGTTGGAAGTGTATCAGAAGAGTGTCTGGGTGATGGTAGTGTATGAGAACAGTGTCTGGGTGATGGTAGTGTATGAGAAGAGTGTCTGGGTGTTGGTAGTGTATGAGAAGGGTGTCTGGGTGTTGGTAGTGTATGAGAAGAGTGTCTGGGTGATGGCAGTGTATGAGAAGAGTGTCTGGGTGTTGGTAGTGTATGAGAAGAGTGTCTTGTTGTTGGTAGTGTATGAGAAGAGTGTCTGGGTGTTGGTAGTGTATGAGAAGAGTGCCTGGGTGATGGTAGTGTATGAGAAGAGTGTCTGGGTGAAGGTAGTGTATGAGAAGAATGTCTGGGTGTTGGAAGTGTATCAGAAGAGTGTCTGGGTGATGGTAGTGTATGAGAAGAGTATCTGGGTGATGGTAGTGTATGAGAAGAGTGTATGGGTGTTGGTAGTGTATGAGATGGGTGTCTGGGTGTTGGTAGTGTATGAGAAGAGTGTCTGGGTGATGGTAGTATATAAGAAGAGTGTCTGGGTGATGGCAGTGTATGAGAAGAGTGTCTGGGTGTTGGTAGTGTATGAGAAGAGTGTCTTGGTGATGGTAGTGTATGAGAAGAGTGTCTGGGTGTTGGTAGTGTATGAGAAGAATGTCTGGGTGATGTTAGTGTATAAGAAGAGTGTCTGGGTGATGGTAGTGTATGAGAAGAGTGTCTGGTTGATGGTAGTGTATGAGAAGAGTGTCTGGGTGATTGTACTGTATGAGAAGAGTGTTTGGGTGTTGGTAGGGTATGAGAAGAGTGTCTGGGTGATGGTAGTGTATGAGAAGGGTTTCTGGGTGTTGGTAGTGTATGAGAAGAGTGTCTGGGTGGGTGTTGGTAGTGTATGAGAAGAGTGTCTGGGTGATGGTAGTGTATGAGAAGAGTGTCTGGGTGTTGGAAGTGTATCAGAAGAGTGTCTGGGTGATGGTAGTGTATGAGAAGAGTGTCTGGGTGATGGTAGTGTATGAGAAGAGTGTCTGGGTGTTGGTAGTGTATGAGAAGGGTGTCTGGGTGTTGGTAGTGTATGAGAAGAGTGTCTGGGTGATGGCAGTGTATGAGAAGAGTGTCTGGGTGTTGGTAGTGTATGAGAAGAGTGTCTGGGTGATGGTAGTGTATGAGAAGAGTGTCTGGGTGTTGGTAGTGTATGAGAAGAATGTCTGGGTGATGCTAGTGTATAAGAAGAGTGTCTGGGTGATGGTAGTGTATGAGAAGAGTGTCTGGTTGATGGTAGTGTATGAGAAGAGTGTCTTGGTGATTGTACTGTATGAGAAGAGTGTCTGGGTGTTGGTAGGGTATGAGAATAGTGTCTGGGTGATGGTAGTGTATGAGAAGGGTTTCTGGGTGTTGGTAGTGTATGAGAAGAGTGTCTGGGTGTTGGTAGTGTATGAGAAGAGTGTCTGGGTGTTGGTAGTGTATGAGAAGAGTGTCTGGGTAGGTGTTGGTAGTGTATGAGAAGAGTGTCAGGGTGATTGTAGTGTATGAGATGAGTGTCTGGGTGTTAGTAGTGTATGAGAAGAGTGTCTGGGTGATTGTACTGTATGAGAAGAGTGTCTGGGTGTTGGTAGTGTATGAGAAGAGTGTCTGGGTGATGGTAGTGTATGAGAAGGGTGTCTGGGTGTTGGTAGAGTATGAGAAGAGAATCTGGGTGTTGGTAGTGTATGCGAAGAGTGTCTGGGTGTTGGTAGTGTATGAGAAGAGTGCCTGGGTGATGGTAGTGTATGAGAAGAGTGTCTGGGTGTTGGTAGTGTATGAGAAGAGTGTCTTGGTGGGTGTTGGTAGTGTATGAGAAGAGTGTCTGGGTGATGGTAGTGTATGAGAAGAGTGTCTGTGTGTTGGAAGTGTATGAGAAGAGTGTCTGGGTGACGGTAGTGTATGAGAAGAGTGTCTGGGTGATGGTATTGTATGAGAAGAGTGGCTGGGTGTTGGCAGTGTATGAGAAGAGTGTCTGGGTGTTGGTAGTGTATGAGAAGAGTGTCTGGGTGATGGTAGTGTATGAGAAGAGTGTCTGAGTGTTGGTAGTGTATGAGAAGAGTGTCTGGGTGGGTGTTGGTAGTGTATGAGAAGAGTGTCTGGGTGATGGTAGTGTATGAGAAGAGTGTCTGGGTGTTGGAAGTGTATAAGAAGAGTGTCTGGGTGACGGTAGTGTATGAGAAGAGTGTCTTGGTGATGGTAGTGTATGAGAAGAGTGTCTGGGTGTTGGTAGTGTATGAGAAGAGTGTCTTGGTGATGGTAGTGTATGAGAAGAGTGTCTGGGTGTTGGTAGTGTATGAGAAGAGTGTCTGGGTGATGGTAGTGCATGAGAAGAGTGTCTGGGTTATGGTAGTGTATGAGAAGAGTGTCTGGGTGATGGTAGTGTATGAGAAGAGTGTCTGGGTGTTGGTAGTGTATGAGCAGAGTGTCTGGGTGATGGCAGTGTATGAGAAGAGTGTCTGGGTGATTGTACTGTATGAGAAGAGTGTCTGGGTGTTGGTAGTGTATGAGAAGAGTGTCTGGGTGATGGTAGTGTATGAGAAGAGTGTCTCGGTGATGGCAGTGTATGGGAAGAGTGTCTGGGTGTTGGTAGTGTATGAGTAGAGTGTCTGGGTGATGGTAGTGTATGAGAAGGGTGTCTGGGTGTTGGTAGTGTATGAGAAGAGTGTCTGGGTGTTCGTAGTGTATGAGAAGAGCGTCTGGGTGTTGGTAGTGTATGAGAAGAGTGTCTGGGTGTTGGTAGTGTATGAGAAGAGTGTCTGGGTGATGGTAGTATATGAGAAGAGTGTCTGGGTGATTGTACTGTATGAGAAGAGTGTATGGGTGTTGGTAGTGTATGAGAAGAGTGTCTGGGTGATGGTAGTGTATGAGTAGAGTGTCTGGGTGATGGGTGTATGAGAAGAGCGTCTGGGTGTTGGTAGTGTATGAGAAGAGTGTCTGGGTGAAGGTAGTGTATGAGAAGAGAATCTGGGTGTTGGTAGTGTATGCGAAGAGTGTCTGGGTGTTGGTAGTGTATGAGAAGAGTGTCTGGGTGTTAGTAGTGTATGAGAAGAGTGTCTGGGTGATGGTAGTGTATGAGAAGAGTGTCTGGGTGATGGTAGTGTATGAGAAGAGTGTCTGTGTGTTGGAAGTGTATGAGAAGAGTGTCTGGGTGACGGTAGTGTATGAGAAGAGTGTCTGGGTGATGGTATTGTATGAGAAGAGTGTCTGGGTGATGGTAGTGTATGAGAAGAGTGTCTGGGTGATGGTAGTGTATGAGAAGAGTGTCTAGGTGTTGGTAGTGTATGAGAAGAATGTCTGGGTGATGCTAGTGTATAAGAAGAGTGTCTGGGTGATGGTAGTGTATGAGAAGAGAGTCTGGTTGATGGTAGTGTATGAGAAGAGTGTCTGGGTGATTGTACTGTATGAGAAGAGTGTCTGGGTGTTGGTAGGGTATGAGAAGAGTGTCAGGGTGATGGTAGTGTATGAGAAGGGTTTCTGGGTGTTGGTAGTGTATGAGAAGAGTGTCTGGGTGATGGTAGTGTATGAGAAGAGTGTATGGGTGTTGGTAGTGTATGAGAAGGGTGTCTGGGTGTTGGTAGTGTATGAGAAGAGTGTCTGGGTGATGGTAGTATATAAGAAGAGTGTCTGGGTGGGTGTTGGTAGTGTATGAGAAGAGTGTCTGGGTGATGGTAGTGTATGAGAAGAGTGTCTGGGTGTTGGAAGTGTATCAGAAGAGTGTCTGGGTGATGGTAGTGTATGAGAAGAGTATCTGGGTGATGGTAGTGTATGAGAAGAGTGTATGGGTATTGGTAGTGTATGAGAAGGGTGTCTGGGTGTTGGTAGTGTATGAGAAGAGTGTCTGGGTGATGGTAGTATATAAGAAGAGTGTCTGGGTGATGGCAGTGTATGAGAAGAGTGTCTGGGTGTTGGTAGTGTATGAGAAGAGTATCTTGGTGATGGTAGTGTATGAGAAGAGTGTCTGGGTGTTGGTAGTGTATGAGAAGAATGTCTGGGTGATGTTAGTGTATAAGAAGAGTGTCTGGGTGATGGTAGTGTATGAGAAGAGTGTCTGGTTGATGGTAGTGTATGAGAAGAGTGTCTGGGTGATTGTACTGTATGAGAAGAGTGTCTGGGTGTTAGTAGGGTATGGGAAGAGTGTCTGGGTGATGGTAGTGTATGAGAAGGGTTTCTGGGTGTTGGTAGTGTATGAGAAGAGTGTCTGGGTGGGTGTTGGTAGTGTATGATAAGAGTGTCTGGGTGATGGTAGTGTATGAGAAGAGTGTCTGGGTGATGGTAGTGTATGAGAAGAGTGTCTGGGTGTTGGTAGTGTATGAGAAGGGTGTCTGGGTGTTGGTAGTGTATAAGAAGAGTGTCTGGGTGATGGCAGTGTATGAGAAGAGTGTCTGGGTGTTGGTAGTGTATGAGAAGAGTGTCTGGGTGATGGTAGTGTATGAGAAGAGTGTCTGGGTGTTGGTAGTGTATGAGAAGAATGTCTGGGTGATGCTAGTGTATATGAAGAGAGTCTGGGTGATGGTAGTGTATGAGAAGAGTGTATGGTTGATGGTAGTGTATGAGAAGAGTGTCTTGGTGATTGTACTGTATGAGAATATTGTCTGGGTGTTGGTAGGGTATGAGAATAGTGTCTGGGTGATGGTAGTGTATGAGAAGGGTTTCTGGGTGTTGGTAGTGTATGAGAAGAGTGTCTGGGTGTTGGTAGTGTATGAGAAGAGTGTCTGGGTGTTGGTAGTGTATGAGAAGAGTGTCTGGGTGATGGTAGTATATGAGAAGAGTGTCTGGGTGATTGCAGTGTATGAGAAGAGTGTCTGGGTGTTGGTAGTGTATGAGAAGAGTGTCTGGGTGATGGTAATGTATGAGAAGAGTGTCTGTGTGTTGGAAGTGTATGAGAAGAGTGTCTGGGTGACGGTAGTGTATGAGAAGAGTGTCTGGGTGATGGTATTGTATGAGAAGAGTGGCTGGGTGTTGGCAGTGTATGAGAAGAGTGTCTGGGTGTTGGTAGTGTATGAGAAGAGTGTCAGGGTGATGGTAGTGTATGAGAAGAGTGTCTGGGTGTTGGTAGTGTATGAGAAGAGTGTCTGGGTGGGTGTTGGTAGTGTATGAGAAGAGTGTCTGGGTGATGGTAGTGTATGAGAAGAGTGTCTGGGTGACGGTAGTGTATGAGAAGAGTGTCTTGGTGATGGTAGTGTATGAGAAGAGTGTCTGGGTGTTGGTAGTGTATGAGAAGAGTGTCTTGGTGATGGTAGTGTATGAGAAGAGTGTCTGGGTGTTGGTAGTGTATGAGAAGAGTGTCTGGGTGATGGTAGTGCATGAGAAGAGTGTCTGGGTTATGGTAGTGTATGAGAAGAGTGTCTGGGTGATGGTAGTGTATGAGAAGAGTGTCTGGGTGTTGGTAGTGTATGAGCAGAGTGTCTGGGTGATGGCAGTGTATGAGAAGAGTGTCTGGGTGATTGTACTGTATGAGAAGAGTGTCTGGGTGTTGGTAGTGTATGAGAAGAGTGTCTGGGTGATGGTAGTGTATGAGAAGAGTGTCTCGGTGATGGCAGTGTATGGGAAGAGTGTCTGGGTGTTGGTAGTGTATGAGTAGAGTGTCTGGGTGATGGTAGTGTATGAGAAGGGTGTCTGGGTGTTGGTAGTGTATGAGAAGAGTGTCTGGGTGTTCGTAGTGTATGAGAAGAGCGTCTGGGTGTTGGTAGTGTATGAGAAGAGTGTCTGGGTGTTGGTAGTGTATGAGAAGAGTGTCTGGGTGATGGTAGTATATGAGAAGAGTGTCTGGGTGATTGTACTGTATGAGAAGAGTGTATGGGTGTTGGTAGTGTATGAGAAGAGTGACTGGGTGATGGTAGTGTATGAGTAGAGTGTCTGGGTGATGGTAGTGTATGAGAAGAGCGTCTGGGTGTTGGTAGTGTATGAGAAGAGTGTCTGGGTGAAGGTAGTGTATGAGAAGAGAATCTGGGTGTTGGTAGTGTATGCGAAGAGTGTCTGGGTGTTGGTAGTGTATGAGAAGAGTGTCTGGGTGTTAGTAGTGTATGAGAAGAGTGTCTGGGTGATGGTAGTGTATGAGAAGAGTGTCTGGGTGATGGTAGTGTATGAGAAGAGTGTCTGTGTGTTGGAAGTGTATGAGAAGAGTGTCTGGGTGACGGTAGTGTATGAGAAGAGTGTCTGGGTGATGGTATTGTATGAGAAGAGTGTCTGGGTGATGGTAGTGTATGAGAAGAGTGTCTGGGTGATGGTAGTGTATGAGAAGAGTGTCTGGGTGTTGGTAGTGTATGAGAAGAATGTCTGGGTGATGCTAGTGTATAAGAAGAGTGTCTGGGTGATGGTAGTGTATGAGAAGAGAGTCTGGTTGATGGTAGTGTATGAGAAGAGTGTCTGGGTGATTGTACTGTATGAGAAGAGTGTCTGGGTGTTGGTAGGGTATGAGAAGAGTGTCAGGGTGATGGTAGTGTATGAGAAGGGTTTCTGGGTGTTGGTAGTGTATGAGAAGAGTGTCTGGGTGATGGTAGTGTATGAGAAGAGTGTATGGGTGTTGGTAGTGTATGAGAAGGGTGTCTGGGTGTTGGTAGTGTATGAGAAGAGTGTCTGGGTGATGGTAGTATATAAGAAGAGTGTCTGGGTGGGTGTTGGTAGTGTATGAGAAGAGTGTCTGGGTGATGGTAGTGTATGAGAAGAGTGTCTGGGTGTTGGAAGTGTATCAGAAGAGTGTCTGGGTGATGGTAGTGTATGAGAAGAGTATCTGGGTGATGGTAGTGTATGAGAAGAGTGTATGGGTATTGGTAGTGTATGAGAAGGGTGTCTGGGTGTTGGTAGTGTATGAGAAGAGTGTCTGGGTGATGGTAGTATATAAGAAGAGTGTCTGGGTGATGGCAGTGTATGAGAAGAGTGTCTGGGTGTTGGTAGTGTATGAGAAGAGTGTCTTGGTGATGGTAGTGTATGAGAAGAGTGTCTGGGTGTTGGTAGTGTATGAGAAGAATGTCTGGGTGATGTTAGTGTATAAGAAGAGTGTCTGGGTGATGGTAGTGTATGAGAAGAGTGTCTGGTTGATGGTAGTGTATGAGAAGAGTGTCTGGGTGATTGTACTGTATGAGAAGAGTGTCTGGGTGTTAGTAGGGTATGGGAAGAGTGTCTGGGTGATGGTAGTGTATGAGAAGGGTTTCTGGGTGTTGGTAGTGTATGAGAAGAGTGTCTGGGTGGGTGTTGGTAGTGTATGATAAGAGTGTCTGGGTGATGGTAGTGTATGAGAAGAGTGTCTGGGTGTTGGAAGTGTATCAGAAGAGTGTCTGGGTGATGGTAGTGTATGAGAAGAGTGTCTGGGTGATGGTAGTGTATGAGAAGAGTGTCTGGGTGTTGGTAGTGTATGAGAAGGGTGTCTGGGTGTTGGTAGTGTATAAGAAGAGTGTCTGGGTGATGGCAGTGTATGAGAAGAGTGTCTGGGTGTTGGTAGTGTATGAGAAGAGTGTCTGGGTGATGGTAGTGTATGAGAAGAGTGTCTGGGTGTTGGTAGTGTATGAGAAGAATGTCTGGGTGATGCTAGTGTATAAGAAGAGAGTCTGGGTGATGGTAGTGTATGAGAAGAGTGTATGGTTGATGGTAGTGTATGAGAAGAGTGTCTTGGTGATTGTACTGTATGAGAAGATTGTCTGGGTGTTGGTAGGGTATGAGAATAGTGTCTGGGTGATGGTAGTGTATGAGAAGGGTTTCTGGGTGTTGGTAGTGTATGAGAAGAGTGTCTGGGTGTTGGTAGTGTATGAGAAGAGTGTCTGGGTGTTGGTAGTGTATGAGAAGAGTGTCTGGGTGATGGTAGTATATGAGAAGAGTGTCTGGGTGATTGCAGTGTATGAGAAGAGTGTCTGGGTGTTGGTAGTGTATGAGAAGAGTGTCTGGGTGATGGTAGTGTATGAGAAGAGTGTCTGTGTGTTGGAAGTGTATGAGAAGAGTGTCTGGGTGACGGTAGTGTATGAGAAGAGTGTCTGGGTGATGGTATTGTATGAGAAGAGTGGCTGGGTGTTGGCAGTGTATGAGAAGAGTGTCTGGGTGTTGGTAGTGTATGAGAAGAGTGTCAGGGTGATGGTAGTGTATGAGAAGAGTGTCTGGGTGTTGGTAGTGTATGAGAAGAGTGTCTGGGTGGGTGTTGGTAGTGTATGAGAAGAGTGTCTGGGTGATGGTAGTGTATGAGAAGAGTGTCTGGGTGACGGTAGTGTATGAGAAGAGTGTCTTGGTGATGGTAGTGTATGAGAAGAGTGTCTGGGTGATGGTAGTGTATGAGAAGAGTGTCTGGGTGTTGGTAGTGTATGAGAAGAGTGTCTGGGTGATGGTAGTGCATGAGAAGAGTGTCTGGGTTATGGTAGTGCATGAGAAGAGTGTCTGGGTGATGTCATTGTATAGGAAGAGTGTCTGGGTGTTGGTAGTGTATGAGAAGAGTGTCTGGGTGTTGGTAGTGTATGAGCAGAGTGTCTGGGTGATGGCAGTGTATGAGAAGAGTGTCTGGGTGATTGTACTGTATGAGAAGAGTGTCTGGGTGTTGGTAGTGTATGAGAAGAGTGTCTCGGTGATGGCAGTGTATGGGAAGAGTGTCTGGGTGTTGGTAGTGTATGAGTAGAGTGTCTGGGTGATGGTAGTGTATGAGAAGGGTGTCTGGGTGTTGGTAGTGTATGAGAAGAGTGTCTGGGTGTTCGTAGTGTATGAGAAGAGTGTCTGGGTGTTGGTAGTGTATGAGAAGAGCGTCTGGGTGTTGGTAGTGTATGAGAAGAGTGTCTGGGTGATGGTAGTATATGAGAAGAGTGTCTGGGTGATTGTACTGTATGAGAAGAGTGTCTGGGTGTTGGTAGTGTATGAGAAGAGTGTCTTGGTGATGGTAGTGTATGAGAAGAGTGTATGGGTGTTGGTAGTGTATGAGAAGGGTGTCTGGGTGTTGGTAGTGTATGAGAAGAGTGTCTGGGTGTTGGTAGTGTATGAGAAGAGTGTCTTGGTGATGGTAGTGTATGAGAAGAGTGTCTGGGTGTTGGTAGTGTATGAGAAGAATGTCTGGGTGATGGTAGTGTATGAGAAGAGTGTCTGGTTGATGGTAGTGTATGAGAAGAGTGTCTGGGTGATTGTACTGTATGAGAAGAGTGTCTGGGTGTTGGTAGGGTATGAGAAGAGTGTCTGGGTGATTGTACTGTATGAGAAGAGTGTCTGGGTGTTGGTAGTGGATGAGAAGAGTGTCTGGGTGTTCGTAGTGTATGAGAAGAGTGTCTGGGTGTTGGTAGTGTATGAGAAGAGCGTCTGGGTGTTGGTAGTGTATGAGAAGAGTGTCTGGGTGATGGTAGTATATGAGAAGAGTGTCTGGGTGATTGTACTGTATGAGAAGAGTGTCTGGGTGTTGGTAGTGTATGAGAAGAGTGTCTTGGTGATGGTAGTATATAAGAAGAGTGTCTGGGTGATGGCAGTGTATGAGAAGAGTGTCTGGGTGTTGGTAGTGTATGAGAAGAGTGTCTTGGTGATGGTAGTGTATGAGAAGAGTGTCTGGGTGTTGGTAGTGTATGAGAAGAATGTCTGGGTGATGTTAGTGTATAAGAAGAGTGTCTGGGTGATGGTAGTGTATGAGAAGAGTGTCTGGTTGATGGTAGTGTATGAGAAGAGTGTCTGGGTGATTGTACTGTATGAGAAGAGTGTCTGGGTGTTGGTAGGGTATGAGAAGAGTGTCTGGGTGATGGTAGTGTATGAGAAGGGTTTCTGGGTATTGGTAGTGTATGAGAAGAGTGTCTGGGTGGGTGTTGGTAGTGTATGATAAGAGTGTCTGGGTGATGGTAGTGTATGAGAAGAGTGTCTGGGTGTTGGAAGTGTATCAGAAGAGTGTCTGGGTGATGGTAGTGTATGAGAAGAGTGTCTGGGTGATGGTAGTGTATGAGAAGAGTGTCTGGGTGTTGGTAGTGTATGAGAAGGGTGTCTGGGTGTTGGTAGTGTATGAGAAGAGTGTCTGGGTGTTGGTAGTGTATGAGAAGAGTGTCTGGGTGATGGTAGTGTATGAGAAGAGTGTCTGGGTGTTGGTAGTGTATGAGAAGAATGTCTGGGTGATGCTAGTGTATAAGAAGAGTGTCTGGGTGATGGTAGTGTATGAGAAGAGTGTCTGGTTGATGGTAGTGTATGAGAAGAGTGTCTTGGTGATTGTACTGTATGAGAAGAGTGTCTGGGTGTTGGTAGGGTATGAGAATAGTGTCTGGGTGATGGTAGTGTATGAGAAGGGTTTCTGGGTGTTGGTAGTGTATGAGAAGAGTGTCTGGGTGTTGGTAGTGTATGAGAAGAGTGTCTGGGTAGGTGTTGGTAGTGTATGAGAAGAGTGTCAGGGTGATTGTAGTGTATGAGATGAGTGTCTGGGTGTTAGTAGTGTATGAGAAGAGTGTCTGGGTGATTGTACTGTATGAGAAGAGTGTCTGGGTGTTGGTAGTGTATGAGAAGAGTGTCTGGGTGATGGTAGTGTATGAGAAGGGTGTCTGGGTGTTGGTAGTGTATGAGAAGAGAATCTGGGTGTTGGTAGTGTATGCGAAGAGTGTCTGGGTGTTGGTAGTGTATGAGAAGAGTGTCTGGGTGATGGTAGTGTATGAGAAGAGTGTCTGGGTGTTGGAAGTGTATGAGAAGAGTGTCTGGGTGATGGTAGTGTATGAGAAGAGTGTCTGGGTGTTGGTAGTGTATGAGAAGGGTGTCTGGGTGTTGGTAGTGTATGAGAAGAGTGCCTGGGTGATGGCAGTGTATGAGAAGAGTGTCTGGGTGTTGGTAGTGTATGAGAAGAGTGTCTGGGTGATGGTAGTGTATGAGAAGAGTGTCTGGGTGTTGGTAGTGTATGAGAAGAATGTCTGGGTGATGCTAGTGTATAAGAAGAGTGTCTGGGTGATGGTAGTGTATGAGAAGAGTGTCTGGTTGATGGTAGTGTATGAGAAGAGTGTCTTGGTGATTGTACTGTATGAGAAGAGTGTCTGGGTGTTGGTAGGGTATGAGAATAGTGTCTGGGTGATGGTAGTGTATGAGAAGGGTTTCTGGGTGTTGGTAGTGTATGAGAAGAGTGTCTGGGTGTTGGTAGTGTATGAGAAGAGTGTCTGGGTGTTGGTAGTGTATGAGAAGAGTGTCTGGATAGGTGTTGGTAGTGTATGAGAAGAGTGTCAGGGTGATTGTAGTGTATGAGATGAGTGTCTGGGTGTTAGTAGTGTATGAGAAGAGTGTCTGGGTGATTGTACTGTATGAGAAGAGTGTCTGGGTGTTGGTAGTGTATGAGAAGAGTGTCTGGGTGATGGTAGTGTATGAGAAGGGTGTCTGGGTGTTGGTAGTGTATGAGAAGAGAATCTGGTTGTTGGTAGTGTATGCGAAGAGTGTCTGGGTGTTGTTAGTGTATGAGAAGAGTGCCTGGGTGATGGTAGTGAATGAGAAGAGTGTCTGGGTGTTGGTAGTGTATGAGAAGAGTGTCTTGGTGGGTGTTGGTAGTGTATGAGAAGAGTGTCTGGGTGATGGTAGTGTATGAGAAGAGTGTCTGTGTGTTGGAAGTGTATGAGAAGAGTGTCTGGGTGACGGTAGTGTATGAGAAGAGTGTCTGGGTGATGGTATTGTATGAGAAGAGTGGCTGGGTGTTGGTAGTGTATGAGAAGAGTGTCTGGGTGTTGGTAGTGTATGAGAAGAGTGTCTGGGTGATGGTAGTGTATGAGAAGAGTGTCTGGGTGTTGGTAGTGTATGAGAAGAGTGTATGGGTGGGTGTTGTTAGTGTATGAGAAGAGTGTTTGGGTGATGGTAGTGTATGAGAAGAGTGTCTGGGTGACGGTAGTGTATGAGAAGAGTGTCTTGGTGATGGTAGTGTATGAGAAGAGTGTCTGGGTGATGGTAGTGTATGAGAAGAGTGTCTGGGTGTTGGTAGTGTATGAGAAGAGTGTCTGGGTGATGGTAGTGCATGAGAAGAGTGTCTGGGTGATGGTAGTGCATGAGAAGAGTGTCTGGGTGATGGCATTGTATAGGAAGAGTGTCTGGGTGTTGGTAGTGTATGAGAAGAGTGTCTGGGTGTTGGTAGTGTATGAGCAGAGTGTCTGGGTGATGGCAGTGTATGAGAAGAGTGTCTGGGTGATTGTACTGTATGAGAAGAGTGTCTGGGTGTTGGTAGTGTATGAGAAGAGTGTCTGGGTGATGGTAGTGTAAGAGAAGAGTGTCTCGGTGATGGCAGTGTATGGGAAGAGTGTCTGGGTGTTGGTAGTGTATGAGTAGAGTGTCTGGGTGATGGTAGTGTATGAGAAGGGTGTCTGGGTGTTGGTAGTGTATGAGAAGAGTGTCTGGGTGTTCGTAGTGTATGAGAAGAGTGTCTGGGTGTTGGTAGTGTATGAGAAGAGCGTCTGGGTGTTGGTAGTGTATGAGAAGAGTGTCTGGGTGTTGGTAGTGTATGAGAAGAGTGTCTGGGTGATGGTAGTATATGAGAAGAGTGTCTGGGTGATTGTACTGTATGAGAAGAGTGTCTGGGTGTAGGTAGTGTATGAGAAGAGTGTCTGGGTGATGGTAGTGTATGAGTAAAGTGTCTGGGTGATGGTAGTGTATGAGAAGTGTGGCTGGGTGTTGGTAGTGTATGAGAAGAGTGTCTGGGTGATGGTAGTGTATGAGAAGAGTGTCTGGGTGTTGGTAGTGTATGAGAAGAGTGTCTGGGTGAAGGTAGTGTATGAGAAGAGTGTCTGGGTGATGGTAGTGCATGAGAAGAGTGTCTGGGTGATGGCAGTGTATGGGAAGAGTGTCTGGGTGTTGGTAGTGTATGAGAAGAGTGTCTGGGTGTTGGTAGTGTATGAGAAGAGTGTCTGGGTGTTGGAAGTGTATGAGAAGAGTGTCTGGGTGTTGGTAATGTATGAGAAGAGTGTCTGGTTGATGGTAGTGTATGAGAAGAGATTCTGAGTGATTGTACTGTATGAGAAGAGTGTCTGGGTGTTGGTAGTGTATGAGAAGAGTGTCTGGGTGACGGTAGTGTATGAGAAGGGTGTCTGGGTGTTGGTAGTGTATGAGAAGATTGTCTTGGTGTTGGTAGTGTATGAGAAGAGTGTCTGGGTAGGTGTTGGTAGTGTATGAGAAGAGTGTCAGGGTGATTGTAGTGTATGAGATGAGTGTCTGGGTGTTAGTAGTGTATGAGAAGAGTGTCTGGGTGTTGGTAGTGTATGAGAAGAGCGTCTGGGTGTTGGTAGTGTATGAGAAGAGTGTCTGGGTGTTGGTAGTGTATCAGAAGAGTGTCTGGGTGATGGTAGTATATGAGAAGAGTGTCTGGGTGATTGTACTGTATGAGAAGAGTGTCTGGGTGTTGGTAGTGTATGAGAAGAGTGTCTGGGTGATGGTAGTGTATGAGTAGAGTGTCTGGGTGATGGTAGTGTATGAGAAGAGTGTCTGGGTGTTGGTAGTGTATGAGAAGAGTGTCTGGGTGATGGTAGTGTATGAGAAGAGTGTCTGGGTGTTGGTAGTGTATGAGAAGAGTGTCTGGGTGAAGGTAGTGTATGAGAAGAGTGTCTGGGTGATGGTAGTGCATGAGAAGAGTGTCTGGGTGATGGCAGTGTATGGGAAGAGTGTCTGGGTGTTGGTAGTGTATGAGAAGAGTGTCTGGGTGATGGTAGTGCATGAGAAGAGTGTCTGGGTGATGGTAGTGTATGAGTAAAGTGTCTGGGTGATGGTAGTGTATGAGAAGTGTGGCTGGGTGTTGGTAGTGTATGAGAAGAGTGTCTGGGTGATGGTAGTGTATGAGAAGAGTGTCTGGGTGTTGGTAGTGTATGAGAAGAGTGTCTGGGTGAAGGTAGTGTATGAGAAGAGTGTCTGGGTGATGGTAGTGCATGAGAAGAGTGTCTGGGTGATGGCAGTGTATGGGAAGAGTGTCTGGGTGTTGGTAGTGTATGAGAAGAGTGTCTGGGTGTTGGTAGTGTATGAGAAGAGTGTCTGGGTGTTGGAAGTGTATGAGAAGAGTGTCTGGGTGTTGGTAATGTATGAGAAGAGTGTCTGGTTGATGGTAGTGTATGAGAAGAGATTCTGAGTGATTGTACTGTATGAGAAGAGTGTCTGGGTGTTGGTAGTGTATGAGAAGAGTGTCTGGGTGATGGTAGTGTATGAGAAGGGTGTCTGGGTGTTGGTAGTGTATGAGAAGATTGTCTTGGTGTTGGTAGTGTATGAGAAGAGTGTCTGGGTAGGTGTTGGTAGTGTATGAGAAGAGTGTCAGGGTGATTGTAGTGTATGAGATGAGTGTCTGGGTGTTAGTAGTGTATGAGAAGAGTGTCTGGGTGTTGGTAGTGTATGAGAAGAGCGTCTGGGTGTTGGTAGTGTATGAGAAGAGTGTCTGGGTGTTGGTAGTGTATCAGAAGAGTGTCTGGGTGATGGTAGTATATGAGAAGAGTGTCTGGGTGATTGTACTGTATGAGAAGAGTGTCTGGGTGTTGGTAGTGTATGAGAAGAGTGTCTGGGTGATGGTAGTGTATGAGTAGAGTGTCTGGGTGATGGTAGTGTATGAGAAGAGTGTCTGGGTGTTGGTAGTGTATGAGAAGAGTGTCTGGGTGATGGTAGTGTATGAGAAGAGTGTCTGGGTGTTGGTAGTGTATGAGAAGAGTGTCTGGGTGAAGGTAGTGTATGAGAAGAGTGTCTGGGTGATGGTAGTGCATGAGAAGAGTGTCTGGGTGATGGCAGTGTATGGGAAGAGTGTCTGGGTGTTGGTAGTGTATGAGAAGAGTGTCTGGGTGTTGGTAGTGTATGAGAAGAGTGTCTGGGTGTTGGAAGTGTATGAGAAGAGTGTCTGGGTGTTGGTAGTGTATGAGAAGAGTGTCTGGTTGATGGTAGTGTATGAGAAGAGATTCTGAGTGATTGTACTGTATGAGAAGAGTGTCTGGGTGTTGGTAGTGTATGAGAAGAGTGTCTGGGTGACGGTAGTGTATGAGAAGGGTGTCTGGGTGTTGGTAGTGTATGAGAAGATTGTCTTGGTGTTGGTAGTGTATGAGAAGAGTGTCTGGGTGTTGATAGTGTATGAGAAGAGTGCCTGGGTGATGGTAGTGTATGAGAAGAGTATCTGGGTGATGGTAGTGTATGAGAAGAGTGTCTGGGTGTTGGTAGTGTATGAGAAGAGTGTCTGGGTGATGGTAGTATATGAGAAGAGTGTCTGGGTGATTGCAGTGTATGAGAAGAGTGTCTGGGTGTTGGTAGTGTATGAGAAGAGTGTCTGGGTGATGGTAGTGTATGAGAAGAGTGTCTGGGTGTTGGTAGTGTATGAGAAGAATGTCTGGGTGATGCTAGTGTATAAGAAGAGTGTCTGGGTGATGGTAGTGTATGAGAAGAGTGTCTGGGTGTTGGTAGTGTATGAGAAGGGTGTCTGGGTGTTGGTAGTGTATGATAAGAGTGTCAGGGTGGGTGTTGGTAGTGTATGAGAAGAGTGTCTGGGTGATGGTAGTGTATGAGATGAGTGTCTGGGTGTTGGAAGTGTATCAGAAGAGTGTCTTGGTGATGGTAGTGTATGAGAACAGTGTCTGGGTGATGGTAGTGTATGAGAAGAGTGTCTGGGTGTTGGTAGTGTATGAGAAGGGTGTCTGGGTGTTGGTAGTGTATGAGAAGAGTGTCTGGGTGATGGCAGTGTATGAGAAGAGTGTCTGGGTGTTGGTAGTGTATGAGAATAGTGTCTTGTTGTTGGTAGTGTATGAGAAGAGTGTCTGGGTGTTGATAGTGTATGAGAAGAGTGCCTGGGTGATGGTAGTGTATGAGAAGAGTGTCTGGGTGAAGGTAGTGTATGAGAAGAATGTCTGGGTGTTGGAAGTGTATCAGAAGAGTGTCTGGGTGATGGTAGTGTATGAGAAGAGTATCTGGGTGATGGTAGTGTATGAGAAGAGTGTATGGGTGTTGGTAGTGTATGAGAAGGGTGTCTGGGTGTTGGTAGTGTATGAGAAGAGTGTCTGGGTGATGGTAGTATATAAGAAGAGTGTCTGGGTGATGGCAGTGTATGAGAAGAGTGTCTGGGTGTTGGTAGTGTATGAGAAGAGTGTCTTGGTGATGGTAGTGTATGAGAAGAGTGTCTGGGTGTTGGTAGTGTATGAGAAGAATGTCTGGGTGATGTTAGTGTATAAGAAGAGTGTCTGGGTGATGGTAGTGTATGAGAAGAGTGTCTGGTTGATGGTAGTGTATGAGAAGAGTGTCTGGGTGATTGTACTGTATGAGAAGAGTGTCTGGGTGTTGGTAGGGTATGAGAAGAGTGTCTGGGTGATGGTAGTGTATGAGAAGGGTTTCTGGGTGTTGGTAGTGTATGAGAAGAGTGTCTGGGTGGGTGTTGGTAGTGTATGAGAAGAGTGTCTGGGTGATGGTAGTGTATGAGAAGAGTGTCTGGGTGTTGTAAGTGTATCAGAAGAGTGTCTGGGTGATGGTAGTGTATGAGAAGAGTGTCTGGGTGATGGTAGTGTATGAGAAGAGTGTCTGGGTGTTGGTAGTGTATGAGAAGGGTGTCTGGGTGTTGGTAGTGTATGAGAAGAGTGTCTGGGTGATGGCAGTGTATGAGAAGAGTGTCTGGGTGTTGGTAGTGTATGAGAAGAGTGTCTGGGTGATGGTAGTGTATGAGAAGAGTGTCTGGGTGTTGGTAGTATATGAGAAGAATGTCTGGGTGATGCTAGTGTATAAGAAGAGTGTCTGGGTGATGGTAGTGTATGAGAAGAGTGTCTGGTTGATGGTAGTGTATGAGAAGAGTGTCTTGGTGATTGTACTGTATGAGAAGAGTGTCTGGGTGTTGGTAGGGTATGAGAATAGTGTCTGGGTGATGGTAGTGTATGAGAAGGGTTTCTGGGTGTTGGTAGTGTATGAGAAGAGTGTCTGGGTGTTGGTAGTGTATGAGAAGAGTGTCTGGGTGTTGGTAGTGTATGAGAAGAGTGTCTGGGTAGGTGTTGGTAGTGTATGAGAAGAGTGTCAGGGTGATTGTAGTGTATGAGATGAGTGTCTGGGTGTTAGTAGTGTATGAGAAGAGTGTCTGGGTGATTGTACTGTTTGAGAAGAGTGTCTGGGTGTTGGTAGTGTATGAGAAGAGTGTCTGGGTGATGGTAGTGTATGAGAAGGGTGTCTGGGTGTTGGTAGAGTATGAGAAGAGAATCTGGGTGTTGGTAGTGTATGCGAAGAGTGTCTGGGTGTTGGTAGTGTATGAGAAGAGTGCCTGGGTGATGGTAGTGTATGAGAAGAGTGTCTGGGTGTTGGTAGTGTATGAGAAGAGTGTCTTGGTGGGTGTTGGTAGTGTATGAGAAGATTGTCTGGGTGATGGTAGTGTATGAGAAGAGTGTCTGTGTGTTGGAAGTGTATGAGAAGAGTGTCTGGGTGACGGTAGTGTATGAGAAGAGTGTCTGGGTGATGGTATTGTATGAGAAGAGTGGCTGGGTGTTGGCAGTGTATGAGAAGAGTGTCTGGGTGTTGGTAGTGTATGAGAAGAGTGTCTGGGTGATGGTAGTGTATGAGAAGAGTGTCTGGGTGTTGGTAGTGTATGAGAAGAGTGTCTGGGTGGGTGCTGGTAGTGTATGAGAAGAGTGTCTGGGTGATGGTAGTGTATGAGAAGAGTGTCTGGGTGTTGGAAGTGTATAAGAAGAGTGTCTGGGTGACGGTAGTGTATGAGAAGAGTGTCTTGGTGATGGTAGTGTATGAGAAGAGTGTCTGGGTGTTGGTAGTGTATGAGAAGAGTGTCTTGGTGATGGTAGTGTATGAGAAGAGTGTCTGGGTGTTGGTAGTATATGAGAAGAGTGTCTGGGTGATGGTAGTGCATGAGAAGAGTGTCTGGGTTATGGTAGTGCATGAGAAGAGTGTCCGGGTGATTGTACTGTATGAGAAGAGTGTCTGGGTGTTGGTAGTGTATGAGAAGAGTGTCTGGGTGATGGTAGTGTATGAGAAGAGTGTCTCTGTGATGGCAGTGTATGGGAAGAGTGTCTGGGTGTTGGTAGTGTATGAGTAGAGTGTCTGGGTGATGGTAGTGTATGAGAAGGGTGTCTGGGTGTTGGTAGTGTATGAGAAGAGTGTCTGGGTGTTCGTAGTGTATGAGAAGAGCGTCTGGGTGTTGGTAGTGTATGAGAAGAGTGTCTGGGTGTTGGTAGTGTATGAGAAGAGTGTCTGGGTGATGGTAGTATATGAGAAGAGTGTCTGGGTGATTGTACTGTATGAGAAGAGTGTCTGGGTGTTGGTAGTGTATGAGAAGAGTGTCTGGGTGATGGTAGTGTATGAGTAGAGTGTCTGGGTGATGGTAGTGTATGAGAAGAGCGTCTGGGTGTTGGTAGTGTATGAGAAGAGTGTCTGGGTGAAGGTAGTGTATGAGAAGAGAATCTGGGTGTTGGTAGTGTATGCGAAGAGTGTCTGGGTGTTGGTAGTGTATGAGAAGAGTGTCTGGGTGTTAGTAGTGTATGAGAAGAGTGTCTGGGTGATGGTAGTGTATGAGAAGAGTGTCTGGGTGATGGTAGTGTATGAGAAGAGTGTCTGTGTGTTGGAAGTGTATGAGAAGAGTGTCTGGGTGACGGTAGTGTATGAGAAGAGTGTCTGGGTGATGGTATTGTATGAGAAGAGTGTCTGGGTGTTGGCAGTGTATGAGAAGAGTGTCTGGGTGTTGGTAGTGTATGAGAAGAGTGTCTGGGTGATGGTAGTGTATGAGAAGAGTGTCTGGGTGTTGGTAGTGTATGAGAAGAGTGTCTGGGTGGGTGTTGGTAGTGTATGAGAAGAGTGTCTGGGTGATGGTAGTGTATGAGAAGAGTGTCTGGGTGTTGGAAGTGTATAAGAAGAGTGTCTGGGTGACGGTAGTGTATGAGAAGAGTGTCTGGGTGATGGTAGTGTATGAGAAGAGTGTCTGG
This sequence comes from Taudactylus pleione, assembly GCA_031769625.1. NCBI lineage: Eukaryota > Metazoa > Chordata > Amphibia > Anura > Myobatrachidae > Taudactylus > Taudactylus pleione. The sequence goes on from JAUIMM010000390.1 coordinate 3,152,188, forward strand.
GTGTTGGTAGTGTATGAGAAGAGTGTCTGGGTGATGGTAGTGTATGAGAAGAGTGTCTGGGTGTTGGTAGTGTATGAGAAGAGTGTCTGGGTGATGGTAGTGCATGAGAAGAGTGTCTGGGTTATGGTAGTGCATGAGAAGAGTGTCTGGGTGATGGCATTGTATAGGAAGAGTGTCTGGGTGTTGGTAGTGTATGAGAAGAGTGTCTGGGTGTTGGTAGTGTATGAGAAGAGTGTCTGGGTGATGGCAGTGTATGAGAAGAGTGTCTGGGTGATTGTACTGTATGAGAAGAGTGTCTGGGTGTTGGTAGTGTATGAGAAGAGTGTCTGGGTGATGGTAGTGTATGAGAATAGTGTCTCGGTGATGGCAGTGTATGGGAAGAGTGTCTGGGTGTTGGTAGTGTATGAGTAGAGTGTCTGGGTGATGGTAGTGTATGAGAAGGGTGTCTGGGTGTTGGTAGTGTATGAGAAGAGTGTCTGGGTGTTCGTAGTGTATGAGAAGAGTGTCTGGGTGTTGGTAGTGTATGAGAAGAGTGTCTGGGTGTTGGTAGTGTATGAGAAGAGTGTCTGGGTGATGGTAGTATATGAGAAGAGTGTCTGGGTGATTGTACTGTATGAGAAGAGTGTCTGGGTGTTGGTAGTGTATGAGAAGAGTGTCTGGGTGATGGTAGTTTATGAGTAGAGTGTCTGGGTGATGGTAGTGTATGAGAAGAGTGTCTGGGTGTTGGTAGTGTATGAGAAGAGTGTCTGGGTGATGGTAGTGTATGAGAAGAGTGTCTGGGTGTTGGTAGTGTATGAGAAGAGTGTCTGGGTGAAGGTAGTGTATGAGAAGAGTGTCTGGGTGATGGTAGTGCATGAGAAGAGTGTCTGGGTGATGGCAGTGTATGGGAAGAGTGTCTGGGTGTTGGTAGTGTATTAGAAGAGTGTCTGGGTGATGGCAGTGTATGAGAAGAGTGTCTGGGTGATTGTACTGTATGAGAAGAGTGTCTGGGTGTTGGTAGTGTATGAAAAGAGTGTCTGGGTGATGGTAGTGTATGAGAAGAGTGTCTCGGTGATGGCAGTGTATGGGAAGAGTGTCTGGGTGTTGGTAGTGTATGAGAAGAGTGTCTGGGTGATGGTAGTGTATGAGAAGGGTGTCTGGGTGTTGGTAGTGTATGAGAAGAGTGTCTGGGTGTTGGTAGTGTATGAGAAGAGCGTCTGGGTGTTGGTAGTGTATGAGAAGAGTGTCTGGGTGTTGGTAGTGTATGAGAAGAGTGTCTGGGTGATGGTAGTATATGAGAAGAGTGTCTGGGTGATTGTACTGTATGAGAAGAGTGTCTGGGTGTTGGTAGTGTATGAGAAGAGTGTCTGGGTGATGGTAGTGTATGAGAAGAGTGTCTGGGTGATGGTAGTGTATGAGAAGAGTGTCTGGGTGTTGGTAGTGTATGAGAAGAATGTCTGGGTGATGCTAGTGTATAAGAAGAGTGTCTGGGTGATGGTAGTGTATGAGAAGAGTGTCTGGGTGTTGGTAGTGTATGAGAAGGGTGTCTGGGTGTTGGTAGTGTATGAGAAGAGTGTCAGGGTGGGTGTTGGTAGTGTATGAGAAGAGTGTCTGGGTGATGGTAGTGTATGAGATGAGTGTCTGGGTGTTGGAAGTGTATCAGAAGAGTGTCTGGGTGATGGTAGTGTATGAGAACAGTGTCTGGGTGATGGTAGTGTATGAGAAGAGTGTCTGGGTGTTGGTAGTGTATGAGAAGGGTGTCTGGGTGTTGGTAGTGTATGAGAAGAGTGTCTGGGTGATGGCAGTGTATGAGAAGAGTGTCTGGGTGTTGGTAGTGTATGAGAAGAGTGTCTTGTTGTTGGTAGTGTATGAGAAGAGTGTCTGGGTGTTGATAGTGTATGAGAAGAGTGCCTGGGTGATGGTAGTGTATGAGAAGAGTGTCTGGGTGAAGGTAGTGTATGAGAAGAATGTCTGGGTGTTGGAAGTGTATCAGAAGAGTGTCTGGGTGATGGTAGTGTATGAGAAGAGTATCTGGGTGATGGTAGTGTATGAGAAGAGTGTATGGGTGTTGGTAGTGTATGAGAAGGGTGTCTGGGTGTTGGTAGTGTATGAGAAGAGTGTCTGGGTGATGGTAGTATATAAGAAGAGTGTCTGGGTGATGGCAGTGTATGAGAAGAGTGTCTGGGTGTTGGTAGTGTATGAGAAGAATGTCTTGGTGATGGTAGTATATGAGAAGAGTGTCTGGGTGTTGGTAGTGTATGAGAAGAATGTCTGGGTGATGTTAGTGTATAAGAAGAGTGTCTGGGTGATGGTAGTGTATGAGAAGAGTGTCTGGTTGATGGTAGTGTATGAGAAGAGTGTCTGGGTGATTGTACTGTATGAGAAGAGTGTCTGGGTGTTGGTAGGGTATGAGAAGAGTGTCTGGGTGATGGTAGTGTATGAGAAGGGTTTCTGGGTGTTGGTAGTGTATGAGAAGAGTGTCTGGGTGGGTGTTGGTAGTGTATGAGAAGAGTGTCTGGGTGATGGTAGTGTATGAGAAGAGTGTCTGGGTGTTGGAAGTGTATCAGAAGAGTGTCTGGGTGATGGTAGTGTATGAGAAGAGTGTCTGGGTGATGGTAGTGTATGAGAAGAGTGTCTGGGTGTTGGTAGTGTATGAGAAGGGTGTCTGGGTGTTGGTAGTGTATGAGAAGAGTGTCTGGGTGATGGCAGTGTATGAGAAGAGTGTCTGGGTGTTGGTAGTGTATGAGAAGAGTGTCTGGGTGATGGTAGTGTATGAGAAGAGTGTCTGGGTGTTGGTAGTGTATGAGAAGAATGTCTGGGTGATGCTAGTGTATAAGAAGAGTGTCTGGGTGATGGTAGTGTATGAGAAGAGTGTCTGGTTGATGGTAGTGTATGAGAAGAGTGTCTTGGAGATTGTACTGTATGAGAAGAGTGTCTGGGTGTTGGTAGGGTATGAGAATAGTGTCTGGGTGATGGTAGTGTATGAGAAGGGTTTCTGGGTGTTGGTAGTGTATGAGAAGAGTGTCTGGGTGTTGGTAGTGTATGAGAAGAGTGTCTGGGTGTTGGTAGTGTATGAGAAGAGTGTCTGGGTAGGTGTTGGTAGTGTATGAGAAGAGTGTCAGGGTGATTGTAGTGTATGAGATGAGTGTCTGGGTGTTAGTAGTGTATGAGAAGAGTGTCTGGGTGATTGTACTGTTTGAGAAGAGTGTCTGGGTGTTGGTAGTGTATGAGAAGAGTGTCTGGGTGATGGTAGTGTATGAGAAGGGTGTCTGGGTGTTGGTAGAGTATGAGAAGAGAATCTGGGTGTTGGTAGTGTATGCGAAGAGTGTCTGGGTGTTGGTACTGTATGAGAAGAGTGCCTGGGTGATGGTAGTGTATGAGAAGAGTGTCTGGGTGTTGGTAGTGTATGAGAAGAGTGTCTTGGTGGGTGTTGGTAGTGTATGAGAAGAGTGTCTGGGTGATGGTAGTGTATGAGAAGAGTGTCTGTGTGTTGGAAGTGTATGAGAAGAGTGTCTGGGTGACGGTAGTGTATGAGAAGAGTGTCTGGGTGATGGTAATGTATGAGAAGAGTGGCTGGGTGTTGGCAGTGTATGAGAAGAGTGTCTGAGTGTTGGTAGTGTATGAGAAGAGTGTCTGGGTGATGGTAGTGTATGAGAAGAGTGTCTGGGTGTTGGTAGTGTATGAGAAGAGTGTCTGGGTGGGTGTTGGTAGTGTATGAGAAGAGTGTCTGGGTGATGGTAGTGTATGAGAAGAGTGTCTGGGTGTTGGAAGTGTATAAGAAGAGTGTCTGGGTGACGGTAGTGTATGAGAAGAGTGTCTTGGTGATGGTAGTGTATGAGAAGAGTGTCTGGGTGTTGGTAGTGTATGAGAAGAGTGTCTTGGTGATGGTAGTGTATGAGAAGAGTGTCTGGGTGTTGGTAGTGTATGAGAAGAGTGTCTGGGTGATGGTAGTGCATGAGAAGAGTGTCTGGGTTATGGTAGTGCATGAGAAGAGTGTCTGGGTGATGGCATTGTATAGGAAGAGTGTCTGGGTGTTGGTAGTGTATGAGAAGAGTGTCTGGGTGTTGGTAGTGTATGAGCAGAGTGTCTGGGTGATGGCAGTGTATGAGAAGAGTGTCTGGGTGATTGTACTGTATGAGAAGAGTGTCTGGGTGTTGGTAGTGTATGAGAAGAGTGTCTGGGTGATGGTAGTGTATGAGAAGAGTGTCTGGGTGTTGGTAGTGTATGAGAAGAATGTCTGGGTGATGTTAGTGTATAAGAAGAGTGTCTGGGTGATGGTAGTGTATGAGAAGAGTGTCTGGTTGATGGTAGTGTATGAGAAGAGTGTCTGGGTGATTGTACTGTATGAGAAGAGTGTCTGGGTGTTGGTAGGGTATGAGAAGAGTGTCTGGGTGATGGTAGTGTATGAGAAGGGTTTCTGGGTGTTGGTAGTGTATGAGAAGAGTGTCTGGGTGGGTGTTGGTAGTGTATGAGAAGAGTGTCTGGGTGATGGTAGTGTATGAGAAGAGTGTCTGGGTGTTGTAAGTGTATCAGAAGAGTGTCTGGGTGATGGTAGTGTATGAGAAGAGTGTCTGGGTGATGGTAGTGTATGAGAAGAGTGTCTGGGTGTTGGTAGTGTATGAGAAGGGTGTCTGGGTGTTGGTAGTGTATGAGAAGAGTGTCTGGGTGATGGCAGTGTATGAGAAGAGTGTCTGGGTGTTGGTAGTGTATGAGAAGAGTGTCTGGGTGATGGTAGTGTATGAGAAGAGTGTCTGGGTGTTGGTAGTATATGAGAAGAATGTCTGGGTGATGCTAGTGTATAAGAAGAGTGTCTGGGTGATGGTAGTGTATGAGAAGAGTGTCTGGTTGATGGTAGTGTATGAGAAGAGTGTCTTGGTGATTGTACTGTATGAGAAGAGTGTCTGGGTGTTGGTAGGGTATGAGAATAGTGTCTGGGTGATGGTAGTGTATGAGAAGGGTTTCTGGGTGTTGGTAGTGTATGAGAAGAGTGTCTGGGTGTTGGTAGTGTATGAGAAGAGTGTCTGGGTGTTGGTAGTGTATGAGAAGAGTGTCTGGGTAGGTGTTGGTAGTGTATGAGAAGAGTGTCAGGGTGATTGTAGTGTATGAGATGAGTGTCTGGGTGTTAGTAGTGTATGAGAAGAGTGTCTGGGTGATTGTACTGTTTGAGAAGAGTGTCTGGGTGTTGGTAGTGTATGAGAAGAGTGTCTGGGTGATGGTAGTGTATGAGAAGGGTGTCTGGGTGTTGGTAGAGTATGAGAAGAGAATCTGGGTGTTGGTAGTGTATGCGAAGAGTGTCTGGGTGTTGGTAGTGTATGAGAAGAGTGCCTGGGTGATGGTAGTGTATGAGAAGAGTGTCTGGGTGTTGGTAGTGTATGAGAAGAGTGTCTTGGTGGGTGTTGGTAGTGTATGAGAAGATTGTCTGGGTGATGGTAGTGTATGAGAAGAGTGTCTGTGTGTTGGAAGTGTATGAGAAGAGTGTCTGGGTGACGGTAGTGTATGAGAAGAGTGTCTGGGTGATGGTATTGTATGAGAAGAGTGGCTGGGTGTTGGCAGTGTATGAGAAGAGTGTCTGGGTGATGGTAGTGTATGAGAAGAGTGTCTGGGTGATGGTAGTGTATGAGAAGAGTGTCTGGGTGTTGGTAGTGTATGAGAAGAGTGTCTGGGTGGGTGCTGGTAGTGTATGAGAAGAGTGTCTGGGTGATGGTAGTGTATGAGAAGAGTGTCTGGGTGTTGGAAGTGTATAAGAAGAGTGTCTGGGTGACGGTAGTGTATGAGAAGAGTGTCTTGGTGATGGTAGTGTATGAGAAGAGTGTCTGGGTGTTGGTAGTGTATGAGAAGAGTGTCTTGGTGATGGTAGTGTATGAGAAGAGTGTCTGGGTGTTGGTAGTATATGAGAAGAGTGTCTGGGTGATGGTAGTGCATGAGAAGAGTGTCTGGGTTATGGTAGTGCATGAGAAGAGTGTCCGGGTGATTGTACTGTATGAGAAGAGTGTCTGGGTGTTGGTAGTGTATGAGAAGAGTGTCTGGGTGATGGTAGTGTATGAGAAGAGTGTCTCGGTGATGGCAGTGTATGGGAAGAGTGTCTGGGTGTTGGTAGTGTATGAGTAGAGTGTCTGGGTGATGGTAGTGTATGAGAAGGGTGTCTGGGTGTTGGTAGTGTATGAGAAGAGTGTCTGGGTGTTCGTAGTGTATGAGAAGAGCGTCTGGGTGTTGGTAGTGTATGAGAAGAGTGTCTGGGTGTTGGTAGTGTATGAGAAGAGTGTCTGGGTGATGGTAGTATATGAGAAGAGTGTCTGGGTGATTGTACTGTATGAGAAGAGTGTCTGGGTGTTGGTAGTGTATGAGAAGAGTGTCTGGGTGATGGTAGTGTATGAGTAGAGTGTCTGGGTGATGGTAGTGTATGAGAAGAGCGTCTGGGTGTTGGTAGTGTATGAGAAGAGTGTCTGGGTGAAGGTAGTGTATGAGAAGAGAATCTGGGTGTTGGTAGTGTATGCGAAGAGTGTCTGGGTGTTGGTAGTGTATGAGAAGAGTGTCTGGGTGTTAGTAGTGTATGAGAAGAGTGTCTGGGTGATGGTAGTGTATGAGAAGAGTGTCTGGGTGATGGTAGTGTATGAGAAGAGTGTCTGTGTGTTGGAAGTGTATGAGAAGAGTGTCTGGGTGACGGTAGTGTATGAGAAGAGTGTCTGGGTGATGGTATTGTATGAGAAGAGTGTCTGGGTGTTGGCAGTGTATGAGAAGAGTGTCTGGGTGTTGGTAGTGTATGAGAAGAGTGTCTGGGTGATGGTAGTGTATGAGAAGAGTGTCTGGGTGTTGGTAGTGTATGAGAAGAGTGTCTGGGTGGGTGTTGGTAGTGTATGAGAAGAGTGTCTGGGTGATGGTAGTGTATGAGAAGAGTGTCTGGGTGTTGGAAGTGTATAAGAAGAGTGTCTGGGTGACGGTAGTGTATGAGAAGAGTGTCTGGGTGATGGTAGTGTATGAGAAGAGTGTCTGGGTGTTGGTAGTGTATGAGAAGAGTGTCTGGGTGATGGTAGTGTATGAGAAGAGTGTCTGGGTGTTGGTAGTGTATGAGAAGAGTGTCTGGGTGATGGTAGTGCATGAGAAGAGTGTCTGGGTTATGGTAGTGCATGAGAAGAGTGTCTGGGTGATGGCATTGTATAGGAAGAGTGTCTGGGTGTTGGTAGTGTATGAGAAGAGTGTCTGGGTGTTGGTAGTGTATGAGAAGAGTGTCTGGGTGATGGCAGTGTATGAGAAGAGTGTCTGGGTGATTGTACTGTATGAGAAGAGTGTCTGGGTGTTGGTAGTGTATGAGAAGAGTGTCTGGGTGATGGTAGTGTATGAGAAGAGTGTCTCGGTGATGGCAGTGTATGGGAAGAGTGTCTGGGTGTTGGTAGTGTATGAGTAGAGTGTCTGGGTGATGGTAGTGTATGAGAAGGGTGTCTGGGTGTTGGTAGTGTATGAGAAGAGTGTCTGGGTGTTCGTAGTGTATGAGAAGAGTGTCTGGGTGTTGGTAGTGTATGAGAAGAGTGTCTGGGTGTTGGTAGTGTATGAGAAGAGTGTCTGGGTGATGGTAGTATATGAGAAGAGTGTCTGGGTGATTGTACTGTATGAGAAGAGTGTCTGGGTGTTGGTAGTGTATGAGAAGAGTGTCTGGGTGATGGTAGTTTATGAGTAGAGTGTCTGGGTGATGGTAGTGTATGAGAAGAGTGTCTGGGTGTTGGTAGTGTATGAGAAGAGTGTCTGGGTGATGGTAGTGTATGAGAAGAGTGTCTGGGTGTTGGTAGTGTATGAGAAGAGTGTCTGGGTGAAGGTAGTGTATGAGAAGAGTGTCTGGGTGATGGTAGTGCATGAGAAGAGTGTCTGGGTGATGGCAGTGTATGGGAAGAGTGTCTGGGTGTTGGTAGTGTATTAGAAGAGTGTCTGGGTGATGGCAGTGTATGAGAAGAGTGTCTGGGTGATTGTACTGTATGAGAAGAGTGTCTGGGTGTTGGTAGTGTATGAGAAGAGTGTCTGGGTGATGGTAGTGTATGAGAAGAGTGTCTCGGTGATGGCAGTGTATGGGAAGAGTGTCTGGGTGTTGGTAGTGTATGAGAAGAGTGTCTGGGTGATGGTAGTGTATGAGAAGGGTGTCTGGATGTTGGTAGTGTATGAGAAGAGTGTCTGGGTGTTCGTAGTGTATGAGAAGAGCGTCTGGGTGTTGGTAGTGTATGAGAAGAGTGTCTGGGTGTTGGTAGTGTATGAGAAGAGTGTCTGGGTGATGGTAGTATATGAGAAGAGTGTCTGGGTGATTGTACTGTATGAGAAGAGTGTCTGGGTGTTGGTAGTGTATGAGAAGAGTGTCTGGGTGATGGTAGTGTATGAGAAGAGTGTCTGGGTGATGGTAGTGTATGAGAAGAGTGTCTGGGTGTTGGTAGTGTATGAGAAGAATGTCTGGGTGATGCTAGTGTATAAGAAGAGTGTCTGGGTGATGGTAGTGTATGAGAAGAGTGTCTGGGTGTTGGTAGTGTATGAGAAGGGTGTCTGGGTGTTGGTAGTGTATGAGAAGAGTGTCAGGGTGGGTGTTGGTAGTGTATGAAAAGAGTGTCTGGGTGATGGTAGTGTATGAGATGAGTGTCTGGGTGTTGGAAGTGTATCAGAAGAGTGTCTGGGTGATGGTAGTGTATGAGAACAGTGTCTGGGTGATGGTAGTGTATGAGAAGAGTGTCTGGGTGTTGGTAGTGTATGAGAAGGGTGTCTGGGTGTTGGTAGTGTATGAGAAGAGTGTCTGGGTGATGGCAGTGTATGAGAAGAGTGTCTGGGTGTTGGTAGTGTATGAGAAGAGTGTCTTGTTGTTGGTAGTGTATGAGAAGAGTGTCTGGGTGTTGATAGTGTATGAGAAGAGTGCCTGGGTGATGGTAGTGTATGAGAAGAGTGTCTGGGTGAAGGTAGTGTATGAGAAGAATGTCTGGGTGTTGGAAGTGTATCAGAAGAGTGTCTGGGTGATGGTAGTGTATGAGAAGAGTATCTGGGTGATGGTAGTGTATGAGAAGAGTGTATGGGTGTTTGTAGTGTATGAGAAGGGTGTCTGGGTGTTGGTAGTGTATGAGAAGAGTGTCTGGGTGATGGTAGTATATAAGAAGAGTGTCTGGGTGATGGCAGTGTATGAGAAGAGTGTCTGGGTGTTGGTAGTGTATGAGAAGAATGTCTTGGTGATGGTAGTATATGAGAAGAGTGTCTGGGTGTTGGTAGTGTATGAGAAGAATGTCTGGGTGATGTTAGTGTATAAGAAGAGTGTCTGGGTGATGGTAGTGTATGAGAAGAGTGTCTGGTTGATGGTAGTGTATGAGAAGAGTGTCTGGGTGATTGTACTGTATGAGAAGAGTGTCTGGGTGTTGGTAGGGTATGAGAAGAGTGTCTGGGTGATGGTAGTGTATGAGAAGGGTTTCTGGGTGTTGGTAGTGTATGAGAAGAGTGTCTGGGTGGGTGTTGGTAGTGTATGAGAAGAGTGTCTGGGTGATGGTAGTGTATGAGAAGAGTGTCTGGGTGTTGGAAGTGTATCAGAAGAGTGTCTGGGTGATGGTAGTGTATGAGAAGAGTGTCTGGGTGATGGTAGTGTATGAGAAGAGTGTCTGGGTGTTGGTAGTGTATGAGAAGGGTGTCTGGGTGTTGGTAGTGTATGAGAAGAGTGTCTGGGTGATGGCAGTGTATGAGAAGAGTGTCTGGGTGTTGGTAGTGTATGAGAAGAGTGTCTGGGTGATGGTAGTGTATGAGAAGAGTGTCTGGGTGTTGGTAGTGTATGAGAAGAATGTCTGGGTGATGCTAGTGTATAAGAAGAGTGTCTGGGTGATGGTAGTGTATGAGAAGAGTGTCTGGTTGATGGTAGTGTATGAGAAGAGTGTCTTGGAGATTGTACTGTATGAGAAGAGTGTCTGGGTGTTGGTAGGGTATGAGAATAGTGTCTGGGTGATGGTAGTGTATGAGAAGGGTTTCTGGGTGTTGGTAGTGTATGAGAAGAGTGTCTGGGTGTTGGTAGTGTATGAGAAGAGTGTCTGGGTGTTGGTAGTGTATGAGAAGAGTGTCTGGGTAGGTGTTGGTAGTGTATGAGAAGAGTGTCAGGGTGATTGTAGTGTATGAGATGAGTGTCTGGGTGTTAGTAGTGTATGAGAAGAGTGTCTGGGTGATTGTACTGTTTGAGAAGAGTGTCTGGGTGTTGGTAGTGTATGAGAAGAGTGTCTGGGTGATGGTAGTGTATGAGAAGGGTGTCTGGGTGTTGGTAGAGTATGAGAAGAGAATCTGGGTGTTGGTAGTGTATGCGAAGAGTGTCTGGGTGTTGGTACTGTATGAGAAGAGTGCCTGGGTGATGGTAGTGTATGAGAAGAGTGTCTGGGTGTTGGTAGTGTATGAGAAGAGTGTCTTGGTGGGTGTTGGTAGTGTATGAGAAGAGTGTCTGGGTGATGGTAGTGTATGAGAAGAGTGTCTGTGTGTTGGAAGTGTATGAGAAGAGTGTCTGGGTGACGGTAGTGTATGAGAAGAGTGTCTGGGTGATGGTAATGTATGAGAAGAGTGGCTGGGTGTTGGCAGTGTATGAGAAGAGTGTCTGAGTGTTGGTAGTGTATGAGAAGAGTGTCTGGGTGATGGTAGTGTATGAGAAGAGTGTCTGGGTGTTGGTAGTGTATGAGAAGAGTGTCTGGGTGGGTGTTGGTAGTGTATGAGAAGAGTGTCTGGGTGATGGTAGTGTATGAGAAGAGTGTCTGGGTGTTGGAAGTGTATAAGAAGAGTGTCTGGGTGACGGTAGTGTATGAGAAGAGTGTCTTGGTGATGGTAGTGTATGAGAAGAGTGTCTGGGTGTTGGTAGTGTATGAGAAGAGTGTCTTGGTGATGGTAGTGTATGAGAAGAGTGTCTGGGTGTTGGTAGTGTATGAGAAGAGTGTCTGGGTGATGGTAGTGCATGAGAAGAGTGTCTGGGTTATGGTAGTGCATGAGAAGAGTGTCTGGGTGATGGCATTGTATAGGAAGAGTGTCTGGGTGTTGGTAGTGTATGAGAAGAGTGTCTGGGTGTTGGTAGTGTATGAGCAGAGTGTCTGGGTGATGGCAGTGTATGAGAAGAGTGTCTGGGTGATTGTACTGTATGAGAAGAGTGTCTGGGTGTTGGTAGTGTATGAGAAGAGTGTCTGGGTGATGGTAGTGTATGAGAAGAGTTTCTCGGTGATGGCAGTGTATGGGAAGAGTGTCTGGGTGTTGGTAGTGTATGAGTAGAGTGTCTGGGTGATGGTAGTGTATGAGAAGGGTGTCTGGGTGTTGGTAGTGTATGAGAAGAGTGTCTGGGTGTTCGTAGTGTATGAGAAGAGCGTCTGGGTGTTGGTAGTGTATGAGAAGAGTGTCTGGGTGTTGGTAGTGTATGAGAAGAGTGTCTGGGTGATGGTAGTATATGAGAAGAGTGTCTGGGTGATTGTACTGTATGAGAAGAGTGTCTGGGTGTTGGTAGTGTATGAGAAGAGTGTCTGGGTGATGGTAGTGTATGAGTAGAGTGTCTGGGTGATGGTAGTGTATGAGAAGAGCGTCTGGGTGTTGGTAGTGTATGAGAAGAGTGTCTGGGTGAAGGTAGTGTATGAGAAGAGAATCTGGGTGTTGGTAGTGTATGCGAAGAGTGTCTGGGTGTTGGTAGTGTATGAGAAGAGTGTCTGGGTGTTAGTAGTGTATGAGAAGAGTGTCTGGGTGATGGTAGTGTATGAGAAGAGTGTCTGGGTGATGGTAGTGTATGAGAAGAGTGTCTGTGTGTTGGAAGTGTATGAGAAGAGTGTCTGGGTGACGGTAGTGTATGAGAAGAGTGTCTGGGTGATGGTATTGTATGAGAAGAGTGTCTGGGTGTTGGCAGTGTATGAGAAGAGTGTCTGGGTGTTGGTAGTGTATGAGAAGAGTGTCTGGGTGATGGTAGTGTATGAGAAGAGTGTCTGGGTGTTGGTAGTGTATGAGAAGAGTGTCTGGGTGGGTGTTGGTAGTGTATGAGAAGAGTGTCTGGGTGATGGTAGTGTATGAGAAGAGTGTATGGGTGTTGGAAGTGTATAAGAAGAGTGTCTGGGTGACGGTAGTGTATGAGAAGAGTGTCTGGGTGATGGTAGTGTATGAGAAGAGTGTCTGGGTGTTGGTAGTGTATGAGAAGAGTGTCTGGGTGATGGTAGTGTATGAGAAGAGTGTCTGGGTGTTGGTAGTGTATGAGAAGAGTGTCTGGGTGATGGTAGTGCATGAGAAGAGTGTCTGGGTTATGGTAGTGCATGAGAAGAGTGTCTGGGTGATGGCATTGTATAGGAAGAGTGTCTGGGTGTTGGTAGTGTATGAGAAGAGTGTCTGGGTGTTGGTAGTGTATGAGAAGAGTGTCTGGGTGATGGCAGTGTATGAGAAGAGTGTCTGGGTGATTGTACTGTATGAGAAGAGTGTCTGGGTGTTGGTAGTGTATGAGAAGAGTGTCTGGGTGATGGTAGTGTATGAGAAGAGTGTCTCGGTGATGGCAGTGTATGGGAAGAGTGTCTGGGTGTTGGTAGTGTATGAGTAGAGTGTCTGGGTGATGGTAGTGTATGAGAAGGGTGTCTGGGTGTTGGTAGTGTATGAGAAGAGTGTCTGGGTGTTCGTAGTGTATGAGAAGAGTGTCTGGGTGTTGGTAGTGTATGAGAAGAGTGTCTGGGTGTTGGTAGTGTATGAGAAGAGTGTCTGGGTGATGGTAGTATATGAGAAGAGTGTCTGGGTGATTGTACTGTATGAGAAGAGTGTCTGGGTGTTGGTAGTGTATGAGAAGAGTGTCTGGGTGATGGTAGTTTATGAGTAGAGTGTCTGGGTGATGGTAGTGTATGAGAAGAGTGTCTGGGTGTTGGTAGTGTATGAGAAGAGTGTCTGGGTGATGGTAGTGTATGAGAAGAGTGTCTGGGTGTTGGTAGTGTATGAGAAGAGTGTCTGGGTGAAGGTAGTGTATGAGAAGAGTGTCTTGGTGATGGTAGTGCATGAGAAGAGTGTCTGGGTGATGGCAGTGTATGGGAAGAGTGTCTGGGTGTTGGTAGTGTATGAGAAGAGTGTCTGGGTGATGGCAGTGTATGAGAAGAGTGTCTGGGTGATTGTACTGTATGAGAAGAGTGTCTGGGTGTTGGTAGTGTATGAGAAGAGTGTCTGGGTGATGGTAGTGTATGAGAAGAGTGTCTCGGTGATGGCAGTGTATGGGAAGAGTGTCTGGGTGTTGGTAGTGTATGAGTAGAGTGTCTGGGTGATGGTAGTGTATGAGAAGGGTGTCTGGGTGTTGGTAGTGTATGAGAAGAGTGTCTGGGTGTTCGTAGTGTATGAGAAGAGCGTCTGGGTGTTGGTAGTGTATGAGAAGAGTGTCTGGGTGTTGGTAGTGTATGAGAAGAGTGTCTGGGTGATGGTAGTATATGAGAAGAGTGTCTGGGTGATTGTACTGTATGAGAAGAGTGTCTGGGTGTTGGTAGTGTATGAGAAGAGTGTCTGGGTGATGGTAGTGTATGAGTAGAGTGTCTGGGTGATGGTAGTGTATGAGAAGAGCGTCTGGGTGTTGGTAGTGTATGAGAAGAGTGTCTGGGTGAAGGTAGTGTATGAGAAGAGAATCTGGGTGTTGGTAGTGTATGCGAAGAGTGTCTGGGTGTTGGTAGTGTATGAGAAGAGTGTCTGGGTGTTGGTAGTGTATGAGAAGAGTGTCTGGGTGATGGTAGTGTATGAGAAGAGTGTCTGGGTGATGGTAGTGTATGAGAAGAGTGTCTGTGTGTTGGAAGTGTATGAGAAGAGTGTCTGGGTGACGGTAGTGTATGAGAAGAGTGTCTGGGTGATGGTATTGTATGAGAAGAGTGTCTGGGTGTTGGCAGTGTATGAGAAGAGTGTCTGGGTGTTGGTAGTGTATGAGAAGAGTGTCTGGGTGATGGTAGTGTATGAGAAGAGTGTCTGGGTGTTGGTAGTGTATGAGAAGAGTGTCTGGGTGGGTGTTGGTAGTGTATGAGAAGAGTGTCTGGGTGATGGTAGTGTATGAGAAGAGTGTCTGGGTGTTGGAAGTGTATAAGAAGAGTGTCTGGGTGACGGTAGTGTATGAGAAGAGTGTCTGGGTGATGGTAGTGTATGAGAAGAGTGTCTGGGTGTTGGTAGTGTATGAGAAGAGTGTCTGGGTGATGGTAGTGTATGAGAAGAGTGTCTGGGTGTTGGTAGTGTATGAGAAGAGTGTCTGGGTGATGGTAGTGCATGAGAAGAGTGTCTGGGTTATGGTAGTGCATGAGAAGAGTGTCTGGGTGATGGCATTGTATAGGAAGAGTGTCTGGGTGTTGGTAGTGTATGAGAAGAGTGTCTGGGTGTTGGTAGTGTATGAGAAGAGTGTCTGGGTGATGGCAGTGTATGAGAAGAGTGTCTGGGTGATTGTACTGTATGAGAAGAGTGTCTGGGTGTTGGTAGTGTATGAGAAGAGTGTCTGGGTGATGGTAGTGTATGAGAAGAGTGTCTCGGTGATGGCAGTGTATGGGAAGAGTGTCTGGGTGTTGGTAGTGTATGAGTAGAGTGTCTGGGTGATGGTAGTGTATGAGAAGGGTGTCTGGGTGTTGGTAGTGTATGAGAAGAGTGTCTGGGTGTTCGTAGTGTATGAGAAGAGTGTCTGGGTGTTGGTAGTGTATGAGAAGAGTGTCTGGGTGTTGGTAGTGTATGAGAAGAGTGTCTGGGTGATGGTAGTATATGAGAAGAGTGTCTGGGTGATTGTACTGTATGAGAAGAGTGTCTGGGTGTTGGTAGTGTATGAGAAGAGTGTCTGGGTGATGGTAGTTTATGAGTAGAGTGTCTGGGTGATGGTAGTGTATGAGAAGAGTGTCTGGGTGTTGGTAGTGTATGAGAAGAGTGTCTGGGTGATGGTAGTGTATGAGAAGAGTGTCTGGGTGTTGGTAGTGTATGAGAAGAGTGTCTGGGTGAAGGTAGTGTATGAGAAGAGTGTCTGGGTGATGGTAGTGCATGAGAAGAGTGTCTGGGTGATGGCAGTGTATGGGAAGAGTGTCTGGGTGTTGGTAGTGTATGAGAAGAGTGTCTGGGTGTTGGTAGTGTATGAGAAGAGTGTCTGGGTGTTGGAAGTGTATGAGAAGAGTGTCTGGGTGTTGGTAGTGTATGAGAAGAGTGTCTGGTTGATGGTAGTGTATGAGAAGAGATTCTGAGTGATTGTACTGTATGAGAAGAGTGTCTGGGTGTTGGTAGTGTATGAGAAGAGTGTCTGGGTGATGGTAGTGTATGAGAAGAGTGTCTGGGTGTTGGTAGTGTATGAGAAGAATGTCTGGGTGATGCTAGTGTATAAGAAGAGTTTCTGGGTGATGGTAGTGTATGAGAAGAGTGTCTAGTTGATGGTAGTGTATGAGAAGAGTGTCTGGGTGATTGTACTGTATGAGAAGAGTGTCTGGGTGTTGGTAGGGTATGAGAAGAGTGTCTGCGTGATGGTAGTGTATGAGAAGGGTTTCTGGGTGTTGGTAGTGTATGAGAAGAGTGTCTGGGTGGGTGTTGGTAGTGTATGAGAAGAGTGTCTGGGTGATGGTAGTGTATGAGAAGAGTGTCTGGGTGTTGGAAGTGTATTAGAAGAGTGTCTGGGTGATGGTAGTGTATGAGAAGAGTGTCTGGGTGTTGGAAGTGTATCAGAAGAGTGTCTGGGTGATGGTAGTGTATGAGAAGAGTGTCTGGGTGATGGTAGTGTATGAGAAGAGTGTCTGGGTGTTGGTAGTGTATGAGAAGGGTGTCTGGGTGTTGGTAGTGTATGAGAAGAGTGTCTGGGTGATGGCAGTGTATGAGAAGAGTGTCTGGGTGTTGGTAGTGTATGAGAAGAGTGTCTTGTTGTTGGTAGTGTATGAGAAGAGTGTCTGGGTGTTGGTAGTGTATGAGAAGAGTGCCTGGGTGATGGTAGTGTATGAGAAGAGTGTCTGGGTGAAGGTAGTGTATGAGAAGAATGTCTGGGTGTTGGAAGTGTATCAGAAGAGTGTCTGGGTGATGGTAGTGTATGAGAAGAGTATCTGGGTTATGGTAGTGTATGAGAAGAGTGTATGGGTGTTGGTAGTGTATGAGAAGGGTGTCTGGGTGTTGGTAGTGTATGAGAAGAGTGTCTGGGTGATGGTAGTATATAAGAAGAGTGTCTGGGTGGTGGCAGTGTATGAGAAGAGTGTCTGGGTGTTGGTAGTGTATGAGAAGAGTGTCTTGGTGATGGTAGTGTATGAGAAGAGTGTCTGGGTGTTGGTAGTGTATGAGAAGAATGTCTGGGTGATGTTAGTGTATAAGAAGAGTGTCTGGGTGATGGTAGTGTATGAGAAGAGTGTCTGGTTGATGGTAGTGTATGAGAAGAGTGTCTGGGTGTTGGTAGTGTATGAGAAGAGTGTCTTGTTGTTGGTAGTGTATGAGAAGAGTGTCTGGGTGTTGGTAGTGTATGAGAAGAGTGCCTGGGTGATGGTAGTGTATGAGAAGAGTGTCTGGGTGTTGGTAGTGTATGAGAAGAGTGTCTGGGTGATGGTAGTGTATGAGAAGAGTGTCTGGGTGTTGGAAGTGTATCAGAAGAGTGTCTGGGTGATGGTAGTGTATGAGAAGAGTGTCTGGGTGATGGTAGTGTATGAGAAGAGTGTCTGGGTGTTGGTAGTGTATGAGAAGGGTGTCAGGGTGTTGGTAGTGTATGAGAAGAGTGTCTGGGTGATGGCAGTGTATGAGAAGAGTGTCTGTGTGTTGGTAGTGTATGAGAAGAGTGTCTGGGTGATGGTAGTGTATGAGAAGAGTGTCTGGGTGTTGGTAGTGTATGAGAAGAGTGTCTGGGTGATGGTAGTGTATGAGAAGAGTGTCTGGGTGTTGGAAGTGTATCAGAAGAGTGTCTGGGTGATGGTAGTGTATGAGAAGAGTGTCTGGGTGATGGTAGTGTATGAGAAGAGTGTCTGGGTGTTGGTAGTGTATGAGAAGGGTGTCTGGGTGTTGGTAGTGTATGAGAAGAGTGTCTGGGTGATGGCAGTGTATGAGAAGAGTGTCTGGGTGTTGGTAGTGTATGAGAAGAGTGTCTGGGTGATGGTAGTGTATGAGAAGAATGTCTGGGTGATGCTAATGTATAAGAAGAGTGTCTGGGTGATGGTAGTGTATGAGAAGAGTGTCTGGTTGATGGTAGTGTATGAGAAGAGTGTCTTGGTGATTGTACTGTATGAGAAAAGTGTCTGGGTGTTGGTAGGGTATGAGAATAGTGTCTGGGTGATGGTAGTGTATGAGAAGGGTTTCTGGGTGTTGGTAGTGTATGAGAAGAGTGTCTGGGTGTTGCTAGTGTATGAGAAGAGTGTCTGGGTGTTGGTAGTGTATGAGAATAGTGTCTGGGTAGGTGTTGGTAGTGTATGAGAAGAGTGTCAGGGTGTTGGTAGTGTATGAGAAGAATGTCTGGGTGATGTTAGTGTATAAGAAGAGTGTCTGGGTGATGGTAGTGTATGAGAAGAGTGTCTGGTTGATGGTAGTGTATGAGAAGAGTGTCTGGGTGTTGGTAGTGTATGAGAAGAGTGTCTTGTTGTTGGTAGTGTATGAGAAGAGTGTCTGGGTGTTGGTAGTGTATGAGAAGAGTGCCTGGGTGATGGTAGTGTATGAGAAGAGTGTCTGGGTGTTGGTAGTGTATGAGAAGAGTGTCTGGGTGTTGGTAGTGTATGAGAAGAGTGTCTGGGTGATGGTAGTGTATGAGAAGAGTGTCTGGGTGTTGGAAGTGTATCAGAAGAGTGTCTGGGTGATGGTAGTGTATGAGAAGAGTGTCTGGGTGATGGTAGTGTATGAGAAGAGTGTCTGGGTGTTGGTAGTGTATGAGAAGGGTGTCAGGGTGTTGGTAGTGTATGAGAAGAGTGTCTGGGTGATGGCAGTGTATGAGAAGAGTGTCTGTGTGTTGGTAGTGTATGAGAAGAGTGTCTGGGTGATGGTAGTGTATGAGAAGAGTGTCTGGGTGTTGGTAGTGTATGAGAAGAGTGTCTGGGTGATGGTAGTGTATGAGAAGAGTGTCTGGGTGTTGGAAGTGTATCAGAAGAGTGTCTGGGTGATGGTAGTGTATGAGAAGAGTGTCTGGGTGATGGTAGTGTATGAGAAGAGTGTCTGGGTGTTGCTAGTGTATGAGAAGGGTGTCTGGGTGTTGGTAGTGTATGAGAAGAGTGTCTGGGTGATGGCAGTGTATGAGAAGAGTGTCTGGGTGTTGGTAGTGTATGAGAAGAGTGTCTGGGTGATGGTAGTGTATGAGAAGAATGTCTGGGTGATGCTAATGTATAAGAAGAGTGTCTGGGTGATGGTAGTGTATGAGAAGAGTGTCTGGTTGATGGTAGTGTATGAGAAGAGTGTCTTGGTGATTGTACTGTATGAGAAAAGTGTCTGGGTGTTGGTAGGGTATGAGAATAGTGTCTGGGTGATGGTAGTGTATGAGAAGGGTTTCTGGGTGTTGGTAGTGTATGAGAAGAGTGTCTGGGTGTTGCTAGTGTATGAGAAGAGTGTCTGGGTGTTGGTAGTGTATGAGAATAGTGTCTGGGTAGGTGTTGGTAGTGTATGAGAAGAGTGTCAGGGTGATTGTAGTGTATGAGATGAGTGTCTGGGTGTTAGTAGTGTATGAGAAGAGTGTCTGGGTGATTGTACTGTATGAGAAGAGTGTCTGGGTGTTGGTAGTGTATGAGAAGAGTGTCTGGGTGATGGTAGTGTATGAGAAGGGTGTCTGGGTGTTGGTAGTGTATGAGAAGAGAATCTGGGTGTTGGTAGTGTATGCGAAGAGTGTCTGGGTGTTGGTAGTGTATGAGAAGAGTGCCTGGGTGATGGTAGTGTATGAGAAGAGTGTCTGGGTGTTGGTAGTGTATGAGAAGAGTGTCTTGGTGGGTGTTGGTAGTGTATGAGAAGAGTGTCTGGGTGATGGTAATGTATGAGAAGAGTGCCTGTGTGTTGGAAGTGTATGAGAAGAGTGTCTGGGTGACGGTAGTGTATGAGAAGAGTGTCTGGGTGATGGTATTGTATGAGAAGAGTGTCTGGGTGTTGGCAGTGTATGAGAAGAGTGTCTGGGTGTTGGTAGTGTATGAGAAGAGTGTCTGGGTGATGGTAGTGTATGAGAAGAGTGTCTGGGTGTTGGTAGTGTATGAGAAGAGTGTCTGGGTGATGGTAGTGTATGAGAAGAGTGTCTGGGTGATGGTAGTGTATGAGAAGAGTGTCTGGGTGTTGGAAATGTATAAGAAGAGTGTCTGGGTGACGGTAGTGTATGAGAAGAGTGTCTGGGTGATGGTAGTGTATGAGAAGAGTGTCTGGGTGTTGGTAGTGTATGAGAAGAGTGTCTGGGTGATGGTAGTGTATGAGAAGAGTGTCTGGTTGATGGTAGTGTATGAGAAGAGTGTCTGGGTGATTGTACTGTATGAGAAGAGTGTCTGGGTGTTGGTAGGGTATGAGAAGAGTGTCTGGGTGATGGTAGTGTATGAGAAGGGTTTCTGGGTGTTGGTAGTGTATGAGAAGAGTGTCTGGGTGGGTGTTGGTAGTGTATGAGAAGAGTGTCTGGGTGATGGTAGTGTATGAGAAGAGTGTCTGGGTGTTGGAAGTGTATCAGAAGAGTGTCTGGGTGATGGTAGTGTATGAGAAGAGTGTCTGGGTGATGGTAGTGTATGAGAAGAGTGTCTGGGTGTTGGTAGTGTATGAGAAGGGTGTCTGGGTGTTGGTAGTGTATGAGAAGAGTGTCTGGGTGATGGCAGTGTATGAGAAGAGTGTCTGGGTGTTGGTAGTGTATGAGAAGAGTGTCTGGGTGATGGTAGTGTATGAGAAGAGTGTCTGGGTGTTGGTAGTGTATGAGAAGAATGTCTGGGTGATGCTAGTGTATAAGAAGAGTGTCTGGGTGATGGTAGTGTATGAGAAGAGTGTCTGGTTGATGGTAGTGTATGAGAAGAGTGTCTTGGTGATTGTACTGTATGAGAAAAGTGTCTGGGTGTTGGTAGGGTATGAGAATAGTGTCTGGGTGATGGTAGTGTATGAGAAGGGTTTCTGGGTGTTGGTAGTGTATGAGAAGAGTGTCTGGGTGTTGGTAGTGTATAAGAAGAGTGTCTGGGTGTTGGTAGTGTATGAGAATAGTGTCTGGGTAGGTGTTGGTAGTGTATGAGAAGAGTGTCAGGGTGATTGTAGTGTATGAGATGAGTGTCTGGGTGTTAGTAGTGTATGAGAAGAGTGTCTGGGTGATTGTACTGTATGAGAAGAGTGTCTGGGTGTTGGTAGTGTATGAGAAGAGTGTCTGGGTGATGGTAGTGTATGAGAAGGGTGTCTGGGTGTTGGTAGTGTATGAGAAGAGAATCTGGGTGTTGGTAGTGTATGCGAAGAGTGTCTGGGTGTTGGTAGTGTATGAGAAGAGTGCCTGGGTGATGGTAGTGTATGAGAAGAGTGTCTGGGTGTTGGTAGTGTATGAGAAGAGTGTCTTGGTGGGTGTTGGTAGTGTATGAGAAGAGTGTCTGGGTGATGGTAATGTATGAGGAGAGTGCCTGTGTGTTGGAAGTGTATGAGAAGAGTGTCTGGGTGACGGTAGTGTATGAGAAGAGTGTCTGGGTGATGGTATTGTATGAGAAGAGTGTCTGGGTGTTGGCAGTGTATGAGAAGAGTGTCTGGGTGTTGGTAGTGTATGAGAAGAGTGTCTGGGTGATGGTAGTGTAAGAGAAGAGTGTCTGGGTGTTGGTAGTGTATGAGAAGAGTGTCTAAGTGGGTGTTGGTAGTGTATGAGAAGAGTGTCTGGGTGATGGTAGTGTATGAGAAGAGTGTCTGGGTGTTGGAAGTGTATAAGAAGAGTGTCTGGGTCACGGTAGTGTATGAGAAGAGTGTCTGGGTGATGGTAGTGTATGAGAAGAGTGTCTGGGTGTTGGTAGTGTATGAGAAGAGTGTCTGGGTGATGGTAGTGTATGAGAAGAGTGTCTGGGTGTTGGCAGTGTATGAGAAGAGTGTCTGGGTGATTGTACTGTATGAGAAGAGTGTCTGGGTGTTGGTAGGGTATGAGAAGAGTGTCTGGGTGATGGTAGTGTATGAGAAGGGTTTCTGGGTGTTGGTAGTGTATGAGAAGAGTGTCTGGGTGGGTGTTGGTAGTGTATGAGAAGAGTGTCTGGGTGATGGTAGTGTATGAGAAGAGTGTCTGGGTGTTGGAAGTGTATCAGAAGAGTGTCTTGTTGTTGGTAGTGTATGAGAAGAGTGTCTGGGTGTTGGTAGTGTATGAGAAGAGTGCCTGGGTGATGGTAGTGTATGAGAAGAGTGTCTGGGTGAAGGTAGTGTATGAGAAGAGTGTCTGGGTGTTGGTAGGGTATGAGAAGAGTGTCTGGGTGATGGTAGTGTATGAGAAGGGTTTCTGGGTGTTGGTAGTGTATGAGAAGAGTGTCTGGGTGGGTGTTGGTAGTGTATGAGAAGAGTGTCTGGGTGATGGTAGTGTATGAGAAGAGTGTCTGGGTGTTGGAAGTGTATCAGAAGAGTGTCTGGGTGATGGTAGTGTATGAGAAGAGTGTCTGGGTGATGGTAGTGTATGAGAAGAGTGTCTGGGTGTTGGTAGTGTATGAGAAGGGTGTCTGGGTGTTGGTAGTGTATGAGAAGAGTGTCTGGGTGATGGCAGTGTATGAGAAGAGTGTCTGGGTGTTGGTAGTGTATGAGAAGAGTGTCTGGGTGATGGTAGTGTATGAGAAGAGTGTCTGGGTGTTGGTAGTGTATGAGAAGAATGTCTGGGTGATGCTAGTGTATAAGAAGAGTGTCTGGGTGATGGTAGTGTATGAGAAGAGTGTCTGGTTGATGGTAGTGTATGAGAAGAGTGTCTTGGTGATTGTACTGTATGAGAAGAGTGTCTGGGTGTTGGTAGGGTATGAGAATAGTGTCTGGGTGATGGTAGTGTATGAGAAGGGTTTCTGGGTGTTGGTAGTGTATGAGAAGAGTGTCTGGGTGTTGGTAGTGCATGAGAAGAGTGTCTGGGTGTTGGTAGTATATGAGAATAGTGTCTGGGTAGGTGTTGGTAGTGTATGAGAAGAGTGTCAGGGTGATTGTAGTGTATGAGATGAGTGTCTGGGTGTTAGTAGTGTATGAGAAGAGTGTCTGGGTGATTGTACTGTATGAGAAGAGTGTCTGGGTGTTGGTAGTGTATGAGAAGAGTGTCTGGGTGATGGTAGTGTATGAGAAGGGTGTCTGGGTGTTGGTAGTGTATGAGAAGAGAATCTGGGTGTTGGTAGTGTATGCGAAGGGTGTCTGGGTGTTGGTAGTGTATGAGAAGAGTGCCTGGGTGATGGTAGTGTATGAAAAGAGTGTCTGGGTGTTGGTAGTGTATGAGAAGAGTGTCTTGGTGGGTGTTGGTAGTGTATGAGAAGAGTGTCTGGGTGATGGTAGTGTATGAGAAGAGTGCCTGTGTGTTGGAAGTGTATGAGAAGAGTGTCTGGGTGACGGTAGTGTATGAGAAGAGTGTCTGGGTGATGGTATTGTATGAGAAGAGTGTCTGGGTGTTGGCAGTGTATGAGAAGAGTGTCTGGGTGTTGGTAGTGTATGAGAAGAGTGTCTGGGTGATGGTAGTGTATGAGAAGAGTGTCTGGGTGTTGGTAGTGTATGAGAAGAGTGTCTGGGTGGGTGTTGGTAGTGTATGAGAAGAGTGTCTGGGTGATGGTAGTGTATGAGAAGAGTGTCTGGGTGTTGGAAGTGTATAAGAAGAGTGTCTGGGTGACGGTAGTGTATGAGAAGAGTGTCTGTGTGATGGTAGTGTATGAGAAAAGTGTCTGGGTGTTGGTAGTGTATGAGAAGAGTGTCTGGGTGATGGTAGTGTATGAGAAGAGTGTCTGGGTGTTGGTAGTGTATGAGAAGAGTGTCTGGGTGATTGTACTGTATGAGAAGAGTGTCTGGGTGTTGGTAGGGTATGAGAAGTGTGTCTGGGTGATGGTAGTGTATGAGAAGGGTTTCTGGGTGTTGGTAGTGTATGAGAAGAGTGTCTGGGTGGGTGTTGGTAGTGTATGAGAAGAGTGTCTGGGTGATGGTAGTGTATGAGAAGAGTGTCTGGGTGTTGGAAGTGTATCAGAAGAGTGTCTGGGTGATGGTAGTGTATGAGAAGAGTGTCTGGGTGATGGTAGTGTATGAGAAGAGTGTCTGGGTGTTGGTAGTGTATGAGAAGGGTGTCTGGGTGTTGGTAGTGTATGAGAAGAGTGTCTGGGTGATGGCAGTGTATGAGAAGAGTGTCTGGGTGTTGGTAGTGTATGAGAAGAGTGTCTTGTTGTTGGTAGTGTATGAGAAGAGTGTCTGGGTGTTGGTAGTTTATGAGAAGAGTGCCTGGGTGATGGTAGTGTATGAGAAGAGTGTCTGGGTGAAGGTAGTGTATGAGAAGAATGTCTGGGTGATGGTAGTGTATGAGAAGAGTGTATGGGTGTTGGTAGTGTATGAAAAGGGTGTCTGGGTGTTGGTAGTGTATGAGAAGAGTGTCTGGGTGATGGTAGTATATAAGAAGAGTGTCTGGGTGATGGCAGTGTATGAGAAGAGTGTCTGGGTGTTGGTAGTGTATGAGAAGAGTGTCTTGCTGATGGTAGTGTATGAGAAGAGTGTCTGGGTGTTGGTAGTGTATGAGAAGAATGTCTTGGTGATGTTAGTGTATAAGAAGAGTGTCTGGGTGATGGTAGTGTATGAGAAGAGTGTCTGGTTGATGGTAGTGAATGAGAAGAGTGCCTGGGTGATGGTAGTGTATGAGAAGAGTGTCTGGGTGTTGGTAGTGTATGAGAAGAGTGTCTTGGTGGGTGTTGGTAGTGTAAGAGAAGAGTGTCTGGGTGATGGTAGTGTATGAGAAGAGTGCCTGTGTGTTGGAAGTGTATGAGAAGAGTGTCTGGGTGACGGTAGTGTATGAGAAGAGTGTCTGGGTGATGGTATTGTATGAGAAGAGTGTCTGGGTGTTGGCAGTGTATGAGAAGAGTGTCTGGGTGATGGTAGTGTATGAGAAGAGTGTCTGGGTGTTGGTAGTGTATGAGAAGAGTGTCTGGGTGGGTGTTGGTAGTGTATGAGAAGAGTGTCTGGGTGATGGTAGTGTATGAGAAGAGTGTCTGGGTGTTGGAAGTGTATAAGAAGAGTGTCTGGGTGACGGTAGTGTATGAGAAGAGGGTCTGCGTGATGGTAGTGTATGAGAAGAGTGTCTGGGTGTTGGTAGTGTATGAGAAGAGTGTCTGGGTGATGGTAGTGTATGAGAAGAGTGTATGGGTGTTGGTAGTGTATGAGAAGAGTGTCTGGGTGATTGTACTGTATGAGAAGAGTGTCTGGGTGTTGGTAGGGTATGAGAAGAGTGTCTGGGTGATGGTAGTGTATGAGAAGGGTTTCTGGGTGTTGGTAGTGTATGAGAAGAGTGTCTGGGTGGTTGTTGGTAGTGTATGAGAAGAGTGTCTGGATGATGGTAGTGTATGAGAAGAGTGTCTGGGTGTTGGAAGTGTATCAGAAGAGTGTCTGGGTGATGGTAGTGTATGAGAAGAGTGTCTGGGTGATGGTAGTGTATGAGAAGAGTGTCTGGGTGTTGGTAGTGTATGAGAAGGGTGTCTGGGTGTTGGTAGTGTATGAGAAGAGTGTCTGGGTGATGGCAGTGTATGAGAAGAGTGTCTGGGTGTTGGTAGTGTATGAGAAGAGTGTCTTGTTGTTGGTAGTGTATGAGGAGAGTGTCTGGGTGTTGGTAGTGTATGAGAAGAGTGCCTGGGTGATGGTAGTGTATGAGAAGAGTGTCTGGGTGAAGGTAGTGTATGAGAAGAATGTCTGGGTGATGGTAGTGTATGAGAAGAGTGTATGGGTGTTGGTAGTGTATGAGAAGGGTGTCTGGGTGTTGGTAGTGTATGAGAAGAGTGTCTGGGTGATGGTAGTATATAAGAAGAGTGTCTGGGTGATGGCAGTGTATGAGAAGAGTGTCTGGGTGTTGGTAGTGTATGAGAAGAGTGTCGTGGTGATGGTAGTGTATGAGAAGAGTGTCTGGGTGTTGGTAGTGTATGAGAAGAATGTCTGGGTGATGTTAGTGTATAAGAAGAGTGTCTGGGTGATGGTAGTGTATGAGAAGAGTGTCTGGTTGATGGTAGTGAATGAGAAGAGTGTCTGGGTGATTGTACTGTATGAGAAGAGTGTCTGGGTGTTGGTAGGGTATGAGAAGAGTGTCTGGGTGATGGTAGTGTATGAGAAGGGTTTCTGGGTGTTGGTAGTGTATGAGAAGAGTGTCTGGGTGGGTGTTGGTAGTGTATGAGAAGAGTGTCTGGGTGATGGTAGTGTATGAGAAGAGTGTCTGGGTGTTGGAAGTGTATCAGAAGAGTGTCTGGGTGATGGTAGTGTTTGAGAAGAGTGTCTGGGTGATGGTAGTGTATGAGAAGAGTGTCTGGGTGTTGGTAGTGTATGAGAAGGGTGTCTGGGTGTTGGTAGTGTATGAGAAGAGTGTCTGGGTGATGGCAGTGTATGAGAAGAGTGTCTGGGTGTTGGTAGTGTATGAGAAGAGTGTCTGGGTGATGGTAGTGTATGAGAAGAGTGTCTGGGTGTTGGTAGTGTATGAGAAGAATGTCTGGGTGATGCTAGTGTATAAGAAGAGTGTCTGGGTGATGGTAGTGTATGAGAAGAGTGTCTGGTTGATGGTAGTGTATGAGAAGAGTGTCTTGGTGATTGTACTGTATGAGAAGAGTGTCTGGGTGTTGGTAGGGTATGAGAATAGTGTCTGGGTGATGGTAGTGTATGAGAAGGGTTTCTGGGTGTTGGTAGTGTATGAGAAGAGTGTCTGGGTGTTGGTAGTGTATGAGCAGAGTGTCTGGGTGTTGGTAGTGTATGAGAAGAGTGTCTGGGTAGGTGTTAGTAGTGTATGAGAAGAGTGTCTGGGTGATTGTACTGTATGAGAAGAGTGTCTGGGTGTTGGTAGTGTATGAGAAGAGTGTCTGGGTGATGGTAGTGTATGAGAAGGGTGTCTGGGTGTTGGTAGTGTATGAGAAGAGAATCTGGGTGTTGGTAGTGCATGCGAAGAGTGTCTGGGTGTTGGTAGTGTATGAGAAGAGTGCCTGGGTGATGGTAGTGTATGAGAAGAGTGTCTGGGTGTTGGTAGTGTATGAGAAGAGTGTCTTGGTGGGTGTTGGTAGTGTATGAGAAGAGTGTCTGGGTGATGGTAGTGTATGAGAAGAGTGCCTGTGTGTTGGAAGTGTATGAGAAGAGTGTCTGGGTGACGGTAGTGTATGAGAAGAGTGTCTGGGTGATGGTACTGTATGAGAAGAGTGTCTGGGTGTTGGCAGTGTATGAGAAGAGTGTCTGGGTGTTGGTAGTGTATGAGAAGAGTGTCTGGGTGTTGGTAGTGTATGAGAAAAGTGTCTGGGTGGGTGTTGGTAGTGTATGAGAAGAGTGTCTGTGTGATGGTAGTGTATGAGAAGAGTGTCTGGGTGTTGGAAGTGTATAAGAAGAGTGTCTGGGTGACGGTAGTGTATGAGAAGAGTGTCTGGGTGATGGTAGTGTATGAGAAGAGTGTCTGGGTGTTGGTAGTGTATGAGAAGAGTGTCTGGGTGATGGTAGTGTATGAGAAGAGTGTCTGGGTGTTGGTAGCGTATGAGAAGAGTGTCTGGGTGATTGTACTGTATGAGAAGAGTGTCTGGGTGTTGGTATGGTATGAAAAGAGTGTCTGGGTGATGGTAGTGTATGAGAAGGGTTTCTGGGTGTTGGTAGTGTATGAGAAGAGTGTCTGGGTGGGTGTTGGTAGTGTATGAGAAGAGTGTCTGGGTGATGGTAGTGTATGAGAAGAGTGTCTGGGTGTTGGAAGTGTATCAGAAGAGTGTCTGGGTGATGGTAGTGTATGAGAAGAGTGTCTGGGTGTTGGTAGTGTATGAGAAGGGTGTCTGGGTGTTGGTAGTGTATGAGAAGAGTGTCTGGGTGATGGCAGTGTATGAGAAGAGTGTCTGGGTGTTGGTTGTGTATGAGAAGAGTGTCTTGTTGTTGGTAGTGTATGAGAAGAGTGTCTGGGTGTTGGTAGTGTATGAGAAGAGTGCCTGGGTGATGGTAGTGTATGAGAAGAGTGTCTGGGTGAAGGTAATGTATGAGAAGAATGTCTGGGTGTTGGAAGTGTATCAGAAGAGTGTCTGGGTGATGGTAGTGTATGAGAAGAGTATCTGGGTGATGGTAGTGTATGAGAAGAGTGTATGGGTGTAGGTAGTGTATGAGAAGGTTGTCTGGGTGTTGGTAGTTTATGAGAAGAGTGTCTGGGTGATGGTAGTATATAAGAAGAGTGTCTGGGTGATGGCAGTGTATGAGAAGAGTGTCTGGGTGTTGGTAGTGTATGAGAAGAGTGTCTTGGTGATGGTAGTGTATGAGAAGAGTGTCTGGGTGTTGGTAGTGTATGAGAAGAATGTCTGGGTGATGTTAGTGTATAAGAAGAGTGTCTGGGTGATGGTAGTGTATGAGAAGAGTGTCTGGTTGATGGTAGTGTATGAGAAGAGTGTCTGGGTGATTGTACTGTATGAGAAGAGTGTCTGGGTGTTGGTAAGGTATGAGAAGAGTGTCTGGGTGATGGTAGTGTATGAGAAGGGTTTCTGGGTGTTGGTAGTGTATGAGAAGAGTGTCTGGGTGGGTGTTAGTAGTGTATGAGAAGAGTGTCTGGGTGATGGTAGTGTATGAGAAGAGTGTCTGGGTGTTGGAAGTGTATCAGAAGAGTGTCTGGGTGATGGTAGTGTATGAGAAGAGTGTCTGGGTGATGGTAGTGTATGAGAAGAGTGTCTGGGTGTTGGTAGTGTATGAGAAGGGTGTCTGGGTGTTGGTAGTGTATGAGAAGAGTGTCTGGGTGTTGGTAGTGTATGAGAAGAGTGTCTGGGTGATGGTAGTGTAATAGAAGAGTGTCTGGGTGTTGGTAGTGTATGAGAAGAATGTCTGGGTGATGCTAGTGTATAAGAAGAGTGTCTGGGTGATGGTAGTGTATGAGAAGAGTGTCTGGTTGATGGTAGTGTATGAGAAGAGTGTCTTGGTGATTGTACTGTATGAGAAGAGTGTCTGGGTGTTGGTAGGGTATGAGAATAGTGTCTGGGTGATGGTAGTGTATGAGAATGGTTTCTGGGTGTTGGTAGTGTATGAGAAGAGTGTCTGGGTGTTGGTAGTGTATGAGAAGAGTGTCTGGGTGTTGGTAGTGTATGAGAAGAGTGTCTGGGTAGGTGTTGGTAGTGTATGAGAAGAGTGTCAGGGTGATTGTAGTGTATGAGATGAGTGTCTGGGTGTTAGTAGTGTATGAGAAGAGTGTCTGGGTGATTGTACTGTATGAGAAGAGTGTCTGGGTGTTGGTAGTGTATGAGAAGAGTGTCTGGGTGATGGTAGTGTATGAGAACGGTGTCTGGGTGTTGGTAGTGTATGAGAAGAGAATCTGGGTGTTGGTAGTGTATGTGAAGAGTGTCTGGGTGTTGGTAGTGTATGAGAAGAGTGCCTGGGTGATGGTAGTGTATGAGAAGAGTGTCTGGGTGTTGGTAGTGTATGAGAAGAGTGTCTTGGTGGGTGTTGGTAGTGTATGAGAAGTGTGTCTGGGTGATGGTAGTGTATGAGAAGAGTGTCTGTGTGTTGGAAGTGTATGAGAAGAGTGTCTGGGTGACGGTAGTGTATGAGAAGAGTGTCTGGGTGATGGTATTGTATGAGAAGATTGTCTGGGTGTTGGCAGTGTACGAGAAGAGTGTCTGGGTGTTGGTAGTGTATGAGAAGAGTGCCTGGGTGATGGTAGTGTATGAGAAGAGTGTCTGGGTGTTGGTAGTGTATGAGAAGAGTGTCTGGGTGGGTGTTGGTAGTGTATGAGAAGAGTGTCTGGGTGATGGTAGTGTATGAGAAGAGTGTCTGGGTGTTGGAAGTGTATAAGAAGAGTGTCTGGGTGACGCTAGTGTATGAGAAGAGTGTCTGGGTGATGGTAGTGTATGAGAAGAGTGTCTGGGT
This sequence comes from Taudactylus pleione, assembly GCA_031769625.1. Lineage (NCBI taxonomy): Eukaryota > Metazoa > Chordata > Amphibia > Anura > Myobatrachidae > Taudactylus > Taudactylus pleione. The sequence continues at coordinate 3,181,012 of JAUIMM010000390.1, forward strand.
GTTGGTAGTGTATGAGAAGAGTGTCTGGGTGATGGTAGTGTATGAGAAGAGTGTCTGGGTGTTGGTAGTGTATGAGAAGAGTGTCTGGGTGATGGTAGTGCATGAGAAGAGTGTCTGGGTTATGGTAGTGCATGAGAAGAGTGTCTGGGTGATGGCATTGTATAGGAAGAGTGTCTGGGTGTTGGTAGTGTATGAGAAGAGTGTCTTGGTGTTGGTAGTGTATGAGAAGAGTGTCTGGGTGATGGCAGTGTATGAGAAGAGTGTCTGGGTGATTGTACTGTATGAGAAGAGTGTCTGGGTGTTGGTAGTGTATGAGAAGAGTGTCTGGGTGATGGTAGTGTATGAGAAGAGTGTCTTGGTGATGGCAGTGTATGGGAAGAGTGTCTGGGTGTTGGTAGTGTATGAGTAGAGTGTCTGGGTGATGGTAGTGTATGAGAAGGGTGTCTGGGTGTTGGTAGTGTATGAGAAGAGTGTCTTGGTGTTCGTAGTGTATGAGAAGAGTGTCTGGGTGTTGGTAGTGTATGAGAAGAGCGTCTGGGTGTTGGTAGTGTATGAGAAGAGTGTCTGGGTGTTGGTAGAGTATGAGAAGAGTGTCTGGGTGATGGTAGTATATGAGAAGAGTGTCTGGGTAATTGTACTGTATGAGAAGAGTGTCTGGGTGTTGGTAGTGTATGAGAAAAGTGTCTGGGTGATGGTAGTGTATGAGTAGAGTGTCTGGGTGATGGTAGTGTATGAGAAGAGTGTCTGGGTGTTGGTAGTGTATGAGAAGAGTGTCTGGGTGATGGTAGTGTATGAGAAGAGTGTCTGGGTGTTGGTAGTGTATGAGAAGAGTGTCTGGGTGATGGTAGTGTATGAGAAGAGTGTCTGGGTGATGGTAGTGCATGAAAAGAGTGTCTGGGTGATGGCAGTGTATGGGAAGAGTGTCTGGGTGTTGGTAGTGTATGAGAAGAGTGTCTGGGTGTTGGTAGTGTATGAGAAGAGTGTCTGGGTGTTGGAAGTGTATGAGAAGAGTGTCTGGGTGTTGGTAGTGTATGAGAAGAGTGTCTGGTTGATGGTAGTGTATGAGAAGAGATTCTGAGAGATTGTACTGTATGAGAAGAGTGTCTGGATGTTGGTAGTGTATGAGAAGAGTGTCTGGGTGACGGTAGTGTATGAGAAGGGTGTCTGGGTGTTGGTAGTGTATGAGAAGATTGTCTTGGGTGTTGGTAGTGTATGAGAAGAGTGTCTGGGTGTTGATAGTGTATGAGAACAGTGCCTGGGTGATGGTAGTGTATGAGAAGAGTATCTGGGTGATGGTAGTGTATGAGAAGAGTGTCTGGGTGTTGGTAGTATATGAGAAGAGTGTCTGGGTGATGGTAGTATATGAGAAGAGTGTCTGGGTGATTGCAGTGTATGAGAAGAGTGTCTGGGTGTTGGTAGTGTATGAGAAGAGTGTCTGGGTGATGGTAGTGTATGAGAAGAGTGTCTGGTTGATGGTAGTGTATGAGAAGAGTGTCTGGGTGATTGTACTGTATGAGAAGAGTGTCTGGGTGTTGGTAGGGTATGAGAAGAGTGTCTGGGTGATGGTAGTGTATGAGAAGGGTTTCTGGGTGTTGGTAGTGTATGAGAAGAGTGTCTGGGTGGGTGTTGGTAGTGTATGAGAAGAGTGTCTGGGTGATGGTAGTGTATGAGAAGAGTGTCTGGGTGTTGGAAGTGTATCAGAAGAGTGTCTGGGTGATGGTAGTGTATGAGAAGGGTTTCTGGGTGTTGGTAGTGTGTGAGAAGAGTGTCTGGTTGATGGTAGTATATGAGAAGAGTGTCTTGGTGATTGTACTGTATGAGAAGAGTGTCTGGGTGTTGGTAGGGTATGAGAAGAGTGTCTGGGTGATGGTAGTGTATGAGAAGGGCTTCTGGGTGTTGGTAGTGTATGAGAAGAGTGTCTGGGTGTTGGTAGTGTATGAGAAGAGTGTCTGGGTGTTGGTAGTGTATGAGAAGAGTGTCTGGGTAGGTGTTGGTAGTGTATGAGAAGAGTGTCTGGGTGATTGTAGTGTATGAGATGAGTGTCTGGGTGTTAGTAGTGTATGAGAAAAGTGTCTGGGTGATTGTACTGTATGAGAAGAGTGTCTGGGTGATGGTAGTGTATGAGAAGAGTGTCTGGGTGATGGTATTGTAAGAGAAGGGTGTCTGGGTGTTGGTAGTGTATGAGAAGAGAATCTGGGTGTTAGTAGTGTATGCGAAGAGTGTCTGGGTGTTGGTAATGTATGAGAAGAGTGCCTGGGTGATGGTAGTGTATGAGAAGAGTGTCTGGGTGTTGGTAGTGTATGAGAAGAGTGTCTTGGTGGGTGTTGGTAGTGTATGAGAAGAGTGTCTGGGTGATGGTAGTGTATGAGAAGAGTGTCTGTGTGTTGGAAGTGTATGAGAAGAGTGTCTGGGTGATGGTACTGTATGAGAAGAGTGTCTAGGTGATGATATTGTATGAGAAGAGTGTCTGGGTGTTGGCAGTGTATGAGAAGAGTGTCTGGGTGTAGGTAGTGTATGAGAAGAGTGTCTGGGTGATGGTAGTGTATGAGAAGAGTGTCTGGGTGTTGGTAGTGTATGAGAAGAGTGTCTGGGTGGGTGTTGGTAGTGTATGAGAAGAGTGTCTGGGTGATGGTAGTGTATGAGAAGAGTGTCTGGGTGTTAGAAGTGTATAAGAAGAGTGTCTGGGTGACGGTAGTGTATGAGAAGAGTGTCTGGTTGACGGTAGTATATGAGAAGAGTGTCTGGGTGTTGGTAGTGTATGAGAAGAGTGTCTTGGTGATGGTAGTGTATGAGAAGAGTGTCTGGGTGTTGGTAGTGTATGAGAAGAGTGTCTGGGTGATGGTAGTGCATGAGAAGAGTGTCTGGGTGATGGTAGTGCATGAGAAGAGTGTCTGGGTGATGGCATTGTATGGGAAGAGTGTCTGGGTGTTGGTAGTGTATGAGAAGAGTGTCTGGGTGTTGGTAGTGTATGAGAAGAGTGTCTGGGTGATGGCAGTGTATGAGAAGAGTGTCTGGGTGATTGTACTGTATGAGAAGAGTGTCTGGGTGTTGGTAGTGTATGAGAAGAGTGTCTGGGTGATGGTAGTGTATGAGAAGGGTGTCTGGGTGTTGGTAGTTTATGAGAAGAGTGTCTGGGTGGGTGTTGGCAGTGTATGAGAAGAGTGTCTGGGTGATGGCAGTGTATGGGAAGAGTGTCTGGGTGTTGGTAGTGTATGAGTAGAGTGTCTGGGTGATGGTAGTGTATGAGAAGAGTGTCTGGGTGATGGTAGTGTATGAGAAGGGTGTCTGGGTGTTGGTAGTGTATGAGAAGAGTGTCTGGGTGTTGGTAGTGTATGAGAAGAGTGTCTGGGTGCTGGTAGTGTATGAGAAGAGCGTCTGGGTGTTGGTAGTGTATGATTAGAGTGTCTGGGTGTTGGTAGTGTATCTGAAGAGTGTCTGGGTGATGGTAGTATATGAGAAGAGTGTCTGGGTGATGGTAGTGTATGAGAAGAGTGTCTGGGTGTTGGTAGTGTATGAGAAGAGTGTCTGGGTGATGGTAGTGTATGAGTAGAGTGTCTGGGTGATGGTAGTGTATGAGAAGAGTGTCTGGGTGTTGGTAGTGTATGAGAAGAGTGTCTGGGTGATGGTAGTGTATGAGAAGAGTGTCTGGGTGTTGGTAGTGTATGAGAAGAGTGTCTGGGTGATGGTTGTGCATGAGAAGAGTGTCTGGGTGATGGTAGTGCATGAGAAGAGTGTCTGGGTAATGGCATTGTATGGGAAGAGTGTCTGGGTGTTGGTAGTGTATGAGAAGAGTGTCTGGGTGTTGATAGTGTATGAGAAGAGTGTCTGGGTGATTGTACTGTATGAGAAGAGTGTCTAGGTGTTGGTAGTGTATGAGAAGAGTGTCTGGGTGATGGTAGTGTATGAGAAGGGAGTCTGGGTGTTGGTAGTTTATGAGAAGAGTGTTTGGGTGGGTGTTGGTAGTGTATGAGAAGAGTGTCTGGGTGATGGTAGTGTATGAGTAGAGTGTCTGGGTGATGGTAATGTATGAGAAGAGTGTCTGGGTGTTGGTAGTGTATGAGAAGAGTGTCTGGGTGATGGTAGTGTATGAGAAAAGTGTCTGGGTGATGGTAGTGCATGAGAAGAGTGTCTGGGTGATGGCAGTGTATGGGAAGAGTGTCTGGGTATTGGTAGTGTATGAGAAGAGTGTCTGGGTGTTGGTAGTGTATGAGAAGAGTGTCTGGGTGTTGGAAGTGTATGAGAAGAGTGTCTGGGTGTTGCTAGTGTATGAGAAGAGTGTCTGGTTGATGGTAGTGTATGAGAAGAGATTCTGAGTGATTGTACTGTATGAGAAGAGTGTCTGGGTGTTGGTAGTGTATGAGAAGAGTGTCTGGGTGATGGTAGTGTATGAGAAGGGTGTCTGGGTGTTGGTAGTGTATGAGAAGAGTGTCTTGGTGTTGGTAGTGTATGAGAAGAGTGTCTGGGTGATGGTAGTGTATGAGAAGAGTGTCTGGGTGTTAGTAGTGTATGAGAAGAATGTCTGGGTGATGCTAGTGTATAAGAAGAGTGTCTGGGTGATGGTAGTGTATGAGAAGAGTGTCTGGTTGATGGTAGTGTATGAGAAGAGTGTCTTGGTGATTGTACTGTATGAGAAGAGTGTCTGGGTGATGGTAGTGTATGAGAAGAGTGTCTGGGTGTTGGCAGTGTATGAGAAGAGTGTCTGGGTGTTGGTAGTGTATGAGAAGAGTGTCTGGGTGATGGTAGTGTATGAGAAGAGTGTCTGGGTGTTGGTTGTGTATGAGAAGAGTGTCTGGGTGATGGCAGTGTATGAGAAGAGTGTCTGGGTGATTGTACTGTATGAGAAGAGTGTCTGGGTGTTGGTAGTGTATGAGAAGAGTGTCTGGGTGATGGTAGTGTATGAGAAGGGTGTCTGGGTGTTGGTAGTTTATGAGAAGAGTGTCTGGGTGGGTGTTGGCAGTGTATGAGAAGAGTGTCTGGGTGATGGCAGTGTATGGGAAGAGTGTCTGGGTGTTGGAAGTGTATGAGTAGAGTGTCTGGGTGATGGTAGTGTATGAGAAGAGTGTCTGGGTGATGGTAGTGTATGAGAAGGGTGTCTGGGTGTTGGTAGTGTATGAGAAGAGTGTCTTTGTGTTGGTAGTGTATGAGAAGAGTGTCTGGGTGCTGGTAGTGTATGAGAAGAGCGTCTGGGTGTTGGTAGTGTATGATTAGAGTGTCTGGGTGTTGGTAGTGTATCTGAAGAGTGTCTGGGTGATGGTAGTATATGAGAAGAGTGTCTGGGTGATGGTAGTGTATGAGAAGAGTGTCTGGGTGTTGGTAGTGTATGAGAAGAGTGTCTGGGTGATGGTAGTGTATGAGTAGAGTGTCTGGGTGATGGTAGTGTATGAGAAGAGTGTCTGGGTGTTGGTAGTGTATGAGAAGAGTGTCTGGGTGATGGTAGTGTATGAGAAGAGTGTCTGGGTGTTGGTAGTGTATGAGAAGAGTGTCTGGGTGATGGCTGTGCATGAGAAGAGTGTCTGGGTGATGGTAGTGCATGAGAAGAGTGTCTGGGTAATGGCATTGTATGGGAAGAGTGTCTGGGTGTTGGTAGTGTATGAGAAGAGTGTCTGGGTGTTGATAGTGTATGAAAAGAGTGTCTGGGTGATGGCAGTGTATGAGAAGAGTGTCTGGGTGATTGTACTGTATGAGAAGAGTGTCTAGGTGTTGGTAGTGTATGAGAAGAGTGTCTGGGTGATGGTAGTGTATGAGAAGGGAGTCTGGGTGTTGGTAGTTTATGAGAAGAGTGTTTGGGTGGGTGTTGGTAGTGTATGAGAAGAGTGTCTGGGTGATGGTAGTGTATGAGTAGAGTGTCTGGGTGATGGTAATGTATGAGAAGAGTGTCTGGGTGTTGGTAGTGTATGAGAAGAGTGTCTGGGTGATGGTAGTGTATGAGAAGAGTGTCTGGGTGATGGTAGTGCATGAGAAGAGTGTCTGGGTGATGGCAGTGTATGGGAAGAGTGTCTAAATGTTGGTAGTGTATGAGAAGAGTGTCTGGGTGTTGGTAGTGTATGAGAAGAGTGTCTGGGTGTTGGAAGTGTATGAGAAGAGTGTCTGGGTGTTGCTAGTGTATGAGAAGAGTGTCTGGTTGATGGTAGTGTATGAGAAGAGATTCTGAGTGATTGTACTGTATGAGAAGAGTGTCTGGGTGTTGGTAGTGTATGAGAAGAGTGTCTGGGTGATGGTAGTGTATGAGAAGGGTGTCTGGGTGTTGGTAGTGTATGAGAAGAGTGTCTTGGTGTTGGTAGTGTATGAGAAGAGTGTCTGGGTGATGGTAGTGTATGAGAAGAGTGTCTGGGTGTTGGTAGTGTATGAGAAGAATGTCTTGGTGATGGTTGTGTATGAGAAGAGATTCTGAGTGATTTTTCTGTATGAGAAGAGTGTCTGGGTGTTGGTAGTGTATGAGAAGAGTGTCTGGGTGATGGTAGTGTATGAGAAGGGTGTCTGAGTGTTCGTAGTGTATGAGAAGAGTGTCTTGGTGTTGGTAGTGTATGAGAAGAGTGTCTGGGTGTTGGTAGTGTATGAGAAGAGTGTCTGGGTGATGGTAGTGCATGAGAAGAGTGTCTGGGTGATGGTAGTGCATGAGAAGAGTGTCTGGGTGATGGCATTGTATGGGAGGAGTGTCTGGGTGTTGGTAGTGTATGAGAAGAGTGTCTGGGTGTTGGTAGTGTATGAGAAGAGTGTCTGTGTGATGGCAGTGTATGTGAAGAGTGTCTGGGTGATGGTACTGTATGAGAAGAGTGTCTGGGTGTTGGTAGTGTATGAGAAGAGAGTCTGGGTGATGGTAGTGTATGAGTAGGGTGTCTGGGTGTTGGTAGTGCATGAGTAGAGTGTCTGGGTGATGGTAGTGTATGAGAAGAGTGTCTGGGTGATGGTAGTGTATGAGAAGGGTGTCTGGGTGTTGGTAGTGTATGAGAAGAGTGTCTGGGTGTTGTTAGTGTATGAGAAGAGTGTCTGGGTGTTGGTAGTGTATGAGAAGAGTGCTTGGGTGATGGTAGTGTATGAGAAGAGTGTCTGGTTGATGGTAGTGAATGAGAAGAGTGTCTGGGTGATTGTACTGTATGAGAAGAGTGTCTGGGTGTTGGTAGGGTATGAGAAGAGTGTCTGGGTGATGGTAGTGTATGAGAAGGGTTTCTGGGTGTTGGTAGTGTATGAGAAGAGTGTCTGGGTGGGTGTTGGTAGTGTATGAGAAGAGTGTCTGGGTGATGGTAGTGTATGAGAAGAGTGTCTGGGTGTTGGAAGTGTATCAGAAGAGTGTCTGGGTGATGGTAGTGTTTGAGAAGAGTGTCTGGGTGATGGTAGTGTATGAGAAGAGTGTCTGGGTGTTGGTAGTGTATGAGAAGGGTGTCTGGGTGTTGGTAGTGTATGAGAAGAGTGTCTGGGTGATGGCAGTGTATGAGAAGAGTGTCTGGGTGTTGGTAGTGTATGAGAAGAGTGTCTGGGTGATGGTAGTGTATGAGAAGAGTGTCTGGGTGTTGGTAGTGTATGAGAAGAATGTCTGGGTGATGCTAGTGTATAAGAAGAGTGTCTGGGTGATGGTAGTGTATGAGAAGAGTGTCTGGTTGATGGTAGTGTATGAGAAGAGTGTCTTGGTGATTGTACTGTATGAGAAGAGTGTCTGGGTGTTGGTAGGGTATGAGAATAGTGTCTGGGTGATGGTAGTGTATGAGAAGGGTTTCTGGGTGTTGGTAGTGTATGAGAAGAGTGTCTGGGTGTTGGTAGTGTATGAGCAGAGTGTCTGGGTGTTGGTAGTGTATGAGAAGAGTGTCTGGGTAGGTGTTGGTAGTGTATGAGAAGAGTGTCAGGGTGATTGTAGTGTATGAGATGAGTGTCTGGGTGTTAGTAGTGTATGAGAAGAGTGTCTGGGTGATTGTACTGTATGAGAAGAGTGTCTGGGTGTTGGTAGTGTATGAGAAGAGTGTCTGGGTGATGGTAGTGTATGAGAAGGGTGTCTGGGTGTTGGTAGTGTATGAGAAGAGAATCTGGGTGTTGGTAGTGCATGCGAAGAGTGTCTGGGTGTTGGTAGTGTATGAGAAGAGTGCCTGGGTGATGGTAGTGTATGAGAAGAGTGTCTGGGTGTTGGTAGTGTATGAGAAGAGTGTCTTGGTGGGTGTTGGTAGTGTATGAGAAGAGTGTCTGGGTGATGGTAGTGTATGAGAAGAGTGCCTGTGTGTTGGAAGTGTATGAGAAGAGTGTCTGGGTGACGGTAGTGTATGAGAAGAGTGTCTGGGTGATGGTATTGTATGAGAAGAGTGTCTGGGTGTTGGCAGTGTATGAGAAGAGTGTCTGGGTGTTGGTAGTGTATGAGAAGAGTGTCTGGGTGTTGGTAGTGTATGAGAAAAGTGTCTGGGTGGGTGTTGGTAGTGTATGAGAAGAGTGTCTGTGTGATGGTAGTGTATGAGAAGAGTGTCTGGGTGTTGGAAGTGTATAAGAAGAGTGTCTGGGTGACGGTAGTGTATGAGAAGAGTGTCTGGGTGATGGTAGTGTATGAGAAGAGTGTCTGGGTGTTGGTAGTGTATGAGAAGAGTGTCTGGGTGATGGTAGTGTATGAGAAGAGTGTCTGGGTGTTGGTAGCGTATGAGAAGAGTGTCTGGGTGATTGTACTGTATGAGAAGAGTGTCTGGGTGTTGGTATGGTATGAAAAGAGTGTCTGGGTGATGGTAGTGTATGAGAAGGGTTTCTGGGTGTTGGTAGTGTATGAGAAGAGTGTCTGGGTGGGTGTTGGTAGTGTATGAGAAGAGTGTCTGGGTGATGGTAGTGTATGAGAAGAGTGTCTGGGTGTTGGAAGTGTATCAGAAGAGTGTCTGGGTGATGGTAGTGTATGAGAAGAGTGTCTGGGTGTTGGTAGTGTATGAGAAGGGTGTCTGGGTGTTGGTAGTGTATGAGAAGAGTGTCTGGGTGATGGCAGTGTATGAGAAGAGTGTCTGGGTGTTGGTTGTGTATGAGAAGAGTGTCTTGTTGTTGGTAGTGTATGAGAAGAGTGTCTGGGTGTTGGTAGTGTATGAGAAGAGTGCCTGGGTGATGGTAGTGTATGAGAAGAGTGTCTGGGTGAAGGTAGTGTATGAGAAGAATGTCTGGGTGTTGGAAGTGTATCAGAAGAGTGTCTGGGTGATGGTAGTGTATGAGAAGAGTATCTGGGTGATGGTAGTGTATGAGAAGAGTGTATGGGTGTAGGTAGTGTATGAGAAGGTTGTCTGGGTGTTGGTAGTTTATGAGAAGAGTGTCTGGGTGATGGTAGTATATAAGAAGAGTGTCTGGGTGATGGCAGTGTATGAGAAGAGTGTCTGGGTGTTGGTAGTGTATGAGAAGAGTGTCTTGGTGATGGTAGTGTATGAGAAGAGTGTCTGGGTGTTGGTAGTGTATGAGAAGAATGTCTGGGTGATGTTAGTGTATAAGAAGAGTGTCTGGGTGATGGTAGTGTATGAGAAGAGTGTCTGGTTGATGGTAGTGTATGAGAAGAGTGTCTGGGTGATTGTACTGTATGAGAAGAGTGTCTGGGTGTTGGTAAGGTATGAGAAGAGTGTCTGGGTGATGGTAGTGTATGAGAAGGGTTTCTGGGTGTTGGTAGTGTATGAGAAGAGTGTCTGGGTGGGTGTTAGTAGTGTATGAGAAGAGTGTCTGGGTGATGGTAGTGTATGAGAAGAGTGTCTGGGTGTTGGAAGTGTATCAGAAGAGTGTCTGGGTGATGGTAGTGTATGAGAAGAGTGTCTGGGTGATGGTAGTGTATGAGAAGAGTGTCTGGGTGTTGGTAGTGTATGAGAAGGGTGTCTGGGTGTTGGTAGTGTATGAGAAGAGTGTCTGGGTGTTGGTAGTGTATGAGAAGAGTGTCTGGGTGATGGTAGTGTAATAGAAGAGTGTCTGGGTGTTGGTAGTGTATGAGAAGAATGTCTGGGTGATGCTAGTGTATAAGAAGAGTGTCTGGGTGATGGTAGTGTATGAGAAGAGTGTCTGGTTGATGGTAGTGTATGAGAAGAGTGTCTTGGTGATTGTACTGTATGAGAAGAGTGTCTGGGTGTTGGTAGGGTATGAGAATAGTGTCTGGGTGATGGTAGTGTATGAGAATGGTTTCTGGGTGTTGGTAGTGTATGAGAAGAGTGTCTGGGTGTTGGTAGTGTATGAGAAGAGTGTCTGGGTGTTGGTAGTGTATGAGAAGAGTGTCTGGGTAGGTGTTGGTAGTGTATGAGAAGAGTGTCAGGGTGATTGTAGTGTATGAGATGAGTGTCTGGGTGTTAGTAGTGTATGAGAAGAGTGTCTGGGTGATTGTACTGTATGAGAAGAGTGTCTGGGTGTTGGTAGTGTATGAGAAGAGTGTCTGGGTGATGGTAGTGTATGAGAACGGTGTCTGGGTGTTGGTAGTGTATGAGAAGAGAATCTGGGTGTTGGTAGTGTATGTGAAGAGTGTCTGGGTGTTGGTAGTGTATGAGAAGAGTGCCTGGGTGATGGTAGTGTATGAGAAGAGTGTCTGGGTGTTGGTAGTGTATGAGAAGAGTGTCTTGGTGGGTGTTGGTAGTGTATGAGAAGTGTGTCTGGGTGATGGTAGTGTATGAGAAGAGTGTCTGTGTGTTGGAAGTGTATGAGAAGAGTGTCTGGGTGACGGTAGTGTATGAGAAGAGTGTCTGGGTGATGGTATTGTATGAGAAGATTGTCTGGGTGTTGGCAGTGTACGAGAAGAGTGTCTGGGTGTTGGTAGTGTATGAGAAGAGTGCCTGGGTGATGGTAGTGTATGAGAAGAGTGTCTGGGTGTTGGTAGTGTATGAGAAGAGTGTCTGGGTGGGTGTTGTTAGTGTATGAGAAGAGTGTCTGGGTGATGGTAGTGTATGAGAAGAGTGTCTGGGTGTTGGAAGTGTATAAGAAGAGTGTCTGGGTGACGCTAGTGTATGAGAAGAGTGTCTGGGTGATGGTAGTGTATGAGAAGAGTGTCTGGGTGTTGGTAGTGTATGAGAAGAGTGTCTGGGTGATGGTAGTGTATGAGAAGAGTGTCTGGGTGTTGGTAGTGTATGAGAAGAGTGTCTGGGTGATGGTAGTGCATGAGAAGAGTGTCTGGGTTATGGTAGTGCATGAGAAGAGTGTCTGGGTGATGGCATTGTATAGGAAGAGTGTCTGGGTGTTGGTAGTGTATGAGAAGAGTGTCTTGGTGTTGGTAGTGTATGAGAAGAGTGTCTGGGTGATGGCAGTGTATGAGAAGAGTGTCTGGGTGATTGTACTGTATGAGAAGAGTGTCTGGGTGTTGGTAGTGTATGAGAAGAGTGTCTGGGTGATGGTAGTGTATGAGAAGAGTGTCTTGGTGATGGCAGTGTATGGGAAGAGTGTCTGGGTGTTGGTAGTGTATGAGTAGAGTGTCTGGGTGATGGTAGTGTATGAGAAGGGTGTCTGGGTGTTGGTAGTGTATGAGAAGAGTGTCTGGGTGTTGGTAGTGTATGAGAAGAGTGTCTTGGTGGGTGTTGGTAGTGTATGAGAAGTGTGTCTGGGTGATGGTAGTGTATGAGAAGAGTGTCTGTGTGTTGGAAGTGTATGAGAAGAGTGTCTGGGTGACGGTAGTGTATGAGAAGAGTGTCTGGGTGATGGTATTGTATGAGAAGATTGTCTGGGTGTTGGCAGTGTACGAGAAGAGTGTCTGGGTGTTGGTAGTGTATGAGAAGAGTGCCTGGGTGATGGTAGTGTATGAGAAGAGTGTCTGGGTGTTGGTAGTGTATGAGAAGAGTGTCTGGGTGGGTGTTGGTAGTGTATGAGAAGAGTGTCTGGGTGATGGTAGTGTATGAGAAGAGTGTCTGGGTGTTGGAAGTGTATAAGAAGAGTGTCTGGGTGACGCTAGTGTATGAGAAGAGTGTCTGGGTGATGGTAGTGTATGAGAAGAGTGTCTGGGTGTTGGTAGTGTATGAGAAGAGTGTCTGGGTGATGGTAGTGTATGAGAAGAGTGTCTGGGTGTTGGTAGTGTATGAGAAGAGTGTCTGGGTGATGGTAGTGCATGAGAAGAGTGTCTGGGTTATGGTAGTGCATGAGAAGAGTGTCTGGGTGATGGCATTGTATAGGAAGAGTGTCTGGGTGTTGGTAGTGTATGAGAAGAGTGTCTTGGTGTTGGTAGTGTATGAGAAGAGTGTCTGGGTGATGGCAGTGTATGAGAAGAGTGTCTGGGTGATTGTACTGTATGAGAAGAGTGTCTGGGTGTTGGTAGTGTATGAGAAGAGTGTCTGGGTGATGGTAGTGTATGAGAAGAGTGTCTTGGTGATGGCAGTGTATGGGAAGAGTGTCTGGGTGTTGGTAGTGTATGAGTAGAGTGTCTGGGTGATGGTAGTGTATGAGAAGGGTGTCTGGGTGTTGGTAGTGTATGAGAAGAGTGTCTTGGTGTTCGTAGTGTATGAGAAGAGTGTCTGGGTGTTGGTAGTGTATGAGAAGAGCGTCTGGGTGTTGGTAGTGTATGAGAAGAGTGTCTGGGTGTTGGTAGAGTATGAGAAGAGTGTCTGGGTGATGGTAGTATATGAGAAGAGTGTCTGGGTAATTGTACTGTATGAGAAGAGTGTCTGGGTGTTGGTAGTGTATGAGAAAAGTGTCTGGGTGATGGTAGTGTATGAGTAGAGTGTCTGGGTGATGGTAGTGTATGAGAAGAGTGTCTGGGTGTTGGTAGTGTATGAGAAGAGTGTCTGGGTGATGGTAGTGTATGAGAAGAGTGTCTGGGTGTTGGTAGTGTATGAGAAGAGTGTCTGGGTGATGGTAGTGTATGAGAAGAGTGTCTGGGTGATGGTAGTGCATGAAAAGAGTGTCTGGGTGATGGCAGTGTATGGGAAGAGTGTCTGGGTGTTGGTAGTGTATGAGAAGAGTGTCTGGGTGTTGGTAGTGTATGAGAAGAGTGTCTGGGTGTTGGAAGTGTATGAGAAGAGTGTCTGGGTGTTGGTAGTGTATGAGAAGAGTGTCTGGTTGATGGTAGTGTATGAGAAGAGATTCTGAGAGATTGTACTGTATGAGAAGAGTGTCTGGATGTTGGTAGTGTATGAGAAGAGTGTCTGGGTGACGGTAGTGTATGAGAAGGGTGTCTGGGTGTTGGTAGTGTATGAGAAGATTGTCTTGGGTGTTGGTAGTGTATGAGAAGAGTGTCTGGGTGTTGATAGTGTATGAGAACAGTGCCTGGGTGATGGTAGTGTATGAGAAGAGTATCTGGGTGATGGTAGTGTATGAGAAGAGTGTCTGGGTGTTGGTAGTATATGAGAAGAGTGTCTGGGTGATGGTAGTATATGAGAAGAGTGTCTGGGTGATTGCAGTGTATGAGAAGAGTGTCTGGGTGTTGGTAGTGTATGAGAAGAGTGTCTGGGTGATGGTAGTGTATGAGAAGAGTGTCTGGTTGATGGTAGTGTATGAGAAGAGTGTCTGGGTGATTGTACTGTATGAGAAGAGTGCCTGGGTGTTGGTAGGGTATGAGAAGAGTGTCTGGGTGATGGTAGTGTATGAGAAGGGTTTCTGGGTGTTGGTAGTGTATGAGAAGAGTGTCTGGGTGGGTGTTGGTAGTGTATGAGAAGAGTGTCTGGGTGATGGTAGTGTATGAGAAGAGTGTCTGGGTGTTGGAAGTGTATCAGAAGAGTGTCTGGGTGATGGTAGTGTATGAGAAGGGTTTCTGGGTGTTGGTAGTGTGTGAGAAGAGTGTCTGGTTGATGGTAGTATATGAGAAGAGTGTCTTGGTGATTGTACTGTATGAGAAGAGTGTCTGGGTGTTGGTAGGGTATGAGAAGAGTGTCTGGGTGATGGTAGTGTATGAGAAGGGCTTCTGGGTGTTGGTAGTGTATGAGAAGAGTGTCTGGGTGTTGGTAGTGTATGAGAAGAGTGTCTGGGTGTTGGTAGTGTATGAGAAGAGTGTCTGGGTAGGTGTTGGTAGTGTATGAGAAGAGTGTCTGGGTGATTGTAGTGTATGAGATGAGTGTCTGGGTGTTAGTAGTGTATGAGAAAAGTGTCTGGGTGATTGTACTGTATGAGAAGAGTGTCTGGGTGATGGTAGTGTATGAGAAGAGTGTCTGGGTGATGGTATTGTAAGAGAAGGGTGTCTGGGTGTTGGTAGTGTATGAGAAGAGAATCTGGGTGTTAGTAGTGTATGAGAAGAGTGTCTGGTTGACGGTAGTATATGAGAAGAGTGTCTGGGTGTTGGTAGTGTATGAGAAGAGTGTCTTGGTGATGGTAGTGTATGAGAAGAGTGTCTGGGTGTTGGTAGTGTATGAGAAGAGTGTCTGGGTGATGGTAGTGCATGAGAAGAGTGTCTGGGTGATGGTAGTGCATGAGAAGAGTGTCTGGGTGATGGCATTGTATGGGAAGAGTGTCTGGGTGTTGGTAGTGTATGAGAAGAGTGTCTGGGTGTTGGTAGTGTATGAGAAGAGTGTCTGGGTGATGGCAGTGTATGAGAAGAGTGTTTGGGTGATTGTACTGTATGAGAAGAGTGTCTGGGTGTTGGTAGTGTATGAGAAGAGTGTCTGGGTGATGGTAGTGTATGAGAAGGGTGTCTGGGTGTTGGTAGTTTATGAGAAGAGTGTCTGGGTGGGTGTTGGCAGTGTATGAGAAGAGTGTCTGGGTGATGGCAGTGTATGGGAAGAGTGTCTGGGTGTTGGTAGTGTATGAGTAGAGTGTCTGGGTGATGGTAGTGTATGAGAAGAGTGTCTGGGTGATGGTAGTGTATGAGAAGGGTGTCTGGGTGTTGGTAGTGTATGAGAAGAGTGTCTGGGTGTTGGTAGTGTATGAGAAGAGTGTCTGGGTGCTGGTAGTGTATGAGAAGAGCGTCTGGGTGTTGGTAGTGTATGATTAGAGTGTCTGGGTGTTGGTAGTGTATCTGAAGAGTGTCTGGGTGATGGTAGTATATGAGAAGAGTGTCTGGGTGATGGTAGTGTATGAGAAGAGTGTCTGGGTGTTGGTAGTGTATGAGAAGAGTGTCTGGGTGATGGTAGTGTATGAGTAGAGTGTCTGGGTGATGGTAGTGTATGAGAAGAGTGTCTGGGTGTTGGTAGTGTATGAGAAGAGTGTCTGGGTGATGGTAGTGTATGAGAAGAGTGTCTGGGTGTTGGTAGTGTATGAGAAGAGTGTCTGGGTGATGGTTGTGCATGAGAAGAGTGTCTGGGTGATGGTAGTGCATGAGAAGAGTGTCTGGGTAATGGCATTGTATGGGAAGAGTGTCTGGGTGTTGGTAGTGTATGAGAAGAGTGTCTGGGTGTTGATAGTGTATGAAAAGAGAGTCTGGGTGATGGCAGTGTATGAGAAGAGTGTCTGGGTGATTGTACTGTATGAGAAGAGTGTCTAGGTGTTGGTAGTGTATGAGAAGAGTGTCTGGGTGATGGTAGTGTATGAGAAGGGAGTCTGGGTGTTGGTAGTTTATGAGAAGAGTGTTTGGGTGGGTGTTGGTAGTGTATGAGAAGAGTGTCTGGGTGATGGTAGTGTATGAGTAGAGTGTCTGGGTGATGGTAATGTATGAGAAGAGTGTCTGGGTGTTGGTAGTGTATGAGAAGAGTGTCTGGGTGATGGTAGTGTATGAGAAAAGTGTCTGGGTGATGGTAGTGCATGAGAAGAGTGTCTGGGTGATGGCAGTGTATGGGAAGAGTGTCTGGGTATTGGTAGTGTATGAGAAGAGTGTCTGGGTGTTGGTAGTGTATGAGAAGAGTGTCTGGGTGTTGGAAGTGTATGAGAAGAGTGTCTGGGTGTTGCTAGTGTATGAGAAGAGTGTCTGGTTGATGGTAGTGTATGAGAAGAGATTCTGAGTGATTGTACTGTATGAGAAGAGTGTCTGGGTGTTGGTAGTGTATGAGAAGAGTGTCTGGGTGATGGTAGTGTATGAGAAGGGTGTCTGGGTGTTGGTAGTGTATGAGAAGAGTGTCTTGGTGTTGGTAGTGTATGAGAAGAGTGTCTGGGTGATGGTAGTGTATGAGAAGAGTGTCTGGGTGTTAGTAGTGTATGAGAAGAATGTCTGGGTGATGCTAGTGTATAAGAAGAGTGTCTGGGTGATGGTAGTGTATGAGAAGAGTGTCTGGTTGATGGTAGTGTATGAGAAGAGTGTCTTCGTGATTGTACTGTATGAGAAGAGTGTCTGGGTGATGGTAGTGTATGAGAAGAGTGTCTGGGTGTTGGCAGTGTATGAGAAGAGTGTCTGGGTGTTGGTAGTGTATGAGAAGAGTGTCTGGGTGATGGTAGTGTATGAGAAGAGTGTCTGGGTGTTGGTTGTGTATGAGAAGAGTGTCTGGGTGATGGCAGTGTATGAGAAGAGTGTCTGGGTGATTGTACTGTATGAGAAGAGTGTCTGGGTGTTGGTAGTGTATGAGAAGAGTGTCTGGGTGATGGTAGTGTATGAGAAGGGTGTCTGGGTGTTGGTAGTTTATGAGAAGAGTGTCTGGGTGGGTGTTGGCAGTGTATGAGAAGAGTGTCTGGGTGATGGCAGTGTATGGGAAGAGTGTCTGGGTGTTGGAAGTGTATGAGTAGAGTGTCTGGGTGATGGTAGTGTATGAGAAGAGTGTCTGGGTGATGGTAGTGTATGAGAAGGGTGTCTGGGTGTTGGTAGTGTATGAGAAGAGTGTCTTTGTGTTGGTAGTGTATGAGAAGAGTGTCTGGGTGCTGGTAGTGTATGAGAAGAGCGTCTGGGTGTTGGTAGTGTATGATTAGAGTGTCTGGGTGTTGGTAGTGTATCTGAAGAGTGTCTGGGTGATGGTAGTATATGAGAAGAGTGTCTGGGTGATGGTAGTGTATGAGAAGAGTGTCTGGGTGTTGGTAGTGTATGAGAAGAGTGTCTGGGTGATGGTAGTGTATGAGTAGAGTGTCTGGGTGATGGTAGTGTATGAGAAGAGTGTCTGGGTGTTGGTAGTGTATGAGAAGAGTGTCTGGGTGATGGTAGTGTATGAGAAGAGTGTCTGGGTGTTGGTAGTGTATGAGAAGAGTGTCTGGGTGATGGCTGTGCATGAGAAGAGTGTCTGGGTGATGGTAGTGCATGAGAAGAGTGTCTGGGTAATGGCATTGTATGGGAAGAGTGTCTGGGTGTTGGTAGTGTATGAGAAGAGTGTCTGGGTGTTGATAGTGTATGAAAAGAGTGTCTGGGTGATGGCAGTGTATGAGAAGAGTGTCTGGGTGATTGTACTGTATGAGAAGAGTGTCTAGGTGTTGGTAGTGTATGAGAAGAGTGTCTGGGTGATGGTAGTGTATGAGAAGGGAGTCTGGGTGTTGGTAGTTTATGAGAAGAGTGTTTGGGTGGGTGTTGGTAGTGTATGAGAAGAGTGTCTGGGTGATGGTAGTGTATGAGTAGAGTGTCTGGGTGATGGTAATGTATGAGAAGAGTGTCTGGGTGTTGGTAGTGTATGAGAAGAGTGTCTGGGTGATGGTAGTGTATGAGAAGAGTGTCTGGGTGATGGTAGTGCATGAGAAGAGTGTCTGGGTGATGGCAGTGTATGGGAAGAGTGTCTAAATGTTGGTAGTGTATGAGAAGAGTGTCTGGGTGTTGGTAGTGTATGAGAAGAGTGTCTGGGTGTTGGAAGTGTATGAGAAGAGTGTCTGGGTGTTGCTAGTGTATGAGAAGAGTGTCTGGTTGATGGTAGTGTATGAGAAGAGATTCTGAGTGATTGTACTGTATGAGAAGAGTGTCTGGGTGTTGGTAGTGTATGAGAAGAGTGTCTGGGTGATGGTAGTGTATGAGAAGGGTGTCTGGGTGTTGGTAGTGTATGAGAAGAGTGTCTTGGTGTTGGTAGTGTATGAGAAGAGTGTCTGGGTGATGGTAGTGTATGAGAAGAGTGTCTGGGTGTTGGTAGTGTATGAGAAGAATGTCTTGGTGATGGTTGTGTATGAGAAGAGATTCTGAGTGATTTTTCTGTATGAGAAGAGTGTCTGGGTGTTGGTAGTGTATGAGAAGAGTGTCTGGGTGATGGTAGTGTATGAGAAGGGTGTCTGAGTGTTCGTAGTGTATGAGAAGAGTGTCTTGGTGTTGGTAGTGTATGAGAAGAGTGTCTGGGTGTTGGTAGTGTATGAGAAGAGTGTCTGGGTGATGGTAGTGCATGAGAAGAGTGTCTGGGTGATGGTAGTGCATGAGAAGAGTGTCTGGGTGATGGCATTGTATGGGAGGAGTGTCTGGGTGTTGGTAGTGTATGAGAAGAGTGTCTGGGTGTTGGTAGTGTATGAGAAGAGTGTCTGTGTGATGGCAGTGTATGTGAAGAGTGTCTGGGTGATGGTACTGTATGAGAAGAGTGTCTGGGTGTTGGTAGTGTATGAGAAGAGAGTCTGGGTGATGGTAGTGTATGAGTAGGGTGTCTGGGTGTTGGTAGTGCATGAGTAGAGTGTCTGGGTGATGGTAGTGTATGAGAAGAGTGTCTGGGTGATGGTAGTGTATGAGAAGGGTGTCTGGGTGTTGGTAGTGTATGAGAAGAGTGTCTGGGTGTTGTTAGTGTATGAGAAGAGTGTCTGGGTGTTGGTAGTGTATGAGAAGAGTGCTTGGGTGATGGTAGTGTATGAGAAGAGTGTCTGGGTGTTGGTAGTGTATGAGAAGAGTTTCTGGGTGTTGGTAGTGTATGAGAAGAGTGTCTGGGTGATGGTAGTATATGAGAAGAGTGTCTGGGTGATGGCAGTGTATGAGAAGAGTGTCTGGGTGATTGTACTGTATGAGAAGAGTGTTTGGGTGTTGGTAGTGTATGAGAAGAGTGTCTGGGTGATTGTCGTGTATGAGTAGAGTGTCTGGGTGATGGTAGTGTATGAGAAGAGTGTCTGGGTGTTGGTAGTGTATGAGAAGAGTGTCTGGGTGTTGGAAGTGTATGAGAAGAGTGTCTGGGTGTTGCTAGTGTATGAGAAGAGTGTCTGGTTGATGGTAGTGTATGAGAAGAGATTCTGAGTGATTGTACTGTATGAGAAGAGTGTCTGGGTGTTGGTAGTGTATGAGAAGAGTGTCTGGGTGATGGTAGTGTATGAGAAGGGTGTCTGGGTGTTGGTAGTGTATGAGAAGAGTGTCTTGGTGTTGGTAGTGTATGAGAAGAGTGTCTGGGTGATGGTAGTGTATGAGAAGAGTGTCTGGGTGTTGGTAGTGTATGAGAAGAATGTCTTGGTGATGGTTGTGTATGAGAAGAGATTCTGAGTGATTGTTCTGTATGAGAAGAGTGTCTGGGTGTTGGTAGTGTATGAGAAGAGTGTCTGGGTGATGGTAGTGTATGAGAAGGGTGTCTGAGTGTTCGTAGTGTATGAGAAGAGTGTCTTGGTGTTGGTAGTGTATGAGAAGAGTGTCTGGGTGTTGGTAGTGTATGAGAAGAGTGTCTGGGTGATGGTAGTGCATGAGAAGAGTGTCTGGGTGATGGTAGTGCATGAGAAGAGTGTCTGGGTGATGGCATTGTATGGGAGGAGTGTCTGGGTGTTGGTAGTGTATGAGAAGAGTGTCTGGGTGTTGGTAGTGTATGAGAAGAGTGTCTGTGTGATGGCAGTGTATGTGAAGAGTGTCTGGGTGATGGTACTGTATGAGAAGAGTGTCTGGGTGTTGGTAGTGTATGAGAAGAGAGTCTGGGTGATGGTAGTGTATGAGAAGGGTGTCTGGGTGTTGGTAGTGCATGAGTAGAGTGTCTGGGTGATGGTAGTGTATGAGAAGAGTGTCTGGGTGATGGTAGTGTATGAGAAGGGTGTCTGGGTGTTGGTAGTGTATGAGAAGAGTGTCTGGGTGTTGTTAGTGTATGAGAAGAGTGTCTGGGTGTTGGTAGTGTATGAGAAGAGTGCTTGGGTGATGGTAGTGTATGAGAAGAGTGTCTGGGTGTTGGTAGTGTATGAGAAGAGTTTCTGGGTGTTGGTAGTGTATGAGAAGAGTGTCTGGGTGATGGTAGTATATGAGAAGAGTGTCTGGGTGATGGCAGTGTATGAGAAGAGTGTCTGGGTGATTGTACTGTATGAGAAGAGTGTTTGGGTGTTGGTAGTGTATGAGAAGAGTGTCTGGGTGATTGTCGTGTATGAGTAGAGTGTCTGGGTGATGGTAGTGTATGAGAAGAGTGTCTGGGTGTTGGTAGTGTATGAGAAGAGTGTCTGGGTGATGGTAGTGTATGAGAAGAGTGTCTGGGTGTTGGTAGTGTGTGAGAAGAGTGTCTGGGTGATGGTAGTGCATGAGAAGAGTATCTGGGTGATGGTAGTGCATGAGAAGAGTGTCTGGGTGATGGCATTGTATGGGAAGAGTGTCTGGGTGATGGTAGTGTATGAGAAGAGTGTCTGGGTGTTGGTAGTGTATGAGAAGAGTGTCTGGGTGATGGCAGTGGATGAGAAGAGTGTCTGGGTGATTGTACTGTATGAGAAGAGTGTCTGGGTGTTGGTAGTGTATGAGAAGAGTGTCTGGGTGATGGTAGTGTATGAGTAGAGTGTCTGGGTGATGGTAGTGTATGAGAAGAGTGTCTGGGTGTTGGTAGTGTATGAGAAGAGTGTCTAGGTGATGGCAGTGTATGGGAAGAGTGTCCGGGTGTTGGTAGTGTATGAGTAGAGTGTATGGGTGATGGTAGTGTATGAGAAGAGTGTCTGGGTGATGGTAGTGTATGAGAAGGGTGTCTGGGTGTTGGTAGTGTATGAGAAGAGTGTCTGGGTGTTGTTAGTGTATGAGAAGAGTGTCTGGGTGTTGGTAGTGTATGAGAATAGTGCTTGGGTGATGGTAGTGTATGAGAAGAGTGTTTGGGTGTTGGTAGTGTATGAGAAGAGTGTCTGGGTGTTGGTAGTGTATGAGAAGAGTGTCTGGGTGATGGTAGTATATGAGAAGAGTGTCTGGGAGATGGCAGTGTATGAGAAGAGTGTCTGGGTGATTGTACTGTATGAGAAGAGTGTTTGGGTGTTGGTAGTGTATGAGAAGAGTGTCTGGGTGATTGTCGTGTATGAGTAGAGTGTCTGGGTGATGGTAGTGTATGAGAAGAGTGTCTGGGTGTTGGTAGTGTATGAGAAGAGTGTCTGGGTGATGGTAGTGTATGAGAAGAGTGTCTGGGTGTTGGTAGTGTGTGAGAAGAGTGTCTGGGTGATGGTAGTGCATGAGAAGAGTATCTGGGTGTTGGTAGTGTATGAGAAGAGTGTCTGGGTGATGGTAGTGCATGAGAAGAGTGTCTGGGTGATGGCAGTGTATGGGAAGAGTGTCTGGGTGTTGGTAGTGTATGAGAAGAGTGTCTGGGTGTTGGTAGTGTATGAGAAGAGTGTCTGGATGTTGGTAGTGTATGAGAAGAGTGTCTGGGTGATGGTAGTGTATGAGAAGAGTGTCTGCTTGATGGTAGTGTATGAGAAGAGATTCTGAGTGATTGTACTGTATGAGAAGAGTGTCTGGGTGTTGGTAGTGTATGAGAAGAGTGTCTGGGTGCTGGTAGTGTATGAGAAGGGTGTCTGGGTGTTGGTATTGTATGAGAAGAGTGTCTTGGTGTTGGTAGTGTATGAGAAGAGTGTCTGGGTGTTGGTAGTGCATGAGAAGAGTGCCTGGGTGATGGTAGTGTATGAGAAGAGTGTCTGGGTGAAGGTAGTGTATGAGAAGAGTGCCTGGGTGATGGTAGTGTATGAGAAGAGTGTCTGGGTGTTGGTAATGTATGAGAAGAGTGTCTGGGTGTTGGTAGTGTATGAGAAGAGTGTCTGGGTGTTGGTAGTGTATGAGAAGAGTGTCTGGGTGATGGTAGTATATAAGAAGAGTGCCTGGGTGATTGTAGTGTATGAGAAGAGTGTATGGGTTTTGGTAGTGTAAGAGAAGAGTGTCTGGGTGATGGTAGTGTATGAGATGAGTTTCTGGGTGATGTTAGTGTATGAGAAGAGTGTTTGGGTGTTTGTATTGTGTGAGAAGAGTGTCTGGGTGTTGGTAGTGTAGGGGAAGAGTGTCTGGGTGTTGGTAGTGTACGAGAAGAGTGTCTGGGTGATGGTAGTGTACGAGAAGAGTGTCTGGGTTTTGGTAGTGTATGAGAAGAGTGCCTGGGTGTTGGTAGAGTATGAAAAGAGTGTCTGGGTGTTGGTAGTGTATGAGAAGAGTGTCTGGGTGTTGGTAGAGTATGAGAAGAGTGTCTGGGTGATGGTAGAGTATGAGAAGAGAGTCTGGGTGATGGTAGGGTATGAGAAGAGTGTCTGGGTGTTGGTAGTGTATGAGAAGAGTGTCTGGGTGATGGTAGTGTATGAGAAGAGATTCTGAGTGATTGTTCTGTATGAGAAGAGTGTCTGGGTGTTGGTAGTGTATGAGAAGAGTGTCTGGGTGATGGTCATGTATGAGAAGGGTGTCTGAGTGTTCGTAGTGTATGAGAAGAGTGTCTTGGTGTTGGTAGTGTATGAGAAGAGTGTCTGGGTGTTGGTAGTGTATGAGAAGAGTGTCTGGGTGATGGTAGTGCATGAGAAGAGTGTCTGGGTGATGGCATTGTATGGGAAGAGTGTCTGGGTGTTGGTAGTGTATGAGAAGAGTGTCTGGGTGTTGGTAGTGTATGAGAAGAGTGTCTGGGTGATGGCAGTGTATGTGAAGAGTGTCTGGGTGATGGTACTGTATGAGAAGAGTGTCTGGGTGTTGGTAGTGTATGAGAAGAGTGTCTGGGTGATGGTAGTGTATGAGAAGGGTGTCTGGGTGTTGGTAGTGCATGAGTAGAGTGTCTGGGTGATGGTAGTGTATGAGAAGAGTGTCTGGGTGATGGTAGTGTATGAGAAGGGTGTCTGGGTGTTGGTAGTGTATGATAAGAGTGTCTGGGTGTTGTTAGTGTATGAGAAGAGTGTCTGGGTGTTGGTAGTGTATGAGAAGAGTGCTTGGGTGATGGTAGTGTATGAGAAGAGTGTCTGGGTGTTGGTAGTGTATGAGAAGAGTGTCTGGGTGTTGGTAGTATATGAGAAGAGTGTCTGGGTGATGGCAGTGTATGAGAAGAGTGTCTGGGTGATTGTACTGTATGAGAAGAGTGTTTGGGTGTTGGTAGTGTATGAGAAGACTGTCTGGGTGATTGTCGTGTATGAGTAGAGTGTATGGGTGTTGGTAGTGTATGAGAAGAGTGTCTGGGTGTTGGTAGTGTATGAGAAGAGTGTCTGGGTGTTGGTAGTATATGAGAAGAGTGTCTGGGTGATGGCAGTGTATGAGAAGGGTGTCTGGGTGTTGGTAGTGCATGAGTAGAGTGTCTGGGTGATGGTAGTGTATGAGAAGAGTGTCTGGGTGATGGTAGTGTATGAGAAGGGTGTCTGGGTGTTGGTAGTGTATGAGAAGAGTGTCTGGGTGTTGTTAGTGTATGAGAAGAGTGTCTGGGTGTTGGTAGTGTATGAGAAGAGTGCTTGGGTGATGGTAGTGTATGAGAAGAGTGTCTGGGTGTTGGTAGTGTATGAGAAGAGTGTCTGGGTGTTGGTAGTATATGAGAAGAGTGTCTGGGTGATGGCAGTGGATGAGAAGAGTGTCTGGGTGATTGTACTGTATGAGAAGAGTGTTTGGGTGTTGGTAGTGTATGAGAAGAGTGTCTGGGTGATTGTCGTGTATGAGTAGAGAGTCTGGGTGATGGTAGTGTATGAGAAGAGTGTCTGGGTGTTGGTAGTGTATGAGAAGAGTGTCTGGGTGATGGTAGTGTATGAGAAGAGTGTCTGGGTGTTGGTAGTGTGTGAGAAGAGTGTCTGGGTGATGGTAGTGCATGAGAAGAGTATCTGGGTGATGGTAGTGCATGAGAAGAGTGTCTGGGTGATGGCATTGTAAGGGAAGAGTGTCTGGGTGATGGTAGTGTATGAGAAGAGTGTCTGGGTGTTGGTAGTGTATGAGAAGAGTGTCTGGGTGATGGCAGTGGATGAGAAGAGTGTCTGGTTGATTGTACTGTATGAGAAGAGTGTCTGGGTGTTGTTAGTGTATGAGAAGAGTGTCTGGGTGATGGTAGTGTATGAGTAGAGTATCTGGGTGATGGTAGTGTATGAGAAGAGTGTCTGGGTGTTGGTAGTGTATGAGAAGAGTGTCTGGGTGATGGTAGTGTATTAGAAGAGTGTCTGGGTGATGGTAGTGCATGAGAAGAGTGTCTTGGTGATGGCAGTGTATGGGAAGAGTGTCTGGGTCTTGATAGTGTATGAGAAGAGTGTCTGGGTGTTGGTAGTGTATGAGAAGAGTGTCTGCTTGATGGTAGTGTATGAGAAGAGATTCTGAGTGATTGTACTGTATGAGAAGAGTGTCTGGGTGTTGGTAGTGTATGAGAAGAGTGTCTGGGTGATGGTAGTGTATGAGAAGGGTGTCTGGGTGTTGGTATTGTATGAGAAGAGTGTCTTGGTGTTGGTAGTGTATGAGAAGAGTGTCTGAGTGTTGGTAGTGTATGAGAAGAGTGCCTGGGTGATGGTAGTGTATGAGAAGAGTGTCTGGGTGAAGGTAGTGTATGAGAAGAATGTCTGGGTGTTGGAAGTGTATCAGAATAGTGTCTGGGTGATGGTAGTGTATGAGAAGAGTATCTGGGTGAAGTTAGTGTATGAGAAGAGTGTCTGGGTGTTGGTAGTGTATGAGAAGGGTGTCTGGGTGTTGGTAGTGTATGAGAAGAGTATCTGGGTGAAGTTAGTGTATGAGAAGAGTGTCTGGGTGTTGGTAGTGTATGAGAAGGGTGTCTGGGTGTTGGTAGTGTATGAGAAGAGTGTCTGGGTGATGGTAGTATATAAGAACAGTGTCTGGGTGATGGTAGTGTATGAGAAGAGTGTCTGGGTGATGGCAGTGTAGGAGAAGAGTGTCTGGGTGATGGTAGTGTATGAGAAGAGATTCTGCTTGATTGTTCTGTATGAGAAGAGTGTCTGGGTGTTGGTAGTGTATGAGAAGAGTGCTGGGAGATGGTAGTGTATGAGAAGGGTGTCTGAGTGTTCGTAGTGTATGAGAAGAGTGTCTAGGTGTTGGTAGTGTATGAGAAGAGTGTCTGGGTGTTGGTAGTGTATGAGAAGAGTGCCTGGGTGATGGTAGTGTGTGAGAAGAGTGTCTGGGTGATGGCAGTGTATGAGAAGAATGTATGAGTGTTGGAAGTGTATCAGAAGAGTGTCTCGGTGATGGTAGTGTATGAGAAGAGTGTCTGGGTGATGGTAGTGTATGAGAAGAGGTCTGGGTGATGGTAGTGTATGAGAAGAGTGTCTGGGTGATGGTAGTGTATGAGAAGAGTGTATGGGTGTTGGTAGTGTATGAGAAGAGTGTCTGGGTGATTGTAGTGTATGAGAAGAGTGTATGGGTGTTGGTAGTGTAAGAGAAGAGTGTCTGGGTGATGGTAGTGTATGAGAAGAGTTTCTGGGTGATGGTAGTGTATGAGAAGAGTGTTTGGGTGTTTGTATTGTGTGAGAAGAGTGTCTGGGTTTTGTTAGTGTAGGGGAAGAGTGTCTGGGTGTTGGTAGTGTACGAGAAGAGTGTCTGGGTGATGGTAGTGTACGAGAAGAGAGTCTGGGTGTTGTTAGTGTATGAGAAGAGTGTCTGGGTGATTGTAGTGTATGAGAAGAGTGTCTAGGTGATGGTAGTGTATGAGAAGAGTGTCTGGGTGTTGGCAGTGTATGAAAAGAATGTCTGGGTGATGGTAGTGTATGAGAAGAGTGTCTGGGTGATGGTAGTGTATGAGAAGAGTGTCTGGTTGATGGTAGTGTTTGAGAAGAGTGTCTGGGTGTTGATCGTGTATGAGAAGAGTTTCTGGGTGTTGGTAGTGTATGAGAAGAGTGTCTGGGTGATGGTAGTTTATGAGAAGGGTGTTTGGGTGTTGGTATTGTATGAGAAGAGTGTCTTGGTGTTGGTAGTGTATGAGAAGAGTGTCTGGGTGTTGGTAGTGTATGAGAAGAGTGCCTGGGTGATGGTAGTGTATGAGAAGAGTGTCTGGGTGAAGGTAGTGTATGAGAAGAATGTCTGGGTGTTGGAAGTGTATAAGAATAGTGTCTGGGTGATGGTAGTGTATGAGAAGAGTATCTGGGTGATGTTAGTGTATGAGAAGAGTGTCTGGGTGTTGGTAGTGTATGAGAAGGGTGTCTGGGTGTTGGTAGTGTATAAGAAGAGTGTCTGGGTGATGGTAGTATATAAGAACAGTGTCTGGGTGATGGTAGTGTATGAGAAGAGTGTCTGGGTGTTGGTAATGTATGAGAAGAGTGTCTGGGTGTTGGTAGTGTATGAGAAGAGTGTCTGGGTGATGGTAGTGTATGAGAAGAGTGGCTGGGTGATGGTAGTGTATGAGAAGAGGTCTGGGTGATGTTAGTGTATGAGAAGAGTGTCTGGGTGATGGTAGTGTATGATAAGAGTGTCTGGGTGTTGGTAGTGTATGATAAGAGTGTCTGGGTGATTGTAGTGTATGAGAAGAGTGTATGGGTGTTTTTAGTGTAAGAGAAGAGTGTCTGGGTGATGGTAGTGTATGAGATGAGTTTCTGGGTGATGGTAGTGTATGAGAAGAGTGTTTGGGTGTTTGTATTGTGTGAGAAGAGTGTCTGGGTGTTGGTAGTGTAGGGGAAGAGTGTCTGGGTGTTGGTAGTGTACGAGAAGAGTGTCTGGGTGATGGTAGTGTACGAGAAGAGTGTCTGGGTTTTGGTAGTGTATGAGAAGAGTGCCTGGGTGTTGGTAGAGTATGAAAAGAGTGTCTGGGTGTTGGTAGTGTATGAGAAGAGTGTCTGGGTGTTGGTAGTGTATGAGAAGAGTGTCTGGGTGTTGGTAGAGTATGAGAAGAGTGTCTGGGTGATGGTAGGGTATGAGAAGAGTGTCTGGGTGATGGCACTGTATGAGAAGAGTGTCTGGGTGATGGTAGTGTATGAGAAGAGATTCTGAGTGATTGTTCTGTATGAGAAGAGTGTCTGGGTGTTGGTAGTGTATGAGAAGAGTGTCTGGGTGATGGTAGTGTATGAGAAGGGTGTCTGAGTGTTCGTAGTGTATGAGAAGAGAGTCTTGGTGTTGGTAGTGTATGAGAAGAGTGTCTGGGTGTTGGTAGTGTATGAGAAGAGTGCCTGGGTGATGGTAGTGTGTGAGAAGAGTGTCTGGGTGATGGCAGTGTATGAGAAGAATGTCTGGGTGTTGGAAGTGTATCAGAAGAGAGTCTGGGTGATGGTAGTGTATGAGAAGAGTGTCTGGGTGATGGTAGTGTATGAGAAGAGGTCTGGGTGATGGTAGTGTATGAGAAGAGTGTCTGGGTGATGGTAGTGTATGAGAAGAGTGTCTGGGTGTTGGTAGTGTATGAGAAGACTGTCTGGGTGATTGAAGTGTATGAGAAGAGTGTATGGGTGTTGGTAGTGTAAGAGAAGAGTGTCTGGGTGATGGTAGTGTATGAGAAGAGTTTCTGGGTGATGGTAGTGTATGAGAAGAGTGTTTGGGTGTTTGTATTGTGTGAGAAGAGTGTCTGGGTATTGGTAGTGTAGGGGAAGAGTGTCTGGGTGTTGGTAGTGTACAAGAAGAGTGTCTGGGTGATGGTAGTGTACGAGAAGAGAGTCTGGGTGATGGTAGTGTTCGAAAAGAGTGTCTG
Source organism: Taudactylus pleione (assembly GCA_031769625.1). NCBI lineage: Eukaryota > Metazoa > Chordata > Amphibia > Anura > Myobatrachidae > Taudactylus > Taudactylus pleione. The sequence continues at coordinate 3,208,377 of JAUIMM010000390.1, forward strand.
GGTGTTGGTAGTGTGTGAGAAGAGTGTCTGGGTGATGGTAGTGCATGAGAAGAGTATCTGGGTGATGGTAGTGCATGAGAAGAGTGTCTGGGTGATGGCATTGTATGGGAAGAGTGTCTGGGTGATGGTAGTGTATGAGAAGAGTGTCTGGGTGTTGGTAGTGTATGAGAAGAGTGTCTGGGTGATGGCAGTGGATGAGAAGAGTGTCTGGGTGATTGTACTGTATGAGAAGAGTGTCTGGGTGTTGGTAGTGTATGAGAAGAGTGTCTGGGTGATGGTAGTGTATGAGTAGAGTGTCTGGGTGATGGTAGTGTATGAGAAGAGTGTCTGGGTGTTGGTAGTGTATGAGAAGAGTGTCTAGGTGATGGCAGTGTATGGGAAGAGTGTCCGGGTGTTGGTAGTGTATGAGTAGAGTGTATGGGTGATGGTAGTGTATGAGAAGAGTGTCTGGGTGATGGTAGTGTATGAGAAGGGTGTCTGGGTGTTGGTAGTGTATGAGAAGAGTGTCTGGGTGTTGTTAGTGTATGAGAAGAGTGTCTGGGTGTTGGTAGTGTATGAGAATAGTGCTTGGGTGATGGTAGTGTATGAGAAGAGTGTCTGGGTGTTGGTAGTGTATGAGAAGAGTGTCTGGGTGTTGGTAGTGTATGAGAAGAGTGTCTGGGTGATGGTAGTATATGAGAAGAGTGTCTGGGTGATGGCAGTGTATGAGAAGAGTGTCTGGGTGATTGTACTGTATGAGAAGAGTGTTTGGGTGTTGGTAGTGTATGAGAAGAGTGTCTGGGTGATTGTCGTGTATGAGTAGAGTGTCTGGGTGATGGTAGTGTATGAGAAGAGTGTCTGGGTGTTGGTAGTGTATGAGAAGAGTGTCTGGGTGATGGTAGTGTATGAGAAGAGTGTCTGGGTGTTGGTAGTGTGTGAGAAGAGTGTCTGGGTGATGGTAGTGCATGAGAAGAGTATCTGGGTGTTGGTAGTGTATGAGAAGAGTGTCTGGGTGATGGTAGTGCATGAGAAGAGTGTCTGGGTGATGGCAGTGTATGGGAAGAGTGTCTGGGTGTTGGTAGTGTATGAGAAGAGTGTCTGGGTGTTGGTAGTGTATGAGAAGAGTGTCTGGATGTTGGTAGTGTATGAGAAGAGTGTCTGGGTGATGGTAGTGTATGAGAAGAGTGTCTGCTTGATGGTAGTGTATGAGAAGAGATTCTGAGTGATTGTACTGTATGAGAAGAGTGTCTGGGTGTTGGTAGTGTATGAGAAGAGTGTCTGGGTGCTGGTAGTGTATGAGAAGGGTGTCTGGGTGTTGGTATTGTATGAGAAGAGTGTCTTGGTGTTGGTAGTGTATGAGAAGAGTGTCTGGGTGTTGGTAGTGCATGAGAAGAGTGCCTGGGTGATGGTAGTGTATGAGAAGAGTGTCTGGGTGAAGGTAGTGTATGAGAAGAGTGCCTGGGTGATGGTAGTGTATGAGAAGAGTGTCTGGGTGTTGGTAATGTATGAGAAGAGTGTCTGGGTGTTGGTAGTGTATGAGAAGAGTGTCTGGGTGTTGGTAGTGTATGAGAAGAGTGTCTGGGTGATGGTAGTATATAAGAAGAGTGCCTGGGTGATTGTAGTGTATGAGAAGAGTGTATGGGTTTTGGTAGTGTAAGAGAAGAGTGTCTGGGTGATGGTAGTGTATGAGATGAGTTTCTGGGTGATGTTAGTGTATGAGAAGAGTGTTTGGGTGTTTGTATTGTGTGAGAAGAGTGTCTGGGTGTTGGTAGTGTAGGGGAAGAGTGTCTGGGTGTTGGTAGTGTACGAGAAGAGTGTCTGGGTGATGGTAGTGTACGAGAAGAGTGTCTGGGTTTTGGTAGTGTATGAGAAGAGTGCCTGGGTGTTGGTAGAGTATGAAAAGAGTGTCTGGGTGTTGGTAGTGTATGAGAAGAGTGTCTGGGTGTTGGTAGAGTATGAGAAGAGTGTCTGGGTGATGGTAGAGTATGAGAAGAGAGTCTGGGTGATGGTAGGGTATGAGAAGAGTGTCTGGGTGTTGGTAGTGTATGAGAAGAGTGTCTGGGTGATGGTAGTGTATGAAAAGAGATTCTGAGTGATTGTTCTGTATGAGAAGAGTGTCTGGGTGTTGGTACTGTATGAGAAGAGTGTCTGGGTGATGGTCATGTATGAGAAGGGTGTCTGAGTGTTCGTAGTGTATGAGAAGAGTGTCTTGGTGTTGGTAGTGTATGAGAAGAGTGTCTGGGTGTTGGTAGTGTATGAGAAGAGTGTCTGGGTGATGGTAGTGCATGAGAAGAGTGTCTGGGTGATGGCATTGTATGGGAAGAGTGTCTGGGTGTTGGTAGTGTATGAGAAGAGTGTCTGGGTGTTGGTAGTGTATGAGAAGAGTGTCTGGGTGATGGCAGTGTATGTGAAGAGTGTCTGGGTGATGGTACTGTATGAGAAGAGTGTCTGGGTGTTGGTAGTGTATGAGAAGAGTGTCTGGGTGATGGTAGTGTATGAGAAGGGTGTCTGGGTGTTGGTAGTGCATGAGTAGAGTGTCTGGGTGATGGTAGTGTATGAGAAGAGATTCTGAGTGATTGTTCTGTATGAGAAGAGTGTCTGGGTGTTGGTAGTGTATGAGAAGAGTGTCTGGGTGATGGTAGTGTATGAGAAGGGTGTCTGAGTGTTCGTAGTGTATGAGAAGAGAGTCTTGGTGTTGGTAGTGTATGAGAAGAGTGTCTGGGTGTTGGTAGTGTATGAGAAGAGTGCCTGGGTGATGGTAGTGTGTGAGAAGAGTGTCTGGGTGATGGCAGTGTATGAGAAGAATGTCTGGGTGTTGGAAGTGTATCAGAAGAGAGTCTGGGTGATGGTAGTGTATGAGAAGAGTGTCTGGGTGATGGTAGTGTATGAGAAGAGGTCTGGGTGATGGTAGTGTATGAGAAGAGTGTCTGGGTGATGGTAGTGTATGAGAAGAGTGTCTGGGTGTTGGTAGTGTATGAGAAGACTGTCTGGGTGATTGAAGTGTATGAGAAGAGTGTATGGGTGTTGGTAGTGTAAGAGAAGAGTGTCTGGGTGATGGTAGTGTATGAGAAGAGTTTCTGGGTGATGGTAGTGTATGAGAAGAGTGTTTGGGTGTTTGTATTGTGTGAGAAGAGTGTCTGGGTATTGGTAGTGTAGGGGAAGAGTGTCTGGGTGTTGGTAGTGTACAAGAAGAGTGTCTGGGTGATGGTAGTGTACGAGAAGAGAGTCTGGGTGATGGTAGTGTTCGAAAAGAGTGTCTGGGTGTTGGTAGTGTGTGAGAAGAGTGTCTGGGTGATGGTAGTGCATGAGAAGAGTATCTGGGTGATGGTAGTGCATGAGAAGAGTGTCTGGGTGATGGCATTGTATGGGAAGAGTGTCTGGGTGATGGTAGTGTATGAGAAGAGTGTCTGGGTGTTGGTAGTGTATGAGAAGAGTGTCTGGGTGATGGCAGTGGATGAGAAGAGTGTCTGGGTGATTGTACTGTATGAGAAGAGTGTCTGGGTGTTGGTAGTGTATGAGAAGAGTGTCTGGGTGATGGTAGTGTATGAGTAGAGTGTCTGGGTGATGGTAGTGTATGAGAAGAGTGTCTGGGTGTTGGTAGTGTATGAGAAGAGTGTCTAGGTGATGGCAGTGTATGGGAAGAGTGTCCGGGTGTTGGTAGTGTATGAGTAGAGTGTATGGGTGATGGTAGTGTATGAGAAGAGTGTCTGGGTGATGGTAGTGTATGAGAAGGGTGTCTGGGTGTTGGTAGTGTATGAGAAGAGTGTCTGGGTGTTGTTAGTGTATGAGAAGAGTGTCTGGGTGTTGGTAGTGTATGAGAATAGTGCTTGGGTGATGGTAGTGTATGAGAAGAGTGTCTGGGTGTTGGTAGTGTATGAGAAGAGTGTCTGGGTGTTGGTAGTGTATGAGAAGAGTGTCTGGGTGATGGTAGTATATGAGAAGAGTGTCTGGGTGATGGCAGTGTATGAGAAGAGTGTCTGGGTGATTGTACTGTATGAGAAGAGTGTTTGGGTGTTGGTAGTGTATGAGAAGAGTGTCTGGGTGATTGTCGTGTATGAGTAGAGTGTCTGGGTGATGGTAGTGTATGAGAAGAGTGTCTGGGTGTTGGTAGTGTATGAGAAGAGTGTCTGGGTGATGGTAGTGTATGAGAAGAGTGTCTGGGTGTTGGTAGTGTGTGAGAAGAGTGTCTGGGTGATGGTAGTGCATGAGAAGAGTATCTGGGTGTTGGTAGTGTATGAGAAGAGTGTCTGGGTGATGGTAGTGCATGAGAAGAGTGTCTGGGTGATGGCAGTGTATGGGAAGAGTGTCTGGGTGTTGGTAGTGTATGAGAAGAGTGTCTGGGTGTTGGTAGTGTATGAGAAGAGTGTCTGGATGTTGGTAGTGTATGAGAAGAGTGTCTGGGTGATGGTAGTGTATGAGAAGAGTGTCTGCTTGATGGTAGTGTATGAGAAGAGATTCTGAGTGATTGTACTGTATGAGAAGAGTGTCTGGGTGTTGGTAGTGTATGAGAAGAGTGTCTGGGTGCTGGTAGTGTATGAGAAGGGTGTCTGGGTGTTGGTATTGTATGAGAAGAGTGTCTTGGTGTTGGTAGTGTATGAGAAGAGTGTCTGGGTGTTGGTAGTGCATGAGAAGAGTGCCTGGGTGATGGTAGTGTATGAGAAGAGTGTCTGGGTGAAGGTAGTGTATGAGAAGAGTGCCTGGGTGATGGTAGTGTATGAGAAGAGTGTCTGGGTGTTGGTAATGTATGAGAAGAGTGTCTGGGTGTTGGTAGTGTATGAGAAGAGTGTCTGGGTGTTGGTAGTGTATGAGAAGAGTGTCTGGGTGATGGTAGTATATAAGAAGAGTGCCTGGGTGATTGTAGTGTATGAGAAGAGTGTATGGGTTTTGGTAGTGTAAGAGAAGAGTGTCTGGGTGATGGTAGTGTATGAGATGAGTTTCTGGGTGATGTTAGTGTATGAGAAGAGTGTTTGGGTGTTTGTATTGTGTGAGAAGAGTGTCTGGGTGTTGGTAGTGTAGGGGAAGAGTGTCTGGGTGTTGGTAGTGTACGAGAAGAGTGTCTGGGTGATGGTAGTGTACGAGAAGAGTGTCTGGGTTTTGGTAGTGTATGAGAAGAGTGCCTGGGTGTTGGTAGAGTATGAAAAGAGTGTCTGGGTGTTGGTAGTGTATGAGAAGAGTGTCTGGGTGTTGGTAGAGTATGAGAAGAGTGTCTGGGTGATGGTAGAGTATGAGAAGAGAGTCTGGGTGATGGTAGGGTATGAGAAGAGTGTCTGGGTGTTGGTAGTGTATGAGAAGAGTGTCTGGGTGATGGTAGTGTATGAAAAGAGATTCTGAGTGATTGTTCTGTATGAGAAGAGTGTCTGGGTGTTGGTAGTGTATGAGAAGAGTGTCTGGGTGATGGTCATGTATGAGAAGGGTGTCTGAGTGTTCGTAGTGTATGAGAAGAGTGTCTTGGTGTTGGTAGTGTATGAGAAGAGTGTCTGGGTGTTGGTAGTGTATGAGAAGAGTGTCTGGGTGATGGTAGTGCATGAGAAGAGTGTCTGGGTGATGGCATTGTATGGGAAGAGTGTCTGGGTGTTGGTAGTGTATGAGAAGAGTGTCTGGGTGTTGGTAGTGTATGAGAAGAGTGTCTGGGTGATGGCAGTGTATGTGAAGAGTGTCTGGGTGATGGTACTGTATGAGAAGAGTGTCTGGGTGTTGGTAGTGTATGAGAAGAGTGTCTGGGTGATGGTAGTGTATGAGAAGGGTGTCTGGGTGTTGGTAGTGCATGAGTAGAGTGTCTGGGTGATGGTAGTGTATGAGAAGAGTGTCTGGGTGATGGTAGTGTATGAGAAGGGTGTCTGGGTGTTGGTAGTGTATGATAAGAGTGTCTGGGTGTTGTTAGTGTATGAGAAGAGTGTCTGGGTGTTGGTAGTGTATGAGAAGAGTGCTTGGGTGATGGTAGTGTATGAGAAGAGTGTCTGGGTGTTGGTAGTGTATGAGAAGAGTGTCTGGGTGTTGGTAGTATATGAGAAGAGTGTCTGGGTGATGGCAGTGTATGAGAAGAGTGTCTGGGTGATTGTACTGTATGAGAAGAGTGTTTGGGTGTTGGTAGTGTATGAGAAGAGTGTCTGGGTGATTGTCGTGTATGAGTAGAGTGTATGGGTGTTGGTAGTGTATGAGAAGAGTGTCTGGGTGTTGGTAGTGTATGAGAAGAGTGTCTGGGTGTTGGTAGTATATGAGAAGAGTGTCTGGGTGATGGCAGTGTATGAGAAGGGTGTCTGGGTGTTGGTAGTGCATGAGTAGAGTGTCTGGGTGATGGTAGTGTATGAGAAGAGTGTCTGGGTGATGGTAGTGTATGAGAAGGGTGTCTGGGTGTTGGTAGTGTATGAGAAGAGTGTCTGGGTGTTGTTAGTGTATGAGAAGAGTGTCTGGGTGTTGGTAGTGTATGAGAAGAGTGCTTGGGTGATGGTAGTGTATGAGAAGAGTGTCTGGGTGTTGGTAGTGTATGAGAAGAGTGTCTGGGTGTTGGTAGTATATGAGAAGAGTGTCTGGGTGATGGCAGTGGATGAGAAGAGTGTCTGGGTGATTGTACTGTATGAGAAGAGTGTTTGGGTGTTGGTAGTGTTTGAGAAGAGTGTCTGGGTGATTGTCGTGTATGAGTAGAGAGTCTGGGTGATGGTAGTGTATGAGAAGAGTGTCTGGGTGTTGGTAGTGTATGAGAAGAGTGTCTGGGTGATGGTAGTGTATGAGAAGAGTGTCTGGGTGTTGGTAGTGTGTGAGAAGAGTGTCTGGGTGATGGTAGTGCATGAGAAGAGTATCTGGGTGATGGTAGTGCATGAGAAGAGTGTCTGGGTGATGGCATTGTAAGGGAAGAGTGTCTGGGTGATGGTAGTGTATGAGAAGAGTGTCTGGGTGTTGGTAGTGTATGAGAAGAGTGTCTGGGTGATGGCAGTGGATGAGAAGAGTGTCTGGTTGATTGTACTGTATGAGAAGAGTGTCTGGGTGTTGTTAGTGTATGAGAAGAGTGTCTGGGTGATGGTAGTGTATGAGTAGAGTATCTGGGTGATGGTAGTGTATGAGAAGAGTGTCTGGGTGTTGGTAGTGTATGAGAAGAGTGTCTGGGTGATGGTAGTGTATTAGAAGAGTGTCTGGGTGATGGTAGTGCACGAGAAGAGTGTCTTGGTGATGGCAGTGTATGGGAAGAGTGTCTGGGTCTTGATAGTGTATGAGAAGAGTGTCTGGGTGTTGGTAGTGTATGAGAAGAGTGTCTGCTTGATGGTAGTGTATGAGAAGAGATTCTTAGTGATTGTACTGTATGAGAAGAGTGTCTGGGTGTTGGTAGTGTATGAGAAGAGTGTCTGGGTGATGGTAGTGTATGAGAAGGGTGTCTGGGTGTTGGTATTGTATGAGAAGAGTGTCTTGGTGTTGGTAGTGTATGAGAAGAGTGTCTGAGTGTTGGTAGTGTATGAGAAGAGTGCCTGGGTGATGGTAGTGTATGAGAAGAGTGTCTGGGTGAAGGTAGTGTATGAGAAGAATGTCTGGGTGTTGGAAGTGTATCAGAATAGTGTCTGGGTGATGGTAGTGTATGAGAAGAGTATCTGGGTGAAGTTAGTGTATGAGAAGAGTGTCTGGGTGTTGGTAGTGTATGAGAAGGGTGTCTGGGTGTTGGTAGTGTATGAGAAGAGTATCTGGGTGAAGTTAGTGTATGAGAAGAGTGTCTGGGTGTTGGTAGTGTATGAGAAGGGTGTCTGGGTGTTGGTAGTGTATGAGAAGAGTGTCTGGGTGATGGTAGTATATAAGAACAGTGTCTGGGTGATGGTAGTGTATGAGAAGAGTGTCTGGGTGATGGCAGTGTAGGAGAAGAGTGTCTGGGTGATGGTAGTGTATGAGAAGAGATTCTGCTTGATTGTTCTGTATGAGAAGAGTGTCTGGGTGTTGGTAGTGTATGAGAAGAGTGCTGGGAGATGGTAGTGTATGAGAAGGGTGTCTGAGTGTTCGTAGTGTATGAGAAGAGTGTCTAGGTGTTGGTAGTGTATGAGAAGAGTGTCTGGGTGTTGGTAGTGTATGAGAAGAGTGCCTGGGTGATGGTAGTGTGTGAGAAGAGTGTCTGGGTGATGGCAGTGTATGAGAAGAATGTATGAGTGTTGGAAGTGTATCAGAAGAGTGTCTCGGTGATGGTAGTGTATGAGAAGAGTGTCTGGGTGATGGTAGTGTATGAGAAGAGGTCTGGGTGATGGTAGTGTATGAGAAGAGTGTCTGGGTGATGGTAGTGTATGAGAAGAGTGTATGGGTGTTGGTAGTGTATGAGAAGAGTGTCTGGGTGATTGTAGTGTATGAGAAGAGTGTATGGGTGTTGGTAGTGTAAGAGAAGAGTGTCTGGGTGATGGTAGTGTATGAGAAGAGTTTCTGGGTGATGGTAGTGTATGAGAAGAGTGTTTGGGTGTTTGTATTGTGTGAGAAGAGTGTCTGGGTTTTGTTAGTGTAGGGGAAGAGTGTCTGGGTGTTGGTAGTGTACGAGAAGAGTGTCTGGGTGATGGTAGTGTACGAGAAGAGAGTCTGGGTGTTGTTAGTGTATGAGAAGAGTGTCTGGGTGATTGTAGTGTATGAGAAGAGTGTCTAGGTGATGGTAGTGTATGAGAAGAGTGTCTGGGTGTTGGCAGTGTATGAAAAGAATGTCTGGGTGATGGTAGTGTATGAGAAGAGTGTCTGGGTGATGGTAGTGTATGAGAAGAGTGTCTGGTTGATGGTAGTGTTTGAGAAGAGTGTCTGGGTGTTGATCGTGTATGAGAAGAGTGTCTGGGTGTTGGTAGTGTATGAGAAGAGTGTCTGGGTGATGGTAGTGTATGAGTAGAGTGTCTCGGTGATGGTAGTGTATGAGAAGAGTGTCTGGGTGTTGGTAGTGTATGAGAAGAGTGTCTGGGTGATGGTAGTGTATTAGAAGAGTGTCTGGGTGATGGTAGTGCATGAGAAGAGTGTCTGGGTGATGGCAGTGTATGGGAAGAGTGTCTGGGTGTTGGTAGTGTATGAGAAGAGTGTCTGGGTGTTGGTAGTGTATGAGAAGAGGGTCTGGTTGTTGGTAGTGTTTGAGAAGAGTGTCTGGGTGTTGGTAGTGTATGAGAAGAGTGTCTGCTTGATGGTAGTGTATGAGAAGAGATTCTGAGTGATTGTACTGTATGAGAAGAGTGTCTGGGTGTTGGTAGTGTATGAGAAGAGTGTCTGGGTGATGGTAGTTTATGAGAAGGGTGTTTGGGTGTTGGTATTGTATGAGAAGAGTGTCTTGGTGTTGGTAGTGTATGAGAAGAGTGTCTGGGTGTTGGTAGTGTATGAGAAGAGTGCCTGGGTGATGGTAGTGTATGAGAAGAGTGTCTGGGTGAAGGTAGTGTATGAGAAGAATGTCTGGGTGTTGGAAGTGTATAAGAATAGTGTCTGGGTGATGGTAGTGTATGAGAAGAGTATCTGGGTGATGTTAGTGTATGAGAAGAGTGTCTGGGTGTTGGTAGTGTATGAGAAGGGGGTCTGGGTGTTGGTAGTGTATAAGAAGAGTGTCTGGGTGATGGTAGTATATAAGAACAGTGTCTGGGTGATGGTAGTGTATGAGAAGAGTGTCTGGGTGTTGGTAATGTATGAGAAGAGTGTCTGGGTGTTGGTAGTGTATGAGAAGAGTGTCTGGGTGATGGTAGTGTATGAGAAGAGTGGCTGGGTGATGGTAGTGTATGAGAAGAGGTCTGGGTGATGTTAGTGTATGAGAAGAGTGTCTGGGTGATGGTAGTGTATGATAAGAGTGTCTGGGTGTTGGTAGTGTATGATAAGAGTGTCTGGGTGATTGTAGTGTATGAGAAGAGTGTATGGGTGTTTTTAGTGTAAGAGAAGAGTGTCTGGGTGATGGTAGTGTATGAGATGAGTTTCTGGGTGATGGTAGTGTATGAGAAGAGTGTTTGGGTGTTTGTATTGTGTGAGAAGAGTGTCTGGGTGTTGGTAGTGTAGGGGAAGAGTGTCTGGGTGTTGGTAGTGTACGAGAAGAGTGTCTGGGTGATGGTAGTGTACGAGAAGAGTGTCTGGGTTTTGGTAGTGTATGAGAAGAGTGCCTGGGTGTTGGTAGAGTATGAAAAGAGTGTCTGGGTGTTGGTAGTGTATGAGAAGAGTGTCTGGGTGTTGGTAGTGTATGAGAAGAGTGTCTGGGTGTTGGTAGAGTATGAGAAGAGTGTCTGGGTGATGGTAGGGTATGAGAAGAGTGTCTGGGTGATGGCACTGTATGAGAAGAGTGTCTGGGTGATGGTAGTGTATGAGAAGAGATTCTGAGTGATTGTTCTGTATGAGAAGAGTGTCTGGGTGTTGGTAGTGTATGAGAAGAGTGTCTGGGTGATGGTAGTGTATGAGAAGGGTGTCTGAGTGTTCGTAGTGTATGAGAAGAGAGTCTTGGTGTTGGTAGTGTATGAGAAGAGTGTCTGGGTGTTGGTAGTGTATGAGAAGAGTGCCTGGGTGATGGTAGTGTGTGAGAAGAGTGTCTGGGTGATGGCAGTGTATGAGAAGAATGTCTGGGTGTTGGAAGTGTATCAGAAGAGAGTCTGGGTGATGGTAGTGTATGAGAAGAGTGTCTGGGTGATGGTAGTGTATGAGAAGAGGTCTGGGTGATGGTAGTGTATGAGAAGAGTGTCTGGGTGATGGTAGTGTATGAGAAGAGTGTCTGGGTGTTGGTAGTGTATGAGAAGACTGTCTGGGTGATTGAAGTGTATGAGAAGAGTGTATGGGTGTTGGTAGTGTAAGAGAAGAGTGTCTGGGTGATGGTAGTGTATGAGAAGAGTTTCTGGGTGATGGTAGTGTATGAGAAGAGTGTTTGGGTGTTTGTATTGTGTGAGAAGAGTGTCTGGGTATTGGTAGTGTAGGGGAAGAGTGTCTGGGTGTTGGTAGTGTACAAGAAGAGTGTCTGGGTGATGGTAGTGTACGAGAAGAGAGTCTGGGTGATGGTAGTGTTCGAAAAGAGTGTCTGGGTGTTGATCGTGTATGAGAAGAGTGTTTGGGTGTTGGTAGTGTATGAGAAGAGTGTCTGGGTGATGGTAGTGTATGAGAAGAGTGTCTGGGTGATGGTAGTGTATGAGAAGAGTGTCTGGGTGTTGGTAGTGTAAGAGAAGAGTGTCTGGGTGGGTGTTCATAGTGTATGAGAAGAGTGTCTGGGTGATGGTAGTGTATGAGAAGAGTGTCTGGGTGTTGGTAGTGTATGAGAAGAGTGTCTGGATGTTGGTAGTGTATGAGAAGAGTGTCTGGGTGTTGGTAGTGTATGAGAAGAGTGTCTGCTTGATGGTAGTGTATGAGAAGAGATTCTGAGTGATTGTACTGTATGAGAAGAGTGTCAGGGTGTTGGTAGTTTATGAGAAGAGTGTCTGGTTGATGGTAGTGTATGAGAAGGGTGTCTGGGTGTTGGTCGTGTATGAGAAGAGTGTCTTGGTGTTGGTAGTGTATGAGAAGAGTGTCTGGGTGTTGGTAGTGTATGAGAAGAGTGCCTGGGTGATGGTAGTGTATGAGAAGAGTGTCTGGGTGATGGTAGTGTATGAGAAGAGTGTTTGGGTGTTTGTATTGTGTGAGAAGAGTGTCTGGGTGTTGGTAGTGTAGGGGAAGAGTGTCTGGGTGTTGGTAGTGTACGAGAAGAGTGTCTGGGTGATGGTAGTGTACGAGAAGAGTGTCTGGGTTTTGGTAGTGTATGAGAAGAGTGCCTGGGTGTTGGTAGAGTATGAAAAGAGTGTCTGGGTGTTGGTAGTGTATGAGAAGAGTGTCTGGGTGTTGGTAGTGTATGAGAAGAGTGTCTGGGTGTTGGTAGAGTATGAGAAGAGTGTCTGGGTGATGATAGGGTATGAGAAGAGTGTCTGGGTGATGGCACTGTATGAGAAGAGTGTCTGGGTGATGGTAGTGTATGAGAAGAGATTCTGAGTGATTGTTCTGTATGAGAAGAGTGTCTGGGTGTTGGTAGTGTATGAGAAGAGTGTCTGGGTGATGGTAGTGTATGAGAAGGGTGTCTGAGTGTTCGTAGTGTATGAGAAGAGAGTCTTGGTGTTGGTAGTGTATGAGAAGAGTGTCTGGGTGTTGGTAGTGTATGAGAAGAGTGCCTGGGTGATGGTAGTGTGTGAGAAGAGTGTCTGGGTGATGGCAGTGTATGAGAAGAATGTCTGGGTGTTGGAAGTGTATCAGAAGAGAGTCTGGGTGATGGTAGTGTATGAGAAGAGTGTCTGGGTGATGGTAGTGTATGAGAAGAGGTCTGGGTGATGGTAGTGTATGAGAAGAGTGTCTGGGTGATGGTAGTGTATGAGAAGAGTGTCTGGGTGATGGTAGTGTATGAGAAGAGTGTCTGGGTGATGGAAGTATATAAGAAGAGTGTCTGGGTGATGGTAGTGTATGAGAAGAGTGTCTGGGTGTTGGTAATGTATGAGAAGAGTGTCTGGTTGTTGGTAGTGTATGAGAAGAGTGTCTGGGTGATGGTAGTGTATGAGAAGAGTGTCTGGGTGATGGTAGTGTATGAGAAGAGGTCTGGGTGATGTTAGTGTATGAGAAGAGTGTCTGGGTGAAGGTAGTGTATGATAAGAGTGTCTGGGTGTTGGTAGTGTATGATAAGAGTGTCTGGGTGATTGTAGTGTATGAGAAGAGTGTATGGGTGTTGGTAGTGTAAGAGAAGAGTGTCTGGGTGATGGTAGTGTATGAGATGAGTTTCTGGGTGATGGTAGTGTATGAGAAGAGTGTTTGGGTCTTTGTATTGTGTGAGAAGAGTGTCTGGGTGTTGGTAGTGTAGGGGAAGAGTGTCTGGGTGTTGGTAGTGTACGAGAAGAGTGTCTGGGTGATGGTAGTGAACGAGAAGAGTGTCTGGGTTTTGGTAGTGTATGAGAAGAGTGCCTGGGTGTTGGTAGAGTATGAAAAGAGTGTCTGGGTGTTGGTAGTGTATGAGAAGAGTGTCTTGGTGTTGGTAGTGTATGAGAAGAGTGTCTGGGTGTTGGTAGAGTATGAGAAGAGTGTCTGGGTGATGGTAGGGTATGAGAAGAGTGTCTGGGTGTTGGTAGTGTATGAGAAGAGTGTCTGGGTGTTGGTAGTGTATGAGAAGAGTGCCTGGGTGATGGCAGTGTATGAGAAGAGTGTGTGGGTGTTGGTAGTGTATGAGAAGAGTGTCTGGGTGCTGGTAGTGTATGAGAAGAGTGTGTGGGTGTTGGCAGTGTATGAGAAAAGTGTCTGGGTGTTGGTAGTGTATGAGAAGAGTGTCTGGGTGATGGTAGTGTATGAGAAGAGTGTCTGGGTGATGGTAGTGTATGAGAAGAGTGTCTGGGTGTTGGTAGTGTATGAGAAGAGTGTCTGGGTGTTGGTAGTGTATGAGAAGAGTGTCTGGGTGATGGTAGTGTATGAGAAGAGGTCTGGGTGATGGTAGTGTATGAGAAGAGTGTCTGGGTGATGGTAGTGTATGATAAGAGTGTCTTGGTGTTGGTAGTGTATGATAAGAGTGTCTGGGTGATTGTAGTGTATGAGAAGAGTGTATGGGTGTTGGTAGTGTAAGAGAAAAGTGTCTGGGTGATGGTAGTGTATGAGAAGAGTGTCTGGGTGATGGTAGTGTATGAGAAGAGTGTCTGGGTGTTGGTAGTGTATGAGAGGAGTGTCTGGGTGATGGTAGTGTATGAGAAGAGATTCTGAGTGATTGTTCTGTATGAGAAGAGTGTCTGGGTGTTGGTAGTGTATGAGAAGAGTGTCTGGGTGATGGTAGTGTATGTGAAGGGTGTCTGAGTGTTGGTAGTGTATGAGAAGAGTGTCTTAGTGTTGGTAGTGAATGAGAAGAGTGTCTGGGTGTTGGTAGTGTATGAGAAGAGTGCCTGGGTGATGGTAGTGTATGAGAAGAGTGTCTGGGTGATGGCAGTGTATGAGAAGAATGTCTGGGTGTTGGAAGTGTATCAGAAGAGTGTCTGGGTGATGGTAGTGTATGAGAAGAGTGTACGGGTGTTGGTAGTGTAAGAGAAGAGTGTCTGGGTGATGGTAGTGTATGAGAAGAGTTTCTGGGTGATGGTAGTGTATGAGAAGAGTGTTTGGGTGTTTGTATTGTGTGAGAAGAGTGTCTGGGTGTTGGTAGTGTAGGGGAAGAGTGTCTGGGTGTTGGTAGTGTACGAGAAGAGTGTCTGGGTGATGGTAGTGTACGAGAAGAGAGTCTGGGTGATGGTAGTGTATGAGAAGAGTGTCTGGGTGATGGAAGTATATAAGAAGAGTGTCTGGGTGATGGTAGTGTATGAGAAGAGTGTCTGGGTGTTGGTAATGTATGAGAAGAGTGTCTGGTTGTTGGTAGTGTATGAGAAGAGTGTCTGGGTGATGGTAGTGTATGAGAAGAGTGTCTGGGTGATGGTAGTGTATGAGAAGAGGTCTGGGTGATGTTAGTGTATGAGAAGAGTGTCTGGGTGAAGGTAGTGTATGATAAGAGTGTCTGGGTGTTGGTAGTGTATGATAAGAGTGTCTGGGTGATTGTAGTGTATGAGAAGAGTGTATGGGTGTTGGTAGTGTAAGAGAAGAGTGTCTGGGTGATGGTAGTGTATGAGATGAGTTTCTGGGTGATGGTAGTGTATGAGAAGAGTGTTTGGGTCTTTGTATTGTGTGAGAAGAGTGTCTGGGTGTTGGTAGTGTAGGGGAAGAGTGTCTGGGTGTTGGTAGTGTACGAGAAGAGTGTCTGGGTGATGGTAGTGAACGAGAAGAGTGTCTGGGTTTTGGTAGTGTATGAGAAGAGTGCCTGGGTGTTGGTAGAGTATGAAAAGAGTGTCTGGGTGTTGGTAGTGTATGAGAAGAGTGTCTTGGTGTTGGTAGTGTATGAGAAGAGTGTCTGGGTGTTGGTAGAGTATGAGAAGAGTGTCTGGGTGATGGTAGGGTATGAGAAGAGTGTCTGGGTGTTGGTAGTGTATGAGAAGAGTGTCTGGGTGTTGGTAGTGTATGAGAAGAGTGCCTGGGTGATGGCAGTGTATGAGAAGAGTGTGTGGGTGTTGGTAGTGTATGAGAAGAGTGTCTGGGTGCTGGTAGTGTATGAGAAGAGTGTGTGGGTGTTGGCAGTGTATGAGAAAAGTGTCTGGGTGTTGGTAGTGTATGAGAAGAGTGTCTGGGTGATGGTAGTGTATGAGAAGAGTGTCTGGGTGATGGTAGTGTATGAGAAGAGTGTCTGGGTGTTGGTAGTGTATGAGAAGAGTGTCTGGGTGTTGGTAGTGTATGAGAAGAGTGTCTGGGTGATGGTAGTGTATGAGAAGAGGTCTGGGTGATGGTAGTGTATGAGAAGAGTGTCTGGGTGATGGTAGTGTATGATAAGAGTGTCTTGGTGTTGGTAGTGTATGATAAGAGTGTCTGGGTGATTGTAGTGTATGAGAAGAGTGTATGGGTGTTGGTAGTGTAAGAGAAAAGTGTCTGGGTGATGGTAGTGTATGAGAAGAGTGTCTGGGTGATGGTAGTGTATGAGAAGAGTGTCTGGGTGTTGGTAGTGTATGAGAGGAGTGTCTGGGTGATGGTAGTGTATGAGAAGAGATTCTGAGTGATTGTTCTGTATGAGAAGAGTGTCTGGGTGTTGGTAGTGTATGAGAAGAGTGTCTGGGTGATGGTAGTGTATGTGAAGGGTGTCTGAGTGTTGGTAGTGTATGAGAAGAGTGTCTTAGTGTTGGTAGTGAATGAGAAGAGTGTCTGGGTGTTGGTAGTGTATGAGAAGAGTGCCTGGGTGATGGTAGTGTATGAGAAGAGTGTCTGGGTGATGGCAGTGTATGAGAAGAATGTCTGGGTGTTGGAAGTGTATCAGAAGAGTGTCTGGGTGATGGTAGTGTATGAGAAGAGTGTACGGGTGTTGGTAGTGTAAGAGAAGAGTGTCTGGGTGATGGTAGTGTATGAGAAGAGTTTCTGGGTGATGGTAGTGTATGAGAAGAGTGTTTGGGTGTTTGTATTGTGTGAGAAGAGTGTCTGGGTGTTGGTAGTGTAGGGGAAGAGTGTCTGGGTGTTGGTAGTGTACGAGAAGAGTGTCTGGGTGATGGTAGTGTACGAGAAGAGAGTCTGGGTGATGGTAGTGTATGAGAAGAGTGTCTGGGTGTTGGTAGTGTATGAGAAGAGTGTCTGTGTGATTGTAGTGTATGAGAAGAGTGTCTGGGTGATGGTAGTGTATGAGAAGAGTGTCTGGGTGTTGGTAGTGTATGAAAACAATGTCTGGGTGATGGTAGTGTATGAGAAGAGTGTCTGGGTGATGGTAGTTTATGAGAAGAGTGTCTGGTTGATGGTAGTGTTTGAGAAGAGTGTCTGGGTGTTGATCGTGTATGAGAAGAGTGTCTGGGTGTTGGTAGTGTATGAGAAGAGTGTCTGGGTGATGGTAGTGTATGAGAAGAGTGTCTGGGTGATGGTAGTGTATGAGAAGAGTGTCTGGGTGTTGGTAGTGTAAGAGAAGAGTGTCTGGGTGGGTCTTCATAGTGTATGAGAAGAGTGTCTGGGTGATGGTAGTGTATAAGAAGAGTGTCTGGGTGTTGGAAGTGTATAAGAAGAGTGTCTGGGTGTTGGTAGTGTATGCAAAGAGTGTCTGGGTGATGGTAGTGTATGAGAAGAGTGTCTGGGTGTTGGTAATGTATGAGAAGAGTGTCTGGGTGTTGGTAGTGTATGAGAAGAGTGTCTGGGTGATGGTAGTGTATGAGAAGAGTGTCTGGGTGATGGTAGTCTATGAGAAGAGGTCTGGGTGATGTTAGTTTATGAGAAGAGTGTCTGGGTGATGGTAGTGTATGATAAGAGTGTCTGGGTGTTGGTTGTGTATGATAAGAGTGTCTGGGTGATTGTAGTGTATGAGAAGAGTGTATGGGTGTTGGGAGTGTAAGAGAAGAGTGTCTGGGTGATGGTAGTGTATGAGATGAGTTTCTGGGTGATGGTAGTGTATGAGAAGAGTGTTTGGGTGTTTGTATTGTGTGAGAAGAGTGTCCGGGTGTTGGTAGTGTAGGGTTAGACTGTCTGGGTGTTGGTAGTGTATGAGAAGAGTGTCTGGGTGTTGGTAGTGTATGAGAAGAGTGTCTGGGTGATGGTAGTGTATGAGAAGAGGTCTGGGTGATGGTAGTGTATGAGAAGAGTGTCTGGGTGATGGTAGTGTATGATAAGAGTGTCTTGGTGTTGGTAGTGTATGATAAGAGTGTCTGGGTGATTGTAGTGTATGAGAAGAGTGTATGGGTGTTGGTAGTGTAAGAGAAAAGTGTCTGGGTGATGGTAGTGTATGAGAAGAGTGTCTGGGTGATGGTAGTGTATGAGAAGAGTGTCTGGGTGTTGGTAGTGTATGAGAAGAGTGTCTGGATTTTGGTAGTGTATGAGAAGAGTGCCTGGGTGTTGGTAGAGTATGAAAAGAGTGTCTGGGTGTTGGTAGTGTATGAGAAGAGTGTCTTGGTGTTGGTAGTGTATGAGAAGAGTGTCTGGGTGTTTTTAGAGTATGAGAAGAGTGTCTGGGTGATGGTAGGGTATGAGAAGAGTGTGTGGGTGTTGGTAGTGTATGAGAAGAGTGTCTGGGTGTTGGTAGTGTATGAGAAGAGTGTCTGGGTGTTGGTAGTGTATGAGAAGAGTGTCTGGGTGTTGGTAGTGTATGAGAAGAGTGTCTGGGTGATGGTAGTGTATGAGAAGAGGTCTGGGTGATGGTAGTGTATGAGAAGAGTGTCTGGGTGATGGTAGTGTATGATAAGAGTGTCTTGGTGTTGGTAGTGTATGATAAGAGTGTCTGGGTGATTGTAGTGTATGAGAAGAGTGTATGGGTGTTGGTAGTGTATGAGAAAAGTGTCTGGGTGATGGTAGTGTATGAGAAGAGTGTCTGGGTGATGGTAGTGTATGAGAAGAGTGTCTGGGTGTTGGTAGTGTATGAGAGGAGTGTCTGGGTGATGGTAGTGTATGAGAAGAGATTCTGAGTGATTGTTCTGTATGAGAAGAGTGTCTGGGTGTTGGTAGTGTATGAGAAGAGTGTCTGGGTGATGGTAGTGTATGAGAAGGGTGTCTGAGTGTTGGTAGTGTATGAGAAGAGTGTCTTGGTGTTGGTAGTGAATGAGAAGAGTGTCTGGGTGTTGGTAGTGTATGAGAAGAGTGCCTGGGTGATGGTAGTGTATGAGAAGAGTGTCTGGGTGATGGCAGTGTATGAGAAGAATGTCTGGGTGTTGGAAGTGTATCAGAAGAGTGTCTGGGTGATGGTAGTGTATGAGAAGAGTGTCTGGGTGATGGTAGTGTATGAGAAGAGGTCTGGGTGATGGTAGTGTATGAGAAGAGTGTCTGGGTGATGGTAGTGTATGAGAAGAGTGTCTGGGTGTTGGTAGTGTATGAGAAGAGTGTCTGGGTGATTGTAGTGTATGAGAAGAGTGTATGGGTGTTGGTAGTGTAAGAGAAGAGTGTCTGGGTGATGGTAGTGTATGAGAAGAGTTTCTGGGTGATGGTAGTGTATGAGAAGAGTGTTTGGGTGTTTGTATTGTGTGAGAAGAGTGTCTGGGTGTTGGTAGTGTAGGGGAAGAGTGTCTGGGTGTTGGTAGTGTACGAGAAGAGTGTCTGGGTGATGGTAGTGTACGAGAAGAGAGTCTGGGTGATGGTAGTGTATGAGAAGAGTGTCTGGGTGTTGGTAGTGTATGAGAAGAGTGTCTGTGTGATTGTAGTATATGAGAAGAGTGTCTGGGTGATGGTAGTGTATGAGAAGAGTGTCTGGGTGTTGGTAGTGTATGAAAACAATGTCTGGGTGATGGTAGTGTATGAGAAGAGTGTCTGGGTGATGGTAGTTTATGAGAAGAGTGTCTGGTTGATGGTAGTGTTTGAGAAGAGTGTCTGGGTGTTGATCGTGTATGAGAAGAGTGTCTGGGTGTTGGTAGTGTATGAGAAGAGTGTCTGGGTGATGGTAGTGTATGAGAAGAGTGTCTGGGTGATGGTAGTGTATGAGAAGAGTGTCTGGGTGTTGGTAGTGTAAGAGAAGAGTGTCTGGGTGGGTCTTCATAGTGTATGAGAAGAGTGTCTGGGTGATGGTAGTGTATAAGAAGAGTGTCTGGGTGTTGGAAGTGTATAAGAAGAGTGTCTGGGTGTTGGTAGTGTATGCAAAGAGTGTCTGGGTGATGGTAGTGTATGAGAAGAGTGTCTGGGTGTTGGTAATGTATGAGAAGAGTGTCTGGGTGTTGGTAGTGTATGAGAAGAGTGTCTGGGTGATGGTAGTGTATGAGAAGAGTGTCTGGGTGATGGTAGTCTATGAGAAGAGGTCTGGGTGATGTTAGTTTATGAGAAGAGTGTCTGGGTGATGGTAGTGTATGATAAGAGTGTGTGGGTGTTGGTTGTGTATGATAAGAGTGTCTGGGTGATTGTAGTGTATGAGAAGAGTGTATGGGTGTTGGGAGTGTAAGAGAAGAGTGTCTGGGTGATGGTAGTGTATGAGATGAGTTTCTGGGTGATGGTAGTGTATGAGAAGAGTGTTTGGGTGTTTGTATTGTGTGAGAAGAGTGTCCGGGTGTTGGTAGTGTAGGGTTAGACTGTCTGGGTGTTGGTAGTGTATGAGAAGAGTGTCTGGGTGTTGGTAGTGTATGAGAAGAGTGTCTGGGTGATGGTAGTGTATGAGAAGAGGTCTGGGTGATGGTAGTGTATGAGAAGAGTGTCTGGGTGATGGTAGTGTATGATAAGAGTGTCTTGGTGTTGGTAGTGTATGATAAGAGTGTCTGGGTGATTGTAGTGTATGAGAAGAGTGTATGGGTGTTGGTAGTGTAAGAGAAAAGTGTCTGGGTGATGGTAGTGTATGAGAAGAGTGTCTGGGTGATGGTAGTGTATGAGAAGAGTGTCTGGGTGTTGGTAGTGTATGAGAAGAGTGTCTGGGTGATGGTAGTGTATGAGAAGAGATTCTGAGTGATTGTTCTGTATGAGAAGAGTGTCTGGGTGTTGGTAGTGTATGAGAAGAGTGTCTGGGTGATGGTAGTGTATGAGAAGGGTGTCTGAGTGTTGGTAGTGTATGAGAAGAGTGTCTTGGTGTTGGTAGTGTAAGAGAAGAGTGTCTGGGTGTTGGTAGTTTATGAGAAGAGTGCCTGGCTGATGGTAGTGTATGAGAAGAGTGTCTGGGAGATGGCAGTGTATGAGAAGAATGTCTGGGTGTTGGAAGTGTATCAGAAGAGTGTCTGGGTGATGGTAGTGTATGAGAAGAGTGTCTGGGTGATGGTAGTGTATGAGAAGAGGTCTGGGTGATGGTAGTGTATGAGAAGAGTGTCTGGGTGATGGTAGTGTATGAGAAGAGTGTCTGGGTGATGGTAGTGTATGAGAAGAGTGTCTGGGTGTTGGTAGTGTAAGAGAAGAGTGTCTGGGTGGGTCTTAATAGTGTATGAGAAGAGTGTCTGGGTGATGGTAGTGTATAAGAAGAGTGTCTGGGTGTTGGAAGTGTATAAGAAGAGTGTCTGGGTGTTG
The DNA here is from genome assembly GCA_031769625.1 of Taudactylus pleione. NCBI lineage: Eukaryota > Metazoa > Chordata > Amphibia > Anura > Myobatrachidae > Taudactylus > Taudactylus pleione. The sequence continues at coordinate 3,228,723 of JAUIMM010000390.1, forward strand.
GTAGTGTATGCAAAGAGTGTCTGGGTGATGGTAGTGTATGAGAAGAGTGTCTGGGTGTTGGTAATGTATGAGAAGAGTGTCTGGGTGTTGGTAGTGTATGAGAAGAGTGTCTGGGTGATGGTAGTGTATGAGAAGAGTGTCTGGGTGATGGTAGTCTATGAGAAGAGGTCTGGGTGATGTTAGTTTATGAGAAGAGTGTCTGGGTGATGGTAGTGTATGATAAGAGTGTCTGGGTGTTGGTAGTGTATGATAAGAGTGTCTGGGTGATTGTAGTGTATGAGAAGAGTGTATGGGTGTTGGGAGTGTAAGAGAAGAGTGTCTGGGTGATGGTAGTGTATGAGATGAGTTTCTGGGTGATGGTAGTGTATGAGAAGAGTGTTTGGGTGTTTGTATTGTGTGAGAAGAGTGTCCGGGTGTTGGTAGTGTAGGGGAAGACTGTCTGGGTGTTGGTAGTGTACGAGAAGAGTGTCTGGGTGATGGTAGTGTACGAGAAGAGTGTCTGGGTGATGGTAGTGTATGAGAAGAGTGTCTGGGTGATGGCAGTGTATGAGAAGAGTGTCTGGGTGTTGGTAGTGCATGAGAAGAGTGTCTGGGTGATGGCAGTGTATGAGAAGAGTGTCTGGGTGATGGTAGTGTATGAGAAGAGTGTCTGGGTGATGGTAGTGTATGAGAAGAGTGTCTGGGTGTTGGTAGTGCATATGGAGAGTGTCTGGGTGATGGCAGTGTATGGGAACAGTGTCTAGGTTTTGGTAGTGTATGAGAAGAGTGTCTGAGTGTTGGTAGTGTATGAGAAGAGTGTCTGGGTGATGGTAGTGTATGAGAAGAGTGTCTGGGTGTTGGTAGTGTATGAGAAGAAAGTCTGTTTGATAGTAGTGTATGAGAAGAATGTCTGGGTGATTGTACTGTATGAGAAGAGTGTCTGAGTGTTGGTAGTGTATGAGAAGAGTGTCTGGGTGATGGTAGTGTATGAGAAGGGTATCTGGGTGTTGGTAGTGCATGAGAATAGTGTCTGGGTGGGTGTTGGTAGTGTATGAGAAGAGTGTCTGGGTGTTGGTAGTGTATGAGTAGAGTGTATGGGTGATGGTAGAGTATGAGAAGAGTGTCTGGGTGTTGATAGTGTATGAGAAGAGTGTCTGGGTGAAGGTAGTGCATGAGAAGAGTGTCTGGGTGATGGTAGTGCATGAGAAGAGTGTCTGGGTGATGGCAGTGTAAGGGAAGAGTGTCTGGGTGTTGGTAGTGTATGAGAAGAGTGTCTGGGTGTTGGTAGTGTATGAGAAGAGTGTCTGGGTGATGGTAGTGTATGAGAAGTGTGTCTGGTTGATAGTAGTGTATGAGAAGAGTGTCTGGGTGATTGTACTGTATGAGAAGAGTGTCTGGGTGTTGGTAGTGTATGAGAAGAGTGTCTGGGTGTTGGTAGTGCATGAGAAGAGTGTCTGGGTGATGGCAGTGTATGGGAATAGTGTCTGGGTGTTGGTAGTGTATGAGAAGAGTGTCTGGGTGATGGTAGTGTATGAGAAGAGTGTCTGGGTGTTGGTAGTGTATGAGAAGAGTGTCTGGTTGATAGTAGTGCATGAGAAGAGTGTCTGGGTGATTGTACTGTATGAGAAGAGTGTCTGGGTGTTGGTAGTGTATGAGAAGAGTGTCTGGGTGATGGTAGTGTATGAGAAGAGTGTCTGGGTGATGGTAGTGTATGAGAAGAGTGTCTGGGTGATTGTAGTGTATGAGAAGAGTGTATGGGTGTTGGTAGTGTAAGAGAAGAGTTTCTGGGTGATGGTAGTGTATGAGAAGAGTGTTTGGGTGTTTGTATTGTGTGAGAAGAGTGTCTGGGTGTTGGTAGTGTAGGGGAAGAGTGTCTGGGTGTTGGTAGTGTACGAGAAGAGTGTCTGGGTGATGGTAGTGTACGAGAAGAGAGTCTGGGTGATGGTAGTGTATGAGAAGAGTGTCTGGGTGTTGGTAGTGTATGAGAAGAGTGTCTGTGTGATTGTAGTGTATGAGAAAAGTGTCTGGGTGATGGTAGTGTATGAGAAGAGTGTCTGGGTGTTGGTAGTGTATGAAAAGAATGTCTGGGTGATGGTAGTGTATGAGAAGAGTGTCTGGGTGATGGTAGTGTATGAGAAGAGTGTCTGGTTGATGGTAGTTTTTGAGTAGAGTGTCTGGGTGTTGATCGTGTATGAGAAGAGTGTCTGGGTGTTGGTAGTGTATGAGAAGAGTGTCTGGGTGATGGTAGTGTATGAGAAGAGTGTCTGGGTGATGGTAGTGTATGAGAAGAGTGTCTGGGTGTTGGTAGTGTAAGAGAAGAGTGTCTGGGTGGGTCTTCATAGTGTATGAGAAGAGTGTCTGGGTGATGGTAGTGTATAAGAAGAGTGTCTGGGTGTTGAAAGTGTATAAGAAGAGTGTCTGGGTGTTGGTAGTGTATGCAAAGAGTGTCTGGGTGATGGTAGTGTATGAGAAGAGTGTCTGGGTGTTGGTAATGTATGAGAAGAGTGTCTGTGTGTTGGTAGAGTATGAGAAGAGTGTCTGGGTGATGGTAGTGTATGAGAAGAGTGTCTGGGTGATGGTAGTCTATGAGAAGAGGTCAGGGTGATGTTAGTGTATGAGAAGAGTGTCTGGGTGATGGTAGTGTATGATAAGAGTGTCTGGGTGTTGGTAGTGTATGATGAGAGTGTCTGGGTGATTGTAGTGTATGAGAAGAGTGTATGGGTGTTGGGAGTGTAAGAGAAGAGTGTCTGGGTGATGGTAGTGTATGAGATGAGTTTCTGGGTAATGGTAGTGTATGAGAAGAGTGTTTGGGTGTTTGTATTGTGAGAGAAGAGTGTCCGGGTGTTGGTAGTGTAGGGGAAGACTGTCTGGGTGTTGGTAGTGTACGAGAAGAGTGTCTGGGTGATGGTAGTGTACGAGAAGAGTGTCTGGGTGATGGTAGTGTATGAGAAGAGTGTCTGGGTGATGGCAGTGTATGAGAAGAGTGTCTGGGTGTTGGTAGTGCATGAGAAGAGTGTCTGGGTGATGGCAGTGTATGAGAAGAGTGTCTGGGTGATGGTAGTGTATGAGAAGAGTGTCTGGGTGATGGTAGTGTATGAGAAGAGTGTCTGGGTGTTGGTAGTGCATGAGAAGAGTGTCTGGGTGATGGCAGTGTATGGGAACAGTGTCTGGGTGTTGGTAGTGTATGAGAAGAGTGTCTGAGTGTTGGTAGTGTATGAGAAGAGTGTCTGGGTGATGGTAGTGTATTAGAAGAGTGTCTGGGTGTTGGTAGTGTATGAGAAGAAAGTCTGGTTGATAGTAGTGTATGAGAAGAATGTCTGGGTGATTGTACTGTATGAGAAGAGTGTCTGGGTGTTGGTAGTGTATGAGAAGAGTGTCTGGGTGATGGTAGTGTATGAGAAGGGTATCTGGGTGTTGGTAGTGCATGAGAATAGTGTCTGGGTGGGTGTTGGTAGTGTATGAGAAGAGTGTCTGGGTGTTGGTAGTGTATGAGTAGAGTGTATGGGTGATGGTAGAGTATGAGAAGAGTGTCTGGGTGTTGATAGTGTATGAGAAGAGTGTCTGGGTGAAGGTAGTGCATGAGAAGAGTGTCTGGGTGATGGTAGTGCATGAGAAGAGTGTCTGGGTGATGGCAGTGTAAGGGAAGAGTGTCTGGGTGTTGGTAGTGTATGAGAAGAGTGTCTGGGTGTTGGTAGTGTATGAGAAGAGTGTCTGGGTGATGGTAGTGTATGAGAAGTGTGTCTGGTTGATAGTAGTGTATGAGAAGAGTGTCTGGGTGATTGTACTGTATGAGAAGAGTGTCTGGGTGTTGGTAGTGTATGAGAAGAGTGTCTGGGTGTTGGTAGTGCATGAGAAGAGTGTCTGGGTGATGGCAGTGTATGGGAATAGTGTCTGGGTGTTGGTAGTGTATGAGAAGAGTGTCTGGGTGATGGTAGTGTATGAGAAGAGTGTCTGGGTGTTGGTAGTGTATGAGAAGAGTGTCTGGTTGATAGTAGTGCATGAGAAGAGTGTCTGGGTGATTGTACTGTATGAGAAGAGTGTCTGGGTGTTGGTAGTGTATGAGAAGAGTGTCTGGGTGATGGTAGTGTATGAGAAGAGTGTCTGGGTGATGGTAGTGTATGAGAAGAGTGTCTGGGTGATTGTAGTGTATGAGAAGAGTGTATGGGTGTTGGTAGTGTAAGAGAAGAGTTTCTGGGTGATGGTAGTGTATGAGAAGAGTGTTTGGGTGTTTGTATTGTGTGAGAAGAGTGTCTGGGTGTTGGTAGTGTAGGGGAAGAGTGTCTGGGTGTTGGTAGTGTACGAGAAGAGTGTCTGGGTGATGGTAGTGTACGAGAAGAGAGTCTGGGTGATGGTAGTGTATGAGAAGAGTGTCTGGGTGTTGGTAGTGTATGAGAAGAGTGTCTGTGTGATTGTAGTGTATGAGAAAAGTGTCTGGGTGATGGTAGTGTATGAGAAGAGTGTCTGGGTGATGGTAGTGTACGAGAAGAGTGTCTGGGTGATGGTAGTGTATGAGAAGAGTGTCTGGGTGATGGCAGTGTATGAGAAGAGTGTCTGGGTGTTGGTAGTGCATGAGAAGAGTGTCTGGGTGATGGCAGTGTATGAGAAGAGTGTCTGGGTGATGGTAGTGTATGAGAAGAGTGTCTGGGTGATGGTAGTGTATGAGAAGAGTGTCTGGGTGTTGGTAGTGCATGAGAAGAGTGTCTGGGTGATGGCAGTGTATGGGAACAGTGTCTGGGTGTTGGTAGTGTATGAGAAGAGTGTCTGAGTGTTGGTAGTGTATGAGAAGAGTGTCTGGGTGATGGTAGTGTATTAGAAGAGTGTCTGGGTGTTGGTAGTGTATGAGAAGAAAGTCTGGTTGATAGTAGTGTATGAGAAGAATGTCTGGGTGATTGTACTGTATGAGAAGAGTGTCTGGGTGTTGGTAGTGTATGAGAAGAGTGTCTGGGTGATGGTAGTGTATGAGAAGGGTATCTGGGTGTTGGTAGTGCATGAGAATAGTGTCTGGGTGGGTGTTGGTAGTGTATGAGAAGAGTGTCTGGGTGTTGGTAGTGTATGAGTAGAGTGTATGGGTGATGGTAGAGTATGAGAAGAGTGTCTGGGTGTTGATAGTGTATGAGAAGAGTGTCTGGGTGAAGGTAGTGCATGAGAAGAGTTTCTGGGTGATGGTAGTGCATGAGAAGAGTGTCTGGGTGATGTCAGTGTAAGGGAAGAGTGTCTGGGTGTTGGTAGTGTATGAGAAGAGTGTCTGGGTGTTGGTAGTGTATGAGAAGAGTGTCTGGGTGATGGTAGTGTATGAGAAGTGTGTCTGGTTGATAGTAGTGTATGAGAAGAGTGTCTGGGTGATTGTACTGTATGAGAAGAGTGTCTGGGTGTTGGTAGTGTATGAGAAGAGTGTCTGGGTGTTGGTAGTGCATGAGAAGAGGGTCTGGGTGATGGCAGTGTATGGGAATAGTGTCTGGGTGTTGGTAGAGTATGAGAAGAGTGTCTGGGTGATGGTAGTGTATGAGAAGAGTGTCTGGGTGTTGGTAGTGTATGAGAAGAGTGTCTGGTTGATAGTAGTGTATGAGAAGAGTGTCTGGGTGATTGTACTGTATGAGAAGAGTGTCTGGGTGTTGGTAGTGTATGAGAAGAGTGTCTGGGTGATGGTAGTGTATGAGAAGAGTGTCTGGGTGTTAGTAGTGTATGAGAAGAGTGTCTGGGTGTTGGTAGTGCATGAGAAGAGTGTCTGGGTGATGGTAGTGTATGAGAAGAGTGTCTGGGTGATGGTAGTGCACAAGAAGAGTGTCTGTGTGATGGCAATGTATGGGAAGAGTGTCTGGGTTTTGGTAGTGTATGAGAAGAATGTCTGGGTGTTGGTAGTGTATGAGAAGAGTGTCTGGGTGATGGTAGTGTATGAGAAGAGTGTCTGGGTGTTGCTAGTGTATGAGTAGAGTGTCTGGTTGATGGTAGTGTATGAGAAGAGTGTCAGAGTGATTGTACTGCATGAGAAGAGTGTCTGGGTGTTGGTAGTGTATGAGAAGAGTGTCTGGGTGATGGTAGTGTATGAGAAGGGTGTCTGGGTGTTGGTAGTGTATGAGAAGAGTGTCTGGGTGTTGGTAGTGTATGAGAAGAGTGTCTGGGTGTTGGTAGTGTATGAGAAGAGTGCCTGGGTGATGGTAGTGTATGAGAAGAGTGTCTGGGTGTTGGTAGTGTATGAGAAGAGTGTCTGGGTGTTGGTAGTGTATGAGAAGAGTGTCTGGTTGATAGTAGTGTATGAGAAGAGTGTCTGGGTGATTGTACTGTATGAGAAGAGTGTCTGGGTGTTGGTAGTGTATGAGAAGAGTGTCTGGGTGATGGTAGTGTATGAGAAGAGTGTCTGGGTGTTAGTAGTGTATGAGAAGAGTGTCTGGGTGTTGGTAGTGCATGAGAAGAGTGTCTGGGTGATGGTAGTGTATGAGAAGAGTGTCTGGGTGATGGTAGTGCACAAGAAGAGTGTCTGTGTGATGGCAATGTATGGGAAGAGTGTCTGGGTTTTGGTAGTGTATGAGAAGAATGTCTGGGTGTTGGTAGTGTATGAGAAGAGTGTCTGGGTGATGGTAGTGTATGAGAAGAGTGTCTGGGTGTTGCTAGTGTATGAGAAGAGTGTTTGGTTGATGGTAGTGTATGAGAAGAGAGTCTGAGTGATTGTACTGTATGAGAAGAGTGTCTGGGTGTTGGTAGTGTATGAGAAGAGTGTCTGGGTGATGGTAGTGTATGAGAAGGGTGTCTGGGTGTTGGTAGTGTATGAGAAGAGTGTCTGGGTGTTGGTAGTGTATGAGAAGAGTGTCTGGGTGTTGGTAGTGTATGAGAAGAGTGCCTGGGTGATGGTAGTGTATGAGAAGAGTGTCTGGGTGTTGGTAGTGTATGAGAAGAGTGTCTGGGTGTTGGTAGTGTATGAGAAGAGTGTCTGGGTGATGGTAGTGTATGAGAAGGGTGTCTGGGTGTTGGTAGTGTATGAGAAGAGTGTCTGGGTGTTGGTAGTGTATGAGAAGAGTGTCTGGGTGTTGGTAGTGTATGAGAAGAGTGCCTGGGTGATGGTAGTGTATGAGAAGAGTGTCTGGGTGTTGGTAGTGTATGAGAAGAGTGTCTGGGTGTTGGTAGTGTATGAGAAGAGTGTCTGGGTGATGGTAGTATATGAGAAGAGTGTCTGGGTGATGGCAGTGTATGAGAAGAGTGTCTGGGTGATTGTACTGTATGAGAAGAGTGTCTGGGTGTTGGTAGTGTATGAGAAGAGTGTCTCGGTGATGGTAGTGTATGAGTAGAGTGTCTGGGTGATGGTAGTGTATGAGAAGAGTGTCTGGGTGTTGGTAGTGTATGAGAAGAGTGTCTGTGTGTTGGTAGTGTATGAGAAGAGTGTCTGGGAGTTGGTAGTGTATGAGAAGAGTGTCTGGGTGATGGTAGTGCATGAGAAGAGTGTCTGGGTGATGGTAGTGCATGGGAAGAGTGTCTGGGTGATGGCATTGTATGGGAAGAGTGTCTGGGTGTTGGTAGTGTATGAGAAGAGTGTCTGGGTGATGGTAGTGCATGAGAAGAGTGTCTGGGTGATGGTAGTGCATGGGAAGAGTGTCTGGGTGATGGCATTGTATGAGAAGAGTGTCTGGGTGTTGGTAGTGTATGAGAAGAGTGTCTGGGTGATGGCAGTGTATGTGAAGAGTGTCTGGGTGATTGTACTGTATGAGAAGAGTGTCTGGGTGTTGGTAGTGTATGAGAAGAGTGTCTGGGTGATGGTAGTGTATGAGAAGGGTGTCTGGGTGTTGGTAGTTTATGAGAGGAGGGTCTGGGTGGGTGTTGGTAGTGTATGAGAAGAGTGTCTGGGTGATGGTAGTGTATGAGAAGAGTGTCAGGGTGATGGCAGTGTATGGGAGAGTGTCTGGGTGTTGGTAGTGTATGAGTAGAGTGTCTTGGTGATGGTAGTGTATGAGAAGAGTGTCTGGGTGATGGTAGTGTATGAGAAGGGTGTCTGGGTGTTGGTAGTGTATGAGAAGAGTGTCTGGGTGTTGGTAGTGCATGAGAAGAGTGTCTGGGTGTTGGTAGTGCATGAGAAGAGTGTCTGGGTGATGGCAGTGCATGAGAAGAGTGTCTGGGTGATGGTAGTGTATGAGAAGAGTGTCTGGGTGATGTTAGTGTATGAGAAGAGTGTCTGGGTGTTGGTAGTGCATGAGAAGAGTGTCTGGGTGATGGCAGTGTATGGGAACAGTGTCTGGGTGTTGGTAGTGTATGAGAAGAGTGTCTGAGTGTTGGTAGTGTATGAGAAGAGTGTCTGGGTGATGGTAGTGTATGAGAAGAGTGTCTGGGTGTTGGTAGTGTATGAGAAGAAAGTCTGGTTGATAGTAGTGTATGAGAAGAATGTCTGGGTGATTGTACTGTATGAGAAGAGTGTCTGGGTGTTTGTAGTGTATGAGAAGAGTGTCTGGGTGATGGTAGTGTATGAGAAGGGTATCTGGGTGTTGGTAGTGCATGAGAATAGTGTCTGGGTGGGTGTTGGTAGTGTATGAGAAGAGTGTCTGGGTGTTGGTAGTGTATGAGTAGAGTGTATGGGTGATGGTAGAGTATGAGAAGAGTGTCTGGGTGTTGATAGTGTATGAGAAGAGTGTCTGGGTGAAGGTAGTGCATGAGAAGAGTGTCTGGGTGATGGTAGTGCATGAGAAGAGTGTCTGGGTGATGGCAGTGTAAGGGAAGAGTGTCTGGGTGTTGGTAGTGTATGAGAAGAGTGTCTGGGTGTTGGTAGTGTATGAGAAGAGTGTCTGTGTGTTGGTAGTGTATGAGAAGAGTGTCTGGGAGTTGGTAGTGTATGAGAAGAGTGTCTGGGTGATGGTAGTGCATGAGAAGAGTGTCTGGGTGATGGTAGTGCATGGGAAGAGTGTCTGGGTGATGGCATTGTATGGGAAGAGTGTCTGGGTGTTGGTAGTGTATGAGAAGAGTGTCTGGGTGTTGGTAGTGTATGAGAAGAGTGTCTGGGTGATGGCAGTGTATGTGAAGAGTGTCTGGGTGATTGTACTGTATGAGAAGAGTGTCTGGGTGTTGGTAGTGTATGAGAAGAGTGTCTGGGTGATGGTAGTGTATGAGAAGGGTGTCTGGGTGTTGGTAGTTTATGAGAGGAGGGTCTGGGTGGGTGTTGGTAGTGTATGAGAAGAGAGTCTGGGTGATGGTAGTGTATGAGAAGAGTGTCAGGGTGATGGCAGTGTATGGGAGAGTGTCTGGGTGTTGGTAGTGTATGAGTAGAGTGTCTTGGTGATGGTAGTGTATGAGAAGAGTGTCTGGGTGATGGTAGTGTATGAGAAGGGTGTCTGGGTGTTGGTAGTGTATGAGAAGAGTGTCTGGGTGTTGGTAGTGCATGAGAAGAGTGTCTGGGTGTTGGTAGTGCATGAGAAGAGTGTCTGGGTGATGGCAGTGTATGAGAAGAGTGTCTGGGTGATGGTAGTGTATGAGAAGAGTGTCTGGGTGATGGTAGTGTATGAGAAGAGTGTCTGGGTGTTGGTAGTGCATGAGAAGAGTGTCTGGGTGATGGCAGTGTATGGGAACAGTGTCTGGGTGTTGGTAGTGTATGAGAAGAGTGTCTGAGTGTTGGTAGTGTATGAGAAGAGTGTCTGGGTGATGGTAGTGTATGAGAAGAGTGTCTGGGTGTTGGTAGTGTATGAGAAGAAAGTCTGGTTGATAGTAGTGTATGAGAAGAATGTCTGGGTGATTGTACTGTATGAGAAGAGTGTCTGGGTGTTTGTAGTGTATGAGAAGAGTGTCTGGGTGATGGTAGTGTATGAGAAGGGTATCTGGGTGTTGGTAGTGCATGAGAATAGTGTCTGGGTGGGTGTTGGTAGTGTATGAGAAGAGTGTCTGGGTGTTGGTAGTGTATGAGTAGAGTGTATGGGTGATGGTAGAGTATGAGAAGAGTGTCTGGGTGTTGATAGTGTATGAGAAGAGTGTCTGGGTGAAGGTAGTGCATGAGAAGAGTGTCTGGGTGATGGTAGTGCATGAGAAGAGTGTCTGGGTGATGGCAGTGTAAGGGAAGAGTGTCTGGGTGTTGGTAGTGTATGAGAAGAGTGTCTGGGTGTTGGTAGTGTATGAGAAGAGTGTCTGGGTGAAGGTAGTGCATGAGAAGAGTTTCTGGGTGATGGTAGTGCATGAGAAGAGTGTCTGGGTGATGTCAGTGTAAGGGAAGAGTGTCTGGGTGTTGGTAGTGTATGAGAAGAGTGTCTGGGTGTTGGTAGTGTATGAGAAGAGTGTCTGGGTGATGGTAGTGTATGAGAAGTGTGTCTGGTTGATAGTAGTGTATGAGAAGAGTGTCTGGGTGATTGTACTGTATGAGAAGAGTGTCTGGGTGTTGGTAGTGTATGAGAAGAGTGTCTGGGTGTTGGTAGTGCATGAGAAGAGGGTCTGGGTGATGGCAGTGTATGGGAATAGTGTCTGGGTGTTGGTAGAGTATGAGAAGAGTGTCTGGGTGATGGTAGTGTATGAGAAGAGTGTCTGGGTGTTGGTAGTGTATGAGAAGAGTGTCTGGTTGATAGTAGTGTATGAGAAGAGTGTCTGGGTGATTGTACTGTATGAGAAGAGTGTCTGGGTGTTGGTAGTGTATGAGAAGAGTGTCTGGGTGATGGTAGTGTATGAGAAGAGTGTCTGGGTGTTAGTAGTGTATGAGAAGAGTGTCTGGGTGTTGGTAGTGCATGAGAAGAGTGTCTGGGTGATGGTAGTGTATGAGAAGAGTGTCTGGGTGATGGTAGTGCACAAGAAGAGTGTCTGTGTGATGGCAATGTATGGGAAGAGTGTCTGGGTTTTGGTAGTGTATGAGAAGAATGTCTGGGTGTTGGTAGTGTATGAGAAGAGTGTCTGGGTGATGGTAGTGTATGAGAAGAGTGTCTGGGTGTTGCTAGTGTATGAGAAGAGTGTCTGGTTGATGGTAGTGTATGAGAAGAGTGTCAGAGTGATTGTACTGCATGAGAAGAGTGTCTGGGTGTTGGTAGTGTATGAGAAGAGTGTCTGGGTGATGGTAGTGTATGAGAAGGGTGTCTGGGTGTTGGTAGTGTATGAGAAGAGTGTCTGGGTGTTGGTAGTGTATGAGAAGAGTGTCTGGGTGTTGGTAGTGTATGAGAAGAGTGCCTGGGTGATGGTAGTGTATGAGAAGAGTGTCTGGGTGTTGGTAGTGTATGAGAAGAGTGTCTGGGTGTTGGTAGTGTATGAGAAGAGTGTCTGGTTGATAGTAGTGTATGAGAAGAGTGTCTGGGTGATTGTACTGTATGAGAAGAGTGTCTGGGTGTTGGTAGTGTATGAGAAGAGTGTCTGGGTGATGGTAGTGTATGAGAAGAGTGTCTGGGTGTTAGTAGTGTATGAGAAGAGTGTCTGGGTGTTGGTAGTGCATGAGAAGAGTGTCTGGGTGATGGTAGTGTATGAGAAGAGTGTCTGGGTGATGGTAGTGCACAAGAAGAGTGTCTGTGTGATGGCAATGTATGGGAAGAGTGTCTGGGTTTTGGTAGTGTATGAGAAGAATGTCTGGGTGTTGGTAGTGTATGAGAAGAGTGTCTGGGTGATGGTAGTGTATGAGAAGAGTGTCTGGGTGTTGCTAGTGTATGAGAAGAGTGTTTGGTTGATGGTAGTGTATGAGAAGAGAGTCTGAGTGATTGTACTGTATGAGAAGAGTGTCTGGGTGTTGGTAGTGTATGAGAAGAGTGTCTGGGTGATGGTAGTGTATGAGAAGGGTGTCTGGGTGTTGGTAGTGTATGAGAAGAGTGTCTGGGTGTTGGTAGTGTATGAGAAGAGTGTCTGGGTGTTGGTAGTGTATGAGAAGAGTGCCTGGGTGATGGTAGTGTATGAGAAGAGTGTCTGGGTGTTGGTAGTGTATGAGAAGAGTGTCTGGGTGTTGGTAGTGTATGAGAAGAGTGTCTGGGTGATGGTAGTGTATGAGAAGGGTGTCTGGGTGTTGGTAGTGTATGAGAAGAGTGTCTGGGTGTTGGTAGTGTATGAGAAGAGTGTCTGGGTGTTGGTAGTGTATGAGAAGAGTGCCTGGGTGATGGTAGTGTATGAGAAGAGTGTCTGGGTGTTGGTAGTGTATGAGAAGAGTGTCTGGGTGTTGGTAGTGTATGAGAAGAGTGTCTGGGTGATGGTAGTATATGAGAAGAGTGTCTGGGTGATGGCAGTGTATGAGAAGAGTGTCTGGGTGATTGTACTGTATGAGAAGAGTGTCTGGGTGTTGGTAGTGTATGAGAAGAGTGTCTCGGTGATGGTAGTGTATGAGTAGAGTGTCTGGGTGATGGTAGTGTATGAGAAGAGTGTCTGGGTGTTGGTAGTGTATGAGAAGAGTGTCTGTGTGTTGGTAGTGTATGAGAAGAGTGTCTGGGAGTTGGTAGTGTATGAGAAGAGTGTCTGGGTGATGGTAGTGCATGAGAAGAGTGTCTGGGTGATGGTAGTGCATGGGAAGAGTGTCTGGGTGATGGCATTGTATGGGAAGAGTGTCTGGGTGTTGGTAGTGTATGAGAAGAGTGTCTGGGTGATGGTAGTGCATGAGAAGAGTGTCTGGGTGATGGTAGTGCATGGGAAGAGTGTCTGGGTGATGGCATTGTATGAGAAGAGTGTCTGGGTGTTGGTAGTGTATGAGAAGAGTGTCTGGGTGATGGCAGTGTATGTGAAGAGTGTCTGGGTGATTGTACTGTATGAGAAGAGTGTCTGGGTGTTGGTAGTGTATGAGAAGAGTGTCTGGGTGATGGTAGTGTATGAGAAGGGTGTCTGGGTGTTGGTAGTTTATGAGAGGAGGGTCTGGGTGGGTGTTGGTAGTGTATGAGAAGAGTGTCTGGGTGATGGTAGTGTATGAGAAGAGTGTCAGGGTGATGGCAGTGTATGGGAGAGTGTCTGGGTGTTGGTAGTGTATGAGTAGAGTGTCTTGGTGATGGTAGTGTATGAGAAGAGTGTCTGGGTGATGGTAGTGTATGAGAAGGGTGTCTGGGTGTTGGTAGTGTATGAGAAGAGTGTCTGGGTGTTGGTAGTGCATGAGAAGAGTGTCTGGGTGTTGGTAGTGCATGAGAAGAGTGTCTGGGTGATGGCAGTGTATGAGAAGAGTGTCTGGGTGATGGTAGTGTATGAGAAGAGTGTCTGGGTGATGTTAGTGTATGAGAAGAGTGTCTGGGTGTTGGTAGTGCATGAGAAGAGTGTCTGGGTGATGGCAGTGTATGGGAACAGTGTCTGGGTGTTGGTAGTGTATGAGAAGAGTGTCTGAGTGTTGGTAGTGTATGAGAAGAGTGTCTGGGTGATGGTAGTGTATGAGAAGAGTGTCTGGGTGTTGGTAGTGTATGAGAAGAAAGTCTGGTTGATAGTAGTGTATGAGAAGAATGTCTGGGTGATTGTACTGTATGAGAAGAGTGTCTGGGTGTTTGTAGTGTATGAGAAGAGTGTCTGGGTGATGGTAGTGTATGAGAAGGGTATCTGGGTGTTGGTAGTGCATGAGAATAGTGTCTGGGTGGGTGTTGGTAGTGTATGAGAAGAGTGTCTGGGTGTTGGTAGTGTATGAGTAGAGTGTATGGGTGATGGTAGAGTATGAGAAGAGTGTCTGGGTGTTGATAGTGTATGAGAAGAGTGTCTGGGTGAAGGTAGTGCATGAGAAGAGTGTCTGGGTGATGGTAGTGCATGAGAAGAGTGTCTGGGTGATGGCAGTGTAAGGGAAGAGTGTCTGGGTGTTGGTAGTGTATGAGAAGAGTGTCTGGGTGTTGGTAGTGTATGAGAAGAGTGTCTGTGTGTTGGTAGTGTATGAGAAGAGTGTCTGGGAGTTGGTAGTGTATGAGAAGAGTGTCTGGGTGATGGTAGTGCATGAGAAGAGTGTCTGGGTGATGGTAGTGCATGGGAAGAGTGTCTGGGTGATGGCATTGTATGGGAAGAGTGTCTGGGTGTTGGTAGTGTATGAGAAGAGTGTCTGGGTGTTGGTAGTGTATGAGAAGAGTGTCTGGGTGATGGCAGTGTATGTGAAGAGTGTCTGGGTGATTGTACTGTATGAGAAGAGTGTCTGGGTGTTGGTAGTGTATGAGAAGAGTGTCTGGGTGATGGTAGTGTATGAGAAGGGTGTCTGGGTGTTGGTAGTTTATGAGAGGAGGGTCTGGGTGGGTGTTGGTAGTGTATGAGAAGAGAGTCTGGGTGATGGTAGTGTATGAGAAGAGTGTCAGGGTGATGGCAGTGTATGGGAGAGTGTCTGGGTGTTGGTAGTGTATGAGTAGAGTGTCTTGGTGATGGTAGTGTATGAGAAGAGTGTCTGGGTGATGGTAGTGTATGAGAAGGGTGTCTGGGTGTTGGTAGTGTATGAGAAGAGTGTCTGGGTGTTGGTAGTGCATGAGAAGAGTGTCTGGGTGTTGGTAGTGCATGAGAAGAGTGTCTGGGTGATGGCAGTGTATGAGAAGAGTGTCTGGGTGATGGTAGTGTATGAGAAGAGTGTCTGGGTGATGGTAGTGTATGAGAAGAGTGTCTGGGTGTTGGTAGTGCATGAGAAGAGTGTCTGGGTGATGGCAGTGTATGGGAACAGTGTCTGGGTGTTGGTAGTGTATGAGAAGAGTGTCTGAGTGTTGGTAGTGTATGAGAAGAGTGTCTGGGTGATGGTAGTGTATGAGAAGAGTGTCTGGGTGTTGGTAGTGTATGAGAAGAAAGTCTGGTTGATAGTAGTGTATGAGAAGAATGTCTGGGTGATTGTACTGTATGAGAAGAGTGTCTGGGTGTTTGTAGTGTATGAGAAGAGTGTCTGGGTGATGGTAGTGTATGAGAAGGGTATCTGGGTGTTGGTAGTGCATGAGAATAGTGTCTGGGTGGGTGTTGGTAGTGTATGAGAAGAGTGTCTGGGTGTTGGTAGTGTATGAGTAGAGTGTATGGGTGATGGTAGAGTATGAGAAGAGTGTCTGGGTGTTGATAGTGTATGAGAAGAGTGTCTGGGTGAAGGTAGTGCATGAGAAGAGTGTCTGGGTGATGGTAGTGCATGAGAAGAGTGTCTGGGTGATGGCAGTGTAAGGGAAGAGTGTCTGGGTGTTGGTAGTGTATGAGAAGAGTGTCTGGGTGTTGGTAGTGTATGAGAAGAGTGTCTGGGTGATGGTAGTGTATGAGAAGTGTGTCTGGTTGATAGTAGTGTATGAGAAGAGTGTCTGGGTGATTGTACTGTATGAGAAGAGTGTCTGGGTGTTGGTAGTGTATGAGAAGAGTGTCTGGGTGTTGGTAGTGCATGTGAAGAGTGTCTGGGTGATGGCAGTGTATGGGAATAGTGTCTGGGTGTTGGTAGTGTATGAGAAGAGTGTCTGGGTGATGGTACTGTATGAGAAGAGTGTCTGGGTGTTGGTAGTGTATGAGAAGAGTGTCTGGTTGATAGTAGTGTATGAGAAGAGTGTCTGGGTGATTGTACTGTATGAGAAGAGTGTCTGGGTGTTGGTAGTGTATGAGAAGAGTGTCTGGGTGATGGTAGTGTATGAGAAGAGTGTCTGGGTGTTAGTAGTGTATGAGAAGAGTGTCTGGGTGTTGGTAGTGCATGAGAAGAGTGTCTGGGTGATGGTAGTGTATGAGAAGAGTGTCTGGGTGATGGTAGTGCACAAGAAGAGTGTCTGTGTGATGGCAATGTATGGGAAGAGTGTCTGGGTTTTGTTAGTGTATGAGAAGAATGTCTGGGTGTTGGTAGTGTATGAGAAGAGTGTCTGGGTGATGGTAGTGTATGAGAAGAGTGTCTGGGTGTTGCTAGTGTATGAGAAGAGTGTCTGGTTGATGGTAGTGTATGAGAAGAGTGTCTGAGTGATTGTACTGTATGAGAAGAGTGTCTGGGTGTTGGTAGTGTATGAGAAGAGTGTCTGGGTGATGGTAGTGTATGAGAAGGGTGTCTGGGTGTTGGTAGTGTATGAGAAGAGTGTCTGGCTGTTGGTAGTGTATGAGAAGAGTGTCTGGGTGTTGGTAGTGTATGAGAAGAGTGCCTTGGTGATGGTAGTGTATGAGAGAGTGTCTGGGTGTTGGTAGTGTATGAGAAGAGTGTCTGGGTGTTGGTAGTGTATGAGAAGAGTGTCTGGGTGATGGTAGTATATGAGAAGAGTGTCTGGGTGATGGCAGTGTATGAGAAGAGTGTCTGGGTGATTGTACTGTATGAGAAGAGTGTCTGGGTGTTGGTAGTGTATGAGAAGAGTGTCTCGGTGAAGGTAGTGTATGAGTAGAGTGTCTGGGTGATGGTAGTGTATGAGAAGAGTGTCTGGGTGTTGGTAGTGTATGAGAAGAGTGTCTGTGTGTTGGTAGTGTATGAGAAGAGTGTCTGGGAGTTGGTAGTGTATGAGAAGAGTGTCTGGGTGATGGTAGTGCATGAGAAGAGTGTCTGGGTGATGGTAGTGCATGGGAAGAGTGTCTGGGTGATGGCATTGTATGGGAAGAGTGTCTGGGTGTTGGTAGTGTATGAGAAGAG
Organism: Taudactylus pleione; assembly: GCA_031769625.1. Classification (NCBI taxonomy): domain Eukaryota; kingdom Metazoa; phylum Chordata; class Amphibia; order Anura; family Myobatrachidae; genus Taudactylus; species Taudactylus pleione. The sequence goes on from JAUIMM010000390.1 coordinate 3,245,101, forward strand.
TGTCTGGGTGTTGGTAGTGTATGAGAAGAGAGTCTGGGTGATGGCAGTGTATGTGAAGAGTGTCTGGGTGATTGTACTGTATGAGAAGAGTGTCTGGGTGTTGGTAGTGTATGAGAAAAGTGTCTGGGTGATGGTAGTGTATGAGAAGGGTGTCTGGGAGGGTGTCTGGGTGTTGGTAGTTTATGAGAGGAGGGTCTGGGTGGGTGTTGGTAGTGTATGAGAAGAGTGTCTGGGTGATGTTAGTGTATGAGTAGAGTGTCTGGGTGATGGCAGTGTATGGGAGAGTGTCTGGGTGTTGGTAGTGTATGAGTAGAGTGTCTTGGTGATGGTAGTGTATGAGAAGAGTGTCTGGGTGTTGGTAGTGTATGAGAAGAGTGTCTGGGTGTTGGTAGTGCATGAGAAGAGTGTCTGGGTGTTGGTAGTGCATGAGAAGAGTGTCTGGGTGATGGAAGTGTATGAGAAGAGTGTCTGGGTGATGGTAGTGTATGAGAAGAGTGTCTGGGTGATGGTAGTGTATGAGAAGAGTGTCTGGGTGTTGGTAGTGCATGAGAAGAGTGTCTGGGTGTTGGCAGTGTATGGGAACAGTGTCTGGGTGTTGGTAGTGTATGAGAAGAGTGTCTGAGTGTTGGTAGTGTATGAGAAGAGTGTCTGGGTGATGGTAGTGTATGAGAAGAGTGTCTGGGTGTTGGTAGTGTATGAGAAGAAAGTCTGGTTGATAGTAGTGTATGAGAAGAATGTCTGGGTGATTGTACTGTATGAGAAGAGTGTCTGGGTGTTGGTAGTGTATGAGAAGAGTGTCTGGGTGATGGTAGTGTATGAGAAGGGTATCTGGGTGTTGGTAGTGCATGAGAATAGTGTCTGGGTGGGTGTTGGTAGTGTATGAGAAGAGTGTCTGGGTGTTGGTAGTGTATGAGTAGAGTGTATGGGTGATGGTAGAGTATGAGAAGAGTGTCTGGGTGTTGATAGTGTATGAGAAGAGTGTCTGGGTGAAGGTAGTGCATGAGAAGAGTGTCTGGGTGATGGTAGTGCATGAGAAGAGTGTCTGGGTGATGGCAGTGTAAGGGAAGAGTGTCTTGGTGTTGGTAGTGTATAAGAAGAGTGTCTGGGTGTTGGTAGTGTATGAGAAGAGTGTCTGGGTGATGGTAGTGTATGAGAAAATGTGTGTGGTTGATAGTAGTGTATGAGAAGAGTGTCTGGGTGATTGTACTGTATGAGAAGAGTGTCTGGGTGTTGGTAGTGTATGAGAAGAGTGTCTGGGTGTTGGTAGTGCATGAGAAGAGTGTCTGGGTGATGGCAGTGTATGGGAATAGTGTCTGGGTGTTGTAGTGTATGAGAAGAGTGGTCTGGGTGATGGTAGTGTATGAGAAGAGTGTCTGGGTGTTGGTAGTGTATGAGAAGAGTGTCTGGTTGATAGTAGTGTATGAGAAGAGTGTCTGGGTGATTGTACTGTATGAGAAGAGTGTCTGGGTGTTGGTAGTGTATGAGAAGAGTGTCTGGGTGTTAGTAGTGTATAAGAAGAGTGTCTGGGTGTTGGTAGTGCATGAGAAGAGTGTCTGGGTGATGGTAGTGTATGAGAAGAGTGTCTGGGTGATGGTAGTGCACAAGAAGAGTGTCTGTGTGATGGCAATGTATGGGAAGAGTGTCTGGGTTTTGTTAGTGTATGAGAAGAATGTCTGGGTGTTGGTAGTGTATGAGAAGAGTGTCTGGGTGATGGTAGTGTATGAGAAGAGTGTCTGAGTGATTGTACTGTATGAGAAGAGTGTTTGGGTGTTGGTAGTGTATGAGAAGAGTGTCTGGGTGATGGTAGTGTATGAGAAGGGTGTCTGGGTGTTGGGTAGTGTATGAGAAGAGTGTCTGGGTGTTGTTAGTGTATGAGAAGAGTGTCTGGTGTTGGTAGTGTATGAGAAGAGTGCCTGGGTGATGGTAGTGTATGAGAAGAGTGTCTGGGTGTTGGTAGTGTATGAAAAGAGTGTCTGGGTGTTGGTAGTGTATGAGAAGAGTGTCTGGTTGATAGTAGTGTATGAGAAGAGTGTCTGGGTGATTGTACTGTATGAGAAGAGTGTCTGGGTGTTGGTAGTGCATGAGAAGAATGTCTGGGTGATGGTAGTGTATGAGAAGAGTGTCTGGGTGATGGTAGTGCACAAGAAGAGTGTCTGTGTGATGGCAATGTATGGGAAGAGTGTCTGGGTTTTGGTAGTGTATGAGAAGATGTCTGGGTGTTGGTAGTGTATGAGAAGAGTGTCTGGGTGATGGTAGTGTATGAGAAGAGTGTCTGGGTGTTGCTAGTGTATGAGAAGAGTGTCTGGTTGATGGTAGTGTATGAGAAGAGAGTCTGAGTGATTGTACTGTATGAGAAGAGTGTCTGGGTGTTGGTAGTGTATGAGAAGAGTGTCTGGGTGATGGTAGTGTATGAGAAGGGTGTCTGGGTGTTGGTAGTGTATGAGAAGAGTGTCTGGGTGTTGGTAGTGTATGAGAAGAGTGTCTGGGTGTTGGTAGTGTATGAGAAGAGTGCCTGGGTGATGGTAGTGTATGAGAAGAGTGTCTGGGTGTTGGTAGTGTATGAGAAGAGTGTCTGGGTGTTGGTAGTGTATGAGAAGAGTGTCTGGGTGATGGTAGTATATGAGAAGAGTGTCTGGGTGATGGCAGTGTATGAGAAGAGTGTCCTGGGTGATTGTACTGTATGAGAAGAGTGTCTGGGTGTTGGTAGTGTATGAGAAGAGTGTCTCGGTGATGGTAGTGTATGAGTAGAGTGTCTGGGTGATGGTAGTGTATGAGAAGAGTGTCTGGGTGTTGGTAGTGTATGAGAAGAGTGTCTGTGTGTTGGTAGTGTATGAGAAGAGTGTCTGGGAGTTGGTAGTGTATGAGAAGAGTGTCTCGGTGATGGTAGTGTATGAGTAGAGTGTCTGGGTGATGGTAGTGTATGAGAAGAGTGTCTGGGTGTTGGTAGTGTATGAGAAGAGTGTCTGTGTGTTGGTAGTGTATGAGAAGAATGTCTGGGTGATTGTACTGTATGAGAAGAGAGTCTGGGTGATGGCAGTGTATGTGAAGAGTGTCTGGGTGATTGTACTGTATGAGAAGAGTGTCTGGGTGTTGGTAGTGTATGAGAAAAGTGTCTGGGTGATGGTAGTGTATGAGAAGGGTGTCTGGGAGGGTGTCTGGGTGTTGGTAGTTTATGAGAGGAGGGTCTGGGTGGGTGTTGGTAGTGTATGAGAAGAGTGTCTGGGTGATGTTAGTGTATGAGAAGAGTGTCTGGGTGATGGCAGTGTATGGGAGAGTGTCTGGGTGTTGGTAGTGTATGAGTAGAGTGTCTTGGTGATGGTAGTGTATGAGAAGAGTGTCTGGGTGTTGGTAGTGCATGAGAAGAGTGTCTGGGTGTTGGTAGTGCATGAGAAGAGTGTCTGGGTGATGGCAGTGTATGAGAAGAGTGTCTGGGTGATGGTAGTGTATGAGAAGAGTGTCTGGGTGATGGTAGTGTATGAGAAGAGTGTCTGGGTGTTGGTAGTGCATGAGAAGAGTGTCTGGGTAGTGTATGGGAACAGTGTCTGGGTGTTGGTAGTGTATGAGAAGAGTGTCTGAGTGTTGGTAGTGTATGAGAAGAGTGTCTGGGTGATGGTAGTGTATGAGAAGAGTGTCTGGGTGTTGGTAGTGTATGAGAAGAAAGTCTGGTTGATAGTAGTGTATGAGAAGAATGTCTGGGTGATTGTACTGTATGAGAAGAGTGTCTGGGTGTTGGTAGTGTATGAGAAGAGTGTCTGGGTGATGGTAGTGTATGAGAAGGGTATCTGGGTGTTGGTAGTGCATGAGAATAGTGTCTGGGTGGGTGTTGGTAGTGTATGAGAAGAGTGTCTGGGTGTTGGTAGTGTATGAGTAGAGTGTATGGGTGATGGTAGAGTATGAGAAGAGTGTCTGGGTGTTGATAGTGTATGAGAAGAGTGTCTGGGTGAAGGTAGTGCATGAGAAGAGTGTCTGGGTGATGGTAGTGCATGAGAAGAGTGTCTGGGTGATGGCAGTGTAAGGGAAGAGTGTCTTGGTGTTGGTAGTGTATGAGAAGAGTGTCTGGGTGTTGGTAGTGTATGAGAAGAGTGTCTGGGTGATGGTAGTGTATGAGAAGTGTGTCTGGTTGATAGTAGTGTATGAGAAGAGTGTCTGGGTGATTGTACTGTATGAGAAGAGTGTCTGGGTGTTGGTAGTGTATGAGAAGAGTGTCTGGGTGTTGGTAGTGCATGAGAAGAGTGTCTGGGTGATGGCAGTGTATGGGAATAGTGTCTGGGTGTTGGTAGTGTATGAGAAGAGTGTCTGGGTGATGGTAGTGTATGAGAAGAGTGTCTGGGTGTTGGTAGTGTATGAGAAGAGTGTCTGGTTGATAGTAGTGTATGAGAAGAGTGTCTGGGTGATTGTACTGTATGAGAAGAGTGTCTGGGTGTTGGTAGTGTATGAGAAGAGTGTCTGGGTGTTAGTAGTGTATGAGAAGAGTGTCTGGGTGTTGGTAGTGCATGAGAAGAGTGTCTGGGTGATGGTAGTGTATGAGAAGAGTGTCTGGGTGATGGTAGTGCACAAGAAGAGTGTCTGTGTGATGGCAATGTATGGGAAGAGTGTCTGGGTTTTGTTAGTGTATGAGAAGAATGTCTGGGTGTTGGTAGTGTATGAGAAGAGTGTCTGGGTGATGGTAGTGTATGAGAAGAGTGTCTGAGTGATTGTACTGTATGAGAAGAGTGTTTGGGTGTTGGTAGTGTATGAGAAGAGTGTCTGGGTGATGGTAGTGTATGAGAAGGGTGTCTGGGTGTTGGTAGTGTATGAGAAGAGTGTCTGGGTGTTGGTAGTGTATGAGAAGAGTGTCTGGGTGTTGGTAGTGTATGAGAAGAGTGCCTGGGTGATGGTAGTGTATGAGAAGAGTGTCTGGGTGTTGGTAGTGTATGAAAAGAGTGTCTGGGTGTTGGTAGTGTATGAGAAGAGTGTCTGGTTGATAGTAGTGTATGAGAAGAGTGTCTGGGTGATTGTACTGTATGAGAAGAGTGTCTGGGTGTTGGTAGTGCATGAGAAGAGTGTCTGGGTGATGGTAGTGTATGAGAAGAGTGTCTGGGTGATGGTAGTGCACAAGAAGAGTGTCTGTGTGATGGCAATGTATGGGAAGAGTGTCTGGGTTTTGGTAGTGTATGAGAAGAATGTCTGGGTGTTGGTAGTGTATGAGAAGAGTGTCTGGGTGATGGTAGTGTATGAGAAGAGTGTCTGGGTGTTGCTAGTGTATGAGAAGAGTGTCTGGTTGATGGTAGTGTATGAGAAGAGAGTCTGAGTGATTGTACTGTATGAGAAGAGTGTCTGGGTGTTGGTAGTGTATGAGAAGAGTGTCTGGGTGATGGTAGTGTATGAGAAGGGTGTCTGGGTGTTGGTAGTGTATGAGAAGAGTGTCTGGGTGTTGGTAGTGTATGAGAAGAGTGTCTGGGTGTTGGTAGTGTATGAGAAGAGTGCCTGGGTGATGGTAGTGTATGAGAAGAGTGTCTGGGTGTTGGTAGTGTATGAGAAGAGTGTCTGGGTGTTGGTAGTGTATGAGAAGAGTGTCTGGGTGATGGTAGTATATGAGAAGAGTGTCTGGGTGATGGCAGTGTATGAGAAGAGTGTCTGGGTGATTGTACTGTATGAGAAGAGTGTCTGGGTGTTGGTAGTGTATGAGAAGAGTGTCTCGGTGATGGTAGTGTATGAGTAGAGTGTCTGGGTGATGGTAGTGTATGAGAAGAGTGTCTGGGTGTTGGTAGTGTATGAGAAGAGTGTCTGTGTGTTGGTAGTGTATGAGAAGAGTGTCTGGGAGTTGGTAGTGTATGAGAAGAGTGTCTCGGTGATGGTAGTGTATGAGTAGAGTGTCTGGGTGATGGTAGTGTATGAGAAGAGTGTCTGGGTGTTGGTAGTGTATGAGAAAAGTGTCTGTGTGTTGGTAGTGTATGAGAAGAATGTCTGGGTGATTGTACTGTATGAGAAGAGTGTCTGGGTGTTTGTAGTGTATGAGAAGAGTGTCTGGGTGATGGTAGTGTATGAGAAGGGTATCTGGGTGTTGGTAGTGCATGAGAATAGTGTCTGGGTGGGTGTTGGTAGTGTATGAGAAGAGTGTCTGGGTGTTGGTAGTGTATGAGTAGAGTGTATGGGTGATGGTAGAGTATGAGAAGAGTGTCTGGGTGTTGATAGTGTATGAGAAGAGTGTCTGGGTGAAGGTAGTGCATGAGAAGAGTGTCTGGGTGATGGTAGTGCATGAGAAGAGTGTCTGGGTGATGGCAGTGTAAGGGAAGAGTGTCTGGGTGTTGGTAGTGTATGAGAAGAGTGTCTGGGTGTTGGTAGTGTATGAGAAGAGTGTCTGGGTGATGGTAGTGTATGAGAAGTGTGTCTGGTTGATAGTAGTGTATGAGAAGAGTGTCTGGGTGATTGTACTGTATGAGAAGAGTGTCTGGGTGTTGGTAGTGTATGAGAAGAGTGTCTGGGTGTTGGTAGTGCATGTGAAGAGTGTCTGGGTGATGGCAGTGTATGGGAATAGTGTCTGGGTGTTGGTAGTGTATGAGAAGAGTGTCTGGGTGATGGTACTGTATGAGAAGAGTGTCTGGGTGTTGGTAGTGTATGAGAAGAGTGTCTGGTTGATAGTAGTGTATGAGAAGAGTGTCTGGGTGATTGTACTGTATGAGAAGAGTGTCTGGGTGTTGGTAGTGTATGAGAAGAGTGTCTGGGTGATGGTAGTGTATAAGAAGAGTGTCTGGGTGTTAGTAGTGTATGAGAAGAGTGTCTGGGTGTTGGTAGTGCATGAGAAGAGTGTCTGGGTGATGGTAGTGTATGAGAAGAGTGTCTGGGTGATGGTAGTGCACAAGAAGAGTGTCTGTGTGATGGCAATGTATGGGAAGAGTGTCTGGGTTTTGTTAGTGTATGAGAAGAATGTCTGGGTGTTGGTAGTGTATGAGAAGAGTGTCTGGGTGATGGTAGTGTATGAGAAGAGTGTCTGGGTGTTGCTAGTGTATGAGAAGAGTGTCTGGTTGATGGTAGTGTATGAGAAGAGTGTCTGAGTGATTGTACTGTATGAGAAGAGTGTCTGGGTGTTGGTAGTGTATGAGAAGAGTGTCTGGGTGATGGTAGTGTATGAGAAGGGTGTCTGGGTGTTGGTAGTGTATGAGAAGAGTGTCTGGGTGTTGGTAGTGTATGAGAAGAGTGTCTGGGTGTTGGTAGTGTATGAGAAGAGTGCCTGGGTGAAGGTAGTGTATGAGAAGAGTGTCTGGGTGTTGGTAGTGTATGAGAAGAGTGTCTGGGTGTTGGTAGTGTATGAGAAGAGTGTCTGGGTGATGGTAGTATATGAGAAGAGTGTCTGGGTGATGGCAGTGTATGAGAAGAGTGTCTGGGTGATTGTACTGTATGAGAAGAGTGTCTGGGTGTTGGTAGTGTATGAGAAGAGTGTCTCGGTGAAGGTAGTGTATGAGTAGAGTGTCTGGGTGATGGTAGTGTATGAGAAGAGTGTCTGGGTGTTGGTAGTGTATGAGAAGAGTGTCTGTGTGTTGGTAGTGTATGAGAAGAGTGTCTGGGAGTTGGTAGTGTATGAGAAGAGTGTCTGGGTGATGGTAGTGCATGAGAAGAGTGTCTGGGTGATGGTAGTGCATGGGAAGAGTGTCTGGGTGATGGCATTGTATGGGAAGAGTGTCTGGGTGTTGGTAGTGTATGAGAAGAGTGTCTGGGTGTTGGTAGTGTATGAGAAGAGTGTCTGGGTGATGGCAGTGTATGTGAAGAGTGTCTGGGTGATTGTACTGTATGAGAAGAGTGTCTGGGTGTTGGTAGTGTATGAGAAAAGTGTCTGGGTGATGGTAGTGTATGAGAAGGGTGTCTGGGAGGGTGTCTGGGTGTTGGTAGTTTATGAGAGGAGGGTCTGGGTGGGTGTTGGTAGTGTATGAGAAGAGTGTCTGGGTGATGGTAGTGTATGAGAAGAGTGTCTGGGTGATGGCAGTGTATGGGAGAGTGTCTGGGTGTTGGTAGTGTATGAGTAGAGTGTCTTGGTGATGGTAGTGTATGAGAAGAGTGTCTGGGTGTTGGTAGTGTATGAGAAGAGTGTCTGGGTGTTGGTAGTGCATGAGAAGAGTGTCTGGGTGTTGGTAGTGCATGAGAAGAGTGTCTGGGTGATGGCAGTGTATGAGAAGAGTGTCTGGGTGATGGTAGTGTATGAGAAGAGTGTCTGGGTGATGGTAGTGTATGAGAAGAGTGTCTGGGTGTTGGTAGTGCATGAGAAGAGTGTCTGGGTGTTGGCAGTGTATGGGAACAGTGTCTGGGTGTTGGTAGTGTATGAGAAGAGTGTCTGAGTGTTGGTAGTGTATGAGAAGAGTGTCTGGGTGATGGTAGTGTATGAGAAGAGTGTCTGGGTGTTGGTAGTGTATGAGAAGAAAGTCTGGTTGATAGTAGTGTATGAGAAGAATGTCTGGGTGATTGTACTGTATGAGAAGAGTGTCTGGGTGTTGGTAGTGTATGAGAAGAGTGTCTGGGTGATGGTAGTGTATGAGAAGGGTATCTGGGTGTTGGTAGTGCATGAGAATAGTGTCTGGGTGGGTGTTGGTAGTGTATGAGAAGAGTGTCTGGGTGTTGGTAGTGTATGAGTAGAGTGTATGGGTGATGGTAGAGTATGAGAAGAGTGTCTGGGTGTTGATAGTGTATGAGAAGAGTGTCTGGGTGAAGGTAGTGCATGAGAAGAGTGTCTGGGTGATGGTAGTGCATGAGAAGAGTGTCTGGGTGATGGCAGTGTAAGGGAAGAGTGTCTTGGTGTTGGTAGTGTATGAGAAGAGTGTCTGGGTGTTGGTAGTGTATGAGAAGAGTGTCTGGGTGATGGTAGTGTATGAGAAGTGTGTCTGGTTGATAGTAGTGTATGAGAAGAGTGTCTGGGTGATTGTACTGTATGAGAAGAGTGTCTGGGTGTTGGTAGTGTATGAGAAGAGTGTCTGGGTGTTGGTAGTGCATGAGAAGAGTGTCTGGGTGATGGCAGTGTATGGGAATAGTGTCTGGGTGTTGGTAGTGTATGAGAAGAGTGTCTGGGTGATGGTAGTGTATGAGAAGAGTGTCTGGGTGTTGGTAGTGTATGAGAAGAGTGTCTGGTTGATAGTAGTGTATGAGAAGAGTGTCTGGGTGATTGTACTGTATGAGAAGAGTGTCTGGGTGTTGGTAGTGTATAAGAAGAGTGTCTGGGTGTTAGTAGTGTATGAGAAGAGTGTCTGGGTGTTGGTAGTGCATGAGAAGAGTGTCTGGGTGATGGTAGTGTATGAGAAGAGTGTCTGGGTGATGGTAGTGCACAAGAAGAGTGTCTGTGTGATGGTAGTGTATGAGAAGAGTGTCTGGGTGTTAGTAGTGTATGAGAAGAGTGTCTGGGTGTTGGTAGTGTATGAGAAGAGTGTCTGGGTGTTGGTAGTGCATGAGAAGAGTGTCTGGGTGATGGCAGTGTATGGGAATAGTGTCTGGGTGTTGGTAGTGTATGAGAAGAGTGTCTGGGTGATGGTAGTGTATGAGAAGAGTGTCTGAGTGATTGTACTGTATGAGAAGAGTGTTTGGGTGTTGGTAGTGTATGAGAAGAGTGTCTGGGTGATGGTAGTGTATGAGAAGGGTGTCTGGGTGTTGGTAGTGTATGAGAAGAGTGTCTGGGTGTTGGTAGTGTATGAGAAGAGTGTCTGGGTGTTGGTAGTGTATGAGAAAAGTGCCTGGGTGATGGTAGTGTATGAGAAGAGTGTCTGGGTGTTGGTAGTGTATGAAAAGAGTGTCTGGGTGTTGGTAGTGTATGAGAAGAGTGTCTGGTTGATAGTAGTGTATGAGAAGAGTGTCTGGGTGATTGTACTGTATGAGAAGAGTGTCTGGGTGTTGGTAGTGCATGAGAAGAGTGTCTGGGTGATGGTAGTGTATGAGAAGAGTGTCTGGGTGATGGTAGTGCACAAGAAGAGTGTCTGTGTGATGGCAATGTATGGGAAGAGTGTCTGGGTTTTGGTAGTGTATGAGAAGAATGTCTGGGTGTTGGTAGTGTATGAGAAGAGTGTCTGGGTGATGGTAGTGTATGAGAAGAGTGTCTGGGTGTTGCTAGTGTATGAGAAGAGTGTCTGGTTGATGGTAGTGTATGAGAAGAGAGTCTGAGTGATTGTACTGTATGAGAAGAGTGTCTGGGTGTTGGTAGTGTATGAGAAGAGTGTCTGGGTGATGGTAGTGTATGAGAAGGGTGTCTGGGTGTTGGTAGTGTATGAGAAGAGTGTCTGGGTGTTGGTAGTGTATGAGTAGAGTGTCTGGGTGTTGGTAGTGTATGAGAAGAGTGCCTGGGTGATGGTAGTGTATGAGAAGAGTGTCTGGGTGTTGGTAGTGTATGAGAAGAGTGTCTGGGTGTTGGTAGTGTATGAGAAGAGTGTCTGGGTGATGGTAGTATATGAGAAGAGTGTCTGGGTGATTGTACTGTATGAGAAGAGTGTCTGGGTGTTGGTAGTGTATGAGAAGAGTGTCTCGGTGAAGGTAGTGTATGAGTAGAGTGTCTGGGTGATGGTAGTGTATGAGAAGAGTGTCTGGGTGTTGGTAGTGTATGAGAAGAGTGTCTGTGTGTTGGTAGTGTATGAGAAGAGTGTCTGGGAGTTGGTAGTGTATGAGAAGAGTGTCTGGGTGATGGTAGTGCATGAGAAGAGTGTCTGGGTGATGGTAGTGCATGGGAAGAGTGTCTGGGTGATGGCATTGTATGGGAAGAGTGTCTGGGTGTTGGTAGTGTATGAGAAGAGTGTCTGGGTGTTGGTAGTGTATGAGAAGAGTGTCTGGGTGATGGCAGTGTATGTGAAGAGTGTCTGGGTGATTGTACTGTATGAGAAGAGTGTCTGGGTGTTGGTAGTGTATGAGAAAAGTGTCTGGGTGATGGTAGTGTATGAGAAGGGTGTCTGGGAGGGTGTCTGGGTGTTGGTAGTTTATGAGAGGAGGGTCTGGGTGGGTGTTGGTAGTGTATGAGAAGAGTGTCTGGGTGATGGTAGTGTATGAGAAGAGTGTCTGGGTGATGGCAGTGTATGGGAGAGTGTCTGGGTGTTGGTAGTGTATGAGTAGAGTGTCTTGGTGATGGTAGTGTATGAGAAGAGTGTCTGGGTGTTGGTAGTGTATGAGAAGAGTGTCTGGGTGTTGGTAGTGCATGAGAAGAGTGTCTGGGTGTTGGTAGTGCATGAGAAGAGTGTCTGGGTGATGGCAGTGTATGAGAAGAGTGTCTGGGTGATGGTAGTGTATGAGAAGAGTGTCTGGGTGATGGTAGTGTATGAGAAGAGTGTCTGGGTGTTGGTAGTGCATGAGAAGAGTGTCTGGGTGTTGGCAGTGTATGGGAACAGTGTCTGGGTGTTGGTAGTGTATGAGAAGAGTGTCTGAGTGTTGGTAGTGTATGAGAAGAGTGTCTGGGTGATGGTAGTGTATGAGAAGAGTGTCTGGGTGTTGGTAGTGTATGAGAAGAAAGTCTGGTTGATAGTAGTGTATGAGAAGAATGTCTGGGTGATTGTACTGTATGAGAAGAGTGTCTGGGTGTTGGTAGTGTATGAGAAGAGTGTCTGGGTGATGGTAGTGTATGAGAAGGGTATCTGGGTGTTGGTAGTGCATGAGAATAGTGTCTGGGTGGGTGTTGGTAGTGTATGAGAAGAGTGTCTGGGTGTTGGTAGTGTATGAGTAGAGTGTATGGGTGATGGTAGAGTATGAGAAGAGTGTCTGGGTGTTGATAGTGTATGAGAAGAGTGTCTGGGTGAAGGTAGTGCATGAGAAGAGTGTCTGGGTGATGGTAGTGCATGAGAAGAGTGTCTGGGTGATGGCAGTGTAAGGGAAGAGTGTCTTGGTGTTTGTAGTGTATGAGAAGAGTGTCTGGGTGTTGGTAGTGTATGAGAAGAGTGTCTGGGTGATGGTAGTGTATGAGAAGTGTGTCTGGTTGATAGTAGTGTATGAGAAGAGTGTCTGGGTGATTGTACTGTATGAGAAGAGTGTCTGGGTGTTGGTAGTGTATGAGAAGAGTGTCTGGGTGTTGGTAGTGCATGAGAAGAGTGTCTGGGTGATGGCAGTGTATGGGAATAGTGTCTGGGTGTTGGTAGTGTATGAGAAGAGTGTCTGGGTGATGGTAGTGTATGAGAAGAGTGTCTGGGTGTTGGTAGTGTATGAGAAGAGTGTCTGGTTGATAGTAGTGTATGAGAAGAGTGTCTGGGTGATTGTACTGTATGAGAAGAGTGTCTGGGTGTTGGTAGTGTATAAGAAGAGTGTCTGGGTGTTAGTAGTGTATGAGAAGAGTGTCTGGGTGTTGGTAGTGCATGAGAAGAGTGTCTGGGTGATGGTAGTGTATGAGAAGAGTGTCTGGGTGATGGTAGTGCACAAGAAGAGTGTCTGTGTGATGGTAGTGTATGAGAAGAGTGTCTGGGTGTTAGTAGTGTATGAGAAGAGTGTCTGGGTGTTGGTAGTGTATGAGAAGAGTGTCTGGGTGTTGGTAGTGCATGAGAAGAGTGTCTGGGTGATGGCAGTGTATGGGAATAGTGTCTGGGTGTTGGTAGTGTATGAGAAGAGTGTCTGGGTGATGGTAGTGTATGAGAAGAGTGTCTGAGTGATTGTACTGTATGAGAAGAGTGTTTGGGTGTTGGTAGTGTATGAGAAGAGTGTCTGGGTGATGGTAGTGTATGAGAAGGGTGTCTGGGTGTTGGTAGTGTATGAGAAGAGTGTCTGGGTGTTGGTAGTGTATGAGAAGAGTGTCTGGGTGTTGGTAGTGTATGAGAAGAGTGCCTGGGTGATGGTAGTGTATGAGAAGAGTGTCTGGGTGTTGGTAGTGTATGAAAAGAGTGTCTGGGTGTTGGTAGTGTATGAGAAGAGTGTCTGGTTGATAGTAGTGTATGAGAAGAGTGTCTGGGTGATTGTACTGTATGAGAAGAGTGTCTGGGTGTTGGTAGTGCATGAGAAGAGTGTCTGGGTGATGGTAGTGTATGAGAAGAGTGTCTGGGTGATGGTAGTGCACAAGAAGAGTGTCTGTGTGATGGCAATGTATGGGAAGAGTGTCTGGGTTTTGGTAGTGTATGAGAAGAATGTCTGGGTGTTGGTAGTGTATGAGAAGAGTGTCTGGGTGATGGTAGTGTATGAGAAGAGTGTCTGGGTGTTGCTAGTGTATGAGAAGAGTGTCTGGTTGATGGTAGTGTATGAGAAGAGAGTCTGAGTGATTGTACTGTATGAGAAGAGTGTCTGGGTGTTGGTAGTGTATGAGAAGAGTGTCTGGGTGATGGTAGTGTATGAGAAGGGTGTCTGGGTGTTGGTAGTGTATGAGAAGAGTGTCTGGGTGTTGGTAGTGTATGAGTAGAGTGTCTGGGTGTTGGTAGTGTATGAGAAGAGTGCCTGGGTGATGGTAGTGTATGAGAAGAGTGTCTGGGTGTTGGTAGTGTATGAGAAGAGTGTCTGGGTGTTGGTAGTGTATGAGAAGAGTGTCTGGGTGATGGTAGTATATGAGAAGAGTGTCTGGGTGATGGCAGTGTATGAGAAGAGTGTCTGGGTGATTGTACTGTATGAGAAGAGTGTCTGGGTGTTGGTAGTGTATGAGAAGAGTGTCTCGGTGATGGTAGTGTATGAGTAGAGTGTCTGGGTGATGGTAGTGTATGAGAAGAGTGTCTGGGTGTTGGTAGTGTATGAGAAGAGTGTCTGTGTGTTGGTAGTGTATGAGAAGAGTGTCTGGGAGTTGGTAGTGTATGAGAAGAGTGTCTGGGTGATGGTAGTGCATGAGAAGTGTGTCTGGGTGATGGTAGTGCATGGGAAGAGTGTCTGGGTGATGGCATTGTATGGGAAGAGTGTCTGGGTGTTGGTAGTGTATGAGAAGAGTGTCTGGGTGTTGGTAGTGTATGAGTAGAGTGTCTGGGTGATGGCAGTGTATGTGAAGAGTGTCTGGGTGATTGTACTGTATGAGAAGAGTGTCTGGGTGTTGGTAGTGTATGAGAAGAGTGTCTGGGTGATGGTAGTGTATGAGAAGGGTGTCTGGGTGTTGGTAGTTTATGAGAGGAGGGTCTGGGTGGGTGTTGGTAGTGTATGAGAAGAGTGTCTGGGCGATGGTAGTGTATGAGAAGAGTGTCTGGGTGATGGCAGTGTATGGGAGAGTGTCTGGGTGTTGGTAGTGTATGAGTAGAGTGTCTTGGTGATGGTAGTGTATGAGAAGAGTGTCTGGGTGATGGTAGTGTATGAGAAGGGTGTCTGGGTGTTGGTAGTGTATGAGAAGAGTGTCTGGGTGTTGTTAGTGTATGAGAAGAGTGTCTGGGTGTTGGTAGTGTATGAGAAGAGTGCTTGGGTGATGGTAGTGTATGAGAAGAGTGTCTGGGTGTTGGTAGTGTATGAGAAGAGTGTCTGGGTGATGGTAGTGTATGAGAAGTGTGTCTGGTTGATAGTAGTGTATGAGAAGAGTGTCTGGGTGATTGTACTGTATGAGAAGAGTGTCTGGGTGTTGGTAGTGTATGAGAAGAGTGTCTGGGTGTTGGTAGTGCATGAGAAGAGTGTCTGGGTGATGGCAGTGTATGGGAATAGTGTCTGGGTGTTGGTAGTGTATGAGAAGAGTGTCTGGGTGATGGTAGTGTATGAGAAGAGTGTCTGGGTGTTGGTAGTGTATGAGAAGAGTGTCTGGTTGATAGTAGTGTATGAGAAGAGTGTCTGGGTGATTGTACTGTATGAGAAGAGTGTCTGGGTGTTGGTAGTGTATAAGAAGAGTGTCTGGGTGTTAGTAGTGTATGAGAAGAGTGTCTGGGTGTTGGTAGTGCATGAGAAGAGTGTCTGGGTGATGGTAGTGTATGAGAAGAGTGTCTGGGTGATGGTAGTGCACAAGAAGAGTGTCTGTGTGATGGTAGTGTATGAGAAGAGTGTCTGGGTGTTAGTAGTGTATGAGAAGAGTGTCTGGGTGTTGGTAGTGTATGAGAAGAGTGTCTGGGTGTTGGTAGTGCATGAGAAGAGTGTCTGGGTGATGGCAGTGTATGGGAATAGTGTCTGGGTGTTGGTAGTGTATGAGAAGAGTGTCTGGGTGATGGTAGTGTATGAGAAGAGTGTCTGAGTGATTGTACTGTATGAGAAGAGTGTTTGGGTGTTGGTAGTGTATGAGAAGAGTGTCTGGGTGATGGTAGTGTATGAGAAGGGTGTCTGGGTGTTGGTAGTGTATGAGAAGAGTGTCTGGGTGTTGGTAGTGTATGAGAAGAGTGTCTGGGTGTTGGTAGTGTATGAGAAGAGTGCCTGGGTGATGGTAGTGTATGAGAAGAGTGTCTGGGTGTTGGTAGTGTATGAAAAGAGTGTCTGGGTGTTGGTAGTGTATGAGAAGAGTGTCTGGTTGATAGTAGTGTATGAGAAGAGTGTCTGGGTGATTGTACTGTATGAGAAGAGTGTCTGGGTGTTGGTAGTGCATGAGAAGAGTGTCTGGGTGATGGTAGTGTATGAGAAGAGTGTCTGGGTGATGGTAGTGCACAAGAAGAGTGTCTGTGTGATGGCAATGTATGGGAAGAGTGTCTGGGTTTTGGTAGTGTATGAGAAGAATGTCTGGGTGTTGGTAGTGTATGAGAAGAGTGTCTGGGTGATGGTAGTGTATGAGAAGAGTGTCTGGGTGTTGCTAGTGTATGAGAAGAGTGTCTGGTTGATGGTAGTGTATGAGAAGAGAGTCTGAGTGATTGTACTGTATGAGAAGAGTGTCTGGGTGTTGGTAGTGTATGAGAAGAGTGTCTGGGTGATGGTAGTGTATGAGAAGGGTGTCTGGGTGTTGGTAGTGTATGAGAAGAGTGTCTGGGTGTTGGTAGTGTATGAGTAGAGTGTCTGGGTGTTGGTAGTGTATGAGAAGAGTGCCTGGGTGATGGTAGTGTATGAGAAGAGTGTCTGGGTGTTGGTAGTGTATGAGAAGAGTGTCTGGGTGTTGGTAGTGTATGAGAAGAGTGTCTGGGTGATGGTAGTATATGAGAAGAGTGTCTGGGTGATGGCAGTGTATGAGAAGAGTGTCTGGGTGATTGTACTGTATGAGAAGAGTGTCTGGGTGTTGGTAGTGTATGAGAAGAGTGTCTCGGTGATGGTAGTGTATGAGTAGAGTGTCTGGGTGATGGTAGTGTATGAGAAGAGTGTCTGGGTGTTGGTAGTGTATGAGAAGAGTGTCTGGGTGTTGGTAGTGTATGAGAAGAGTGTCTGGTTGATAGTAGTGTATGAGAAGAGTGTCTGGGTGATTGTACTGTATGAGAAGAGTGTCTGGGTGTTGGTAGTGTATAAGAAGAGTGTCTGGGTGTTAGTAGTGTATGAGAAGAGTGTCTGGGTGTTGGTAGTGCATGAGAAGAGTGTCTGGGTGATGGTAGTGTATGAGAAGAGTGTCTGGGTGATGGTAGTGCACAAGAAGAGTGTCTGTGTGATGGTAGTGTATGAGAAGAGTGTCTGGGTGTTAGTAGTGTATGAGAAGAGTGTCTGGGTGTTGGTAGTGTATGAGAAGAGTGTCTGGGTGTTGGTAGTGCATGAGAAGAGTGTCTGGGTGATGGCAGTGTATGGGAATAGTGTCTGGGTGTTGGTAGTGTATGAGAAGAGTGTCTGGGTGATGGTAGTGTATGAGAAGAGTGTCTGAGTGATTGTACTATATGAGAAGAGTGTTTGGGTGTTGGTAGTGTATGAGAAGAGTGTCTGGGTGATGGTAGTGTATGAGAAGGGTGTCTGGGTGTTGGTAGTGTATGAGAAGAGTGTCTGGGTGTTGGTAGTGTATGAGAAGAGTGTCTGGGTGTTGGTAGTGTATGAGAAGAGTGCCTGGGTGATGGTAGTGTATGAGAAGAGTGTCTGGGTGTTGGTAGTGTATGAAAAGAGTGTCTGGGTGTTGGTAGTGTATGAGAAGAGTGTCTGGTTGATAGTAGTGTATGAGAAGAGTGTCTGGGTGATTGTACTGTATGAGAAGAGTGTCTGGGTGTTGGTAGTGCATGAGAAGAGTGTCTGGGTGATGGTAGTGTATGAGAAGAGTGTCTGGGTGATGGTAGTGCACAAGAAGAGTGTCTGTGTGATGGCAATGTATGGGAAGAGTGTCTGGGTTTTGGTAGTGTATGAGAAGAATGTCTGGGTGTTGGTAGTGTATGAGAAGAGTGTCTGGGTGATGGTAGTGTATGAGAAGAGTGTCTGGGTGTTGCTAGTGTATGAGAAGAGTGTCTGGTTGATGGTAGTGTATGAGAAGAGAGTCTGAGTGATTGTACTGTATGAGAAGAGTGTCTGGGTGTTGGTAGTGTATGAGAAGAGTGTCTGGGTGATGGTAGTGTATGAGAAGGGTGTCTGGGTGTTGGTAGTGTATGAGAAGAGTGTCTGGGTGTTGGTAGTGTATGAGTAGAGTGTCTGGGTGTTGGTAGTGTATGAGAAGAGTGCCTGGGTGATGGTAGTGTATGAGAAGAGTGTCTGGGTGTTGGTAGTGTATGAGAAGAGTGTCTGGGTGTTGGTAGTGTATGAGAAGAGTGTCTGGGTGATGGTAGTATATGAGAAGAGTGTCTGGGTGATGGCAGTGTATGAGAAGAGTGTCTGGGTGATTGTACTGTATGAGAGGAGTGTCTGGGTGTTGGTAGTGTATGAGAAGAGTGTCTCGGTGATGGTAGTGTATGAGTAGAGTGTCTGGGTGATGGTAGTGTATGAGAAGAGTGTCTGGGTGTTGGTAGTGTATGAGAAGAGTGTCTGTGTGTTGGTAGTGTATGAGAAGAGTGTCTGGGAGTTGGTAGTGTATGAGAAGAGTGTCTGGGTGATGGTAGTGCATGAGAAGTGTGTCTGGGTGATGGTAGTGCATGGGAAGAGTGTCTGGGTGATGGCATTGTATGGGAAGAGTGTCTGGGTGTTGGTAGTGTATGAGAAGAGTGTCTGGGTGTTGGTAGTGTATGAGTAGAGTGTCTGGGTGATGGCAGTGTATGTGAAGAGTGTCTGGGTGATTGTACTGTATGAGAAGAGTGTCTGGGTGTTGGTAGTGTATGAGAAGAGTGTCTGGGTGATGGTAGTGTATGAGAAGGGTGTCTGGGTGTTGGTAGTTTATGAGAGGAGGGTCTGGGTGGGTGTTGGTAGTGTATGAGAAGAGTGTCTGGGCGATGGTAGTGTATGAGAAGAGTGTCTGGGTGATGGCAGTGTATGGGAGAGTGTCTGGGTGTTGGTAGTGTATGAGTAGAGTGTCTTGGTGATGGTAGTGTATGAGAAGAGTGTCTGGGTGATGGTAGTGTATGAGAAGGGTGTCTGGGTGTTGGTAGTGTATGAGAAGAGTGTCTGGGTGTTGTTAGTGTATGAGAAGAGTGTCTGGGTGTTGGTAGTGTATGAGAAGAGTGCTTGGGTGATGGTAGTGTATGAGAAGAGTGTCTGGGTGTTGGTAGTGTATGAGAAGAGTGTCTGGGTGGGTGTTGGTAGTGTATGAGAAGAGTGTATGGGTGATGGTAGTATATGAGAAGAGTGTCTGGGTGATGGCAGTGTATGAGAAGAGTGTCTGGGTGATTGTACTGTATGAGAAGAGTGTTTGGGTGTTGGTAGTGTATGAGAAGAGTGTCTGGGTGATGGTAGTGTATGAGTAGAGTGTCTGGGTGATGGTAGTGTATGAGAAGAGTGTCTGGGTGTTGGTAGTGTATGAGAAGAGTGTCTGGGTGATGGTAGTGTATGACAAGAGTGTCTGGGTGTTGGTAGTGTGTGAGAAGAGTGTCTGGGTGATGGTAGTGCATGAGAAGAGTATCTGGGTGAAGGTAGTGCATGAGAAGAGTGTCTGGGTGATGGCATTGTATGGGAAGAGTGTCTGGGAGTTGGTAGTGTATGAGAAGAGTGTCTGGGTGTTGGTAGTGTATGAGAAGAGTGTCTGGGTGATGTCAGTGTATGAGAAAAGTGTCTGGGTGATTGTACTGTATGAGAAGAGTGTCTGGGTGTTGGTAGTGTATGAGAAGAGTGTCTGGGTGATGGTAGTGTATGAGAAGGGTGTCTGGGTGTTGGTAGTTTATGAGAAGAGTTTCTGGGTTGGTGTTGGTAGTGTATGAGAAGAGTGTCTGGGTGATGGTAGTGTATGTGTAGAGTGTCTGGGTGATGGTAGTGTATGTGTAGAGTGTCTGGGTGATGGTAGTGTATGAGAAGAGTGTCTGGGTGTTGGTAGTGTATGAGAAGAGTGTCTGGGTGATGGTAGTGTATGAGAAGAGTGTCTGGGTGATGGTAGTGCATGAGAAGAGTGTCTGGGTGATGGCAGTGTATGGGAAGAGTGTCTTGGTGTTGGTAGTGTATGCGAAGAGTGTCTGGGTGTTGGTAGTGTATGAGAAGAGTGTCTGGATGTTGGTAGTGTATGAGAAGAGTGTCTGGGTGTTGGTAGTGTATGAGAAGAGTGTCTGCTTGATGGTAGTGTATGAGAAGAGATTCTGAGTGATTGTACTGTATGAGAAGAGTGTCTGGGTGTTGGTAGTGTATGAGAAGAGTGTCTGGGTGATGGTAGTGTATGAGAAGGGTGTCTGGGTGTTGGTAGTGTATGAGAAGAGTGTCTTGGTGTTGGTAGTGTATGAGAAGAGTGTCTGGGTGTTGGTAGTGTATGAGAAGAGTGCCTGGGTGATGGTAGTGTATGAGAAGAGTGTCTGGGTGAAGGTAGTGTATGAGAAGAATGTCTGGGTGTTGGAAGTGTATCAGAATAGTGTCTGGGTGATGGTAGTGTATGAGAAGAGTGTCTGGGTGATGTTAGTGTATGAGAAGAGTGTCTGGGTGTTGGTAGTGTATGAGAAGGGTGTCTGGGTGTTGGTAGTGTATGAGAAGAGTGTCTGGGTGAAGGTAGTATATAAGAAGAGTGTCTGGGTGATGGTAGTGTATGAGAAGAGTGTCTGGGTGATGGTAGTGTATGAGAAGAGTGTCTGGGTGTTGGTAGTGTATGAGAAGAGTGTCTGGTTGATAGTAGTGTATGAGAAGAGTGTCTGGGTGATTGTACTGTATGAGAAGAGTGTCTGGGTGTTGGTAGTGTATGAGAAGAGTGTCTGGGTGATGGTAGTGTATGAGAAGAGTGTCTGGGTGATGGTAGTGTATGAGAAGAGTGTCTGGGTGATTGTAGTGTATGAGAAGAGTGTATGGGTGTTGGTAGTGTAAGAGAAGAGTTTCTGGGTGATGGTAGTGTATGAGAAGAGTGTTTGGGTGTTTGTATTGTGTGAGAAGAGTGTCTGGGTGTTGGTAGTGTAGGGGAAGAGTGTCTGGGTGTTGGTAGTGTACGAGAAGAGTGTCTGGGTGATGGTAGTGTACGAGAAGAGAGTCTGGGTGATGGTAGTGTATGAGAAGAGTGTCTGGGTGTTGGTAGTGTATGAGAAGAGTGTCTGTGTGATTGTAGTGTATGAGAAAAGTGTCTGGGTGATGGTAGTGTATGAGAAGAGTGTCTGGGTGTTGGTAGTGTATGAAAAGAATGTCTGGGTGATGGTAGTGTATGAGAAGAGTGTCTGGGTGATGGTAGTGTATGAGAAGAGTGTCTGGTTGATGGTAGTGTTTGAGAAGAGTGTCTGGGTGTTGATCGTGTATGAGAAGAGTGTCTGGGTGTTGGTAGTGTATGAGAAGAGTGTCTGGGTGATGGTAGTGTATGAGAAGAGTGTCTGGGTGATGGTAGTGTATGAGAAGAGTGTCTGGGTGTTGGTAGTGTAAGAGAAGAGTGTCTGGGTGGGTCTTCATAGTGTATGAGAAGAGTGTCTGGGTGATGGTAGTGTATAAGAAGAGTGTCTGGGTGTTGGAAGTGTATAAGAAGAGTGTCTGGGTGTTGGTAGTGTATGCAAAGAGTGTCTGGGTGATGGTAGTGTATGAGAAGAGTGTCTGGGTGTTGGTAATGTATGAGAAGAGTGTCTGTGTGTTGGTAGAGTATGAGAAGAGTGTCTGGGTGATGGTAGTGTATGAGAAGAGTGTCTGGGTGATGGTAGTCTATGAGAAGAGGTCAGGGTGATGTTAGTGTATGAGAAGAGTGTCTGGGTGATGTTAGTGTATGAGAAGAGTGTCTGGGTGATGGTAGTGTATGATAAGAGTGTCTGGGTGATTGTAGTGTATGAGAAGAGTGTATGGGTGTTGGGAGTGTAAGAGAAGAGTGTCTGGGTGATGGTAGTGTATGAGATGAGTTTCTGGGTGATGGTAGCATATGAGAAGAGTGTTTGGGTGTTTGCATTGTGAGAGAAGAGTGTCCGGGTGTTGGTAGTGTAGGGGAAGACTGTCTGGGTGTTGGTAGTGTACGAGAAGAGTGTCTGGGTGATGGTAGTGTACGAGAAGAGTGTCTGGGTGTTGGTAGTGTATGAGAAGAGTGTCTGGGTGAAGGTAGTATATAAGAAGAGTGTCTGGGTGATGGTAGTGTATGAGAAGAGTGTCTGGGTGTTGGTAATGTATGAGAAGAGTGTCTGGGTGTTGGTAGTGTATGAGAAGAGTGTCTGGGTGATGGTAGTGTATGAGAAGAGTGTCTGGGTGATGGTAGTGTATGAGAAGAGGTCTGGGTGATGTTAGTGTATGAGAAGAGTGTGTTGGTGATGGTAGTGTATGATAAGAGTGTCTGGGTGTTGGTAGTGTATGATAAGAGTGTCTGGGTGATTGTAGTGTATGAGAAGAGTGTATGGGTGTTGGTAGTGTAAGAGAAGAATGTCTGGGTGATGGTAGTGTATGGGATGAGTTTCTGGGTGATGGTAGTGTATGAGAAGAGTGTTTGGGTGTTTGTATTGTGTGAGAATAGTGTCTGGGTGTTGGTAGTGTAGGGGAAGAGTGTCTGGGTGTTGGTAGTGTACGAGAAGAGTGTCTGGGTGATGGTAGTGTACGAGAAGAGTGTCTGGGTTTTGGTAGTGTATGAGAAGAGTGCCTGGGTGTTGGTAGAGTATGAAATGAGTGTCTGGGTGTTGGTAGTGTATGAGAAGAGTGTCTGGGTGATGGTAGTGTAAGAGAAGAGTGTCTGGGTGTTGGTAGTGTTTGAAAAGAATGTCTGGGTGATGGTAGTGTATGAGAAGAGTGTCTGGGTGATGGTAGTGTATGAGAAGAGTGTCTGGTTGATGGTAGTGTTTGCGAAGAGTGTCTGGGTGTTGATCGTGTATGAGAAGAGTGTCTGGGTGTTGGTAGTGTATGAGAAGAGTGTCTGGGTGATTGTAGTGTATGAGAAGAGTGTATGGGTGTTGGTAGTGTAAGAGAAGAATGTCTGGGTGATGATAGTGTATGGGATGAGTTTCTGGGTGATGGTAGTGTATGAGAAGAGTGTTTGGGTGTTTGTATTGTGTGAGAAGAGTGTCTGGGTGTTGGTAGTGTAGGGGAAGAGTGTCTGGGTGTTGGTAGTGTACGAGAAGAGTGTCTGGGTGATGGTAGTGTACGAGAAGAGTGTCTGGGTTTTGGTAGTGTATGAGAAGAGTGCCTGGGTGTTGGTAGAGTATGAAATGAGTGTCTGGGTGTTGGTAGTGTATGAGAAGAGTGTCTGGGTGATGGTAGTGTAAGAGAAGAGTGTCTGGGTGTTGGTAGTGTATGAAAAGAATGTCTGGGTGATGGTAGTGTATGAGAAGAGTGTCTGGGTGATGGTAGTGTATGAGAAGAGTGTCTGGTTGATGGTAGTGTTTGAGAAGAGTGTCTGGGTGTTGATCGTGTATGAGAAGAGTGTCTGGGTGTTGGTAGTGTATGAGAAGAGTGTCTGGGTGATGGTAGTGTATGAGAAGAGTGTCTGGGTGATGGTAGTGTATGAGAAGAGTGTCTGGGTGTTGGTAGTGTAAGAGAAGAATGTCTGGGTGATGGTAGTGTATGGGATGAGTTTCTGGGTGATGGTAGTGTATGAGAAGAGTGTTTGGGTGTTTGTATTGTGTGAGAAGAGTGTCTGGGTGTTGGTAGTGTAGGGGAAGAGTGTCTGGGTGTTGGTAGTGTACGAGAAGAGTGTCTGGGTGATGGTATTGTACGAGAAGAGAGTCTGGGTGATGGTAGTGTATGAGAAGAGTGTCTGGGTGTTGGTAGTGTATGAAAACAATGTCTGGGTGATGGTAGTGTATGAGAAGAGTGTCTGGGTGATGGTAGTGTATGAGAAGAGTGTCTGGTTGATGGTAGTGTTTGAGAAGAGTGTCTGGGTGTTGATCGTGTATGAGAAAAGTGTCTGGGTGTTGGTAGTGTATGAGAAGAGTGTCTGGGTGATGGTAGTGTATGAGAAGAGTGTCTGGGTGATGGTAGTGTATGAGAAGAGTGTCTGGGTGTTGGTAGTGTAAGAGAAGAGTGTCTGGGTGGGTCTTCATAGTGTATGAGAAGAGTGTCTGGGTGATGGTAGTTTATAAGAAGAGTGTCTGGGTGTTGGAAGTGTATAAGAAGAGTGTCTGGGTGTTGGTAGTGTATGCAAAGAGTGTCTGGGTGATGGTAGTGTATGAGAAGAGTGTCTGGGTGTTGTTAATGTATGAGAAGAGTGTCTGGGTGTTGGCAGTGTATGAGAAGAGTGTCTGGGTGATGGTAGTGTATGAGAAGAGTGTCTGGGTGATGGTAGTCTATGAGAAGAGGTCTGGGTGATGTTAGTTTATGAGAAGAGTGTCTGGGTGATGGTAGTATATGATAAGAGTGTCTGGGTGTTGGTAGTGTATGATAAGAGTGTCTGGGTGATTGTAGTGTATGAGAAGAGTGTATGGGTGTTGGGAGTGTAAGAGAAGAGTGTCTGGGTGATGGTAGTGTATGAAAAGAATGTCTGGGTGATGGTAGTGTATGAGAAGAGTGTCTGGGTGATGGTAGTGTATGAGAAGAGTGTCTGGTTGATGGTAGTGTTTGAGAAGAGTGTCTGGGTGTTGATCGTGTATGAGAAGAGTGTCTGGGTGTTGGTAGTGTATGAGAAGAGTGTCTGGGTGATGGTAGTGTATGAGAAGAGTGTCTGGGTGATGGTAGTGTATGAGAAGAGTGTCTGGGTGTTGGTAGTGTAAGAGAAGAATGTCTGGGTGATGGTAGTGTATGGGATGAGTTTCTGGGTGATGGTAGTGTATGAGAAGAGTGTTTGGGTGTTTGTATTGTGTGAGAAGAGTGTCTGGGTGTTGGTAGTGTAGGGGAAGAGTGTCTGGGTGTTGGTAGTGTACGAGAAGAGTGTCTGGGTGATGGTATTGTACGAGAAGAGAGTCTGGGTGATGGTAGTGTATGAGAAGAGTGTCTGGGTGTTGGTAGTGTATGAAAACAATGTCTGGGTGATGGTAGTGTATGAGAAGAGTGTCTGGGTGATGGTAGTGTATGAGAAGAGTGTCTGGTTGATGGTAGTGTTTGAGAAGAGTGTCTGGGTGTTGATCGTGTATGAGAAAAGTGTCTGGGTGTTGGTAGTGTATGAGAAGAGTGTCTGGGTGATGGTAGTGTATGAGAAGAGTGTCTGGGTGATGGTAGTGTATGAGAAGAGTGTCTGGGTGTTGGTAGTGTAAGAGAAGAGTGTCTGGGTGGGTCTTCATAGTGTATGAGAAGAGTGTCTGGGTGATGGTAGTTTATAAGAAGAGTGTCTGGGTGTTGGAAGTGTATAAGAAGAGTGTCTGGGTGTTGGTAGTGTATGCAAAGAGTGTCTGGGTGATGGTAGTGTATGAGAAGAGTGTCTGGGTGTTGTTAATGTATGAGAAGAGTGTCTGGGTGTTGGCAGTGTATGAGAAGAGTGTCTGGGTGATGGTAGTGTATGAGAAGAGTGTCTGGGTGATGGTAGTCTATGAGAAGAGGTCTGGGTGATGTTAGTTTATGAGAAGAGTGTCTGGGTGATGGTAGTATATGATAAGAGTGTCTGGGTGTTGGTAGTGTATGATAAGAGTGTCTGGGTGATTGTAGTGTATGAGAAGAGTGTATGGGTGTTGGGAGTGTAAGAGAAGAGTGTCTGGGTGATGGTAGTGTATGAGATGAGTTTCTGGGTGATGGTAGTGTATGAGAAGAGTGTTTGGGTGTTTGTATTGTGTGAGAAGAGTGTCCGGGTGTTGGTAGTGTAGGGGAAGACTGTCTGGGTGTTGTTAGTGTACGAGAAGAGTGTCTGGGTGATGGTAGTGTACGAGAAGAGTGTCTGGGTGATGGTAGTGTATGAGAAGAGTGTCTGGGTGATGGCAGTGTATGAGAAGAGTGTCTGGGTGTTGGTAGTGCATGAGAAGAGTGTCTGGGTGATGGCAGTGTATGAGAAGAGTGTCTGGGTGATGGTAGTGTATGAGAAGAGTGTCTGGGTGATGGTAGTGTATGAGAAGAGTGTCTGGGTGTTGGTAGTGCATGAGAAGAGTGTCTGGGTGATGGCAGTGTATGGGAACAGTGTCTGGGTGTTGATAGTGTATGAGAAGAGTGTCTGAGTGTTGGTAGTGTATGAGAAGAGTGTCTGGGTGATGGTAGTGTATGAGAAGAGTGTCTGGGTGTTGGTAGTGTATGAGAATAAAGTCTGTTTGATAGTAGTGTATGAGGAGAATGTCTGGGTGATTGTACTGTATGAGAAGAGTGTCTGGGTGTTGGTAGTGTATGAGAAGAGTGTCTGGGTGATGGTAGTGTATGAGAAGGGTATCTGAGTGTTGGTAGTGCATGAGAATAGTGTCTGGGTGGGTGTTGGTAGTGTATGAGAAGAGTGTCTGGGTGTTGGTAGTGTATGAGTAGAGTGTATGGGTGATGGTAGAGTATGAGAAGAGTGTCTGGGTGTTGATAGTGTATGAGAAGAGTGTCTGGGTGAAGGTAGTGCATGAGAAGAGTGTCTGGGTGATGGTAGTGCATGAGAAGAGTGTCTGGGTGCTGGCAGTGTAAGGGAAGAGTGTCTGGGTGTTGGTAGTGTATGAGAAGAGTGTCTGGGTGTTGGTAGTGTATGAGAAGAGTGTCTGGGTGATGGTAGTGTATGAGAAGTGTGTCTGGTTGATAGTAGTGTATGAGAAGAGTGTCTGGGTGATTGTACTGTATGAGAAGAGTGTCTGGGTGTTGGTAGTGTATGAGAAGAGTGTCTGGGTGTTGGTAGTGCATGAGAAAAGTGTCTGGGTGATGGCAGTGTATGGGAATAGTGTCTGGATGTTGGTAGTGTATGAGAAGAGTGTCTGGGTGATGGTAGTGTATGAGAAGAGTGTCTGGGTGTTGGTAGTGTATGAGAAGAGTGTCTGGTTGATAGTAGTGTATGAGAAGAGTGTCTGGGTGATTGTACTGTATGAGAAGAGTGTCTGGGTGTTGGTAGTGTATGAGAAGAGTGTCTGGGTGATGGTAGTGTATGAGAAGAGTGTCTGGGTGATGGTAGTGTATGAGAAGAGTGTCTGGGTGATTGTAGTGTATGAGAAGAGTGTATGGGTGTTGGTAGTGTAAGAGAAGAGTTTCTGGGTGATGGTAGTGTATGAGAAGAGTGTTTGGGTGTTTGTATTGTGTGAGAAGAGTGTCTGGGTGTTGGTAGTGTAGGGGAAGAGTGTCTGGGTGTTGGTAGTGTACGAGAAGAGTGTCTGGGTGATGGTAGTGTACGAGAAGAGAGTCTGGGTGATGGTAGTGTATGAGAAGAGTGTCTGGGTGTTGGTAGTGTATAAGAAGAGTGTCTGTGTGATTGTAGTGTATGAGAAAAGTGTCTGGGTGATGGTAGTGTATGAGAAGAGTGTCTGGGTGTTGGTAGTGTATGAAAAGAATGTCTGGGTGATGGTAGTGTATGAGAAGAGTGTCTGGGTGATGGTAGTGTATGAGAAGAGTGTCTGGTTGATGGTAGTGTTTGAGAAGAGTGTCTGGGTGTTGATCGTGTATGAGAAGAGTGTCTGGGTGTTGGTAGTGTATGAGAAGAGTGTCTGGGTGATGGTAGTGTATGAGAAGAGTGTCTGGGTGATGGTAGTGTATGAGAAGAGTGTCTGGGTGTTGGTAGTGTAAGAGAAGAGTGTCTGGGTGGGTCTTCATAGTGTATGAGAAGAGTGTCTGGGTGATGGTAGTGTATAAGAAGAGTGTCTGGGTGTTGGAAGTGTATAAGAAGAGTGTCTGGGTGTTGGTAGTGTATGCAAAGAGTGTCTGGGTGATGGTAGTGTATGAGAAGAGTGTCTGGGTGTTGGTAATGTATGAGAAGAGTGTCTGTGTGTTGGTAGAGTATGAGAAGAGTGTCTGGGTGATGGTAGTGTATGAGAAGAGTGTCTGGGTGATGGTAGTCTATGAGAAGAGGTCAGGGTGATGTTAGTGTATGAGAAGAGTGTCTGGGTGATGGTAGTGTATGATAAGAGTGTCTGGGTGTTGGTAGTGTATGATAAGAGTGTCTGGGTGATTGTAGTGTATGAGAAGAGTGTATGGGTGTTGGGAGTGTAAGAGAAGAGTGTCTGGGTGATGGTAGTGTATGAGATGAGTTTCTGGGTGATGGTAGCATATGAGAAGAGTGTTTGGGTGTTTGCATTGTGAGAGAAGAGTGTCCGGGTGTTGGTAGTGTAGGGGAAGACTGTCTGGGTGTTGGTAGTGTACGAGAAGAGTGTCTGGGTGATGGTAGTGTACGAGAAGAGTGTCTGGGTGATGGTAGTGTATGAGAAGAGTGTCTGGGTGATGGCAGTGTATGAGAAGAGTGTCTGGGTGTTGGTAGTGCATGAGAAGAGTGTCTGGGTGATGGCAGTGTATGAGAAGAGTGTCTGGGTGATGGTAGTGTATGAGAAGAGTGTCTGGGTGATGGTAGTGTATGAGAAGAGTGTCTGGGTGTTGGTAGTGCATGAGAAGAGTGTCTGGGTGATGGCAGTGTATGGGAACAGTGTCTGGGTGTTGGTAGTGTATGAGAAGAGTGTCTGAGTGTTGGTAGTGTATGAGAAGAGTGTCTGGGTGATGGTAGTGTATGAGAAGAGTGTCTGGGTGTTGGTAGTGTATGAGAAGAAAGTCTGGTTGATAGTAGTGTATGAGAAGAATGTCTGGGTGATTGTACTGTATGAGAAGAGTGTCTGGGTGTTGGTAGTGTATGAGAAGAGTGTCTGGGTGATGGTACTGTATGAGAAGGGTATCTGGGTGTTGGTAGTGCATGAGAATAGTGTCTGGGTGGGTGTTGGTAGTGTATGAGAAGAGTGTCTGGGTGTTTGTAGTGTATGAGTAGAGTGTATGGGTGATGGTAGAGTATGAGAAGAGTGTCTGGGTGTTGATAGTGTATGAGAAGAGTGTCTGGGTGAAGGTAGTGCATGAGAAGAGTGTCTGGGTGATGGTAGTGCATGAGAAGAGTGTCTGGGTGATGGCAGTGTAAGGGAAGAGTGTCTGGGTGTTGGTAGTGTATGAGAAGAGTGTCTGGGTGTTGGTAGTGTATGAGAAGAGTGTCTGGGTGATGGTAGTGTATGAGAAGTGTGTCTGGTTGATAGTAGTGTATGAGAAGAGTGTCTGGGTGATTGTATTGTATGAGAAGAGTGTCTGGGTGTTGGTAGTGTATGAGAAGAGTGTCTGGGTGTTGGTAGTGCATGAGAAGAGTGTCTGGGTGATGGCAGTGTATGGGAATAGTGTCTGGGTGTTGGTAGTGTATGAGAAAAGTGTCTGGGTGATGGTAGTGTATGAGAAGAGTGTCTGGGTGTTGGTAGTGTATGAGAAGAGTGTCTGGTTGATAGTAGTGTATGAGAAGAGTGTCTGGGTGATTGTACTGTATGAGAAGAGTGTCTGGGTGTTGGTAGTGTATGAGAAGAGTGTCTGGGTGATGGTAGTGTATGAGAAGAGTGTCTGGGTGTTAGTAGTGTATGAGAAGAGTGTCTGGGTGTTGGTAGTGCATGAGAAGAGTGTCTGGGTGATGGTAGTGTATGAGAAGAGTGTCTGGGTGATGGTAGTGCACAAGAAGAGTGTCTGTGTGATGGCAATGTATGGGAAGAGTGTCTGGGTTTTGGTAGTGTATGAGAAGAATGTCTGGGTGTTGGTAGTGTATGAGAAGAGTGTCTGGGTGATGGTAGTGTATGAGAAGAGTGTCTGGGTGTTGCTAGTGTATGAGAAGAGTGTCTGGTTGATGGTAGTGTTTGAGAAGAGTGTCTGAGTGATTGTACTGTATGAGAAGAGTGTCTGGGTGTTGGTAGTGTATGAGAAGAGTGTCTGGGTGATGGTAGTGTATGAGAAGGGTGTCTGAGTGTTGGTAGTGTATGAGAAGAGTGTCTGGGTGTTGGTAGTGTATGATAAGAGTGTCTGGGTGTTGGTAGTGTATGAGAATAGTGCCTGGGTGATGGTAGTGTATGAGAAGAGTGTCTGGGTGTTGGTAGTGTATGAGAAGAGTGTCTGGGTGTTGGTAGTGTATGAGAAGAGTGTCTGGTTGATAGTAGTGTATGAGAAGAGTGTCTGGGTGATTGTACTGTATGAGAAGAGTGTCTGGGTGTTGGTAGTGTATGAGAAGAGTGTCTGGGTGATGGTAGTGTATGAGAAGAGTGTCTGGGTGTTAGTAGTGTATGAAAAGAGTGTCTGGGTGTTGGTAGTGCATGAGAAGAGTGTCTGGGTGATGGTAGTGTATGAGAAGAGTGTCTGGGTGATGGTAGTGCACAAGAAGAGTGTCTGTGTGATGGCAATGTATGGGAAGAGTGTCTGGGTTTTGGTAGTGTATGAGAAGAAAGTCTGGGTGTTGGTAGTGTATGAGAAGAGTGTCTGGGTGATGGTAGTGTATGAGAAGAGTGTCTGGGTGTTGCTAGTGTATGAGAAGAGTGTCTGGTTGATGGTAGTGTATGAGAAGAGAGTCTGAGTGATTGTACTGTATGAGAAGAGTGTCTGGGTGTTGGTAGTGTATGAGAAGAGTGTCTGGGTGATGGTAGTGTATGAGAAGGGTGTCTGGGTGTTGGTAGTGTATGAGAAGAGTGTCTGGGTGTTGGTAGTGTATGAGAAGAGTGTCTGGGTGTTGGTAGTGTATGAGAAGAGTGCCTGGGTGATGGTAGTGTATGAGAAGAGTGTCTGGGTGTTGGTAGTGTATGAGAAGAGTGTCTGGGTGTTGGTAGTGTATGAGAAGAGTGTCTGGGTGATGGTAGTATATGAGAAGAGTGTCTGGGTGATGGCAGTGTATGAGAAGAGTGTCTGGGTGATTGTACTGTATGAGAAGAGTGTCTGGGTGTTGGTAGTGTATGAGAAGAGTGTCTCGGTGATGGTAGTGTATGAGTAGAGTGTCTGGGTGATGGTAGTGTATGAGAAGAGTGTCTGGGTGTTGGTAGTGTATGAGAAGAGTGTCTGTGTGTTGGTAGTGTATGAGAAGAGTGTCTGGGAGTTGGTAGTGTATGAGAAGAGTGTCTGGGTGATGGTAGTGCATGAGAAGAGTGTCTGGGTGATGGTAGTGCATGGGAAGAGTGTCTGGGTGATGGCATTGTATGGGAAGAGTGTCTGGGTGTTGGTAGTGTATGAGAAAAGTGTCTGGGTGTTGGTAGTGTATGAGAAAAGTGTCTGGGTGATGGCAGTGTATGTGAAGAGTGTCTGGGTGATTGTACTGTATGAGAAGAGTGTCTGGGTGTTGGTAGTGTATGAGAAGAGTGTCTGGGTGATGGTAGTGTATGAGAAGGGTGTCTGGGTGTTGGTAGTTTATGAGAGGAGGGTCTGGGTGGGTGTTGGTAGTGTATGAGAAGAGTGTCTGGGTGATGGTAGTGTATGAGAAGAGTGTCTGGGTGATGGCAGTGTATGGGAGAGTGTCTGGGTGTTGGTAGTGTATGAGAAGAGTGTCTGGGTGTTGGTAGTGTATGAGAAGAGTGCCTGGGTGATGGTAGTGTATGAAAAGAGTGTCTGGGTGTTAGTAGTGTATGAGAAGAGTGTCTGGGTGTTGGTAGTGTATGAGAAGAGTGTCTGGTTGATAGTAGTGTATGAGAAGAGTGTCTGGGTGATTGTACTGTATGAGAAGAGTGTCTGGGTGTTGGTAGTGCATGAGAAGAGTGTCTGGGTGATGGTAGTGTATGAGAAGAGTGTCTGGGTGATGGTAGTATATGAGAAGAGTGTCTGGGTGATGGCAGTGTATGAGAAGAGTGTCTGGGTGATTGTACTGTATGAGAAGAGTGTCTGGGTGTTGGTAGTGTATGAGAAGAGTGTCTCGGTGATGGTAGTGTATGAGTAGAGTGTCTGGGTGATGGTAGTGTATGAGAAGAGTGTCTGGGTGTTGGTAGTGTATGAGAAGAGTGTCTGTGTGTTGGTAGTGTATGAGAAGAGTGTCTGGGAGTTGGTAGTGTATGAGAAGAGTGTCTGGGTGATGGTAGTGCATGAGAAGAGTGTCTGGGTGATGGTAGTGCATGGGAAGAGTGTCTGGGTGATGGCATTGTATGGGAAGAGTGTCTGGGTGTTGGTAGTGTATGAGAAGAGTGTCTGGGTGTTGGTAGTGTATGAGAAGAGTGTCTGGGTGATGGCAGTGTATGTGAAGAGTGTCTGGGTGATTGTACTGTATGAGAAGAGTGTCTGGGTGTTGGTAGTGTATGAGAAGAGTGTCTGGGTGATGGTAGTGTATGAGAAGGGTGTCTGGGTGTTGGTAGTTGATGAGAGGAGGGTCTGGGTGGGTGTTGGTAGTGTATGAGAAGAGTGTCTGGGTGATGGTAGTGTATGAGAAGAGTGTCTGGGTGATGGCAGTGTATGGGAGAGTGTCTGGGTGTTGGTAGTGTATGAGTAGAGTGTCTTGGTGATGGTAGTGTATGAGAAGAGTGTCTGGGTGATGGTAGTGTATGAGAAGGGTGTCTGGGTGTTGGTAGTGTATGAGAAGAGTGTCTGGGTGTTGTTAGTGTATGAGAAGAGTGTCTGGGTGTTGGTAGTGTATGAAAAGAGTGCTTGGGTGATGGTAGTGTATGAGAAGAGTGTCTGGGTGTTGGTAGTGTATGAGAAGAGTGTCTGGGTGGGTGTTGGTAGTGTATGAGAAGAGTGTATGGGTGATGGTAGTATATGAGAAGAGTGTCTGGGTGATGGCAGTGTATGAGAAGAGTGTCTGGGTGATTGTACTGTATGAGAAGAGTGTTTGGGTGTTGGTAGTGTATGAGAAGAGTGTCTGGGTGATGGTAGTGTATGAGTAGAGTGTCTGGGTGACGGTAGTGTATGAGAAGAGTGTCTGGGTGTTGGTAGTGTATGAGAAGAGTGTCTGGGTGATGGTAGTGTATGACAAGAGTGTCTGGGTGTTGGTAGTGTGTGAGAAGAGTGTCTGGGTGATGGAAGTGCATGAGAAGAGTATCTGGGTGAAGGTAGTGCATGAGAAGAGTGTCTGGGTGATGGCATTGTATGGGAAGAGTGTCTGGGAGTTGTTAGTGTATGAGAAGAGTGTCTGGGTGTTGGTAGTGTATGAGAAGAGTGTCTGGGTGATGGCAGTGTATGAGAAAAGTGTCTGGGTGATTGTACTGTATGAGAAGAGTGTCTGGGTGTTGGTAGTGTATGAGAAGAGTGTCTGGGTGATGGTAGTGTATGAGAAGGGTGTCTGGGTGTTGGTAGTTTATGAGAAGAGTTTCTGGGTTGGTGTTGGTAGTGTATGAGAAGAGTGTCTGGGTGATGGTAGTGTATGTGTAGAGTGTCTGGGTGATGGTAGTGTATGTGTAGAGTGTCTGGATGATGGTAGTGTATGAGAAGAGTGTCTGGGTGTTGGTAGTGTATGAGAAGAGTGTCTGGGTGATGGTAGTGTATGAGAAGAGTGTCTGGGTGATGGTAGTGCATGAGAAGAGTGTCTGGGTGATGGCAGTGTATGGGAAGAGTGTCTTGGTGTTGGTAGTGTATGCGAAGAGTGTCTGGGTGTTGGTAGTGTATGAGAAGAGTTTCTGGATGTTGGTAGTGTATGAGAAGAGTGTCTGGGTGTTGGTAGTGTATGAGAAGAGTGTCTGCTTGATGGTAGTGTATGAGAAGAGATTCTGAGTGATTGTACTGTATGAGAAGAGTGTCTGGGTGTTGGTAGTGTATGAGAAGAGTGTCTGGGTGATGGTAGTGTATGAGAAGGGTGTCTGGGTGTTGGTAGTGTATGAGAAGAGTGTCTTGGTGTTGGTAGTGTATGAGAAGAGTGTCTGGGTGTTGGTAGTGTATGAGAAGAGTGCCTGGGTGATGGTAGTGTATGAGAAGAGTGTCTGGGTGAAGGTAGTGTATGAGAAGAATGTCTGGGTGTTGGAAGTGTATCAGAATAGTGTCTGGGTGATGGTAGTGTATGAGAAGAGTATCTGGGTGATGTTAGTGTATGAGAAGAGTGTCTGGGTGTTGGTATTGTATGAGAAGGGTGTCTGGGTGTTGGTAGTGTATGAGAAGAGTGTCTGGGTGAAGGTAGTATATAAGAAGAGTGTCTGGGTGATGGTAGTGTATGAGAAGAGTGTCTGGGTGTTGGTAATGTATGAGAAGAGTGTCTGGGTGTTGGTAGTGTATGAGAAGAGTGTCTGGGTGATGGTAGTGTATGAGAAGAGTGTCTGGGTGATGGTAGTGTATGAGAAGAGGTCTGGGTGATGTTAGTGTATGAGAAGAGTGTGTGGGTGATGGTAGTGTATGATAAGAGTGTCTGGGTGTTGGTAGTGTATGATAAGAGTGTCTGGGTGATTGTAGTGTATGAGAAGAGTGTATGGGTGTTGGTAGTGTAAGAGAAGAATGTCTGGGTGATGGTAGTGTATGGGATGAGTTTCTGGGTGATGGTAGTGTATGAGAAGAGTGTTTGGGTGTTTGTATTGTGTGAGAAGAGTGTCTGGGTGTTGGTAGTGTAGGGGAAGAGTGTCTGGGTGTTGGTAGTGTACGAGAAGAGTGTCTGGGTTTTGGTAGTGTATGAGAAGAGTGCCTGGGTGTTGGTAGAGTGTGAAAAGAGTGTCTGGGTGTTGGTAGTGTATGAGAAGAGTGTCTGGGTGATGGTAGTGTAAGAGAAGAGTGTCTAAATGTTGGTAGTGTATGAAAAGAATGTCTGGGTGATGGTAGTGTATGAGAAGAGTGTCTGGGTGATGGTAGTGTATGAGAAGAGTGTATGGGTGATGGTAGTGTATGAGAAGACTGTCTGGGTGTTGATAGTGTATGAGAAGAGTGTCTGGGTGATGGTAGTGTATGAGAAGAGTGTCTGGGTGATGGTAGTGAATGAGAAGAGTGTCTGGGTGTTGGTAGTGTATGAGAAGAGTGTCTGGGTGGGTGTTCGTAGTGTATGAGAAGAGTGTCTGGGTGATGGTAGTGTAAGAGAAGAGTGTCTGGGTGTTGGAAGTGTATAAGATGAGTGTCTGGGTGATGGTAGTGTATGCGAAGAGTGTCTGGGTGATGGTAGTGTATGAGAAGAGTGTCTGTGTGTTGGTAATGTATGAGAAGAGTGTCTGGGTGTTGGTAGTGTATGAGAAGAGTGTCTGGGTGATGGTAGTGTATGAGAAGAGGTCTGGGTGATGGTAGTGTATGAGAAGAGTGTCTGGGTAATGGTAGTGTATGAGAAGAGTGTCTGGGTTTTGGTAGTGTATGATAAGAGTGTCTGGGTCATGGTAGTGTATGAGAAGAGTGTATGGGTGTTGGTAGTGTAAGAGAAGAGTGTCTGGGTGATGGCAGTGTATGAGAAGAGTTTCTGGGTGATGGTAGTGTATGAGAAGAGTGTTTGGGTGTTTGTATTGTGTGAGAAGAGTGTCTGGGTGTTGGTAGTGTAGGGGAAGAGTGTCTGGGTGTTGGTAGTGTACGAGAAGAGTGTCTGGGTGATGGTAGTGTATGAGAAGAGTGTCTGGGTAATGGTAGTGTATGAGAAGAGTGTCTGGGTTTTGGTAGTGTATGATAAGAGTGTCTGGGTCATGGTAGTGTATGAGAAGAGTGTATGGGTGTTGGTAGTGTAAGAGAATAGTGTCTGGGTGATGGCAGTGTATGTGAAGAGTTTCTGGGTGATGGTAGTGTATGAGAAGAGTGTTTGGGTGTTTGTATTGTGTGAGAAGAGTGTCTGGGTGTTGGTAGTGTAGGGGAAGAGTGTCTGGGTGTTGGTAGTGTACGAGAAGAGTGTCTGGGTGATGGTAGTGTACGAGAAGAGTGTCTGGGTTTTGGTAATGTATGAGAAGAGTGTCTGGGTGTTGGTAGTTTATGAGAAGAGTGTCTGGGTGATGGCAGTGTATGAGAAGAGTGTCTGGGTGTTGGTAGTGTATGGGGGAACATCTGAGTGCTGTGAATGTAAGAGGGTGATTGGGTTCTGCTGGGGTGTCATTAGTGCATGGCAGAGGAGGGAAGTAATTGGTGAATTTGGTTGTATACAGTAAGTGTGTTAAAAAATATATATATATACATATATATATATATATATATATATATACATATATGTGTGTTAAAATATATATATGTGTGTGTGTGCATTATATTTATATATATATATATACATATATAAATATATATATGTATATATATATAGATATATATATAAATCACAGGGGCTCTGCACTCACCATAATAACTAACAATAATCATAATAAACATAATAAACAGTGGGGTTTTGGTTCATGAATTGAATGCATTTAAGCTTGCAGCCCCCGTCATGGGACCCCACTTTACTGCAAGTCCCTACTCTACTGCTCAGAATTATAACATGGACATAGCCATCACATTAGTGTTAAACTCAGGGTATGCTATCAAGGTTTAAAGCTCACATCTACTTTGCTTTTAAATGTGAGACAGTTACCAAGCACACCTGTTGCAAAGCACCTAGGAAAACAGCTGACACAAGTTAGATAACTAGTTAAGAGGGGTGCATGAGAAAATGTGATCACAAAAATGATTAATTATAAAAATCATAATAAACAAAAAGCACTAATCCACGTCACTCACCATTCCTAGATTTGGGATGCAAAATGGTATGTGACCACATTGTTTAAATAGAAATCACAGGGGCTCTGCACTCACCATAATAACTAACAATAATCATAATAAACATAATAAACACTGGGGTTTTGGTTCATAGACCAGCCCTGATGGTGAGCTTAAAGCTGTCATTTCTCAGCAGTCAGGAAAGTTTCATTTCTGGGTACAGAGCATGTGATGCACACAATTATGAGTTATGCAGCCAATCACTATGCAAGAGCAAAAACATGTCATTAAGTGATTCATTATTTAGTCATAGAGATGATCTTCATCCTCTCATTTGTCAACTGTAATTGAATTATGCTCCCATGCATTACAAAACCTGCATGATCTGTCCTTGTCACTAACCATTGTATTTTGGGAAGAAAGGAATACGCTAAACATCAGTGGTAAGAGGATCTACGAAGGTACAGTAGGTGCCATAGAGTATGAACCTGAATCACCAAACAGTGGGCTACAGCAATGTATCCACCTCACCATGGGGGATACTTAAGTATCCACCTTGCTGCGGGGGATACTTATCACCAAAGCAATACAGCATTGCTCTTGTGCTTGGACAGCTGCTCCGAAAAGCCCACGATCAGTAACACTGCTACTTCTCTAGTAATGTTACAAACCTGTCCCCATCGCTGGCTCCTGCGCATGTGTGACCTGAGGTTACATATGCGCAAAGCAGTTGGGCAGGCAGTGAGGAGGCGGCAGAGGGATTCGCTTGGATTCTTCTTCATAACTGCATCCCAAAAGAAAGAGCAGGGTTTAGAGAACAGGTGCCATCCAAAGATGGCATTTGTTCTCACAGGCAAACTACAAATTCTTTAAGATTTAAGAATATTAGGTGATCCACATCCCTGAGGAAGGCCGAAAGACTGCAACACGTTGGACAACATACAATCCATTCTAGGAACACACGCTGACATAGGTACACTTACTAGCACTAACAAGAACAGCTGTTCCCCAAGATCTCATGAGGATTCGCTCAATTCAGGAAGCAAAAGGCAAACCAGAGTATCCAGTTAGTGTACACACGGCACACACCAGAACTGCCTCTGTACAGACGTAGTCTCCCCACCACCTAGTGGGTAGAACGGCCGGCAGCGGCGATCTATAGCCGGCAACAACATGATCAACTGTTAATGTGGTTCCGGTGCTCTTGCTGCATCTGGTGAATCAACGGGACCTATAGAGAATGTGTAACTTGGCACACACTCCAACAACATTGGAAAGACTGTGTACCTGAAAGAACCTTTCACACAAGGATTAACATCAACAGCAAGAAGAAGGGTAAGTTGTCGGACCGGAGGGCACGGGACACCGCCCCTTCTGAGTGCAACCCCCAGGACATTAATTCCGTCTGCACTATATATTATTTAATTTTATACTATATTTAAAGGACATTGGACCTCATTCAGAGTCGGTCGTAAGCAACCGCTTGGTCATACGCATCCAATGTTTCCAAACCACGCATGTGTACGGTTAGTTGTGCGCATGTGCATACGAGACCTTGCGATCCAAAATGCTGTCGATCATATGGCTTACGAGCAGGAAGTGGCTTCCTAGAGTTGATTGACATGAAAGGCCGTTTGTGGGTGTTGACGGGGGTAGTGGTTTAAAAACGCAGGCGTTCCTCACCGTTTTCAGGGCGTTTTAGGGGCGTACATAAATTTCCTGCTACGACCGACGTAGAAGGCCGGAAGTAGTAAAACGTCACTTTGCACGCAGGTTAGAGGCCTGGCTGATTACACAGCTTGAGGTTGGGTATGTGCTCTCTCTCAAGCACCAGAGTACAATAGATACTATCGAATATGACTGATGTTATGTTTGATGTTTCTATTTTGTGCCACACAATGCAAGCAGTTAATAATCGTTTGTTGTTGCTAATAGCACTGCTAATTGGCTTGTAATTGATTCAGTTGCGTTTGCATTAGAGAATAATAAGAATAAATATATTTCATGGGGATGGCTTATTCTATGCGTTTTTTGTTAAGTTTTGGTGTAATTTGCACACAACACAAGCGGCCGCAACCATCAGAAGAAAATTAACATACAGCGACTGACAACGACTGACAACAATTGACTCGATCGCTAGCTGCTATCACTCGCTAGCTAGAGGAGGTGCATTGTTCACGTATGGGCATCACTTTGGTTGCGACCAACCGGCCGTGCGATTGCTTCCATTTTCAGTTTTGCAGTCGTTAGGCGTAAGACCGAGCGGCCGCTTACGACCGACTCTGAATGAGGTCCATTGTTCATTATTTTATCCACCAATTTTTCTACGTTCATTTGACCCTATACTCCTAATACTACCCATTCCCTGTACTATATCCTGCGTGCATTACTCCTCAAATTAGAAAGCACTGTCACTTCTCAATTGATTTGTTGTAGTATTTACCAGATCCATTAAAACCACTTAACTATTATCCTTGTGTGCTTAGTATCATTAGATCTAGATATACATATTGATTGTCACATTAGGCACCTATAGAATTATGCAAACTAGCGCAGGCACTATAACTGTATATATTATCATTGTCTGTAAGAGATCAGGGATTATCTCCATAGTGCCAGCAGCTACTATTATCCTATACCAACCAACAGTCATAGGTTTCGCATCAACGTCATACAATTAGGTGGTCCTATTGGACCCCTGATGATGCATGGCCCGCTAACTTAAATGGGTTCCAGCCAACAGATCTACACTAAAAAGGTGGACAATGTCTAGATAGACACCAAATGGTATACAGTTAATAGGTAGAGAGGGAAAAAAGGTCGACAGGTACAAAAGGTCAACATGCTCAAAAGGTGGACATTGAAATGGTCAACGCAAAAATGGAGGAGGGACGGTTAGGGTTAGACACTTTCTGGAGGGTTAGGCACTAAGAGGAATGGTTAGGGGTAGGCACTTACTAGAGGATTATGGTTAGGCACTAGGAGGGATGGTCTACCTATTGACTTTCTACCATTTGGGGTCTATCTAGATATTGTCTCTCTTTTAACTCTAGATCTTTTATACCAAACCCACCTTAAATATGCGTACTGGGCATTAACAGATAGTGAATGTACCGCTTAATATTTTTCTCATGAAATTAGTATACAATAGCTGTAAAAGTGTTGCTAGATGATCAAAATAACAATGGAGTAAATGCATTTCCAATTCCTTACTTACATTTGCCAGGTCAAGCTAAATTCCTCTCCACTGGCATTCAGGGTTCATATACCGTAGCTAACTTGTAAGTTGAATCATTAAGTGATTCTGAAACAAAGTGACATTATTGTTACTGTAACAGATGATTAAGATAACTTCCATCAGCAACACTCCATTAACATTACTAAAAGCAGAAAATAAATATAATGACTATTACATGTTTCCATCCTAGGAATGCAACAGTTTCCCTTTTGTTTACATGGTGTACATTTTGTGACCTGTACGCATTTCTGGAACTACAGATGTGCCCAGCTAGTTTGTTGGTCAAGGCGTGCCATTCAGGGCTCTGAGTCGCACAATGGAACGTTACGTGATGGCTGGACTTGTGGCGTACTGTGGTATTCTTCATCTAAGGATACGCTATGGCATGCAATACAGCGCTTAACCACTTGGTGGATAGTACTCCACTGTTGTAATTTGTACTGAATACAATGCAGTTAAATTGGATGGATATTACATTCAGGCACTGTACAGTATTAGCATGTTCGCCCAACCAATATTTTTAATATCACATACATACAGTATGCTCTTAGAACAGGATGCAAATCAGTACACATA
This sequence comes from Taudactylus pleione, assembly GCA_031769625.1. Lineage (NCBI taxonomy): Eukaryota > Metazoa > Chordata > Amphibia > Anura > Myobatrachidae > Taudactylus > Taudactylus pleione. Next base: position 3,284,363 of record JAUIMM010000390.1, read on the forward strand.
CTGTACATAACTGTACAGTAGTGAAGTTGCCCAAGTTGTTATCATGGTATAACCAATACTGTAGATTAATGAGATGCACGCACAGCTTTCACTGAGATGGAATTAATTATTCTCTAATGGTGGGGTACTGTGTATATTTGTACTAGTACTGTATAATATTTGGAAAGGATGACAATTTTTTTATTATTAAAAACAGCAGCGGGTGGGTGGAGTGCACAAGGATGAAACTGCTATGTACGGTTCTTAATATAGCTGGCTTGTGGGCTAGTGGTTAGGTGATCGCTTTGCAACAATGCTGGTGTCGAGTTCGAGCTCTGGAAAAGAATCATTTTTTGGGGGCACTGTCGGCTCTGGACACTATAGTGAAACTACTATAGTAGTGGTGTTGTTTAAAAGGCTGTTTAAAAGTAAGACATTACAAACTGATTGTGTGTTTAAAAAGTGCAAACTTGTATCAATGTCTGCCCTGTGGTAGCTGTCAGCTCTGAGGGGTTACAATGGGATTTCTGGTGCATGCCCAGTGTAGGGGTTACAATGGGATCTGTGGCAAATGCCCAGTGGAGCCAAGCCATACGCCATGTAGCACTATGCCATTGCATATGGAAGATCATTGCATTGCGCATGTCCAGTTGTCTGTATTACTACTGTATGTGGTTGAATTTTCACACTTGCGCCACTCTCTGCACTGTCCCAGACTTGGACACTACTGTATAGTCATTTCATGACTTCAGAAACTGCTAGTGAGCTCTGTTTGAGAGAATCTCTGTATTACAAATTGACTGTGCATTTAAAGCGCAAACTTGCATCAATGTTGATGCTGTCCCAGACTTGTACACAATAGTGATTTTGTGAGCTCAGTAACTGGTAGTGGGCTCTGTTTGAGAGAGAGGACTCTGTATTACAAACTGACTGTGCATTTAAAGTGCAAACTTGCGTCAATGTCAGCACGGTTGGCGCTGTGGTTGCTGTCAGCCAGCTCTGAAGGGCTATAAATGGGATCTCTGGTGCATGCCCAGTGGAGCAAAGCCATACAATATGCCATGTACAGTAGCGCTACAGTATGCCATGGCATATGGAAGATCACAGCCCTGCACATGCCTAGTGGGTCGCGAGTCAAACGCAGCAAAAGTGGGATGTCTGTATTACAGCACAGTACATACTTTAGAGCACAAACTTGCATCAATGTTGGTGTTGTCCCAGACTTGGACACTATAGTGATTTCTCATGACCAGCAACTGGTAGTTGGCTCTGATTGAGAGAGCGCTCTCTGCATTACAAACTGACTGTGCTTTTAAGGTGCAAACTTGCATCAATGTCAGCACAGTTGGTGCTGTGGTGGCTGTCAGCCAGCTCTGGGGGGTTATAAATGGCATCTCTGGCACATGCCCAGTGGGAGGGTTGCAATGGGATTTCTGGCACATCCCCAGTGGAGGGGTTAGAATTGGATCTGTGGTGCATACCCAGTTGAGGCAAGCCATACGCCATGTAGTGCTATACCATGGCATGTGGAAGATCATTGCACTGCGCATGCCTAGTTGTCTGTATTACTACTGTATGCGGTTGAATTTTCACACTTCCCACTGCGCTGTCCCAGACTCGGACACTACTGTATAGTCATTTCATGACTTCAGAAACTACTAGTGAGCTCTGTTTGAGAGAGTTTCTGTATTACAATTTGACTGTGCATTTAAAGTGCAAACTTGCATCAATGTCGATGCTATCCCAGACTTGTACACAATAGTGATTTCATGAGTTCAGTAACTGGTAGTGGGCTCTGTTTGAGAGAGAGGTCTCTGTATTACAAACTGACTGTGCATTTAAAGTGCAAACTTGCATCAATGTCAGCATGGTTCGCACTATGGTGGCTTTCAGCCAGTTCCGAGGGGTTATAAATGGGATCCCTGGTGCATGCCCAGTGGAGCAAAGCCATACAATACACCATGTACAGTAGCGCTACAGTATGCCATGGTGTATGGAAGATCACAGCACTGCACATGCCTAGTGGGTCGGGAGTCAAATGCAGTGAAAGTGGGATGTCTGTATTATAGTACAGTACATACTTTAGAGTGCAAACTTGCGTCAATGTTGGCACTGTCCCAGACTTGGACACTATAGTGATTTCTCATGACCAGCAACTGGTAGTTGGCTCTGTTTGAGAGAGAGCTCTCTGCATTACAAACTGATTGTGCATTTAAAGTGCAAACTTGGGATGTGGATATCTTTATTACAGTACATACTGACTGTGCATTTAAAGTGCAAAATTGCATCTATATCAGTACTGTCCCAGACTTGGACACTACAGTCATTTCATGACTTGAGAAACTAGTAGTGAGTGGGCTCTGTTTGAGACAGAAAGGTGTATCTATATTACAAAATGATTGTGCATTTAGAGCACAAAATTGTGTCAATGTCGATGCTGTCACATACTTGTACACTTTAGTGATTTCATGAGTTCAGTAACACATAGTGGGCTCTGTTTGAGAGAGAGGTCTCTGCATTACAAACTGACTGTGCGTTTAAAGTGCAAACTTGCGTCAATGTCAATGCTGTCCAAGACTTGGACACTATAGTGATTTCATGACTTCAGTAACTGGTAGTGGGTTCCGTATGAGAGAGAGGTCTCTGCATTACAAACTGACTTTGCGTTTAAAGCTCAAACTTGTGTCAATGGCAGAATGGTTGGCACTGTGGTGCCTGTCAGCCAGCTGCAAGGGGTTATAAATGGCATCTCTGGTGCATGTGGGTTACAATGGGATTTCTGGCACATGCCCAATGGGACGGGAGTCACACACAGTGCATCAGGTCCCTTCCCCCAAAGCAAACAAGAGACTTTCATTACCATAATAAAGGATGCTCTGTTAGCCATTTATTGTAAGCAGTCAGCTCTGCCCTTGTGTCCTGAAAAGACTACGAATGGTGAACATTGCCAAGGACACCATCCCCCATCTGCTAGGACAACTAGTGTGCCACTATGAATGTGTCTGTACTGTATATTAAAAACTGACTGTGCGGTTGAAATTGCACTCTTATGCCACTCTCTGCACTGTCCCAGTCATGGACACAATAGTGATTTCATGACTTCAGAAACTGATAGTGAGTGGGCTCTGTTTGAGAGAGAGGTCTCTGTATTACAAACTGATTGTGCGTTTAAAGTGCAAACTTGCATCAGTGTTGATGCTGTTCCAGACTTGGACACTATAGTGATTTCATGAGTTCAGTAACTGGTAGTGGGCTCGGTATGAAAGAGAGGTCTCTGTATTACAAATTGATTGTGCGTTTAAAGATCAAACTTGCGTCAAAGTTGGCACTGTCTCAGTGGAGCCGCTCAGTAGCTGTGGTGTAAGGAGGCTCATACAGTAGTAATGCACATGTCCAGTGGGTCGGGAGTCACACACAGTGCATCAGGTCCCTTCCCCCAAAGCAAGCAATAGCCTCTCATTACCATAATAAAGGACGCTCTGTTAATCCATTTACTGTAAGCAGTCAGCTCAAGGTCTTCATCGCTGTACGTTTCTGCATTTTGTACAATACAAAAAATACAATGTCTAATGCATTGTGGTTTCATGTAAAATACAGCTGGGTGGCATAGTGTGGCATACAATGGAAATGGCAGGTGGTGGGAAGTTGAGGAGAGTCTACTGTATTGGCGTAAACTTACTTAATAATATTGAACTTCAATTGCTCTATATTTATTCAATGCTGTTTGTGCATCAATACCTGTACTGTATGTGTAGGTATAAATGACAGAATTCACACAGCACCAAGTGATTTCTGTATAATCCTGTTGTGAAGATTTAATCAAAAATAAAAATAATAACAAAATGACAAATTGTAACCTTCCAGGCTTCGATCCCGGGATGCCCACACTGCTTTGCATTCTAACCACTATGCCACAGATGCCTGCCATAATGAGTGACGCACCTGTGTGTAATGAATTAGCATCGTGCGTCGTGCTGTATGTGTGTAGGTAAGATGGCGGCCAGAAGAGAGAGAGAGTTTTCTCCAGGCGAACTCTTTCTCCCTTGTCAAGTGTAGAGACCAGTCATTCTCCACCAACCAAGAGAAAGAGCTCGCTTACAGGAGAACGAAAAGGATGATATTTAATAAATATGGGCGCCGCTGAACCATCCAGGCCCTCCAACAGCTCTGGTCTGACAAGAGGTAAAGTACTGTATTTACAGTAGTGTCAAGATTGTACAATATACAGTAGTAGATTAGTGTTGCAATACTGTACCTTTTTTTTTCTCCCCACAGATCAACTTCGGCAGCTCGTTGAGCTATATCAGAGGACACAGCATATGGTCTTTTGTAACTTTTTATTATCTTTACTTTTGTTTAATTTTGTTTTATTAAAAGTTACATTTCTATACAATGTGTTCTGTCTTTTCTTATGGGATCTGGTTGACGACAGTACAGTATACTGTCTATCTACTGTGACAGCTCCACCAAGATTATCCACAGCAACACCCCAGGGGGGCCTTTCTACAGTATTTTGTTAGTCCCAGACACCACAATTTATGAGGGTAGGTAGCCCTGCAATAGGTACACCACAATTGCTCTGGTGGCAAGATAATTGGGGGGCAGGACCCAATATATAAAGTTGCATACAGTACCAAATAATCATTTGTGCATAATACAGTAAGAAAATTACTTACAGTAACATGCAGTACATTATACTTTATTGCAATAAGGTGCTGTACAGTACATGTACTGTACTCTACTTTGCAAAAGTAAACATACAGTACAAATTTTATTTAAATGTATTGATACTGTAGCAACAATACAGTAAGAAAATAATGTACAGTACTTAATGAAAACATACAACAGTACATTAATTAATACTGTAAGTCACCCATACAGTACTTTAATAAATTTTACACCACTCTTAAGCTTTAACTAAATAACTACAAGACAACAGTAAAAATAGGAAAAAAGTGGCCACAGACAAATTTATTAATAAAAGTATATACATTATACAGTATATACATCACTTGAGGTTTTTTTCAGTAAGTGTTTACTCAGCAACTGTATTACACTATGACATTAGCATGCATCTCTAAGAGGGGTGCGGTGCCTGTTGCCATGCAGGTGTACTTCCGTAGCATGCTTCGCACCATCTCACCTTCAGCCCGTATGTTGCTCAGATGGTCCTGGAATTCCAAGCTGGACACAGACATGACTACTTTACAGTACCTTGGAGGAAGGAGATGACGTGAGAACAGTCCTTTCTCAATGCCCACCGATACGCCCTACCGAACCAAGGACTACACAAAAAGATTAGGGTTTTAAGTGAGAATCATCACTGGCACTTTTGGCCTCAGATCCTGAGTTTCACCGACAGTATACTGTAGGCACTCGTGCACTAGGTGCAGACTCAACCTTGCACCAGAGTGCAAGTTCCACTGTACGCCGTGAAGAAAAGAGGATAGGTAGAGACGAATAGACAGTAAAAGACAGACACACAGGTTCTCACCAGAGATGCTCTTGTTCTTCGTCCCGCTCGATCCCACACACAGGTCCTAGGCAGGAAGTCAATGTAATGTACAGTAATATGCGAAAAAGTTTCACCTATGAATAGTAGGCAGAATAAAGTGCTGAATTGGGGTGCAACATTGCGGAACCCCCCATGCAGCCTTCATACAGTCCCCCAAAGGTAAACTGCCTCAAAAACTTTTGAAAAAACACTTAAGAACACCCCAAAAAATCACTTTAATTTTGGGGGCGGAAAAAATTAATTTGGGGGACAAAGTTAAACATCTAATAATATAATGTACTGAGTTTTGTAAGGGTTGGATAACAATTCTGAACTAGTGAAGAATTAAAAAAAAATGATAAAGGTCTAGAACAGGCGGGACAGGCAGGTAGAAAGACGGAACATCTAACCGCTTGTCCACAAGCCTGTCATAGCAAGACATCCCACTTTAGCTGCATTTGACTGGCGACCCACTGGGCATGCGCAGTGCTGTGATCTTCCTATATGCCATGGAATAGTGCTACATGGTGTATGGCTTGGCTCCACTGGGCATGCACCAGAAATCCCATTGCAACCCCTCCACTGTACATGCGCCAGAGATCCCATTTGTAACCCCTTGGAGCTGCCTGACAGCCACCACAGCGCCAACCATGCTGGCATTGATGCACGTTTGTGCTTTAAACACAGTCAGTTTGTAATACAGAGACCTGTCTCTCAAACAGAGCCCACTACCAGTTGCTGGTCATGAGAAATCACTATAGTGTCCAAGGCTGGGACAGCGCTGACTTTGATGCAATTTTGCGTTCTAAATGCACAATCAGTTTGTAATAAACTACTAATTTCTAAAGTCATGAAATCACTATACAGTACAGTAGTCTGGGATACAGTGTGTGAATCCAACACACTGGGCATGCGCAGTAGAAATAGACTCAAAACGCAATACTGTAGCATGACTAGCTTAGTGCTGTATGTGGGTACTGTATTGGAGTGCCATACACCCCTTTCTTGAGGATACAGTGGCATAAAGTATCATAGAAATGCCAGAATTTGTGAATAATGTATTAGTGAAGATTTAAAAAAAATATTTATATATATTTTAAAGGTCTCGAACCCGTGGGACAAGAAGATGGAAGAAGCAGTGAGGCTAGGCATTAGCCCCCTAGCCGACATGCCTCAACCTTATACTACAGTAGTTCCTAAAGTCATGGAATCTAAGTCTGATACAGTGCCAACAGTACTGTACTTACATTACCTCAAGTGTGCACAGTCAGTACAGTATGTACAGTAATACAGACAAGTGGGCAATCGCAGCGCTATGAGACTCAATACACCACAGCATAGCGCGCTACTAGCAATGTGCTACATGGTGTATGGAGCAACAAACTACAGTAGCTGGGCACATCTACATATACAGTATAATGTATTGAGTTTAGTAAGGGTTGGATAACAATACTGAACTACTGTAGTGCACATTTAAAAAATATAAATAAAATAAATTATCAAGGTCGTGAACAGGTGGACAGGAAGTGTAAGCAAGGCGATTCACCTAACCCCTTGCCCACAAGCCTGTCCTAGAAAGAATTGCATCTGTCGTGTATGTGATGTGATGGCTGCAAATTACAGTACTGTATGTGTAATGAGCCTCCTTGTAGCTCAACTGGTGTATGGAGTGGCTCCATTGTGTGTGAGTTCCAACACACTGGGCATGCGCATTACTACTACAGTATATGAGTCTCCTTACACCACAGCTACGGAGCAGCTCCACTGTGCATGCGCCAGAAATCCTATTGCAACCCCTCCACTGGGCATGCACCAGACATCCCATTTGTAACCCTTCGGAGCTGGCTGACAGCCACCACAGTGCCTATCGTGCTGACATTGATGCAAGTTTACACTTTAAATGCACAGTCAGTTTGTAATACAGAGACCTCTCTCTCAAACAATGTCCACTAGCAGTTACTGAACTCATGAAATCACTATTGTATACAAGTCTGGGACAGCATCGAGTTTGATGCAAGTTTGCGCTTTAAACGCACAGTTAGTTTGTAACACAGAGACCTCTCTCTCAAACAGAGCCCAATAGCAGTTTCTGAAGTCATGAGATGACTATTGTGTACAAGTCTGGGACAGCGCAGAGTGGTGCTAGTGTGAAAATTCAACTGCATAGTAATACAGACAACTGGGCATGCACAGTGAAGATCTTCCATACACCATGGCATAGCAATACATGGCATATGGCTTGACTCCACTGGGCATGTGCCACAGATTCCATTGTCATTGTAACCCCTCCAGTGGGCATGCAACAGAAATCCCATTGCAACCACTCCACTGGGCATGCACCAGAGATCCAATTTGTAACCCCTCTGAGCTGGCTGACAACCACCACAGCGCCAACTGTGCTGACATTGATGCAAGTTTGCGCTTTAAAAGCACAGTCAGTTTGTAATGCAGAGAGCGCTCTCTCAAACAGAGCCCACTACCAGTTACTGAACTCATGGAATCACTTTTGTTTACAAGTCTGGGACAGCATCCACATTGACGCAAGTTTGCACTTTAAATGCACAGTCAGTTTGTAATTCAGAGAAATCTCTCTCAAACAGAGCCCACTAGCAGTTTCTGAAATCATGAAATTACTATAGTGTACAAGTCTGGGACAGCTCAGAGTGGCACTAGTTTGAAAATTCAACCGCATAGTAATAGGCAACTGGGAATGCACAGAGATGATCTTCCATACATCATAGCATAGCGATACATGGCATATAGCTTGGCTCCACTGGACATGCACCACAGATTCCATTGTCATTGTAACCCCTCCATTGGGCATTTCCACTGGGCATGCACCAGAAATCCCTTTGCAACCCCTCCACTGGGCATGCACCAGAGATCCCATTTGTAACCCCTCGGAGATGGCTGACAGTCACCACAGTGCCAACCATGCTGACATTGATGCAAGTTTGCACTTTAAATGCACAGTCAGTTTGTAATGCAGAGAGCTCTCTCTCAAACAGAGCCCACTACCATGCTGCTGGTCCTGAGAAATCACTATAGTGTCCAAGTCTGGGACAGCACCAACATTGATGCAAGTTTGCACTCTAAAGTATGTACTGGGCATGCGCTCCACATGTATTGAATACTGAATAATGTAAGTGAAGATTTAAAAAAAAACCTATATTTTCAAGGTCTCTTACCAACGGGACAAGAAGATGGGAGAAGCAGTGAGACTAGGCATTAGACCGCTAGGCCACATACTTTACCCATTACTGCAGTACTGTAGTTCCTAAATAATAAAATCACTACAATGTCGGGGACAGTGCCGACAGTACTTACAATGGCGCAAATGTGCAATTTCAACCACACATTCAGTGTGTAATACAGAGCTTAATGATTTCAAACTTTATTAGTCATTTTTCTACCACTTTATTATACATTCCTGATTCCATGTGGAAAACGCTGTACTACTGTATAGTGTGCCGAATCAACGCTTCTGTCATCCAATCATCAGGCGGTGATACAGAACATGCATTGGAAATCAGACGCATGTGCTATGTAGTTTAGGAAAAGTGACACCTGGTGGGCAAAAACTTGTATTACATGTTATGACTTTTTTCCTGCGCTACTCTACGCTACATTATGAAACTTTCTGTGTGGCGCGACTCATGGTATGGTGTGTGGCGTGCCTTGCGTGGCTCGCTTCATAGCATATGGAGCAACAAACTAGCTGGGCACATCTGTACTAACCAAGAGTAAATACAAGAAAACAGTGGTTTGTTCGTCTGGCAGCCCAGATTGTGTATACAAACGAACAAATGCTGACAATGATGTCCACTGACAAGGTTGGGATACAATTTGCTGCTCACTGTGCGGGCACTGGTTGTGGCTAGCGTAGAAGGGTTGGGGACATATGGGATTTTGAGGTTGGTAATTTGGTCAGTTAAAAGAAGAGGTAGAGGGAAGGGTAGAAGAGTTTTGTTCTTATCAAGAAAACTTAATACATATGCAATATTAGGTGATATAAAGGATATCAGATTGGTGAATAGTATTAGTATTTCTAGAGCAGGACACATCCATTAACTACCAGGGTATTGGCAGTTTCAGCAAAGATAAAACAGAAGCATGGTGGTGGCCATACAGATGCTGGTAAGAATGGATTCAGTTACTGTGAGGAAGATTTGTTGCCAGGACTGTGAATGACAAAACTTGAATTAGCATATTGTGGATCATTGTAGTATTTTCTGAAACCTCTCCTGTGCCAGGTGCTAGGAAGGAGTGTGTGAAGGATCGAGCATATTTATTCTCTATTCGCTCTGCTAATAATTGTCGCCTCCCTTTTTTCCAGGCTCCCATCCTGTGGAATGCTCTCCCATGTTCTGTACAACTCTGTTTTTTTCACTGTTACTGACATCTTCTAATTTGCCCATTTATCCTATTGTGTCTGTCCATTTTCCTCTTAGAATTTGAGCTTGTGTGAGTAGGGCCCTCTGTGTTCCCTACATAATTATCATAACCATCAGATTCGGTGACTGTTTTAATAAATTACATAGTTGAAAAGCATACTGGCTTTTCTCTCTAGGCTCTGTGGTGACTGAATCACAGTTTCTCAAACTCAGGGCCTCATTCAGAGGCAGTCGGAGGATGCAAGCGGTCGCTCAGAAACTGGGCGGCCACTTGCATCCTGACCGCCCGCCTCTGTTTTGGTCATTATGCTGTGGGGTAACACCCACAGCTCTAACGACCGCTCGGGTGATGGTCGGGATGGTCAGAGACCATCGCGACCATCGGGGCTTACGACGAGACCCTAGGGTAGGGTCTCACTTGTCGTAAGCCCTGGAGAGCTTCTGGCTCTGTCTGAGCCAGAAGCTCTCCACTGACATCACTAGTGATGTCATTGGGGACTCCCCCAAATGGCAGGCGTTCCCATAGGAATGCCTCCGTTTGGGCTTCCAACACCCCCCCGGCCCGCCTTCCAAGCGCTGTCGGTCGTAGTGGGTCTCACGCATGCACACGAGGGTGCCGGCTCCCTCATGCGCATGCGCACTGGCAAAACATCGAGGCGGCCGTGCGGTCGTAGACTGTACGGCCGCCTCTGAATAAGCTCCTCAGTCCTCAGGACCCCAAACAGTGCATATTTTCCAGGTCTCCTCACAGAATCATAAGTGAAATAATTATCTCCACCTGTGGATCTTTTAATATGTTTTCAGTGAGCAATGACTACACTTGTGCAGCTGCTGGGTGACCTGGGAAATGTGACCTGTGTGGGGTCCTGAGGACCGAGTTTGAGAACCACTGGCCTAATTGAAAGTATAGAACTACAGTAAACCAGAGTTTCCCAAACACGGTCCTCAAGGCACCCCAACAGTTCAGGATATAGAGATATCCATAGTGGAGCACAGGTGGTTAAATCAAATTGACTGAGGCAATAATTAAGTCACCTGTGATCAAGCATGAATATCCTTAAAACCTGGACTGTTAGGATGCCTTGAGGAACAAGTTTGGAAATCTCTGAACTAAACAATGTCTGCTAATGCCCTTTAAAAATGTTAGGATGCGTGTGACTCTTTTGAGTAAAGTCCTGCAACAGCTTTGAGGGCTGGAATTCTTGGCTGGATGTGGCCGTGCAACAGCTTTGTGAGCTGGTAGAAACTTGGATAGGTGGGCCTGAAGGCCATAGAATAAGAAGCGGCCTGTGGGTCATGCAGCAGCCTTTGGGCTGTGTAGCATCCTTGAGGGCTGGTATAACTTGGCAAGATGTGGCCTCTGGGCCATGTAGCAGCCTTTGGGCCATGTCGCAGCTTTTGGGCTGTGTAGCAGCATTTGGGCTGGTATAACTTAGCAAGATGCTGCCTTTGGGCTGTGTTGCAGCCTTTGGCCTGTGTAGCAGCCTTGAGGGCTGGTATCACTTGGCTAGATGCAGCAGTAGCTGGGTATAGTAGTAACAAAGTCACTGGTGTAGATGCGCAGGACTGCGCACTGAATTCACTGGAGTGTGGCCTGTGCCATCAAGTTGACACAAGCAGCTGGCCCCCGTAGTGCGGCCTGTGCTGCCAGGTTGACACAAGCAGCTGACGCTGTAGTGTGGCCTTTGCCGCCGGGTTGGCACAAGCGGCTGGCGCTGTAGTGTAGCCTGTGCCGCCGGGTTGACACAAGTGGCTGATGCTGTAGTGCGGCCTGTGCCACCGGGTTGACACAAGCAGCTGACACTGTAGTGCAGCCTGTGCTGCTTGGTTGACACAAGCAGCTGACGCTGTAGTGTGGCCTTTGCCACCGGGTTGGCACAAGCGGCTAGCGCTGTAGTGTAGCCTGTGCCGCTGGGTTGACACAAGTGGCTGATGCTGTAGTGCGGCCTGTGCTGCCAGGTTGACACAAGCAGCTGACACTGTAATGCGGCCTGTGCCACTGGGTTGACACAAGCAGCTGACGCTGTACAGAGGATGCTATCTGCCCTGCCTGGGTTACACGAATGGCAGGGGATAGATATGTGGACCGTGCTGCCTGGAGGACACAAACAGCAGAACAACAATATAGGAGGCAGGAAAACTGGAGCTCAACTGGAGACAGGAGACAAAGCCAGAACCGTAAACATGAGAAATCTATCACCGGCATCGGAGCAGCATTAGCACCAGCAGGATATAGATGCCGGAGACAAACTGGACTGATCCACAGGATGATGGACAGGAGGTAGATGGAGATTCAGTGAACACTTGCCCGATGTTCACCTCGCACAGCACTCACAGTGTGACAGTACCCCCACTTAATGAGGGGTTAAGGAACCCCTAGACCCTTGTTTGTCCAAAAAGTTCTCAAAGAATCTTCTCTGCAGCGGTAGGAGCATGCAAACATCTTTCTGGAACCCAGGAATGCTCCTCTGGACCATGGCCTATGGACAAGAGATTAAAGACATCCACGAGATACTCTAGAGTCCAGGATCTTCTCCACAACAAACCCCTGGCACCCCTGGACGAATACTGGTGGAGGTTTGATTAAATGCCTAGGAGTAAACCTGGAAGAAAGGAACACCGGCTTCAGGAAGAAACAATGAAAGGTACTGTTGATCCTAAGAGTCCTTGGTTACTTCAGCCAAAAGGCTACAGGATGAACCTGGGCAATAATGTGAAATGGGCCAATGAACATAGGCCCCAACTTTTGTGACCTCTGGTGCATTTCTGGAGGACAGCCACACTACGGACCTCATTCAGAGTCGGTCGTTGCGGCCGCACGGTCGTAAGGTAAAAGGGGCCGGTTAGAACATGAAACGTTCGCAAGTTGTGTTGTTAAGATGGGATCGTTAGCTGGACGAGCGAGGGGAGGATGCAGCCGTAAGACTAAAAATACGTCCCCTTCTCGTTCGCATTACACGTCATCTCCGGGCATATAAGGATTAATCGAGACCATCGGGAACCATCGGAGCTGCTCATAGAGCTTAAGGTTGACCATACCCTCCCTTAAGCACTATGATCGTCAGTGTAAAAACCTCCCATGTCACATGTGCCATGACACTACTAAGTTAATTATGCACTCCCATAAAATGCCGTTTGCAAAGTCAAGCACGCCTGCATTCGGATCTCCACGCCCCTGTTCACAAGCACCTTCCCCTGTTACCACCCACAAACGCCTCATCCTGTCACTCAAACTAACGACCTGACTGTGTTCAAGGAGAGAGCAATTTCTGATCATAATAGCTAGTTTGCGCACGCGCATTGCGAATTTTACGCATGCGCAGTTTAGCGAACATCGGTGGAGTACGACCGAGCGGCCGCAACGACCAACTCTGAATGAGGTCCTACGTCTCCAACTCTAAAATTGCAGGGCCTGCGGTGCTTGTCAGCCCACACTTTGGACCATCCAGATGTTTGACGGAGAGCATGAAGCACCTTCCTCCAGACTGCCCATAGCCTAGAAACAGATGATGAAGAAGAGGTACTGGTAGTAGGGGATTCAAACGAATTACTCCTAGGATGCACCCCAGAGTTGCAATAAAACAGAGAGACGGAGGAAGCAGAATGGCAAGAGATATTATATGCTAATTCTGCAAAGGGCAAAAGTGGAACCCATTTGTCCTGGCACTTAGAAATGAAACAACGTAGATATTGTTCCAAGGGCTGATTGGCCTGCTCCCTCTGGCCATTGGACTGTGGATGGTAGCCCAAGGATAAGCTCACATTGATGCCCAGCTCCGCATAAAAATATCTCCAAATCGGGCCATGAATTGTGTTCCACGATCCGAGACAATATCCACGGGAAGTCCATTAAATCTGAAGACATGTTGCAGAAAAAGGACTGACAGTTCCTTAGAAGATGGTAATTTGGCCAGAGGAATAAAATGTACCATCTTGGAGAACCGGTCCACAATGGTCCAGATGCAGAACAACAGGAAGATACTGGGAGATCTACAACAAAGTCCATAGCAATATGGGTCCATGGCTTAATGGGTGTAGGCAGAGGACACAGGAGACCTTGAGGAGTGGTTCGGAGGGTCTTATTTCTAGAACAGACATCGCATGCCAGGACAAATTCACAAGTGTCTCAAGACATGTACTGCCACCAGACAGAAGCTTTAAGGTTCTAGCAATGCCTGGATGACCCACCACCTTGGAACAATGGAAGTCCTTCAACACATCCTTGCGCAATCTCTCCGGGACAAAGAGCACACCTGATGGTTTCCAAAGAGGGGCTTCGGGCTGACAAGCCCTGAGAGAATCCGCCTGAGTCCTAGTAATGGCAAAGTGGATCCTGGAGGTTGGAATGATGGTCTCTTCTGAGGCTCTTGGAGGAAGACTGATAGAGAAACTTCAGGAAACAACATCCGCCTTAATATTCTTAGACCCCAGTCGAAATGAGATGACATAATTGAACCGGGTGAAGAATAGGGCCCGACGAGCCTGCCTTACATTCAACCTCTTTGCCGTCTCAATGTAGGCCAGATTCTTGTGGTCTGTGAGCACCGTCACTACATGGTTAGCCCCGTCTAACCAATGCCTCCAATCCTCAAAGGCCCACTTAATGGCCAAAAGTTCCTGGTTACCAACATCATAATTCCTCAAATTTCCTGGAAAAAAAGGCACATGAATGAAGCTTACCATCTCTAATGTTTTTCTGCGAAAGGCTAGCGCCCACTCCAATTTTAGATGCATCCACCTCAACAATAAATGGAACTCTGGATTGGGATGCCGGAGGACAGGAGCAGACACATAAGCTGCCTTAAGTGTGTTAAATGCTTGAATGGCCCCAGGTGACCAATTAGCGATCTCGGCTCCTTTCTTGGTAAGTTCAATGGGCAAGACTATAGAGAAGGACTTCACAAACCTGCGATAATAATTTGCAAAACCCAGGAACCACTGGATGGCCTTCAGAGTAGTGGATTGTTTCCAATCCAGGATAGCCTTCACATTGCCGGGATCCATAGAGAAACCTTGTGAGGAGATAATGTAACCCAGGAATGATACCTCTTTTACATCAAACTCACATTTCTCTAATTTGGTATACAAGTTGTTCTTCAGTAGCCTTTGTAAGACCTTCCTCACATGTAAACGATGTTCATCCAAGAACTTCGAATAGATGAGGATGTCATCTAGATAGACCACTGCAAAGACTTCCAAGGAATCCCTTAACACCTCATAATGAAATCTTGAAAAACGGCTGGGACATTGGAGAGGCCGAATGGCATGACAAGATATTCAAAGTCTCCCAGATGAGTGTTAAATGCCATCTCCCACTCATCTATTCTAATGTGGATATGGGTGTATGTGCCTCTAAGATCAATCTTAGAGAAGATGGAGGCCTCCCGAAGTTGGTCAAAGAGGACAGAGATGAGTGGCAAGGGATAGGCATTCTTGACTGTGATTTTATTCAGTCAGCAGAAGTCAATGCAGGGTCGTAGGGATCCATCTTTCTTCTGGACAAAGAAAAACCCTGCTCCTGCTGGGGATTTAGAAGGACAAATGCATCCCTTATCCAGAGCCTCTTGAATATATTCCTGCATCTTCTTTTTTAGATAATGGATATAATCTGACTTTAGGAAGCCTAGCATCGGGTAATAAATCGATGGCAAAGTCAAAAGGATGGTGAGGCAGCAGAATGTCAGCCTTCCCTTTAGAAAAAAACTTCAGACAGATCTCGGTAAGCAGCAGGGATAGACGAGGACTCAGCTGAGACGGTGGCAGCAAGATGAACGGGACAGGATAAGCTTCAAGAAAAACAGGTTGGTCCCCACTCAAGAATTTCAGCAGATTGCCACTGGATTACAGGGTTGTGTCTTTTCAGCCAGGGTAAACCCAGAATGACTGGGGCCAACGGACACTGAAGAAGTAGGAATGACAATTCCTCCCAATGCAGAGCTTTAACAGCAAATTGCAATGAAGTCCAGCAGATGACTGGTAACTTGGAGAGATTTGACCCATCCAGACCAACAACCAACACAGGTGTGGATAAGGGCTCAGGTTCCAGACCCAAGGTCTTAAAAAAGGTAATGTCCATGAAAATCTCTGCAGCTCCGCTATCAATGAACGCAGGAACGGAGACATGATCATTGGAAAGAGACATGACTGTGGTAATAAGGACAGAATTTTCCAGGGAGATGGATGCAAGGTCTAGATGTACATCCCCTAGCTCATCTAGACCTTGCCTTTTCCTGACTTAAGTGGGCAAAGCTGAGCCTTAGGATCTTTACCACCGCAGTACAGGCACAAACCCAACGAACGTCTCCTCCATTTCTCTTCAGCCGGAAGACGAAATGCTCCCAGTTGCACTGGTTCTTCTGACTCATGCGGAGCTAACCATAACAGAGATCACGGAGGCACAGAAGGCCATTTTTTCTCCAATCGGCATTCACAGAGCCACAGGTCACTGCGAATAACCAGGTTCATGAGGTCATCCAGAGAATTTGGGGCAGGATACTGGACTAAGATATCCTTAATCTCCTCAGATAGTCCGCAACGAAACTGGCTTCGCAAGGCTGAGTCGTTCCAGCAGGAATCGACCATCCATCTCTGGAACTCCGTAGAGTAGTCCTCAGTGGCTTTGTTTTCTTGCTTCAGAGACCTGAGGTTAGCCTCTACCATTGCCGCCTTGTCCGGGTCGTCATACTGGAGACCCAATGAGGCAAAGAATGCCTTGACCATCAATAGTGTAGGGCTAGTTAAGGGAAGACCAAAGGCCCATGTTTGCAGGTCACCCTGTAACAAAGAGATAATTAACTCTACTTGTTGGGCTTCAGAACCTGAGGACCTGGGTCGAAGCAAGAAGTTGAGCTTGTAGCTCTCTTTGAAACTTAAAAAATCCTTGCGGTTACCTGAGAACCGATCAGGCAGATTTAACTCTAGTGAGCACCTCCACTACCCGATATGTGACTTTGATATTGGTAGGGAACAGTGGTTATTTATCTGTACTTTTATTTCATAATTTTTTGTCAGTGCGTTGATTTTCCCTCCTTCCCCCTTTCCCCTTATTTTGACTAAGATTTAACTTAGGTTCTACAACAGTGGGAGCAGAGGCGCCTCGGGATTCTTCAAACCGAATGCAAGGCTCTTGAACTTTCTGTGTAAGAGCCTCTATCTGCGCAGCTAGGATTTGAGCAGGATTTTGACCAGGCTCCATAATAGTGGATGAACTATACTCAAAGAAAAAATAAGTATGGCCTGTGATAATGTTAGGATGCATGGACTCTTTTGAGTAAAGTCCTGCAACAGCCTTGAGGGCTGGAATTCTTGGCTGGATGTGGCCATGCAACAGCTTTGTGAGCTGGTAGAAACTTGGCTAGGTGAGCCGGAAGGCTGGATAATTTAAAGCGGCCTGTGGGCCATGCAGCAGCCTTTGGGCTGTGTAGCAGCCTTGAGGGCTGGTATAACTTGGCAAGATGCAGCCTTTGGGCCATGTAGCAGTCTTTGGACTGTGTAGCAGCCTTTGGGCAAAGTAGCAGCCTTTGGGCCGTGTAGCAGCCTTGGGGGCTGGTAAAACTTGGCAAGATGCGGCCTTTGGGCCATGTAGCAGTCTTTGGGCTGTGTAGCAGCCTTTGGGCTGAGTAGCAGCCTTGAGGGCTGGTATACCTTGGCTAGATGCAGCAGTAGCCGAGTATAGTAGTAACAAAGTCACGGGTGTAGATGCGCACTAAAGTCACTGGAGTGCGGCCTGTGCCACCGGGTTGACACAAGCAGCTGACGCTGTACAGAGGATACTATCCATGCTGCCATGCTGCCAGGATGACAAGAACGGCAGGGGACAGATATGCGGACCATGCTGAACCATAGAATGATGGACAGGAGGTAGGCGGAGATTCAGTGAACACTTGCCTGATGTTCACCTTGCACAGCACTCGCAGTGCGGAGGCTTGTGACAAAACTAATGACACAATAGACAGTCTATTGTATAGTTATATAGTATAGGTGGGGATAGCTAAGCATATGATAATGGAATCTTTATGTACTTTAGATGGGAGACCATTTAGCATAAAACACGGGACCTGATTCAGACCAACTTCGCTCGTAGCTGGCCAATTGTCATCTACAGCACATGCATGCACATTGCAGTGTTCATGCGCAAACTAGTGAGAGAGATCGGGAAGCGTTCACTCGCTACACATAGACAGCCCAGCAGAGTGAGTGACAATAGAAGCCGTTTGTGGGTGATGACAGGGGCTGGCCATTAGCAACAGGGGAGTGGAGGTGTGAACGCAGGCATACCTGAGCATCTTAATTCCGTTTCAGATGCATGCATAATTAACAGGCAGCATCATAGTACACGTCACCTGGCTGAATTTCACACTGAAGTGATCGCAGTGCTTTCAGTTGGGTATAGTCAACCTCAAGCGCTTTGTTCGCTTCCGATAGTACCCGATGTACCGATGGTTGTGTACATTTCCTAGAGATGACGTTCGCAAGTGGGCGTCTTAAGACTGCCTGGTGGGCATCTACATAGACAAAGTGATCGCACGCCAAGGCATAGTGGGTGTGCTTATGCCTTGCCGTGCAATTGCCTGCCTTGCTGGGTGTGTGCCGGATTTGCATATGCTAAGTGAGAGCGTACGCATCTAGTGAGCAGGTCTGAATGAGCTCCACAATTCCAGTGTGGAGCAGATATATATTTATGTTTGTTCTCTTTTTCCCCTCTCTCCCCTTTGTTTTCTGCCCCTGAAAAATAGAATTTGCTAGAATATAGATTAATTTGGAATATTAAGTATTAGGGGTAAATTTACTAAAGTGAGAGTTTTTAGAAGTGAGTTTTAAAAGGGATGTTGCCCATAGCAACCAATCAGATTCTAGAAGATAAGAGCTAGAATCTGATTGGCTGCTATGGGCAACATCTCTTTTAAAACTCACTTCTGAAAACTCTCACTTTAGTAAATTTACCCCTTAATGTCTTTAACTGCAATTTCATGTACTTACTGTAAATACGAAGCTTGTTTTTATTTAGTAAAAAAGAAAAATGTGTTTAGATTAAGGCTACTCTCTTCATTACAGATATAATTATTTTCCTCCTCCTAAATTCATTGTACTACAAAAGGCTTAAAAACTGTACTAAGGGCCTGAGTCAGACCCGCTCGCAAGCGGGTTGATGGCCGGGCAGTGCGCAAGCGTGAGCCCCGGAGCGAGCGAGAAATCACTCGCTCCGGCTCTCGCATCCAAAAGGGGTGGCTGACGATGTTGATCGACAACTCGCCCCATTTGGTAGGCGGGTCGAGGTGGTGGCTGACCAAATGGAGGCGTTCCCGAAGGAACACCTGCCATTTGGGGGCGGCCCCACTGACATCACTATTAGAGCCGGAAGCTCACTGGGCCTTGCGGGAACTAGACCCTACCACAAGGGTCTCGTCGCAAGCATGATGGTCGCGATGGTTGCGACCATCGCCTGGTTGCTCGCAAAAGCTGTGGGTGGTCACCCACAGCTATGTGAGTGGCTAGGAGGCCGGTTTTAAAAACAATGTGTCCGTCCTGATTCAGAGCTCCGCCTCTGAATAAGGCCCTAAATGCCCACCCTGAATTGCTAAACAGATGTCTGTAATGGTGCATACACACGGTCAGATAAAAAGGACGATATAAATTATAAAAGATAACGTTTATGATTTGACCGTTTATATTGTCCTTTTATTTATCCCCCTCCAACGACCAAACGACTATCGATGCATTGGCACAGATGGTCGATATCGACCATCGCCCATGCATGCAGGCCAACCTGGTCGATATCGAGTAGTTTGGAGGTTGGTGCATGCGCTGGATGTTTGATATTGAACATCCAGCACATGCAGGACGATCAGACAATGATATCTGATCGTTGTCTGATCGTCCTATGTGTATGGGTCATAAGTTATAAATGTAGATGGGTGACCACACAACAGTGGCATAACTAGGGTATTTGGAGCCCAGGACAAGTTAAAAAACAGAGCCACCACCCACAAGTAGGTGCGCTCCAAAAAGTTGGGAGAGGTCACATGCCATATGGGGCATGTCCACTGGAAAATGGGGGCGTGGCAACATGACACACCACCATTTTCTCATCAATCTGGGAACATTCCTTTCCATTCCATGTGCACCTTAATGCCCCAAGTAGTAGAGCCCCTCTTGCAATGCCCACTGTAGGAGTGTCCCTTATGCAATGTCCCCAGTAACATTGCCCATTATGCAGTTCTCCCAGTAGTGCCCCATATATAGTGCTCCCAGTAATACCCCTTACACAGTGCCATTAGTAGTGGCCCCCCTATGCAGTGCTCCCAGTAGTGCCCTTTATACAGTACCCACAGTAGTGGTCCCTCTTATTCAGTGCTCCCAGTAGTGCCCTTTATACAGTGCTCCCAGTAGTGGTCCCCTCTATGCAGTGCCCCTTATACAGTGCCGCAGTAATAATTCCCCCTATGCAGAACTCCTAGTAGTGGTCCCCCTTATGCCGTGATCCCATTAGTGCCCCTCATACAGTGCCCCAGTAGGAGTCACCACTATACAGTGCCCCCAGTAGTGGTCCCCCCTATGCAGTGCCCCCATTAGTGTCCCTTATATTGTGCCACCCTATGCAGTGCCTCCAGTAGTGCCCCTTATATAGTGCCCCCAGTATTAGTCCCCCCTATGCAGTGCCCCCAGTAGTGCCCCCTCTATAGTGCCCCTAGTAGTAGTAGTACCCTATATGCAGTGCCCCCAGTAGTGGTCCCTACTATGCAGAGCCCCTTATATAGTTCCCCAAGTAGTGGTCCCCCCTCTGCAGTGCCCCCAGTAGTGCCCCTTATATAGTGCCCCAGTAGTAATAATAATAATAATAATAATAATAATTTTATTTATATAGCTCTTTTCTCCTAAAGGACTCAAAGTGCTTTACATTTACAGTACAAAATACAAAACAAGCTTAAACAAGGGACATTAGTGAAATGCTTGGGTGAATAGGTGAGTCTTGAGTCTATTTTTGAAGGATTCTAGAGTGGAGGCCTCTCGAACTGTGCGGGGAAGTGAGTTCCATAAGGTTGGAGCCACAAAACTGAAAGCTCGACCCCCAGATGAATTCCGTGAGATTCTAGGTACTGTTAATAGTCCTTCGTCAACGGATCGCAGGAATGGAGTAGGACAGTAGGGAATCAGAAGCTGCTTCAGGTACCCTGGGCCATGGTCATGAAGGGCTTTGTAAGTTATTAATCCAATCTTGAAAGCAATTCGCCATCTGACAGGCAGCCAGTGAAGGGAGTAGAGAATGGGTGTTATGTGGCTGGAACGGGGCTGGTTGGTTAATAGCCTGGCAGCTGCATTTTGTACCATCTGCAAGTGGTGTAATTCTTTTGCTGGGAGACCGAGGTAGAGGGCGTTGCAGTAGTCTAGGCGTGATGATATAAATGCATGTATGACTTTAGGCAGATCTTCTGAGGGAATTAAGTGCTTGATTCTGGCTATATTCCTCAGATGAAAGAATGAGGATTTGATTGTGGCTGATACCTGATGTTTAAGTGTCAAGCCACTATCCAGGACAACACCAAGATTCCGCACATGTTTAGTGTTTTGTAATTCTGAACCCCCAAGCGTAAGTCCTGTTGGTTGGCTATGCTGTAGCCCTGTCCTGTGACCTATCATAAGAACCTCTGTTTTATCAGGGTTCAGTCGCAGCCAACTGGCACTCATCCACTCCTGAAGCTCAGCTAGGCAGCCATTTAGGGTTGTTATTGGGTCATTTGTTCCTGGAGCAAAGGACAGGTACAGTTGTGTATCATCTGCATAGCAGTGGTAAACCAGGCCTTGACGTCTGATTATTTCACCCAGTGGCAGCATGTATACTGCAAAAAGCATGGGAGATAGTATAGAACCCTGTGGGATGATTTGAACCATCTAAGGACTGTGCCATCCAGTCCACAGAAATTTTTCAGGCGCTCAATTAGAATCCCATGGTCCACAGTATCAAATGCTGCTGAGAGATCCAGAAGGATTAAGATTGAACAATCACCTCTGTCTCTTGCCATCAGAAGATCATTAAGCACACATACCAGGGCTGTTTCAGTGCTATGTCTTCTCCTGAATCCTGACTGGAATGGATCATAAATATCATGGGTAGACAGGTGGGTTTCCAGTTGCATTGCCACCACTTTCTCAATGACCTTTCCTAGAAAAGGAAGGTTTGATACTGGTCTATAGTTGGTCATGCAGTCGGGGTCTAAATTAGGTTTTTTAAGAAGTGGTCTAACAATTGCTTCCTTTAGTGGTTCTGGAAAAATGGCTGTTTGCAAAGAGCATTGAACTATTTTTGCAATTACAGGGCCAATAATGTCTATACACCCTATGAGAAGCTTGGTTGAGGCAGGGTCCAGATCACAGGTGGTGGGTCGCAACATTCTGATAATTTTAGCAATGTCTTTTGCATCCATCATGTCAAAGCTGTTCCAGGGAGACAGGTGGCTTACCTTGGCAGGCTTGGAAGTTTGGCACTCCTTTGATGGCACTGTGGGGATTCCAGCCCAGATGGAGGATACTTTATCTGCAAAGAATTTTGCAAACTCATTGCATCTTGACTGGGAGAGGGTTTCATCATGTTGCAGGCATGCTGGTTTGCAAAGCATCTCCACTGTATGTAAAAGCTGAGCCGGCCTGTTGTTTGCTGCCTTGATCTCATTTGAAAGGAACTCTGTTTTCTTACGGGTGATTGTTGATTGGTATTCTCTTATATGTTTGATTAGTGTTAACTTATCCTCTACCAGGTTTGTCTTCCTCCATCGACTTTCAAGTCTACGCCCCCTTTTCTTGAGTTCACTAACACTATTGTCAAACCAAGGGGCTTGACGGTGTGGTATGAGGGGTCGTATACGCACAGGGGCAATTATATCCATTGCAGCTGTCACATCGCTGTTATAGTAATGGACACGGGAACAAGGATCTTCACAGGCAGATCCAGGTTTGCTGCAAGAGCCTGGGGAGTCATGCCCCTCCTTAGACGATACCTTGTCAACTCCATGGGTAAAGTTCTATTTTGAGGGGTTGCAACTGAGAAGTGAATTGAGTGGTGGTCTGACCACGTGACTGGGTTCATATTTAGGTCAGAGACATCTAATCCAATCTGGAAGACAAGATCAAGAGTGTGACCATTTATATGAGTAGCCGAAGGGATGACTTGTGTGAGGCCCAGAGCATTCAATGTGCACAGGAGATCTTGGCCAAGGTGTGAGAGCTCATCATCAACCCATGCATTGAAATCTCCAAGGATCAGCCATCTTTGATGCTCCAGAACTAGTCCAGCAACAATATCTGCAAATTCTTGTAGAAATATCTTTCCATCTCCAGGGGGGCGGTAAATGAGAAGTACTCTGAATCCTAATTCTGTAGAACTCCGAGCAGTGATGCACTCAAATGAGTGAGTCATTTCCATTGGGTGGACCCTAAGTTTAAGTGTTTTTCTAAAGCAGATGGCCACTCCCCCTCCCCTGCGGTTAAGTCTTGGGTTGTGAATGACAGAATAATTTGTTGGAACTGCAGCTTCCAAGATAGGTGCTGCATTTTCATCTAGCCAAGTCTCTGTAATACAGGCAAGATCTGCAGATTCAATAAGGTCAGCAATTGTGGCAGTCTTGTTTCTTATAGATCTGGCATTACAAAGGACAGACCTGATTGGGTATACCGGAGTGCCTGTAGTTTTCTTTGTATTGAGTGTGGGAGCTCTGGGGATGTCAGTCACAGAGCGGGAGTTTAATGATCTGTTCTTCCAAGCACTGGGCCGTTTGATAGGTACCACTTCTATTTGTCTCCTATATGAGACTGGTGAACCTGAAGGCAAGGAACTTACGTGGTTACAGTGGATAAGAGATTTTCGTCCTCGCTTCCCACGACTGCCCCGTTGAGTTTTTTTAAAATGCCAAGGGATTTAAGAATGGAAGCCTGTGCTGGATCAATAGGAACTGCTGCTCGTGGTGGGCGGAGTGAAAGCATAAGGCTGGAGGTGTAAATATACATTGGGTCATCGATGAGAGAGCATGAATTACATTTGATGATGAGAGAAGATCAAGTAGTTTTTATTTTTCTGTTTTCTCAACTCAGTGTATGATCCAGAAGTTATAATGGGATTCATGAGCAGACTAATATAATTTGGCCATTGTTATGTCCAGTTGCTTCTCTCTTGTTCAAAAGGTATATTTTGAATAAGGAGTATCTAATAAGCTAACTTGTCTTTTCAGTTGATGATTTAGTTACACAATTATTCCAGGGCAAAGCAGGCTTGTGGAAAGGTGTTAGAAGCCATTCCTATTGTATAGGTGTGAAAATCCCAGTGTGAGACTCCTTTTGAAGTAGATATTCTGTGCAAGGGTAAAGATAACATGTCTCCAGGGGTAACAAAAAAAATGGGATCCTGTGTTTTAAAATGACCAGACTTCCAGATTTCAGAGACTGGGGATACTGTATTTTAGATTATTAGTGCAAGAAATCAGAGTTATTTGCTGAGCAGAGAACAGAGGTGAATGATGTCTTAGGGGGGAGCTGGAGCCAAAGATAATTTCTATTCCACCATACCGTGCTCTGGGGTGTCCACTGTAGAGGTAATGCCAGTCTGGGTTCTGGTGGAGAGGGCAGAGGTTTCAATCCAATCCAATGTGAATCTCAGTGCAGGGATGCAATCTGTTGATTTTGGAAAGATGTCCATGTAGTGCAGTACTAGTTAAAGGTAAGTCCTTGGATATTTCTTGTGCTTCTAATGTCACTTTTGTAGAATTTAAGCTGTTTTATGGAGATGTTCAGGAGCATGTAAAAGGTGAGGCAGCCATCTTGGGCGCCTGTAAATAGTCGTAGTAGTCCCCATAGTAGTCCCCATATGCAGTGCCCCCAGTAGTGATCCCCCTATACAGTGCCCCCAGTATTGCCCTCAGTAGTAGTCCCCCTTATGCAGTGCCCCCAGTAGTGCCCCACAGCAGTGCCAGTGCCTCTTACATATTTAAGGACAAAGAAACACACAAAAAAAACAACACTTACCTGATCCCTACTCTTGCATCCGACGCTGTCCACGTCTCCATCCTCCCAGGCCTGTCCACTCCAAACTATGGGAGAGACATCATGACGTCCCATCACCCACCATGGGAGCCGGAAGATGGAGCTCATGAGTGAGCTCTAGCCCAGCTTCGGCAGTGGGCGCAGCAGTCAATGAGAGTCTGTCTGACTCACTCTTGGCTGTCAAAACAAACATACTGCCGCCGTGTTGTATGTGGTCTGCACTACACTAACCCGTGTCCTGGCCACGGCCCGCAGTGCCCCCCGCACCGCTGGTCCGTTGGCTCTCAAGACCCAAGCCCTGCTCGACCCCCCCAGATACGCCACAGCCACACAAATTAACATTTCATAAGGTGATTTGTTTTTCTAATTTGATTTATATAATAGATAATAAGGGCCCTATATATAGAAAAATGTTCTACTAAAAAAAATATATGAAAAGGGGTGTTTTCACACCATTTTCATATTATTTTAGTATCACATAAATGTATTAAAGGACTTTTGGAGTAGTTTTTGCAAAAAACTACTTCAAGCCCTTTAATTTGCAAATTTTTAGTAAGCAGATTGCATTTCCCATACTTAAAATGGGAAATGCTATCTGCTTCCAATTTACCAAAATAAATTGTGAAAAAATACCGGGGGTGGCGGGACACTTTGATAATAGCGCCACCTGGAGATGACATTAAGCAGGGTTCCTCCCCCTTTTCCCTACTCTAGCGTACTCTGCTTGCTGGCAGGGAAAGCAGAGTGCCTGTGATCAGCCTGCGTGTATGATAAACCACAGTGCTGATCACAGTGTAAAAAAAAACCTAACACTTACTTGCCCCCTTCCCGTTGATTGGTTCTCTGGTGAGGACCTCGGCATTCTGGCCAGCTGGTCTCCAGTATCCTGCTCTGTGACCCATCTTTGTGATGTATTCAAATATCGCATTGCGAATCCGGCCAATATTATCACATTATCACATTACATCTGCTTCTGAGATGCAGATTGTGATGAATAGGGCCATAACTCTTTAATGTATAATACTTTTTGGGTCACGAACTGTGATAGTTATATCATTATTTTGCATGAATAACTATACAACCTCTTAAGAATAATATGTTGAATAATATGTTGAGACTATAAATAATAATCACCCCTTTCTTCTAATATTTATATTTAAATTGAGCATGTTTTAATTGAAAGTAAACATGCTGCTTTTCTAATATATCCTTTTTGAGATTATTACTAAATTCAACCATTTTGGTTCATTATATTTTTTATTGTTTCTTTATTTCATATAATCCAATTAAATGTAATATAAATACTTGGACATGTTTTGATATAATAAGATACACCTGGCAATCTAATTAGGACCCCAATCACTGGCCAAAGCCATTTTTTCTCTGGCAACATAGCACCAGAGAACTAGTCAGGGCCAGTTACAGATGTGTCCACATACACCTATCCTCAAATCGTACCAATGCAACTGCACCGCACCATGCTTCTTTTCACAAAATACGTGTCTTATTCGCATCACTAATGCAACAATTGTACAATGCACGGGTATTCTGAACAATGATGCTGGCATTTCAGGTGTGTGACTCAGACGCTAAACTGGATGAAATAAAGTAGGAATATACTAATTGTCTCTCTGCTTATCATGTATTTTGTGAGACGAATGGGGGCATGCAGCTATATTTACATACAGTATGTTATCTACCGATGGAATGAGATTCTACAATACTACTACATTGTAAAAACAGCTAAAATCACAGAGTGTGTTGGTTTTTCTGCTACTTTGCTATTATTAACCTCAATAACCTTAATTTCCACTAATTTCCAGTCTATTCTGAACACCTCACACCTCACAATAGTGTTTTTATGTCCAAAAGGTTGCACCGAGGTAGCTGGATGACTATGCTAAGAGGCACGAGTGGGCGGCACAAACACGTGACCCATCTAGGAGTGACACTGCAGTGGCAGACAGGATGGCAGTTTGAAAAACTAGTCCCCAAACTGTACATAATGCAAAGAAAAAAAAGAGGTGCAAGATGGAATTGTCCTTGGGCCCTCCCACCCACCCATATGTTGTATAAACAGGACATGCACACTTTAACAAACCAATCATTTCAGCGCCAGGGTCTGCCACACAACTGTGGCTGAAATGATTGGTTCGTTTGGGCCCCCACAAAACAAGCTGGCAATTAATCTGTCCCTGCACAAACTGGCTCTACAGAGGCAAGATGTCGTCCTCATCCTCCTCATCCACCGATTCCTCACCCTCTTCAGGGTTGTGTACATCCTCATCCTCACAGAGTATTAACTCGTCCCCACGGGAATCCACCACCACAGGTCCCTCTGTACGTTCTGGAGGCTGGTCTCCCTGGAAGAGTTGATAATTAATTTTTATGAACATCATCTTCTCCACATTTTGTGGAAGCAACCTCCTACGCCTTTCGCTGACAAGGTTCCTGGCTGCACTAAACACTCTTTCGGAGTACACACTGGAGGGGGGGCAACTCAGGTAAAATAGAGCCAGTTTGTACAGGGGCCTCCAAATTGCCTCTTTTTCCTGCCTGTACAGGTATGGACTGTCTGACATGCCTACTTGGATGCTGTCACCGATGTAATCCTCCACCATTCTGTCAATGGTGACAGTATCATATGTAGTGACAGTAGACATGTCAGAAATTGTTGCCAGGTCCTTCAGTCCAGACCAGATGTCCAAACTTGGTCCTGCCTGCCCTGCATCACTGCCAGCGGGTTGCTTAGGATACCTAAGTTTTTTCCTGGCAGCCCCAGTTGAGGGAGAAAATGAAGAAGGAGCTGTTGACGTGTCATGTTCCGCTTCAGCTAACAGTGTTTTCACCAGCAGGTCTTTGCACCTCTGCAGGCTTGTGTGGCCGGAAAGAGAGACACCACATAGGCTTTAAACCTAGGATCGAGCACGGTGGCCAAAATGTAGTGGTCTGATTTCAACAGATTGACCACCCTGGAATCCTGGCAAAGCGAATGAAGGGCTTCATCCACAAGTCCGACATGCCGAGCAGAATCGCTCTGTCTTAGCTCCTCCTTCACTTTCTCCAGCTGCTTCTGCAAAAGCCTGATGAGGGGAATGACCTGACAAGCTGGCAGTGTCTGAACTGACTTCACGTGTGGCAAGTTCGAAGGGCTGGAGAACCTTGCACAACACGGAAATCATTCTCCACTGCGCTTGAGTCAGGTGCATACCCCCTCCTTTGCCTATGTCATAGGTGGATGTATAGGCTTGAATGGCCTTTTGCTGCTCCTCCATCCTCTGAAGCATATAGAGGGTTGAGTTCCACCGCGTCACAACTTCTTGCTTCAGGTGATGGCGGGGCAGGTTCAAGAGTGTTTGCTGGTGCTCCAGTCTTCGGCACGCAGTCGCTGAATGGCGAAAGTGGCCAGAAATTTTTCGGGCAACCCAAAGCGTCTCCTGCACGCCCCTGTCGCTTTTCAGAAAATTCTGCACCACCAAGTTTATTGTGTGAGCAAAACATGGGATGTGCTGGAATTTGCCCAGATGTAATGACAGCACAATATTGGTGGTGTTGTCAGATATCACAAATCCCCAGGAGAGTCTAAGTGGGGTAAGCCACTGGGCGATGATTTCCCTCAGTTTCTCTAAGAGGTTGTCGGCGGTGTGCCTCTTACTGAAACCGGTGATACACAGCGTTCCCTGCCTTGGAACGAGCTGGCGTTTCTGAGATGCTGCTACTGCTGACGCTGCTGCTGTTGCTGCGTAAGGTGATACATCTACCCAGTGGGCTGTCACAGTCATATAGTCCTTAGTCTGCCCTGTTCCACTTGTCCACATGTCCGTGGTTAAGTGGACATTGGGTACAACGACATTTTTCAGGACACTGAGGACACTTTTTCAGACGTTTCTTTACAGTCTCTTTATCGCCTGCCTAGTGAAGTGGAATCTAGACGGGATTTGGAACCGGGGACACACTACCTCCATCAATTGTCTAAATCCCACTGCACTAATGGCGAATACCGGACGCACATCTAACACCAACATAGCAGTCAAGGCCTCAGTTATACGTTTTGCTTCAGGATGACTGCTGTCGTACTTCATCCTCATCGCTAGGGACTGTTGGAGGGTCAATTGTTTAGTAAAAGTAGTGATGTTCCTACTTCCTCTCTGGGATGATGAACAACTCCCAGCAGCAGCAACAGCACTAGGAGGAAGTGGTTCTTGATCTTTCCCTATTTTATTTTTATCGGAGAAAGTTTGGTCCTCCATTTATGTTATATTGATATATACGTGCGGCTAAAGCGCACACAAACTAGGGGTGAGCGGGTTCGGTTTTACTCGGATTTACTCGGTTCTTATCGTCACTTTACCGCAAATTCGGATTTATTATATTGGCTATCCAAAACACATGATAGGCGATAGCCAATAAAATTCCGTTTAAAGATCCGAGTAAATCCGAGTAAAACCGAACCCGCTCACCCCTAACACAAAAACAGAAAATATTTTTTTATTTTTGCTGGAGAGTAGTGCACTTTGTGGGTTACACCACCCTTTAAGAAATGAGACAGCCGGCTCTTTACTTATGGGACACAGGCGCACGCTTGGCGCTGCTCCTTTGTTGATGCACGTGCAGCCACAGTGCACACAAGTCACAAACACAGAAAATATATATTTTTTTGGTTTGGAGTGTGCTTTGGGGGTTACAGAACCCTTTAACGGTCAAGCCAGCCGGCCCTTTACTTATGACACAGGCACACGCTTGGCACTACTTTGTTGATGCACGTGCGGCTACTGCGCACACAATTCACAAACACAGAAAAAATAATTTGTTATTTGGTTTGGAGTGTACTTTGGGGGTTACAGCATCCTTTAACGGTCAAGCCAGCTGGCCCTTTACTTATGACACAGGCGCACGCTTGGCAGTACTTTGTTGATGCACGTGCGGCTACTGCGCACACAATTCACAAACACAGAAAATAATTTTTTTTTTGGTTTGGACTGGAGTGTACTTTCGGGGGTTACAGCACCCTTTAACGGTCAAGCCAGCCGGCCCTTTACTTATGACACAGGCGCACGCTTGGCACTACTTTGTTGATGCACGTGCAGCTACTGCGCACACAATTCACAAACACAGAAAATAAATTTTTTTTTTATTTGGACTGGAGTGTACTTTCGGGGGTTACAGCACCCTTTAACGGTCAAGCCAGCCAGCTCTTTACTTATGACACAGGCGCACGCTTGGCAGTACATGCTACCTCCATCAAATGTCTAAATCCCACTGCACTAATGGCGGATACCAGATGCACATCTAGCACCATCATAGCTGTCAAGGCCTCAGTTATCCGCTTTGCAACAGGATGACTGCTGTCATACTTCATCCTCCTCGCAATGGACTGTTGGATGGTCAATTGCTTAGTAAAAGAAGTAGTGGTGTTCCTACTTCCTCTCTGGGATGATGAACGACTCCCAGCAGCAGCAGTGGCAGCAGGAGGCGTAGCAATGCAGGATCCTCTGGAGGAATCCCGGATAGGAAAGTCAGTCATGCCAATGACATGGCCTGCAGGACTACTTCCGATCCTGACTAAGGAGGAAATTGATGAGGAGGGAGTTGACGGTGTGGTTTGCAGGCACTTGGATACAACAGGACAACGGGATTTAGGTGTCCCTGGACTGCTTACGGTCTTAGCCAAAGTTTCTGAACTTGACAGTAACTTTTTATGAACGCGCTGCAGGTACCATATAAGGGAGGATGTTCCTAGGTGGTTAACGTCCCTACCCCTACTTATTTCACCTTTACATATGGTACATATGGCAAGACAGTTGTTGACCGGATTTGGATAGAAATATTGCCAGACCAAAGAGGTGGAATGTTTGGTCTTCTGCCCAGGCATGACCGTGATGGGATTTTTCATCCAACGGACAACAACTGTCTCCCCCGGAGCCTGATTTAAACAAACCACATCACCTTCAGAATCCTCCTCGCCAACTTCCTCCTCAGTGCCAGCTACACGTATCCTCATCCTGTTGTACTTCAACAGTGACAGCTTCAATTTGCATATCAGCAAGTGGACTGTGGGTGCTCCTTTCAGCACTTGCAAGGGGTGTGCAAATGGTGGAAAGAGCCACCTCTTCCCGTCCAGTGCTGGGAAGGTCAGGCATCGCAACCACCACCACACTTGGACTCTCCTTGGGGATTTGTGATATCTTCTTAGAACGCACAGTTCTTCGCTGTGCTTTTGCCAGCTTAACTCTTTTGATTTTTTTAGTGGGAGGAGGGCTTCCATCGTCATGTGAAGCTGAACCACTAGTCATGAACAAAGGGAAAGACCTTAGCCATTCCTTGCCACTCCGTGTCGTAAATGGCATTTTGGCAAGTTTACGTTTCTCTTCAGATGATTTATATGTTTTTTTCTAGGTCATTTTCCTGAACTTTGCCATTTGGGATTGTATGTGCCCTCTACTATGACATTGGGCATCGGCCTTGGCAGACGACGTTGATGGCATGTTATCGTCTATATCAAAACTAGTGGCAGCAGCTTCAGCACTAGGAGGAAGTTGGTCTTGATCTTTCCCTATTTTATTTTTATCGGAGAAAGTTTGGTCCTCCATTTATGTTATATTGATATATACGTGCGGCTAAGGCGCACACAAACACAGAAAATATTTTTTTATTTTTGTTGGAGACTAGTGCACTTTGTGGGTTACACCACCCTTTAAGAAATGAGCCAGCCGGCCCTTTACTTATGGGACACAGGCGCACGCTTGGCGCTGCTCCTTTGTTGATGCACGTGCAGCCACAGTGCACACAAGTCACAAACACAGAAAATATATATTTTTTTGGTTTGGAGTGTGCTTTGGGGGTTACAGAACCCTTTAACGGTCAAGCCAGCCGGCCCTTTACTTATGACACAGGCACACGCTTGGCACTACTTTGTTGATGCACGTGCGGCTACTGCGCACACAATTCACAAACACAGAAAAAATAATTTGTTATTTGGTTTGGAGTGTACTTTGGGGGTTACAGCATCCTTTAACGGTCAAGCCAGCTGGCCCTTTACTTATGACACAGGCGCACGCTTGGCAGTACTTTGTTGATGCACGTGCGGCTACTGCGCACACAATTCACAAACACAGAAAATATTTTTTTATTTTGTTTGGAGTGTCCTTTGGGGGTTACAACACCCTTTAATGGTCAAGCCAGGCGGCCCTTTACTTATGACACAGGCGCTCTTGCCACTACTTTGTTGATGCACGTGCGGATACTGCGCACACAATTCACAAACACACAAAAAAATATTGTTTTATTTTGTTTGGAGTGCCCTTTGGGGGGTACAGCACCCTTTAACGGACTAGCCAGCCGGCCTTTTACTTATGGGACACAGGCGCACGCGTGGCACTACTTTGTTGATGCATGTGCGGCTACTGCGCACACAATTCACAAACACAAAAAAATATTTTTTTTATTTTGTTTGGAGTGCCCTTTGGGGGTTACAGCACCCTTTAGCGGTCAATCCAGCCGGCCTTTATTTATGGGACACAGGCGCAGGCTTGGCACTACTTTGTTGATGCACGTGGGGCTACTGCGCACACAATTCACAAACACAAAAAAATATATTTTTTTATTTTGTTTGGAGTGCCCTTTGGGGGTTACAGCACCCTGTAGTGGTCAATCCAGCCGGCCTTTTACTTATGGGACACAGGCGCACGCTTGGCACTACTTTGTTGATGCATGTGCGGCTACTGCGCACACAATTCACAAACACAAAAAAATATATTTTTTTAATTTGTTTGGAGTTCCCTTTGGGGGTTACAGCACCCTTTAATGGTCAAGCCAGCGGGCCCTTTACTTATGACACAGGCGCACACTTGGCACTACTTTGTTGATGCATGTGCAGCTACTGCGCACACAATTCGCAAACACAGAAAATATTTTTTTATTTTGTTTGGAGTGTACTTTGGGGCTTACAGCATCCTTTAATGGTCAAGCCAGCCGGCCCTTTACTTATGACACAGGCGCACGCTTGGCACTACTTTGTTGATGCACGTGCGGCTACTGCGCACACAATTCAAAAACACAAAAAACTATATTTTTTTATTTTGTTTGGAGTACCCTTTGGGGGTTACAGCACCCTTTAATGGACAAGCCAGCTGGCCTTTTACTTATGTTACACAGGCGCATGCTTGACGCTGCTCCTTTGTTGATGTATGTGCGGCTACTGCACACACAATTCACAAACACAAAAAAATATATTTTTTTATTTAGTTTGGAGTGCCCTTTGGGTGTTACAGCACCCTCTAGCGGTCAATCCAGCTGGCCTTTTACTTATGGGACACAGGCGCACGCTTGGCGCTGCTCCTTTGTTGATGCACGTGCAGCCACAGTGCACACAATTCACAAACACAGAAAAAATATTATTTTTTTAGCACTTGGGGGAGCACCCCTGACAGACAGAGCACCCACTGGACAATGCTACAGCACCCCTTTAGGACTGGGACACTGCACAGGACTTTGGAGTGGACACAGCCCCTATGGACAACTGACTGCACAACACAGTCCAGCCAGCCCCTATGGACTTTGAAGTAGTGGACACAGCCCCTGTGGACAACAGCAGCACAGCACAGCACAGCACAACACTACACTGCACTACACTACACTACACTACAACACTACACTACACAGCCCAGCCAGCCCTAACTCCCACCCTCCCTCTTCACTGTCCACAGCCGAGTGAGAAAATGGCGCCGACGCGGGTACCTTATATAGGATCCAAAACCCGCGAGACCCGGAAGGCGGGATGATGACGTTTTGCCTCGATTTCAGATCCGAGTCAGGCGGGAAAAGTCGAGCCTGACTCGGATCGGCCTCGGATCGTGGGGGCTTGGGGGGGTTCGGATTTCAGAAATCCGAACCCACTCACCCCTACTACATTCTATGCCGTAATACGCTGATGCCTGCAAATAAGGTTTTTTAATTTAAACTTTTGGGATCAATATAAATATATTCTTATTTACATGGTTCCTCCAGGGAATATGGATTAAGGAGACTATTAACTGTCACCAATTAACCCATTGTGGCTTATATACTGTACAAGTCTTTTCAACACTGTAATAGTTTGATACAGATTTGGTGCTCAGCTGGACCTTTGGAATATTTTCTTTTTTGTGTGTGCATTAGCAACTTAGCTGCGCTATTATTGTATGGTGACACTGCCGCAGTTTATCGTCAATGTATTTGTGACTCTGCAGGTGGATTTTCTGCACTCGGCAGGGGTAATTTGTTGTCCATAGAAAAGGGGTGCTGTCTGTGATGTTCATCAAGGGCTGCTGTCTTATTCAGTGGTGCTCTTCCCCAGTATCAAAAAAAATATTGTATGGTGACACTGGCAGTCAGACCGCAGTGTACGTTTGTTGATATGGAGGACGATCAAATGAGAGGGGAGCAGGAACCACATACCACTCTTGCAGCTGCTGCCAGCAGTCATGATGATTATGCATGGCCGTCAATGTAATCTACAAAGGCCAATGCCAAAGGGCTTAAGTCAAAATCAAACAAGCAATGTTTTACAGTGTTAAAGAAAAAAAATAAAAGCTAAGTAAGCTGCAGAGAAACAAAAACTTGGCAATATGCCATTTACTGCACAAAGTGGCAAGCAAAGGATAAGGCCTTGGCCTTTATTTATGACTGATGGTTCTGCATCTTATGATGATGTAAGCCCTTCTCCTTGTAGAAATGTCAAAAAAAATAAAATCACTAAGGCACATGAACCAACTGTGAGCTCAGAAAAGTCACAGATCCCCGAGGAGACTCCAAGAGTGTCCATGGTTGCCATGTGTGAGCCTGACCTTTCTAATACTGTACTTGAAGAGGATCCTCCTTCCACCATTTGCATGCCCTCTGCAAATGTGGGGATGAGCAGCACAAGTCAACATGCTGACATAGAAATTGAGGATGATTCTGTGAAATTGCACCAGGAGGATGATGAGGATATTTCTGTAGTTGGCATTAACAAGGATGATAAGGATGTTGATGATGATGAAGATGTTGATGCCGAGATTGTTGTTTGTGTAAATTAGGCAACAGTTGTTGCCCATGGTAGGAAAAAGCCCATTGTCATGCCAGGGCACAAGATAAAAAAATATACTTCTCACGTGTGGAATTCTTTCCACCCAAATCTGAACAACAGTTGTTAAGCCATCTGTAACCTTTGCCAAGCAATAGTGAGCAGAGATTAGGACCATAACTATCTAGGAACCTCCTCCCTGTTACATAACTTGCAGCACATTCATCAAATTCAACAGTATTTTTCAGATTCAGAAACTTTGGATAAAAACTTACTCAGTCCAGTGTCACGTAGCTGTTCCCTTCTCTTTGTTAGATCCAAGCACCTGCAATCTCCAACACCAACACCTGTATCATCATCTACATTCTCAATCATGATCAGAAGTAGTCCTGCATCCAATTTCATAAGAATGACTCTCTACTCTCCTATCCACGATTCCTCAGAAGGATCCTTGAGTGCTACGCCTGCTGCTGCTGCTGCTGTGAGTGGATCTTTATCCGACAAGGGGACCTGGTAGAACACTACATTTAGTAGTTTAACAATTGACTGTCAATCAATCCTTTGCAATGGTGAACAATTATGACAGCAGTCAGCCAGTTGCACTGTGGATTACTGACGCCATAACAGCTATGCTGGTAATAGAAGTGCATCTAGTGTCCGCCATTAATGCAGTGGGTTTTAGACAGTTAATTGAGGTCCTGTGTCCCCGCTACCATGTCCCTTCTAGATTCCACTTCACTAGAACAGCAATTCCCAGTCTGTACAAGGACATTAAAAAAATCAATATTAGTATCCTCCAAAATGCCATTGTGCCCACTGTCATCAGATATGTGGACAAGCGGGACATGGCAAACTAAAGTTACATGACTATGACAGCCCACTGGATAGGTGTATTGCCTCCAACAGTGCAAACAGCAGCAGCATCTAACAAATGGAAACTCATTCAGTGGCAGGCTACTCTGTGTATCACCGGTTTCACTAAGAGGCATACCACTGGCTTAGCAGTGTTTTCCCCACCTGGTGCCAGCCAGAATAGTTTTGTACACTGATAAATAAAGAATTCCAACACCAGGAAAAAGCATCACTTCCCACAGAGCTACAGTATAACGAACAATATACTGTATAAAGGTTACTCTCGATGGGAATTATTTTTCTCTGGGAAAAATGTTTTGTTTTCTGTCAGACTTTCTTTCACAAGAGAGCATGTTTTTTATAAATAGCCTGTGAAAGACGAGTGTCACTATCAGTGAAGTCAACTAAACACAGTACTACACTCTGATTACTCAGAGCTTTAAAAACATGCCTTGGTGTTCATATGCTTTAGTCTATCCGCTTTCTCACAATATGAACTATAGATTGACTTTTGTTACAACTTATTATTATTATGATTATGATTATTATTATTATTATTATTATTATTATTAATAACTACAGTGCTTTGTAGCGCTGGATAATGGTGAAAACAAGACACACATTAAACAGGGACATACAAGATAGACAAAATAAGTTCAGACATGGGGTGGGATGTTATGAGCATCGCATCCGCAATGCAGTAAATCTCACCTCTCTTCGGGTACATACATTGGTTGATTACCATGGTACAGTATGTACCTAGAATATCGCAAAGGACAGTTCTAACAATAAGAGCTGTCCTTTGTGTTTCCCCCGGCCAGGGGGACTTCCAGGTTTAACACCCAGAAATCCTTCTGGCGTCCATCTGCGCATACGCATTACAGATTGAGCCATCCTGAGAAGCACAGTAACATAATGGAAATCTGAGCTTTCCATTTTTCTATTAATCACTCTCCCCATACTACTGAAGTGATCCAGCCACGGAGCGGGGGCACCACTAGTGAAGTCATGAACTTCTCCATGGTAACCCGCTTCCTGAATAGAACAAAGCAGAGAAAAGCACTGTTTTCAGTTAACAGGGCTTTTCTCTAATTCATGAACAGACCCCTAATTAAGAAGGCACAAAAGGGGAGGTGGAACAAGCCTTTGGGCGGGATGTACTAACCATGCGGTGTACATCCCGCCAGTCACCGCATTTATACCAATCGCATATGAACTAGCAATAAGAGCTGCCCTTTGTGAAGCTGCCACCACTGGGTAAAGGGGTCTATGCCGATCTCCTCCCCCTCCAAGCCCTGGGAGCTTCCTGCTGGTGACCTCTGCAGGAAGTCCTGGGCTCCACCTCCCTGCACCCGGAAGAAGAAGAAGAAGAGTAGAAGATGGCAGGGGACCCAGGAGGAGCACAGAGTAGGCTGAGGTGCGTGGGGGCCAGAAGTGAGAGGTACTGGGCCACTACAGGGCAGCAAGGTGGCGGCCAAGCGGTGGGGAGCAGGATGTGGTAAGAAACCCATAGGCTTCTATAGACCAGAAAAACCTGCCGTTACCTTCCACATCGAAAATCGGGTGACTGGGGCTTAGTACATATGAAAATGCAATAAAACCCTGAAAATGGGGGTTTTACCATATTTTTCCTTTGTACATCCCAGGCTTGGTCAGAGATAAAGTGGAGAAGTTGACAAAGCAATCAATTCGCTTCTAACTGTCATTCATCTAGCTCAGTCTTTGAAAAGATAGTTAGATGCTGATTGGTTGCTTTGGGCAACTACAGTTATTTACTTTATTCTCCTAGTAATCCAAGACTTGATACATCTCCCATCAGAGAGGAAATTGGGACAGTTGTATCTAAGGGAGTACCACTGTGACAGTATAGGTGAGAGCAGAGTAAGCTCTAATAAAGAGGTAATTTTTCAGAGAGCATGTAAATCTGTGAAGGCAGTGGGAGAGTCTGATTGGGAATGTAAGGGATTCCATCAGTACGTGGTGACACAGGAGAAATCTTATAGGCAGGAGCAATAGTTGTTTGCAGTTTCTCCGATTGGATCCCTCTCAGGAGTGACATCCCAAAAAGAAGCCCTTAAGCTTCTATTGGGTATTGCCATGTTCAGGTGGTATTACCCAATAGAAGCCTATGGGTTTCTTCATCGCATTCTGGTGCTTTATACATACTGTATTCGGAATGTTGTAAAACCCCAGAAAACTGCATTTTCATGGGTTTTACTGCATTTTCCCCTTTAGTACATCCTGCCCATGAAAACAAAGGGTGAAGGGAACTGTTCATGAAAGAGCTAACATACTAAGGGGGTCTATTCATGTACATTAGTGGTTCATGTGTGAAATGTTTTTCTGTATATTGATAGATGTTTATGTTCTAATTCATGCATACTTAGTATTAGTTACTTAGTAAGCATTACCATTTGGGCCAAGCGAAATGATAAAGAGGCCTCTGGAGATCCTGTCTTTTCTAGTGGTCCTCTGATCTTCTGTGGTGATGGATTGGAGATGGTGTCTGCGTATTTGCCGGTGTCTGTTAGCAGGTCTTTTCTCCCCATCACCTGCATCTAACATCAGGACCGTGTGCACATGCGCTGGTATCTGAGACTAGCAGGTCATGTCAGATCTGCTGCAAAGGACGCTGGTCAAGAAAGGTGGTGGGACAAGTACCGAGTGACAGGCAGAGAGCAGGGACTTTCCTGCTCTTTTCATTTTGCATTACAGATTGAGCCATCCTGAGAAGCACAGTAACATAATGGAAATCTGAGCTTTCCATTTTTCTATTAATCACTCTCCCCATACTACTGAAGTGATCCAGCCACTGAGCGGGGGCACCACTAGTGAAGTCATGAACTTCTCCATGGTAACCCGCTTCCTGAATAGAACAAAGCAGAGAAAAGCCCTGTTTTCAGTTAACAGGGCTTTTCTCTAATTCATGAACAGACCCCTAATTAAGAAGGCACAAAAGGGGAGGTGGAACAAGCCTTGGGGTGGGATGTACTAACCATGCGGTGTACATCCCGCCAATCACCGCATTTATACCAATCGCATATGAACTAGCAATAAGAGCTGCCCTTTGTGAAGCTGCCACCACTGGGTAAAGGGGTCTATGCAGATCTCCTCCCCCTCCAAGCCATGGGAGCTTCCTGCTGGTGACCTCTGCAGGAAGTCCTGGGCTCCTCCTCCCTGCACCCGGAAGAAGAAGAAGAGGAGAAGATGGCAGGGGACCCAGGAGGAGCACGCAGGAGGCTGAGGTGAGGGGGGGCTGGCAGTGAGAGGTGCTGGGACACTACAGGGCAGGGAGGTGGCGACCAAGTGGTGGGGAGCAGGATGTGGCAAGAAACCCATAGGCTTCTATAGACCAGAAAAACCTGCCATTACCTTCCACATCGAAAATCGGGTGACTGGGGCTTAGTACATATGAAAATGCGATAAAACCCTGAAAATGGGGGTTTTACCGCATTTTTCCTTTGTACATCCCAGACTTGGTCACAGATAAAGTGGAGAAGGTGACAAAGCAATCAATTCGCATCTAACTGTCATTCATCTAGCTCAGTCTTTGAAAAGATAGTTAGACGCTGATTGGTTGCTTTGGGCAACTACAGTTATTTACTTTATTCTCCTAGTAATCCAAGACTTGATACATCTCCCATCAGAGAGGATATTGGGACAGTTGTATCTTATGGAGTACCACTGTGACAGTATAGGTGAGAGCAGAGTAAGCTCTAATAAAGAGGTAATTTTTCAGAGAGCATGTAAATCTGTGAAGGCAGTGGGAGAGTCTGATGCAACTGTGCATGCAGCCGCTTTCACTGACACACAAGTGACACTCCTGTACCATGCCCATGAAATGGACCGTGTTTGCGTGCAGTACCAGTCTCCTCTAAATCACCACCCAGGAATGCCCTTGACTGCAACTGCACCTTGTGCATACACGCCATGGAACACCTGCACCATATGAATGTGTAGGAAGTTTCATACATGCGCAGTAGTCATTGTGTGAACATTGGTTTTGTGTCCATCCCTGAATCAGGCCCACAGGGCAGAGGTAGATCACAGAGGGCAAGAGGAAGAGTATATTTAGAGAAAATGTGCGATGTATGAATGAATTATATTGTTAAGGGCTTTGTAGGTACTGTAAGGTTCAGTCATTTGGATTCTTGAGAACACAAGACACCAGTCACTAAACATCAGCATCATCCAGTAGTCCCAAATGAGCATTATGCATCACTAGAAATTAGGACCTCATTCAGAGACGGTCGTAAGCAGCCGCTCGGTCGTACGCATCCGATGTTTCCAAACCATGCATGAGTACGGTTAGTTGTGCGCATGTGCGTACGAGACCTTGGGTTCCAAAATGCTGTCAATCGTACGGCTTACGAGCAGGAAGTGGCTTCCGAGAGTTGATTGACATGAAAGGCTGTTTGTGGGTGTTGACGGGGGTGGTGGTCTAAAAATGCAGGCGTTCTTCACCGTTTTCAGGGCTTTTTAGGGGCATACATAAATTTCCTGCTACGGCCGACATAGAAGGCCGGAAGTAGTAAAAAGTCACTCTGCGAGCAGGTTAGAGGCCTGGCTGATCGTACAGCTTGAGGTTGGGTATGTGCTCTCTCAAGCACCAGAGTACAATCGATGCTATCGAATGTGACTGATGTTATGTTTGATGTTTCTATTTTGTGCCACACAATGAAAGCAACTATAATCGTTTGTTGTTGCTAATAACACTGCTAATTGGCTTGTAATTGATTCAGTTGCGTTTGCATTAGAGAATAATAAGAATAAATATATTTCATGGGGATAGCTTATTCTATGCGTTTTTTTAATGTAATTTGCACACAACACAAGCGGCCGCAACCATCAGAAGAAAATTAACATACAGCGACTGACAACGACTGACAATGATTGACTCAATCGCTAGCTGCTATCACTCGCTAGCTAGAGGAGGTGCATTGCTCACATATGGGCGTCACTTTGGTTGCGACTGACCGGCCATGCGATTGCTTTCTTTTTCAGTTTTGCGGTCATTAGGCGTATGACCAAGCGGCCGCTTACGACCGGTTCTGAATGAGGGCCTTAGTTTTTTTATCATGTACTTTTTACCGGAAACAATGAAAATAATGATAATTAACAAAGCAGTCCTGAAATGTGGATTATTGATCTCTATATAGTAAATCTTTCAAAATATACCCTTGTAGACCATGATTAAAATGTATTTTATGCTGGGCGTTCGCTGTCAGTGAAAGCACTTTTGTAACAACGCTGTTCTTACCATTAAAGTCAATAGGGAGAACTGCTAATTGGCTGAGAAATGGAGGCTCAAGTCTCTGCCAATGAACGTTCAGCCAATGCATCGCTATGGGAAATGCAGTGGCTGGAGCGTCATTTGCAAAGTACTATCCTTATATGAAGGTACTATGGACCTCATTCAGAGGCGGTCGCACGGAGCGATTGGTCGTAGCGAGCAATGTTTTTTTCAACTGTGCATGTATGTACATGGCAGTGCGCGTGCGCAAGCCTGTCTTTCCGACCGCAATCCTCGCTCATTAGTCATTACGAGGTCGTAGCTGAGATTGACATTTTGTGCCATTTGTGGGTGGTTACAGGGGAAGGTGCTTGTGAACGGGGGTGTGGTGGTGCGGATGCAGGCATGGTTGACCTTAAAAAAGGGCATTTTAAGGGCGTGCATATATTACTGAGCGAGTCATCACACATGTCATCTCGTTGCAATAACGATGCTACTGCTCGTAGTGCTAAAGGTAGCCCATGGTCTACCTTTAGCATTGCGAGTGCAGGCAATGGTTTCTGCCTCAACCGATGTTTGTAGGCAATTAACACTGTAACAGGTGTTAATCGTGCTGACGTAGGTTGCCGCCTGCGACCGACTCTGAATTAGGCCGTAGAGATAGGAGGTGTACTTTCATTGTTCTGGG
Organism: Taudactylus pleione; assembly: GCA_031769625.1. Lineage (NCBI taxonomy): Eukaryota > Metazoa > Chordata > Amphibia > Anura > Myobatrachidae > Taudactylus > Taudactylus pleione. The sequence continues at coordinate 3,326,072 of JAUIMM010000390.1, forward strand.
TGTTTCCGCACTACGATGTGCGTTGCGACTGAGCGCTCGTTTTGCATATTCTCGATCACTTTGGGTGCTACCAATCGCTCCCGAGCGACCGCCTCTGCATGAGGTCCTATGTCCAGTGGGTCCATTCTTCTCGTTTTTTTTTTAAAGAAGGCTGTGGATGCCGACAGCCTGCTATTTTTCTGCGGGAACTCAGGGCCTGATTCTGACCCGCTCGCGAGCGCTGAGTGCTCGCAAGCGGGTCGATGGTGCCCAAGTGCGCATGCGCACAATGGAGGTGCCTCCGTCGTGCGCATGCGCGAGACCCGAATAACAACGGCCAAGCCATCGTTAAGGGTCTCGCACCAAAGGGGGAGTGCTGTCGATGGTGATTGACAGAACGCCCCCTTTGGTGGGCGTGCCAGGGGCGTGGCTGCCCAGATGGAGGCGTTCCCATGGGAGCGCCTACCGTCTGGTTCGGGCCCCACTGACATCACTAGTGATGTCAGTGGGAGTGCTTTTGGCTCTGATAGAGCAAAAAGCACTCATGGGCTTGCGGCAGCGAGACCCTACCGCAGGGTCTTGTCGCAAGCCCGATGTTCGCAATGGTCTTGACCATCGCGACCATCATCATGGCCGCTCGCTATAGCTGTGGGTGGTATCCCACAGCTATGCGAGCGAGGCCGCTCCAAAAAGGAGCAGGGACGGCCCTGATTCAGAGCGAACGCTCTGTCAGAGCAACCGGCTCTGAATCAGGGCCTCAGTTCCTGAACTTCTTCATAACTATGATGGGCCAAAAATTTTTCTTCATAAGTTTTATTTTAAAGGTTCTTTTGAGTGCCTTCTTTTCTAAATACTATATACATGTATAAATAATATATATAATGTATATATAATTGTTTTTCTATAACTCCACTCCCTGTAACTCCTCCCACAGTTCCTGAACCTATTTTTCCAGAAAAATGGCCTGCCAACCGGAAATGAAGAGGACCGGAAGCAAGGGGAGGCTTGCAGGTACCTCTTGTTCTCCTGTAAAAGACAAAGGACCTCATTCAGAGTCGGTCATTGCGGCCGCACGGTCGTAAGGTAAAAGGGGCCGGATATGCAAATGAAGCGCTCGCAAGTTGCGTCGTTAAGATGGGATCGTTAGCTGGACGAGCGAGGGGAGGATGCGGCCGTAAGACTAAAAATACTCCCCCTTCTCATTCCCATTACACATCATCTCCGGGCATATAAGGATTAATCAAGACCATCGGGAACCATCGGAGCTGGTCGTAGAGCTTAAGGTTGACCATACCCTCTCTTAAGCACTACGATCAAATCAGTGTAAAAACCACCCATGTCACATGTGCCATGACACTACTTAGTTAATTATGCACTCCCATAAAACACCGTTTGCATAGTCAGGCACGCCTGCGTTCGGATCTCCACTCCCCCGTTCACAAGCACCTTCCCCTGTTACCACCCACAAACGCCTCATCCCGTCACTCAAACTAACGACCTTGCTGTGTTCAAGGAGAGAGCAATTTCTGATCGTAATAGCTAGTTTGCGCACGCGCATTGCAAATTTTACGCATGCGCAGTTTAGCGAACATCGGTGGCGTATGACCGTGCGGCTGCAATGATCGACTCTGAATGAGGTCCAAAATTATTTTAACTATTTTTACACTATCAACTTGGCATTCCCAGCCCATGGGTGCCGGGGATAGTTTCGGGCTTCAGCCCAGTCCTTGGGTGCCCTGGAGAGGGGTGACCCCTTTATTGGGGAGGTCCCCACTTCCCAAGGAATCCCTGGCCGAGGCTGACTAGTTTGGGGGGATGAATGTTATGGGTGAGGGTACTCCGTCAAGTGTGTCCCCTGGCTGTAGCATTACCCCCCTGCTAGAGCCGGGTGCTTGTTCATTAAATACAGGCAAAACCCTACACATTTTTTCCCCTGTATTTCTTGAACCAGGGCTGATTCGAAGTGCCCCCGGGGCTGGGTATGCTCTGGGGGGAGGGGGGTTGTGTCACACTGATTTTTTCCAGATTGTTTATGTTTTTAACTTTTACACACAGAAGTATTCATGGTTCTTGCTGATCTGTGCATGCATCTGTCAAACTCAAACTCACAAACTCGCACCCTACTACATTTGCGAGTTGCGGGACAAACTTGTACCTACAAACGAGTGCGAGTATGTGCTAGTTTTTCCTGTTATTTAACTTGCATCCTATTACATTCTGCCCACAGTCTCAGGACCTGATTCAGACCCACTCGCTAAGATGCATTCGCACGCAGCCAGCTGATTGTTTGCCTTCTGTGCATGTGTATGCATTGCAATGTGCGTGCGCGAACCAGTGCGAGAGATCGGGAAGCGTTCTCTCACTGCGCATAGACAGCCCAGCTGAATGAGTGACAGCAGAAGCCGTTTGTGGGTGGTGACAGTGGCTGTCTGCTATAATGGGGGAGTGGAGGTGCGAACGCAGGCGTGCCTGAGCATCTCAGAGGCTGCATAATTAAGAGGCAGCATCATAGTACACATCACTTGGCGGAAATTTAGACTGAAGCGCTCGCAGTGCTTGCGGCAGGGTATGGTCAACCACATGTGCTGCGATCGCATCCGATGATACTCGATGTTAGCGATGGTTGCATACACTTCCTGGAGATGACGTGGGCAAGTGGGCATCTTAAGACAGGCTGGTGGGCATCTGCATACACAATGCGATTGCATGCTAAGAAAAAGTGGGCATCCAAATGCCTTGCCATGCGATCGCCTGCATTGCGAGTGAATGCATCTAGTGAGCGGATCTGAATCAGATCCTCCGTTCAAGAGAGTAAAATGTTATATGCTTCCAAATCCACCATAATGAAAAAGCTTCATCAATGTGAGATGAACAGCCCTGTTATAGTTTGTATGCAAGCAACAACCAAATAGTCTCATTATCTCTGCTAAATATGATAAGAAGTAATATGATGGTACATATAAAGTTCCCTGTTTATACAGTATGAGCAGCAATGGAAAGCAAAGCATTGCAGCAGTGGAAAATCATGGGGTGACTAGACAAAAGGATAGAGGCCAGAGGCACAGGTTGATGAATAAGTCAAAGTTAGCATCAAAGCAAGCCTAGGTCACTACCAAAGATGAACTGGAACCAGGGTCTTACTGGGTCAGGGGCATGTGGCTCTGACCATCTTCCAATTACAGTGGTGGGGAGGTGTACCAACAGTGATTGGTGGATGGGTGGAACTATCCACCAATTAGAGTGCAGGCAAGCACACTACTGCCTGAGAGATGATGAGGGACCACAGAAGGGAGTGAGTGAGTGAGTGAGTAAGTGAGTGAGTGAGTGAGTGAGTGAATTGTGTCAGCCCCATAAATCTGAGGTATTATTTTAATTGTAAAAAGTGGGGGCTCCGATCTGGGGTTTGATTTTAATGAAAAGGAGAGGAAGGGGGTCTAACTTTAATGTGGAATCCCCCATTCCACATTCCACATTAAATACTCTCAGATAACTGTTGGTTATCTGAGAGTATTAGTTGACCTATCATGTCTCTAAAATATTTGTTTAAATTGGGCGATCAATATCCTTGAGCACTCTAGCTTGTTAGGCAAATAGTTGCAATCCTGTATTTTCTGCGCTCAGCACCTACACATAAGCTGGGATAGCCATAGTGCCATCATATAAATAGAACTGCAAGTCAATCAGTCAATGAGTGGAAGTAAAATAAAGGAAAACTAAGGCGCTCAACATAACCAATTACCAATAATGACCATCAGTATATAGTCTGCAGCTGCTGAATCTTACATAGACTGATAGGAAAGTATGCTACCTATGTGAGATCATTAGTGTGAGAAAGGGTTTGTTTTGTAAGGCTTTCAATACATAAATACATGCATGGCGGCTGATAAGCGTTGTCAGGGACCCAGTCCAGCTGTGCTTCTACCAATTGTATCCAGTGCTACATAGTTGAGCAACGCCTATATATATATATATATATATATATATATATATATATAGAATGCCTTACTGTTTTCTAGCTGTGAAATAGGGTCTTTAATCTAATTACACACATTCTCCAGGTTCCATTTATTTGCTTGGCTCCATTTATTGCTCTTTGAAAGATAATGAACAGAGATTAAAATGACCAATAAAACAGCTACACTTTTAATGTTCACCTTTTATGGCAATCCTCTGCATTACTGTATCTAGGGGTCCGAACGCCCTTGGCAAAGTGAAGGAGTGTCTAACAAAAGTAAAACTGTATCACGCCTTCATGTAATCACAGGCGCTGCATTTCTGGCCACAACGTCATTGAGGCTCTGGGATGGAGACAAGAGCTTGGCCCAAAAGGCAAGGCTGACGTAATTTGTGGAGAGCCATCCCAGTCATCAGGCAGCTGCGGTCAACCACAGGAGTTAAAATTTGTGGGAGGCTGAGCCTTGTGGTGCCCACTCTCCATGACGAGCGACATCTTTGCAAACTAGTAGCTACAGCGCTGATCCTCTGATAAACTATTGTCTTGTGTATAACCAGAGTGAACAAATATGCAGAAAAGAGAAGTTGGTAGCCACAAACATCTTCCTTACTGTTTCACTTGTAATACTATCAAAATTCCATTCACTTACATTTTCCATACATCTCTGGAGCCAAGACCTTATCCACCTAAATCCCATGCCCCACAACCTCCCTGCTTCTTACCGGCTTGTAGATAGCAGGCAATGCATATTCCAGACTACAAAGATGTCAAATCAATAAATAGGGCCCTTGGCTGCAGGACCCGGTATTCTTACCTGGGGCCTAACTCCCAGAAAAGCACCCCTTCTTGCACCCTCTCCCCCCACACCTGGCTCATATATAATAATGCTACTATTGTCTCTCAGGGTAATGCTGCTGCATACTGTTCCATTCTGTTTCTCTCCAATCACTGGATATAGGTACAGCTGTAGCATTTTTGAATATTTTTAAGGCCTAGTATTCTTATAACCCAACTCTGTGCTCTGGGCTCTGGGTCTTCATCCTTGTACTGGTTGGCTCTTACATATTGTGTATGTCATTATACCTTTTTTATGCATAGTCTACAATTGGACTATAAACTGGCATATACACCAAAGACATGCAAGAAGAGAACAATTCACAAGAGCTACATTTATTTATTGATGTTAAAACATTTAGTGAAGTAAGCAAAATATTTAATCATGTCATCAGGTCGGAGTTTGCGCCTCCCGCTGTCTCTGCATTTTAGTACCTATCATGTATAGTAGAGAGAGAAGACAGTGCCTGATTGCACTGCTCTCTAACAATGTGCTGTTCAGTTAATAACTGTACTACAAGGTCAACAGACTTTGCTGCATATATGAAGCATAGATCTTAAGAAGTAGAACTAATTTAAGTTACAAACCAGTAAAATAATGCAATGGAATCAATGCCTGGTACCAGGAAATAACCATATTGGATTGGGCATGGTATGCCAGCAATCGGGATACCAGTGGTCAGAATCCTGATGCCGGCATCCTGACTAGGTTAGCATCCTGATGGCTGAAGGTAAGTATATCTAACCTAACCCCTAACTGTACCATAACCCTCCCACCCCAGAGCATAAACCTAACCTCCCCACCTAGTGCCTCAACCTAAACCTTTATCCCTGATGGCTAAACCGAACCCTCTCCCATTAGTGCCTAACCATAACCTTCCTCCCTAGTGCCTAACCCTAACTCTCGCCCCAAACTTGCTACTTACCTTTGGGATTCCGGCGCCAGTGTTCCAATAAATATCTGGATTCTGACTTCAGCATTGTGACTGCTGGAATCCTTGCTGACGTGATATTAAACGTATCCCACAGAGACCAACTGATGGCCACCTACATACATTTAGTTGTATTTGGTTAATTTAGATAGTTATCGAATTGTACATCGTGCACGGATAATAAAGGTAGTGTTGGGAATTGATTTGTGAACAGAATTTCATATTATTTCATAATATGTGTATATTTACTGGTGGAGCAGAGTCATGTGTATGTATATAGCCAGTTATAGTTATATCAGTAGGCAAAAAAATAAAATAAATGTCAGATAGAAAAAAAATATTTACATTAGTGCTGAATATTGGAGGATATTCTGCATAACAGAAGCTTAGTAGGGAAATGGAATAGTATTGAAATTCTCCAGTTCATCTTGGTACATAGTTAATTCTAGCATGGAATTACTTGCTCATTCCTAACAGCTTTGAAGTTTACAGTCAGAGATCTTTTCCATTTAGTGCAACTGTTTACATATCTGAAAAACATACTGAACATGCCAAGCAGAGTTATTTCCGCATAAACACCAAGTTCTTTGCAGAACATTTACCAGCCTCAAGAAATGTTAATTATGAGGAAGAAATGAATTTCAAAATCTATAATGAATAATTCAAGAAAGCCTTATCCTTGAGTGTTTCAATCATTCCACTGCTTATTTTGTTTAAACGCTGCCTTTATTCTGTATAGTTGGTGCTGTACACAGCTGCCGTGAGGTTAACAAGTAGCAAATACTGTTGTTTTACTATGGTCTTGTTGATGACACTTCCTGAGATTATTTAATGTTTGTTTTACAAAAACAAACAACGTCATTTCTCATATGAAAATAAAACATGAATATCTGCTGTGAGGTCCATTCCATTATGTTGTTATTCAGATTCTGAAGAAAAATTGAACCATTTTTTATTTCAGTTTACAAAAATAATAAGATGTTTACATTACAATAGTACAGTCACCATGAAATTTTACCCTCCATTTTATCCCTTCCCAAGAAACCTTTCCCTTAGGACACAATTGTAGCACTAAATGCTACAAATTTCTAAAGCACTCAAGGGCTGATTGTTGACATTGGGGAGTATGAACTGAAAGAGTGTGAGGGGAGTCTGTTAGAGTTACGGAACAAGCACTTCATGCAGGGGCATATCCATAGTGGGTGCAGGGGGTGTCATTGCTATGGGACCTGGAAGTTTAGGCTCCCATTGCACCCACTTCACATCACCAAATTGGGACAGTAGGGATACACAAACACGTGGCACATGAACTGTGGCTATCACTTCTGTTCCTCATCACTCTTTCCGAAACAGTGCACTGACAAAAGTGATAATACACCACATGCCCTAGCCCACTCTCTGGATATCTTTCCCTCCCTGCAGGGACTGGCTCTCTCTCCTCTTGCCTTTTTAGCATACTGTGGGAACACACGGATACATCCCTACTACTAAATTAAATAATGGGTATCCCTGCCACCTCTCACAAATAGGCTACTAATGGGCCATGTGTTCCACCATTAATTGTATAATTAATTGTATATAAAGTGCCGTAGCTCAGTTCTAGACTTGGCCAATCCATTCCCTCTGCCACCTCAGTCCTCAGACTACTCACTTCTAATCCTGATGCTGCAGAGATATACTTTTCAGTCAAAGGAGTGGGTACTGAGCTCTCATTGGACCAGGGGGTGGGTTACTTAAAAACAGGCATGTGGGTTAAAACCAGAGTACTGGTTGTAACCACAATGCCTTGTTTATTTATTACTTTTAAAAGTGCAGGCTTTGTACAGTGAGGGCAAGCACTGAGCTCAGAGAGGGCAGTTTGATCTTATATACTTTTTGAATTTGAGTAGAGTTCACATATTTACAAAAAAACGGTGGTTATGGTAAGGGGAATTATAACTGTGTTACTACATTTAGTATGTGTTGTTGATTGTTTTGTGTAATGTTATCTTATATTCATTGTTATTAGCTGCATTCAGAGTTAAATTGTCCCCGAGTTAAAATGTCCCAGTATGGCTCTAGATTCAAGAATTATAACATATGCTTCTCAGTGGTATTCATGGCAACAGTTGATGGCAATTGGCAACTATTGTAATTAATGTGGCTTACAGCTGAAGTGAACACTCATATGTATTCCATCATTTTCCAATAGGATGGCACATATATTTTAGCCTTAAGGTGACTACACACTTGGCAATATTTGACCTGATCTGGCAGATTCCAACGCATCGGAATGCCAGATCGTGTAAAATATTCCCAAATCGTGAGTCCCCACTCACGATCACGATGCGATGCGTGTTCCCGCTGGTCGTACATCGCATCGTCAGATCTGCCAATCTGGTACACAATGCACTGGAAAAAGTCTGGATGCACGATAGATCGTTTGTAAATTGGACACTTTAAACACCAAATCGTGGGATCGTGTGCAGATCGTCAAGTGTGTAGGCACCTTTAATTTGCAGCTGCCCAGAACACATAGCCATTCCATTTATAAATCTGTCCTCCAAGGCTTCTGCTTTACTTGTAATTTTCATTAAACAATTTGCATGGACTAAAGGATTGGTGTGCAATCTTCAATTTCAGACTAGTCAGATCTAGGCACTTTACAGAATGTGGTTTTGATATCATGCTCACAAAATGTAGGTTACTATCAACATCAGTAATGATCCATGTGTAAAGAGTGGATACTGCTAAAAGGGCAGCATAGTCCCTTAGTAATATTTGTCAAATTGTTGTCTGGGCTGGAATCCATTGTGACACCAGGGAAAGCCCAACATGTTTGCGGACTATTTTATTTCTCTTGAGCAGGAATTACCCTGACAACATGGTTCCCACAGTATAAATGAGCATAAATGATTGTTCCCTGAATATTATATTGTATAGCAGAGGATTGTCACCATGCAAAAAGCTCTCAAAAGTTGTGTTATCCAGTATGATTAATGTGATGCTGTGTTCTTATATCCACATTACATAAAACAAAGTAGACAAAAGTAAAGCCATGCATTTTAAAATGTAAAATGTAAACTCCATGACAACCCTCGCCTACACTTCTTTCATGAGTAATAAAATAGATAAATGAGGGCCGAATAAGTAGTACAGAACAATAGTTATTTCATTATAAGTTAAGACTGTGTGAGTGATTCAGATGTGTAGAAACATTATATTAAATTTTGTTTACTGTTACCTCAATTCATTTTGTAAGAAAATTGACATTGCACAGTGAAGCAAAGGTGCAGACAAGGTGTCAACATAAACATACAGTTAAACAAAGTATACATAAAGCAACCTATATTACTATATATATATATTACTATATATATATATATATATATATATATACACATCACCCAGTGTTACTGAAAATTTTGTTTTCCATACTCTAGATTGGCAGATTGGAGGACTGCACTGGGGGCCATATCTCCAATATACTCACCTTCACATATTTGGGTACCCCATTGTTTGAATGAGGGGATACTCTTACAAATAATGTGCCTCCTTAGTAGTTTATGTCTTATGATCACCAGACAATCAGAACTGATTTGTTGGTACTTTGGGCCAAATGTAATAGGGGGAGAGTTTAGAAAATGTGAGAGTGTAGCAGTAAACTCTCATATTGGTTGAGTTTTATCTTCAAAATGGGAAAACATCTGAATGAGATTTTAAATCGTGAGAGTTTTTTAAGTCTGAAAAAACATGCAAGTTCACTCTGTTACTTTGTTTTTGGACTTTATTACATTGGCAAATTTTAAAAAGTGTCAGAAACTCTCACTTTTCTAAACTCTCACCCTATTACATTTGGCCCTTTATCTCTCTAAAATTTACAGGTATCTCTCTCTCTTTTTGTCAAATAAAAAATGAGTCCCTTCATTTTATGCAGTAACTCTCCTGGTTTGAAAAATGGTGTGCCTTGTTGGGCTGTGGCATGGTACCTACACGTAGTGGCATATCAATTAAACAATATTTGTGGGATATAACCTGAAATCACCCATTTCTGGGGGTACCCAAAAATATTAAGGATCACTGGGATTTAACATGGAGGAACTGCAGCAGATATCTCCGATATCTAACGTGGCCCCTCCATTTCCCACCACAAAGCATGGGGGCTGCTATGCAGTGGGATTTACCAAGCTCTGGAGCAAAGCAGAATGATAGCATTAGCTATCACTCTGCTTCCAGCTTTTCGCCAGAACGATCTCTTATCAAAGCCCATCTCCCAACAAGAGCTTTTTCAAGAATTTGAGTGAAAACATTATAATGCATTAATATTGCGAATTATGAGTAAAATATTTTTCACAACCACATTAAATATGTGGATTATGATAAATATGCCCCAGTATGGAGTGTTCCATTTGAGACAGTGAAAATTTGCAAAAAGAAGTATTAGTGTACATTTTGTTCCGGGAAAAAACTACATGTAGATTTTAAAACATTGAATTAATGCCAAAGCAAGAACCGCTAAGTATCTATGTGTGGTATTTACTGGAAAAAAACATACGTTTGCTTTTAGTTAACTTTTTTGAAATTTCAATAGAAAAAAAAACTTATTTGACCATTTCATTTGACGTGTTACAATGAGCAATAAGACCATTTTTTGGGAAAACAGTCTTCTGCAACAACAAGGTATAATTTCTGTGGGGACTGTATTAAAAAAAATGTGATTTTGAATTTAAAATGTTATGAATGCAATTGTGGGAAAATTACCTCAGAACAGAGGTGAGATAACCTTCAGCAGCAAAGGGGTTAAAGGTGTTGATTAGTGTGGTGTGTTATTGTTCCTAGAATTACTAGCCAATTAGCTATAGTACAAAAGGGATGTTGCTATGGGAGGGCTTTGTGAGTTAGAATGGGTTGCTGAGTATTGTTCTGCCTCTTTTCAGGAATTTCTGTCCCTCCCTCCCTATTTGCTGTCTGTCTACTTTTTGCCAGGGTAGAAAGGCAGTCCATTGGCCATCTTGCTGCACCTAGGGGTGCTCTTCCCATCAATACACATGCTACGCTAAATGTTACAGCTGCACCCCTTGTCCGAGAGGGCTATCTGTGTATTAGTATCAGTGTCGGATATCTCCCACCTGTCTATGCTGGTTGTGGTGGTCATCATTGCATATGTCAAGTGGTCATTAACTAGCTGCCTGTTCTTTCTTCCTCCACCATACTGTTATGATTTAATAAAAGCTGTCCAAATTTTTAAATGCCACATATATGTATATATATATATATATATATATATATATACATATATATATGTGTGTGTGTGTGTGTGTGTGTATTGAAAGGTTTATATTGTGGATCATTAATGTACCTGACATCTGACATTAGGGCGTTTAACATAATCTTTACATTCCACTTGATCAGTACTCTCATAAGAATGTGAGGGACAGACTTTTCATAAACCAACTTTTGATAATCTCCTTAGGAATCCCAATTATTTCCTAGACCTCCTTGGATTAACACTTTCATACAGGGAGAAAATAAAACAATAAATTATGATTTATACCATGGGTGTAATGTTAAATAGCTTCTACTGCACTGTGAATAAAAGAAGAAACAGTCCTTTCATAATCTAACTTCTGATAATATCCTTAGTAATGTACAAAACTTCCTTATGATAACACTCTCATATTGTAGAGAATAAAACTCATATAGTGAATGATAGTTTATATCATATTAGTAAAGTTAATGAGCGTTGATTGCAATCACATGAATGAATGAAGAAAAAGACTTTTCTCAAATTAAACTGCTTCTGCTTTTCCATATATTAATCATCCAGTTAAAGAAATGTCCTTGTTTCATAGTAACCACGCACTTAATAAGATAACAGTTATCTTACATCTGCTGTATCACTTAGTTGCTATCAAGCATGCAAATGTTGTTGTTCAAATTATAAATTTAAGTTTAAAAAAAAAAAAAACAATTGACAGTATATTGTCGAAATTCAAGCTGCACACTTTAATACTTGTTTTTGGTGGTTATACTTCTTAGATTTTGTCATTAAATAATTTTCTTGAAGGAGGTTGAGAGAAATAGTTTATAACATTTAATTTATGGATTTCTTTTTTGGACTTATTTCCACTAATCTTGAAGAATTAATGGATAGAATGATTTGTAAAGTGACTTTTTTGCATACTATAATTTGTCTACATTGGTATGATAGCACCAAGTGCTTAAACTTACTGTTTGGGTTTTTGATAAATATGTCAAGGTTGATGAACCATGTTTTTTATTTCATACAATACTATCCTTCTGGTGGTTTGCACAGGGTTGCCGTTCCTAAAGGTTTTTTAAAGAATTACATAATCTGAAATGGCATCCTTGAAACGTCTAGTGAGATAAGTCATCCAGCACCTGCACTAGCATTTCCGCATGTGTAATGGGCCATTTAGATATAATGAATGAACCCCGCAAGTCCCATAGTTCTATTTCTACAGTATATTACTGTATATTGTATAGTTTGTTTTCTTGGTACATCTCCTTGTTTCCAATGTGAATTTCCTGATGTTACAAAATTGATACAGTGTATCATAATTTTGGTCTCTTATGTTTTTATTGAAAATCTAATAAATACATTTAAAAAAAAAGTTTTGCAAAGGTATAAAAAATGTTCTATAAAGTAATAAATAATTAATTAGGAAAAAGAAGTGTTCCGCCCATAGGGAAAGAACAGTGGCAGTAAATCAGTCAAAATCCGAGGGGGCCCATGTGCATGCAGAGTACCAGAGTCTTTCCTATCAACGGAACATTCCATAGGGAGGGAATTTGCTTTATGGAACCTGTAAGATTTGCCATGGGTGCATTTGTTGTGCGGAGTGTACACAGCGGCCTATGTGCCCTGCACACTTTCACCCACTATAGGGACGTCCCTGGCCCATACTTGTCCCAGCAAGTCTTGGCAGCCTTAAACTGATTGTAGATCTGCAAGCGCCAGCATACCCATGGCTGCCATATCATACTGATGCTTGTAGAACTACAAGTATCAGCATGCTTTGACAACCAAGGCTTATTGGGGCCTATAGTGCAGCAGAGAAAAATACTTAAACCTCCCCAAAGAAAAACAAAAACATACATATTATTATGAAAACAAATGTTTACTTAGAAAAAGATTTACCTACACACCCACTAACCCATTTATTTTCACCTGAAATGTGAAGGGATTTTTTTTCAAGCATTTAATCTATATAGAAAAATTATGAATATTATTAACTACAATAACTTGCTCCTTGTAGAACTGCAGCGCTACTGACAGGCCGGGCAACTTGTCAGCTTACAATCCATACAGAGAAACTCTCTGATTGGTCAGAGCATGGGACAGCTGCTCTGTATTGGTTAGAAGTAGCTATACAGGGGTCAAAACAAGGGCTTGCCACCAGTGCCACCCTAAGGCTGAAAAGTCAAAGGGGCAGTATGGCTGTCCATGCGCCAAAGCAATGCTGTCAAGCCCCTGATGATGAATATATCCCTAGAAGAGGAGTTGTTAAAGTAACATTCCAACTGAGTTTAGAACAGGATGAAGAGCAGCCAGTGCGGATAATGGCACAACACATAAAACAAAATACACTATAGGATTATGACAAAGATATAGAGGCCTATTCATCATCGGGGGCCATATGGAAGGAGCCGGGTTCCGAGAACAAGCACCATCTGAAGATGGCGCTTGTTCTCGCAAGCAAACTCCGAAAGCTTTCAGTTTCTGTAGATTGCTAAATATCAGGTGGTCCTATTTGGACCCCTGATGATGAATGGCCCGGTAACCTAAATATGCAGAAACTAGCATTTGCTCATGGTTACCGGCCATTTATCAATGATGAATAGGCCCCATAGACACACATAGATACACAAGGGGAAATAGGATAAAGGGGGAAAGAAGGAGAAGGGGAAATACATGTGAAAGAGCAGTAAAAAAGTACAATTTACATTATATATATCAATGAATAGGAGCAACATGGATAGCGGAGAATTACACCAGAGGAGTCTGTAGTTGGTGGCACAGATACAAATGAGTAGATTTAAAAAATGGTAATATTTGGTCTTGGGAGGATGAATCAAGAGTATCTATATATATGAACCCCACTACTTATAGAAGCACACAACTCCTGATTTCAGGTCGAGCAGAGTGGTCTGTCTTTCAAAGTATAATGTTTGTAGAAGAGCAGTTGTGACATTTTCAAGAAGGGGGGAGATAGTTCTACCCACTTATACCCCTTTCACACTGCCAGCAATAACCAGGGTTACTGCACGTGAACGTGCAGCAGCCCGAGGTAATGCTAAGTGTGAAATGGCCAGGTGGAAATAACCCGGGTCGAATAACCTGGCATTTCAACTCGGGCAATGAGCAGGGTAGAACACGGGTTCAACATAGCTCACGGTGCAGTGTAACTGGGTAACCCAGGTCGATGTGACCCAGGACCCATTCTCAGCATAAGAAGAGCCTGCGCTTAGAGATGATCTCATCGTGAAGGCGGTGATGTTATTGACCCACAAAAAGCCGGGTTGGGCCGACAGTCTGAAAGGGGTATCACCTGGATCGGACACTCACAGCATACTTACACACACTCACAGCATACTTACACACACCGCTGCTGCAGAAGACCGAATCCTGAGGCTGGAGAAAGAAGACAGCGCTTCGAAAAGTGAGTCATTACAGACTAGTTAAGGTAATTGTAAACTTCCAATTGCTTATTTAGTCATTGGGGGGGAGGGGAGTGCTGCAGTGGTCTCATCACAATTCCCGACAATTTTTCCTAATAATATGGAATTTAGGAAATATTGGTCGTGTTCAGAGGCTGCCAAAAGAAACCTACTGTCGCTCAAAAAATGAAATATAAAATCCTGCACCTGCAGGGAAAACCCCACAGGTGCAGGACTTTTGCTATTTTTGCTATTCTCGCACTTAATTGAATATGCCCCTATGTGTCTCCTGCAGCTGGGCAGAGTATAAGTTACAGAAAGTGTGATGCAGGTTACACAAAAAATCAGATGGGTTACTGACAAAAGGACAGTCTAATGGACACTTAGATAACATCGATTTCACATTTTATCAAGATCAGAGTATATCAGATCCCAATCTTTGTAAATCATTTAACATGACAATCACCAGTCATCAGTTTAATGATGATGACTGACACCTCTCTGGCATACTCTTTTGGCATACCATATATATACAATACTATATATAATGCATATGTATTATAGATTTTAAACTTACCTTCATGCTGCACTCGTATCTTACATAGACAGCTGATGCACATGTACTGTATCATCTGTGTCTTTGATGTAAAATGCATCCAACTCTTCATGTGGTTCTAACCCTGGCCGGCTCCACCATCAGGCAGCTTTAGGCTACTGCCTAGGGGAGCTGGCCACTAGAGGGCGTCACTGGGTTCATTAAACTAAAAAATGAAGGATGCCTTAAAAAGAGACATCCTTCTACATTGCACTAGCAGCGGCCGCGGGTCTAACCAGCCGCAGCAGCCGCTATCACCTCACCCCACACATGACCTGGCACTGCTAGTGTGAGATCTCACAGGCGTGCCCTCCCAGGCTGTCAGTGACTGACGTGTGCTGTATACTAATGTGGACACCTGCCCCCTGGCCTCTCTCCTTCCCTTAACTCCTCCTCTTCCTTTTCAGAAGACGAGGAGCAGGGCTGCTGGGGCTGGAACTGGGCTGTGAGACGGATGAGAACAGCATTAACAAATGTTATCCAACTTGTCTGGCCAGTGCTGGTAAGTCAGCAAGCTCTGAGTGTATAGTCAGTGTAATTATATTTATACAATCACACAAGATCAATATACACCAGCCAGAGGGTCTGCTGGGGTAAGCTGCAGGACAGTAAAAAATAAAATAAGAAAGAACATATACTGTAGCAGGCAGTTTTACTGTCACTGAGGACAGGGAGGGGGGTGGCGGTGGGAGCAAATGTTCTTTGGAGGTTCCCCAACTCACATTTATTAGCAAGCATTATATAATGTAGTGTGGCATAATTATGTATTGCGGGTACTAATGTGCGGCATAATTATGTATTGTGGCATTGGAATGCGGGATACTTATGTATAGCGGGCACTGATGTGCGGCATAACTATGTATTGCAGGCACTGATGTTGTGGCATAATTATGTATTGCGGACACTGATGTGCGGCACGATT
The DNA here is from genome assembly GCA_031769625.1 of Taudactylus pleione. Lineage (NCBI taxonomy): Eukaryota > Metazoa > Chordata > Amphibia > Anura > Myobatrachidae > Taudactylus > Taudactylus pleione. The sequence continues at coordinate 3,341,950 of JAUIMM010000390.1, forward strand.
ATGTATTGCAGGCACTGATGTGCGGCATGATTTTGTATTGCGGGCACTGATTTGTGGCATAATTACATTCAATACTTTTGTATGGCATAATTATGTATTGGGACACTGATATCTGGCATGTTACATATTTGGAGAACTTACAGTATGTGTAGAACACACAAATGTTGTTCCCAAGAGTTTATTAAAAGCGAGGTTTTATGTAGATGGCTGGGGAGAACAGGGGCGGTAGGATGAATATTTGCCTAGGGCACCCAAAAACCTTGCACTGGTCCTGGTTCTAACAATGAAACACATCCTCCTGTTTCAAACATGTATTGTTGATTGCTGTCTAAAGCTGTGATCAGCATGTTACACAGTGTACTATCCTATTATATAAAGGGATGGAAGTAAAGCACCAGTTCTCATGTACAATGCATAAATATTCAGCAAGTGACAGTAAGTGGCATTGCAGAACTTAGTTATTTTAATTTTTTTCTGGTAGGCCACAACAACGACACTAGCAGAAAGATGCACATTTAGGGACATATTTATTGAGGTTCAAATTTAGCCCATGTGTAAAATGTGTATTTACTAAGACTACTTCGAAAACTTCGAAAAACGACTGTAAGATTACATTGCGTCCCTCTCCTGAAAACTTACACCATACACCACAATGGCTAATGCGTTAGCTAGCGGCGCCATACTCTGAAATGCATAGCTTTCTGCAGCTTGGTACATTTTATTATTTAGGATCCCCCTTAGAAGCAATCAAACACGAAGGGACTGCAGCAGATATACATACTGGGGATAAATCATTTTAGTGGGAATCCTTCAAAAATGTCTGGGTGGTGTGGTGAATACTTCAACATTGGGGGCCGTACGACTCCTGATGCATACTTTTAGCTCCCTCCTTCCGGGAGGAGCCTGTCTGGCTTTCATGGCGGGGGGGCGTGTTGCGGCAAAAGGGGGTGTAATGGGGCAATGACTCATCATTGGGGTGGAGCATGGGGTGTCAGTGTGATTGTGTCAACATGGCTCCGCCCCTCTTCACAATGCCGAGATTTTCGGCATTGAGAAGCAGGGGCGGCGCTACGTTGATGCGATTCTGCATGAATTGCGTCACCAGCCCCGCCACTGCCGGGGTATATATTGTAATCGTGGGGGGGTGATGGATGGGTCGCCGGGGGCCGGGAGGCTTGTCAGCCTTTCTGGGGGGCCAGGATTGGCACCCGATTTTCAGGAGGCTCCGGCCGAGTCAGAAGGGTAGGCAAGAATGCCCTGATGATGAATAGGCCCCAAAATCTGCAAATATGAGTATAAAGAAATAGTACTTTGTATGTAACAGATACTATGTGGCTGTTAACGTCACACCTCAATGCATTCAGTACCTGTAAGAAAAACATGTCTACTGGGGACAAACCACTCATTATATACAGTAAGTGTAATAACTCTTAGCATATGTCCTGAGCTTAGCTATACTATAATGTGACCTCTATTAACTGTTTTGAGGTCACATTGTGCTTCACCAGTTTGCTCAACCATGACTGTAGCAGAGATATATGACAACCATAGTTGTAAATCCATTAACAAAGCAAACAATTAGGGAACTTGCTTATCTCTTCTTGATATAATCCTCAAATGATTTCTTGACCCAGACATGTTTACAGTGCTTTAAGTTTACCCAGCCATGAAAGACAGATTAACTGACACAAAAATAACAGTACTGGGAAAAGCAGTATAGCAATACCAAATTAAGTAACATTCAGTACATTATCTATGCTTCAGTTGTTATAGGTGGGTTTGCTGTGCTAGTTTCTGGGTAACCCACCCTGATAGTAATCAGGAAGAGAGTGGGAGTAATTCCCATCTTATCCCTTCTTTTTCTAATAAATGTCATTATTTTCTGTATAAGTCAGTGGGGCTGGTTTTAGGGTAGGAAAAGCGGACATATGCCATGAAGTCTTCAATGCACCTGTTCTTGCCTTTCTTGAATGATAATTCCACATTTTTAGAACTGTATTTGAACATTCAGTTATTTTCTAGACAGTTAATACTTTTGTGACATTTATCATGAAAGTATTTTGCCATGTAGTGTACAGTACATACAGAGCCCTCTTCCCTCATGTGCTTCTCATTTCCCATACTTATACTATCATATACATCCTACAACGACATCTAAACCTTTGTTGCTGACACCCTGCTGTTTATTTGGAAGGTAATATCGTGGATACAGCAATGTTTATAAACCATGACCTTATGCTGCATTGTTTTGTATTGTAAGTCACTGTTTTTTTTGTTTTGATCATTTGTAAAGTGCTGCGGAACATTTGGTGCACCATAAAAATAAAGGATAATAATAATACACTCCCAGAATGTCAGGGAGTCTCCCCAATTTTAGAAAGTTCTCATGTATATGAGACCACTGAGATAAAGTCTGTGAGAGACCACAGAGAAAGAGCTGGAATGTTGCAGCGTGAGCAGCCCAGTGAAGTGTTTAGCACCCATGAGATGTCAGTATATGTGTTGGAGAGATGGGGAAGAGGAATTTCCCGGGAGCTTTATTGTTAGGGGACAAAAGGAGTCCCTTATGCATAAAAGCCCCCCAGCAGCCATTAAAGGGGGGGGGGGGGGGTCACTGTGGTAGCAGTGTGGCTATAGGAGCTATTCCTGTAGGATAGGGGTGGGCGGCAGCTGAGAGTGTGATAGCTGCAATAGAAAAGTCTGTATATTGCTGTCCCATGTGAAAGCGAAGGGGAGCCGAGAGCGGCAGACTGGGTATGAGATACTCTGTATATTGTCTTAGAAGAGACAAAGAAGAGGCAGAATGCAAAAGAAGTTATGTGACATGTGTGCACCAAGAGAGGGGGGGAGCGGGTGCTGATTACCTGGGCCCGGCCATGTCAGGGGGCCTGGGCCGCCCACAGCACTCCAATAACAGTTTTGCCGTTTGTTTCTTTCAACCTTTATTTTTGGAGAAATTCACCTTTATTAACAATTCTATGGGCCGGCGGGGCTGAAAGCTGTAAATTTATTAATTCTATATAATTAATGTATAAATGTAATGCATCCATCACCATTAGTGTCTGAGCTATGTATATTAGTATATAAAATATATCATATTATATATATGATGTATCTAGTATAGTTATGATAAATATATATATATATATATATCCCCTGGTTACACCTACCAACTTATACCCCCTGAACCAACCCTTACATTCTCTAAATTTGAGGTTCATACTATACGTCTTTTCCAACCAGTACATCTGCGAGTAGCTATCAATTACCGTCCCCCTGGCCCTCCCTCCAAATTCCTTGACAACCTTGCTTCCTGGCTCCCTCACTTTCTCTCCTCAGACCTTCCCTCCATTATCTTAGGTAACTTCAATATTCCAATTGATATCCCCACTGAACTCTCTGCTTCCAAACTCCTTACCCTCACATCCTCATTTGGTCTCTCTCAATGGACCTCCTAACCCTCCCATGTGAGTGGGCATTCGCTTGATCTGGTCTTTACTCACCGTTGTGATATTTCTGATTATTCCAATTCCCCATTCCCCCTTTCTGACCATCACCTTCTTTCTTTTAACTTATCCCTCTCCCCTTCCCCCCCTCTACCTCCCAAGGCCACTATCACTAGGCGTAACATTAAGGCTATCGACACCGTATCCTTTTCTTACCTACTTGACTCGCTTCTCTCTCCATTGCTCTCTCTCTCCTGCCCTGAACAAGCTGCTTCCCTATACAATACCTCCCTTACTTCTGCTCTGGACTCTGTTGCTCCGGCGATCACTACTCACCCTCGCAGATCCACACTTCAACCCTGGCATTCCAAATGCACCAGATATCTGCAAAAGTGTTCCCGAACTGCCAAGCGACAGTGGAGAAGGTCACGCTCTAAGGCAGATTTTCTCCATTTCAAATTTATGCTCTTATCCTACAGTGCTGCCCTTTCCCTCTCTAAACAGTCATACTTCAAGCACCTCATCTCCTCCCAGTCCTCAAATCCACAGCATCTCTTCACCACCCTAAACTCTCTCCACTGCCCGCCCCCTCCTCGCCTTCCCTCCTTGCTCTCTGCCCTTGACTTTGCTTCCTACTTCACATCTAAAATTGACTCCATACCCCACCAGTCCCCCAGCACTACACATCCTCCTTTCCCGGGTCATACCTCCCCTTCCATTTTACCTACACTAACATCCTTCTCCCCTGTATCTGGAGAGGAAGTCATGGCCCTTATCCAGTTCTCCTCCCCTTCCACCTCCCTCCTTGATCCTATCCCTATCCCTATCCCTTCACGTCTCCTCTGCTACCTCTCTCCCTGTGTCTGTTCCCATCTTGCCCACCTCCTCAATTTCTCCCTCTCATCTGGCACTGTCCCTTCTGCATTCAAACATGCCCTTGTCTCCCCATTCTTAAAAAACCTACTCTTGATCCTAACACTCTCGCCAACTACCGACCTATCTCTCTCCACCCTTTTGCATCCAAACTCCTTGAGCATATTGTTTACAACCGCCTTACCAGCTTTCTTTCCTCCCACTCCCTCCTTGACCCTTTTCAGTCTTGGTTCCATTCTCTCCACTCCACAGAAACTGCCCTCACTAATGTCAGCAATGACCTCCTTGCTACCAAATCCAAAGGCCACTACTGTCTACTCATTCTCCTTACCCTTTCTGCTGCTTTTGACACTGTGGACCACCCTCTCCTGCTGCAAATCCTTCACTCCCTTGGTCTACGTTACACTGCCCTCTCCTGGCTATCCTCCTACCTCTCTGATCGATCCTTCTCTGTCTCCGCTCATGGCTTATCTTTCCCCCCACATCCTCTCACAGTAAGTGTTCCCCAAGGTTCTGTTCTTGGACCACTCCTTTTCTCCCTCTATACATCCTCTCTAGGTGAACTCATCAGCTCTTTTGACCTCCATTATCATCTCTATGCTGATGACACTCAGATCTCCCTTTCCTCTCCTGACATCTCTCCCTCTCTCCTCACTCGTATCTCCATCTGTCTTTCTGCTATATATTCCTGGATGTCCCAGCAATTTCTTAAACTTAATATGTCTAAGACTGAGATGATCATCTTCCCACCCTCCCACATAACCTCACCTCCCACTATTTCTTTATCAATTGATGGCACAACTATCTCCTCTAGCCCCAAAGTGTGCTGTCTTGGAGTTATCCTGGACTCCTCCCTCTCCTTTAAACCACATATCCAGAACCTCTCACAGTCCTGTCATTTCCATCTTAAAAATATTTCCAGGATCAGACCCTTTCTCACCCAGGATGCTACTAAGACCTTAATACACTCACTGGTGATCTCAAGATTGGATTACTGTAACCTTCTCCTATCTGGCCTCCCCAAATCCCATCTCTCTCCTCTCCAGTCTATCCTTAATGCTGCTGCATGGCTTATCTTCCTCTCCAAATGCTCTACATCTGCCTCCCCTCTCTACAAGCCCTCCACTGGCTGCCCTTCCCCTTCAGAACCTAATTCAAGGTTCTCACACTCACTTACAAAGCCCTCACACACTCCTCTGCCATTTACATCTCTGACCTAATCTACCTTCACTCTCCTGTCCGGCCTCTTCATTCAATAAATGCACACCACCTCTCATGCCAACTGATTACTTCCTCCCACTCCCACCTCCAAGACTTTGCTCATGCTGCGCCCCACCTCTGGAACTCTCTCCCTCTCCCCATCAGACTCTATACCTCTCTACAATCCTTCAAACGGGCTCTCAAGACCCACTACTTCATCAATGCTTTCCAGCTCTCATCCTAACTTGCTACTACATGCTCCCTCCTCCTTGTCTTCCCCATCTGTATCATGCCCATCTGTCTGCCCCTCCCCTTGATAATGTAAGCTCTTGTGAGCAGGGCCCTCTACCCTCTTGTGCTTCTCCATACTTTATGTTCATCTACTTCTTACTCACCACTAGGACACCTAACACTTGGTGCCTATGCTTTGTTGCTTAATTGGGTGTTATGGCCACCTATGTATCAATGTATATTATCCATGTCCTTGTCCTTCATTTTATTGTATTTTACTATAAGCCACTTTTTGGTTATATACCTTGTAAGGCGCTGCAGAACACTTGTGGCGCCAAATAAATAAACAATAATAATAATATATATATATATATTTATGATCTACAGTATATATATATATATATATATATATATATCCAAGGTGGCTAAAAAAATAGCCAAATTAGGGCACTCACCGCACTAAAGAATAATGATTCAATCGGATTTATTCCAATAATGATATTCCACCATCAATATAGTCGATGTTTCGACCCCTAAGGGTCATTATCAAGACACATCAGCACTGACAAATATCCAGCATGTTGACAAAAGGCATACTGGTTATACCCCATGAGCTCACTTATAAAGCCTGGAGGATCAGCATTAGTTCAATTACACTAATTATACTGAAATTTACCTGAAGTACTGCATCACACTCTACAACAATGTAGGCACACACCCATTAGCTGAGAGGGCAGGAACAAAGAACACCTCCCCATATATAAAAGTGGAGGATAAATAAGCGCCACCTGGATTATATTTATACAGTAGTATAGACTGAGTAATAACTAGTTGCACTTTCCCATCTTGTTCTGGGTGTCAGTTGACACAAGAGGTACAAATAGCAGTGGTAATCTGCTATTAAATGAAGAAGTATTTTTGAAGTGAACTTGGTATATAGCGACAATAGTGCTTAATTGTAAATAATATAATGGATTAGTGTTTTGTGTTTATTTATATAGCAATATTAACTAAAACAATATATAAAACAATATATTATATATATATGTGTCCTAATACAATAAATAGAGTTAAAAACATTGATTTCTTGCTACATGTATGTTTTTATGTTCTCTCCTATTATAAATTATTGTTTTTATTAGCTTAATAAATATTGTTAATACTTTTTATGTATAAAGTACTTGTCTCTCTAATTTAAAAATAAGACATATCATCAGGTCATTATATACACAGAGTTGTATGTTTTATTGCACTATTTTGCACACTGGCACTGACACTTTATTAATATTAGTCATCATTTTTATATATTTGTTTACTAGAGAATATATTTTTTAAGGTAAAACACACTCACAGTTGTATCAATTATTTCAGAATATTTAGATTGTTACATCACCCACTTACTGACTGACATTATTAATATCAAAATGTTTTAACTCTATTTATTGTATTAGCACACTGTATATATATTGTTTTATTTAATATTGCTATATAAATAAACACAAAACACTAATCCATTATATTATTTACAATTAAGCACTATTGTCGCTATATACCAAGTTCACTTAAAAAAATATATATATATATATATATATATATGAGCTATATTATATAGATTATATATATATATGTATATTTATATATATATATATATATATATATATAATGTAGTTTAAAGAGACATGTGCCTGATAGTGTAGTAAATTAAATAAAGTGATAATTGGTGCTCAAAATGAATGTGTGTACCAAATAAAAGAACTTTTAAGCTTATCTGGTTTCCAATGGTATAACTCATATAAGGAGGTGTATATGGGATGTCATCTACTGGAACACCTTGAAAGAGGCTCATTCAAGCCCATGAAAAAAAACAATATAGTGTAGTTTGTTTTTACAGAAATAGCAAGACAGGACTACAATTAGCTGCGTACCATGTATCATTGTATAGCAAGCATGTAGTATATAAAACCACAACATCTCCCAGTATTCCTTTCTCCCCGGTATTTCTTGGAGGAGTATGCAATGTGCATAGGCTTTGGAATAGATACAAGATTGATCCCCCGTCAGTACGTTTTATCAAATATTTTTATTTGGATACATTAACATGGAGGAACAATTTGAAGGGAAACACATAAAAAGAAAAAATTAATGCTTATCTTTCAAAATGGTACCCAGTCCTCTTAGGTAGCCTGGGTCAGGTTGCCTCAACGCGTTTCATCCGGTATGGACTTCTTCAGGAGTGGTGCTATGACTGGGCAGTGCCTACTATTTATACCCTGAGCAGAGATGAATAATGTCTGCCATTTTAGATTACATCACCTATGATGTCAGCGCTAACTCATTTTTAGCACTAGCTGTAGGGCTGGTTTATCAGAGGGAGTTTGTAGCACATACATCGACGGTTAGTTTACTAGTCCAGCCGCATGTATGTGGAATTACACAGCCTCAGTGGTAGATGAGAACCGCTGTTTATGTATGGCGGTGGCCATCTTGTTGGTTTGCAAAAAACTTGTACCAACATGGCGGTGGCCATTTTGTTGGTTTGTTATTATCCAGTAAGTGGATATAGTGGTGGCCATCTTGTTGGTTGTCTGTGAAACAGACATTAGGACAGTTTTTTTATTTGAGGGAATTACTATATTTGTGCGCTGTCCCTACACACAATTCCTCTTTAAATATCTCCGCACTCTTTGGGACTAGCTGCCATAAAAAGTTCCCCTATTGATTGAACACATCTTACACAAAAAAAACTTTTTTAACATGTTTCGGACACAGGGCCTAGGTAATAAAAGGTCCGAGGTCTGCAAAATTTTTGTTAATGAGGATACAGGTTCGATTTCAAATGAACCAAATGATTACATAAATAGCATTTTCTGGGACATTGAAAAACTGTTAATTAAAGAATCCAAAATATGGTGGGATATCAAGGGCCTAGAATATTCTATATCAGCCAATAGAATCCCCAGGGGGTTACGACTAGCAAAAACCCTGAGTTTTGATCAAGATAACCAAAAATGAATAGAAAGATGGGATATCATCCTTCATGAGTGCTCACTAAACCTCATGAAATTAATAATTGATGAAAAGAAAGATAATCTAGAAATAACTGAACATCAGATCAAACTCAAATAAAATTTATCTCTTTCTCATAAAGATAAGGAAGAATTTAAAATTAATGAAATAGTTTTACAGAAAAAACTAGAGAGAGCTGAGGAAGAGGTCATCAAAATTAAAGAGAAAAAATTGACTAGAGACAAAATTGACTATGAGACCAATAAGATTAAAAATTGGAGTAGCTTTAATAACAATCAACAGAAAACCAGTTATAAGATTATGGTAGAGAATGGAATAAACCACCAAAAAAGTATAGAGCACATAATTACAGACCTAGTCCAGCCCTCAGAGAAGGGCCTATACTTAGGAACAGGTTCACCGCATTGGAAAAACTTGAATCCAATAGTGACAGTGATTTTTTATCCCCTACCCCCACTCCTTATCAAAGGAGAATGCAAAAGAGAACCATGTTCAAAGAATTCTCATGCCCAGCATCCCCCCTAAAAAGAAGACTCATAGAAGGAGGAGAGCAAGAGATAGAATGAGAACCAAAAAGAAGAAACCTGTACAGACTATAAAGAATTTAAACATGCAGGGTATCTTCAATATATCAAATCATCAAGTGACAGATGCAGAAAAATTTCTCCTTAGTAACGGTTTGAACTTTGCACCCATTCAGAAAAGCAATAGATTCCAAACCTTTATAGATTTGAACAAGTTCATTAGAAAACTCACCCTAAAAAGGCATTTTATCCATAAAGATACAGCAATAATTTCTAATTATGTAAGTTCCACTTCCAAATCAGGTCTTAAACCTATTTCTAAGTACTATCCACTAGAATCAAAGAGCGTAAATATTAAAAAATTTTATGAGATAGCTAAAAAGGACTTAATTGATACCAAAACCAATGTACCTATGAAAAATAATCTTACAAATCAAGATAAACATGCCCTGAAAATCCTCCAGAATAATGAGGATCTGGTTTTAAAACAGGCAGACAAAGGTGGTTGTTTAGTAGTAATGAATAAATCTGATCACACGAAAGAAACTGTGCAGCTCTTAGGAGATCAGAAGTATTACAAACCCCTTACTAGAGACCCCACTGAAGAATTTGTTAATTGTCTGAGAGATACATTAGTAAAATGCCTGCATAAGGGGATTGTAACAAAAGATGAGTATCAATACCTTATGCAATCAAATCCGGTAATCCCAATTTTTTGCCATTTACTGAAGATTCATAAAGATCTAAATAATCCACCAGGCCGACCTATTATAGCAGGTATTGACTCCCTAACCTCACATATCTCAGAATATATAGATATTTTTTTAAATAAATATGTTAAGGAGCTTCCATCATATTTAAAAGACACCACTAGTCTTTTGAACTTAATACAAGGAATTCCCTGGAATAATGTTTTTTTTATGGGCCACTATTGATGTACAATCTCTTTATACCTGTATTCAGCATCCTTAAAAAAAATTATTGTAAAAAATTCTTAGATGAAGACTCTCTGCTAGATACCCAACACAAAGATTTTATTTGTGAATTGATCTTATTTATTTTAACTCATAATTATTTAAAATTTTTAGATCAATTTTATTTGCAAATATGCGGTACCACCATGGGCACAATATTAGCACCCAGTTATGCAAACCTTTTTATGGGTAACTGGGAAGCAGAGTTTATTTATGAAAAAAAAACCTTCAAAGATAGAATATATTTATATAAACGTTACATTGCCGAAAGCATCATTATGTGAAAAGGGGAAGAGGGGGATTTAAAGGATTTTATGGATTTTATTAATATTAATGGTTTTAACCTTAAATTCACCTCAAATCTACAAAAAACTGAAATTGAATTTTTGGACATAATTTTGAAAGGTACTGAAAATCATATTTCAACTAGAACATTTATTAAGTCCTTAGATACAAATAGTTATCTTCATTATAATAGTGGACATGTCAAAAGCTGGAAGAATAATATTCCCTTTTCTCAATTTCACCACTTTAAAAGAAATTGTAGTAGCAAGGAAGTATGTTCACAACAATTAGACACATTTGCTGAGAGATTTAAAGATCGTAATTACCCAGAACCACTCATCTCTAAAGCACTTATCAAAATGGAAGCCTTAGAGAGAGAGAACCTTTTGAAGTATACAATTAAAAAGAAAAAAGAGGATTTGGTTCCCTTTGTCACCCAGTACAGTAATGATGAGAGAAGAATAAGAGAAGTTCTGAACAAACACTGGGGGATACTTAAGATGGACTCAGTCTTAGGCAACATTTTACCTGAAAAACCATCTAGTATTTTCAAAAAAAGAAAGAAACTTAAAGGACATTTTGGCTCCAAGTATGCTCAGTCACAGGGATATAAAGAATATTGATCATTTGAAATGTGTCGGATCATACAAATGTGGAAAATGCAACATATGCAAACATTTACACCCAAACAGGAAATCATTTGCCAATGTACAATGCCGGAAACTATATAATATCAAAGAGTTTATCAACTGCAACACTACTTCTGTAATTTATTTATTGGAATGCCCATGCGGATTGAAATATGTGGGTAAAACGAAAAGGAATCTGCAATATCGCATTCAGGAACATGTTTGGAACATTAACAATAAAATTGAGAGTCACTCAGTATCCAAGCACTTTAAAACAACTCATGACTCAAATCCAGAACTGCTGACGTTCAGAGGCATTGAACATGTGAAGCTGGGCGCAAGAGGTGGAGATCTGGCAAATAGACTTTCACAACGGGAAATGTACTGGATTTTTGAACTAAATACTTTAGTACCTTATGGCATGAATGATAGCTATGAAATAACACTGTTCCTTTAATACAAATATCTGCATTGCTGGTAATTTATGCTAAATCCAATATGTGACAATATTACAAACGACTGTTTTTAATTTTTTATAGTCTTATTTCTAGTAATTTTTAGAATCCATTTTAAAATATATTTATTATTATTTTATCTCTCATTATTCGTAATTTATGGATTCATGTATTTTTCTCTATTGCAGTTTTATTAACGTATCTATATTGTTAAACTTATGTGCTAACTTATATTATATTCTAATTTGGGTACACAGTGCACTATGCTGTACCATTCTCTATACATTCCTTATATATATTGTTTTAATTATTGTTAAAATGTATTTTAAATATTGTAGAAATGTATTATCTTACAAGATGGCTGCTACTGTTTTAAAAAAAACTGTCCTAATGTCTGTTTCACAGACAACCAACAAGATGGCCACCGCTATATCCACTTACTGGATAATAACAAACCAACAAAATGGCCGCCGCCATGTTGGTACACGTCTTTTGCAAACCAACAAGATGGCCACCGCCATACATAAACAGCGGTTCTCATCTACCACTGAGGCTGTGTAATTCCACATACATGTGGCTGGACTAGTAAACTAGCCGCCAATGTATGCGCTACAAACTCCCCCTGATAAACCAGCCCTACAGCTAGTGCTAAAAATGAGTTAGCGCTGACATCATAGGTGATGTAATCTAAAATGGCAGACATTATTCATCTCTGCTCAGGGTATAAATAGTAGGCACTGCCCAGTCATAGCACCACTCCTGAAGAAGTCCATACTGGATGAAACGCGTTGAGGCAACCTGACACTGAACACTTATACCTAAGAGGACTGGGTACCATTTTGTAAGATAAGCATTCATTTTTTCTTTTTATGTGTTTCCCTTCAAATTGTTGCCCCATGTTAATGTATCCAAATAAAAATATTTGATAAAACGTATCTATTCCAAAGCCTATGCACATTGCATACTTCTCCAAGGAATACCAGGGAGAAAGGAATACTGGGAGATGTTGTGGTTTTATATACTACATGCTTCATATACAACAATACTTGGTACGGAGCTAATTGTAGTCCTGTCTTGCTATTTCTGTAAAAACAAACTACACTATATTACGTTTGTTCCCGGGCTTGAATGAGCCTCTTTCAAGGTTTTCCAGTAGATGACATCACATATACTCCTCCTTATATGGGTTATACCATTGGAAACCAGATAAGCTTTAAAGTTCTTTTATTTGGTATGCACATTCATTTTGAGCACCAATTATCACTTTATTTAATTTACTACACTATCAGGCGCATGTCTCTTTAAACCCCTTTTACAGAAATCACCCTGTCCTGCCAAAACAGAACACTAAGAAGACTGCTGCCACCTTTTAAATCAAGGATCAGTGACATTTAAAAAACTTATTGACTTTATCACATTTATAACACACGTTCTACATTTATGTGAGGGAATTACTATGCTGTCCCTACACACACTTCCACCATATATATAATGTATATTATATATGTTATAGAGATCATATATACTGTATATCCTATATATATATCATATACATTTAGGTATATCTATCTAAAGCATTGGGTATGGGATGCCGGCGCTCCAGATACCGGCATTCAGAATCCCGATGCCGACATCCCGACATGGTTAGGATACCGATACTTGTCGGTCGGTATCTTAACCCTACCCCTCTCCTTAACCCTCCCCCAGTACCTAAACCTAACCTTCCCCTCCCTGCACCCTAAACCTAACCCTCCCCACTTAGTACCTAACTCTAACCATTCCCCTAGTGCCTAACCCCTAACCCTCCCCCTAAACCCACTACTTACCTTCGGAATGCCAGCAGTCTGGATGCCGGGATTCTGATAGGTGTCGGGATTCCGGCAATGGCATTCTGAGCAACGGAATCCTTGTGGTCGGTATTATGACCGCATCCCTCTTTAAATATGTGTGTAATATATTTATATATTTGTGTATATATATATATATATATATATATACAGTATATATATATCTACTATATAAAAGCAAAAATTTGTCCTTCTGTCTTTCTATACAAATCCACAGTTTACAAGCAAAGATAATGAAATTTTACATACAAGCGTATTAAAACATGGCAGAGGCTACTAAAAAATATTTGAAATCGAAATGAATTACTGTTAATTTTTAATTAATTAAAAAAACACTATTTTTTCTGTACGCTCATTGTGGGGCCTCACGGCATATGGGTAGGGCCTCGGAGCAAGCATTTTGTGTTAGCATGTTTTGTCATGATCTTAATGTTTATCATCGAAGAGAGCTTAAACAGGCTTTGCCAGAATTCTCAGCTCTCTGACTAAACCAAATTACGCAACAACATTGAATTCTTTCTTCGAACTGTGTCAAAATGATGACTTTGCAAGGACCCTGCTATACTGTGAGCTGCCAAAATATTACACATGGAATGCTTCTCAAAAAGTTTTTAAGCGCAGAAAACAGGGAGTTGCTGGAGATGGTCATCCTGGTATCAGAGCAACAGAAGCTCTTGGCCGTGTTTACACTGTACATCCAACAAATTTTGAATGCTTCTATCTCCGAAGTTTGCTTTACATCGTTACAGGTCCTACTTCCTTCGAAGACCGTAGGACTGTTGATGGGGAAGTTTGTCACACTTTTCCTGAGGCATTCCTTAAGGAGAGGTTTGTTGGAGGATGCTGTGTAAACAAACATTCTTAAAATCATGGGCAACGCCGGGTACTCCAGCTGGTATATAGTATATATATATATATATATATATTTGTGTGTGTGTGTATATTAGAGATGAGTGGGTCCAGTTCTCTGGGAACAGGACCCACCCAAACTTCATGTATCCGAGCCGAGATCCAAGTCCGGCTCGGGTTCTCCTTCCTGACTCGGATCCGAAAACTAGGCAAAGTGCGTCATCCTATTCTTCAAATTGGGGTGATCTACAGACCACCTGGTCAAGAAGAGGAGCTGGACCATAAACTACTGCAGGACATCACTAAAATGGCATTAAAAGGAGAGGTTATAATCATGGGTGATTTTAATCTACCAGATATAAACTGGAAGGTGTCTGTGGCAAGTTCCACTAGAAGTAGAGACATCCTGAATTCATTGCAGGGAGCCTCCCTCCAGCAATTGGTGAGGGAGCCCACTCGGAAAGACGCAATATTAGACTTAATACTTACAAATGGAGACAGAATATCTGATGTGAAAGTGGGTGAAAACCTGGGATCCAGTGATCATCAAGCAGTATGGTTCAGAATAAAGACAGATACTGACTCACCCCATACAAAAACAAAGGTGTTAGATTTTAGGAAGGCTGATTTTGCAGGGATGGGAAGATGTTTAAGTGAATCTTTGGCAGAGTGGAGGAACTTGAAAGACGTGCAGGTGAGGTGGGAAAATTTAAAAAGTACAACATTAAAGGCAACAAACCTTTGTATCAAAAGGGTTAGGAAAACCACAAGGAAAAGGAAGCCAGTGTCATTTGGGAAAGAGGTAGCAAGTGTTGTGAAAGCAAAAAAGATGGCCTTTAGGAAATACAAGCAGACGAAAAATAATGAAGACAGAGGAGTATCTTGTAAAGCAGAAGGAGGCTAAGAAAGTAATCAGATGTGCAAAGGCAAAAGCTGAGGAGAAAATGGCACTGTCAGTGGGTAAAGGGGGCAAAACTTTTTTTAAGTATATAAACGAAAGGAGAAAAACAAAAGGTGGAATAAAAAGACTAAAGACAGAAAGAGGGAGTCTTGTTGAGGGAGACAAGGTAATAGCTGATCATCTTAATAATTATTTTTGTTCAGTATTCACTACTGAGAGAGATGGAAAGGGGCCACAGTTAAGTTGCAGGTGTAATCAGTAAAATGAGATAGGAACAAACACATTTACAGAGGAGAAGATCCTATCAGAACTCTCAAAACTGAAAGTGAATAAATCAGTGGGGCCACATGGGATACATCCAAGGATACTAAAAGAACTTAAAGGGGTGCTGGTAACACCATTAACAGAATTATTCAACCAGTCACTAGCTACTGGAGTAATTCCAGAGGACTGGAAAAGAGCAAACCTTGTCCCACTGCACAAAAGTGGAAGCAAGGAAGAGGCAAGCAACTACCGACCAGTGAGCCTTACATCAGTAGTAGGGAAATTGATAGAAACACTCTTAAAAGAAAGAGTTGTAGATTATCTCAAATCCAACAATTTGCAGGATCCCAAATGGCATGGATTTACTGGGGGGAGATCATGTCAAACAAATCTTATTGACTTTTTTGACTGGGTGACTAAGGAAATAGATAAAGGGGGGGCCATAGATATAGCTTATCTAGACTTTAGTAAGGCTTTTGACACTGTTCCACATCGCAGACTGTTAAATAAACTGGAAATCATGGGATCGGATACAAAGATAGTTGAATGGATAAGATCATGGCTGCAGGATAGGAAACAGAGAGTTGTAGTAAACAGAGTGCTGTCTCAAGAGGGAAATGTTACCAGTGGAGTACCTCAGGGATCTGTACTTGGACCAGTGCTTTTTAATATCTTTATTTGTGACATTGCAAATAGTATTGAAGGGAAACTATGCCTTTTTACAGATGACACAAAGATATGCAACAGGGTAGACACACCAGGATGAGTAAAACAAATGATTGATGATCTAGGTAGACTAGAGGAATGGTCAATAACGTGGCAACTACAGTTTACTGCCAAAAAATGCAAGATCATGCACTTGGGTCTCAAAAATCCAAAGTCTAAATATAGTATTAATGGCACTATACTGGAAACTACTGAAGAGGAAAGGGATCTAGGAGTCAGTATTTCAGGTGACTTAAAGGCAAGCAAACATTGTAACAAAGCAATGAGGAAGGCAAGTCAGATGCTTGGTTACATAGGGAGAGGAATCAGTAGCAGAAAGAAAGAAGTGATAATACCACTGTATAGGTCATTGGTACGTCCTCATCTCGAATACTGTGTTCAATTCTGGAGGTCATATCTCCAGAAGGATATTAATACATTAGAGACTGTACAAAGAAGGGCAACTAAAATGGTGCAAGGTCTACACCACAAAACGTACCAGGAAAGACTAAAAGATCTTAATATGTATAGTTTGGAGCAGAGAAGGGACAGGGGGGACATGATAGAAACGTTCAAATATATAAAGGGTTTTAACAAGGTAAAGGAAAGAGACATTCTTCAAAGAAATAGAAGTATTAGAACAAGAGGACATGTTCTAAAACTGGAGGGTTGTAGGTTCAGGGGAAATTTGAGGAAAAATTACTTCACAGAAAGGGTAGTGGACAAGTGGAATAGCCTTCCATCACGTGTGGTAGAGGTTAAGACAGAAGAGCAATTTAAACATGCATGGGATAGACATAAGGATATCCTTCAGAAGAAGTAAGGATCAATAAGGGTTGAGGTAATAATATGTTTAAAAATGGGGCAGACTAGATGGGCCAAGTGTTTCTTATCTGCCGTCAAATTCTATGTTTCTATGTTTCAATCCTCCTGCTGTTGGATTCTCATGGGTTTTTGATTGTATTAAGGTCCCGGAGATTGGCGCCATTTTCACTGTGGCTATGGAGATTGTACAGAACTGACATGCTGCTCTGTCTGTGCATGTGCTGCTGTGTCACTGTGTTGTCCTGTTGGGGGCTGGGGCTGTAGGTTGCAGCTGTGTTGTCCATAAAGTGGCTCGGGCTGCATTACATAAAGGGGGGCTTCAGTAATCAGTACATAAAGGGATGCTGCTGTGTCACTGTTAGTTCTGTCAATTTAGGGGCTAGGGCTGCAGTACAAAAAGGGCTGCTACTGTGTTGTCTATAAACAGGCTGGGGTTGCAGTACATAAAGGAGGGCTTCAGTAATCAGTACATAAAGGGGTGCTGCTGTGTCACTGTTGTCCTGTCAATCAAGGGGCTGGAGCTGCAGTACATACAGGGCTGCTGCTGTGTTGTCCATAAAGGTGTGCTGCTGTGTTGTCCTGTCCATCAAAGGGCTAGGGCTGCAGTTCATAAAGGGGTGCTGTGACTCTGCAGGTGGTCAATCCGCACTCCGCAGGGGTGCTTTGTTGTCCATAAAGGGGTGATTTGTTGTTCATCAAGGGGCTGCTGCCAGGTTAGGAATTGATTTTCTAGTGAAGCGGAATCTAGATGGGATTTGGTAGCGGGGACACAAGACCTCAATTAACTGTCTAAATCCCACTGCATTATTGGCGGATATTGGCCCCCAGGCCTCTCAAATAATAAAAACATTTGTTTCCTCCTGTGCCATGTTGGAAGTTGAAGTGCCACAGCTGCTGCAATCTTGATATGCGGTTTCTGAAGTCCAAAAATCGCTAGAAATGTTTATGGCCACATACAGCATCTCCTGCATACCCCTTTAATTTAAAAAAAATATTCTGATTCACCACATTTATTTTGTGGGCAACACATAGGACATATTGTTCACCCATGTTCTCCCCTCCTCCCTCATAAATTTGCTTTGGAATCAAAATTTTTTATTAAATTTACTACCAATCAACCCTTTATTTCCCTGCCTTCAACTAAATACATACTCCATCTTCCTCAGGCCTCTTGATTAATGAAAACATATGTTTCCATATGAGCTGTGAGGTGGTCAAAATTGACTGGAAACAAGTGGAATTTAATGTTTTTGAGGTTAATAATAGTGTAGGAACAAAAAAAGCCCAAATTATGCAAAAAAATACATATCCAAAACCAAAACACGCAAGGGAGGTTTTGGCAAAACCAAATCAAGAACCAGAATATGAAGGCGATACAGATCCAAAACCAAAACACGGGGTTCAGCTCACATCCCTAGTATATATGTGTGTGTTATTTTTTATATATATATATATATATATAATTATATATATATATATATATATATATATATATATATATATTATGTGTATATAAATGTGTGTGTCACGGGGAGTTGCTGTACTGGGTCCCAGGATTTCTCTTGGCAGCCCTGCAGGTACAGTATGGTACAGTATTGTAATAATACAGTACATATACAGTACAGGTACAGTATAGTCCAGTATTGTAATATGGAATTAATTTGTTTTCTGAAGCTAAAAAGTAGCATGGCTTCTTAATTCATGTTTACCAAGAATCTGAAGACAATTCGAGGACCGATGCAAGAAGATTTTGTACAGGACAATCCAACACTGTTTTGGCTTTGTATGCATATTCTAAGGTAATTTAAGTGGTATTTTAACCTTATGAAATGAGAGTAGCATGTTGTTGTTTTGCTAGCAGTGTTATTACTAGTTTAGTATACACCATAATCTACAGAACAGCAGGTCCCATGTAGTGGAATAAAAGTATGCTATATAGCTGTGGTTCCCAAACTTTTTTGAACTGTGGCACCCTAGAGTATCAAAATTGTTTTCAGGGCACCCCAAAGCCAAGAGTTTGTAAATGAGAAATTCAGAAAAAAATGTAACGTAGTAAAATTAAGTAAATTGTGCTTACATGTCATCCTTAAGTTCAGTTATGTGGTGGTGGACAGGTTCGCGCTTCTGTTTGTCCACATATTTACATTACAATGACCAAAAATTATTTGATTCTTGACCACCAACCTGAGGCAATCCTGCAAGTGTCCCGAGGCACCCCAGGGTGCCACGGCGCACAGTTTTGGAACCACTGCTATATAGTCAATCTAAAACAAATCAAATATACAAAGTAACTAAAGCTACATGCAAATAACATTTAATTATTAGCAGCATTAAATATTGTCAAAAATTATATACAGTGTATGTACAGATGAATCACTATAGTTTTAGACACTTTGGGGTATTTACTAAAGTGCGTGTTTTCAGAAGTGGAGATGTTTCCCATAGAAACCAATCAGATTCTAGTTATTATCTTCTAGAAGGGCCTAAATAAATGTTAAGTAGAATCTAATTGGTTGCTTTGGGCAACATCTCCACTTCTGAAAACTCTCACTTTAGTAAATATACCCTTTAAGAGATCTACAGGGGTATTCAATATGGGTGCGATTACATCGTTTTTGCGTTAATATCGCAATTATGACGTCATTATCGCAGGTTTTACTTTTACACCCTATTCAACTTCAAAGACTTATCGCCGTTTTGACAAGTGTTTGATAAAAAACGGTGATAACTTTTCACCATTGAATAGGTGTCGAAAAAAAGTGCAGAATTGGGGTTTAGGGGTGCAGGCTTAAAAAAAATAGCCTGCACCCCAGAGAATGACATTTAAAAAAGAACTGTGTCAAAAAAAGTAAAAAAAAAAAAAATAGGGACACCCCAAAAAATTAACTTAAAAATCGGGGTGCAAAAAAAAAAAATGGGGAAAAATTGTTTAACAATAGGGAAATAGGTTCAGGGCTATTCTGCAAGTATGCGGCAGGTGTTTTGAAGAATAGAATTATAGCGGCAGGTGCACAAATGCAGAATTTTTAAAGACTTACTTTAGGGACATCAAAATATGCTAGTACCCATTTTCATGTACCCCAAATTTGATGGGACCACTTAAAAAAATGAAAAAAATAACCTAAGTTCTCTTCTGCTTCACTTCTTCAATGTAGGGAAAAAAACACCTGCTGCGGCTATTTAAATCCCCGACTTTCAATTAAAGGCTAAAACGGGGGTACCCATAGTGTTCCCCCATGTTTTTACAACTTTAGGGGGGTCTTACAATTATTTTAAGGAAAAATTCGTAACTTTACGCAAATCCAACTTCGGAGATTCCCGTTTTCGTTAATTTTATATTGAATACGGGGATAAGCGGGAGCGCACACCAGACTTAACGCAGAAAAAAACTCCGATATGAAACGTTAACTTCGACATTGAAGTTAACGTTTCATATTGAATACTCCTCCTAGGGGGATATTCAATTTGAGGCGAAAAGTCTGTTTTTGGTGATAATTTATCGCCGATTACTTAATTTTCGCATGTTTCAATTATCCCCATGTTCAATTTCAAAGACTTTTCGCCGGAGCAAAAAGTCTTTGTTAAAAATCGGGTATAAGTTTTCACCATGTAATACATGGCGAAAAAAAGTGCAGAATTGGGGTTTAGGGGTGCAGGCTTAAGAAAAATAGCCTGCAGCCCTGGGAGTGTCCTTTAAAAGTTATCTGTGTAAAAAAAAACTTGTCAGGAGTACTTTTTTGTGGGTGAAAAAAAAATGTTGTGGGACAAACTTCTAAACTAGAAGTTATTCCTGAGTGGTCCCCATGTATGCGGCAGGTGTTTTCTTCACTGCGGGTGGTAGCATTTTTGAAGAATTTTTCAAAATCATTTAAGGGACTTAAAAATATGCTTACACCCATTTCCATGTACCCCAAATTTGATGGGCATAGTTGTTTTGTCCAAAAAAAAAAGCTAAGTGCTATTCTTCACCCCATCTTGAAAGCCGCATTTATGCACCTGCCGCGGCTATTTAAAAACCCTGACTCCCTTCAGCAGGTAAAAATGGGGGTACCAATAGTGATCCCCCATGTCTGGACATCTTTAGGGAGGTGCCAGGAACATTTCCCGAAAACTCCCTGCAGTTTTCGATACTTACCATTGCGCCTGGTCCCGTTTTCGCCGGATCCTAATTGAATGCGGGGATAAAGCGGGCACACGCCCAATATTATCCCTGAAAAACCTGCGATGATGGCGAAAAGACTGACCTCTGACTTTTCGCCATCAAATTGTATACCCCCCTAGTGTTCCATTGCTGATCATCCCAATCACATGTATACTATTAGTCACGCTACACTTACATGATTATAGTAGTGGGCGAAGCTCATGTCTTAGGTTTCAGAGCATTGCTGGGACCAGCACCAAAGCATTGCTGCTGTACTTGTTTTATTCAAATCAGCTCCATTTGTATATCATGATTGAACTACAATTGATCTCACTGACTTGTGTTACATTTTATTTTGAAATTTAAAGGAGTTTTCCATTTTAAACAACCTCTGGTCTATATCCCCTACCAGGGGCAAATTGGGAATTGAAAGTGGCCCTGGAAAAAACTGTGAAAGTGGCCCTCAATGCGCCGGAAAAGTGTGTGTGGCCTCGTGGAAAGGGGTGTGGCCTAATGTGAAACACCATGACTGCAAGCCACTCCCCCTGTTTCAGTCATGCTGGGGGCATGCCTACAGCTCCTGGAGCTGATGGTTATGCCCACAGTCCCTCTCTCCAGTGAATAAGCACAGCGAGCATGTGAGTGAGTATTTTCTTACCTATATGATTTCTCTGCAACGGGGAATCTATGAAGAAATTGATCCTCCCTGGACAGGCAGTGTCTTGAGTTGGTATTTGCTATTCATGCACGAAATCCCATGGTCTGGAAGCCGCCTGTATGTGTCCCAATAACAATGTTATTATCATGCAACAGAGGTTCAACCAGATAATAAATGTGGGTTTCCCATATCAAACAATTTTATATTAATATAATATATTTGCTCCTTTGGTACCATTTGCATCAGAATATGATTTCATTAGATTTGTTATCTTACTGAAGATTACTGTGCCCCAGTGTTTTCTTCTAATAGTATCAGTGTTCCTACCGTCCTATATGTGTGTCTCCAGCACCACGCCTTTGTGTATCTCCAACCTATCCCCTCTCGTGTGTTTCTTCAGCGCTATCTCCCTGCTCCTCTCCAGTGCCACCCCAATTCTCTCCAGCACCATCCACCCACAGTGCCATCCTCCTGCGTCTCCCAAGCGCCATCATCCTGCGTCTCCTCAGTGGTGTCCTCCTGCCCTAGCACAGAATACCCTCCCTCCCCGCAGACAGATCAAACCCCCCGTCCCCACAGACAGATCATCATTTCCCCTGGACTTAGTATAGCAGACCCCCCTCCCCCACCCCTAATGTAGCAGACCCCCATCCCGAGACAGATCATCATCTCCCCCACCCTTAATATAGCAGACCACCCTCCCCGACATACAGATCATCTCCCCCACCCCTAGTATAGCAGAGCATCCCCTCCCCACAGAGATCATCTCCCCCGCCCTTAATATAGCAGACCCCCCCCTCCCCCAGGCAGATCATCTCCCCCGCCCCTAATACAGCAGACAGGGCCAGATTAAGGTCTGTGGGGGCCTCTGGGCAACAAACATGTGGAGGCCCCTATTAAATGTGACAAACTGGGGCTATGCACAATGGGGACCCCAGTAGTGTCAGTGCCCACAGTGGTAGTGCCCCATTTGCTGAGCCCACAGTAGTGGTGCCCTTTATGCAGTGCCCCCAGGAGTGGTACCCCTTATGCAGTGCCCCCTATGCAATACTCACATTAGTAGTGCCCCCAGTAGTAATGCCCCCTGTGGTTGTGTCCCCTAGTAATGCCCCCCAGTAGTCATGCCCCCTGTGTGTGCCCAATAGTAATGCCCTAGTAGTAATGCCCCCTGTATAAATTCCCTCAGCAGTAATACCCCTTTAGTTGTGCCCCCAGTAATAATGCTCCCTGTTGTATTGGCCCCAGTAGTAGTGCCCCCTGTAGTAATGCCACGCCTTCAAGTAGTAAAGCCCCCAAGAGTAGAGGCCCCCAATATTAATGCCCCCTGAGTAATGCCCAAAGTAGTAATGCCCTCCCCTGAGTAATGCCCCCAGTAGTAATGCCCCCAGTAGTAATCCCCCCCTGAGTAATGCCCCAGTAGAAAAGCCATTTGCACTTAAAAAAAAAAGAGCTAATATTTACCTTAAGCCCCACTCCCACTGCCATCCACGTCCATTCTGCCCGGCTGCTCCTCTGCACTATGGGAGACACGTCATGACGTCTCTCCCATAGTACACTGCGTGAGCCAGTCTCCGGTCTCCAGTCTCCGGCTCCGGCTGACACTGCGGGGAGGGAGCCGGTCATCCGCTGGTTACAATCAGTGGGTGTCTGGCAAATAATGCCTCCCTGCGGCGCCGGGGTTAGGTTGGCCGGAGGAGGCGGAACTGGTTCCGTCTCCTCCGGTTCACATTAACCCCAAAGGGTGTGTGGACCCTTCAGGTGTGGGGGCCCAGGGACGATCGCTCCTGTCGCCCCCCCCTTTATCCGGCCCTGATAGCAATCCCCCCTCCCCCACAAAGAGATCATCATATCCCCCATCCCTAGTATATCAGACCCTCCCTCCCCCACAGACAGATCATCATCTCTCACACCCCTAATATATCAGCCCCCCCCCTCCCCCACAGACAGATCATCACCCCCTAGACTGCAGCCAGACCCGATTGTCTCCTCTCCACTCTGCTCCCTCCCCAGGCTGTGAAATGAAACTTAAACATGACACTTCACAGCCTGGGGAGGGGAGAGTGGAGAAGATGTGATCAGGCTGACAGACTGATCTGCCCGGCCCCCCATCCCCGCTGCAACTTACCCTCACTGCGGCCAAGCTGTCACTGGCGGTTCCGCGCCACTTCTCCTCACTCCTCGATGACATGCAGCCCCACAACCAATCGGCCCACCGGGATTTTCCCCGCAAAAAGTAAAGCCCAATCCGCTCCTGTCCCCTACCAACACAATAATATTACTTTGGTAAAGTTACCTCCCATAGGCTCCACTTTATTAGTTGTATTTAGCAGGGTCCTGGCACTTGCATATACAGTAGCTGGGACTTCTGCCAGTCATCTCCAGCATGGTTACTCATTCCATACAGTAGCAGGAAATATCTGACACTGCAGCTCTAACTGAAATCCTATTAGTGACAGTCAAATCTCCCCAGCTACTGATATAGTTCAGCAGTGTTGAAGGTGAAAGGAACAGATTTAAGTCATACAAAATTGTTGGGATATTGCTAATAAGGATGGTCCTAATGGGAAGACTCTTGGATGCAAATCGGGTCTGTGCTGCCTCTGTGGCCACAGAGAATCTGTGCCGATATGCAAATGCCGCAGGATCCATCTTTTGTAAAGAGATTCCCACCAGCGGCTTCTCAGATACACCACTTGCATAAAATGATGCAGAATTGGATGAACATTAGGAACATCGGTTGGACCATTGGACCTCTGAGCAACCCTATGGTTTCTCAGAATGTCCGTCCCAACTGAGATTCCGGGGCCAGAACCACTGTATCCAAATATTAAGTCTCCAGCTGCAACATGTCCCCAAAGTGGCCGTGACATGCCTGTGTTTAGTCGCCTATTCTTATTACCCAGGAGCATATTAAGAGAGCAGGGGGCCTGTGTGCATTCCCTGTCGAGGGCCACCTCCTCTCTCCCCGGAAGCCGACAGCAAACTGACTACAGCAGTAGACTCTGGGCACTAGTCCATACCCAGAGTCTACTGTGCATGTGTTGGTCACCAGGAAAATGGCGCGGCCACCATTTTCCGCTAATTTCCACACTGCGCATGGGCAAAATGCCTGGAAACTGGCTGCGGCTGCCATTTTCTGGCATTTTGTGCAGGGCTGCTACAGCCGACATGGGACTTAGGAGAGGTAAGTATTAGAAAATATGTGTGCAGGGTGTGCTGAGTGGGCCCCCCTTGGACCCAGGGGCCCTGCACCCCTTATAGATACGCCCCTGCCATTACCTTCCCCAAATGTTCGGTGGCTGTCAATCTTACTGCATCTAAATAAACCCATGCGATTGCTACACATGCGCAGTGCGGCAAAGGTGCAAGCGCAGTAGACAAAACATCAGCCACTTCCAAAGAAATCGATACTGCATCCACCTCTAAATCAGACCCAGGGCCATAGCTAGGGCAGTGCGGCCGGTGTCATCGCACAGGGCACCACAGGTCAGGGGGCGCTGTTTGGGCCTGTCAAATTTCTGTTTATTATCATTCTTACTTGTAGCTTCCTCTTATTTCATCCCCAGCATCTCCTGGTCTCTCCTATCTCTTCCCTGGCCCTTCCCCGTGAAGCCATGGCCCTTTTTTGGATGCATTATGTCCCTTTGAAAAAATGAGGGGGGCGCCAATGCTCTTTCTGGCACAGGGCACCAAAATGTCTAGTTACGGCTCTGATCAGACCCTCTATCCCTCGGAATACTAGTATGGAAAATAGAGTGGATTTAGTACCTGGGTTCTTTACTGGTGAAAATTTCTTTAACATACCTTCCGACAGTCCTGCTTTAAGTGGAACAGTCCAGATATGACGATTCTGTCCCTCTGTCCAAATCAGGACAGCTTTGTCCCAATCAGGCTGGAACGTAAAGTTCTGTTCACTTCTGCTTGAGCAGGTACCACATGTACCAGACTTATGGTACTGTATGTGTGTACACAACCCTTTTGTGCCTCTCACGATTTCCCAACAGTAATCGTTGAGAGGTACTGTATATCAATAATACATTCATTTTGTGTTACTTTAATTTCTAAGCTTTATTCCAGTATTTATCTGTTAAAAACTGTACAGTAGTTAAAAAAAAAAGTCTGATTATTTTAAACATAGCATGGTTGCTATCATAATGTTACTGTTTGTTCAGCTGGGATGTGTTCACTAACAGAACAAGCCTGGCAGAACATGTTCTATGACAAATATATCTTACAAATCATCACGATATCTGCATTAGCCTTGTAGTGGTAAATCTAAAAATACTGTTTCATGTAAATAGTAAGAACATTGTAGGTTTCAATATTAAAACAAATTATTTACATTTTAATTTGTTATAAGAAAAATTGATGTGGAAGGGAAAAAAACACCTGGATGAGCATAACACAACGCCTCTTCTGGGCTACAGTAACACTAAATGGGTCAAATAATTAAGCTACAGTAAGTATTTGGAACCTCCCCCTCAGCCATTTAATTCTGGCAAAGCCACTGGAGGAGATGATATGAAATGATTGCCTCCAAGCCTCAGCAAAAAAAACCATAACACTGTATTTCATTTCTAGGAAGAAATTAGATCTTGCAATTTATTTTATTTCAAAGGGGAGTAATTTTACACAGAATCTGATGGGAGAGAGAACTGAGGGTAATCATTGTCCGAGGATAACATTTTATGATGCCTCAGTTATAATATCTGTATATGAAAATGACACATTAGCAGTGAATGGCAAATCACTGCCTTCCTGAGCATTCAGTAGTCACTGATAAAATGTCATTCCAACTCATCTGACAGTCAGAGACAAAGGATATGTCTGCACCGTTATACAAAGGTAAAGGGACACATGAAAGTCACAATCACATTCTAAATAAGGATACTATATAAAATCTAAAGAAAAATATTTAAGAACATAATTACATCATTTTATGGTTTCTTAATCAAATGGCTATAACGTTTACCATAATTTAATAATAATGACAATTATTAATAATAACGATAAAATAATAGTAATGATAATAATAATCATTACATAGATAACGGCATTAACTTAGTGTATAGTATCAAAAAGAAGTCTATGCCCGTTCTGTTTGTACCATTTAGTTAAAGTAACATATAAAAACTGACAGAGGAAAATGCATCTCAGATGCCAGCTGTTATGTTTGATTCAGACAGACTGTGTTTTCCAAGGGCTCCTGGCTTCTCTCAGTGACCTGTCATAAGGTAGACCTGCAAAGAAGGAATTCCGCAGCTGGCAGTTAATGAAAAGAACAATGAGAGTGACAGACAAGAAGAGAAGGACAAATAGTACAATATATGTCATTAGGTCAGGTTTGTTTATCTCCCCTTCCTTCAGCACCCTGGCTGTGGACATGTAAAAGGCTGAGGAGCTGACAGGTCTCTGTGTGCCGCTCAGGTAAGGAGTGTTAGTCTGGATCATGATCTGGGCTTCGGTGGCACTGCTGGAGTTTAGCAGCATTTCCCCATACATGATCATGATGAGATATTCTTTCTAGCTGTTTAGGGCACTAGACATCACCAGAAGTCATCATTTGCTTTCAGAAGAATGTTGTCCATTGTGATTTCAGAAATCTAGGTCTCTCCAGTTTGGGTGTAGTTCAGGGGTGTGCATAATTCCACCAAGAATAGTATACCAGATAATACTACATAATCTGAATAGAGCAGTCTCCCTAAATCTGTGATTGTAACTTAAAAAGCATCTTTATCACTTTAAAAAAATCCAGTGTTACTCTTCTGTTTTCCAAGTCTTCCAAACTGCTGTCCACTCAGCACCCAGTACATTGTGTACATTCATATAAGTCAATGTAAACAGATTAACACAAAGCAGTAGAATATTCCTGTTCTGTCACTCAAACTGGATACACAGGCTGAGAAAGAGATGATGCGTTTTCTCTCGGTACAGCTTGATGCTAATTATAACAAAGACAGGCAATGTGAAGTTAGATCCTTATATCCCACATCCATGTAGCATGTCAGATCCATCACTTGGGCATCTTATGTGAAGCAGTTAACTCATCTACAAATGCAGAGCCTTCCCAGCATCTGATCATTGTGGGGATCCATTTAGACAGAGCTCAGGAACCTCCTTAAATCCTTGTGATTTGTGCTGTTGAACTGATCTTGTTTTCAATGCACTCCAAAGTTCCCCCAGCTCCTGGCTCCTGGCGCTTTACAACACAGATTTCCAGCATGCAGCCAGGCTGAGCAGTGACTGTACATACACAAAGCAGGTGACAGCTTCCACTCTGCTCAAACTCCAGCCAAGCAGCATTTCCAGCATTTGGGAAGCTTTTTGCACTGTGGTGCTGAATCTTTCTGGAGACTGTGATATCTCACAGCTACCTGATATTAAAACATAATACATGTGTGGCTTTAATCCCTCTGAGTACAGTACATGGCAGCAGAAAAAGCACGTTCTAGATCCTTACATTTTATTAGATATTAGTATTTAGAGTAGGTAATGATTTTTTTGTAACTTATCCAGCACCATCTACCGATTGGCAATTAGTATGTTAATTCTGTTTAATCAACCTGCTTTTAAACAGCCATTAAGGTTTGGCTTGTCGCCAGACATTTTTAAATCTCTTAAACTCCTTAGTACTTTGTTATTCAGCAAACGGACATGATTTTTATACATATTTCTGTAGCCGAAAGAGAGATAAATACAGTTTATTTAAACTGTGCACTGCTTGCTATTAGATATCTGAGCATGACATCTTTCTTCTAGTCTGTGTAAGAACATGGATTTCATACCCACACAGATAACAGAAATCATAACAGCACTCAATGGTGCGTTTTCATTCTGAGACACATCTGCTGTGCCTTAAGATAGAAATAACTTACATATGTTCTTTATACTGCATTACTCATGGTTCATTTTTTTTATCGAGAGGGGGGATTCTTTTTTTCTCCCTGAGTGTTATTAGTACTCCCATACTGATTAACACAATTAAAATTCTGTATTTACAGTCAAAATTTAATATAGGAAACCTATGAGCAGTTGGAGCGATGAACGGACTCTCTAAATATGAACTGCCACCCAGAATTCTATTTCTGCCAAATAAGGACCCCTAATAAATCATGCTTAATGCCTATGTGATAATTCTAGGGGCTCTATTTATTATCACTATTTTTAATAAAATAAAGTGAAAAAGGGAGTTTTCACACCCTTTTCACATTATTTTAGTTTCACCTAAAGTTGCTAAAGGGCAATTGGAGTAGAACTCGTAAAATTCTACTCCAACCCCTAAGTATCACATATTTTTAGTAATCAGATCGCATTTCCCATCATTGTAATGGGAAATGCGATCTGCCTGGTAGTTACTAAAAATAAATTGTGAAAAAAATACAGGGGGAAGCCCTGTGATAATAACGCCACCTGGAGGTGGTGTTATGCAGGGTCTCCCCCGGTTACCAGACTCCTGCTCTGCTCTAACAGGCAGAACAGAGCCGGGAGCCGGCCCCAGTGATCAGCTGTATGATCTAAACAAATCACACGCTGATCTCTGCTAAGTCCAGGGTCCAGGGACCAGAGATCAGTGCTCCGGTGATGTCCTCCCTCCGGTCAGCTGGTCTCCAATCCTATACTGGGACCTGGTCATCAGGTGACTGGGTCCCAGTACAGGATGGGAGATCAGCTGACTGGAGCCATGGATGACATCACCGGAGCCCAATAACCGGAGGTAAGAGCAATTAAATGAGGGGTGATCGCGGGCGGAGTCGCGGGGTCGCCTTCGCGGGGGTGGGGATTAGCGACAGGGGTGGGGCTTAGCGGTGGCCGGTCGGCGCATGCGCGGGCACTTGTCAAGGTATTTAAAAAATATATATTGTGTGGGGGGGATTCGCAGGGACAGAGCTTTATCGCAAGCCTGTCCCTGTAAGGGATTTTTAGTAAATCCCTGTGATATTGGCTGAATTCGCAGTGCGAATTCAGTCGGTAATATCACACTACAATCTGCATTCAAAATGCGGATTGTAGTAAATAGAGCCCTAAATGAGAGACCTTTGGAAAGAAAACATTTATATCAAGAATGTTTAACACCCAAACACAGAAAAAGTTTTCTACAAAAGAAAAACATAAAACATTCAGATTTTAAGTGGAATAGTAAATATTCAATCCAGAATGTAATTGGCTATGCAATATTTTACCTGCATTTTTGTAACTAAAAGCTGTACATACTGGGGGCCCCATTTATTAATGATCACATTTGCAATGTGATCTGGGCATGATATTTCCACCCATGATCACATTGCAAGATGCAATCATAGCGCCAGGATGTGTACTCCGAAACCTGCAGGGACAGGGGCTCCGAAAGGAGCCATCCCTGCCATGGCGCCAATCTCCAGGATGCTTCGCATTCTGGAAGTTTGTTAATCTGGCAGCATTGCATCCCCCATAGAAACCTATGGGGGTTGCGGCTGCCATCGGGAATGGAGGGATCGTAGCATGTATTGGAGATATCTACTGCTGTCCCTCTTTCATACATGGGGTGATGTTCAATATTTGCTGTTACCCCCAAAAAACGGATGTTTTCGGGGAATTATATTTAATGATAAATGGGCTCCTATGTCCTAGTTCATCTTACCCTTATAATCAACACTTACTGAAGGTCAATTTTGACAGATTGACAGATGCATCCCGGTGGTCTTCGCATGCTTGCCGGCGTTGGTAATGCCAGTATGCATAACGATCACCAGAAAGGACTGCACTCTTGGTAAGAGCGGCCCTTTGTGATGGAGGGACTTCCGGGTTTATGACCCAGAAGCACCTCCGGTGTCCTTCTGCCCATGCAAAGAAGGACGCACACACCGCAGGGGGTGCTGCAAAGGATCCGATTGGATCCCTCTCACAGCACTCTGCAGAAAGAAGCCCATAGGCATCTGTGGGTAACACCATCAGGAAGATGGCGTATCCCACTGCAACCAAGCTTGGGAGTGCATCACATTCCGGGGTTTGGTGCATATGATAAATGCGGTAAAACCTGCGGGTTTGAAAGCATTTCTCAGGTTGCTGCATCCCGCCCTTTATCACACATTTACTAACACTTAAAAATGTATATAAAAATTGTCTGTTATACCCTTTTTAGATAGAGAAAAGGACCTGGTAAGGACCCGGTAATTTGCAGGGTCAACCCAGGTTCTTCTTCTGTGCGAAAGGGTCAACCCTGGACTTCGACCCGGGGTAACCCGTTCACACAGAAGAAGGACCCGGGTTGACCCGGCAAATTATTGGGTTCAAATGCTTGACCTGGCAATTTAATCTTCTGTCTGAAAGGGTGGTACTGGCCTGGGACCGTGAATCAACCCTTGCCTCAAAAGCCAGGTAAAAGCCGGTTCGAAGTCCCGGCTTCTGTGTGAAAGTGGTATAAGTAAATGTGTGATTTAGCCCCGAAACACAACACCAATGTTGGTCAATTTCGATACATTTTTAATTGATATATATCAGTATAATTGATCTTTAGTAAATTTACCCCTTAGTCCTAATAAGACTTTTCAAACACAAGTAAAACATTCAGTATGTAACTCTAACCAGTCATGTAACAGGAGGGAACAATATTTATTGAAGTCTTCAGTTCTCAAATGACAGTTTAGTGTCTCCACTGAGCCTATGTCTCTTTTTACACCAGGCAGGCAGTGGATGCTTATCAATGATAACAAATGTTAATATTATTAGCAGAGTAAGTAGTGATAGCATACTGGGTGACACAATGTGGCTATCAATAAGGAATATGAGTGGACGTGCTGGGATCAGTAGTCCTCCAGACAGAAAATTAAACCATGGTATAATGCTCCATTGTACATGTACATTGGTACATGTGATGTTAAATATGTAAACCAGTTGTTGGTAACGGAAGCCTAGAGCTTAGGGTGTTGATAGGCATTGTAGAGTACCAGACGTGATTGCGGCAAATACAACAGTGAAGGGTAGCACTGGTTCCCTTTATGCTAGCAGTGGTGATACAGTGTATTTGCTATTTAGTCTTACGGCTCTTTATGGCTCTGTATGCTGCGACTATCCTTGGTCCAAACAACCCCATGAAGAGCCAGAGAGTAAAGACGTGTGGAGACGCCTCGCATGCGCAATAGTGCATGTCATAGGTTGGACTTGTCTAACTGACTACGGCAGGTCCAAGTGACCACCAAGTCAGCCTTCTTTGTCCGGGTACTGGGTGGTGGCGGCGCAGGAGCACATTCCTACTAGGGGTGAGCGGGTTCGGTTTTACTCGGTTTTACGTGGTTCTTATCGCCACTTTACCGCAAATTCGGCTCGATTTTATTCGCTAACCAAAACACATGTTCGGCGATAGCCAATGAAAAGATCCGAGTAAATCCGAGTAAAACCGAACCCGCTCACCCCTAATTCCTACCAACAAATATCTCACTATAGATCAACTCAGTGAAACAGCAAATTTCCCACTCACAATGTCCTGCAAGTATACTACACTACATGGCTAAAAGTATATGAGAACCTCTGTAACTAGTGTGTTGTTCCATTTCAGCCCTACACATAGCTAACAAGTGCATAAAATCAAGCTTACAGCTTTGCCATCTCTATAGTCAAATGTTAGCAATAGAAAGTTTCCTAAAGAAGAGTTCAGTGACATTCAGTGTTGTACTGTCATTAGATGCCACTTTTGCCCTTATAGCGTTGCCACAGTCAATTGTAATTGCTCTTGTAAAATGAAAACATCTAGGAAGTACGAACCACAAAAGTTCAGCCATGAAACAGCTTCTCACACAAGCTTACAGAGCGGGATCGCAGAGTACTGAAATGGTCTGTTCTAGGCTGCAATGTGCAACACACAATATGGAGCTCCAAATGGTCTGTGTATCCAAGTGTATGTATAGGGGCAGTCCAGCCAACTCTCTATATCTGCTTTAGTTCATACTTGCCTACCCTCCTGGAAGTTGTGGTAGGCTCCCGATTTTTCGGTTAACCCCCTCCACCCCCGAAAGAGTAGGCACTTCCTAGTGAAGGGGGCAGAAAGGGGAGAATATTACCAGGGACGGCAGGTCCATGCATTGGGGGCGGGGCCTAATGAATCAGTTCTATGTGAATTGCGTAATTTAGCCCCACCCCCTATTTTAAATATCCGGTGTTTGCAGCAAATTTCCACAAGGGGTCAGAGCTTAATGACGCGATTGGCTGCCCCCACCCCAACTCCACCCACCTGCTTCTCCTCCCCAGGATTCTCCCGTGGAGGAGAATTTGTAATTCGGCAAGCATGCGTTAGTTCTGTATTCCAATGCAGGTGCAATTAAGACTGACTTTTATGTAACTATATACAAGTATCTTACTGATGTTTTTATTATTTTTATTGGGAATGGTAGATTCAGTATATCACAAAACAGAAGTATGAGAGTGGTAGACAAGTCACAGGGGCAGAACTGCGCTACATGAGAACCTGAGTAGCATGTGCAACCATGTGAGTATGTCCACATTCATCCTGTGGACACTGCTGAAATGTCGACATGCTAGAAAGTTAACAAACCATCACTGGTGGTCTAGCGGTGACTTAGTTGCTCCCAGCGGTATCTCCAGATCCCGGCGGTCACATGGTGAACAGTTCAAGACCAGAACTCTGAAGGAGCGGCGGTTCCAATTAGCATTCTTTCCCTAGCCCTAACTCTAATCCCTGTCCTTGCACTAGGGACTTGTTGACTCAGTTCAGGGCACCTTAGGCTAGCTGTATGAGCTGAAGTGTAAATGAAGCTGGGTGGCTTAATAATGATATTCTTCATGTAGGTTACTAGTAGCAGTATATAGGTACATTAAATCTGGAACAGACTACTGTTGGAGATATTGGAACTGGGTGCTATAGCACAATAGAAGCATGCTGCAGGAACTGCACATTTACAGGTGAGTGACCACAGGTCTCAGGGACTCTGCAGGCGGTCAGGTAGCAATAAGGTGACACCTCCTATAAAGGGGACCCAGGCCCCATCGTGGGACAAACCCTAACATTCCTCCTTGTGCCTAACTCCCCCCTCTCCATACACACACACACTGCCTAACCCTAACCTTCCCAACCTGCAGCTTAACCGGGGACATGCAAGCAAGGGAGGCAGAGCCTCCGATGTCATACACCCACCTCTATCATACTCCCTGCCAAGCTCCAGAGTTTTTATATAAAAACAGTGCTTTTATACATGTGTGCCTCCCCAGCCATTGACCTCACCGCACGTCACTGAGCTTAACTCTATTAGTGACATTCTGGATTTAACATGTCAACATTGTGAGCATTTTGACATTCTCAGGATGTTGACATGGTGCATGTCGACATCTTAACAATGTTGACATTGTGGAGAATTTATGCTCTCCTTATTTAAATTTTAGATTTTCATGCTGTTGACATTTGTCAATATGTAGACAGCATTATATCGATGGGACAGTGCTGTCACAGTTGTAAATTTACTTAAAGCATTGTAAGCTAAATGCTACACTGCAGTGTCACAGCCGCTGACACGTTAATGTAGCATTTTGCATGCAGATGTACCCACAGTCGCACGCAGAATATAGGCATGCTGCTAGAGCATTGTGTCCCTCTTGGAGAGGGTCATGTTGGGAGTAGGGGTGTGCACTGGCCACTTTTCGTGTTTTGTGTTTTGGTTTTGGATCTCGATCTTTCTTCGTGTTTTGGATCTGGATTGGTTTTGCCAAAACCACCCTTCCGTGTTTTGGGTTCTGGGTTTTGTGTTTTGGATCTGTATTTTTTTTAAAAAAAGCATAAAAACAGCTAAAATCACAGAATTTGTAGGTTTTTCTGCTCCTATGCTATTATTAACCTCAATAACCTTAATTTCCACTCATTTCCAGTCTATTCTGAACACCTCACACCTCACAATAGTGTTTTTATGTCCAAAAGGTTGCACCGAGGTAGCTGGATGACTATGCTAAGCGACACGAGTGGGCGGCACAAACACGTCACCCATCTAGGAGTGACACTGCAGTGGCAGACAGGATGGCAGTTAGAAAAACTAGGCCCCAAACTGTACATAATGCAAAGAAAAAAAAGAAGTGCAAGATGGAATTGTCCTTGGGCCCTCCCACCCACCCTTATGTTGTATAAACAGGACATGCACACTTTAACAAATCAATCATTTCAGCGCCAGGGTCTGCCACACAACTGTGGCTGAAATGATTGGTTCGTTTGGGCCCCCACAAAACAAGCTGGCAATTAATGTGTCCCTGCACAAACTGGCTCTACGGAGGCAAGATGTCATCCTCATCCTCCTCATCCACCGATTCCTCACCCTCTTCAGTGTGTACATCCTCATCCTCACAAAGTATTAACTCTTCCCCACTTGAATCCACCACAGGTCCCTCTGTACCTTCTGGAGGCTGGTCTCCCTGGAAGAGCTGATAATTCATTTTGATGAACATCATCTTCTCCACATTCTGTGGAAGCAACCTCCTACGCCTTTCGCTGACAAGGTTCCCGGCTGCACTAAACACTCTTTCGGAGTACACACTGGAGGGGGGGCAACTCAGGTAAAATAGAGCCAGTTTGTACAGGGGCCTCCAAATTGCCTCTTTTTCCTGCCAGTACAGGTATGGACTGTCTGACATGCCTACTTGGATGCTGTCACCGATGTAATCCTCCACCATTCTGTCAATGGTGACAGTATCATATGCAGTGACAGTAGACATGTCAGAAATTGTTGCCAGGTCCTTCAGTCCGGACCAGATGTCCAAACTTGGTCCTGCCTGCCCTGCATCACTGACAGCGGGTTGCTTAGGATACCTAAGTTTTTTCCTGGCAGCCCCAGTTGCAGGAGAAAATGAAGAAGGAGCCGTTGACGTGTCACGTTCCGCTTCAGCTGACATTGTGTTCACCAGCAGGTCTTTGCACCTCTGCAGGCTTGTGTCGGCCGGAAAGAGAGACACCACATAGGCTTTAAACCTAGGATCAAGCACGGTGGCCAAAATGTAGTGGTCTGATTTCAACAGATTGACCACCCTGGAATCCTGGCAAAGCGAATGAAGGGCTTCATCCACAAGTCCCACATGCCGAGCGGAATCGCTCCGTCTTAGCTCCTCCTTCACTTTCTCCAGCTGCTTCTGCAAAAGCCTGATGAGGGGAATGACCTGACTCAAGCTGGCTGTGTCTGAACTGACTTCATGTGTGGCAAGTTCGAAGGGCTGGAGAACCTTGCACAACACGGAAATCATTCTCCACTGCGCTTGAGTCAGGTGCATACCCCCTCCTTTGCCTATGTCATAGGTGGATGTATAGGCTTGTATGGCCTTTTGCTGCTCCTCCATCCTCTGAAGCATATAGAGGGTTGAGTTCCACCGCGTCACAACCTCTTGCTTCAGGTGATGGCAGGGCAGGTTCAAGAGTGTTTGCTGGCGCTCCAGTCTTCGGCACGCAGTCGCTGAATGGCGAAAGTGGCCAGTAATTTTTCGGGCCACCCAAAGCGTCTCCTGCACGCCCCTGTCGCTTTTCAGAAAATTCTGCACCACCAAGTTTATTGTGTGAGCAAAACATGGGACATGCTGGAATTTGCCCAGATGTAAGGCCCGCACAATATTGGTGGCGTTGTCAGATATCACAAATCCCCAGGAGAGTCTAAGTGGGGTAAGCCACTGGGCGATGATTTCCCTCAGTTTCTCTAAGAGGTTGTCGGCGGTGTGCCTCTTACTGAAACCGGTGATACACAGCGTAGCCTGCCTTGTAACGAGCTGGCGTTTCTGAGATGCTGCTACTGGTGACGCTGCTGCTGTTGCTGCGTAAGGTGATACATCTACCCAGTGGGCTGTCACAGTCATATAGTCCTTAGTCTGCCCTGTTCCACTTGTCCACATGTCCGTGGTTAAGTGGACATTGTGTACAACGGCATTTTTCAGGACACTGAGGACACTTTTTCTGACGTTTCTGTACAGTCTCGGTATCGCCTGCCTAGTGAAGTGGAATCTAGACGGGATTTGGAACCGGGGACACACTACCTCCATCAATTGTCTAAATCCCACTGCACCAATGGCGGATACCGGACGCACGTCTAACACCAACATAGCAGTCAAGGCCTCAGTTATACGTTTTGCTTCAGGATGACTGCTGTCGTACTTCATCCTCCTCGCAATGGACTGTTGGAGGGTCAATTGTTTAGTAAAAGTAGTGGTGTTCCTACTTCCTCTCTGGGATGATGAACGATTCCCAGCAGCAGCAACAGCAGCAGCGGCAGCAGTAGGCGTAGCAATGCAGGATCCTCCGGAGGAATCCCGGATAGGAGAGTCAGTCATGCCAGTGACATGGCCTGCAGGGCTACTTCCGATCCTGACTAAGGAGGAAATTGACGAGGAGGGAGTTGACGGTGTGGTTTGCAGGCACTTGGATACAACAGGACAACGGGATTTAGGTGTACCTGGACTGCTTACGGTCTTAGCCAAAGTTTCTGAACTTGACAGTAACTTTTTATGAATGCGCTGCAGGTGCCGAATAAGGGAGGATGTTCCTAGGTGGTTAACGTCCCTACCCCTACTTATTTCACCTTTACATATGGTACATATGGCAAGACAGTTGTTGTCCGGATTTGGATAGAAATATTGCCAGACCAAAGAGGTGGAATGTTTGGTCTTCTGCCCAGGCATGACCGTGATGGGCTTTTTCATCCCACGGACAACAACTGTCTCCCCCGGAGCCTGATTTAAACAAACCACATCACCATCAGAATCCTCCTCGCCAACTTCCTCCTCAGCGCCAGCTACACCAGTATCCTCATCCTGTTGTACTTCAAAAGTGACATCTTCAATTTGCATATCGGCAAGTGGACTGTGGGTGCTCCTTTCAGCACTTGCAGGGGGCGTGCAAATGGTGGAAAGAGCCACCTCTTCCCGTCCAGTGCTGGGAAGGTCAGGCATCGCAACCACCACCACACTTGGACTCTCCTTGGGGATTTGTGATATTTTCTTAGAAAGCACAGTTCTTCGCTGTGCTTTTGCCAGCTTAACTCTTTTGATTTTTTTAGTGGGAGGAGGGCTTCCATCATCATGTGAAGCTGAACCACTAGTCATGAACATACTAGGGATCGACCTTAGCCGTTCCTTGCCACTCAGTGTCGTAAATGGCATATTGGCAAGTTTACGTTTCTCTTCAGCTGATTTAAATGTCTTTTTCAAGGTCATTTTCCTGAACTTTGCCATTTGGGATTGTATGTGCCCTCTACTATGTCATTGGGCATCGGCCTTGGCAGACGACGTTGATGGCATGTTATCGTCTATGTCATGACTAGTGGCAGCAGCTTCAGCACTAGGAGGAAGTGGTTCTTGATCTTTCTCTATTTTATTTTTATCGGAGAAAGTTTGGTCCTCCATTTATGTTATATCGATTTGATATATACGTGCGGCTAAACACAGAAAATATTTTTTTTTTGGTTTGGACTGGAGTGTACTTTGGGGGTTACAGCACCCTTTAACGGTCAAGCCAGCCGGCCCGTTACTTAATACACAGGCGCACGCTTGGCACTACTTTGTTGATGCACGTGCGGCTACTGCGCACACAATTCACAAACACAGAAAATAATTTTTTTTTTGGTTTGTACTAGAGTGTACTTTCGAGGGTTACAGCACCCTTAACGGTCAAGCCAGCCGGCCCTTTACTTATGACACAGACGCACGCTTGGCACTACTTTGTTGATGCACGTGCGGCTACTGCGCACACAATTCACAAACACAGAAAATAATTTTTTTTTTGGTTTGGACAGGAGTGTACTTTCGGGGGTTACAGCACCCTTAATGGTCAAGCCAGCTGGCCCTTTACTTGTGACACAGGCGCACACTTGGCACTACTTTGTTGATGCACGTGCGGCTACTGCGCACACAATTCACAAACACAGAAAATAATTTTTTTTTTGGTTTGTACTGGAGTGTACTTTCGAGGGTTACAGCACCCTTAACGGTCAAGCCAGCCGGCCCTTTACTTATGACACAGACGCACGCTTGGCACTACTTTGTTGATGCACGTGCGGCTACTGCGCACACAATTCACAAACACAGAAAATTTTTTTTTTTTTGGTTTGGACTGGAGTGTACTTTCGGGGGTTACAGCACCCTTAACGGTCAAGCCAGCCAGCCCTTTACTTATGACATAGGCGCACGCTTGGCACTACTTTGTTGATGCACGTGCGGCTACTGCGCACACAATTCACAAACACAGAAAATAATTTTTTTTTTGGTTTGGACTGGAGTGTACTTTCGGGGGTTACAGCACCCTTAACGGTCAAGCCAGCCGGCCCTTTACTTGTGACACAGGCGCACACTTGGCACTACTTTGTTGATGCACGTGCGGCTGCTGCGCACACAATTCACAAACACAGAAAATAATTTTTTTTTTGGTTTGGACTGGAGTGTACTTTCGGGGGTTACAGCACCCTTAAAGGTCAAGCCAGCCGGCCCTTTACTTATGACACAGGCGCACGCTTGGCACTACTTTGTTGATGCACGTGCGGCTACTGCGCACACAATTCACAAACAGAGAAAATAATTTTTTTTTTGGTTTGGACTGGAGTGTACTTTCGGGGGGTACAGCACCCTTTAACGGTCAAGCCAGCCGGCCCTTTACTTATGACACAGGCGCACGCTTGGCACTACTTTGTTGAAGCACGTGCGGCTACTGCGCACACAATTCACAAACACAGAAAATAATTTTTTTTTTGGTTTGGACTGGAGTGTACTTTTGGGGGTTACAGCACCCTTAACGGTCAAGCCAGCCGGCCCTTTACTTGTGACACATGCGCACGCTTGGCACTACTTTGTTGATGCACGTGCAGCTACTGCGCACACAATTCACAAACACAGAAAATATTTTTTTTTTTGGTTTGGACTGGAGTGTACTTTCGGGGGTTACAGCAGCCTTAATGGTCAAGCCAGCCGGCCCTTTACTTATGACCCTGGTGCACGCTTGGCACTACTTTGTTGATGCACGTGCGGCTACTGCGCACACAATTCACAAACACAGAAAATAATTTTTTTTTTGGTTTGGACTGGAGTGTACTTTCGGGGGGTACAGCACCCTTTAACGGTCAAGCCAGCCGGCCCTTTACTTATGACACAGGCGCACGCTTGGCACTACTTTGTTGATGCACGTGCGGCTACTGCGCACACAATTCACAAACACAGAAAATATTTTTTTTTTTGGTTTGGACTGGAGTGTACTTTCGGGGGTTACAGCACCCTTAACGGTCAAGCCAGCCGGCCCTTTACTTGTGACACAGGCGCACGCTTGGCACTACTTTGTTGATGCACGTGCAGCTACTGCGCACACAATTCACAAACACAGAAAATTATTATTTTTTTGGTTTGGACTGGAGTGTACTTTGGGGGTTACAGCACGCTTTAACGGTCAAGCCAGCCGGCCCTTTACTTATGACACAGGCGCACGCTTGGCACTACTTTGTTGATGCACATGCCGCTACTGCGCTCACAATTCACAAACACAGAAAATAATTTTGGTTTGGACTGGAGTGTACTTTCGGGGGTTACAGCACCCTTAACGGTCAAGCCAGCTGGCCCTTTACTTATGACACAGGTGCACGCTTGGCACTACTTTGTTGATGCACGTGCGGCTACTGCGCACACAATTCACAAACACAGAAAATAATTTTTTTTTTGGTTTGGACTGGAGTGTACTTTCGGGGGTTACAGCACCCTTAACGGTCAAGCCAGCCGGCCCTTTACTTATGACACAGGCGCACGCTTGGCACTACTTTGTTGATGCACGTGCGGCTACTGCGCACACAATTCACAAACACAGAAAATAATTTTTTTTTTGGTTTGGACTGGAGTGTACTTTCGGGGGTTACAGCACCCTTTAACGGTCAAGCCAGCCAGCCCTTTACTTATGACACAGGCGCACGCTTGGCACTACTTTGTTGATGCACGTGCGGCTACTGCGCACACAATTCACAAACACAGAAAATAATTTTTTTTTTGGTTTGGACTGGACTGTACTTTCGGGGGTTACAGCACCCTTAACGGTCAAGCCAGCCGGCCCTTTACTTATGACACAGGCGCACGCTTGGCACTACTTTGTTGATGCACGTGCGGCTACTGCGCACACAATTCACAAACACAGAAAATAATTTTTTTATTGGTTTGGACTGGAGTATACTTTGGGGGTTACAGCACCCTTTAATGGTCAAGCCTGCCGGCCCTTTACTTATGACACAGGCGCACGCTTGGCACTACTTTGTTGATGCACGTGCGGCTACTGCGCACACAATTCACAAACACAGAAAATAATTTTTTATTTGGTTTGGACTGGAGTGTACGTTCGGGGGTTACAGCTCCCTTAGCGGTCAAGCCAGCCAGCCCTTTACTTATGACACAGGCGCACGCTTGGCACTACTTTGTTGATGCACGTGCGGCTACTGCGCACACAATTCACAAACACAGAAAATAATTTTTTTTTTGGTTTGGACTGGACTGTACTTTCGGGGGTTACAGCACCCTTAACGGTCAAGCCAGCCGGCCCTTTACTTGTGACACAGGCGCACGCTTGGCACTACTTTGTTGATGCACGTGCAGCTACTGCGCACACAATTCACAAACACAGAAAATTATTTTTTTATTGGTTTGGACTGGAGTGTACTTTCGGGGGTTACAGCACCCTTAACGGTCAAGCCAGCCAGCCCTTTACTTATGAGACAGGCGCACGCTTGGCACTACTTTGTTGATGCACGTGCGGCTACTGCGCACACAATTCACAAACACAGAAAATAATTTTTTTTTTGGTTTGGACTGGAGTGTACTTTCGGGGGTTACAGCACCCTTAACGGTCAAGCCAGCCGGCCCTTTACTTGTGACACAGGCGCACGCTTGGCACTACTTTGTTGATGCACGTGCAGCTACTGCGCACACAATTCACAAACACAGAAAATATTTTTTTTTTTGGTTTGGACTGGAGTGTACTTTCGGGGGTTACAGCACCCTTAACGGTCAAGCCAGCTAGCCCTTTACTTATGACACAGGCGCACGCTTGGCACTACTTTGTTGATGCACGTGCGGCTACTGCGCACACAATTCACAAACACAGAAAATAATTTTTTTTTTGGTTTGGACTGGAGTGTACTTTCGGGGGTTACAGCACCCTTAACGGTCAAGCCAGCCGGCCCTTTACTTGTGACACAGGCGCACGCTTGGCACTACTTTGTTGATGCACGTGCAGCTACTGCGCACACAATTCACAAACACAGAAAATATTTTTTTTTTTGGTTTGGACTGGAGTGTACTTTCGGGGGTTACAGCACCCTTAATGGTCAAGCCAGCCGGCCCTTTACTTATGACCCTGGCGCACGCTTGGCACTACTTTGTTGATGCACGTGCGGCTACTGCGCACACAATTCACAAACACAGAAAATAATTTTTTTTTTGGTTTGGACTGGAGTGTACTTTGGGGGTTACAGCACCCTTTAACGGTCAAGCCAGCCGGCCCTTTACTTATGACACAGGCGCACGCTTGGCACTACATAGTTGATGCACGTGCCGCTACTGCGCTCACAATTCACAAACACAGAAAATAATTTTGGTTTGGACTGGAGTGTACTTTCGGGGGTTACAGCACCCTTAACGGTCAAGCCAGCGGGCCCTTTACTTATGACACAGGTGCACGCTTGGCACTACTTTGTTGATGCACGTGCGGCTACTGCGCACACAATTCACAAACACAGAAAATAATTTTTTTTTTGGTTTGGACTGGAGTGTACTTTGGGGGTTACAGCACCCTTTAATGGTCAAGCCAGCCGGCCCTTTACTTATGACACAGGCGCACGCTTGGCACTACT
The DNA here is from genome assembly GCA_031769625.1 of Taudactylus pleione. Lineage (NCBI taxonomy): Eukaryota > Metazoa > Chordata > Amphibia > Anura > Myobatrachidae > Taudactylus > Taudactylus pleione. The sequence goes on from JAUIMM010000390.1 coordinate 3,384,597, forward strand.
TTGTTGATGCACGTGCGGCTACTGCGCACACAATTCACAAACACAGAAAATAATTTTTTTTTTGGTTTGGACTGGACTGTACTTTCGGGGGTTACAGCACCCTTAACGGTCAAGCCAGCCGGCCCTTTACTTATGACACAGGCGCACGCTTGGCACTACTTTGTTGATGCACGTGCGGCTACTGCGCACACAATTCACAAACACAGAAAATAATTTTTTTATTGGTTTGGACTGGAATATACTTTGGGGGTTACAGCACCCTTTAATGGTCAAGCCTGCCGGCCCTTTACTTATGACACAGGCGCACGCTTGGCACTACTTTGTTGATGCACGTGCGGCTACTGCGCACACAATTCACAAACACAGAAAATAATTTTTTATTTGGTTTGGACTGGAGTGTACGTTCGGGGGTTAGAGCTCCCTTAGCGGTCAAGCCAGCCAGCCCTTTACTTATGACACAGGCGCACGCTTGGCACTACTTTGTTGATGCACGTGCGGCTACTGCGCACACAATTCACAAACACAGAAAATAATTTTTTTTTTGGTTTGGACTGGACTGTACTTTCGGGGGTTACAGCACCCTTAACGGTCAAGCCAGCCGGCCCTTTACTTGTGACACAGGCGCACGCTTGGCACTACTTTGTTGATGCACGTGCAGCTACTGCGCACACAATTCACAAACACAGAAAATTATTTTTTTTTTGGTTTGGACTGGAGTGTACTTTCGGGGGTTACAGCACCCTTAACGGTCACGCCAGCCAGCCCTTTACTTATGACACAGGCGCACGCTTGGCACTACTTTGTTGATGCACGTGCGGCTACTGCGCACACAATTCACAAACACAGAAAATAATTTTTTTTTTGGTTTGGACTGGAGTGTACTTTCGGGGGTTACAGCACCCTTAACGGTCAAGCCAGCCGGCCCTTTACTTGTGACACAGGCGCACGCTTGGCACTACTTTGTTGATGCACGTGCAGCTACTGCGCACACAATTCACAAACACAGAAAATATTTTTTTTTTTGGTTTGGACTGGAGTGTACTTTCGGGGGTTACAGCACCCTTAACGGTCAAGCCAGCTAGCCCTTTACTTATGACACAGGCGCACGCTTGGCACTACTTTGTTGATGCACGTGCGGCTACTGCGCACACAATTCACAAACACAGAAAATAATTTTTTTTTTGGTTTGGACTGGAGTGTACTTTCGGGGGTTACAGCACCCTTAACGGTCAAGCCAGCCGGCCCTTTACTTGTGACACAGGCGCACGCTTGGCACTACTTTGTTGATGCACGTGCGGCTACTGCGCACACAATTCACAAACACAGAAAATATTTTTTTTTTTGGTTTGGACTGGAGTGTACTTTTGGGGGTTACAGCACCCTTAATGGTCAAGCCAGCCGGCCCTTTACTTATGACCCTGGCGCACGCTTGGCACTACTTTGTTGATGCACGTGCGGCTACTGCGCACACAATTCACAAACACAGAAAATAATTTTTTTTTTGGTTTGGACTGGAGTGTACTTTGGGGGTTACAGCACCCTTTAACGGTCAAGCCAGCCGGCCCTTTACTTATGACACAGGCGCACGCTTGGCACTACATAGTTGATGCACGTGCCGCTACTGCGCTCACAATTCACAAACACAGAAAATAATTTTGGTTTGGACTGGAGTGTACTTTCGGGGGTTACAGCACCCTTAACGGTCAAGCCAGCGGGCCCTTTACTTATGACACAGGTGCACGCTTGGCACTACTTTGTTGATGCACGTGCGGCTACTGCGCACACAATTCACAAACACAGAAAATAATTTTTTTTTTGGTTTGGACTGGAGTGTACTTTCGGGGGGTACAGCACCCTTTTACGGTCAAGCCAGCCGGCCCTTTACTTATGACACAGGTGCACGCTTGGCACTACTTTGTTGATGCACGTGCGGCTACTGCGCAACACAATTCACAAACACAGAAAATAATTTTTTTTTTGGTTTGGACTGGAGTGTACTTTGGGGGTTACAGCACCCTTTAACGGTCAAGCCAGCCAGCCCTTTACTTATGACACAGGCGCACTCTTGGCACTACTTTGTTGATGCACGTGCGGCTACTGCGCACACAATTCACAAACACAGAAAATAATTTTTTTTTTGGTTTGGACTGGAGTGTACTTTCGGGGGTTACAGCACCCTTAACGGTCAAGCCAGCTGGCCCTTTACTTGTGACACAGGCGCACGCTTGGCACTACTTTGTTGATGCACGTGCGGCTACTGCGCACACAATTCACAAACACAGAAAATATATATTTTTTTGGTTTGGACTGGAGTGTACTTTCGGGGGTTACAGCACCCTTAATGGTCAAGCCAGCCGGCCCTTTACTTATGACCCTGGCGCACGCTTGGCACTACTTTGTTGATGCACGTGCGGCTACTGCGCACACAATTCACAAACACAGAAAATAATTTTTTTTTTGGTTTGGACTGGAGTGTACTTTGGGGGTTACAGCACCCTTTAACGGTCAAGCCAGCCGGCCCTTTACTTATGACACAGGCGCACGCTTGGCACTACATAGTTGATGCACGTGCCGCTACTGCGCTCACAATTCACAAACACAGAAAATAATTTTGGTTTGGACTGGAGTGTACTTTCGGGGGTTACAGCACCCTTTTACGGTCAAGCCAGCCGGCCCTTTACTTATGACACAGGTGCACGCTTGGCACTACTTTGTTGATGCACGTGCGGCTACTGCGCAACACAATTCACAAACACAGAAAATAATTTTTTTTTTGGTTTGGACTGGAGTGTACTTTGGGGGTTACAGCACCCTTTAACGGTCAAGCCAGCCGGCCCTTTACTTATGACACAGGCGCACGCTTGGCACTACTTTGTTGATGCACGTGCCGCTACTGCGCTCACAATTCACAAACACAGAAAATAATTTTGGTTTGGACTGGAGTGTACTTTCGGGGGTTACAGCACCCTTAACGGTCAAGCCAGCCGGCCCTTTACTTATGACACAGGTGCACGCTTGGCCCTACTTTGTTGATGCACGTGCGGCTACTGCGCACACAATTCACAAACACAGAAAATAATTTTTTTTTTGGTTTGGACTGGAGTGTACTTTCGGGGGTTACAGCACCCTTAACGGTCAAGCCAGCCGGCCCTTTACTTATGACACAGGCGCACGCTTGGCACTACTTTGTTGATGCACGTGCGGCTACTGCGCACACAATTCACAAACACAGAAAATAATTTTTTTTTTGGTTTGGACTGGACTGTACTTTCGGGGGTTACAGCACCCTTAATGGTCAAGCCAGCCAGCCCTTTACTTATGACACAGGCGCACGCTTGGCACTACTTTGTTGATGCACGTGCGGCTACTGCGCACACAATTCACAAACACAGAAAATAATTTTTTTATTGGTTTGGACTGGAGTATACTTTGGGGGTTACAGCACCCTTTAACGGTCAAGCCAGCCGGCCCTTTACTTATGACACAGGCGCACGCTTGGCACTACTTTGTTGATGCACGTGCGGCTACTGCGCACACAATTCACAAACACAGAAAATAATTTTTTTTTTGGTTTGGACTGGAGTGTACGTTCGGGGGTTACAGCACCCTTAACGGTCAAGCCAGCCAGCCCTTTACTTATGACACAGGCGCACGCTTGGCACTACTTTGTTGATGCACGTGCGGCTACTGCGCACACAATTCACAAACACAGAAAATAATTTTTTTTTTGGTTTGGACTTGAGTGTACTTTCGGGGGTTACAGCACCCTTAACGGTCAAGCCAGCCGGCCCTTTACTTGTGACACAGGCGCACGCTTGGCACTACTTTGTTGATGCACGTGCAGCTACTGCGCACACAATTCACAAACACAGAAAATAATTTTTTTTTTGGTTTGGACTGGAGTGTACTTTCGGGGGTTACAGCACCCTTAACGGTCAAGCCAGCCAGCCCTTTACTTATGACACAGGCGCACGCTTGGCACTACTTTGTTGATGCACGTATGGCTACTGCGCACACAATTCACAAACACAGAAAATAATTTTTTTTTTGGTTTGGACTGGAGTTTACTTTCGGGGGTTACAGCACCCTTAACGGTCAAGCCAGCTGGCCCTTTACTTCTGACACAGGCGCACGCTTGGCACTACTTTGTTGATGCACGTGCAGCTACTGCGCACACAATTCACAAACACAGAAAATAATTTTTTTTTTGGTTTGGACTGGAGTGTACTTTCGGGGGTTACAGCACCCTTAACGGTCAAGCCAGCAAGCCCTTTACTTATGACACAGGCGCACGCTTGGCACTACTTTGTTGATGCACGTGCGGCTACTGCGCACACAATTCACAAACACAGAAAATAATTTTTTTTTTGGTTTGGACTGGAGTGTACTTTCGGGGGTTACAGCACCCTTAACGGTCAAGCCAGCCGGCCCTTTACTTGTGACACAGGCGCACGCTTGGCACTACTTTGTTGATGCACGTGCAGCTACTGCGCACACAATTCACAAACACAGAAAATTATTTTTTTTTTGGTTTGGACTGGAGTGTACTTTCGGGGGTTACAGCACCCTTAATGGTCAAGCCAGCCGGCCCTTTACTTATGACCCTGGCGCACGCTTGGCACTACTTTGTTGATGCACGTGCGGCTACTGCGCACACAATTCACAAACACAGAAAATAATTTTTTTTTTGGTTTGGACTGAAGTGTACTTTCGGGGGGTACAGCACCCTTTAACGGTCAAGCCAGCCGGCCCTTTACTTATGACACAGGCGCACGCTTGGCACTACTTTGTTGATGCACGTGCGGCTACTGCGCACACAATTCACAAACACAGAAAATAAATTTTTTTTTGGTTTGGACTGGAGTGTACTTTGGGGGTTACAGCACCCTTTAACGGTCAATCCAGCCGGCCCTTTACTTATGACACAGGCGCACGCTTGGCACTACTTTGTTGATGCACGTGCCGCTACTGCGCACACAATTCACAAACACAGAAAATAATTTTGGTTTGGACTGGAGTGTACTTTCGGGGGTTACAGCACCCTTAACGGTCAAGCCAGCCGGCCCTTTACTTATGACACAGGTGCACGCTTGGCACTACTTTGTTGATGCACGTGCGGCTACTGCGCACACAATTCACAAACACAGAAAATAATTTTTTTTTTGGTTTGGACTGGAGTGTACTTTGGGGGTTACAGCACCCTTTAACGGTCAAGCCAGCCGGCCCTTTACTTATGACACAGGCGCACGCTTGGCACTACATAGTTGATGCACGTGCCGCTACTGCGCTCACAATTCACAAACACAGAAAATAATTTTGGTTTGGACTGGAGTGTACTTTCGGGGGTTACAGCACCCTTAACGGTCAAGCCAGCGGGCCCTTTACTTATGACACAGGTGCACGCTTGGCACTACTTTGTTGATGCACGTGCGGCTACTGCGCACACAATTCACAAACACAGAAAATAATTTTTTTTTTGGTTTGGACTGGAGTGTACTTTGGGGGTTACAGCACCCTTTAATGGTCAAGCCAGCCGGCCCTTTACTTATGACACAGGCGCACGCTTGGCACTACTTTGTTGATGCACGTGCGGCTACTGCGCACACAATTCACAAACACAGAAAATAATTTTTTTTTTGGTTTGGACTGGACTGTACTTTCGGGGGTTACAGCACCCTTAACGGTCAAGCCAGCCGGCCCTTTACTTATGACACAGGCGCACGCTTGGCACTACTTTGTTGATGCACGTGCGGCTACTGCGCACACAATTCACAAACACAGAAAATAATTTTTTTATTGGTTTGGACTGGAATATACTTTGGGGGTTACAGCACCCTTTAATGGTCAAGCCTGCCGGCCCTTTACTTATGACACAGGCGCACGCTTGGCACTACTTTGTTGATGCACGTGCGGCTACTGCGCACACAATTCACAAACACAGAAAATAATTTTTTATTTGGTTTGGACTGGAGTGTACGTTCGGGGGTTAGAGCTCCCTTAGCGGTCAAGCCAGCCAGCCCTTTACTTATGACACAGGCGCACGCTTGGCACTACTTTGTTGATGCACGTGCGGCTACTGCGCACACAATTCACAAACACAGAAAATAATTTTTTTTTTGGTTTGGACTGGACTGTACTTTCGGGGGTTACAGCACCCTTAACGGTCAAGCCAGCCGGCCCTTTACTTGTGACACAGGCGCACGCTTGGCACTACTTTGTTGATGCACGTGCAGCTACTGCGCACACAATTCACAAACACAGAAAATTATTTTTTTTTTGGTTTGGACTGGAGTGTACTTTCGGGGGTTACAGCACCCTTAACGGTCACGCCAGCCAGCCCTTTACTTATGACACAGGCGCACGCTTGGCACTACTTTGTTGATGCACGTGCGGCTACTGCGCACACAATTCACAAACACAGAAAATAATTTTTTTTTTGGTTTGGACTGGAGTGTACTTTCGGGGGTTACAGCACCCTTAACGGTCAAGCCAGCCGGCCCTTTACTTGTGACACAGGCGCACGCTTGGCACTACTTTGTTGATGCACGTGCAGCTACTGCGCACACAATTCACAAACACAGAAAATATTTTTTTTTTTGGTTTGGACTGGAGTGTACTTTCGGGGGTTACAGCACCCTTAACGGTCAAGCCAGCTAGCCCTTTACTTATGACACAGGCGCACGCTTGGCACTACTTTGTTGATGCACGTGCGGCTACTGCGCACACAATTCACAAACACAGAAAATAATTTTTTTTTTGGTTTGGACTGGAGTGTACTTTCGGGGGTTACAGCACCCTTAACGGTCAAGCCAGCCGGCCCTTTACTTGTGACACAGGCGCACGCTTGGCACTACTTTGTTGATGCACGTGCGGCTACTGCGCACACAATTCACAAACACAGAAAATATTTTTTTTTTTGGTTTGGACTGGAGTGTACTTTTGGGGGTTACAGCACCCTTAATGGTCAAGCCAGCCGGCCCTTTACTTATGACCCTGGCGCACGCTTGGCACTACTTTGTTGATGCACGTGCGGCTACTGCGCACACAATTCACAAACACAGAAAATAATTTTTTTTTTGGTTTGGACTGGAGTGTACTTTGGGGGTTACAGCACCCTTTAACGGTCAAGCCAGCCGGCCCTTTACTTATGACACAGGCGCACGCTTGGCACTACATAGTTGATGCACGTGCCGCTACTGCGCTCACAATTCACAAACACAGAAAATAATTTTGGTTTGGACTGGAGTGTACTTTCGGGGGTTACAGCACCCTTAACGGTCAAGCCAGCGGGCCCTTTACTTATGACACAGGTGCACGCTTGGCACTACTTTGTTGATGCACGTGCGGCTACTGCGCACACAATTCACAAACACAGAAAATAATTTTTTTTTTGGTTTGGACTGGAGTGTACTTTCGGGGGGTACAGCACCCTTTTACGGTCAAGCCAGCCGGCCCTTTACTTATGACACAGGTGCACGCTTGGCACTACTTTGTTGATGCACGTGCGGCTACTGCGCAACACAATTCACAAACACAGAAAATAATTTTTTTTTTGGTTTGGACTGGAGTGTACTTTGGGGGTTACAGCACCCTTTAACGGTCAAGCCAGCCAGCCCTTTACTTATGACACAGGCGCACTCTTGGCACTACTTTGTTGATGCACGTGCGGCTACTGCGCACACAATTCACAAACACAGAAAATAATTTTTTTTTTGGTTTGGACTGGAGTGTACTTTCGGGGGTTACAGCACCCTTAACGGTCAAGCCAGCTGGCCCTTTACTTGTGACACAGGCGCACGCTTGGCACTACTTTGTTGATGCACGTGCGGCTACTGCGCACACAATTCACAAACACAGAAAATATATATTTTTTTGGTTTGGACTGGAGTGTACTTTCGGGGGTTACAGCACCCTTAATGGTCAAGCCAGCCGGCCCTTTACTTATGACCCTGGCGCACGCTTGGCACTACTTTGTTGATGCACGTGCGGCTACTGCGCACACAATTCACAAACACAGAAAATAATTTTTTTTTTGGTTTGGACTGGAGTGTACTTTGGGGGTTACAGCACCCTTTAACGGTCAAGCCAGCCGGCCCTTTACTTATGACACAGGCGCACGCTTGGCACTACATAGTTGATGCACGTGCCGCTACTGCGCTCACAATTCACAAACACAGAAAATAATTTTGGTTTGGACTGGAGTGTACTTTCGGGGGTTACAGCACCCTTTTACGGTCAAGCCAGCCGGCCCTTTACTTATGACACAGGTGCACGCTTGGCACTACTTTGTTGATGCACGTGCGGCTACTGCGCAACACAATTCACAAACACAGAAAATAATTTTTTTTTTGGTTTGGACTGGAGTGTACTTTGGGGGTTACAGCACCCTTTAACGGTCAAGCCAGCCGGCCCTTTACTTATGACACAGGCGCACGCTTGGCACTACTTTGTTGATGCACGTGCCGCTACTGCGCTCACAATTCACAAACACAGAAAATAATTTTGGTTTGGACTGGAGTGTACTTTCGGGGGTTACAGCACCCTTAACGGTCAAGCCAGCCGGCCCTTTACTTATGACACAGGTGCACGCTTGGCCCTACTTTGTTGATGCACGTGCGGCTACTGCGCACACAATTCACAAACACAGAAAATAATTTTTTTTTTGGTTTGGACTGGAGTGTACTTTCGGGGGTTACAGCACCCTTAACGGTCAAGCCAGCCGGCCCTTTACTTATGACACAGGCGCACGCTTGGCACTACTTTGTTGATGCACGTGCGGCTACTGCGCACACAATTCACAAACACAGAAAATAATTTTTTTTTTGGTTTGGACTGGACTGTACTTTCGGGGGTTACAGCACCCTTAATGGTCAAGCCAGCCAGCCCTTTACTTATGACACAGGCGCACGCTTGGCACTACTTTGTTGATGCACGTGCGGCTACTGCGCACACAATTCACAAACACAGAAAATAATTTTTTTATTGGTTTGGACTGGAGTATACTTTGGGGGTTACAGCACCCTTTAACGGTCAAGCCAGCCGGCCCTTTACTTATGACACAGGCGCACGCTTGGCACTACTTTGTTGATGCACGTGCGGCTACTGCGCACACAATTCACAAACACAGAAAATAATTTTTTTTTTGGTTTGGACTGGAGTGTACGTTCGGGGGTTACAGCACCCTTAACGGTCAAGCCAGCCAGCCCTTTACTTATGACACAGGCGCACGCTTGGCACTACTTTGTTGATGCACGTGCGGCTACTGCGCACACAATTCACAAACACAGAAAATAATTTTTTTTTTGGTTTGGACTTGAGTGTACTTTCGGGGGTTACAGCACCCTTAACGGTCAAGCCAGCCGGCCCTTTACTTGTGACACAGGCGCACGCTTGGCACTACTTTGTTGATGCACGTGCAGCTACTGCGCACACAATTCACAAACACAGAAAATAATTTTTTTTTTGGTTTGGACTGGAGTGTACTTTCGGGGGTTACAGCACCCTTAACGGTCAAGCCAGCCAGCCCTTTACTTATGACACAGGCGCACGCTTGGCACTACTTTGTTGATGCACGTATGGCTACTGCGCACACAATTCACAAACACAGAAAATAATTTTTTTTTTGGTTTGGACTGGAGTTTACTTTCGGGGGTTACAGCACCCTTAACGGTCAAGCCAGCTGGCCCTTTACTTCTGACACAGGCGCACGCTTGGCACTACTTTGTTGATGCACGTGCAGCTACTGCGCACACAATTCACAAACACAGAAAATAATTTTTTTTTTGGTTTGGACTGGAGTGTACTTTCGGGGGTTACAGCACCCTTAACGGTCAAGCCAGCAAGCCCTTTACTTATGACACAGGCGCACGCTTGGCACTACTTTGTTGATGCACGTGCGGCTACTGCGCACACAATTCACAAACACAGAAAATAATTTTTTTTTTGGTTTGGACTGGAGTGTACTTTCGGGGGTTACAGCACCCTTAACGGTCAAGCCAGCCGGCCCTTTACTTGTGACACAGGCGCACGCTTGGCACTACTTTGTTGATGCACGTGCAGCTACTGCGCACACAATTCACAAACACAGAAAATTATTTTTTTTTTGGTTTGGACTGGAGTGTACTTTCGGGGGTTACAGCACCCTTAATGGTCAAGCCAGCCGGCCCTTTACTTATGACCCTGGCGCACGCTTGGCACTACTTTGTTGATGCACGTGCGGCTACTGCGCACACAATTCACAAACACAGAAAATAATTTTTTTTTTGGTTTGGACTGAAGTGTACTTTCGGGGGGTACAGCACCCTTTAACGGTCAAGCCAGCCGGCCCTTTACTTATGACACAGGCGCACGCTTGGCACTACTTTGTTGATGCACGTGCGGCTACTGCGCACACAATTCACAAACACAGAAAATAAATTTTTTTTTGGTTTGGACTGGAGTGTACTTTGGGGGTTACAGCACCCTTTAACGGTCAATCCAGCCGGCCCTTTACTTATGACACAGGCGCACGCTTGGCACTACTTTGTTGATGCACGTGCCGCTACTGCGCACACAATTCACAAACACAGAAAATAATTTTGGTTTGGACTGGAGTGTACTTTCGGGGGTTACAGCACCCTTAACGGTCAAGCCAGCCGGCCCTTTACTTATGACACAGGTGCACGCTTGGCACTACTTTGTTGATGCACGTGCGGCTACTGCGCACACAATTCACAAACACAGAAAATAATTTTTTTTTTGGTTTGGACTGGAGTGTACTTTTTGGGGGTACAGCACCCTTTAACGGTCAAGCCAGCCGGCCCTTTACTTATGACACAGGCGCACGCTTGGCACTACTTTGTTGATGCACGTGCGGCTACTGCGCACATAATTCACAAACACAGAAAATAATTTTTTTTTTGGTTTGGACTGGAGTGTACTTTGGGGGTTACAGCACCCTTTAACGGTCAAGCCAGCCGGCCCTTTACTTATGACACAGGCGCACGCTTGGCACTACTTTGTTGATGCACGTGCCGCTACTGCGCTCACAATTCACAAACACAGAAAATAATTTTGGTTTGGACTGGAGTGTACTTTCGGGGGTTACAACACCCTTAACGGTCAAGCCAGCCGGCCCTTTACTTATGACACAGGTGCACGCTTGGCACTACTTTGTTGATGCACGTGCGGCTACTGCGCACACAATTCACAAACACAGAAAATAATTTTTTTTTTGGTTTGGACTGGAGTGTACTTTCGGGGGTTACAGCACCCTTAACGGTCAAGCCAGCCGGCCCTTTACTTATGACACAGGCGCACGCTTGGCACTACTTTGTTGATGCACGTGCGGCTACTGCGCACACAATTCACAAACACAGAAAATAATTTTTTTTTTGGTTTGGACTGGAGTGTACTTTCGGGGGTTACAACACCCTTTAATGGTCAAGCCAGCCGGCCCTTTACTTATGACACAGGCGCACGCTTGGCACTACTTTGTTGATGCACGTGCGGCTACTGCGCACACAATTCACAAACACAGAAAATAATTTTTTTTTGGTTTGGACTGGAGTGTACTTTGGGGGTTACAGCACCCTTTAATGGTCAAGCCAGCCGGCCCTTTACTTATGACACAGGCGCACGCTTGGCACTACTTTGTTGATGCACGTGCGGCTACTGCGCACACAATTCACAAACACAGAAAATAATTATTTTTTTGGTTTGGACTGGACTGTACTTTCGGGGGTTACAGCACCCTTAACGGTCAAGCCAGCCGGCCCTTTACTTATGACACAGGCGCACGCTTGGCACTACTTTGTTGATGCACGTGCGGCTACTGCGCACACAATTCACAAACACAGAAAATAATTTTTTTATTGGTTTGGACTGGAGTATACTTTGGGGGTTACAGCACCCTTTAACGGTCAAGCCAGCCGGCCCTTTACTTATGACACAGGCGCACGCTTGGCACTACTTTGTTGATGCACGTGCGGCTTCTGCGCACACAATTCACAAACACAGAAAATATATTATTTTTTTAGCACTTGGGGGGAGCACCCCTGATGGACAGAGCACCCCCTGGACAACACTACAGCACCCCTTTAGGACTGGGACACTGCACAGGACTTTGGAGTGGACACAGCCCCTATGGAGAACTGACTGCACAACACAGTCCAGCCAGCCCCTATGGACTTTGAAGTAGTGGACACAGCCCCTATTAACAACAGCAGCACAGCACAACACAGCCAGCCCATTATGGACTTTGAAGTAGTGGACAACAGCAGCACTACACTACACTACACTACACAGCCCTAACTCCCACCCTCCCTCTTCACTGTCCACAGCCGAGTGAGAAAATGGCGCCGACGGGGGTACCTTATATAGGATCCAAAACCCGCGAGACTCGGAAGGCAGGATGATGACGTTTTACCTCGATTTCAGATCCGAGTCAGGCGGGGAAAGTCGAGCCTGACTCGGATCGGACTCGGATCGGGGGGGCTCGGGGGGGTTCGGATTTCAGAAATCCGAACCCGCTCACCCCTAGTTGGGAGGTATGCTGTCCTGTGTGTTGTGGTGTAGGCTGCTGCTATTCTTACATTACAGGTGCTGTCCTGTGTGTTGTGGTGTAGGCCGCTGCCCTTCTTACATTACAGGTGCTGTCCTGTGTGTGGTGGTGTAGGCCGCTGTCCTTCGTATTCTTACATTACAGGTGCTGTCCTGTGTGTGGTGGTGTAGGCCGCTGCCCTTCTTACATTACAGGTGCTGTCCTGTGTGTTGTGGTGTAGGCCGCTGTCCTTCTTACATTACAGGTGCTGTCCTATGTGTTGTGGTGTAGACCGCTGTCCTTCTTATTCTTACATTACAGGTGCTGTCCTGTGTGTTGTGGTGTAAACCACTGTCCTTCTTATTCTTACATTACAGGTGCTGTCCTATGTGTTGTGGTGTAGGCCGCTGTCCTTCTTATTCTTACATTACAGGTGCTGTCCTATGTGTTGTGGTGTAGACAGCTGTCCTTCTTATTCTTACATTACAGGTGCTGTCCTGTGTGCTGTGGTGTAGGCCGCTGCCCTTCTTATTCTTACATTACAGGTGCTGTCCTGTGTGTTGTGGTGTAGGCCGCTGCCCTTCTTACATTACAGGTGCTGTCCTCTGTGTTGTGGTGTAGGCCGCTGCCCTTCTTACATTACAGGTGCTGTCCTGTGTGTGGTGGTGTAGGCCGCTGTCCTTCTTACATTACAAGTGCTGTCCTATGTGTTGTGGTGTAGACCGCTGTCCTTCTTATTCTTACATTACAGGTGCTGTCCTGTGTGTGGTGGTGTAGGCCGCTGTCCTTCTTATTCTTACATTACAGGTGCTGTCCTGTGTGTGGTGGTGTAGGCCGCTGTCCTTCTTACATTACAGGTGCTGTCCTATGTGTTGTGGTGTAGACCGCTGTCCTTCTTATTCTTACATTACAGGTGCTGTCCTATGTGTTGTGGTGTAGACCGCTGTCCTTCTTATTCTTACATTACAGGTGCTGTCCTGTGTGTTGTGGTGTAGGCCGCTGCCCTTCTTACATTACAGGTGCTGTCCTGTGTGTTGTGGTGTAGGCCGCTGCCCTTCTTACATTACAGGTGCTGTCCTGTGTGTTGTGGTGTAGGCCGCTGTCCTTCTTATTCTTACATTACAGGTGCTGTCCAGTGTGTTGTGGTGTAGGCCACTGTCCTTCTTATTCTTACATTACAGGTGCTGTCCTGTGTGTGGTGGTGTAGGCCGCTGTCCTTCTTACATTACAGGTGCTGTCCTGTGTGTTTTGGTGTAGGCCGCTGTCCTTCTTACATTACAGGTGCTGTCCTATGTGTTGTGGTGTAGACCGCTGTCCTTCTTATTCTTACATTACAGGTGCTGTCCCGTGTGTGGTGGTGTAGGCTGCTGCCCTTCTTACATTACAGGTGCTGTCCTGTGTGTTTTGGTGTAGGCCGCTGTCCTTCTTACATTACAGGTGCTGTCCTATGTGTTGTGGTGTAGACCGCTGTCCTTCTTATTCTTACATTACAGGTGCTGTCCTGTGTGTTGTGGTGTAAACCACTGTCCTTCTTATTCTTCCATTACAGGTGCTGTCCTATGTGTTGTGGTGTAGACCGCTGTCCTTCTTATTCTTACATTACAGGTGCTGTCCTATGTGTTGTGGTGTAGACCGCTGTCCTTCTTATTCTTACATTACAGGTGCTGTCCTGTGTGTTGTGGTGTAGGCCGCTGCCCTTCTTACATTACAGGTGCTGTCCTGTGTGTTGTGGTGTAGGCCGCTGCCCTTCTTACATTACAGGTGCTGTCCTGTGTGTTGTGGTGTAGGCCGCTGTCCTTCTTATTCTTACATTACAGGTGCTGTCCAGTGTGTTGTGGTGTAGGCCACTGTCCTTCTTATTCTTACATTACAGGTGCTGTCCTGTGTGTGGTGGTGTAGGCCGCTGTCCTTCTTATTCTTACATTACAGGTGCTGTCCCGTGTGTGGTGGTGTAGGCTGCTGCCCTTCTTACATTACAGGTGCTGTCCTGTGTGTTGTGGTGTAGGCCGCTGTCCTTCTTACATTACAGGTGCTGTCCTATGTGTTGTGGTGTAGACCGCTGTCCTTCTTATTCTTACATTACAGGTGCTGTCCTGTGTGTTGTGGTGTAAACCACTGTCCTTCTTATTCTTCCATTACAGGTGCTGTCCTATGTGTTGTGGTGTAGACCGCTGTCCTTCTTATTCTTACATTACAGGTGCTGTCCTATGTGTTGTGGTGTAGACCTCTGTCCTTCTTATTCTTACATTACAGGTGCTGTCCTGTGTGTTGTGGTGTAGGCCGCTGCCCTTCTTATTCTTACATTACAGGTGCTGTCCTGTGTGTTGTGGTGTAGGCCGCTGCCTTTCTTACATTACAGGTGCTGTCCTGTGTGTTGTGGTGTAGGCCGCTGCACTTCTTACATTACAGGTGCTGTCCTGTGTGTTGTGGTGTAGGCCGCTGTCCTTCTTATTCTTACATTACAGGTGCTGTCCAGTGTATTGTGGTGTAGGCCGCTGCCCTTCTTATTCTTACATTACAGGTGCAGTCCTGTGTGTGGTGGTGTAGGCCGCTGTCCTTCTTACATTACAGGTGCTGTCCTATGTGTTGTGGTGTAGACCGCTGTCCTTCTTATTCTAACATTACAGGTACTGTCCTGTGTGTTGTGGTGTAGGCCGCTGTCCTTCTTATTCTTACATTACAGGTGCTGTCCTGTATGTGGTGGTGTAGGCCACTGTCCTTCTTACATTACAGGTGCTGTCCTATGTGTTGTGGTGTAGACCGCTGTCCTTCTTATTCTTACATTACAGTTGCTGTCCTATGTGTTGTGGTGTTGACCGCTGTCCTTCTTATTCATACATTACAGGTGCTGTCCTGTGTGTTGTGGTGTAAACTGCTGTCCTTCTTATTCTTACATTACAGGTGCTGTCCTATGTGTTGTGGTGTAGACCGCTGTCCTTCTTATTCTTACATTACAGGTGCTGTCCTATGTGTTGTGGTGTAGACCACTGTCCTTCTTATTCTTACATTACAGGTGCTGTCCTGTGTGTTGTGGTGTAGGCCGCTGCCCTTCTTACATTACAGATGCTGTCCTGTGTGTTGTGGGGTTGGCCGCTGTCCTTCTTATTCTTACATTACAGGTGCTGTCCAGTGTATTGTGGTGTAAGCCGCTGCCCTTCTTATTCTTACATTACAGGTGCTGTCCTGTGTGTGGTGGTGTAGGCCGCTGTCCTTCTTACATTACAGGTGCTGTCATATGTGTTGTGGTGTAGACCGCTGTCCTTCTTATTCTTACATTACAGGTGCTGTCCTGTGTGTTGTGGTGTAGACCGCTGTCCTTCTTATTCTTACATTACAGGTGCTGTCCTGTGTGTTGTGGTGTAGACAGCTGTCCTTCTTATTCTTACATTACAGGTGCTGTCCTGTGTGCTGTGGTGTAGGCCGCTGCCCTTCTTATTCTTACATTACAGGTGCTGTCCTGTGTGTTGTGGTGTAGGCCGCTGCCCTTCTTACATTACAGGTGCTGTCCTCTGTGTTGTGGTGTAGGCCGCTGCCCTTCTTACATTACAGGTGCTGTCCTGTGTGTGGTGGTGTAGGCCGCTGTCCTTCTTACATTACAGGTGCTGTCCTATGTGTTGTGGTGTAGACCGCTGTCCTTCTTATTCTTACATTACAGGTGCTGTCCTGTGTGTGGTGGTGTAGGCCGCTGTCCTTCTTATTCTTACATTACAGGTGCTGTCCTGTGTGTGGTGGTGTAGGCCGCTGTCCTTCTTACATTACAGGTGCTGTCCTATGTGTTGTGGTGTAGACCGCTGTCCTTCTTATTCTTACATTACAGGTGCTGTCCTATGTGTTGTGGTGTAGACCGCTGTCCTTATTTTTACATTACAGGTGCTGTCCTGTGTGTTGTGGTGTAAACCGCTGTCCTTCTTATTCTTCCATTACAGGTGCTGTTCTATGTGTTGTGGTGTAGACCGCTGTCCTTCTTATGCTTACATTACAGGTGCTGTCCTATGTGTTGTGGTGTAGACCACTGTCCTTCTTATTCTTACATTACAGGTGCTGTCCTGTGTGTTGTGGTGTAGGCCGCTGCCCTTCTTACATTACAGGTGCTGTCCTGTGTGTTGTGGTGTAGGCCGCTGCCCTTCTTACATTACAGGTGCTGTCCTGTGTGTTGTGGTGTAGGCCGCTGTCCTTCTTATTCTTACATTACAGGTGCTGTCCAGTGTGTTGTGGTGTAGGCCACTGTCCTTCTTATTCTTACATTACAGGTGCTGTCCTGTGTGTGGTGGTGTAGGCCGCTGTCCTTCTTATTCTTACATTACAGGTGCTGTCCCGTGTGTGGTGGTGTAGGCTGCTGCCCTTCTTACATTACAGGTGCTGTCCTGTGTGTTGTGGTGTAGGCTGCTGTCCTTCTTACATTACAGGTGCTGTCCTATGTGTTGTGGTGTAGACCGCTGTCCTTCTTATTCTTACATTACAGGTGCTGTCCTGTGTGTTGTGGTGTAAACCACTGTCCTTCTTATTCTTCCATTACAGGTGCTGTCCTATGTGTTGTGGTGTAGACCGCTGTCCTTCTTATTCTTACATTACAGGTGCTGTCCTATGTGTTGTGGTGTAGACCTCTGTCCTTCTTATTCTTACATTACAGGTGCTGTCCTGTGTGTTGTGGTGTAGGCCGCTGCCCTTCTTATTCTTACATTACAGGTGCTGTCCTGTGTGTTGTGGTGTAGGCCGCTGCCTTTCTTACATTACAGGTGCTTTCCTGTGTGTTGTGGTGTAGGCCGCTGCACTTCTTACATTACAGGTGCTGTCCTGTGTGTTGTGGTGTAGGCCGCTGTCCTTCTTATTCTTACATTACAGGTGCTGTCCAGTGTATTGTGGTGTAGGCCGCTGACCTTCTTATTCTTACATTACAGGTGCAGTCCTGTGTGTGGTGGTGTAGGCCGCTGTCCTTCTTACATTACAGGTGCTGTCCTATGTGTTGTGGTGTAGACCGCTGTCCTTCTTATTCTAACATTACAGGTACTGTCCTGTGTGTTGTGGTGTAGGCCGCTGTCCTTCTTATTCTTACATTACAGGTGCTGTCCTGTATGTGGTGGTGTAGGCCACTGTCCTTCTTACATTACAGGTGCTGTCCTATGTGTTGTGGTGTAGACCGCTGTCCTTCTTATTCTTACATTACAGTTGCTGTCCTATGTGTTGTGGTGTTGACCGCTGTCCTTCTTATTCATACATTACAGGTGCTGTCCTGTGTGTTGTGGTGTAAACTGCTGTCCTTCTTATTCTTACATTACAGGTGCTGTCCTATGTGTTGTGGTGTAGACCGCTGTCCTTCTTATTCTTACATTACAGGTGCTGTCCTATGTGTTGTGGTGTAGACCACTGTCCTTCTTATTCTTACATTACAGGTGCTGTCCTGTGTGTTGTGGTGTAGGCCGCTGCCCTTCTTACATTACAGATGCTGTCCTGTGTGTTGTGGGGTTGGCCGCTGTCCTTCTTATTCTTACATTACAGGTGCTGTCCAGTGTATTGTGGTGTAAGCCGCTGCCCTTCTTATTCTTACATTACAGGTGCTGTCCTGTGTGTGGTGGTGTAGGCCGCTGTCCTTCTTACATTACAGGTGCTGTCATATGTGTTGTGGTGTAGACCGCTGTCCTTCTTATTCTTACATTACAGGTGCTGTCCTGTGTGTTGTGGTGTAGACCGCTGTCCTTCTTATTCTTACATTACAGGTGCTGTCCTGTGTGTTGTGGTGTAAACCGCTGTCCTTCTTATTCTTACATTACAGGTGCTGTCCTATGTGTTGTGGTGTAGACCGCTGTCCTTCTTATTCTTACATTACAGGTGCTGTCCTATGTGTTGTGGTGTAGACCACTGTCCTTCTTATTCTTACATTACAGTTGCTGTCCTGTGTGTTGTGGTGTAGGCCGCTGCCTTTCTTACATTACAGGTGCTGTCCTGTGTGTTGTGGTGTAGGCCTCTGCCCTTCTTCCATTACAGGTGCTGTCCTGTGTGTGGTGGTGTAGGCTGCTGCCCTTCTTACATTACAGGTGCTGTCCTGTGTGTGGTGGTGTAGACCGCTGTCCTTCTTATTCTTACATTACAGGTGCTGTCCTGTGTGTTGTGGTGTACACCGCTGTCCTTCTTATTCTTACATTACAGGGGCTGTCCTATGTGTTGTGGTGTAGACCGCTGTCCTTCTTATTCTTACATTACAGGTGCTGTCCTATGTGTTGTGGTGTAGACCGCTGTCCTTCTTATTCTTACATTACAGGTGCTGTCCTGTGTGTTGTAGTGTTGGCCGCTGCCCTTCTTATTCTTACATTACAGGTGCTGTCCTGTGTGTTGTGGTGTAGGCCGCTGCCCTTCTTACATTACAGGTGCTGTCCTGTGTGTTGTGGTGTAGGCCGCTGTCCTTCTTATTCTTACATTACAGGTGCTGTCCAGTGTGTTGTGGTGTAGGCAGCTGCCCTTCTTATTCTTACATTACAGGTGCTGTCCTGTGTGTGGTGGTGTAGGCCGCTGTCCTTCTTACATTACAGGTGCTGTCCTATGTGTTGTGGTGTAGACTGCTGTCCTTCTTATTCTTACATTACAGGTGCTGCCCTGTCTGTGGTGGTGTAGGCCGCTGTCCTTCTTATTTTTACTTTACAGGTGCTGTCCTGTGTGTGGTGGTGTAGGCCGCTGTCCTTCTTATTCTTACATTACAGGTGCTGTCCTGTGTGTGGTGGTGTAGGCTGCTGCCCTTCTTACATTACAGGTGCTGTCCTGTGTGTGGTGGTGTAGGCCGCTGTCCTTCTTATATTACAGGTGCTGTCCGATGTGTTGTGGTGTAGACCGCTGTCCTTCTTATTCTTACATTACAGGTGCTGTCCTATGTGTTGTGGTGTAGACAACTGTCCTTCTTATTCTTACATTACAGGTGCTGTCCTATGTGTTGTGGTGTAAACCGCTGTCCTTCTTATTCTTACATTACAGGTGCTGTCCTATGTGTTGTGGTGTAGACCGCTGTCCTTCTTATTCTTACATTACAGGTGCTGTCCTATGTGTTGTGGTGTAGACCACTGTCCTTCTTATTCTTACATTACAGGTGCTGTCCTGTGTGTTGTGGTGTAGGCCGCTGCCCTTCTTACATTACAGGTGCTGTCCTGTGTGTTGTGGTGTAGGCCGCTGCCCTTCTTACATTACAGGTGCTGTCCTGTGTGTGGTGGTGTAGGCTGCTGCCCTTCTTACATTACAGGTGCTGTCCTGTGTGTGGTGGTGTAGACCGCTGTCTTTCTTATTCTTACATTACAGGTGCTGTCCTGTGTGTTGTGGTGTAAACCGCTGTCCTTCTTATTCTTACATTACAGGTGCTGTCCTATGTGTTGTGGTGTAGACCGCTGTCCTTCTTATTCTTACATTACAGGTGCTGTCCTATGTGTTGTGGTGTAGACCGCTGTCCTTCTTATTCTTACATTACAGGTGCTGTCCTGTGTGTTGTGGTGTAGGCCGCTGCCCTTCTTATTCTTACATTACAGGTGCTGTCCTGTGTGTTGTGGTGTAGGCCGCTGCCCTTCTTACATTACAGGTGCTGTCCTGTGTGTTGTGGGGTAGGCCGCTGTCCTTCTTACATTACAGGCGCTGTCCTGTGTGTTGTGGTGTAGGCCGCTGTCCTTCTTATTCTTACATTACAGGTGCTGTCCAGTGTGTTGTGGTGTAGGCCGCTGCCCTTCTTATTCTTACATTACAGGTGCTGTCCTGTGTGTGGTGGTGTAGGCCGTTGTCCTTCTTACATTACAGTTGCTGTCCTATGTGTTGTGGTGTAGAGCGCTGTCCTTCTTATTCTTACATTACAGGTGCTGTCCTGTGTGTGGTGGTGTAGGCCGCTGTCCTTCTTATTCTTACATTACAGGTGCTGTCCTGTGTGTGCTGGTGTAGGCCGCTGTCCTTCTTACATTACAGGTGCTGTCCTTTGTGTTGTGGTGTAGAACGCTGTCCTTCTTATTCTTACATTACAGTTGCGGTCCTATGTGTTGTGGTGTAGACCGCTGTCCTTCTTATTCTTACATTACAGGTGCTGTCCTATGTGTTGTGGTGTAGACCGCTGTCCTTCTTATTCTTACATTACAGGTGCTGTCCTGTGTGTTGTGGTGTAGGCCGCTGCCCTTCTTATTCTTACATTACAGGTGCTGTCCTGTGTGTTGTGGTGTAGGCTGCTGCCCTTCTTACATTACAGGTGCTGTCCTGTGTGTTGTGGTGTAGGCCGCTGCCCTTCTTACATTACAGATGCTGTCCTGTGTGTTGTGGGGTTGGCCGCTGTCCTTCTTATTCTTACATTACAGGTGCTGTCCAGTGTATTGTGGTGTAAGCCGCTGCCCTTCTTATTCTTACATTACAGGTGCAGTCCTGTGTGTGGTGGTGTAGGCCGCTGTCCTTCTTACATTACTGTTGCTGTCCTATGTGTTGTGGTGTAGACCGCTGTCCTTCTTATTCTTACATTACAGGTGCTGTCCTGTGTGTTGTGGTGTAGACCGCTGTCCTTCTTATTCTTACATTACAGGTGCTGTCCTGTGTGTTGTGGTGTAAACCGCTGTCCTTCTTATTCTTACATTACAGGTGCTGTCCTATGTGTTGTGGTGTAGACCGCTGTCCTTCTTATTCTTACATTACAGGTGCTGTCCTATGTGTTGTGGTGTAGACCACTGTCCTTCTTATTCTTACATTACAGGTGCTGTCCTGTGTGTTGTGGTGTAGGCCGCTGCCTTTCTTACATTACAGGTGCTGTCCTGTGTGTTGTGGTGTAGGCCTCTGCCCTTCTTACATTACAGGTGCTGTCCTGTGTGTGGTGGTGTAGGCTGCTGCCCTTCTTACATTACAGGTGCTGTCCTGTGTGTGGTGGTGTAGACCGCTGTCCTTCTTATTCTTACATTACAGATGCTGTCCTGTGTGTTGTGGTGTACACCGCTGTCCTTATTCTTACATTACAGGTGCTGTCCTATGTGTTGTGGTGTAGACCGCTGTCCTTCTTATTCTTACATTACAGGTGCTGTCCTATGTGTTGTGGTGTAGACCGCTGTGTTTCTTATTCTTACATTACAGGTGCTGTCCTGTGTGTTGTGGTGTTGGCCGCTGCCCTTCTTATTCTTACATTACAGGTGCTGTCCTGTGTGTTGTGGTGTAGGCCGCTGCCCTTCTTACATTACAGGTGCTGTCCTGTGTGTTGTGGTGTAGGCCGCTGTCCTTCTTATTCTTACATTACAGGTGCTGTCCAGTGTGTTGTGGTGTAGGCAGCTGCCCTTCTTATTCTTACATTACAGGTGCTGTCCTGTGTGTGGTGGTGTAGGCCGCTGTCCTTCATACATTACAGGTGCTGTCCTATGTGTTGTGGTGTAGACTGCTGTCCTTCTTATTCTTACATTACAGGTGCTGCCCTGTCTGTGGTGGTGTAGGCCGCTGTCCTTCTTATTTTTACATTACAGGTGCTGTCCTGTGTGTGGTGGTGTAGGCCGCTGTCCTTCTTATTCTTACATTACAGGTGCTGTCCTGTGTGTGGTGGTGTAGGCTGCTGCCCTTCTTACATTACAGGTGCTGTCCTGTGTGTGGTGGTGTAGGCCGCTGTCCTTCTTACATTACAGGTGCTGTCCGATGTGTTGTGGTGTAGACCGCTGTCCTTCTTATTCTTACATTACAGGTGCTGTCCTATGTGTTGTGGTGTAGACCGCTGTCCTTCTTATTCTTACATTACAGGTGCTGTCCTATGTGTTGTGGTGTAAACCGCTGTCCTTCTTATTCTTACATTACAGGTGCTGTCCTATGTGTTGTGGTGTAGACCGCTGTCCTTATTTTTACATTACAGGTGCTGTCCTGTGTGTTGTGGTGTAAACCGCTGTCCTTCTTATTCTTCCATTACAGGTGCTGTTCTATGTGTTGTGGTGTAGACCGCTGTCCTTCTTATGCTTACATTACAGGTGCTGTCCTATGTGTTGTGGTGTAGACCACTGTCCTTCTTATTCTTACATTACAGGTGCTGTCCTGTGTGTTGTGGTGTAGGCCGCTGCCCTTCTTACATTACAGGTGCTGTCCTGTGTGTTGTGGTGTAGGCCGCTGCCCTTCTTACATTACAGGTGCTGTCCTGTGTGTTGTGGTGTAGGCCGCTGTCCTTCTTATTCTTACATTACAGGTGCTGTCCAGTGTGTTGTGGTGTAGGCCACTGTCCTTCTTATTCTTACATTACAGGTGCTGTCCTGTGTGTGGTGGTGTAGGCCGCTGTCCTTCTTATTCTTACATTACAGGTGCTGTCCCGTGTGTGGTGGTGTAGGCTGCTGCCCTTCTTACATTACAGGTGCTGTCCTGTGTGTTGTGGTGTAGGCTGCTGTCCTTCTTACATTACAGGTGCTGTCCTATGTGTTGTGGTGTAGACCGCTGTCCTTCTTATTCTTACATTACAGGTGCTGTCCTGTGTGTTGTGGTGTAAACCACTGTCCTTCTTATTCTTCCATTACAGGTGCTGTCCTATGTGTTGTGGTGTAGACCGCTGTCCTTCTTATTCTTACATTACAGGTGCTGTCCTATGTGTTGTGGTGTAGACCTCTGTCCTTCTTATTCTTACATTACAGGTGCTGTCCTGTGTGTTGTGGTGTAGGCCGCTGCCCTTCTTATTCTTACATTACAGGTGCTGTCCTGTGTGTTGTGGTGTAGGCCGCTGCCTTTCTTACATTACAGGTGCTTTCCTGTGTGTTGTGGTGTAGGCCGCTGCACTTCTTACATTACAGGTGCTGTCCTGTGTGTTGTGGTGTAGGCCGCTGTCCTTCTTATTCTTACATTACAGGTGCTGTCCAGTGTATTGTGGTGTAGGCCGCTGCCCTTCTTATTCTTACATTACAGGTGCAGTCCTGTGTGTGGTGGTGTAGGCCGCTGTCCTTCTTACATTACAGGTGCTGTCCTATGTGTTGTGGTGTAGACCGCTGTCCTTCTTATTCTAACATTACAGGTACTGTCCTGTGTGTTGTGGTGTAGGCCGCTGTCCTTCTTATTCTTACATTACAGGTGCTGTCCTGTATGTGGTGGTGTAGGCCACTGTCCTTCTTACATTACAGGTGCTGTCCTATGTGTTGTGGTGTAGACCGCTGTCCTTCTTATTCTTACATTACAGTTGCTGTCCTATGTGTTGTGGTGTTGACCGCTGTCCTTCTTATTCATACATTACAGGTGCTGTCCTGTGTGTTGTGGTGTAAACTGCTGTCCTTCTTATTCTTACATTACAGGTGCTGTCCTATGTGTTGTGGTGTAGACCGCTGTCCTTCTTATTCTTACATTACAGGTGCTGTCCTATGTGTTGTGGTGTAGACCACTGTCCTTCTTATTCTTACATTACAGGTGCTGTCCTGTGTGTTGTGGTGTAGGCCGCTGCCCTTCTTACATTACAGATGCTGTCCTGTGTGTTGTGGGGTTGGCCGCTGTCCTTCTTATTCTTACATTACAGGTGCTGTCCAGTGTATTGTGGTGTAAGCCGCTGCCCTTCTTATTCTTACATTACAGGTGCTGTCCTGTGTGTGGTGGTGTAGGCCGCTGTCCTTCTTACATTACAGGTGCTGTCATATGTGTTGTGGTGTAGACCGCTGTCCTTCTTATTCTTACATTACAGGTGCTGTCCTGTGTGTTGTGGTGTAGACCGCTGTCCTTCTTATTCTTACATTACAGGTGCTGTCCTGTGTGTTGTGGTGTAAACCGCTGTCCTTCTTATTCTTACATTACAGGTGCTGTCCTATGTGTTGTGGTGTAGACCGCTGTCCTTCTTATTCTTACATTACAGGTGCTGTCCTATGTGTTGTGGTGTAGACCACTGTCCTTCTTATTCTTACATTACAGTTGCTGTCCTGTGTGTTGTGGTGTAGGCCGCTGCCTTTCTTACATTACAGGTGCTGTCCTGTGTGTTGTGGTGTAGGCCTCTGCCCTTCTTCCATTACAGGTGCTGTCCTGTGTGTGGTGGTGTAGGCTGCTGCCCTTCTTACATTACAGGTGCTGTCCTGTGTGTGGTGGTGTAGACCGCTGTCCTTCTTATTCTTACATTACAGGTGCTGTCCTGTGTGTTGTGGTGTACACCGCTGTCCTTCTTATTCTTACATTACAGGGGCTGTCCTATGTGTTGTGGTGTAGACCGCTGTCCTTCTTATTCTTACATTACAGGTGCTGTCCTATGTGTTGTGGTGTAGACCGCTGTCCTTCTTATTCTTACATTACAGGTGCTGTCCTGTGTGTTGTGGTGTTGGCCGCTGCCCTTCTTATTCTTACATTACAGGTGCTGTCCTGTGTGTTGTGGTGTAGGCCGCTGCCCTTCTTACATTACAGGTGCTGTCCTGTGTGTTGTGGTGTAGGCCGCTGTCCTTCTTATTCTTACATTACAGGTGCTGTCCAGTGTGTTGTGGTGTAGGCAGCTGCCCTTCTTATTCTTACATTACAGGTGCTGTCCTGTGTGTGGTGGTGTAGGCCGCTGTCCTTCTTACATTACAGGTGCTGTCCTATGTGTTGTGGTGTAGACTGCTGTCCTTCTTATTCTTACATTACAGGTGCTGCCCTGTCTGTGGTGGTGTAGGCCGCTGTCCTTCTTATTTTTACTTTACAGGTGCTGTCCTGTGTGTGGTGGTGTAGGCCGCTGTCCTTCTTATTCTTACATTACAGGTGCTGTCCTGTGTGTGGTGGTGTAGGCTGCTGCCCTTCTTACATTACAGGTGCTGTCCTGTGTGTGGTGGTGTAGGCCGCTGTCCTTCTTATATTACAGGTGCTGTCCGATGTGTTGTGGTGTAGACCGCTGTCCTTCTTATTCTTACATTACAGGTGCTGTCCTATGTGTTGTGGTGTAGACAACTGTCCTTCTTATTCTTACATTACAGGTGCTGTCCTATGTGTTGTGGTGTAAACCGCTGTCCTTCTTATTCTTACATTACAGGTGCTGTCCTATGTGTTGTGGTGTAGACCGCTGTCCTTCTTATTCTTACATTACAGGTGCTGTCCTATGTGTTGTGGTGTAGACCACTGTCCTTCTTATTCTTACATTACAGGTGCTGTCCTGTGTGTTGTGGTGTAGGCCGCTGCCCTTCTTACATTACAGGTGCTGTCCTGTGTGTTGTGGTGTAGGCCGCTGCCCTTCTTACATTACAGGTGCTGTCCTGTGTGTGGTGGTGTAGGCTGCTGCCCTTCTTACATTACAGGTGCTGTCCTGTGTGTGGTGGTGTAGACCGCTGTCTTTCTTATTCTTACATTACAGGTGCTGTCCTGTGTGTTGTGGTGTAAACCGCTGTCCTTCTTATTCTTACATTACAGGTGCTGTCCTATGTGTTGTGGTGTAGACCGCTGTCCTTCTTATTCTTACATTACAGGTGCTGTCCTATGTGTTGTGGTGTAGACCGCTGTCCTTCTTATTCTTACATTACAGGTGCTGTCCTGTGTGTTGTGGTGTAGGCCGCTGCCCTTCTTATTCTTACATTACAGGTGCTGTCCTGTGTGTTGTGGTGTAGGCCGCTGCCCTTCTTACATTACAGGTGCTGTCCTGTGTGTTGTGGGGTAGGCCGCTGTCCTTCTTACATTACAGGCGCTGTCCTGTGTGTTGTGGTGTAGGCCGCTGTCCTTCTTATTCTTACATTACAGGTGCTGTCCAGTGTGTTGTGGTGTAGGCCGCTGCCCTTCTTATTCTTACATTACAGGTGCTGTCCTGTGTGTGGTGGTGTAGGCCGTTGTCCTTCTTACATTACAGTTGCTGTCCTATGTGTTGTGGTGTAGAGCGCTGTCCTTCTTATTCTTACATTACAGGTGCTGTCCTGTGTGTGGTGGTGTAGGCCGCTGTCCTTCTTATTCTTACATTACAGGTGCTGTCCTGTGTGTGCTGGTGTAGGCCGCTGTCCTTCTTACATTACAGGTGCTGTCCTTTGTGTTGTGGTGTAGAACGCTGTCCTTCTTATTCTTACATTACAGTTGCGGTCCTATGTGTTGTGGTGTAGACCGCTGTCCTTCTTATTCTTACATTACAGGTGCTGTCCTATGTGTTGTGGTGTAGACCGCTGTCCTTCTTATTCTTACATTACAGGTGCTGTCCTGTGTGTTGTGGTGTAGGCCGCTGCCCTTCTTATTCTTACATTACAGGTGCTGTCCTGTGTGTTGTGGTGTAGGCTGCTGCCCTTCTTACATTACAGGTGCTGTCCTGTGTGTTGTGGTGTAGGCCGCTGCCCTTCTTACATTACAGATGCTGTCCTGTGTGTTGTGGGGTTGGCCGCTGTCCTTCTTATTCTTACATTACAGGTGCTGTCCAGTGTATTGTGGTGTAAGCCGCTGCCCTTCTTATTCTTACATTACAGGTGCAGTCCTGTGTGTGGTGGTGTAGGCCGCTGTCCTTCTTACATTACAGGTGCTGTCCTATGTGTTGTGGTGTAGACCGCTGTCCTTCTTATTCTTACATTACAGGTGCTGTCCTGTGTGTTGTGGTGTAGACCGCTGTCCTTCTTATTCTTACATTACAGGTGCTGTCCTGTGTGTTGTGGTGTAAACCGCTGTCCTTCTTATTCTTACATTACAGGTGCTGTCCTATGTGTTGTGGTGTAGACCGCTGTCCTTCTTATTCTTACATTACAGGTGCTGTCCTATGTGTTGTGGTGTAGACAACTGTCCTTCTTATTCTTACATTACAGGTGCTGTCCTATGTGTTGTGGTGTAAACCGCTGTCCTTCTTATTCTTACATTACAGGTGCTGTCCTATGTGTTGTGGTGTAGACCGCTGTCCTTCTTATTCTTACATTACAGGTGCTGTCCTATGTGTTGTGGTGTAGACCACTGTCCTTCTTATTCTTACATTACAGGTGCTGTCCTGTGTGTTGTGGTGTAGGCCGCTGCCCTTCTTACATTACAGGTGCTGTCCTGTGTGTTGTGGTGTAGGCCGCTGCCCTTCTTACATTACAGGTGCTGTCCTGTGTGTGGTGGTGTAGGCTGCTGCCCTTCTTACATTACAGGTGCTGTCCTGTGTGTGGTGGTGTAGACCGCTGTCTTTCTTATTCTTACATTACAGGTGCTGTCCTGTGTGTTGTGGTGTAAACCGCTGTCCTTCTTATTCTTACATTACAGGTGCTGTCCTATGTGTTGTGGTGTAGACCGCTGTCCTTCTTATTCTTACATTACAGGTGCTGTCCTATGTGTTGTGGTGTAGACCGCTGTCCTTCTTATTCTTACATTACAGGTGCTGTCCTGTGTGTTGTGGTGTAGGCCGCTGCCCTTCTTATTCTTACATTACAGGTGCTGTCCTGTGTGTTGTGGTGTAGGCCGCTGCCCTTCTTACATTACAGGTGCTGTCCTGTGTGTTGTGGGGTAGGCCGCTGTCCTTCTTACATTACAGGCGCTGTCCTGTGTGTTGTGGTGTAGGCCGCTGTCCTTCTTATTCTTACATTACAGGTGCTGTCCAGTGTGTTGTGGTGTAGGCCGCTGCCCTTCTTATTCTTACATTACAGGTGCTGTCCTGTGTGTGGTGGTGTAGGCCGTTGTCCTTCTTACATTACAGTTGCTGTCCTATGTGTTGTGGTGTAGAGCGCTGTCCTTCTTATTCTTACATTACAGGTGCTGTCCTGTGTGTGGTGGTGTAGGCCGCTGTCCTTCTTATTCTTACATTACAGGTGCTGTCCTGTGTGTGCTGGTGTAGGCCGCTGTCCTTCTTACATTACAGGTGCTGTCCTTTGTGTTGTGGTGTAGAACGCTGTCCTTCTTATTCTTACATTACAGTTGCGGTCCTATGTGTTGTGGTGTAGACCGCTGTCCTTCTTATTCTTACATTACAGGTGCTGTCCTATGTGTTGTGGTGTAGACCGCTGTCCTTCTTATTCTTACATTACAGGTGCTGTCCTGTGTGTTGTGGTGTAGGCCGCTGCCCTTCTTATTCTTACATTACAGGTGCTGTCCTGTGTGTTGTGGTGTAGGCTGCTGCCCTTCTTACATTACAGGTGCTGTCCTGTGTGTTGTGGTGTAGGCCGCTGCCCTTCTTACATTACAGATGCTGTCCTGTGTGTTGTGGGGTTGGCCGCTGTCCTTCTTATTCTTACATTACAGGTGCTGTCCAGTGTATTGTGGTGTAAGCCGCTGCCCTTCTTATTCTTACATTACAGGTGCAGTCCTGTGTGTGGTGGTGTAGGCCGCTGTCCTTCTTACATTACAGGTGCTGTCCTATGTGTTGTGGTGTAGACCGCTGTCCTTCTTATTCTTACATTACAGGTGCTGTCCTGTGTGTTGTGGTGTAGACCGCTGTCCTTCTTATTCTTACATTACAGGTGCTGTCCTGTGTGTTGTGGTGTAAACCGCTGTCCTTCTTATTCTTACATTACAGGTGCTGTCCTATGTGTTGTGGTGTAGACCGCTGTCCTTCTTATTCTTACATTACAGGTGCTGTCCTATGTGTTGTGGTGTAGACCACTGTCCTTCTTATTCTTACATTACAGGTGCTGTCCTGTGTGTTGTGGTGTAGGCCGCTGCCTTTCTTACATTACAGGTGCTGTCCTGTGTGTTGTGGTGTAGGCCTCTGCCCTTCTTACATTACAGGTGCTGTCCTGTGTGTGGTGGTGTAGGCTGCTGCCCTTCTTACATTACAGGTGCTGTCCTGTGTGTGGTGGTGTAGACCGCTGTCCTTCTTATTCTTACATTACAGATGCTGTCCTGTGTGTTGTGGTGTACACCGCTGTCCTTATTCTTACATTACAGGTGCTGTCCTATGTGTTGTGGTGTAGACCGCTGTCCTTCTTATTCTTACATTACAGGTGCTGTCCTATGTGTTGTGGTGTAGACCGCTGTGTTTCTTATTCTTACATTACAGGTGCTGTCCTGTGTGTTGTGGTGTTGGCCGCTGCCCTTCTTATTCTTACATTACAGGTGCTGTCCTGTGTGTTGTGGTGTAGGCCGCTGCCCTTCTTACATTACAGGTGCTGTCCTGTGTGTTGTGGTGTAGGCCGCTGTCCTTCTTATTCTTACATTACAGGTGCTGTCCAGTGTGTTGTGGTGTAGGCAGCTGCCCTTCTTATTCTTACATTACAGGTGCTGTCCTGTGTGTGGTGGTGTAGGCCGCTGTCCTTCATACATTACAGGTGCTGTCCTATGTGTTGTGGTGTAGACTGCTGTCCTTCTTATTCTTACATTACAGGTGCTGCCCTGTCTGTGGTGGTGTAGGCCGCTGTCCTTCTTATTTTTACATTACAGGTGCTGTCCTGTGTGTGGTGGTGTAGGCCGCTGTCCTTCTTATTCTTACATTACAGGTGCTGTCCTGTGTGTGGTGGTGTAGGCTGCTGCCCTTCTTACATTACAGGTGCTGTCCTGTGTGTGGTGGTGTAGGCCGCTGTCCTTCTTACATTACAGGTGCTGTCCGATGTGTTGTGGTGTAGACCGCTGTCCTTCTTATTCTTACATTACAGGTGCTGTCCTATGTGTTGTGGTGTAGACCGCTGTCCTTCTTATTCTTACATTACAGGTGCTGTCCTATGTGTTGTGGTGTAAACCGCTGTCCTTCTTATTCTTACATTACAGGTGCTGTCCTATGTGTTGTGGTGTAGACCGCTGTCCTTCTTATTCTTACATTACAGGTGCTGTCCTATGTGTTGTGGTGTAGACCACTGTCCTTCTTATTCTTACATTACAGGTGCTGTCCTGTGTGTTGTGGTGTAGGCCGCTGCCCTTCTTACATTACAGGTGCTGTCCTCTGTGTTGTGGTGTAGGCCGCTGCCCTTCTTACATTACAGGTGCTGTCCTGTGTGTGGTGGTGTAGGCTGCTGCCCTTCTTACATTACAGGTGCTGTCCTGTGTGTGGTGGTGTAGACCGCTGTCTTTCTTATTCTTACATTACAGGTGCTGTCCTGTGTGTTGTGGTGTAAACCGCTGTCCTTCTTATTCTTACATTACAGGTGCTGTCCTATGTGTTGTGGTGTAGACCGCTGTCCTTCTTATTCTTACATTACAGGTGCTGTCCTGTGTGTTGTGGTGTAGGCTGCTGCCCTTCTTACATTACAGGTGCTGTCCTGTGTGTTGTGGTGTAGGCCGCTGCCCTTCTTACATTACAGATGCTGTCCTGTGTGTTGTGGGGTTGGCCGCTGTCCTTCTTATTCTTACATTACAGGTGCTGTCCAGTGTATTGTGGTGTAAGCCGCTGCCCTTCTTATTCTTACATTACAGGTGCAGTCCTGTGTGTGGTGGTGTAGGCCACTGTCCTTCTTACATTACAGGTGCTGTCCTATGTGTTGTGGTGTAGACCGCTGTCCTTCTTATTCTTACATTACAGGTGCTGTCCTGTGTGTTGTGGTGTAGACCGCTGTCCTTCTTATTCTTACATTACAGGTGCTGTCCTGTGTGTTGTGGTGTAAACCGCTGTCCTTCTTATTCTTACATTACAGGTGCTGTCCTATGTGTTGTGGTGTAGACCGCTGTCCTTCTTATTCTTACATTACAGGTGCTGTCCTATGTGTTGTGGTGTAGACCACTGTCCTTCTTATTCTTACATTACAGGTGCTGTCCTGTGTGTTGTGGTGTAGGCCGCTGCGTTTCTTACATTACAGGTGCTGTCCTGTGTGTTGTGGTGTAGGCCTCTGCCCTTCTTACATTACAGGTGCTGTCCTGTGTGTGGTGGTGTAGGCTGCTGCCCTTCTTACATTACAGGTGCTGTCCTGTGTGTGGTGGTGTAGACCGCTGTCCTTCTTATTCTTACATTACAGATGCTGTCCTGTGTGTTGTGGTGTACACCGCTGTCCTTCTTATTCTTACATTACAGGTGCTGTCCTATGTGTTGTGGTGTAGACCGCTGTCCTTCTTATTCTTACATTACAGGTGCTGTCCTATGTGTTGTGGTGTAGACCGCTGTGTTTCTTATTCTTACATTACAGGTGCTGTCCTGTGTGTTGTGGTGTTGGCCGCTGCCCTTCTTATTCTTACATTACAGGTGCTGTCCTGTGTGTTGTGGTGTAGGCCGCTGCCCTTCTTACATTACAGGTGCTGTCCTGTGTGTTGTGGTGTAGGCCGCTGTCCTTCTTATTCTTACATTACAGGTGCTGTCCAGTGTGTTGTGGTGTAGGCCACTGTCCTTCTTATTCTTACATTACAGGTGCTGTCCTGTGTGTGGTGGTGTAGGCCGCTGTCCTTCTTACATTACATGTGCTGTCCTGTGTGTTTTGGTGTAGGCCGCTGTCCTTCTTACATTACAGGTGCTGTCCTATGTGTTGTGGTGTAGACCGCTGTCCTTCTTATTCTTACATTACAGGTGCTGTCCCGTGTGTGGTGGTGTAGGCTGCTGCCCTTCTTACATTACAGGTGCTGTCCTGTGTGTTTTGGTGTAGGCCGCTGTCCTTCTTACATTACAGGTGCTGTCCTATGTGTTGTGGTGTAGACCGCTGTCCTTCTTATTCTTACATTACAGGTGCTGTCCTGTGTGTTGTGGTGTAAACCACTGTCCTTCTTATTCTTCCATTACAGGTGCTGTCCTATGTGTTGTGGTGTAGACCGCTGTCCTTCTTATTCTTACATTACAGGTGCTGTCCTATGTGTTGTGGTGTAGACCGCTGTCCTTCTTATTCTTACATTACAGGTGCTGTCCTGTGTGTTGTGGTGTAGGCCGCTGCCCTTCTTACATTACAGGTGCTGTCCTGTGTGTTGTGGTGTAGGCCGCTGCCCTTCTTACATTACAGGTGCTGTCCTGTGTGTTGTGGTGTAGGCCGCTGTCCTTCTTATTCTTACATTACAGGTGCTGTCCAGTGTGTTGTGGTGTAGGCCACTGTCCTTCTTATTCTTACATTACAGGTGCTGTCCTGTGTGTGGTGGTGTAGGCCGCTGTCCTTCTTATTCTTACATTACAGGTGCTGTCCCGTGTGTGGTGGTGTAGGCTGCTGCCCTTCTTACATTACAGGTGCTGTCCTGTGTGTTGTGGTGTAGGCCGCTGTCCTTCTTACATTACAGGTGCTGTCCTATGTGTTGTGGTGTAGACCGCTGTCCTTCTTATTCTTACATTACAGGTGCTGTCCTGTGTGTTGTGGTGTAAACCACTGTCCTTCTTATTCTTCCATTACAGGTGCTGTCCTATGTGTTGTGGTGTAGACCGCTGTCCTTCTTATTCTTACATTACAGGTGCTGTCCTATGTGTTGTGGTGTAGACCTCTGTCCTTCTTATTCTTACATTACAGGTGCTGTCCTGTGTGTTGTGGTGTAGGCCGCTGCCCTTCTTATTCTTACATTACAGGTGCTGTCCTGTGTGTTGTGGTGTAGGCCGCTGCCTTTCTTACATTACAGGTGCTGTCCTGTGTGTTGTGGTGTAGGCCGCTGCACTTCTTACATTACAGGTGCTGTCCTGTGTGTTGTGGTGTAGGCCGCTGTCCTTCTTATTCTTACATTACAGGTGCTGTCCAGTGTATTGTGGTGTAGGCCGCTGCCCTTCTTATTCTTACATTACAGGTGCAGTCCTGTGTGTGGTGGTGTAGGCCGCTGTCCTTCTTACATTACAGGTGCTGTCCTATGTGTTGTGGTGTAGACCGCTGTCCTTCTTATTCTAACATTACAGGTACTGTCCTGTGTGTTGTGGTGTAGGCCGCTGTCCTTCTTATTCTTACATTACAGGTGCTGTCCTGTATGTGGTGGTGTAGGCCACTGTCCTTCTTACATTACAGGTGCTGTCCTATGTGTTGTGGTGTAGACCGCTGTCCTTCTTATTCTTACATTACAGTTGCTGTCCTATGTGTTGTGGTGTTGACCGCTGTCCTTCTTATTCATACATTACAGGTGCTGTCCTGTGTGTTGTGGTGTAAACTGCTGTCCTTCTTATTCTTACATTACAGGTGCTGTCCTATGTGTTGTGGTGTAGACCGCTGTCCTTCTTATTCTTACATTACAGGTGCTGTCCTATGTGTTGTGGTGTAGACCACTGTCCTTCTTATTCTTACATTACAGGTGCTGTCCTGTGTGTTGTGGTGTAGGCCGCTGCCCTTCTTACATTACAGATGCTGTCCTGTGTGTTGTGGGGTTGGCCGCTGTCCTTCTTATTCTTACATTACAGGTGCTGTCCAGTGTATTGTGGTGTAAGCCGCTGCCCTTCTTATTCTTACATTACAGGTGCTGTCCTGTGTGTGGTGGTGTAGGCCGCTGTCCTTCTTACATTACAGGTGCTGTCATATGTGTTGTGGTGTAGACCGCTGTCCTTCTTATTCTTACATTACAGGTGCTGTCCTGTGTGTTGTGGTGTAGACCGCTGTCCTTCTTATTCTTACATTACAGGTGCTGTCCTGTGTGTTGTGGTGTAGACAGCTGTCCTTCTTATTCTTACATTACAGGTGCTGTCCTGTGTGCTGTGGTGTAGGCCGCTGCCCTTCTTATTCTTACATTACAGGTGCTGTCCTGTGTGTTGTGGTGTAGGCCGCTGCCCTTCTTACATTACAGGTGCTGTCCTCTGTGTTGTGGTGTAGGCCGCTGCCCTTCTTACATTACAGGTGCTGTCCTGTGTGTGGTGGTGTAGGCCGCTGTCCTTCTTACATTACAGGTGCTGTCCTATGTGTTGTGGTGTAGACCGCTGTCCTTCTTATTCTTACATTACAGGTGCTGTCCTGTGTGTGGTGGTGTAGGCCGCTGTCCTTCTTATTCTTACATTACAGGTGCTGTCCTGTGTGTGGTGGTGTAGGCCGCTATCCTTCTTACATTACAGGTGCTGTCCTATGTGTTGTGGTGTAGACCGCTGTCCTTCTTATTCTTACATTACAGGTGCTGTCCTATGTGTTGTGGTGTAGACCGCTGTCCTTATTTTTACATTACAGGTGCTGTCCTGTGTGTTGTGGTGTAAACCGCTGTCCTTCTTATTCTTCCATTACAGGTGCTGTTCTATGTGTTGTGGTGTAGACCGCTGTCCTTCTTATGCTTACATTACAGGTGCTGTCCTATGTGTTGTGGTGTAGACCACTGTCCTTCTTATTCTTACATTACAGGTGCTGTCCTGTGTGTTGTGGTGTAGGCCGCTGCCCTTCTTACATTACAGGTGCTGTCCTGTGTGTTGTGGTGTAGGCCGCTGCCCTTCTTACATTACAGGTGCTGTCCTGTGTGTTGTGGTGTAGGCCGCTGTCCTTCTTATTCTTACATTACAGGTGCTGTCCAGTGTGTTGTGGTGTAGGCCACTGTCCTTCTTATTCTTACATTACAGGTGCTGTCCTGTGTGTGGTGGTGTAGGCCGCTGTCCTTCTTATTCTTACATTACAGGTGCTGTCCCGTGTGTGGTGGTGTAGGCTGCTGCCCTTCTTACATTACAGGTGCTGTCCTGTGTGTTGTGGTGTAGGCTGCTGTCCTTCTTACATTACAGGTGCTGTCCTATGTGTTGTGGTGTAGACCGCTGTCCTTCTTATTCTTACATTACAGGTGCTGTCCTGTGTGTTGTGGTGTAAACCACTGTCCTTCTTATTCTTCCATTACAGGTGCTGTCCTATGTGTTGTGGTGTAGACCGCTGTCCTTCTTATTCTTACATTACAGGTGCTGTCCTATGTGTTGTGGTGTAGACCTCTGTCCTTCTTATTCTTACATTACAGGTGCTGTCCTGTGTGTTGTGGTGTAGGCCGCTGCCCTTCTTATTCTTACATTACAGGTGCTGTCCTGTGTGTTGTGGTGTAGGCCGCTGCCTTTCTTACATTACAGGTGCTGTCCTGTGTGTTGTGGTGTAGGCCGCTGCACTTCTTACATTACAGGTGCTGTCCTGTGTGTTGTGGTGTAGGCCGCTGTCCTTCTTATTCTTACATTACAGGTGCTGTCCAGTGTATTGTGGTGTAGGCCGCTGCCCTTCTTATTCTTACATTACAGGTGCAGTCCTGTGTGTGGTGGTGTAGGCCGCTGTCCTTCTTACATTACAGGTGCTGTCCTATGTGTTGTGGTGTAGACCGCTGTCCTTCTTATTCTAACATTACAGGTACTGTCCTGTGTGTTGTGGTGTAGGCCGCTGTCCTTCTTATTCTTACATTACAGGTGCTGTCCTGTATGTGGTGGTGTAGGCCACTGTCCTTCTTACATTACAGGTGCTGTCCTATGTGTTGTGGTGTAGACCGCTGTCCTTCTTATTCTTACATTACAGTTGCTGTCCTATGTGTTGTGGTGTTGACCGCTGTCCTTCTTATTCATACATTACAGGTGCTGTCCTGTGTGTTGTGGTGTAAACTGCTGTCCTTCTTATTCTTACATTACAGGTGCTGTCCTATGTGTTGTGGTGTAGACCGCTGTCCTTCTTATTCTTACATTACAGGTGCTGTCCTATGTGTTGTGGTGTAGACCACTGTCCTTCTTATTCTTACATTACAGGTGCTGTCCTGTGTGTTGTGGTGTAGGCCGCTGCCCTTCTTACATTACAGATGCTGTCCTGTGTGTTGTGGGGTTGGCCGCTGTCCTTCTTATTCTTACATTACAGGTGCTGTCCAGTGTATTGTGGTGTAAGCCGCTGCCCTTCTTATTCTTACATTACAGGTGCTGTCCTGTGTGTGGTGGTGTAGGCCGCTGTCCTTCTTACATTACAGGTGCTGTCATATGTGTTGTGGTGTAGACCGCTGTCCTTCTTATTCTTACATTACAGGTGCTGTCCTGTGTGTTGTGGTGTAGACTGCTGTCCTTCTTATTCTTACATTACAGGTGCTGTCCTGTGTGTTGTGGTGTAAACCGCTGTCCTTCTTATTCTTACATTACAGGTGCTGTCCTATGTGTTGTGGTGTAGACCGCTGTCCTTCTTATTCTTACATTACAGGTGCTGTCCTATGTGTTGTGGTGTAGACCACTGTCCTTCTTATTCTTACATTACAGTTGCTGTCCTGTGTGTTGTGGTGTAGGCCGCTGCCTTTCTTACATTACAGGTGCTGTCCTGTGTGTTGTGGTGTAGGCCTCTGCCCTTCTTCCATTACAGGTGCTGTCCTGTGTGTGGTGGTGTAGGCTGCTGCCCTTCTTACATTACAGGTGCTGTCCTGTGTGTGGTGGTGTAGACCGCTGTCCTTCTTATTCTTACATTACAGGTGCTGTCCTGTGTGTTGTGGTGTACACCGCTGTCCTTCTTATTCTTACATTACAGGGGCTGTCCTATGTGTTGTGGTGTAGACCGCTGTCCTTCTTATTCTTACATTACAGGTGCTGTCCTATGTGTTGTGGTGTAGACCGCTGTCCTTCTTATTCTTACATTACAGGTGCTGTCCTGTGTGTTGTGGTGTTGGCCGCTGCCCTTCTTATTCTTACATTACAGGTGCTGTCCTGTGTGTTATGGTGTAGGCCGCTGCCCTTCTTACATTACAGGTGCTGTCCTGTGTGTTGTGGTGTAGGCCGCTGTCCTTCTTATTCTTACATTACAGGTGCTGTCCAGTGTGTTGTGGTGTAGGCAGCTGCCCTTCTTATTCTTACATTACAGGTGCTGTCCTGTGTGTGGTGGTGTAGGCCGCTGTCCTTCTTACATTACAGGTGCTGTCCTATGTGTTGTGGTGTAGACCGCTGTCCTTCTTATTCTTACATTACAGGTGCTGTCCTATGTGTTGTGGTGTAGACAACTGTCCTTCTTATTCTTACATTACAGGTGCTGTCCTATGTGTTGTGGTGTAAACCGCTGTCCTTCTTATTCTTACATTACAGGTGCTGTCCTATGTGTTGTGGTGTAGACCGCTGTCCTTCTTATTCTTACATTACAGGTGCTGTCCTATGTGTTGTGGTGTAGACCACTGTCCTTCTTATTCTTACATTACAGGTGCTGTCCTGTGTGTTGTGGTGTAGGCCGCTGCCCTTCTTACATTACAGGTGCTGTCCTGTGTGTTGTCGTGTAGGCCGCTGCCCTTCTTACATTACAGGTGCTGTCCTGTGTGTGGTGGTGTAGGCTGCTGCCCTTCTTACATTACAGGTGCTGTCCTGTGTGTGGTGGTGTAGACCGCTGTCTTTCTTATTCTTACATTACAGGTGCTGTCCTGTGTGTTGTGGTGTAAACCGCTGTCCTTCTTATTCTTACATTACAGGTGCTGTCCTATGTGTTGTGGTGTAGACCGCTGTCCTTCTTATTCTTACATTACAGGTGCTGTCCTATGTGTTGTGGTGTAGACCGCTGTCCTTCTTATTCTTACATTACAGGTGCTGTCCTGTGTGTTGTGGTGTAGGCCACTGCCCTTCTTATTCTTACATTACAGGTGCTGTCCTGTGTGTTGTGGTGTAGGCCGCTGCCCTTCTTACATTACAGGTGCTGTCCTGTGTGTTGTGGGGTAGGCCGCTGTCCTTCTTACATTACAGGCGCTGTCCTGTGTGTTGTGGTGTAGGCCGCTGTCCTTCTTATTCTTACATTACAGGTGCTGTCCAGTGTGTTGTGGTGTAGGCCGCTGCCCTTCTTATTCTTACATTACAGGTGCTGTCCTGTGTGTGGTGGTGTAGGCCGCTGTCCTTCTTACATTACAGTTGCTGTCCTATGTGTTGTGGTGTAGAGCGCTGTCCTTCTTATTCTTACATTACAGGTGCTGTCCTGTGTGTGGTGGTGTAGGCCGCTGTCCTTCTTATTCTTACATTACAGGTGCTGTCCTGTGTGTGCTGGTGTAGGCCGCTGTCCTTCTTACATTACAGGTGCTGTCCTTTGTGTTGTGGTGTAGAACGCTGTCCTTCTTATTCTTACATTACAGTTGCGGTCCTATGTGTTGTGGTGTAGACCGCTGTCCTTCTTATTCTTACATTACAGGTGCTGTCCTATGTGTTGTGGTGTAGACCGCTGTCCTTCTTATTCTTACATTACAGGTGCTGTCCTGTGTGTTGTGGTGTAGGCCGCTGCCCTTCTTATTCTTACATTACAGGTGCTGTCCTGTGTGTTGTGGTGTAGGCTGCTGCCCTTCTTACATTACAG
Source organism: Taudactylus pleione (assembly GCA_031769625.1). Classification (NCBI taxonomy): domain Eukaryota; kingdom Metazoa; phylum Chordata; class Amphibia; order Anura; family Myobatrachidae; genus Taudactylus; species Taudactylus pleione. Next base: position 3,422,937 of record JAUIMM010000390.1, read on the forward strand.
GTGCTGTCCTGTGTGTTGTGGTGTAGGCCGCTGCCCTTCTTACATTACAGATGCTGTCCTGTGTGTTGTGGGGTTGGCCGCTGTCCTTCTTATTCTTACATTACAGGTGCTGTCCAGTGTATTGTGGTGTAAGCCGCTGCCCTTCTTATTCTTACATTACAGGTGCAGTCCTGTGTGTGGTGGTGTAGGCCGCTGTCCTTCTTACATTACAGGTGCTGTCCTATGTGTTGTGGTGTAGACCGCTGTCCTTCTTATTCTTACATTACAGGTGCTGTCCTGTGTGTTGTGGTGTAGACCGCTGTCCTTCTTATTCTTACATTACAGGTGCTGTCCTGTGTGTTGTGGTGTAAACCGCTGTCCTTCTTATTCTTACATTACAGGTGCTGTCCTATGTGTTGTGGTGTAGACCGCTGTCCTTCTTATTCTTACATTACAGGTGCTGTCCTATGTGTTGTGGTGTAGACCACTGTCCTTCTTATTCTTACATTACAGGTGCTGTCCTGTGTGTTGTGGTGTAGGCCGCTGCCTTTCTTACATTACAGGTGCTGTCCTGTGTGTTGTGGTGTAGGCCTCTGCCCTTCTTACATTACAGGTGCTGTCCTGTGTGTGGTGGTGTAGGCTGCTGCCCTTCTTACATTACAGGTGCTGTCCTGTGTGTGGTGGTGTAGACCGCTGTCCTTCTTATTCTTACATTACAGATGCTGTCCTGTGTGTTGTGGTGTACACCGCTGTCCTTCTTATTCTTACATTACAGGTGCTGTCCTATGTGTTGTGGTGTAGACCGCTGTCCTTCTTATTCTTACATTACAGGTGCTGTCCTATGTGTTGTGGTGTAGACCGCTGTGTTTCTTATTCTTACATTACAGGTGCTGTCCTGTGTGTTGTGGTGTTGGCCGCTGCCCTTCTTATTCTTACATTACAGGTGCTGTCCTGTGTGTTGTGGTGTAGGCCGCTGCCCTTCTTACATTACAGGTGCTGTCCTGTGTGTTGTGGTGTAGGCCGCTGTCCTTCTTATTCTTACATTACAGGTGCTGTCCAGTGTGTTGTGGTGTAGGCAGCTGCCCTTCTTATTCTTACATTACAGGTGCTGTCCTGTGTGTGGTGGTGTAGGCCGCTGTCCTTCATACATTACAGGTGCTGTCCTATGTGTTGTGGTGTAGACTGCTGTCCTTCTTATTCTTACATTACAGGTGCTGCCCTGTCTGTGGTGGTGTAGGCCGCTGTCCTTCTTATTTTTACATTACAGGTGCTGTCCTGTGTGTGGTGGTGTAGGCCGCTGTCCTTCTTATTCTTACATTACAGGTGCTGTCCTGTGTGTGGTGGTGTAGGCTGCTGCCCTTCTTACATTACAGGTGCTGTCCTGTGTGTGGTGGTGTAGGCCGCTGTCCTTCTTACATTACAGGTGCTGTCCGATGTGTTGTGGTGTAGACCGCTGTCCTTCTTATTCTTACATTACAGGTGCTGTCCTATGTGTTGTGGTGTAGACCGCTGTCCTTCTTATTCTTACATTACAGGTGCTGTCCTATGTGTTGTGGTGTAAACCGCTGTCCTTCTTATTCTTACATTACAGGTGCTGTCCTATGTGTTGTGGTGTAGACCGCTGTCCTTCTTATTCTTACATTACAGGTGCTGTCCTATGTGTTGTGGTGTAGACCACTGTCCTTCTTATTCTTACATTACAGGTGCTGTCCTGTGTGTTGTGGTGTAGGCCGCTGCCCTTCTTACATTACAGGTGCTGTCCTGTGTGTTGTGGTGTAGGCCGCTGCCCTTCTTACATTACAGGTGCTGTCCTGTGTGTGGTGGTGTAGGCTGCTGCCCTTCTTACATTACAGGTGCTGTCCTGTGTGTGGTGGTGTAGACCGCTGTCTTTCTTATTCTTACATTACAGGTGCTGTCCTGTGTGTTGTGGTGTAAACCGCTGTCCTTCTTATTCTTACATTACAGGTGCTGTCCTATGTGTTGTGGTGTAGACCGCTGTCCTTCTTATTCTTACATTACAGGTGCTGTCCTATGTGTTGTGGTGTAGACCCCTGTCCTTCTTATTCTTACATTACAGGTGCTGTCCTGTGTGTTGTGGTGTAGGCTGCTGCCCTTCTTATTCTTACATTACAGGTGCTGTCCTGTGTGTTGTGGTGTAGGCCGCTGCCCTTCTTACATTACAGGTGCTGTCCTGTGTGTTGTGGGGTAGGCCGCTGTCCTTCTTACATTACAGGCGCTGTCCTGTGTGTTGTGGTGTAGGCCGCTGTCCTTCTTATTCTTACATTACAGGTGCTGTCCATTGTGTTGTGGTGTAGGCCGCTGCCCTTCTTATTTTTACATTACAGGTGCTGTCCTGTGTGTGGTGGTGTAGGCCGCTGTCCTTCTTACATTACAGGTGCTGTCCTATGTGTTGTGGTGTAGAGCGCTGTCCTTCTTATTCTTACATTACAGGTGCTGTCCTGTGTGTGGTGGTGTAGGCCGCTGTCCTTCTTATTCTTACATTACAGGTGCTGTCCTGTGTGTGGTGGTGTAGGCCGCTGTCCTTCTTACATTACAGGTGCTGTCCTTTGTGTTGTGGTGTAGAACGCTGTCCTTCTTCTTCTTACATTACAGGTGCTGTCCTATGTGTTGTGGTGTAGACCGCTGTCCTTCTTTTTCTTACATTACAGGTGCTGTCCTGTGTGTTGTGGTGTAAACCGCTGTCCTCTTTTTCTTACATTACAGGTGCTGTCCTTTGTGTTGTGGTGTAGAACGCTGTCCTTCTTCTTACATTACAGGTGCTGTCCTATGTGTTGTGGTGTAGACCACTGTCCTTCTTATTCTTACATTACAGGTGCTGTCCTGTGTGTTGTGGTGTAGGCCGCTGCCCTTCTTACATTACAGGTGCTGTCCTGTGTGTTGTGGTGTAGGCCGCTGCCCTTCTTACATTACAGGTGCTGTCCTGTGTGTGGTGGTGTAGGCTGCTGCCCTTCTTACATTACAGGTGCTGTCCTGTGTGTGGTGGTGTAGACCGCTGTCTTTCTTATTCTTACATTACAGGTGCTGTCCTGTGTGTTGTGGTGTAAACCGCTGTCCTTCTTATTCTTACATTACAGGTGCTGTCCTATGTGTTGTGGTGTAGACCGCTGTCCTTCTTATTCTTACATTACAGGTGCTGTCCTATGTGTTGTGGTGTAGACCGCTGTCCTTCTTATTCTTACATTACAGGTGCTGTCCTGTGTGTTGTGGTGTAGGCCGCTGCCCTTCTTATTCTTACATTACAGGTGCTGTCCTGTGTGTTGTGGTGTAGGCCGCTGCCCTTCTTACATTACAGATGCTGTCCTGTGTGTTGTGGGGTAGGCCGCTGTCCTTCTTACATTACAGGCGCTGTCCTGTGTGTTGTGGTGTAGGCCGCTGTCCTTCTTATTCTTACATTACAGGTGCTGTCCAGTGTGTTGTGGTGTAGGCCGCTGCCCTTCTTATTCTTACATTACAGGTGCTGTCCTGTGTGTGGTGGTGTAGGCCGCTGTCCTTCTTACATTACAGTTGCTGTCCTATGTGTTGTGGTGTAGAGCGCTGTCCTTCTTATTCTTACATTACAGGTGCTGTCCTGTGTGTGCTGGTGTAGGCCGCTGTCCTTCTTACATTACAGGTGCTGTCCTTTGTGTTGTGGTGTAGAACGCTGTCCTTCTTATTCTTACATTACAGTTGCGGTCCTATGTGTTGTGGTGTAGACCGCTGTCCTTCTTATTCTTACATTACAGGTGCTGTCCTATGTGTTGTGGTGTAGACCGCTGTCCTTCTTATTCTTACATTACAGGTGCTGTCCTGTGTGTTGTGGTGTAGGCCGCTGCCCTTCTTATTCTTACATTACAGGTGCTGTCCTGTGTGTTGTGGTGTAGGCTGCTGCCCTTCTTACATTACAGGTGCTGTCCTGTGTGTTGTGGTGTAGGCTGCTGCCCTTCTTACATTACAGGTGCTGTCCTGTGTGTTGTGGGGTTGGCCGCTGTCCTTCTTATTCTTACATTACAGGTGCTGTCCAGTGTATTGTTGTGTAAGCCGCTGCCCTTCTTATTCTTACATTACAGGTGCAGTCCTGTGTGTGGTGGTGTAGGCCGCTGTCCTTCTTACATTACAGGTGCTGTCCTATGTGTTGTGGTGTAGACCGCTGTCCTTCTTATTCTTACATTACAGGTGCTGTCCTGTGTGTTGTGGTGTAGACCGCTGTCCTTCTTATTCTTACATTACAGGTGCTGTCCTGTGTGTTGTGGTGTAAACCGCTGTCCTTCTTATTCTTACATTACAGGTGCTGTCCTATGTGTTGTGGTGTAGACCGCTGTCCTTCTTATTCTTACATTACAGGTGCTGTCCTATGTGTTGTGGTGTAGGCCGCTGCCTTTCTTACATTACAGGTGCTGTCCTGTGTGTTGTGGTGTAGGCCTCTGCCCTTCTTACATTACAGGTGCTGTCCTGTGTGTGGTGGTGTAGGCTGCTGCCCTTCTTACATTACAGGTGCTGTCCTGTGTGTGGTGGTGTAGACCGCTGTCCTTCTTATTCTTACATTACAGATGCTGTCCTGTGTGTTGTAGTGTACACCGCTGTCCTTCTTATTCTTACATTACAGGTGCTGTCCTATGTGTTGTGGTGTAGACCGCTGTCCTTCTTATTCTTACATTACAGGTGCTGTCCTATGTGTTGTGGTGTAGACCGCTGTGTTTCTTATTCTTACATTACAGGTGCTGTCCTGTGTGTTGTGGTGTTGGCCGCTGCCCTTCTTATTCTTACATTACAGGTGCTGTCCTGTGTGTTGTGGTGTAGGCCGCTGCCCTTCTTACATTACAGGTGCTGTCCTGTGTGTTGTGGTGTAGGCCGCTGTCCTTCTTATTCTTACATTACAGGTGCTGTCCAGTGTGTTGTGGTGTAGGCAGCTGCCCTTCTTATTCTTACATTACAGGTGCTGTCCTGTGTGTGGTGGTGTAGGCCGCTGTCCTTCATACATTACAGGTGCTGTCCTATGTGTTGTGGTGTAGACTGCTGTCCTTCTTATTCTTACATTACAGGTGCTGCCCTGTCTGTGGTGGTGTAGGCCGCTGTCCTTCTTATTTTTACATTACAGGTGCTGTCCTGTGTGTGGTGGTGTAGGCCGCTGTCCTTCTTATTCTTACATTACAGGTGCTGTCCTGTGTGTGGTGGTGTAGGCTGCTGCCCTTCTTACATTACAGGTGCTGTCCTGTGTGTGGTGGTGTAGGCCGCTGTCCTTCTTACATTACAGGTGCTGTCCGATGTGTTGTGGTGTAGACCGCTGTCCTTCTTATTCTTACATTACAGGTGCTGTCCTATGTGTTGTGGTGTAGACCGCTGTCCTTCTTATTCTTACATTACAGGTGCTGTCCTATGTGTTGTGGTGTAAACCGCTGTCCTTCTTATTCTTACATTACAGGTGCTGTCCTATGTGTTGTGGTGTAGACCGCTGTCCTTCTTATTCTTACATTACAGGTGCTGTCCTATGTGTTGTGGTGTAGACCACTGTCCTTCTTATTCTTACATTACAGGTGCTGTCCTGTGTGTTGTGGTGTAGGCCGCTGCCCTTCTTACATTACAGGTGCTGTCCTGTGTGTTGTGGTGTAGGCCGCTGCCCTTCTTACATTACAGGTGCTGTCCTGTGTGTGGTGGTGTAGGCTGCTGCCCTTCTTACATTACAGGTGCTGTCCTGTGTGTGGTGGTGTAGACCGCTGTCTTTCTTATTCTTACATTACAGGTGCTGTCCTGTGTGTTGTGGTGTAAACCGCTGTCCTTCTTATTCTTACATTACAGGTGCTGTCCTATGTGTTGTGGTGTAGACCGCTGTCCTTCTTATTCTTACATTACAGGTGCTGTCCTATGTGTTGTGGTGTAGACCCCTGTCCTTCTTATTCTTACATTACAGGTGCTGTCCTGTGTGTTGTGGTGTAGGCTGCTGCCCTTCTTATTCTTACATTACAGGTGCTGTCCTGTGTGTTGTGGTGTAGGCCGCTGCCCTTCTTACATTACAGGTGCTGTCCTGTGTGTTGTGGGGTAGGCCGCTGTCCTTCTTACATTACAGGCGCTGTCCTGTGTGTTGTGGTGTAGGCCGCTGTCCTTCTTATTCTTACATTACAGGTGCTGTCCATTGTGTTGTGGTGTAGGCCGCTGCCCTTCTTATTTTTACATTACAGGTGCTGTCCTGTGTGTGGTGGTGTAGGCCGCTGTCCTTCTTACATTACAGGTGCTGTCCTATGTGTTGTGGTGTAGAGCGCTGTCCTTCTTATTCTTACATTACAGGTGCTGTCCTGTGTGTGGTGGTGTAGGCCGCTGTCCTTCTTATTCTTACATTACAGGTGCTGTCCTGTGTGTGGTGGTGTAGGCCGCTGTCCTTCTTACATTACAGGTGCTGTCCTTTGTGTTGTGGTGTAGAACGCTGTCCTTCTTCTTCTTACATTACAGGTGCTGTCCTATGTGTTGTGGTGTAGACCGCTGTCCTTCTTTTTCTTACATTACAGGTGCTGTCCTGTGTGTTGTGGTGTAAACCGCTGTCCTCTTTTTCTTACATTACAGGTGCTGTCCTATGTGTTGTGTTGTAGACCGCTGTCCTTCTTATTCTAACATTACAGGTGCTGTCCTATGTGTTGTGGTGTAGACCGCTGTCCTTCTTATTCTTACATTACAGGTGCTGTCCTGTGTGTTGTGGTGTAGGCCGCTGCCCTTCTTACATTACAGATGTTGACCTGTGTGTTGTGGTGTAGGCCGCTGCCCTTCTTACATTACAGGTGCTGTCCTGTGTGTGGTGGTGTAGGCCGCTGCCCTTCTTATTCTTACATTACAGGTGCTGTCCTGTGTGTTGTGGTGTAGGCCGCTGCCCTTCTTACATTACAGGTGCTGTCCTGTGTGTTGTGGTGTAGGCCGCTGTCCTTCTTATTCTTACATTACAGGTGCTGTCCAGTGTGTTGTGGTGTAGGCAGCTGCCCTTCTTATTCTTACATTACAGGTGCTGTCCTGTGTGTGGTGGTGTAGGCCGCTGTCCTTCTTACATTACAGGTGCTGTCCTATGTGTTGTGGTGTAGACTGCTGTCCTTCTTATTCTTACATTACAGGTGCTGCCCTGTCTGTGGTGGTGTAGGCCGCTGTCCTTCTTATTTTTACTTTACAGGTGCTGTCCTGTGTGTGGTAGTGTAGGCCGCTGTCCTTCTTATTCTTACATTACAGGTGCTGTCCAGTGTGTGGTGGTGTAGGCTGCTGCCCTTCTTACATTACAGGTGCTGTCCTGTGTGTGGTGGTGTAGGCCGCTGTCCTTCTTATATTACAGGTGCTGTCCGATGTGTTGTGGTGTAGACCGCTGTCCTTCTTATTCTTACATTACAGGTGCTGTCCTATGTGTTGTGGTGTAGACAACTGTCCTTCTTATTCTTACATTACAGGTGCTGTCCTATGTGTTGTGGTGTAGACCACTGTCCTTCTTATTCCTTCATTACAGGTGCTGTCCTGTGTGTTGTGGTGTAGGCCGCTGCCCTTCTTACATTACAGGTGCTGTCCTGTGTGTTGTGGTGTAGGCCGCTGCCCTTCTTACATTACAGGTGCTGTCCTGTGTGTGGTGGTGTAGGCTGCTGCCCTTCTTACATTACAGGTGCTGTCCTGTGTGTGGTGGTGTAGACCGCTGTCTTTCTTATTCTTACATTACAGGTGCTGTCCTGTGTGTTGTGGTGTAAACCGCTGTCCTTCTTATTCTTACATTACAGGTGCTGTCCTATGTGTTGTGGTGTAGACCGCTGTCCTTCTTATTCTTACATTACAGGTGCTGTCCTATGTGTTGTGGTGTAGACCGCTGTCCTTCTTATTCTTACATTACAGGTGCTGTCCTGTGTGTTGTGGTGTAGGCCGCTGCCCTTCTTATTCTTACATTACAGGTGCTGTCCTGTGTGTTGTGGTGTAGGCCTCTGCCCTTCTTACATTACAGGTGCTGTCCTGTGTGTTGTGGGGTAGGCCGCTGTCCTTCTTACATTACAGGCGCTGTCCTGTGTGTTGTGGTGTAGGCCGCTGTCCTTCTTATTCTTACATTACAGGTGCTGTCCAGTGTGTTGTGGTGTAGGCCGCTGCCCTTCTTATTCTTACATTACAGGTGCTGTCCTGTGTGTGGTGGTGTAGGCCGCTGTCCTTCTTACATTACAGGTGCTGTCCTATGTGTTGTGGTGTAGAGCGCTGTCCTTCTTATTCTTACATTACAGGTGCTGTCCTGTGTGTGGTGGTGTAGGCCGCTGTCCTTCTTATTCTTACATTACAGGTGCTGTTCTGTGTGTGCTGGTGTAGGCCGCTGTCCTTCTTACATTACAGGTGCTGTCCTTTGTGTTGTGGTGTAGAACGCTGTCCTTCTTATTCTTACATTACAGTTGCGGTCCAATGTGTTGTGGTGTAGACCGCTGTCCTTCTTATTCTTACATTACAGGTGCTGTCCTATGTGTTGTGGTGTAGACCGCTTTCCTTCTTATTCTTACATTACAGGTGCTGTCCTGTGTGTTGTGGTGTAGGCCGCTGCCCTTCTTATTCTTACATTACAGGTGCTGTCCTGTGTGTTGTGGTGTAGGCTGCTGCCCTTCTTACATTACAGGTGCTGTCCTGTGTGTTGTGGTGTAGGCCGCTGCCCTTCTTACATTACAGATGCTGTCCTGTGTGTTGTGGGGTTGGCCGCTGTCCTTCTTATTCTTACATTACAGGTGCTGTCCAGTGTATTGTGGTGTAAGCCGCTGCCCTTCTTATTCTTACATTACAGGTGCAGTCCTGTGTGTGGTGGTGTAGGCCGCTGTCCTTCTTACATTACAGGTGCTGTCCTATGTGTTGTGGTGTAGACCGCTGTCCTTCTTATTCTTACATTACAGGTGCTGTCCTGTGTGTTGTGGTGTAGACCGCTGTCCTTCTTATTCTTACATTACAGGTGCTGTCCTGTGTGTTGTGGTGTAAACCGCTGTCCTTCTTATTCTTACATTACAGGTGCTGTCCTATGTGTTGTGGTGTAGACCGCTGTCCTTCTTATTCTTACATTACAGGTGCTGTCCTATGTGTTGTGGTGTAGACCACTGTCCTTCTTATTCTTACATTACAGGTGCTGTCCTGTGTGTTGTGGTGTAGGCCGCTGCCTTTCTTACATTACAGGTGCTGTCCTGTGTGTTGTGGTGTAGGCCTCTGCCCTTCTTACATTACAGGTGCTGTCCTGTGTGTGGTGGTGTAGGCTGCTGCCCTTCTTACATTACAGGTGCTGTCCTGTGTGTGGTGGTGTAGACCGCTGTCCTTCTTATTCTTACATTACAGATGCTGTCCTGTGTGTTGTGGTGTACACCGCTGTCCTTCTTATTCTTACATTACAGGTGCTGTCCTATGTGTTGTGGTGTAGACCGCTGTCCTTCTTATTCTTACATTAAAGGTGCTGTCCTATGTGTTGTGGTGTAGACCGCTGTGTTTCTTATTCTTACATTACAGGTGCTGTCCTGTGTGTTGTGGTGTTGGCCGCTGCCCTTCTTATTCTTACATTACAGGTGCTGTCCTGTGTGTTGTGGTGTAGGCCGCTGCCCTTCTTACATTACAGGTGCTGTCCTGTGTGTTGTGGTGTAGGCCGCTGTCCTTCTTATTCTTACATTACAGGTGCTGTCCAGTGTGTTGTGGTGTAGGCAGCTGCCCTTCTTATTCTTACATTACAGGTGCTGTCCTGTGTGTGGTGGTGTAGGCCGCTGTCCTTCTTACATTACAGGTGCTGTCCTATGTGTTGTGGTGTAGACTGCTGTCCTTCTTATTCTTACATTACAGGTGCTGCCCTGTCTGTGGTGGTGTAGGCCGCTGTCCTTCTTATTTTTACATTACAGGTGCTGTCCTGTGTGTGGTGGTGTAGGCCGCTGTCCTTCTTATTCTTACATTACAGGTGCTGTCCTGTGTGTGGTGGTGTAGGCCGCTGTCCTTCTTACATTACAGGTGCTGTCCGATGTGTTGTGGTGTAGACCGCTGTCCTTCTTATTCTTACATTACAGGTGCTGTCCTATGTGTTGTGGTGTAGACCGCTGTCCTTCTTATTCTTACATTACAGGTGCTGTCCTATGTGTTGTGGTGTAAACCGCTGTCCTTCTTATTCTTACATTACAGGTGCTGTCCTATGTGTTGTGGTGTAGACCGCTGTCCTTCTTATTCTTACATTACAGGTGCTGTCCTATGTGTTGTGGTGTAGACCACTGTCCTTCTTATTCTTACATTACAGGTGCTGTCCTGTGTGTTGTGGTGTAGGCCGCTGCCCTTCTTACATTACAGGTGCTGTCCTGTGTGTTGTTGTGTAGGCCGCTGCCCTTCTTACATTACAGGTGCTGTCCTGTGTGTGGTGGTGTAGGCTGCTGCCCTTCTTACATTACAGGTGCTGTCCTGTGTGTGGTGGTGTAGACCGCTGTCTTTCTTATTCTTACATTACAGGTGCTGTCCTGTGTGTTGTGGTGTAAACTGCTGTCCTTCTTATTCTTACATTACAGGTGCTGTCCTATGTGTTGTGGTGTAGACCGCTGTCCTTCTTATTCTTACATTACAGGTGCTGTCCTATGTGTTGTGGTGTAGACCGCTGTCCTTCTTATTCTTACATTACAGGTGCTGTCCTGTGTGTTGTGGTGTAGGCTGCTGCCCTTCTTATTCTTACATTACAGGTGCTGTCCTGTGTGTTGTGGTGTAGGCCGCTGCCCTTCTTACATTACAGGTGCTGTCCTGTGTGTTGTGGGGTAGGCCACTGTCCTTCTTACATTACAGGCGCTGTCCTGTGTGTTGTGGTGTAGGCCGCTGTCCTTCTTATTCTTACATTACAGGTGCTGTCCATTGTGTTGTGGTGTAGGCCGCTGCCCTTCTTATTCTTACATTACAGGTGCTGTCCTGTGTGTGGTGGTGTAGGCCGCTGTCCTTCTTACATTACAGGTGCTGTCCTATGTGTTGTGGTGTAGAGCGCTGTCCTTCTTATTCTTACATTACAGGTGCTGTCCTGTGTGTGGTGGTGTAGGCCGCTGTCCTTCTTATTCTTACATTACAGGTGCTGTCCTGTGTGTGGTGGTGTAGGCCGCTGTCCTTCTTACATTACAGGTGCTGTCCTTTGTGTTGTGGTGTAGAACGCTGTCCTTCTTATTCTTACATTACAGGTGCTGTCCTATGTGTTGTGGTGTAGACCGCTGTCCTTCTTTTTCTTACATTACAGGTGCTGTCCTGTGTGTTGTGGTGTAAACCGCTGTCCTCTTTTTCTTACATTACAGGTGCTGTCCTATGTGTTGTGTTGTAGACCGCTGTGCTTCTTATTCTAACATTACAGGTGCTGTCCTATGTGTTGTGGTGTAGACCGCTGTCCTTCTTATTCTTACATTACAGGTGCTGTCCTGTGTGTTGTGGTGTAGGCCGCTGCCCTTCTTACATTACAGATGTTGACCTGTGTGTTGTGGTGTAGGCCGCTGCCCTTCTTACATTACAGGTGCTGTCCTGTGTGTGGTGGTGTAGGCCGCTGCCCTTCTTATTCTAACATTACAGGTTCTGTCCTGTGTGTTGTGGTGTAGGCCGCTGCCCTTTTACTTACATTACAGGTTCTGACCTGTGTGTTGTGGTGTAGGCCGCTGCCCTTGTACTTACATTACAGGTGCTGTCCTGTGTGTTGTGGTGTAGGCTGCTGCCCTTCTTATTCTTACATTACAGGTGCTGTCCTGTGTGTGGTGATGTAGGCCGCTGCCCTTCTTATTCTTACATAACAGGTGCTGTCCTGTGTGTTGTGGTGTAGGCCGCTGCCCTTCTTATTCTTACATTACAGGTGCTGTCCTGTGTGTTGTGGTGTAGGCCACTGCCCTTCTTATTCTTACATTACAGGTGCTGTCCTGTGTGTTGTGGGGTAGGCCGCTGCCCTTCTTATTCTTACATTACAGGTGCGGTCCTGTGTGTTGTGCTGTAGGCTGCTGCTCTTCTTACATTATAGGTGCTGTCCTGTGTGTTGTGGTGTAGGCCCCCACCCTTCTACATCACAGGTGCTGTCCTTTGTGTTGTGGTGTAGACCGCTGCCCTTCTTACATTACAGGTGCTGTCCTGTGTATTGTGGTGTAGGTCGCTACCCTTCTTATTCTTACATTACAGGTGCTGTCCTGTGTGTTGTGGTGTAGGCCGCTGCCCTTCTTATTCTTACATTACAGGTGCTGTCCTGTGTGTTGTGGGGTAGGCCGCTGCCCTTCTTATTCTTACATTACAGGTGCTGTCCTGTGTGTTGTGGTGTAGGCCGCTGCCCTTCTTATTCTTACATTACAGGTGCTGTCCTATGTGTTGTGGGGTAGGCCGCTGCCCTTCTTATTCTTTCATTACAGGTGCTGTCCTGTGTATTGTGGGGTAGGCTGCTGCCCTTCTTATTCTTACATTACAGGTGCTGTCCTGTGTATTGTGGGGTAGGCCGTTGCCCTTCTTATTCTTACATTACAGGTACTGTCCTGTGTGTTGTGGGGTAGGCCGCTGCCCTTCTTATTTTTACATTACTGGTGCTGTCCTGTGTATTGTGGGGTAGGCCGCTGCCCTTCTTATTCTTACATAACAGGTGCTGTCCTGTGTGTTGTGGTGTAGGCAGCTGCTCTTCAATAATAAAAAAAAACCTTTTACTGTGGTTATTCACTCCATAAAATAATGGAGGATAAAATAGGGGAAGATCAAGAAACACTTCCTCCTAGTGCTGAAGCTGCTGCCACTAGTCATGACATAGACGACGAGATGCCATCAATGTCGTCTGCCAAGGCCGATACCCAATGCCATAGTAGAGGGCATGTAAAATCTAAAAAGCCAAAGTTCAGTAAAATTATCTTAAAAAACAAATTGAAATCGTTTGAGGAGAAATGTAACTTGCCAATATACCATTTACGACACGGAGTGGCAAGGAATTGCTAAGGTCCTTCCCTAGATTCATTACTAGTGGTTCAGCATCACATGACGATGGAAGCCCTCCTCCTGCTAGAAAAATGAAATGAGTTAAGCAGGCAAAAGCACAGCAAAGAACTGTGCGTTCTTATTCTAAGAAGATATCACAAATCCCCAAGGAGAGTCCAAGTGTGGAGGTGGTTGTGATGCCTGACCTTCCCAACACTGGACGGGGTGACTTTTTCCACCATTTGCTAGAAGGAGCACCCACAGTGCACTTGCTGATATTCAAATTGAAGATGTCACTGTTGAAATACAACACAATGAGGATATTGGTGTAGCTGGCGCTAAGGAGGAAATTGACGAGGAGGATTCTGATGGTGAGGTGGTTTATTTAAATCAGACACCAGGGGAAACAGTTGTTGTCCGTGGGATGAAAAAGCCCATCATGGTCATGCCTGGGCAGAAGACCAAATATTCCACCTCTTTGGTCTGGCAATATTTCTATCCAAATCCGGACAACAACTGTCTTGCCATATGTTGCATATGTAAAGGTGTAAAAAGGAGGTGTAAGGACGTTAACCACCTAGGAACATCCTTCCTTATACGTAACCTGCAGCGCATTCATAAAAAGTTACTGCCACATTTAGAAACTGTGGCTAAGACCATAAGCAGTCCAGGTACACTTAAATCCCTTTGTCCTGTTGTAACCAAGCGCCTGCAAACCACACCGTCAACTCACTCCTCATCAATTTCCTCCTCAGTTAGGATCAGAAGTAGTCCTGCAGGCCATGTCACTGGCATGACTGACTCCTCTCTTATACGGGATTTCTCCAGAGGATCCTGCATTGCTACGCCTACTGCTGCCGCCGCTGCTGTTTCTGCTGGGAGTCATTCATCATCCCAGAGAGGAAGTTGGAACACCACTACTTCTTTTACTAAGCAATTGACCATCCAACAGTCCATTGCGAGGAGGATGAAGTATGACAGCAGTCATCCTGTTGCAAAGCGGATAACTGAGGCCTTGACAGCTATGTTGGTGCTAGATGTGCAACTGGTATCTGCCATTAGTGCAGTGGGATTTAGACATTTGATGGAGGTAGCATGTCCCTGGTACCAAATTCCATCTAGATTCCACTTCACTAGGCAGGTGATACCGAGAATTTACAGAGACAACAGAAAAAGTGTCCTAAAACATGCAGTTGTTCCCAATTTCCACTTAACCACGGACATGTGGACAAGTGGAACAGGGCACACTAAGGACTATATGACTGTGACAGCCCACCGGGTAGATGTATTGCCTTACACAGCAACAACAGCAACGTCACCAGTAGTAGCATCTCAGAAATGCTAGCTCGTTCCAAGGCAGGCTACGCTGTGTATCACCGGTTTCAGTAAGAGGCACACTGCCAACAACCTCTTAGAGAAACTGAGGGAAATCATCGCCCAATGGCTTATCCCACTTAGACTCTCCTGGGGATTTGTGATATCTGACAATGCCACCAATATTGTGTGGGCATTACAGCTGGGCAAATTCCAGCACATCCCATATTTTGCTCACACAATAAATTTGGTGGTGCGGAATTCTTTGAAAAACAACAGGGGCATGCAGGAGATGCTTTGGGTGGCCCGAAAAATTTCTGGCCACTTTCGCCATTCAGCGACTGCGTGCCAAAGACTGGAGCACCAGCAAGCACTTTTGAACCTGCCCTGCCATCACTTGAAGCAAGAGGTTGTGATGCGGTGGAACTCAACCCTGCTTCAGAGGATGGAGGAGCAGCAAAATTCCATTCAAGCCTATACATCCACCTATGACATAGGCAAAGGAGGAGGTATGCACCTGACTCAAGCGCAGTGGAGAATGATTCCGTGTTGTGCAAGGTTCTCCAGAACTTGCCACATGTGAAGTCAGTTCAGACACTGCCAGCTTGAGTAAGGTCATTCCCCTCATCAGGCTTTTGCAGAAACAGCTGGAGAAAGTGAAGGAGGAGCTAAGACGGAGCGATTCCGCTCGGCATGTGGGACTTGTGGATGAAGCCCTTCATTCGCTTTGCCAGGATTCGAGGGTGGTCAATCTGTTGAAATCAGACCACTATAGTTTGGCCACCGTGCTCGATCCTAGGTATAAAGCCTAAGTGGTGTCTCTCTTTCTGGCTGACACAAGCCAGCAGAGGTGCAAATACCTGCTGGTGAAAACACTGTCAGCTGAAGTGGAACGTGACACGTCAACAGCTCCTTCTTCATTTTCTCCCGCAACTGGGGCTGCCAGGAAACAACTTAGATATCCTAACCAACCCACTGGCGGTGATACAGGGCAGGCAGGACCAAGTTTGGACATCTGGTCCAGACTGAAGGACCTGCCAACAATTTCTGATATGTCTACTCTCACTGCATATGACACTGTCACCATTAACAGAATGTGGAGGATTACATTGGTGACAGCATCCAAGTAGGCATGTCAGACAGTCCGTACCTGTACTGGCAGGAAAAAGAGGCAATTTGGAGGCCCCTGTACAAACTGGTTTTATTTTACCTAAGTTGCCGCCCCTCCAGTGTGTACTCCGAAAGAGTTTTTAGTGCAGCCAGGAACCTTGTAAGCGAAAGACGTAGGAGGTTGCTTCCACAAAATGTGGAGAAGATGATGTTCACCAAAATTAATTATCAATTCTTCTAGGAAGACCAGCCTCCAGAAAGTACAGAGTGACCTGTGGTGGTGGATTCCAGCGGGGACGAATTAATACTCAATGAGGATGTACACAGCACTGAAGAGGGTGAGGAATCGGTGGATGAGGATGACATCTTGCCTCTGTAGAGCCAGTTTATGCAGGAACAGATTAATTGCCAGCTTGTTTTGTGGGGGCCCAAACGAACCAATCATTTCAGCCACAGTCGTGTAGCAGACCCTGTCGCTGAAATGATTGATTTGTTAAGTGTGCATGTCCTGTTTATACAACATAAGAGTGGGTGGGAGGGCCTAAGGACAATTTCATCTTGCACCTCTTTTTTTTTGCATTATGTACTCTTTGGGGCCTAGTTTTACAAACTGCCATCCTGTCTGCCACTGCAGAGTCACTCCTAGATGGGCCACGTGTTTGTGCTGCCCACTTGTGTCGCTTAGCATAGTCATCCAGATACCTCGGTGCAACCTTTTGGCCTAAAAACAATATTGTGAGGTATGAGGTGTTCAGAATAGACTGGAAATGAGTGGAAATTAATGTTATTGAGGTTAATAATAGCATAGGAGCAAAAAAAAAAACTAATTCTGTGATCTTAGCTGTTTTTATGCTTTTTTCCAAATAAATACAGATACAAAACACAAACGGTTTTGGCAAAACCAATACAGATCCAAAACACGAAGAAAGATCCAGATCCAAAACTAAAACACAAAACATGAAAAGAGGCCGGTGCACACCCCTAATTTTAAGAGAAAAGGTTGCAAGAAAAGATGCTCAGTGCTACCAAGTTGCAACATGGCATGACATGACTATTAAGGGCTGCTTAACACACAAAGAGGCTAGTTGTATGTGGACACATATGTACAATACTGTAATGTATGCACCGAAGGAGATTTTAGATTTTTTTGTGCACGCGTTCTGTAGTTGCAAAAAATCACTCAACTACGTGAATATCAGCACTACGTGCTGCTCAGAATCAGGCCTATAGGGGTCTATGTGCTAAGCTTTGGAGAGAGATAAAGTAGATGGAGATAAAGTATCAACCAATCAGATCCTGTCACTTTCCCTGCTGTGTTTGAAAACTGACAGTTAGGGGCTGATTGGTTGGTACTTTATCTCCATCCACTTTATCTTTCTCCAAAGCTTAGTACTAGAGTTGTGCGCCATCACCATGTTTTGGTTTTGGATCTTGATTAACTTTCGTGTTTTGGTTTTGCACAACCACCCTCCTTAAGTATTTATGTAGTTGAAGGCAAGGAAAAGAAGGGTTGATTCGCAGTAAATTTTATTTAAATCTTGGATTCCGAAGCAAATTTATGACGGTGGAGGGGAGGCATTTACAAAAAATATTTGAATCATTCACAACAGTCCTTGCCTCTGTTGAGCTCTTTGGTGGTTCCGCATTTTTTTTATTAATGAAACAGTCATGCAGGAGATGCTGTCTGTGGCCAAAAAACTCCTGGACATTTTTGGCATTCAGCAACTGCATGTCGAAGACTTCAGCGGCTATAGCTCTTCAATTAACAACATCGCACATCTAGGAAAGAGAATGGCACTGCAGTGGCAGACAGGATGGTAGTTTAATAAACTATGACAATAGTGTTTGTCATCTACACAAAAAGACAGTCAGCAATGCCCCAAAGAGCGCATAATGCAATGAAAAGAGGTGAAAGATGTAATTGTCCTTGGGCTCTCCCACCTACGGAAGTAATGCCGGTGTCACACCTGCCCGCTATGATTCTTGAACTCAGAGCTGCCAAGAGAAATCATGGGCCCTAGTACAGCCCCTGGAGGGGGTGTGGCCATGGAATTTTGGGAGCATGGTACCCGCTAAGCAGCTTCATTGAAACCAGCGAGTGCCGGACCTTGCATATATATGACACACACACACACATGTATATACACATAATATATATATATATATATATAATATATATATATATAAACACACATGTGTATACACATATATACAGCAGGTAAAATAAGTATTGAACACATCAGCTTTTTATCAGTAAATACATTTGTAATGGGGCTATTGTAATGAATTTTTCACCAAATGTCAGCAACAACCCATGCAATCCACACATGCAAAGAAATCAAACCATAGATGTCCATAAATTAAGTTATGTGTAATACTGTGAAATGACACAGGGAAAAAGTATTGAACACATGAAGAAAGGGAAGTGCAAAAGGCATGTAATGCAAAGACACTGGGATGTAGTTATATGCCGCCGGTCACAGTTATGACAGGCATCAAGATACCGACGCCTGTCATAATCCCGATGTCGGAATACAGAATGCAGCGGGCCCGATTGAGGTAAGTACGGGTGCCCATTCTATTAGCTGTGGGGGGGATGGATAGGTTTAGGGCACCCCGGGGGGACTTAGGGTTAGGCACCCCCCGGGGAGGGTTAGGGTTAGGCTAGGGGAATAGCCCCATTACTTATTTTGCCCACTTTTTCCACAAATATATGTAAATATATTACACACATATTTAGAGAGAGATGCGGTATAATACCGACCGCGGGGATTCCAGCTCTCAGAATGCCGGTGCCAGAATCCCGACACCTATCAGAGTCCTGGCATCCCAAAGGTAAGTAGTGGGGTTAGGAGGGTTAGGGGTTAGGCACTAGGGGAAGGGTTAGGGTTAGGCACTAAGGGGGTGGGTTAGGTTTAGGGTGCAGAGAAGAGGAGGTTAGGTTTAGGTACTGGGAGGAGGGTTAAGGAGAGGGGAAAGGTTAGGATAATGACCGACAGGTATCGGTATCCTAACACTGTCAGGATGTTGGCATTGGAATTCTGAATGCCGGTATCCCATGTCCGACTCTTTAGATAGATATACCTAAATATATAAGATATATACAGTATAGATATATATATATATATATATATATATTTGATATATATGATCTCTATAATACTGTATATATAATATACATTATATATATGTATAATATAGATCATATATATATATATATATATGATAAATATATATATATAAATATAGATATACAGTATGATATATGATATATATATATATGTATATATATATATAAATATATATATATATATATATATATGGAATTGAGAACAAGAAAGTAGGGGCGCCACATAGTGCATGAAACTGTAAAACAGATTTTATTGCAGACAGCGGACATAAAACTCGTTCGATGAATATGCGTACCACAATCAGCGGTCAGACACCACCACAAGTAATAACAATGAAGAAGCCGGAATATCACCCGAACGTCACCGGGGACTCCGTCGGCTATTCGATCAGTAATGGAAAGCAACGCCAAACCACGCCCCAACGCGTTTTGTCATCGACTTCGTATATACATACCTCATACACTAATGGTGATGGATGCATTATATTTATAAGTTAATTATATACAATTCATAAATGTACAGCTTTCAGCAGCTGCTGGCTCACAGATTGACAGCAGTCAGTGGCTCTTGCTGTGCTCCTCCCTCAGTCACACAGACCACTCTGACTCAGAGCTCCTTACTCTGACTGTGCCGTAGCCACAACCAAGACTGCCAATGCCCACGATCATCCAGCCTGTCCCTCATAGCCCCCGCTCACCGCCCTGAGCGTCCGGAGCCTTGAGAAGAGATCACCTTGTGAGATGATGAATAATCTTGTGAGACCGCTAGCTCTGCAGCAGTGTGGCAAGTTGTGATTGAGAGAAACACAGACTAACACAGGTAATCAGTACCCGCCCCCCCTCTGTCGGCACCCCTGGATGAACTATTAATGTGGCAGCAGACAAATGGTAGCTCTGAACAGGAAGGGGGCAAAGGGATTTAAAGTCTGGTACTAAACATCTCTTAGCATTGTGTTTCTGGAATTGTGTATGGGAAGGTTGGGAGGGGAGGAGGGAGAAAATCTCCAGATGCCATCACAAAGTAGCCTCTCCATATGGTGCTTGAGTTGCATCTGACCAAACATGGTTGTTATTATCAAGGAAAGCCAAGTCCACCAGTTTGGTATCTAAAAATCAAGGTTGAAAAATGGCATAAGAGTATTTTGCAAGTCTATCTATTTGTGATTTAAGTTGAAATAAATAAAGTATGAAACAAAAAAAAATAAGCATCAGCAAATGCACAGTGCTTATTTGGGTACACGGCCTGCAGAATCACGGTGCTTATGTGGATACACTGTTGTACGGAAGCATACACCGGGGTACGGCCGGCAGCATCACAGTGCTTATATGGAAACTCTGGGGTATGGACTGCAGCGTCAAAGTGCTTATATGGATACACTGGAGCACAGAAGTCTACACTGGGGTAGGGCCTGCAGCATCACAGTACTCATATAGATACACTGTTGTACGGAAACATACACTGGGGTATGGCCTGCAGCGTCACAGTGCTTATATGGATACACTGTGGGGAGTACGCCGGCCTGCAGCTTCACAGCACTTATATGGATGCACTGGGGTACAGCACAAAAACATCTATTTTTTAACTTATTTTTTACTTTTTTTCTATTTTTTAAACTTTTCTTGAATATTTTATACAGTCTCTGGATGGACAGTACACCCCTGGATGGATTGCACGTCACACCCCTTGACGGACACCACACTGGATGGACAGCACACCCCTGTATGGAC
This sequence comes from Taudactylus pleione, assembly GCA_031769625.1. NCBI lineage: Eukaryota > Metazoa > Chordata > Amphibia > Anura > Myobatrachidae > Taudactylus > Taudactylus pleione. Next base: position 3,443,077 of record JAUIMM010000390.1, read on the forward strand.
AGCACACTGGATGGACAGCACACCCATGGATGAACAGCGCACCCCTGTACGGACAGCACACTGGATGGATATCACACCCCTGGATGGACAGTACACCCCTGGATGGATTGCACGTCACACCCCTGGATGGACACCACACTGGATGGGCAGCACACCCCTGTATGGACAGCACACTGGATGGACAGCACACCCATGGATGAACAGCGCACCCCTGTACAGACAGCACACTGGATGGATATCACACCCCTGGATGGACAGTACACCCCTGGATGGATTGCACAGCACACCCCTGGATGGGCAGATCACTGGATGGACAGCACACCCTGGATGGACAGCACACTGGATCGATATCACACCCCTGGATGGACAGCACACTGGATGGACAGCACACCCCTGGATGGACAGCACACTGGATGGACAGCACACCCCTGGATGGACAGCACACTGGATGGACAGCACACCCCTGGATGGACAGCACACCCCTGGATGGACAGCACACCCCTGTACGGACAGCACGCTGGACGGATATCACACCCCTTGATGGACAGCACACTGGATGGACAGAACACCCATGGATGAATAGCACACCCCTGAATGGACAGCGCAGCACAACCCTGGATGAATAGCACACCCCTGAATGGACAGTACAGCACACCCCTGAATGGACAGTGCAGCACAACCCTGGATGGATAGCAAACATCTGGATGGACAGCACAGTACACACAGCCTGCCAACCCATCCTCCCTGCACGGAGACTCAGCAACAAATGGTGCCGATCACCATGGGGAGGGACTTACATGCAATCCAAAATCCGCAAGAATCCAAAGCGGGATCAATGACATTTGCCTCGTTTTGAATTCCGAGTCAGGTGGGAAAACCCAAGCTTAAACCTGTTACTGCCTTATCACCCTTATTTGGAAAACTTATGTTTTCCATAGTGCAGGGTAATATTGTCTGGTGAGGACTTGTCCACAGTGTTAAAGTATATGCTTATTGTTTGCAGCAAAAGGGTTATGATTATGTGATGGTGAATAGTAAGCAGATTTATATTTTAATTTAATTAAACAGAATCTAAAAGAAGTTAGGGATATTTAGATAAAGCTGTAAATAAAGGTTTTGTGTTTTTTTCTGGATCTGGGCACCATTCCACAAACCAAATTTCCTGTTCTGCAGAACACTGGAGCAAGTCAAGGAGACTGGGGAAGTGGCAGAAGAACTTAACATTACTCTTGGACATATATGTATACATTGGTTTCCTTATACACTGGATAGTGTATGTAATACAATATAGTTGACCTATAGTATAGGCTGTAGGGGAAATAATCTAAATACAAACTTTCTGTATCAAACATATTTATCTATTTTAAATAACATGTGGTCTGTAAAAGCTAAAACATAATAAATATACATACATAATATAACTAGGGATGTGCGCCAACCTCCATGTTTTGGTTTTGTTTTGGATCTGTATCTCCTTCAAGGTTTTGAAACTGGATTTGGTTTTACAAAACCACCCCTGCGTGTTTTGGTATTGGTTTTGGATCTGTATTTTTTTTCCCAAAAAAATATAAACAGATAAAACCACATAATTTGGGCCTGTTTTTGGCAGCAGCTCCTCTCACAAGCCTTTGCGGAGACACTACTGACGGCTCCACCTCCATCCAGCCCCTCTGCGGCCCGGCTCCCCACCTCCATGACAACAGCCTGCACACAGTGACGCTCCACAGCCGATACAAACAGCAGGCAGACAGAAGAGCTGCAATAAGTGGTGTATATATATATATATATATACAGTTGTATCTAATAAAGTTTTACTAGATATGGTGTGTCTACTTTGGTTTTTTAACTATTTATGTTACAGTGGGGGTACGGGTGCCGTCCGGCTGTTGGCTCTTGTAGTTCCACAAGTGCCAAAGAGCAAACATGCTGGCATCTGTAGTTCCACTGTAAAATACAATAGTTTTCTACTGTTTTACACTTTATTACCCCCGTACCCACAGCCCAGGGGTGCGGGGAAGAGCCCCGGGCTTCAGACCAAGCATGGGGTTTCAGGAGAGGAAGGACCCCTTCTTTTGGTGGTTCTCATCTCCCCTGAGATCCCTGGCTTGGCCTAACAGGCTTGGGGTGAGAATGCTTTGCCATGGAGCCCTGGTAATAGGGTCTCCTGGCTGTGGCATTACACCCCAGTCGGTTTGGGTTCGGTGCTGGTTTTAAATATAGGGGGACCCCTACGCAATTTTTTTCCCCATATATTTAAAACCAGCACTGGTCCTGAAGCCAGGTGCTGGTTCCTAATATACAGGGGAACCCTACTCGTTTTGTTCCCCATAATTTTTGGAACCAGGACTGGCTGACCGGTCCAGGGCTGGTTATGTTTTTTTTGGGGGGACCCTACGTTGTTTTTTTAAATAAAAACACTATACAGTACATTAACTAAACATGCAGAAACATACACAAATTACAATGATCTGTGTATGTTTCCTGGCAAACTCGCAACTCAGGAGGGTGAGTGTTTGAAACTTCAATTTCTCTGTGAGTTTGCTCTAATCTAAGCCGAGATTGAAATCTTGAACCTTAGTAAATTTGCAAACTGCATCTTTTTCATGAAAAGTACTTCCGAGTTTGCCCGATGGTGAGAAGATTCGAGTTTGCGATCTCACCCGAGTTTTACCAGTGAGATTAAAGAACTCACCCAAGTTTGCCCTAAATTTACGAGATGAAAAACATGCCTAAACTCACCCGAGATTGTCATCTGAGTTGACTGTATCTAGATAAAGATGACACATTGGTACAGTGGCGTAACTAGGGTATTTGGAGCCCAGGGCAAATTTGAAAAGGGAGTGCGTCCCCCAGCAGTAGTCCCCCCGTGCAGTTTTCCCAGTAGTGGTCCCCTTATGCAGGCACCCAGTAGTGATCCCCCCTATCCAGTGCCCCCTGTAGTGGCCCTTCCTATTATTGCCCCCAGTAGTGGTCCCCCCAGTGCAGTGCCTCTAGTAGTAGTCCCCTTTTATAATGCCCCCAGTGGTAGTTCCCCCCCAAGTAGTAGTCCCCAGTAGAGGTTCCCCCAGTAGTAGCCTAGCCACCCCCCTCCCCTGTTGTGCCCCCAGAAGTGCAGATAGGTTTAAAAAATATATATATATAAAAATATACTTACCTGAATTCACGCTGCTGCTGCTCCGGTCCGCGACACCACTCCCGCCCGCCAGTCCTCCTGGGCTGGCGCACTCAGCATTATGGGACAGACATCATGATGTCATGACGTCTGTCCCATTACCCACTGCAGGAGCTGGACGGAAGCGCGGCTCTTGCAGTGGGTGCTGCAGCAGTCAATGAGAGTCTATCTGACTCTCATTGGCTGCTGTTTAACGCACGCATCGCCGCCAGCACTGGGGGCGATGCGTGTGTTATACACAGCCTGAGCCTGCCTCCTAGCGCTATTGGGCAAGCGCTCAGGGGGAGGGAACGGGCTCAGCTGTGCAGCACAGGACCGGCGCTGGAAGCCTAGCGCCGGTCCTGTGTAAATGTGTAGCACTGACCGCACTCATTGCGGTCGGCGCTACACTGGCTAACTAGGGGGGCGGGCCAGTACCGTGTCCGGTGGCGCCCCCCCTCGCCGATGGTCCCACGGCGCCCATGGCATTCACCACGTTCGCCCTGCCCTAGTTACGCCACTGCATTGGTAACTACTGTGAAAAGCAAGTTTGTATGAATGTAATTTTTATTAGAATTCAATTCAAACACATCTTCATTGTCTTCCAGGAGTTTTCCCGGGGCTTTGTGTGTGGGGCACCTTTTTATGATTTATTATCCTGTCACTGCATATGTTACTTATGTAGTTTTTTTATTTTACTTGCATTGTAGTAATACAGGACCTGGTTTAGAGTTTGACGCTAATCCTGTCCCCACTGCGTTTCCGTATGCAGCAGTACTGCAAAAATATGCAAATGAAGCAGCCGGCAGGACTTGTACAGAGATCTCTGATCTGCCTCTTGCATGTAAAGACACCATCAGTTGCACCATCAAACATCTGAGCCAGCCTATGGCTACTCAGAATATCCGTCGGAAATAAGCCACCAGAGCCAATGCAACTGCATACACATACACAGTCACTGGCAAAGACACGCCCACAAAATGGTTGTGAGACACCTGCATTTGTTTAGCCACCTCCCTATTAACGCCAATAAACATTCACTGGCTGTCAATCTGCATCTTGATTCTGACTGCAACCGCCATCAGTACTCAATCCCGACGCTTGCGCAATGCAAATCATACATCTGCACAGTACGAAAAAATTGCACAACTCAAATATCGGCCAACATTTCCCATGCAGTCTCTAATTTTTGTTGTAGCATTGGCTGTTATATCACAATCCTCCATTCTACTTTTCTCTTTCCTTAAACTGGACATTATTTTAATTCTGAGAATTAAATGTATTAGACTGTGGTCATGAAACATCCATTTTGAGATACATTGGTCGGGATCCTGCAATATACTTAATGAGATGTGACCAGCTTATCATCCAACCTGGTCTGTGCCAGACAGCCATAAAAGCTAGACAATGCCTTCATATCACTTATTAAAGGGGTGAGTTTGCAAACTTAATTGCATCTCACTCTTGGACGCTGGCAGTACCAACGGGGCCCAATGCTAAAGTAGGGGGCATAGCTAAGGGTCTTTGTCAGTCGAGAGCATTTTTCAGAAGGTATGCGCTGCTGTAAACCTATCTGCACCCACAGCCCCCTCTCCATGTCCTGACCTCACCATCAGTGATCATGGAGATTGTGAGTGGGTACTGGATCTACTAACATTACCATCACAGTTGATTTTTCAGACACAATGAATCTTGTCACCTAAAATGTAATTCAATTTTATGATTCTGTGCTGATTAGTTGTTATGGCTTAGTAAGCAGGAGTACTGTATTTGAAGAGGAAAAAATAATATAGTTGTATCACTTCTTGCAGTATTGTAAGATGTTCACATAGCTTATTGGCTGTGATACAGTGGCAATTCACTGTATACATGATTAATTAAAGAACACCGTAGTGTATTTGCTATTTATAAATATTCACTGATGGTAATAATATAATTGACCTCATATCAGCTGTACATGTCGCTGCTACAGTGCAGACCCACATGTGTAGCTTAGCAGTATAAGGCCTACCTGCGTGGTGTATGAGAAATAGGGGCAAGTCAGCATCACTTAACTTCCATTTACTCTCTTTGACATACGTTTCTCATGCCCCCATAAATTCTAACAAAGAACACCATAGTTTCCAGCTGTCTGTATATTTACAGCAGTGTATATGTATGTCCCTTATTTCTCTTGCCTTGTACTGTATATATATATACAAGTAATTTTTGTCATATTTTGTAGATTGAAGTTTATTTATAATGAGAATTCTAAATGCAGTGTATTATGTGGGTGTAGTCTCCTATGATATGTGTTCTTTGTTTATGACAGGGAATTAGCAACTTGCCTTGAATAAAACAGACACCTATCACAAATGGCAATGTAAACCTCTTCCTACAGTACACTATTTACAGTATGTTTCTTTGATTGTTAAACATCTAAGCAAAATAAGTCCCCCTCTTTCCTTTATTCATTTACAGCAAATCCCAGCTATCACTCACATACAGTATGTCTTTATTTGACCTCATATAGTGAATTCTGGGCTGCAGTCGCCAGTACTGTAAGTCATTGATCGTAATTAAGTTTTGTTCCTTTTATTTCTAATCTCTTTCTGCTCTTCCTGCAGTGGTGTATTAAATTCTGACATGGAAAGTCCTGGTGGAGCTAACATATCTTTGTTTTTAATGCATGTGAAAACTTTACCTCCTTTCACATCTCATGTGATGTTGTGAGAAGTCGTTTCTACAATTATGCTCTATGCTGTTCAATTGATATTGGCAAATACATTTCAAATGCATTGGATTAGGTGGATATAGTTCTGCAACCCAGCTAATAGATAAGCATGTGTATACACCTTTGTACATGCCAGATCCTAAATCATGTTTCCTGATATACCCACATTTCCAGATGATATATATATATATATATATATATATTAGGGGTGAGCGGGTTCGGATTTCTGAAATCCGAACCCCCCCGAGCCCCCCCGATCCGTGTCCGATCCGAATCAGGCTCGACTTTTCCCGCCTGACTCGGATCTGAAATCGAGGCAAAACGTCATCATCCAGCCTTCCGAGTCTCGCGGGTTTTGGATCCTATATAAGGTACCCGCGTCGGCGACATTTTCTCACTCGGCTGTGGACAGTGAAGAGGGAGGGTGGGAGTTAGGGCTGTGTAGTGTAGTGTAGTGCTGCTGTTGTCCACTACTTCAAAGTCCATAGGGGCTGGCTGTGTTGTGCTGTGCTGCTGTTGTTTATAGGGGCTGTGTCCACTACTTCAAAGTCCATAGGGGCTGGCTGGACTGTGTTGTGCAGTCAGTTCTCCATAGGGGCTGTGTCCACTCCAAAGTCCTGTGCAGTGTCCCAGTCCTAAAGGGGTGCTGTAGTGTTGTCCAGGGGGTGCTCTGTCCATCAGGGGTGCTCCCCCCAAGTGCTAAAAAAATAATATATTTTCTGTGTTTGTGAATTGTGTGCGCAGTAGCCGCACGTGCATCAACAAAGTAGTGCCAAGCGTGCGCCTGTGTCATAAGTAAAGGGCCGGCTGGCTTGACCGTTAAAGGGTGCTGTAACCCCCGAAAGTACACTCCAGTCCAAACCAAAAAAAAAATTATTTTCTGTGTTTCTGAATTGTGTGCGCAGTAGCCGCACGTGCATCAACAAAGTAGTGCCAAGCGTGCGCCTGTGTCATAAGTAAAGGGCCGGCTGGCTTGACCGTTAAGGGTGCTGTAACCCCCGAAAGTACACTCCAGTCCAAACCAAAAAAAAAATTATTTTCTGTGTTTGTGAATTGTGTGCGCAGTAGCCGCACGTGCATCAACAAAGTAGTGCCAAGCGTGCGCCTGTGTCATAAGTAAAGGGCCGGCTGGCTTGACCGTTAAGGGTGCTGTAACCCCCGAAAGTACACTCCAGTCCAAACCAAGTAAAAATTATTTTCTGTGTTTGTGAATTGTGTGCGCAGTAGCCGCACGTGCATCAACAAAGTAGTGCCAAGCGTGCGCCTGTGTCATAAGTAAAGGGCCGGCTGGCTTGACCGTTAAAGGGTGCTGTAACCCCCGAAAGTACACTCCAGTCCAAACCAAGAAAAAAATTATTTTCTGTGTTTGTGAATTGTGTGCGCAGTAGCCGCACGTGCATCAACAAAGTAGTGCCAAGCGTGCGCCTGTGTCATAAGTAAAGGGCCGGCTGGCTTGACCGTTAAAGGGTGCTGTAACCCCCGAAAGTACACTCCAGTCCAAACCAAAAAAAAAATTATTTTCTGTGTTTGTGAATTGTGTGCGCAGTAGCCGCACGTGCATCAACAAAGTACTGCCAAGCGTGCGCCTGTGTCATAAGTAAAGGGCCGGCTAGCTTGACCATTAAAGGGTGCTGTAACCCCCAAAGTACACTCCAGTCCAAACCAAAAAAAAAATTATTTTCTGTGTTTGTGAATTGTGTGCGCAGTAGCGGCACGTGCATCAACAAAGTACTGCCAAGCGTGCGCCTGTGTCATAAGTAAAGAGGCGGCTGGCTTGACCGTTAAAGGGTGCTGTAACCCCGAAATACACTCCAGTCCAAACCAAAAAAAATTTATTTTCTGTGTTTGTGAATTGTGTGCGCAGTAGCCGCACGTGCATCAACAAAGTAGTGCCAAGCGTGCGCCTGTGTCATAAGTAAAGGGCCGGCTGGCTTGACCGTTAAAGGGTGCTGTAACCCCCGAAAGTACACTCCAGTCCAAACCAAGAAAAAAATTATTTTCTGTGTTTGTGAATTGTGTGCGCAGTAGCCGCACGTGCATCAACAAAGTACTGCCAAGCGTGCGCCTGTTTCATAAGTAAAGAGCTGGCTGGCTTGACCGTTAAAGGGTGCTGTAACCCCCGAAAGTACACTCCAGTCCAAACCAAAAAAAAAATTATTTTCTGTGTTTGTGAATTGTGTGCGCAGTAGCTGCACGTGCATCAACAAAGTAGTGCCAAGCGTGCGCCTGTGTCATAAGTAAAGGGCCGGCTGACTTGACCGTTAAAGGGTGCTGTAACCCCCGAAAGTACATTCCAGTCCAAACCAAAAAAAAAATTATTTTCTGTGTTTGTGAATTGTGTGCGCAGTAGCCGCACGTGCATCAACAAAGTACTGCCAAGCGTGCGCCTGTGTCATAAGTAAAGGGCCAGCTGGCTTGACCGTTAAAGGGTGCTGTAACCCCCAAAGTACACTCCAAACCAAATAACAAATTATTTTTTCTGTGTTTGTGAATTGTGTGCGCAGTAGCCGCACGTGCATCAACAAAGTAGTGCCAAGCGTGTGCCTGTGTCATAAGTAAAGGGCCGGCTGGCTTGACCGTTAAAGGGTTCTGTAACCCCCAAAGCACACTCCAAACCAAAAAAATATATATTTTCTGTGTTTGTGACTTGTGTGCACTGTGGCTGCACGTGCATCAACAAAGGAGCAGCGCCAAGCGTGCGCCTGTGTCCCATAAGTAAAGAGCCGGCTGGCTCATTTCTTAAAGGGTGGTGTAACCCACAAAGTGCACTACTCTCCAGCAAAAATAAAAAAATATTTTCTGTGTTTGTGTTAGGGGTGAGCGGGTTCGGTTTTACTCGGATTTACTCGGATCTTTAAACGGAATTTTATTGGCTATCGCCTATCATGTGTTTTGGATAGCCAATATAATAAATCCGAATTTGCGGTAAAGTGGCGATAAGAACCGAGTAAATCCGAATAAAACCGAACCCACTCACCCCTAGTTTGTGTGCGCTTTAGCCGCACGTATATATCAATATAACATAAATGGAGGACCAAACTTTCTCCGATAAAAATAAAATAGGGAAAGATCAAGAACCACTTCCTCCTAGTGCTGTTGCTGCTGCTGGGAGTTGTTCATCATCCCAGAGAGGAAGTAGGAACATCACTACTTTTACTAAACAATTGACCCTCCAACAGTCCCTAGCGATGAGGATGAAGTACGACAGCAGTCATCCTGAAGCAAAACGTATAACTGAGGCCTTGACTGCTATGTTGGTGTTAGACGTGCATCCGGTATCCGCCATTAGTGCAGTGGGATTTAGACAATTGATGGAGGTAGTGTGTCCTCGGTTCCAAATCCTGTCTAGATTCAGCCTGCATCCTCAAAGCAGCAGCGACAAACGTGCGTCTGTCTGTTAAAGGGTGGTGACACCCTCAAAGTGTGCTACACAAACAATTAAAATATTGTTCTTTTTTTTTTTTTGTCTTTGTGAAATGTGTGGGCTGTAGCCGCACCTGCATCCTTAATGCAGCAGCGACAAGCGTGCGTCTGTCTGTTAAAGGGTGGTGACACCCTCAAAGTGTGCTACATAAACAATTAAAATATTGTTCTTTTTTTTTCTGTCTTTGTGAATTGTGTGGGCTGTAGCCGCACTTGCATCCTCAAAGCAGCAGCGACAAGCGTGCGTCTGTCTGTTAAAGGGTGTTGTAACTCTCAAAGTGCTCCAAAAAATAAAAAAATTTTTTTAATGTGTTTGTGACTTGTGTGCGATGTAGCCGCACTTGCATCCTCAAAGCAGCAGCGACAAGCGTGCGTCTGTCTGTTAAAGGGTGGTGACACCCTCAAAGTGTGCTACACAAACAATAAAAATATTCTTCTTCTTTTTTCTGTCTTTGTGAATTGTGTGGGCTGTAGCCGCACCTGCATCCTTAAAGCAGCAGCGACAAGCGTGCGTCTGTCTGTTAAAGGGTGGTGACACCCTCAAAGTGTGCTACACAAACAATAAAAATATTCTTCTTCTTTTTTCTGTCTTTGTGAATTGTGTGGGCTGTAGCCGCACCTGCATCCTTAAAGCAGCAGCGACAAGCGTGCGTCTGTCTGTTAAAGGGTGGTGTAACTCTCAAAGTGCTCCAAAAAAGAAAAAACTATTTTTTTAATGTGTTTGTGACTTGTGTGCGATGTAGCCGCACTTGCATCCTCAAAGCAGCAGCGACAAGCGTGCGTCTGTCTGTTAAAGGGTGGTGACACCCTCAAAGTGTGCTACACAAACAATAAAAATATTCTTCTTTTTTCTGTCTTTGTGAATTGTGTGGGCTGTAGCTGCACCTGCATCCTTAAAGCAGCAGCGACAAGCGTGCGTCTGTCTGTTAAAGGGTGGTAACACCCTCAAAGTGTGCTACACAAACAATTAAAATATTGTTCTTTTTTTTTCGGTCTTTGTGAAATGTGTGGGTTGTAGCCACACCTGCATCCTTAAAGCAGCAGCGACAAGCGTGCGTCTGTCTGTTAAAGGGTGGTGACACCCTCAAAGTGTGCTACACAAACAATAAAAATATTCTTCTTCTTTTTTCTGTCTTTGTGAATTGTGTGGGCTGTAGCCGCACTTGCATCCTCAAAGCAGCAGCGACAAGCGTGCGTCTGTTAAAGGGTGGTGTAACCCTCAAAGTGCGCTCCACAAACAATAAAAATATTCTTTTTTTTTCTGTCTTTGTGAATTGTGTGGGCTGTAGCCGCACTTGCATCCTCAAAGCAGCAGCGACAAGCGTGCGTCTGTCTGTTAAAGGATTACATCGGTGACAGCATCCAAGTAGGCATGTCAGACAGTGCGTACCTGTACTGGCAGGAAAAAGAAGCAATTTGGAGGTCCCTGTACAAACTGGCTCTATTTTACCTGAGTTGCCCCCCCTCCAGTGTGTACTCCGAAAGAGTGTTTAGTGCAGCCGGGAACCTTGTCAGCGAAAGGCGTAGGAGGTTGCTTCCACAAAATGTGGAGAAGATGATGTTCATAAAATGAATTATCAACTCTTCCAGGGAGACCAGCCTCCAGAACATACAGAGGGACCTGTGGTTCCAGCAGGGACGAATTAATACTCTGTGAGGATGAGGATGTACACACTGAAGAGGGTGAGGAATCGGTGGATGAGGAGGATGAGGATGACATCTTGCCTCCGTAGAGCCAGTTTGTGCAGGGACAGATTAATTGCCAGCTTGTTTTGTGGGGGCCCAAACGAACCAATAATTTCAGCCACAGTTGTGTGGCAGACCCTGGCGCTGAAATGATTGGTTTGTTAAAGTGTGCATGTCCTGTTTATACAACATAAGGGTGGGTGGGAGGGCCCAAGGACAATTCCATCTTGCACCTCTTTTTTTTCTTTGCATTATGTACAGTTTGGGGCCTAGTTTTTCAAACTGCCATCCTGTCTGCCACTGCAGTTTCACGCCTAGATGGGTCACGTGTTTGTGCCGCCCACTCGTGTCGCTTAGCTTAGTCATCCAGCTACCTCGGTGCAACCTTTTGGACATAAAAACACTATTGTGAGGTGTGAGGTGTTCAGAATAGACTGGAAATTAGTGGAAATTAAGGTTATTGAGGTTAATAATAGCATAGGAGCAGAAAAACCTACAAATTCTGTGATTTTAGCAGTTTTTATGCTTTTTTTCAAAAAAATACAGATCCAAAACACAAAACCCAGATCCCAAAACACGGAAGGGTGGTTTTGGCAAAACCAATCCAGATCCAAAACACGAAGAAAGATCCAGATCCAAAACCAAAACACAAAACACGAAAAGTGGCCGGTGCACACCCCTAATATATATATATATATATATATATATGTATATATATATATATATATATATATACAGTACTGTGGAAAAGATTTCCACAAATCCAAAGTCTTCCCAAAAATCCCCCATAGTGAACAGCAGAAAAGCGGTCCTAACAGAGTGTCAGAAAAAAACTGACAGTTGGAGCTTTAGATTACTCCCAAATCCTATTTTTTTATTTTTAGCCCATGCCAAATTTCAGCTCGATACCTCCTATAGCTTTTAAGGTGTAGCCACTTAAACACCATGCTCCCCCTCCGGGATTCTCTATGGAGATTTCAGTTTTTTTTTATTCAGCCTTTAGTGTGCCCTTATAATATATATATAATATATATATATATATATATATATTATAAAAGTAACTTCGGATCGGCACTCAATACAGCCACAGCGGGATTATGTATTGACTGCAATACACTACTTATATTTTCATTAAGTATATATACATAAATATAAATAAGATAAAAATTTGTTATAAACTGATTATATGGGCAGCCTGGTTCATTAAAAGTGACCAAAATTCAGCTTTAGACCATTATAATAATTACAGTAAATCAATTTAAATTGCAAGAGGGGGAACGCAGTGTCCAGTATGTGATGCAGAGAAAAAAAGGGAATGAATTGTGTCTCAGTACCAACATTTCATGAACAGTATGCAAATGCTGTGTAAAGATGTATTACAAAATATGGTTCGGAGATGGTTGTTAATGCAGCCACAGTTGCAGCCCTTGCAATAGCAGTTGCGGGAATATGCAAATGCTAAACTCAGCTTTCCTTTAATACTCAACAGTGTGATGGTGTGAACAAACGATGAAATGTACACTTTCATGCTGCGTAGTCTGTGCATGTGTGATGATCTCCAACAGCAAAACACTCCAACATCAATGCAACATCGGTCTCACTATTGACATTTGCGGTAGCATAGGGTCTACTCTAGTTACTCTCCTCAAATAAAACGAAACATTGCCTCTGAAGCCATGGATTTATGATTAGGAATTCAGCCGCATTCCCAAAGACGACTTTGACACCCCAAGAAATATGCCCATGAAACGGACGCTTTTTGCAATCTTTTTAGGTCACCTACAAGTCTCAACCCTGAAACAAACAGGGATTGCAAACTCCTTTTCACGTGTTAGTAATGGCAAATGCAATTGCGAACAGCATTGGACATTACAGTAAAAACACAAACAACCAGGCGCTAAACCTCCTAAACAAATCTACTGTATCTAACTTCTTATTGCTTAATTAGCAATATCTTATTGACAGCTCGCCCTCCACATGTGGGGGAATACTGGATATCCCCCAAAAAACAAGAAAGTCAGAAAAAGGAAAAAAGTGTGAGGTGCTAATCAATAATAAGAAATCTTTAATTATAAAAAAAGATAAATAGCTAGTAGTGCATAAATACTTGATAAATAATAATAATAATAATAATAATAATAATAATAATAATAATAATAATTTGATTAAATATTAAAGATTAAAGATTAAATCAAATATCAAGTGACAGACAAACTAAGAAATCTAAATAGCCAGCATGTACCACATATATCTCTGGATATTTACATAAGTACTATATGAATAGAGTGTATAACTTCACAGAGCAACTAGAGATGTGCGCCGACCCTCGTGGTTTGGTTTTGGTTTTGGATCTGGATTGGTTTTGCCAAAACCTCACCTCCGTGTTTTGTTTTCATGTTTTGGTTTTTGTTTTGGATCTGGATTTTTTCTTAAAAAATAAAAAAAACAGCTAAAATCACATAAAATGGGCCTTTTTTTTCCTACAGTTTTAATAACCTCAATAACATTTATTTCCACTCGTTTCCAGTCAATTTTGACCACCTCACAGCTCACAAGGGGACCAGGAAGAGTGCTTTCCAAAAATAAATAAACAATTGACTTAAATAATGCTTTGCAAATCTTCTATAAAGGCATTTCCCAACCTGTAGAGGGACATAAAAAAAACATAGTTAGTTAGTGGCCTTCAAACTGCCATTGTTCCCACTGTCCACTTAACCATATGAGATATTATGAACAAGCAGCAAATGCAACATTTCAGACCTAAGGTTTAAGTATTACATTGTGTCTTTCTTGAGCGCCATGCCTGCTTGCTGGGAGTTGATTTTTTTCATCCCAGAAGGGGACCAGGAAGCATTCTTTTAAAAAATAAATAGACAATTGACTTAAATAATCCTTTGCAAACCTTCTTTCTATAATGGAAATTTCCGATCTGTACAGGGACATTCAAAAAAACAGATTTAGTTAGTGGCCTTCAAATTGCTATTGTTCCCACTGTCCACTTCTTCTTAGATATGTGAATGTTAGAATGTGGAAGGCCAAAAATTGGGTGGACCACACATGGCTGATTGACCAACCAATGCGACTGAATTAGTGTCATAAGGAAGAGGAGGCTTTTAACTGGGTGTCATGTTATGAGTTGGCCATATGGGGTATGTTGCTGCTAAGGGATCAGGCTGGTTATCAGTGGACACATTATATTATAGTTATGTTGTTATTCTGGGTTGCCATCTCCTGAAGGGTGTTTACCAACAGACGGAGACTACCTACCTATCAGCTCAGGCATAGACACTTCCTGAGGAACAGACCTCTTTTCACTGGAGTGAAGCCAAATAGGTGGGAGCCCCTGTACTTCCAATATCTGAAGCTTTTATCTCTCTACATCATCTATGATAGAAGAAAAAAAATGTCATCTAGATCCTCTTTCTGTAGCCTGCTCACTCTTTTTGAACAGGAAGTCTAGGATGGATGGTATGGAAGAAGAAGGCCTAGCAACAGATGAGAATAGTCATTATCAAGACCTGGTCCCCCCAGTGGGTGTACTCTGGGAGGTATTGGTTGGCATGCAGGCAGTGGAATAACAAAGGCCTCCATGTTGTCTGTGCTTACTATTCCGTATTTCAGTTTGTGATTCAGGTAGGAATAAAGTGGGCTACAGACCACAGTGACAGAATCACTGGATGTCTTAGTGCATTCAGGTCAAATACGATCCATGAATTCCCAGACAGATTCCGGACAGATGAATCCTTTGCTTGTAATAATCTTTGGTAATTCCTGGCAAAGATGGGTGTTATAGCCAGATACTTTGAAGGCTGTAACTTTGAACTGCTTTATAGAAAACATGTGAATGAAACCTTTCCACACTGCAGAACATGATGGAGAAATCCCTTGAAGTTCAGCACCTAGAGCATCTTTTTTTTTCATGTTCTCTGAGGCCTCTCCTGACTATGAAGAAAGATTCTCCACACTGTAGTCTTCCATTGTGACTTTTTCATTTTGATTTCAATGTTGTCCACTGGCTGAGATCCATCTCATCTGAAGGTTGGGTTTTCCCCATGCAAATGAGACAATTCACATCCAGAAAGTGACTCTTATGTTTAGCCATGGTGTCAGTCTCTCTTTGACAGAATTAGGCTTTGGTTTTTTACAAATATAGGCTTTAGTTTTTAGGAACATATAACTTTATAAGCTGTGTAGGATAACATTTCTGCTATGTTTAAGATAAAAACACTTTTTGTAACCTAATAACTTCAAAAAAAGTTTTCATTGCAATAGTCAGGCAGCCCCTTGAGAGACAGCAGCACAGCACCCCTGCGCAGCTATGCCGATGACAGGTGTGGCTGACATGCACACAAAAAAATTGTTTATTTATTATTTTGGGCAGAAGCCCCTCGACAGACAGGAGCCCCTGTGCAGCTACGCCGATGACAGTGACAGCCAGGTGTAAAATTGATAATAAATTCATTTAAAAACAATTCATTGGGTGCAGCCCCTGGCTGTTACATTGATCATAAATTAATGTAAAAACAATTCATTGGGTGCAGCCCCTGGCTGGTAAATTGATCATAAATTAATTTAAAAATAAATCATTGGTTCCTAAACCAACCATAACATTAATTTAAAATGTAAGGCAGCAATGCCCCAACCAGCACACAATGGAAAGGAAAAAGGTGCAAGATGGAATAGTCCTTGGGCCCTCCCACCCACCCTTATGTTGTATATGAAACAGGACAGTTTAACAAACCAATCATTTCAGCGACAAGGACTGGCAATTGTGAATGAAATGATTGGTTTGTTTGGACCCCCCATAAAACAAGCTGATCCCATACACAAACTGGCTTTACATTACAAGTTGTCCTCGTCCTCATCATCACCATCTGTACATCCTCTCCTTCACACAAAATGAATTAGTTGATGCTGGAATCCACCATAGGCGCCTCTGTAATTTTTTTATGTAATTGTTGGTAGAGGTCTTCCTTGTGGAATTTGTAATTCATTTTAATGAACATCATCTTTTCCACATTTTAAGGAAGTAACCTCCTACGCCGATCACTGACAAGGTTGCCAGCTGCACTGAAAACTCTTTTGGAGTACACACTGGAGAGTGGGCAACTTAAGTAATGAAAAGCCAGTTTGTGTATGGGACTCCAAATTGCCTCTTTTTCCTGCCAGTACTGAAAGGGACTGCCTGACATGTCTATTAGGATGTTATAACTGAAATAGTCCTCCACCATTCTGTGAATGGAAACCGTATCACACATAGTCACGGTAGAAGACATGTCACTAGTAGAGGGTTCTCTCAGGCATGACCAGATGTCATTTTTTGGTGACTGACCTGCATGACCAGCAGGCATTCTGTAAGGAAAATTTAGTTTTTTCCTGGCAGCTGTTGAAACTGAAGGAGGAGATGAAGGCATTTCACATGTGGCTGCAGCTGACAATTTTTTGACCAACAGCTCTTTGCATAGTTTTAGATTTTGGTCTGTTGGAAAAAAACTCACAAGGTAGGTCTTAAACCTAGGATCCAGAATGGTGGCAAAAATATATTTTTCAGATTTCAATAGATTGACGACTCTTGGATCCTGGTGAAGTGACTCAAGGGCTTGATCCACCAGTCCGACATACTTTGCGCAATCACTCTGTTTCAGCTCCTCCTTCAGTTTCTCCAGCTGTTTTTGCAAAAGTCTGATAAGGGGAATGACCTGACTCAAGCTGGCAGCATCTGAACTAACTTCACATGTGGCAAGTTCAAAGGCTTTGAGAACCTTGCACAACACGGAAATTATTCTCCACTGCACTTGAGTAAGGTGCATTCCCCCTCCACGGCCTATGTCATAGTCCGTTGTATAGGCCTGGATGGCCTTTTGCTGTTCCTCCATCCATTGAAGCATACAGAGGGTAGAATTCCACCAAATTACTACCTCTTGCTTCAGCTGATGGAAGGCAAATTTAACTGTACCTGCTGGTCATGCAATCTTTGACGGTCGCCGAATGTCTAAAATGTCCGGATATTTTGCGGGCCACCAAGAGCATCTCCTGCACGACCATGTCAGTTTTTAAAAATGTTGCTCCACCAAACTAATTGTGTGAGCAAAACATGGGACATGTTGGAATTCGCCCCAATGTAATGCTCTCACAATATTGGTGTCATTGTCCGAAATCACAAATCACGAGGAGAGTCCAAGTGGGGTAAGCCAATTAGCAATGATTTCCCTGAGTTTTTCTAAGAGGTTCTCAGTGGTATGCCTCTTAGTGAAACCAGTTATACAAAGAGAAGCCTGCCTCTGTATCAGCTGTCTTTTGGTAGATGTTGCTGCTGCTGTTGCTGTTGTAGGCAATACACCTACCCAGTGGGCTGTCACAGTCATGTAATCCTTAGTTTGCCCTGTCCCACTTGTCCACATGTCAGTGGTCAAGTGGACAGTGGGTACAACGGCATTTCTGAGGACATTAATAAGGTTTTTTTTAATGTCCTTGTACAGATTTGGAATTGCTCTTCTAGTGAAGTGGAAGCTGGAAGGGATCTGGTAGCGAGGACACAGGACCTGAATTAACTGTTGAAAAACCCACTGCAGTAATGGCGGATACTGGATGCACATCTAATACCAGCATAGCTGTTATGGCGTCAGTAATCCACTGTGCAACTGTATGATTGCTGTCATACTTGTTTGCCCTTGCAAATGATTGTTTAACAGTTAATTGTTTTTTGGAGGATACGCTACAAGTAGTCTTCCTCCTGGTCCCCTTCTGGGATGAAGATCCACTGACACCAACAGCAGCAGCAGCAACAGGCGTAGTCATCAAGGATCCTTCTGAGGAATCACGGAGAGGAGAGGAGTCAATCATGCTTCGAATACCAACATTGGATGCAGCAGGACTACTTGTGATGACGAATGAGGATGTTGATGATTCAGGTATTGGTGTTGGAGATCGAAGGCGCTTGGATCTCACAGAGAGGGAGCAGGTAGGTGACACTGGACTTGTTACGTTTTGAGTTTTGGAACTTGGAGACATACAATTTGATATTTGATGAATGCGCACCAAGTGACGTAACAAGGAGGAGATTCCTAGGTGGTGTAGGTCCCTCCCTCTACTCACTCTTGCATGGCAACGGGCACATATGGCTTGACAGCTGTTGTCCGGATCGGGACAAGTAGATTTTTTTGTCTTTTGTCCCGGCATGACAACAATGGCTTTGGCTTTTTCAAACCATGGGCAACAGCTATTGCCTTACTTACACAAAGGACATCCTCGGCATCAACATCCTCATCACCAATATCTTCATCATCAACATCCTCATCAATCTTAGTGCCTTCATCCACCAAAATATTCTCCTCATTCATGTGCAATTCCACAGAAGCATCCTCAATGACTACGTGTGCAAGATGTTGACTGCACTTCCCCACATTTACAGAGGGCACACAAATGTTGGAACTTGGAGGATCCTCCAGTACACTAGTATTTAAGTCGGGCTCACACATGGCAACCGCGGACACACTTGCACTCTCCTCAGGGATTTGTGATTTTGATTTCTCAGGGCACACAGTTGGTTTTTCTGTAGCTGTCTTAACAACTTTCACATTTTTAATTGGACAACCACCACTACTACTACAAGCAGAAGGGCTATCAGAATCAGCAGTCTTCATAAAGAAAGATGCCAAGCCCTTATCCTTTCCTTGCCACTTCGTGTAGTGAATGGCATATTGCCATTTTTTTTTATCTAAAGGCAAATATCATTTCAATTTATTTTTCTTAATTTCAGTAAAACTTGCTTTACCATATCGATGGCGTGACTTAAGCCCTGGGGCATGGGCCTTCCTAGAGGTTGAGGAAGTTGACGGCCTTGCACTGCTGGCAACAGCTACAACTTGTGGTTCTTGGCCTTGCTCTCCTGTCATGTGACAGCCCTCCATATTTTTTCTGCAGTCTAGAAGCAGTGTCACAATCACCAATAGTGTAGCCAAGGTGCGGTTACAAAATTCACACATGTGCAGTCATACACACCCAAAAAAATATTAGTAAAAAAGACAAATGATGAATTTTTTTTTGTCAGCTCCAGAAGAACTTGGCCCCAGAATTTTTTTTGGAGCACAACTGTAGTCGGGCAGCACAAGGTTGCAACTTGCGTTGCTGGCTGGCTCTTGTGCACTACTGCAGTTAAGCCTAACATCCACGAGCAAACAGAAGAAAAAAATATGACACTTTAATTGTTTTTATTTTATTGAGCACGACTGGAGTCGCTGGATTTTGTGCGCTATTGTGGTTCAGCCTAATGCACACGCAGAAGAAAAAAATATATATGATACTTTCATTGTTTTTTTTTTTATTGAGCACATCTGGATTCGCTGGATCTTGTGCGATACTGTGGTTCAGCCTAAAACCCACACACACACAGAAGAAAAAACTATATAAGACACTTCAATTGTTTTTTTTTTTTATTGAGCATGACTGGAGTCGCTAGATCTTGTGCGCTAATGTGGTTAAGCCTAACACCCATGCACATACAGAAGAAAAAAATATATAATACACTTGTTTTTTTTTTTGATTGAGGACGACAGGAGTCACTGGATCTTGTGCGCTACTGTGGTTAAGCCTAACACCCACGCACATACAGAAGAAATAATAAAGACAGTTTGATTTTTTTTTTTTTTTACTTTTTTTTTTGGGGGGGGAGTCTAGAACTTGGTCCCAGATGTGAATACAGCACAAGCCCAGGACACAGCAGACAGCCCTGATGTATCAGCAGACAGCACAGTGACAGTGACAGCACCGTGACCAGAATGGATCAGCAGACAGCACAGTGATAGTGACAGCACCATGACCAGAGACTGGAATGGATCAGGACTCAGAAGAGAGAGCACAGTGACAGCACAGTGACCAGAGGGCCTGATTCAGAGCCACTCGTAAGCAGCCGCTCGTTCGCTCCGAGCGATGTTCGCACATCTGCGCATGCGTATGGGTCATAATGCGCATGCGCCAACCAGTCATTGCGGTTGGAAATTGTGCGTTTGTAAAATTGCGAGTGCCTGCTAATTTGAGTGACAGGATGAGGCGTTTGTGGGTGGTAACAGGGGAAGGTGCTTGAAAACGGGGAGTGGAGATCTGAACACAGGTGTGCCAAACGGTCAAAACGGGCGTTTTAAGGGTGTGCATAATTAACAAAGCAGCGTCATCGGCCACGTCACTTGGATGTCTCTTAGCCTGAACTGTTCGCATGATTGTGGTAGGAAAATCCAACCACAAGCACTGCGAGCAGTTCAGACGCCTTTCGATGTACTCCATTAATCTAATAAATAGCGGAGATGATGTAGGATGTGAGCGGCCAGGGGGCGTCTTTACAAAATAGCGAGCACATGTTTCGTTTGCTCGCTCAGACATAGAGGCGTCAACAGACCGCAAAGAGCGAGCGCTCAATTTAAATAGCCGGACCCTTTTTCTGAACGAGCGAGTGCAAATAGCGTTCGGCTCTGAATCAGGCCCAGAGACCAGAATGGATCAGCACCAGCCCAGGACACAGTAGATAGCACCAGCACATCTCCCAGCAATACACTACCAACCCTCCATGTTCAGTCTCCACAGCTGGAGTGAAATGGCGTCTGTCGCGTAGTCCCTATATACTACATTGATCATAGAGACGAAAGCTCGTGAACCGCGAGATTTCCATCTCTATGGTTTTGCCTCGGTTTCAAGAACCGAGTAAGGCGGGAACCTCCGAGCCTGCTTGGATCTGACTCGGATATGCTAAATTCGGGTGGGTTCGGTTCTCTGGGAACCGAACCCGCTCATCTCTAATAGCAACACGCAGAACACCTCAATGGAAAAAATAACATATACCAAATACCAAAAGAAAAAGAAAAAGAAAAGCAAAGAGGTCAAAATGTTCACAATGTCAGAGGATAAAGAGAATATTATGATTTGTATCCGTTTTTGGTAAAGAAGTGCATGTAGCATTATCACAATTTGTTTGTAGCAGTAAAAATAAAAATTCAAAACAAATATGGTTAGTATATAGCTTTGAAGTAGCTGGAAAAGTAGTTCCAACAGAAGATTGTATCAATTATTCCAGTTTGGAAGTATTTTAACTGTGGATTTAATTAGGCATGGGTTGTAGTGCAGCGTGACTGGGTGTAGAGGAGGAGGTGGGCCCTGGCGGTGGCCCTTGGCAGCCCTGTACCCATGGTAGTTACACCCTTGGACTTCTCATAGTCATTGCTGAGCATCGTTGCACCAGCCCACTGCATTCAAGTCTGTTTGTGCTACAGTTGTGTTGATAAGATATTCAAAACTGGAGGGGATAAGGAGTAATATTTTACAATAGGATAATGCTATGTAAGATAAAATATATAGACGTACTTTCCTTCTGGTGTTTTTACAGTATTGCAGATGCAGTTTCAATATGAAAAACAAATAAAAAGAAACAACATAGTGTATTATCCTAAAAGCAACAATGGTGATCTACAGTATATGTCTACTGTATATGCACCTTACATAATACATTCAAGTTCGAAGGTGTAGCATATGATGTTTATATAAACATTTAAAAAATAAGCTCATATAGAGCCAAAAACAGATATAAAAGTAAAACAAAACAATTATCTTGTATAGAGCAGATAGGCTGAAATGTTAAGCCACATTAGCAATGAGTTCTGAGGAAATAATGAGTACAAATACCAGTAATCCTTGAACCAGATGCATATGAAAGTTCAGCATTGGTGTGCTCACAGGGATTCCAGGAACACTCTGCCTGTGTCTAACTGAGATGTCTCCTCTGGGATAGGGTGGCAGGTAACGATTGTAGAAACAGAGCGGGTGCATCATGGGGAGATCAGGCCAAGTTCAGTAAGGATGTGTTCATGTAAATGTGGCTCACACAGACCAGTATGTATATATATATATATATATATATATAATTGGGAGGCTTACTGTTACACTTAGTATTTGACAGGTACAGGTAGTACATAATGATGAGGATGAGAAGTAGAAAACCAGTCACATATGTGTAGACATCTCCAGATGCATTCATAGTGTAGCTGAGAAGACACACACTATCCAAGCACATTTATTTTGTGTAATGTGTAAACTCAGTTTACTTCCAATTTTGTGTCTGCCTCATTATCTGTATCACACAGACTTATCCTCTAAAGAGAGATGTGTTTTGGGGCGTGAATGAAAAACAAAGTCATATTTTCAATCTGCCTTGTGCTAGGCATGCCAAAGCCATCACTGAGGCTGTGTACCCAGAAGCGGATACCACAGTTACTGCAATAACCAGCCCAAGCGTGCAGAGCTTCAGCCTGTTAAATGTAACTAAAAAAACAGATTGCTGTAGCTATAATGGAATACAAGATATACAAGTTTGTTTTTTAAACATCCAACAACATATAAGAATCTATCTATCTACAGTAATTAAAAAATCCCACAGAATACAGACAGCACTCGGTGTCTTGTTTATAGAAAACTTATTTCTCTACATTTCTGAGGACACAGCCTGTTTTGTCATGTCCTGGTGAAAGGAGTTGTGTCTCCTGAAACATAGAGAAATAACGTTTGCTATTAAATATACCAAAGCCCTAGGTTGCCCGATATATAAAATTCGAGTTTTGAAACTGATTAACCCTCTTGTTAGATTTGTACAGACTATAGATTCCCGCTATTTTCAACTATCTATAGTGAGATGGATGTTTCCTATACTATAGCCTAGCAATCTACTCCCAGTATACCGTAACTGCATGGAGAATAAGATACAGCACGAGACACAGCGTGCAGAATTGGATACAAATGTTTCAGCATGCCACTGTAAATAGAAACATTGTATACGAATGTTCATTGCTGAGACAGCGTGAGGCTTGTACAAGGAGAGCAGAGCAGATGTAAGCTATCTTTTCAATACTGTTTCTCTATGTAATTAAACAAGCTATAACCGGTAATTATATCTAACCCAGAGAGAAATTATGTATTACCTGGGATGTGCTTATAACGTTAATGATTTATCTGGATGAAAGACTATATTTGTATTAAGCACTTTCTCAGAGTACCGGACTATAGCATGATACTCCTCGGGTGATTAATTCAACAAACACCCTAGTAATGAGTCCAGAAACTTATTATCAGTTAGAACAGAGGTTCCCAAATGTGGTCCTCAAGGCTCCCCAACAGTTCAGGTTTTAGAGATATCCAAGGTTGAGCACAGGTGTTTAACTCAAATTGACTGAGGTACTAATTAAGTCACCTGTGGTCCAGCATGGATGTCTCTAAAACTTGAATTGCTGGGGAGCCTTGAGGACCGCATTTGGGAACCTCTCGGTTAGAAGGTATTTAACAAGAGACATATCTCTTTTAAATTATATGATATACTAATGGGATGCATGGTCTTTACATATATCTCTGGTTTTTGGTTTATTGAAATCACGCACACATGTAATAATGAATGAGAGTCATAAATACTCAGAATACTGTACAAACAATTTATTATAAGACACCAGCATTTAGTGAGTCAGTGTAATTTTTATTATATCACTTTTCCAACTTTGTCTTCATCATTCTTGATTCTATTTATGTGTTTTTAAATATTTCACTAAACAAGGTTTTAAAAGATAGATAATAAAGGTTACATTTTATTTATGGTTAATTTTTCTTCTTGTGTGCCATCATAGGACATTTCTTCTTCTATGGAACTGTGTATATGAATTTGTGCATTGTGTTTGGCAGCACCCCATCTTCATATTAAAACAGTCTGTTTTGAGTATTTAGAATTTGGGATAATATATTGATGAATAGTTAGTGCAATGGCTTTCTTTTCCCCCATTTTTCCCTTGATTTGAAACCCGGCGCCATCCACCATCGCGACCATCGACCACAAATGGTCATGATGGTGATCCCAGCCTGCAACCTCCGTCGCAGTGCTGGGATTGCAAATGCAGCAGGAGGTGTCATACACCTCCTCCTGCATTTACAGTATTGCAAGGATTGCAAATGCAAAAGCTGGCCATACATGCGTGGATATCGGGCGGATTGCCCCGATAATTATAGCATGTGTGCGGGCAACTGAGGGTTAACTATTGCTTAGTCGGGCATGCCAGATTGTCCAGCAAGCCCGTCCAATGCGATATTTATGAGGTTAACTGGAAGGAACAGGGAAATGTCTCCTCTCCTGGGGGTGGAGCGCAGATGTCGGGCTAATAGACTGAGCAATCTCACAGTGTATGCCACGGACATCTGCGGCTGGCAGGCTGCCAGATAAAATGTCTGTCGGTCTGACAAGCATTTTATCTGGACGTGTTTGGCCAGCTTAAGCTGCCTACGTGCAGCTTTGCATTTGTGATCCTTGCTGTATCAGGCACAATGATAACACAGCCAGAAGATGGTATAGTGAGTAATAATACAAGTTGAAACTGATAGTCTGTTTATATACAGTAGAAGCAAATCTCCTGCTTCAAATGAAATGATGCATCTCTTGTGATAGAATTATCCTCAGTGAGATTGGATTGTGTAAGGAGCCATTTTCCCAAACTCCAGAGAAGCAGAGAATAGGCAGTTTTCTTTGAAGTTGAAGATGTTTTATTCACTGTAACACGAATAGCCTAAAAATTTTAAAGAATTAATTAAATTAATGTCTATCAGGCATTTGAAATATGGTACTGTAAATTAATATTTTAACCTTTCTTAATCTAATGTGGTCATTACCTTATTACTTATTACACATAGGGGGCACTTCCATTAAATGTGATGTTGAATAATGCCTGGAATGAGTCGTGAGCTATTTAATAGTCCCCATCGTGCCCTACACTTAAGCAGGGAAATGCAGATTACTGTGCCTAATACCGAGGTTTTAGTCGCTGTAACCTGCATTATCTGTCTTAAGTGTCGTCCATAATGCTGTTAACGCATGTGCTAAGCCCAAAACTAGCATTGCGGCACTATTCAGGAGGGTGCAAGCAGAAATCCTCTAGTCAGGGTTACCAGCGCAACCAATTAAATAGCTCTGGGAACTCATTCCTGGGGCTATTCAACATAGCTTCTGTGAGTTTATCAGAAGCCTGCAGAGATCAGTGAGATCCGTGCAGGTCTCTGTGTGTTAAAAGTATAGGAAAGTGTTAAAAAAAATTAAATAAAATGTTGTTGAGTCCGCCCCCAAAAGTTAACCAGCACTGGTCCCCTGTGTCCCCTGCATTTTTATCAACCAGCACCAGGCTTTGTGAGCCAGTCCTGGATGTGGAAATATGGGGGACAAAATAAGTAGGGGTCCTGCAGGTTATTCAAGTTCATTCCCATCATTGAATATATGGAGGAAGCGTGTATTGGCTGAGAGAGTCAAGGGCTCACCTCTCTCAGCCAATAAATGGTCAGCCATACATTTCTATGGGAAATGTTGCGGCTGACCCATCATTCGGTAAGTACTGTCCTTAGAGGACAGTACTGTGTCTGTGGGCTCTGTGTATTATTATTTTTTTATTTTACCAAGACCTTGAATGACTACATGGACCAAAGAGGACCTGAACCAAGGGTGGGTGAGTATGTTTTTTTTTTTTTTTACAGCTATCAGGAAATCTACCGGACAAGGGGACAGAGCAGCGCAAGGGACAAGGTAAGCAAGTAGTGTAAGTGCGGATGAGCGAATGAGTGAGTGTATGTATAATAAAATAATACACATACACTCTTGTCATTGTCTTTATTTTAACATTTCTTTTGCAGGGGGATTAGAGGTACCAACAGGCTCTTAATGCACCACATGCTGTTACTTGTGGTTCTCCAAATACGGGCATGCGGGGGAGGATTGCTGGGGCCTCTAATCCTGCTGTACAATATTAGTTTTGATATATTATGTTACACAATCAACCAGGTTAGGAATGTAGGGGATAGCCCCAAGCTTCAGCCCCAGCCTAGGGTGCACTGTAGAGGGGGAACCCCTTTATTGGGAGATCCCTACATGCCCAGGGATCCCTGGCCTGGGCTGACTAGTGTGGGGTGCTGAATGCTTTGGCCAGGGGATGTGTAAAGTGCTAGTTAAAGCACAGCGCTGCTTGTGGATAATACAGGGAACCCCTACTAATTTTTTCCCCCATATTTCCACAACCAGAACCAAAGCACAGAGACTCATGCTAGCTGATGAAAATGCGAGAGACCCCTATGTCTTATTTTCCCCCTTATTTTCGCAACCAGGATTGGCTCACTGGTTATGCTTTTGGGGAGGGACCACATTTCATTTTTTTCTGTTCTTTTTAACAATATCATTCCTTTTTACCACACAGAAGCCTAAATGGATCTCATTGATCTGTGCAGGCTTCTGCTACTGTATATACGCTGCTGCTCAGGCTAAACTTGCTAGGCAAAATCTGGACAATTATTTTGTGAGTATTTTTATATTAGTTATGTGCGAGTTTACAACTTGCACCCTATGACATTGTGCGAGTTCTATGTTTGGAATGGGAAACAATCTGGATGCAACTTTATACGGGACGGAAATGCTTGATGCGAGTTTAATGCAAATTTATCGAGTTCAAACATGTTTTTTGCCGCAAACTTGCACCTTTTTCAAAGTCGCACTTTTTACATTTCCCCCTTAGTCTTTCAGTTCTACTTATGTAGACTTTTCTTTATCAAAAACAAAGTAAACAACACTATTGTTAATAAATAGAATAGAAAGGGTAGGAATGGATTATAAATAATTGTATGTGTGTCCCATAGCTTTATCAAAGGCCACCTTAGATAAAGCTGTGGGACACTGCAAAATGCATCAGTGTTTACTCTGGATTCCTATTGAACTTTGCACAGCCTGGACCAAGCCTTGGAACCTTGGAACTTTTCATTAGATGTGACACGGGACCTATTTACCATTCGGGATACTTGTTTCATCACAGCTTTAACAATGCACCTTCACCAAGGGACTCTGCTATGTGGTGTAACTCCGCTATGGGACTTCCCTGTCTTTGATTCTGTAGCGGTAACTATAAAGAGCTGAATTGATGTACTATTTGTAAAAAGCACTGTGACACTGTATCCACTCCCGGCACTTTTAAAAAGTGGAATGGGAAACAATCTGGATGCAACTTTATACGGGACGGAAATGCTTGATGCGAGTTTAATGCAAATTTATCGAGTTCAAACATGTTTTTTGCCGCAAACTTGCACCTTTTTCAAAGTCGCACTTTTTACATTTCCCCCTTAGTCTTTCAGTTCTACTTATGTAGACTTTTCTTTATCAAAAACAAAGTAAACAACACTATTGTTAATAAATAGAATAGAAAGGGTAGGAATGGATTATAAATAATTGTATGTGTGTCCCATAGCTTTATCAAAGGCCACCTTAGATAAAGCTGTGGGACACTGCAAAATGCATCAGTGTTTACTCTGGATTCCTATTGAACTTTGCACAGCCTGGACCAAGCCTTGGAACCTTGGAACTTTTCATTAGATGTGACACGGGACCTATTTACCATTCGGGATACTTGTTTCATCACAGCTTTAACAATGCACCTTCACCAAGGGACTCTGCTATGTGGTGTAACTCCGCTATGGGACTTCCCTGTCTTTGATTCTGTAGCGGTAACTATAAAGAGCTGAATTGATGTACTATTTGTAAAAAGCACTGTGACACTGTATCCACTCCCGGCACTTTTAAAAAGGCTACAACAGGAACAGGCCCCTATATTTTCAATGTTGCACTTTATTGGACAGCCATATACATTTATTAATTCCTAGCTGCTAAGAACAGTGACTATCAATTAATGCTGCAGAATATATTGCTGTTTATGAAATTTTCTCTTGACTACAGTTGTGCATCTATTGGTGAATTTTAATTTGTACCTACCTCTTATATGTTTTTAACCATGATGCATTAAATATGATTATTTATAATCCATTCCATCCATTTTTTTACTATTTATTAACAATAGCGCTGTTTACGTTTTGTTTCTGGTGTATTGATTGTATGTACAGAATGCTGGCTAGGGATATCGATGCCTATCATACTCCCAATGCCAGAATCCAGGATGACGCAGGCCCCAATGAGGTAAGTCTGGGATGCCCATCCTCTTAGACGCTAGGGGGGGTTAGGTTTAGGGCACCATGGGGGGACTTAGGGTTAGGCACCCTCTGGGGAGGTTTAGGCTAGGGGCTAGGGGTAAGGGGGAGGTTAGGGTTAGGCACCCCCCTGGGAGGGTTAGGTTTAGAGTACGGGGAGGGGGGTTAGGTTTACGCACCCCTGGGGGGAGGTTAGGGTTACGCACTATGGTGGGAGTTTAGCGTTAGGCATTCCTAAGGGATTACTTACCTGCCACTGTCTGCAATTCCTCCTTTCGGGCAGACATTGTCAAGATTTGAACTGGCGGCTGAACAGCTACCAACATTTCGATCCCATTCCATACTTGTGAAGCTTGACGACCCTCATCTATAAACAGCAGCTCTGAAAATGCAGCCCTATGTAGCACTCATTTAGACTCATTTAATAGTTCTTTATCAAAGTTTATAAATAGTTACAGTTTATTAATAAAAATGTGAACCATATATAACATTTATACATTAAAAAATAGTGTATTAAAGCATGAAAGCTTTTAATTATTTGTATCAGTTATCGCTATCCTGAGGTGTTGATCATAGATAAGATTTTGCAGTAACAGTTGTTAAATTCACATTGGGAAACTTTCTCTGGTGCAGGCTGGCGAATGTTACCAAGATCAGGGTAGAAGCAAAAAAAAAAAATCAGAAGACTATGCATACCTGACATGTTTAGGCTAAGTTATGTGACACTGGATGATACCTGCCAATAACCTGGCAATCTCCCCTGGCAGGGAACAACCAGGTCGGTGGTGCAGGGAGGAGGTGCACAACTGAGTAGGCATAGTTCCAGACACTGGGTTGTGAGGGAGGGGTTATGATGATGCAATTGTGTGTGATTCACATCTTCAAGCCTACCTCCACCTGGGAGGGGGCTGCGGCAGCAGCAGTGGGTTGCCTACAGGAGACTTGACTACTACTGGTCTTCCAGGAGAGCCATCCGAGATTTGGGAGTCTCCCAGATGTACCATGGAGTGGGCGAGTATGCATTGGATACAATTGTACCTCCATTCTTCTATGTTTCTTCATATTGGCAGCCAGCAGGACTCCATTGTAAACTTCAGCAGAAAAGGAAGAGGGAGGTAAGTGGTGAAAAGGGTGGAAGTAAAAGGAGAGCTGAGAAATGGTGCAGTGTAAGAGATTACACATAAATACATTATAGAGTTGTCTATAAAAGGTATATTACAAGTAATAATGAGGTTATAGCTTTCTATTAACATTTCTTAACTCTGCCTGAACACACAACTAACTGCGATGCTAGTACAAGGGTGGCACCCTATGGCATTTGTTGTGCCTCACAGTGTTGCAGAGGTACAGAGTGCTTCTACAGGGCCCCTTTAACACAGGGCTCCTATTTTATTTTATTTTAAAAAAGTGGGTTTTTCTTTAGTAATGAACAGATTTCTGCAGTCCACTCCTATGGAGTTTTTTTTGTGCCTCACACAGTGCTGCAGCCAGCCCACAGTACACAGTGCCACTGCCTTTACCACACATAAAGAGCAAAAAGAGATACATACCTGCAAAGAACATAATTCCAGAACCACCCTCATAACCTCAGGTAGCTATTCTTATAATTACATCTCCTCTACACTGTCCACTCATAATGTTACATATGTTCTCTTTCAGCACTTGCACATCCCACTGACCACAGGCCAACAGTACTGCGTGACTGGATAACAGAGCCCACCAAGAACCTCTGCAATCTGGCTGGACCTATCTGCAATTTGAATAACTTATCCTACTGTATCAATGCCTATTTCCCTATAGATTGTAAGCTTGCTAACAGCCCCCCCTTACCTGTTTGTTTGCCTCTTATTACCATGGGTGGGATGCACTATCCTCAAAAATGTGGTAAATTCTTCAAAAATGCAGATTTTGACAGCATTCTCAATTTTCATCAAGTCTATGGGCATCACATCACAGACTTCCCCCAGCAGAATCCAGTGGGATCCTTCCCAGGGTCCCCCACAGCACGCACATGCGCAGGACTCCCGGGTCATAAACCTGTAAAGGTGCATACACACGTAACTTTTTTTGAACAATTTGTCAATAACGATGTCGTTATCATTAAATCGTTCAAAAAATCATTCAGTTTATGAGTTATAACGATGAACGATAATCATAAATGCGCACTCCCATTTATAGTTTGTAGTTTGTAGTTATCGTTCATCATCCATTTCAGACTGTCCAACATGACGATTTTCATTAACTAACACCTCAGGATGACATTAAGGACCTTTGCCAGGATGGAACCCTGTAGTAATGGGAATCCGGAGCAGAGCGGACACTGCAGAATAGTATAGTTCCAGGACAGTGCCGTGCCCTGTGGTGCAATGAGAGACGAAGCAAACTTGAGCCTTGTGGAGTAGTGAAGTCGGAGCAGGGTTAAGCCCTGTAAGACGATGAGATTCCAGAACAGGGTTGAGTCCTGCGGTGTGGCTAGAGTTCAGAGCGGGGTTGAGCCCCGTGATGCAGAGAAGATTGTAGCTGGGTTGAGCCTCATAATGCGGAGAAGATTGTAGCAGGGTTGAGCCTGTGACATGGAGAAGATTGTAGTGGGGCTGAGCCCTGGCATGCAGAGAAGATTGTAGCAGGGTTGAGCCCGTGACATGGAGAAGATTGTAGCGGGGTTGACCCCCGGGATGCAGAGAAGATTGTAGCGGGGTTGACCCCCGGGATGCAGAGAAGATTGTAGCAGGGTTGAGCACTGTGGTGTGGCTAGAGTATAGAGTGGGGTTGAGCCCCGTGATGCAGAGAACATTGTAGCAGGGTTGAGCCCCATGGTATGGCTAGGGTTCAGAGCGGGGTTGAGCCCCGTGATGCGGAGAAGATTGTAGCAGGGTTGAGCACTGTGGTGTGGCTAGAGTACGGAGCGAGGTTGAGCCCCATGATGCAAAGAGGATTGTAGCGGGGTTGAGCCCTGTGATGTGGAGAAGATTGTAGTGGGGTTGAACCCTGTGACGCGGAGAAGATTATTGTAGCGGGGTTGAGCCCCGGGATGTGGAGAAGATTGTAGCGGGGTTGAGCCCCGTGACCACCCACAGCTATAGTGAGCGGCCAGGAAGATGGTTGCGATGGTCAAGACGAGACCCTTGTGGTAGGGTCTCGTTGCCGCAAGCCCCAGAGTGCTTTCAGCTCTAACAGAGCCGAAAGCACTCCCACTGACATCACTTGTGATGTCAGTGGGGCCGGCCCCAGACAGTAGGCATTCCCACGGAAGGGTGGTTTTGGCAAAACCAATCCAGATCCAAAACACGAAGAAAGATCCAGATCCAAAACCAAAACACAAAACATGAAAAGTGGCCAGTGCAAACCCCTATTGTAAAGTGTAATGGAATATGCTGATGCTATATTATTAACTGTTAATGAATAATCAATTAAACTATTGGAGCTAATGAGGTTGCAGTTACTCAAAGAGACCTCTGCTGGGCCTTCCCTACAAGTCAAACATAAAACAAAAACAAATCTTTCACATGATCTTGATGAAAACGCTCCTGCAGTGGTCTGGTCCCATGGAACTGATGGTAAAAAGATATCATAAAACAGTAACTGAAGTTGTTGCAATTATAGATAATTATAGATAATGGGTTGAGACGACTAAAATCCAAGCACTGGATGTAAGCAATGTGGATCTTTAAATAGTAAAATAATTACTGAGAACCAGGAACAGCCGGAACAAGGGTAGAGAACAAGAATAACTACTGGGCCTGCTCATTGACTTAGGGGTTGATGTATCAAGCAATGAAAACACTGGAGAATTGGACCAGCGGAGAAGTTGCCCATAGCAACTGCTACGATACTCGCATGGTTGTGTAAGACCTCTAGAGCCAGGGAGAGGATCTTCTACCAATAACAGCCACCCGCTGTTCCCTTAGTGCTTTATTTACACACCGGTACTTAGGTGACCGCCTGGATTTATGCCTCCAGCAGTAGAGGCTTACACAACCAATGAGAGACTGCAGGAGTCCTGAGGAGTGGCAGTGCTTCCTGTACTGGTACTAGCTGGAGTGAGTCTGCAAATGGTTAGTACAGGGACTGACGTGAGTGACAGGATACTCTAGCAGCGGCAGATGATAGGTATCAGGAATGTCTAGGGACAATGGTGCAGCTGGGTAGTCAGGCAAGAAGCGAGAGGACAACCTAAGCAGGCAGCACAGCAGGAATGGCCAGGACTCAATACTGCAGGATATCAAGACAAGACTAGACAAGAATGGACTACAACAAGAGTGACAGAAAAACAAAACAAGGACTGGACAGACAAGATACATACAAGAACTAGACTGACAAAACACAAGCTAAGAGTAGACAGACAATGAACAACGAAGTGGCAGGACCAGTGGCTGAAGCAACAAGTTCAAGGTGCGGCCTTGCGGGCCATGGTGCGGCTATAGTGCCGATGTTGCGGCGATGGTGCCAATGTTGTGGCAATAGCCGTAGATAAACAGCCTAGGGGTTGGAAATGGCTTTGAGAGCCAATGATGCGGCAACTGTGCCGATGTTGTGGCGATGGTGCGGTACTTGTGTCAATGTTGTGGCGATGGAGCTGGCTGGAGCAGCTAGTAAGCCGTAGGATGAATGTTAGCAGCAGGGGGGCTGCTAGATGAATGCTACTTGGTGTGGCTATGACAGCTGAGACGCAGCTTGAGAGCCGAGATGAGATGCAGGCTGAGGTGTGTCTGGAGCAATATGGCAGACAGATGAACTCTGGCACGACAGGAACACAGGTTGGAAGCAGACTGACATGGCTAGGCTGGACTCTGGAATGAAAGTCCACAGGCAGCAGCAGGGTATATTCCACAGGCTAATCCTAAACAGTCAGACAGGTGCAGGATACTGGAAGATTAACTGAGCATACAGGAACTGTGGAACAAGGTAAGACCTGCAAAGGATTCAGACTTCTGAGCACAAACACTCTCCGGATGTCAGGCAATATAACCGGCAGAGAAGTGAAAGGCTGGCTGAAACTTAAAGGAAGCAGTGTCCAATCAGAACCAATTCCTGGAGAGAGCACTTCCTAATTATTGAACACATGAAACAACACACAGACAGACATGAATGACAGGCCATGAATGGACATAGACAAGACAGGATTTCCAGCTACTTGCAAAAAGCCAGAAAAAGGACAGGACATGATGTAGTATCCCAGTAACACTAAGACTGGGAACTACCACCAAGATGATTTGCTAACCGCAAATCCTAACAGCAACCAATCAGTATTGAGGTAGCATTATTAAATATATTTTATAAAATTATAAGTAGAAGCTCATTGGTTGCTAATGGCAACTCTTTTCACAGCTTGATACATCAACCCCTTTATTTGTGGAAAAAAAATATTTTCTTATACGTATTCATTGACTTAGGTTGTTTTATAGTTGCATGCAAGTTGCCTGCAATTACATTTGTACTGTATGCACAGAACTAAATATGGATATTCACCATTATGTCACATTTATGCGACCACACTGCCCTTATTCATACACTTGTTCACATAGTTGTCATCAACTTGCACTAGCCCTATACCTGGTGCAAGAGACCCATCTGAAATCAGAAGAACATATGCACAGGCAAACTCAGCATATCCCACAATTTTGACTAGACTCCCCCAACATGCCCTCACCTTACCTAGCCTACATGTGCATGATGGCTTACCATCCAGATTAGCCCACTCAGAACCAAGTGCCTCTGTGATGACATGCTTACCACTCTGAATCAGACTTGGCTACAGAGTATGCACAGTGCAAAAAAATCGCAGCGTCTATAAGCAAAACAAACTTTTATGTGCCTCCAAATCTCAGACTATGGGAGTAGTTTCTCCATTATGCTGGCATTCATTCTGCAGTGAATATACAGGGCCTGATACTAGCCAAGATTCCCATGGATCAGTACCATGTCTTGTTGATTCTCAAGCTAGTAAAGTTACACCACTACTCTCCTCAACCCAGACTTTTAAATGGGTGCGACTTATCTCCGAACATGACTATCAGTTGCATCTTATTGCAATGTGTACTACAGCTGGTCAACTGCTGCGCTGTAAATTCCAGATCACAGTTGCTATTAACTTTATTTTGCGAAAGTGCACATATATCCTTCTCTTTGTTGTTTGGGAAGTTGGCAAAGCATTATCACCAAAGTGATTCTAATAAAGGGGCACATCTTTAGCAATGAAGGTTTTCAAAACATATTTGCCTCTTCTCCCGGAAATTACTAAACTAAATGGCTGTGGGTGCAATGACACATATTAAAGTATATAGTTATCATGATGGTATAAAAGTATATAGTTATCAACGCTGCTGCATGGTCCTGCGAGATTGGTGTTGTCATGCCCCCGCTTATACTGTACTTGTTACTTTGATCTCCCCTATAGAGAGGCAGGTATGGAGGTAAGTTTGCTTTAACGCCTTCCTACTGGCTCTTTCTTTAGTTTTAACTTTTCATTTATTCTCCTAAAGTATTGCTTGTTTGATTCAAAATTATAAAGCAAATTTACTAAATGACGGATTTACAAAGTGGTCGAAAATCGATGGTTTTGACCAATGTTTTTTCAAGCCGAAATAGCAATTAATGGTAAAGAAGCTTGATGAAGCATTCATTACTATTACCGTTTGAAAAACAGGAGTCAAACAGGAAAACAAGAGCCATCAATTAATGGCGGCTTTCAAAGTCTGTCATATAGTAAATCTACCCCTATGTGTTAAAGTAAATCATGAGAGTGAGTAGAAATCAGGAGCATCTTTATTATATCTGAAACCAGTGAAAAAAGTGCCAAAACTGATTTAACAAAATTTTCCAAGTTGGCACAAGTTTTGTACAAGTCCTCAGGCACATTTATAGACTGCTCTCTTCTTTTCTGCAGCCAGATGTCCCTCCAAAATTAGGCTCATTAACTAAAGGAATCCATACAGATGTGCCCAGCTAGTTTGTTGTTCATGACGCGCCATTCAGGGCTCTGAGTCGCGCCATGGAACGTTACATGATGGCTGGACTTGTGGCGTACCGTGTTATTCTTCAATGAAGGATACGCTGCACAATGTAATATAGCGCTTAACCGCTGGGTGGTGAGTGTTCCACTGCTGTAATTTGTACTGAATACCATACTGTTAAATTGGATGGATATCACTATTCACACACTGTACAGTATTTGCATGTTCGCACAACCAATATTTTTAATATCACATACAGTACATACAGTAAGCTCTTAGAACGGGACGCAAATCAGTACACATATTGTACATAACTGTATAGTAGTGTAGTTGCCCGAGTTGTTATCACGGTATAACTGATACTGTAGATTAATAAGATGCACGCATAGCTTTCAATGAGATGGATTGCCAAAGGATGAGCCTGCTCCAGTATGTGCTGTACTTCATATACTGTACTGTAGCTGGCTTGTGGGCTAGTGGTTGGGTGATCGCTTTGCAACAATGATTGTCCCGGGTTCGAGCCCTGCAAAAGAATACCTTTTTTTTGGCACTGTCGGCACTGGACACTATAGTGAAACTACTGTAGTAGTGGGTTTTTAAAAGTACGGCATTACAAACTGATTAGTGAAAACTTGCGTCAATGCCTGCGCTGTGGTAGCTGTCAGCTCTGAGGGGTTACAATGGGATCTCTGGCGCATGCCCAGTGGAGGGGTTACAATGGGATCTGTGGTGCATGCCCAATGGAGCCAAGCCATATGCCATGTATCACCATGCCATGGCGTATGGAAAATCATCACTGTGCATGCCCAGTTGTATGTATTACTATGCGGTTGAATTTTCACACTTGCGCCACTCTCTGCGCTGTCCCAGACTTAGACACAATAGTCATTTCGGGACTTCAGAAACTGCTAGTGGGCTCTGTTTAAGAGAGAGCTCTCTGCATTACAAACTGACTGTCCATTTAAAGTGCAAACTTGCATCAAAGTCTGCATGGTTGGCACTGTGGTGGCTGTCATCCAGCTCCAAGGGGTTACAAATGGGATCTCTGGCTCATGCCCAGTGGAGCGGTTGCAATGGGATTTCTGGTGCAAGCCCAGTGGGTCGGGAATCACACACAGTGCATCAGGTCCCTTCCCCCAAAGCAAACAAGAGCCTCTCATTACTGTAACAAAGGACCCCCTGTTAGCCTATTACTGTAAGCAGTCAGCTCTGCCCTTGTGTCCTGAAAAGGCTATGAATAGTGACCATTGCCAAGGACACCATCCCCCATCTGCTGTATATTAAAAACTGACTGAGCGGTTGCATTTGTACTCTTGCGCCACTCTCTGCGCTGTCCCAGATTTGTACACAATAGTGATTTCATGACTTTAGAAACTGGTAGTGAGTGGGATCTGTTTGAGAGAGAGGTCTCTGTATTACAAACTGATTGTGCATTTAGGGCCTGATTAAGAGCCGCTCGTAAGCGGCGGCTCGTTTGTTCCAAGCGATGTTTGCACAACTGCGCATGCGTACGGATCATAATAGGCATGCGCGAACCAGTCAGTGCGGCCGAAAATCATTTGTTCGCTAAATAGCAAATGCCTGCTATTTTGAGTGACAGGAGGAGGCGTATGTGGGTGGTAACAGGGGAAGGTGCTTGAAAACGGGGAGTGGAGATCCAAACGCAGGCGTGCTTAAAGGTCAAAACGGGCGTTTTATGGGTGTGCATAATTAATACAGCAGCGTCATTGACCAAGTCACTGGGTTATTTTATAGTCAGAACTGCTCGCAAGATTGCGGTAGGAAAAACCAGCCACAAGAATAGCGAGGAGTTCATACGCAAGTCGATGTACTCGATGAATCTAATAAATAGCGGACATGACGTAGGATGTGAGCGGCCAGGGGGCGTAGTTTTCCAAAAAACGACCACAAGTTTTGTTAGCTCATTCAGACCTAGAGGCGTGAACAGACCGCAAAGAGCGAACGGATCATTTGAATAGCCACCCCTATTTACTGAACGAGCGAGCGCAAATAGCATCCGGCTCTGAATGAGGTCCTTAGAGCGCAAAATTGCATCAACGTCGGCACTGTCCCAGTGGAGCTGCTCCGTAGCTGTGGCGTAAGGAGGCTCATACAATAGTAATGCGAATGCCCAGTGGATCCGAGAGTCACACACAGTGCATCAGGTCCCTTCCCCCAAAGCAAGCAAGAGCCTCTCATTACCATAATAAAGGATGCTCTGTTAATCCATTTACTGTTAGCAGTCAGCTCAAGGTCTGCCCTTACCTGTACGTCACTGCATTTTCTGCAATACAAACAATGCAATGTCTAGTGCACTGTGGTTTCATGTAAAATACAGCTAGGTGGCATAGAGTAGCATACAGTAGAAACGGCAGGTGGTGGGAAGTTGAGGAAAGTCTACTATATTGGAGTAAACTTACTTAATAATATTAAAATTCAATTGCTCTATATTTATTCAATGCTGTTTGTGCGTTGATACCTGTATGTGTTGGTATAAATGACATAGGGCCTGATTCAGACCCACTCGCGAGCGGCTGTCCGCTCGCAAGTGGGTCAATGTTATGGACTGAGCATGCGCACGACGGAGGGAGCTCCGTCGTGCGCATGCGCCAGACGCGACGAGCGAAGGAAAGTCCTTCGCTCGTTGTGTCCGATCAAAGGGGGCGTGCTGTCAATGTTGATTGACAGCACGCCCCCTTTGGTGGGCGTGCCGGGGGCGTGCCTCCCTGATGGGGGCGTTCCCACGGGAACGCCTCCCGTCAGAAGCCGGCCCACTGACATCACTAGTGATGTCAGTGGGAGTGATTTTGGCTCTGATAGAGCCAAAATCACTCCGGAGCTTGCAGTTGAAAACCTCAACCGCAGGCTACGGCTCGCAATTTCGATGGTCGCGATGGTCTCGACCATCGCGGCCATCACAAAGCACGCTCGTATAGCCTGTGGGTGGTGACCCACAGCTATACGAGTGTCCAGGAGGACGCTCCATGAAAATGGAGCCTGGCCCTCATTCAGAGCGTGCGCTCTGCTCAGAGCGTACGGCTCTGAATGAGGGCCATAATTCACACATCACCAAGTGATTTCTGTGTAATCGTGTTGTGAAGATTTAAACAAAAATAAAAATAATAAAAAAATGACAATTTGTAGCCTTCCAGGCTTTGATCCCGGGATGCCCACAATACTATACGTTCTAACCACTATACCACAGATGCCTGCCATAATGGGTGACGCACCTGTGTGTAATGAATGATCGTCTTGCGTTGTTATGTACATGTGGGTTGAAGATGGCGACGAGAGCGAGGAGGTTTTCCCCAGGCGAGCTCTTTCTCTTGGTGAAGTGGAGAGACCAAGCTTTTTCCACAAACCAAGAGAAAGAGCTCGCTTACAGGAGAGCAAGTAAAGCCATATTTAGGAAATATGGGCGCTGCCAGCATAGGCAAATGCAGGGGGGGTTCCGTCTGCCTGGAACCCCCCTCCCCAGCACACATCATGACCACAATAGAAATAGTAATATAATACAATGTTACTAGTGCTGCATGTTCTTCTCAGTATCACAAATGAAATGATTAGCAACACCTGTGGATCTTTTAAAATGTGTCAGCCAATAATAAATATACCTGTGCACCAACTAGGAGATGTGGAAGACATGCACTGTTAGGGGTGCACTGATAAAGACCATCAATAGGGTTAATTATTATTACTGTATAATAATATACTATCCAGTACATTAGGATACCATTATGTACATATATGTCCAGGGCAGTGCTAGGTTCTTCTGCTGCTACCTCGGACTTGCTCCAATGCTCTGGAATGATGCCCACTTCTGAAAAAAAACATTCTGCTCACAAAGGATGGACCTTATGCCTCATCTAATGGTTACTGTGATCCCTGGTCCAGTATATGCTGGAATTATGCAACACAATATACTTTGTATGATGCATATTAAAGCTAGATAAGTGCTAATTATACCCTCTTCATGGACTGGTCACACTCGCTCTAAAATCAAGCATTTGGAAACCCCCCTCTAGAAATCCTGTGTTTGCCACTGGCCGGACCATCAGGGCCCTCCAACGGCGCTGGTCTGAGCTGCTGTGCAGGGATAGGCCTCGGCTATGTCGCATCATGAGGCGTCTCCGATGCAGTAAGTACAGTATTGCTGTACAATTACATGAATTACAGTATACAGTACAATAACAAATACAAGGCACTACTGTGACATACAGTACACTGCACTGTAGGGTGTTGGATATAGGATGATGACTGACAGTTGTTAACACACACTCACATGACTGGCAGAGATTTGATTGACGGTCATTAAATCTACATGGACTAAAGGGCGACACACTATTGGTCGACATGGCTTGTTTGTATAGTAAACCTACAGTAACACAAGGCAAGTTGATCCACCATACTATATTTGGTCGTCAAAAATATTTTGGCAACATTTCATCCATTGTTATCTATTGCCATGTTGGCAAATACTGTGTGTGATCATGAGTCACAGTCAACCATTTTTCCTGTCGACCAAATCTATGTGGACCTAGACACTGTTTATCTGTCCTGGCCCTGCGCCCTTTAAGTCTGACATAGTGACGTCACGAACAGATTAAGTGTTCATATTTCCTCTAAACTACAGTACAGTATTGCATTGTCTGTGTCCTGGCTCAGGGCCTGATTCAGAGCCGGACGCTATTTGCGGACAGTCGTTCAGAAAAAAGGGGTGGCTATTCAAATGAACCGTTCGCTCTTTGCGGTCTGTTCACGCCTCTATGTCTGAATGAGCGAACAAAACTTGTGGTTGTTTTTTGGATAACTACGCCCCCTGGCCGCTCGCATCCTACGTCATGTCCGCTATTTATTAGATTAATCGAGTACATCGACCAGCGTATGAGCTGCTCGCTATTCTTGTGGTTGGTTTTTCCTACCACAAATTTGCGAGCAGTTCTGACTATAAAATAACCCAGTGACGTGGTTAGTGACGCTGCTGTATTAATTATGCACACCCATAAAACGCCCGTTTTGACCTTTAAGCACGCCTGCGTTCTGATCTCCACTCCCCGTTTTCAAACACCTTCCCCTGTTACCACCCACATACGCCTCATCCTGTCACTCAAAGTAGCAGGCATTCGCTATATAGCGAACAAACGTTTTTCGGCCGCACTGACTGGTTCACGCATGCGTATTATAAACTGTACGCATGCGCAGAAGTGCGAACATCGCTCGGAACGAGTGTACTGCCGCTTACGAGCGGCTCTGCATCAGGCCCACAATGTTTTCGTATGCTAAATTTACTTGTGTAGCAAGTCTGCCCAGGAACAATACAGTAAATGGTGTAGTCTAAACCACAGAGCTACAGTACAGTACCGTAGTTCTAGCAAGACCAGCAAAGCCATAATATTACTAGCAAGGTGCAGTACCTGTAAACAGAATGTTTGCATGCAGCTAATGTACAGTATATGCAAAGTGACATTTTCCAGGATAGTTTATTACCTCTGTTCTTTCTCATTATATTGCACTACAGTATATATAATTTATGTATGCAAATACAGGCATTAAAGGCAAACTGTACTTAGGAAAACACATTAAGGGCCTGATTCAGAGCCACTCGTAAGTGGCAGCTTGTTCGCTCCGAGCGATGTTTGCCCAACTGAGCTTGCGTGCGGATCGTTATACGCATGCGCGAACCAGTCAGTGCGGCCGAAATTCATGTGCTCGCAAAATAGCGAATGCCTGCTAATTTGAGAGACAGGATGAGGCGTATGTGGGTGGTAACAGGGGAAGGTGCTTGAAAACGGGGAGTGGAGATCCGATCGCAGGCGTGCTTAAAGGTCAAAATCGGCGTTTTATGGGTGTGCATATTTAAAACAGCAGCGTCATTGACCACGTCACTGGGTTATTTTATAGCCAGAACTGCTCGCAAAATTGTGGTAGCAAAAACCAACCACAAGAATAGTGAGCAGCTCATACCCTGTTCGATGTACTCGATTAATCTAATAAATAGCGGACATGACGTAGGATGCGAGCGGACAGGGGGCGTAGTTTCCCAAAAAACGACCGCAAGTTTTGTTCACTCGTTCAGACCTAGAGGCGTGAACAGACCGCAAACAGCGAACGGTTCATTTGAATAGCCACCCCTATTTTCTGGACGAGCGAGCGCAAAGAGCGACCGGCTCTGAATCAGGCCCTAAATGCCATATGCACAGCCCTTTATATTAGGGGTGAGCGGGTTCGGATTTCTGAAATCCGAACCCCCCCGAGCCCCCCCGATCCGAGTCCGATCCGAGTCAGGCTCGACTTTTCCCGCCTGACTCGGATCTGACATCGAGGCAAAACGTCATCATCCCGCCTTCCGAGTCTCGCGGGTTTTGGATCCTATATAAGGTACCCGCGTCGGCGCCATTTTCTCACTCGGCTGTGGACAGTGAAGAGGGAGGGTGGGAGTTAGTGCTGTGTAGTGTAGTGTAGTGTAGTGCTGCTGTTGTCCACTACTTCAAAGTCCATAGGGGCTGGCTGTGTTGTGCTGTGCTGCTGTTGTTAATAGGGGCTGTGTCCACTACTTCAAAGTCCATAGGGGCTGGCTGGACTGTGTTGTGCAGTCAGTTCCAAAGTCCTGTGCAGTGTCCCAGTCCTAAAGGGGTGCTGTAGTGTTGTCCAGGGGGTGCTCTGTCCATCAGGGGTGCTCCCCCCAAGTGCTAAAAAAATAATATATTTTCTGTGTTTGTGAATTGTGTGCGCAGTAGCCGCACGTGCATCAACAAAGTAGTGCCAAGCGTGCGCCTGTGTCATAAGTAAAGGGCCGGCTGGCTTGACCATTAAGGGTGCTGTAACCCCCGAAAGTACACTCCAGTCCAAACCAAAAAAAAAATTATTTTCTGTGTTTGTGAATTGTGTGCGCAGTAGCCGCACGTGCATCAACAAAGTAGTGCCAAGCGTGCGCCTGTGTCATAAGTAAAGGGCCGGCTGGCTTGACCGTTAAGGGTGCTGTAACCCCCGAAAGTACACTCCAGTCCAAACCAAAAAAAAATTATTTTCTGTGTTTGTGAATTGTGTGCGCAGTAGCCGCACGTGCATCAACAAAGTAGTGCCAAGCGTGCGCCTGTG
Organism: Taudactylus pleione; assembly: GCA_031769625.1. Classification (NCBI taxonomy): domain Eukaryota; kingdom Metazoa; phylum Chordata; class Amphibia; order Anura; family Myobatrachidae; genus Taudactylus; species Taudactylus pleione. Next base: position 3,485,117 of record JAUIMM010000390.1, read on the forward strand.
TCATAAGTAAAGGGCCGGCTGGCTTGACCGTTAAGGGTGCTGTAACCCCCGAAAGTACACTCCAGTCCAAACCTAAAAAAAAATTATTTTCTGTGTTTGTGAATTGTGTGCGCAGTAGCCGCACGTGCATCAACAAAGTAGTGCCAAGAGTGCCCCTGTGTCATAAGTAAAGGGCCGGCTGGCTTGACCGTTAAGGGTGCTGTAACCCCCGAAAGTACACTCCAGTCCAAACCAAAAAAAAAATTATTTTCTGTGTTTGTGAATTGTGTGCGCAGTAGCCGCACGTGCATCAACAAAGTAGTGCCAAGCGTGCGCCTGTGTCATAAGTAAAGGGCCGGCTGGCTTGACCGTTAAGGGTGCTGTAACCCCCGAAAGTACACTCCAGTCCAAACCAAAAAAAAATTATTTTCTGTGTTTGTGAATTGTGTGCGCAGTAGCCGCACGTGCATCAACAAAGTAGTGCCAAGAGTGCCCCTGTGTCATAAGTAAAGGGCCGGCTGGCTTGACCGTTAAAGGGTGCTGTAACCCCCGAAAGTACACTCCAGTCCAAACCAAAAAAAAATTATTTTCTGTGTTTGTGAATTGTGTGCGCAGTAGCCGCACGTGCATCAACAAAGTAGTGCCAAGCGTGCGCCTGTGTCATAAGTAAAGGGCCGGCTGGCTTGACCGTTAAAGGGTGCTGTAACCCCTGAAAGTACACTCCAGTCCAAACCAAAAAAAAATTATTTTCTGTGTTTGTGAATTGTGTGCGCAGTAGCCGCACGTGCATCAACAAAGTAGTGTCAAGCGTTCGCCTGTGTCATAAGTAAAGGGCCGGCTGGCTTGACCGTTAAGGGTGCTGTAACCCCCGAAAGTACACTCCAGTCCAAACCAAAAAAAAAATTATTTTCTGTGTTTGTGAATTGTGTGCGCAGTAGCCGCACGTGCATCAACAAAGTAGTGCCAAGCGTGCGCCTGTGTCATAAGTAAAGGGCCGGCTGGCTTGACCGTTAAGGGTGCTGTAACCCCCGAAAGTACACTCCAGTCCAAACCAAAAAAAAAATTATTTTCTGTGTTTGTGAATTGTGTGCGCAGTAGCCGCACGTGCATCAACAAAGTAGTGCCAAGCGTGCGCCTGTGTCATAAGTAAAGGGCCGGCTGGCTTGACCGTTAAGGGTGCTGTAACCCCCGAAAGTACACTCCAGTCCAAACCAAGTAAAAATTATTTTCTGTGTTTGTGAATTGTGTGCGCAGTAGCCGCACGTGCATCAACAAAGTAGTGCCAAGCGTGCGCCTGTGTCATAAGTAAAGGGCCGGCTGGCTTGACCGTTAAAGGGTGCTGTAACCCCCGAAAGTACACTCCAGTCCAAACCAAGAAAAAAATTATTTTCTGTGTTTGTGAATTGTGTGCGCAGTAGCCGCACGTGCATCAACAAAGTAGTGCCAAGCGTGCGCCTGTGTCATAAGTAAAGGGCCGGCTGGCTTGACCGTTAAGGGTGCTGTAACCCCCGAAAGTACACTCCAGTCCAAACCTAAAAAAAAATTATTTTCTGTGTTTGTGAATTGTGTGCGCAGTAGCCGCACGTGCATCAACAAAGTAGTGCCAAGAGTGCCCCTGTGTCATAAGTAAAGGGCCGGCTGGCTTGACCGTTAAGGGTGCTGTAACCCCCGAAAGTACACTCCAGTCCAAACCAAAAAAAAAATTATTTTCTGTGTTTGTGAATTGTGTGCGCAGTAGCCGCACGTGCATCAACAAAGTAGTGCCAAGCGTGCGCCTGTGTCATAAGTAAAGGGCCGGCTGGCTTGACCGTTAAGGGTGCTGTAACCCCCGAAAGTACACTCCAGTCCAAACCAAAAAAAAAATTATTTTCTGTGTTTGTGAATTGTGTGCGCAGTAGCCGCACGTGCATCAACAAAGTAGTGCCAAGCGTGCGCCTGTGTCATAAGTAAAGGGCCGGCTGGCTTGACCGTTAAGGGTGCTGTAACCCCCGAAAGTACACTCCAGTCCAAACCAAGTAAAAATTATTTTCTGTGTTTGTGAATTGTGTGCGCAGTAGCCGCACGTGCATCAACAAAGTAGTGCCAAGCGTGCGCCTGTGTCATAAGTAAAGGGCCGGCTGGCTTGACCGTTAAAGGGTGCTGTAACCCCCGAAAGTACACTCCAGTCCAAACCAAGAAAAAAATTATTTTCTGTGTTTGTGAATTGTGTGCGCAGTAGCCGCACGTGCATCAACAAAGTAGTGCCAAGCGTGCGCCTGTGTCATAAGTAAAGGGCCGGCTGGCTTGACCGTTAAGGGTGCTGTAACCCCCGAAAGTACACTCCAGTCCAAACCTAAAAAAAAATTATTTTCTGTGTTTGTGAATTGTGTGCGCAGTAGCCGCACGTGCATCAACAAAGTAGTGCCAAGAGTGCCCCTGTGTCATAAGTAAAGGGCCGGCTGGCTTGACCGTTAAGGGTGCTGTAACCCCCGAAAGTACACTCCAGTCCAAACCAAAAAAAAATTATTTTCTGTGTTTGTGAATTGTGTGCGCAGTAGCCGCACGTGCATCAACAAAGTAGTGCCAAGCGTGCGCCTGTGTCATAAGTAAAGGGCCGGCTGGCTTGACCGTTAAAGGGTGCTGTAACCCCTGAAAGTACACTCCAGTCCAAACCAAAAAAAAATTATTTTCTGTGTTTGTGAATTGTGTGCGCAGTAGCCGCACGTGCATCAACAAAGTAGTGTCAAGCGTTCGCCTGTGTCATAAGTAAAGGGCCGGCTGGCTTGACCGTTAAGGGTGCTGTAACCCCCGAAAGTACACTCCAGTCCAAACCAAAAAAAAAATTATTTTCTGTGTTTGTGAATTGTGTGCGCAGTAGCCGCACGTGCATCAACAAAGTAGTGCCAAGCGTGCGCCTGTGTCATAAGTAAAGGGCCGGCTGGCTTGACCGTTAAGGGTGCTGTAACCCCCGAAAGTACACTCCAGTCCAAACCAAAAAAAAAATTATTTTCTGTGTTTGTGAATTGTGTGCGCAGTAGCCGCACGTGCATCAACAAAGTAGTGCCAAGCGTGCGCCTGTGTCATAAGTAAAGGGCCGGCTGGCTTGACCGTTAAGGGTGCTGTAACCCCCGAAAGTACACTCCAGTCCAAACCAAAAAAAAAATTATTTTCTGTGTTTGTGAATTGTGTGCGCAGTAGCCGCACGTGCATCAACAAAGTAGTGCCAAGCGTGCGCCTGTGTCATAAGTAAAGGGCCGGCTGGCTTGACCGTTAAGGGTGCTGTAACCCCCGAAAGTACACTCCAGTCCAAACCTAAAAAAAAATTATTTTCTGTGTTTGTGAATTGTGTGCGCAGTAGCCGCACGTGCATCAACAAAGTAGTGCCAAGAGTGCCCCTGTGTCATAAGTAAAGGGCCGGCTGGCTTGACCGTTAAGGGTGCTGTAACCCCCGAAAGTACACTCCAGTCCAAACCAAAAAAAAAATTATTTTCTGTGTTTGTGAATTGTGTGCGCAGTAGCCGCACGTGCATCAACAAAGTAGTGCCAAGCGTGCGCCTGTGTCATAAGTAAAGGGCCGGCTGGCTTGACCGTTAAGGGTGCTGTAACCCCCGAAAGTACACTCCAGTCCAAACCAAAAAAAAATTATTTTCTGTGTTTGTGAATTGTGTGCACAGTAGCCGCACGTGCATCAACAAAGTAGTGCCAAGAGTGCCCCTGTGTCATAAGTAAAGGGCCGGCTGGCTTGACCGTTAAAGGGTGCTGTAACCCCCGAAAGTACACTCCAGTCCAAACCAAAAAAAAATTATTTTCTGTGTTTGTGAATTGTGTGCGCAGTAGCCGCACGTGCATCAACAAAGTAGTGCCAAGCGTGCGCCTGTGTCATAAGTAAAGGGCCGGCTGGCTTGACCGTTAAAGGGTGCTGTAACCCCTGAAAGTACACTCCAGTCCAAACCAAAAAAAAATTATTTTCTGTGTTTGTGAATTGTGTGCGCAGTAGCCGCACGTGCATCAACAAAGTAGTGTCAAGCGTTCGCCTGTGTCATAAGTAAAGGGCCGGCTGGCTTGACCGTTAAGGGTGCTGTAACCCCCGAAAGTACACTCCAGTCCAAACCAAAAAAAAATTATTTTCTGTGTTTGTGAATTGTGTGCGCAGTAGCCGCACGTGCATCAACAAAGTAGTGCCAAGCGTGCGCCTGTGTCATAAGTAAAGGGCCGGCTGGCTTGACCGTTAAGGGTGCTGTAACCCCCGAAAGTACACTCCAGTCCAAACCAAAAAAAAAATTATTTTCTGTGTTTGTGAATTGTGTGCGCAGTAGCCGCACGTGCATCAACAAAGTAGTGCCAAGCGTGCGCCTGTGTCATAAGTAAAGGGCCGGCTGGCTTGACCGTTAAGGGTGCTGTAACCCCCGAAAGTACACTCCAGTCCAAACCAAAAAAAAAATTATTTTCTGTGTTTGTGAATTGTGTGCGCAGTAGCCGCACGTGCATCAACAAAGTAGTGCCAAGCGTGCGCCTGTGTCATAAGTAAAGGGCCGGCTGGCTTGACCGTTAAGGGTGCTGTAACCCCCGAAAGTACACTCCAGTCCAAACCAAAAAAAAATTATTTTCTGTGTTTGTGAATTGTGTGCGCAGTAGCCGCACGTGCATCAACAAAGTAGTGCCAAGCGTGCGCCTGTGTCATAAGTAAAGGGCCGGCTGGCTTGACCGTTAAAGGGTGCTGTAACCCCTGAAAGTACACTCCAGTCCAAACCAAAAAAAAATTATTTTCTGTGTTTGTGAATTGTGTGCGCAGTAGCCGCACGTGCATCAACAAAGTAGTGCCAAGCGTGCGCCTGTGTCATAAGTAAAGGGCCGGCTGGCTTGACCGTTAAGGGTGCTGTAACTCCCGAAAGTACACTCCAGTCCAAACCAAAAAAAAAATTATTTTCTGTGTTTGTGAATTGTGTGCGCAGTAGCCGCACGTGCATCAACAAAGTAGTGCCAAGCGTGCGCCTGTGTCATAAGTAAAGGGCCGGCTGGCTTGACCGTTAAGGGTGCTGTAACCCCCGAAAGTACACTCCAGTCCAAACCAAAAAAAAAATTATTTTCTGTGTTTGTGAATTGTGTGCGCAGTAGCCGCACGTGCATCAACAAAGTAGTGCCAAGCGTGCGCCTGTGTCATAAGTAAAGGGCCGGCTGGCTTGACCGTTAAGGGTGCTGTAACCCCCGAAAGTACACTCCAGTCCAAACCTAAAAAAAAATTATTTTCTGTGTTTGTGAATTGTGTGCGCAGTAGCCGCACGTGCATCAACAAAGTAGTGCCAAGCGTGCACCTGTGTCATAAGTAAAGGGCCGGCTGGCTTGACCGTTAAAGGGTGCTGTAACCCCCGAAAGTACACTCCAGTCCAAACCAAAAAATAATTATTTTCTGTGTTTGTGAATTGTGTGCGCAGTAGCCGCACGTGCATCAACAAAGTAGTGCCAAGCGTGCGCCTGTGTCATAAGTAAAGGGCCGGCTGGCTTGACCGTTAAAGGGTGCTGTAACCCCCAAAGTACACTCCAGTCCAAACCAAAAAAAAATTATTTTCTGTGTTTGTGAATTGTGTGCGCAGTAGCCGCACGTGCATCAACAAAGTAGTGCCAAGAGTGCGCCTGTGTCATAAGTAAAGGGCCGGCTGGCTTGACCGTTAAAGGGTGCTGTAACCCACAAAGTACACTCCAGTCCGAACCAAAAAAAAATTTATTTTCTGTGTTTAGCCGCACGTATATATCAAATCGATATAACATAAATGGAGGACCAAACTTTCTCCGATAAAAATAAAATAGAGAAAGATCAAGAACCACTTCCTCCTAGTGCTGAAGCTGCTGCCACTAGTCATGACATAGACGATAACATGCCATCAACGTCGTCTGCCAAGGCCGATGCCCAATGTCATAGTAGAGGGCACATACAATCCCAAATGGCAAAGTTCAGGAAAATGACCTTGAAAAAGACATTTAAATCAGCTGAAGAGAAACGTAAACTTGCCAATATGCCATTTACGACACGGAGTGGCAAGGAACGGCTAAGGTCGATCCCTAGTATGTTCATGACTAGTGGTTCAGCTTCACATGACGATGGAAGCACTCCTCCCACTAAAAAAATCAAAAGAGTTAAGCTGGCAAAAGCACAGCGAAGAACTGTGCTTTCTAAGAAGATATCACAAATCCCCAAAGAGAGTCCAAGTGTGGTGGTGGTTGCGATGCCTGACCTTCCCAGCACTGGACGGGAAGAGGTGGCTCTTTCCACCATTTGCACGCCCCCTGCAAGTGCTGAAAGGAGCACCCACAGTCCACTTGCTGATATGCAAATTGAAGATGTCACTGTTGAAGTACAACAGGATGAGGATACTGGTGTAGCTGGCGCTGAGGAGGAAGTTGGCGAGGAGGATTCTGATGGTGATGTGGTTTGTTTAAATCAGGCTCCGGGGGAGACAGTTGTTGTCCGTGGGATGAAAAAGCCCATCACGGTCATGCCTGGGCAGAAGACCAAACATTCCACCTCTTTGGTCTGGCAATATTTCTATCCAAATCCGGACAACAACTGTCTTGCCATATGTACCATATGTAAAGGTGAAATAAGTAGGGGTAGGGACGTCAACCACCTAGGAACATCCTCCCTTATACGGCACCTGCAGCGCGTTCATAAAAAGTTACTGTCAAGTTCAGAAACTTTGGCTCAGACCGTAAGCAGTCCAGGGACACCTAAATCCCGTTGTCCTGTTGTATCCAAGCGCCTGCAAACCACACCGTCAACTCCCTCCTCGTCAATTTCCTCCTTAGTCAGGATCGGAAGTAGTCCTGCAGGCCATATCACTGGCATGACTGACTCTCCTATCCGGGATTCCTCCGGAGGATCCTGCATTGCTACGCCTACTGCTGCCGCTGCTGCTGTTGCTGCTGCTGCTGGGAGTCGTTCATCATCCCAGAGAGGAAGTAGGAACACCACTACTTTTACTAAACAATTGACCCTCCAACAGTCCTTAGCGAGGAGGATGAAGTACGACAGCAGTCATCCTGAAGCAAAACGTATAACTGAGGCCTTGACTGCTATGTTGGTGTTAGACGTGCGTCCGGTATCCGCCATTAGTGCAGTGGGATTTAGACAATTGATGGAGGTAGTGTGTCCCCGGTTCCAAATCCCGTCTAGATTCCACTTCACTAGGCAGGCGATACCGAGACTGTACAGAAACGTCAGAAAAAGTGTCCTCAGTGTCCTGAAAAATGCCGTTGTACACAATGTCCACTTAACCACGGACATGTGGACAAGTGGAACAGGGCAGACTAAGGACTATATGACTGTGACAGCCCACTGGGTAGATGTATCACCTTACGCAGCAACAGCAGCAGCGTCACCAGTAGCAGCATCTCAGAAACGCCAGCTCGTTACAAGGCAGGCTACGCTGTGTATCACCGGTTTCAGTAAGAGGCACACCGCCGACAACCTCTTAGAGAAACTGAGGGAAATCATCGCCCAGTGGCTTACCCCACTTAGACTCTCCTGGGGATTTGTGATATCTGACAACGCCACCAATATTGTGCGGGCATTACATCTGGGCAAATTCCAGCACGTCCCATGTTTTGCTCACACAATAAACTTGGTGGTGCAGAATTTTCTGAAAAGCGACAGGGGCGTGCAGGAGACGCTTTGGGTGGCCCGAAAAATTTCTGGCCACTTTCGCCATTCAGCGACTGCGTGCCGAAGACTGGAGCGCCAGCAAACACTCTTGAACCTGCCCCACCATCACCTGAAGCAAGAGGTTGTGACGCGGTGGAACTCAACCCTCTATATGCTTCAGAGGATGGAGGAGCAGCAAAAGGCCATACAAGCCTATACATCCACCTATGACATAGGCAAAGGAGGGGGTATGCACCTGACTCAAGCGCAGTGGAGAATGATTTCCGTGTTGTGCAAGGTTCTTCAGCCCTTCGAACTTGCCACACGTGAAGTCATTTCAGACACTGCCAGCTTGAGTCAGGTCATTCCCCTCATCAGGCTTTTGCAGAAGCAGCTGGAGAAAGTGAAGGAGGAGCTAAGACGGAGCGATTCCGCTCGGCATGTGGGACTTGTGGATGAAGCCCTTCATTCGCTTTGCCAGGATTCCAGGGTGGTCAATCTGTTGAAATCAGACCACTACATTTTGGCCACCGTGCTCGATCCTAGGTTTAAAGCCTATGTGGTGTCTCTCTTTCCGGCCGACACAAGCCTGCAGAGGTGCAAAGACCTGCTGGTGAACACACTGTCAGCTGAAGCGGAACGTGACACGTCAACGGCTCCTTCTTCATTTTCTCCCGCAACTGGGGCTGCCAGGAAAAAACTTAGGTATCCTAAGCAACCCGCTGGCGGTGATGCAGGGCAGGCAGGACCAAGTTTGGACATCTGGTCCGGACTGAAGGACCTGGCAACAATTTCTGACATGTCTACTGTCACTGCATATGATACTGTCACCATTGACAGAATGGTGGAGGATTACATCGGTGACAGCATCCAAGTAGGCATGTCAGACAGTCCATACCTGTACTGGCAGGAAAAAGAGGCAATTTGGAGGCCCCTGTACAAACTGGCTCTATTTTACCTGAGTTGCCCCCCCTCCAGTGTGTACTCCGAAAGAGTGTTTAGTGCAGCCGGGAACCTTGTCAGCGAAAGGCGTAGGAGGTTGCTTCCACAGAATGTGGAGAAGATGATGTTCATCAAAATGAATTATCAGCTCTTCCAGGGAGACCAGCCTCCAGAAGGTACAGAGGGACCTGTGGTGGTGGATTCAAGTGGGGACGAGTTAATACTTTGTGAGGATGAGGATGTACACACTGAAGAGGGTGAGGAATCGGTGGATGAGGAGGATGAGGATGACATCTTGCCTCCGTAGAGCCAGTTTGTGCAGGGACACATTAATTGCCAGCTTGTTTTGTGGGGGCCCAAACGAACCAATCATTTCAGCCACAGTTGTGTGGCAGACCCTGGCGCTGAAATGATTGATTTGTTAAAGTGTGCATGTCCTGTTTATACAACATAAGGGTGGGTGGGAGGGCCCAAGGACAATTCCATCTTGCACCTCTTTTTTTCTTTGCATTATGTACAGTTTGGGGCCTAGTTTTTCTAACTGCCATCCTGCCTGCCACTGCAGTGTCACTCCTAGATGGGTCACGTGTTTGTGCCGCCCACTCGTGTCGCTTAGCATAGTCATCCAGCTACCTCGGTGCAACCTTTTGGACATAAAAACACTATTGTGAGGTGTGAGGTGTTCAGAATAGACTGGAAATGAGTGGAAATTAAGGTTATTGAGGTTAATAATAGCATAGGAGCAGAAAAACCTACAAATTCTGTGATTTTAGCTGTTTTTATGCTTTTTTTCAAAAAAATACAGATCCAAAACACAAAACCCAGAACCCAAAACACGGAAGGGTGGTTTTGGCAAAACCAATCCAGATCCAAAACACGAAGAAAGATCCAGATCCAAAACCAAAACACAAAACACGAAAAGTGGCCGGTGCACACCCCTACTTTATATACAGGTTCTGTTTTAATAGAGACTACAAACTGCACTCTGCAATAACTATTCATTGTCTTAATGTGGAAGCTCTCTAGTTCTGAGTTCAGTGGAAAAGCATTTTTTTTATGTCCAGAAGATTGATTTCATATTGACTTTCCAAAACTGTAATTGTTCATACAGGCTTATATCAGATCTATAATCTCAGCATTTACCTACTAGAAGTGTCCATTATTCTCTTATAGTGGGTGGTTTTGTGCAGTGGTGTAACTATGGAGGGTGCAGGGGGTGCGGTTGCTATGGGGCCCGGCAGCTTAAGGGGCCCACCGGCCCAGCGATCGCACCCCCTGCACCCTCCATATGCCGGGCACCCGCTGAGATTGTGTTACCAACGGACGCCCGGCTCCTATTCAAACCACCGACGGCAGCCGGAGGACGGAGCTCACTCCATCTTCCGGGTCCCGCAGTGCAGTATGGGAGTGACATCATGACGTCACTCCCATAGTGCCGAGGAGCGGATGCTGGGGATGGAGCTCAGGAGTGAGCTCCGTCTTCCGGGTGCCGCAGAGCACTATGGGAGTGACGTCATGACGTCACTCCCATAGTGCCGAGGAGCGGATGCCGGGGCGGATGGCGGCTTCACAGGAGCGGGGATAAGATAAGTGTTTTTTTGTGTGCGCGGGGGTAGGGGGCGAGGCAGCTACTGGGATCTCACTACTGGGGGCAGCTACTAGGATCTCGCTACTGGGGGAAGCTACAGGGGGTCACTACTGGGGGCATTACAGGGGGCTCACTACTGAGGGCATTACAGGGGGCTCACTACTGGGGCATTACAGGGGGCTCACTACTGGGGGGCATTACAGGGGGCTCACTACTGAGGGCAGCTACAAGGGGCCCACTACTGGGGTCTTTAGAGGGGGCTCACTACTAGGGGCAGCTACAAGGGGCCCACTATTGGGGGCATTGCAGGGGGCTCACTACTGGGGGCAACTACAAGGGGCTCACTACTGAGGGCATTACAGGGGGCTCATTACTGGGGGCAACTACAGGGGGCTTACTACTGGGGGCACTGCATAAGGGGCACCACTATAGTGGGCATTGCATAAGGGGCACCATTACAGTGGGCATTTAATGTTTTAGGGGAACTACTGTTGTTATTGTGTAAGACCTAAGTTTAGGGGGGCCCCTTAAAAATGTTGCTACGGGGCCCAAAAAGTTCTAGTTATGCCCCTGATTTTGTGCCCTGAATACTGTGTAATATATGATTGCATACACTGCAGCTTTCATAGGGGCATATCTACTGTACAATGGGTGCAGGGTGTGTGGGTCCAGAGGCACCCAAACTGCACACCCTGCACCCATACTTCCTAATACTTCTCTAAAATCCCATGTTGGCTGGAGAGGTGCTACACAGAATGCCTGGAAAATGGGCGCAGCGGCCACTTTCCTGGCATTCACCACATGCGCAGTATGGAAATCGCTGTGAAAATGGCGTGGCAGTGCCCAGGGTCCTGCACATGCACAGTACACTCCGGGCACAGACTAATGCGTGTAGTCTACTGAACCTGTCACTACGCCCCGGCCGCTGGTGAGAAAGTAGGGGGCCCCGGATGGTGAGTAAACATGGGCCCCCTCCTCTCTAATTATGCCCCCGAGCTTATAGCAGGGCCGTAACTAGAGTGGTGCAACATGTGCCATGGCACAGGGAACCGCAGGGCAGGGGGCACTGTCTGGTCCTGTCACTTTTCTGTTTATAATCTTCTCACTTGTAGCTTCCTCTTCTTTTATCCCTGGCATCTTCTGGCTGCCCCTATCTCCTCCCTGACTAACTCCCACTCCATCTGGCCACCTCCCCAAGCCCCTCAGTCACATCCACTACTTTACAGACTCATTTCTAAATACTGTCATACCCAGGACTAGTGTCTAGTAAATCAGACAAGACTGCCTGTACTTGCCCTCCACCTACAGTATACATCGTTAGAATATTGGTCCATCATTGGTGTTTCTGGGTACTCAGAAACTTCCCCCGTGTGCCCCACTGTATATGTATCTAGAAAGATAGACACATTTGAAATTTCTGCATAGAAAATGTGTCATGCTGATCTCCTGCTTCCAGCGACTGGTAATGTAAAGCATCATTTCACAAAGATAAGGGAGAATAAATATTTCTTCCTGAGAAAACAGACATGACATTCAAGCAGAGACAAGTCAATGTTGTTTTTTTCCTGTCCAAATTGTCCTTTTTTCATTTTTTTAAGCATTTTCCCATCTAGGGCTCATCCACATGCACAGAGTAATCCAGCAGAGGAACCAATGGACCCCTAGCGGGCAACATTTATCTATTCCTACTGTACATCATGCTGTTCTGTTGTGCCGTGCTCTCTGTGTTTGGAGATTGGTTTGTGTGTCTGAGAGCACACATTTTTATTTGGTTTGCAATCTGTTCCTACTGTAGTTAATTCCTTATTGGAGTACTGTAAGTGCATGTAAAAGGGGGCTTAAAGGTTTTAGTTCCTTATTTCCTTTTTATTCTACTAATATCATATTCTTGAAGCAAATTTATTTTTATCATTTAATAACAGATTATAATTAATTAATAATTATAAACCATTTAACAACCTACTTGCAAGTTTACCCAAGATTACCTCTTCTCCTTACACACTAAGAGGGGTATTCAATATGAAAGGTTAACTTCCCAGGTGAAGTTAACACTTTATATCGGAGTTTTTTTCTGCGTAAAGGTATGGTGCGCGCTCCCGCTTATCCCCGTATTCAATATCAAATTAACGAAAACGGGAAACTCCAAAGTTGGATTTGCGCAAAGTTACGAATTTTTCCTTAAAATAATTGTAAGACCCCCCTAAAGTTGTAAAAACATGGGGAAACACTATGGGTACCCCAGTTTTAGCCTTTAATTGAAAGTGGGGATTTAAATAGCCGCAGCAAGTGTTTTTTTCCCGACATTGAAGAAGTGATGCAGAAGAGCACTTAGGTTATTTTTTTTCGTTTTTCTAAGTGGTCCCATCAAATTTGGGGTACATGAAAATGGATACTAGCATATTTTGATGTCCCTAAAGTAAGTTTTAAAAAATTCTGCATTTGTGCACCTGCCGCTATAAATCTATTCTAGAAAACACCTGCCGCATACATGCAGAATAGCCCTGAACCTATTTCCCTATTGTTAAACAATTTTTCCCCATTTTTTTTTTCACCCCAATTTTTAAATGAATTTTTTGGGGTGTCCCTATTTTTTTATTAAAACTTTTTTTGACACAATTCTTTTTTTAATGTCAAACTCAGGGGTGCAGGCTATTTTTTTTAAGCCTGCACCCCTAAACCCCAATTCTGCACTTTTTTTCGACACCTATTCAATGGTGAAAAGTTATCACCGTTTTTTATCAAAGACTTTTCAAAACTGCGATAAGTCTTTGAAATTGAATACGATGTAAAACTAAAACAAGTGGTATTAATGCAAAAATGTTAAAAAGTGCGATATTAACGCAAAAAATGATGTTATCGTATCCATATTGAATACCCCTATAATTCTTTTTGTCCTTGTGTTTTTTTTCCACAGTACAAGACATTAAAGGGCCTTAGCCCTCCCAGCCAGGTCCAGTGACCGTGCTAGGCCGCGTAACTACAGTAGTGTACACTCCAGTACATTGTTTTCTGTCTCTCTATATCCTTTTTTCTCTGTTTCTCTCTCTCTCTCCTCTCTCAACACATCTCCAACCTCTTCTCCTTACACACTAATTCTTTCTGTCCTTGTGATTTGTTTTTTTCCACAGTACAATACATTGAAGGGCCTCAGCCCTTCCCAGCCAGGCCCAGTGGCCTTGCTAGGCCATGTAAGTACAGTAGTGTACAGTCCAGTACATTGTCTTCTATCTATCTCCTTTTTTTTCTCTCTCTCTCTTTCTCTCAACGCATCTCCAACCTCTTCTCCTTACACAATAATTCTTTCTCTCCTTGTTTTTTTTTTAAATTTTTTAGTACAGTTACTGTATATATTTCTTTATTTTCACAGGCCAAAAACCTGAGGAGGAGGAAAAGGACGACCCGGACTCCTCTCCCAGCCAAGTAAGTGCTGTATACAGAAGTATAGGACATTTTGTTTTACTACTGTACTATATAGTAATGTTACAGTACAGAATTGATAATGCGATGTGTTTTGATATATTTATAAACCTCAATTATTATAAAAAGAAAATAAATAATTCATATAAATACAGATTCTAAAATAAATGACAACGTTTTTACTAAAAGACAGCTTAATTCATACATGTATTTTGCCAATGGCAAGAACACTTAGGTTATATTAGCAGCAGAAGGAAATATTTGTAAAATGAATTTCTTTACACAGAACACCTCCATATTGTGATGGTGGAGCTGCAGAGTGAGGAGAGCTGCGATTCTAGTAAACCTTAACCTTGAATTTTTTGGTTAGAGTTAGGCATCCCTGGGGGGGTTTGGTTTAGGGTGCGGGGAAGGGGGTATGGTACGATACAGTATGTTTTGTTAACCTGTCTTAAGCAACTTACTGTACACACTAGACGATTTTGATGAACGATAAAAATATGGTTCAATGATACAGTGTACACTATTGCTCATATTGTCTAGTGCCAGGGTCTTCAACCTTTGCCCTCCAGCTGCTGTGGAACTACACATCCAAGCATACATTGCCACCTTTTTGATATAACAGCATGCTAAAACTATGGCAGTGTATGCTGGGATGTGTAGTTCCACAGCAGCTGGAGGGCCAAGGTTGAAGACCCCTGGTCTAGTGTGTACTGTATGTAATGCAGTAAATGTATGTAATGCAGTAAATGACCAACAATGCATACTCGCTCCCTCAGGTCATCAACAATATCTTCAGTACGGAACTGGTATGAAATATCGCCGGCGGTTCGATTCCCGTCAGAGGCAGCCCGACAGGAGCAGAGTGCGACGCAGCGGAAGCCCGACAGCGCTGGAAATCCCGATCATGGATAGGTAAGTATTTCCTAACCTAACCCCCCTAACCCTAACCCTCCTTAGGGGTGCCTAACCCTAACTTCCTCCCCAAGTGCCTAACCCTAATCCCCCCTCTAAGTGCCTAAACCTAACCACCCCCTTCCCCGCTGCCTAAACCCGGGGGGGTGCCTAACCCTAAGTCCCCCCCGGGAGCCCTAAACCTAACCCTCCCCCCCACGGCTGTCCGCTCATGGCGCCCGGCATCCCTATGATCAGGATGCCGGGCGCCGGTCTCCCGGCATCGGGGAAATGCGGGCGTCTACATCTAGACGCCCGGCATTTCACCCTTACCGGGAAATGGCAGTCGGGAAGCCGGCTGCTGGTATTTAGGCAGTCGGCTTCCCGATTGCCTCCCTTCAGTACATGCTGTCGCAATTACACCCTTGCTTTACAGATTTATCATGTACAGTACTATACTTCAGGAGATACCTCTCACAGTCATTTTCTTTCTCATTGCTTTGTTGCCTTTGTTCTTTGCCTTTGACTGTACTGTACAGTACAGTATCTCAATTGAAGTCATTGGGCCAAATGTGATAGGATGAGAGTTTAGCAGTAAACTGTCACATTATATATTAATAATAGTAAAACATTTGGATCAGAGTTTAGATCATGAGAGTTTTTTGCCTGTAAAAACATGGGAGTGTGCATGTTCTTGGACTCCGTTAAAATAGTCTAGTTTAAAAAGTTTGAGAGTTTATAGTTTTTAATTGTACTGTATTACTGTACTTTTCACTTCTCATGTGTGCACTAGAGTACTGTATAGTATAGTATGTACAGTTGACTCTTTCAGTAGAGTGTGTTTGTTTTTGGTGTTATGGAGGCTCTGGTCAAGATTTGTAAAGGAGGGATTTATTTGTTTCCAAATTGTTTTGAGGGAAACTGACAGTGTTCTTTTTCCAGAGTTCAGACTCCGACTCTAACAATTCCCCCCTCTCTACCACCACCATCAACAGCCTCATCAGGGGATAGTGGTAATGATTAATAGTTATGGACACACTAGTGCACTGCTACTGGCTTTTTTATTTTTTGTATAATATTTTTCTTATACACACAGATACCTTATTTGTTGATGAGGCAGAGGAGCCTAGAAGCCCCAGTGGCTCTTGCATTTTTAGTAAGTACTGTACACTACATTTTCTTCTACAGTATCGCTATACTTTTTTTCCTTTTCACAGTTTCTCTCTCCTTCGTGTCCCTCTCCAACCTCTTCTCCTTGTTCATATCGTCTTCTAGTGTGTATGCAGTAAATCACCAAGGATGCGTTCACGCGCTCCCCCGAGGCGTCAACGATATCCCCAGTGGGCTGTACATGCAGTCCAATCTGGGGATATTGTTAACCCTCCCACCCCCTCATCTTTCCTCACTTCCGGCATCAGCAAGTGTGCATAGAGTACATTTGATGATGCCGGCCCCGTGGCAAACAATATTGGCTCATACACACCTGGTCTAGTGCCCATGGGCCATACTGTACAGTAAGTGCATACTGCCAGTAAAGTGTAATAATACTGTAGTAATAGTACTGTCAGGCTGAATTTATTGACATTTTTCCACATTGTTTTCAGGCAAAATGATATATTTTTTTCCCCACAGTTCGAGAGATTGAAGGGACCCAGACTCCCCTCTGCCCTGGAGCCTGCACCCGGGCCAAGCTGCCTGTCAAGGCCACGTAAGTACTGTACTCTAAACTACATTGTCTTCTACTGTATCTCTCTCCTTTTTTTTCTTTTCACAGTGTGTCGCTCTCTCTCTTCTGTACTACAAAGATGCATCCCCAATCTCTTCCCTTACACACTAATTCTTTCTGTACTTGTTTTCTTTTTTTATTTTCCAGTACTGTACTGTATGTTTTGGTGACCTTGTCTTCTATTGCCAAAAAAGGGTAATAAAGTGATCCATTTACAGTATTGACATTTGTTAAATTCTTCTGTGTCAAAATTACATTAGGGTTTTTTTTTCCCCAGATCGCCACCTCCTCCGCCCTTCCAGGCCCCAGCCGCCCACCTCCCAGTAGCCTACACCCAGGCCGAGCAGCCTTTCCAGGTTGCGTGAGGACTGTACCAACACTACTTTACATTGTCTTCTACTGTATCTCTCTCCTTTTTTTCCTTTTCACAGTGTCTCTCTCCTGTACTGCAAAGACGCATCTCCAAACTCTTCTCCTTAAACACTAATTCTTTCTGTACTTGTTGTCTATTTTTATTTTTCAGTGCTATACTTTATGTTTCGGTGACCTGTAATAAGGGGATTACACACCAGACGATGTGCATGAACGATAACAATATGGTTCAATAATATATTGTTCATATTGTCTAGTGTGTATGCAGTAAATCACCAAGGATGTGTGCTAGCACTCCCCCAAGGCATCAACGATATCCCCAGTGGGTTGTACCTGCAGCCCAATCTGGGGATATTGTTAACGATGCCATGCTGGTGAAGGCAGAATTGCCTACCCCCTCATCTTTGTGTCTGATCTAGTATCCATGAGACATACTGTACAGTAAGTGGATACTGGCAATAAAGTGTACTGTAATAATAGTAATACTGTCTGGTTGAATTTATTTACCTTTTTTCAGATTGTTTTGAGACAAAATTATGTTTTTTTCACTATAATTCCAGAAAGTGAAAGGGTGCACCCGAACTCCCCGGCAGAGGAGTCAGATGACAGTGGTAATGATTAGTACTGTTAGGGAGACAGTACAGTAGTTCCAATACTTTTTGGATTTTACAACATTTGTTTTTCTTTGACACACAAACTGCATCATAGTAGAGGATATCAGCAGCCCTCCCTTTAGCCGTAAGTATAGTAGTGTACAACACATTGTTCTACCACTGTGTACTTACTGTATGTTCCTTTTCAGTGTGTCTCTCTCCCTCCTATACTGTACCTTATTGAAAGCCTTGATACAGCACTGTATAGAGTACTGTAGTTGATAGTTTCCATCATGTTCCACCCTTTATACTTTCACACTGACAATATCTTCAATGTACAGTAGAGCCAATGCAGTTTCTTTTTACCTTTAGAGGAAGAGCCAATGGACCAGGAGGAGGAGGAGGAGGATCCACCACCCATGCCCATTGAAGATAAATACTGAACAGTAAATAATAAAAATTGTTTTTCCATAACAGAATAAGGAGCGAGATGCAGACTGGACTGGAGTATCGGCAAGTACAGTACTGTATAGTCACATTTTTAAATCACCACTAATCTCAATTTATACAGAGGGATATTATTCAATACCATGCTCCAGCTCTTTTACATTACAATATCTGTTGTTCATGTTTCATTTTTTGTGGGTATCTTACTGTTCTAACCAATCTCCATAGTATTACTGCACAAGCTTAATGGTAAATTTTTAGAAAGTACAGCACTCTAAACGTGCACATCCACTTAAAGATCTGAAAACCACTGCACGATTATGACATTGTAAACGTGCAGTCGTTTGTCAGTCTGTGATGAGCCTGCTCTGCACAAGCAGTCATTCAGTGCAGGGTCATCAATCATCTGCAAACATGCTCAACCTGACATTATGGTCAGGTTGTCCATCATGGTGATGGTTGGGTAGGACTGTGCTCTGCTGTGTGGGCAGATGTTATATGTTAGTGGTCTGAAAGGTGTGCTATATGTGTGAGTGGGGTGCTGCACTTCCTGATCGCAGGCATACTGGGTCCTGCATAAAATTGGATAGAGACGGTGGGGTACGGAAGGTGCACAACGGTGGGGTACCTGTGGTTGCAATGTTGATGGGGGTGTGTTGGAATGTGTATGTGGTTGCTAGTGTGTGTGGTGTGAATAAGTGGGGAGGGGTGGACCAATGAAATGACAGAGGCGGACACAAGGTGGGAGTAAATAGTTTTATTGGAGTAGTCACAGTGCTTCTCCTATATAGTCCCGGGCAACTAGGTGGGTGTGGTGGTGGGTGAGAGAGGTGGGGGGGGAGACTGGGGATGTGGGTTGACCCTTTCAGGGGGCTCCTTTCCATGTGGTTCAATAGACCGTCATGTTACCCCTGCTGGACACTTTGGTCGACAGTCTTGGGAGTCTCGGTGGGTGAGGGGGGGGGAGAGCAAGAGGGGTATGCTATGGTGGATGGGTGTAGTACACCTGGCGGCATCCTGCATATGAATGAAAAGTCTAGAAGTCTTGTACCTACCGGTAGGGAAGGCCTGAGGTCGGTAGGCCATAGGGATATTGCGTTGCAGCAGTTCCTTGTTAATTGATTGAAGCTGCTGCGGTGGTAAAGATGAGTAGCTGTTGTTCAAGAGGATCTTCTATTTTGCAGCGGTCAGCGACCGGGTGGTGCTGGTGGTTGTGAATGCAGCAGTGGGGCTGAGTTGCTTGTGGGAGCTGCCACTGGTGCTGGGTCACTGGGGTGGGTCCCCCTGTGAGAGCCGGGGGTGCGGTGTGGGTCACCCTTCTGGCAAGTAGATGGACTGCCTGGGACAGGCTTGATGTGTGATGATCTGTGGTCTGTATGTCCATCATGTTTGCACAATGATAGATGTCTAAATGACCAGCGGGCACGCGCATCGCTGATTGTTTTACAAATGTTTGCAAACAATTTATGAAAGACTACTTTATAATTCAATCGCTCACATCAATCATCTAGTAGATGGGCACAGGAGGGACAAAATGACCACTGCATTTTGGAAAACAGTAGCTTAACAGTACTGTACAGTACATCAGTATACAGGTATTACACTTTACAGTAAGTCTCAGACTTACTATAGCTGATCATCTTCCCACATACCATACAGTAATAGTCAATAAATTGTGTAAGTAACTGTACTGTATCTACTCCACACCTAAAGTAACCCCCCGTCTGCCACCCTGATGCTTCATTCAGTTTCATGACCTTTGGTGTAGCAATGTTTAGACTTAAACTTTCAATCATCCAAAGGGTGCCTTGTGTAACACCATGCGATAAAACACCTTCTTAATAAATTATATGAAATAAAGACTTGGAGACATGAGATTTGTCAGAATAATTAGTTGTTAATTTATTAAAATTATCTAATTAGTATTAAATATTCTAAACTCATTGGAGATATGTTGGCAAAGAAAGGACAGCAACATACAGCTTACACCAGCCATGCTGCACACAGACATGCATACCAAGCGGATACCGCCTAAGGTGCAGAGCAAACAGTAACTTAAACAACTGTCAACAAAAGATATCCACTCAACCCTCTAACATGACTACCCACCCGGAAGGGTGATGACGCTATCCCCGGCAGGGTGATCCAGCGAACATAACAAGTCAAAGGGGGTGAGCACACCCAAATACTATAATACTACTACAAACTGAAAGATATTTGCACCCTAAGTGGCGACCTGCCGTTCTTTCCCACCAACGTGAAGGCCTGGTTACAGGACCAATGCACTGCCACCATACCACAACTAAAACACTGAGAAATAACCTGGAACAGATACTCAACAAAAATCGAAATCCCTTCCTCAGTCAAATGAACGCCATTTCTCCTATACATATATGCATGCCGGAAACGTATCCTGTCATGCACAACACCACCTCCAGAGGCCAACACATGCTTTGTGACTGCAGTATTCACCTTCTTTCAGACTTCATCAATCGCCCTACCATTCTGTACACCATGCCAGACCAGCCGAGACACAATAAACGACCATACAATCTTGCAAGAAGGCCATGCTGCTGAAATCCTAGCAACATCATCAGCCATGGAGCTCCCCCATTCAAACTAGAGATGAGCGGGTTCAGATTTCTGAAATCCAAACCCCCCCCGAGCCCCCCCCCATCTGAGTCGTATCCAAGTCAGGTTAGACTTTTCCCGCCTGACTCGGATCTGAAATCGAGGCAAAACATCATCATCCCACCTTCCAGATCTCGCGGGTTTTGGATTCCATAAAAGGTCCCCATGTCGGCACCATTTCTCACTCCGGCTGTTTACAGTGAAGAGGGAGGGTGGGAGCTAGGGCTGGCTGAGCTATGTTGTGCTGCTGTTGTCCATAGGGGCGGTGACCACTCAGTCCATAGGGGCTGACTGGGCTGTGTTGTGCTGCTGTTGTCCATAGGGGCTGGCTGGGCTGTGTTGTGCTGCTGTCATAGGGGCTGGCTGGGCTGTGTTGTGCAGTCAGTTGTCCATAGGGGCTGTGTCCACTCCAAAGTCTGTAGGGGCTGGCTGGACTGTGTTGTGCAGTGTCCCATAAAGGCTGTAGTCCTAGAGGGGTGCTGTAGTGTTGTCCAGGGGGTGATCTGTGCATCAGGGGTGCTCCCCCAAAGAGCACTCCAAAAATTTTTCATTTTTTTCTGTGTTTGTGAATTGTGTGCGCAGTAGCCACATGTGCATCAACAAGGTAGCGCCAAGCGTGCGCCTGTGTCATAAATCAAGTGCCGGGTGGCTTGTCCGTTAAAGGGTGCTGTAACTCCCAAAGTGCACTCCAAACAAAATAAAAAATTATTTTCTGTGTTTGTGAATTGTGTGCACTGTGGCTGCACGTACATCAACAAAAGAGCAGTGCCAAGCGTGCGCCTGTGTCCCATAAGTAAAGAGCCGGCTGGCTCATTTCTTAAAGGGTGGTGTAACCCACAAAGTGCACTAGTCTCCAACAAAAATAAAAAATTACTTTCTGTGTTTGTGTGCGCCTTAGCCGCACATATATATCAATATAACATAAATGGAGGACCAAACTTTCTCCGATAAAAATAAAATTGGGAAAGATCATGAACCACTTCCTCCCAGTGCTGAAGCTGCTGCCACTAGTCATGACATAGACGATAACATGCCATCAACGTCATCTTCCAAGGCTGATGCACACTGTCATAGTAGAGGACATGTACAATCCCAAATTACAAAGGGCCTGATTCAGATCTGCTCGTAAGCGGCCGCTCATTCGCTCTGAGCGATGTTCGCACAACTGCGCATGCGTACGGCTCGTAATACGCATGCGCGAACCAGTCAGTGCGGTTGAAATTTATGTGCTCACAAAATAGCGAATGCCTGCTAATTTGAGTGACAGAATGAGGCGTTTGTGGGTGGTAACAGGGGAAGGTGCTTGAAAACGGGGAGTGGAGATCCGAACGCAGGCGTGCCAAACGGTCAAAACGGGTGTTTTAAGGGTGTGCATAATTAACAAAGCAGCGTCATCGACCACGTCACTTGGTTGTTTCTTAGCCTGAACTGTTCACATGATTGCGGTAGGAAAATCCAACCACAAGCACTGCGAGCAGTTCATACGCCTTTCGATGTACTCGATTAATCAAATTAATAGCAGCGATGACGTAGGATGTGAGCTGCCAGGGGGCGTTTTTATCAAAATAGCGGCCGCAGGTTTTGTTCGCTCGTTCAGACTTAGAGGCGTCAACAGACCGCAAAGAGTGAGCACTTCATTTAAATAGCCAGCCCATTTTTCTGAACGACCATTCGCAAATAGCGTCCGGCTCTGAATCAGGCCCAAAGTTCAGAAAAATTACCTTAAAAAAACATTTAAATCATCTGAGGAGAAACGTAAACTTGCCAATATGACATTTACGACATGGAGTGGCAAGGAACGGCTAAGGTCTTTCCCTATGTTCATGACTAGTGGTTCAGCTTCACATGATGATGGAAGCCCTTCTCCCGCTAAAATAATGAAATGAGTTAAGCTGGCAAAAGCACAGCGAAGAACTGTGCATTCTAAGAAGATATCACAAATCCCCAAGGAGAGTCCAAGTGTGGTGGCGGTTGCGATGCCTGACCTTCACAGCACTGGACGGGAAGAGGTGGCTCTTTCCACCATTTGCACACCCTCTAAAAGTGCTGAAAGGAGCACCCACAGTCCACTTGCTGATATGCAAATTGAAGATGTCACTGTTGAAGTACAACAGGATGAGGATACTGGTGTAGCTGGCGCTGAGGAGGAAGTTGGCGAGGAGGATTCTGATGGTGATGTGGTTTGTTTAAATCAGGCTCTGGGGGAGACAGTTGTTGTCCGTGGGATGAAAAAGCCCATCATGGACATGCCTGGGCAGAAGACCAAACCTTCCACCTCTTTGGTCTGGCAATATTTCTATCCAAATCCGGACAACAACTGTCTTGCCATATGTACCATATGTAAAGGTGAAATATGTAGGGGTAGAGACGTTAACAACCTAGGAACATCCTCCCTTATACATCACCTGCAGCGCATTCATAAAAAGTTACTGTCAAGTTCAGAAACTTTGGCTAAGGCCGAAAGCAGTCCAGGGACACCTAAATCCCTTTGTCCTGTTGTATCCAAGCACCTGCAAACCACACCGTCAACTCCATCCTCGTCAATTTCCTCCTTAGTCAGGATCGGAAGTAGTCCTGCAGGCCATGTCACTGGCATGACTGACTCTCCTATCTTGGATTCCTCCGGAGGATCCTGCATTGCTACGCCTCCTGCTGCCGCTGCTGCTGTTGCTGCTGCTGGGAGTCGTTCATCATCCCAGAGAGGAAGTAGGAACACCACTACTTTTACTAAACAATTGACCCTCCAACAGTCCATTGCGAGGAGGATGAAGTACGACAGCAGTCATCCTGAAGCAAAACGTATAACTGAGGCCTTGACTGCTATGTTGGTGTTAGACGTGCATCCGGTATCCGCCATTAGTGCAGTGGGATTTAGACAATTGATGGAGGTAATGTGTCCCCGGTTCCAAATCTCGTCTAGATTCCATTTCACTAGGCAGGCGATACCGAGACTGTACAGACACGTCAGACAAAGTGCCCTCAGTGTCCTGAAAAATGCAGTTTTACCAAATGTCCACTTAACCACGGACATGTGGACAAGTGGAACAGGGCAGACTAAGGAATATATGACTGTGACAGCCCACTGGGTAGATGTATCACCTTACGCAGCAACAACAGCAGCGTCACTAGTAGCAGCATCTCAGAAACACCAGCTCGTTCCAAGGCAGGCTACGATGTGTATCACCAGTTTCAGTAAGAGGCACACCGCCGACAACCTCTTAGAGAAACTGAGGGAAATCATTGCCCAGTTTGGTGGTGCAGAATTTTCTGAAAAGTGACAGGGGCGTGCAGGAGACGCTTTGGGTGGCCTGAAAAATTTCTGTCCACTTTTGCCATTCAGAGACTGCATGCCGAAGACTGGAGCGCCAGCAAACACTCTTGAACCTGCCTGTCAGAGTTCAGCTGGGGATCAGCCGTCCCTTACCATCCCGCCGGCTTCCTCTGACTTCCTGGGCAGTCGGGCGGCTCGTGCGGCGACGCGGGAGGTGCTGAGCATTCTCCCCGATGCTGTGTCCCGGGCGGCCTGGTGCACGGGGATCGGAGTCCCTGTCATGGGCGCCGCCATGACACTTCCTGCTCTGACTGCTTTTCCTCCCTTGACAGTCTGGCCGGTCAGCTGACGCTGTGGACCAATCAGTTGGCTTCCAGGGGTATATTTCTGGCTCCTGTGTATCAGGTAGTTGCCTGAACAACCATTGTCGCTGCTAGTGTTACTAGTGGTCTCTCATTCCAGGTTCCCTTGCTTCCAGTGATCTATTCCTGTGTACAGCTATATCGTCCATCTCACCAGTGCTTTACCACCTCAGCCTGTGTGCAGCTATATCATTCATCTCATCAGTGCTTTACCATCTCAGCCTGTGTGCAGCTATTCCATTCATCTCATCAGTGCTTTACCATCTCAGCCTGTGTACAGCTATATCATTCATCTCACCAGTGCTTTACCACCTCAGCCTGTGTGCAGCTATATCATTCATCTCACCAGTGCTTTACCACCTCAGCCTGTGTGCAGCTATATCATTTATCTCACCAGTGCTTTACCACCTCAGCCTGTGTGCAGCTATATTGTCAGTGCATTATCACCTCGCCTGTGTGCAGTATACCTCTATTCCACCAGTGCGTTACCACCGCCACCTGTGTTCAGTATACTATCCATTTCACCAGTGCTTTACCATCACAGCCTGTGTAGTTATACGTACCCACCTCTCCAGCATCATAATCTCTGGCTGGCTCCAGTACCACTACCCACCTCGTTACTGGACTCTGTGGTCTCTACCTACGTGCTACAGTATTGCACCGTGGTGCACTCTTTCTGACCAGCAACCCGGTAGAGTGTGTCCGCAGTGCACACTTCCTTGTGCCTCAAGTACAGTGTCCCTTCGTGCCCCTTACTGGCACAGACCCTTTGGGCCATGAGTGTTCATTTCTCCTTTTTCCCGCAGGCTTTGGTCACCTAGTCAAAGGACCACAACCTGCTTACGAGGTGCAGCTCAAGCCCCTATCCCGATTGGTGGGGTCACTGGCGAACACCATCTCGTGGGTTAGATTCCGCACCTTTGACTAGGTCTCGTCAACGACCAAGACCCGTGGATGCGGAGGTCATACATTCAGGCCCCTCGCCTCCGTTTCCTTCCGCAGCCTCTGGCCTCAGCTTCCAGAAAACCGCCTCCCAGCGTGACAGTTTGTTCAGGCCCAATGGAAGTTACGGGCACCCCAGGTACAGGGAATCTCCAGGAGCTAGCGGCTCGCATGGATAACCAAGAGGCGGCACAGCAACATGTGGCCCAGTACCTACAGGGTTTATCTGGTCAGCTCCTGTCTATTCAGAACACTCTGGCTACTCTGTCTCATGCTCCACCTTCTGTCGCTCCTACGGTTTCTCTGGTATTACCTTCGGGGGTCGTTCCTCAAAAATCCCATTTGCACTTGGCTACTCCTGAGAGGTTCGATGGTACGCCTCAACGATGTCGGGTTTCATAAACCAGTGTGAGATCCAGTTCGCATGCCTACCCCAGAATTTCCCTACCTCCCGGTCTAAGGTGGCCTATGTAATTTCGTTACTAACCAGGGCAGCTCTGGATTGGGTCTCCCCCTTGTGGGAACGAGCAGATCCACTCGTATCTAGATATCAAGAGTTCGTGGCAGCTTTCAAAAAGATCTTCGATGAACCAGGGAGATCCGTCTCTGCTTCTTCAGATTTGCTTTGCGTTCATCAGGGTACCCATTCCGTCGGGCAATATGTGGTACAATTTCAAACCCTGGTGTCCGAACTAAAATGGAACAAGGAAGCACTGAAGGCAGCCTTCCTACATGGCTTATCTGAGAGGATGAAGGATGAATTGGCATCTAGGGATTTACCTCCCGCCTTCTCGGATGTTATATCCCTCTGTATAAAGATTGACCTTCGCCATAGAGAGCGGTGGGGAAATAGGGGGCATGGAGATCGTCCTCGGGATCGCCCATCCTTGGGAGGTAATGCCCCTCCTTCCTTCCTTAGCAATGAGGAGCCGATGCAAATTAACAGATCCCGGTTAAGTACCGCCGAACGGAACCGGCGTTTTCAAAATAATTGTGCTTATATTGTGCTGCTCCAGAGCACATATTAAGGAACTGTCCTGTATTGGTGGAAAATGCGAAACCCTAATTGATGTTGGGAGCATGCAATTGGGGGTTATTTCTGACTTCTCCCAAATAAATGACAGTTTATTGCCTGTGTCGCTTTCCTACTGGTCCAGGACAAGGATGGTTAAAGCCCTTGTGGATTCTGGGGCTGCCGGCAGTTTCATTTCTAAGTCACTGGTTCAGACCCTAGGCATTCCGGTGGTTCCATTGCCAAACAGGTTACTGCTCTCAGGTGTAGATGGCAAAACCTTGTTAGGAAGATCTATTTCATCTAAAACCCTGCCAGTGTTCCTCCAGATTGGATGTCTGCACCAGGAGACATTTGAATTTTTTGTTCTTCCCGACTCAGCCTATGAACTAGTTTTAGGCCTCCCCTGGCTACAAAAGCACAACCCTATGTTTGAGTGATCCAGTATGCAGATTTTATCGTGGGGTCCAAGTTGTTTCCATGGATGTCTCGTCCAGGTACTCCCTGTCTGCACTAATACGGTGTCCTCCAGTGGAAATATAAGCTTCCCCCCGTCTGACAATCCCAAGTGTTCTCCTGTTCCCAGTCTACCAGCAGCTTATCAAGATTTTGCCAATGTATTCTGCAAACAGGCTGCCGATAAACTTCCACCTCATCGTTCCTGGGACTGTGGTATTGAGCTCCTGCCAGGGAAAAACCCTTCTCGGGGTCGAACCTACCCATTATCAGTTCCTGAAACAGCCGCTATGGCAGCATATATAAAAGAAAATCTAGCTAAGGGGTTTATCGGCCCTCCACTTCTCCAGCAGGGGCAGGGTTTTTTTTTGTTAGCTAGAAAGACGGCGGGCTTCGGCCTTGTATTGACTGCCGTGGTCTCAAGCAGATTACTGTAAAGAATCGATATCCTCTGCCTCTGATTCCGGAGCTTTTTGATAGAGTTCGCGGGGCCTCTTTTTCCACCAAACTTGATCTGCGGGGTGCATATAATTTAATTCGTATTAAAGCTGGAGATGAGTGGAAGACCGCTTTTATCACCAGAGACGGCCACTTCAAATGTCTCGTAATGCCCTTCGGACTCTGCAATGCCCCAGCGATATTTCAAGGTTACATGAACGAGATTTTCCGGGATGTTCTCTACAGTTTTGTTATAGTCTATTTGGATGATATTCCATTTTTTTCCAAGAATTTGCAGGATCATCGCCAGCATGTCCGCGAAGTCTTGTCCCGCGTCCGGAAGCATCACCTTTATGGAAAAATATCCAAGTGCCTTTTCGAACAAACCGCGGTACCCTTCCTAGGGCACATAATTTCTGGAAAGACCCTCCGGATGGATCCGGAGAAGTTTAAAAGCCATTTCTGACAGGCCGTTACCCAAATCCTTGAAGGCTACTCAACGCTTCTTGGGTTTTTCAAATTATTACCGGCGGTTTATACCAAATTTCTCTACACTGGTGTCACCTATCACAAATCTCACAAAGAAGGGGGCCAATCCCATTCACTGGCCAGATACTGCCATCCAAGCCTTCCAAAAATTAAAAGAAACCTTCTCCACTGCACCTATCCTGTGCCATCCCCAATTGGACAAACCATTCACAGTTGAGGTAGATGCTTCTTCAGTAGGGGTAGGGGCAGTACTGTCTCAAATCTCAAGTGATGGAAAGTACCAGCCCTGTGGGTATTTTTCTCATAAGTTTTCCATTGCCGAAAAGAACTATGGAATTGGTGACCAGGAACTACTAGCTATGCGGTTAGCTTTAATGGAATGGCGGCATTTGTTGGAAGGAGCCAACTTTCCAGTTACCGTGATCACGGATCATAAAAACTTAATCTACCTCCAAACGGCTCACCGTCTAAATGCTAGACAGGCCTGTTGGTCCTTGTTCTTTTCAAGATTTAATTTAAAACTTCAATTTCGTCCTGGCAGTCTAAACAGAAAAGCTGATGCCCTCTCACGGTCTTTCTTGTCCAGCACTCAGGAAGAGGATCATCAACGTTCCCGACCAATTTTAGATCCTGTAGTCTTCGCCTCTACTCAGATTTTGACTCCTCCCCCAGGAAAAATTTTCGTGACCCCAGAACTACGGGGAAAATTACTAACTTGGGCTCATAGCTCTCTGTTTGCTGGCCATTCTGGCATCCTCAAGACTTACAAGTTTCTTCAGCGTTCCTATTGGTGGCCCACAATGAAAGGAGATATTCGAGAATTTATTCTTTCATGTGTAAAATGCGCTCAGCATAAGACTCCTCGCAAGAAGGCAGCAGGTCTCCTGCGACTCCTGTCCATTCCTAATATGTCTTGGACCCATATATCCATGGATTTCATCTCTGAACTACCATGCTCCCAAGGATACAATACCATATGGGTAGTGGTGGATCGCTTTTCTAAGATGGCACACTTTATTCCATTAATGGGTTTCCCTTCTGCTCCGCAGTTGGCAAGAGTCTTTATTAAGGAAATATTTAGGTTGCATGGACTTCCTAAAGAGATCATTTCCGACCGCGGAGTTCAATTCGTAGCTAAATTTTGGAGAGCCTTATGTAGCACTTGTGAAACCAAGTTAAAATTTTCTTCAGCCTACCATCCACAAACTAATGGGCAAACCGAAAGAGTTAACCAAGAGCTGGAGACTTTCATTAGACTCTTCGTTTCCTCCTCACAAGATAACTGGCTGGATCTATTACCTTGGGCAGAATTTTCACATAACTTCAAATATCACACTTCCTCCAAAGCCACTCCTTTTTTTATGGTGTTTGGGAGACATCCTCGACTCCCAGATTTCTAAATTGGTGGAGTCCTTCGCGACCATTTGGAAGAGGGTTCATTCTTCTCTGAAGCAGTCGTCTAAGAACTACAAAAAATTTGCGGATAGACGATGTGTCGCTGTCCCACTGCTGAGAGTTGGAGATAAAGTCTGGGTATCCTCCAGGAACATCCATTTGAGAGTACCTAGTATGAAGCTAGCTCCGCGCTTCATTGGTCCTTACCGTGTTCGCAAGGTCATCAACCCGGTCGCGTATAAGTTGGAACTCCCTCCTCAACTAAGAATATCCAATACCTTTCATATTTCTTTACTGCATCCTCTAGTGCTGAATTGTTTTCAAACCTCTGCTCCCAAGTTACCTCAAGTGCAAACTTCTCAAGGTACAGAGTTCGAGGTAGGGAGGATTTTGGACTCTCGATTTACCCAATCTAACAAACTCCAATATCTCATTGACTGGAAAGGGTACGGTCCAGAAGAAAGGGCATTGATCAGGGCCACAGACGTTCATGCGCCTCAAATGGTTCGAGCCTTCCATACTAGATTTCCTGGTAAACCTGGTGGGTGTCCGGTATCCACCCTGAAAGGGGGGGGGTGTTGTCAGAGTTCAGCCGGGGATCGGCCATCCCTTACCTTCCCACCGGCTTCCAGGGCAGTCGGGCAGCTTGTGTGGCGATGCGGGAGGTGCTAAGCATTCTCACTGATGCTGTGTCCCGGGCGGCCTGGTGCACGGGGATCGGAGTCCCTGTCATGGGCGCCGCCATGACACTTCCTGCTCTGACTGCTTTTCCTCCCTTGACAGTCTGGCTGGTCAGCTGACGCTGTGGACCAATCATTGGGCATCCAGGGGTATATTTCTGGCTCCTGTGTATCAGGTAGTTGCCTGAACAACCATTGTCGCTGCTAGTGTTACTAGTGGTCTCTCGTTCCAGGTTCCCTTGCTTCCAGTGATCTATTCCTGTGTACAGCTATATCGTCCATCTCACCAGTGCTTTACCACCTCAGCCTGTGTGCAGCTATATCATTCATCTCATCAGTGCTTTACCATCTCAGCCTGTGTGCAGCTATTCCATTCATCTCATCAGTGCTTTACCATCTCAGCCTGTGAGCAGCTGTATCATTCATCTCATCAGTGCTTTACCATCTTAGCCTGTGTACAGCTATATCATTCATCTCACCAGTGGTTTACCACCTCAGCCTGTGTGCAGCTATATCATTCATCTCATCAGTGCTTTACCATCTCAGCCTGTGTGCAGCTATTCCATTCATCTCATCAGTGCTTTACCATCTCAGCCTGTGAGCAGCTGTATCATTCATCTCATCAGTGCTTTACCATCTTAGCCTGTGTGCAGCTATATCATTTATCTCACCAGTGCTTTACCACCTCAGCCTGTGTGCAGCTATATTGTCAGTGCGTTATCACCTCACCTGTGTGCAGTATACCTCTATTCCACCAGTGCGTTACCACCACCACCTGTGTGCAGTATACTATCCATTTCACCAGTGCTTTACCATCACAGCCTGTGTACTTAAACGTACCCACCTCTCCAGCGTCATAATCTCTGGCTGGCTCCAGTACCACTACCCACCTCGTTACTGGACTCTGTGGTCTCTACCTATGTGTTACAGTATTGCACCATGGTGCACTCTTTCTGACCGGCAACCTGGTAGAGTGTGTCCCTACGTGCCCCTTACTGGCACAGACCCTTTGGGCCATGAGTGTTCATTTCTCCTTTTTCCCGCAGGCTTTGGTCACCTAGTCAAAGGACCGCAACCTGCTTACGAGGTGCAGCTCAAGCCCATATCTCGATTGGTGGGGTCACTGGTGAACACCATCTCGTGGGTTAGATTCCGCACCTTTGACTAGGTCTCGTCAATGACTAAGACCCGTGGATGCAGAGGTCATACCTTCAGGCCCCTCGCCTCCGTTTCCTCCCACAGCCTCTGGCCTCAGCTTCCAGAAAACCGCCTCCCAGCGTGACACTGCCCCGCCATCACCTGAAGCAAGAGGTTATGACGTGGTGGAACTCAACCCTCTATATGCTTCAGAGGAAGGAGGAGCAGCAAAAGGCCATTCAAACCTATACACCCACCTATGACATAGGCAAAGGAGTGGGTATAAAAAATAGAAACGGCGCATGTAGGTCTAACCGGACCCAGAAGACACACTGATAATAAAAGATAAATTGTTTATTATAACATACAAGTGTAGATAATAAATGGTAGATATTGGAGATAGATTGAAAGGTCAATGACCACAATAAATTACTGCAGAAATTTGTACATAAAAAAGGAAAAAAACCTCACATGTATTATTGGAGATTAGAGCACCAGCTGTGTACTCCAATCACATGTGTTGTACTAAAGTGCTGTTAATAAATACACCTCTATAA
Organism: Taudactylus pleione; assembly: GCA_031769625.1. Classification (NCBI taxonomy): domain Eukaryota; kingdom Metazoa; phylum Chordata; class Amphibia; order Anura; family Myobatrachidae; genus Taudactylus; species Taudactylus pleione. The sequence continues at coordinate 3,516,060 of JAUIMM010000390.1, forward strand.
TATAGAATAAAATCCTCTTCAGGAATAGATGAATAAATGGCCTATTACTGGCATAAAATGATAGTTCCGTTATTGTGAATCCATATTGACACAAATTTTGTATCCAATCATTGGCTGTGAATGCAAAAATGTAACAGATAATAGAGCCAATGTTACCAAAAATGTGTTCCTCGCTGAGGTAAAAAGAAGGGTGAGTATTAATGCATATAAATCCTGCTCTAGCCCACCTAGGATTAAGGCTGGGGGATATGATGTGGATATGTCTCTCACCTAGTGTTCTTAGACACTTGCTGCTGTGCACTGGATCTGTGCCATGGAAAGTAAAGCAGTGATGCCGTCAATGTACGGTGTGGAGGTAATATGTCCCGTGTCAGCGCTGGTTCAATAGGCGCTAGCTGATATATAGCTGCGACTGTTCACCGGAGGATCCTAGGCCGTGATGGAAGGCTAAGGCTCTACGGAGGCACTCACAGGAGTATATCAACTCCGGAGCATAGCGTTGTCTGCGACTCCAGCAGGAGGGATGGAGCTCTAACGGCTGGATCAGAAAGACGGCTCTGCTACAATTACACAGGTGCTTCAGCAAGGTAGGAATGCAGGTTAGTAGCAGGGACACCCTTAACGCGTTTCTTTCTCTATTGAGAATTTCTTCAGAAGGATGTCTTAGGAGCAGGAAGGTGTCGTATTTAAAGAGGGAACCTGCCAATCAATTTCATTCATTAGTCCAGACAGCATCTGCAATCTATTTTGTCCCTGTGTAATCGGCATTCCTGAACCCAATTGATTTAGATACTTTTTTTTTCATTTTTCACGTTTGTAATCCACATATATCTACTCTGCATTCACAGATTAAGTAAATGTCAACAGAAACTCATATCAAATCTGTCAAAGTAAAATGCAATCAATGTATAATTAAACATCATCTGTAAATGTTGAAGCACATGCAGATCGTAGATCTATCTATATTATTATTTATTCCTTGTCACTAATAAAACATAGTGCATATTGGTCAACATTATATACTCCCTATTACAGGAAATATATATTAGGAATTATTACTAAACGTACATATATATATATGCAAAGAGGTGTATAGATACCAAAATATAATTCTGGCACAAATGAAAGTATTTATATATATAAAACTCTAGAGGACCAGCTCATAAACAAATTAACTAATAGGTGTAGGGGAGAGTGTAACCGCATCCTGTTAGGGATGGTTAATCACACTCCCTCCGACAACCAAAAGACAACACAAGTTGTCCATATAACGAACTACAATAATTATGTAAAATAATACTAAAGAAAGGGGCAACAAATAAATAATATAAAGTCCCAAGGAAATAGAGAGTGAAGGGTAAATGGAAAGTAACAGGGGACTAAGAGAATATATTCTACGGAAGCTAAGCGATGCATGAGTTAAAGGAACTCCAGATCCACTATTTCATTGAGCCCATCCGGACTGAGGGTGCTCAATAAGTGGATCCAATAGGCCTCTCTCATGCATAATCTGGAAAATCTATCTCCCTGTCTCATGGTTCCAGGTATATGTTCTAGTCCCCATAGTTTCCAGTCCATAATTTCTCCACAGTGTTTCTCTGCATGATGTCGAGGAACACTGTGAGTCAATAATTGGTTCATTAGGTTCCTACGATGTTCTAAAAATCGTTTCTTCAAAGGGCAAGTGGTACGTCCCACGTATTGGAGTCCACACTTACATTGTAACAAATACACTACATAAGATGTTTCACAATTTATAAAGGTTGTGGACTGATGTATGTTATTGGTAACTGTGGATCTAACTGAAAGACTTTTATTTTGGATAAATCCACAAGTTATACACTTGGTATGTCCACAGCGAAACCTTCCCACTAATTTAGGGTTTAACCATGTAGTTTTGGAGTCTGTTGTTGACCTAAATGTACTAGGTGCTAAATAACTTTGCAAATTTCTGGCTTTCCTAAATATAATTGTGGGATATTCCTCCAGTCCTTCCTTAAGTAATGGATCCAATAATAACAAGGAATAATTATCTTTAATAATCCTCTTAATTTGGTTGGCGGATTGATTGTATTTGGATATAAATACTACCGTTGGATCTATATCTTTGCGTTTCTTCTTATTAGTGGTTTGAGTGCTAATGTTGTCTGTCTCTTCTATATGCACATAATTAGATTGTGCAAGCACATCTGCAAAGTCTGTGGGTATGTTAACCAATGTAGTCCTATCCAAATTATCAACCTTATATTTAGCCTTAACCAATATATCATGGGGGTACCCCTTTTCCTCCAATACTGTACATAGTTCAGAGGCTTGTTCTTCATACTTAAATACAGAGGAGCAATTCCGTTTGATCCTGCACAACTGTCCCTGAGGTATACTTGAGAGCCATTTTTTGTGATGATTACTAGAGTAATCTATATAGGTGTTTGTATCTACCTCTTTCTTATATGTATAAGATGTTATTGTACCATCAATAACTTCTAGTGTGATATCCAGAAAGTTGATAGTGGATCTATGAAAAGTGCTCGTGAAATTCAAATTAAAAGAATTCTCGTTTAACCTAGTGACAAAATCTGTGATAGATTGATCATCCCCATCCCAAATAAAAAAATAGGTCATCAATATAATGGCCATAGAATACCAGGTGCGCCCCGAGGTCCACCCCCCAAATGAGCTCCTCCTCGGCTCTGCCCATATAAAGGTTGGCGAAGCTCGGGGCGAACTTCGTACCCATGGCCGTCCCAGGGCGCTGTAGATAGTGAAACCGATCAAAAATAAAATTATTGTGTTTTAAAATAAATAATATAGAATCAGTGAGAAAGTATCTTAATCTCTCTGAGATCCCACTCTGTAGAATCAAGAAATGATTTACAGCCTCCACTCCCTTGTCATGTGGGATATTGGTATAGAGCGCTGTAACATCACATGTCAAGAATTGATAACTATCTTTCCAAGCAAATTTATAGATTTTACTGAGAAATTCAGTAGTATCTTTAAGGTGGGATCTCAGAGAGGTCGCACACGGTTGCAAAAAGTGATCAACAAATGCCGAAAGATTAGACGTTAAAGACCCTATCCCCGAAATGATGGGACGCCCAGGTGGATTAGTGAGTGACTTGTGAATTTTGGGCAAATAATAAAAAACTGGTGTAACAGGGTGCATAGTGAATAAAAAATCAAACTCCCCTCTGGATATCACACTATCATCCAAGGCTTTCTCCAAAAGAGACCTAAGTTCACTCTGAAATCCCTGGGATGGATCTCTAGGGAGGGGGGTGTAAAAGGTTAAATCACCTAGTTGTCTTAATGCTTCAGCAATATAGTCGGAGGTGTTTAATACCACCACCCCTCCTCCCTTATCCGCCGGTTTTATAGTACTCACTGTATCCTTTGAGAGGTTCTTTAGAGCTTGTCTTTCTTGGGGAGTCAGATTATGATATAAAGGTTTAGTAGTTTTATTACATAGATTTTTGAATTGAGTCAAACTATTTTTACAAAACGTATCTATGCATCCGTTTTTAAATTTCAAGGGGAAAAATTGAGATTTCTTCGTAAATAGTTTGTTTTTGGATTTGGTAGATGTTCCCTTTTGGGAGAGATTAATATCAAAGAGGGGCACTGAATTAAAGTCCTCCTTCTCTGATTCCGAATAATTTTCTCCCAAAAGTTCTGTAAGTTGAATTAAACTCTCTTTGTCTCCTTCATCCAAAATAATAGGTGAGCCCTCTATTTCTTTCTTATTCATCTTTTTATGTGTAAAATAACGTTTACGACTGAGGGCTCTCACATAACGATTGAGTTCAATAAATAACTCAAAAAAATTTGGACCGGAAGATGGGGCGAATTTCATTCCCTTAGATAAAAGTTTGATTTCCGCCTCACTAAATGAACGGGAGGATAAATTAAAAACATTAGAAGGGTTTAATATGGTCTAAAATTTCGACTTCTTTTTATGTTTTCCTCCTCTAGAGCCCCTAAATCTGGGTCTCTTCTTCTTTTTGGAGTCCCCGGGTAGAGGGGTTCGAATCTGTTTGGGAGGTAAGGTTCCCTTCTTAAGTCTGGGGCCTCTTCCTTTCTCCTTCGAAAAGGAGATCTTTTGGACTCTACATCTCTGCGTATTTGTGATGAATGCTGCTTAGGTCGGGCCCCCCCCATAATTTGATTTATCAGTAAAACCATGTTGAGGTGGATAAGATTTACTATCATTATCATATGGTATTGTTTTAACCTTATTAATCTCTTTCCGATTAATAGATGTATCTGTTTCCTCATCTGAATTATTCCGCAGTTTTTTAAAACGGGTCACATGCGTTACTGATTGATAATTATGAGATTTCTGAGTTTTTGGGGTTTTGATTCCCGGTCTCTGAGCCTGGTTATAAGGTTTCTTATTGTATGTTCTGATTTGATTAGCACTATAATCTAGATAATCTCTATGAAACTTTCTATTTTTGTTTTGAATCAATTCCTTCTCAAAGCTCTCGACTCTCTTGTTAATGAGTACCTCTCTTTCCTTTTGTTCTAATCCCAAATTCAAACCTTCTATTTGTACTCTTATGGTTTCTATTTCCTGTTCGATATTTTTAATTTTGGATTCTCTATAACCAATCAATAATCTCATTAGTGAGACAGAACATTCGTCTAATATATTATTCCATTTAGTCTGTAATGTATCATCATCCCTAAAAGACAGAGCTTTAAAAATCCTTAGTCCTCTAGGTATTCTTTTAAACTCTATATATTTACATAATGTCGTTTTGTCACACCAGTGTCTGGCTTCCATTTTTACTAAATCTAATTTATTATACAGGTGTGAGATTTCTAATGAATCCTCTATTTCTATAGGGAAATCCCCTTTACAATAGTTCTCCAATAGTGTTTATCTCCTCAGATTCCTGTCATTATAAAAAGATAAATCCATAGCTCTAATTATTATTAAATAACAAAATGAGCAAATCGAATTACAAGCTGTTGATCTCAGATAGTAAGCACAGACTATACAGAATTTAGACAAAATAAGCTTCTAACACATGAATCTAGAGCAGAGTATAATCTCTCCTCTATATTGACACAAACACTAACCATCCAAAACAGTGTCCTCTGGGTCCAGAAATGATATACCGCAGGGAGGGTGCTGCCCCAATTGGAGAAAAAATGAACAAAAGAATGGAAGGGTTTGTAGCGCCCACCTCCCTGCAATTTATCACGACCAGCAGCCGTCCCAAGGGTCCTCCAGTTCCCTATTCCAAGGAATAAAACAGTAGAAAAAATAGAAACGGCGCATGTAGGTCTAACCGGACCCAGAAGACACACTGATAATAAAAGATAAATTGTTTATTATAACATACAAGTGTAGATAATAAATGGTAGATATTGGAGATAGATTGAAAGGTCAATGACCACAATAAATTACTGCAGAAATTTGTACATAAAAAAGGAAAAAAACCTCACATGTATTATTGGAGATTAGAGCACCAGCTGTGTACTCCAATCACATGTGTTGTACTAAAGTGCTGTTAATAAATACACCTCTATAATATAGAATAAAATCCTCTTCAGGAATAGATGAATAAATGGCCTATTACTGGCATAAAATGATAGTTCCGTTATTGTGAATCCATATTGACACAAATTTTGTATCCAATCATTGGCTGTGAATGCAAAAATGTAACAGATAATAGAGCCAATGTTACCAAAAATGTGTTCCTCGCTGAGGTAAAAAGAAGGGTGAGTATTAATGCATATAAATCCTCCTCTAGCCCACCTAGGATTAAGGCTGGGGGATATGATGTGGATATGTCTCTCACCTAGTGTTCTTAGACACTTGCTGCTGTGCACTGGATCTGTGCCATGGAAAGTAAAGCAGTGATGCCGTCAATGTACGGTGTGGAGGTAATATGTCCCGTGTCAGCGCTGGTTCAATAGGCGCTAGCTGATATATAGCTGCGACTGTTCACCGGAGGATCCTAGGCCGTGATGGAAGGCTAAGGCTCTATGGAGGCACTCACAGGAGTATATCAACTCCGGAGCATAGCGTTGTCTGCGACTCCAGCAGGAGGGATGGAGCTCTAACGGCTGGATCAGAAAGACGGCTCTGCTACAATTACACAGGTGCTTCAGCAAGGCAGGAATGCAGGTTAGTAGCAGGGACACCCTTAACGCGTTTCTTTCTCTATTGAGAATTTCTTCAGAAGGATGTCTTAGGAGCAGGAAGGTGTCGTATTTAAAGAGGGAACCTGTCAATCAATTTCATTCATTAGTCCAGACAGCACCTGCAATCTATTTTGTCCCTGTGTAATCGGCATTCCTGAACACAATTGATTTAGATACTTCTTTTTTCATTTTTCACGTTTGTAATCCACATATATCTACTCTGCATTCACAGATTAAGTAAATGTCAACAGAAACTCATATCAAATCTGTCAAAGTAAAATGCAATCAATGTATAATTAAACATCATCTGTAAATGTTGAAGCACATGCATAAATATTATTTTACATAATTATTGTAGTTCGTTATATGGACAACTTGTATTGTCTTTTGGTTGTCGGAGGGAGTGTGATTAACCATCACTAACAGGATGCGGTTACACTCTCCCCTACACCTATTAGATAATTTGTTTATGAGCTGGTCCTCTAGAGTTTTATATATATAAATACTTTCATTTGTGCCAGAAATATATTTTAGTATCTATACACCTCTTTGCATATATATATATGTACGTTTAGTAATAATTCCTAATATATAATTCCTGTAATAGGGAGTATATAATGTTGACCAATATGCACTATGTTTTATTAGTGACAAGGAATAAATAATAATATAGATAGATCTATGATCTGCATGTGCTTCAACATTTACAGATGATGTTTAATTATACATTGATTGCATTTTACTTTGACAGATTTGATATGAGTTTCTGTTGACATTTACTTAATCTGTGAATGCAGAGTAGATATATGTGGATTACAAACGTGAAAAATGAAAAAAGAAGTATCTAAATCAATTGTGTTCAGGAATGCCGATTACACAGGGACAAAATAGATTGCAGGTGCTGTCTGGACTAATGAATGAAATTGATTGGCAGGTTCCCTCTTTAAATACGACACCTTCCTGCTCCTAAGACATCCTTCTGAAGAAATTCTCAATAGAGAAAGAAACGCGTTAAGGGTGTCCCTGCTACTAACCTGCATTCCTACCTTGCTGAAGCACCTGTGTAATTGTAGCAGAGCCGTCTTTCTGATCCAGCCGTTAGAGCTCCATCCCTCCTGCTGGAGTCGCAGACAACGCTATGCTCCGGAGTTGATATACTCCTGTGAGTGCCTCCGTAGAGCCTTAGCCTTCCATCACGGCCTAGGATCCTCCGGTGAACAGTCGCAGCTATATATCAGCTAGCGCCTATTGAACCAGCGCTGACACGGGACATATTACCTCCACACCGTACATTGACGGCATCACTGCTTTACTTTCCATGGCACAGATCCAGTGCACAGCAGCAAGTGTCTAAGAACACTAGGTGAGAGACATATCCACATCATATCCCCCAGCCTTAATCCTAGGTGGGCTAGAGGAGGATTTATATGCATTAATACTCACCCTTCTTTTTACCTCAGCGAGGAACACATTTTTGGTAACATTGGCTCTATTATCTGTTACATTTTTGCATTCACAGCCAATGATTGGATACAAAATTTGTGTCAATATGGATTCACAATAACGGAACTATCATTTTATGCCAGTAATAGGCCATTTATTCATCTATTCCTGAAGAGGATTTTATTCTATATTATAGAGGTGTATTTATTAACAGCACTTTAGTACAACACATGTGATTGGAGTACACAGCTGGTGCTCTAATCTCCAATAATACATGTGAGGTTTTTTTCCTTTTTTATGTACAAATTTCTGCAGTAATTTATTGTGGTCATTGACCTTTCAATCTATCTCCAATATCTACCATTTATTATCTACACTTGTATGTTATAATAAACAATTTATCTTTTATTATCAGTGTGTCTTCTGGGTCCGGTTAGACCTACATGCGCCATTTCTATTTTTTCTACTGTTTTATTCCTTGGAATAGGGAACTGGAGGACCCTTGGGACGGCTGCTGGTCGTGATAAATTGCAGGGAGGTGGGCGCTACAAACCCTTCCATTCTAAAGGAGTGGGTATGCACCTGACTCAAGCACAGTGGAGAATGATTTCCGTGTTGTGCAAGGTTCTCCATCCCTTCGAACTTGCCACACGTGAAGTCAGTTCAGACACTGCCAGCTTGTGTCAGGTCATTCCCCTCATCATGTTTTTGCAGAAGCAGCTGGAGAAAGTGAAGGAGGAGCTAAGATGGAGCAATTCTGCTCGGCATGTGGGACTTGTGGATGAAGCCCTTCATTCGCTTTGCCAGGATTCTAAGACGGTCAATCTGTTGAAATCAGACCTCTACATTTTGGCCACCATGCTCGATCCTAGGTTTAAAGCCTATGTGGTGTCTCTCTTTCTGGCCATCACAAGCCTGCAGAGGTGCAAAGACCTGCTGGTGAAAACACTGTCAGCTGAAGCGGAACGTGACATGTCAACAGCTCCTTCTTCAATTTCTCCTGCAACTGGGGCTGCCAGGAAAAAACTTAGATATCCTAACCAACCCACTGGCGGTGATACAGGGCAGGCAGGACCAAGTTTGGATATCTGGTCCGGACTGAAGGACCTGGCAACAATTTCTGACATGTCTACTGTCACTGCATATGATACCATCACCATTGACAGAATGGTGGAGGATTACTTCGGTGACAGCATCCAAGTAGGCATGTCAGACAGTCCATACCTATACTGGCAGGAAAAAGAGGCAATTTGGAGGCCCCTGTACAAACTGGCTCTATTTTACCTGAGTTGCCCCCCCTCCAGTGTGTACTCCGAAAGAGTGTTTAGTGCAGCTGGGAACCTTGTCAGCGAAAGGCATAGGAGGTTGCTTCCACAAAATGTGGAGAAGATGATCTTCATATAAATTAATTATCAACTCTTCCAGGGAGACCAGCCTCCAGAATGTACAGAGGGACCTGTGGTGGTGGATTCCAGTTTGGACAAATTAATATTCTGTGAGGATGAGGATGTATACAACACTGAAGAGGGTGAGGAATCAGTGGATGAGGAGGATGAGGATAACATCTTGTCTCCATAGAGCCAGTTTGTGCAGGGACAGATTAATTACCAGCTTGTTTTGTGGGGGCCCAAACAAACCAATCATTTCAGCCACAGTCATGTGGCAGACCCTGGCGCTGAAATGATTTGTTTATTAAAGTGTGCATGTCCTGTTTATACAACATAAGGGTGGGAGGGAGAGCCCAAGGACAATTCCATCTTGCTCCTCTTTTTTTTCTTTGCATTATGTACTGTTTGGGGCCTAGTTTTTCAAACTGCCATCCTGTCTGCCACTGCAGTGTCACTCCTAGATGGGCCACGTGTTTGTGCCGCCCACTCGTGTCGCTTAGCATAGTCATCCAGCTACCTCGGTGCAACCTTTTGGACATAAAAACACTATTGTGAGGTGTGAGGTGTTCAGAATAGACTGGAAATGAGTTGAAATTAAGGTTATTGAGGTTAATAATAGCATAGGTGCCGAAAAACCCACAAATTCTGTGATTTTAGCTGTTTTTATGCTTTTTTTCAAAAAAATACAGATTCAAAATACAAAAACTCAGAACCCAAAACAGGGAAGGGTGATTTTGGCAAAACCGATCCAGATCCAAAACACGAAGAAAGATCCAGATCCAAAACCAAAACACAAAACACGAAAAGTGGCCGGTGCACACCCCTAATTCCAACCCAGTCGTTTTACCAAGATCATTTCCACCTAAGTGAATCAGCAAAACCTCTGGGGTCCCAAAACGCTTTGCAGATTCTAAAAGTTTATGACACAAAGCGTGCCACAACATTCCTCTCACACCAATCCACCGCACACAATCAGAGCAAGGGAAGGAAGGAGAACCACAAGCATTCATGAACTTAGCAGCCCAGAAAATATAGGAGTGGCCAACAATCCATACTTTGAGAGAGTCAATTTTAACACCTGAATGGGGAGAAAAACAATGCAAAATTAAATTAATTTGCAATTATAATTAATTAGCGGAGGATCTGCCAAAAAGAAAAATATTAGTGTAACCAGCTGCCAGGCTGAAATTTAGACAAGCTTCAGTGCCAATTTGAAGCAAACATAAAGACACATGAGCGTAAACGGGGGTGAAGAGGAGGGGAGGGGGGGAGGAGGGGGGAAAGCATGGAAACACGGATAACTCGGCTGTAGGAAAAAACGAATAGCCTGCTGAGGGACATATTAATTGTAATTAGTGATGCCAATAAGCCAAATTAGGTCTGTCAGTTCAGGCAAAAATAAAAGTCCAAATGCCTCCAGACTTCCTCTGCCACAGCGGCAAGTAGCTAATCCCTGTGTCAGGTAGACAGGACAAACAAGACACACAAGACCATACATTGAAGGTAAACAAACAAATAACAAAACAAATGAATAAACATAACATTATTAAATGCGAAATGCAATCAATGCAGAGGTTGAATGTATCGCTTATAACTGGAGGATTTCCCACAGCCTAAAGCCTTAATCTCGGATACAGAAAATCCTGCTGAAGCAGCAGAAGTTGCTGCCCAGATACAAAATGAATTTTGTACCGAAATCCTACAGGGAGAGGCCGACAGGAGAGACACAGTGCTTCAAAACCCATCTGAACTGGTATTTGGTTAATGGAGAACCATCTACATGCAGAAGCCAAGAGCCCGCAGTAGCAGGCCTGACCTGAAGATAACACTTGGCCAGGGCAATGGGGCAAATACGTAAGTCCTCAGAAGGCACAAGCAAAATTCAATGGCCCCTACCCAGCTGATCAGTTTTGGAGTGCCTAAGCCTACAAAGCAATGACCTCCACCCCACCAGAACATCCGTCCGAAGAAGCGCAGAATCGGTTCGTTTGGAGGCCACCACCAACTCCAAAATCCGGAAAGCCCCATGAAAGGCCATAGAAAAAGCTAGTTTAAACAAATCAACTTAAAAAAAATGAATCCGCCACTTCCGCTATGGCCGCAAGGAGTGATGGAAGGAGGGAAATATCAATGGGACGTCTCTTGTCGGGCACAACCGGAACCGAACAAGCCCAACTTTTCAAGACCTTTTGAATCAGAAAGCTCTTTGTCAGGTCAGGAAGGCTTTTTAACTTAAAGAAAAATGAAATACCGGCCAAATAATGCGAAACCACAGCTCTGGATCTGCCAGAGACATAGAGATGCCAAATAAAAGAAAGCATCAACTGATGCCTGCTCTTACCTTCATGTCTGTGGTGACGGGAATACTCTTCCCACTCTTACAAAGCCTGGCGTTAAACTCTCAGAGTACGCGGGGCGAGAGACCGGTGTGCTAAACCCTCCATGCCAGCTTGATGACCTGCCAAACATAAGAGGGGCAAAGCACACCAGTAGCATCAGCCCCAGGGGCCAAAGATTGAACCCTAGGCCACTGAAACCGAGATAACGAGTCTGCAATTTCATTCTTTGCCCCGGGAATACGCCGTGCCCTAAATGAAATATTGCAGCGCAAGCAAGTTAAGACTAACTGCACCAAAACTGTGCTGATTAATCGCATGCACAATGCCAAGGTTATCACACCTGAGCACTATGCTGCGATCACGCAAACACTCACCCCACACTTCCAATGCAACCATGATTGGAATGAGTTTGAGGAGCAACAGGTCCCATGTGAAACCCAAACGCACCCATTCCTCAGGCCAAGGTGCGGAACACCAGGACCCGGCGCAGTGGCAAACGTAGGATTTTTAAAGGGGGGGTTCCAAATAATTGGTTACAGAACCAATGACAAAAAAGTCTAACCAGAATAATACTGCAACATTCACTTTATTGTGTACTTCAAGTGTTTTAATATAAATAACAATAAAATTAGTTCTGCTGAGCAATAATAGACATCTGCGTGAGCGAGGCCGAAGGCAAACGCAAGGAAACAAAGATGCATTAAATAGAGCTGCCATCAGAAATTAAAGTATGTGGCTTCACCCCCCCTCTCCATAGACAGATGGTACCCCCAGCCCCCCATACACAGACAGCACAGCCACCATGACCATTCCCACCCCAGCACCACCCCTGCATAGACAGCACCCCTGACCCCCATACACAGATAGCACAGCCACCATGTCATTCCCACCCCAGCACCACCCCTATGCAGACAGCACCCCCGACCCCCATACACAGATAGCACAGCCACCATGTCATTCCCACCCCAGCACCACCCCTACACAAACAGCAAACCCGACCCCCATACACAGATAGCACAGCCACCATGTCATTCCCACCCCAGCACCACCCCTACACAGACAGTACTACCACCATAATCTGCCTTCCCCCTCCTCCTCTCCCCTCCCCCGACTATCATGCTGATGAATGGCTTTTACCGGCGCCTGCCCGCTCACCCCATACAGTCGTGAGTGAACAACTTTACCTGTGCCTGCACTGTGTAGCCGTCTTGGAGGACACAGGACACTCGCCGCTTATCCCACGTGACAGAGCAGCCTGAGAGGAGCTGCTGAGAGCAGCTCCCCCTACCTGCCAGCTGCGGCCAGCCTCTCACACGCCGGAGCTCTGCAGCCACGCAGTGAGTGAGTGACATACTGTACTGCGGTGGCTGCGCTGCTCCGGCGGCGATGTACTAAACTAGAATATAAAAAATTTAAATAGTAAGCTGTGATAAATCGGCAGCCAGGGGGGGTTTCTAGGTACTCGGAAACCACCCCTGCGTGCGTGAGTGCGGCAAGGTAGCAACCAAACCAGTTGAACCCACCACATCAGTGAAAAGCTGCAGCTGAAAGCTGTCAACAGCTGGAGCCATCCAAATCACCACACCATTAAATTTGTCAAGAAAAGATGCCCAAACGGACAGATCCCTCTTGATTTCAGAGGACAGGTGAACCATATGGTGCGGTCTGGATGCCCCAGCCGTGGACCGCTCCAGCTTCCAACACAAAACTCTAGCCATCGGGACAACCCTACAGGCAAAATTCAACAGACCAATGATCGATTGCACCTGCCGCAAAGAAATTTTGTTTGCAGCCAAACATGTAGCAATCGCGTCGCGCAATTTCGCCACCTTGTCCTGAGGATGCCTGCAAACCCCTGCCAGGGTGTTAATCTCGATATGGTTTAAATTAATAATATGATAGCACACCTGAAGTTGTATAGCTGCCTCTATATTCACTGTTAAAATAGGGAAGAAAATTTTTTTGTAAGCTATAAGAAGCGCTTATAATAATGTGTATTGATAAATACCTGCAGATCCACTGGAAAATAATATTGATAAAAAATAAATGAATAAAGAATTAAAACAACGATTCTACATCTATCTTAGCCATATGACCTAACCATCTCCAAAGCCTCGTCAAATGACTGATACACCACCGAACAGAATTCTAGAGGTATAGCATCATTCACCGATGACCCTGATGGGTATGACAGATGCTGAATGAGCCTAAATTTACCAGGAGACTTCTTGGGGACAACTCCTACTGGAGAAAGAATCAAATCCTCCAGTGGAGGTTGTTCACATGGGCCTGCCATTCGCCCTAATCTCACCTCCTTCGGAATTTTGTCTTTTAAGACAAAAGGTAACTCTCGCATTGACTGCAGATTCTGTGGGGGGCCAACCCTAACCTCACCCCTAATGGGTAACTGAAAAACAAAAGTGAAACCGGAATACAAAAAACGTGCGTCCTCAAGGTTTGGATACCAACCCAACCATTTGGTCATAGCATCCAAACGCACTGGAGATGATGCCTTACTTAGCCCTGGTATTCCCGGGTGGCTTGGAAGACTGCTGTCCAGCTGGTTGGGAACAATTGGACATGGGATGGGCTCCACCGCAACGCAAACAAAGGTGATGAAAATGACACCGCTGCCCCTAGGTACAGGTGGCATTGTTAAAAGCGAAACATTTGCCTTTATTCTGAGACTGAGCAGAAAAATGACCCGATCCTGCTGGACGCCAAACAGGGGTAGTTTCGACTGGAAGACACAGCGGCTGAGTGACTTCCAGACACACCTCCACGTCTTTACCACCAAACTCAATGACAGGCCTGCCATCCTGCTTCCGACGAAACTCTTTGTCGTAAGCCCGCCAGGCAAACCCCTGGGAACTGCGCTGCATGCTATTAATCAGGTACAGATACCTGATAATATTTAAGTGCTCCTCAGGACGAGTTATTAAATAGCATGATGCAAACATGCAGAAACCCGAGATCCAATTACTAAAGGATTTGAAAGCATCCAGGCCAACCCATTCCTAAGTCTTGGCCGCCCTAAAAACCTTTTTTGTTTTGTCGGTGAGCACAAAAATGTCCACGTATAGGCCCTTAGTTATCTTACGCTTACAGCATGGGCGCAAGATGTGCAAAACTGCCGTATTATCGCAGCGGACCCCCAGTGACCATTTAGAATGTTTGCGGGAACGCCACGAGAACGGGAACAACAGCGCTTAGATGACTTATCCCACCAGTTGGCCTTGCATTTAGCATATTTAGCAGCCCGCTTGTGCACCCTGGCAGAGCTGCTGGCATCAGACACCAGCGATGAAGAGGAATAACAGCTGCTACTGTCATCATCCTTTTCATAAGGTGACCCACCAGATGTACTCGGCTGCTCACCACCCAAAGAATCAGCCGAAGTCACCTCCTCATCCACAGCTGCATCCTCGGGACTGTTGCTGGCATCGCCATTTGAAAAAGAGTGTAACAGCATCTCGTGCACAGCCCCCGATGCAGACAAAGGTCCAGAAGAAGGAAAAACTGAATTGGCCAAAATCAGGGAAGGGACCGCTCCTGAAGTACCTTGCACTACTAAAGACCCTCGGGCATGGTTGCTGGTAATTGAGATGTAGAAGCTGCCGGTGGCACACAAGCTGAAGAACCAGCCACAGGCAGTTGTGATAAGGCAGCCACAAAAGGGGCAAATAACGTGGCCATGGAGAACATGACATTTATAACCCCTGCAGGATCCCCAGAGCTTATGGCATTTCAAGAGCATTCATACTGGGGGCCCTACACTAAGATTAGCCCCTTGTGCCTGTGGCCCTCCACTCTGACTGGCATGCTGAGCCTGGCTATCCCTCCCTGCAGAGCTGCTGGCAGAGCCCACCTGCAGCAAGCTCTGATTTATATCACTAAAATTGCGGCTAAGCCGAAACCCCCCGAGCAGGCTCAGGGAGCTGAGCAGGGCCGCCATTTGCAATTTGGGCCTGAGGGCCTCTGTGGGCCCTACTTGCCCTGGAGGTCCAAGCCCGGACCTGAGACCTGACTGGTCTCAAACCCACGGACACCTCATGTACTGCAGGAGCCCCAGCTGATATTCGGGTGGGGGCACGCAGCACTACCGCAAGCCAGGACATGTGGGCGGGCAGGCACAACTATAGAAGTGCGCTGACACACCCACCTAGAGCCTGCACTAATCCCGTGGGAGTCGGTGGCTTCAGAAGCCGGCATTGCCGCGGCCTCCCTGGCATGGTAAAACGCTGGATGAGGCAGCGGGAGGGGACCCGGTTCCATACAAGAAACAGTGGGGGGGTTCATTTAGCGCCGCGGGCAGGACATGGGGTCAGTAGAGGATAGCTAAATGCAGGGAAAGAGATGGCACAGGAGGAGAGGGAAAGGAAAGAGGGTGACAGTAGTTCAAGACAGGAAAAGAATAACAGTGAGGGAGATTAGAGAATGAAAGAGAGCTAGACACAGAAAAGCAGTTAGGAAGAATGCAATAAAATACAATTTAAAAGCACAAACTGGTACAGGACTTATCTTCTGCCAAGTCAGGAACAAAAGAAGCTTTGTCTCAGCCCACACAGCCTCACATTCCAAGTTAAAACACACACACCTATCCTAATAGGGCAAACTAAGTCACATGGTGTTACCCAAGCCAACCCCCCAGACTCGAAGTTTAACCCACGCCATTCTTATTCAATCACTCTGTTTGTCGAATACTATACAGTACTGTACTTTTCCAGCATTGTCTTACTGTACATACTGTATTCCATTTTATTGTTTTGTTCATTTATGTAGTTTGTTAGGAGCTAGCCAAACCATGTAGCATCATACTGTATAAAGGTTAATGCAGCACTGTAATGTGAATGTATTTTTTTCCAATAAAGTCTTCCACTGGGGACAGGGACACAGACACAGACAGGGCCAGGGCCCACTGCCATGCAGGCAATGCCTCACAAGAGGTAAAGTACTGTATTTACAGTAGTGAGTGTCAAGATTGTACAATATTGTACATTACTCTAGTACTACTGTACCTTATTTTTTTTCTCCCCACAGACCAACAATGGCAGGTGATTGCCCTTTATAGGCAGACAGTTAATATGGTCACAGACCAATTTTGTTCTTTTTTGTTAAATTTAATTTAATTTTGTTGTAAAAATTTTCATTTATATAGAGTACAACGTGTTTTGTCTTTTCTTATGGGATCCTGTTGATACAGTAGATAGCTTTAATACTGTGAGTCACCCATACAGTAGTTTTATTATTTTCACACCACTCTTAAGCTTTAACCAAATAATAAATAAAGACACGACAACTGTATAAATTTGAAATAGAGGCCACAGTCACTGGAGCCACTCCATATGCCAGTCGTGCTATGGCATGCCGTATGGAAGATCATAGTACTGTGCATGCCCAGAAGAATCGTCCTGGAGTCACACACAATGCATTCCAGAGTAATACTCAGGGCCATACAGTAACTAGGGTAGTGCAACCATGGCACAGGGCCCTGCAGGGCAGGGTGCACTGTTTGGGCCTGTCAATTTTACTGTTTATTATCATTGTTTATTTCAGCCTCCTCTTCTTTTATCCCCAGCATCTCCTGGTCGCCCCTATCTCTTCCCTTGCCCTTCCCCATAAAGCCATGGCCATTTTTCAGGTGCACTACAGTATTGTATGTCCCTATTTAAAAAATAGAGAGGGGGGGGCAATGCTTTCTCTAGCACAGGGCACCAAAAAGTTTACTGTAGTTACAGCTATGCTAATACTAAAGTGATTTCATGACTTTAGAAACTACAGTAGTAGTGGGCTCTGTTTGTAAGAGGGGTCTCTGGATTATGCATCTGTATGATCTGTGTATTATTGACTTTTTGTTATCATACTGTAGCTGCTTGCAACACGGAATGCAGTGATCTGTGCATACATCTGTAATCTGTTTTTTCTCACCGTTACTTGGAGCATGGATCTCCCTGATCCGTGCTGCAAGCATCTTCTGCTATTGCGTATGATCTAATATAAAAATAGTTTGACCGTACACGATAGTTCTTATTGTACTGTAAGTCACATACTGATTTACAGTAGGATTAATTCCTGTTCAATAGTCTTGGGGCACTGTATTAAACTCACTACATTATTCACAACAACCCCAACTGTACAGTACTGTACCTTGCAATGACAGATGCACGTGTTGGGACTGAAAGACTGAATTACACACAAACACCAATTTTATACTGTAAATTAATGACAATGTTTACTTAACATAACATACTGTAAAATACTGTATGCAGTTAATCACACCTTTTTAATACATGCTTTTAGATACTGTAAGACGAAAACAAAATGGATTTGCCAATGGTCACTGCATGATGCCAACTAGAAAAAGTAAACAAAAATGATTGTAAGTACTGTACAGTCAAACACAGTAGTGTACAGTAAATTAAAAATATATTCACTGTTACACAGTACAGTAGTTTAACAGTTTTACTGTATATACAGTACTGTCAACAACTGCATTACACTACAGGTGCATCCACACAGGACGATGTGCACCCTGAACGAACATCATCCCGTGTGTCCCCGGCAGGGATTTGCTCAGTGTCATTAACGACACTGAGCACACACACTGAACGAAATCAAAAACTATTTCGTTCAGTGCTGGGCTCCATCCTCGAACATGTCCAACCTGACAATATCGTCATGTTGGACAGGAAGTTCGGACTATGAACGAAAACTACAAACGGCAAGCAGGAGCGCGGATTTGTAGTTTTCGATCATCATTTTGGATCAAATGCTGAAATTTTTTTTTTTAACGATTTGTCGTTAAAGAAAAATCGTTCAAAAATAGTCCCATGTGTATGCACCTTATGATATTAGCATGCATTTCTAAGAGCGGTGCAGTGCCTGCAGCCATGCAGGTGTACAATACTTCCGTAGCTTGTGTCGCACCGCCTCACCTTCAGCCCATACAGTATGTTGCTCAGATTGTCCTGGAATTCCAAGCTGGACATGGACATGACTACTGTACCTAGGAGGAAGGAGATGACGTGAGAACAGTCCTTCCTCAATGCTGACCGATATGCCCTACCGGACCGAGGACTAAACAAAAAAATTATAGTTTTAAGTGACAATCATCACTGGCACTTTTGGCCTCAGATACAGAGTTTCACCTATATTGTAGGCGCTCATTCACCAGGTGCAGACTCATCCTTGCACCGGATGAAAGGTGCAAGGATGAGTGAAAGGTCCACTGTACGCCCTGAATAAAGGAAGATAGGCAGAGACGAACAGACAGTAAAAGACAGACACATAGGTTCTCACCGAAGATGCTCCTGTGCTTTGTCCCGCTCGATCCCACATACAGGTCCCTGTAGGAGAGAGAGTACGCCATGCAGGGCCCTTTCCAGCTCTAACAGTGTGTCACACTAATCCACTTATCCACATTAATATCGGCCCTAACTAACCAGCCTAACAAATTTATTAATAATGAATTAGTCTTATAATTAAGCCTGGTGGTGAAAAAAGCAGTGCCCCTTGGCCCACAGCCCATATACTGTAACTATTTATTTACAAAAAAATGCATGAAACAAGATGGAATTTGAGATGGAAGTGAACACCACCTATTTTTTAGGTCAAAAGGGAAAATAACTCCAAATCCCCCCTAGCAGCAGGTGGCATAAGGCCCTGGGTTTCCCAAAGAACAAACTGGCAGGGAGATAGAAGATTCAGAAGATTCCTATGAATGCAATAACGGAGCGCTAACATTACCCAAAATGCTCTTCTCATCTCATCTTGATGTCGAAGGGACCGCCGCCCTGACTGCAGATGTACAGTTGAAGTCTGTCCCTCAATGCATGGTGCGCCCACTACTGTACAGTATATCTGTGACTATGGATAGGATGTTGAAGCAGCAGCTACTGTATGAACCTGAAAACGTGAAACATCTGCATTACAAACATCTACATCAAGTGCAGTAGCAGAAAATGGCAGCTGCAGCACAACCTGTGATGATGCCGTTGCAGATGGCTGCGGTGGCAATGCGTGCCTTGGAACAGGGGGCAATGTAGATGTAGGAGCCAGTGGAAGGGGTGGTTGAACCATTAGCTGCGGGCTTGCACACTGACTAGGCACATATTGAACCTGCATAAGGGTTAAACAGTGTAGGGTCAGTGACATAATGCTGCGAGATTTGTCCTGGCCCATGAGGAAAGGAGGGGGTGCAAAACTGCTGATTAATCCCCACTAATTGTGGTTTCAATGACCGTCAGAGATCTCGAGGCTTTGACTAGGTGGCGGGGAGGGGGAGCACTGCGGTTGTGATGGGGCAGGGCTGGGGAACAGGGTTAAATATGAACAGAGGTGTGTAATACCAGAAACGCGAGGACAGGGGGGAGAAAGAAATGAATGAAATTAAAGAATGAAAGGAAAAGAGGAAAATTATGAAGTACAGTAAATAAGGTACAGTAAGGGAAAGGTAAATAAAGAGCTTATAAAATAAATTAGGAGAATATTGTATATACTGTAGGGACAGAAAGCACAACCACAATACTGTACATACAGTATGGATACAATGTACTGTACTAAACAGTCTGGATCACAAACTGAAAAGAAGAAGTTAAACCCCTCCTCCTCAGTACTAATTATATAACATACAGTATAGGGCTGTATAAGCTACATAGCAGTTGCTTGACCCTTTCTTTCAATGACAACTGGTAAGACTCTATACAGATGATCAATATAATTGTTACACTGGGCATGTGTCAACACTGTTTTCCAAAACTTCATTATCCCAACCAAAAGTTCCTGTTTAGTTTTTGGTTTCACATCAGACCTGATGAACTTCTTCAACTGGGCCCAGACCGATTCAATAGGATTTATGTCCGGTGACCTACAGGAAAGTGAAAAAAAAAATATTCAGACACAGTACTTTAATAAAAAGCATACTCGAATAATTACTGCATGGTACATACTGTACTTTATTGTACAATAAACAGTTAATACAGTAGGACATACTCACTCTAGTGGTGTGCATTGCCAATTTATACCTATCTCCCGTGAATTTCGCTGAAGCCGAGTGTTTTGGATCAGTATCCTGGAATAATCGATGTCCTGATGGAAAGCATTTTCTCACAAATGGCATCATACAGACATCTACTATTTGTTCTTGGAAGTAGGTCTTATCCATGATGCCTAAAGACATGAGAAATTATTGTCAGTAACAAGTGCACACTGTACGGGACTGTAAATAATTTTTACAACAAACATTATTTATTTTATTTATTTATTTATTAACAGTTTCTTATATAGCGCAGCATATTCCGTTGCGCTTTACAATTGGAAACATTGATAGAACAAAACAGGGTAATAACAGACAGACATAGAGGTAAGAGGGCCCTGCTTGCAAGCATACAATCTATAGGGAAACAGGCATTGATACACAAGGATAGGTGCTATATATATTGCAATTTGGTCTGGCCAGAATGCAGAGTTTCTTGGTGGGCTGCTTGATCCAGTCACATAGGAATGTCGGCAAAATGTCAGGAGTATGTGAAAGAAAGACAATATGTGAGGTTATGTATGGACTGTGAGAGGGGATGTGATAAGACATGGAAGCTATGAAGGTTATGTGGTCGGTTCTGGAATCTGATAAGCTTGTCTGAAGAGGTGAGTTTTCAGGGAACGCTTGAAGGATTGAAGAGTAGAGGTAAGTCTTATTGTGTGTGGTAAGGCATTCCATAGAGTAGGTGCAGCCCGAAGAAAGTCCTGTAACCGTAAATGGGAGCAAGTAATGCGTGGGGATGAGAGACGCAGTTCTTGTGCTGAGCGGAGAGGTCGGGTTGGGAGATATTTTGAGATGAGTGAAGAGATGTATGTTGGTGTAATTCGGTTAATGGCCTTATGTGTAAGTAACAGTATTTTGTATTGAATACGGTAGAAAACTGGCAACCAATGGAGGGACTGACAGAGCGGGGCAGCAGATGATGAACGTTTGGCAAGGAAGATAAGCCTCGCAGCTGCATTCATAATGGATTGTAATGGCGATAGCCTGTTTTTGGGAAGACCAATAAGGAGACTATTGCAATAGTCAATGCGGGAAATAATGAGTGCATGGATTAGAGTTTTTGCAGTGTCTTGTGTGAGATATGGTCGAATTTTGTATATGTTTTTTAGATGTATGTAACATGATTTTGAGACAGATTGAATGTGGGGAACAAAGGACAATTCAGAATCAAGGATGACACCAAGGCAGCGAGCTTGTGGGGTGGGGTGGATTGTTGAGTTATCAACAGTGATAAAGAGATCAGATTGGTAACTGTTATTGGCCAGTGGAAATATAATTAATTCTGTTTTAGAAATATTAAGTTTCAGGTAGCGAGATGACATCCAAGATGAAATGGCAGAAATACATTCAGTGACACGGACCAATACAGATGGTGATAAATCTGGAGAGGATAGGTAGATTTGAGTATCATCCGCATACAGATGGTACTGAAATCCAAAAGAGCGGATTAGTTTGCCAAGAGAGGTGGTATAGATTGAGAATAGCAAAGGACCTAAGACAGAGCCTTGCGGTACTCCAACTGATAGAGGTAGCGAAGAGGAGGCAGAATCAGAAAAACGAACAGAAAAAGAGCGATCAGATAGGTAGGAAGAGAACCAAGAAAGGGCTGTGTCCTTAAGACCTAGGGATTGTAATGTTTGTACGAGAAGAGAGTGGTCAACAGTGTCAAAAGCAGCAGAGAGATCTAGAAGAATTAGAAGTGAGTAATGGCCTTTAGCCTTGGCAGTGACCAAATTATTTACTACCTTAGTCAGTGCTGTCTCTGTGGAGTGCTGGGAACGGAAGCCAGACTGAAGTGGGTCCAATAAGTTGTGGGTGTTAAGAAAGTGTGTGAGGCGGGTGTAGACAAGTCTCTCCAGTAGCTTGGAGGGGCATGGGAGCTGGGAGATAGGACGGTAATTAGAGAGAGTGTTAGGGTCAGAATTTTGTTTTTTCAGAATGGGAGTAATCACTGCATGCTTGAACAGTGATGGAAAGATGCCAGTAGAAAGAGAGAGATTACAGATTTTAGTTAGGGTTGGGATGAGCACAGGAGACAGAGCTTTACTAATTTGTGAGGGTATAGGATCTAGAGGAGAGGTAATAGAGTAGGAGGATGAGAAGAGTGTAGATACTTCATCTTCATTTGTGGGGTCAAATGAAGAGAATGTGCCAGAGGGTTCAGGTAGGGAATTGAGTAGGTCACTAGCTGAGGAAGAGAATAACATTTCATTTCGGATATTATCAATCTTGTCCTTGAAATAGGAAGCAAGATCTTGTGCACAGATAGTAGCAGGTGGCTTGGGTGAGGGAGGGGTAAGAAGCAGTTTAAATGTATAAAAAAGTCGCTTGGGGTTAGAGGCTTGAGCAGAGATTAGAGATTGGAAATATATTTGCTTGGCAGTGTCCAGAGCAGTACGATAAGAGTTGTAGATAGACTTATATGTGAGGAAGTCACTTGGAGTGCGAGACTTTCGCCACTGACGTTCTACTTTACGTGAGAGTTTTTGTAGATGCCTTGTTAAGTTAGAATGCCACGGTTGACGTCTGAGTCTACGCGGAGTGTGATGGGTAGCTGGAGCTACTTCATCGAGGGCTTTTACTAAAATCTGGTTTAGCTGTGATGCAGCATTCTCAGGAGAAGTGAGTGCAGAAATTGGTGAGAGTTGTTGTTGTAGAGAGGTAGATAGTTGTTGAAAGTTAATCACATTAATATTTCTGCGGGTTTTAGTAGGTTTGGTTGATTTCACTGACATTGAGGTTGATGTAATGGAGGAAAGTGTGCAGGTGATAAGATTGTGATCTGAGAGAGGGAAAGGAGCATTAGTGAAATCAGAAACTGAGCATAGTCTGGTAAATACAAGATCAAGGCAGTGGCCCTCCTTATGAGTAGAGGAGTCAGTCCATTGGGAGAGGCCAAGAGAGGAGGTTAGAGAGAATAGTTTGGTGGCATGAGGAGATTGTGGACTGTCAATGGGGATATTGAAATCACCCATAATGATGGTGGAGATGTCTGAGGATATGAAGTGAGGGAACCAGGCTGAAAAATGTTCCAGAAATTGGTGCGGTGGCCCAGGCGGGCGATAGATAACAGCAACTCGCAGAGAGAAAGGGGTGAAAGTCCTGATAGAATGTACTTCAAATGATGTAAATGTGAGTGAAGGTACCTGTGGGAGAACTGTGAATGTGAAAGATTGGGAGAGTAATATTCCTACCCCACCTCCTTTACAATTGCCAGGCCTGGAGGTGTGTGAGAAGTGTAGGTTACCATGTGAAAGTGCAGCAGGGGAGACAGTGTCTG
This sequence comes from Taudactylus pleione, assembly GCA_031769625.1. NCBI lineage: Eukaryota > Metazoa > Chordata > Amphibia > Anura > Myobatrachidae > Taudactylus > Taudactylus pleione. Next base: position 3,539,706 of record JAUIMM010000390.1, read on the forward strand.
ATTGTGTTAGCCATGTTTCTGTTATTGCCAGAAGGTTGAGGTTGGTTGAAATAAAGAGGTCATGGATGGATGTTAGTTTGTTGCAGACAGAGCGTGCATTCCATAATGCACATTTTAGTGACTTGGATGGTGAAGGGAGGCATGCAATATTTATGAGGTTAGCTGGATTTATAGTTTGTTGTGGGTGTGGCATGTGAGTTGGGCCTGGATTTGGAGATATGTCACCAGCTAATAGAAGCAACAGGAGCGAGATATAAATATATTTGTGGGATTTGACAGAATGTTTGTTATGGCGAGAGGTTGTGGATGTTATTGTCAATGTGTTTAGATAAGTTAAAAGCTCATATGTGTTTGTAAGAGAAGAGGAAAGTACTGAGGCAGCAATATGTACAAAAGGAGGAGCTGCATGGAGAGTAAAGGATGTAGTAGTCTTAGAGATGATTCCATGGAGTGAGATCATTAATAGAAGTTTTTGATACATTTTTGCAATACATTCAATAATACACAACACACAAACTACTGGTAAGGAATGATATTGTAATTACCTTGTTGTAGATGTTGTTCATTGTTTGTTCAACTGTTTTTTTTTAACTGTTATATAATTACACTTTGTGTTATAACACACTTAGTGCTTATAATACACGGCTGCCATCGACATCCACAGCTGCCTCTATACTGATTCTAAACTTAAAGAAAGTCTGGTTGAGACATGCTACAGCTGACCACAAATGCTAACTAATCAATGAAGAAATTTGGCACTGGGTTTGTGTAAACACAAGCAGTATCCTACCATAAACTAGGCATCACTGAACAACATCCCCCACCCAGGTAATACAAAATACAATCAAGTCATTACATCTAAATCTTTGCTAACAGAAATAAAATCCATTATGCAGAAATGTAAGAGCAATATGTTGCTTGCTAGATGGGAATGGGTAACATACTTTTTAAAATCCAAACAGTTGATCTGAGTGATTGCAAAGCACTAGTTAGACTATGCAGCTTGTAGAATGGGTAACATACCTGCAGGGATGACAAGAAATAGAAGATGTTCAGTCCAGTTGCAAATTTATGTAGATTATTGTTTTTTTTTAACTGTTATATAATTACACTTTGTGTTATAACACACTTAGTGCTTATAATACACGGCTGCCATCGACATCCACGGCTGCCTCTATACTGATTCTAAACTTAAAGAAAGTCTGATTGAGACATGCTACAGCTGACCACAAATGCTCTGTACTGTTCCTTCAAAAATTAAGATTGGTCCTGCACTGCAATGAGATATACCTCCCCATACATGGACCTTTAATGGATGCTTAGGACGTGGTTTAAGTGAGAGATGTGCACAATTCCAGAAGCACAATCTTGAGAACCTCTCGAGAGAAACAGAATTTTCATCTGTGAAAATGACATCATTAAAATTCTCTCCACTCTCTATCTACCGCCGTGCTTGTTCAAGTCTCTTTTCTTTATTAACATCCCTTATCATTGGATGTATCCTGTGGAATAAAAATAAGTTTTAGTTTGCAGTCATGTACAGTAAATCAGTACATTACATTATTAAGGACAGTTTACTGAATAAAATAGTGCATTTGTGCGTTTTTGTACACTATAGTATTTTACGTACCTTGTAGGGCCAAAAGTCCATCCCAATTCCTTACGCATCAGTTTGATGCTGGAACAGGAGATGTCTAGGTCACATTCTGTTTTTAGAAAATATTTTATTTGTAAAGCTGTACGCTCATCATCCTCACAAGTTAATTTGTGCACAATCTTTTTGACGCTCCTATAGTAGAACACATACAGAACATATAGAAATTATTGGACAGTTAGTGTTGAAATTGGAACACAGTAGAGTAGCAATCTAGCAACATACAGTATAATTTAAAAAAAAGGTTGCTGTAAAGTACCTACCATGTGTATTTAGAAGGAAAGATATATCTGGGCCGCGTTCTCTCAAATGCATGATAGCGCTCAGTTTGTAAACTGACAACAACACCACTCTCTTTCAGCCAGGCCTGGATCTGTTGTGTTGTTTTGTGTTCTTTTTTCATGTTTGCAATGATCTTGCTCATGGATTTGCTGATTTTTATCGGCATGTTTGACGTCAAAAACTGTGGAGAGAACAAGAGAAATACTGTTACTGAGTATACAGACAGTATACAGGATTTAATGTTTAGTATCTTACAAAATATATTACAGTATACTGTATAAGATACTGTATTTTAGAACACAGGGGGTATTACATTCTTACATCAGCCATAACATACTGTATAATGGTCAGCACAGTTTTGAAAATTTATACTGGGTAAATTACAACTACTGCTATACTAAGAGCAATTTATCTAAAGGAAGTTAGGAATGTATTGTGAATCTGTGTTGGCCTCCCCCTTCTCACAAATTGTTTATCTTAGACTTTATTGCATCCCAATTTAGTGTGTGTTAGAGCTTTCGGGGTGGGGTCCCAATCAGTGAGCACAGAGACACATGTTTGTAACTTTAGATATTACTGCTCCCACAGGCTGCATAGCCGGTGGCTGCCATAGTCTGTGTTAAGAATCAAAGTGTTCTGATTATAAGTGTAAATACAATTTGATAACTAAGTCGGAGTTACGCTGGAGTTAAACTGGAGGAAAACTGAGGGAAAAGAAACTCAAAACCAAAACACTTTCTGAACAAGAAGCAACATACTTATGTGAATGACCAAAATCAACATCTTCTGCTGTATGCATATCCAGGCAACTACTTACTGCACTCACTGCTTGGACACTGCAAGTACTCCCCTGTCTGTGTACTGCTCTTGTTGATTGATCTTTGTTGATCAGAACACTACGGACTGGATCAGCTCGGGTACATTGTAATTTTGTCCTCATTCATTTTGTATTGCCTTTTCCAATTGTGTCACATCTATCCACTTTAATCATTTGTTTATAAACTAATTCCTGCACCCACTACTCACATACCTCTCCTTTATAAATCACTTTTGGAGCTGCGCTCATACATTAGCATCACTGTTCTTTACATGTATTTTTGAACATTTAACAACTTTAATCCACACTGACTCTATATCTCACAGCCTCCACTCCAGTTTACATCTCAATTATTACCTTGTCCACAGCATGAACACCCTTACTTCACACAACCCCCATATTCTATGTCCACATAATCCTCTACTTTATCCATCCCTCTCTTCCCCCTCCTGTTTCCTCCACTTGCTGTTCTTCCTTTTTTTTCTCTCATCAGTCTGCTTCCAACCCTCTGCTTCTTTCCCCCACCTCTCCTATACCTCCACTCTCAACCACCTCCCTCCATGGTCTTGTTACCCCACTACTAAGCCCCATTCCCTCCTCGTTCTGTCTGTCACCTCCAGGGCTGCCAAGAGAAATTCTGGGCCCGGGTACTGCAACATCCTGTGGGACCACATCATGTATGGCTGCACCCATTTGTGAGTGGGTCTAGCATGTGAGATGCACCCACTCACAGGAGCATGGCATAGCACCCAGCAGCTGGAACTAAAGTAGTCACTACTGTATTAGGATGGCGGGACAGTCCCATAATAGCTGCATTTCTTGTCAGGCTGTATATAGATGCTAAAATGTAACACACAAATTAAAGTGCTTCTACTTTACTTTGTACATATCTCATGTAAATAACACAAACAATCTATTTTCTATCATAGAGATAGATGTATGAAGGACTTAATTTTTACATAACATCAGGTCGTCTTATACACACACATTCCGCAGCACATATCCTAACCCACTGCTCCATGCTCCTTCTTCACTATCTACCCCTCTGTGTCGCCCCTGTCTGTCTGCCCTTCCCCTTTAGAATGTAAGCTCTCACGAGCAGGGCCCTCATCCTCACGTGCTTCTCCTCCCCCTACTTATAGTATAATTTACTCCTAACTCCCTACAATGGCACCTACCACCTGGTTGCTCATGTCCTGCTGCTTGTGTTTTGCAGCTGAGTTTATAACCTTGTCCTTGTCCTGCATTGTTTTGTATTACTATTAACTGTTTTTCTTGTGTGCTCATTTATGTACTGTGTAAGGCGCTGCGGAACCTTTGTGGCGCCATATAAATAAAGGATAATAATAATAATGGGCCGGGGACATTGTAGCAGCACATACTGTAGAGTTAATGGGTCAGTATGAAACAGCAATATTGCAACTCACAAGACGGGTGCCAAGCATACACAAGATGGGCGTGAGGCAGTGGGGGGCTATGGAGTGTTCATCGATATACAGGGTATGTGAAATGTGGCCTGTTAGATAGAAACTTAGGGGTTTATTTACTAAGCAGTGTTAGGAGACAGTGAAAAGAGATAAGGTAAAACCAATCAGCTCCCAACTGTCATTTTTCAAACACAACCTTGAAAAATTACAGTTGGGAGCTGATCATTTGGTACCTTCTCTTTTCACTGTCTCCTAACACTGCTTAGTGTACAGTATGTATGTATATGTCCTCACATTTACACTAGCAGATAATGTGAAATGTGGCCTGCTCGATGGAAACTAAGGGGCATACAGTATGTACTCAAAGCTTGATGCAAGATAAAATTGTGAGATATATACAGTATAACCAACCAATCAGCTTGTAACTTACATTTTGCAGGCTGTGTTTAATAAATGATTGTTTGGAGCTGGTTGGTTGGTGATATATATTTCCCAATTTTATCTCACATCAAGCTTTGATACATATGCCCCTTAATACGCAAAGATGCATCTACGAAGGAGACATTATACAGCACATTAGACACAGCAGTATTGCGACTGCCGGAACAGTCAGCTGAATAATCGCGAATGAACAATGCAAGCTTAGCTGTACTTTCACCAGGAACGCCTGTCTTGTCAAGCACCCCAGCACCACAGTCTCTATTTGGAACACCCTTGTCAGATATACCACTGGCTGTAATCACCGCTGAGAAGGACAATGAACTTTAAAGAGCTGGCAATGGTGAGATGCATCAATATGCACAAGCAATATTTCAAGAATATGTGCCCTACGATTGCAAAGACCAAGCATGTGAACTTTGATGGTAGTCGGAAGAATGTACCAATCCCCAACAATTTAAAAGAAGATATCCTCTCAAGATGTTGGAAAGATTCAGGATTGGAAAAGAGGAACTGAACCGGATAAAGGACACATTTAATGGGGTGCTGCGCATGGCAAGGAAACAAGCATTGAGGACCGCCACACAGCCACCAAGTACAGATCTTCAATCAACATGACTTGAGACTTGAAGGGACTTGTCTGAAGAGAGGAAGACCCGGTGCCACCACTGGCCAGGACGTGCTAGCAGTAGAAGAAAGAAGCTGAGGACAGGAGAGGACTACAGGGGTGGAAAGCAAAAGAGTTAAGGAAATGTCCCCCTCCAAGCCTCTTCCACCATAACAGGTAGGCTCTCTGTGAGGCCAACTGTACATTAACCCCTACCTAGACCAACAGGTCTGAAGAGAGGAAGACCCGGCGCCACTGGCCAGGACGTGCCAGCGGCAGAAGAAAGAAGCTGAGGACAGAAGAGGACTATGGGGGTGGAAAGCAAAAGAGCTAAAGAAGTCCCCCCCAAGCCTCTTCCACCATAACAGGTAGGCCCTCTGTAAGGCCAAATGTACATTAATACTGTAGTTTATTAGGCTGGTGAGTTACAGTAGGGCTGATGTTAATTATGTAGATTAGTGTGACACACTGTTAGAGCAGGAAAGGGCCTTGCATGGCATATTCTCTCTCCTACAGGGACCTGTGTGTGAGATCGAGCGGGACGAAGAACAAGAGTATCTCCGGTGAGTACCTGTGTGTCTGTCTTTTACTGTCTGTTCATCTCTGCCTATCCTCCTTTTCCTCCTTTCTTCAGGGCATACAGTGGACCTTGCACTCCAGTGCGAGGTTGAGTCTGCTCCTGGTGCGTGAGCGCCTACAGTATAGGTGAAACTCTGGATCTGAGGCCAAAAGTGCCAGTGATGATTTTAACTTAAAACCCTAATCTTTTTGTGTATTCCTCAGTCTGGTAGGGCATATCGGTTGGCACTGAGGAAGGACTGTTCTCATGTCATCTCCTTCCTCCTAGGTACTGTACAGTAGTCATGTCCATGTCCAGCTTGGAATTCCAGGACCATCTGAGCAATATACTGTACGGGCTGATGGTGAGACAGTATGACGCAAGCTATGGAAGTACACCTGCACGGCAGCAGGCACCGCACCCCTCCGTTTAACTATTTTTTATATTAGATCATATGCAATAGCAGAAGATGCTTGCAGCATGGATCAGGAAGATCCATGCTACAAGTACTGATGAAATAAGCAGATTACAGATGCATGCATGGATCAGTGCATTCCGTGTTGGAAGCGGCTACAGTATGATAACAAAAAGTCAATAAGACACAGATGCAGGGGCGTATCTTCCTATTGGCCAGGATTGCCCTCACCAGGAGCGCAGACTGATGGGGGTTGCTGCCCACAGTCAGTTATATCCCTGTTGCCCATCCCAGTGATTTCCCGCCTGCCTGCCCGGCACTTACAGTAGTATACACATACAGTACTGTACACACTGAGTTTGACACAATCACTACAGAGTGACAGACTCAGGCCCCCATTTACTAACAAGTTTTATCACCAAAATGAGTGATAAATTTCACTGTGTATTATAAATTGTGCTCCAGCCAATCAGCTCCCAACTGTCATTTTTCTAACCGTTGACAGTTGGTAGGTGATTGGTTGGAGCACCATTTATCATACAGTACACAGTGAAATTTGTCACTCATTTTGGTGACAAAACTTGTTAGTAAGGGGTCTATTTACTAAGCAGTGTTAGGAGACAGAGTGAAAAGTGATAAGGTGCCAGCCAATTGGCTCATACAGTATCTGCCATCTCACAGGCTGTGTTTGAAAAATTACAGTTGGGAGATGATTGGCTGGCACCTTATCACTTTTCACTCTGTCTCCTAACACTGCTTAGTAAATAGACCCCAAAATGAGGCCCTCAGTCTGGATTTGGCAGCACTGGGTGACCACGTGACCCCTTAGTGGAGTGTGACTCATGCCTAATAGCAGCATCTACTGTAGATGCCCTTCACAGCAGGGGCAGGGAGCACATGCTGCACTGCTGACTCCATCGGCTGGGACTTGCAGGGGTAAGGACTGAGAAGGCAGGAGGAGTGTACAGCAGCATGAGGACTTGGGCTGGGGAAGTTGGGATCCATCTATGATGGGGGGCCTGCCTGTATAAGGTGATGGGGGTGCCTGGCTGTGGATGGTGATGGGGAGCCTGGCTGTGGAAGGTGATGAGGGGGCCAGGCTGAGGAATGTGATGGGGGGCTTTCTTGCAAGCTGTGGCCGATTACTAAAGCTCTAACCCACAGTCGAACCTGTTGTATACAACTAGCAGTGCATACAGTACTGTAAGTGTACAGTATTGCTGATTGCACTCTCAATTCAGATCAGCTCCATTAGGCATGCGCAGTATGAGACTCAACAGCGTAGCGCGACTAGCAAGGTGCTACATGGTGTATGAAGCAAAAAACTACAGTAGCTGGTCACATCTAGTATATATAATGTATTGGGTTTAGTAAGGGTTGGATAACAATACTGAACTAGTGAAGAATTTTAAAAAAATTATTAAGGTCTAGAACAGGCGGGACAGGCAGATAGCAAGACATCCCACTTTCGCTGCATTTGACTCCCGAAGCACTGGGCATGCACAGTGCTGTGATCTTCCATATGCCATGGCTGGCATACTGTAGCACTACATTGTGTACTGTATGGCTTGGCTCCACTGGGCATGCGCCAGAAATCCCATTGCAACCCCTCCACTGGGCATGCGCCAGAGATCCCATTTGTAACCCCTCGGAGCTGGCTGACAGCCACCACAGTGCCAACCGTGCAGACATTGACGCAAGTTTGTACTTTAAATGCACAGTCAGTTTGTGATGGAGAGACGTCTCTCTCAAACAGAGCCCACTACCAGTTACTGGTCATGAGATATCACTATAGTGTCCTAGTCTGGGACAGTGCCGACATTTATGCAAGTTTGCGCTCTAAAGTGTGTAATGTAATACAGACATCCCACTTTCGCTGCATTTGACTCCTGAAGCACTGGGCATGTGCAGTGCTGTGATCTTCCATACACCATGGCTGGCATACTGTAGCGCTACATTGCATACTGTATGGCTTGACTCCACTGGGTATGCACCAGAAATCTCATTGCAACCCCTCCACTGGGCATGCACCAGCGGTCCGATTTGTAACCCCTCGGAGCTGGCTGACAGCCATCACAGCGCCAACCGTACAGAAATTGACACAAGTTTGTGCTTTAAATGCAAAGTCAGTTTGTAATCGGGATACCTTTCTCTCAAACAGAGCCCACTACCAGTTACTGGTCAGGAGAAATCACTATAGTGTCCTAGTCTGGGACAGTGCCGACATTGACGCAAGTTTGCGCTCTAAAGTATGTACTGTAATACAGACATCCCACTTTCACTGCGTTTGACTCCCGACCAACTGGGCATGCGCTCCACATGTATTGAATACTGAATAAGTGAAGATTTGAAAAAAAAAAAAATATTTTCAAGGTCTCAAACCCATGGGACAAGAAGATGGGAGAAGCAGTGAGACTAGGCTTTAGCCGCCTAGGCCATACGCCTCATCCCATTACTCCAGTAGTTCCTAAAGTAATGATATCACTACCATGTCTAAGTCTGGAACAGTGCCGACAGTACTTACGTTGGCGCAAGTGTGCAATTTCAACCACACAGTCAGTGTGTAATATTAGACATTCTTCTACCGCTTTATTATACATTCCTGATTCCATGTGGAAAACGCTCTACTACTGTATAGTGTACCGAATCACCGCTTCTGTCAGCCAATCATCGGGCAGTGATACAGAACATACATTGGAAATCAGACGCATGCGCTATGTAGTTTAGGAAAAGTGACATCTGGTGGGCAAAAAGTTGTATTACATGTTATGACTTTTTCCAGCGCTACGCTAAGCTACATTATGAAACTTTTTGTGTGGTGCAAGTCATGGTGTGGTGTGTGGCGCGCCTTGCATGGCGCGCTTCATAGCATATGGAGCAACAAATGAGCTGGGCACATCTATATGTAGTTTAATTATTGTGCATACATACCCAGCCCCTCAGTGGCTGCTCTGTGACCCTTCACACATTGTCAAAGTCAGAGCTTAGCCCCTCCCTCACCTCTCAGGGAACACACTGTGGATCTCATTCAGAGCCGCTCGCTAGATGCAATCGCTCTCATCCAGCGTATACAAATTCGGCAAAATGATGCCATGGCAGGCGCTTGCTCAGAAAGGCAATTGCAGGTCCACTTTGGCAGTGCGAGTGATCACTCTGTGTATGCAGACACCCATAAGCGTATGTTGAGACGCCCACTGGCGCCCGTCATCTCCAGGAAGAGTTTTAAAACATTGGTACATCGAGGACCATCGGAATCTAATGCAGCGCTTGTGGTTGCCTTACCCTACCGCAAGCACTGCGAGGACTTCAGTGTAAAAAACAGGCATGTGAGATGTACTATGATGCTGCCTGTTAATTATGCACGCCTTTGAAAAGGCACGCCTGTGTTTGCACCTCTCCTCCCCCGTTATTAGTGTCCTGCCCCTGTTACCACCCACAAATGGCCTCTCCTGTCACTCATTTCACTGGGCTGTCTTTGCTTGGCGAGCGAGCGGTTTGCGATCGCACAGAGTAGTTTGCGCATGCGCAGAACAAAGCATGCGCATGTGCATTTACATACCCACGGGCTGCTTGCGAGTGCACAGTGCTTGCAAGTGGCTCTGAATCAGGTCCTTTGTCTCTGTGTACAGAGCTCTCTCTTGTTTACATAAGGGAAATGCCTGTGCCATGCTGCGGTACATCAGCTCTGTTGGTGTAGAAAAGAGATATTAACCTTTTTCAACTGATGGCACACTAAGCTAAATGCTAAAATTGTCAAAGAACACTATCAGTCTTTTAAGGAGAGATTTTATCATTATACCACACTGTGTCCCCAGCTCATGTTATGCTATGCAGTGCCCATAGTTCACATATGTAATACAGTGCCCCCACCCTGTTCACTTGATGCCGCACAGTGACTTCAGTTCATATTATGCCACACAGTGCAGCAATTTATATTTAGACCACCCCACTGCAACTTACGTCAGGGCACTCTGCTAGTACGCTCTACTCAGAAGGTGTTTAGTGGGTTCCCCCTGATTGCAGCATTCCTCAACACTGTAGAGGATGTGCCTTGGGGAGAAGCACAGGCAGGCCCTGCTCTGCTCCCTCCTGGACTTTCAGGCCATGCATCCGAGATCCTCTCTTCATTCACTTGATGTTCATTCTCACCAATCCCAACTTCTCCTCTACATCCATTGGCCCCCTCCTGATAAAGTGATAGGAGGGAGGTGGAGGTGAGAAGCAGCCTAGCACTAGGCATGCCCATGGGAGCATGGCATACCCCTTCCATGATGCTGACATTCCCCCTCCACTTCCTGACCATGCCTCCTGATTTACATTTTTGTGAGTTATGATTAAACCATAACCTCATCTGACTGCATACAGACTTCAAATGTAGCAAAGACATTGAGGATTTAACCACTGCACATGTTGTATTTATGTGTATTAGGTGCATACTGTGTAGTATTTCATACTTTGTAATCATTCTGGCTTGCGAAAGACATGTTTGAATGAGATCATTAAATGTCATCTAGGGTTTTTGTTTTACAATAATATGTATATTCTATTTAGATTTGATTATAGCTAAAAATATTCAAATACTTCATTTTCAGTTACACATGAGAAACCATTGAACTAAAAACCAAGGATAAAGGATAAAAAGGTCTGCCAAGGAACACATAATTAAAACCAATTTGATCATGCTGTTAAATTAAAGTGTTTTTGACCTTGGCTTGAACTCTATCATTTGAAACGTTGCGTCTGAATTTATTGGTATAATGTTTATAGCAATCAAATTTCAAATGAAAAGTAATTACACGACATGCAAAATCACATTAAGAATTTTTTTGTCCTTCATTAGTAAAATGCCTTTTAAGATTTTTTGGCAATGGATTTATGGATTAATACCCCTTTCACATCGCCATTATTGCTGAGTCAACACGAGTTGGGCTTGGTGTGAAATGGTCTTTGAACAATGACCCAGGTCGAGTGCCCTGGCCTTTAAAATTGGGTAGCGAGCATGGTTGGACACAGGAGCAACCAGGGTCACCTAGCAGTGTTAGCGATCCCGTTACAAGCCTATGAAAAGCCGGATCACCGGCACTTGGAGAAGATGTCAGAACAGAAAACACTGCACTCATGTGCAATGTAAATAGGGTCAACCCAGGAATAACCTGGTTTGGTAGTGCAACAAGGTCTGACCCGGGTCTCATATGGGACTGACTCATGTTCAAAATCCCTGGAAGGACCCAGGATTTTGGTCTGAAAGGGGTATAATACAGTTTGGAAAAGATATTAAATATTCATAGCTTGATAAACTCTGTAAAGGCTAATCAAATTCAATTTATGTTTTCAGTATTTATATATTAACATTTACTTATATAGCGCCAGCATATAGCGTATTGCCCCCGTTTTCTGGTAGTGGCAAGGCCAGTCTCTGCTTCTTTCGATGCAGATTTACTGGCCTCGGCTATAGAGCTGAGACGCCCATTCTGAATAGCCTTAGGCTCACTCAGATGGCCAATGACACGACTGATGGTCGCGATGGTGATCAGATGCTGCATTATTAGCATATTTTAACATTGCTGCTGCATCCAAAATAAGCAATAATAGCATACAACTCTGAATCAGACCCATTTGGATACAGTCTAGGTAATTTAATATTTATGAGTATTTTGTGCCCATTAAAAGGGGTTCTCTCTTTTCCCACCTTCCTATCCCTCCCCCCATCCTTCCACCTCCAGCTACTCTCTCTCTGTTTCTCTCTCATATCTGTTGGAATGATTGCTTACATATAGATATGTTTTGGCAGCCAGGTCACATGCTTTTTTGTTAACCAAAATAGGGCAAGCATGGAAACCCTCATACAGCATAAAAAACAATGGTTATACGAGATAACTTGGCACAAAACAATTAATAAAATAACTCCAGGGACCAGGGCACTGAGAATGAAGATGTTAACTTAGAGAGACTATATGATGGAATGATACCTACAAATATCAATTACAATATTCAGAATACAAATTTCACTTCACTTTAACTGGCATTTTAGTATTTACAATTGTATTTGTTACTATTAAATCTTCGTCTATTCTAATAAATAGTTAACACTTCCCTTATTCCTACTCACTGTCACACACCCACACACACATACCTTTAATTTATAAATGTATTAAAATATGTGATACCAGTATCTCGGGCTTACAGTATGTGGTAAGCTTCCAAAATATGTAATATTGTAGTTCTTGGCCAAACTTGTTGGTGCAAGTTTTAAACTGAAGAAGTTGCAACTAAGGGCCCCTTAGTTATATATTTCTTATTCCTTCCATCACAGGAGGTAGTTCATACTGGGGTTCACACCCTATGGGCAGAAAAGTGATCTCTGGAAGTGAGGGAGAATAGACTTAATACAGTTATGCTGGGTACACACTAGACGAAATGTCGTCCGATCCTGCCGTTGCTGACAACATATCGGACACATCATCTAGTGCAGGCAAGGCAAACTCAAAATACCAACCGGGCCAAATATTCAAGGTATTAAGAGTGTGTAGGCAGCAACAAAAAAAGTCTTATATGCAATTTTGAAAGGTTTATTATTAATAAAAACTAATATAGTGCCCCCTGTAGTAGTGCCCCTTATGCAATGCTCCCTGAATTTGTGCCCATTAGGCAATGCCCTTTATACAGTGGCCTACTAGTGACCATTATGCAGTGCCCCAGTAATGCCCCTTATGTTGTGCCCCCTGTAATGTCCCTAATAGTGCCCCTTATGCAATGCCCCCAATAGTGGCCCTTATGCAGAGCCCCCAATAATGCCCCTTATGCAGAGCCCCCAGTAATGTCCCTAGTAGTGCCCCCAGTAATGCCACTTATGCAGAGCCCCCAGTAATGTCCTTAGTAGTACCTCTTATGCAGAGCCTCATTAATGCTCCTTATGCAGAGCCCCCAGTAATGCCCCTTATGCAGAGCCCCTTTATGTTGTTCCCTCAGTAATGCCCCTTATGCTAAGCCCCCTCGCAGTATAGAACAGGCCCCAGTCACCTGTGCTGTACTTACCTTTCTTCACGATGGCCACTGGGCACCGCTCCAGTCCATGCCATCTTCACTCCCATTGTCCCGCATAGCCGCTGCCGATGACTGGAATTAATTAGATCCAGAGCAACAGGCACAGGCTCCTCTCATTGTGGAAGACATTGCTGACCTCATGACATCACCCGCGTGCTGCACCACTGAGAACTCTGGCCTCTGAAGTGATTAGAGGCTTCTGATTGCTTCATAGACCAGCGTTACCAGCTTTAAATAATGTAAACACTGCCCGATCGGAGCTGAGCTCTGATCGTGGCAGGTGTGTGGGCCACATATTATATATATATGTGGGCCCACACTGTCTGGCCACATTAAAATGTTTATTCGGGCCGCGTGTTTGACATGCCTGGTCTAGTGTATACCATACTCCCGCAGGCCCAACGGGCATCATAGTTATCGAGGGCCGTGCTGATGAATGCAGCATGGCCCCCGCCATTGCTGCCAGCATCGACAAGTGTGTATGCACTTGCCAATACCGGCACCCCCTGGGTCCCATCGCTTACAAGTTAAGTACACACTAGACATCGACTAGTGTGTACCGACCTTTAGCCATTGACTCATAAGCTTTGAGCTAAATAGTATGAAGTACTATATGTTTGTCTGAGTCATATGTGATGAAGTGGCGGCAATCACAATAGTTTGAATTGAAATGTTAATCCCTTTTTTTCTGGCAGTCTACTGTACCTCAATTACTGCATTGAGGATTATGTTCAGTCTACAGTTCAGCGTGAAAGTTAACAGGCAACCTATATGCTTAGTGAAGACTTTTTTACGTGAAAAGGATGTACTAGGCTGTAGTATAATTTAACAGAGCAAATTGATGTGAAGAGAGATGACAGGCGGCTATATATCTTAACTGTGCTCTCTGATGTGAAGAGACATGAGAAGCTGCTGTATATCTATTAGCTGAGGTCATTTAATAGTTTCATATCAGTCTCTCTAGTTTTTTAGTAGTCAGTCAGTTTTAATAATCCACATAAACAGTGAGTTTATTACTAGCTGCTCTCTGTGTGCTTAACCATTGGCTGTAAATTACAAAAAAAAATCTGTTTTTAAGTAATAAAGCATATGCCTCTTTCTGTGTAAGTGTGACCAGGGCCGGATTAACAATGAGGCAGGTGGAGCTGCAGGCCCAGACCTCCCCATGAAAATAGGCCCACAGGAGATTGACTGAGTTGACATTAAAAAAATGTTTATTCTGTCAGCAGCTGTTCTCCTAGGACCTAACTATACAAAACCTACCACCAGACCATCCTTACCTGTACAGGATAACATCTCTGGTCTCTCTCAGTCAAGTCACTGCAGGCAATGGGCATTGCAAATGGTAACACAGTGTGAGTGAAGGGCTTCACAAGCCTGCACCACATGATATCATTATTTATCATATAACTACCATCCAGGGGCAGCACCTATGTGTGACAATTTTTCTTATAATCAGGACCATGCAGGGGCCGCTAAAATAAAAGTGATCAGCACTAGCCTGGGAAGTCGGGGCCGTGCAAACCCTAGCTAGCAATTATTTACCGCCCAAAATTGACAGCCTGACATCTATTCTCCTGCTGCTATGCAGAGCAGTGGTGTCCGCTCCGACTACACAGCCAACCATTGGATGGACATCAGAAAGCTGCATCCTATGGTTGGCAACTGAATTTCTATTATTCAATTGAAAAAGTACTTCCATCAAATTGGAAACATTGATGGTTGCTAACTATTGGCTTCCAATGTCCATCCCTTATCAGCCCCTAGAAGCCGGGTAGGACTGCCCAAAATACAGAGGAGTGCAAGCACATTCTCTGCTAATTGCAGCCTGGACTGGCAGTCTCAGGGAGAGAACACCCCTCCCCCTAGGACTGCCTGTCCTATGTGAGTGACTGGCAGCACTTCCAGTCATAATGCCAGTCACAGCGTAGCCAGTGCAGTCACAGACTGCAACTGGCTCACTGAGGTGGCGGATATATATATACAGTATATATTAGAGATGAGGGGATCCGAGTTGGATCCGAGTCCGGCTCGGGTTTTCCCGCCTAACTCGAAATCCAAAACGAGGCAAAACATCATCATCCTGCTCTCGGATTTTCTACGGTTTTGGATTCTATAAAAGGTCACGGTGATCAGCGCCATTTTTACTCTGGCTGTGGATAGTGTACAGAGAACAGATGTGCACTGTGCTGCCATGTCTGTTCAAGGGTGCAGTGTTGTCAGGCTGGGCTACAGTACAGTTGTCCTGTCAATTAATTGGCTGCAGTACGTAAAGGGCTGCTGCTTTGTTGTCCATAAAAGGCCTGGGGCTGCAGTACATAAAGGGGTGCTGTATCATCGAGGGGTGCTCTGTCAATCCAGGGGTGCTCTTCCCCAGTGTAAAAAAAATAAATTAATATTTATCATTCTACAATAAATAAAAACATATTTTTCTTGTGTGTACTAGCTGCATTACTATTATTTGGTGACTGTGCCAGCCAGATCGTAGTTTATCATCCACATATTTGTGACTCTGCAGTTGGTCCATCCGCAGTCCGCAGGGGTGCTTTGTTGTCCATAAAGGGATGCTATGTTGTTCATCAAGGGGCTGCTGCCTTGTCCAGGGGTGCTGAATTAGCATTCCACAAAAAATTAAAGAAAAATATTTTGTTTTCATTTTATTTTGTGTGTGCTAGCTACGCTATTATTGTTAGGCGACACTGCCGGCCAGACCACAGTCTATCATGCACGTATTGTGACACTATAAGTTGTAGCGCAGTGTGCTATTCTTATTCATAAAAAATGTTGTGACACTGTAAGTGGTAGTGCAGTGTGTTATTCTTTTCTTATTCATAAAAATTTTTGTGACACTATAAGTGGTAGTGCAGTGTGTTATTCTTTTCTTATTCATAAAATATCTTGTGACACTGTAAGTGGTAGCCCATTGTTTTCTTAATAAAAAATCTTGTGACACTGTAAGTGGTAGCGCAGTAATTTACTCATAAGTAATCTTGTGACACTGTAAGTGGTGGCACAGTGTGTTATTCTTTTCTTATTCATAAAATATCTTGTGACACTGTAAGTGGTAGCGCAGTCTTTGACTCATAAAAAAATATTGTAACACTGTAGGCCACTGATACCGCAGTGTAATATTCAAAATTGGTACAAATTGACGTTTGTGCTGTGCCCCACTTCATTCGTGTTTGTTGATATGGAGAATGATCAGTTGAGAGAAGAGCAGGAATTGCATACTAGGGCTGGAGCTGATGCCCGTGCCACCAGTCATGATGATACTAGTCCGTCTATGTCATCTACTAAAGCCAATGCGCAAGGGCATACAGGGCTTAAGTCAGGGCATCTAAAATCAAAGAAACTATTTTTTACATTGGTAAAGAAAAAATATCAAAGGGAAAGTTAGCTGCAGAAAGACTTAAAAATGGCAATATGCCTCTCACCATATGAAGTGGCCTTTATTTATGACTGGTGGTTCTGCCTCTTAAGATGATGTAAGCCCATCTCCCTTTAGATGTTAAAAAAAATGAAATTGTTAAGGCACAGGAACAAACTGTGCACTCAGAAATGTCACAAATCCCTGTGGAGAGTCTAAGTGTGTCGGTGGATACCATGTGTGAGCCTGACCTTTCCAAAACTGTACTTCAAGAGCAGCCTCCTTCCACAATTAATGCATCCTAGATTGTAAGCTCCTAGGAGCACGGTCCTCCTCCCCACTGTCTCATAGCCTTCTTCTCTAGCACTTCTATGACAGCTGTATTGTGTATGGAGAATTGTGATGCTAATTTTTACTTGTGCTCTGTTTATAAGATGATTACTGTATTGTAATTAGGGGTGTGCACCGGCCACTGTTTTGTGTGTTGGTTTTGGATCTGGATCTTTCTTCGGGTTTTGGATCTGGATTGGTTTTGCCAAAACCACCCTTCCGTGTTTTGGGTTCTGGGTTTTGTGTTTTTTATCTGTATTTTTTTTTTAAAAAGAATAAAAACAGCTAAAATCACAGAATGTGTTGGTTTTTCTGCTCCTATGCTATTATTAACCTCAATAACCTTAATTTCCACTCATTTCCAGTCTATTCTGAACACGTCACACCTCACAATAGTGTTTTTATGTCCAAAAGGTGACACGAGTGGGGGCACAAACACGTGACCCATCTAGGAGTGGCACTGCAGTGGCAGGCAGGATGGCAGTTTGAAAAACTAGACCCCAAACAGTACATAATGCAAAGAAAAAAAAGAGGTGCAAGATGGAATTGTCCTTGGGCCCTCCCACCCACCCTTATGTTGTATAAACAGGACATGCACACTTTAACAAACCAATCATTTCAGCGCCAGGGTCTGCCACACGACTGTGGCTGAAATGATTGGTTCGTTTGGGCCCCCACAAAACAAGCTGGCAATTAATCTGTCCCTCCACAAACTGGCTCTACGGAGGCAAGATGTCGTCCTCATCCTCCTCATCCACCGATTCCTCACCCTCTTCAGTGTTGTGTACATCCTCATCCTCACAGACGATTAACTCGTCCCTGCTGGAATCCACCACCACAGGTCCCTCTGTACATTCTGGAGGCTGGTCTCCCTGGAAGAGTTGATAATTCATTTTTATGAACATCATCTTCTCCACATTTTGTGGAAGCAACCCCCTACACCTTTCGCTGAAAAGGTTCCCGGCTGCACTACACACTCTTTCAGAGTACACACTGGAGGGGGGGCAACTCAGGTAAAATAGAGCCAGTTTGTACAGGGGCCTCCAAATTGCCTCTTTTTCTTGCCAGTACAGGTACGGACTGTCTGACATGCCTACTTGGATGCTGTCACCGATGTAATCCTCCACCATACTGTCAATGGTGACAGTATCATATGTAGTGACAGTAGACATGTCAGAAATTGTTGCCAGGTCCTTCAGTCCAGACCAGATGTCCAAACTTGGTCCTGCATGCCCTGCATCACCGCCAGCGGGTTGCTTAGGATACCTAAGTTTTTTCCTGGCAGCCCCAGTTGCGGGAGAAAATGTGTCACGTTCTGCTTCAGCTGACAGTGTTTTCACCAGCAGGTTTTTGCACCTCTGCAGGCTTGTGTCGGCTGGAAAGAGAGACACCACATAGGCTTTAAACCTAGGATCGAGCACGGTCGCCAAAATGTAGTGGTCTGATTTCAACAGATTGACCACCCTGGAATCCTGGGAAAGCCCCACATGCTGAGCGGAATCGTTCCATCTTAGCTCCTCCTTCATTTTCTCCAGCTGCTTCTGCAAAAGCCTGATGAGGGGAATGACCTGACTCAAGCTGGCAGTGTCTGAACTGACTTCACATGTGGCAAGTTCGAAGGGCTGGAGAACCTTGCACAACACAGAAATCATTCTGTACTGCGCTTGAGTCAGGTGCATACCCCCTCCTATATCTATGTCATAGGTGGATGTATAGGCTTGAATGGCCTTTTGCTGCTCCTCCATCCTCTGAAACATATAAAGGGTTGAGATCCACCGCGTCACAACCTCTTGCTTCAGGTGATGGCGGGGCAGGTTCAAGAGTGTTTGCTGGCGCTCCAGTCTTTGGCACGCAGTCGCTGAATGGCAAAAGTGGTCAGAAATTTTTCGGGCTACCCAAAGCATCTCCTGCATGCCCCTGTCGCTTTTCACAAAATTCTGCACCACCAAGTTTATTGTGTGAGCAAAACATGGGACGTGCTGGAATTTGCCCAGATGTAATGCCCGCACAATATTGGTGGCGTTGTCAGATATCACAAATCCCCAGGAGAGTCTAAGTGGGGTAAGCCACTGGGCGATGATTTCCCTCAGTTTCTCTAAGAGGTTGTCGGCGGTGTGCCTCTTACTGAAACCGGTGATACACAGCGTAGCCTGCCTTGGAACGAGCTGGCATTTCTGAGATGCTGCTACTAGTGACGCTGCTGTTGTTGCTGCATAAGGTGATACATCTACCCAGTGGGCTGTCACAGTCATATAGTCCTTAGTCTGCCCTGTTCCACTTGTCCACATGTCCGTGGTTAAATGGACATTGGGTACAACCGCATTTTTCAGGACACTGAGGACACTTTTTCTGACGTTTCTGTACAGTCTTGGTATCGCCTGCCAAGTGAAGTGGAATCTAGACGGGATTTGGAACTGGGGACACACTACCTCCATCAATTGTCTAAATCCCACTGCACTAATGGCAGATACCGGACGCACGTCTAACACCAACATAGCAGTCAAGGCCTCAGTTATACGTTTTGCTTCAGGCTGTCATTCTTCATCCTCTTCGCTAAGGACTGTTGGAGGGTCAATTGTTTAGTAACAGTAGTGGTGTTCCTACTTCCTCTCTGGGATGATGAACGACTCCCAGCAGCAGCAACAGCAGCAGCGGCAGCAGGAGGCGTAGCAATGCAGGATCCTCCGGAGGAATCCCGTATAGGAGAGTCAGTCATGCCAGTGACATGGCCTGCAGGACTACTTCCGATCCTGACTAAGGAGGAAATTGACGAGGAGGGAGTTGACGGTGTGGTTTGCAGGCACTTGGATACAACAGGACAACGGGATTTAGGTGTACCTGGACTGCTTACGGTCTTAGCCAAAGTTTCTGAACTTGACAGTAACTTTTTATCAACGCGCTGCAGGTGCCGAATAAGGGAGGATGTTCCTAGGTGGTTAACGTCCCTACCCCTACTTATTTCACCTTTACATATGGTACATATGGCAAGACAGTTGTTGTCCGGATTTGGATAGAAATATTGCCAGACCAAAGAGGTGGAATGTTTGGTCTTCTGCCCAGGCATGACCGTGATGGGCTTTTTCATCCCACGGACAACAACTGTCTCCCCTGGAGCCTGATTTAAACAAACCACATCACCATCAGAATCCTCCTCGCCAACTTCCTCCTCAGCGCCAGCTACACCAGTATCCTCATCCTGTTGTACTTCAAGAGTGACATCTTCAATTTGCATATCAGCAAGTGGACTGTGGGTGCTCTTTTCAGCGCTTGCAGGGGGAGTGCAAATGGTGGAAAGAGCCACCTCTTCCCGTCCACTGCTGTGAAGGTCAGGCATCGCAACCGCCACCACACTTGGACTCATCTTGGGGATTTGTGATATCTTCTTAGAATGCACAGTTCTTCGCTGTGCTTTTGCCAGCTTAACTCATTTGATTTTTTTAGCGAGAGGAGGGCTTCCATCGTCATGTGAAGATGAACCACTAGTCATTAACATAGGGAAAGACCTTAGCCGTTCCTTGCCACTCCCTGTCGTAAATGGCATATTGGCAATTTTATGTTTCTCAGATGATTTAAATGTTTTTTTCAAGGTCATTTTCCTGAACTTTGTAATTTGGGATTGTATGTGCCCTCTACTATGATATTGGGCATCGGCCTTGGCATACGATGTTGATGGCATGTTATCATCTATGTCATGACTAGTGGCAGCAGCTTCAGCACTAGGAGGAAGTGGTTCTTGATCTTTCCCTAATTTATTTTTATCGGAGAAAGTTTGGTCCTCCATTTATGTAATATTGATATATACGTGCGGCTAAGGCGCACACAAACACAGAAAGTAATTTTTTATTTTTGTTGGAGACTAGTGCACTTTGTGGGTTACACCACCCTTTAAAAAATGAGCCAGCCAGCTCTTTACTTATGGGACACAGGCGTACGCTTGGCGCTGCTCCTTTGTTGATGCACGTGCAGCTACAGCCCACACAATTCACAAAGACAGAAAAAATAAGATTTTTTTATTCTTTGTGGAGCACACTTTGGGGGTTACACCACCTTTTAACAGACAGTTGCACGCTTGGCACTGCTGCTTTGAGGATGCACGTACAGTGTAGACAATTCACAAACACAGAAGAAAATGTTTTATTTTTGTTGGAGTGCACTTTGGGGGTTACACCACCCATTAACAGACAGACGCACGCTTGGCGCTGCTCCTTTGTTGATGCACGTGCAGCCACAGTGCACACAATTCACAAACACAGAAAGTATTTTTTTATTTTGTTTGGAGTGCACTTTGGGGGTTACAGCACCCTTTAACAGTCAAGCCAGCCGGCCCTTTACTTATGACACAGGCGCACACTTGGCACTACTTTGTTGATGCATGTGCAGCTACTGCGCACACAATTCACAAACACAGAAAAAATATTTATTTTTTTGCACTTGGGGGAGCACCCCTGATGGACAGAGCACCCCCTGGACAATGCTACAGCACCCCTTTAGGACTGGGACACTGCACAGGACTTTGGAGTGGACACAGCCCCTATGGACAACAGCAACACAGCACAACACAGCCAGCCCCTATGGACTTTGGAAGAGTGGACACAGCCCCAATGGACAACAGCAGCACAGCACAACACAGCCAGCCCCTATGGACTTTGGAGGAGTGGACACAGTCCCTATGGACAAAAGCAGCACATCACAACACAGCCAGTCCCTATGGACTTTGGAGGAGAGGACACAGCCCCTATGGACAACAGCAGGAGAGCGCAGCACTGCACAGCACAACACTACACTACACAGCCCAGCCAGCCCTAACTCCCACCCTCCCTCTTCACTGTCCACAGCAGAGTGAGAAAATGGTGCCGACGCGGGTACCTTATATAGAATCCAAAACCCGCGAGACCCGGAAGGCGGGATGATGAAGTTTTACCTCGATTTCAGATCCGAGTCAGGCTGGAAAAGTCGAGCCTGACTCGGATCGGCCTCAGATCGGGGGGGCTCGGGGGGGTTCGGATTTCAGAAATCCGAACCCGCTCACCCCTAATTGTAATGTAATGTTCTGTGTACCCTTTACTGTATGTACGGTGCTGTGGACCTCTTGTGGCACCCTATAAATAAAATGTAATAATAATAATAATAATCCTCTGCACATGTGGGGATGAGCAGCACAAGTCAACATGCTGACATAGAAATTAAGGATGCTTCTGTGGAAGTGCACCAGGATGAGGATATTTGTGTAGCTGACGCGAATAAGGATGTTGATTATGAGGATTTTGATGATGATGATGATGATGATGTTGTTGATGAGGATGTTGTTTGTGAAAATCAGGCCCCAGTTGAAACAGTTGTTGCCCATGATAAGGAAAAGCCCATTGTCATGCCTGGGCATTAAGCCAAAAAATTTACTTCTTATGTGTGGAATAATTCCTACCCAAATCCAAACAACAGGTGTCAAGCCATCTGTACACGTTGTCCCACCAGAGTAAGTAGAGGTAGGGACCCTAGCCATCTAGGAACCTCCTCCCTGTTACATCATCTACAGTGCTTCCTTCAAATGTGTTTGCAAAATTCAGAAGCTTTGGCTAAAAAAATAACGACAAGCAGTCCAGAATCAGCTAGCTCCCTTCTCTCTGCTAGATCCAAGCACCTGGCATCTTCACCACCAAAAACCTTCTACAAAAACAATATCCTCAATCATGATCAGAAGTAGTCCTGCATCCAGTTTGATAAGGCTAACTCAGTTCTCCCCATCCTGGATTCCTCAGAAGAATCCTTAAATGCTACGCCTGCTGCTGCTGGATCTTCATCCCAGAAGGAGCCCAGGAAAGCTACTGGTAGTAGTTCTAAAAAACAATTGACTGTTAAACAATCCTTTGCAAGGGGGAGCAAGAATGACAGCAGTCACCCAGTTGCACAGTGGATCACTGATGCAATAACATCTATGCTAGTATTAGATATGTGCCATTAGTGCAGTGGGTTTTCGAGAGTTAATTAAGGTCCTCTGTCCACTAGAAACCAATTCCCAGTCTGTACAGAGATGTTAAAAAAACTTAATTAGTGTCCTCCAAAATGCAATTGTACCCACTGTCCATTTAACCACAGATACAGTATGTGGACAAGTGGAACAGAGCAATCGCAAGATTACATGACTGTAACAGCCCACTGGGTGGGTGTATTGCCTTTAGCGGCACCAACAGCAGCATCTAAGAAAAAACAGCTTATTCAGAGGCAGGCTACTCTGTGTATAACCGGTTTTACTAAGAGGCATACAGATGACAAAATCTTAGAAAAACTCAGGGTAGTAATTGCAAAATGGATTACCCTGCTTGGACTCTATTTGGGATTTGTGATATCTGACAAAGCCACCTATATTGTGAGAGCATTACAGCTGGGTGAATTCCAACAGGTCCCATGTTTTGCTCACACTATTAACTTGGTGGTGCAAATTTTTTTTTAAATGACAGGGTCATGCAGGAGATGCCCTCTGTGGCCTGAAAAATTTCTGGGCATTTTTGCCATTCAGCAGGTGCATGTAGAAGATTGCAGCATCTGCAAGAAATGTTGAATTTGCCCTGTTACCAGCATAAGCAGGAGGTAGTTATGAGGTAGAACTCTTCCCTTTATGTGCATGAGCGGATAGAAGAGAACAGCAAAAAGTCATCCAAAGCTACATGAAGTATGACATAGGAAGAGGAGGGGGACTGTTTCTTACTGGTACTCAGGGGAAAATACTTTCCAAGTTGTCACACCAGTTTGTCTGCCCCTCCCCTTTAGAATGTAAGCTCTTACGAGCAGGGCCCTCTACTCTCTTGTGCTTCTCCTTACTCTCATCTTCTCCTTACTCCCCACTAGGGCACCTAACACTTGGTTGCTTTGCTCTGTTGCTTATCTGGGTGTCATGGTCGCTAATATAGCAATGTATATTATCCATGTCCTAGTCCTGTATTGTATTGTATTGTACTGTAAGTCACTGGTCAACCTATTTGTTTACGTACTTTGTGAGGTGCTGCGGAACACTTGTGGCGCTATATAAATAAATGATAATAATAATAATAATAGTCACCTGTGAAGTGAGTTAAGACACAGCCAGCTTGAGTCAGGTGATTCCCCTCATTAGACTGTTGGAAAAACAGCTTAAGAAACTGAAGGAGTAGCTGAAACTAAACAATTCCACCAAGCATGTTGGACTTGTACATCAAGTCCTTTATTCGCTTCACCAGGATCCAAGGGTTGTCAGTATCCTCCAATCGGAGCAATACATTTTGGTGACTGTGCTTGATCCTAGGTTTAAGTCATACATTGCGTCTTTCTTCCCAACGGACACAGATCTGAAGAGATGCAAAGAGCTGTTGGTAAGCAATTTGTCAGCTCAATTGGCACGTGATGCAGCAATGACTCCTCCAGTTTTTCCAGCCAGTGTGGCAGCCAGCAAAAAATGAAACTTTCCCAAAAAAAGACACACTGGTGATGCAGATGAGTCAACACAACTAAGTTTTGACATCTGGTTGGGTATAAAAGAATTGCCTACTATTAATGAGACCTCTACCATGACTCCATCTGATATGGTCTCCATTCAAAGAATGGTTGAGGACTATTTTAATGATAGTATCCAGATAGGCATATCAGACAGTCCATTTGACTACTGGCAGGAACAAAAGGCAATTTGGAGACTCTTGCACAAACTGGCTTTGCTTTACTTACTTGAGCTGCCCATACTTCAATGTGTACTCAGATAGAGTTTTCAACACAGCTGGGAACCATGTCAGTGATCGGTGTAGGCTACCTCCTCAAAATGTGGAAAAGATGATATTCATCAAAATTAACTACAAATTTACAAGGACGACCTTTACAGAGGCACCTGAGGCTGTAATGGTGGATTCCAGTTGGGACAAATTAATATTGTTTGAAGATGATATACACACTGATGAGGGTGATAAATCGGATGATGATGGCGACAACATCTTGCCTCTGTAAAGCCAATTTGTTCATGGAGAGATCATTGCCAGCAATGTCAGCTGCCCGTTACTAGCTTGTTTTGTGGGGGCCCCAACAAACCAATCGCTTCTGCCACAATCGGCAATCCCTGTCACTAAAGTGATTGGTTTGTTAAACTGTGCATGTCCTACATACAACATAAGGATGGGTGGAAGGGCCCAAGGACAATTCCATCTTACACCTCTTTTTTTGCATTATGTGCTGTATGACATTTTTAATGTTATAGTTTATGAAACTGCCATCCTGTCTGCCACTGCTCTGTTTCAATAGATGTCCTATATTTTTTTAAACTGACATGGTTTTGTGCCGCTGCTCTGACGCTTTACTTTTTTTTAATAGTTTGATACTGTATTTATTTCAACTAAAATCACAAATAGGTATACTTGCAAAATACTCTTATGCTATTTTCCAACCTTGATTTGTAGATATCAACCTGGTGGGCTTGGTTTTCCTTGATTATAACAGCCATGTTTGGTCAGATGCAACTCAAACACCAAATGTAAAGGCTATTTTGTGATGGTATCTGTAGATGTTCTCTCTCCTCCCAGCCTTCCCATCCATGATGCCAGAAGCACAATGATAACAGATGGATAGTACCGGACTTTAAAAATCCCTCTGCTCCCTTCCTGTTTATAGCTTTTAATTTTGTGTGCTACCACACACAGCATCCAACACACAGTATCACACAAAACATACTATAAAAGATAGCAATTAAATATCTGCTCTATAAAACAACAGTAAAGCTAAACTGTAGAATAGTTTCATTAAAAAAAAAAATACTGAACCACCACAAGAACTCAACTGGGTCAAGGCCTGATGTGAAATATTCTTTGAAAATTACTCCCCACCTCCCTCCCTCATAAATTTGCTTTGGAATCCAAAACTTAAATTAAATTTACTATGAATCAAACCTTCCTTTTGCTGCCTTCAACTACATATATACTCCATCTCCCCCAGGTCTCTGGATTAATTAATACACACTGTATGTTTCCTTATGTGCCATGTTTTAAGTTGAACTGCCACATACTTGTACCACCCACTGCTGCCACTTAGCTTAGTCAGCCAGCTAGCATGGTGCAAATTATGGTCCTAAACTGGATGAAAACAATATTGTGAGCTGTGAGGTGGTCACAATTTACTGGAAACTAATGGAAATTAATGTTATTGAGGTTAATAACACTGTAGGAACAAAAACAGGCCCACATTATGTGATTTTAGCTGTTTTTATGATTTTTTTGAAAAAAATACAGATCCAAAACCAAAACAAGCAAGTGCGGTTTTGCCATAACCAAATTCAGATCCAAAACACAAAGGAGATACTGATCCAAAACCAAAACACGGGGTCAGTGCACATCCAAAATATATATACTGTATACAGTCAGGTCCATAAATATTGGGACATTGACAGAATTTTCATATTTTGGCCTCTATTCACCACCACAATGGTTTTGAAATGAAACAAAAAAGATTTGCTTTAACTGCAGACTTTCAGATTTAATTTGAGGGTAATTACATCCAAATCGGGTGAGCGGTGTAGGAATCACAACGGTTTCAATATGTGCCTCCCACTTTTTAAGGGGCCAAAAGTAATGGGACTATCAACTCAAAAACTATTTCATGGACAGGTGTGGGCTATTCCCTCATTATTTCATTATCAATTAAGCAGGTAAAAGGTCTGGAGTTGATACTAGGTGTGACATTTGCATTTGGAATCAGTTGCTGTCAACTCTCAATATGAGATCCAAAGAGCTGTCACTATCAGTGAAGCAAGCCATCATTAGGCTGAAAAATCAAAACAAACCCATCAGAGAGATAGCAAAAGCATTAGGTGTGGCCAAATCAACTGTTTGGAACATTCTTAAAAAGAATGCACCGGAGAGCTCAGCAACACCAAAAGACCCGGAAGACCACGGAAAACAACTGTGGTGGATGACAAAAGAATTATTTCCCTGGTGAAGAAAAACACCTTCACAACAGTTGGCCAAATCAATAACACTCTCCAGGAGGTAGATGTATATGTTTCAAAGTCAACAATCAAGATAAGACTTCACAAGAGTGAATATAGAGGGTTCACCACAAGATGCAAACCATTGGTGAGCCACAAAAACAGGAAGACCAGATTACAGTTTGCCAAACAACATCTAAAAAAGCCATTACAGTTCTGGAACAACATCCTATGGACAGATGAGACAAAGATCAACTTGTACCAGAGTGATGGGAAGAGAAGAGTATGGAGAAGGAAAGGAACTGCTCATGATCCAAAACATACCACCTCATCATTGAAGCATGGTGGTGGTAGTGTCATGGCGTGGGCATGTATGGCTGCCAATGGAACTTGTTCCCTTGTATTTATTGATGATGTGACTGCTGACAAAAGCAGCAGAATGAATTCTGAAGTGTTTCAGGCAATATTATATGCTCATATTCAGTCAAATGCTTCAGAACTCATTGGACGGCGCTTCACAGTGCAGATGGACAATGACCCGAAGCATACTGCAAAAGCAACCAAAGAGTTTTTTAAGGCTAAAAAGTGGAATGTTATGCAATGGCCAAGTCAATCCCTTGACCTGAATCCGATTGAGCATGCATTTCACTTGATGAAGACAAAACTGAAGGGAAAATGCCCCAAGAACAAGCATGAACTGAAGACATTTGCAGTAGGGGTCTGGCAGAGCATCACCAGGGGTGAAACCCAGCGTCTGGTGATGTCTATGCGTTCCAGACTTCATGCTGAAATTGCCTGCAAAGAATTTGCAACAAAGTATTAAAAAGTGAAAGTTTAGATTTAGGATTGTTTAGTTTGTCCCATTACTTTTGGCCCCTTAAAAAGTGGGCTGCACATATAGAAACCGTTGTAATTCCTACACCGTTCACCTGATTTGGATGTAATTACCTTCAAATTAAATCTGAAAGTCTGCAGTTAAATCACATCTTGTTTGTTTCATTTCAAAGCCATTGTGGTGGTGAATAGAGGACAAAATAAGAAAATTCTGTCAATGTCCCAATATTTATGGACCTGACAGTATATATATATATATATATATATATATATATATATATATAAATAAAAATATATTATATATATATATATATATATATATATACAGTGTATGTATATGTATGTATATATATATATATATATATATATATATATATATATATATGTATATATATAGACTATGTACCAAGAAATGTCCATCCAAGACTTCCCCAGCAGACCAGCACACCACCATTAGAGAATATTTATGCAAAAAAAATGCAATTTAATGCTTTATCAAAAACAGCACAATAGTAAAAAAGGCATCATCAATAAGGGGTATAGTTACTCATCCCTATGTCTGTAAATATGAACTGCAGCCCTAACCCCTTGATTGAGAGGACAACACAGCAGCACCCCTTTATGGACAACACAGCAGCAGCCCTTTATGTACTGCAGCCCTAGCCCCTTGATTGACAGGACAACAGTGACAGAGCAGCACCCCTTTATGTACTGATTACTGTAGCCCCCCTTTATGTACTGCAGCCCCAGCCCCTTTATGGACAACACAGCAGAAGCCCTTTATGTACTTTATGTGAAGCCATCCCATGGGATGGCTTCACCCTATTAGAACATGCTATTTACAGACATAGGGATGAGTAACTATACCCCTTATTGATGATGCCTTTTTTTTACCATTGTGCTGTTTTTGATAATGCATTCAATTTGGGTTTTTTTTTGCATAAATATTCTCTATTGGTGATGTGCTGGTCTGCTGGGGAAGTCTTGGAAGGACATTTCATGGTACATAGTCTATGATCAATTGGACCTGGCACCTACATAAGCAAACTATCGGAAGTGTGTGTGCTCTGAGCCTGATTCAGACCCGCTCGTGAGCGCACAGCGCACGCAAGTGGGTTGATGGTCCCCAGCTGTGCATGCGCACGCTGGAGCCAGCCCTGGCGTGTGCATGTGCGAGTCCCTGTGCGAGAGAGAATTTCTCTCTCTGGGACTCACTATAAAAGGGCCGCTGTCGATGTTGATCGACAGCTCGCCCTGTTTTGTAGGCAGGGAGGGGGGCGGCTACACAAACAGAAGCATTCCTGAAGGAACGCCTGCCGTTTGTGGGCGGCCCTACTGACATCACTCATGATGTCAGTATGTGGACTTCCTGCTCTATTAGAGCAAGAAGTCCACTGGGGCTTGCGGCCACAAGACCCTACCACAAGGGTCTCGTCACAAGCGCGATGGTTGCGATGGTCTTGACTATCGCGACCATCACCTGGCCACTTGCACAGCTATGCAAGTGGCCAGGAGGCCATCTTTAAAAAAAAAGGGGCGCCCTGATTGAGAGTGAGCGCTCTCAAAGAGCGTCCGACTCTGAATCAGGCACTCTGTCTCTGACATATATATATATATATATATATATATATATAGGAGATGAGCAGGTCTGGTTCTATGGGAACCAGACTCACCCGAACTTTGTGTATCCGAGTCTTAATCGGGTTTTCCCACCTGACTTGGATCCAAAAATGAGGCAAAATGCGTCATCTTCCCGCTATTGGATTCTCATAGCTTTTGCATAGTATAAAGGTCCCAGTGATCGGCGCCATTTTCACTCTGGCTATGGAGTGTATGGAACAGACATGCTGCTCTGTCTGTGAATGTGATGTTGTGTCACTGTGTCCTCCTGTTGGGGTCTGGGGCTGCAGGCTGCTGCTGTGTTGTCCATAAAGGGGCTGGGACTGGAGTACATAAAGGGGGGCTACAGTAATCAGTACATAAAGGGGTGCTGCTGTGTCACTGTTGTCCTGTCAATCAAGGGGCTGGGGCTGCAGTACATAAAGGGCTGCTGCTGTGTTGTCCTTAAAGGGGTGCTGCTGTGTTGTCCTCTCAATCAAGGGGTTAGGGCTGCAGTTCATGAAGGGGTGCTGTTTTGTACAGGGGGGGTGCTCTGTCAATCCAGGCATGCTTTTCCCCAGTGAAAAAAAAATTAAATTAAATTATTATTCCAGTCATTCTTTAGTCAGCCGGCTAGCTTGGTGCAAATTTTGGGCCTAAACTGGATAATGTGAGCTGTGAGGTGGTCACAATTGACTGGAAATGAGTGGACATTAATGTTATTGAGGTTAATAATACTGTAGGCACAAAGCCCAAATTATGTGATTTTAGCAGAATTTATAAAAAAAATTTAAAAATACAGATCCAAAACCAAAACACCCAAGGGTGATTTTGGCAAAACCAAATCCAGATCCAAAACACGAAGGAGATACAGATTCAAAACCAAAACATGGGGGTCAGCGCACATCCCTAATATATATACTAGCATATATATACTAGCAGTGCCTTCCCCTCTTTGACGATTGATCATTTTATTAATTGACAAGTAGACTGCACCCTGGGCACTCCCGATCACTCTCCGGGTGTCCGCTTCTCTGTGCATGGTCTGATGTTCCCAGCAAAGTTTCCTGGGTTAGTTTCAGATACAAAAGTTGCCCTGGAAATGCTGGGCAGATAGATCCCAGAGGCAGCAGTGTGTCTGGTGCTCAGAGCAGCTCATCCTCCAACCAGCAGATAGAGAATCAGCAGCAGCAGCCGCAGCCCAAGTGACTCACGCTTTTAAGGAGGGATGGGTGGATGAAGCCACAGCAGTGGTCCATAAACAACCAGATGGCAACAAATAGGCAGAAGAGACACATAAATATCAGATCTGTAAACCTACCTTTATAAATAGGTATAAATGAGATTGCATAAAACTTTGGGGTCTATTCATGAAGCAGTGAAGTGTCCGGTTTATCTGAAAACAGGGCACTTTTCTGCTTCATGCTATTCATAGAGCAGGATATCGCCGGAGAAGCTTATTATTTCTCCAGCAATGCACCCGCTCCTGTATGTATTGCATCACCATACGGCTGTCTGTTCCTCTGCTTAGCACTGCATTCGCTATCTTAGGATGGTGTTAGCAGTGCTGTTAGGGGAGAAGAGCAGCGAAGACAACTGTCTTCCTACCTCCCTATTGTCTCTGCCCCCTTTTCTGCCAGCTGCCAATCAGAGGTGCCCAGGGTATATGCATATGCAGTGCTGGCTGGCGGCTGCCCACACTGACTCAGTGCCTCTCCCTGTTCCTACACTTTCCCGGCTATTGTAAGGTGACCCGGTATATGCATAAGCCAGGTCACCTCCATTCAAATTGCCAACGGCACACGCACTCCCCTTCTGTTCCTTCCCCTGCAGTCGCTAAGGTGACCTGGCTTATGCATAGGTCGGGTCACCTCCATCTGGATTGCCCACAGCCCCCGCACTCCCCTCCTGTTCCTTCCCCTGCTGCAGCTCAGTAAGGTGACCTGGCTTATACTTATGCTGGGTCTCCTCCACCCTAACTGCCCGCAGTCCCCCGTACCTTCCTCTGCTGCTGTCATAATGAGTCATGACCCGCACAGACACCAGTGCATGCACAGAAGAATGAAGACCCCGAAGATGCAGTGAAGAAGAGGAGAAGACCGATCGCAGGACCTGGATTTACCGCTTCACTTAGGAAACAGATAAGTATACGTGAATTGCTACTTATCAAAACTATAGATCGCATCGAAGTGATGTGATCTATAGTGATAAGTTACAATTCTACAATGCACATCTTCATGAATAGACCCCTTTATTTGGTATTTTATTGGATGGATAAGGTTATTAAATTATATATGTTATACAGCAGTTATACATGCTATAACCAAAGGGATATAAAATGCCTCCATTACACACAGGGGCTATACTTCTGATGAAGCTGGGTGACCTTGCCCAGGGAAATGTATTAAGCCTTGCCATCTAAAGCCTTGTCACTTCTCTGGATATATGCCACTGTTTACTGGCCTTATTTGGAGCACTGAGTTTTCATTCTGCATATTAGACTGTGTATTCTCCATCTGTGATAGGGAATAGAGATTGTAAGCTCCACTGGGGCAGGGACTGATGTGAATGGCCAAATATTCTCTGTAAAGCGCTGCGGAACATGTGTGTGCTATATAAATAACTGATAATAATAATAATAATAATAATAATAATAATAATCTGGACCACAACACCCACAGTATATGAATGCCTAGTGGACAATGTCAAAAGCCCACTATTTGTGTAGTTATCACTGAAAGCACTGGTTTGGACACATATCCACCTAATTTGGGTAATACCTTGCTGCTTAATTTGGTCTATGCAACTGACTGCTGGAGATTTGATCCTAAGATATAATTATTTGAAATTCAGGATCCATTCATGTGGCTATATTTAATTGTGACTTTAGATATATGATCTGTTATTATTTTGCCTATTTTTTATGTTGTCTTTTAAAAAATATGCTTTGCTTTATTACCTTACCTGTCCACACCATTTTAATTTTGTACTATGTGCCTGATTCATCAAGGACTGCAGTTGCTAATACACTCGCAATTGGCCAATTAATTTGCACTTCACATGCATACACAGCTGAGCACAGTGCTGGTTGTGCTAAATGCAGGGGACCCCTATGTATTTTGTCCCCTGTATTTTGACAACCAGGACCGGCAGTGGAAAGCCGGGACTGGATGTGCTTTTTTGGGGGGGGGGGGGGCATGTCATTTTTTACATTTATTTTACACATATTAATTTTTTTCACACAGATGCATGGATGGATCTCACTGATACATCCATGCATCTCTATCTTATTGATTTTATTTTCTCATATGCATGCCCAGTGCCAGTGAGCCCCTCTGTCACCCGCTGATACCCCTGTGCACTGTCCAGCTGCTGCCACTGCTCCATACCCTCACTGCTGCCACTGCCCTGCACACCTGCAGCCCGCCCCCATCTCTCACTCTGCATTCCCAAAACACCAGTGTGCTGTCCCCTCCCCTACCCATGCTAGTATAACATTTTGGTTGCCCTTCTCCTCTGTAGGTGGCCCGGTTTGCTCCTCCAAACCCTGATTATTTATACATTTTAAAAAGGCAATGAAATTCCATAGACAAAAAAACTTACAGTTTCACATGTCCCATTAAGACTTCTTAGAAATGTTCTAAAATTTCACAAAACCTACTGAATTTCTGCCAAACGAAATAAAAACCAATGAAATATTCAATAATTAAGGCCTTACTGGACATGTTCCTTACGCAATACTGATATTTATGTCATCACACCCTGTGGTTAACTGTAGATTCAGCACTCTCACAGTGTGAGATTGCTGTCACTCATTAAATGGTGGAGCTGCTAATTCACAGAATTGTGTGCTCATTGGAATACACACATGCAGTCTATGCAACTAAAGTCTGAGCAGTTATGTGGCACATACTTCCCACTCAGTGCCTACAATCTTCCTATTTGGTCACCTCAACAATACCACTGGATTCCAACATCCTTCTCACTCCATACATCCATCTCATTCTGAATATACATTAAGCTCCCTAATTGCTAAAACTTTCATACTCTGTCTATGCATGTACAGTATCTTTGCCTCCATGCTGCTCTATCTTCCCCAATCCCTATTACTGTGTGGTCTCCCAACTGTGCTAGTCTGTATTCCCTTATCCACACCAAACTGGCTTTCCCCATCTGTACAGCCCTGTCTTCCTTCATCCGTGTCACTCTGTTTACTTCTATCTGCACCACTACTTTATTTGTGGCTACACCCCCTTTTCGGGCATGCGCCGGAGTGCCCTTTCTTTTGGCCGGTGCCCTGCCCAGCACCGGACCTAGAGTGAACACTACTCTGGGTGTAACCAGCCCAGCATACTCTGTGTAGTGGTGTCTGATAATAATTCCCATGTGTGGCATGGATTCAATGTGTACTGCACCTATTGTGCTAAACTTATTGCATTATTAGTTGTTTCATGAATTGCTGGATAGGAGGGATTGGGAGTCCCTATGTTGTAGTCACTATACTGTATGTGCGTGTTCATGTCTGTACATAGGGCAGACAGAAGGAGTAAAGCTTGCGGATTTTGATATGTATATCTGTTTTTTATCCTTGTCTTATTTTCTTGATTTATACCTATGGAATATTTGCAGTGGTGTCTGTATAGTACAGGGAATAGCAGGGTGCATACACTGGGCTCCATTCTATTAGGTGCAAGTAGGATCCTGTGAGCCATTCTCATGATGAACTTGCATTCATTGATGGTCTGTGTAGTCCTAGAGTGAGATTCAGTGCACTGTAGTGATAAGCTCCATTGTGTATGCCAACAGTGGCGGTTCTAGGGGTGGGCTAACAGGGCAGTCACCCGGGGTGCCGGCCCCATAGGGCGCCACTGAGTCCCCAGGATGGGGGAAAAAAATCCCATAAGAGAAAAAAAAAAAAACAGCGCCGGTCCCCCCCCGCATTGCCGGGCACCCTCTGATATTTGATATCAGCGGACACCCAGCTCCCTCCCTGCAGCGGCAGCCGAAGCTCACTCCAGAGCTCCTGCTCCGCATTGAGCACTACGGGAGGGACATCATGACATCATGACGTCTCTCCCATACATCCGTGGAGTATGAAGCTCACTCCTGAGATCTGGCTCCAGCAGAGAGCACTATGGGAGGGACGTCATGATGTCTCTCCCATAGATCCATGGTGGAGCTGCGGTCAGACTGGACGGCAGCGGACGCAGGAGCGGGGCCTAAGGTAAGTATTGTGTTTGCATTTTTTATTTTTCAGAAGGGAGGCATGGGGGCATTACTACTGGGAGCATGTCTAATAAGGGGGCATTACTACTGGGGCATGTCTAATAAGGGGGCATTACTATTGGGGGCATGTCTATAAGGGGCATTACTACTGGGGGCATGTATATAAGGGGGCATTACTACTGGAGGGCATGTCTATAAGGAGGCATTACTACTGGGGGGCATTACAACTGGGGGCATGTCTATTAGGGGGCATTACTACTGGGGGCATTACTACTGGGGGCATGTCTATAGGGGGAATTACTACTGGGGGCATGTCTATAAGGGCGCATTACTACTGGGTTATTACAACTGTGGGCACTACTATAGGGGGCATTACTACTTTGGGCACTACTATAGGGGGCATTCCTACTGTGGGCACTACTAATGTGGGCACTACTATTGGGGGCATTACCAATGGGGGCACTACTATAGGGGACTTTACCAATGGTGGCATTAACACTGTAGGCATTACCACTGTGGGCACTACTGAAGGCACTGCATGGGGGGCACCACTACCGGGACCATTGTGTAATCGGCACCACTGCTGTGAGCATTCTATAAGGGGCACTACGACTCAGTACTGTGGGCCTTGTGTATAAGGGGCACTAATTTGGGCATTGCGTAAATTGGGCACCACTGCATGTCATAACATGAATAAGGGACTAATGTGTGGCGTAATTTTAATTGGGGATACTGTATTATAAAAGGAATTACTGCGTGTGGCATAATGTGTTATACAGGGCATTACTGCGTATGGCATAATGTGTTATACAGGGCATTACTGCATGTGGAATAATATGTTATAAAAGCCATTCCTGCATGTGGCATAATGTGTTATACAGGGCATTACTGCATGTGGCATAATGTGTTATACAGGGCATTACTGCATGTGGCATAATGTGTTATACAGGGCATTACTGCATGTGGCATAATGTGTTTATAAAGGGCATTACTGTGTGTGGCATAATGTGTTATTCAGGGCATTACTGCATGTGGCATAATGTGTTATACAGGGCATTACTGCGTGTGGCATAGTGTATTTATAAAGGGCATTACTGCATGTGGCATAATGTGTTTATAAAGGGCATTACTGTGTAAGGCGCATTTCTGCACATGGCAATTATTCGCCATGAGGGGACAGCTTGGGAGTACCTTCATAAGTGCTGGGCATGCCCCAGAGTGTGATTAATTAGGGGTGCTCCGCAAGGACACGCCCCCTTTCCGGAAGCGCGTGCACTTTCAGCGCGCGCAGAGGAACGTCATCTAATAAAAGCTGGGTTTTTTTTGGGGGGGGGGGCGTGGGGGGCGCAACTGTGAACTTTTGCCCTGAGCTCCACAATGTCTAGAACCGGCCCTGTATGCCAAACTACAACTCCCTGCAGTGCACGGGTAACCGTCCTCCTCTCCCGGTGCTGGTTGATTTAATTGCGTGTTCAGGAACATGCTTTTGGCTGCATGTGTTCCTGGAGCTGTGCGGTAGTGCTCTGTTTTTGTTATGTCTGTGAGTGAGAAGACTGGGAGAGAGCAGTGATGTCTGCATACAGAGCCAAATCAGCAAAATCAAAGGCTTACTGATTTCTATCTTCAGGTAGATTGTGTGGCAGGTTATCCCAGCTGAGCACTGTAAAGAAAGTGTTAGATAAAAGGCATTTTAATCACAGTACTAAAAGCAATTAATGTTTATAGTCTTTTCAGACTAGTTGTAGGAGTTGGTGACTCAAGCAATCATCAGTCCCAATAATATCCGCACCTAGAGATAGTCCGCAGTGCCAGTACCTCCTCTACCTGTCCCTACCTTCCTACCGCTGATGTCTTCCGTCCCTCTTGTATGGGTTCTCCTTCCCGAAAGGCTTCTGGTAGTGTGTGGAGGCCGCTGCACTGGATGATGACGTCAGATGCCGGACGGCTCTCTCTGGACTTGGCGGCGGGCTTGCTGTTTTTTCTGGCTTTGTCCTCCTTCTCTCTCCAACATGTTTCAGACCTGTTTGGTCCTCCTCCGTCGCAGTGCTGGGATCGCAAATATAGCAGGAGGTGTCATACACCTCCTGCTGCATTTCCATGATTGCAAGGATTGCATTGCAAAGCTGCCTGTATGCAGCTTTGCAATTACGATCCTTGCTGAATCAGGCCCTCTGTAAGCAAATACAGTTTTTTGTCTTTTAAAGGGTGGCAGGTGGTCAAAAAGATCAAAATAAAAATACAATAATAAATTTAAATTAATCAAACACCTACACACTCTCTGAAGGTCCACCTACACAATCCATTCCATTGACCAACATTTACTCATCTCAAGCCTACAATGCTGTGCAAACATGGTTTTCAAGTCGGATAAAAACTACATTTATTCACTTTTGCCCATATTATCCTGTAAGCTTTAGGCTTTAGATGAGTAAATGTTGATCAAGGGAATTGATTGTGTTGGCTTAACTTCAGCAAGTTATTAATGAGGGCCCTGGGAAAGAGAAAGAATTTGAATTCTCTCAATGACCCAGGGCCAGATTAACAATGGGGAGAATGGGACTATATCTCTGGGCCCTGGCCCATCATTATGTCAGCATGATGAAAAGCAGCCACACAGCTGGTCACATGGTCTGGCATCAATCCTAAATATTAGATTCTATTTTTCTGAGAAAATTATGCAACTTTTCATTGGGGCTGATAATGTAGGGGCTGTGCACACCCACATGGTGCTGCCGAAAGCACATGTCACAGCTCCACTACTTTTTACAATAGGTCCCCCATCATGTTCACTTCCAGGCCCATCTGTTCCATAATCCAGCCAGATGAGCCCTGCCCAATTTAGTGCCCTAGGCTGCATTTTAAGGGTTCCATGTCTACAGGGCCTACCTTGTGACTGCATACCATGGTGGTCTAGGGTGATAATGAGTAAAGTGTGTCCCACTGGCAGGCATAGATTGTAACCCTTCCCTGTAAGGACTAGCAGTGCTTTTCAGGTTGCCAAGTGTTGTATCCTTTCATGCCTCTTGGCGCTGGTTTGACATCATAAGCTACTCTCACCAGACTTCATCTGAACAGCAAGTGGGTCAGTATAAGATTTTTTTCAGGAGCCCCCTTGCTGCCAGGACTTAGGCATCCTTCCTTCTACCGCCTCTTCTAATCTTCTGTCTTTCAGCAAGGCATCTTCCTTGCCTCTTTGGGGGGCTCTTTTATGCCTCCTCTATTGTGGCTCATTCTGATTGGCTGCCAGTCTGCAAGCTATTACTGGCTCAAGGCCAGTGCCAAATTTGAAAAGCACCACAGATGTACTATAGGACAGATCAATTGCACCTTTGTTGTCATAATCCATTTTGACAATCTCATTCTTATCTAAAAGAGTCAATTCACACAAGGGGGTCTATTCATCATTCCTTAATTTGAACAACAGTGGGTGAAAATTAATCATATCACCTGGTTACAATTCTTACCCGATAATTTCCACAGTCCCCATACTTCAGTACAGGGACTTAGATATTAATCTATTCATCAAGTTTCGAAAAAGCATTTTTTTCAGAACTTGTGAGTGATACTGTACACCAATCTGAGATGGCGTACAGCACCCGAAACCATTCACAAGCTGCCATTTCGATGGCAACTTGTGTAGCAGAGGGATCTATTCAGATTGCTCCAGCTGCATCTACTTACGTCCGGCATCTCTGGCTATCCCTGGTTCCCTACTGTGTTCTTATGCAGGGGTGCCGGGGGGAGCTTGTGCTGCAGGGGTGCTTGGACAAGCTGGGACTGAAAGGGTGCCAGGTTGAACACCAGCAGCCACATGGGGGAGGGGTGCTGGGACAAACACCGGCTGTGGCAGCCATTGTGGAAGGGTGCCAGGATGAACACCGGTGGCCGTGCATGGGGAAGGGGGGCCTGGATGGACACTAGCAGCCGTGGAGGAATGGGTGCCAGGATGAACACTGGTGGCTGCTTGGGGTGAGGACAGGATGGACACCAGTGGCCACGTGGGAGGGAGAGTTGGTTAATGACAGTGGAGAGGAGAGCGTGGGGACATACAACGGCAACAGGGGAGCAACATTTCTGAGCAGGGGGATATCTGGGTTGAAAGACAGTGGAGGAAACCAAGGCAGTGAAGAAATCTTTACGGATACCTCAGCTGTAGAGGGAAAAGTATCACTTTCTGAAAAGCTAACTTTGCAAAAAGAGAAGCTATT
This sequence comes from Taudactylus pleione, assembly GCA_031769625.1. Classification (NCBI taxonomy): domain Eukaryota; kingdom Metazoa; phylum Chordata; class Amphibia; order Anura; family Myobatrachidae; genus Taudactylus; species Taudactylus pleione. The sequence continues at coordinate 3,578,444 of JAUIMM010000390.1, forward strand.
TGGAAGTGCTGCTTCTGTTAAAGAGGTATGATGAATCCCTCTAAAATGTTTATTAAACTCGCTGCGAGTTTAAAACATAATTATCACTAGTGATAATTATGTAATGATGAATTGGCCCCAAAGTCTCTTTTAGGATTAGTGCTTCCTTAGCTGCTTCTGTAAGTGCCATGTATTCTGTCTACGTGGTAGATATGGTTACAGTGGGTTGCCTACTACTTGTCCAGCTGATGGCTATGCCTGATAACACAATTAGATATCCCGTGAAGGAATGATGGTCATCCTTATATGATCCTCAGTTGGCATGATGTTGGAATTTCCAGATTTGGAAAATATGAGCTTTAATGAAGATGATCCTTTCAAGTATCTGAAGATTCTTTTAACTGCTGTCCATTATTGCTTCCCTGGGTTAATAACAAATTGGCTTAGCCGGCTCACAGCATGTTTGATGTCTGGACAAGTTGCTACTCTGCTATACATTAAACTTCCAATGGCACTGTCATAAGGTAAATCTTTCATGTCATCTAACTCTGCTTAACTTGTGGGTGACATGGCTTTGGTTAGTTTAGTGCTCTTGTCAATGGGAATACATATTGGTTTTTCATCTGACATTCTATACTTCTCAAGTATTGCTTCAATGTACTGTATGTCTGATCAATAGTGACTCTCCTGTCTCTAAGCTTTGTGAACTCTTTAGGGCTAACTGATAATTTGCAGGTATTTCAGCTTATTCAGCATAATGTACCAACAATGACCACTTTGCTTTGTCATACAAAGCGTTCTTTAGTAAACAGACTTATCCCTCTTGAAATATATATTATCAGTAGTTATTGGGAAGTTCCATGTAAATCTCTTCTAGTAATTCTCCATTTAAGAAAGATGACTCATTGTTATAGCAATAAATCATACATGGCAGCTATGGCAATATGTCACGATCAGCTCAGAGAATTCCTCAATAGGACTAAAAGCCGGGGGTTGGGGTGACAAGGAAACAACTGAGAGAATGTAAGTGACTAAGGGCCTGATTCAGAGCCGCTCTCTGCTGGCGAGCGCTCGCTCTGAATCAGGGCATGTTTTTTTTTATTTCTCCAGCCCTCTCGCAAAGCTGTGGGTGACCACCCACAGCTTTTGCAAGCAGCCTGGAGTCCATCGCGATTATCGCGACCATCGGGCTTGCGATGAGACCCTGTGGTAGGGTCTCGGCTCCCGCAAGCCCGAGTGGACTTCCTGCTCTAATAGAGCAGGAAGTTCATTACTGACATCACTAGTGATGTCAGTAGGGCCGCCCACAAACACCAAGCATTCCTAAGGGAACTCCTGCATTTCTGCAGCCCCCCCTCCCTGTCTACAAAACGGGGCTGTCACTCACCATCGACAGCCACCCCATCTTGTAGCAAGACCCATAGCGACAGAGCTGCAGTCGCGGCACATGCGCAGTGGGGGACCATTGACCCACTTGCGAGCACTGTGCACTTGCGAGTGGGTCTGAATCAGTCCCTAAGTCTTCCTATTATGGCCAAACTCAGGCTTAGCTAGACCTGCCTAGAGGCGCAGAGTCTAACCCACTTGGTGGGCTTTACCAGTGACCTCTCCTATTGGGATTTGGGTTTTACAGCACCAAGTGAGCAGGTCGCGGCCCTCTGGAAAGGTACCTGGGAGTGGCAGGAAGACCGGGAAACAATACTACAATGAGATAGCACTGGGAACACTAGAAATGTAATGACACTGGGAATCACTAGAAATTTTGTGGTAATGGAAGTTACTGGAGATAACCCAGGCACAGGTTTGCTCTGGGAAACATAGGAGATCCTGAGGCTGACTTGCAATGGAAAGAGATATAGTAAGCCCAGACACAGAATATACTTTGAAACACCGTAGATCCAGACGCAGCCTGCTATTAGGATCCATGACAGCAGATCATCTTGGTGGCAGGTCCCAGCTACAGTTGTCACTGGGACACTGCATCTTGTCCTGATCCATGTTCCAGCTGTTGCAGGCAGCCGGATTCCTGTCTTGTCTGTGTACAGCTCTAGCTGTCTGTCAGTGTGCTGTATTCAGCTGCACACTAGTTAATCATGCATTGTCTGTGTGCACAGCTCAGGTGCACACTAGCAGTCATTAGAAAAGGCTCTCTGCAGGAAATGCCTTTGGATCCTGCATTGCATAAGTTACAGCAAGCCATTCACTCCATGTCGGCTATACCATTTGTTGTGGCTTTTGATTCTAGTGAGAGGTTATCCTCCTGTGTGTTGTAGAAGCTGGATAATTGGCTGAGACAGAATCAGTTTCAAAATTAGATTGGAGCAATGCCATCTTGCGAATGGCGACAAGACTCCATGTTAGAAATAGGTCAAACAGCGCCATTTTGTCAAAACCACATAGTACACAAAACACAACGCAAAATTGCTAATAAGTAGCATGGCCAGCTTTCTAACAATCCTCCCCAAACACATACCGACGGTGTCTGACATACATAAAAATTACTTTCCAACACATTCAAATCACCACAGACTTAAATATGAACAGCACTAAAAAGTAGCAAATTAGTGGTGTTTTCCCTGCATTCACATTAACACATACATGTGATGTTAAACAGTGCACAATGCAAAATAGCTAATTATTAGCACGTTCAGCTTTTTAACGATCCCTACACAACCCATACACTCAGAGATACCTTTCCAGCTTAGTGCTGCTCGCTAAGTACCCCACAGACCCCCAGATGCACAATGCTATTTAGTGTCGTTCTCCCTTGCATACATACATTTAAAGCAATAGTTCCGTAGCGCAAAAGGGTTATTATTATTCAATTCAATCACAATGCCAGCATGTAAAGAAATTACTGTTTTCTGCAACTAAGGTTTAGTACATGATAAGCAAACCGTGTTTGGTGTTGTACTGATCTACTCTGACTCAACAGCTTTTCGGTAACATCTGTGAGAAGATCGCAACATGCATTCTCAACTTATGGACTGTAGAGAGTTAAAACACTAAAATGTACTTTGTAATATTAACAGCTTAGATTTGCATGCGGCGGGAAAAAGGAGACAAAAGGCTGTTGGAGGCTGATCTGTGTCCATTTGAATCAACCTGTTAAATGTCCTGTAACAGATGCACGCGTACTGGGAACCAATGGAACCATGCCACACTCTTCTATTGTGTTGCTTATCCCTGTAAGAGTATAAATGTGCGTACCGACTCCAATCTGTAGTCTTCTTGCTGATGCTGTTGACGGAAACTGGTTCCAGTGCGCATGCGTATGTATAACTGTACCTTGGGTCTGTATAATTTCTTTGCGCTAAATTGTCTTTAGATCACAGTTCGTAACCTACTGTTCTTATGTGGAATAATATACTTTGTGCGTTGGAAATACATTTCAATGTCTGAAGTCTTTTATTTTACTGTATGACTGCGTACGCAAATAGCGTCAACCTAGAAGGTAAAGGCAGGAGCGTATAAAGGTTTAGAAAGGTATAGGCAGGATTGTACAAAGTTTAACTTATACAACAGTTGGGGGCTCATTGAGTGAAGTGACGATACCAATTTACACGATAAATATACGGTTATCAATCTCTCATCAAAGGGTGGAGTGGCCACACGCAGTTTACCTGCAACCACTTGATGCTGAAAGATTGCTATCCATTATCGTGTGAGTTAAGGTACGCTGACTAGAATCCAGGGACAAGAAACTAAAAAGTGTGTTTTCCTTTGTTGATAGAATTGCATGCTAAAAGGGGTGCCGCAGTACTGCGTACACGGCTGGGTCGTGTTTTTGCGCATGCAACAGAGATGCATTTTTGCATACGCAGTTAAGGGTAACAGTCATATGCTTGTGTAGTAGTCACATTATTGTGTATGCGACTAGTCGAACAATAGAGTATACGTATTTCCGGTCTTGCTGACACATGTTTTAAACAAAGCCGTTGAGATTACATTATCAATTGTTGCTAATAACTGGGTTAACGGGTATTTTTTTGTGCAGGAAAAAAGTGTGTAACTGTGAGTATTTGTTTAGAGTGTAACACGGGACCTAAATGTTAAGGGTATCGTAGGACCCATAAGTGCTAGGCACAGGAGTTGGCCTAGTGACTCGGTAGCAGCTTACCATTTACTTTACACAAAGCAGGTGTATGGGTTGTTATTTTTGTTAGGGTTTGGCTCCCCGTGTGATTATAGTATTCAGTAATCAGTGTGTGATAATCTGTTAGGCTTATTTGAGCACTATAATTGAACCGCATAGTTTTGGCTAAACTTTGATTGTGAACTGGTGTGAGGGTGGACAAAATCAACTGGAAAACAAAGGGTACTTTGCTGCCCCCTAGCGGTTGAAACGTAGTCAAAAAGGGATTGCTGCGTGGAAGCGGCCTTTCTTCCATAGGTGAGTGGAGGCGTCTAGAGGTCTTCCTTACGGTTCGTGGATACACCCTTTTTCCAAGGCATCCACAGGTAAGTGAAAGTATCTTGACTGTCTTTCACCAGTTTAAATCTTTATTGAAAAATGTAGGAGTTGTCCCAAGATGGGAGCCAAGCAAACAATAGAGATGTTAGACAATGATGTGCTGCTAATGGAAGCGCCGCTTGGATCGGCCCATTGTATTATGCATACTAAGTACGGTGCTTATGCAATAAGGTATTGTGACGTATGGTTTAAGATAACGATGAAGAGTGTTAGGCCATTTCCCAGCATTGGTAGTTTTGATAAAGATATATTGAAAAATGTCTGAGATCACATCAGCCTGATGCGTTCTCGAGTGAAAAAGGTAAAACATAAGGAATGTTTAAAATTGTGGCAGCATGAAGGGGATGCGTGGCTTAAAGGTGTGCAAGCGACGCCATTTGCTGTTGCAAACGCATTACCAGAAAGTACACCCGTGGCGCTAAATTGCAAAGCGTGCGAGCTGCAAAATAGCGCGCACGTGCAGCAATGTAGCGTTGTGGAAGGTATTGCCAGTGGTTCACGCGCACCACCGCCACCTTATGTGGATGAAGGTGCAGGTACAGTTATTGAAAAAACCCATAAAAATTTAACAAGTGATTTGTACCCTCTCTTGAGTAACCATAAGGAAAATGTTTATGATGTGGATGATGAGCCTATTGTAATGTCTGCCATTTCCCATGCTGTACACATGTTAGATGTTCCACCACGACATTCACAAGTGGCGCCGCCATCTCCATCAGTGGTAGTACAGGAAGTGTTAACATCCACTGCGCCTGTAGAGGAATTTGTTAAACCTATACATTGCAGTAACAGACTAAACCCCCAGCCAGGTAATAAGGTCAAAATTAGCAGTGTGGCCGGTCTGCATCCCATCCGGGCAATAACTGTTCCGAATGGCAATGCGGATACGAACGGAGTAGTGCCCACAAGGGAAGTAGTAATGCACTGCCCTTGGACAAGAGCAGAGCTAAATTCCATAATGAATGATTTCCCCGATCCCAAAAAGGAATTATCCAAATGTCAACGATTTTTGAGAAATTTGGGTAGTTCCCATGAGACAACAAACAAAGATTGTCGAGTAGTGTTAAGGGCTTGTCTTCCATGTAATATTGACGTGACAAAATTTATCACGGATTGTGTATTGGATGGTGATGTTCTCTTAACAGACTAAGTAAACCAAGGTAACATTTCCCGTATTATAACTCAATTGGGTATATATTTTCCAGTAGTAGCTAACTGGAACAAAATCTTCACCATAAAACAAAAAGAGAGTGAATCTGCAGAAGATTATTGCAACCGGGCTCTGCAGGCTATCACCCAGTACACTGGGTTAGAAGATATTAAAGATAGCACTCACCACAGGGGAATGATTGTCACTATACTCATGGATGGCCTTAAAAAGAACCTAAAGACTCGGGTTCAGACCTCACAGCCTGGCTGGAGGGGAGTCACAATAGACACCCTCATAGAATCTGCAATTGAACATGATAAGAACATCTCTAAGAAGAGAGAGACCCAGGGCGAGAAACTAATGGCTGTCAGTATTCAAGCTCTAGAAGGAATGACGGTAACACCACAGCCAGCAGACACACTTGCACCCACACCTGCACCTAAACAGTTACATGTCCTCACTAATCCCACACCGCCACAAACGCAGCCCTACCCCACTTATCACTCACAGCCACAGGTCCCATACTATTCACAAACCCCATATCACCCACAATATCCTTTTCCTCAATATCCTTACCCATACCCACCACCTTTCTCTCCTGCTCAACCTACACAACAAACCTTTCATTCATCCAACCCACGAAAGTGTTTTAATTGCAACCAGCCAGGACATCTAAGTAAGAACTGTACGGCAAAGAGGGTAGGACCCCCTAACCAGGGAGTACCTGGGTATCCTCATAAAGGATATACACAGAGACCAGCCAATGTGCAACAGGCACCAGCTCCAATTGTGGCCGTTAATGCTTTATTGGAGAGTGGGAGCCAACGCTAGGGGTCAGGTCATACCTGTGGTCTACAGATAGTCAGGTTAACGGGAAATACTAGGGAAGAACCGGTAATGATGGTTGATGTAGCTAGTACTAAATATCCTTTTCTTGTAGACACAGGGGTGACCAGGTCAGGGATAAAATCTCCCGTTAATTTACAGTACCAAGACAGTACCAGCAATGGGAGTAACGGGTAAAGTGTAACATTAACAAAAACTTTAACAAAATCCACAGAGGTTACTATCGGGCCATTGCAAACCAGGCATTCTTTACTCCTGGCAGCAGCAGCTCCTACTAACCTACTGGGAAGGGATTTGTTATGTAAGATGGGATGTGTCATATATTGTACCCCTGATGGTGTATTTTTAGATATCCCAGAGAGAGTTGCGCACGAGGTGAGGGATATGATGGACACTCCACAAAGGACAATGTAGCTTGAATGGAAATCCATCCCAGGTAGATCAAATGCTATCCCAAATTCCAGATTCACTTGGGCCAAGGATGGACAGGACGCTGGATTAATGGCAAACGCAAGCCCCATAGTGGTAAATTTAAAAGGCGGTAGGCAAGCTCCAAAACTTCCCCAGTACCCATTAAAATAGGAGGTAGAATTAGGGGTATATGCCATAATTGAGCGATTGCTGCAACAGGGAATTTTAGTTCGTACAGCCAGTGTAGCCAACAGTCCCATCTTTCCTGTAAATAAGAGTGGTGGGAGGGGTTATAGGCTGGTACAAGACCTTAGAGGTGTTAATAAGGTGGTAGAGAGACAATTTCCCATAGTGCCAAATCCAGCTGTCATCCTCATGCAAATACCACCGAATGCAACCCATTTCACTTTCATTGACCTATTTTCTGCTTTCTTCTCTGTGCCTATTCATCCTGACTGTCAGTACCTATTTGCTTTCACATACAGGGGTGTACAATATACATGGACACGATTGCCCCAGGGCTTCATAGACAGCCCTAGTATCTTTTCCCAGGCCTTACACGACTGTTTGCAATCTTTTCAACCTGCCAATGGATCTGTTCTAATACAATATGTAGACAATTTATTGCTATTTTCTGATTCATTTATGTCATGTTTAAATGATACTAAACTTTTGTTGCTTCATCTCTCGCAAACAGGACACAAGGTTGCTAAGGACAAACTACAGCCATGCCAATCCAGAGCAAAATACTTGGGACACTGCCTAACCCAGGGGTTACAACATCTAACTACTGATCGAATCCAGGCCATACAGAACATGACACTGCCGCATAACCAACAGCAAATTCATACCTTCTTGGGAATGTGTGGATACTGCCGAATGTGGATCCCAGGTTTTTCTATTTTGGCCTTGCCATTACAGGACTTAGGACCTCATTCAGAGTCGGTCGTTGCGGCCGCACGGTCGTACGACCAACGGCCGCACGTTCGTACGACCAACGGCCGCAAAATCCGATCGTATGGCAGGGCGATCGTAAACAAAGTGACGTCCATTTGTTAGCACTGCACCTCCTCTAGCTACCGACTGATCTGAATGAACGAACGAGTCAATCATAGTCAGGCGCTGTCAGTCGCTGTATGCTAATTATGTTCTGATGTTTGCGGCCGTATGTGCTGTTTTGATGGTCACATGTCATGTTTACATGGACTATCGATCAGCTTGTTATTAGCTTGTTGTCAATTATCTAATTAAGTGTTTAACTCTTGCTGTTCTTTAAAACGAGTTTTTTTTCATGTGTCAATAAACTTTATTGTTCATTTCGTGGTTGTTTTCTCCATTTTTTTTTTTTTCACACAATTTGAAAAACAAAGTAAGGTTTATTAACTGTGAATGTACATTTGCTAATTGTGTTAACTTTATAAGTGCATGTGCATTTTGCGTTAGGATCATTTGCACTCTTATGTTTGCAATTGCACACTGCGTGTTGTAGCCAATCAAATGTGAGCTTATTTTTCGGGACACATGATTAAAGGATTGTCCAATAGTGGTTTTTTTGAGGAAAGTGTAAATATTTTAGCCAATCATATTTTTTGAACCCCATGTATATTTCATGTTTTGGGTAAAATCGGCCATTGCCATCATGAGAGCCGCAGCCTTTACCAGGAGAGAGTTGCTTGTCCTGGTAAACATCCTGGACAGGCGGATTACCAATGCTGTGCCACCCATTTCGAACCGCATAAAGCGGGTGGCCTATGCAGAGGTGAGGCGAGCCCTCTGATCAGCGGGGTATAGGCGCAATATTGCCCAGTTAGAGGGGCGCTGGTCGGACCTGCGCCGCCGGTTGCCTGCGCTCCTCATGAATTTGAGGGCGCAACTACGCAGACATAAGTATGCGTTTGTTTAAAAGTAATAATTAGTGGACTGTTAAAAATGTATGTTCCTTTGCCAATTATTTTAGTCAATGTTAAAAATCCCTCCTGTATGTTGTCCCTATTGTCCAGAATGTGTAAAGTGTACTTGTATTGTGTAGCCGAAATTCTAAAATATTTTTATTTTGGGATTTTATGTTTACATTTTAGAAGCACAGTGGAGACAGAGAAGGGCACGCAGAATGCAAAGACATGCTGGTGGAAACCAGCAGCCCTCACCTGCATCTCCTCAACCCAGCCCTCCCTCCCCACCACCATACCCCCCCAGTAACCCTCCCTCCCTCTTCCAATCCTCCCCAAGTATTCCTCCCTCCCCTGCCCACTCATGCCAAATGTCTCAAATCTCCCCTCCCTTGGATCTTTCCTGCTCCATTTCCCCTTCAACCATTCCCCCCACTCACGAATATTCTCCCTCACCCGAAGGATCTCCGCCAACATCTGTTGCTGTGTCCGACCACTCTGAGGGTATGTTTTATTTTAATTTTTTATTTTTTTTTTGGGTGTTGTTGTTATCCATGTATTTGTACAAATTTCTGAGCTTATTTTGTTGGTTTAAAAATTTGCTGTATGGGGGTCCAAATCATTGCGCAGTAATGCTGTTTTTCAGAATTACGACCTTAGGCTTTGTGTCTGTGCCTTTTTTTTATTGTGGACCACAAAAATATAGGTTTAGTGGTTTATTAAAAATGTTTTGTATTTTTAGGAAATAATGATTACTTTAGGATTAGTATTTTACAATGTAAAAAAACATGTCACACAACTTGGCACGGTGCTAGGAACCAGACTACCTTTGTTGATGTTGTGTACACTGTGTTTAAACTGTACTAATGTACTTAGGCAAAGTGTTGTTTTCCGTAGCAAACAAACACATTGTATTTTTGGTTTATCAACAACATTCTAGAAGTGAATACGTGCATTTAGGGGTATTCAATATGGGTGCGATAAGTCAGTTTTTGCGTTAATATCGCACTTTTTAACGTTTTTGCGTTAATATCACTGATTTTATTTTTACACCGTATTCAATTTCAAAGACTTATCGCAGTTTTGACAAGTTTTTGCTAAAAAACGGGGATAAGTTTTCACCATTGAATAGGTGCCGAAAAAAAGTGCAGAATTGGGGTTTAGGGGTGCAGGCTTAAAAAAAATAGCCTGCACCCTTCAGAATGACCCCTTGAAATGATCTGTGTCAAAAAAAAAAAAAAAATCGGGACACCCCAAAAAAAGCACTTTGAATTTGGGGGCCAAAAAAAAAAATGTTGGGGAACAAAGTTAAAAAATAGCGAACTTGACTCTGGGGGGGTCCCCAAGTATGCCCCAGGTGTTTTTTTCATTGCAGCTCCTTGCGCAAGTGGGTTTTTCATGATTTTTTCAAGTCTGTTTAGCAACTTTAAAATATGCTGACCCCCATTTTCAAGTACCCCAAATTTGCTGGGCATAATTATTTTTCCCCAAAAAAAATTCTAAATGCTCTTCTGCACCACTTTCTTCAAAGTCGCATTTATGCACTTGCTGCGGCTATTAGAAAGCCCGACTTCCTTCAGGAGTTAAAAATGGGGGTACCCATAGTGATCCCCCATGTCAAGACATGTCTAGAATATTTCCCGAAAATTCCCATTTTGTTAACCTTTAAAAAAAAAAATTGTAAAAATGTAGAAAATTACATAAGGTACCCCCCCAAAAGCCAAACCAGCCCCAGGCTAGCCAGCCAGTGGTGGTTTCTAAAAATACGGGAACAAAATGTGTAGGGTTCCACCGTATTTTAGAAACCAACACCAGGCAGCAGGGACTAGTGCTGGTTTTAAGTATAGGGGGCAAAAATGACGTGGGGTACCCCCTATATTTAAGACCAGCACCAGACCCAACCAACCGGGGTGTAATGCCACAGCCCGGAGACCCAATCACCGGGGCTCCAGGTCCAAAGCATTACACCCCAAGTCGGTCAGCGCAAGCTGGTGATCTCGGGGGAGTTGGGGACCCCCCCAAAAATGGTCCCCCCTCTCCCGAGCACCACAGGCTTACGCTGAAGCCTGGGTATGGGGGTAATAGGGGGGGCAAATAAAGTAAGACTATTGTACTTTACAGTGGAACTACAAGTGCCAGCATGCCTGCCATTTTGCACTTGTGGAATTACAAGTGCCAGCAGACATGCGGCACCTGTAATTTCACTGTAAAATAAATAGTATTCACAAATACTTACCTATACCAGATGAATCTGTCCTCTTCTCCAGTAGAGATCCATGGTAGCTGGCCCTGCAAGAAAGATTTCATACTCACCTACATTTCATACTCACCTACATCCAGCGCTGGTCTCCGCAGTAATCCATGGCTGTTTTAAAACTAAAAAACGCTTTTATCTGATCCACGCGACAAGCTATGTGTATGTGTGTTGTCACACATACACATAGCTCCCGAATGCCCGCTGCCGGGACTTCACGGGGCATTGCAGTCCCATCAGCTAATAGGCTCCGGCAACTGACAGTTCCCACGTGGGCTGACTCACCCACGTGGGAACTGTTAGTTACCGGAGCCTATCAGCGGCCGTGCTACAGTCAGCGCTGCCGCTGATTGGCTGATGGGACTGCAATGCCCCGTGAAGTCCCGGCAGCAGGCATTCGGGAGCTATGTGTATGTGTGACAACACACATACACAATTAGCTTGTAGCGTGGATCGGGTAAAAGCGTTTTTTTGTTTTAAAACAGCCATGGATTACTGCGAAGACCAGAGCTGGATGTAGGTGATTATGAAATCTTTCTTGCAGGGCCAAGTTGTAAGGATCTACTGGACAAGGGGACAGAAACTTCTGGTATAGGTAAGTATGTGTGAATGGGTAAGTGTATGTAATAAACTTATACTGGGCACGGTGTGTGTGTTTTGTCTTTTTTTAACTATTTATTTTACAGTGAAATTACAGGTGCCGCATTTCTGCTGGCACTTGTAGTTCCACAAGTACAAAATGGCAGGCATGCTGGCACTTGTAGTTCCACTGTAAAGTACAATAGTCTTACATTATTTGGCCCCCTTATTACCCCCATACCCACCGCTCCAGAGGTATGGGGATGAGCCCAAGGCTTCAGCGTAAGCCTGTGGTGCTCAGGAGAGGGGGGACCCTTTTTGGGGGGGTCCCCAACTCCCCCGAGATCACCAGCTTGCGCTGACCGACTTGGGGTGTAATGCTTTGGACCTGGAGCCCCAGTGATTGGGTCTCCGGGCTGTGGCATTACACCCCGGTCGGTTGGGTCTGGTGCTGGTCTTAAATATAGGGGGTACCCCACGTTGTTTTTGCCCCCTATATTTAAAACCAGCACTAGTCCCTGCAGCCTGGTGTTGGTTTCTAAAATACGGTGGAACCCTACACATTTTGTTCCCCGTATTTTTAGAAACCACCACTGGCTGGCTAGCCTGGGGCTGGTTTGGCTTTTGGGGGGGGACCTTATGTCATTTTTCTTCTAAATTTTTAAAAAAACATTTTTTAAAGGTTAACAAAATGGGAATTTTCGGGAAATATTCTAGGGACTCCCCTAATGATGTCTAGACATGGGGGATCACTATGGGTACCCCCATTTTTAACTCCTGAAGGAAGTCAGGCTTTCTAATAGCCGCGGCAGGGAAAAACACCTTGCAAAGCTATTTAAAAACCCGACTTTCTTAAGCAGGCAAAAACGGGGTTACCCATAGTGATCCCCCATGTCAGGACATCATTAGGGGGGTCCCAGGCATATTTCCCGAAAACTCACGTTTTTTTCCTTAAATAGGCTCAAGGGTCATTTTTTGAAAAACAGGGATAATTTTTCTAAGCACTAATATAGCAAGTGAAAAAAAATGCAGAATAGGGGTTTGGGGGTGTAGGCTTATAAAAAATAGCCTGTAGTTTTGGGAATGTCCCCTTAAAAGGAAATGTTCAAAAAAAAATGTCCTACAAAAAATCGGGACACCCTTTAAAAAATATATTTGGGTTTAAAAAAAAATAGGGACACCCCAAAAAAATAATTTAAAAATTGGGGTGAAAAAAAATAAATGGGAAAAAATTGTTTAACAATAGGGAAATAGGTTCAGGGCTATTCTGCAAGTATGCAGCAGATGTTTTGAAGAATAGATTTATAGCGGCAGGTGCACAAATGCAGAATTTTTAAAAACTTACTTTAGGGACTTAAAAATATGCTAGTATCCATTTTCATGTACCCCAAATTTGATGGGACCACTTAAAAAAACGAAAAAAATAACCTAAGTGCTCTTCTACATCACTTCTTCAATGTCGGGAAAAAAACACCTGCTGCGGCTTTTTAAATCCCCAACTTTCATTTAAAGGCTAAAACGGGGGTACCCATAGTGATCCCCCATGTTTTTACAACTTTAGGGGGTCTTACAAATTTTTTATGGAAAAAATCTTAACTTTACGCAAATCCAACTTTGGAGGTTCCCGTTTTCGATGATTTCAAATTGAATACAGGGATACGCTGGAGCGCGCCAGATATTTTAATGCAGAAAAAAACTCCGATATGAAACGTAAACTTCGGCAGTGAAGTTAACGTTTCATATTGAATACCCCTGATTGTGTTTTAAGGATATGGTCATCATGACTTAAGAATACACCTCCCATTATTTGTAACATCATCATAGTGGTTTTTGGCTTATGTTAAGGTTTCCAATTAGTTTAACAACATAAAAGTAAAAACCTATTGATAATGTTGTGTGGCTGATACTTTCAAACACACCGTAACATCATTGTGTTTAAACACTTTTTGTTACATTGAATAATGTGTAATGTTGAAATGTTTGTAATTTTAGTGAAGTATTTAATCCTCAAAATTTTTATATTTTCCACAGATCTAACCCACATCCTGAGGGAAATTCGGGAGGAGCTGAGAGAGACCTCGGGCTATTTAATGCAGGCCTACTGCTGCCTACAAAGAATAGTGGAGCATTTGGCGGAAGTTTCGTTTTTTTGTTTTTATATTTTTTCATTTTTCAGACACAAAAAAAAAATAAAAAAGTTTTTCTATTTCAAACATTTGTCCTCTTTTTAGCCACACATTAAAGGGTGTAATTCTGCATGTAAAATTTTTTTAGAACAAAGGTGGGTGCCTTTCCATATTGTAATAACTTCAAAAATGTATTAGTAAACCTTAAGAACATTTGCAGTAATGTTGTATATTTTTTAATTATGGGTTGTCATACATTATCCACCTCAAAATGGCTTTAATTTTTTTAAAACAAACAAAAAACAACATTTGTATTTAATTTGAAAACATTTATTAAATAACAAACATGTTGCCAACAGGCTTTTACTGGTAAAAATAATTTCATAACACATTCACACATAACAAATGTCCTCATGGTTTGGGCAAATAAAACATCTGGCTTAGTCAAACATAAACAACTATAGTAAAAAACAAACAGATTTTTGAATGGGAAACATACAAATTACTAAAACAAAAGGCAAATTAACTAAACATGTTGGGGGATATCCGTGCAAAATGTGTTAGTTGTCTAAAAACATACAGGGTATTGCCAATGGGTTCCATTTTTTTGGCAGGTTTGGGAAAGTGTTGTGATTTGGTTGGTAGGAAAAGAAAACAAAAGAAAAAGGTACACATTAAAATACATTTGCAAAAAGTGTTTTTTTTTTAAATAAAAATGTAAATATGCCTACCTAAAAAAATGTGAAACAACATCATCGCATTTGGCCCCCCCCAACAGCATCACAACACTGGCAAGGCCTCCTCTGGCTGCATGGGTACTCGACTCCTTATTGCAATGTTGTGTAAAATCCCACATAGGACCACAATGTGAGAAACCATATCTGGCAAGTACATGAATGCACCACCAGAGTGATGGAGACACCGGAACCGGCCCTTTAAAAGGCTGATACAGCGCTCCACCACCTGCCTGGTGGCTGTAAGCATGGCATTATAGTGAGTTTGGGGCCCTGGTGTGGGAGTCAAATAAGGAGTCAGCAGCCAGGGCGTGCAAAGATATCCACTGTCACCTGATGGAAATGGGACACCAAAAGATACATACATTTACCATGAGAACCTGTTTACACTATTACTAGAAATACATACTGGATTTTTACTTACCAAGAATCCACGTGTCACCAGCTTGCAGTGTGCTTAATTCTGGCCAAATCCCTGAATGCTGGATCACGTACGCATCATGGCTGCAGCCTGGGAATTTGGCATTCAGGGAGAGGATCTGGAGGGAGGCATCACATAGCACCATTACATTTAGGGAATGGTAATGTTTTTGGTTCCTATATATTTGTTCCCTGCATGCAGGGGGCTGAAGTGCTATGTGAGTGCCATCCACTACCCCTATGATGTGTGGAAAGCCTGCAATTTCAAAAAACTTCTGCTTTACCACATCAAGGGCTTCCGTATCCAAAGGCATACTAATAAAATGTGCTAGATGATTGAAAAATTCATCTAGCACACGCCTCAGGATCCGTGAAAATGAGGGCTGGGAGAGGCCACCCTCCAGCCCCACAGTGGTTTGGAAGAACCCTGAGGCACAGAAATGTAACACCGCCAACAACTGTGTAAGTGGTGAGATTGCTGTAGGAATGTTAATCTGACTTTCTAGATCATTCTTTATCATTGAAAGAGTGTCTAGGATAATATTTGGAGGCATGCGATAAGTGGTTACAACCACATCATCAGGCATTCCAAAAAGAGTGACACGTGTTCTATATATTTTAGCCCTTGCACACCTCCTATGCCTACGCCCAGGAGGAAGGTTGGTGGGGGTCAACATGGTCACTATTAGCTGTCCAACATCGCTCTGTAAAGTTAAATTTATATTTTAAATTGGTTCTACAGAGTGTTTTTTGATTATTTGTGCAAAAATACTTAGCTTTATAATAATGGTGCATATTCTTACAGGGTCGGGCAGTGCCATCTTCGGAAATCACTACATGTGTATTTGTTGTACGTTTTTTAAAATTAGAGGGAATAAAAAAATGTATTAGATTTTTTTAGGTCAAACCAATATTATTACTATTATTGTTAAAACCATGCTTATTTTGTAAAATCGCCAATATGAATTGTTGTTAAATGTACAAATTTAAATTTTAAAAATAGATCAATAAACAATATTAAAAGTAAAAATTTAAAAAAAAAAAAATAAAAAATAAGTGTAGATTTGAATAAATATACACATACCTGATTCAAGTCCAAAATGGAGTGTTAAACACCTTTAATAAAGTTAAAAAAAAAAATAGTAACCAAAAATGTAATTTTTTTAGGATTGTTGATCCAAAAACCAAAAAAAAAAATGCAGTAGGCTGGCACACTTACTTTATTATTCGAATAACGTTGGATTTTTGAAGAAGAGAAAAGCCCGGCCACCCAAACCGAAAAAGTCACCAGCTCAAACACAACAATTAACGGGGTTTGTTAAAAGTCCGAACCAATCAAATTTGACAAACAAAAATCACCACCAAAAAAAAACACTCAAAAAATAAAAAAACAAAATAAAGTAACACTAAAACCACCACCACCAAAACAACTGAAAAAACAAAAATCCACCACCCAAATGAAAGTAACCAAAAAAAAAACCCACCCAAAATAAAGTAACACAAAAAACAACCACCAAAAATAAAGGAACACAAAAAAAACCAACAAAAAAAAATTAGACAAAAAAACCCAACCAAAAATAAAGGAACACAAAAAACAACCACCAAAAAGAAAGGAACACAAAAAAACCTACAAAAATAAAGGAACACAAAAAGAAAACAAAAAAAAATTAAACAAAAAAAACCAAACCAAAAATAAAGGAACACACAAAACAACCACCAAAAAGAAAGGAACACAAAACAACCCCAAAAAAAGAACTAAAAAAATAAAAAATAAAAAAAACACCCAGAAGCACCTCTCAAACAACTCACACAAGCACTTCATAAACAACACACACAAGCACCTCTCAAACAACCCACACAAGCACCTCTCAAACAACACACACAAGCACCTCTCAAACAACTTACACAAGCACCTCTCAAACAACACACACAAGCACCTCTCAAACAACACACACAAGCATCTCTCAAAAAACACACACAAGCACCTCTGAAACAACACACACAAGCACCTCTCAAACAACTCACTCAAGCACCTCTCAAACAACTTCAAACAATTTAAGTACTATCAAACACCTCCTGCACCACCAAACACTCCAACTACAACCCACAAGTAAGGGAACATTTGGCTTTGCCTTAAATAAAGAAACCAAACCCCAATTATTGAAACATGCAGGAAAGGTGTGCATTTGTAGTTAGGGAAATAAGGATGCACGGGTAACCAACCCAGGGATGCGCTCACATCTAGCACAACCCACGCAGTAATTACGGAATGCAGGAAAGGTGTGCATTTGTATTTCGGGAAATAAGGATGCACGGGTAACCAATCCAGGGATGCGCTCACATCTAGCTAAACCCACGCAGTAATTATGGAATGCAGGAAAGGTGTGCATTTGTATTTAGGGAAATAAGGATGCACGGGTAACCAATCCAGGCATGCACTCACATCTAGCACAACCCACGCAGTAATTACGGAATGCAGGAAAGGTGTGCATTTGTAGTTAGGGAAATAAGGATGCACGGGTAACCAATCCAGGGATGCGCTCACATCTAGCACAACCCACGCAGTAATTACGGAATGCAGGAAAGGTGTGCATTTGTAGTTAGGGAAATAAGGATGCACGGGTAACCAATCCAGGGATGCGATCACATCTAGCACAACCCACGTAGTAATTACGGATAGCAGGAAAGGTGTGCATTTGTAGTTAGGGAAATAAGGATGCATGGGTAACCAATCCATGGATGCGATCACATCTATAAAAAAGTCTACACAAGCAGTATTCTTCATGCTCTCTCACAGGTTACCAGAATGTCAAGCGAGGAGCATGGTGAGCAGAGGCCAACTGAGCCAGGTAAGTGCAAAACACATTTTTTGCACAACACAAGAACTGGTCATATTTCCCATAAAAAATGTTAAAAAATTTTACTATTTTAAAAATTGTTGTATTTGCTGGGAATCAAAGTCCACCAGCAGAAGAGGAGGAGGCAGGCCCAAGCAGGCCAAGGCCAAGAAACCCTCCGTTTTCACAGATCAAGCTTGAGACATTGATGACCATGACAATGGAAAACCTTGTCAATGCACCCAGAAATATGGGGGCTGGAGCCAAAGACAGGATTTGGGAGGAGATATCCAGGGCTGTTAATGCTGTGGGGACAACCTACAGAACACAGAAAGTCGTTAAAAAACAGTAAGAAAATTATATTGTGAGTGTACTGAAGTCCAAAGCTTGATCTTATTTAAATAAAGTAACACTTACAATTTCCAAAATAACATTGACAGCTGGACGGATTTCAAGTTCCAACTGAAGAGGAAGCTACGGAGTAGGGTGGACCATGCTGCGGGGACAGGTGGTGGTACCATCCCTGAGGAGCTGGCCTTGACAAGGTTGGAGACGTTGGCTCAGGGATGTGTGACGGAAGAGGAGATAGTCGGCGTGTCCACTATGGACACTGACATGGCCGACTTCAACGCTCCACATGTGCAAGAAGGTAATTTTATTTTGTTAGACAAAAAGTATAAAGCTCAAACTTTTTTTTTTTTTTTGGGCAAAACAAATAACAATTTTTTTTTTTAATATTCCAGACAGAGGTAGTGCCTGCTCCTGAGGTCAGGTCTGGGTCCAGCACAGATGGAGACTCTGCAGGGGAGGATCCAAGTACTCCATCTGGGGACCCTTCGGAGTCTACTCCAGGGCAACCATCAGACCAAGCAGTGCCTCTCCTCACCAGGTTGTTCTCCCAAACTCAGGAGAACACATGTGTTCTTCTGAGGATGGAGACCACTCTGGTGAGGGTGGCGGTGGCCCTGGAGACCATTGCTGGGGCCCTAGATCGTTTGGCCAATACCCAGGAGCAGGCCAACCCACCTGCCATGATGGAGTGAGACTCCCTTCCTCCCAGGTCCACCACCTCTGGCAGCCCAACAGCCACCCCCGCAAGTATGGAGAGCCCTATGTCTAGGCCAGAGGAAATCCCATCTACCTCTGGCCAGGCCAGTCGGCATGTTACACGCCAGTCGGCTGTCCGTAGCTTACCTCTTCCTCTGAGCCGGCCCAACAACGGAAGTAGCACTGGATATTTCTTCCCTCACCTGTTGTCCAGTCCCCATATTTCTTGTCACCAATGTCTCAAGCTCTTTTTTTTTGTTCTAAAAAAATTTTTTTTTTTAATTAAAAAAAATTATAATAATTATATGCAAATTTTGCCAAAACAATTATTATTTACATTGTGATGAAAGGCAAATTTCAAAATAATAAAAAAAAATTATAACAAAAATGTCTATCTTTAACTATATCAATGTATACAAGGTTTAAAAAGTGTGGTATCTGAAAAGGCTGCTACGCAAAACACGCTAGATGTTTTAAAAACTGTTTTATCCAAAAACTGTTTAAAAAGCACAAAGAAACATTTGTGTTACGAATTCCCTATTGCACACGCAAGTGAAATGAGTTACAAGGTAATTTCCAGACCACCACCCCCGTATACTCCCACAAACGGTCTTTCCTGTCAATCAACTTTAGCAATCAACTTCCATGTCGGAAGCCCTACGACCGACAGTATTTTTGATCAGTAGAGCTTGTACGCACCTGCGCATTGCTAGCGTGCGCAGACGCAGAAAGAAAAACATCATATGCGTACGACCGTGCGGCCGCAACGACCGACTCTGAATGAGGTCCTTAGTCTCTTCCTCAAAGCCCGACCTTGTCATACACACAGAGGAATCAGAGCAGGCTTTCCTTAATCTTAAGGATAGTCTGACAAAAGCACCTGCATTGGGAATACCTGATTATGAAAAACCTTTTGATTTGTATTGTACGGAAGCCGATGGTTGCACAGCAGGAGTCCTTACACAAAAACATGGTGATGCCAGTAGACCCGTAGCATACTATAGTGCCCAATTGGACACTGTGGCAAGATCACTCCCAACGTGTTTATGAAGTGAAGCATCAACTGCTCTATTGGTGAGTAAAAGTGAGGATGTAGTATTGGGTCATGATATGATTGTCTATACTCCCCACGCTGTATCTGCTCTACTGAACTCTGCCCAAACCAGACACGTCTCTTCAGCTAGGTTCACCAAATGGGAACTAGCTCTAATAGCACCTGCAAACATCACTATTAAACGATGCAATATGCTGAACTAAGCAACGTATTTACCATATGCACAACGTGATGTACAAAGGCTGGAAGGAGACTAGGTGCTGGCTGGAAGTGAGTTCTGGGGACATAGTGATGCACATGATTGTATGGAATATCTGAACCAGACCTTTACTGCACGATCTGACATACGTGACACACCTTTAGAGAAAGTGGATGTGACATTTTACATGGATGGGAGTTGTCATAGACAAACAGAGACAGGTGAATTATGTACAGGTTATGCTGTTGTAAATGACATCATAGAAGCTGAACCCCATGGTCCTCCTCACTCAGCCCAGGTGGCGGAGTTAGTAGCACTAAAGAGAGCGTGTGAATTGGCAGCAGGCAAATCTGCTAACATTTACACTGACTCTAGGTATGCGTTCGGAGTGGTACACGATTTCGGAGCTCTATGGCATCTGAGAAATTTTATGACAGCAGCAGGCACACCAGTTGCACATTCCAGACACATAAAACAATTACTAAAAGCAATTCAACTGCCCAAAATGGTGGCAGTAATTAAGTGTAAAGCCCATACATGTGAGAATGATCCGGTGTCACTGGGCAACAACAGAGCAGATGAAGCTGCAAAATTGGCAGCAGGGTTAAAAATTAATATACCAAAGGAACAAATTATGTCCTTTCAAACAATTGATATGCTGAAATTAATTGAGATGCAAAATTTGTGTTCAATCCAGCAAAAGTCAGTCTGGAAGTCCAAAGGATGTGGGCAAGAGTCCTCTGGACTCTGGAGGGATGGACAAGGTAAGCCAGTAGCTCGCAAGGCATACTACCCCAGCCTGGCGGAGGCAGCGCATGGTCTGACTCACTTGGGACAGCAGGGTATGTGCAAATTGGTGAGAGCATACTGGTGCGCACCTGGGTTTTCTTCTCAAGTGGAAAAGAGAGCAATATCCTGTCTGACCTGCTTGAGGAAGAACATTGGGAAAATGATCCCTACCAAACCATCCCACATTCCACCGAAAGACGGACCTTTCCAGTTAATACAAATTTATTTCATCCAATTACCACCTTGCAGGAATCTTAAGTATGTTGCATTAGTGTGCACTGACGTGTTTTCCAAATGGGTTGAGGCTTACCCAGCGGCCACTAATACTGCTGCGTTTACTGCCAATAAAATTGTACAGGAGTTTGTATGCAGATACGGTATCCCTAAAATTATTGAGAGTGATAGGGGTACTCATTTCACAGGTGATGTTTTTCAAAATATGTGTAAACTGATGGGTATTAATAGCCGACTTCACACCCCCTACCGACCGCAAGCCAGCGCCAAGGTAGAGAGGATGAACGGGACTATTAAAAATAAGTTAAGTAAAATCATGACAGACACTGGACTAGGATGGCCAGAAGCATTACGGTTGGTCCTACATAGCATAAGGACCACTCCTAGACCCCGTCTAAATCTGTCACCCTTTGAAATACTGTTTGGTAGACAACCTCATTTGATTATAAGTCCACAGGAAGACTTGAAGGGTAACATTGAGGTAACAGTAAGGTATCTTATATCAATGAGTAAACAGTTAAAACAGCAACAGCAGAAACTGAAATTGTTGTCACATGATATGCCTGAAACTAACTGTCATAATGTTGAACCTGGAGAATATGATCAGAAATTTCTTATGTTACGTCGATCACGAGCTTGTTCCGGGAGGATTAAAAGGTTGTAGTGAGATACCTGAGCTAAAACAAATTTGCAGGTCCTTGTTGTGGAGATGGACTGGTCTGCTGTGTTCATTTTCATATTCTCTTCCAGAGTTTCCATCATCCTGGTTTGCTCGGGGATATCTGGTTTCTGTGATGGGGAACCGATAGAGAAGATGGGAGCTGATGGCAGTGTGGATGGAGTGGAGTGAAGAGGAGGAGTGCTATGTCAATCAGGGGAGTGTCTTACCAATCTTAGTACTGTAATTGTTAAGAGATTTGCTATTCCGGATACTCGGGGACAGTGTGGAGGTTTATCGTCTGAGGATTCCTGTATTTGTGAGCCTTGTGGGTCCCTAGTTGATGAAAAATGTATTCAACGGTGCCAGCCTAAATATAATCCGTACTGGGGTGGGTATCCTTTAGAGGATTATCATAGTATGGTAGGCAAAGTTTTAAATCAGAATGATTGTTGGGTGTGCTCACATGTGCCACAGGGACAGCATAATGTAGGGTTGGTGCCATTTCCGCTGAATATTATGGAAATTTTAGAATTACAAAGAGGGAAAATGTTGGATGGAAAATTCCTCTCTTCCAAACCACCTCATTTCAAACTCCATCAATTCCAAGTAGATAGGTCACTTTTGTGTTTAAACATAACCAACCCCAATAAACCAGGGAGTTGGGAAGTGACAGTGAATAATCAGATGATGACCTTCTCATTAGATCTAATGGGAAGCATTTTAGGTATTGGTATACACTAAGTTCCACCAAAGAAATGATTGGTAAGGTACCAGATGGATACTGTGCTAAGATAATACAACCAGAAACTTGCATGTACCAGATGGGAGAACCTAAGATAGGATTATTTGCAAGGGCAATGTGTTTAATGATAATGATGCATACTATTCCTTATGTTCTCCCCGATTATGTACATTTTATTTGTGGAAGGAAAGCGTATAAATGGCTCTCCCCGAGTTCCGAAGGTTTGTGTTACCTGGGAAGAGTAGTCCCAGAGGTTATGACCCTCACACATGTTGAAATGCTTGGTATTTATAAAAACACACCATCACCATATCTTCACATGCAGTATGAGCACAGAGGCAAAATAAAAATGATACCTGGTGATGTGCATAAAGCCACACAGTTAATTAGTGAGACAACTGGCTTTCAAGTTTTGGTAGCATTGGATCCCACCAGGATCGCTCGGGGTACACTAAATTTTAGATATATCCAAGATCTTGCTAAATTGATAGATAATATCACCGAGATGTATGATGACACCTTCAGGTATACAGGTAGGGAATTGCAAGCATACAAGAAAGAGCTAGTGCAACACAGACTAGTGTTAAACTACTTAACAGCTGTCACTGGGGGGTACTGCATAACTTTGGCCACCCAATTTGGAGTGAAGTGTTGCACTTATGTCACGAAAAATACCCGCCACCCCAAGGAGGTGATAGACCAAAAGATGGATGAAATTCTGCAGCTAAAATGTGAATTTCGAAAGAACCATAATGCTTCAGTGGCTGAAGTAGAGGAGAAGGTAGAGGAATGGTTTCATGGTTGAACCCAGCAAAATGGTTCTCAGGTCTAGGAGAGTGGATCCAGGAAATGATCGTAAGCATAGGTAAACTCCTGATCCTCATACTGGTTGTCATCATAGTAATTGGAATATGTGTCAGGTGTGTTCCTACTGTGTAGAAGTGTGGAAGATGTAAAAATAAGGTAAACCGGAAGAACGAAATTATGATGGTGGTCAGTAATGACAATATGAATACTGAGGTAAATGTAGAACTGCAATACAACCCTGAACTAGGAAATACCATCATATAATGTATTATGTTTAGACATGCATAAAATGTATTATTAAAATGTTATCCTAAAAACGCCTCAAATAATGTAAGTCCCTATCTCCCCCACAAGACTTCCTTTATAGGATAGGTGCATTCCCACACCTTTCCCATGATCCTCCAGGATCCGCGGTGTGCGTATAAAGGTAGTTTAATGTCCCCTCCTAGAGACACATTATTGATGGATTAAGAACCACCTTGTGCCATCCCATAATAACATTAAATAATATGTCATAATGTAAGCCTAAATTAATTTTAAGACCAGTGTATGATAGCATGTTGGTTGCTATCAAAGGGTGGACTGTCGAAGCTGGATAATTGGCTGAGACAGAATCAGTTTTAATATTAGATCAGAGCGACGCCATCTTGCGAATGGCGACAAGACTCCATGTTAGAAATAGGTCACACAGCACCATTTTGTCAAAACCACATAGTACACAAAACACAACGCAAAATTGCTAATAAGTAGCATGGCCAGCTTTTTAACAATCTTCCCCAAACACATACCGACGGTGTCTGACATACATAAAAATGACTTTCCAACACATTAAAATCACCACAGACTTAAATATGAACAGCACTAAAAAGTAGCAAATTAGTGGTGTTTTCCCTGCATTCACATTAACACATACATGTGATGTTAAACAGTGCACAATGCAAAATAGCTAATTATTAGCACGTTCAGCTTTTTAACGATCCCTACACAACCCATACACTCAGAGATACCTTTCCAGCTTAGTGCTGCTCGCTAAGTACCCCACAGGCCCCCAGATGCACAACACTATTTAGTGTCAGTCTCCCTTGCATACATACATTTAAAGCAATAGTTCCATAGCACAAAAGGGTTATTATTATTCAATTCAATCACAATGCCAGCATGTAAAGAAATGACTGTTTTCTGCAACTAAGGCTTAGTACATGATAAGCAAACCGTGTTTGGTGTTGTACTGATCTACTCTGTCTCAACAGCTTTCCGGTAACATCAGTGAGAAGATCGCAACATGCATTCTCAACTTATGGACTGTAGAGAGTTAAAACACTAAAATGTACTTTGTAATATTAACAGCTTAGATTTGCATACGGTGGGAAAAAGGAGACAGAAGGCTGTCGGAGGCTGATCTGTGTCCATTTGAATCAACCTGTTAAATGTCCTGTAACAGATGCATGCATACTGGGAACCAATGGAACCATGCCACACTCTCCTATTGTGTTGCTTATCCCTGTAAGAGTATAAATGTGCGTACCGACTCCAATCTGTAGTCTTCTTGCTGATGCTGTTGACGGAGGTCTCTTGTTGATGCTGGAAACTGGTTCCAGTGCGTGTGCGTATGTATAACTGTACCTTGGGTCTGTATAATTTCTATGCGCTAAATTGTCTTTAGATCACAGTTCGTAACCTACTGTTTTTATGTGGAATAATATACTTTGTGCGTTGGAAATACATTTCAATGTCTGAAGGCTTTTATTTTACTGTATGACTGCGTACGCAAATAGCGTCAACCAAGAAGGTATAGGCAGGAGCGTATAAAGGTTTAAAAAGGTATAGGCAGGATTGTACAAGGTTTAAATGATACAACACTGTTCCAGCATCTCGTGTTCGTGTCTGTGATCTCCCTGCAAGTTACATCTAAGCAGTGGCTGCCGCTTCCCAGTGTGTGTGTGATTGACCTGCAAATAACATCAGAGCAGTGCCTGCCACACCTCAGTGTCTGTGATCTCCCTACAAGTTTTATCTAAGCAGTGGCTGCCGCTTTCCAGCGTGTGTGTGATTTACCTGCAAATACATCAGAGCAGTGCCTGCCACACATCAGCATCTGTGTACTCTCTGCACCTACATTTAAGCAGGGTCAGTTGCATTTCAGTGCTGTGAACTTGTTTATTCTTTTCAGCACTCTTAGCAGCTTCTCTGTGTCTGTGTGGACAATCAGCTAAACAACACCCAGCTTTCTGCACTGCAATTCAGTGCTATGTGCACAATCTGCAATTTACAACTACTCAGTTTCAGTTGCAATTCATTGTCTGTATATTCAAGCAAGCGATAAACTTAAAGCAATTCCTGATATCCCTCAATGCATACCACCTATTAAGGCTGCAACTAGTCAAGTGCACACCAGTCCTCAAGACTGAAACTAGCAAAGTGCATACCAGCTGTTAAGGCTGCATCTAGCCAAGTGCATACCATTCCTCAAGACTGCGACTAGCCAAGTACATACCAGTCCTCAAGACTGCAACTAGCCAAGTGCATACCAGCTATTTAGGCTGCTACCCACCAAGTATTTATCAGTCCTCAAGACTGCAACCTGCCAAGTATTCATCAGTCCGCAAAGATGCAACTTGCCAAGTTGCATAGCAGCCCTCACGGCAGCATTCCAGTCAAGAACCACCCAACCTTCATAACTCTTTATCAATTGACTCCTCAAAGAATCTTATTATTAATTGACTCCTTATCAGTTAACTCCTCAGAGATTCTTTATCAATCAACTCTTAATCAATTGACTCTATTAAATTCCATAATCATGCAACTCACCAAACTATTTTGAGCTTCATATTCCTGATATTGATTCCACTGTGAATCTTCCCAGAGGTTCATAACACTTGCTCTGGGTAACTCTGGAGATGCAAACGTGGAGAACTAAATGGAGTACTGAAGATCCAGATGCGGACTTGCTCTGGGAAACACATGGAATGTAGACACAGAGATGCACCAAGAAGGACCAGAAATCCAGACGCGGACCTGCTATAAAAAACTCAGAAAATCCGGACACAGACTTTCTCTAGGAAGCACAGGAGATACAGACACAGGGCTGCACCGAGAAACACTGGAGATACAGATGCAGAATTGCCCTGGGAAACACTAGCGATCAGTATGTGAATTGAAACATGAAATACTAGGAATCAGCATGAGAGCTGACACATGTAACACAGGGAATCAGCATGAGTGCTGATCAGCAAACTAGTAATCAGCATGAGAGCTGACATATGTAACATAGGGAATCAGCATGAGAGCTGAACCGCACACTAGGAATCAGCATGAGAGCTGATACATGTAACACTGGAATTCAATGTGAGGGCTGAAACAACACACTGGAGATTCTACACGAAGAAGCCTAAAGCTGACTATCACTGGTAGGAGTTACTGGAAATAGATAGCGTAAAGCCAGGAGCCAATCCAGATACTAGAATATAGCACTGGTAGGAAGGAACGTGGAACCGGGAAAGCTGCAACAGCTAGTAATCACAGGAAGTAGCTAAGGTGAACAGTAGCTTCCTGTTCCTGGAGTCAGACTAAATACCCTAAGGTAGCACTCCATTGGAGGATAGTGTCAGCTGACAGCAACCAATGCTACCATTGGGTAAAGGGCTCATCAGGTTATATAGACTGTCATGGCTGCATCCATGATGGTAACCGCAGGAACCAAATCATGGAGCAACACATGGGTGTCCTAGCAGACCCTGGGGATAACACTCAGCATGCCACCCGACGCTGAACCGTCAGAAGATCAGAGGAAGCCAGTGCAGTGGTGAGTAATGGCCAACCCAGGCTGCATCCTGACACAATAACTATATGTAGTGTACTGTGCTTCACCACTGGAGAGATCTCACTGTAATCAGTCCCAGATTTCTGTGTATATCCATTCACAATGAGACAGGATTTATAATGGCCAATAGTTCTGTCTGCATTCAGCTTTTTACAGAATATCCATTTATTTTGACTGTATTGTGGTGGCTTGGCCTGCTGACTATAGCCCATGTACCATTGTCATTCAGAGCTTAGCGCTTTCTGTCTATTGCTGATTTCCATTCTTCCCAGTTGTTGTTTGACATTGCTTTCTGGATATTGTAAAGTTCACAGAATATGATATTTGCAAACTCTCTTGGATGGTTTCTCAAAGAACTTCTACATTGTTGTTGAGTGTGGATATCTGTATTGTCAGCTTCTAACTCAGACATGCTTTTTGCTGCTGGGTTATCCAAGATAACATACTTGTTCTATAGCTCTTGTTTCAGCTTTATTTTAGGTAGTGCTGTTTCTGGATACAACATCTCTTGATTTTATGATCTTTTTGTTTGTGGTGCCCCAAAGTATGATACTTTCCTCTGATTTGGGATCCATCTTGCATCTTTTATCTTTAGGTATGTGAGCATAGAGTATGCTATGCATCCAAATACTCTGAGACAATTGATGCTTGACTTAGTTCCAGACCATGCATCTATTGGTGTTATGTCTTGTACTGCAACTGTGGGTGCACAATTCATTAGGCAGACTGCTGTAGACACTACTTCTGCCCAAACGCATTTTTCTAGGTTGGCATCATGCTACATAGACAATTGTGCAGTTGGCATGCTTACTTACACCATTCTGGTCTGGAGTGTATGCAATTGTAAGTCAATGCTCAATTCCATTCTTCTTTAGAAAGGTTGCTATACTCCTATTTTCCTATTCCCAACCATTGTTAGATCTCAAGACATTTAACTTCTGAACTGTTTGAGCTTCTAATGATCTCTTATAATCTGCAATTTGATTTATTACTTTGCTCTTTGCCTTAATAAAGTAAACATGTGTCATTCTTGTGAAGTCATGGATGAATGTTCAAAATTATCTGTGTCCACTTATTGATTTCACCTCCATTGGGCAACACACATCTAATGCTAGGGCTACTTTAGCTCTGGTTGCTGATTTTGGAAAGAGCCAATGGGCTTTCTTGCTCATTATATAACTGTTGCATGTCGGGCTGTCTGTTTCACTCACAGTTATTCTTGTCACCATTCCATTAAGGAGTTTCTGGACATTATCATACCCCAGGTGGCCTAGCTGCCTGATCCAGAGTTCCATAGATTGATTTGAATCAGTGGCCATCATTGAACATCATTGTATCTAGGATGTATAGTTGATGGCAACGGGTTGCTGTTGCTTTAAAAGTCCCTCAATCTTTTTTGCATAACACATTTGCCCTCTGCGAACTTGACATTGAATCCTTTTGGCTCTAGGGCATTTATGGCAATGAGATTTGTCCACATATCTGTTAAAAATAACCCATCTTGAATATCTGTGACTATGGAATTTCCTCTTATTCTTATTCTTAGCCGACTTTTGTGGCTGTAGGGACCATGGGCCTAATTTAGCTTGGGTACATAGTTGCTATCGCAGCTGCTAACATGGTAGCATGGATAGCTGCGATAGCACTATTATTGTAATGCAGCAGGAGGCATTCTGCCTTATAGCTTCTGAGTCTATATACCAACAGTCTCTTTTGCAACTGTCCATGACACTTAGGGATGACTTCTGCTTCTTGTCATGCTTGCATTGCTGTGCATCATTCTCATCTTTCAGTTTACATTCTGAGTTCTTGTGTCCAACTTGTGACATATAAAACATCTGTACTTGGGCCTTTTGAGCAGTTGGGATCCCAGAATCAGAATCCAGATGCCATGATCCTCACAGAGTTAACATACTGACACTTCTTGGTTGGTATGCTAACCCTCCCCTCTTCCAACACTAAACCTCCCTTTTTTTGCCTAACCCTCACCTTACCCTTAGTGCCTGAACCTAACCTCTCCCTCCCTGCACCCTAACCTAAACCCACCCCTCTTAGTGCCTAGCCATAACCCTCCCCCTAGTGACTTACCCTAACCCTGCACCCTAAACCTAATCCTCCCCTAACCCCCAATACTTACCTTCGGGATGGCAGCAGTCGGGATTCTGGAGCCCAGATCCCGATGCTGTCAGGTTTCTGGAGCTAGGATCCCAATGCTGTCAGGATTCCAGCACTGGAATTTTGACCGTCAGCATCCCACATGCCGGGATGCCAACTGCATCCCTTTTGAGCAACGTATTCCTTGTATGTAATGCACTTGCTTCCACTGGTATGTGATCCCGGAACCTCAACAGTTTAGTCCTGCCAATCTCTGTTAATAGCTTACTCATGTTTGATTCTAAAGGAAATCAAATTTAGATGTTAGGTTCCATAGCATCACCATTGCAACTTCATCATCAAAATGGGCTTCTACAGAAGATAGCTGCTAAGATATAGACATCATCTTATCTTGATAGTCCTTTATGTTTCTGCATTTACTCAACTTGTACAGTGTACACCTTAAATTTATCATCCTTATGAGTCCTTTGTCATCATACGTTGTCTGCAGGGCTATCCACATGTCATATGCTGACATTTCCCGTGAATTATGGAGTAAACATGTTGCTCCACACTAAAGCCTATGGAGCCTATGACCCTATCTACTTCATCAGGATTAGGATTGTCACCTGGGTTACTTGTACTCTTTCACAGCTTCTAACGATTGAGCTGCATCTCCATAGCAAACTTCCATGTGGTGTAGTTCTCAGAGTCTCTCAGTTTCATTAAATTCAAGCTGGCTGCAGCACCGGGCATGCTTTAGGCTGATCAAAATGATGGTTTCACTGTATGCTTCACACACAGGATCCTGTGGCTCCTGTGGTGTCTGGGTATAGAACCTGTGAGTATAAACATAGGCACCAACAGAGTTGTAAAAAGGAGCTTAGGTCAAACACTTTGGGCCTCATTCAGACCCACTCACAAGTGGCTGTCCACTCGCAAGTGGGTCGATGGTGTGCACTGCGCATGTGCATGACGGAGGGAGCTCCGTCGTGCGCATGCGCCAGACGCGACGAGCGAAGGACTTTCCTTCGCTCGTTGTGTCTGATCAAAGGGGGCATGCTGTCGATGTTGATTGACAGCACGCCCCCTTCGGTGGGCGTGCCGGGGGCATGCCTGCCAGACGGAGGCATTCCCAAGGGAACGCCTACCGTCAGAAGCCGGCCCCACTGACATCACTAGTGATGTCAGTGGGAGTGATTTTGGCTCTGATAGAGCCAAAATCACTCCTGGGCTTGTGGTCAAAAACCCCGACCACAGGCTTCTGGTCGCACTGGCGATGGTCGTGATGGTCAAGACCATTGCGACCATCATCCTGCATGCTCGTATGTGCTGTGGGTGGTGACCCACAGCTATACAAGCGTACAGGAGGATGCTCCATTTTTATGGAGGACGGCCCTCATTCAGAGCGAGCGCTCTGCTCAGAGCGTCCGGCTCTGAATGAGGGCCTTTGTCCCTAACCAGGCTTGCAGGTTTTTTAAGTATAACAGTAGTGACAGCAGTACTCACAGAAACTAAGGAATATGTGCAGCAGGCATGCGCAGTAAGATGTCTCATTGGCCATCTTGGTAAAGGTGGCTGGCCCTGTCAATGCAGGAAAGGAAATAACACTGGAACACAATTCTCTCTAACAAATGGAACAAATTTATTGCGAGCAATGTTTTTTTTCCCGCAACTCAGAGGTGTTCGCTATTCAGTAGGCTACCAGAGATTCATCAGCAGTAATTTCAATAATAATTAAAGCGACTTATTTCTCACAGCCCGAGATCAGGTGCAAAGTCAAGGAAAATCCCTATTTTAAGTAAAAAATGTCAGTTTTGACTGGCTTCAGAACATCTTTGACACCCCCCCCCACACACACTGACTAATTAGGCAATTGCATACCTCCCAACTGCCTCGAATTCAGCAGGACAGTCCTGTTTTTTGAAGGTGGCCCCACCATCCTACCCATGGGAGGTTGGGAGACACTCAGGCACCACTGTTCTGCTTAGCAGATCAGCGGTGAATGAATGCCGTGCATATGAACATGGTGTCCTTTCAGTGCCTGGTGAGGCTGGGGGCAGCCCAGCAGCTGCCAAAGTGCGGGGCTCACCCCAAGCATGATGGAAAACATGTGCATGACACACAGTGTGGCTCCAGGGGACGTGACCTTTGATTAGGTACTCTAAGATGTTGGAACGTATGCAATTGGGAAGTTTCCAATTCGCTTACTTAATCCAATAATTACACGTCAAACGCTTTCATTAGTTTATGCACCCCAAATTTAATGACAGCATTCATTTCTACAAAAACTAATTGCTATATATATGTTTTTGTTTTAAAAAAAAATTTAAGTTTTTTTTTTTTTTAAAGTAGCATCAAACTTTTTAGTTTTCTTTTTCATTTGTATTTATATCTGCTTGCGTGCAGCTTTGCAATTCCATCCAATGCTGAATTACCCTCAGTGTATACATACTGGGATGTATACAGTAGTGCATTCAGTGGACTTATACATATTAAGACACACAAATGGAGATGTACTAAGCCTTGCAGAGAGATAAAGTGGAGAGTGATAAAGTACCAACCTATCAACTCCTAACTGTCATTTTACAGGCTATTTGAAAAATGACAGGAGTGATTGGTTGGTAATTTATCCCCATCCACTTTATCTCTCTCCAAGGCTTAGTACATCTGCCCCACATTGTGTTTGACCTTCATAGAGTATACATTGGTTTATACTGTCTTGTGTTTCCTGTATTGGGTCTTGATGCTAAAAATCCACAGTCCTTACCAGTGTGTTTTGTGGCCAGATCTATCCATTTATATAGATACTAGCTGATGCACCCAGTTTCACCCGGGTAGACCTTAGATATTTACATTTCCTTAAACCCATCTTAATTTAACTTATATGTTTACAGTAGTTAATTTTATGCCTCTAGGGTAAAGGAGTGTGCTAGTATCAAGATTAAGTAAATTAAGATTGTGTTTATTTATAGGGGATCCTTTCCCTCTGTCTTCTCAAACATCTCCTCGCTGTTCCCTCACCATTTCCTCCTCTCCTCCACCTGTCCTGTTCTCCCCTTCTGCCTTCTCCCTCAGATGCTCATTCTCACCCAAAGCAAGTGAGGTATCCAAATGGGGAAAAAAATAGTGCTAAATCCTTAGCAGTGGCAACTCCAGAGGTGTGTCTGCAGCACAGTCCAATATTCAAATAGGGGAGCCACAGCAACTATCACCCCAATAGCTGCCAAACACTGCTGGCAGTTGGTGTGGCTCCCCTATTTGAATTATTGGATTGCACTGCAGCCACACTTCTGAAGCACCACTTGATGCAGACAATGAGCTTACAATCCCACAGCACTTCGGACATGTTGCTTTGTCACCCAATCACCTCGGTCGAGAGGAAACATTTAACACTTTTCACCCCCATAAGGGGTTAAATTTCAAAACAAAAATTTTTAGTGTGTGCTTACATCATGGAAGGAATATATTTCCTGAAATTTATGTTTCTAGGTCCTTGGGTTTGTGATGAGCATTGATAAGTCAGTCAGGACATTGCACAGGGGAGGAAACATTTTAGCCCTTTTCACCCCCTTAGGAGTCGAATTCTGAAATATCCCTGCTTAATGGGTGCCTACGTTATGGAAGGCATGTACTGCTTGATGTTTCTATAGACAGGGGTTTGGGCTGTACATTGATGAGTCAGTGAGTCAGGCCATTTGTTTATATATTTTATTATTATTATCATATATTTATATGGCACCACAAGTGTTCCGCAGCACCTTACAAAATATATAAACAAATAAGTGACTAAAGACAGTACAATACAATACAATGCAGGACAAGGACATGGATAATATACATTGCATAATATACATTGCTACATTAGCGACCATAACACCCACATAAGCAGCAGATCTTAAGCAACCAAGTGTTAGGTGCCTTAGTGGGGAGTAAGAAGGAGATAAAAGTAGAGAAGGAGAAGCACAAGATGGTAGAGGGCCCTGCTCATAAGAGCTTACATTCTAAAGGGGAAGGGCAGACAAACAGGTGTGACATAGATGGGGTAGATGGAGAGGAAGGTGCATATAATAATAATTTTATTTATATAACGCTTTTCTCCCTTAGGACTCAAGGTCACTATAAAGATATCAGAAAACATGATACATTGTACAAAGATTTCATGTTGCAAAAACAGAAAACCACACAGAGATAATTAAAATCAACTGAAACTTAGATAGCACAATAAGCATATTGCTGGGTTGGTGCAGACATTTTGGGAAATAACTTCCATGGGTTATATATTCCACTCACAAAAGGTACTAAATGAGGCAGCCATCTTGGGTGCACTATGTAGGATTACTCTGGGTGGAATAGGTTATGCCTAGAAGAGATGACACAAAACGGGTGTGGTTGCAGTGTCCTGATGCTAGGAGTAGAGTCTGACCATAATAGTCAGGTCCATGTATTTTTCATCCCATCCACGAGTGTACCAGGTTCGGCCGCCATGATGGGCGCACTACTAAGGTTACACTGTGGGTGATAAACCATGCAAGGACGCAATGCATATATGGGAAAAGTGACACATGTGTGGCAGTATGATATATCCTGTGTGAATAGATCCACATGAAGTACATCCTGCCCATGGAGGATGCACTTTAGTGGAGGTATAGCACACCAGTATATCATACAGTGGAGGTATAGCACACCAGTATATCATACAGTGGAGGTATAGCACACCAGTATAGCATACAGTGGAGGTATAGCACACCAGTATAGCATACAGTGGATGTATAGCACACCAGTATATCATACAGTGGATGTATAGCACACCAGTATAGTATACAGTGGAGTGGAAGTACATTTTAAAAAACATTGAATAGCAAATACAGCAAACAGTGATGCAGTTCGGGCATGACATATACGGGTACATTCACAAGTCAGTGTGTAATCACGCACACTGACACATCAGGAAGCAGAGACCGGGACACAGAAGGAAGCTAGGACAGCCAGACCGCTCTATAGTAGGGGAGCGCAACAGACCATCTGGGTAAGTTGTGCACCTGGGGGACATGGGACGCTGCTCCGCCAGACACAGCCCCTCATAAAACTTTTTATTTGCCATATGCATTCTGGACATTGATAGACACTTTATTAGAGACTAAAAACCACCAAATAAAGAACCCTTATATGAGCCACTAACGAACAATCATAGAAATAGACTTTTTTTGACACCAGAATTCCAAATTGATAATTATACAGTAGACTGGAGCACTGTGCCTCCGATCCTAATAGAGATTTAATAAATACCCAATATTGCAATCATGGTATCTAGTGCATTTGTTATCAGCAATTTATAGATACATACAGATCTAAGTAAATTTACTAACAAGGGTAAGTCACATACCTACTCTGCACCCTAGAACTAGCGTGGACTAATTGTTTGTATTTACTATGACATATACGGGTGACTGAAACATTTGAACTATGAAATGCACTGAATGAATAGATCCACGTATTTGTTCATCCTGCCCAAGAAAGAACCCAATCGAGGCAGCCATCCGGCGCGCACTGTGTAGGTGACATCTGGCAGGGTGTGCAAGTAGCGGAAGTATAACCTAATATTCAAAAACAGGGGCTTCCAACTGCGCCAAAAAGTTGTTCCTTACAGATCTAATTGTTGTTTCTTCTTTCTTCCACTGATGGTTTCTCTCCAATACAAGTGGATATATATGGGGAAAGAAGATATATACACTGATAAGGACAAAACTCTTTTAATTTCATTCATAATTTCTCCCTTCCTTTCCACTCCTACCAGGGATGCATATAGGAAAAAACAGAATCCAGGTGTATAAAACAATGTATATTTTTATTAACACCACATTCTAAAAAATGAGAACATGTGTACCGTCATGAAAATACACTTCTCAGATCACCTTACAGATGGAACAAAAACCCGGGTTCAAATGGGTGAATATCAGAATCTGTACAATGCACCAATAACGGACTTCTCATATGCCACCTATATCAATGCGTTTCGACGCCCGTATGCGTCTTTATCAAGATTTGTGACTAAAAAACAATCAATGACTATATTGGTGTTAAAAAACGGGAAAAAAAATATCAGCCAGTAACTTATTGTATACTTACATCATATGCTGGTCTCTCAGGTGGCATATGAGAAGTCTGTTTTTGGTGCATTGTACAGATTCTGAAATTCACCCATTTGAACCCGGGTCCAATGAGCGGCTACTCCACGTTGGTCCCAGCCAATGAGCAGCTGCTAATGGAAGCCGCCGCTAATTGGCTGGCGGCCCGGACACTAAAGTCATTAGCGATACTGTAACAACATGCTATTGCGTGTTGTGTACACAGTGTCTGGCCACCTATTAGGATTACTGCGGAAAACATCGTGGGACAAAAGGTGAGTGTTGGCTTTTTCTTCAGGTACTTCCAATAGATACTTTACGTTGAGAAGGGGACGTGAACATCTGGCAGCAGATGTGTGTGTATGTATGTAATAAAATTTTATTCTCGTGGTGTGTGTTGTGTTTTTTTTTACATTTCTTTACAGGGGAATTACACATAACAGTGGGCCCTTAATGCCCTGCATGTTGATACTTGTGGTTCTCCAAGTACCAGCATGCAGGGGAGGCTTGCTGGGACCTGTAGTTCCACTGTATAGACAATGCGAAATATTCAAATTTTACACAATACACCTACACTATCAGCCCCGGGCTATCAGTCTAGGCCATGGGTGCCCTGGAGAGGGTACCCCCTTATTGGGGTACCCCTCAACTCCCCAGGGATCCATGGCCTGGGCTAACTAGTGGTCAGGACTGATGTTGTGGGTGGGAGGGCCCGGTGAAAGGGCACCCCTGGCTGTGGCATCAACCCCTCGCTAGAAAGGGTCCAGGGCTGGTTTTAAATATAAGTGTAACCTCACACCAATTTTTTGCTACGTATATTTAAAACCAGCTCTGTCCCTGCTGCCTGGTGCTGGTTCTTAATTTACAGTGGAACCCTACACATTTTTTTCCTTGTAAATTTAAGAACCATGACAGGCTGGCAAGTCCGGGGCTGGTTAGTCTTTTGGGGGGGACCTCACGTCATTTTTACCACAAAATTAAAAAAAATAATAATCATTTTTATAAATGATTTATGTATGTTTTAGCCAAACTCGCAGATCTGGAAGTGAGTGTTTAAAATGTCAATTTGGCAGAGAGTCTGCAGGCATCTCACCCGTTTTTCATCTTGATTCTTGGTAAATTTGCAAGATGTATCTTTTAGGTGAAAAGTACTTCAGATTTTGGCCAATTGTGATAAGATTCGAGTTTGCTAACTCACCCGAGTTTTACAAGTGAGATGAGAGAAATCTCTCTGCAACTCACCCAACTGCCTTTAGTAAATTTGCGAGATGAAAAACATGCCTAAACTCACCCAAGATTGTCATCTCGACTAAACTCAATTCTTAGTAAATTTACCCCTAATAGTCTATCGGAATTCACCTCATTCATCTCTGTCACTGATCTGGACATTTGTTTATTCCCACTCACTACAGTTCTCTCCTGCCACATATATTAGTTGTTATTACTGGACTTTAGTTTATCTTATTGCTCATGTCTACCAACATTCACATTAAACAACCCACCTTTTAGTTTAAACCTGTTCCGGTGTCTACTCCTGTTATCACTCTGGGTCCTCAACAAACACAGTCCCTAACAGGAAGGAGGGGTAGGAGTGCTGGGAGAGGTGGACATTGAAGTGGGAGGGGGGTAGGAGTGCTGGGAGAGGTGGACATTAAAGTGGGAGGGGGGGTGGGAGTGCTGGGAGAGGTGGACATTAAAGTGGGAGGGGGGTAGAAGTGCTGGGAGAGGTGGACATTGAAGTGGGAGTGAGGGTAGGAGTGCTGGGAGAGGTGGACATTAAAGTGGGAGGGGGGGTGGAAGTGCTGGGACAGGTGGACATTAAAGTGGGAGGGGGGTAGGAGTGCTGGGAGAGGTGGACAATGAAGTGGGAGGGGCGTAGGTGTGCTGGGAGAGGTGTACATTGAAGTGGGAGGGGTTAGGAGAGATGTGAGAGGTGGACATTGAAGTGGAAGGGGGGTAGGAGAGATGTGAGAGGTGGACATTGAAGTGGGAGGGGAGGGTAGGAGTGCTGGGAGAGGTGGACATTGAAGTGGGAGGGGGGTAGGAGTGCTGGGAGAGGTGGACATTGAAGTGGGAGGGGGGTAGGAGTGCTGGGAGATGTGGACAATGAAGTGGGAGAGGTGCAAGAGTGCTGGGACAGGTGGACATTGAAGTGGGAAGGGGGTGGGAGAGGTGGACATTGATGTGGGAGGGGGGTAGGAGAGATCTGAGAGGTGTACATTGAAGTGGGAAGTGGAGTAGGAGTGCTGTGAGAGGTGGACAAAAAAGTTGCCATGGGCAGGGTAGAAGTGCTGAGAGAAGTGGATATTGAAGTGGCCAATAGGGGATAGGTGTGCTTATAGAGGTGATCACTGTAGGGGGTGGGTAACGTGACCAGATCTGTCACCACAGACTCTCTTAAGTTGCATGCACACTAGAACTTGTATGTATCCAGCAATGTGACCGGCAAACCCCCCCCACGCCAACATATTGGGCAGCCCATACACCCAATATGTCGGACACTACCGCATCCCACTGCATGGAGTTGTCAGTTGTATCGTCAGATTGGCCTGCATGTAGGGCTGACCTGACGATGCGGCTGATGACCCAATGGGAGCACACTGCACATTTCATGCTATTGTAGGTGCGGGTTTTCATTCAGTGCGCTCTCCACCCTGCACACAGTCTTTTGAAGGGTTAAAGGGAGTTGCTGTGTCACGTTACATTTTGCAGGGAGTGGGGACTTCCAGGGACCACACCTTCTCCCAGCGTCACTGAGGTGACATGGACCCGGCAGGGCTGGAGACTGCAGTAACTCTTTCTACACTGAATAAAAAGTGCTGAAAGTCAAACAAGGCAGTCGGGAGTGGTGAGTTCCACATAGCTACCCATCCCACACAGTATAGAGTGTTACAGTCTTCAGCAGTGGAGACTGCAAGCTAAAGCAGAGCTCACTGGGAAGAGAGGCCCTGCCACCCTGATGAAGATATATATGTATATTACCATACACAGCCAAGAGAAGTGACACCTCAAATCCCTGTGTACAAAATGTAATTTATTTATTTTTTTTACTAATACTCCTATTTGTCATCCTGGAGCAAATGGTTATGGGTTCATCATGTGTGCATACAGTTCAAAATAACTGACAGTGATCACACCTCACACC
Source organism: Taudactylus pleione (assembly GCA_031769625.1). Taxonomy (NCBI): domain Eukaryota; kingdom Metazoa; phylum Chordata; class Amphibia; order Anura; family Myobatrachidae; genus Taudactylus; species Taudactylus pleione. Next base: position 3,616,863 of record JAUIMM010000390.1, read on the forward strand.
CACATTTATTACCAATAATCTGCAACCCTTTACATGTCCAATATCTGCTTTGGTGTTCCCTAGATAAATCCCTGGGAGGCTTAATATTTGCGGAACCATCCATTTTTAGGGGATAGCTCACAAATATTTGATGATAAATATGCCCCTAAAAATTGTAAGGTATCTTATCACATGGAAGCATACTGGTCACTTCAATGGTCCCTGTAGTGTATACCAGTCACTAGAATGATCTCTATAATGTATATCGGTCACTAGAATGATCCCTATAATGTATATAGGGCACTAGAATGATCTCTATAATGTATACCGGTCACTAGAATGATCCCTATAATGTATAGCGGTCACTAGAATGATCTCTATAATGTATACCGGTCACTAGAATGATCCCTATAATGTATACCGGTCACTAGAATGATCCCTATAATGTATACCGGTCACTAGAATGATCTCTATAATGTATACAGGTCACTAGAATTGTCTCTGCAGTGTATAATGTTCACTAAAATGGTCCCTGTATTGTATATTGATCACTATAGTGCTCTGTGTTTTTCATAAGGATCACTGAAATGGTCTGTGGTTTGTCAGATGGGTTTGGTATGTGTTGAATTTGTATTTATTTAATTTACATGTCCAATATCTGCTTTGGTGTTCCCTAGATAAATCCCTGGGAGGCTTAATATTTGCGGAGCCATCCATTTTTAGGGGATAGCTCACAAATATTTGATGATAAATATGCCCCTAAAAATTGTAAGGTATCTTATCACATGGAAGCATACTGGTCACTTCAATGGTCCCTGTAGTGTATACCAGTCACTAGAATGATCTCTATAATGTATACCGGTCACTAGAATGATCCCTATAATGTATAGCGGTCACTAGAATGATCTCTATAATGTATACCGGTCACTAGAATGATCCCTATAATGTATACCGGTCACTAGAATGATCCCTATAATGTATACCGGTCACTAGAATGATCTCTATAATGTATACAGGTCACTAGAATTGTCTCTGCAGTGTATAATGTTCACTAAAATGGTCCCTGTATTGTATATTGATCACTATAGTGCTCTGTGTTTTTCATAAGGATCACTGAAATGGTCTGTGGTTTGTCAGATGGGTTTGGTATGTGTTGAATTTGTATTTATTTAATTGACTATTGAAATCACATTCACTTTAGACAGACCATGCCTACAGGTATTTTTGTCACATCCAGTTTCCCATCGCAATGTACTGATAGAAAAGCCAGGGCCACTTACTTGCATCTGCCCTCTTGGTCGAAAGTTGCCAGCCAGCCACTTCCGCCGGGCTGTCAACGGTGCAAGCAGCACCAACATTCTGCGCAATTTACAAGTATGGCCACCCGCCCTCTGACCTACTCTCTGCTTCCCTGCCTTAACTCTTTCTCTTCCTTTACAGAAGGAGGAGCAGGCTTCAAGGCTGCTGACTAAGTCAAGTCTTGGACAGAAGATTATTAAAAAACAAACGTCCAGCTGGTCTGAGTGACAGCCAATGGTAAGTCAGCTCAGCAAGCTTTAGGCTGTCTGTGTAGTTAGTGTAAATAATTATTTTTATACAATCACAACACCACCACTATATTGTATATACAACCAGCAGAGGGGTCTGCTGGTGTATGCTGCAGCAGTCTTCAGAATATTAATACAAATGAATTATGCAACTTTTAAAATTAATTTATACTAGTCTGTAGATGGCAGCTTTACAGAGGTTGAGAGGGTGGGGGGGCGCTAGGCTGAAACTATGCCTTGGGTGCCGAGAAACCTTGCACCGGCCCATGGTGTAATATGTTTTATATATTGCTCTGTAAATTATATATTGTATTTTATTGTTATTATGTAAATTGTGAATCCATACACTGAAAAAACGCAGATGAGAGGTTAAAAATGTAGATATGTAGCCCACTTCAACTTTCAAAAAAATCTTGACTGGTTATGCAAATGAATAAATAATCCACTGGGTAAATGGGGAAGGCATCCTCTGATGAAACCTCCAGCCTAGGGGCAAAGAAACGCATCAGTTGACCTATTCCCTAGTGACACACTTTCTGGAGGAGACTCCAGCGGCAGCACGTGGGAGGTGGCAGCTAGTCACAATACTGCTTGGCTGGTGCATGCCCTGACTTTTGGTGCTTATTAAAAACATTTATTCAGCTTGCTTTCTTAGAGTGCTGCTGACACATACTCTGATTATTGGTGCCTATGAAAACCGTAATCAATTTGCTGCTATAAATTGCTGCTGATCTGCATGAAAATTGTTTTTAAGAAAGGTCAATATTTATACTCCCAGTGCTTTTTTTTTTTTTTAAACATCATCTTGAGAGATATATAAAGCATGCTGAGAATACTAATAACCTGTGGCCACAGGGTACAAATGTAATGATGTATATGCGATTGCCAGCATTCTCTTTTATTTCTATTTTTTACTTTACTATAATAATTTAAATTCATTGTTATTTGATTGTAGTAAATAAGTAATAAATCCATTATTTAAATATACACAGCTGGTTTGGCAGCTCACTTATTTCACTTGTGTATTATAGGTGACTTTAGAAGTTGGCAAGTATGGTGTGCAGTCCAGCCAGCAAATTTCCGTGTACAATCTCCCCATCCTGTCCACTAGGAAGTGGGCGGAATAAGGTATATCTGCCTACTCTTTTGGGGTGCGGGGGGGGGATACCTGCCTACTCTTTTGGGGTGCGGAGGGGGAGATACCCAAAAAAGTAAGTATGACTTACTGTACGTGCAATGCTGAATCAGCCCCACAGTGCACAGGGCATTATATAAACTATACTTTTATACAATGGTAGCTTGTTCTCTTTAAAATTCAGATGACTTATTATATATTCATACCGTAGGCAATAAATCATTGACAGTAGTTGCAATGAAAGGCTACTGCCATTTCTAAATGTGTGCATCCTACAATGGATAGATACTGTATGTCTTTTCATTTTGACACAGAGCAGATAAATCTGAAATGTATTCCATAAGAGTCATGCCTAGATTTATTACTACTGTCAGAATGACAGAGATAGGGCCATAAATATGCACAGCTACAAAAATGTGCTTTAAATTTAACATCTTTTCATCAGATAAGCTTCTAATTATCATATTCTCTCATTCTGTAGAATGAGATTTAATGCATGATATATAAGGGATACACCGATAGCTTCTCCGGAAACTCCCAAGCACACATTGTAGCTTATGGGACACATGCTAAATGCAGCAAAGTGATTGGTAACATCTAATTAGAAGAGAACTGATTCTCCCATGCTCATAGCAGTGATTAACAGAGTTTGGCAAATGCACCATTTACAGCATAAGTATTCACAATTTCCTTAATAAATGTTATAGGGGGTGATTCAGCTTTGGACGGAATTGTAAAGATGCACACAGGCAGATTTGCAATTCCATCCAAACTAATATGCAAATGCAGCAGGAGATGTATGACACCACCTTGCTGGATTTGTGATCCCAGCACTGTGACTGAGGTCACGGTGGTGGACGACACCGGGACGCTGCACAGCTGAATGAGCTGAGGCTTACTCAGGCTGGCCGGCTTCTGAGGCCAGAAAACTGCATTCGTAGATGCAGTCTCTGGCCTTGCCACTCCCGGAAAATCAGGCAGAGGCATAGAAGGATCTGCGTGTGATCACACAGAACCCTATTTGCACAATTGCAGAACAGGTCATGTGCACACGCAGATTCTTGATAATCGGGTATCTGCATTCAGCATTGCACATACATGCAGTGCTGAATCAGACCCATAGACCATGGTCAGCCCTGCTCTCCTACTATGAGGCCTTGTTGTCTACGACATTTTCTCTGGCAACCTCTCTCCAAGTGTATGGTGTCCAATCCATGGGGGCAATTCATTTCTGCATGACTTGAATAGCACTGGGAAGGAATTCCTGGAACTATTCAATTTACCACGCTGTGCCCTGAACTTAGTCGAGAATTACCGCGCCTTAAGCTGGGTGTTAAGTCGCTGTAACGGCATTCTCAGACTTAAGAGTCATCCGTGATGCTGTTAGAACATGCACTAACATAGAAACCAGCATCGCTGCCCTAGTTTAGTCGGATTTCTGCTCGCACCTTAGGAGGGTGTGAGCTTAAATCCTCCAGTCTGCAGCATGCTTGCCTTCTTTTGAAAAAGAATTTCAGGGAGATTGTGAAAGCAGCACCTATGAGCGCGTGTTACAGTTGGTGTGTACTGATACATATGAGAGGTGTGCCATAATACTGACTTACATCCAAATGTAAACTAACCCAAAAGCAGCTAGTAAGATCTATTTGTTGAATAAAACACACATACTTTTCAGCCATAGGGATCAGTGGGGTAGATGTACGAAGCCCAGAAACGGTATCAGCGCACGTTATGTGCGCTGATACCGCTTCTCCCCGATGTATGATCGGGGGTCTAGGCGGTAAATGACAGGGGCGCTATGCGCCCCTGTCATTATCGGCGCTGCCATCTACAAGATAGCAGCGCCAACGGCAGGGATATGTACGAACGGTCATAACGCATGACCGTTCGGCCGGCTGTAGCTGTCGTTATCGACAGCTACAGCCTGGTGCTAGCCTATCCCCACAGCATGGACAGCACTGTCCCTGCTGCGGCGGTTGCCGGCTCCAGGGCTCCACGCGGGGATCTCGCAATACTTGCGAGATCCTGCGCATGCTCAGTGGAGCCGGCCGGGAGAGAGATACAGCACATCAGCACTAGGCTGATGCGCTGATGTCTCTAGTGGGTAGCGCCGGAGGGGGGGGTTAACGCTCCCCCTCTCCGGCCGATGAGATGTTTATACATCTTATTGGTAGTGCTTCCTGCTTCGCCTCGGTAAAGAGGCAAAGCGGGAAGCGTTATAGCGGCACGTTAAGTAATAATACATCTACCCCATTGTGTCTTATAAGCAATGCAGGAAAATTATACTAATGATCCCATTTCAATGTATACATCTCTTGGGTTTTTTTTATTTAACAGCTTCATAATGGGGGTAAGATGCAATCAGGGAGATTGCTGGACTCTTCAGGGAGAAAGGAAGATTGCTACTATTTCAGGGAGTCTCCCTGACAATGAGATAGAGTTGGCAAGTATGGTCTGCAGTTTACAGCGTGGTCAATTGAATCGCCCCACATGATTCCTCAAGGCGATTTTTGTTCCCCAGTCACATCTACTAAAATCCAATTCTTCCTTCTAGTTTCACAATCCCCTTTTGTACTTACCTATCAGTAGTATATCATTTCCTCTGCCCTTTCTTTAGAAACATTGGAACCCAGTTAGACTGCAATAAAGATTAAATTGTCTAATAGGGGGTATGAAAAGTCTATTGTTGTATTAATGCGTGTGCCTGAGGCACGCACATCCTGGAAAAGGGGACGTGGCCACTCTTGTGTACTTTACCACACCATAGTACCCCATATACACACTATGCCACACAATTACAATGCCACTTATAAAATGCCCACAGTATTAATGCCCCTTAATACAATGCCCACAATAGTAGTACCCCCTATACAATACCTTCAGTACTAGTGCCCATTATATAATTCCCACAGTAGCAGTGCCCCTTATACAATGCCCACAGCAGCAGTGTCCCTTATACAATGCCCACAGTAGTAGTGCCCCTTATACAATGCCCACAGTAGTAGTGCCCCTTATACAATGCCCACAGTAGTAGTACCCCTTATACAATGCCCACAGTAGTAATACCCCTTATAAAATGCCCACAGTAGTAGTGCCCCCTATATAATTCCCACAGTAATAGTGTCCCTTATACAATGCCCACACTAGTAGTGCCTCTTACACATACATACAGACACAAACACACAAACAGTACTTACCTGAAGTCCTGCTCCTGCCCCCGCTGCCGTCCGACAGCTTTTTGCACCTGGCAAATGGAGAAGGCAGTGGCGGCGCCTCTCCACCCAGCTCTGCATTCCAGAGCTTGGTAAATCTGAAACCTATGGTCGCTGCTTTTGTGGTCAGAAATGGAGGGACCATGGCAGGGGATGTAGTTATGAGATCGGCGGCCGCATGACCGCCGGTCTCAATCCCAACAATGTAATCCAGGCAAGGGATTTAACATAGGCATCGAAATACCAACGCCTATGTTAATCCAGATGCCGGACCGCCGAGGATGCCAGACTGATCATCCTCTCTGCCAGGTAAGTATACACTAGCCCAGGGATGGCGGGGTTAGGTTTAGGGACCCCCAGGGGGGACTTAGGTTTAAGCACCCCCCCAGGGAAGGTTAGGATTAGGCTAGGGTAATGGGGGGTTAGGGTTAGGCACTAGGGGGGAGGTTAGGGTTAGGCACCCCTAAGGGAGGGTTAGGTTAAGGGTGCGGAGAGGGGGGGTTAGGTTAGGCACCCATGGGGGGAGGTGAGGGTTAGGCACCCCTAAGGGAGGGTTAGGGTTAGGGGGGGAGAGGGCAGGGTTAGCATACTTACCACTGGGCGTTGAGATCTTCACCTGTCGGCCTGTCACTACCGGTATTTCAATCCCATTCCCCTTAACAGATATCAAAGATATATGCTGCCATCCATGTTCTAGGGCATACTTAGATTTTGTGAGTATCCCCCAAAAAGGACGTTTTTGGGGATTTCCCACAAGATAACTTTAATAAATATGCCCCATAGACCTTGCTGCACCTAAGCACAACGGAACTTCAGTGAAGCAAATATACATTTTATTTTTTATAAAAGCAGTGATTTGTTTATGCAGAACCCACATAAAATATACCTTTCTTTCCTGTTCAGAAACCTTTAAAATTGCATTGTCTTTATCATTCAAAGGAAGATCATTTATAAATGTACTAGATGAACTACAGTACAACAATAATGCAATATCTATTGTGAGTCGGTGTAAACAGATTACCCTGTATACTTCTGAGTGGTTTTTCTGTTAACTTCTTGCAATTATATGGGTTATTGCATGACATCGTCTTTGCTCTAAAAACATTCAAAGACTACAAAATCCTTTCCTTCCAAAACACTGTGCTGATTTGTCCCTTTGAATTTGTAACCATTGCGGTTAAAATTGCTAAATGAATGCCTACACCAACATTTGTCTGTATTAATATGTCTGGCACTCGCTGCCCAGGCTCAATATATCAGTGTCCCCGTGTGGAGAAATTACATGCTGAGATGAATGTTCAGCCTGACACAATTTTCGTGCCATCAGCAAAAGATATAATTTTTTCTTGGTCATTAAATGTTGAAGTCTGCTATCCAGATGTCAGTAAATGTTAAGGTTAGTGATCCCTTTGCATTCAATGTCTTTATAAGCGAATATTGTATTATGTTAATTAATGCAAATAATATTTAATGTATTTGCTGTCATTTTGACCATCATTAATGTTTTTGCAATTGTTACTTTTATTGGAGTTTCTACTGCAGTAAGATCAGTGCTTCATGTCAAGTTCATTCAGAAGTATAAAAAAAGAGCTACATTAATAGAGGTGGAGTATTAATTGGTTTGCACCAGGGCGTTTTGCTTGGTGTTTCAGCAGTCTTCCCAACATGTACAGTACAATTCTTTCAAGGCACTTTATTCTATTTATTACATATTAAGCATGGTTAATAAAAACACAAGTCCATTAAAGTCCAAATAAAGGCATTACAAACCCACAGCAAGACAGCGGCCAAATGCGGCCCTGTATTCTGGGTATGGTGAATAAATAAAGAAATAAATATATATATGCTTGGTACTCAATAGGTTTTTGATAAATAAAACGGTGCTTTAATGCATCATAATAACGTTTTGGGGTTTCCCCCTTCGTCAGGGTCAGCAGTACACGAGGGGGAAACCCCGAAATGTTGTTATGATGCATTAAAGGACCATTTTATTACTCAAAAGCCTATTGAGTGCTGCCCTTCTGTTCTTCTATGGTGAGTGTGCTGACACTCTGGGAAGGCACCATAGTAAGTACTTAATTATCCACCTCTGGAGTGCCGGGTTGACATGTGTGTTTTTTGGCATCCTGACGAAAATGCAACAATAGAGCATTGAAAAGTTGGAACATATTTCTTGTGGAGTGGAGTTATTTTCAGAGTGCCACCGGTTTGGAATCTGCATACAGCTACACTGACCGTGCACAGCTTGGAGGGCACCAGACTGCAACTATCTATTTATTCATTGTAAATGTTTGCACATTAGAGGAGTGCCGCTTCCCAGTGTATACTGTATATATACACATATATATATATATATACATATGTATATATTAGGGGTGAGCGGGTTCGGATTTCTGAAATACGAACCCCCCCGAGCGCCCCCCGATCCGAGTCCGATCCGAGTCAGGCTCGACTTTTCCCGTCTGACTCGGATCTGAAATCGAGGCAAAACGTCATCATCCCGCCTTCCGAGTCTCGCGGGTTTTGGACCCTATATAAGGTACCCGCGTCGGCGCCATTTTCTCACTCGGCTGTGGACAGTGAAGAGGGAGGGTGGGAGTTAGGGCTGGCTGGGCTGTGTAGTGTAGTGTAGTGTAGTGCTGCTGTTGTCCACTACTTCAAAGTCCATAGGGGCTGGCTGTGTTGTGCTGTGCTGCTGTTGTTAATAGGGGCTGTGTCCACTACTTCAAAGTCCATAGGGGCTGGCTGGACTGTGTTGTGCAGTCAGTTCTCCATAGGGGCTGTGTCCACTCCAAAGTCCTGTGCAGTGTCCCAGTCCTAAAGGGGTGCTGTAGTGTTGTCCAGGGGGTGCTCTGTCCATCAGGGGTGCTCCCCCCAAGTGCTAAAAAAATTATATATTTTCTGTGTTTGTGAATTGTGTGCGCAGTAGCCGCACGTGCATCAACAAAGTAGTGCCAAGCGTGCGCCTGTGTCATAAGTAAAGGGCCGGCTGGCTTGACCGTTAAAGGGTGCTGTAACCCCCGAAAGTACACTCCAGTCCAAACCAAAAAAAAAATAATTTTCTGTGTTTGTGAATTGTGTGCGCAGTAGCCGCACGTGCATCAACAAAGTAGTGCCAAGCGTGCGCCTGTGTCATAAGTAAAGGGCCGGCTGGCTTGACCGTTAAAGGGTGCTGTAACCCCCAAAGTACACTCCAGTCCAAACCAAAAAAAAAATTATTTTCTGTGTTTGTGAATTGTGTGCGCAGTAGCCGCACGTGCATCAACAAAGTAGTGCCAAGCGTGCGCCTGTGTCATAAGTAAAGGGCCGGCTGGCTTGACCGTTAAAGGGTGCTGTAACCCCCAAAGTACACTCCAGTCCAAACCAAAAAAAAATTATTTTCTGTGTTTGTGAATTGTGTGCGCAGTAGCCGCACGTGCATCAACAAAGTAGAGCCAAGCGTGCGCCTGTGTCATAGGTAAAGGGCCGGCTGGCTAGACAATTAAAGGGTGCTGTAACCCCCAAAGTACACTCCAGTCCAAACCAAAAAAAAAATAATATTCTGTGTTTGTGAATTGTGTGCGCAGTAGCCGCACGTGCATCAACAAAGTAGTGCCAAGCGTGCGCCTGTGTCATAAGTAAAGGGCCGGCTGGCTTGACCGTTAAAGGGTGCTGTAACCCCCAAAGTACACTCCAGTCCAAACCAAAAAAAAATTATTTTCTGTGTTTGTGAATTGTGTGCGCAGTAGCCGCACGTGCATCAACAAAGTAGTGCCAAGCGTGCGCCTGTGTCATAAGTAAAGGGCCGGCTGGCTTGACTGTTAAAGGGTGCTGTAACCCCCAAAGTACACTCCAGTCCAAACCAAAAAAAAAATTATTTTCTGTGTTTGTTAATTGTGTGCGCAGTAGCCGCACGTGCATCAACAAAGTAGTGCCAAGCGTGCGCCTGTGTCATAAGTAAAGGGCCGGCTGGCTTGACCGTTAAAGGGTGCTGTAACCCCCAAAGTACACTCCAGTCCAAACCAAAAAAAAAATTATTTTCTGTGTTTGTTAATTGTGTGCGCAGTAGCCGCACGTGCATCAACAAAGTAGTGCCAAGCGTGCGCCTGTGTCATAAGTAAAGGGCCGGCTGGCTTGACCGTTAAAGGGTGCTGTAACCCCCAAAGTACACTCCAGTCCAAACCAAAAAAAAAATTATTTTCTGTGTTTGTGAATTGTGTGCGCAGTAGCCGCACGTGCATCAACAAAGGAGCAGCGCCAAGTGTGCGCCTGTGTCCCATAAGTAAAGAGCCGGCTGGCTCATTTCTTAAAGGCTGGTGTAACCCACAAAGTGCACTTCTCTCCAGCAAAAATAAAAAAATATTTTCTGTGTTTAGCCGCACGTATATATCAAATCGATATAACATAAATGGAGGACCAAACTTTCTCCGATAAAAATAAAATAGAGAAAGATCAAGAACCACTTCCTCCTAGTGCTGAAGCTGCTGCCACTAGTCATGACATAGACGATAACATGCCATCAACGTCGTCTGCCAAGGCCGATGCCCAATGTCATAATAGAGGGCACATACAATCCAAAATGACAAAGTTCAGGAAAATGACCTTGAAAAAAACATTTAAATCAGCTGAAGAGAAACGTAAACTTGCCAATATGCCATTTACGACATGGAGTGGCAAGGAACGGCTAAGGTCGATCCCTAGTATGTTCATGACTAGTGGTTCAGCTTCACATGACGATGGAAGCCCTCCTCCCACTAAAAAAATCATAAGAGTTAAGCTGGCAAAAGCACAGCAAAGAACTGTGCGTTCTAAGAAGATATCACAAATCCCCAAGGAGAGTCCAAGTGTGGTGGTGGTAGCGATGCCTGACCTTCCCAGCACTGGACGGGAAGAGGTGGCTCTTTCCACCATTTGCACACCCCCTGCAAGTGCTGAAAGGAGCACCCACAGTCCACTTGCTGATATGCCAATTGAAGATGTCACTGTTGAAGTACAACAGGATGAGGATACTGGTGTAGCTGGCGCTGAGGAGGAAGTTGGCGAGGAGGATTCTGATGGTGATGTGGTTTGTTTAAATCAGGCTCCGGGGGAGACAGTTGTTGTCCGTGGGATGAAAAAGCCCATCACGGTCATGCCTGGGCAGAAGACCAAACATTCCACCTCTTTGGTCTGGCAATATTTCTATCCAAATCCGGACAACAACTGTCTTGCCATATGTACCATATGTAAAGGTGAAATAAGTAGGGGTAGGGACGTCAACCACTTAGGAACATCCTCCCTTATACGGCACCTGCAGCGCGTTCATAAAAAGTTACTGTCAAGTTCAGAAACTTTGGCTAAGACCGTAAGCAGTCCAGGGACACCTAAATCCCGTTGTCCTGTTGTATCCAAGTGCCTGCAAACCACACCGTCAACTCCCTCCTCGTCAATTTCCTCCTTAGTCAGGATCGGAAGTAGTCCTGCAGGCCATGTCACTGGCATGACTGACTCTCCTATCCGGGATTCCTCCGGAGGATCCTGCATTGTTATGCCTACTGCTGCCGCTGCTGCTGTTGCTGCTGCTGGGAGTCGTTCATCATCCCAGAGAGGAAGTAGGAACACCACTACTTTTACTAAACAATTGACCCTCCAACAGTCCTTAGCGAGGAGGATGAAGTACGACAGCAGTCATCCTGAAGCAAAACATATAACTGAGGCCTTGACTGCTATGTTGGTGTTAGATGTGCATCCGGTATCCGCCATTAGTGCAGTGGGACTTAGACAATTGATGGAGGTAGTGTGTCCCCGGTTCCAAATCCCGTCTAGATTCCACTTCACTAGGCAGGCGATACCGAGACTGTACAGAAACGTCAGAAAAAGTGTCCTCAGTGTCCTGAAAAATGCCTTTGTACACAATGTCCACTTAACCACGGACATGTGGACAAGTGGAACAGGGCAGACTAAGGACTATATGACTGTGACAGTCCACTGGGTAGATGTATCACCTTACGCAGCAACAGCAGCAGCATCACCAGTAGCAGCATCTCAGAAACGCCAGCTCGTTCCAAGGCAGGCTATGCTGTGTATCCCCAGTTTCAGTAAGAGGCACACCACCAACAACCTCTTAGAGAAACTGAGGGAAATCATCGCCCAATCACTTACCCCACTTAGATTCTCCTGGGGATTTGTGATATCTGACAATGCCACCAATATTGTGCGGGCATTACATCTGGGCAAATTCCAGCACGTCCCATGTTTTGCTCACACAATAAACTTGGTGGTGCACAATTTTCTGAAAAGCGACAGGGGCGTGCAGGAGACGCTTTGGGTGGCCCGAAAAATTTCTGCCCACTTTCGCCATTCAGCGACTGCGTGCCGAAGACTGGAGTGCCAGCAAATACTCTTGAACCTGCCCCGCCATCACCTGAAGCAAGAGGTTGTGACGCGGTGGAACTCAACCCTCTATATGCTTCAGAGGAAGGAGGAGCAGCAAAAGGCCATACAAGCCTATACATCCACCTATGACATAGGCAAAGGAGGGGGTATGCACCTGACTCAAGCGCAGTGGAGAATGATTTCCGTGTTGTGCAAGGTTCTCCAGCCCTTCGAACTTGCCACACGTGAAGTCAGTTCAGACACTGCCAGCTTGAGTCAGGTCATTCCCCTCATCAGGCTTTTGCAGAAGCAGCTGGAGAAAGTGAAGGAGGAGCTAAGACGGAGCGATTCCGCTTGGCATGTGGGACTTGTGGATGAAGCCCTTCATTCGCTTTGCCAGGATTCCAGGGTGGTCAATCTGTTGAAATCAGACCACTACATTTTGGCTACAGTGCTCGATCCTAGGTTTAAAGCCTATGTGGTGTCTCTCTTTCTGGCCGGCACAAGCCTGCAGAGGTGCAAAGACCTGCTGGTGAACACACTGTCAGCTGAAGCGGAACGTGACACGTCAACAGCTCCTTCTTCATTTTCTCCCGCACCTGGGGCTGCCAGGAAAAAACTTAGGTATCCTAAGCAACCCGCTGGCGGTGATGCAGGGCAGGCAGGACCAAGTTTGGACATCTGGTCTGGACTGAAGGACCTGGCAACAATTTCTGACATGTCTACTGTCACTGCATATGATACTGTCACCATTGACAGAATGGTGGAGGATTACATCGGTGACAGCATCCAAGTAGGCATGTCAGACAGTCCATACCTGTACTGGCAGGAAAAAGAGGCAATTTGGAGGCCCCTGTACAAACTGGCTCTATTTTACCTGAGTTGCCCCCCCTCCAGTGTGTACTCCGAAAGAGTGTTTAGTGCAGCCGGGAACCTTGTCAGCGAAAGGCGTAGGAGGTTGCTTCCACAGAATGTGGAGAAGATGATGTTCATCAAAATGAATTATCAGCTCTTCCAGGGAGACCAGCCTCCAGAACGTACAGAGGGACCTGTGGTGGTGGATTCAAGTGGGGACGAGTTAATACTTTGTGAGGATGAGGATGTACACAACACTGAAGAGGGTGAGGAATCGGTGGATGAGGAGGATGAGGATGACATCTTGCCTCCGTAGAGCCAGTTTGTGCAGGGACAGATTAATTGCCAGCTTGTTTTGTGGGGGCCCAAACGAACCAATCATTTCAGCCACAGTTGTGTGGCAGACCCTGGCGCTGAAATGATTGGTTTGTTAAAGTGTGCATGTCCTGTTTATACAACATATGGGTGGGTGGGAGGGCCCAAGGACAATTCCATCTTGCACCTCTTTTTTTTCTTTGCATTATGTACAGTTTGGGGCCTAGTTTTTCAAACTGCCATCCTGTCTGCCACTGCAGTATCACGCCTAGATGGGTCACGTGTTTGTGCCGCCCACTCGTGTCGCTTAGCATAGTCATCCAGCTACCTCGGTGCAACCTTTTGGACATAAAAACACTATTGTGAGGTGTGAGGTGTTCAGAATAGACTGGAAATGAGCGGAAATTAAGGTTATTGAGGTTAATAATAGCATAGGAGCAGAAAAACCTACAAATTCTGTGATTTTAGCTGTTTTTATGCTTTTTTTCAAAAAAATACAGATCCAAAACACAAAACCCAGAACCCAAAACACGGAAGGGTGGTTTTGGCAAAACCAATCCAGATCCAAAACACGAAGAAAGATCCAGATCCAAAACCAAAACACAAAACACGAAAAGTGGCCGGTGCACACCCCTAGTATATATATATATATATATATATATATATATATATATATATATATATATATATGAGAAAACAAAGACAAATAAGCGCCTAGTCCCGGTGCAGAACATTTTACAATAAACACCTATGGTAACCACATGAAATATGTCATGAATTGGGTAACCATTAGGGGTGAGCGGGTTCGGATTTCTGAAATCCGAACCCCCCCGAGCCCCCCCGATCCGAGTCCGATCCGAGTCAGGCTCGACTTTTCCCGCCTGACTCGGATCTGAAATCGAGGCAAAACGTCATCTTCCCGCCTTCCGAGTCTCGCGGGTTTTGGATCCTATATAAGGTACACACGTCGGCGCCATTTTCTCACTCGGCTGTGGACAGTGAAGAGGGAGGGTGGGAGTTAGGGCTGTGTAGTGTAGTGTAGTGTAGTGCTGCTGTTGTCCACTACTTCAAAGTCCATAGGGGCTGGCTGTGTTGTGCTGTGCTGCTGTTGTTAATAGGGGCTGTGTCCACTACTTCAAAGTCCATAGGGGCTGGCTGGACTGTGTTGTGCAGTCAGTTCTCCATAGGGGCTGTGTCCACTCCGAAGTCCTGTGCAGTGTCCCAGTCCTAAAGGAGTGCTGTAGTGTTGTCCAGGGGGTGCTCTGTCCATCAGGGGTGCTCCCCCCAAGTGCTAAAAAAATAATATATTTTCTGTGTTTGTGAATTGTGTGCGCAGTAGCCGCACGTGCATCAACAAAGTAGTGCCAAGCGTGCGCCTGTGTCATAAGTAAAGGGCCGGCTGGCTTGACCGTTAAGGGTGCTGTAACCCCCGAAAGTACACTCCAGTCCAAACCAAAAAAAAAATTATTTTCTGTGTTTGTGAATTGTGTGCGCAGTAGCCGCACGTGCATCAACAAAGTAGTGCCAAGCGTGCGCCTGTGTCATAAGTAAAGGGCCGGCTGGCTTGACCGTTAAGGGTGCTGTAACCCCCGAAAGTACACTCCAGTCCAAACCAAAAAAAAAATTATTTTCTGTGTTTGTGAATTGTGTGCGCAGTAGCCGCACGTGCATCAACAAAGTAGTGCCAAGCGTGCGCCTGTGTCATAAGTAAAGGGCCGGCTGGCTTGACCGTTAAGGGTGCTGTAACCCCCGAAAGTACACTCCAGTCCAAACCAAAAAAAAAATTATTTTCTGTGTTTGTGAATTGTGTGCGCAGTAGCCGCACGTGCATCAACAAAGTAGTGCCAAGCGTGCGCCTGTGTCATAAGTAAAGGGCCGGCTGGCTTGACCGTTAAGGGTGCTGTAACCCCCGAAAGTACACTCCAGTCCAAACCAAAAAAAAAATTATTTTCTGTGTTTGTGAATTGTGTGCGCAGTAGCCGCACGTGCATCAACAAAGTAGTGCCAAGCGTGCGCCTGTGTCATAAGTAAAGGGCCGGCTGGCTTGACCGTTAAGGGTGCTGTAACCCCCGAAAGTACACTCCAGTCCAAACCAAAAAAAAAATTATTTTCTGTGTTTGTGAATTGTGTGCGCAGTAGCCGCACGTGCATCAACAAAGTAGTGCCAAGCGTGCGCCTGTGTCATAAGTAAAGGGCCGGCTGGCTTGACCGTTAAGGGTGCTGTAACCCCCGAAAGTACACTCCAGTCCAAACCCAAAAAAAAATTATTTTCTGTGTTTGTGAATTGTGTGCGCAGTAGCCGCACGTGCATCAACAAAGTAGTGCCAAGCGTGCGCCTGTGTCATAAGTAAAGGGCCGGCTGGCTTGACCGTTAAAGGGTGCTGTAACCCCCGAAAGTACACTCCAGTCCAAACCAAAAAAAAAATAATTTTCTGTGTTTGTGAATTGTGTGCGCAGTAGCCGCACGTGCATCAACAAAGTAGTGCCAAGCGTGCGCCTGTGTCATAAGTAAAGGGCCGGCTGGCTTGACCGTTAAAGGGTGCTGTAACCCCCAAAGTACACTCCAGTCCAAACCAAAAAAAAAATTATTTTCTGTGTTTGTGAATTGTGTGCGCAGTAGCCGCACGTGCATCAACAAAGTAGTGCCAAGCGTGCGCCTGTGTCATAAGTAAAGGGCCGGCTGGCTTGACCGTTAAAGGGTGCTGTAACCCCCAAAGTACACTCCAGTCCAAACCAAAAAAAAATTATTTTCTGTGTTTGTGAATTGTGTGCGCAGTAGCCGCACGTGCATCAACAAAGTAGAGCCAAGCGTGCGCCTGTGTCATAAGTAAAGGGCCGGCTGGCTTGACCGTTAAGGGTGCTGTAACCCCCGAAAGTACACTCCAGTCCAAACCAAAAAAAAAATTATTTTCTGTGTTTGTGAATTGTGTGCGCAGTAGCCGCACGTGCATCAACAAAGTAGTGCCAAGCGTGCGCCTGTGTCATAAGTAAAGGGCCGGCTGGCTTGACCGTTAAGGGTGCTGTAACCCCCGAAAGTACACTCCAGTCCAAACCAAAAAAAAAATTATTTTCTGTGTTTGTGAATTGTGTGCGCAGTAGCCGCACATGCATCAACAAAGTAGTGCCAAGCGTGCGCCTGTGTCATAAGTAAAGGGCCGGCTGGCTTGACCGTTAAGGGTGCTGTAACCCCCGAAAGTACACTCCAGTCCAAACCAAAAAAAAAATTATTTTCTGTGTTTGTGAATTGTGTGCGCAGTAGCCGCACGTGCATCAACAAAGTAGTGCCAAGCGTGCGCCTGTGTCATAAGTAAAGGGCCGGCTGGCTTGACCGTTAAGGGTGCTGTAACCCCCGAAAGTACACTCCAGTCCAAACCAAAAAAAAAATTATTTTCTGTGTTTGTGAATTGTGTGCGCAGTAGCCGCACGTGCATCAACAAAGTAGTGCCAAGCGTGCGCCTGTGTCATAAGTAAAGGGCCGGCTGGCTTGACCGTTAAGGGTGCTGTAACCCCCGAAAGTACACTCCAGTCCAAACCAAAAAAAAAATTATTTTCTGTGTTTGTGAATTGTGTGCGCAGTAGCCGCACGTGCATCAACAAAGTAGTGCCAAGAGTGCGCCTGTGTCATAAGTAAAGGGCCGGCTGGCTTGACCGTTAAAGGGTGCTGTAACCCCCAAAGTACACTCCAGTCCAAACCAAAAAAAAAATTATTTTCTGTGTTTAGCCGCACGTATATATCAAATCGATATAACATAAATGGAGGACCAAACTTTCTCCGATAAAAATAAAATAGAGAAAGATCAAGAACCACTTCCTCCTAGTGCTGAAGCTGCTGCCACTAGTCATGACATAGACGATAACATGCCATCAACGTCGTCTGCCAAGGCCGATGCCCAATGTCATAGTAGAGGGCACATACAATCCCAAATGGCAAAGTTCAGGAAAATGACCTTGAAAAAGACATTTAAATCAGCTGAAGAGAAACGTAAACTTGCCAATATGCCATTTACGACACGGAGTGGCAAGGAACGGCTAAGGTCGATCCCTAGTATGTTCATGACTAGTGGTTCAGCTTCACATGACGATGGAAGCCCTCCTCCCACTAAAAAAATCAAAAGAGTTAAGCTGGCAAAAGCACAGCGAAGAACTGTGCTTTCTAAGAAGATATCACAAATCCCCAAGGAGAGTCCAAGTGTGGTGGTGGTTGCGATGCCTGACCTTCCCAGCACTGGACGGGAAGAGGTGGCTCTTTCCACCATTTGCACGCCCCCTGCAAGTGCTGAAAGGAGCACCCACAGTCCACTTGCTGATATGCAAATTGAAGATGTCACTGTTGAAGTACAACAGGATGAGGATACTGGTGTAGCTGGCGCTGAGGAGGAAGTTGGCGAGGAGGATTCTGATGGTGATGTGGTTTGTTTAAATCAGGCTCCAGGGGAGACAGTTGTTGTCCGTGGGATGAAAAAGCCCATCGCGGTCATGCCTGGGCAGAAGACCAAACATTCCACCTCTTTGGTCTGGCAATATTTCTATCCAAATCCGGACAACAACTGTCTTGCCATATGTACCATATGTAAAGGTGAAATAAGTAGGGGTAGGGACGTCAACCACCTAGGAACATCCTCCCTTATACGGCACCTGCAGCGCGTTCATAAAAAGTTACTGTCAAGTTCAGAAACTTTGGCTAAGACCGTAAGCAGTCCAGGGACACCTAAATCCCGTTGTCCTGTTGTATCCAAGCGCCTGCAAACCACACCGTCAACTCCCTCCTCGTCAATTTCCTCCTTAGTCAGGATCGGAAGTAGTCCTGCAGGCCATGTCACTGGCATGACTGACTCTCCTATCCGGGATTCCTCTGGAGGATCCTGCATTGCTACGCCTACTGCTGCCGCTGCTGCTGTTGCTGCTGCTGGGAGTCGTTCATCATCCCAGAGAGGAAGTAGGAACACCACTACTTTTACTAAACAATTGACCCTCCAACAGTCCTTAGCGAGGAGGATGAAGTACGACAGCAGTCACCCTGAAGCAAAACGTATAACTGAGGCCTTGACTGCTATGTTGGTGTTAGACGTGCGTCCGGTATCCGCCATTAGTGCAGTGGGATTTAGACAATTGATGGAGGTAGTGTGTCCCCGGTTCCAAATCCCGTCTAGATTCCACTTCACTAGGCAGGCGATACCGAGACTGTACAGAAACGTCAGAAAAAGTGTCCTCAGTGTCCTGAAAAATGCCGTTGTACACAATGTCCACTTAACCACGGACATGTGGACAAGTGGAACAGGGCAGACTAAGGACTATATGACTGTGACAGCCCACTGGGTAGATGTATCACCTTACGCAGCAACAGCAGCAGCGTCACCAGTAGCAGCATCTCAGAAACGCCAGCTCGTTACAAGGCAGGCTACGCTGTGTATCACCGGTTTCAGTAAGAGGCACACCGCCGACAACCTCTTAGAGAAACTGAGGGAAATCATCGCCCAGTGGCTTACCCCACTTAGACTCTCCTGGGGATTTGTGATATCTGACAACGCCACCAATATTGTGCGGGCATTACATCTGGGCAAATTCCAGCACGTCCCATGTTTTGCTCACACAATAAACTTGGTGGTGCAGAATTTTCTGAAAAGCGACAGGGGCGTGCAGGAGACGCTTTGGGTGGCCCGAAAAATTTCTGGCCACTTTCGCCATTCAGCGACTGCGTGCCGAAGACTGGAGCGCCAGCAAACACTCTTGAACCTGCCCCGCCATCACCTGAAGCAAGAGGTTGTGACGCGGTGGAACTCAACCCTCTATATGCTTCAGAGGATGGAGGAGCAGCAAAAGGCCATACAAGCCTATACATCCACCTATGACATAGGCAAAGGAGGGGGTATGCACCTGACTCAAGCGCAGTGGAGAATGATTTCCGTGTTGTGCAAGGTTCTCCAGCCCTTCGAACTTGCCACACGTGAAGTCAGTTCAGACACAGCCAGCTTGAGTCAGGTCATTCCGCTCATCAGGCTTTTGCAGAAGCAGCTGGAGAAAGTGAAGGAGGAGCTAAGACGGAGCGATTCCGCTCGGCATGTGGGACTTGTGGATGAAGCCCTTCATTCGCTTTGCCAGGATTCCAGGGTGGTCAATCTGTTGAAATCAGACCACTACATTTTGGCCACCGTGCTTGATCCTAGGTTTAAAGCCTATGTGGTGTCTCTCTTTCCGGCCGACACAAGCCTGCAGAGGTGCAAAGACCTGCTGGTGAACACACTGTCAGCTGAAGCGGAACGTGACACGTCAACGGCTCCTTCTTCATTTTCTCCCGCAACTGGGGCTGCCAGGAAAAAACTTAGGTATCCTAAGCAACCCGCTGGCGGTGATGCAGGGCAGGCAGGACCAAGTTTGGACATCTGGTCCGGACTGAAGGACCTGGCAACAATTTCTGACATGTCTACTGTCACTGCATATGATACTGTCACCATTGACAGAATGGTGGAGGATTACATCGGTGACAGCATCCAAGTAGGCATGTCAGACAGTCCATACCTGTACTGGCAGGAAAAAGAGGCAATTTGGAGGCCCCTGTACAAGCTGGCTCTATTTTACCTGAGTTGCCCCCCCTCCAGTGTGTACTCCGAAAGAGTGTTTAGTGCAGCCGGGAACCTTGTCAGCGAAAGGCGTAGGAGGTTGCTTCCACAGAATGTGGAGAAGATGATGTTCATCAAAATGAATTATCAGCTCTTCCAGGGAGACCAGCCTCCAGAAGGTACAGAGGGACCTGTGGTGGTGGATTCAAGTGGGGACGAGTTAATACTTTGTGAGGATGAGGATGTACACACTGAAGAGGGTGAGGAATCGGTGGATGAGGAGGATGAGGATGACATCTTGCCTCCGTAGAGCCAGTTTGTGCAGGGACACATTAATTGCCAGCTTGTTTTGTGGGGGCCCAAACGAACCAATCATTTCAGCCACAGTTGTGTGGCAGACCCTGGCGCTGAAATGATTGATTTGTTAAAGTGTGCATGTCCTGTTTATACAACATAAGGGTGGGTGGGAGGGCCCAAGGACAATTCCATCTTGCACTTCTTTTTTTTCTATGCATTATGTACAGTTTGGGGCCTAGTTTTTCTAACTGCCATCCTGTCTGCCACTGCAGTGTCACTCCTAGATGGGTCACGTGTTTGTGCTGCCCACTCGTGTCGCTTAGCATAGTCATCCAGCTACCTCGGTGCAACCTTTTGGACATGAAAACACTATTGTGAGGTGTGAGGTGTTCAGAATAGACTGGAAATGAGTGGAAATTAAGGTTATTGAGGTTAATAATAGCATAGGAGCAGAGAAACCAACAAATTCTGTGATTTTAGCTGTTTTTATGCTTTTTAAAAAAAAAATACAGATCCAAAACACAAAACCCAGAACCCAAAACACGGAAGGGTGGTTTTGGCAAAACCATTCCAGATCCAAAACACGAAGAAAGATCCAGATCCAAAACCAAAACACAAAACACGAAAAGTGGCCGGTGCACACCCCTAGTAACCATGTACCAAAAATAAAAATAAATGTGTCTCAACAATTTTGGAGACATCAGATCAGGGCTGTAACTAGGGGGCAGCACTGTCATTGACCCATGACACCTGCATGTGGCTTGCTTACTGAAAAGCCACCGCAGGCAGCCTGTAGAGCTGCCTGGAGCATCCTTAGGACACTCAGGGCAATGCTCTACTTCCAAGAGCCAGCGGCCCTGCTTCCTGGGCTTGAATTCACAGGTTTAAGGGGTGGGGTTAGCACAGGGAACACTGCCGCCCTGTTATGGAGCTGTATCATATTAAAATATTTCCAGATATCAAATGGATGTTTCCAAAGAAGGACGTCAGCTGCAATCTGACTGAGCCAATTTAAACCCTGTAGTTGTGGTAGCAGTATACCTGTAAGAGTTATGGTATTGTAAGTATCAGACATTTAGCCTATAGGGATCTTGGGGGTGTGGCCTTGCTGGTATATTAGGATGATTACCGAAGAGTCAGCTTCTTTGATTCTGGAAATTTCCAGCCCAGGAGTCAGGGAAGTGGTCTGTGTAATTGATTGTAATCAGTGCATGGTTCTGTCCTTTCTTGATTCTATAATCTCTTTTTACACCCTTGTCATTTCTTTATATTTTCTCTTGCCTCCTAGTCTACTTCATTCTTTACTAAGCTTTTTCATCTTATTTCTTTGTTAAGCCTTTTCCTCAGCCATCGCAATGCCCCGCCGTCCCCTGGCTAAGCGACCCTCCCGCTCGGCTTCTGCTGCCAGAGCAGGGCCGGACAACAGCCGCGTGGCTGGCGGTCACATGGCCTGCTGCGACCGCGGGTCACAGCATGGGTCACCATTGGTGAGAGCAGCGCAGGTTTTCGGAGGCTGCTTCAGCAGCGCTGACGCCCGGCAGGGTACAGCAGCGTCGGCTGGCCCCGTCTCGCTGCATATTATTGAGAGAAACAAAGAAAAAAATGGCTGCTGCTCATTTTTTTTTTGTTTGTTTTGTTTGTGGTCCTGAGATGCATGAATGAGCCAGCATTAGCAGGGCATGCTGGTTCTAGTAGTGCTAGTTGTAGTTCCCATGGGTGACTCACAGGTAAGCTGGCTCTCAATTTGGATGCATTTATGTATGTGCCTTTATCATGAGGCCTTACATTTGCCAAGATATATATGTGCCTTTATTATGAGGCCTTATAATTGGTATACATTACATTTGGGGTGAGAGTTTGGGCGTAGGGCCCCCGAGGCTACTCTGGCTGGACCTCCTCAGGGCATCACCACTTAATACACATAATTACTTTTCACATCACCTTTTATGTTTGCTTTTTATTCATGTTAATTTTTCACATATATTTTAACCTCTGTTTCAACACTTATTAACTACTCACACACATCTATATTTTACACTGCACTGTCACTCTTTTTCCATTTTCGTGTGATGCCCTGGGGTGGTCCTGGGCTGGACGTTTTTTGGGATGCTCTGCGCCCCAGACGTGAACACCTTAGTGTTAGGGACTGCTAGTGACAGAGAAGCCGTGACGTGGCCTAGCAGCTTCCCATGTATTTGCAAATGCATGCAACCAATATCTCTGAAGTTCTATTACCATATAGTGTTCATATATTGTTGCAAGTATAATTCAGTGTGCTGAGGAGCAATAGGGGGTTAACCCCCCTACCTTTTCTACATATTATTGAGAGACGTGGCCCATGTGGCTGCAGCGGGCACATCTCTAGAGGCCTGTGCCAGCATGACAGCGGTGGGATCAGTGTTACTTCCGCTTGACCCCGCCATTAGTGCGGACCCTGCTGATCGTACCTTATTCGCAGCTGACTCCAGACAGAGGCCCTCATTCAGAGCCGCTCGCTATTTGCGGTCGTTCATTCAAAAACAAGGGGTGGCTATTCAAATGATCCGTTCGCTCATTGCGGTCTGTTCACGCCTCTAAGTCTGAACGAGCGAGCAAAACTTGCAGTTGTAATTTTGAAAAATACGCTCCCTTGCCGCTCGCACCATACGTCATGTCCGCTATTTAATAGATTAATCGAGTACATCGAACAGCGTATGAACTGCTCGCTATTCTTGTGGTTGGTTTTTTCAACCGCTATTTTGCGAGCAGTTCTGAGTAAAAAAAAAACAAGTGACGTGGTCAATGACGCTGCTGTTTTAATTATGCACACCCTTAAAATGCACGTTTTGACCTTTAAGCACGCCTGCGTTCTTAATTCCACTCCCCGTTTTCAAGCACCTTCCCCTGTTACCACCCACATACACCTCCTCCTGTCACTCAAAATAGCAGGCATTCGCTATATAGCGAACAAACGATTTTCGGCCGCACTGACTGGTTTGCGCATGCGTATTACAAACCGTACGCATGCGCAGATGTGCGAACATCGGTCAGAACGAACGAGCGGCCGCTTACGAGCGGCTCTGAATCAGGGCCAGAGTCAGCGTCGTTCCAGGTGGGGGCAGAGCTACAACATTCGGTCTTTCCAGTTCCCAGGGGCTCCAGGGAAGGAAAGGGGAGTACTGCTGCCTTGCAGGTCCCTATGTGTAAGCCTGCATGTCAGGCTAGCCCTGTTGCTCAGGTACAGCATGCTGCTGCCTTGCATGGGGGAGGGATGGCTCCTCACGGCCGGATGGCTTACACTGCCCCACTGTATAGCGAGGTACTCATTACAGGGACTGGTGCATTTGCTGGGGGACAATTGTCGCTGGGCAATCCCTGCACCACACTGTTAGTGCAACGTGTGCGGCGGGCATGCTTGTGTAATGCACATGTTTTTCCCAGGCAGCTTTCGCTATGTCATACGGCACCTGTAGTACAGCAGGTTTTGTTGCCCCCATAATCCCTTCTTCCGCACATATGCTGGTCCCTCCTATGTTGCTGCTTCCCTCACCGGCAGCGACCCCGGACCCATGGCATTGGTGGCTTTAAATTCTTTATTGGCGGTGCAGTCTGCGTCGTCTCCAGGTCCTTCAGCAGCAGCACAGTTGCCTACACAATTGCAGGAAGCTTTGGCCCTTCTGATAGGGCAGCTTCTGCATGCTTTAGGTTTGCAGGGGTTTTCAAACCCTCGTGCTGCGCCGGTAGCTTCTACTTCTACAACTGTGAATGTGGCAACGGAATTTGTGCCTGTTATTCCTCTTTCCTCCTCTGCAGGTGTTGCAGTTGCAATGTCCTCAGCTGGCCAGATTGCTGTCGCGGTGCCGCAGGCGGGCTGTGATCCACCTGTGATCCACCTGGGAATTCAATTAAGTCGGCAGTTGGGGTGGCCGCAGCAAAGGCGACTACTTCCTCCTCCTCCACATCTTCTGATGATGATTCTTCTTTGTCTGAGGCAGCGCCTAAACGGGCTAAGTGAGCAAGATGTAAATCTCGGCATAGGTCTCAGCGTAGGTCTCGCAGGTCACGTCAGTCCAGCTACGACTCGTCTAGCGAGTCAGAGGACGATACACAGCCTAAAGGTGGCTTTGTACATTGCGACACTACAGCCATATTGTGTGGCTTGCACAGGCATGTAAATGACCATATTACATGGATTTATTCACGCTCACATCTAAGTCTAAGAAAGGGGTTTAGAGCCTCCAAGCAAGAAGGGGGAATTGGGGAGGATTCATTTAGCTCTTATACTAATTGGTTGGTTGGGATGTATACATATTTGCTTGCTATATAGACACTAGGCCAGCAAAGCACCCAAATGTGCTTAAATATTTGCACATGATTCATGGCATGTCTCACTTTACTAAAGGGCCCATGTGGCGCACATATGATGTAGAATTACGAAAGAAACAACCGATTATTGGCCATCATAGATTTTGGGTGCAAGGATGTTGAGAATTGGCTGAAGGTTACTCAGCCATCGTCAGGATCCGCGCCAGTGGTAGCAGTGTGTAAGGTGCCGGTGAACACCCGCTTCCCGAGTGGGGGGGTAGGGTCAATGTTACACCTTCAATGGGTCTTTATGCAGACTTAGTATGCGGTATAGATTTAGGCATGCTTGCCTCCATTGCAGGGGGGCAGCATCCAGCTGATTGTAGCAGGGCCTCTGAAGCCACCCCTTCTGGCCGGCTGGCAGGGGTGGAGCTAAGTAGGGCGCCATCCCCTATTCGCAGTGCACCTTTGTTAAAGTGGCTAGGGTTTACCCAAATAGCAGCAATGCAGAATTTCTGTGCTCTGGTTTTTTGAAAGGGTTTTGTCTACCCATTAGATGCCAGGTTATGTCGGATACCCCTCAAAATTTCCTCTGCATCGGTCTGGTGGGCTCCCCTCGGTGTGCGCATTTGCTTTTTTCGTTGCAGGCTTTATTTTCAGAACTAGGTGTTCCCATTGCTCATGACAAAACAGAGGGCCCAGTTACACACCTTTCCTCCCTGGGTATAGAAATAGATACCGCTGTGGGTTGCTGTCAGCTTCTGGACGATAAAGTTCATAAACTGCAAGCAGCTATTGCGTCTGGGCTGCTGGCTGGGAAGGTGACGCTGTGGCAAGTGCAGTCTCTCTTCGGGCTATTAAACTTCACCTGTGGGGTTATTCCTAAGGGTAGAGTTTTTTGCCGAAAATTAGAAAGGACCACTGCGGGTTTGCATAAACCGTATAATTTCTTGCGTCTGTCCGTGTAGATAAAGTGGGACCTGCGGGTTTGGTCCATTTTTTCTGCGCGCAGTAATTGGTAGTTACAGTTATTTACTGATGCTGCCGGGTCATCCGGTTTCGGGGCTTATCTAGATGGGTTATGGTGCGCGGCCCCATGGCCGTTGTCTTGGGTTGGGGAAGGTTTGACCAGGAATCTGCTTCTGCTCAAGCTTTTCCCAAACATAGTGGCTGTGGAAATTTTGGGTAAGTGTCTGCGCAACTCCAGCATAGTATTCTGATGCAACAACCTGGGGCTAGTCCAGGCTATCAACCGTCAGCGGTCATCCTCCCTTCTGGTTTACACTTGCTTGCTAGATTGGTGTTGCGTTGCTTACTGTGTAACATAAGTTTTCAGGCCAAGCATGTCCCTGGAGTCGATAATGCAGTTGCAAATTCCCTTTCCAGATTTAATTGGGTCAATTTTCGGGAGCTGGCGCCACGGGTGGCACTTCTTGGTGATATCTGTCTTGATTATGTCTGGCTGGTCATCAGCAAGGAGATCTGTTGCTCCAGTGACTTTGCGTTTGTATGAAGCTTCTTGGCGTGAGTGGGAGCAATATTGTCTTTCTCCTGGGAATACAGGTAAGAGTCAGCATCAGTTGATGCACTCTTTTATCTAGTCCTATTTTGTGGTGTTCCTTGTCATCCATGCTTAAATGGTTAGCGAGGGTGTCCTTTTTCTCTAGCCTGCTGGGTCGGCCCGACACCACTCAGAGTTTTTTAGTAGCTAAGGCGCTTAAGGGTTGGGCGCGGACTAAGCCGGTGGGGGAGGATCATCATCGGCCAATCAATAATAATTGCTGCCACATCTATTGATGGCAGTTGAAGGTGTGTGCTTCTCACAATTTGAAGTTTGTCTGTTTAAATTGGCTTTTGCAATGGCGTTTCATGGCGCATTTTGGGTTAGTGAGTTAATGGCGCCCGCATATGCTGCGATGTCAGCTCTGCTTCGTCGGGACGTATTGTGCAGCGAGGATACTCTATTGTGCAAGATACGTTGATCCAAAACCGACCAGATTGGGCGGGGTCGTTGGCTCTCTTTAAAGAAGTGTCGGGACAACCGGATCTGCCCAAAGTTTTTGGTTCATGCATACTTGTGTCAGCGTCCCGGGTTTGGGGAAGCGTGGCTGGTGCACGAGGATGGGATACCAGTTACTAAGTATCAAGTCAGGCAGGTATTGCAACAGTGCATTGCAGCTCTCGGCCTCCCTTTACATGAATATGATACTCATTCGTTCCGAATTGGGGCTGCCACATCTGCTGCGGCTTCCGGATTTTCACAGTCAGAGATTCAGGCTCTGGGCAGGTGAAAATCAGAGCACAAGGAAGTTGTAATTTTATAGAGACAGCGCTTTTTGACAAAAGATTTAATACATTAAAATGACCTTACAAACAAATATTATGACATTACAATACAATAGACAAAAAGTAGTGTTTTACACAAAACCGGCTGGTGTGTACACTCATCAATCAGCTAATAGGACCATAAAAAAAGAAATTTTTGTCATATGGTATTAAGAATACACCTTATTTGGTGTCATATAGAGACCATTTTTTTGCAAGCATGAAAAAAATCAATAGCATGAGACTTTATCTGTTTAGATAAGGGTATTAGTCAATGTTCATTGCAAATAATTCCGTGCACTGACTTGTTTAATGATTAGTACATGCATGCATCCAAGTTTTCAGCTCTATGTATGTTAGTTGTTATGCCCCAGTTGTTAGTAAGCACTTGTGCCAAGAGGGTTAGTAGGCAAGAGGACATTCAGAGCAAGCAATGAAGACAGTTTTTAAATCCCTTATTCATGCAAGCCGGAGTTTTAGACAAGTGAACTCCTTTTGGGAACTCAGGAGCGTAACTAGAACAGTTTAATGCTCCCGTACTCACAGTTCACCCGGGTGATGTGACGAGTGTTAGAGCGCCAGCTGGTTTGGATAAGCAGACCCTTAATGCGTTTCTCCACCTCCGTCTATGCTCGGCGGCTTCCTCAGAGCATTTCGTTGTTACGTGGGTCCGGGCAAGGTGCTTGCTAGCGCTTATTCGGCATGCTAACCAGAGGTTTAGACTACTCGCTTTCAGGGGTCTGGAGGGATTTTTATTTTTTCCTAGGGAGGCAACAATTAGATTCCCCATAAAAGTAGAAAAGATCCTAGTAGGTTTTTGTTTGTTGCCTCCAGCCTGGTTAGCATGCTTGTGTTTGTCATTAACATTGTTATTGTTGTTTTATGTTGTCATGTATGTGGTTTTGCATGTGTTTATGGTGTGGTGAGAGTTTTGGGTTTTTCAACATCTTTCTAAATAACCTATATTATGTTCCTTACAGGATTGTACGATGACAGGCCAGTCTCGATTCATTTATTGGGCTGCTGTCGGCCGCTGCACATGATTTAAGCTCATTTGCTTTGGCCCATAATGTTAGGTGGTTAGGTGTTAGAGTAATTCTAGGGCATGAATTGAAAGGGCGCCTGGTGTATGCAGTGCGAATGTTTGGTCGGCCTATGGTGTTGATTGTACACTTGGGTGGAAATAAACTGGGAAAACGTACGTCTTTGGATCTTATGTGGGCTATTGTGCATGATTTTGAGCTGTTGCATCATGAGTGGCCATTTTGTACGTTGGTTTGGTCTGCCATGATTCCTCGCCATAATTGGTGATCCAGCTAACTAGGTACAGTGATGGAAGAGGCGCGACGCAATGTAAACACTGCGGTTGCCCTTGTTTTCTGTTGTCAGTTGATTGCAGAGGTGTGGTTCATAGTGCAATCAGGTTTAAAGACATGCATTTGTTTAGGTCTGATGGAGTACATCTGTCGTAAGCCAGTTTGCTTCTGTTTGTAGAGGCTTTGTTTAGGACGACGGCCTGGGCGGGTCGGGTGTGATGTCACACGCCATACCTGCCTGCGCAGTCTCCGTTGGTGGTGGCAGTGGATGACGTGGATGCCTGGGCAGTGAGCACTGGCTGCTGCTTCAGACCTATAAATGGCACTTCCTGTCAATCACTCTGCAATGGGTCTGCGTACACACTACGCTCTCATTTCCGATCGCAGTGGCTAGGTCACACACGTGCACTGCGATGCATACGCATGCTCAGATTATGAAAATCTGCTGACTGCACGCATCTTAGCTCTTGCGATCCTTGCTGAATCAGGCCCCAAATACATTGTATTACTAGACAAAATTATATATCTCTATGGGGGTGCTGGGTGCACCTGGTGTTACCCTAGAAGAGAGTGACACGAGCCAGGAACTGGAGTGTGACATACTCCTGCAGCACGCGGCTTCTGTCACAGAGGGGGAGCCGACACTGCAGGCACTTGCCTCCTTGGGCAGCCCAGCATCACTGGGGATGCTGGGTACACCCCCAGAGTGATTTCCTGTGAGGCCACACCCCTTTATGTTAAACCACGCCCCCTTTTCGGATGCAAGGGGGTTATGGGCTGTGCACCTGGTGTCACCAGACCCGTTGATGCCTCTGTGTTTGAATTAGCATATGATTAAGGCAGCCGCATCACTATACCTACTGGCAGGGCCAGAATGGGACTAAAAATAGGCCCTGGCATTTAAAAGACACAGGCCAAACTCGCGTCAGCATATGGTTCCTGGCACACACTCTTCCACTTACTATTCCTGACTCCTCCTACTTCCTAGTCTATGCTCTTACAAAGATAATAATTAATATTAGAGCATCAAGAGTACATTATGCTCTATATTAAAATATACCCACTACAGAGCTCATCCTTCAGGGTATTCATACATATGCCATAGTGAAACATTTGGTATTTGGTTGGTTCCGTTAGGTAAAGCTGGCACTATATTAGTGTAGGTCACACACAAAGAAAACGGAAGGCATTTTCCCAATTGATAAAGCCCTAGCTTAGCAGTTGTAGAGGAATAGATAGTGTCCACTGTAGGAATTTTTTAGAGCAGGGGTGCTGAACACAGAGGAGGATATCTATGCACACCAAAACAAAGCCGTAACTACACATTTTGGTGCCCTGTGTACATAAAGAGCATTGGTGCCACCATCCACAAGTGAACCAAGGTGTTCTTGCTGGGAAGGGGCGTGACCACACAATAGTTCCCCCAAATATAACTATGCTACAAATCAGTGCCCTTTTTGACACATTCCACCGCACAGTAGTGTCCCTTAGTCACATTACACCACACAGTAGTGTCCCTCATTCATATTACGGCACACAGTAGTGCCAATTCATGTTACAGTACACAGAACCCATTCCCATTACCCTGGACAGAGCCCATTCACATTATGCCACACAGTAGTACTCCTTACACACCTTATGCCACACAGTAGTAGTGCATGCTCCAGCAGGGTGGTTGGTTATCCACCATACCATCATGTTTGGAGTTCAAGACCTCCCAGGATCCTGCACCCACTTGACTGGACCTTGACGCTGTTCTAGGGATTTGTCTAGTGCTCTCAGTACAAGCAGTGATAGCTGGCCCTGTATGGATCGCGGCTACTGCAGAGCTGCGGTGTGCAACTTAGTCACTGCATAATATTCCTACAAGCACTCCTATGAATTAATTGCTACCCTATTCCTTGTATTTTTGCACATATGGACAGTACTTTACAGGATTAACATTGATATTACCTTGGATTTAATTATTTTATCATTTTGATTGTATTTAGCACATTGTTATTAAGGACTTTACATTTTATTTATTTTTTCTACTATTTTTATACATCTCTTCTCTTAAACAGGAAAGTTTTTATATCCTACCTTTTTTTTCCTTAATTATTATTTTTTTATTTTTCCTCCTATGACCTACACCTTCACCTTCCCACATCCTTCCCTCATGTGACTTTCAGCACACCTGCATATGTTTTTAGCACAGCTGTGTGACAAGATTATATACCATTTGACAATTCCTTTAATAAATAATATTTTCTTTAACTTATATTTGATTCATCTGCTGCTTTTAATTAGGACCCTTCTAAATAATTTAAGTTATTTGGCTATTAGCAACATTGTCTCTGGTATACTGATGTATAAATACTACATTTTGATCTGTGATTGAGCGCTTATGGGCTAAGCACTGTATAGTGTTTTTTTTCCCTATATACTTAAAACACATTATGCCATGCAGTAGTAGAGCCCGTTGTACATTATGCCCTTTAAAACACATTATGCCACACAGTAATGCCCCTTACACATTATGTCACACACAGTAATGCCCCTTACACACATTATGACACTCACAGTAATGCCCATTATAACACATTATGCCACACTCAGTAATGCCCCTTATAATACATTATGTCACACACAGTAATGGCCCTTATGCCCATTATAACACATTATGCCATACACAGTATTTCCCATTATAATCTTATGCCAAACAGTAATGCTCCTTATAACACATTATGCCATACACAGTAATTCCCCTCATTACCCCTCACCACTTCACCCTCTCACCTTGTCCCTCTGTGTGTCTCCAGCAGCAGGTAATAAGCCTATTGGACATGGCCAGTGTGGAAGCAGCTTTGAATTTGCTGTTCACAGTAGCCCTTGAGAATGACAGTGCCCAGCTGCCCTCATTCTAATCTGGTGTCCGTGGGGTAGGGATGGACAGCAGAACCAATGGTTAGCAACCATCGATGTTTCTGATTCGATGGAAGTAGTTTTTCCATCGAATACTGGAAATTCGATTGTTGCCAGCAATCGGATGCAGCTTTCCGATGCCCATCCAATGGCTGGCTGTGGAGGAGTGCACACACCGCTGCTCTGCATAGCAGAGCAGCAAATGGGCAGCAGGAGAATAGATGCTGTGCACTTGTGCATGCACACGGCTTCTATTCTCAGTGTAGGGAGAGTTGGAGGGCAACCAAGCATCTCAGAGCATGCTGGGTATGCCCCCAGCAGACCCTGTCCCCCTTTTGGGTGGTGGTGTAACCATCGTGATGGTTATACTAGTGATTTGATGCGATGGCTAGCTGCCATTGCATCGCATGATTTGATGCCGGAAGCCTGGAAACCATTCCATGCCGGGCTTCCGATGTTCATCCCAGACACCCTGCAGAGAGTGAGACAGCGCTCCTGTCATTCAAATAGGCACCGAATGTGAGCCACTAGAGCTCATGGACCAGCAGCCAATCATCAGTGGCTACCGAACTGCGAGCTCCCATTGGCTTGTGATGAGAGCAGTGCTATCATTCTCAAGGGCTGCTGTGGATGGCTGGGCATGCGGCAACAAATTCAAACCTGCTACCACCCGGGCTCCCTCCGCAAAATTGGCCAGGCCGGACTGGCCCATCTGGACATGCTCTTCTGGCATTTGACTAGATGAGGGCTGCAT
This sequence comes from Taudactylus pleione, assembly GCA_031769625.1. Lineage (NCBI taxonomy): Eukaryota > Metazoa > Chordata > Amphibia > Anura > Myobatrachidae > Taudactylus > Taudactylus pleione. The sequence continues at coordinate 3,648,676 of JAUIMM010000390.1, forward strand.
AAGCAGGAGACTATTTAAGAGTCCTACATTTTTTGTGATGGGTAGCATAGAGAATCTGTTGCTAGGCTGGTTCTAGTTTGTGAGGTATTTTGTTATTAGTTCATGGTCAGCCAATTAGGGTTGATGGGGGTAGGTACTTTTAGGCTGTGCTTTTTAAGGCTGACTTTGAATTGGTTCAGCCTCTTCTTCAGTTGGAAGCCAGCTAAGTAGTATCTGTAGTTTAGTGTGGTTACCTCAGGACTTAGGAGCTCATTCAGAGTCGGTCGTGAGCGCTCACATCTGACACGATGTTTCCCCACAGCGCATGCGCACGACGGAGCCGGCTCCGTCGCGCTCATGCGCGAGACTCGGCTAACGACGGGCGCTCTGTCATTAGGGGTCTCGTAGCAGACGGGGTGAGCTGTTGTTGTTGAGTGACAGCTCGGCCCATTTGCTGAGCGGGCCAGGGGCGTGCCCGGCCAAACGGAGGCGTTCCAGTCGGAACGCTGTGACCCCACTGACATCATTGCTGATGTCAGTGGGGAACTTCCTGCTCAAACAAAGCAGGAAGCTCCCTGGGGCTTACGAGTGGCCAGACCCTACCCTAGGGTCTGGTCGTAAGCCCCAATGGTCGCGATGGTCTTGACCATCTCGACCATCACCCATGTCGGTCGTTAGAGCTGTGGGTGTTAACAAGGAGGCGGCCGTTCAGGATGCAAGCGGCCGACCAGATTCAGAGCAACCGCTTGCATCTAACGACCGCCTCTGAATGAGGCCCTGAATCTGTGTTTTCTGTCACTATCTTTTCAAATATACTTTACATCCTTTCTGGTTTTTCCTTTCCATTACTTTTACAGCCTTAAACCCCTTTTTAACGGTTAGTTCTAATCACCCTGCCTTTTGTCTTTCAGCACTTCACCTATACAGTACTTTAAATAGTTTATTCCCCTGTCTCTGTTTCCCTCCATTATGCCCCGTTCCAAGTGCTCTGACATCCCCCCCCTCCGGCGCGTCTCTGAGGTGGCCCGCCCACATTCGGCTGTGGGTTACCAGAGGCGTTTGTTTAACTATTTGGCCTCCTCCTCTGGGAGAGTGCCGCTAGTCAGCCTATTACCACAGTGGGCGGGGAAGCGGTTCCTCAGTTTCAGCTGTCCCCGACTCTGGCATTGAATGCTCCGGGTCCCGGCGGACTTTGCGGCCTGAGTTTTTCACGTGGGCTGCGGAATCATCCCCGGGGATGCCCACACTAGTGACCTGCATGCCGGGGACCGGGAGTCCCTGGCCATGAGCATACTGGACTGCAGGGTGGCCCGCATGACAAAGTGGGTCACGATGTGGATACTGGGGAGGGAGTTAGTGATGACATGCGTGCTGGGGACCGGGAATCCCCGGGCACGTTAGGGAGCAATAATGAGGCGGTTGTTGGTGCGGGAATCCTTGGCCTCCCTGCAGAGGTCCTAGGGCCCATGCTGTCAGCTGTTACCGTGGGCGCCATCTTAGACACTGCAGGGGCTAGCTCTTCAGGTGTTTGACGCCAATATGCATATTCCTGGGGCGCCATCAGCAGCCCACGCATGGTATTAGCAGTACACTAGTACTTAAAGCACACTTTCAACAGCTTATAGTATTCCAGCACAGCCCACATTAAATTCTCTGAGGGCTGTAGCTGGTTATGCTTTGCCTACTGTCCCCATTAATGTATCTTCTTTCTCTGCCGGGCCTGCCATCAGTACTGCCAGGCAGCCAATTTTTCAATACTAAATGTCTCCCTTGGTCAGTTCCCATTTCATCCCCTTATGCGGCACAAACCACTTGGCCACTAGTTGTGCCGCAAGTTTTGACGTAGCAATGTCTTACCCCTTCTACGCCCCTCCCGCATCAGCAGTTAGTCATTTGTCATATGGCCAACACACATTTTCTTTTGCGGAGCAGCCACCCAGCCCGTATTACCCTTGGCTTGCGATGGGTAATGTGCACCCGCCCAGTACTTGGTTGCATGGTTACCTTTCGCCAGGCTTGCTGCAGTAAAATGTCCCTGCCTCGCTAACCATTGCCGGTCCTCCTGACAGCCCTGTAGTTCACTCTTCACAGTTACCTCGGGCTGCTTCGATCTCTGCTCCCATCCCTTCATCTCATCCCCCTCCCCATTGTTCACTCTATTTCACCCATGGTATTGACTGTTTTTATAGTGCAACGAACAAGGCCGGCGGTTCGTAAGGAATTGGCATCAGCATTGGATGTCGCTGTCAAGGCTGGAGGAATTTCAGCAGGTGATTTGGAGTTTCCAGGCCCGTCTGGATCGGGTGAGCATACATTTGCACAAGTTACAAATGATAGGTCTTCATCTGATTCATCTGTTAGCAGCGAGTCTTCAGGATCCCCCTAGGCGCCCACGGAAATTAGCAAAATTAATTGTGCATTGCATTGTTAAGAAAACGGCGAGGAGTAAGGTTTCAAATGGCAAGACAACTGCGCCTGCTGAAGTGGCATCGTATTCTGATATGGTACATTGTGACAATACAGCTATAACTAGGGGTTTGAGAAAAGGGATCAGGGAAAAGATAAAATAGGGATTATGATGGAAAATTTAGTCATAAGCAGGATGGGAATTCAGTCTTGCCTTTAGGTGCTAGGATGCAGAGGTGTGGTGGGTAGTTACCCAGCATAGTAAAACGTCCTAGAGAGTCATTTGAGGTAGCCAAACGTGGCAGGGAAGCAAAGGGTAAATGCTTCACCTTCAATTATTCTAAACATACAAGTGAGTTGTCGTTTTCGACACTCATGTCGCTATTGGGGGGCAGGGCACCCAGTCAAGGACTGGAAGGTCGGGCTGGTGATGCTCAGTCAGAGTGTGGGGAGATCAGTGGGACCACTTAATAGGGCACCGACGCCTATGGTTATAGAAGAGCTCAAAAAATGGCCGGAGCGTTATCCTTAACGTGATGAGGCAGAGTTTTTGTTAGCAGGTTTTAGTTCGGGTTTTCGTTTGCCATTTCGGGTTCTTTTCTAATAGTTGCTCGCAGGAGTCTCAAGTCGGTGGGGGAGTTACCACTGCTGGTGAGGCAGTGGGTGGAGATGGAGATTAAATTGGGACATTTGAGGGGGAAGTCCTGCCCGGCTTGTGCATTTTCCCCCTTGGGGTGGTGCCCAAGAAAGTTCCGGGTAAGTTCTGTTTAATCCAGCATTTGTCTCATCCGCGGAGGGGGCTTTGTCGACGACGACATTCCAGAAGAGCTTTGCTGGGTGCGGTATCAGCTGTTTGATGATGCACTGAGTTTCAATTGCAGCTTTTGCCCTGGGTCATTAATGAAAAAAATGGACATTGAATCGGCTTTTCGGCTACTGCCAATTGCACCCCGATTCTTTGTTCTATATGGGTTTTTAGAGGGATGATAGGATTTACATTAACAAGTTCCTGCCAATGGGCTGTTCTGTCTCCTGTGCCTGTTTTGAGAAATTCACCACTTTCCTGCGCTGGTGCATTGTGGCGGGCACAGGCCAGCATGTAGTCTCCCATTATTTAGATGGTTTTCTCTTTTATAGGAAGTAATCAAAGAAGCATGGACCTGACTCCAATAGTGATGGCACAAGTTGCAGAAGTAGAACCACTGGGAGTGGAGGAAAGAGGTAGAGTACAGTCAGTACATACTAGGCTGGGGAGGGTTGTCTGGCCCCTCTGCCCCTGTCCACCTCAGAGGAGGAGGAGGATATACAGTGGATGCGCTGTCAACATACAACTGTTAAACAAAATACTATAATGTAATTTTGCCTCAACACAATTAAAGATGCATGGAAACAAACACATTGGCACAAAATTACTGTAGAAAAAAATGTAAACACACTACAGTACATGTAAAAAGTCCAAAACATTGTCCCAGCTTGTAAACGCTATTTACTGTACTGTACAGAACTTACCTGACTGTGCAGGCTCCCCCTCCTCTGCCTGCTGCTGTCTCCTCTAGTGCTGACGTACTGTAAAAAAAACTGTACAATGTATAAAATTTGAATAAAAATAAAACCCTACTGTACTACAATTCTTATTATATTATATTATTCCATTAGTAGAGGACCTTCAATTATACACAATCTGTGAAAGGGCAGGGCAGGCCTGAGCACATGGAGATGAAATAAAAAAATACATTGTTTGGATCTGTGCCATTGATGGCAGTGAACTATTGGTTTCGACAGCTGCAGCTATCGATATCAACAGCTGCAACTATCTTTGCCCTATCACCACAGTTGCGACAGCTGCTGGCACCATGCGGAATCTTGTGATGCTTGCGACATCCTGCGCATGCCCAGTGGAGCCGGCTGGGAGGTTAGACACAGAGCATCTTCACTAGCATGGTGCGCTTTGTACTCAGGCAGGGCTCTCATTGGTAGTGCTTCCTGCTTCATTCATCTCAGTAAAGAGAAGAAGCTGCTATAAAACATCTACCCCTTTGTTACATAGTGGTGCATATTATTCACGTTCTGTCACAAAGTAGTGGCTTTAGGGATCACCATCAGTAGGTTACCCATTAATGATGAATATTGATGGATAATATTGATGATATGAAACCATCGATGGTTTCATCCTCCAATGGTCATCCCTGTTTTAATACAGTTTTAATACTGGATATGCAGTTTTTAAAACATCCATGTTTTGTGCATTGATGACAGTGAAAAATTGATTTACTACTTAGCATTGCAAAATCGATTGATGTTACATTATGTCACACAGAATTCATGTCACTAACAGTTTATGTCACACAAAGCCCATTCACGTTATGTCACACAGTAATGGCGCTAAAGAGGATTCTGATTGGCTATACTTAACTACTGTAACTGTACAGTAATACTGTACTTACTATGCACAAGGCACTGTCTGAGCCTCTGCAGCCGTGGGGCATCCGACCCTCATTACCAAATCACTCCAGCATTGCTAGAGTGAGCAAATGGATCATTTATAAATGCCTGGCTCTTCCCAGCATTGCTGATCAGTGGCTGATCCCTCCTTAAAAGGAGGACCTGCAGCTCCCTCCTGAAGTATGGCTGCTGCCCAACAGCAATTTTGTACAGCATTAAATTGCAGGATGCATGATGCCAGATATTAATGCATCGGAGCATACGCATGCACAGGACATGTTTTACTCAGTGTTTGTGTGTGTGAATTTCAGTGTATTGATGCTGCGAGGTAGTCTCTTTCTGTCCTGTAACTTGTAGTTGAGTGATGGTTTCATACTTTTCATAGTGTTCAAACCCCACTACTATTTCTAAGGCATGACATGATTGTGTGAGCACTGCACGGCACTGCGGAATTGCCTCAAGTGTGCAGCATAAAACGCACAGTCAATTTGTAATCCACAGACTCCTCTTTCTGGGCTGAGACTTGTAGTTCAGTGATGGTTTTTTGCACCACTCTTCAGATCCCAGTACTAGTTTCTGAGACATGCCATCACTATGTGAGCACCACACTCCACTTTCTGCAGTGCCACAGTGAAGGCACTTACTGCTGTGTACCATTTAGCAACAATTTTGTACATGCTCCTAGTGGCACAGCAGTGCTGACATTGAGCCTGATTCACTACGGATCACAACTGCAAATGCAATAGTGATTATGCACAGAGTCTCACTGCGATAGTATGCTAATCCATTGTGATCGCTATGCCATTGCAGATCAACACAAGGATGCCCACCTTACCTTACACATATCCATAATGTAGCAAAACTGCAAAATCATTTGTAACATTGAGTACCATTGGTGCCTCACGCACACTAGCATAAGCTCTGACCTTACTCAGGAATTGCTAACCTCATCACAAGCAGTAAATACTCAAGCTGCAAATGGCATTGCAGTGCCTAATTTATGCATGCCCCTGCAATGGCACTGAAATGCACTAGCACGCCGGCGTTTCGCCAACCAACCCCCATCACCTTGCACAAATGGCACTTCCTGACAATCACTCCGTGATGGGTCTACATAGTCACTGCAATCACAGTCCCAATTACAGTGGCTGGTTCACACACTGCGATGTGTATGCATGTATCAGCCGATTTCTTGTGTTAGAGGGTAACCAGTTAATCATTATATACAGTCAGGTGCATAAATATTGGGACATTCACAGAATTTTCATATTTTGGTCTCTATTCACCACCACAATGGCTTTGAAATGAAACAAACAAGATGTGCTTTAACTGTAGACATTCAGATTTAATTTGAGGGTAATTACATCCAAATCAGGTGAACGGTGTAGGAATTACAACGGTTTCTATATGTGCCTCCAACTTTTTAAGGGGCCAAAAGTAATGGGACTTTCAACTCAAAAGCTATTTCATGGACAGGTGTGGGCTATTCCCTCGTTATTTCATTATCAATTAAGCAGGTAAAAGGTCTGGAGTTGATTCTAGGTGTGACATTTGCATTTGGAATCAGTTGCTGTCGACTCTCAATATGAGATCCAAAGAGCTGTCACTATCAGTGAAGCAAGCCATCATTAGGCTGAAAAATAAAAAAAAACCATCAGAGAGATAGCAAGAACATTAGGTGTGACGAAATCAACTGTTTGGAATATTCTAAAAAAGAAAGAATGCACCAGAGAGCTCAGCAACACCAAAAGACCAGGAAGACCATGGAAAACAACTGTGGTGGATGACATAAGAATTATTTCCCTGGTGAAAAAAAACCCCTTCACAACAGTTGGCCAAATCAAGAACACTCTCCAGGAGGTAGGTGTATATGTGTCAAAGTCAACAATCAAGAGAAGACTTCACAAGAGTGAATATAGAGGGTTCTCCACAAGATGTAAACCATTGGTGAGCCACAAAAACTGGAAGACCAGATTAGAGTTTGCCAAACATCTAAAAAAGCCATTACAGTTCTGGAACAACATCCTATGGACAGATGAGACAAAGATCAACTTGTACCAGAGTGATAGGAAGAGAAGAGTATGGAGAAGGAAAGAAACTGCTCATGATCCAAAACATACCACCTGATCAGTGAAGCATGGTGGTGGTGTTGTCATGGCGTGGGCATGTATGGCTGCCAATGGAACTGGTTCCCTTGTATTTACTGATGATGTGACTGCTGACAAAAGCAGCAGAATTAATTCTAAAGTGTTTTGGGCAATATTATATGCTCATATTCAGTCAAATGCTTCAGAAATCATTGGACGGCGCTTCACAGTCCAGATGGACAATGACCCGAAGCATACTGCAAAAGCAACCAAAGAGTTTTTTAAGGCTAAAAAGTGGAATGTTATGCAATGGCCAAGTCAATCCCCTGACCTGAATCCAATTGAGCATGCATTTCACTTGATGAAGACAAAACTGAAGGGAAAATGCCCCAAGAACAAGCAGGAACTGAAGACATTTGCAGTAGAGGCCTGGCAGAGCATCACCAGGGATGAAACCCAGCATCTGGTGATGTCTATGCGTTCCAGACTTCAGGCTGTAATTGCCTGCAAAGGATTTGCAACAAAGTATTAAAAAATGAAAGTTAGATTTAGGATTGTTTAGTTTGTCCCATTACTTTTGGCCCCTTAAAAAGTGGGAGGCACATATAGAAACCATTGTAATTCCTACACCGTTCACCTGATTTGGATGTAATTACCCTCAAATTAAATCTGAAAGTCTGCAGTTAAAGAACATCTTGTTTGTTTCATTTCAAAGCCATTGTGGTGGTGAATAGAGGCCAAAATATGAAAATTCTGTCAATGTCCCAATATTTATGCACCTGACTGTATAAATATAAAATTATTTTATTCAATCATAGTCACATAATATGAGCATTACTCATTTATGGCCCAGAAACTAGTTTGTTTGGTTGATTAGCATTTGAAGACATGTAGCCAACTCACACACACTCAGACCACTTCCTGGCTCAGGCCCTACCTAACACAATAAGGTTAGAACCACACCCCACAGAGGGAGGGGGTTCCCACACAAAGAGAGTGCAGAGACACAGACACTGACCCTCAGCCATAACAGAATGATGGGATATCAACACTACTCATTGGGGAAACTGGCTCCTTTCCACCCCAATGGATTTCTCTATTTCTCTCTCTCAACCCACAATTGTCTTACATGGACCTCGATAATGGCACGGTTATTAATGGTTTCAGAAATAATGTAGTAGTCTGAACTGTATATATGTGTCCTGTACAATTTGTGTTAACATGCAGTAAATGCTATAATAGTTCTGTGGTGTGATCTAGGCAGTGTGTTTAATAGATATTGCTTTGTGTAGTTCTGGCAGACTTTAAAGCTGTGTGCCATGGGAAGCATGCAGGAGGATGATTCATAATGGAGCCTTTGTCTGTTCACATACCATAAGGTTGTAAGACTTTGGTTAGTTATGAGATTAAGTATTTGCTTTAAGCTGTGGACATTTGATGGATATAATAGGCTCATAAGTACTATACACTGTTTGATATACTCAATTGTATAGTTCAAAAAGGTAAAACAAAGGAATCCATGCTATCCTCCTCCCCCCATTGAACCATGTGCTTGGAACAATAGTATAGCCTGGGATGCATAGGTATGTGTTATATTCTTGTGATTTAGCTGTAATATGTGGGGATGAGTGTGTTTGGATTTCTGAAATCCAAACCCCCCTGAGCCCCCCCGGTCTGAGCCGGGAACTGAGCCCGGTTCCCAGAATGAAGCAAAACATCATTATACCGCTGTCGGATTCTCGCTGGTTTTGGATTCTATAAACGTCCCATGATCTACGCCATTTTTCATTCCGGCTGTGGAGCGTGCAGATTCGGGAGTTGACGGCTACTGTTGTGAAAACGTTTATATAATAATAAAGTACTTATATACATTACATACTACGCTGGCTGGCTACTGTGAAGAGGGAGAAAGCTGGGAGCTGTTGCTAACACTGACCATAGGGGCTGGCTGGCTACTGTTGTCCATATACATAGGGGCTGGCTGGCTACTGTTGTCCATATAGGGGCTGGCTGTTGTTCTGTCCATAGGAGCTGGCTGGCTTTAGTGCTGTGTGGTCCAGTGGGTGATCTGTCCTTCAGGGGTGCTCTGTTCACCCACCCCCAGTGTGAAAAAAATATATATTTAGTTTTTCTGTGTGCCACACCTGTCATCGGCATAGGTAGGTGCGTAGGGGTGCTGTGCTCCTGTCTGTCAAGGGGCAGCTGTCCATAAACAAAAATAATTTTTACACAGGCTGCCCTGTGCGGTGTAGGGGTATATTGCCCTTCATCAAACTAATTTTTACAGGGATTGTCCTGTGTGGTGTACGCTGCCCTTCATCAAAATAATTTTTACAGGGGCTGTCCTGTGGTGTACGCTGCCCTTCATCAAACTAATTTTTACAGGGGCTGTTCTGTGTGCTGTACGTTGCCCTTAATCAAAATAATTTTTACAGGGGTTATTCACTCCATAAAAATAATGCACTCCATAAAAATAATGGAGGACAAAAATTTGGAGGATAAAATAGGGAAAGATCAAGAACCACTTCCTGCTAGTGCTGAAGCTGCTGCCACTAGTCATGACATAGACTAGTCCAAGTGTGGCGGCGGTTGCGATTACTGACCTTCCCAACACTGGGGATGGGAAGAGGTGGCTCCTTCCACCATTTGCACGCCCTCTGCAAGTGCTGGAAGGAGCACCCACAGTCCAGTTGCTGATATTCAAACTGAAGATGTCATTATTGAAGTACAACAGGATGAGGATACTGGTGTAGCTGGTACGGAGGAGGAAGTTGACAAGGAGGATTCTGATGGTGATGTGGTTTGTTTAAATCAGGCACCAGGAGAGACAGTTGTTGTCCATGGGATGAAAATGCCCATCGTCATGCCTGGGCAGAATACCAAAAATCCACCTCTTTGATCTGGAAATATTTCTATCCAAATCAGGACAACAACTGTCTTTCCATATGTAGCATATGTAAAGGTCTAATAAATGGGGGTAAGGACGTTAACCACCTAGGAACATCCTCCCTTATACGGCACCTGCAGCCCATTCATAAAAAGTTACTGTCAAGTTCAGAAACTGTGGCTAATACCGTAAGCAGTCCAGGGACACCTAAATCCCTTTGTCCTGTTGTATCCAAGCGCCTGCAAACCACACCGTCAACTCCCTCCTCGTCAATTTCCTCCTTAGTCAGGATCGGAAGTAGTCCTGCAGGCCATGTCACTGGCATGACTGACTCCTCTCCAATCCAGGATTCCTTCGGAGGATACTGTATTGCTTCGCATACTGCTGCTGCTGTTGCTGCTGGGAGTCGTTCATCATCCCAGAGAGGAAGTTGGAACACCACTACTTTCACTAAGCAATTGACCCTCCAACAGTCCTTAGCGAGGAGGAAGTACGACAGCAGTCATCCATGTTGCAAAGCGGATAACTGAGGCCTTGACAGCTATGTTGGTGTTAGACGTGTATCCGGTATCTGACATTAGTGCAGTGGGATTTAGATAATTGATGGAGGTAGTGTGTCCCCAGAACCAAATCCCGTCTAGATTCCACTTCACTAGGCAGGCAATACCAAGAATGTACAGAAACATCATAAAAAGTTTCCTCAGTGTCCTAAAAAATGCGGTTGTACCCAATGTCCACTTAACCACGGATATGTAGACAAGTGGAACAGGGCAGACTTTGGACTATATGACTGTGACAGCCCACTGGGTAGATGTATCGCCTTACGCAGCAACAACAGCAGCATCACCAGTAGCAGCATCTCAGAAACGCCAGCTCGTTCCAAGGCAGGCTATGCTGTGTATCCCCAGTTTCAGTAAGAGGCACACCACCAACAACCTCTTAGAGAAACTGAGGGAAATCATCGCCCAATCACTTACCCCACTTAGATTCTCCTGGGGATTTGTGATATCTGACAATGCCACCAACACTGTGCGGGCATTACTTCTGTGCAAATTCCAGCACATCCCATGTTTTGCTCACACAATAAATTTGGTGGTCCAGAATTTTTTGAAAAATGACAGGGCCATGCAGGAGACTCTTTGGGTGGCCCAAGATATTTTGGGCCTCTTTCGCCATTCAGCGACTGCGTGCCGAAGACTGGAGCACCAGCAAACACTCTTGAACCTGCCCTGCCATCACCTGAAGCAAGAGGTTGTGACACGGTGGAACTCAACCCTCTATATGCTTCAGAGGATGGAGGAGCAGCAAAAGGCCATTGAAGCCCATACATCCACCTATGACATAGGCAAAGGAAGGGGTATGCAACTGACTCAAGTGTAGTGGAGAATGATTTCCATGTTGTGCAAGGTTCTCCAGCTCTTCGAACTTGCCACACGTGAAGTCAGTTCAGACACTGCCAGCTTGAGTCAGGTCATTCCCCTCATCAGGCTTTTGCAGAAGCAGCTGGAGAAAGTGAAGGAGGAGCTAAGATGGAGCAATTCCGCTTGGTATATGGGACTTGTAGATTCACTTTCCCAGGATTCAAGGGTAGTCAAGCTGTTGCAATGAGACCTCTACATTTTTGCCATCATTCTTGATCCTAGGTATAAAGCCTACATGGTGTCTCTCTTCCTGGCGGACACAAGCCTGGAGAGGTGCAAAGACCTGCTGGTGAAAACACTGTCAGCTGAAGCAGAACATGACACAGCAACATCTCCTTCAATTTCTCCCACAACTGGGGCTGCCAGGAAACAACTTAGATATCCTAACCAACCTGCTGGCGGTGATGCAGGGCAGGCTGGACCAAGTTTGGACATCTGGTCCAGACTGAAGGACCTGTCAACAATTTCTGACATGTCTACTGTCACTGCGTATGATGCTGTCACCATTGAAAGAATGGTGGATGATTACATCGGTGACAGCATCCAAGTAGGCATGTCAGACAGTCCGTACCTGTATTGGCAGGAAAAAGAGGCAATTTGGAGGCCCCTGTACAAACTGGCTCTATTTTACCTAAGTTGCCCCCCCTCCAGTGTGTACTCCCAAAGAATTTTTAGTGCAGCCGGGAACCTTGTCAGCGAAAGGTGTAGGAGGTTGATCATCAAATTGAATTATCAATTCTTCTGGGAAGACCAGAAAGTCCAGAGGGACCTGTGGTGGTGGATTTCAGCGGGGATGAATTAATACTCTGTGAGGATGAGGATGTACACAACACTGAAGAGGGTGAGGAATTGGTGGATGAGGATGAGGACGACATCTTGCCTCTGTAGAGCCAGTTTGTGCAGGGACAGATTAATTGCCAGCTTGTTTTGTGGGGGCCCAAACGAACCAATCATTTCAGCCACAGTCGTGTGGCAGACCCTGGCGCTGAAATGACTGGTTTGTTAAACTGTGCATATCCTGTTTATACAACACAAGGGTGGGTGGGAGGGCCCAAGGACAATTCCATCTTGCACCTCTTTTTTTTCTTTACATTATGTACTCTTTGGGGTCTAGTTTTTCAAACTGCCATCCTGTGTGCCACTGCAGTGCCACTCCTAGATGGGCCATGTGTTTGTGCCACCCACTTGTGTCGCTTAGCATAGTCATCCAGCTACCTTGGTGCAACCTTTTGGCCTAAAAACAATATTGTGAGGTGTGAGGTGTTCAGAATAGACTGGAAATGAGTGAAATTAATGTTATTGAGGTTAATAATGGCATAGGAACAAAAAAAAAAATTCTATGATTTTAGCTAAAAAAATACAGATCCAAAACCAAAACACAAAACCCGGAAGGGTGGTTTTGGCAAAACCAATCTAGATCCAAAACACAAAGAAAGATCCAGATCCAAAACTAAAACACAATACACAAAAAGTGGTCGGTGCACACCCCTAGTAATATGGTGATATTAAGATGGAATTGTTAGATATTGGAATCAGCTTATATGTTATGCATTCTGGAATACTATATATTGTAATAGTATTGAAGGGATGTCTGATGAAGTTGGTGTAATGGAGGAGATAATAACCTTAGATGGATAAATATGTGAAATTCTGGATGCATTACGTAGGTATAATGTAGTATGTTATTATTAGAGATGTGCGCCGACACCCGTGTTTCGGCTTTGCTTTTGGTTTTGGATCTGGATCTCCCCTGGTTTTTTATCTGAATCTGGTTTTGGATTTTTTTCCTTGGTGTTTTGTTTTCGTGTTTTGGTTTTGGATCTGTATTTTTTCCAAAAAATTATATAAACAGCTAAAACCACATAATTTTGGCATGTTTTTGTTCCTACAGTATAATTAACCTTAATAACAATGATTTTCAGGCATTTCCAGGCATTTTTAACCCACTCACAGCTCAAAATATTGATTTCACTATTTTTCACCAATATAGGCCAAAGCCTGCAGCCAGGTGGCTGGCTAAAGTAAGCAACAGAGCAGCAGCACAAACGCACGGCAGTTAAAAAAAATATAGGACATCTATGAAACATTGCCACACAGCATTGGCAGACAGGATGGCAGTTTAATAAACTATAATAATGTCAATCGGTAATGCCCCAAATTGTGCCAAATGTAAAGGAAAGAGGTGCAAGATGGAATTGTCCCTCCCACCCACTCTTATGTGGGATATTAAAAGGACATGCACAGTTTAACAAACCAAGCACTTTATTTATGTAGAAGCGCAGAATCCATTTGTATTGTTCTCTTTAGCCACTAGGACTGACACTTTCGTGGCTGAACTCCTTGGTTTGTTTGGGCCCCCACAAAACATTTTTTATAAGGACTACCTTCAATTATTAAGGAGGAGGTTGATGATGAGGGTGTTGGTGGTGGAGATTGCATGTTATGGTCCAAACTGCTGGTAGCTGATACTGGACTGCTTGTTATTATTTTACAAATTATAATTTTGTTAAACAAATTGCATGAACTGGCTGCAAATGACGTAACAGGGAGGAGGTGCCTAGATGGTTAACGTCCCTTCCTCTGCTAACTTTGGCTTTACAAATGGAACAGATGCTTTCACAAATGTTGTCAGAATTTAAATTTAAATAATTCCACACCCAAGACGTTGCTTTTCTGGCTTTCTTTTTATCATTAGCAAGAACTGCTGCCACTGGTGGCTGATTTACGCAACATCCTCGGCCTCAACATCCTCATCACCAACATCTTCATCATCAACATCCTCATCATCCTTACCGCCTTCAAATACCAAAATATCCTCCCCCGGGATGTGCAACTCCACAGAAGCATCCTGAATGACTACGTGTACAAAATGTTGACTGCCGTTCCCCACATTTACAGAGGGCACACAAATGTTAGATCTTGGAGGATCCTCCAGTACACTAGTATTTAGGTCTGGCTCACACATGGCAACCGCAGAAGCACTTGCACTCTCCTCGGGGATTTGTGATTTCGATTTCTTAGGGCACACAGCTGGTTTTTCCGGAGGGCTATCAGCAGTCTTCCAACTCGAAGGCCAAGGCCTTATCCTTTCCTTGCCACTTCATGTAGTGAATGGCATATTGCCAATTTTTTGTTTATCTAAAGGCAATTTGCCTTTCGATATTTTTTTCTTAACTTCTGTATAATTGGCTTTATCATATCGATGGCGTGACTTAAGCCATGGAGCATGGGCCTTCATAGAGGATGAGGAAGTTGACGGCCTTGCACTGCTGGCAGCAGCTACAACCTCAACATGTGGTTCTTGGCCTTGCTCTCCTGTCATGTGACAGCCCTCCATATTATCTGCGGTCTTGAAGCACTAGCTTGCATTGCCGACTTGATAGCTCTTGTGCCGCTAAGCCTACCACTCTCAGACAATTATTAGAAAAAAACAAGACTTTCTTTTTATTTTTTTGGCTCCAGAACTTGGGGCCCAGAGCACACTTGACGACTGGAGTCGGGCAGCACTAGCTTGCAACTTCCGTTGCTGGCTGGATCTTGTGCAGTACTGCGGTTAAGCATAACATGCACGCAAATACACACAGAAAAATATAAAAGACACTTGTGTTGATGTTTTTTTTTTGCACGCCTGGTTTGGCAGCCCTAGGTTGCAATTTGCATTGCTGGCTGACTTTTGTGCGCTACTGCAGTTAAGCCTAACACCCACAAGTACACACAGAAGAAAAAAATATAAGACACTTTTATTATTTTGTTTTGGAGAACGACTGGAGTCGGGCAGCACAAGGTTGCAACTTGCGTTGCTGGCTGGCTCTTGTGTGCTACTGCGGTTAAGCCTAACACCCACAAGTACACACAGAAGAAAAAAATATAAGACACTTTTATTATTTTGTTTTGGAGAACGACTAGAGTCGGGCAGCACAAGGTTGCAACTTGCGTTGCTGGCTGGCTCTTGTGTGCTACTGCAGTTAAGCCGAAACACCCACAAGTACACACAGAAGAAAAAAATATAAGACACTTTTATTATTTTGTTTTGGAGAACGACTGGAGTCGGGCAGCACAAGGTTGCAACTTGCGTTGCTGGCTGGCTCTTGTGTGCTACTGCAGTTAAGCCTAACACCCACAAGTACACACAGAAGAAAAAAATATAAGACACTTTTATTATTTTGTTTTGGAGAACGACTGGAGTCGGGCAGCACAAGGTTGCAACTTGCGTTGCTGGCTGGCTCTTGTGCGCTACTGCGGTTAAGCCTAACACCCACAAGCACACGTAGAAGAAAAAAATATAAGACACTTTTATTTTTTTTTGTAGCACGACTGGAGTTGGGCTGGATCTTGTGCACTACTGCGGTTAAGGCGAAAACCCACCCACACAAACAAGAAAAAAAAATACGGTATGACACTTTTATTGTTTTTTTCTTAAGAACGACTGTAGTCAGGCAGCACAAGGCTGCAACATGCGTTACTGGCTGGCTCTTGTGCGCTACTGTGGTTAAGCCTAACACGCGTGCACACACAGAAAAATATAAAAAGACACTTTGATTTTTTTTTTTTACTTTTTTTTTTTTGGAGTCCAGAACTTGGGCCCAGAGATCGACACAGCAGACAGCCCAGATGGATCACCAGACAGCACAGTGACAGTGACAGCACCGTGACCAGAGACCAGAATGGATCAGCACAGACAGCACAGTGATAGTGACAGCACCGTGACCAGAGACCAGAATGGATCAGCAGACTGCACAGTGACAGCACCATGACCAGAGACCAGAATGGATCAGCAGTCACCAGCCCAGGACACAGCAGATAGCACCAGCACCTCTCCCAGCCCTACACTACCCACCCTCCCTGTTCAGTCTCCACAGCCAGAGTGGAAATGACATCCGTTGTGTGGTCTCTTATATACTACATTGATCATAGAGGCGAAAGCTCGCGAACCGCAAGATTTCCATCTCTATGGTTTTGCCTCGGTTTCGAGAAACCGAGTAAGGTGGGAACCTCCAAGCCTGCTTGGATCCGACTTGGATATGCTAAATTCAGGTGGGTTCGGTTCTCTGGGAACTGAACCCGCTCATCTCTAGTTATTATAGTATAGTTAATTGGCAGATATCAGTGTTGTAGGCAGAATGATTTACAGAGGATCATGGGAGTTTCCTCACATTCAAAATGGAGTTTATCTTTGAACCATGAGGCATGGAAACAAAGAACATGTAGCATCCCATCCCCACACATCCCCCACACCCCCACACTAACTTTCTCTCTGTGATTATACAGTATCTGTATATCTTACATTGTATTTGACTAATACTGTTTTATGATATACTGTACTGTATGGGAACTTTATGAGCATCAATCAATTTGTTTATTTAAATACACTTTTACTTTAGTACATCTGGTGTGCAAATCTAATTGAAATGAAATTATCCTAATGATTTATAGATTCCTGGTTAAAACTTTGCCAGTTAAAATATTAATTTTGATCTGTTAGTAAAGAATAAAAATAGAATATTTCCTTCAGGCATATGAAGCACAAACAGATAGACAGAATAAAAGAAAGGAAAAATAACTACCGTAACAGAGTGCATAATCACAGTTGTAATCCTTGCTGAATCAGGCCCATTGCTGCAATTGTGCTTCATAAAACACACAGTAAACTCACTAATGTGTATTATCGTGTTACCCTATAATAACCTTGTTAAATGCCATGAAAAACTTAACTTCTAAAATAAAGACACAGACAACAGTGTTGGCGTTGAAATTTTTGTCAATTTATTTTTTGACACGTCATTAAATTTTAGACTATAAGTTAATAATAATGGTGATGGCACAAAAAGAACACACAGGACAATAACAACCAAACAGCTCAAACAATCACACACAAGCCAAGCATTGGTGATCAACTCTCCTTTACCTTCAACCACCCGTCCAGGTGCTATAGCCATTTCCCATCCAGGATAATTGGCTGTCGCCTTACTCCACTTCAAGGAGCGTGCACCCACTAAGTCTAACTTTTAACATAAATGAACTCAAAGTGCCATTCTGTTCCGCCAAGCGAGGCCTAAACCGATGCGCCGCCACCATAACTCAACCCCATAACCAGAAACACCTCACCCATCAGAAAAAATGCCTTCCAAAAAAAATAGCCAAAACTGCAGGACTAAGATGCACGCCATCTCCACATTACAAATGTGCATCCGGAATTGAAACCACACATGCTCCACTACACCACCACTATTCTCCAACATGTACCTCACCACAGCAGTATTGACCTTCCTCCTAAGCACATCCAATGATGCACCAGAAACAGCATTCCTGCAAAGACTCCTATAAACAATGATCCTCACCAACTTGCAGTAAGGCGGTGCTTCCGCTATCAAATGGAAGTCCCTAATGACAACAGAGCTCAAATCCAATGCAGTGCACTGACCTAAATCATTCCCACCCAGATGGAGCACTTTATAACACGGAAAGAAAAAAAAACACAATCAAAGCAGTCACACCACAGACAGACCATATTGACAAGATATGTAAATGTAAGGGGGAGAGGAACAATGTAGATAACAAGACTTGAGGGAAAAACATAAAAAACCCCGGAGTAAACTAACAATCATGCCATATAATATAATTCAGAAGCCAATTGAGCTACGTTGGAGCAAAAATAGCTAAACCCGATTGAATATATCATTGGAACGCAGCAGAACACCACCGACCAAGGGTTTGGGTATCCCCATCGGATAAACCAGCAGAAGCCGCAGATGTAGCAGCTCCTATTCTAAATGAGTGAGTACCGAACTCACCCGACTCGAGCCCTGAAAATCCCAAACAATGCTTCAAAACATGGCAAAACTGGTATATCATATCCGGGGATCCATCCTCGTGCATCAACCATCCCCCATCCCATTCTCCATGCATTTGCTCAAAGGTGCTCGCCAGCGCCACAGGACATACTGCAGGAATGAGATATGGTTGTAGTGAAAGCTATCATCCTCTACCAGCCTGTTCTGACCCGGAGCACCATATAAGGCATAGCATTGTATCTGGGTATACAATTATGTCCGCAATAGTGATTGGTGGGATAGCCCTCTTAGAGGGAGCAACTAATTTGCAGACTGGAAAGCTTCATGAAGCATCATGTCAAAACCTAATTGAAACCGCAAGCATTCTAAAGCTGAAAAGCAAACTGAAGGGACAGCAGCCACCATGTAAAGCAAGATGGAAATATCAATGGAACGCCTGTAGCCAACCACTGTAGAGGTTGACCTGGACAAACCCCTCAAGGCCCCTGAAATTAGGAAGGACCTGGAGAAGTCATGACTGTCATATAACGCAGAGAAATAATTACATGCTTGTTAAAATATGCCATACTACAGTGAGCGAGCGCCCTTGCGAATACAGATCCCAAATAAAAGCCAGTATGACTCTCTGAAAGCTCTTACCTGGAAACACTCCCATTCCAGCCAACCCACCTGAGAACAGCGCAAAGTCCTGGGGGCAATGGCCCTCAAAGCTAATTACTTCATGCCGGCTTGATGATCTGCCAAACAAAATGAGGACACGGGTCACCAGACAGATCGGCCTGATGGCTAATTCCCGAAACCGAAGCCAGTTGCACAGTGACAGTGTATCGCAATCCCACTTTGGGAACATGCCTGGCAACAAAATTGATATTAAGCAGCAGCCTACGCAGAACAAATTTCACTAGCAAACGAACAACCAGAAAAGAGGATGAAGTCTGATGGTTAATCACATGCACCACGTCCATGTTATTATTATGCTAGCATTGCTCAAGTGGACCCCCAGAGTCCTAAAGCAACCACAATGAGGAACAGCTCAAGCAACAGCATGTTCTAGTGAACCGCTCCGCAGCCAACATCAACCCCCAAGGTGCAGTGCACTATGCAGGGGCATCTTAAGAGAGGAGGGGTCCCCCTTCTCTCCCCCCGGTGGCCGGCAGCCAACTGAAGTGGCTGGCCAGCCACCGGAGTCTACTGCGCCTGCGCAGAACACCAGAATAATGTCCGTGGCGGCCATTTTTCCGGTGTTCTAAGCAGCACTGACAGCCACCGTGGGACCATGGACAGGTAAGTTTAAAATAATATGGGTGCAGGGTGTGCGGTGCAGGGCCCACCTGGACCTGGGGGCCCATGTGCCCCGCACACACTGCACCCATTATAGATACGCCACTGGCACTGCGAACCATTGAGGTAAGCTACAAAGCCATATGAGCCAGCAGCATTAGTAAAAAGTTGCAGCTAAGTGGTACTGCAGGATGGGGGCAGGCCAGATACTCAGTGGAACTGGGAAAAGAACACATTCCAAATACGTAAGTCACGCTTGATCTCAGCTGATAAACGTACAATAATATTGGGGCGAATGATGCCTGCAATAGACCTTTTCAATCTCTGGCAGAAGATCCTACCCATAGGAATGACCCTGCAGGCAAAGTAGAAAATCCCCAGCTGGACTGCACCTCATGCAGGGTCAGATAACCCATGCCTAACGCAACCACAATAGAGTTGCGCAACTTGTTTAATTTGTCCCGTGGGAGATAACAGCAACCTGCCAAGGCATTGATCTCGATACCTAGGAAGGAGAGCTGCATCACTGGCTCTTACATTTTCTCGCTTGCAACGGGGACCCCAAAAAAGGCAAACAATGACTGCATTGAAAGTAGGTTACCGCAGCGAGGGGAAGCAGCTGGACCAATGCATAGGAAATCGTCAAGGTAGTGAGCCATCTCGACTTCCCCTGTACCGGCAACAGTAAAACAAAAATGTGCTGAAACGCTCAAAACGGCACACGATACGGAACAGCCCATAGGCAAGCATTTGACTGTGTAGAAACCATTCTGCAGGCAAAAAAGTCATGAATCAAAAAGATTCTGGGGCAGGGGCAATAGGTGGAAGGCTGATTCAATATAATCCTAGCCAAGAAGGTTCCTGTGCCAGATGTTCGAACCTGGTCCAAATGCTGGTCGAATGACTGATACTGTACACGACACAATTCCTGAGGAATAGTGCCAGTGTTAGAAAAAAAACCCATGGGTAAGACAGATGCTGAATGAGCCTGCTTTTTCCTGGTTCTTTCTCGAGGAACACACCAACAGGGGAAAGAACCAGTTCCAGCATGAAAAAAGACCTGCCATCCTACACCGCTCCACCTCCCTAATGACATTTGCAAGCACCGCAGACGTCAGTTTAAATGTTAATGGGCAACACAGATGGTGTAATGGCTAGCATTACTGCCTCACAGCACCGAGGTAATGGGTTCGGTTCCCATCACTGCCCCAACTGTGTGGAGTTTGTACATTCACCCTACGTTTGCATGAGTTTCCTCTGGGTGCTCCAGTTTCTTCCCACACTCCAAAAATATACATGTAGGCCAATTGGCTCCCAACAAATTCAACCCTAGTGTGTGCATGTGATAGGGAACATAGATTGCAAGCTCCACTGGGGTAGGGATTGATGTGAATGGTCAAATATTCTCTGTAAAGCACTGTGGAATATGAGTGCACTATATATAAATAACTGGTAATAAATTAATAAATAAATAACTCCAAATTCTTGGGGGAACCATTGGGAACAGAACCAAAAATTGGCAAACAAAACAAAAAACTGAACCCTGTGTGGATTTAGCACCTTTCCATGTTTAGTGATGGGAGAGGGGCCGAAAGGAAGCTTGCATGTACCTAGGGGCAGGGACTGAAGTGGTGGGGCCCGGCTGAGTCACCTTCAGCCAAACCTTCATATCCCTACAGCATTGCAGTCTAAATCGATAACCGAGGTTCACAACTGTTTAAGCCGAGACCCTTGTATATGTTACTCTTGAAATGTAACACAGAATGCATCAACTGAAGATATCTGATGACATTTAAATGCTCCTGAGGGTGGGATTCCAGGTATCTTGACACAAATATAAATAAAAACACGCCCGCCAATTATGATAGGAGTAATGGGCCTCCTCCCGAATACCACTGCATCTCTCAGCCGCCCTAAACTCCTTCTTAACTATTGCAGTTAGGGCAAAAACATTACCATACTTGCCCCTTTGTATCCTGTCATGAACCCTCCAATGCAGCCCTCTAAGCATAATCGTGTTATCGCAGTGCACTACTCCACCCTTTGATGCCACAGGGGAAACTGAACTATCTACACTAGAAGAGCGGGGACCAACGGCAAGAATGATGTCGGCTGTGACGTGAGCATTTTCTGCCTCTATCATCCGAGCTATCAGTATCAGAGGCAGAAGATGAGGAACACGCTTGTTTGTTACCCCTATAAGCCAACCCAATGGACTCACCAAGTGGGCCAGAACCGGCAACATTAGTTGACACATGACTGACCACAGCAGTCTTATACAACATGGCCACTGGAGGGTTACTTGTGGGAAGAGCAGCAACACTTGCAGACAGAGGAGCTGTGAAAATCACAACAGGCGTGAGCATTGAAGGAACAGGGGGAGGGGAACAGGGGCCTGGACTCACAGTGCAGCAAGAAGCCAGAAGTTCAATGGGCACAGCAGAACCTACACCCTGATCCAAAGTAGTTGCTGCAGCCTGCCTAGACAGAGGTGACCTAAATCTGCTACCCTCCCCCAGGTCTATCTGGGACAGGGGGGTGGCTTTAGACAGTTACTGGAGCCCATCACCTATGGCCATAGTAACAACCCTTGCCAGATTAACAGCATAGCCTCTTACATTAGGGAGCACTAATGGGGCAGTCTGGGTCACTGGGGAGGGGTGCACACAGCGCCTAGGGTGGGTAGCTGTGCTCCCTACATTATCAAGATGCCATCAGTAGCAAAGCCACGCCCCTTTCGCAGTCCGTGATTGTGGGTGCATGACCACGGCTGGACCCCTAAGCAGTGTAATCAGCGGTGGCAGCTACCACTGCCTGCCACTGATCACTCACTATGCAGATGGAGCAGGCGGACAAATGACCAGCCGTGGCTCTGCCTGACTGCACAGATGTGACCACTGCTTTGGGCTTAGCGAGAGCTGGTGTACAGTGGCAGCACCAGGAAAACCAGTGAGGAGGCAAGGACAGAGGTTGCAGCTATTGCTGCCGACCTCACACTACTTGAACCAAGGGCAGGGCTGATGGCCATAATCACAGCCATGGCTCTGCCTGACTGTGAATGTGCAGCCGCCACCTCAGGCCTAACACACAGGGGAGTAGCGAGGGTGGTTCCAGTGGAGCATGAGCTCCAGGCAAACAAAATGGACAGAGGGCACCATCCAGAGTTCTAGAATTCATGGAGCTTTCCATAGGTGTTCCCACTCCAGTGAAAGCTGCTTGGGGCAGTAATTGCACTCATAAGCTGTGCACCCTGTGGAATCTCATTCTAGCACTTGTATTCTGTCAATTTAAGTTAGATCAGAATATATAATACAATCTCCTCTATTGACTAAAGACAATGATTCAAAGGAGATAAAAGTTAGATCCTAGGTACTATACATACATAAAGCAGTGCTAAAGCAGCTACCCCTTAATGTGCATCACTAAAGCATTTCATTCCCCCAATGGGACCTCAATGCCCAGCATAATACTGCCACTGTTTGCTGTTTTTCTCTTCTTTTCAGTAGTCCCCCACAGGCTGGCCATACCCCACTAGCACAGTTCAGTATAGGGAGGGTCGGGCGCTATGACATGCACTTTCTTTGGGCACCATGGTTCCATGCTACTCCTCTGCTAACACACACTGGAGTGTGACAGCCGCAGTGTGGACTGACCTGAGAGCCTGAAGCTGCGGCACTCACAGGCAGCGAATAAGGAGAGATTGTTGAGGATGGGACATAATGAGGGAGACAGTACAAATAGAAAAAACGGGGGAGGGGGGAAAGAAATACAGTGGAAGAGAAGGTTGAGTGAGAAGGAAAAGAGAATAGAAGCAGAGGAAGAGATCAGGAGAAAGAAAAAACAGTAAGTGAAGACTGTATTTAAACTGACAAAATGTACTTCTCTATCCTGGAAAAAAACTGTAACAAAGTGGCAGATCACACTACTTCTCCACACTAAATAGACGGTAACCACTCCCCACAAACCAGTCATTGGCTGCCTATCAAAACTAAACTTAAAGGGGCAATAACCAACACCTTATTAAAATGGCAACACTCTTAACACTCATGGTTTAATGTCTCTCATGCTTAATTGTCAGCCTTCAGGCTAACTTTGTAACCCAAAAACACCTCTTTCTGGCCTGAGACTTGCAGTTCATACCCCACTAGTAGTTTCAGAGACATACCATCACTTTGAAAGCACCAGAGCGGCAGTGAATGCACTTACTGCTATATACCTATTAGCAACATGGTGTACAAGCTCCATGTGGCACAGCATTGCCTACATTGCTACAAGTGTACGGCATAAAATGCACAGTCAGTGTGTAATCCAGAGACACCTCTTCCTGGGCTGAGACTTGTAATTCAGTGATGGTGTTATGCACTCACCTCACTGTGTGAGCGATGAGCACCACTTTCTACAATGCTGCACTGACCGACACTTACTGATGTGTAACTATTAGCGTCAAGCGGCACAGCAGTGCCGACATTGCCACAGGTGTGTGGCATAAAATGCACAGTCCTTTTGTAATCCAGTGACACCTCTTTCAGGGCTGAGACTTGTAGTTCAGTGCTGGTTTTATGCATCATTGTTCAAACCCCACTACTAGTTTGTAAGACATGCCATCACTGTGTGAGCACCAAACACCACTTTCTACAATGCTGCAGTGACCAGCACTTACTGATGTGCCATTCAAACCCAACTGTTCATTTCTAAGGCATGTTATAACTGTGTGAGTGCTGCACATCACTGCAAAACAATGTTGCATGGACTGGCACTGACTTTTCTAAAATGAGGTGTTATCTTGCTGACTCATGTATCTAGCATAATATACTGTAATAATGATGGCAGAACACATTTATAAATTGTTTTTAAAAAGTGTACTCAGGACTCGCACATGTGTTGAACGATTTAATAATTTATTGCACACTCAATTACAGCCCTCGATCCATGATCACTATAGCGTACCGAATGACAGGTTCAATCAGCCAGTCTGCGGGCGGTACTACAGACATTGCATTTAATTTTTTTTATGCATGCGCAGTGCAGTTTAGATAAAGCAACATTAGGTGGACAGGCTTTCCAGTGCTTCAGTACTGTACAATACGATTCAATATGTCATGCCATAGCGCGACTTGCAGGGCACACTACATGGTGTATGGATCAAAGATGTAGCAGTACACATTTGTAACTGCATGATAATACTGAATTTTAGAGAAGTCAGTGCCAGTCAGTGCGACTTGTGCTATGCACATTCTTCTACAGTGATATGCGGCACTTGCACAATGATGACATTCCTTAGAAATGAACAGTGGGGTTTGAAGGGCACTGTAAAAAAAAATCACTCAACTGCAAGTCTCAGCCCAGAAAGAGGTGTCTTTTGATTGCATGCTGACTGTGCATCTTCTGCTGCAAACCTGCAGCAATTTTGACATTACTGTGCCACCAGGAGTTTGTCAGACATGTCGCTAATCGGTACACATCAGTAAGTGCCAATCACTGCGGTACTATAGACAGTGGTTTGCAGTGCTCACACAGTAATGGCGTGCCTTCGAAATTAGTAATAGTGTTTGAACAGCGATGTATGAAACCATATAATACAAACAGCGATGTATGAAACCATCACTGAAGTACAAGTCACTGTGGCACAGCAGACAGTGGTATGCAGCACTCATACAGTGATGCCATGGCTTAGAAATTAGTAGAGGGGTTTGAGCTGCAGTGCATGAAACCATCAAGTCGCAGCCGAGAAAAAGGTGTCTTTGGATTACATGCTGACTGTGCATCTTCTGCTACACACCTGCGGAAATATTGGCACTGCTGTGTCACTAGGACCTTATAGAACATGTCTAAGTACTGTTCACTGTGGCACTGTAGACAGTGGTGCGCAGCGCTCACACAGTGATGACATGCCTTATAAATTAGTAGTAGGGTGTGAGCAGTGATGTATGAAACCATTAATGAACTACAGGTCTCAGCCCAGAAAGAGTTGTCTTTGGATTACAAACTGACTGTGCATTTTCTGCAGCATATTTGCTGCAATGGCGGCACTGCTATGCCATTAGAAGCTCGTACAGCATGATGCTAATCAATACACATAAGTAAGTACCAGTTACTACAGTACTGTAGATAGTGGTGTGCAGCTCTCACACAGTGATGGCAAGCTTTAGAAATTAGTAGTGGGGTTTGAACAGCAATATATGAATCCATCACTGAACTACAAGTCTCAGCCCAAAAAGAGTGTCTTTGGTTTACAAAATGAGTGTGCATTTTGTGCAGCACACCTGCATCTGCCCTACTGTGTCCCCCATCAAAGACCCCAGAATCAGGTGCAGTGTTGTGCTCTACAGTGCTTGCACAGTCCACTCAGGGAGAAAATGCTCCTTCTGTATCTCACAGATGTTATAGAGAATACAGCAGGCAGCAATAATATTGGGCATTAGCTTCAGGTCCACATCGTTCCACTTCATCAAGCAGCACCAAACTCCCTTTAAACACTCAAAGGCATTCTCCACAACCATCCTGGCAGAACACAGGGTGTGGGTAAATGTAGTTTTCACCTATGGCAAGTGGGCCCATTGTGTGAAACCCTTAATAAGCCACCGCCTCAAAGGGTATGCAGTATCCCCAATTAGGTGTATTGGTATCTCCACCCCATCCACAAGCTTTGATTTCTATAAATAAATAGAAACAGTATCACTTTTTTGCTGAGGTGGGACATTTTCACAGTGTACTTGTGTTTGGAAATATAAAATTTAATGTTGGGTCAATGATGCGCATTTTCCACAGAGCTTCACGCATACTACCTTGCTAATTAGCAACAGTGGCAACATGGCTATTACTTGGAAAAACACATACAGTAGCTGTATTTCCAAAGTTATGATTGAGAGTCATAGCATGAACACTGGATGCCACGGTGATTATGTTCAAAATGGTAAGTTTGCAGCAAACCTGACTTGCGGTAACAGTAAATATCTAAATTGATAAGTTTGAGTAATGCTAACGATCACAAAAACCATGATGCCACATTTTCACACAGGGAAATAAAAATAAAGGGAGCTGAACACACTTTGGTGTAGATGTACTAAGCTCTGGAAAGTGATAAATTAGAGAGTAATAAACTGCCAGCCACTCAGCTCCTAACTCATTTTTAATACACACTGTGACATGACAGTTAGGAGCTGAGTGGCTGTTTCTTTATCACTCTCCAATTTATCACTTTCCAGAGCTTAGTGCATCTCCCCCTATGCCTGCTATAATACATTACTACTACTATAATGTGCAAAAAAATATTCCAAATTGTAGGCTTTTCCCTAGATTTTCACATTTATGACAACATAAAGTACAGCTATGAAAATTTTAACAAATAACAAAAAATTCTTACCCCCTTAGGAAACAGTCAGACATCCTGCTTCTCTTGTGCGAGGCTATAGAGATTGGAGTTGGTCAGAACTCGTGCATCATGTGTTCGGCCAGGACATCCCACAAACACATCGATGAAGCTAGAAAATACAATTTATCAGATTATGTATCGCAAACCACAAACAATAAAACAGTGAGAAGTGGATATAAAACACACATTGTTAAAAAATGCTTACCAGTGCATGACAGCCTGTAATACAATTGAGTGCCATTCTTTGCAGTTGCATTAATCTGCCAGGTTGTCAAGGGGTGCAATGATAGGGATGTGATGCTTGTCGACGGCACCTGCACACTGGGGATAACCGTGCCTCAGGAAGCCTTGGATGGTGTCATCTAGCCATTCATCTAGCCGTTCACCTTCATTCAAGCAGATGAAGCGGCAGTAGAGGTTGTCCAGTATTGCCTGCATCACCTGGTACACAATCTTGCTAACTCCAAACAAGCAAGAGATTATGTGGTACTCCCCGGGGTAGCATATCACCTAAGAGAAATCACAAGTCTCCTACTTGGCTTGATGGGACTTCTGAAATTGGTCGTATGCATGGTGAGTGCTGGGGTGAGTAGGTCCAGTATATACTGAACTGTAGCACACGACATCCAAAAGTTTGCCATCCACTGTTCATCCTGAAAGGCTTCCACAGTCATCATGAAAGCCTCTCCATGCCTACGGTCTCTGACCCCCATTCTCAGTTGTTTTGCCATGCTTATTTCCAGTATGTTTGCCATGGTCGATGAAATCAGGGCTCTCCTCCTGCACAAATACTGACCTCGAGAATTAGCCCTCTGGGTCAGAAATTGTGCTCTCCTCCTCATTAAATGACACTGCACTAGGCAGCACAGTGTCACAATCTGAATCATGCTCTCATTTGCTGTATGAAACAGCAGAAAGCAACAATCAATCAGCAACTCCAGGCTACACACTGATAACTCATTGGCCATCATTGTTGCAATGCTGTGAGCAGTCCTCACTCCTCCCTTTTGTTCCCTTTCTGTGACCTCATCTTTGTGAGCCTGAATAAAGGCCAATTTTTATGACATCCATAGGTTTTGCTGGCCTTTCACGGGTTAAGTGGAAATAGAGATGACCCAGGGAAAACTCGAGACGAGGGTGCAGTGGAAAAAGTGGAAAAGTCAATTACAATTCTGCAAAATACCAGGCCAAAAAGCCCGGGGGACAGCCCCGAGATTTTGGTGGAAAAGGGATATTAGTAAGAAACAAGCAATACACAGCATGTGGCAGGCAAAAGGCACAAGAGTAGTTTACAGGGTAACACTTGTCAAGCACATAACAAGGACATGGAAGGCAGACAGAAAATAAATATAGGCTAGAGGACCCTGGTTGTGAGAGCTTACAATTAGAGATGTGCGCCGACCCCCGTGTTTTGGTTTTGCTTTTGGATCTGGAACTCCCCTGGTTTTGGATCTGGATTGGTTTTGTCTAAACCTCACCTCCATGTTTTGTTTTCGTGTTTTGGTTTTGGATCTGGATTTTTTTCTTAAAAAATAAAAAAACAGCTAAAATCACATAAAATTGGCATTTTTTTGGTCCTACAGTATTAATAATCTCAATACATTTATTTCCACTCATTTCCAGTCAATTTTGACCACCTCACAGCTCACAATATTGATTTTTTCATCTAGTTATAGGCCCAAAAGGTTGCATCCAGCTTGCTGGCTCAAAACTGATTGATATAATTATTAATAGAGTTGAGGACTGTGCAAAGATGATGGTTGGGATACCCTTAAGGATTGAAGAATTGATAGTTGATAGTTGGTGCAGCCCCTGGCTGTAAAATTGATAATAAATTAATTAAAAAACAATTCATTGGTACAGCCCATGGCTGTAAAATTGATAATAAATCAATTAAAAAAGAATTCATTGGGTGCAGCCCCTGGCTGATAAATTAATAAAAAGAAATTCATTGGTGCAATCCCTGGCTGTAAAATTGATAATAAATTAATTAAAAAACAATTAATTGGGTGCAGCCCCTGGCTGAATAATTAGAAAAATAAATTCATTGATGCAGCCCCTGGCTGTTAAATTAATAATAAATTAATTAAAAACAATTAATTGGGTGCAGCCCCTGGCTGTAAAATTGATAATACATTAATTAAAAAACAATTCATTGGGTGCAGCCCCTGGCTGAATAATTAACAAAAAGCAATTCATTGGTACAGCCCCTGGCTGTAAAATTGATAATAAATTATTTAAAAAACAATTAATTGGGTGCAACCCCTGGCTGAATAATTAATAAAAAGAAATTAATTGGTACAGCCCCTGGCTGTAAAATTTGATAATAAATTAATTTAAAAACAAATCATTGGTTCCTAAACCAACCATTCATTAATTTAAAATATCAGGCAGCAATGCCCCAACAGCACATAATGGAATGGAAAAAGGTGCACGATGGAATAGTCCTTGGCCCTCCCACCCACCCTTATGTTGTATACGAAACAGGACAGTTTAACAAACCCATCATTTCAGTGACAATGACTGCCAATTGTTGCTGAAATGATTGGTTTGTTTGGACCCCCATAAAACAAGCTTCCAATGTATTATGGACATGGAAATGAAAATGATCCCATACACAAACTGGCTTTACATTACTAGTTGTCATCGTCCTCGTCATCCCCATCAGTGTGTACATCCTCTACTTCACACAATATTAATTCGTCCCTGCTGGAATCCACCATTGGTGCCTCTGTAATTTTTTCATGTAATTGTTGGTAGAGGTCTCCCTCGTTTAAATTGTAATTCATTTTAATGAACATCATCTTTTCCACATTTTGAGGAAGTAACCTCCTACCCTGATCACTGACAAGGTTGCCAGCTGCACTGAAAACTCTTTCGGAGTACACATTGGAGGGTGGCAACTTAAGTAAAGCAAAGCCAGTTTGTGTATGGGACTCCAAATTGCCTTTTTTTATGCCAGTACTGAAAGGGACTGTCTGACATGCCTATTAGAATGTTATCTCTGAAATAGTCCTCCACCATTCTGTTGAAGTTCGTATCACACTTAGTCATGGTAGAAGCCATGTCACTAGTAGGCAGTTCTCTCAGGCCCGACAAGATGTCATTTTTTGGTGAACGATCTGCATGACCAGCAGGCATTCTATAAGGAAAATTGAGTCTTTTCCTGGCAGCTGCAGAAACTGAAGGAAAAGATGATGGCATTTCACATGCGGCTGCAGCTGACAATTTTTATACCAACATCTCTTTGCACAGTTTTAGATTTCGGTCTGTTGGAAAAAAAACTCACAAGGTAGGACTTAAACCTAGGATCCAGAATTGTCGCCAAAATATATTTTTCAGATTTCAATAGATTGACGACTCTTGGATCCTGGTGAAGTGAATCAAGGGCTTGATCCACCAATCCAACATACTTTGCGCAATCGCTCCGTTTCACCTCCTCCTTCAGTTTCTCCAGCTGTTTTTGCAAAAGTCTGATGAGTGGAATGACCTGACTCAAGCTGACAGTGTCTGAACTAACTTCACGTGTGGCAAGTTCAAAGGGTTTGAGAACCTTGCACAACACAGAAATTATTCTCCACTGCACTTGAGTAAGGTGCATTCCCCCTCCACGGCCTATATCATAGTCCGTCGTATAACCCTGGATGGCCTTTTGTTGTTCATCCATCCGCTGAAGCATATAGAGGGTAGAATTCCACTGAGTTACTACCTCTTGCTTTAGCTGATGGCAGGGCAAACTTAACTGTACCTGCTGGTCATGCAATCTTTGACAAGCGTTTGCCGAATGTCTAAAATGTCCAGATATTTTGCGGGCCACGAAGATCATCTCCTGCATGCTCCTGTCATTTTTAAAAAAATGTTGCACCACCAAATTAATTGTGTGAGCAAAACATGGGATGTGTTGGAATTCACCCAGATGTAATGCTCTCACAATATTCATGGCATTGTCCGAAATCACAAATCCCAAGGAGAGTCCAAGTGGGGTAAGCCATTTAGCAATGATTTCCATGAGTTTTTCTAAGAGGTTCTTAGCGGTATACCTCTTAGTGAAACCAGTTATACAAAGAGTAGCCTGCCTCTGTATCAGCTGTCTTTTGGTAGATGTTGCAGTTGTAGGCAATACACCTACTCAGTGAGCTGTCACAGTCATGTAATCCTTAGTTTGCCCTGTCCCACTTGTCCACATATCAGTGGTCAGATGGACAGTGGGTACAACGGTATTTCCAAGGACATTAATTAGGTTTTTTTTAATGTCCTTGTACAAATTTGGAATTGCTGTTCTAGCGAAGTGGAATCTAGAAGGAATCTGGTAGCAAGGACACATGACCTCAATTAACTGTTGAAACCCCACTGCGGTAATGGCAGAAACTGGATGCACATCTAATACCGGCATAGCTGTTATGGCATCAGTAATCCGCTGTGCAACTGTATGATTGCTGTCATACTTGTTTGCCCTTGCAAATGATTGTTTGACAGTTAATTGTTTTTTTGGAGGATACACTACAAGTAGTCTTCCTCCTGGTCCCCTTCTTGGATGAAGATCCACTCACAGCAACAGCAGCAGCAACAGGCGTAGTCATCAAGGATCCTTCTGAGCAATCACGGATAGGAGAGGAGTCAATCATGCTTCGAATACCAACATTGGATGCAGCAGGACTACTCCCGATGACAAATGAGGATGTTGAAGATGCAGGTGTTGGTGTTGGAGATCGAAGGCGCTTGGATCTCACAGGATGTTGACTGCCCTTCCCCACATTTACAGAGGGCACACAAATGTTGGAACTTGGAGGATCCTCCAGTACACTAGTATTTAGGTCTGGCTCACACATGGCAACCGCGGACACACTTGCACTCTCCTTGGGGGTTTGTGATTTCGATTTCTCAGGGCACACAGTTGGATTTCCGGAGCTGTCTTAACAACTTTCAATTTTTTAATGGTACCACCACCACCACTACTACTACAAGCAGAAGGGCTATCAGAATCAGCAGTCTTCATAAAGAAAGGCCAAGGCCTTATTCTTTCCTTGCCACTTCGTGTAGTGAATGGCATATTGCCAATTTTTTGTTTATCTAAAGACAAATTTCCTTTCAATATTTTTTTCCTAACGTCAGTAAAACTTGCTTTACCATATCGATGGCGTGACTTAAGCCCTGGGGCATGGGCCTTTATAGAAGACGAGGAAGTTGATAACCTTGCACTGCTGGCGACAGCTACAACATGTGGTTCTTGAACTGGCTCTCCTGTCATGTGACAGCCCTCCATATTTTCTGCAGTCTTGAAGCAGTGTCACAAGCACCAATAGTGTAGCCAAGGTGTGGTTACAAAATTCACACATGTGCAGTCGGCCGCACACAAATATTAGACAAAAAAATTTTCCTTTTATTTTTTTTCAGCTCCAGAACTTGGGCCCAGAGCACCGAATGATGACAATTGGAGTCGGGCAGCACTAGGTTGCAACTTGCGTTGCTGGCTGGATCTTGTGCAGTTAAGCCTAACACACACAGAAAAATTAAAAAAAGACACTTTGGCCCTGATTCAGACCCACTCGCGAGCGGCTGTCCGCTCGCAAGTGGGTCGATGTTCTGCACTGAGCATGCGCACGACGGAGGGAGCTCCGTCGTGCGCATGCGCCAGACGCGACGAGCGAAGGAAAGTCCTTCGCTCGTTGTGTCTGATCAAAGGGGGCGTGCTGTCGATGTTGATTGACAGCACGCCCCCTTTGGTGGGCATGCCGGGGGCGTGCCTCCCTGACGGGGGCGTTCCCACGGGAACGCCTCCCATCAGAAGCCGGCCCACTGACATCACTAGTGATGTCAGTGGGAGTGATTTTGGCTCTGACAGAGCCAAAATCACTCCGGAGCTTGCGGTTGAAAACCTCAACCGCAGGCTCCTGCTCGCAGTTTCGATGGTCGCGATGGTCAAGACCATCGCGGCCATCAAACTGCACGCTCGTATAGGCTGTGGGTGGTGACCCACAGCTATACGAGCGTCCAGGAGGACGCTCCATTTTTAAGGAGGGCGGCCCTCATTCAGAGCGTGCGCTCTGCTCAGAGTGTACGGCTCTGAATGAGGGCCTTTATTTTTATTTTTTTTCAGCTCCAGAACTTTGGCCCAGAGCACCGATTGATGGCGACTGGAGTCGGGTAGCACTAGGTTGCAACTTGCATTGCTGGCTTGATCTTGTTTGGTTAAGCCTAACACGCGTGCACGCACACACACACACAAAGATTAAAAAGAGACACTTTAGTTTTTTTCTGCTCCAGAACTTTGGGCCCAGAGCACAGATTGATGACGACTGGAGTCGGGCAGCACTAGCTTGCATTGCTGACTTGCTGTATATTGTGCAATTAAGCCTAACACGCACGCAGACAAATATATATTACAAAAAAAAATACACTTTATTTGGGTCCAGAACTTGGGCCCAGATGGACGCAGCAGACAGCACAGCAGACAGCACCAGCCCAGATGGATCAGCAACAGCCAGATGGACACAGCAGACAACACAGCACCAGCCCTGATGGATCAGCAGCAACAGCCCAGATGGACACAGTAGACAGCACAACACCAGCCCAGAATGGATCAGCACCAGCCCAGGACAAAGCAGACAGCACAACACAACACGAGCCCAGAATGGATCAGCAGCACGAACCCAGGACACAGCTGACAGAACAGCACAGCACCTCTCCCCAGCCCTACACTACCCACCCTCCCTGTTCAGTCTCCACAGCCAGAGTGAAATGGCGCTCGCCATGTCCCTTATATATAGAGATGAAAGCTCGTAAGTCGCGAGATTTCGTCTCTATGGTTTTGCCTCGATTTGAGAGATCCAAGTCGGTGGGAACATCCGAGCCCACCTGGATCTGACTCGGATTCCCTTAGTTCGGGTGGGATCGGATCTTTTAGATCTGAACCCGCTCATCTCTACTTACAATATAGAGGGAGAACAATCTGACAGTTATCCAGCAGCAGCCCAACTGTCTGGTCAGTGGCCAGATCAGCTAATTGCATACTTGCCTACTATCCCGAATCTCAGGTGCTGCTGCCAGAATCCAGAAAGAGCATTCAAGTCTCCTGGTCCTGCACTGCATTAGACGGGCACCACCAACTTCCCGAGAAAAGTGGGCGGTCCGGTAATCTCAGCATTGTATAGTGGATGGTGTTTTATGATGATGTAATTGTGCCATAACGCCCCACAAACTGCCCACCTATGCCATGCAATCCATGCCTCACCACTCGGCAAGCATGGCCAATGGACAACCAGCTTTATTGATTTTCACAAGCAGTGCTTTGCTAATAATAAACTCTTAACCACTCATAGTTTTAATCTGATTTCCAAACAGCAGATACTAGTTTACAGAGCACTCTACATGAACAATACCCTCTGGCAACATATGCATTACATTTCCTAAAAGACATACATTATGTCAATACAATTTCTACAGCTATCACTGCCTAAAGCAAAACACATGCTTCTTTCTAAATGGTCTGTTTATCAATATAACAACTAAACCCATTACAAAAAAGGACATGTTTTATCTGGAAAATATGATTTTTACATAATTTGAATGTATTGGTATTACTATTAACCCAGTGCTGCCCAAGTGGCAGATAACATGATACATACATGTATATGTTATCTATACAGTGAATGCATAGACCTAAATATGTACAATTTCCCAGCGCAAACTTGCATCAATTTCGATGCTATCCCAGACTTGTACACTTTAGTGATTTCATGAGTTCAGTAACTGCTAGTGGGTTCTGTTTGAGAGAGAGGTCTCTGCATTACAAACTGACTGTGTGTTTAAAGTGCAAACTTGCGTCAATGTCAGCACGGTTGGCGCTGTGGTGACTGTCAGCCAGCATCCGAGGAGTTACAAATGGGATCTCTGGCGCATGCCCAGTGGAGGGGTTGCAAAGGGATTTCTGGCACATGCCAAGTGGAGCCGCTCCATATGTGGGGTAAGGAGGCTCATATACTGTAGTAGTAATGCGCATGCCCAGTGTGTTGGGAGTCACACACAATGAAGCCACTCCATACACCAGTCAAGCTACAAGGAGGCTCACTACACATAAAGTACTGTAATTCACAGCCGTCACATCACATACATGACAGATGCAATTCTTACTAGGACAGGCTTGTGGGCAAGGGGTTAGGTGAACCACCTTGCTTACACTTCCTGTCTGCCTGTTCGAGAACTTGATAAAAAAAAATTTAAATGGTCACTACAGTAGTTCAGTATTGTTATCCAATCCTTACTAAACTCAATACATTATACCGTATATGTAGATGTGCCCAGCTACTGTAGTTTGTTGCTCCATATGCCATGTAGCGCATTGCTAGTCACGCACTACGCTGTTGTGTATTCAGTCTCAGCACTGCGCATGCCCAGTTGTCTGTATTACTGTACATACTATACTGACTGTGCACACTTGCGGTAATGTAAGTACAGTACTGTTGGCATTGTCCAGGACTTAGACATTGTAGTGATTCCATGACTTTAGGAACTACTGTAGTCTAGGGTTGAGGCGTGTGGGCTAGGGGGCTAATGCCTAGCCTCACTGCTTCTACTGTCTTCTTGTCCCATGGGTTTGAGACATTAAAATATATATAAATATTTTTTTTAAATCTTCACTAATACATTATCCACAAATTCTGGTATTTCTATGCTACAGTACTTTATGCCACTGTGTGCTCAAGAAAGGGGTGTATGGCGCACCAATACAGTACCCATGTACAGCACAAAGCTAGTCATGCTACAGTATAGCATTTCAAGTCTGTTTCTACTGCACATGCCCAGTGTGTCGGGATTCACACACTGTATCCCAGACTATAGTACTGTAGAGTGATTTCATGACTTTAGAAATTTGTAGTGTATTAGGCTGTTTAAAAGTGGGCTCTCTATATTACAAACTGATTGTGCGTTTAGAGCGCAACATTGCATCAAAGTCAGCGCTGTCCCATCCTTGGACACTATAGTGATTTCTCATGACCAGCAACTGGTAGTGGGCTCTGTTTGAGAGAGAGGACTCTGTATTACAATCTGACTGTGCATTTAAAGCGCAAACTGGCATCAATGTCACTACGGTTGGTGCTGTGGTGGCTGTCAGCCAGCTCCGAGGGGTTCTAAATGGAATCTCTGGTGCATTCCCAGTGGAGGGTTTGCAATGGGATCTCTGGTGCATGCCAAGTGGCACCGCGCCATAGCCATACCCATGTAGCACTATGCCATGGCGTATGGAAGATCATAGCGGGTCATGATTCACACACAGTGAAAGTGGGATCTCTGTATTACACACTGACTGTGTAATAATAATAATAATAATTATAATAATAATTATATTAAAAAAAAAAGTGTAACCTTCCAGGTCTCGAACCCCGGAAACTGGTTATACAGATGCCTGCATGTAGTGGTTTGATTTCTAACCACTACACTACAGATGCCTGCAATACTGTGTCGTACAGTATGTCATCATAGATGTCAAGATGGCCAATCTTGTTTTATTAGTTGCAATGCTGCTGTATGTAACTCCATTACCCACCTCTGTGCTGCCACAGTATATACAGTACTACCCTCCATAGATGCTTATCTAGTTAATACATTTTAAAAAAGCTATGAAATTCCATAGACAAAAAACTTTACGGTTTCACATGTCCCATTAAGGCTGCTTATACATGAGCTGAAAATTCACAAAACCTATTGACTTTCTGCCACTTAAACGTCAAAAATCAATTAAATTACGATCATTAAGGCTGACGCCTTAATGGATGTGTTCCTTGCACAGTACAGAGATGGTATGCCATCACACCCTGTGGTTAAATGCAGATTCAGCACTCTCACAGAATGAGATTGCTGTCACTCACAAAATGGTGGAGCTGCTAATTCACAGAATTGTGTGCTCATTGGAATACACACATGCAGTCTATGCAACTGAGAACAAAGCAGAAAATAGAGCTGTGCAGATGGGATAAAAGTGGTGTGGATGGGGGGAGGAGACAGATAGGTGATACACAAAGGTGTGTAGAGGAGGGAAGGTTAAGCAGTACAGAGGGGGGGTAGCCAAAGTAATGCAGATGGGTGGAAAACAGTGGTGCAGATGGGGGAAAACAGAGTGGCATGGTTTGGAGGGACAGCGCCGTGGATGGGGGAAGTGAGTGGCATGGACATGGGAAGACAGAGCAATGCAGATGGGCAAAGACAGATTGGTGTGGATAAGGGAATACAGATTAGCACAAATTGGAGAACACACAACAGTAGGGATTGGGGAAGACAGATTAGTGTGGATGGGTAGGAAGACAGAGTAGTGCAGGTGGGGGGAGGAGACGGAGTTGGGGGGGCAGAGTGGTGCAGATGGAGGAAGAAAGAGTGCCACAGAGGAAAAGAAGACAGCGGCATGGCTTAGGGGAAGGCAGTGGTGCAGAAGGAAACAGAGTGGCACGAATGCAGGGTGGTGCAGATGGAGAAAGACAGATTGGTGCATATGAGAGAACACAGACTACCATAGTTCAGAGACCACACAGCAGTAGGGATTGGGGAAGACAGATTGGTGTGGATGGGGAGGAAAACAGAGTGGTGCGGGTGGTGGGGGAGACAGAGTTGCATGGTTGGGGGACCAGAGTAGTGCAGATGGAGGAAGAAAGAGTGCCACAGATGAGAGAAAGACAGCAACGTGGCTGTGGAGAAGGCACGGATGCAGGCCGGTGTGGTTGGGGAAAAACATTGATGCGGATGAGGGAACACAGACTATCCCAGTTGGGAGACCACACAGCAGTAGGGATTGGGGAATATATAGCAGCATGGAGGCATATAGGGGAAGAAAGTGTACATTCATAGACAGAGTATGATAGTTTTAAAAATAAGGGAGCTGAATGTGTATTGTAAATGAGATAAATGTATACAGTGAGAAGGATGTGGGAAGCCAGTGAGATTGTTTTGGTGATCAAATGGGAAGATTGTGGGCACTGAGTGGGATGTGGGAGCCACATAACTGCTCAAAACTCAGTTGCATAGACTGCATGTGTGTATTCCAATTAGCACACAATTCTGTGAATTAGCAGCTCCACCATTTTGTGAGTGACAGCAATCTCGTTCTGTGAGAGTGCTGAATCTGCAGTTAACCACAGGGTGTGATGGCATATCATATCTGTATTGCACAAGGAACACTTCCATTAAGGTTTCAGCCTTAATGATCGTAATTTCATTGCTTTTTGAAGTTTGATTGGCAGAAAATCAATAGGTTTCGTGAATTTTCAGATCTCTGCCTACCACACAGCTTTAGGCTGAACAATCTGGAACCATGTCACATATTCCCAAAATAGTCACCATGGTAATGACATTGATGTATTTAAAATACAACTTTCAGGTGTACATGGCCGGCGGTTCAAATCCTGACAGCGGAAGCCCAGCAGGGATGAAGATCCCAATGGCTAATTAAGGTAAGTGCCACTAACCTAATTCCCTACCCTAACCCTCCTTTAGGGGTGCCTAAACCTAAAGGCCCTTACCCGCAGCCTAAACCTAAGTCTCCTGTGGGGTGCCTAAACCTAAGTCTCCCGTGGGGTGCCTAAACCTAACCTCTCCCCGTGGGTGCCTAACCCTAACATTCCATTCCCCATCCTAAACCTAACCCTCTCGGGGGGTGCCTAACCCTAAGTGCCCCCCAGGAGCCCGGGCAAATGCAGGCGTGTCTGAACGTCTTAACGCCATTTGAGAAATGTGCATACACGTCTCATGCCTGAATTAAACACTAAAGCACTTGCAGTGTTTGCAGTAGGGTATGGTGAGACACAAGTGCTGCTTATGGGTCCGATGTTACTCCATGTTACCGATTGTTGCATACACTTCCTTGAGATGACGTGGAAAAGTGCGCGTCTTAAGACAGGCTGGTGGGCATCTAAATACATACCGCAATCACATGCCAAGACATAGTGGGCGTGCTAATGCATTGCTGTGTGATGGCGGGATTTGCATACTTTGGCTGTGTACCTATGAATATTACGAACGCATCTAGCAAGCGGGTCTGAATCAGGCCCTAAGTGTTTGCAGTGCTAGAACTAAGTGTTTGCAGTGATATAAAGAACAAGTGTCTCTAAGCAGCTATATGCAGTTAAGCCCAGGGAAATCTGCCAAAGTATGCCTAAATAGTTACAGAAAAACAGGAGTCTATGAGAAGGCATGTGCTAACAAACCTCATGTGCATTGCATTCACTGGCTAGGTAAACTTAAGTTGGCTACACACTGAGTGATGTATACCCAGCTGATATGTCGGCCCGATAGGCCGACTTATTGGATCATGGGTACACATCGGAACAAGGTAATGAAGGACGGAATGATACCTTGCTCCATACTTCCTTACCTGCAAAGGGGCTGCTTGCACTATTGTCCGGTTGTACTTGCAGCATGCCCAACCAGACAATGTCGCAAGCGTCCGCGGGAGTGCGCATATTGGCCGTACACACTGAGCAATGCGACCGATATGTCATTCCGATTCGCCTGGAAACAACATATCATGCCGACATCACTCCAGTGTGTATCTGGCATTAGCTGAGAAGTCCACTGGGAATAATGAGCATCTGCGGATAGCAGGAAACAGTACAGATACCACATGTATTCAGGGGTCAGGCTCAATAGCGGCTATGAGCAGGATACCAGGTGAAGGCACAGGGAACCAAGGCTGCCCACATAACAAGAGTATCAGGAAGCTGCAAAAGCCAGACCTTTATACTGTAGGCAAAGTGTGGGTGCAGTGCATTAGATCAGAGAAGCAGGAAGGCTTAAGGGGTCTATTTAGTAAACAATGCTAAATTCAATTGTTATCAGTGTTTTTAGCCATATCTTGCGATGTTCAGTACAGATGCCATATTTATATGATATGACTTGCCAGGACAGGGCGTTCAAAAAAGACCTTTCCCGGGGAAGACATAAATGATGTGTTGAATCGTGCAACTGAACCTTTAGTACATTCCTGCCTATAAACCTCTAAGATTCACCTGCCTAGAACCTCTAAGACAAAACCTGCCTATACCTCCTAAAACCATAAGGTGTCGCTACTTAGCACTGTGTTTTAAATATACCATTAATAAGACTCTAAGACAGTGGAATAGCGGTCCAACGCACTAAAGATTATTATTCAGGTAAAAGTACAGATGTTACCATGCTATGATCTAACAATGGGCGCAAACTAAATTGTACAAACATTTAGGTCATAAGGTACAGTCAATACATACGCGTGCGCTCTGGGACCAGATACCGGCTTCAGTAATGAAACCTTCGTCGAAACAGCATAACAGGACCACCGCAGACTGGCATCTCATTTCAGAGCACTCACATATATACCCGTACTGGGATAAGCAATACAATAGAATACGTTGGCAGGTTCTCATTGGTCCCTCTTCTTGCTTCTTCCGTTACGGTACAATTCATAGGTCAGTGCAAAGAGTCAAACCAGCCTCTAACAGCCTGATTGTGTCCACTTTCCCGCTGCATAATAAATCTAGTCTAAACTATGGCATACAACATTTCAAGGAGTTATTCTCTCTATCATTCATATTTCATAGCCGCATGTTCTGATCTCCTCACCGATGCCACCGGAACGCTGTGGGAAAAGAGTAGATCAGTATGACACCAATCACGGTCCATTTACCATTTACTAAACCATAGTTACAGAAAACATTCATTTCTTCATATGCTGACATTGCGATTAAACCAAATAATAATCATTCCTTTCGTGCTGCGGGACCATTGCTTTTAAATGTGTATGCGGGGAGAAATGACATTAAATTGTGTTGTGCGTTTGAGGGTCTGTGGGGCACTTAGCGACCAGCACTAAGTTGGAAAGGCTTCTGTGTATGTGTGTGAGCAAGCCAGTTTGGGTTTGGGAAAGATCACTAAAAAGATGGCTGTGCGTCTAAATAGCTATTTTGCATTGTCCTATGTTTAACATGAAGTGCAGGGAAAACACCACTAATTTGCTACTTTTTGCTACATCGCGTATGTGTTAATGTGAATGCAGGGGAAAACACCACTACTTTGCTACTGCTCAAATATGTTTGTGGTGATTTTAATGTTTTCCAAATCATTTTATGTCTGCTAAACACCGTCGGTAGGTGTTTGGGGAAGATTGTGAAAAAGCTGTTCGTGCTACTTTTTAGCAACTTTGCTACTTTTCAAATATAAGTCTGTGATGATTTTAATGTGTTGGAAAGTTATTTTATGTCTGCTAAACACCGTCGGTAGGTGTTTGGGGAAGATTGCGAAAAAGCTGTTCATGCTACTTTTTAGCAACTTTGCTACTTTTCAAATATAAGTCTGTGATGATTTTAATGTGTTGGAAAGTTATTTTATGTCTGCTAAACACCATTGGTAGGTGTTTGGGGAAGAGTGTGAAAAAGCTGTTCGTGCTACTTTTTAGCAACTTTGCGTTGTGAGTAGCAAAATTGCTACTTTTATCAATTTTGCACTGTGGACTGTGTACTATGTATTTTTGACAAAATGGCGCTTGTGTAAGCTTTCTTTTCTAAAATGGAGTCTTGCTGCCATTCACAAGATGGTGTCTTGAGGCCAGTCGCAAAATGGCGTTGTCGCGATTAAATTTTAAACTGAACTTGTCTCAGCCAATTATTCAGCTTCAACAGTCCACCCTTTGATAGCAAACAACATGCTATCACAATCTGCTATTAGGATTTAATTTAGGCTTACATTTATATATTATTTAGTGTTATTATGGGATGGCACAAGGTGGTTCTTAATCCATCAATAATGAGTCTCTGGGTGGGGACATAAAACTACTATTATATGCACACTGCGGATCTTGGGAGATCATGTGACAGGTGTGGGAATGCACCAGTCTTATAACAGCAGTCTTGAAGGGGAATTTGAGACTTTACATTTTCTGGGTGTTCTTTAAATAACATTTCAATAATATCCTCTATGCATGTCTAAATATTACACATTTAAATGATGGTACTTCCTAGCTCAGGGTTGTAATGCAGTTCTGTATCTACCTCGGTATACATATTATCATTTCTAACCACCATCACAGTTTCATTCCTTCGTTTCACTCTGTTTTTACATTTTCCACACTTCAACACAATAGGATAACACCGGACGCATATGCCAATTACTATGATGACAATCAGTATAAGGATCAAGAATTTGCCTATGCTGGCGATCACTTCCTGGACCCATTCCCGTAGACCCGAGAACCATTTCACTGGGTTCAGCCATGACACCCATCCTTCTATCTTTTCCCCTCCAAGCCACTGAAGCGTTATGGTTCTTGCGAAATTCCCACTTTAGCTGCAGAATTTCATCCATCTTCTGGTCTATCACCTCCTTAGGGTCACTGGTATCATTGGTGACATAGGTGCAACATTTTACTCCAAATTGAGTGGCCAATGTTATGCAATACCCTCCAGTAACAGCTGTTAAATAATTCAACACTAGCCTGTGTTGCACCAGTTCTTTCTTGTACGCTTGCAATTCTCTCCCTGTGTATCCTGAATGTGTCATCGTACATCTCGGTGATATTATCTATTAATTTAGCAAGTTCTTGGATATATCTAAAATTTAATGTACCCCTCGCAATTCTGGTGGGATCCAGGGCGACTAAAACTTGGAAGCCAGTTGTCTCACTGATTAACTGAGCGGCTTTATGCATATCACCAGGTATCATATTTCTCTTGCCTCTGTGTTCATATTGAGTGTGAAGATCTGGTGACGGTGTGTTTTTATGTATACTCAGCATTTCAACATGTGTGAGGGTCATAACTTCTGGGACTACTCTTCCCAGGTAACACAAACCATCGGAACTCGGGGAGAGCCATTTATACGCTTTTCTTCCACATTTAAAATATACATTATCAGGGAGAACATAAGGAATGGTATGCATCATTATCATTAAACACATTTCTCTTGCAAACAATCCTATCTCAGGCTCTTCCATCTGGTACATGCAAGTTTCTGGTTGTATTATTTTAGCACAATAACCATCTGGTACTTTACCAATCATTTCTTTGGTGGAACTCAATGTATACCGGTACCTAAAATATTTCCCACTTGATTTAATTGAGCGTAGCAGATCATAGTTTATGGACTCATTACCAGCTCTTTGTGAGAAGGTCATCGTCTGATTATTCCCCGTCACTTCCCAACCTCCGGGTTGTTTATTGGGGTTGGTTATGTTCAAACACAAAAGTGATCTATCTACTTGGAATTGATAGAGTTTGAAATTAGGTGGTTTGGATGAGAGGAATTTTCCATCCAATGTTTTCCCTTTTTGCAATTCTAAAATTTCCGTGATATTCAGCGGAAATGGCACCAACCCTACATTATGCTGTCCCTGTGGCACATGTGAACACACCCAGCAATCGGTTTGATTTAACACTTTGCCTACCATGCTGTGATAATCCTCTAAAGGATACCCTCCCCAGTACGGATTATATTTTGGTTGGCACCGTTGGATACAGTTCTCATCAACTAGGGACCCACAAAGCTCACAAATACAGGAATCCTCAGACGATAACCCTCCACACCTTCTCCGAGTATCCGGAATGATAGCTCTTTTAACAATAACAGTACTAAGATTGGAAAGACACTCCCCTGATTGGCATTGCACTCCTCCTGTCTCCATTCCATCGGCACTGCCATCAGCTCCCGTTTCCTCAATCGGTCCCCCATCAAAGACACTGGATATCCCTGGACTGACCAGAATGGTGAACACTCTAAAAGAGAATATGAAAATGAACACAGCAGGCCTGTCCATTTTAACAACAAGTCCTGCAAAATTTCTCTCGGTTCAAGTATCTCACTACGACCTTTTCAATCCACCCGGAACAAGCTCGCGAGTGACAGGTCCACACTATCAGCCTTGTTTCCGACTTGTTTCTCCACCGGTTGATTGACCTTTTTGCAGTGAGTCGAATGGACCCAGGTATCTCTCTCGGCCACCTTCAAAGATGTAGTACTCATCAGCAGCACCTGGTATGGACCTTCCCACCTGTCAGTCAAACAACCTGAACGCAAGAAATTTCTGATCATTACATATTCTCCTGGTTCAACATCATGACAGTTAGTTTCAGGCATATCATTAGACAACAATTTCAGTTTCTGCTGCTGTTGCTTTAACTGCCTACTCATTGATATAAGATACTTTACAGTTACCTCGTTGTTACCCTTTAGATCTTCCTGTGGACTTATAATCAAATGAGGTTGTCTACCGAACAATATTTCAAATGGGGACAGATTCAGAGGAGGTCTAGGAGTGGTCCTTATGCTATGTAGGACCAAGGGTAATGCTTCTGGCCATCCTAGTCCAGTCTCTGCCATGATTTTACTTAGCTTATTTTTAATAGTCCCGTTCATCCTCTCTACCTTGGCACTGGCTTGCGGTCGGTAGGGGGTGTGAAGTCGGCTATTAATACCCATCAGCTTACACATATTTTGGAAAACATCACCTGTGAAATGGGTACCCCTATCACTCTCGATGATTCTAGGGATACCATAGCTGCATACAAATTCCTGAACTATTTTCTTGGCAGTAAATGCAGCAGTATTAGTGGCCGCTGGGTAGGCCTCAACCCAGTTAGAAAATACGTCTGTGCACACTAATACATACTTAAGGTTCCTGCAGGGTGGTAATTGAATGAAATCAATTTGTATCACCTGGAAAGGTCCATCAGTCGGTGGAATGTGGGACGGTTCGGTAGGGATCGCTTTCCCTATGTTCTTTCTCAAGCAGGTCAGACAGGACATTGCTATCTTCTCTGCTTGTGAAGAAAAACCTGGTGCGCACCAGTGTGCCTTCACCAACTTGCACATACCCTGTTTACACAGGTGAGTCAGACCGTGTGCTGCCTCAGCC
This sequence comes from Taudactylus pleione, assembly GCA_031769625.1. Lineage (NCBI taxonomy): Eukaryota > Metazoa > Chordata > Amphibia > Anura > Myobatrachidae > Taudactylus > Taudactylus pleione. The sequence goes on from JAUIMM010000390.1 coordinate 3,693,205, forward strand.
ATGCTGGGGTAATATGCCTTGGGGGCTACTGGTTTACCATGTCCATCCCTCCAGAGCCCAGAGGACTCTTGCCCACACCCCTTGGACTTCCAAATGGATTTTTCCTGAATTGAACACAAATTTTGCATCTCAATTAATTTTAGCATGTCAACGGTTTGGAATGACATAATTGTTTCAGTTGGAGAAAACAATTTTAATCCTGCTGCCCATTTTGCAGCTTCATCAGCTCTGTTGTTGCCCAGTGACACCGGGTCATCCTCACATGTGTGGGCTTTACATTTAATTACTTCCACTGCCTTGGGCAGTTGGATTGCTTCTAAGAGATGTTTTATGTGTCGGGAGTGTGCAACTGGTGTGCCTGCTGCTGTCATAAAATTTCTCAGACGCCATAGAGCCCCAAAATCATGCATTACCCTGAACGCATACCTCGAATCAGTGTAAATGTTAGCAGATTTGCCTGCTGCCAGTTCACATGCTCTAGTCAGTGCAACTAACTCTGCCACCTGGGCCGAGTGAGGAGGACCGAGAGGTTTAGCTTCCATGATGTCTGTGTCATTTACAACAGCATAACCTGTACATAACTCACCTGTGTCTGTTTGTCTATGACAACTCCCATCCGTATAAAAAGTTACATCCACATTCTCTAAAGGTCTGTCATGTATGTCAGGTCTAGCAGTAAAGGTCTGATTCAGATATGTCATACAATTGTGCATATCATTATGTCTGCCGAACTCACCTCCCGCCAGCAACTCTTCTCCTTCCACCCTTTGTACATCATGTTGTACATATGGTAGGTATGTTGCTGGATTCAGCGTACTGCAACGTTTAACAGTAACATTTGCAGGAGCGATTAGGGCTAGTTCCCATTTGGTGAACCTAGCTGAGGAGACGTGTCTGGTTTGAGCTGAGTTCAACAGAGCACATACAGCATGGGGAGTGTAGACAATCATATCATGGCCCAATACTACGTCCTCACTTTTACTCACCAATAGAGCGGTAGCTGCTACACTTCTCAAACAAGTGGGGAGTGATCTTGCTACCGTGTACAATTGGGCACTGTAGTATGCTACGGGCCTACTGGAATCACCATGTTTTTGTGTAAGGAGACCTGCAGCACAACCATTGGCTTCCGTACAATACAAATCAAAAGGTTTTTCATAATCAGGTATTCCCAATGCAGGAGCTCTTGTCAGACTATCCTTAAGATTAAGGAAAGCCTGTTCTGATTCCTCTGTGTGTATGACACGATCGGGCTTTGAGAAAGAGACTAATTCCTGTAAAGGTAAGGCCAAAATAGAAAAACCTGGGATCCACATTCGGCAATATCCACACATTCCTAAGAAGGTACGAATTTGCTCTTGATTCTGCGGCAGTGTCATGTTTTGTATGGCTTGTATTCTATCTGTTGTAAGGTGTCGTAACCCCTGGGTTAGGCAGTGTCCCAAATATTTTACTCTGGATTGGCACGGCTGTAGTTTGTCCATAGCCACCTTGTGTCCTGTTTGTGAGAGATGAAGTAATAAAAGTTTAGTATCATTCAAACATGACATAAACGAGTCAGAACATAGCAATAAATCGTCCACATATTGAATTAGAACAGATCCATTGGCAGGTTGAAAAGATTGTAAACAGTTGTGCAATGCCTGGGAGAAGATACTGGGGCTGTCTATGAAACCTTGGGGTAATCGTGTCCATGTGTATTGTAAACATCTGTATGTAAATGCGAATAGATACCGACAGTCAGGATGGAGAGGCACAGAGAGGAAAACAGAACAGAGGTCAATGACAGTGAAATGGGTTGCATTTGGTGGGATCTGCATCAAAATGACAGCTGGATTTGGCACTACGGGGAATTGGCTCTCTACTACCTTATTAACACCTTTAAGGTCTTGTACCAGCCTATAGCCCCTCCCACCACTCTTCTTCACTGGAAAGATGGGACTGTTGGCTACACTAGCTGTACGGACTAAAATTCCTTGTTGTAACAATTGCTCAATTATTGGAAACACCCCTAATTCTACCTCCTGTTTTAGTGGGTACTGGGGAATTTTAGGAGCTTGCCTACCGTTTTTTAAGTTTACCATTACAGGGCTTACATTTGCCATTAATCCAGTGTCCTGTCCATCCTTAGTCCAAAGGGAATCTGGAATTAGGGACAACATTTCGTCTACTTGTGATGGGGTTTCATTTACAACTGTAGAGTGATACATTATCCTTTGAGGAGTGTCTAACATATCCCGCACCTCGTATACCATTCTCTCTGGGATATCTAAATATACCCCATCAGGGGTGCAATATATAACACATCCTATCTTACATAACAAATCTCTGCCCAGTAGGTTAGTAGGAGCCGCAGCAGCCAGAAGGAACGAATGTCTGGTATGCAACGGCCCAATAGTAACCTCTGTGGACTTTGTTAAAGGATAACATTCCACTTTACCTGTTACACTCATTGTTGGTACTGTCTCATTGGTCACCTGTAAATTAACGGGAGATTTCATCACTGACCTGGTCGCCCCTGTGTCTACAAGAAAAGGATATTCAGTACCAGCTACATCAACCATTATGACTGGTTCTTCCCTAGTACTTCCCGTTAACCTGACTATCTGTAGACTACAGGTATGACCTGACCCCTAGCATTGGCTACCATTCTCCAATAAAGCATTTACGGCTATAATTGGAGCTGGTGCCTGTTGAACATTTGCTGGCCTTTGTGCATATCCTTTATGGGGATATCTAAATTTTCCCTGATGTGGGATTCCTACTCCTTTTACTGTGCAGTTTCTACTTAAGTATCCTGTTTGTTTACAGTTAAAGCATGTTCGTGTTTCGGGTGAAGACATGTGGTGTTGTGAGGTTTGCGCAGAGGGTAAAGGTGGTGGATATGGGTAAGGATAGGGAGGGTAAGGGTATTGTGGGGGATAAGAAGTTGGTGGATAGCCTGGGACCTGTGGTTGCATTGGGTTAGTGGGATAGAGTTGCGTTTGTTGTTGAGTGGGGTTAGTGAGAGTGGGTGTGTGTGCAAGTGCAAGCGTTGCTGTTGGCTGTGATGTTACCGTCATTCCCTCCAGAGCTTGTATACTGACAGCCATCAGTTTCTCGCTCTGGGCTTCTCTCTTTTTGGAGATGTTCTTATCATGTTCAATGGCGGTTTCTATGAGGATATCTATTGTAAGTCCCCGCCAGCCAGGCTGTGAGGTCTGTACCCGAGTTTTCAAACTCTCTTTCAGACCGTCCACAAGTACTGTGACTATCATTCCCCGGTGGTGAGTGCTATCTTTAATATCCTCTATCCCAGTGTACTGGGTGATAGCCTGCAGAGCCCGATCGCAGTAATCTTCTGCAGTCTCACTCTCTTTCTGTTTAATTGTGAAAATTTTGTTCCAGTTAACTACTACTGGAAAATATATACCCAATTGAGTTACTATGTGGGAAATGTTACCTTTGTTTACTTGATCTGTTAAGGGGGCGTCACCATCCAATACACAATCCGTGATAAATTTTGTCACATCGGTATTGCGTGGCAGACAGGCCCTTAACACCACACGCCAATCTTTATTAGTGGGCTCATGTGAACTACCCAAATTTCTCAAAAATCTTTGACATTTGGCTAATTCCTTTTTGGGATCGGGGAAATCATTTATGATGGAATTTAGTTCTGCTCTTGTCCAAGGACAATGCATTACTACTTCCCTCGTGGGCACTATACCGTTTGCATCTGCATTTCCATTTGGAACAGTTATTGTCCGAATGGGATGCAGACCGGTAGCGCTGCTACCTTTGACCTGGTTACCTGGCTGGGGGTTTAATCTGCTGCTGCTACGTATGGTATTAACAACTTCCTCTATGGGTGCAGAGTGTGTTAACACTTCCCTTGCTGTTACCGATGGAGATGGCGGCACCACCCGTGATTGTGGTGATGCAGCATCTATCATTTGCACAGCATGGGAAATGGCAGACATTACAATAGGCTCATCATCCACATCATAAACATTTTCTTTAAGGTTGCTTAAGAGAGGGTACAATTTGTTTGTTACATTTTTATGGGTTTTTTTTTTCATTGACTGCACCTACACCCCCATCCGCATAGGGTGGTGGTGGTGCGCGTGAACCATCTGTACTACCTTCTGTGACGCTACCTTGCAGTGCGTGCACGCTATCAAGCGATGCATCTGTGGCGCTATTTAGCGTCACCGGCGCATTGCCCGAGACTGTGCCCGCGACGCCTGCTTGCGTCGCGGGTACCTCCTTCAGCCACATTTCCCCCTCGTGCTGCCACAGTTTTAAACATTCAAAATATTTAATCTTTTTCTCTCGGGATCGCATCAAACTGATGTGATCCTGGACATAATCTAACACATTTTTATCAAAACTACCGATTCTGGGAAACGGTCTGACACTCTTCCTCGTCATATTAAACCATAAATCACAATACCTTATTGCATAAGTACCGTATTTGGTATGCATGATACGATGGGCCGATCCGATCGGCGCCTCCATTAGCAGTACATCATTGCCTAACATTTCTACTGTTTGCATGGCTCCCATTCTGGGACAACTCCTACGCTTTCCAATAAAAATTTAAACCGGTGAAAGACAATCAAGATACTTTCACTTACCTGCGGACGATTTAAGTCGGCGGCGCCCACACACCTGGATAAGATATAGTAAGGCAACTTCCACACCTGGATAAGATTTGAAAAAGGCAACTTCCACACCCAGATAAGATTTAGTTAGGCAACTTCCAAGCCTATGAGAGTTTATATGTCGGCCACTCTCACGCACCTCTATACAACAAAAGACAACATGTACACCTGCTACTACCTGTATAGAACAGTAAAGCTGCTTACCGAGCGACTAGGCTAACCCTTGCACCTACCCCTTAAGGATCATACGATACCCTTAACTTTGTTCAACAAATATTCACTGTTACACACTTTTTTCCTGCGCAGAAAACTACACGTTTAACCCAGATATTGGTAATAGAAAAAAAAATGTAAACCTCAATGGCTTTGTTCAAACACGTGGCAGCACAACCGAAAGTACGTGTACACAATTGAGCGACTAGTTGCATACACAGTGATGCGACCAGACCCACGTGTTATTACCTTAACGCTATTATGCTACTCCCTCTAAACTTTTATCAACGAGAGAAAATAACTTTTCTCTCATTGTCCCTGGATTTTGATCAGCGCTTCCTCTACACAATAACCGGCAGTACGCTCTCAGCAACACTGTGGTAATGAAAGACTAATGCGTCTCTCAAAAGGCGCCTCCACCCTTTTGCTGAGAGGGAACTGACCGAGTGTTACCGTGTATCAGATAACGTGATAAACCTATGAGCCCCCAACTGTTGAATCGTGCAACTGAACCTTTAGTACATTCCTGCCTATAAACCTCTAAGATTCACCTGCCTAGAACCTCTAAGACAAAACTTGCCTATACCTCCTAAAACCATAAGGTGTCGCTACTTAGCACTGTGTTTTAAATATACCATTAATAAGACTCTAAGAAAGTGGAATAGCGGTCCAACGCGCTAAAGATTATTATTCAGGTAAAAGTACAGATGTTACCACGCTATGATCTAACAATGAGCGCAAACTAAATTGTACAAACATTTAGGTCATAAGGTACAGTCAATACATACGCGTGCGCTCTGGGGCCAGATACCGGCATCAGTAATGAAACCTTCGTCGAAACAGCATAACAGGACCACCGCAGACTGGCATCTCGTTTCAGAGCACTCACATATATACCCGTACTGGGATAAGCAATACAATAGAATACGTTGGCAGGTTCTCATTGGTCCCTCTTCTTGCTTCTTCCATTACGGTACAATTCATAGGTCAGTGCAAAGACTCAAACCAGCCTCTAACAGCCTGATTGTGTCCACTTTCCCGCTGCATAATAAATCTAGTCTAAACTATGGCATACAACATTTCAAGGAGTTATTCTCTCTATCATTCATATTTCATAGCCGCATGTTCTGATCTCCTCACCGATGCCACCGGAACGCTGTGGGAAAAGAGTAGATCAGTACGACACCAATCACGGTCCATTTACCATTTACTAAACCATAGTTACAGAAAACATTCATTTCTTCATATGCTGACATTGCGATTAAACCAAATAATAATCATTCCTTTCGTGCTGCGGGACCATTGCTTTTAAATGTGTATGCGGGGAGAAATGACATTAAATTGTGTTGTGCGTTTGAGGGTCTGTGGGGCACTTAGCGACCAGCACTAAGTTGGAAAGGCTTCTGTGTATGTGTGTGAGCATGCCAGTATGGGTTTGGGTAAGATCACTAAAAAGATGGCTGTGCGTCTAAATAGCTATTTTGCATTGTCTTATGCTTAACATGAAGTGCAGGGAAAACACCACTAATTTGCTACTTTTTGCTACATCGCGTATGTGTTAATGTGAATGCAGGGGAAAATACCACTACTTTGCTACTGCTCAAATATGTTTGTGGTGATTTTAATGTGTTGCAAAGTTATTTTATGTCTGCTAAACACCGTCGGTAGGTGTTTGGGGAAGATTGTGAATAAGCTGTTCGTGCTACTTTTTAGCAACTTTGCTACTTTTCAAATATAAGTCTGTGATGATTTTAATATGTTGGAAAGTTATTTTATGTCTGCTAAACACCGTCGGTGTCAGAGCGGCTGGGCGGCTGTGGTATGTGAGCTGTCCGTGTCCAGTGCCGTTACACATGGTCAGTGTTTCCAGCTCCCTCCACGCTGTGCCGTCTGCGCTGCCTTCGGTGCAATAAGACAGTGGCTGTGAGCATCCTGCGGAGGACCATTGCACCGTTGTCATCGTGTTGAGACAAGAGCCGTGAGTGTCCTGTGGTGGATGATTACACTGGACTTGTCTTTTTCTGCCCTAAGGTATAGCCTTGAATACAGGGTGTCAGTGAGTATTCCCTACCAATAACCTGCTGTGGTTATACACAGATATACAGGACTCAGGCCCTGATTCAGAGCCGGACACTCTGACAGAGCGCTCGCTCTGAATCAGGGCCGGCCCTCTGGTTTTTTAGAACGGCCTCCTGGCCGCTCGCATAGCTGTGGGTGAACACCCACAGCTATAGCGAGCGGCCATGATGATGGTCGCGATGGTCAAGACCATTGCGACCATCGGGCTTGCGACGAGACCCTTGTGGTAGGGTCTCGTTGCTGCAAGCCCAAAAGTGCTTTCGGCTCTAACAGAGCCGAAAGCACTCCCACTGACATCACTTGTGATGTCAGTGAGGCCGGCCCCAGACGGTAGGCGTTCCCATGGGAACGCCTCCATCTGGGCAGCCATGCCTCCAGCCCACCCACCAAAGGGGGCATGCTGTCACTCAACATCGACAGCACGCCCCCTTTGGTACGAGACCCGGAGCGACGGTTTGCCCGTCACTATCCGGGTCTCGCACATGCGCACGACGGAGCCGGCTCCGTCGTGCGCATGTGCACTGGGCCACCATCGACCCACTTGCGAGCGCATAGCGCTCGCGAGCCGGTCTGAATCAGGCCCTTAATTCACAGCAGTTGATGTACAGTAGAAGGATACAGACTCTCCTATAGACGCCACAATTTTCTTCAATATATCATTGTCGGGCTATCTCTAATATCAATCAGAGGAGAACCATTACATGTTTAATTTCCTGAAAGGATCTCCGGGGTACCTTCTAGAGTCACTAATTTGTATCAGCCATCCGGATACTTATTCCTTCATTGGATACATTTTTGGCCATATTCATTCTGGATATTTCATATGATTCCACTGATGTTTATTAATTTTTCTTTTTCTCTGAGTACTTTCTTTAAGAGTCTGATCAACTCTTCTATTGCTGAATGTACCGTATTGATAATTTTTCATGCTTAATAGGATTTATTGTGTAATTGTTCTTAATTATTTATTTATATAATTAATTTTGTGTGATTTGTATGTTGCTATTTAGCTCTACTGAATAAATTATATATTTTATATCTTTATTTGATGTGTGCTGTACTGGTGTCCCAGGTTAAATATTAAGGCGCTGTGTTCTATTGTCTTAATTACTGTAACACTAGGGGGCAGATTCAGTTAGCACTGGGGTTGTCACCGTGTCTAAATGCTGCTCCGGTCCAATTCAATTGCCGGGGATTCCTCGCGCAGGAGTCCCCAAGACCCCTTGCGCGATTCCCCGCTGTCGTACTTTAAAATGCAGCACCTGGTGGTGCGAGGTAAAATTCACTTTATTCGGGCTCGTGAGGGTGGAAAAAAACACATTGATTCCGCAGTCTACGCGGAAGGCTATTTAATTGAATAGCTTTTCCCCACGGGGAGTCTGGCCAGCAATTAGTCGCGGGGACAACCCTGAGGCTAACTGAATCTGCCCCCTAGATGTCAGATACTAGAACCAAAAAAGGCCAGTACCTGGGTGGATTACTTGTCCACCCAAACTGCATATTTATACCCTGAGGAGGAGCTGGTGAGCAGCACAGAAGTAGCAGTAGAGCACATAAGATGAGAGATGAGTGAAGGAGGAGACGAGGAAGTGCAGCATTGTGGGAGAGAGCAGGAAGAGAGCTCTCTTCTCCGCTTTTCTCCACTTTGGCCAGAGTAAAGCTGATATACATAAAAAGGATACAATATTTATATGACATGTTTCCAGATAGATACATGAGATGCTCTAACCTAATTAAAGAGAGTATTCTCAATATTATTTTTCTATGGGAATTAACCTTCTATAGAGGATACATTATCTCTTGCTCTTTTTATGTGGCTACTAGATCTAACTTCTTGTTATAATACTTTCCAACATAAGCAAATAAAAATAAAACACAAAAGCTAAAGCAGAGATCAGAAAACATCTGTAGAGGGGGTGACAGATTTAATACTCTATGTCAGTGGTTCCCAAACTGTGTGCAGTGGCACCCTGGGGTGCCTCGAAACACTTGCAGGGGTGCCTCAGGTTGGTGGTCCAGCACCAAATCAAATTATTTATGGTCAATGTAATGTAAATATGTGGACAAACAGAAGCGCAAACCTGTCCACCACCACATAACTGACCCTAAGGATGACAGGTCAGTACAATTTACTTCACTTTAATACTTTACTACATTTTTTTCTGAATTTCTCAATAACAAACTTTTGGCCTAGGGGTGCCGTGAAAAATTGCTGTGATTCAAAAATGTTTGGGAACCACTGCTCTATGTAGACAGGAGGCTGTTTGGATTCTAAGATTGCAAACTTTAAAACCATAAGGCCTGAATGAAAATATTGATCTGGAATTAATTTAGGTTTATATGTTCTCTCCCTCTATATTCGATTTAGCCTCCACTGCTTTCTGATCATTGCTTTAGCTTTTGTGTTTTATTTTGATTGAAATTTTATTTGTATTTGCTTATTTGCTTATGTTGGAAAGTATTTCTTGTCTTGTTAAGAACAAGTGTTGGAAAAATGGATCTAATGTAAGATTCTAACAATAAGTTAGATCTAGTAGCCACATAAAAAAAGCAAGGGAGAATGTATCCTTTATAGAAGGTTCATTCCCATAGAAAAAGCACATTGAGAATACTCTCTTTAATTAGGTTAGATCATCTTATGTATCTATCTGGAAACATGTCATATAAATATTGTATCCTTTTTATTTATATTTGTATGTTTTATGATTATCTAATGTAGTAGGAATTCTGAAAGAGATTTCCTATAGTACAGCACATTACTATGGAACATTAACAGCAGTGTGGAGTAGTGATTGCAGTTATTATAAACACCTTGAACTTTAGAACATTCACAAATAAAAGCCGGACACACCTTCCCACTCCTTATGCACCTGCTTCTTGAGAAAGCCTTTAGATACAGAAAAACATGTTGAGGACTACAGTTGCTAATTTACCATCAGCAATCCAGCATCTTGTCAGTGCCCTGTCCGTGTCGGGCGGAAGTGCCGTGGATACCTGTCAGCTACTTGTGGATTGTGCCTCTAGAAGGTCTTTGTGGCCTAACGCACTATTGACTATCGACTTCTATCTCTGGTCTGATCGTCGGGCGGTGGACTGGAATCCTGCCCGCCTATCCTCCAGGATACAACTAGTCCCCTGTGTGAGTTGCAGCAGTAGCGGGTCACTATACCAGCTCCCGCACACTATCTGGTGAGGCAATTTATAGAGGATTCCGGAGCCAGTGAGTATTCATGAGGACAACTGCTACATTTACAACTCACTAGCGACGTGAACTGTTTCCCCTAATACACGATCCATACTTACCGGACTGTAACTATATCTTCCAACTTATTCCATGATTTTTTTTCATATATCTACTATGGAAGATTAATTAACGTTGGGCTATTCAAGTCTTGCAATACATTTTATCTATTTCTGGGGAACTTTGTTGCATTTTTCCTCTAAGGATGTTGATTGAAACATTAGTATTCATTTACATTAAAGGATCATCATGACCATAAAGTGTTTATTGTGATTTATATTTCCATTTCTGGAATTTAGGTTAATTATTCATTTTATTATTATTATTATTATTGTCTTTATTTTTCTACTCCCAGAAGATATATTGTATTTATTATATTCAATTAAAAATATATATTATTAATGTTTTGTATTGTATTTCAATATTCTTGAGCACCTTAGCACACCAGTTCGACATTCTCCACGTGGTGTTGGTCGGCTGCTAGAATATTACTAGATGAAAAGAAGCCTGGATAAAGAATATTCATATTATGTGCCTTAATAGGCCAGCAATATTATTTATATTCAACCAGACAAAAGAGCGGTTGACGTAAAAAGTATTAGCGATTTATTATGTAACAAAAGAAAAAAGCAATGGAAATAAATTAACTAAAGTAAGTGACACACGTACACATACATAAAATACAAGATGGTGCTGGATATTAGTAATAACTTACATCTGTTCATAGGAGATTAACCCCTGCAGAAGGTGTCTCCTGTATCGATATGTAATATGTAACCATCGGTTACTTGAATTCCAAAAAATAGTCTCTGTCCTCCGGGTAACAAATGATGGTATCGCCGATATTTGCATGGCTTATAGTGTACACACTTCAAGATGTTTCTTATATGGTGTTTGTTACTAAGTGTCCACACATCAGATTCCCATCAATCAACTTGTAGCATGTAATCAATTAGCCTGTTTGAAATGTTCCATGACACTGGTTCAGTGATAATCACTTTCACCCCAGTGGTTAGTAACACCGTCCAGGCACAGAGGTTTGAGACTGGCTCTCATGTGATAGTCAGTAATAGTGACTGCTTACCACCAGCCGGCTGTTTAAGAAGGGTGTCACAGCCCGTCTGTTGGAATTGGATGGAGCCCAACGTACATCACTCATGGAGCTTGCTCTCTCTTTATAGTCGTACTCCCATGTGTGGCTCTCCGGTATCTGACAGGAACATTTGTGTAAAGACCAGCTTGTAGCATGTAAAGGAGACTCTTACGCGTTTCTCAGCTGCAGGTGATGTCGTCTGATGAAACCGCCATCACCTGCAGCGGAGAAACGCACTCTTTTGTCTGGTTGAATATAAATAATATTGCTGGCATATTAAGGCACATAATATGAATATTCTTTATCCAGGCTTCTTTTTATCTTGAAACCTAGGTGTATATTGCAGATATATCATGATTAGGAGCTGCTTAACACTATTTAGGAACTTTCTATATATACGCCTGAATTGTATATATAAATCGTATATATCTTTTGTGTAGAATATTACTATTTGTGTTTAGCACAGTTGCCAAGGCAGATGCTAGGTTAAATTTGTTGTCTACTGTAGCAAACAGACCTTGAATCGTGACAACAATTATAGGGTATGTGGTTCCCCATTTCCCTACTAGGGGATAGGAGTAAAGCTGGGTACACATCAGTGGCGGCTCCAGAGGTGGGGCTGCAGCACAGTCCAAAATTCAAATAGGGGAGTCATACCAACTGCTATTTCAAACTGCCAAACATAGATGGCTGGGACTCATTGGCAGTTGAAGTGGCTCCCCTATTTGAATGTTGGACTGCACTGCAGCCCCACCCTTGGAGCTTCCACTGGTACACACCATACGTTGGTGTAATGTGATGTAACAATGCATTGTGTCGCCATACATTAAATGATCTGCCGTATGATGGTGCAATGTATCGTTACATGCTGCATGTAACAACACTGCATTGGCCGTGGAATTGTCCCATCTGATGTGGAGCACAGACAATTTAATGAATGATGGCCGGGAATGATGGATTGGGTAAATACACTATACAAAGTGTACAATACATCACTCCAATCCGTGTCGGATAATAGATCATATAGAGTGTACTCAGCTTAAGACTTTGCTCCATCTCCAGCAAATATTGGATATCTGAATCATATCCCTATCACGCCATACCATCACTTATTGTTGCTTACCCAGAAGTTGTGTCCAGGGGAGCTGAAGGGAGAGCGGGTACTAATTAACTGGGCCCGAGCTTGCTGGAGGGGTCTGGAGGGGACCTGGTTCTGAAGCCATCCCCCCTCCCTCTTACCTGTCAGGATGCTGTGTGCTAGGCTGCAGTGGGAGACTGCTCCCTCGCTGCTGAGCAGCAGCAGCAGTCTCCTCTGCCTGTGGGGGTGAGCAATCACAATAACCGCACCCCCCCTTGATTTTATGCTGGGCTGAGGGGCTCACAGTGCCCCCCTCCCCAGTGTGCAGGTTTTTTTTCTTTCTAAGCTTCACTTGATTAATCTACACCCCTTCTCCCAGGCCGCTATCTAAGCCCCTGGTTGTCCCACCACCTCATTCTCATAGCAAAGTGACTTGTATGTATGTGACACTTTGTAATCTAACCACATTGCACACTTCAAGTCTATCACCCGCTGCTGACACGATGTTCTCCATGTAGAAATCAGTTATACCAAACCGATTGTTCATAATCAAACAGTTTTTATGGGGATTTTTATAGGTTACAAACTTCCACAACTATTGGAAAACTGTCAGCTTTACTTTGTCTGCTGCAGACAGGTTTCCACTAGCACCCCATAGGGCCGATGCCAAGCTGGAAGTAAAATGAGAGCGCTTTGCACAAAAGAAGTATTTTCATGTTTATCTGCACATAAGAAATACATGAGGTGTGTTTGCCTTTGCATTGGCAGCATATGCAGCTATTATCTGATAAATCATAAGCAGCAGCATCCAGTACTTGTACTTCCCTATAGAAGGTGCAAAACCCCCAAAATATACGCCTCCTAACAGGTGCATCTGCGAATATATATCTGCATTTCTCCAGCACACCATCACTCTGAGCGCCTCTTCCCATCCAAGTGCCACCACCTCAGCTGTAAGGGTGACTGTGTCCAAATGGTGCATAACTCTGCATAGACAAACATGTGTGGGCTCAGAGCGCCATAGCTTGAAGGGCGCAGCCCTGCCTGAACATTACTTTAAAAGAGCTCACCACCGCCCGACTCGTGAAAAACCAGCCCTCCACCCACACACTTGCGTTATTGGTATACGCTCAGGGGGAGGGAAGGGGCGCAGTGCAGCACAGCCACAGGACAGCGCTGGGTGCAGAGAAACCTAACGCCGGCCCTGCATGCTTAGCAACTTACACTACAAAAGTGGATGTACATTCAACTCTGCATCAGTCACTAGACCTGTATTACCCTACACATAGAAGCATTATGCTGATTATTCACATCTCACAGTATCATATTTTGAAGAGTGTGGATATATCCCAGGTTACATCTTACAGACACATATTCAGGAGTGTGCAATTTACTAAGTAACTGCATATTTTGTTAATTTGTCTCCCCTGACTTTGTTTCCTCAGCAAGTTAGCGCTCATTTTAGTTATCTAAAGTGTTCATTATTCTCTCTCCCTAGGTCCCAGATAATAACCCACAGTGAGCTATGCTTTATTCATCCTCTGCTAGGCACTTATGTACTGTGCGCTTCTTCCTGGCCAATTTACTTCCCTCAAATGTGTCATTCTCTGACACTAGGTACATATTTCAATCTGAGAATCCTGCTGGGTCAGAGGCTTTCTGGCAAATAGCTTTATATTAAAAGTAGGCATATTATTATTAGAAAAGGGAGATGGCAAGTTACAGAGTGGGACATAGTTGTTGCTAAAATTAGATATATTACCCCAGGCATATTAGCATAACAGTAATGATTATGATGATCCATGTCAACATATTGACATATGTGTAATAATAACTGCATATTTTATTACAAAAATACATCTAGCCTTTTATGTAAATGTGAGATTAGCTTGTTAAGTGTTTGGTTCTGCAGTGGTTGGTTACAATAGTTAGTGACAAACTCCCCAAACAATAGAACCCTGCATGTTTCATGTATACAGTATTCCACAGTTCCTATGCTGAGAACTGGTCATCACACGTGGCCTGAACTTAAAGTACATATCCATGTATTAACTGTGACCTTCTAAATGTAAAATGTAAACCACACAATCGATTTTCTAGACCCTTCCAAAGGCCAGGAAAAAATGACATATAAATCGGTTTACTGGAGAGGAGGAGGACACCAAAATGGGAACTGTAAGTTAGTAAATGTGCTGAAACAATGCTATCTTCTGGTGGGAATTTGTGTGACACCTGGAAAGAGAGGTGCATGACAGACTCCTGTAGGAGAGACAATTTGGGCAATCAGATGAGACATCCTGGACAGAGTCTGCAATACTCATCTACTTTCTAATGGTGTCCTCTAGGAGATCTGGCAGGGGGAGGTCAAGGTGGGTAGTGGGAGATAGTGGGTGTGAGAATGTATCATCATGGACCCACCCCATTCACTTCACTGGAGAAGTGGGTGGGCATAAGGACCATTGTCTATTCTTCCATGAGGACTCCCCCAAATTAGGGCAACTGAGTTAGACTCATGTTACCAAAGGGTTTATTATTTATAAAGAACAGAGACTATAGTAACTTTTGAGGACCTTTTGGGGAGTTTTTATTCATTGTAATTGTTTATTGTTATCTTATAAATGTTTATGTGGTAGGGTTTTATATTGCTGCTCTACACCAGGAGTACTGTTCTATATGTAAAGATGGATTGGCCATAGACCTCACAAGGAATTTTCCCATTGGGACAGTCAGTCATGGGGCCACTGCCAACTACTCTTTCTGGTTTAAACATCCTTCTACTAAGGACAGGACCCATTGTTAATCATCCCCATCAAACCCCCCTAATTCCCATGATGTGCTCACCACTTTGCCAAGTGATGGTTATTACCTTGAAATCTGATCCAGGCATCCATTGCTTATTCCTCCTGTTGGACTGCTGAGTGTACCATTCACAAACATGGAATGTTGCACTACAGTTGAGCACCATCTTTTTGCTTTCATCCCCCAGGACCCAGTGGGGGAGATATGTCTGGAACCAGTTGGTAAACCAGCACAGACACAAAGCCTGTTTAAGTGAAATAACAGAGAAGCTACCCCATTATGTGGTATGCAGTAAGAGTTAACATTTTTTTTATATAGTTCTGTGTAAGGAAATGGAGTAGACTGTTATCGATTTATATCCCTAGGTATGATAAACGGGCCTTCCATTTATTCCTGAGCGATGGGAACCATTAGTACGATAAACAATGCTTGCAATGAAAAAAGCAAATTGCCGCAAACCGAACTCCCCGCTGGACCTACCAACAAAAAATCATCGAGGTAATGGGCTATGCTTCTCTGACCCATACCTGCCTGCACGCGCTATTGCAAAAAAATAACTAAATTGCTCGAAAAATTAACAGGAGATGGAACACCCCATTGGGAGACATCTGTCAATGTAATACTGTCCTGCAAGCCTAAAACCCATATATTTAAAGGACTCGGAGTGAAGGGGAAGAAGTCTGAAGGCTGATTCGACATCCATAATTGCTAAAAGCACCCGCCTATCTAAACCTTGTACGATTTCGAGGGCCTGCTCGAACAATTGGTATCTCACACAACATTCCTTTTCAGCCAAAGCATCGTTGACTGATCCCCCTTCCGGGAAAGAAAGGTGCTGAATTAAACAAAACTTGCCCTGCTCCTTCTTTGGAACCACCCCCAATGGTGAGATGCACAGATCCTTCATGGGGGTAGAAGAAAAGGGTCCGCACATGCGGCCAATTGCACCTCAGCATACAGTTTATGTGCTTCCTCATGGACCGCAAGTTCCGCTTGGAGACCACATAAATATCCAGAGTTAAAGAGAGATGAAAACCATTCCTAAACCCGTCAAGCAAAAAAGCTGCCTGCACCTTGAGCGGATAGCGACCTAAACACTTCTCCAACTCAGATAAATTGATGGGCGACTGCGCCTTACTTAAAACCGCCACGCTGTTCCCCGTGGTGCTCCCCACGCCCTGCCCCAGCAGTTCCCACGCAGGAGCATTCCTTTGCCGGATGACCACTACCGCACAGCTTGCAGATGAGCCGATATCTGCAACCCGTCCCTCTGCTGCACTGGGCATTATTGAAAGCGTAACATTTTTCACGACCGACCCCTGTTGGGGCAGAACACCCTGGAAAAGGCTGTTTCCTGGTTATGCCTGTGTCCGAGGGTGCTTTGGTTTAATGGTTGACTTCCAGCCAGACTTCGACGTCCTTGAAACCAAATTGGAACACATCCCGCCCCTCCTGTTTTTTCCAAAAGGTTTTGTCATATTGACGCCACGCATTCCCTTTAGCCGAGTTTCACATGCCGTAGACTAACTGCATGTACTTCGATACATTCATGTATTCGCCCAGCCTGGTTTCTAAGTAACATGCCACAAAAACATACATGCCGGACAACCAGTTTTGATATGACCGTCTAGCTTCCTCCGCTATCGCCCCTGCGGACTTCGCCTGGTCAAGCGCCTTTTTAGCGTCAGCAGTAATGGCAAACATGTCAACAAATTTGCCTTTTTTAATTCTCTCCTGCACTTTCGACCACAGGCCCCTAAGAATAGCAGTATTTGCGTAGTGAACCATTTCCCCAGCTGCATCTGGCACCTTTTGAGAGGACAGCACCCTAGCTCGTTTTGGGCTGCTAAAAGAGTCAGAAGATGGGGGAGAGTTGCATGCACTGCGATCAATCCAACTTGCAGAAACTTGGAAGCCATGGAAACGGGAATCTGCAGGCTCAAGATAACAGAGTGTGAGGCGGGCTGAGGTGGTAGAGCCACCGCAGGTGGGGGATGCATAAGATACAGATGATAGCGGAAAGGGGGGTGGGGGGCATGGCAGGGGGTAAAGGCAGGGCCTGTGTGAACACGCCTGTAGGAATAATGGGTCTTAGCAAGGGAGGCTGGTAAGCTTGGTAAAAACCTGCCTGGCCTAGCGGCAAGGGGTTGTGTGTGGTAAATCCAGGGGAGATAATAAACTGGAGTGGCGCTTGCTGTAAAAGGGCAGGGGCAGCACCATAAGGGGGCACCATGGAACGGTGCATATTCTGCTGGTGTGCGGCGCCGGAAAAATAAGGTGACCAGCCAGTGGGCATCAAAGGTGGGTGGCTTTGCAGCACCTACGCCTGCACACTGGCAGGGAAAGCAGTGGCAAAGTGGTGAGGGGGGGCCGAATAGTGGGAGACCATATGGGTACTAGGGGCCCTAGATGGAGCAGGACTAGCCTGTGACACCAAAGAGCCCCAGTGGCTAAATAACAGGGTATAATCCCCTCTAACCAAAATGTGCCCCCCTGCTCCTAAAGCAGAGGGGGCAGGAGAAGGGCCGCTGGGGAGTAGGTGGCTGCTGGTGGAGGGCTGGCAGCCATTTAAAATGGCCAACGGGGCTTGAGGGGTGTGGCCTAATGCCAAGGAAGGCCGATGGTCAATGGGAGCTTGGGGCTGAGGGATTGACTGGCGGGAGGCACCAGCGCCACTTGCAGAGCCCCCGGCCAGCCACACAGTAATGGTAGACGGGACCGGAGAAGGGGGTAGATGTATTATAGCGGCACTTACCATGACGCTATAACACTTCCCGCTTCGCCTCTTTACCGAGGCGAAGCAGGAAGCACTACCGATGAGATGTATAAACATCTCATCGGCCGGAGAGGGGGAGCGTTAACTCCCCCCTCCGGCGCTACCCGCTAGAGACAGCAGCGCATCAGCCTAGTGCTGATGCACTGTGTCTCTCTCCCGGCCGGCTCCACTGAGCATGCGTGGGATCTCGCAAGTATCGCGAGATCCCCGCGTGGAGCCCTGGAGCCGGTCCCTGCTGTGGGGATAAGCTAGCGCCAGGCTGTAGCTGTCGATAACAACAGCTACAGCCGGCCGAACGGTCAGACGATCTGACCGTTCGTACATAGCCCAGGCTATCGGCGCTGCTATCTTGTAGATAGCAGCGCCGATAATGACAGGGGCGCATAGCGCCCCTGTCATTTACCGCCCAGACATCGGGGAGAAGCGGTATCAGCGCACATAACGTGCGCTGATACCGCTTCTGGGCTTCGTACATCTACCCCAAGGTGCGCTAATGCCGGAGCTCCCGGCGCGCGCACCCGCGGAGGCCACAGGCACGGCATCGTGGCTACATGCATGCCACGAGCCATGCCTGGATGAGGCTGGGGCCGCTGATGTGAGCAGGCTGGCCGATTTCATCAAGTGGCAGGGGAGAGCATTTCAGCGCGGACGGGGCATCGCTGAGGGGGGGTGAATTGCTGCACTGCAATGGAAGTACTCAAGGGAGGAGCGGAGGGCAGGTGGGGCACGGGCTGGAGCTAGGATTGAAAGCTATGAAGGTGAATGAGATGGATGGATTAGGTGTAAAGGTATAGGTGAAAAGGAATAGGTGAAAGTGAGAAGTGATAAAGACAAAGCAATAATACAGCAAACAAAGAGGGTGATACTCAGCCAGCTTGAATAGCTGTAAGAGGTAGATGGCTCCTCTACCCTGGCTATTTATGGGACTAGCAGTCCTGCCAACACTGCTATAAGCTTATAATTTGATAGACCACTCACTAGCTATGCCCTCTCTATCCTTTAACCCCATACCTGAACGAACTAGCAAACCTCCTAAAAAACAGGGTGCCTACTTTTCCTCAAACTTATTCAAGTATTCGGAATCTTTTCTGCAGTTGCACACTACAACTGGTTATACTGGGACAACAAAGGTGGAAAATGCTGCATATACTGTAACTGGTCATTACTAAATAGTTGATTGTATTACTGGGCACCATATTGTTAAGTACTACTGTTACTGGTAGCATATGAGTACATTAAGCTTATATGAGACTGTAAATAAACAAGCAAGGCATGCCATGCAAGCTTCATAACACATCATTAAAAAGGATACATTTCCAGAAAATTAAGTGCATAGCTAAATAGAATAAAGTATAAATGAAGGCACTTTTGCATATATAATGCAAAATCATGCTATATGGTAGCAGTATATTGCAAAACATAGGGGTGTGCAGGTGCTGCGCAAGGAGTGTGCAACCTCCTGCCAGGACACAGACTACCACCCTTGCCCCCTCTATCCAACCTAGACTACCACACTGCACCCCCAGACATAGGGTACACATGGGACTATGGACCTCATTCAGAGTCGGTCGTTGCGGCCGCACGGTCGTACGCCTTCGATGTTCGCTATACTGCGCATGCGTAAAGTTCGCAATGTGCGTGCGCAAACTAGCCGCTATGATTAGAAATTTCTCTCTCCTTGAACACAGCCAGGTCGGTAGTTTGAGTAACAGATTGAGGAGTTTGTGGGTGGTAACAGGGGAATGTGCTTGAAAACGGGGGAGTGGAGATCCGAACGCAGGCGTGCCTAATTATGCGAACAGCATTTTATGGGAGTGCATACGGTTTATGGGAGTGCATAACTAACAAAGTAGCGTCATGGCACATGTGACATGGGAGGTTTTTACACTGACATGATCGTAGAGCTTAAGAGAGGGTATGGTCAACCTTAAGCTCTACGACCAGTTTCGATGGTTCCCGATTGTCTCGATTAATCCTTATATTCCCGGAGATGATGTGCAATGTGTACGAGAAGGGGGCGTATTTTTTTGAATTCCGACCGTTTCCTCCCCTTGGTCGGCCAGCTACCGATCCGAACTTAGGGACGCAACTTGCGAGGGAATCATTTGAATATCCGGCCCCTTTTCCGCTTCGACCGACTCTGAATGAGGTCCTATGTGCCTGGAGGTGAAATAGATGGTGATGGCCCTCCTTACCCAAGTAGCCCAGCTGAGAGGGTAAAGAAGGAAGTAATGTGATCACAATGCAAACAAATTCTATCTCTATATTCGCCAGGCTGGGCTCCTATCAGAGCCCCTGCCCTGGCGACTCACCAATGGTACATCTGGGTGAATAACAATTCCTTATTGCTGCAATTTGCGGCAATAAGGAATCTATATTTTCAGAGACTGGCCACAAATGATAATAATAAACAGTTTTATTTTAACAATTAGTGTACCACCTTAAAACAACTATTGCTCTCTTTTCTTTCATAAGACATATATATATATATATATATATATTAGGGGTGAGCGGGTTCGGATTTCTGAAATCCGAACCCCCCCGAACCCCCCCGATCCGAGTCTGATCCGAGTCAGGCTCGACTTTTCCCGCCTGACTCGGATCTGAAATCGAGGCAAAACGTCATCATCCCGCCTTCCGAGTCTCGCGGGTTTTGGATCCTATATAAGGTACCCGCGTCGGCGCCATTTTCTCACTCGGCTGTGGACAGTGAAGAGGGAGGGTGGGAGTTAGGGCTGTGTAGTGTAGTGTAGTGTAGTGCTGCTGTTGTCCACTACTTCAAAGTCCATAGGGGCTGGCTGTGTTGTGCTGTGCTGCTGTTGTTAATAGGGGCTGTGTCCACTACTTCAAAGTCCATAGGGGCTGGCTGGACTGTGTTGTGCAGTCAGTTCTCCATAGGGGCTGTGTCCACTCCAAAGTCCTGTGCAGTGTCCCAGTCCTAAAGGAGTGCTGTAGTGTTGTCCAGGGGGTGCTCTGTCCATCAGGGGTGCTCCCCCCAAGTGCTAAAAAAATAATATATTTTCTGTGTTTGTGAATTGTGTGCGCAGTAGCCGCACGTGCATCAACAAAGTAGTGCCAAGCGTGCGCCTGTGTCATAAGTAAAGGGCCGGCTGGCTTGACCGTTAAAGGGTGCTGTAACCCCCGAAAGTACACTCCAGTCCAAACCCAAAAAAAATTATTTTCTGTGTTTGTGAATTGTGTGCGCAGTAGCCGCACGTGCATCAGCAAAGTAGTGCCAAGCGTGCGCCTGTGTCATAAGTAAAGGGCCGGCTGGCTTGACCGTTAAGGGTGCTGTAACCCCCGAAAGTACACTCCAGTCCAAACCAAAAAAAAAATTATTTTCTGTGTTTGTGAATTGTGTGCGCAGTAGCCGCACGTGCATCAACAAAGTAGTGCCAAGCGTGCGCCTGTGTCATAAGTAAAGGGCCGGCTGGCTTGACCGTTAAGGGTGCTGTAACCCCCGAAAGTACACTCCAGTCCAAACAAAAAAAAAAATTATTTTCTGTGTTTGTGAATTGTGTGCGCAGTAGCCGCACGTGCATCAACAAAGTAGTGCCAAGCGTGCGCCTGTGTCATAAGTAAAGGGCCGGCTGGCTTGACCGTTAAGGGTGCTGTAACCCCCGAAAGTACACTCCAGTCCAAACCAAAAAAAAAATTATTTTCTGTGTTTGTGAATTGTGTGCGCAGTAGCCGCACGTGCATCAACAAAGTAGTGCCAAGCGTGCGCCTGTGTCATAAGTAAAGGGCCGGCTGGCTTGACCGTTAAAGGGTGCTGTAACCCCCAAAGTACACTCCAGTCCAAACCAAAAAAAAAATTATTTTCTGTGTTTGTGAATTGTGTGCGCAGTAGCCGCACATGCATCAACAAAGTAGTGCCAAGCGTGCGCCTGTGTCATAAGTAAAGGGCCGGCTGGCTTGACCGTTAAGGGTGCTGTAACCCCCGAAAGTACACTCCAGTCCAAACAAAAAAAAAAATTATTTTCTGTGTTTGTGAATTGTGTGCGCAGTAGCCGCACGTGCATCAACAAAGTAGTGCCAAGCGTGCGCCTGTGTCATAAGTAAAGGGCCGGCTGGCTTGACCGTTAAAGGGTGCTGTAACCCCTGAAAGTACACTCCAGTCCAAACCAAAAAAAAAATTATTTTCTGGGTTTAGCCGCACGTATATATCAAATCGATATAACATAAATGGAGGACCAAACTTTCTCCGATAAAAATAAAATAGAGAAAGATCAAGAACCACTTCCTCCTAGTGCTGAAGCTGCTGCCACTAGTCATGACATAGACGATAACATGCCATCAACGTCGTCTGCCAAGGCCGATGCCCAATGTCATAGTAGAGGGCACATACAATCCCAAATGGCAAAGTTCAGGAAAATGACCTTGAAAAAGACATTTAAATCAGCTGAAGAGAAACGTAAACTTGCCAATATGCCATTTACGACACGGAGTGGCAAGGAACGGTTAAGGTCGATCCCTAGTATGTTCATGACTAGTGGTTCAGCTTCACATGACGATGGAAGCCCTCCTCCCACTAAAAAAATCAAAAGAGTTAAGCTGGCAAAAGCACAGCGAAGAACTGTGCTTTCTAAGAAGATATCACAAATCCCCAAGGAGAGTCCAAGTGTGGTGGTGGTTGCGATGCCTGACCTTCCCAGCACTGGACGGGAAGAGGTGGCTTTTTCCACCATTTGCACGCCCCCTGCAAGTGCTGAAAGGAGCACCCACAGTCCACTTGCTGATATGCAAATTGAAGATGTCACTGTTGAAGTACAACAGGATGAGGATACTGGTGTAGCTGGCGCTGAGGAGGAAGTTGGCGAGGAGGATTCTGATGGTGATGTGGTTTGTTTAAATCAGGCTCCGGGGGAGACAGTTGTTGTCCGTGGGATGAAAAAGCCCATCACGGTCATGCCTGGGCAGAAGACCAAACATTCCACCTCTTTGGTCTGGCAATATTTCTATCCAAATCCGGACAACAACTGTCTTGCCATATGTACCATATGTAAAGGTGAAATAAGTAGGGGTAGGGACGTCAACCACCTAGGAACATCCTCCCTTATACGGCACCTGCAGCGCGTTCATAAAAAGTTACTGTCAAGTTCAGAAACTTTGGCTAAGACCGTAAGCAGTCCAGGGACACCTAAATCCCGTTGTCCTGTTGTATCCAAGCGCCTGCAAACCACACCGTCAACTCCCTCCTCGTCAATTTCCTCCTTAGTCAGGATCGGAAGTAGTCCTGCAGGCCATGTCACTGGCATGACTGACTCTCCTATCCGGGATTCCTCTGGAGGATCCTGCATTGCTACGCCTACTGCTGCCGCTGCTGCTGTTGCTGCTGCTGGGAGTCGTTCATCATCCCAGAGAGGAAGTAGGAACACCACTACTTTTACTAAACAATTGACCCTCCAACAGTCCTTAGCGAGGAGGATGAAGTACGACAGCAGTCATCCTGAAGCAAAACTTATAACTGAGGCCTTGACTGCTATGTTGGTGTTAGACGTGCGTCCGGTATCCGCCATTAGTGCAGTGGGATTTAGACAATTGATGGAGGTAGTGTGTCCCCGGTTCCAAATCCCGTCTAGATTCCACTTCACTAGGCAGGCGATACCGAGACTGTACAGAAACGTCAGAAAAAGTGTCCTCAGTGTCCTGAAAAATGCCGTTGTACACAATGTCCACTTAACCACGGACATGTGGACAAGTGGAACAGGGCAGACTAAGGACTATATGACTGTGACAGCCCACTGGGTAGATGTATCACCTTACGCAGCAACAGCAGCAGCGTCACCAGTAGCAGCATCTCAGAAACGCCAGCTCGTTACAAGGCAGGCTACGCTGTGTATCACCGGTTTCAGTAAGAGGCACACCGCCGACAACCTCTTAGAGAAACTGAGGGAAATCATCGCCCAGTGGCTTACCCCACTTAGACTCTCCTGGGGATTTGTGATATCTGACAACGCCACCAATATTGTGCGGGCATTACATCTGGGCAAATTCCAGCACGTCCCATGTTTTGCTCACACAATAAACTTGGTGGTGCAGAATTTTCTGAAAAGCGACAGGGGCGTGCAGGAGACGCTTTGGGTGGCCCGAAAAATTTCTGGCCACTTTCGCCATTCAGCGACTGCGTGCCGAAGACTGGAGCGCCAGCAAACACTCTTGAACCTACCCCGCCATCACCTGAAGCAAGAGGTTGTGACGCGGTGGAACTCAACCCTCTATATGCTTCAGAGGATGGAGGAGCAGCAAAAGGCCATACAAGCCTATACA
The DNA here is from genome assembly GCA_031769625.1 of Taudactylus pleione. Classification (NCBI taxonomy): domain Eukaryota; kingdom Metazoa; phylum Chordata; class Amphibia; order Anura; family Myobatrachidae; genus Taudactylus; species Taudactylus pleione. Next base: position 3,717,400 of record JAUIMM010000390.1, read on the forward strand.
TCCACCTATGACATAGGCAAAGGAGGGGGTATGCACCTGACTCAAGCACAGTGGAGAATGATTTCCGTGTTGTGCAAGGTTCTCCAGCCCTTCGAACTTGCCACACGTGAAGTCAGTTCAGACACAGCCAGCTTGAGTCAGGTCATTCCCCTCATCAGGCTTTTGCAGAAGCAGCTGGAGAAAGTGAAGGAGGAGCTAAGACGGAGCGATTCCGCTCGGCATGTGGGACTTGTGGATGAAGCCCTTCATTCGCTTTGCCAGGATTCCAGGGTGGTCAATCTGTTGAAATCAGACCACTACATTTTGGCCACCGTGCTTGATCCTAGGTTTAAAGCCTATGTGGTGTCTCTCTTTCCGGCCGACACAAGCCTGCAGAGGTGCAAAGACCTGCTGGTGAACACACTGTCAGCTGAAGCGGAACGTGACACGTCAACGGCTCCTTCTTCATTTTCTCCCGCAACTGGGGCTGCCAGGAAAAAACTTAGGTATCCTAAGCAACCCGCTGGCGGTGATGCAGGGCAGGCAGGACCAAGTTTGGACATCTGGTCCGGACTGAAGGACCTGGCAACAATTTCTGACATGTCTACTGTCACTGCATATGATACTGTCACCATTGACAGAATGGTGGAGGATTACATCGGTGACAGCATCCAAGTAGGCATGTCAGACAGTCCATACCTGTACTGGCAGGAAAAAGAGGCAATTTGGAGGCCCCTGTACAAGCTGGCTCTATTTTACCTGAGTTGCCCCCCCTCCAGTGTGTATTCCGAAAGAGTGTTTAGTGCAGCCGGGAACCTTGTCAGCGAAAGGCGTAGGAGGTTGCTTCCACAGAATGTGGAGAAGATGATGTTCATCAAAATGAATTATCAGCTCTTCCAGGGAGACCAGCCTCCAGAAGGTACAGAGGGACCTGTGGTGGTGGATTCAAGTGGGGACGAGTTAATACTTTGTGAGGATGAGGATGTACACACTGAAGAGGGTGAGGAATCGGTGGATGAGGAGGATGAGGATGACATCTTGCCTCCGTAGAGCCAGTTTGTGCAGGGACACATTAATTGCCAGCTTGTTTTGTGGGGGCCCAAACGAACCAATCATTTCAGCCACAGTTGTGTGGCAGACCCTGGCGCTGAAATGATTGATTTGTTAAAGTGTGCATGTCCTGTTTATACAACATAAGGGTGGGTGGGAGGGCCCAAGGACAATTCCATCTTGCACTTCTTTTTTTTCTTTGCATTATGTACAGTTTGGGGCCTAGTTTTTCTAACTGCCATCCTGTCTGCCACTGCAGTGTCACTCCTAGATGGGTCACGTGTTTGTGCCGCCCACTCGTGTCGCTTAGCATAGTCATCCAGCTACCTCGGTGCAACCTTTTGGACATGAAAACACTATTGTGAGGTGTGAGATGTTCAGAATAGACTGGAAATGAGTGGAAATTAAGGTTATTGAGGTTAATAATAGCATAGGAGCAGAGAAACCAACAAATTCTGTGATTTTAGCTGTTTTTATGCTTTTTTTAAAAAAAATACAGATCCAAAACACAAAACCCAGAACCCAAAACACGGAAGGGTGGTTTTGGCAAAACCAATCCAGATCCAAAACACGAAGAAAGATCCAGATCCAAAACCAAAACACAAAACACGAAAAGTGGACGGTGCACACCCCTAATATATATATATATATATATATATATATGTGTATATACTGTGTATATGTATATATATATATATATATATATATATGCATGATTCCTACCCATTGAGGGTGCCTAGTACTTCTATGTCAGTGCCTTGCACAGCAGGATAGGTATTGGGGTGTTTTGGAGTCTTCAACTGCAACTGAACTCCTGGATGCAAAAGACATCCAGCCCTTTCGAGGGACCACCAAGGGACTGCTAAGCAGCAACAGCAGTGACTGCAGCAAATTACTCATGAAATGTGCGGCCAGAGATCATAGTCATTGCTCAGCAGCCCTTTGGTGGTCTGCCACTACTCCTTCCTCCCTCCTTAGAACCCCCATTACAGCTGGCACCCAGAGGCCAATGCTTCTATTGCATCCCGGATTTACGCCACTGCATGGTACATAGATTACTCACGTCAGTAGGATTGTCTCTTCCCCACAGCTCCCAGAAAAGATGCAGCCTCATCTTGAATCCAAGATGGCTATTGTAAAACTGCTCTATTTAAATAAAGGGGTTTCACTTTTACCATCTTGAATTCAAAAAGATGCTGCCTCTTCTGTGGAAGCTAGGAAGAGGCAGGAATGAGACAGAGCTGGCTGAGATGTGGTTACTTAAGGTAGAGTTTCAGGTTACCTAAGGCACACCCGCTGCGCACTGTGTTGCAATATCTATACATGTACTTATAAGCTGCATGCTTATTGTCACTATTTAGAAATCTTACAGCCCTTTAATATTCTTGGCAATATTGTATGTAACAGTTTAGCTAACACTAATGGATTATATCTAGTCATTTAGTTGATTAGGCATCTCAAAGAGGATAAGAATAGAACATAACATATGGCCTTTATGCTAAATGTTAATAGACTTGGAAACTGTGTTATATTACGCAGGTTTAAGCTTCTTTCTACCACAGCCAGACACATGAATTAATGATTGGAATACATTTAAAAAAACGACACATTTTTAAATATAATAAAATAGAGATATGAATAACTGAATAATTATTATTTTCCAATCTAATTCAATGTATGCTGTCCTGTGCTGCCCTCCATTTTTGTTACACTTTTGGGCAAATTTTCTAAGGTCTTCTTAGATGTTGCAAATAAAGGGCCTGATTCAGCTTGGATCGCAGTTGCTAATACGTATGCATTCGGCTGATTGTTGCGTTCTGCGCATGCGTGAACTAGCTATTGCGATTGGGACTGCGATCAGGGGGCTACGCAGACCCATTGCAGAGTGATTGTCAGGAAGTGCCATTTGTGGGTTGTGATGGGGGGTGGTCGCCCAAACGCAGGCATGCCATTACAGGGGCATGCATAAATTATCCACTGCAAAGCAATACGCAGTGTGAGGTCTCATAGCGTGCGTGCCTGTTAGCAATTTCTGAGTAAGGTCAGGGCTTGTGCAACTGTGCATGAGGATGCGATGGTACTCGATTGTACCAATGGTTTCACTATTCAGTATTATGGATGTGCATATATTAAAGTGGGCGTCCTTATGTAGTGCTGAGTTTGCATTGCGATCGCAGTGGATTGGTTTGCTATTGCGTGTGTATGCAGAATTGCGATCCGTAGTGATTCAGGCCCAAAGTTTGGAAGTGAAACAGAGATGAGCAAAATGATTTGGCTAAATCTTGGTAATTGAATTTCTAAAATATACTGTTGCAGATTCAATTTCTAAATTCTGATTCAAATAAATAAAGAATAATTCCCATAGCAGAAACAGGTCACTATCAATAAAAAAAAAAATAGTAAATCATACAAAAACAGCAATTTTCATTGATTAGAACTATATACTGTAAGTAGAATAGGAACTCCATTCTTTCCTGGGTTATATGATAGCTGGAACCTACTTTTTGATTTGTTCTTCTTGACTATTATCCACTAATACTCATTTTCAATAAATGCAGTAGCAGGAGCCTCTACTTGTTGAAATTTCTATTAAATTAATTGCATACCGTGTTTTGTATTGTTTTGTACTCTACACTGCATGAATTTGTCTTTTTCAAATAGTGTTTTAAAACTTTCGTTTTTTCGGAATTGAATAGGTATCTAACAGACAACCAACTACAGTATATCAGTGTGCAACAGTTTTGTACATTTTTTTTTTTTGTAAAGTACATTAAAAATATACCATATTTTGATAGAGAACGCATATCTGTCTGCTTATGCAGAGTTATAATTCGTAAATCCCTTTCTGTGTCATAAATACCTAAAAAGAGAGTCCCATTTCTGTTATGCGCTTTCTACAAATAGCAACATATATATATTTTTTAGAGTACTGCTTACCTAACTTTACAAACACATTCTAGTTCAATTAATAATGCAAACAGATGTTCTACTTGTACAGTAACTTCCATTATTCTGTTTACCAGGCGTTATTAACACATTTTCAATACATGCAGTACCAGGAGACTCTACTTGTCGGAATTTACATTAAACTAATTGCAACAGAAATGTGTCTTTTTAGAAAGAATTGTACATAATAGATTATTCAAATTATTGTAATGTAACAGTTATTGTGCCTTTTGTAATAAACTAGCAACAAAGCAATCTCCTGCAACTGGGGAGAGCTTTTTGGAGCTTGACCTCATTAGTTTACACCCTCTTCAGAGGGTGTAAATCCCTTTAAGCCTATGGAGGCTCTACTGCCATGGTTGAGCCTGGTTCCCCTTCAGCTAAAGGACCCAGGCATGATGTTAAGTGTGGGAGGAAGTGTGGTTCCTTGCCTTGACAGCGCTGTTATTTTGTCTCAACTGTAGTATCTGGCCACCAATCCATCCAAACAATAGATCAGCCTCTGACTGGTGAGTTTGGGAGAAGCACTGCACAGATCAGTATGATTCCCCCCAAAATCCATAACCAGCCCCAGACATATCAGCCCGGGGTGGTATTAGAAAAAATGGTGTGCGGTTCCCCTATTTTCCTTTAATCAGCACCTGACTGAACCAGCTGGGGGGATAATGCCATAGTCAGAAGATACACAGCATGGGGACCCCCTGACATAACATTAACAGCCTTAATCTGGTCAGCCTAGGGCTGAAATTCTTTGGAAAGTGGGGACCCCAAAAATAAAATTGGATCCCCACTCCCGAGGAACTACAAGCCCTGTGTTGATAGCTGTTCCTTGCACTCCTGGTTGCAGTGGGTGTGGAATTAATGTTAAAAGAATAGATAATATTGTCCAGGTGAACTACAAGTACCAGCAAGCCTGTCCCAGCATGCCAGCTCTTGTGGAACACCCCATAATACTGAGCAGATCTTTACCTGGTTGGACATTGAAATCCAGCTGAAGATGTCCTGGTCTGAAGGACCCCTCATATATGCACTGGATGTGTTTGCAACATTATTGACCAGTGTGCAAACCATGGGTAAATAACTTGGTATTGCTCTGTCAGTATGGTTCTAATTGTTGAAATGATGTTACCTACTGGGCTGTAAAAGAGGCTGATGTACTATGACCATGATCATACAGCTAGAAAGCAAATAGAGCAATTTTTGGAAACAGCCTGCATGTCTAGTGAAGCTCTGCAGCAAAATGCACTGCTGTATGTATGCAAATAATATGTGTTGATTGCAGTGCTTCAATTTAGTTAGAATATTAAAAATATTCGTGGAAATTTGGAAGTATAATATTAATATATACAGTAATGTTTATTATTTTCATTTCAGAAGTCATACTAACAAGTTAAACCCAAACCCAAGCAGCAGCTTTGTATAAGTGAGGCCACAATACGACTAATACTGTACATCTGTAAGCCTTTATATATATATATATATATATATATACATACAAGTGTATTACACTGATCAGCCATAACAAACCCACTGCCCAATATTATGTAGGTCCCCCCTTGTGCCACCAAAACAGCTGACCTGTTAAGGTATGGACTCCTCAAAACCTCTGCAGGTGATCTGTTGTATCTGGCACCAAGATGTTAGCAGCAAATTCTTTAAGTCCTGTATGTTGTGAGGTGGGGCCTCTAGCACATCCCACATATACTCAATTGGATTCAGATCTGGGAAATTTGAAGGTCAAGTCAACACTTTGAACTCTTTGACAGGTTCCTCAAACCATTCCTGAATGATTTTTTGCAGTGTGACAGGGTGCATTATCCTGTTGAAAGAGGCCACTGCCATCATGGAATACCATTATCATGAAGGAGTGTACTTGGTCTGGTGGTAGGTGTCAAAGTAACTTCTACATGAATGCTAGGAGTCAAAGTTTCCCACCAGAATATTGCCCAGAGCATCACACTGTCTCCACCAGGTAGCCTTCTTCCCATAGTGAATCCTGGTGCCATCTCTTCCTTAGGTAAACAACACACACGCACCCGGGCATCCACATGATGTAAAAGAAAATGTAATTCATCAGACCAGGCTACCTTCTTCCATTGCTCCATGGTCCAGTTCTGACACTCACATTCCCATTATAGGCACTGTTGGCATGGACAATCTGACTGGTCTGTGGCTAAGCAGCAAGCTGCAATGCACTGTGTGTTCTGACAGCTTTCTATCATAGCCAGCATTTTCAACAATCTGTGCTACACAAGTTCTTCTGTGGGATCAGAGCAGTCAGCTAGTCTTTGCTCCACACGCGCATCTATGAGCCTTGGGTGCCCAAGACCCTGTCACTGGTTCACTGGTTGTCCTACCATGGACCACATTTTGGTAGGTACTTACCATTGCATACCAAGACCAATTTTCCTGCATACATTAGTAATACTGAAAGATTATTTAAAGAAAGAATGGAGCTACACGCCGGTGAGTGGATCTAGTGATCAGCCACTTGCCAGGCATATTGTAGCAGCAGGGCACATTCTGGCATCAATTAATTATCGAATGATATACCATTTCCCATGCCCTACTAGGGATGATGATCGATCTAAGAGATTATTGCAATGTGAATTGAGATGGAACCACAGATTGCAAGCTCTTGCACCTAAGGATCTCAATAGCATCTAGATTTAAATTGTATTGGATAGATATTAGAATATATATTTGGGTGATTCATGACAATTATTGAAGTATTGTTATTAGATAAGTAATATTGTAATTAATTTATGGCATAGGTTATTAAGCATATTTTATGATTAGTGCTATAGTTCCTTGTGGCAGTGTGATTTATGCATAGTGTTTATAATCTGTTACTTAGGGGTAAATTTACTAAGATGGGAGTTCTATTTAAGAATTGATGTTGCCAATAGCAACCAATCAGATTCTACTTCTCATTTATCTAGCACCTTCTAGAAGATAATACCTGGAATCTGGTTGCTATGGGCAACATCACTTCTTAAATAGAACTCCAATCTTAGACCAGGAGGATGTACATAACAGGATGATATCATAAGATGGCTCTGGCAGCAGGGTGGTACGTCCTGTTCACCTGGTTGAGGGTCTCTTTAAGGCAAGATGATTGTTTTTTTCTTATATTCCCTGATGACAGTGCTATATTAAAAGGCAAAAAAATGTTGGAAGTACGGAAGTGTGCCGACCCCCGTGTTTTGGTTTTGGATCTGTATCTCCTCATGTTTTGGATCTGGATTTGGTTTTGTTAAAACCACCCCTTGCGTGTTTTGGTTCTGGATCTGTAATTTTTTTTTTTAATTTATAAAAACTGCTAAAATCACATAATTTGTTTTTCTTTTATTCTTACAATATTATTAACCTCAATAACATTAATTTCCACTCAATTCTAGTTAATTTTGACCACCTCACAGTTCACAATATTGTTTTCATCTAGTTTTGGCCCAAAATTTGCACAAAGCTAACTGGCTGACTAAGCTAAGCAGCAGCAGTGGGCGGCATAAACACGTGGCAGTTCAACTTCCAACATGGCACATAAGGAAACATATGTTTTCATTAATCAAGAAGCCTGAGGGAGTTGGAGTATGTATGTAGTTGAAGGCAGGGACAGGTAGGGTTGATTGATAGTCAATTAAATTACATTTTTTGATTCCAAAGAAAACTTATGAGGGAGGAGGGGAGAGCATGGGTGAACAATATGTGCCATGTTTTTCCCACAAAATCAACTTGGTGGTTCAGAATGTGTTTTTTAAATTAAAGGCACATGCAGGAGATGCTGTCTGTGGCCATAAACATTTCTGGACATTTTTGGCATTCAGCAACCACATGTCAAAGATTGCAGCAGTAGTGGCAGTTCAACTTCCAACATGGCACATCCGGAAACAAATGTTTTAATTATTTAAGAGGCCTGAGGGAGTTGGAGTATGTATGTAGTTTAAGGCATTGAAAGGAAGATTTGATTAGTAGTAAATGTAATTGAATTTTTTTATTCTGCAGCAAATTTATGAGGGAGGAGAGGGAAGGCATTTACAAAAAATATTTAAATCATTCACATCAGTCCTTGCCCCAGAAGAATCCTTCAGTGCTATGCCTTCTGCTATTGGGAGTGGATTTTCATCCCAGAAGGGGACCAGGAAGACTACTAGTAGAACTAATTGACTGTTAAACAATCCTTTGAAAGGGGGAGCAATTATGACAGCAGTCACCCAGTTGCATAGTGGATAACTGACGCCATAACATCTATGCTGGTATTAGATGTGCGTCCAATATCCGCCAATAATGCAATGGGTTTGAAACAGTTAATTGAGGTCCTGTTTCCCTGCTACCAAATCCCATCAAGAATCCACTTCACTAGAAAAGCAATTCCCAACACATACAGGGACATTAAAAAAACCTTAATTAGTGGCCTCCAAAATGATGATGTAACCACTGTCCACTTAACCACAGATATGTGGACAAGCTGAACAGAATAAATGCAAGATTTATGATATATGGTTTAAGTCATGCTTTGTGTCTTTCTTCCCAATGGACACAGATCTGAAGCGATGCAAAGAGATGTTGGTAAGCATATTGTCAGCTCAAGTGGCACGTGATGCAGTAATGGCTGCTCCTTCACTTTCTCCAGCAAGTGCATCTGCGAGGAAAAACTAAACCTTCCCAAAAGACCCACTGGTAATGTAGATGAGTCAACACAAAACACAATAACATTTTGGATGGATGCGCTGCAGATGACATAACAGGGAGGAGATTCCTAGATGTTTAGGTTCCTACCTCTACCTACTATGACTTTATAAAGGGTACAGATGATTTGACAATTATTGTCCGGATTTGGGTAAAAATAATTCCACATATAAAAAAAGTGGATTTTTTTTGTCTCGTGCCCAGGCATGACATTGGGCTTTTCCTTATCATGGGCAATAATGGTTTCTTCCACTGGTGCCTGATTTAAATAAACAACATCCTCACCAACAATATTCTTTATAGTGTCAGCTACACAAATATCATTCTCATTCTGTTGCAATTCCACAGAAGCATCCTTGATTTCTATGTCAGCATGTTCACTCGTGCTTACTGTACATCATCATAAATAGCAGAACCACCAGTCATAAATAAAGGCCAATGCCTTAGCCTTTCCTTGCCACTTCATGTGGTGAAAGGCATATTGCCAATTTTATGTCATTCTGCAGCTAACTTTCCCTTTAATGTTTTTTTCTTTACCACTGTAAAAGATTGGTTCTTGATTTTAGATGCTCTGACTTAAACCCTGTATGCCCTTGTATCAACTTCGAATGCTTATAAAACTGTTTCACTTCACGCAGTGCAATGATTCATATATCAAATGAAAGGAAATTTAATGCTGAATTCATCACAATAAACAGAGGTCAAATGGCTTTAAAGCCAAAAACCAGCGGGTCACCCGGGCATTCACCTCTTTGTGTGCATTCACTGTATGGGAGCATGATCTGTGACTAGCCAGTATTTTCACCCCAACAGATAATACTTTAGGTACTCTAGTGCCCACTTTATCACCAAGCACACCTGTTCCACAGTTGAATACTTGCGTTCTCTGGGCAGCAATTTCCGACTAAGATACAATATAGGTCTCTCCTCCCCATCTACCTCCTTGGAAAGGGCTAGTCCAAAGCCTGTCCCAGAGGCATCAATCTGCAACACAAACTGTTTCTTAGGCTGCATACACATGTGCATACACATGTAAAGATTTTCTGTCAAACCATCCAAATAGTTGATTGGTTGGGATGAAAATCTGGTAATGTATGGGAGTAACTGATGATCAGCAATTTGCTCCTAAATGCCAGAAAACAGATGAAAATGGTCGTCAGACAAGTTTGTTAATTGTTTGATCTAAACAATTTGTTCAAACAACAGTTTTTGTCCATTTTCTGGCATTTGGGAGCAAATTGCTGATTGTCATTTGCTTTCATACCTTACCAGATTTTCATTTGAAACCAATCAACTAGTTGGATGGTTGGACAGAAAATCTTTACGTGTGTACCCAGATTTAAAGTCAGGAGCTTGCAAAACAGGTTCTACACACAAAGCTCATCTTAAATCTTGCCAAGCAGCCTCTGCTGGCCTAGACCACATTATCTAAGCTGGAGTTTGCTTTTTAAGGCAATCAGTCAGTGGAGCTGCCCTGGTGGCAAAATCACATATAAATCTGTGGTAATAGCCCACCAGACCAAGCAATGTTCTGAGTTGTGATTTACATTTGGTTTTAGGCAATGTGAGGGCTGCTTCCACATTACTGGTCTGAGGTTTAACCTGCCTTCTGCTTATGATATATCCCAAGTATTTTGACTCCACCATTCCAATGGCACATTTCTCAGGGTTAGTGGTAAACGCATGTAAAGACTGTTACACTGCCTCTACCCTTGGACGGTGTGACTATGTCATCTAAATATGCAGCTGCATACTCCCTGTGGGGCCAAAATAACTTATTCATAGCCATCTGGAAAGTTGCTGGCACTCCATGCAATCCAATAGGCACTGCAACAATCGCTCTGGGGTAGAGAAGGCTGTTTTTGCTTTAGCAACTTCAGTCAAAAGAATCTGCCAATACCCTTTTGTCAAATTGAGAGTGGTGAGATACTGGCTTTCTGCTAGATTCTCCACCAACTCATCAACTCAGGGCATAGGGCAGGAGTTAAACTGAGAAGTTTATTTAACTTGCAAAAGTCATTACAGAATCTTAAAGCCCCCAAAGGCTTAGGCACTAAGACAATGGGATTAATCCATTCACTGCTTGACTCCTCTAAGACCCTAAGTGCAGCATCTCCTACACCTCTCCTTTTACCGCTGCACGTTTTGTCTCGGGTATGCGATAGGGTCTCTGCTTTATTATCACCCCGGGAGGAATAACAATATCATGCTGTATGATTTGGGTCTTTCCTGGAATAGCAGAGAATACATCTTGGTTTCGAGCTACAAAGCTCACCAATTCCTGTTTTTGGCTAAGACTGACGGTGACCTCCATGGGTACCTGTGGCATAATCTACTGACACAAATATGTATTGATGCCCACAAGCAGATTTTTCCACCGGCCCTTTTAGATCCATACCAATTCTCTCAAAAGGTACAGAAATGAAAGGGAGGGGAACCAAGGGTGCCCGAAACCCTGGCCAGGGTGCTGTCTTCTGACACACTGGACATTCCTGACAATAATTTTTTACTGCTGCATGAATGCCTGACCAGAAGAATCTTAACTGAATACACTGGAGAGTTTTCTCCTCCCCAAATGACCACATCACAGGTGTGTATGATACGCCCTCAACACCAACTGCTCGTGCTTCCGGGGAACCAACAATTGGTCTACTCTCTTACCCTGCATATATGTTATACGATATAACAAATAATTGTTCAATGCAAAGTAAGTTACCTTCTGCTGGTAAAGCCGTGATTACACTACCATATATCTCTACAACATTTTCAAATGCATTTATCAAGTTCCCATTATTCTGTTGGTCTTGGCCAAAGTCCTGCAAAGACACTTTCTTGCCAATGGGACCCCACTGTGCCTCGGTCTCACTCCCCTCTTGCTTCTCATTGCCCAAGGAGGGTCTTACAGCCACCAAACTTTGGGACACAGCAGAGCTTGGCTCTTGGGACAGCTCTGATGTGGCCCATCTGCTGTCATCATGCCAAGTAACCACCTCTAGGATCAATGGGTAGGGTGGTCTGGCAGCTACTGTGGCTACCACCTTCAGAGATAGCCCTGTGCACACAGGGACATTCTTCTACATCCCCATGTACACATATAATCTTTACTGGGGGTAGTACCTGATCAGCCCCAGGTGGAACCAGGCTGCCAGTATCCACTAAGGTCCAGACCTCCCAGCCATCCACTTGCACCGTCAAATGAAACAAGGTGGTTCGCACCGGAGAAGTGCTTCCATCAGCCATGCTTACCACTGGTTGAGTTGTTTTTCCAGCACTGCATTCCATCAGCTCACCCTGCTTTGGGCAGTCTCGGCGCAAATGAACGGCGTTGCCGCAGTCAAAACACACAGCTAGAAGTGGGTTGTTGGCTTTAACAACTGGGAACTGGGTTATAGGCTTGGGTATTGGCTGGAACCTCTGCTTTATAGAACAAAGAATAAACATATAGGAATGTTTATACCAGTGAGCGCTCAATCATGTGTAATCTATTTTCTGTCACTATGTATGTAATTCAACTCAACCCTTGTAGTAATTTATCCAACTTGTTAATATGGAAATGGCAGTATGGTTAATATAACAAATGGACTGTACACGTGACAGTAAAACATGAGTTCTTGGGATAATAAATTATATGCGTATTTATTCAACTAAGATTGTGTCCACATGACGTGGTAAAAAATTAGCTCAAATATGACAAAATATAAAATGCAAATAAAAACCAAAACACTAGGAAAGAGGGGGTGGACACGTGAAGGCAATAATAAACGGAAAGAGTAAATATATCAATCAATGTAAAAACAGAGAAGCTAAAGGATTTAATAAAATTGAAATGTAGAAAAATAATACAGAAAAAAAAAATGGATAAAAGAGTTCCAAGGTCAATCAAAGTTCAAAGTTCAAAGTCAAATCCACCTGTGCTTGTGGGTATAGAAATCTTCCAGTGTTCTTAAATAAACAATATGGTTCAAATAATGTGTATCCGTACACTAGGCCTGATTCAGACCCGCTCGCGAGCGCACAACGCTCGCAAGTGGGTCGATGGTCCCTCACTGTGCATGCGCACGCCAGAGTCGGCTCCGTCGTGCGCATGCGCGAGACCCAGCTAGCGACGGGCGCTCCTCAGTCATGTTTAAATCAACATACAGTATGCTCTCTGAGGTTCCCCTGTGAGACAGGGAGCAAGTCTGGCAGCCAACTCCTCCTTAGGCCATTTTAAACATGCAGCAGTAAGCTCAAAAGTGCACAGAAAAGCTTCAATGTTATCAGATGGGGCAAGCTTCTGTAACACGTCTCGCTCTTGCAAACCTTTCCTTATTTCAGTTAACTCTGCATGTAATAACAGAATTTCAGTTTGTTGCCCAGCAGCTAGAGCCTGCTGTCCTGTTGCCAGAGTTTGCTACCATGCAGCTAGTTCAGCAAAACTTTTCAAAAGCTCCTCCATTCCACACTGCTTTATCCCTTTATGGACAAATGAAAAAGGCTTCACCAGATTCCCAGCAATCTATATCAGCTGGCTTCCCTTAAAACTGCACTACAGTCCCTGGGCTCCCAGCCCCATACACTCAATTAAACAGTTGCATATTGTGCACATGGACAGATTATCACTGTGAACACTACCATATTATGGCTGGCCTGCCACACTCACCTACCCAGCAACTAGTAATGTTATTCAGACTCACCAAGCCGCTGCGCAGCAGGTAGCATCCTGCAATGCGTCTCACCTCTGCTGTGGGTGAATCCGGTCACTATATCCAGGCTCTTGCTGCATAGTAGTATCCAGCAAGGTCCCTGTTTGGGTACCAAATGTGACAAGAATCACATAGACTGGGTAAAATCCAACATTACTGCTGTGTGCTGGGCTGCATTGGGAGACTGCTTGTGGCTGCTAAAGCAGCAACTGGAGCAGTCTCCTATGCCTATGGGGGGAGCAATCATACTGATCGTGACCCCCATTGGCTGTGCGTTGGACTGAGGGGCACACAGCGTCCCCCTTTGCAGCGCTAAAATAATATTTATTAAAAAAAAATTGAAGGGGGCGTGGCCATGCCTCCCACGATTAGGCCATGCCCACTGTCACTTGGCCCAGCGCGGCTCTCGTCGGCAGGGCCGGATTAAGGCTCACATGGGCCTGGAGCTGAAAATGTTCAAGGGCCAATACTGAGAAGGGGAAGAGCTGTGATCGGTGCGGTGTGGGTGTGATCAAAGTCACCTTGGTGTGTACACTATGAACACTCTGGGCCTGATTCAGACCCTCTCGCAAGCGGGTCGATGGCTGGGCAGTGCATACGCTCCGGCGCTCGCATCCAAAAGGGGCGGCTGTTGATGTTGATCAACGCTGCTTGACCCATTTGGTAGGCATGTCGGGGGGGGTGGCTATTCAAATGGAGGCGTTCCCGAAGGAACGCCTGCCGTTTGGGGGCGGTCCCCACTGACATCACGAGTCTATTAGAGCCGGAAGCTCACTGGGGCTTGTGACGGATGACACCCTTCCACAAGTTTCTCATCGCAAGCCCGATGGTCGCGACCATCGCGACCATCATCTGGCTGCTCGCTAAAGCTGTGGGTGGTCACCCACAGCTTAGCGAGTGGCCAGGAGGCCGAACAAAAATAAACATGCGGCCTCCCTGATTCAGAGGGAGCGCTCGCTTTTTGCGAGCATCTCTGAATCAGGCCCTATGTCTCCCTAACTGCATAGAAATACAAAAATTGCATTTTTTTTTTTTTTAGGGGGAAAACTAGAAAAACTATTTATTGCTAGTTAGGCAGCTGGTAATCATGCTGTCATGTTGATGGGCCTATTTTTATTTGGAGGCTTGGAGCTGTAGCTCCATCCGCCCCATTATTAATCTGGCCCTGCTCGTCGGCCCTGCAAAAACCCGCTGCTCCACATTAACCTCATGTGACCGCAGGCTGTCCCTGTCACAGTATGTAGACCAAATGTGCATTTACTGTACAAAGCAGTAATTTGTGTTCCAATTTACTGTAATACGTATTCCAAATCATACTGTACTTGCCAACTCTCCCTGATTGTAAGGGAGACTCTATCAAATAGTACCACTCTCCATGTCTTCCTGAAGAGGCTAGCAATCTCCCTGATTGCACCTTACCCTGTTATATATAAAAATAAACAGAGATATTTACATTCAAATGGGATCATTAGTATCACTTCTTCTGCATTGGTTATAAGGCACAAATATCCCTATGGCTACATGTATTTTCTGAAAATTATCAGTGAATTTTATCAACAAATAGATCTCACTAACTGCTTTGGGGCTCATTTACATTTGAATGTAAGTCAATTTGATGGCACGCCTCTCAGATGTAGCAGTACACGTCCACTTTACCGCCGTTCTCATAGGTGTTGGTTTCACAATTTCCCTGAAAAGCTTTTTCAATAGTAGGCAAGTATATTCCAAATGCTTTATATTCTTATTACGCACATCAGCGTAGTAGAAACTTATGTTCATCTGAATGGAAGCACAAGGTAAATACAATTCAATGCACTTAAAAGTGTTTACATATGTACAACATTTCTACATACATCCATATCTATAGTCATGTTTTGGTTTTAGATCTGGATCACTTTAAAAATATTGTTTTCACCAAAATTGTCCAAAGGCTGCAGAGAGCTGACTGACTAAACTAAGTGACAGAGTAGTGGCACAAACACAGTTTTAAAAAAAATATATTGCGAATCTATGAAAAACAATTGTAAGTAAATGCATATATGCAGAACACTTCAAGTTCTACCATACATATACACAGGGTTGGATTAAGCTCTGTGGGGGCCCCTGGGCAACAAACATGTGGGGGCCCCTATTAATAAAGGTCATATATAAATATATATATATATATATATATATATATATTATATATACAGTCCGGTCCATAAATATTGGGACATTGACAGAATTTTCATATTTTGGCCTCTATTCACCACCACAATGATTTTGAAATGAAACAAATAAGATGTGATTTAACTGCAGACTTTCAGATTTAATTTGAGGGTAATTACATCCAAATCAGGTTAACGGTGTAGGAATTACAACGGTTTCTATATGTGCCTCCCACTTTTTAAGGGGCCAAAAGTAATGGGACAAACTAAACAATCCTAAATCTAACTTTCACTTTTTAATACTTTGTTGCAAATCCTTTGCAGGCAATTACAGCCTGAAGTCTGGATCTCATAGACATCACCAGATGCTGGGTTTCATCCCTGGTGATGCTCTGCCAGGCCTCTACTGCAAATGTCTTCAGTTGCTTCTTGTTCTTGGGGCATTTTCCCTTCAGTTTTGCCTTCATCAAGTGAAATGCATGCTCAATCGGATTCAGGTCAGGGGATTGACTTGATCATTGCATAACATTCCACTTTTTAGCCTTAAAAAACTCTTTGGTTGCTTTTGCAGTATGCTTCGGGTCATTGTCCATCTGCACTGTGAAGCGCCGTCCAATGAGTTCTGAAGCATTTGACTGAATATGAGCATATAATATTGCCCGAAACACTTCAGAATTCATTCTGCTGCTTTTGTCAGCAGTCACATCATCAATAAATACAAGGGAACCAGTTCCATTGGCAGCCATACATGCCCACGCTATGACCCTACCACCACCATGCTTCACTGATGAGGTGGTATGTTTTGGATCATGAGCAGTTCCTTTCCTTCTCTTCTCTTCCCATCACTCTGGTACAAGTTGATCTTTGTCTTATCTGTCCATAGGATGTTGTTCCAGAACTGTAATGGCTTTTTTAGATGTTGTTTGGCAAACTCTAATCTGGTCTTCCTGTTTTTGTGGCTCACCAATGGTTTACATCTTGTGGTGAAACCTCTGTATTCACTCTTGTGAAGTCTTCTCTTGTTGACTTTGACACATATACATCTACCTCCTGGAGAGTGTTCTTGATTTGGCCAACTGTTGTGAAGGGGTTTTTCTTCACCAGGGAAATAATTATTTTGTCATCCACCACAGTTGTTTTCGATGGTCTTCCGGGTCTTTTGGTGTTGCTGAGCTCTGCGGTGCATTCTTTCTTTTTAAGAATGTTTCAAACAGTTGATTTGGCCACACCTAATGTTTTTGCTATCTATCTGATGGGTTTGTTTTGATTTTTCAGCCTAATGATGGCTTGCTTCACTGATAGTGACAGCTCTTTGGATCTCATATTGAGAGTCGACAGCAACTGATTCCAAATGCAAATGTCACACCTAGAATCTACTCCAGAACTTTTACCTGCTTAATTGATAATGAAATAATGAGGGAATAGCCCACACCTGTCCATGAAATAGCTTTTGAGTTGATAGTCCCATTACTTTTGGCCCCTTAAAAAGTGGGAGGCATATATTGAAACTGTTGTAATTCCTACACCGTTCACCCGATTTGAATTTAATTACCCTCAAATGAAATCTGAAAGTCTGCAGTTAAATCACATCTTATTTGTTTCATTTCAAAACCATTGTGGTGGTGAATAGAGGCCAAAATCTGAAAATTCTGTCAATGTCCCAATATTTATAGACCTGACTGTACATACATATATACACACATATAGTACCCCTTCTGCAATGCTCCCTGAAGTTGTGCCCATTCTCCAATGCCCCCAATAGTTATGCCCCTTCTCTAATGCCCCCAGTAGTTGTGCCCCCTGCAATGCCCCCAGTAGTTGTGCCTCTTATTCAATGATCCCTGTAGTTGTTCCCCTTCTCTAATGCCCCCAGTAGTTGTGCCCCCTGCAGTGCCCCCAATAGTTGTGTCTCTTATTCAATGCTCCCTGTAGTTGTGCCTCTTGTCCGATGCCCCCAGTAGTTGTGCCCCCAGCAATGCCCCCTGTAGTCATGCACCCTAATGTAGTGCCCCCAGTACTAACTCCCCCTCCCCGCCCACACCCCTGTGAAATACTTACCTGTCTTCACTCCACGCTGTCAGGGCTCCTAGGTCCCGCCATCGCTGCTGCCACTGCCTGCTGGATCTAACTAGATCCAGTAAAGGCGCGCAGGCTCCCCTCATCGCGCTTGACGTCATGACGTCACCCGCGCAATGAATCACTGGGAACGCTGGCTTTAGAAGCGATCAGAGGTCAGCGTTCCCAGTTAGTTGGGCACGATCTACATGCAGGAGCTCCGCGAGCTTCTAGTAGATTGCGACCAACCTTAGCCGGACCTTAGCTGAGGCATGTGGCCAGAGGTCGGGGACAGTGTGTGGGGAGCCCCTATGTGTGGGGGGCCCCTGGACGACCGCCCCTGTCATCCTGCCTTTAATCCAGCCCTGCATATACAAGAGCCTGTGTGCACTGAATTGCAGATGCTAGCTAGTGACTGACAAATATACACAGTGACAAAGTTGCCTGCAGTCTTTTACACTTTTCCCTCCCACTCCATCTATCCAGAGCCGGCCCTAGCTAATTTGGTGCCCTAGGCAAAATTATGACTGGTGCCCCCAGCAAACTAAGGGCTCAATCCAATTAGATGCAATGTACTCGCGTGTGAGAGTCATCGCAACAGTGGCCGTGCTTGACGGCCGCCCGGATTCGCCTGAAAGTGCTCGCTGCCCAAAAGGGCAGCAAGCAAATTCAGACAAATTCAGTGGCGAGTCGAGCTGCGAAGGGTGCGATGCGCCATGCCATAGTAATGGCACATTGCACCTAATTAGATCGAGCACTAAGTGTTTATACGCGGATGTAGTTCTATTGCTGTCAGACGGGATGCCGCCGGCTGTCCATATACCGATGCCGGAATCCCGCTGCCCGACATAATGCTATAATGCTGATGCCGATATATCCTGAAGGAGAACAGGATACTGGCATCGGCATCCCGAACGCCGGACTCCCGAACGTCCACACCCAGGTAAGTATGTTAGTTTCCCCGGGATGGGGGAGGGGTTTAGGTTTAGGCACTCCCGGGCGGAGATTAGGGATAGGCACCCCCCGGGGAGGATTAGGGTTAGGCTACGGGGAGGGGGGTTAGGGTTAGGCACCCCTGGGGGGAGGTTATGGTTCGGCACCACTGGGGGGAGATTAGGGTTAGGCACCACTAAGAGAGGGTTAGGGGGGAGAGGGGGAGGGCTAGGGCACTTATGTTCCCTGTCGGTATCTTCAGTGATCGGGCTTCGATCTATTCAGCCGCCGGCATATCATACCGATCATATATATATATATATATATACTGTATATATAAATATATTGTATATATACTCATATATTTTTACACACACATATATATATATATATATTTACAGACTATGTACATATATGCACACATATATATTTTATACACATAACACACATACTGAACATGCTCATCATATATATATATATATATATATATATATATATATCTAGTACACATAGGACCCAGTGCCTTTAAATTTAATTATTAAAAAAATTAATAAACTGTCGTACCTTCCCTGGCTGAAGGACTGCATGTTCCTCTCATGTCATCCACCTCCATGCTTAGGGGCCAGGCTGCGGCTGTGCCCTCCCTTCCTCCTGCCTCTTCCTTCCCTGCAGCCTGCCAGTCACTGAGACGCAGGCTGCAACTTCACAAGTCATTGGGCAGCTGAGCCGTCGCTCAGCTGCCCAGCACTTCTCTGCAGCGCCGGCGGCTGTCACTGCTGTCAGCGGCAGCGAGGTGCGCATGTGCAGCGCCGGAGATTGGATCAATATAGTGATCCGATCTGTGGCAGGGGGCTCAATCAGAGAGGAGGGCACGGGGATACTTACCCCCTGCCTTCCCCCCTTAAACCAGCTCCGGGGGCAGCGTCGTGGAGGGGGTGGGGCAGCAGCAGAGTCCTGGAATGCCTCTAGGCATTCCAGTCACCCCTAGGCAATTGCTTAGAATGCCTATACCTATGGCCGCCTCTGCATCTACCTATAACTCTATCCAATTAAGGCGAGTACAGTTTGTAGTATTGCAGCATGAACTACAGCCCACACCCTCTCCATACACTCTCCTGTGTGAAGTGGCACCTGAAATCATGAGAGACAGATTTTCTGTACATGCAATCCAAAAAACCTGAAATCCGTTCTTGAGATCCAAGATGTGAACATGGCGAGTAGACCCAGTTTCTGCTAAGAGCCCCAAAGTGATCTGAGATCTGAGCCGGGACTCCTGAGCTGATTCAGAGCCGCGTAGGCAGTGCAATCGCACAGCAATGCATTAGCACGCCCAGTATTTCTATGCAGACACTCACCAGCCTATCTTAAAACACACACTTGTGTGTGCCAAGTCCTGGTAGTGTATGCAACCATCGGTACATCAGATGCGATCGCAGCACTTGAGGTTTTAACTTTGCACCTCCACTCCCCTGTTTTTAATGGCCAGCCCCTGTTACCACCTAAAAAATGGCTTCCCCTATCACTAAATGTGCTGGGCTGTCTATGCGCAGCGAACGAACGCATTGTGAACTTTCGCTAAGGTATGGTATGCGCACGCTCACTGCGATGCATACGCATGCGCACAATGCATACACAGTGCATACCATCGGCAGCAGTGAGCGTTTGCATTTTAGCGAGCTGGTCTGAATGAGCTCCTCTGTTCAACTCAGAACCCCAGAGTTCGGGTGTGTTCTGTTTTCAGCACAATCAAATGCACTGTAAGATTTGACATAAGGACTTCTTCCCACTTCCTGGCCACAGCCAAACCCCTTTTATCTCTATATTTATATTTTTTTTGGGTGCTGAGGGCCTGATTCAGCAAGGATCGCTATTCTGCTAGAACACATGCACCGCAGTTGCTAATATTAGCTGTGAAATTGAAAATGTTTGCAAACGCATTGCAAACACAGCTTACCATAAGGACGCCCACTTCCCCTTACACACATCTGTATATTTGGGCAACATATCGAAATAATGAGTAACATCGAGTAACATCAGACACATACGCACAGTTAAGCAGGTCAGACCTCACTCAGGAATTGCTAACTTCAGCACACACTATGAGCCCTCATGCTGCGCATGGTATTGCAGTGGATAATTTATGCACTGGCACGCCTGCGTTCTCCTGACCACCCCCACATCACCACCCACAAACGGCATTTTTTGTCATTCACTCTGCTTTGAATCTGTGTAGCCTCTGGAAATATATTTAGCATCACAATTGCTGGTTCACGCACTGCAATGCATAAGAATGCACAATGCGAATTAATTGACTGATCGCATGTGTCCTTGCTACTGCGATCCTTGCTGAATCAGGCCCTGAGTCAGATATAGCGATAAATGTCTGTCCCAGCAAGGAGATTTACTGATGCAAAAGATGGCATGTACCCTGTGCACATGCACCTCCTTGTCAAAGGTGCAAGGAGCATACTTACCAACATTCTAGCTGCCCTAATGGGACGAGGCTGCCAGGTCAGTGCAGCAGAGGGTGTGGGGTAATCTTAACTAAGCACGGCATGCCGGCATCATCGTGGGCCCACCCCCTGTTTTATAATGAGAATTATACCGGCATTGTAAAGCAGGGGGCGGGGCTACGAGACACTGAATTGCGTCATCGCTCAAGGAACTGCCAACTTTAGCATGTAGATGCAGGGGGGCATGGTGGCATGGTGGGGCCACATGGGGTGCAGTGGCCATTCCTGGAGACTTACCTACTCTTTTCGGGAGGCTCCCGGCAGTCGAGGGAGAATAGGTAAGTATAGCCAGGAGGCACAATGCAGTATGGGAGAAAGATCAGTCTCTTCCATAAATGCAGGATAAAATTATTTATTTAATTTTGTAAATAGATCTCTTAGTGCTGGTTATATTGCCAGTTAAGACATTGATGGATTAACTCTATCATTTCATCCTAGTAAATGCATGACTATTTCTTATAATTATAAGCAACATATTATATACTACAGTTACTATAGACATGGGGTGAGCGGGTTCGGATTTCTGAAATCCGAACCCCCCCGATCCGAGGTCGATCCGAGTCAGGCTCGACTTTTCCCGCCTGACACGGATCTGAAATCGAGGCAAAACGTCATCATCCCGCCTTCCAGGTCTTGCCGGTTTTTGGATCCTATATAAGGTACCCACGTCGGCGCCATTTTCTCACTCGGCTGTGGACAGTGAAGAGGGAGGGTGGCAGTTAGGGCTGGCTGGGCTGTGTAGTGTAGTGTAGTGCAGTGTAGTGCTGTGCTGTGCTGCGCTGTGCTGCTGTTGTCCATAGGGGCTGTGTCCACTCCTCCACAGTCCATAGGGGCTGGCTGGACTGTGTTGTGCAGTCAGTTGTCCATAGGGGCTGTGTCCACTCCAAAGTCCTGTGCAGTGTCCCAGTCCTGAAGGGGTGCTGTAGTGTTGTCCAGGGGGTGCTCTGTCCATCAGGGGTGCTCCCCCCAAGTGCAAAAAAATAAATATTTTTTCTGTTTGTGAATTGTGTGCACAGTAGCCGCACGTGCATCAACAAAGTAGTGCCAAGCGTGCGCCTGTGTCATAAGTAAAGGACCGGCTGGCTTGACTGTTAAAGGGTGCTGCAACCCCCAAAGTGCACTCCAAACAAAATAAAAATTATTTTCTGTGTTTGTGAATTGTGTGCACTGTGGCTGCAAGTGCATCAACAAAGGAGCAGAGCGAAGCATGCGCCTGTGTCCCATTAGTAAAGGGCCGGCTGGCTTGTCCATTAAAGGGTGCTGTAACCCCCAAAGTACACTCCAAACAAAATAAAAAAATATTTTCTGTGTTTGTGAATTGTGTGCACTGTGGCTGCACGTGCATCAACAAAGGAGCAGCGCCAAGCGTGCGCCTGTGTCCCATAAGTAAAGGGCCGGCTGGCCTGTCTGTTAAAGGGTGCTGTAACCCCCAAAGTACACTCCAAACAAAATAAAAAAATATTTTCTGTGTTTGTGAATTGTGTGCACTGTGGCTGCACGTGCATCAACAAAGGAGCAGCGCCAAGCGTGCTCCTGTATCCCATAAGTAAAGGGCCAGCTGGCTTGTCAATTAAAGGGTGCTTTAACCCCCAAAGTAAACTCCAAACAAAATAAAAAAATATTTTCTGTGTTTGTGAATTGTGTGCACTGTGGCTGCACGTGCATCAACAAAGGAGCAGCGCCAAGCGTGCGCCTGTGTCCCATTAGTAAAGGGCCAGCTGGCTTGTCTGTTAAAGGGTGCTGTAACCCCCAAAGTACACTCCAAACAAAAAAAATATATATTTTCTGTTTGTGAATTGTGTGCACTGTAGCCGCACGTGCATCAACAAAGTAGTGCCAAGCGTGCGCCTGTGTCATAAGTAAAGGGCCAGCTGGCTTGTCCGTTAAAGGGTGCTGTAACCCCCAAAGTACACTCCAAACAAAATAAAAAAATATTTTCTGTGTTTGTGAATTGTGTGCACTGTGGCTGCACGTGCATCAACAAAGGAGCAGCGCCAAGCGTGCGCCTGTGTCCCATTAGTAAAGGGCCAGCTGGCTTGTCCATTAAAGGGTGCTGTAACCCCAAAGTACACTCCAAACAAAATAAAAAAATATTTTCTGTGTTTGTGAATTGTGTGCATCAACAAAGGAGCAGCGCCAAGCGTGCGTCTGTGTCCCATTAGTAAAGGGCCGGCTGGCTTGTCCATTAAATGGTGCTGTAGCCCCCAAAGTACACTCCAAAAAAAATATATATATTTTCTGTGTTTGTGAATTGTGTGCACTGTAGCCGCACGTGCATCAACAAAGTAGTGCCAAGCGTGCGCTTGTGTCATAAGTAAAGGGCCAGCTGGCTTGACCGTTAAAATACACTCCAAACAAAATAAAAAAATATTTTCTGTGTTTGTGAATTGTGTGCACTGTGGCTGCACGTGCATCAACAAAGGAGCAGCGCCAAGCGTGCGCCTGTGTCCCATAAGTAAAGGGCCGGCTGGCTTGTCTGTTAAAGGGTGCTGTAACCCCCAAAGTACACTCCAAACAAAATAAAAAAATATTTTCTGTGTTTGTGAATTGTGTGCACTGTGGCTGCACGTGCATCAACAAAGGAGCAGCGCCAAGCGTGCTCCTGTATCCCATAAGTAAAGGGCCGGCTGGCTTGTCAATTAAAGGGTGCTGTAACCCCCAAAGTACACTCCAAACAAAAAATATATATATTTTCTGTGTTTGTGAATTGTGTGCACTGTAGCCGCACGTGCATCAACAAAGTAGTGCCAAGCGTGCGCCTGTGTCATAAGTAAAGAGCCAGCTGGCTTGTCCGTTAAAGGGTGCTGTAACCCCCAAAGTACACTCCAAACAAAATAAAAAAATATTTTCTGTGTTTGTGAATTGTGTGCACTGTGGCTGCATGTGCATCAACAAAGGAGCAGCGCCAAGCGTGCGCCTGTGTCCCATTAGTAAAGGGCCAGCTGGCTTGTCCATTAAATGGTGCTGTAGCCCCCAAAGTACACTCCAAAAAAAATATATATATTTTCTGTGTTTGTGAATTGTGTGCACTGTAGCCGCACGTGCATCAACAAAGTAGTGCCAAGCGTGCGCTTGTGTCATAAGTAAAGGGCCAGCTGGCTTGACCGTTAAAGGGTGCTGTAACCCCCAAAGTGCACTCCAAACAAAATAAAAAATATTTTCTGTGTTTGTGAATTGTGTGCACTGTGGCTGCACGTGTATCAACAAATGAGCAGCGCCAAGCGTGCGTCTGTGTCCCATAAGTAAAGGGCCGTCTGGCTTGTCCGTTAAAGGGTGCTGTAGCCCCCAAAGTACACTCCAAATAAAATAAAAAAATGTTTACTGTGTTTGTGAATTGTGTGCACTGTGGCTGCACGTGCATCAACAAAGGAGCAGCACCAAGCGTGCGCCTGTGTCCCATAAGTAAAGAGCCGGCTGGCTCATTTCTTAAAGGGTTGTGTAACACACAAAGTGCACTAGTCTCCAGCAAAAATAAAAAAATATTTTCTGTGTTTGTGTGCGCCTTAGCCGCACGTATATATCAAATCAATATCACATAAATGGAGGACCAAACTTTCTCCGATAAAAATAAAATAGGGAAAGATCAAGAACCACTTCCTCCTAGTGCTGAAGCTGCTGCCACTAGTCATGACATAGACGATAACATGCCATCAACGTCGTCTGCCAAGGCCGATGCCCAATGTCATAGTAGAGGGCACATACAGTCCCAAATGACAAAGTTCAGGAAAATTACCTTAAAAAAAACATTTAAATCATCTGAAGAGAAACGTAAACTTGCCAATATGCCATTTATGACACAGAGTGCCAAGGAACAGCTAAGGTCTTTCCCTATGTTCATGACTAGTGGTTCAGCTTCACATGACGATGGAAGCCCTCCTCCCGCTAAAAAAATCAAACGAGTTAAGCTGGCAAAAGCACAGCGAAGAACTGTGCGTTCTAAGAAGATATCACAAATCCCCAAGGAGAGTCCAAGTGTGGTGGCGGTTGCGATGCCTGACCTTCCCAGCACTGGATGGGAAGAGGTGGCTCTTTCCACCATTTACACGCCCCCTGCAAGTGCTGAAAGGAGCACCCACAGTCCACTTGCTGATATGCAAATTGAAGATGTCACTGTTGAAGTACAACCGGATGATGATACTGGTGTAGCTGGCGCTGAGGAGGAAGTTGGCGAGGAGGATTCTGATGGTGATGTGGTTTGTTTAAATCAGGCTCCAGGGGAGAGAGTTGTTGTCCGTGGGATGAAAAAGCCCATCACGGTCATGCCTGGGCAGAAGACCAAACATTCCACCTCTTTGGTCTGGCAATATTTCTATCCAAATCCAGACAACAACTGTCTTGCCATATGTACCATATGTTAAGGTGAAATAAGTAGGGGTAGGGACGTTAACCACCTAGGAACATCCTCCCTTATACGGCACCTGCAGCGCATTCATAAAAAGTTACTGTCAAGTTCAGAAACTTTGGCTAAGACCGTAAGCAGTCCAGGGACACCTAAATCCCATTGTCCTGTTGTATCCAGGAGCCTGCAAACCACACCATCAACTCCCTCCTCGTCAATTTCCTCCTTAGTCAGGATCAGAAGTAGTCCTGAAGGCCATGTCACTGGCATGACTGACTCTACTATCCGGGATTCCTCCGGAGGATCCTGCATTGCTATGCCTACTGCTGCCACTGCTGCTGTTGCTGCTGCTGGGAGTCGTCCATCATCCCAGAGAGGAAGTAGGAACACCACTACTTTTACTAAACAATTGACCCTCCAACAGTCCTTAGCGAGGAAGATGAAGTACGACAGCAGTCATCCTGAAGCAAATCGTATAACTGAGGCCTTGACTGCTATGTTGGTGTTAGACGTGCATCTGGTATCCACCATTAGTGCAGTGGGATTTAGACAATTGATGGAGGTAGTGTGTCCCCGGTTCCAAATCCTGTCTAGATTCCACTTCACTAGGCAGGCGATACCAAGATTGTACAGAAATGTCAGAAAAAGTGTCCTCAGTGTCCTGAAAAATGCGGTTGTACCCAATGTCCACTTAACCACGGACATGTGGACAAGTGGAACAGGGTAGACTAAGGACTATATGACTGTGACAGCCCACTGGGTAGATGTATCGCCTTACGCAGCAACAACAGCAGCATCACCAGTAGCAGCATCTCAGAAATGCCAGCTCGTTCCAAGGCAGGCTACGCTATGTATCACCGGTTTCAGTAAGAGGCACCCCGCCGATAACCTCTTAGAGAAACTGAGGGAAATCATCGCCCAGTGGCTTACCCCACTTAGACTCTCCTGGGGATTTGTGATATCTGACAACGCCACCAATATTGTGCGAGCATTACATCTGGGGAAATTCCAGCATGTCCCATGTTTTGCTCACACAATAAACTTGGTAGTGCACAATTTTCTGAAAAGCGACAAGGGCGTGCAGGAGACGCTTTGGGTGGCCCAAAAAATTTCTGCCCACTTTCGCCATTCAGCAACTGCATGCCAAAGACTGGAGCGCCAGCAAACACTCTTGAACCTGCCCCGCCATCACCTGAAGCAAGAGGTTGTGACGCGGTGGAACTCAACCCTCTATATGCTTCAGAGGATGGAGGAGCAGCAAAAGGCCATTCAAGCCTATACATCCACCTATGATATAGGCAAAGGAAGGGGTATGCACCTGACTCAAGCACAGTGGAGAATGATTTCCGTGTTGTGCAAGGTTCTCCAGCCCTTCGAACTTGCCACACGTGAAGTCAGTTCAGACACTGCCAGCTTGAGTCAGGTTATTCCCCTTGCAGAAGCAGCTGGAGAAAGTGAAGGAGGAGCTAAGATGGAGCGATTCTGCTCGGCATGTGGGACTTGTGGATGAAGCCCTTCATTCGCTTTGCCAGGATTTCAGGGTGGTCAATCAGTTGAAATCAGACCACTACATTTTGGCCACCATGCTCGATACTAGGTTTAAAGCCTATGTGGTGTCTCTCTTTCCGGCCGACACAAGCCTGCAGAGGTGCAAAGACCTGCTGGTGAAAACACTGTCAGCTGAAGCGGAACGTGACACGTCAACAGCTCCTTCTTCATTTTCTCCCGCAACTGGGGCTGCCAGGAAAAAACTTAGGTATCCTAAGCAACCCGCTGGCGGTGACGCAGGGCAGGCAGGACCAAGTTTGGTCATCTGGTCCGGACTGAAGGACCTGGCAACAATTTCTGACATGTCTACTGTCACTGCATATGATACTGTCACCATTGACAGAATGGTGGAGGATTACATCGGTGACAGCATCCAAGTAGGCATGTCAGACAGTCCGTACCTGTACTGGCAGGAAAAAGAGGCAATTTGGAGGCCCCTGTACAAACTGGCTCTATTTTACCTGAGTTGCCCCTCCTCCAGTGTGTACTCCGAAAGAGTGTTTAGTGCAGCCGGGAACCTTGTCAGCGAAAGGCGTAGGAGGTTGCTTCCACAAAATGTGGAGAAGATGATGTTCATAAAAATGAATTACCAACTCTTCCAGGGAGACCAGCCTCCAGAACGTACAGAGGGACCTGTGGTGGTGGATTCCAGCGGGGACGAGTTAATAGGCTGTGAGGATGAGGATGTACACAACACTGAAGAGGGTGAGGAATCGGTGGATGAGGAGGATGAGGACGACATCTTGCCTCCGTAGAGCCAGTTTGTGCAGGGACAGATTAATTGCCAGCTTGTTTTGTGGGGGCCCAAACGAACCAATCATTTCAGCCACAGTCGTGTGGCAGACTCTGGCGCTGAAATGATTGGTTTGTTAAAGTGTGCATGTCCTGTTTATACAACATAAGGGTGGGTGGGAGGGCCCATGGACAATTCCATCTTGCACCTCTTTTTTTTCTTTGCATTATGTACTGTTTGGGGCCTAGTTTTTCAAACTGCCTTCCTGTCTGCCACTGCAGTGCCACTCCTAGATGGGCCACATGTTTGTGCCGCCCATTCGTGTCGCTTAGCATAGCCTTTTGGACATAAAAACACTATTGTGAGGTGTGAGGTGTTCAGAATAGACTGGAAATTAGTGGAAATTAAGGTTATTGAGGTTAATA
The DNA here is from genome assembly GCA_031769625.1 of Taudactylus pleione. Classification (NCBI taxonomy): domain Eukaryota; kingdom Metazoa; phylum Chordata; class Amphibia; order Anura; family Myobatrachidae; genus Taudactylus; species Taudactylus pleione. The sequence continues at coordinate 3,745,442 of JAUIMM010000390.1, forward strand.
ATAGCATAGGAGCAGAAAAACCAACACATTCTGTGATTTTAGCTGTTTTTATTATTTTTTTTTTTTAAATACAGATCCAAAACACAAAACCCAGAACCCAAAACACGGAAGGGTGGTGTTGGCAAAACCAATCCAGATCTAAAACACGAAGAAAGATCCAGATCCAAAACCAAAACACGAAAAGTGGCCGATGCACACCCCTACTATAGACATGTTTTAGTGGATCTCCTATAATTGGAGAAATTGTCTCCTTATTTGTTTTGATGTGTCCTTTAATTGTATACCTAGATAGATTATTTTAGCCATTTTTTCTTGTCAATTTTAATGAATATTAATAAAATTTAGAGTTTTTATTTCACTACCAATAATAGCATAGGAGTGTGACCCCTATAAGGAGTCTTTACTTCCTCTCCCCTTTTTTGGCTACTGATATAGATTACTCCTGGGATGCACCTCCCTTTTCTTGTTTTTGATATCATACCTATACCCTGATCCTCTCACTAATTATACATTCCCGTGTAATCATTTTTCCTACTCCCCTTACTGTAATCATACATGTATATTGCCAGGTTGTCTGGACTGTGCTGAACCTGCTGCTGCCGTTTCCTGAATCTTGTTGCTTGTTGTTCCATCAAATTTGTTACCTTCTTATTTCCTGGATATACTTCGGTCTGCCACCTGCCCTGAACATGGACATGCACCTGCCTTTCATATGCTGTCGCTCCTCTGGGTTAAGTAGTGCCACTGCCAAACTGAACTGACATCTCCAGAATCTCATCACCACTGGTGAGGTTCATGACAATATTCAATGCACACAGAAATATGATATATTTTTTATGTATTTTAATGAGTAATAAAAGTGGGTTGAAAAAAGAAATGTTTATGAAGTCCCAGCGGCTAAATAGGCACCGGTTAATATCCCGATGCCAGCAGCCCAAAGGAGGAAGATCCCTACAGGGCAGGTAAGTATCCTATCCCTACTCCTCTCCCCCATTAACCAAAACCCTGCCTTAGTGGTGCCTAACCCTAACCCGCCCTTACCGCACCCTATACCTAACACTACCTGGGGGGGTGCCTAACCCTAACCTCCCCCCAGTGGCGCTTAACCCTAACCCCCCCTCCGCCTAGCCTAACCCTCCATGGGGGGCCCAACCCTAAGACCCCCAGGAGTCCCTAAACCTAACCCCCCTCCAGCTAAGTGCTAAGATGCCCGGACTTACCCCGATTGGTCTGGTATCCTTATGTATTCCACCGTCGGGATTAATGTAGGCATCGGTATTTCGATGCCTATCTTAAGTCCCCCATCGGCTTTCATTGTCAGGATATAGACCAGTGCCATGTAGTCCGCCGGTCAATTAACTACATCCCTTGAAAAAATATGGAAAAGGCAAATTCATTTAAGCAACATATTTACAGCGTTAAGAAGACATAAAAAGGATTCTCAACTATTTATGAAACTTCCTTTACTTAGTCATCATTCACTTCTTGAGAGTCAAGTGTCTGTTCCTGTGCTTTCTAGCTGAATTCTGGCAGAATTTCGCAAACTTAATTAACAAGTCCTCTCTGTTACCCAGATGGCTAAGTATAGAAAAGCAAACAATTCTTTCACACTTCCTACTTTCAAGTCTAGAGATATGTAAACATCTCTGAGACTGTCAGTGATTGCACACTTTGTGGCATATGGTAAATATATATTACATAATTAAGAAAAATAATGGCATTTGGAGGAGTCCATTTTAGCTTTTCAGCATACCAAGTTTTTGTATTTGTATACAATAACATACATATATAATGCACACAAAAGTTATATAAAACAAATACCTGCACAAAAATTCAAGTAAATTCAGCTTTTTTTCCTAGTTTTTGTGATTCGAGTCAAATTTAAAATAGATGAACAGATGAGCCATATTAGCTTAATGACGATTTTGCTTTTTTTCTCTTACATTTTGAGTACTGCTTTTTATCTTATTCTACCTTCTTCTAATATATGTAATTTTGAGATTATTGATCAAGTTTTTTTTTAATGTTGTGCTTGTTCCTGTCCTTTAGGCCCCCATACATCAACAATTATTTGTGGCAATTCTGCAATTTGCAATTGATTGTGTATAGAAATCTTTCCCTTTTTCAATCGATTGTGGCAATTCTGCAATCGATTGAAAAAAAGGAAAGATTTTTATACACGATCGATTGCAGAATTGCCGCAATCAATTGCTGATGTATGGAGGCCTTTACTCATTTGGCTCTGGCCTTAATCTCTACCATGATTAACACCTGAACTAATCTCTACAATAATTAAAACCTTGATGAACTGGCTACAACTGTCATATGGAAAAATATGTATATTTGGCAAATACTGTACTCCTGTATGCAGAAACATACTCATCTGTATCCCCACAATAACCTTACAAATAATCCCATATTGCATTTTAAGTATACAACCCATTGTAACAACACTTCTATTACATCTCTTCTGTATAATGTCGGCAATGTAAGTGTTGACATTATCCAATGAACTAGACATAAAATAAAATAATTAAGGGTGTTACTAATAGCTAGTTAATAGCAGAGGACTGGAAAATAAATCAGTTAGGCTTGGTGATTCTCTCATGTGTAGTAACAGTGTGTTCCAGCACAGATTTTATGATAAGAGTTTATTTCCTTTTATAGATCACAATAACAAGCTGCAGTGCTTCCTTTATTTAAATGGCTGTTTTTAATTGTAGAAGACATAAAGGTTTTTAGAGTCTTTATTATACTACTCCATGCACCATTTGAGAAGCTTAAGGTATTGTCATTTTGATATAAAAGGCCAATGAAAGGTCACATTTGGATGTTTGTTTGTTGAAGCGTTTATGGATTTTATTTAACCTTTTTGGCATTTGTTCTAAGCCTGACTAGCTAACGTTTTGTCTCAATGATGATGTGTTTTCACTCTGCTGCTACTTGTATACTGTAATGAAGCTCAGCCCTAACAGCCTCTTAGCATGTAAGATAATATGCTGCACTGTCTGACAAGCATACACACTGCAAATGAGCTACAGTAGTATTATAGTACACTAAGCATATTATAGCAAGTTATTGTAAGCAGGACTTCACTTTAAATAAAGCAAAGATACATTTGGATGCTTGAAAGACAGGGTAGGTAGCTCTAAATCAGGGGTGGCCAACCCGCAAATGTCGAGCCTCATGCAGCTCTTTCTTTATTGTGATGCGCACTGCTCCCAACACTGACAGCCTTCCTCCTCTGACAGACGCACAGCTGTTCAGAGGGGGTTTAACTTGTATCTGGGAGGCACATGCCTTCGCTCCTTGTGCAATATGATGTCATGACATCACAACGCATATTGACAGGTGGAGCTAGTGGCAGCAACATGGAGCATACGTTTGTGGACCCCAGTAGATGGGAGGCACTGCCTTAACAAGGTAAGAGCTGCATGGTGGCGGGGGTGTTGCCTGAGAGCTGGAGTATGCTGCCTGAATGGTGGGCTGCCTCATAGCTGGGGGCATGCTGCCTGAGTGGCAGGCTGCCTGAGAGCTGGGTGGGCTGCCTGAGTGGTGCCAAATTAAATCTATATAATTCAGTTAAAATGAAATTTTGTGGAAAGTTTGGGCCTGGCATGCACATATAGATTCTTTGCTTTCATGCTTATAGGGGCATAGTGTTACTGTTGAAATAACTCGGGGGGGGGGCTGGCTGGAGTGACAACTGAGGGGCTGCTGCAGTGCCATAGGTGGGGGGCTGGAGTGACACGGAAGGGGGATGGAGTGACACATGGTGGAGCTGAAGTGTGTATTATGTGAATCTTGCTTTTTCAATGCGTTTGATGTGGTACTGGATTTCAAAATGTATTTTATGTGGATCTGTTTCGTTGCAAACATCATACCAAAGGCGTGCACACAAAAATGAAGTATGGCCTCGTGACAGCTAGGCCACGCCCCATTTTTGCGCGTGCCAAAAGCGGCTCTTTAACTTGACTACAGATATTTTTGGTCTTTTTGCCTCTTACTGGTTGGCCACCCCTGCTCTAAGTTCTACACCAAAAACTTTTCATACTCAGCATAAGCATACATTCTTATGTACAAAAACAGTAGGACTTCCATGTGTTCTGGTTTTACTAGTACATTCCATCTTTTTCACAATTGACAAGACTACACCTAAACTAGCAGAATTCAGGGGATGGATTGGACTAGCTAATTTCTATCATTGTTACCCAAACCAAGGTGTATATAGACAATGCAGTTATTACATGCCCGGTTTGTAACTTAGTAGGATCTGACTGCCATTGCGGTTCAGTGAAGTGTCAGAGAAGGAGGGGAATCTGTACAGGAAATTAATAATTTATTTCATATAAGAAGAACCACAAAATATAGCATTCCCATAATCCACTTTATTGATTTCCACCTGAGTATTGGGAGTGATGCCACAGATAACACATCTGTAGTGCCAGAACTCTTCCAATTACCATGATGACATATAGTAAAGTGCACTTATTATAGCAGATACAGTTTATCCAGCAGTCCTGGGTTTCCTGACCACTCCACTGAACCATTTCAACTAGAAAGCAAAAAGAATCTGTGTATGGCGCACAAAAATATAGATAAAATATAACTTTTATTCGGATTACATATAAAAATGTATCGGATATAAAACTAGCTAAATATAATATAGAGATTGTGAATAATGTATCGAATGTTAGATGGAAACTGCTATATGCCCGTTGTTGATCTTCAAAATCCGTATCCTGTCTTCAAAGACATTTTTTTTATTTCTTATTATTATTATTATAAGTAGGCTGAGATCATCCCAAGTGTTGATCTATTTCCCACATGAGAATCACATTCATATAATGTATGGAATGTAAATAATATAAGAGATGTTCCTTAATAGGATTTGTGCATAAAAATCTCTTGTTGACCTGGATATTCTGTCCTACCGTATGTTTCTCTGTGGTCTATTGGAAATAGCTACAAACTGATTTAGATATAAATATTGGCACTTACAATCTTAGGGCCGTATTCAATTAGAAGCGAAAAGCCGAGATCCGCGAAAAAGTATCGCCGATTGAGACTTTTCGCCAGCCGGAAACTTATCTCCGTATTCAATTCCATCCGCTTCTCGTTTAATCGGAAAGTCAATGCAATGTACTGTAATAGGCGAAAAAGATTGACCCCTGAATAGCAGGAGAAAAGAAGTGTATTTTTTTTATTTAGGGGTGCAAAGTTGGAGAAGCCACTCAGAACCCTTGGGACAGCCCCCCAAAGGATAACTGCATCAGAAAAAAAAAAAAAGTGAGGAACACCCCAAAAAAGTACTCTGAATTTGGGGGCAAAAAAGCACAAAATGTGGGGACAAGTTTGCAAACAAACAAAATAAGGTTCTGGGGGTGCTCTAAGAAGGGGCCAAGTGTTTTTGGGATTGCAGATATTTTTATGTGGATCGAAATTCACATTTTTTAAAACTGCACTTTAGAGACATTAAAATATGCTTGCACCCATTTTCAGGTACCCCAAATTTGACAAGACTACTTATTTTCTCCTTAAAATACTGCTTTATGCTATTCTTCACCACTTGTGCAAAGACGCTAAGTAGAGGCAATTGTGCGAACTTAAGTACCCCAAACAGTTGTATTACGGCTAATGGGGCACTACTACATTGATCCCCAATGTTTCAACAACTTTTTTTGGGGTTCAGGCTGATTCCCCGATTCTGATACCACTTTTCGCCTGTTCTGACTTCCCGTGTCTCCGTTTTCACGTCTTTTGGAATTGAATAGGGCGAATTGTGGTTACGCGCACGATAAGTTTCCACGGCTAAAATACGCGATGTAGACGAAAAGTCCGGCATGTGGAACTTTATCGCGTACGTGAAACTAATTGAATACGGCCCTTAGTTGTAATATATGTTATGCTGAATCTCAGCTTATTACCAGTCTGCTATCTTGCCGTGTTTGTAAGAAAGTTACTTTCTACGCTCTTTCACACATATATTTATTTATTACCAGTTATTTATATAGCGCACACATATTCCGCAGCGCTTTACAGAGAGTATTTGCCCATTCACATCAGTCTCTGCCCCAGTGGAGCTTACAATCTATGTTCCCTATCACATATATAATCATTGCCTCACCTTTATCACCATTCATTTATAGATGTATTCAATACACCAAACACCAGCATAGATTATTCTGCTATATGGCTAATTTATTTTAGCATTAAATATGCATGATCAGAAAAAGCGTATAGGTGTACAATTTGATGACATGGCACATTAGTGCTCAACCAAGTGAATAACGAATTGTGGAAATAAGACACTACACATTTTTCTGATTATACATTTATTTATATGAACCATATAGTCTACAGAGTAAATGGAAAACATATTGTGGTTTATATTCAGCCATTTATAATTACTACTTCCATCACCATTTTAGTTGTGTTCGAACGAGATACAATACACTTTTAAACATTAATTTATATGAACATGATATGACAAGATAATACCCAGATATAGTGATATCATAATGAGTATTTTAGAGTGTGTGATAATACCTCTGGCACATCATATTAATTCTCTATTTAATTTCTTTAATCTATTTATTTTAATACTTTGCCGTTAATACAATTCCTGGAGGGGAATTATATAGATATACAGTACATAATTATTATTTTTTTAATATTCAATAAAAAAATTTTTTTATGTGTTTATTATTTGGATTATTCGACTAGTGCGCCATTATACTACCCTTTTTCTTTGTACATGTAAATTGGTAGTTGGTAGCACAAACCCCTTTGATTGTACTATATGTAATCATCATAACACACAAATAAATTGATTGGGTGTTTGTCGATCTGAACCTGTGCGGTAGTTTTCTTTGTTGATAATGTACCATCTCACATGGGTAAGATTCATTTTCATTTTCTCAAAACCCAGCAAAATACGCCTATTGGTTCTAAGCCTGGGGAGAAGTGCCCAGTGGTGGATTGGAGCATGATGGGCAAACAGGGGAACACAAAAATAGAGACCCACAAAGGGGTGTGGCCTATCACTGGAAGAGGTGTGGCCATCTGTAAAGTATTAGTATAACAGACACACATGGACAGGTCAAAGGAATAGTGCAGAATGGTAGTGGTGACTTTGCAGGGGTCAGGGAGGTAGTGGACATAGGCAGTGGTGATTATGGAGGGGTCAGGGGGGTAGTGCGGTGAGATAGTGTTTGGTAAGGAGGGGTCAGGGTATAGTGCAGAGAGATAGTGTTTGGTAAGGAGGGTTCAGGGGGAGTGCAGATAGGTAGTGGTGAGTATGGAGAAGTCAGGGGGATAGTGTAGAGAGATAGTGTTTGGTAAGGAGGGGTCAGGGGTTAGTGTATATAGGGGTCAGGGAGGTAGTGTAGAGAGATAGTGTTTGATAAGGAGTCAGGGGTTAGTGCATATAGGGGTCAGGGAGGTAGTGGTAACACGAAGGAGTCAGAGAGGTAGTGGTGAGCTGCCCCCAGTAACCACTGCAGTGCTGGTCAGTTGTGGGTAAATGATACCACTACACATGTACATTAAACCACACTGTAGTGCCCCCCATATTACACTATACTGTAGTGCCCACACATACCACCATGTAGTGCCTACACATTATGCCACACTGTAGTGCCCACACATTATGCCACACTGTAGTACATCCACATTATGCTACACTGTAGTGCTCACACATTATGCTACACTGTAAAGCCCAAAAACACATCATACAACACTGTAGTACCCACACATGCCACACTGTAGTGCCCAGTGCCCACACATTTACGCACAGTGTACTTACCAGAAACTTCAGCAGCCAGCAGAGCAGCAGTCACAGGCAGCCTCAATGATTCACTCCCATGAGGCTGCTGCTGATCTTCACGGGTCAGAGGAGCATGTGATGGGCTCTTCCAATCAGAGCTCAGCACATGCTCCTCTGACCTCTGTGCAGATACTACTGGGATTTATTACCCAGTAGTGCACTGCTGACTGCACTGGCCCTGTTCTCTGCATGTAACTGCCAGCCGGGTCAGTCACAGCCTTTATGACTGCCCGTCAAACAGATGCATTGCAGCCTGCTCTGGAGGACGGCTCCATGGGCCACGTCCTCGCGTGATAGAGGACATTGCTACAAATAACTAGGACCCACCAGGGATTTCACCAAATCCCCAGTGGCCCAGCTTGAGCCTAGAAGATTCCCATCCTGCCTTCTTAACAATATGTCTTCCCTGACACCTATCACACATAGATACTGTACTATGCTCTGTAGGTTGGACTGATCATTATCAGAAAACAAATGGGCTTTTACCTTTGTAGGTCCCAGCTCCAGTGCCAGATTAACAACGGGGCACATGGGGTGGTGGGGTGGTCACCTAGGGGCACACACACACTCGAGGTCCCCACACATAGCTACACCGCCAGCATGGGGGGCATAATGTTATTGGGGGTACTACAATGTGTTTATCATGTTTGTGGTGCTGGGAGTATTTATATATACATTTTAATAACATCACCAGCATATCATACTAACAATGTTATTGGCAAGGGGCTCCCACAAATTAGTTTCTCTGGGGCACGACAATCATTAATCCACCTCTGCCCAGCATAGATGGAAATTTGACCTAATTTCCTAACAAAATTCTCAATTACTTTATGTTGTAGATTGTTGTGTGCTGGAAATATTAGAAACACTTTGGCTAGAAATCACAGTACAGTATTGTTATCACTGACAGGTGCCCCTAGATGCACCCTCTGCAGCTTGTTCATATTAAATGTAACTGCATACTGTAAGTTTTACCTTGGCCAAACCCTCTACTTGAAGCTGCAACATAGGATTGTTGTAAGAATAGATTAGTCAGACATCATTCTGTGACATTTAGGGGGAGATTTATCAAAACTTCTAAAGAGCATAAGTGGATGAGTGGCCCAAAGCAACCAATCAGATCATTTTATAGAATGTACTACATAAATAATAGCTAGAATGTGAATTAAGTGCAACACCTCTTTGGAGGGCTTGATAAATATCCCCTTGGTCCACATGCAGGGCCACTGCACAGTTTCTAGGTACCCTAATCACAACTTCAGCCTACTACACATCCCCCCTCCAGCTACTCACACAGTGGATTTTTGTAAAATAAAAATAACTCCTCCTCTGAGGCTGCAGTTGAATTGCACTGGTGGGCAGGAGCCTCAGATGTGCTTTATATATATATATAATATATATATATACATATATATATATATATATATATATATATACACAGTCAGGTGCATAAATATTGGGACATTGACAGAATTTTAATATTATGGCCTCTATTCACCACCACAATGGCTTTGAAATAAAACAAACAAGATGTGCTTTAACTGCAGACTTTCAGATTTAATTTGAGGGTAATTACATCCAAATCAGGTGAACGGTGTAGGAATTACAACGGTTTCTATATGTGCCTCCCACTTTTTAAGGGGCCAAAAGTAATGGGACAAACTAAACAATCCTAAATCTAACTTTCACTTTTTAATACTTTGTTGCAAATCCTTTGCAGGCAATTACAGCCTGAAGTCTGGAATGCATAGACATCACCAGACGTTGGGTTTCATCCCTGGTGATGCTCTACCAGGCCTCTACTGCAAATGTCTTCAGTTCCTGCTTGTTCTTGGGGCATTTTCCCTTCAGTTTTGTCTTCATCAAGTGAAATGCATGCTCAATCGGATTCAGGTCAGGGGATTGACTTGGCCATTGCATAACATTCCACTTTTTAGCCTTAAAAAACTCTTTGGTTGCTTTTGCAGTATGCTTTGGGTCATTGTCCATCTGCACTGTGAAGTGCCGTCCTATGAGTTCTGAAGCATTTGACTGAATATGAGCATATAATATTGCCCGAAACACTTCAGAATTCATTCTGCTGCTTTTGTCAGCAGTCACATCATCAATAAATACAAGGGAACCAGTTCCATTGGCAGCCATACATGCCCAACGCCATGACACTACCACTACCATGCTTCACTGATGAGGTGGTATGTTTTGGATCATGAGCAGTTCCTTTCCTTCTCCATACTCTTCTCTTCCCATCACTCTGGTACAAGTTGATCTTTGTCTCATCTGTTCATAGGATGTTGTTCCAGAACTGTAATGGCTTTTTTAGATGTTGTTTGGCAAACTCTAATCTGGTCTTCCAGTTTTTGTGGCTCACCAATGGTTTACATCTTGTGGTGAACCCTCTATATTCACTCTTGTGAAGTCTTCTCTTGATTGTTGACTTTGACACATATACACCTACCTCCTGGAGAGTGTTCTTGATTTGGCCAATTGTTGTGAAGGGGTTTTTCTTCACCAGGGAAATAATTCTTCTGTCATCAATGACAGTTGTTTTCCGTGGTCTTCCGGGTCTTTTGGTGTTGCTGAGCTCTCCGGTGCATTCTTTCTTTTTAAGAATGTTCCAAACAGTTGATTTGTCCACACCTAATGTTTTTGCTATCTATCTGATGGGTTTGTTTTGATTTTTCAGCCTAATGATGGCTTGCTTCACTGATAGTGACAGCTCTTTGGATCTCATATTGAGAGTCGACAGCAACTGATTCCAAATGCAAATGTCACACCTAGAATCTACTCCAGAACTTTTACCTGCTTAATTGATAATGAAATAATGAGGGAATAGCCCACACCTGTCCATGAAATAGCTTTTGAGTTGGTAGTCCCATTACTTTTGGCCCCTTAAAAAGTGGGAGGCACATATAGAAACCGTTGTAATTCCTACACCGTTCACCTGATTTGGATGTAATTAACCTCAAATTAAATCTGAAAGTCTGCAGACAAAGCACATCTCGTTTGTTTCATTTCACAGCCATTGTGGTGTTGAATAGAGGCCAAAGGGCCTGATTCAGAGCCAGTCGCTATTTGCGCTCGCTCGTCCAGAAAATAGGGGTGGTTATTCAAATGAACCGTTTGCTGCTTGTGGTCTGTTCACGCCTCTAGGTCTGAACGAGCGAACAAAACTTGCGGTCGTTTTTTGGGAAACTACGCCCCCTGGCCGCTCGCATCTTACGTCATGTCCGCTATTTATTAGATTAATCGAGTACATCGAACAGGGTATGAGCTGCTCGCGATTCTTGTGGTTGGTTTTTGCTACCACAATTTTGTGAGCAGTTCTGGCTAAAAAAAAAACCAGTGACGTGGTCAATGACGCTGCTGTTTTAAATATGCACACCCATAAAACGCCCGTTTTGACCTTTAAGCACGCCTGCGATCGGATCTCCACTCCCCGTTTTCAAGCACCTTCCCCTGTTACCACCCACATACGCCTCATCCTGTCACTCAAATTAGCAGGCATTCACTATTTTGCGAGCACATGAATTTCGGCCGCACTCCTCCAAAGTCCATAGGGGCTGGCTGTGTTGTGCTGTGCTGCTGTTGTCCATAGGGGCTGTGTCCACTCCTCCAAAGTCCATAGGGGCTGGCTGTGTTGTGTTGTGCTGCTGTTGTCCATAGGGGCTGTGTCCACTCCTCCAAAGTCCATAGGGGCTGGCTGGACTGTGTTGTGCAGTCAGTTGTCCATAGGGGCTGTGTCCACTCCAAAGTCCTGTGCAGTATCCCAGTCCTAAAGGGGTCTGTAGTGTTGTCCAGGGAGTGCTCTGTCCGTCAGGGGTGCTCCCCCCAAGTGTATTTGTGAATTGTGTGCGCAGTAGCCGCACGTGCATCAACAAAGTAACGCCAAGCGTGCGCCTGTGTCATAAGTAAAGGGCCTGCTGGCTTGACCGTTAATGGGTGCTGTAACCCCCAAAGTGCACTCCAAAGCAAATAAAAAAATATTTTCTGTGTTTGTGAATTGTGTGCCCTGTGGTTGCGTGTGCATCAACAAAGGAGCAGCGCCAAGCGTGCGACTGTGTCCCATAAGTAAAGGACCGGCTGGCTTGTCCATTAAAGGGTGGTGTAACCCTCAAAGTGCGCTCCACAAACAATAAAAACATATTTTTTTTGTGTTTGTGAATTGTGTGCGCAGTAGCCGCACGTGCATCAACAAAGTAGCGCCAAGCATGCGCCTGTGTCATAAGTAAAGGGCCAGCTGGCTTGACCATTAAAGGGTGCTGTAACCCCCAAAGTGAACTCCAAAAAAAATAAAAATATATATATTTTTGTGTTTGTGAATTGTGTACGCAGTAGCCGCACGTGCATCAACAAAGTAGCGCCAAGCATGCGCCTGTGTCATAAGTAAAGGGCCAGCTGGCTTGACCATTAAAGGGTGCTGTAACCCCCAAAGTGAACTCCAAAAAAAATAAAAATATATATATTTTTGTGTTTGTGAATTGTGTACGCAGTAGCCGCACGTGCATCAACAAAGTAGCGCCAAGCATGCGCCTGTGTCCCATAAGTAAAGGGCCGGCTGGCTTGTCCATTAAAGGGTGCTGTAACCCCCAAAGTGCACTCCAAAAAAAATAAAAAAATATATATTTTTTTGTTTGTGAATTGTGTGCGCAGTAGCCGCACGTGCATCAACAAAGTAGCGCCAAGCATGCGCCTGTGTCATAAGTAAAGGGCCGGCTGGCTTGACCGTTAAAGGGTGCTGTAACCCCAAAACTGCACTCCAAACCAAATAAAAAAATATTTTCTGTGTTTGTGAATTGTGTGCACTGTGGCTGCACGTGCATCAACAAAGGAGCAGTGCCAAGCGTGCGCCTGTGTCCCATAAGGAAAGGGCCGGCTGGCTTGTCAGTTAAAGGGTGGTGTAACCCCCAAGTGCACTCCAAAAAAAATAAAAATATATATATTTTTGTGTTTGTGAATTGTGTGCGCAGTAGCCGCACGTGCATCAAGAAAGTAATGCCAAGCGAGCGCCTGTGCCATAAGTAAAGGGCCAGCTGGCTTGACCATTAAAGGGTGCTGTAATCCCCAAAGTGCACTCCAAACAAAAAAAATATATATTTTCTGTGTTTGTGAATTGTGTGCACTGTGGCTGCACTTGCATCAACAAAGGAGAAGCGCCAAGTGTGCGCCTGTGTCCCATAAGTAAAGGGCTTGCTTGTCCATTAAAGGGTGCTGTAACCCCCAAAGTGCACTCCAAAAAAAAATTTTTTTTTTTTTTGTGTTTGTGAATTGTGAGCGCAGTAGCCGCAAGTGCATCAACAAAGTAGCACGAAGCGTGCGCCTGTGTCATAAGTAAAGGGCCAGCTGGCTTGACCATTAAAGGGTGCTGTAACCCCCAAAGTGCACTCCAAACCAAAAAAATATATATTTTCTGTGTTTGTGAATTGTGTGCACTGTGGCTGCACATGCATCAACAAAGGAGCAGCGCCAAGCGTGCGCCTGTGTCCCATAAGTAAAGGGCCGGCTGGTTTGTCCATTAAAGGGTGCTGTAACCCCCAAAGTGTGCTCCACAAAAAATAAAAAATTCTCCTTTTTTTTCTGTCTTTGTGAATTGTGTGGGCTGTAGCTGCACCTGCATCCTCAAAGCAGCAGCGCCAAGCGTGCGTCTGTCTGTTAAAGGGTGCTGTAACCCCCAAAGTTCACTCCAACAAAAATAAAACATTTTCTTCTGTGTTTGTAAATTGTCTGCACTGTATGTGCATCCTCAAAGCAGCAGCGCCAACCGTGCGTCTGTCTGTTAAAGGGTGGTGTAACCCCCAAAGTGCACTCCAACAAAAATAAAACATTTTCTTCTGTGTTTGTGAATTGTCTGCACTGTATGTGCATTCTCAAAGCAGCAGTGTCAAGCGTGCATCTGTCTGTTAAAGGGTGGTGTAACCCTCAAAGTGCGCTCCACAAAAAATAAAAAAATTCTTCTTTTTTTTTCTGTCTTTGTGAATTGTGTGGGATGTAGCCGCACCTGCATCCTCAAAGCAGCAGTGACAAGCATGCATCTGTCTGTTAAAGGGTGGTGTAACCCCCAAAGTGTGCTCCAACAAAAATAAAACATTTTCTTCTGTGTTTGTGAATTGTCTGCACTGTATGTGCATTCTCAAAGCAGCAGTGTCAAGCGTGCATCTGTCTGTTAAAGGGTGGTGTAACCCTCAAAGTGCTCTCCACAAAAAATAAACAATTCTTTATCTGTGTTTGTGTGCGAAATGCATGCGCAGTAGCTGCACGTGCATCAACACAGCAGCAGTGCCAAGTGTGCACCTGTGTCATAAGTCAAGGGCCGGTTTGGACATCTGGTCCGGACTGAAGGACGTGCCAACAATTCCTGACATGTCTACTGTCACTGCATATGATACTGTCACCACTGACAGAATGGTGGAGGAATTATTTTCTGTGTTTGTGAATTGTGTGCACTGTGGCTGCACGTGCATCAACAAAAAAGGAGCAGCGCCAAGCGTGCGCCTGTGTCATAAGTAAAGGGCCAGCTGACTTGTCCGCTAAAGGGTGCTGTAACCCCCAAAGTGCACTCGAAATAAAATAAAAAATTCTTATTTTTTTTTCTCTTTGTGAATTGTGTGGGCTGTAGCCGCACCTGCATCCTGAGAGCAGCAGCGCCAAGCGTGCGTCTGTCTGTTAAAGGGTGGTGTAACCCCCAAAGTGCGCTCCACAAAAATAAAAATTTTCTGTTTTTGTGAAATGTGTGGGCTGTAGCTGCACCTGCATCCTCAAAGCAGCAGTGACAAGTGTGCTTCTGTCTGTTAAAGGGTGGTGTAACCCCCAAAGTGCGCTCCAACCAAAATAAAATAATCTTCTTTTTTTATGTGTTTGTGTGTGAAATGTATGCACAGTAGCCAGACCTGCGTCCTCAAAGCAGCAGCGACAAGCGTGCGTCTGTCTGTTAAAGGGTGGTGTAACCCCTAAAGTGCGCTCCACAAAAAATAAAAAAATCTTCTTTTTTTTCTGTCTTTGTGAAATGTGTGGGCTGTAGCCACATCTGCATCCTCAGAGCAGCAGCGACAAGTGTGCATCTGTCTCTTAAAGGGAGGTGTAAGCCCCAAATTGCACTCCACAAAAATAAAAATTTTCTGTTTTTGTGAAATGTGTGGGCTGTAGCCGCACCTGCATCCTCAAAGCAGCAGTGACAAGTGTGCTTCTGTCTGCTAAAGGGTGGTGTAACCCCCAAAGTGCGCTCCAAACAAAATAATATAATCTTCTTTTTTTCTGTGTTTGTGTGTGAAATGTATGCACAGTAGCCAGACCTGCATCCTCAAAGCAGCAGCGACAAGCGTGCTTCTGTCTGTTAAAGGGTAGTGTAACCCTCAAAGTGCGCTCCACAAAAAATAAAAAATTCTTCTTTTTTTCTGTCTTTGTGAATTGTGTGGGCTGTAGCCGAACCTGCATCCTCAAAGCAGCAGCGACAAGCATTCGTCTGTCTGTTAAAGGGTGGTGTAACACTCAAAGTGCACTCCACAAAAAATAAAAAATTCATCTTTTTTTCTGTCTTTGTGAATTGTGTGGGCTGTAGCCACACCTGCATCCTCAAAGCAGAAGCGACAAGCATGCATCTGTTAAAGGGTTGTGTAACCCTCAAAGTGCGCTCCACAAAAAATAAAAAATTCTTCTTTTTTTCTGTCTTTGTGAATTGTGTGGGCTGTAGCCGCACCTGCATCCTCAAAGCAGCAGTGACAAGCGTGCGTCTGTCTGTGAAAGGATTACATCGGTGACAACATCCAAGTAGGCATGTCACACAGTCGATACCTGTCTGGCTGGAAAAAGAGGCAATTTGGAGGCCCCTGTACAAACTGGCTCTATTTTACCTGAGTTGCCCCCCCTCCAGTGTGTACTCCGAAAGAGTGTTTAGTGCAGCCGGGAACCTTGTCAGCAAAAGGCGTAGGAGGTTGCTTCCACAAAATGTGGAGAAGATGATGTTCATAAAAATGAATTATCAACTCTTCCAGGGAGACCAGCCTCCAGAATGTACAGAGGGACCTGTGGTGGTGGATTCCAGCGGGGACGAGTTAATACTCTGTGAGGATGAGGATGTACACAACACTGAAGAGGGTGAGGAATCGGTGAATTAGGAGGATGAGAACGACATCTTGCCTCCGTAGAGCCAGTTTGTGCAGGGTCAGCTTAATTGCCAGCTTGTTTTGTGGGGGCCCAAATGAACCAATCATTTCAGCCACAGTTGTGTGGCAGACCCTGGCACTGAAATGATTGGTTTGTTAAAATGTGCATGTCCTGTTTATACAACATAAGGGTGGGTGGGAGGGCCCAAGGACAATTCCATCTTGCACCTCTTTTTTTCTTTGCATTATGTACTGTTTGCAGCCTAGTTTTTCAAACTGCCATCCTGTCTGCCACTGCAGTGTCACTCCTAGATGGGCCACGTGTTTGTGCTGCCCACTCGTGTCGCTTAGCATAGTCATCCATCTACCTCGGTGCAACCTTTTGGACATTAAAACACTATTGTGAGGTGTGAGATATAGACTGGAAATGAGTGGAAATTAAGGTTTTTGAAGTTAATAGCATAGGAGCAGAAAAATCAACACATTCTGTGATTTTAGCTGTTTTTATGCTTTTTTTAAAAAAAAATACAGATCCAAAACACAAAACCCAGAACCCAAAACACCGAAGGGTGGTTTTGGCAAACCAATCCAGATCCAAAACACAAAGAAAGATCCAGATCCAAAACCAAAACACGAAAAGTGGCCGGTGCACACCCCTAATATATATATATATATATATATATATATATATATATATATATATATATATATAGTGCCCTCCATCCTCTATATTGGCGTATAGATGTGGAGTGCAACCAGCACACTGAATAAATGCAAAAAAATGTTTAATGACATCATACAAATGTCCTCAAAAAACAGGAAACAAGCCAACCATATGTTATGACTACATAAATTCCTATTTGTATCCCCTGGGTTACCTGATATCATTGATATTTATAAAATCACACACTAAATTCATACATTTGGCACAGATGAGCATCATACTCATTTAGCTAACGTTGCCCATTTTAGCATCTCAACATTTGGCTATTAAACAATACAAAATCCACAGCTACTAACTAACCAAAATGAATTATAAGCATTGTTATCTTCCCAGAGATCACAAAAATACACAGTAAACCTAAGCAAATATAGCTTTCAGAGGAAATGAAAAGGATGAGGATGAAAATATTATAAGAAAAGAAAATGCCCTGAGCAACAAATAATCATATGATAAGACGTATTATTTACAATACACTTTGTAACAAAACTAGAAGTAAATTTATATAAATAAATAAATAAGAAAACCAAGTCCTGAAATAAATTATGTTGATGGCAGGTTTCTCTAGTTCAAACAAGTAATGAACGCAACTATAGGTCATAGGAGAATGGCCAGACTGGTTCAATCGGTTCAATCTGAAACTAAGGTAACAGTAGTTCAGACAATTACGCTTTACAACAGTGGTATACAGAACAGATATGAGTATGCTGTACATCAAACCTTGAAGTGGATGGAATACAGAAACAAGAGACCACGGTGGGCTCGACTCCTGCTAGCTAAGAACAGGAAACTGAGGCTACATAGGACCCAGGCTCACCAGAAGTTGATAGTTCAACATATGCCAACTCTCCCAGAAGGCCAAATTTAGGGGACCTCTCCTGACCTTCTGATAGAGTTGACCAGTTTCAAGCTGTTGCCATTTCCTGTCTGAAATTGTTGGCAAGGCGATTGGATGATGTGATTTGCATTGAATCTAGCCACACACCTACTGTAAAATTTAATGAACTGTGGCTTTGAACAAGGGAGCTCGCAAAGAAGCATAGACCTGTCCAACTGTAAAATACTGCAAATCTTGGCTTTGAATAGCTTTGAATAGCGAGGCCACAATGGCACAATCCCTGCACCACGCCCCTCCCCATTGGAATGGGTTGCCCTGACCGTTACTCTCCTGGAGGGGTTTTTAAAGATGTCGGCAAGCATGGTCTGCTGTATGGCAACGATTGGGAAATGTATATTCCTTTGGCACCAAGGTATCCATCTTTTTATTTTTGTTGTATGCTTGTTTCTTATTTGGTTTTGAATGTACTCGCTCTATATATACTTATGCATATATGTGTGTGTCTGTCCACATTCTTCTTACACAAGACAACCTCTAGCTATTGGATGGTAACCATTTACTCTATTCAAAATAGTTGCAGACATGTTTGCAGTATATATACACACACACACACAAACACACACTAACATATGCACTAATATTTATCTAAATCTTAAAAAAAAATTACATTTGAGCATAATGGTTATAATTTTTTTAAAACCTCTTTCTGGGATGTAACCAGTTAAAATCTGAAGATCACTGAGGAAATATTAAAGTACTAAAGCCAAGCATCCCCTTGCAGTCCTATTATTTGCATCAGCTATAATACACAAGAAACACAATGTTCTGTAAGCTGCTTATACTTCAAACAATTTCCACTTTGTCACTTAAATCTAACTACAGTAATGAGATAAATAAGACTGGATACTATTTAATTTATTTTGCTGTAATATAGAATGAAAACATGATTTTATGAATTTTTTTAAATAAGGTGTTTTATTGAATAATTAAAATTCTATGAACAAAAGGTTTTACAAATTAGATTCATACTATTTTAAGAGGACTGGATTTATAAGTAGGCACTTGTTTGTATGACAAGGTCCCTTGCTTGTCTTTACACTTCCTCCAAGGCCAGATTAGCAATGGGTCCATCATCATGACAACATGACTGGCCATAAACCTTAAGTATTAACATTTTATTTCTTTTTTCCTTTCAAAATTATGTAATTTTTCTACTTTTGCATATTTAGGAAGGTAGGAAATGATACTGACAGTGGTGGACTTGGTCATGTGGCTCTGACCTTTCCCACAAAGCAATGGTCAAAAAATTGGGACTGACTTGTTGCAATATTTGGTTTAAAATGTCAAGTTTCTGGAGAAGTTTACTCTTGTCACGGTGCACAGGGAAATTCCTTGTGTGTGCCATTTCTGGAAACTGCCAAGCACTACTGAATATAGTGAACAGTTAAGTTTTATCAACGCACACAGGGTACTGTAAGTGAAGTAGGAGCAAAAACAGACTAATATAACAGGTGACAGGCAAAACAGATATATAGCAGATAACTCAATGCATAGTTTTGTCCAAAAACTGGTGAAACAAACACAATGGAGTCCAAAAGCAAGAAGTCCAAACCAAGTGAAAAATAAAAACAAAGCAGTCCAAGCACTGGGAGTCCAAATACAGGGAGCTTGTCACAAGGATCCTGGCCTAGGGAATCTGACCACCTGATCTGGCAAGAAGGGCTATGTGGGGCGGATTTAAATCAGGCAATCATAAGTGCAGCCCATGCTGCTGAATCGGTTAATAAACACAGGCTGCAGCATCACATGGACCAGCATCCACTGGAAGCCCCACTAAAGAGAGCAACACCAGTGGTAGGATAAACTGCAAGGAATTGTGACTACTTAAGTTTATAAGGTGCATTGCAACATCCTGGAAACCAATAATTTTTGCAAATTTAGAGGCTTTTACATGCCCCCCCCCCCCTTGGTCTATCTAAAAATAAAATCAATTTAATTTTATATGATGAGTTCACACTCAATTTGTCAGTCATCAGAAGTTTTGTTTAAAGATATGAACTCTTACAGAGTGCCCTGGGTACTACCTGCCTTGTCTCACTATACATTAAATCAATCAGAGATAGTAGTGGAGTATGCTACTGCACAGTCTTGAACAAAATGTCACCTATGAGGATGCTTCATTCCATTCAAGATATCCTCTGATAGTGTATCTGCGCATACACGCTGCCATCTTGCCACTGAATGTAAGTGACATGGTGGAGGATGGACATCCTCCTTTTAGCTTCAGAGACCTGCTGCATTACCCCATTTCATCTACTGTTTCAGAACACTGCACAGTTACCCTGAGAGAGGAGAGTCACTGGCTGGTGAGCTCTCTACACCAGGGCGTAGAGAGCACCGCCGGGCCCCGGTAAAGAGGGGGCATTGCCTAACTGCAGGAGGCGTGGTCACACCCCCTTGAAAAAACCAAACATACTTTTGCAGTGCTGCGTAGTGTGATCGCTCCCCCCCCTCAGGCATAGGAGATTGCTGTGGCTGCTGCTTAGCAGCAGTGAGCAATCTCCCACTGCATCCCAGCACATGCTGTGTGCTGGGCTGCTGTGAGGGAGGGAAGGGGGGCGGCGCTGGACCCAGGCCCCCGCCAGGCCCCTCTGGAAGCCCGGGCATGGGTACATTGTCCCCGCCCCCCCCACCCTCTCAGCACCCCAGCTCTGCACACCTGCCAAGCTACAGTTTCTGCTGCTTTGCTAAATCAATACTTGTAACAGTGATTACGGGTGTAAATTCACTTCCACAGAGCCTGGTTAAATTATTTAAATTAGTCATTGCTTGCACAATTTAACGGATGTTGTGTACTGTAAGGTACTGTACTCTGCCTATCTATAAAACTGCACACACATTCCCAATATTATCCTTAGTCAAATAATAACCTGTATTACAACTATGAAGTGCTTATACAAGCTAAATTGCCAGGCAAATTAAGTTTATAAGAACCCAGAGACACAACCGTATTTAATGAGGTTTAATATGACACAATGGGTCTGATTCATTACCAATCACAACTGCGATTACGCATGCATTCCGCTGATTGTTTTGTTTTGCGCATGTAACCCTTTCTCTTACTGGGTCAATAAAATATGCCTCCACACAAGCTTAATTAAATGCGTGTATAATACCTAGGCTCGCTTGGGTAAGCCTGATTAAACTTAAGTGTATTTTGCAATGTGGTGCACACAATAATTATTACAATAAATCACCTACTTCTTTCTCCCTTTTGAATCCTGTAGGTACAGATGAAATGGGACCTTCTTAATGCTCTTCCAGGTAAGTAAACACACGTTATTATAGACTTTTGTTATTTTATGTTAACAGATGTGAAAGAATGAGAGCAAACACATTAACAACACATCATAGTTTTCAGCATACATTTAGGGAACATGCATATACCAATACACATTACTGTGCTCAAGAATAACAAAGTTACACTTTCCTCTAACACTAATGTCTCTTTGATGAACATACAAATTGATGAAGTCCTCTATCAATTGTGTATATAGACATCCTTGTTAATATCCACTGTGTTGGTCAGCTTTCAATGTCTTTGAAACATTCAAATACGAATTCTCATATTACCAATAGTTTCTTAAACTAACATAAATATCACAATAAGGGCAGGCAACACAGGAGTCAATGAAGGAGGTTTATGTACAGTAGCGCACACAGGGGGGGTTTCTAAGCACCCAGAAACCCACCTCATGATGGGCCACTTTTTCTTATTTCAGAGACGGAGACAGCCTTGTCTCCGTCTACCAGCCGTGGGCCACACTCACTATCGGAGCTGCTCAGCTGCCCGGCCACTGCACTGCCTGTTTGGTAGCGGCTAGGTCCCCCTCAGCTACCGCTTAGGGTTAGCTTTCAGCGCTTCCACGTCAGGTGGCTTTCATATCACCTGATGCGGAAGCACTGACAGCTGACCCGGCAAGGTCCGGGCAGCACGCCGCCTTCACAACACAGACTTCCAGAGAGAGCATGGGAGTCTGGAGAGCCTGGGGGAGGATCACTGCCGCCCAGCAGCCCGGCACCTAGGAGGACGTCCGCAGCTAGCAGCAGAGCCCACACATCAAAGGAAAAGCTGCTGTGAGTATGCTATGTGTGTGTTTGTACTTTGTAAATATGCTGTGTGTGCATGCTTCAGCATGTGTATGTATGGTGTGTGGAATCTACAGTAATTGTGTATGTACTGAATGCTGTGTGTGTATGCTATGCATGCGTGTCTTGCATATATACAGTGTTTGTATGTATATATCTATATATATATATATCTACACACACATAAGCACGGTGTATGTATATATATATATATATATATATTTATATATATATATATATAGCAATACCAAGGGTGCGGCACTCAGGGCTATGTAGAAGAATAAAACTCCAACACGTATAATAACGTACAACGTTTCAATCAATTTATGATCTTCATCAGGTAATACAGTGTTTGTATGTATATATCTACACACACATAAGCACGGTGTATGTATATATATATATAAATATTAGAAACCCCCCACTAAAAATTCTGCGTTTGCCACTGATGTATCTCTAGCTATTTATCACTCCTCTGTAACATAAGTCCTGAAAAGAATTTGTTGCAGTACCCCAATTAAGCCACAATGTTATATATAAGTCCTCCAGAAGTGATGTTATTGATATAATATAATCCTTTCACTTTGTACCTAGGCTTGAGCTATGTCCCCAATTAATGATGAGATCAATTAGTACTTATACTGTAGATAATATAAATGTTGCTGCTTCCCCAAAACCTCAGGATAAATCAGTACTCCAGGTGCTCTTCTCTCCTCAGGATTATCTCTCTAGTACGTTTCCTCCTATTGTGCTATATGATTGACTAGGATTCCAAATAATAATGTTAGTATAAGTCTCAAGTTGACTTTTGGGGTAGAATAACTCCTATCTGTGCTGTTTACATTTAGGGTCAATTATTAATGCTGTATGAGAGGACCAGCTGAGTGTGTTACTGGTGTAATAGTACACTGTAGGTACAGTGTTACTGCTGTTCCCACTGCCACTAGTTAGCTTCAGTCACTTCTGCTACCAGACTAGCTGTCAACTGCCTGTATAATGCAGGCTCTCCTTGCCTTGGTATCGGTGGCTGGGACTCAGGCACGGCTGTCAGCTGTCTCAATATGGGTGGTCTCTCTTACTGACCAGCCCCAGCTCTGACGTGACTGTACTCTTCACCTCCGGCCACCTTCTACTGGAACAGCTGCTGGGAACTGTGGTCACCTCTGACCAAATCGCTACCCATCCAGCCTCACTCTGGCCGTGCACAAACTCACACTCCCGGACGCTGCTAGGCTCTCCCTACACACAGCACTGGTGGAGTGATAAGTAGCAGCCTCTGGTGAGGGGAACTCCAGACTGTCAGCTGCTGCTAACAGTTCTTATCTACCACTCTCTAAACTATCCTCTTTTCCTCACAGAAACCAAATCACTCCCACCTATATTACTCCGCCCTTGCTCTGCATGCTTATGTTCCAACATTAACCCCTGCCAGTCCCGCCATTTTACAATCAAAACATAACATTTTACAAAGATTCATCTCTATATTTAATCTTATATGCTAAAACAACTTTCCCTAATAAATTGTGATATATCATACCTCAGAGATCTGTCACAATATCCCTATGCTCCCTGTATAACAAACTCTAGACATATATCAATATGGCTACAAGCATGTGTATGAATCGCAGTGTGCGTGCGCGAACCGGGCACTGCGATCAGGACTGCGATCACAGTGACTACAAAGACCCATTGCAGAGTGATTGACAGGTAGTGCTGTTTGTGGTAGGTGATGGGGTGTGTTTGGTAAAACGCAGGTGTGCCAGGGCGTTTGAACACTGCTGCAGGGCCGTGCATAAATTAGCCATTGTGATGCCTTACGAGTACTCATAACATGCGATGAAGTTGGCAATTTCTGAGTAAGGTCAGAGCTTGTTCAAGTGTGTGTGAGGCTGCGATGGTACTCGATTGTACCGATGGTTTTGCAGAAGTGCTAAACCTTATAGATGTGTGTAAGGTAAAGTGGGCGTCCTTATGCTATGCTGCGACGGCATAGCGATCGCAATGGATTAGCATACTATCGCAGTGAGACTACGTGCGTAATCGTTATTGGAATCGTAGACCCGTATTCAGACCTGATTCAGACCCGGATGCTAAGAAGCATTCGCTCATAGCTGCCGATGGTTTGCATTGTGCGCATGTGTATGCTTTGCAGTGCGCGTGCGCGAACCACTGCAAAAGATCAGGAAGCATTCGCTCACTGAGCATAGACAGCCCAGCAGAGTGAGTGACAGGAGAAGCCGTTTGTGGGTGGTAACAGGGGCTGGCCACCAGAAACGGAGGAGTGGAGGTGCTTACGCAGGCGTGCCTGAGCGTCTTCACACCATTTCAGAGGCGTGCATAATTAACAGTCAGCGTCATTGTACATGTCACCTGGCTGGTTTTTACACTGAAGTGCCCACAGTGCTTGCGGTAGTGTATAGTCAACCTCAAGCGCTGCAAATGCTCTCTAAGGTACCCAATGTACTGATGGTTGCATACACTTCCTGGAGAAGACGTGCGCAAGTGGGCGTCTTAAGACAGGCTGGTGGGCATCTGCATACACAAAGTGAACGCATGCCAAGACATAGTGAGCGTGCTTATACCTTGCCGTGCGATCGTCTGCCTTGCTGGGTGTGTTTTGAATTTGCATACGCTGAGAACGAGCGTACGCATCTAGTGAGCGGGTCTGAATTGAGCCCTCAATTTGAAGGGAAAAGCTGAGATCCATGAAAAAGTATCGCCGATTGCGACTTTTTGCCAGTCGGAAACTTTATTCAATTGCAAACACTTTTCGCGTAAGCGAAAAGCCAATGCAATGTAATAGGCAAAAAAGATTCGCCTCTGAATAGGTGGAGAAAAAAAGTGCAAAATAGCTATTTTGGGGTGCAAAGGTGGGGAAACCACTCAGCACCCTTGGGACAGCCCCCAAAGGATAACTGCGTAAAAAAAAAGTGAGGAACACCCCAAAAAAGCACCCACGCGTAACCAGCCAATGAGCAGCTGCTACATGTAAAGTGGCTACATGGAAGAAGTAGACGTGAACTTCTGGCAGTAGGTAAGTATGTGTGATTGAGGCAGGTGTGTAATAAATGTGTTGTGTCTTTTTTTAACTATTTATTTTATAATACGTGCCAGCCACCTGCTGGCACTTGTAGTTCCACAAGTGCCAAAGGGAAGGCATGCATGCACCTGTCGTTCCACTGCAAAATACAATAGTTTAATACTATTTAACACTTTATTAACCCCATACCCACCGCTCCAAGGGTACGGGGAACAGCCCCGGGCTTCAGACCAAGCATGGGGTTTCCGGAGAGGGTGGACCCCTTTTTTGGATGGTCCCCACCTCCCATGAGATCCCCAGCTTGGCCTCACCTGCTTTGGCCATGGAGACCCGGTAATGTGGTCTCCTGGCTGTAGCATTACACTCCGGTCGGTTTGGGTCCGGTGATTTGTGTATGTTTGATGGTAACTCACGGCTCAGGAGGTGGTGCATTTGAAACTTCTATTGACTCCTCAATTTGGCTGAATATAGCAAAATGAATAATGGTAAATTCCTGATTTAGGCTGAAATGAATGAAAAGTACTTCTGATTTGAGCCGATGGTGAATTAATTTCTAGTGATAAAAACGGCCGAATTTGCGGCATTAACTCACCCGATTTCAACCCCAAAATAAGAACAAATCACCTGACTTTAATAAATTACCGATTAGCAAAAAAGTGATATTTTCACCCGAGACAGCAATATTGGATACACACAAATCTTATTAAATTTACCCCTTATAGTTGTAAACAGACCTGCGATCCTCTGAGAACCACTGAATATGTGCTATCCCTGCATTTGAGCATTACTGATTGGAGATGAGGAAGCAACTGTTTTTTTTAACTCTCTCCAAACACATCAAGAAATATTTTTTTTAACCTATTGAATCAAGAGATAATCAATGGCTGTAATTAATATTACTCTGTGGTTTACTTACTGCACAGGTATTCAGGGGAGATTTACTAAGCTTTGGAGAGTGATAAAGTGGAGAGCTATAAAGTACCAACCAATCAGCTCCTAACTGCCATGTCACAGACTGTGTTTGAAAAATTACAGTTAGGAGCTAATTAGTTGGTAGTATATTTATCTCTCTTTTATCACTCTCCAAGGCTTAGTACATCTGCCATGTGAGAGTTGAATCTAATAAGGATTTTTACTAAATTAACAAGTTGGCATTTTGTATTTTTTGTATTTTAACTTAATGCAGCTGTGTATGATGTAACCAGGTTAGATATTTTTGGAGTGTGGCTGTTTGTTATGAAGTCACATCCAAGTGCTGCACTCCTAGGGGTATATTTACTAAAGTGAGAGTGTTTAGAAGTGGAGATGTTGCCCATAGCAACCAATCAGATTATACTTAACATTTAACTATCACCTTCTAGAACATAATAGCTAGAATCTGATTGTTTGCTATGGGCAACATCTCCACTTCTAAAAACTGTCACTCACTGGCGTAACTAGGGTAGTTGGAACCCAGGGCAAATTTGAAAAGGGAGCCCACCCCCTCCCAACATCCCGCTATGTGCGAAGGTGCGCGCGGGGAAAATGGGCGTGGTCACTTAAAAATGGGGTGTGTCAACATGACACACCCCTTTATTTTCACGGTGAACATTCCTATCCATATGCACCTGTGATACCCCCCTATCTGGGTACAGGTGAGGAATGGGGTTCCTATGTACTTTCTCAAGTGATTACAGAGAGGTCAAGATGTAAGTATATTATTAGAGTAGAAGCAAGTGAATTACAATGTCTACACTTTAATGGGTCAATTACAAGTTCAATTACAATCAGAACAACTCTTCTTATTTGCAATACACAATAAAAATAACCAACAGTTTGAATTTTATTGTACTGGAACACAGCCTCCTGGTTAGCGGCCAAGAATCCTCTCCTCCTGCTGATTCCAAAGATTACTACACACAGTACTTTTCCTAGAGCAGATTTACTTAAACGACGATAACTATACAGCGATAACAATAAACATTACCTTACACAGTTAATTTAGACAGTAAATTAGCCTATTTTCTACACTTTTCTGGCCAGAAAACTACAAGTTCATGAGCTCATTTACACATAAGTCCCGTTGGTGTACACAATGTTGCCCGGGTGCTAGTTCACTTTTATGCTATCATTGACTGAAGTTGTCCTTTATACTGTTGCTTCTCTTACAGTGACTTAGATTAGTTAAAGGGAACTTGCTGCTGTGAGATCAGTCTCTCCTTAGTAATCCTGCCCAGTATTGCGACTAACGTCTATATAACTCTAGTTGAAGAAGCAATGTTCTGTTACACTTCCAAAGGTCAATGAGGATGCAAATTACCCTATTAGTGGTTTTAACACCGATTAGCCCCTACGGATAGACTTTATTCTTTCTGCGTGCTGACTGTCCCTTTTCCCCTGAACTTCACTGACTCCCACTACGGTGCTGGCTTGCAATCTCGGCTACTTTGCAACTGTTACAGTCTATGTAGTATCTTTTTCTGGCTGTGTAGGGCGGGCTGGCAGTCACAGCTACTTTGTAACAGTTTGTTGCTGCAGACAGCCCTAGTTAAATGTTTCAGCGGGCAGCTGGCTTGTGGGCTTACAACAATTGCAATTACAGGGCTCTCTTTAAACGGCTGTATTACTGTATTGTCCCTGTGAACGGTGAAATAATAGTCCCATGAACTGTCTTTTTCCCTCAGCTGTCTCCTTAGCCTTTCCTAGGCTGACAGGCATCTACAGGGACGTGGCAGTGATAGGACATAACTGCTATTTAGGCTTGGTATGGGGCTGGTTTCTGGGAAAACTATGATGAGGTCTCTAGCGCAGCTTAGTCTCACTGCCTGCCGCTAGCTGTATTTACTGCAACAGGGGGGTGGGAGGGCATACTGTTCTGCAGGCTGGCTATTAGGCTGGTCTTTTAGGAAAGCTATGGTAAAGTCACTGGCGCAGCTTAATCTCACAGTCTGCCGCTAGCTGTGCTGACTACTGTGGGTACGATGTGTGCCATGCAGCTTTTCTCACCAGCTCACCCATTACTCAGCTCCGTCTCCTCTTTCTTTCTGCAGAGTCAACGCTTGTCCCCCAGCTGCTTGGACCAGCCTATCCTTTGCTACAGCGCCGGCCTCCGGGACTCCGCCTCAGCCGCGCCCCCTCCTGATGACTCCTTCCTCCTTCTCTTGCCGGACGCTTCCTCCGGCCGCTGAAATGGCTCCGGATCAACAGCGGCAGCACCCTCGCCGTCGGGACTGCTCTCTGATCACCTCAGGTAATAAACAGCGTGACAGGGGCTACCTCCCGCTCCATTCCGTCAGGGACAACTGCGCACTTGCCGCGCGTCCCGGGTCCTGTTAAGGCAGACCTCTCTCCATCTGACAGCCTCCTCAGGGCCCCCTGTAACTGCCCTAACTGTCCACCTCAGCCACCAGCTGCCGTCTCCAGCCGGTTCTGTCATGTGACCTGCTGCTGGCTCCCCACTGCTTTATTCACTCCTCTCTTTCCCTATTGACTCTGGGTTACCCTTGTGGGGTCCTGAGCCCCAACATAGTAAATAAAGAACAATATAAACAATGACATATTATAACAGCCATAGTACCTTACTTACAGTATATACAATCTAATATATGTTTTAACATCTATACAAGGGCACACAACTATAAGTGGTACTCCTAGTATCTGGAGTACCACACACCTTAACCCCAGTAGTACCCCTTATACAGTACCCACAGTATGCAGTTGAAGTCCCTCTTATGCAGGCCCATAGTAGTGCCCCTTATACAGTATCCCCAGTAGTGGTCCCCCTTATACAGCCCTCAATTAGCTCCCCTTACTCAGTGCCCCCAGTAGTGGTCCCCCCAAATGCAATGCCCTATGTAGTGTTCCCCCTCATGCAGTGCCCCCAGTAGCAGTCCCCACAATGCAGTGCACCCAGTAGTGGTATCCCCTTATGCAGTGTCCTTTATATAGTGCCCCCAGTAGTAGTCCCCCCCCTATGCAGTGCCCTTTATATAGTGCCCCCAGCAGTAGTCCCCCCCATGCAGGTTTCCCAGTAGTGGTCCCCCTTATGCAGGCACCCAGTAGTGATCCCCCCTATCTAGTGCCCCCTGAAGTGGTCCCCGCAGTGCTCCTAGCAGTAAGCCCCTTATATAGTGCCCCCAGCATTAGTCCCCCCTCCCATGCAGTGCCCCCAGTAGTGGTCCCCCTGATGCAGGCTCCCAGTAGTGACCCCCCCTATCCAGTGGTCCCTGTAGTGGTCCTTTCTGTTATTGCCCCCAGTTGTGGTCCCCCCAGTGCAGTGCCCCTAGTAGTAGGCCCCTTTTATAATGCCCCCAGTAGTAATTTCCCCCCCACAAGTAGTGGTCCCCAGTTGAGGTTCCCCCTCCCGATTAAGTGCCCCCTGTAATAGCCCCCCCAGTGGAGGTCCTCCCAATAATGGTGCCCCCAGTAATAGCCCTCCCCAGTAGATGTCCTCCTAATAATGGTGCCCCCAGTAATAGCCCCCCCCAGTAGAGGTCCTCCTAATAATGGTGCCCCCAGTAATAGCCCCCCCCAGTAGAGGTCCTCCCAATAATGGTGCCCCCAGTAATAGCCCCCCCAGTAGAGGTCCTACTAATAATGGTGCCCCCAGTAGTAGCCACCACCCCCATTGTGGCCCCACCCCAGTAGAGGTCCCCCCAGTGGTAGCCACCCCCGTTGTGCCCCCAGTAGTGCTGACAGGTTTTTAAAAATATATATATAAAAACATACTTACCTGAATCCACGCTGCTGCTGCTGCTGCTGCTGCTCCTCCAGTCCGCGCCGCCGCTCCCACCGCCGCCGCCACCCGCCAGTCCTCCCGGGCTGGCGCGCTTAACATAATGGGATAGACGTCATGACGTCATGATGTCTGTTCCATTACCCACTGCAGGAGCCGGACTTCCGTCCGGATCTTGCTGTGGGTGCTGCAGCAGTCAATGAGAGTCTATCTGACTTTCATTGGCTGCTGTTTAACACACGCATCGCCGCCAGCGCTGGCGGCGATGCGTGTGTTTTGCACAGCCTGAGCCCGCCTCCTGGCGCTATTGGGCAAGTGCTCAGGGGGAGGGAATGGGCTCAGGTGTGCAGCACAGGACTGGCGCTGGGAGCCTAGCGCCGTTCCTGTGTAAATGTGTAGCACTCATTGCGGTCGGCACTACACTGTTGGCTAACTAGGTCTGGGCCGGACCTATTCTTGTCATGGTGTGGGCCGGGGAAGGGGTTTCCAGGTAACTCAACCCTCCTTGCGTTTGCCTATGCTTTTGTCAGTAGCAGAGTACGTGACCCCACCTGTCACTTGCAAAAGGAAGAGTAGTGAGGATAAAATCTGGTAACAAGTGTGTGCTTGATTTGTATCCATATAGGTCATTTATATTGCCAGTCAGCTCATGTCATGTAAAACACAGGTTTATCCAAGTTCTGGCTTCATTCTTGTTTGCGTATATTGATCAATGTTGTAGCTGCTGTCTGGTCAGCCTAGTAAAGGTTATTTGTGTGAATTAAAAAGCAACATTTTTCATTTCAGTTTTCTTATCTGAGAAGTGAGTGTACAGGGTTTTTACTGTACTCGTATTTCTATGTTGCCTGATGCATAGATGTGAGTCTAGGGGGTAAATTTACTAAAGTGAGAGTTCTTAGAAGTGAGTTTTAGCCCATAGCAACCAATCATATTCTACTTAACATTTAACTAGTGCCTTTTAGCAGACAATAGCTAGAATCTGATTGGTTGCTATGGACAATGGCCCTCATTCAGAGCCGTACGCTCTGAGCAGAGCGCACGCTCTGAATGAGGGCCGGCCTCCATTTTCATGGAGCATCCTCCTGGACGCTCGTATAGCTGTGGGTCACCACCCACAGGCTATATGAGCGTGCATTGTGATGGTCGCGATGGTCGAGACCATCGCGACCATCGAATTTGCGAGCCGGAG
Source organism: Taudactylus pleione (assembly GCA_031769625.1). NCBI lineage: Eukaryota > Metazoa > Chordata > Amphibia > Anura > Myobatrachidae > Taudactylus > Taudactylus pleione. The sequence continues at coordinate 3,776,017 of JAUIMM010000390.1, forward strand.
CCTGCGGTTGAGGTTTTCAACCGCAAGCTCCGGAGTGATTTTGGCTCTATCAGAGCCAAAATCACTCCCACTGACATCACTAGTGATGTCAGTGGGCCGGCTTCTGACGGTAGGCGTTCCCGTGGGAACGCCCCCGTCAGGGAGGCACGCCCCCGGCACGCCCACCAAAGGGGGCGTGCTGTCAATCAACATTGACAGCACGCCCCCTTTGATCGGACACAACGAGCGAAGGACTTTCCTTCACTCGTCGCGTCTGGCGCATGCGCACGACGGAGCTCCCTCCGTCGTGCGCATGCTCAGTCCATAACATCGACCCACTTGCGAGCGGACAGCCGCTCGCGAGTGGGTCTGAATCAGGCCCAATATCTCTTCTAAAACTCACTTCTAAAAACTCTCACTTTAGTTAATTTACCCCTAGAGATTTGCACAATGAGGACATTTGATAATGAGTTATAAGCTTACATGTATTAAATTTGGAACACTACCTTATTACTTTAATTTTGCTCTCATCACAAAATAACTGTGTTTTTGTTCTCATATAGGTTGTGCCTAACTCATTAATATACAGTAAGTGATCATAAATACGCAAGTGCAATGGATGATTCACAAAATACACAAAAAGTGTCAACAAAAAACAGACAACAAATCAAAAGCTGTGATATAAATCTGAATGTAAAGATAGAACTTTCTAGGTTATGGTTTCAATATTAACAATAATACTCTTAATTTAAGGATGTGCAAGTATATTCCTATCCAGGAGTGCAGCTAAGAGGGGGTAGAGGGTGGACGAGGCTCGTGACCTGGGGAATTGACAGGATGATGAAAGCCAGTGGGCAGGGCCAGAGTGCCCATCTGGCAGTTCTGGCTAAGGCGTCCATTCGTTTATTGTGACAAAACAGAATAACCTCTTATGCTAAGCTTAACTTCTAAAGGAAATAACCACATAGACAACAATTGCTTGGTTCAAATTAGAATTTATATATTTATTGAATTGCAAATTTATTTTAATTAAAGAGGGTGGCAAAAGAAGGCGCTACCAAAACCCAGCTCCAGCCAAAATACATCTTACCACAAAAATGGGGGATGAATTAAACGCCCTCCTTTCAATCTGCGTAACCTGCGCTGTGCGAGTTTCACCACACCTTTCTTTGGCACAGTCAGAACGCATCCGCAAAGAAAGCGCCCAATTGTCCAACCCGCATAGGTAGGACCCACTCGCCGTCCTTCAAAGGGGCAAGTGCCCCACAATGACCGCTTACGCCACATGTGGCCGCTGGTTAGTAGCGCCTTCCCACCAACACCAGGTTCAACGAACTGCAACCTGCCACCCAACACCGAAACCAGCTAATAAAAAGCAGAAAAAATTCCTTTAAGGAAAACTCCCAACCCCAAAGGAGATAAATGCACTCCATTTGGTTTAAAATATTCGGACTCTCAACAACTAACAGTGGATGCTTCCCCACAACACCCCCGTCAGCAAATGCGAACCTATACACCACAATGTTCGCCTTTTTCATAGCTTTGTCTAAAGCTGCTAAATCCCTGGAGCCTCTCCAAACAAGAAAGGGGGTACAAACTTCGACCACACTATATGTACCCCCGCCAATGGGACAACCCCCTATTCAAAACATATTTTATTCGAAGGATCAGCTCAGTCCCTTAATCTGACCCACATCGCTGCCCCCTAAATGCAAAATAAACCAAACAGGACAGCCCCTTTGCTATTCCTGCTTAAACAGCAAAACCAAGAGGGAGGCCCAACTTAAACCTCGGATTCCAAGCCATCTAACTTTGCGAACTCCCATCAGCATAACTACCCTTTTAGCCAAAGGGTGCCTATCAGCCCAAAACAGATAAGTGGCCCAACTGGCCACACCTGCACTGCAGAGACAGTAAGCTGAAAAAGAAAATTAACCTAACCATCAGGAAGTGTTCTGTACCCAAAACCATGCAAATGAACAAAACATGCAACAGACAATATTATCTAGAACCCAGGTGAAGAAGAAAACTTAAAAAACCTCCCGTGGACCACTTGTTTAGCCAATTGTGATCAGGGCCCCCTCGGAGGAAAAATCCCTTCACACCCCCAAGTTTTTGAATGCTAATCATTCAAAAACTGACAGGTAAGCAACGTTTCTGGGTTGGCGCAACTAGCGCAAATTCAAATTTTATCACAATGAACATAACTTTTTAAAAGCAGCTGAATTCCACCTGGTAATTTTCTGAATAGCAAATGTTGGTAAACCTTCAGCCGCATCACATGTACGGTAGCAGCACCAATGCAAAATGAGTGAGTACCATACTCCTTGCTCTTAAGACCTAAACCAAGTAAACACTGCCTGAAAACCACCACAAACTGGAATTTAATAAGGGGGGGAGAATCTAAATGAACTAAAAATTGCTCACCCCCGCGAGCCTATATTGACTGCAATGGGAAGCAAGGCAGATGTCAGGAATAGAATGGGATATAAGGGAAACCCACAACCCACGGCCCATCTAATTCATTTTAGAATGGGGGATTTTGCAAATGACTGACTCCTTCTTAATCAGTACATTTCAGGACAGCAGGCCGGTTACTTCCTGACGTTAATTAACTGCCACCAGCTAGCTAACCTGAAAAGCACCGAAAAATGCAAAAGAAAAAGCACACTGGAAAAGCAAAGCAAGGCTGACATAAGGTTCTGCAACAAACTCAAATCAATGGGCCTACGGCCATCAGCGGGGGCCGGTCTCTCCCTGGCCCAACCCCTAAGAGCCCAGGCTAGCACAAAAAATATGGTGGAATCATGGATCTGATAAATCTTAGATAAAATTGAAATACCTGCTATTGCAGCAACATGGCTGCCTAGATCTACCCTTTTCATAGTAACCCCATAAAAATGCTAACAAGCAATCCTCCTGGGATATACCCACATACCCATACTTAGCCCGGTATGACTCCCAGTCCTACCACGCAGTTGTATATGCCTTCAAAGTAGATGGTGCCAAAGACTTATGCACCACCCCGGCTATGCCTGCTCGATAACCTGCCAGACACAAGTAGGACATGTAAGGCCAATGGGGGCAGCCCCAGGCACCAAAGTGGGAAATCTAGTAAACTTGAAACGTGATAAAGCATCCGTTCTCTCGTTTTCAACTCCTGGCACATGCTCTTGCAAACACCTCCGAACAAAATACCTACAAAACCATAAAGCCTGAGGGGAGAGGAATGCTGATTGTTAACAGCGTATATCACTCCCAAATTAACAACCTGGTGGCCCAAAGCTCCACAGCCACAATCATTGAAAATGGCTCCATTAACAATAGGTTGGCCATGAAACCCTGGACGAACCATGATGGCGGCCAATGCGAAGCACACCACTCCCCCTGAAAAAATGCTCCGAAAAAAGAAGGACCGGCCGCATAAGAAATAATTGCAGAGTAGAATTAAAAAACCGCACTGGAAGGCCATAAAAGTTCACATTTAAAAAATGTTTCCAAAAGGAAAACCACACTTGGAGATCATCCTTGATCTCTCTAGAGAGTCGGACGGTATGATGCGGTTTAACCACACCAGCCGTTGATTTCTCCAGTTTATGGCAAAAAATTGGTCCTATTGGGATGATTCGGCATGCAAAATTAAAAAAGCCTAAAAGGGGTTGAACCTGCCTCAACCTGAGCCTGTCTAGCCGCAAACTTTCTTCAATTTGCCCTAACAGGTTCTGAACCTATATCCGCCGGGCAGCGGCAGCATCCCGCCCTGGTATCTTCCTCGATAACCAAATAAACAAACAAAAAATGGAGCCCACCATCTTTTTCCGCGCAACAGGAATCCCCAAAACATGGAACAACAAGCTAACTGTAAACATAATTTACCGACAAATGTTGCCGTCACCTATACCTATTAGGGGTGAGCGGGTTTGGATTTCTGAAATCCGAACCCCCCCGAGCCCCCCCGATCTGAGTCGTATTCGAGACAGGCTCGACTTTTCCCGCCTGACTCGGATCTGAAATCGAGGCAAAACGTCTTCATCATTCCGCCTTCCGGATCTCGCGGGTTTTGGATTCTCTCAAAGGGACCCGCGTCGGCGCCATTTTCTCACTCGGCTGTGGACAGTTAAGAGGCAGGGTGGGAGTTAGGGCTGGCTGGGCTGTGTAGTGTAGTGCTGTGCTGTGCTACACTGTGCTGCTGTTGACCATAGGGGCTGTGTCCACTCCTCCAAAGTCCATAAGGGCTGGCTGTGTTGTGCTGTGCTGCTGTTGTCTATAGGGGCTGTGTCCACTCCAAAGTCTATAAGGGCTGGCTGGGCTGTGTTGTGCAGTGTCCCAGTCCTAAAGGGGTGCTGTAGTGTTGTCCAGGGGGTGCTCTGTAGTGTTGTCCAGGGGTGCTCCCCCCAAGTGCAAAAAAAATATATATTTTTTTCTGTGTTTGTGAATTGTGTGCACAGTAGCCGCACGTGCATCAACAAAGTAGCACCAAGCGTGCGCCTGTGTCATAAGTAAAGGGCCGGCTGGCTCGTCCGTTAAAGGGTGCTGTAACCCCCAAAGTGCACTCCAAAAAATATTTTTTTTTCTGTGTTTGTGAATTGTGTGCACTGTATGTGCATCCTCAAAGCAGCAGCGCCAAGCGTGCGACTTTCTGTTAAAGGGTGGTGTAACCCCCAAAGTGCACTCCAACAAAAATAAAACATTTTTTTTCTGTTTGTGAATTGTGTGCACTGTACGTGCATCCTCAAAGCAGCAGCGCCAAGCATGTGCCTGTGTCCCATAAGTCTGTTAAAGGGTGGTGTAACCCCAAAAGTGCTCCAAAAAATAAAAAACAATTTTTTTTCTGTGTTTGTGACTTGTCTGCGCTGTAGCCACATGTGCAAAAACACAGTAGCAGCGCCAAGCGTGCGCCTGTGTCATAAGTCAAGGGCCAGTTTGGACATCTGGTCCGGACTGAAGGACGTGCCAACAATTCCTGATATGTCTATTGTCACTGCATATGATACTGTCATCACTGACAGAATGGTGGAGGATTACATTGGTGACAGCATCCAAGTAGGGATGTCAGACAGTCAGTACCTGTACTGGAAGGAAAAAGAGGCAGTTTGGAGGCCCCTGTACAAACTGGCTCTATTTTACCTGAGTTGCCCCCCCTCCAGTGTGTACCCCGAAAGAGTGTTTAGTGCAGCCGGGAACCTTGTCAGCGAAAGGCGTAGGAGGTTGCTTCCACAAAATGTGGAGAAGATGATGTTCATAAAAATGAATTATCAACTCTTCCAGGGAGACCAGCCTCCAGAACGTACAGAGGGACCTGTGGTGGTGGATTCCAGCAGGGACGAATTAATACTCTGTGAGGATGAGGATATACACAATACTGAAGAGGGTGAAGAATCGGTGGATGAGGAGGATGAGGACGACATCTTGCCTCCGTAGAGCCAGTTTGTTCAGGGACAGATTAATTGCCAGCTTGTTTTGTGGGGGCCCAAACGAATCAATCATTTCAGCCACAGTTGTGTGGCAGACCCTGGTACTGAAATGATTGGTTTGTTAAAGAGTGCATGTCCTGTTTATACAACATAAGGGTGGGTGGGAGGGCCCAAGGACAATTCCATCTTGCACCTCTTTTTTTCTTTGCATTATGTACTGTTTGGGGCCTAGTTTTTCAAACTGCCATCCTGTCTGCCACTGCAGTGTCACTCCTAGATAGGCCAGGTGTTTGTGCTGCCCACTCGTGTCGCTTAGCATAGTCATCCAGCTACCTCAGTGCAACCTTTTGGACTAAAAACAATATTGTGAGGTGTGACGTGTTCAGAATAGACTGGAAATGTGTGGAAATTAATGTTATTGAGGTTAATAATAGCATAGGAGCAGAAAATCACACAAATTCTGTGATTTTAGCTTTTTTTATGCTTTTTTAAAAAAAAAATACAGATCCAAAACACAAAACCCAGAACCCAAAACACGGAAGGGTGGTTTTGGCAAAACCAATCCAGATCCAAAACACGAAGAAAGATCCAGATCCAAAACACAAAATACGAAAAGTGGCTGGTGCACACCCCTAATTGTAACATATTTTTACAAATACAAGGTGACCAATATTTAATGTAAGTTATCATAATTTGGGAACAAAACTGGCCATTTACTCTCTAATTTATTGCAATGTTCTTGCCACCCTATGATTTTCCATCCTCTTAGACAATCTTCTGGGAATCTGACCACCTCGTCTACTCAAATCTCAGAGATTATGCATGACCTTAATGCCTCATTATATTCTCACACACCTGCCTCCAAACCAATGACTACTTCCACTCCTTCAGGTAATCTCCACTCTCCATCCTCATCTAACCCCTTCCCCCAATCTTTTTGGGAATCAGTACCATTCCCCCAATTACCTGAAGTATTCTCTCAAAAACCCATAATTGAACCCATAACCCTCCACGATGTTCTCGGAGCAATACAGACTCTGAAGCCAGGCAAAGCCCCAGGTCTGGATGGATTTGGTAGTGATTTCTACAAGATACTCGCATAAAAACAGGAGAACCATTGGCAGCCCTATTTAATTTTATAATCTCCAGTGGTACTATCCCCTCTTACTTCAACTCTGCCATAATCAAAGTTCTCCCTAAACCCAGTAGAGACTTAACATCTCCTACCCCATATCGTCCAATATCCTTGTTGAACATAGATTATAAACTTCTCAGAAAAATCTTAGCCAACAGAATAAAAGATACCTTTCCCCATATCGTACACAAAGAACAAACTGGATTTGTCACTGGGAGACAGTGGTAAATGTTCGTAGAGTATTGTCATCCGTATACCATCTTTCTTGTAACCCATCCAATCCTCCAGCAGCCATTCTAACTTTAGATGCGGAAAAGACATTTGCCCTTGTGTCCTGGCCCCACCTGTTTCAGACTCTGACTCACTTTAGATTCCCTGAAGTATTCATAGAAACGCTCAAAGTTTTATATTCCAACTCCAAATCCCAAATCTCTAGCAATGGTTATCTTTCCCCTCCCTTTCAAATTCAAAAAGGAACTAAGCAAGGGTGTCCCCTCTCCCCTTTTCTTTGCCATAGCCATTGAACCACTTGCAATTGCTCCCAGATTAACACCATCATTTCAAGGTATATCGATTGGTGCTGTTGATCTGAAAGTAGCCCTGTTCGCAGATTATATTCTTTTATTTATATTGAATCCGGTCTTCTCCATACCTGTAATTATGTGTCTGATAGAATCATTTGGCTGTATGTCAGGTTATAAAGTTAATACTGACAATTCGAAGATTCTTCCAGTCAAGCTCCTACTATAGCTCCTCTCAAATTTCAAAATAGTTTAACCAAATCACCCAGGTATTTACATATTTAGGTGATCTGTCTCAAATTTATAATTTACATTTTACCCCAGTTATAAAAAAAATAACTACTATGCTATTTTACAGAGAAACACTTATGCGGACCTAATACTAGATGAAGAGATTTTTAAACCTTTTGTTCCTAGTGGTTTACTCCACTACTCGGCTTCAGAAATACCTCCCACTATTTTAGAACATATTCTCTTTAAAGTCACATTTATTTTGGGTTGACAGTACCAAGAAATTGAAGAGAAACTTCAGAGCTACATCATATATCCTTCTATGGGGAAACCCTATGTTCCCCCCATCCTTATCAAATTCAAATTTTCTTCTCTGGAAGAGTAAAGGGTTGGACATCACCTTGAAAGTATTTGAACCTGGTGGGGTTATTTATCAGTTCTCAGCCCTACAAGAACGCTTTTCTGTTCCCAACCAACATTTTTATATGTACCTTCAGTCTCGTCACTTCATTTATTCTATCCCACCAGCCTTTCCCTCCTCTGTATCACAGGATGGTATTGGTTCTACATTATCATTTATTCACCACAAACACTTTAGGATTAGATTTCTATACCCTGAGCATGCTGATTCTCCGGATAATAAAACTTGGTCTCAACTATTTAGAAATTGGCAAACAGACATACCAGAATTGTCAAGTACTGAAGATATTTTTGGTAATTTTGTGCCTACCTTGAAATTTCTGCAAAGCGCCTATTTACAAGAGGTTCATATTAGAGTGACACACAGAGCCTATATATCCCCCTCCCAATGTAGACCTATAAATTCTGAGGAATTGGGTGAATGTATGAAATGCCATATTTCTAGTGCTTTATTTTTTCACTGTTTCTGGTCATGCAGAAAGATCAGCAAATGTTGGCAGAAAGTTATTAATTATTTAAATATGTTGTTTTCACTTCTTCATACTCAGCCTGATCCCCTAGCATGCCTCTGCTCTAATTTTTGGAACTAGAATGTTAATAGCTCTCAATCAGCTTACTTACCGTAGCTAAATTTGATTGTTACTATAGCGAAAAAATTTATTCTGATACACTGGACTAGCTGCTCGTCCCCTACTCTAATGGAATCCAGCAGAAACTTCTTCAAAAACTATATTTCGACAGACAAGCATCTTTTCCAGATATAGAGAGTGGTGTAGTAAAGTTTTACAATAAATGAAAAATCTTTATAAACCAAATAGATCAATGTTCTCAAGAAACTATTCTTAAAGTGTTCGATTCCACTGACTGGTTTCATCTTTGCAATCTCCAGCTGCAGTACTAGCTGTCTATACATGCGCAAAAATTGTATTTATCTCTTTTTTTTTTAATCTACATCTATGGTCATATGATTTGGTTTATCTTGCAAGAATATTACTAGCATTGACTTTCTATTCCCTTTCCTCCCCCTTCCTTTTTATTCCCTTGTGTCTCCCCCATCTGTTACTTTATAGTATTTATTGTAGTGCCCGTTTGACATGTTATTATAATATTTTGACATCTAATTGATGTATCACGGTTACTTGAGCTACGGATCTGTTAAAACTTTGATCAGCAACCTCTATATGTTATGCTCATTTAGATATATATTTAATGTCTCTCCTTAGATGTTAAAGAATGTAGACATTCTGTTAATGTTGCACTATTGTATAACCTGTAATTCTTAATTGAAAAATCTAATAAAATAGATTATAAATTGAAAATAGGGGGGAGAAATGGCATAAGGGTCTCCCTAGTTTTAAAACCAGCACCAGACTAGCTGGGTTGTAATGCCACAGCCAGAGGATCCTTTCACCGGGTCACCCCAGCCAAAGCATTAACACCCCAAACCAGTCAGCTCAAGCCAGGGATCCCCCCTCGCCTAAGCACCCCAGGCCTAGGCTGAAGCCATGTTTACTATTGTTTTTTAGAGTGGGACTACAGGTGCCAGTGTGCCTGCCCTTTGGCACTTATGGAACTACAAGTGGTAGCAAATGGCCGCCACCTGTACCCCAATGTAAAACATATTGTAAAATAATTACAATATACACGCACAGTGGCATAACTTCATCCCAGGTGCCCAGTGACAAGATACATTTTGGTGCCCCCCCCAACTTAAAATGTACCACCCCCCAGCACCTATGCCAGCCCCAGCTGCCACCCCCCTATGCAGTACCTCCAGTAGTGGTCCCCCTTTGCAGTGCCCCAGTAGTAAGGGCCCCTGTAGTGCCCCAGTAGTAAGCCCCCTGTAGTGCTCCCAGTAGTAAGCCCCCTGTAGTGCTCCCAGTAGTAAGCCCCCTGTAGTGCTCCCAGTAGTAAGCCCCCTGTAGTAAACTCCATGTAGTGCCCCCAGTAGTAAGCCCCCAGTAATGCCCCCAGTAATGCCCTCATAATGCCCCCTGTAGTGAGCCCCCCCGCAAGCGCACACACATACAAAAAAAAAATAGTTACCTGAAACCCCACTCCGGTGCTGCTGCCTTCCATCCTCGGCGCCCGCTCCTCTGAACTATGGGAGTGACGTCATGACGAATGGAGCTCAGGAGTGAGCTCCATTCCTCCGGCAACCGACGGGGGGGAAGGAGGGAGCCGGATGCCCGCTGGTAACACACTCAGCGGGCGCCCGGCGACCACACCCCCCATATTGAAGCTGCTGGAGGTGGAGCGCTGATCAGCGGCGCTCCATCTCCATAGCAGTGCCCAGCAGCGAATGACTCCATTGTCTCCGGGAGTTTCGCCACTGTACACACACCATAGAAAGTAAAGTTTCATTACATACATACAACACTCACACATACTTACCTTCTGCCAGTTGATAGGTCTCCTTGTCCAGTAGATAGCACTGCAAATATGTGCATGCATCGCATCATGGGATTAGCCATGGCTGTGTGCACCATGCTACACCATATCGCGCACTGCGTTCACGCCATGCAATCCTATGGAGTCGCGGGTGCGAATGCAGTGCACATAACCATTCATAAGTATGCGACTTGCACCATGTTTTTCATCTAGCAAACTTACTAAATGCAAACTCAGGTGAGTTTGGGAGAGAGTTTATTTATTTATTAACAGTTTCTTATATAGCGCAGCATATTCCATTGCGCTTTACAATCTCCCTTCTCACTTGTAAACCTCGGGTGAGATCGAAAACTCAAATTTTAACACCATCAGATAAACTCGGAAGTGCTTTTCACCTAAAATATACAGCTCGCAAATTTACCAAGATCCGAGAAGACAACCTCTTGTGAGATGACAGCAAACTCTCTGCCAAATTGACGTTTTAAACACTCTCCTCTGGAGCAGCTAGTTTGCCATAAACATGCACAGATCAGTGTGATTTGTGTATGTTTCTGCTTATAAATATTTAAAAAAAATAATTAAATTACATAGGGTTCCCCCCCACCAAAACCCCAAACCAGCTCCGGACTTGTAAACCAGTCCTGGTTCGTAAAAGCTTCAGGGCCAGTGCTGGTTTTAAATATAGGGGAGAAAAATACATAGGGGTCCCCCTATATTTAAAACCACCACTGGACCCAACCTGACCAGGGTGTAATGCCACAGCCTGGAGACCCTATCACCGGGGCTCCATGGCCAAAGCATTAACAGCCCAAGATAGTCAGGCCAAGTCGGGGATGTCATGGGAGGTAAGGACCCCCACATGAAAGGATTCCCCCTCTCCCAAAACCCCAGGCTTGGTCTGAAGACCGGGGCTCTTCCCCACATCCCTTCGCTGTGGGTAGAGGGGTAATGAAGATGTTTACATCCCCTTGTCCCATGTAGAAATCCGTTTGGATGTACCTGCAAAAAAGATCCTATACTCAATTCCATCCTCACGCTGGTCTCTATAGCAACCAGGGGTCTTTTCAAAACAACAAAATGAGTTCCGCAAACCATACGAACATATGTTGTCACATATACTTGCACCTCGCAAAATTACACATGATTGGGATCATCTTTTACTTCCCATGGGCCGCTAGCCAATCAGCGGACACTTTACATTTAGCAGCCGCTCATTGGCTGGGCTCTATGTGTGTCGCAGCCAATGAGCCACCGCTATATGTAAAGTGGCCACTGATTGGCTAGTGGCCTATGAGAAATTACAGATTATCCCGATCATGTGTCATTTCGCAAGGTGCAAGTATATGTGAAAACATATACTTACACCTGTTCGTATGCTTCATGTAACTCGTTTTGTTGTTTTGAAAAGACCCCTGGATGCTACGGAGAGTAATAAACTTTTACTGTATACAGTGTGTGTGTACTGTCTTTATTTAACTATTTATTTTACAGTGGGGGTACGGGTGCCGCCACCTGCTGGCACTTGTAAATCCACAAGTGCCAAAAGGCAGGAATGCTGGCACCTGTAGTTCCACTGTAAAATAAAATAGATTACTACTTTTTAACACTTTATTACCCCCCTACCCACAGCCCAGGGGTGCGGGGAAGAGCACCGGGCTTCAAACCAAGCCTGGGGTTTTGGAAAAGGGGAGATCCCTTCTTGTGGGGGTCCCCACCTCCCCTGAGATACCAGGCCTGGCCTGACTGGCTTGGGGTATTAATGCTTTGGCCATGGAACCCCAGTGATAGGGTATCCAGGCTGTGGCATTACAACCTGGTGCTGTTTTTAAATATAGGGGGACCCCTATGCATTTTTTCCCCCTATATTAAAACAAGCAATGGCCCTGCAACCTGGGGCTGGTTACTAAATTATGGTGGAACCCTACTCATTTTGTTCCCCATAATTTTCAAAACCAGGACTGGCTGACAAGTCAGGGACTGGGTATGGCTTTTTTTTGGGGGGGGCACTATGTAATTTGAAAAAAAAAAACTATTTTTAATTTACAGGATCCCTGTAGTACCTTGGAGAGCACAGGTGAGCCACATGGATGAAGCATTAGGCTCTCTGCAGACAAACACTCAGGGGTATAATTATTAAAGTGAGAGTTTTTAAATGTGGGGATGTTGCCATAGCAACCAATCAGATTCTACTTAACATTTAACTGGAACTTCTGCACTGACGATCAGGAAAAGCTCTAGTAGGAATCTTCAGCCATGACCAAAAGTTTTGAGAATGACAGTATTGGTTTTCACAAAGTTTGCTGCTTCAGTGTTTTTAGACCCTTTTGTCAGATGTTACTAAGTGTCAAAGACTTTTTTGGCAATTACATTAAGTTTATGCAAAGAGTCGATATTTGCAGTGTTGACCCTTCTCTTTCAAGACCTCTGCAATTCGCCCTGGCATGCTGTCAATCAAATTCTGGGCCACATACTGACTGATGGCCACTCATTCTTGCTTAATCAATGCTTATAGTTTGTCAGAATTTGTGGGTTTTTGTTTGTCCACCTGTCTCTTGAGGATTGACCACAAGTTATCAACGGGATTAATGTCTTGGAAGTTTCCTGGACATGGACTCACAATTTTGATGTTTTGTTCCCCAAGCCACTTCGTTATCACTTTTTCCTTATGGCAAGGTGCTCCATCATACTGGAAAAGCCATTGTTTGTCACCAAACTGTTCTTTGATGGTTAAGAGAAATTGCTCTTGGAGGATGCTTTGGTACCATTCTTTATTAATGGATGTGTTCTTAGGCAAAATTGTGAGTGATTCTACTCCCTTGGCTGAGATGCAACCTCATACATGAATGGTCTCAGGATTGTTTGATTTCAGTGAATTTGATTTGATTAATCTGTTCTTAGCTGCAAGCTTTCACATAGCTTTGTTGACTTGCTGCAAGGTTTTTTTTGATATTTCAAAGTTTTTCATTACTTCTGATTAACTATTTCCTGATACCAGTGCCAGGATTAACAGATTTATTCTGTTTATTGTGTATGTTCTTATTTTTTGGTGATTTTCCAAGGCTACGGAGTATAATTGTGATTACTGGTTCATGCTTCCTATTATGGCAGATTTTAGGAGCTATCATTACAGAAAAAATAGGTGGGACCTTTATTTATCATCAATGAAAGAAAGGGAAATTAATGATCATATTCCTAATATGAGTGTAGATATGATTAAATAGTTTTATCAATTAGAATATCTCTTAAAGGAAGAAATTATAAATTGGTAGGATAGTATTAGTTTGTAAAAATATTTAGATGAAAAAATTATCCCAAGAGAATTGAGGACTTCTAAACATCTCTCTATTAATGAAAACCCTGAACTACAGAAAAAGTGGGATGAGACATTGGATGAATGCTCATTTGCTCTGATTACACTTTTAATCCAATATAGAGAAGCGAAAATGAGCAAAATTATTGAAAAGATAGATCTGATAAAGGATGATCTCCTTTTAAAGAGCAATTCGCATTTAAGGAGAAAGATGAACAAATCAGTAATAGAGTAGAGAGATGTGGAAAAGAATTAGTACAAGTTAAAAACAAAAATTACAGGATTATAAAACAAACAATTTAAGAATTTATAAAATAACAGAGAAATTATTTACCTAAAAGTGATAATTTTAGAATAAAACCTAGAACCCCGATACAAGATAGAGATTATAATTACCAACAAAAACCTAGATATGAGTCATTGAGATATGTGAGGTCAGAGGTATGACAATTATCACAATAATCGTAATAAGAACAGATACCTTAACAGAACTGACATCTGCATAAACTTACAACTGGACTGATCATCTTCTATTTTTTTTTTCATCTCTGCAGGTATATAATCCTTTCTCAAGCTGCATATTCTATTCATACTACTGCTTACGATCACTTAGATCAGCTGTTTTTAAAAAAAACGTATGTAACCCATTTCCATTTAGCAAGCTATATAATGTTACTTACATTTCTGCCTCATTGAATTTATCTCTGTTAGCAAATATTTAGATGTAATGACTAGATTGTATTGTAATTGGTATTACCTGGGTGGGGGATGTTGTTCAGTGATGCCTAGTTTATGGTAGGATACTGCTTGTGTTTATTCAAACCCAGTGCTAAATTTCTTCTTTGATTAGTGGGGCATTTGTGCTCAGCTGTAGCATGTCTCAATCAGATTTACTTTAAATCATAACCAGTCTAGAGGCAGCCATGGATGATGATGACAGCCGTGTATTATAAGCACTAAAGCTGGCCACACACTAGACCAACTTGCATCCAACCATCCAACTAGTTGATTGGTTGATGAAAGTCTGGTAAGGGATGAAAGCAATGACAAATACCAATTTGCTCCCAAACGCCAGAAAATGGACTAAAAACTGTTGTTTGAACAAATTGTTTAGATCAAACATTTAAAAAGATATAGTTTGTGAACAGCGCTCAGAGGGATAAAGATAGTCAGGGAGCAGCTTAATACTGGAGACGTCCTATCTCCAAAGTTACGTATATAGGAAAAAAGTGTTGTATTATGCGCTCACCTAACTGTAACCTGAATAATCTTGCAATATATTTGTGTACCTAAACTATTCTCTATTAGAATCTATAAATATATTATAATAATGATGAAAAAAATGGCAAGCAGTATCAATATAATCTGTTTAATATGGGAGACACAATGATATGTTGCTCTTGGTAGCTATAAAAAATAAAATAATATAATAATGGATGCAGATGGTAATGTGGGAAAATTAGAGACTCCTTTAGGGTGTCTCTATCCATAGTAACTTCAAAATTAATGAACTACGTGTCCACTATAACCTTTAAATTGTCCAGCAATGGGATAAAGGTGATAGGTGTGCCCTTTGAGGGGGTTACCTTCCGTAATTATATACGTCACCTATACATAAATAATCATCAATGATGTTATGAATCAATAGGATAAGCTGGGGTGAGGAATGTACCTTAGTTTATGAAAAAACTATCGGGTGATTAACACCTCTGAAGTCTTATTGCATGCACCCCGCTGTGTGTTTAGGATGTAAGGAATCTAACAATTAGGTTCCTTTCCGTATGTGACCCATACGTCTCCTAAACTCCAATATGATGTGTGACAATGTACCAGTATAGTGAGGGGTATGCCTATATCACCGCGGCGTCCCGCGTAGGAGGCTTACCCATCGGAGTCTTCAGCAAACAATAAGTCCTGCTGGTGGCAGTCCGGAGGTGAGACAGAGTGGTGAATGACCACAATCTATGCGTAGGTGCAGCCGCACTCGCCCGGTGGGTTCCGTCTCTCCGATAGGTGTCACGACTGGGGGGGCTGGCGTCTGGATGTCTTGTGTCCGAAGGAGAGCTCCCGTCTCCAGTGGCAGCAGCAGTGTGAGACTGTAGGTCAGTACAAAATCCTTGCTGATCAGCGTGTGGGTGTCAAGTCATGTGACAATGCGTTTCGGCTAATCGAGCCTCCTTGAAGAAGGCCCGATTGGCCGAAACGCGTTGTCACATGACACCACCCACACGCTGATCAGCAAGGATTTTGTACTGACC
This sequence comes from Taudactylus pleione, assembly GCA_031769625.1. NCBI lineage: Eukaryota > Metazoa > Chordata > Amphibia > Anura > Myobatrachidae > Taudactylus > Taudactylus pleione. Next base: position 3,791,676 of record JAUIMM010000390.1, read on the forward strand.
TAGTCTCACACTGCTGCTGCTGCTGGAGATGGGAGCTCTCCTTTGGACACAAGACATCCGGACGCCAGCCCCCCCCAGTCGTGACACCTATCGGAGAGACGGAACCCACCGGGCGAGTGCGGCTGCACCTACGCATAGATTGTGGTCATTCACCACTCCATCTCACCTCCGGACTGCCACCAGCAGGACTTATTGTTTGCTGAAGACTCCGACGGGTAAGCCTCCTACGCGTTACGCCGTGGTGATATAGGCATACCCCTCACTATACTGGTACATTGTCACACATCATATTGGAGTTTAGGAGACGTATGGGTCACATACGGAAAGGAACCTAATTGTTAGATTCCTTACATCCTAAACACACAGCGGGGTGCATGCAATAAGACTTCAGAGGTGTTAATCACCCGATACAGTTTTTTCATAAACTAAGGTACATTCCTCTCCCCAGCTTATCCTATTGATTCATAACATCATTGACGATTATTTATGTATAGGTGACGTATATAATTACGGAAGGTAACCCCCTCAAAGGGCACACCTATCACCTTTATCCCATTGCTGGACAATTTAAAGGTTATAGTGGACACGTAGTTCACTCATTTTGAGGTTACTATGGATAGAGACACCCTAAAGGAGTCTCTAATTTTCCCACATTACCATCTGCATCCATTATTATATTATTTTATTTTTTATAGCTACCAAGAGCAACATATCATTGTGTCTCCCATATTAAACAGATTATATTGATACTGCTTGCCATTTTTTTCATCATTATTATAATATATTTATAGATTCTAATAGAGAATAGCTTAGGTACACAAATATATTGCAAGATTATTCAGGTTACAGTTAGGTGAGCGCATAATACAACACTTTTTTCCTAGATCAAACATTTAACAAACTTGTCTGACTACCATTTTCATCTGTTTTCTGGCATTTAGGAGCAAGTTGCTGATCATCAGTTACTCCCATATGTTACCAGATTTTCTTTCCAACCAATCAACTAGATGGCTGGTTGGATAAATGTTGGTCTAGTGTGTGGCCAGCTTAAGTGTATTAGAACACCATGTGTACTTTTTGTAACAGTTAAAAAGCAGTTGAACAAACATTGAACAAAATCTACGACAAGTTAATTCCAATATTATTCCTTAACAGTAGTTTGTGTGTTGTATATTTTTGAATGTTTTGAAAAAATGTATCAAAAACTTCTATTAGTGATCTCACTCCATGGAATCGTCTCTAAAACTGCTACATCCTTTACTCTCCCTGCAGCCCATCCTTCTGTACATATTGCTGCCTCATTACTTTTCTCTCCTCTTACAAACACACATGAGCTTTTATATTATCTATACACATTGACAATAACATCCACAACCTCTCGCCATAAAAATCATTCAGACAAATCCCACAAATATATTTATATCTCTCTCCTCTTGCTTCTATTAGCTGGTGACATATCACCAAATCCAGGCCCAACCCAAATGCCACACCCACAGCAAACTATAAATCCAGCCAACCTCATAAACATTGCATGCCTCCCTTCACCCTCCAAGACACTAAAATGTGCATTATGGAATGCACGCTCTGTCTACAACAAACTAACATCCATCCATAACCTCTTTATTTCAACTAACCTCAACCTTCTGGCAATAACAGAAACATGGCTCACACAATCAGATACTGTCTCCCCTGCTGCACTTTCACATGGTAACCTACACTTCTAACACACCTACAGGCCTGGTAATTGTAAAGGAGGTGGGGTAGGAATATTACTCTCCCAATCTTTCACATTCACAGTTCTCCCACAGGTACCTTCACTTACAGTTACATCATTTGAAGTACATTCTATCAGCACTTTCACCCCTTTCTCTCTGCAAGTTGCTGCTATCTATTGCCTGCCTGGACCACCTCAACAATTTCTGGAACATTTTTCAGCCTGGTTCCCTCACTTCCTATCCTCAGACATCTCCACCATCATTATGGGTGATTTCAATATCCCCATTGAGTGTCCACAATCTCCTCATGCCTCCAAACTACGCTCTCTAACCTCCTCTCTTTGCCTCTCCCAATGGACTGACTCCTCTACTCATAAGGAGGTCCACTGCCTTGATCTTGTTTTTACCAGACTATGCTCAGTTTCAGATTTCACTAATGTTCCTTTCCCTCTCTCAGATCACAACCTCATCACCTGCACACTCTCCTCAATTACATCAACCTCAATGTCAGTGAAATCAACCAAACCTCTTAAAACCTGTAGAAATATTAATGCTATTAACTTTCAACAACTATCTACCTCTCTACAACAATGACTCTCACCATTTTCTACATTCACTTCTCCTGAGACTGCTGCATCACACCTAAACCAGATTCTAGAAAAAGACATCGATGAAGTAACTCCAGCTACCAAGCACACACCACGTAGACTGAGACGTCAACCATGGCATTCTAACTTAACAAGGCATCTACAAAAACTCATACAATACAGATAGGAGTGCTATCTCTAGAGGCCTGAGTGTATGACTTGTGGATGGATATAAAATCCACTAAAGGAAAAATTAACAAGGATTTACAAGAATGGAGAGTCCCAGTATAATGTAGCAATTAAATCTTTATAGACAGTAAAATGAGAGGGGCTGGGCTGCACATCCTAATATTAAACATGATAATAGGTGCTACCATGCTGAGACCAGTAGTTCTACAGCAAAAAGGAGAGGGGGGGAGGAGCAGGTGCACACTATAAGCACTAAGAATACAAATGATCAAAATATCTATAATAGACTGCAATAATTAACATGGTTTTAAATGTCAGGTTTCTTAGTACATGTTTGGCCAAAGATGTTTGCCCACCTACCACGTCACGGTGAACCTTATACAGGTGGGTCCTTAACATCTCTAATACTGACACACTAATTAATTTATCTAGGACTTACCTATCATAGAGCCCATTAGATGTGTGTACTGCAATGCAAGGACCCATACCAGTTAAAATCACCTGGGGCAGGCAGGAAGAGTGCTAACCCAAAGAAGGGGTCTCACCTGCAGAATGTACCTTAAATACACACACACAGGAAATGGGAGGAGCTGGGCTGCACATCCTAATATTAAACATGATAATAGGTGCTACCATGCTGAGACCAGTAGTTCTACAGCATAAAGGAGAGGGGGGGGAGCAGGTGCACGTGGTAGGTGGGCAAACATCTTTGGTCAAATATGCACTAAGAAACCTTACATTTAAAACCATGTTAATTATTGCAGTCTATTATAGATATTTTGATCATTTGTATTCTTAGTGCTTATAGAGTGCACCTGCTCCTCCGCCCCCTCTCCTTTTTGCTGTAGAACTACTGGTCTCAGCATGGTAGCACCTATTAGGATGTGCAGCCCAGCCCCTCCCATTTCCTGTGTGTGTATTTAAGGTACATTCTGAAGATGAGACCCCTTCTTTGGGCTAGCACTCTTCCTGCCTGCCCCAGGTGATTTTAACTGGTATGGGTCCTTGCATTGCAGTACACACATCTAATGGGCTCTATGATAGGTAAGTCCTAGATAAATTAATTAGTGTGTCAGTATTAGAGATGTTAAGGACCCACCTGTATAAGGTTCACCGTGACGTGGTAGGTGGGCAAACATCTTTGGCCAAACATGTACTAAGAAACCTGACATTTGAAACCATGTTAATTATTGAAGTATATTATAGATATTTTGATCATTTGTATGCTTAGTTCTTATAGTGTGCACCTGCTCCTCCCCCCTCTCCTTTTTGCTGTAGGCAGTAAAATGACCCAGAAGCCACGACAAAATAAAACATCAATTAAAATGACACATATACAACAATGACATAAATCAATAACATGAACAAAAAGAGGAAAAATGATGAGCCTAAATTGGCAATAACAATGGATCAATGATCCTGGGATATTCCTTTAAACCCAATTCTGAAGACTGCCATGAGTGATGACAATTTTATCAAAACTCCATTAATGTGCAACAGTGTTGCCAGTCTGTAGCGATAGTGTCCTTAATAGGTGGGATGAATGAAAATGAAATCCTCCTGTCTTGTATATAATCTGATGAAATCAGCAGCTGAATGCATTCAATGTATATCCATATGAGCAGCCAGAATGGGGGATTGGTATCAAATTCCAATAATAAAGCACAGTTTGGTAATAAGTATTTTGCAATACTTATTACCAAAATACTTATTACCAAAATGCCACGTTGGGAACAAGGGAGGAAAGAATATGGTTCCCATAGTAGACAGATTTCACCAAAAAGGAATAACGATACTGATTGGGACCTTCAAAAGTCCAATAGGTTCAGTATTCTTCAACATGAAGACGCTGACATTTTAGACCCTGTGACAAGTGTCAATGGAGAGAATTCAGCTAGCCAACGATCACATTTTTTAGAAAGAGAGAGACGGACAGACCATCCCCGATTATCCCAGACATTAAGAGAAAGGGACCCCAATATAGATTGGAATGGAAAAAGACTAAGGGCCTGATTCAGACCCACTCGCGAGCGGCTGTCCGCTCGCAAGTGGGTCGATGTTCTGGACTGAGCATGCGCACGACGGAGGGAGCTCCGTCGTGCGCATGCGGCAGACGCAACGAGCGAAGGAAAGTCCTTCGCTCGTTGTGTCTGATCAAAGGGGGCGTGCTGTCGATGTTGATTGACAGCACGCCCCCTTTGGTAGGCATGCCACCCTGACGGGGGCGTTCCCACGGGAACGCCTCCCATCAGAAGCTGGCCCACTGACATCACTATCTGAATGATTGGCTTGCAGCATATATACATCCCTACTACCATCACTAGCTCATGAATAAACCATCAATATGCAGGACCGTTAAGACATCCATGTGTCCTGAGTACTATGTGTGGCACCGAGAGATCTACTCAGTTATACTGTTACTAGTTGGCTGTGTCATGCTCTAGGATAGATGTATGATAAAGTGATTTATGGAAACCTACCATAGTTAATTAGATCACCCACATGCCTTAGATCAAAACCTCCATCTTACATTTGTACAAACATGTAAGTATAATGCTCAGAGCTTTTTGTCTATATTAGTTCAGTGATGTATATAATGTATGCAGGCCACATGGAAACAAGGTGGAACTCAATGTATTATTATTACTTGCTAAAATATTTTATATACAAATAACTGAAGAGTGAAGATCATCATTTCAATGTACTGTACATACAATGCCTACTGTGGTGTATGTCTCTCCAATACAACTAATGTAACAGATGATAGAAATATCATTACATGGTCAGGTGTGGGAGGTGGCGGCTTCTTCGAATTAGTGAATACAGATATATAATGGGATGCAGTCAATATACTTCCGATTGGGATGCTGGTGGTCAAAATCCAAGAAACGGAATCCTGACACGCAGGCAGGAGTCTGGCACTGGAATCCTCACATCAATTGAGATGCCGATGCCAGAACTGCTACAACCGACATCCCGATCTTAAGTATAGCGGGCTGGGTTAGCTGTTAGCCGCGGGGGGAGAGTTAGGTTGAGGCACCATGGGGGGGATTAGGATTAGGCTGTGGGACGAGGAAGGGTAGGTTTAGGCACCACCTGGGGGGGTTAAGGGTTAGGCACTAAGGGGGAGGGTTAGGTTTAGGTGCTAACCGGAAGGGTCTTGGTGTGGGGTAGGGAGAGTTAGGATGCAGGAAGAAGGGTTAGGGGGTGATGGGGGTAGGGTTAGATTACTTACCTATCCCCTGTCAGGATTCTGAGCATCAGGATTCTGCTGTCAGTCTTTTGTCAGCTGGCATCCCAGCTGCCGGTCTCCCATACTCAACCCATATAAAATAACTATACAATAATTTTTGTCCTGGGACAAATCCTCTAAGCACCTCCCTGCTCCAAACAACACTGTCTGAGTGAGGAGAATCCTGTGACAGAGCTCAGTGTTCTGGGATGTGATAAGGTATTACCACCGGCCGCAAATCCCAGCAGCGGCAGCCTGGCAAGGGTGAAGATCCCAATGGTCCCTAAGGTAAGTATCACTAACCTATTCTACCCCCTAACCCTAACCCTCCCTTAGGGATGCCTAACCCTAACCTCTCCCCAAGTGCCTAATGCTAATCAGGGCTGGATTATAGGGAGGGCTGATATGCCTTGGCTTGCTGTGGCCAGTGGGCTGAAGGATATGAAGTGGCCTTTGGGCCATGCAGCAGCCTTGAGGGCTGGTATGCCTTGGCTAGCTATGGCCGGTGGGCCATAGGATATGAAGTGGCATTTGGGCCATGCAGCAGCCTTGACGACTGATATGTCTTGGCTTGCTGTGGCCGGTGGACCGTAGGATGTGAAGGAGGCTTTTGGTCATGCAGCAGCCTTGAAGGCTGGAGTAACTTGGCACAATGTGGCAGATGAAGATAAGTGCTGTGATGAAGACACTGGCATTGGTACAAGAGATTGTGTACTGAGAACGCTGTGGTGTGGCCTGTGCCGCCGGGTTGACACAAGCAGCAGATGCTGTAGTGTGGCCTGTGCCACTGGGTTGACACAAGCAGTGCATACTGGGCTGCATACTCTGGACACGGAGTACTGCCTGTGCAGCCTGGATGATACAAACGGTAGAGGACAGATATGTGGACCGTGCTGCCTAGATGACAAACGGCAGGTAGATGATATGCGAACTGTGCCCCCTGGATGACACGAACAGAAGAATAATAATACACAGTGGACAGGAGAACTGGAGCTCAACTTGATGACTGGAGACAATGCCAGATCCGGAAACATGAAAACTCTATCACCGGCATCGGAGCAGAGTTCACACCAGCAGGATATACAGTAGATGCAGGAGCCAATCCAGACTAATCCCAGAATGATGGACAGGAGGGTAGGAAGAGATTCAGTGAACGTTCGCCCGGCATTCACATAGCACAGTATTCGCAGAGTGGTGGCTTGTGACAATTAGTCTGTACATTTTTTATACCAAATTGTCTTTGCACTGTCACTGTATACATTAAAAAGGAAATAAAATCAATGTTAAATACACTATTCTATTTTGTTTGATTTATTTTTCTTCGATCAGGGGAGAAAAGCTTAAGTTGTAATGAAATTGATGGGAATTTTAATTGTCTACAATATTTATATAATACAGTAGTTATAGTTATAGACAAAGATGATTAACTGATTTCATTGCTTGGATTCCACCATATTCCCCTTATTTTATTCAGACCCTTGGAGTAAGATGCTGTTGTGGTAAGGTTTTTTTTTCTTTCTTCTCTTCCCCCATTTTTAGTTTGTATTTTTGTGTGTGCTTGGTCACCTTTGTTTATGGACCTATCTCCCCTCCCTCTCTATCCACTATATACCATGGTTTATAATATTATTTTTTGGGAGGAAAGAGGTGAGAACTGAGTAAAAATATAGTGGAAATATCTAACCTTTTTCTGTTCCCAAGTTCATTATTCTCATAAACTCAAACTACAAACTGTACCATTTTATGGCATATAGGGCCCCAATGCCCCTTTGCTGTCATCACTGGTGGAAGCTGGGGAGTATTAGTCCCTGTGTGATATTACATAGCAATCTGGAAAGGACCAATACTCAGTTTTAACAATTAAAGTGTAAAAATTGTTCTGTTCCAATAAAACTAAATGTGTACACAAAAAAATCCTATAACTATTCAGAGACCAACAAAAAAGAGATGGTCTTGCAAGCTACAGAACAATCTTAGCAAATCCCATAATGAACAGTGGTCCATGGTCTAACTGACCTTATGTTGTAAATATAAAGGACATGCACAATTTGACAAACAAAGCACTTCAGCAACAGGGACTTCCACTTTTGTGGCTGTGGTGCTTGGTTTGTTTGGCCCCCACAAAACAAGCTACCAATGGGCTTAAGTTAGATAGCAGCATTGCTAATCATCTCTACAGTAAAAAATATAATTATCATACTCTTCCTCGCCCTCATCAGTTTTGTTACTATTATCACAAAATATTAGCTTATCCCCACTGGAATCCACCTTTATAGAAGTCTCTGTACTTTATTACATTTGATGACAAAGGTCTTCCTCATAGAATTTGTAGTTCATATTTATGAACATCAGTTTTTCCACATTTTGAGGAAGTAGCCTACTACACTATTCACTCACAAGAATCTTGGCTGTGCTAAACACTCTTTCTGTGTGCATACTGGAGTTTGGTCAGCTTAAGTACACCAAAGCTAGTTTGTACAAGGGGCTCCAAATTGACCTTTTTCTCCCAATAAGCAAAGGTCTGTGTGACATGCTAATTTGTGTATTGTCATTAAAGTAATCCTCTGCCAACATATTGATGCTTAGTGTATGAGATTGAATCACGGTAGAAGTGTCAATAATTGTGGTCAATTCTTTTAAACCTGCCTAGATGTCAAAATGGTGTTTCACTTTGATGCACTGAGTTGAATCATCACCCTCACACCCTCTTGGTACAGATACTTTGTTTCCTGGCAGCAACATTTGCAGGAGGAACTGAAGTAGGAGACATAATCGTGTCATGTGCCATTTCAGCTGACAACTTGCTGGCAAGGGGCTCTTTGCAACTGTTAAGTTCTATGTCAGTTGGAAAGAAAGACATTACATAAAACTTAATCCCAGGTTCAAGCATGGTTGCCCAAATGTTGACAATCCTTTGGTCCTGGCGAAGCGAATAAAGAATGTGGGGTTTTATTCACTATGGATAGCAACTGCAAATGCAATTTCAATAACACATGCAGTTCTACTGCAATAGTACGCTAATTCATTGCGATCTCTGGGGGTCATTCAGACCCGCTCGCAAGCAAAGGATGCTCGCAAGTGTGTCGATGTTGCCCCACTGCGCATGCGCACGATGGCGGGAGCTCCATCGTGCGCATGCGCGAGACCTGGATAGCGACGGGCTCTCTGTCACTCCGGGTCTCGTGCCAAAGGGGGCGTGCTGTCGATGTTGATTGACAGCACACCCCCTTTGGTGGGCGTGCCGGGGCGTGGCTGCCAGACGGAGGCGTTCCCATGGGAACGCCTACCGTCTGAAGCCGGCCCCACTGACATCACTAGTGATGTCAGTGGGAGTGATTTTGGCTCTGATAGAGCCAAAATCACTCCAGGGCTTGCAGCAGCGAGACCCTACCGCAGGGTCCCATTGCAAGCCCGATGGTCGCGATGGTCAAAGACTATCGCGACCATCTTTTTGGCTGCTCGCATATGCTGTGGTTGGTCACCCACAGCTATGTGAGCGGCCAGGAGGCTGCTTCATTTTCAGGTAGGAGGGCACTAATTCAGAGCAAGCGCTCTGGTCAGAGCGTTCAGCTCTGAATCAGGCCCTCTATCCCATCGCAGCACTACACAAGGACACCCACTTTACTTAGCACACATCTGTAATGTTTAGAAAGAATGCAAAACCATTGATACAATCAAGTATAATTGCAGCCTCATGCACACTTGCACAAGCTCTGCCCTTACTCAGAAATTGTTAACTTCATCGCATGCTATGAGTCATCAGACTGCATACGGCATCACAGTGGGTAATTGATGCATGCCTCTGTAATGGTGTCCGAACATGGATGCCTGTATTTTGCAGACTCCCCCTCATCAGCACGCCCAAATGCACTTCCTGTCAATCACTCTGCGATGGGTCTACGTAGTCACGGCAATTGCAGTTCTGATCGAAGCAGCCGGTTCGTGCACTGCAATGCATATGCATGTGTAGAAAGAAACAATCACCCGATTGCATATGTAATCGCAGTTGTGAATGGTAAGGAATCAGGCCCTTGATCTACAAGTCCAACATACTTAACAGAATCACTTTGTTTCATCTCCTCCTTCAGTTTTTCAAGCTGTTTTTCCAGTAATTTGTTTAAGGGACTCACCTGACTCAAGATGGCAGTGTCTAAGCCCACTTCATTAGTTACTACTACAAATGGTTTCAGTAGCTCGTATAAAGCAATGAGTATTCTCCAGTGTGCAAGACTTTAGGTACATTCTCCTGGGTGGCTTGTTGGTATTATTCTCTTCACTGAAGCATATAAGGTGTGGAATTTCACCTGGTTATTACCTCTTGCTTCAGTTGGTGGCATGTGACACAAAAGTATCCAGAAATATTTTGGGCCACAGACAGCCCCTGCATGCCCCTTTCATTTTTCTTTTAAAAATCTGAACCACCAAGTTATTGTGAGAGCAAAACACAGGATGTGTTCAAATTCACCCAGTTTTAATGCTCTCACAAAATTACTTGCATTATCCGAAATTACAAATCCTAAGGAGAGTCCTAATGAGGTAAGCGATTTTGCTATGACAGCCTATAGTTACTCTAAGAGGTTGACACTGGTATGCCTCTTAGTGAAGCTGGTGACACAGAGTGTAGCCTGCCTGTGAATAATCTGGCATTGTTTGTCAGATACTGCTGCTGAATGTGATACACCCATTCAGTGGGCTGTCACAGTCATGTAATCTTTAGTTTGACCAGTACCGCTTGTTCACTTATCTATGGTTAAGTGCATATTGGGTACTATATGTCATTTTCTAGGCCAAGAACTAGGTTTTTTTTTTTTTAACGTCCTGGTACAGATGGTTCCATTTTCAGAAGTTGCGTTTGGCCCCATCTTCCGCAATAGGCATTCTAGTGCATAAAACATCTGCAGCAGGACCACCACTTGCAAATGAAGGCCATAGCCTGAGCCTTTCCTCGACACTGCATGGGGAATGTTGACAATTTTAAGTTATTTGTCAGTTAATTTTCCCTTTATTATTAGAGGTGATTTTTTATTACCCCCAATCCCTCTCTGATTGCTTCCCCATACAGTAGTATGGGGAGAGCAATTCATAGACACCAAACAGGTAAATCTACATGAATTGCTGCAAAAAATTACTATATATCACATAAATGTTATGCAATATGCAGTATAGTGATATTTTTAAGTAGACAGTAACTATCTAAGATCTACCTGGGGGAAACCGGGTACATCTACTAGAATATTTATAAAGATATTGATTGGTGAATCAAACCTAATAGCCTTGTTGTTTCCAAAAGTAAAACTTATTGGTTGTATGTTTGACAACATTATAGAAATTGGGATTCACTCGACAGATGATTCTGATTATACTGATCATATGCTGTATGTACAACAAACATTCCATGAAGCGAATAACAATAAGCAAAATTAGAGCAGTCATGATTGACTGATTGTATTTCTACTACTCATATGTTGCAGAGGGGATGTAGTTAATAACCTGGTGGATGAGAGTCCATCAGTGGATATACTAACTCCAGCATCCTGCCACTGGGCAAATACAGATGCTGCTATCTCTGCACAAACCAGGATACCATAGTCAGAATCTCAACAGCCAGCATCCCAATCGTAAGAGACCGGAGGCAGGTAAGTATGAGCAGCTGGGGGAGGTTAGGTTTAGGCACATCCTGGGGGGACTTAGTGTTAGGCATCCCCCAGGGAGGTTTAGGGTTAGTGGGGGAAATGAGGGCTCAGCTTTAGGCACCACTGGGTGGATTTTAGAGTTGGCACCTCCCTGGGAGGGTTAGGTTTAGTACATGGGAGGGGGGGCTAGGTTTAGGCACCCCCAGGGGGACTTTGGGTTAGGCAACACCCCAGGAGTTTTAGGGTTAGGCACTACCAAGGAAGGGTTAGGGTCAGGGCAGTAGCAAGGGTGGTTCCAGTGGAGTATGAGCTCCGGGCCCCAAAATGGACAGAGGGCACCATCCAGAGTTCTGGAATTATGGGGCGCTACATAGTATGATGGACGCCTGTTAGTTTTATCTTGGTTAGTTTGCTCAATATCCTAAATAAGTTACGGATTTTAAAAAAATATTAGGAAACCTGGAATAATGATAATGGTGGCAGACAGAACATGACATGGTTAGTAGTACTCACATTAATATAGGTGGAATGTATATTTGCGAAGTAGGAGCATAGCTGAGAATGGAGCTTCCCATAGGTGTTACCACTCCAGTGACAGCTGCTTGGGGCAGTAATTGCAGTAATAAGCTGTGCACCCTGTGGAATCTCACTCTAGCACATGTACTCTGTCAATTTATGTTAAATGATAAGAATATATAATACAATCTCCTCTATTGACTGATAACAATGATTCAAAGGAAATAAAAGTCAGATCCTAAGTGCTATACATAAATAAAGCAGTGTCAAAGCAGCTACCCCTTATTGTCAGGTAGCGCATCACTAAAGCATTCTATTCCCCCAATAGGACCTCAATGCCCAGCATAATACTGCCACTGTTTTCTTTCTCTTCACTTCATTATTCCCCTGCAGGCTGGCCATATCCCACTAGCACAGTTCAGTATAGGGAGGTGGGGGACATGCACTTTCTCTGGGTGCCATGGTTCCACACTACTCCTCTGGTTAGGGTTAGGTCATTCCTTTGTCAAGATCTCCTCCTGTCTGGCTTTCGTGGCCGCTGGTATTTTAATCCCATTCTGTTTGCAGAGCATGGATTTGTGATTTCCCAACATAAAAGGCAATCTTTTAATGGAGGATTTATCCATTTAAATATTTGTAACTTGGATGTGTTCTGGTATTTTTGTGAACCAGGAACCAGGCAAAGCACCAGGAACACTAAGCCAACTTAGCATAGTTTAGACATCACAATCAGAGTAGCGCAGAACTGTTACCTAGATTGTGATTGCAGCTTTCATATAGCCAGTGGAAATGTTGTCAGGATAAATCAATTGTACTAAACAGGGCTTGGCAGTAATTAATGGAAATACTAAGCACACTGTAGAAGGAATAGCTGCATATGAATGCAGCATGTTCACCTCAAACAAGCTAATGTTACATTATAAGGAACAAACTAATCAATTTAATAGAAGGACTTCAACTAATTTCTGCTAACAGAGGTTCTGATTCAGAATGGATCGCTATTACGCACGCAGTTCTGCTGTAAAACTATGCTAATGTTTGTAACCACTCAGCCAGCATAGAGACACCCACTACCAGTTTCTCACATCCGTAAAACCTCACAGTCCTGTGTCTACATCGGTAACATTGAGTAACATTGGTCCCTCATGCAAAATTACAGCAGGTCTTACCTGTCTCGTCGCACGCAGTGAGTACTCAAACTGCGTATGCCGTCGCAGTGGCTAATCTATGCATGCTCATGAAAGGTGTTCAAACAGACAGGCACACTTGCTTTTCTCTGACCACTCCCCCATCACCACCCCCAAATGCTGACTGCCCATCACTCACTCTGCGATGGCTTTCTATCTGCATGTGTCATCGCAGTGCGATCACAATGCTAACCTGCTCACATGTGCATTGTCAAAGCTGGGACAAGATCAGTTTAAAATTGAATCGCAGCGACACCATCTTGCGACTGGCCGCAAGACGCCATTTTGCAAAATGGCCACCTAAGCGCCATTTTAGATAAACTCACATTTTAGTACATGTGGCGATAATACCATTAGCATCATGCGAATGCATCTGTGACCATTACCATAGGTTACGGCGATTCACTAAAAGCCTATTTCATTACTTTACGTATTATAAGGGATATATTCCAGAAATGGCTTTGCAGTATTACAGTAAGCAAGTGGCCAGGTTACAACTGGCCTGTGTAGATAAGCTTCCTGCATAGTGTTTGCCCACAACGGGTGGTCTGGCTAGAAAAATAAGCAAGCTTCCTGCAATGACACAGGAAAGGTGGGATGGCCTGCTGACAGGACATGTAGAACTATCTGGCCCAGCATGCTAAAATGTTAGAGACAAATGCACTCATCTCCATACACACATTAACTAGCGTCCTTATATCAAACCCTGAATACCCACACATTTCATATTCACACATAAGGTTCCATAAGCATCAAAATGTATGATCTAAGTTGGTTAAGTTAGTTTCAACGCTGAGAAATAAAGGTATTTCATAACTAAGGTATTATACATGATAAGCAAGGTGTGTTTGGTTTTGTTCTGATGCGTACGCTTTTTACAGCATCCCGGTGTTATCAGTGGAGAGATCGCATCATGCAAACTCAAGTTACGGATCACAGAACTTACAAGCAACAAAATGTTTAGCTGTTGGAATGTTACAGGAGGCATTATTAGAAAGATTCCCCTGCTGTTAGAGGCAGGGGGAGTCTATTTGAACCAGCCTGTTAAATGTGTTGTAACATATGCTTCTCCTCTGGGAACCAATGACATCAGCAGGAAATTTCCCCTTTGTCCTGTATTAGTCTGGGGGGGGATAAATACATGTGTCCGAATACTGGTTAGGGAGTCCATGCTGAATGCTGTATGTACTGAGGGTCTCTAGTCTGAGGTCTATCTCTGGGTCCGGAGGCGCAGCGTATATATAACTGTACTTGGGGTCTGTATAATTTCCTTTTACGCTTAAATTGTGTATGTATCAATTGCGTGTAACTGACAGTACTTTTACCTGAATAATAATCTTTAGAGTGTTGGACCGCTATTCAACTGTCTTAGAGTTTTATTAATGGTATAATTAAACACAGTGCTAATTAGCGACATCTTGTGGTTTTAGAAGGTATAGGCAGGTTTTGTCTTAGAGGTTCTAGGCAGGTGAATCTTAGAGGTTTATAGGCAGGAATGTACTAAAGGTTTATTTACGATTCAACAGTATGCATGCGCAGTATGCACCATCGGCTGATCTGCGTACACTGTTGCAATTGCGATCCATGCTGAATCAGTCCCAGAGTTAAAATATCATAGGTGCCAGATACACAGATATAGGGATATTATGTGAACCTATTGTGATGTCTAATATGATGCAAGGATGTGTCTAATGAATATCTGACTTCATGTCAATAAACAAATAAGGGATTTAGAATTTGATGTGATCGTATATTATCCTTATCCTAGTTTATTAGCTATCCTCTTTTGAGAGGAGAGGGCTTGTGTGCAGTCTCCGTGTGAGTCCCCTCTTTTCTTTGTACCAGAGTTTACTGTGTATGTCCAGGTCACCTGTACCATGTTTCCAATGTCTTCTATACTGCGTATGCACAAATCTACGAGAAAATTACTGCTAAGCCAGTTTCCCAGTGATTTCTGCTGCTCTGCAATGCTGACTGATGCCGGACTCTAGAGAGGTAAGTATAACTATATAGGTGCAGCATACTTGCCAACTCTCCTTCATTGTCAGGGAGACTCCCTGAAATAGCAGCAATCTCCCTGTCTCCCTGAACAGTCCAGCAATCTCCCTGAGTGCACCTTACCCCCATTATGCAGCTGTTATTTATATAAAAAAGAGATATATCAATTCAAATGGGATCATGAGAATAATTTCCCTGCATTGGTTATAAGGCACAATGATCCCTATGGCTACATTCATTTTCTAAAAAGTATCAGTGTGTTTTCATCAACAAGTAGATCATACTAACTGCTTTGGGGCTCATTTACAGTTGTATGTAAGTGAATGCTATGACACACCTCTCAGATGTAGCAGTACACGTCCACTTTACAGCCGCGCTCATAGGTGCTGCTTTCACGATCTCCCTGAAATGTTTTTCCAAAAGTAGGCAAGTGTGAGGTGCAGGGTATGTGGTGTGGGCCCTTGTGCTTTGCACATGCTGCACCCATTATAAATACAACAATGTCCATACTATTATGGGGTCGATGTATAAAAGCTTTGATAGAGATTAAGTAAAGAGAGATAAAGTGCCAACCAATCAACTCCTAACTGTCACTTTACAGGCTGTTTGAAAAATGACAGTTAGGAGCTGATTGGTTGGAACTTTATCTCTCTCCACTTTATCACTCTCCAAGCTTTGATACATTTCCCCTTTGAAAGTGAGTTTATTTTATGCTGGCATCTTGCTCATTTAGGGCCTGAATCTCAGTTGCATATGTACCATGATTGAGGCTCTGTGCATGGATGGTTCTCTCTTACCATGAAATGGGCATTTCTGTGTGTCAACTTGGCTCCTACTGTACCTTGGGATTACATGCAAGAGATTCTTGATGGGAGCACTAAGGGAGTATAATAGCACTATAGTCAGACTTCTGTTCTATTAGGAGGAGTGTATATGATGAAGGACCCCTGTTTCAGACCAATCTATACGTGCTTAGCATTGGGCACTTACCGATACTAAGATGACAGTTGCAGCTGAGGGTGCAACTATATGTATGATGCTTTATGGATACTCTTAGTAGTATAAAGGTGTACATCTGGCTGCCTGCGGCCATCCACACTGGTGCACACTTTGTGTCAGACTTCGAACTTGTCAAAAGCCACCGCACTGTGAATGCTGTGCAAAGTGAACGCCAGGCAAACATTCGCTGAAACTCCACCTATCTCCTGTCCATCATTCTGGGATCGATCCGGATTGGCTCCTACTTCCATGTCCTTCTGCTGTGAACGTTACTCCAATGCCAGTGATAGCATTTCATGTGTTTCCGGTTCTGGCATTGTCTCCTGTAAACCAGTCTAGTATAAAGTCCTCCAGCTTGTTTTATATTCCTGCCGTTTGTGTCATCTGGGCGGCATGGTTCGCATACTATCTACCTGCCATTTGTGTCATCCAGGTGGCACGGTCCACACTTCAGCATCCTCAGTATGCAAGTCAGCGTATTTGCACTTGTGTCAACCCGGCGGCACAGGCCGCACTCCAGCATCAGTTGCTTGTGTCAACTTGGTGACACAGGCCACACTACAGTGTCCTCAGTACGCAAGACAGCGTACTCACGCTTGTGTCAACCCGGTGGCACAGGCCGCAGTCCTGCATCAACTGCTTGTGTCAACTTGGCAGCACAGGCCACAATCCAGCATCCTTAGTACGCAGGCCAGTGTACTTTCTGCATTCTTCAGTTACAGCAGCCAGCCAAGTCACCTCCAGCCCTCAAGGCTGCTACTGGCCCAAAGGCTGCATCTCATCTTAAGGCCCACAGATCACAGCCAGCCAAGTTACATCCAGTCCTCAAGGATGCTACCAGCCCAAAGGCCGCATCTCATCTTATGGCCCACAGGCCACAGCAAGCCAAGTTATTTCCAGCCTTAAAGGCTGCTGCATGGCCAAAGGCTGCACCAAATCTTACAGGCCCACAGGCCTCCGCCACTTAAGTCATATCAGTTCTTAAAGCTGCTCCACGGCCGCATCTTCCCAAGATCATACCAGCCCTCAAGGTCATTGCGGCACAATACCCTACTGAGTCATATCTGAGGCTTAACAGAACTAGGCCGTTAGGCTAGGGTATTTCATTGTAAACCCCAAGACATTATTCACAAGCTCTGTCCCTGCATGTGATATTTGATACAATGTATTCAAATATTGCATTGGGATTTAGGGTGATTTTATCACATCCCATCCGTATTTGAGATATGGATTGTGCTAAATATGCCCCCGAGTCTTTGAAGTATCAATCAACATTTTTGTTATTCTTTTTAATAACATAATAGTATAATGCACAGGTTCTCAAACTCGGTCCTCAGGACCCCAAACAGTGCATGTTTTCAAGGTCTCCTTACAGAATCACTAGTGACATAATTAGCTCCACCTGCGGATCTTTTTAAATGTGTCATTGAGTTATGAATGCACCTGTGCACCTGCTGGGTGACTTGGAAAATGGGACCTGTGTGGGGTCCTGAGGACCGAGTTTGAGAACCACTGGTATAAAGGCAGTGTACCATGACAATTAATCAATGTCAATTCAGCATGCTTGGCTTCAAATGCTAATACCAGCTAAATCCACTATGAGCATACTAGTCTAAGAGTCCTATTTATTAAATAATATTTGTGGGATATTCCCCGAATGCAGAAGTTTTTGGGGGATACCTGCAATATTAAGTATCCCCCAAATGTACCATGGAAGAACTGCATAAGACATTAGAGATATCTGCTGCAGTCCCTATATTTCTGACAGCAGCTGTAGCCCCAGCCCCACTGCAAAGCTGTCAGATTTATCAAGCTTGGCCCTGATAGGATAATGCCATCTCTAGATGGGCATTACCCTGTACTAGCCCATGGGCTACTAATTCGCAGATTTTTACAGGTCGGGCATGCGCAGTGTGCAACAGGTATATAAACCAGGAAGTAGTGTAATCACAAGGATGGGCTCCTGGCAAGAGAACAATGGTAACTTCACATGAAAATATAAATTTTTATGAATTTACACAAATATTTATCAGATCTGCATTAAAAGTGCAGCTAAGGATTACAAAGTAAGGTTAAATAGTAATAATAATAAAAAGTCTCAATACACATCTTCTTTCATCTAGTGGATTAGTGAACACTCTGCACATAAATTTCTACATGTACTGTAGAAAATCCCCAAAATGGTTTTGATGCCCTCATGTGGCCACACCAATATATGCATGTATGAATATTGCAGACCTAATTGTATATGTATACAAATATTTTTTTACAATACTGTACCTTTCAGAAATGCTGCAGATAGTAACAGTATTTTTATCTTCATGGTTCATATCTTAAAGTTTTACAGTTGAGGTTTAGTGCGTCTTTAATGAAAAAAGAATGTATTACCTCCCCACTTTATATTCAGCCCCTTTTTCTTTTGAACAATATTATAATGGGATCTAACATAAAAAATAAAAATTAGACTGCAATAATTTGAGTTACTGTGGGAACATTGTCCCTGCACCCTTTCTATAAATCAACCAATCGCTGGGGGGTGGGCATTATAATGTGGCATAATGTGTAAAGGCAATTACAGTGTAGCATAATGTATAAAGGGCATTACAGTGTGGCATAATGTGTAAGGGTCATTACTGTGTGTGATATAATGTGTAAGGGGCATTACTGTGTATGGTATAATGTGTAAGGGGCATTACTGTGTGTGGCATAATGTGTTAAAAGGGCCACTACTACAGTGTGGCATAAGGAGTACTACTTTGTGGCATAACATGAATGGGCTCTGTGTGGCATGCAGTGATTGGACTCTGTGTGACATAATGTACAAAATCTGGTGGCACCATATTCACAAACTGTGCTGCTGTTCCCAATCCCTCCCAATCTCCCAGAATGCTTGTTGTGCTTGGAGTGTTCTCATTGCGCATGGCTTTTGGGAAGCACCCATGGGAGAGGATGGAGCAGCAGTACATCCACTTTCTGCTGGGCATATCCCCTTGAGTGATTAACATGGGGCATGTCACAAAGCCATACCCCTATTTTGGGAGTGCACAGAAGAATGCCCTCTTTGATTTTTGTGTGGTTTATTTTTTTGTGGGGTGCACCACAGGGAACTTTCACCTTGAGCTCCACAAAGTCTAGGACTGGCTTCAATCCAGCTGAGTAACAGAAAAAAAAGAACACACTGGGCCTGGGTCAGAGCTGGATTAAGGCTTTGGGGAGAGAATGGACAAAAGATTGCACTTAAGACTGGGGGCCCTAAACAGCAACATTGTGATTTGGTACTTGGGTCCTTATGTGCAAGTCTTCGGGCACATATAAAAAGGGGGCATGGTAACACTTCATGCCCACATTTCATGTCACTCAGGGGAAGTGCAGATCCCTTCCACAGATGCTGGTCTGCCCCCTGTCTCATGTGATCAGATGGTGAGAGTGTTCCCTGCATTCTCTCTCAAGGGGACACTGCAGTCCATGGGTGGGACACTACCTGAAAAGCAGGACTGTCCCACCAAAATTAAGATTGTTGGTGGGTATACATACATGCATACATACATATAGTGTCATACACATATATAGTCACATACATACAGTCACACACCTGCACTCATTCTTACTGTCACAGACAGCCTTACACACATACAGCCTGCTTCAGAGTGCCCTGTACACTGCCGCCACTCCCACTGAGCACATGCTGTCAAAAGGCTGCACCCCAGAGGGTTGGTGGACAGGAGTGCCATGACCAGAGCACCAGATTAGTAGCCCTAGTGTCCCTAGGATCCTCTGACCAGCTGTACAAGCAGGGTGTGTGGCCAGAGCATATGCTATCCAGATTGTGGAGCTGTGATGGTGCCGCCCACAAGGCATATTTAGACCACATGGGGCCTCACACGACTCTAATTTTGCCCCCCCTAAATACCCAAAACCAATCACCCCTTTTCCCCCAGACAATAGTAAGTGAGTGCTGGAAAAAATACCACCACCCCCATCCCACCTTAAATTGGCTCCCCCCAACCCTGGACTATAGCAGGTGAGTGCTTCAAAACAACAAACCCCCCTGCACTATAGCAGGTGAGTGCTGGATACAACCAACCTCTTCCCTCCAACAGTAAAAATCAGTGCCACTTACCTTCTATTCTTGTACCCTATATGGATGGCAGTGGCAAGCTTCTTCTTGCTTCTTCTCAGCTCCTCTCTGTACATGTGATATGACGGGTCACACGCAGCATAACAGTGCATGGGAGAGGAGAGTGAAACAGAGCGGCATCCGGAAGCTGTCCAATCAATGTGCTGACTGTCTGCTGGAGCCAAAACTATACATCAATCCTCCATTATACAGCTCTGTTAGTGGGCCCCCTGGGACAAGGATAAGTGGTGAATGTGATGTCATAATAGGAGTTAAGATTTGATGTTAAAATGGGTTTTACAGTGTGATATCATAATTGGAGTAACATTGTGATGTCATAATGGAAGTACTAAAGTGGTTTATTAATGAGAATGACATTGTGATGTCATAATGGGAGTGGCTACTGAAGCTATAGTGTGTTGCATACTATGAATTTGGGTCTTACTGTGTGGCATATTATGAATTAGTGGCACTACTGCACGGCATTTGGCAGAATCTGATAACTATTAAGGGGGCATGTGTGGTGGTCTGGTCACATATGGGAAGGTCATGATGGGCATTGAAGGGACATATATGATGGTCTATACTAGGGGTGAGCGGGTTTGGATTTCTGAAATCCGAACCCCCCCGAGCCCCCCCGATCCGAGTCCGATCCGAGTCAGGCTCGACTTTTCCCGCCTGACTCGGATCTGAAATCGAGGCAAAATGTCATCATCCCGCCTTCCGAGTCTCGCGGGTTTTGGATCCTATATAAGGTACCCGCGTCGGCGCCATTTTCTCACTCGGCTGTGGACAGTGAAGAGGGAGGGTGGGAGTTAGGGCTGTGTAGTGTAGTGTAGTGTAGTGCTGCTGTTGTCCACTACTTCAAAGTCCATAGGGGCTGGCTGTGTTGTGCTGTGCTGCTGTTGTTAATAGGGGCTGTGTCCAGTACTTCAAAGTCCATAGGGGCTGGCTGGACTGTGTTGTGCAGTCAGTTCTCCATAGGGGCTGTGTCCACTCCAAAGTCCTGTGCAGTGTCCCAGTCCTAAAGGGGTGCTGTAGTGTTGTCCAGGGGGTGCTCTGTCCATCAGGGGTGCTCCCCCCAAGTGCTAAAAAAATAATATATTTTCTGTGTTTGTGAATTGTGTGCGCAGTAGCCGCACGTGCATCAACAAAGTAGTGCCAAGCGTGCGCCTGTGTCATAAGTAAAGGGCCGGCTGGCTTGACCATTAAAGGGTGCTGTAACCCCCGAAAGTACACTCCAGTCCAAACCCAAAAAAAAATTATTTTATGTGTTTGTGAATTGTGTGCGCAGTAGCCGCACGTGCATCAACAAAGTAGTGCCAAGCGTGCGCCTGTGTCATAAGTAAAGGGCCGGCTGGCTTGACCGTTAAAGGGTGCTGTAACCCCCAAAGTACACTCCAAACCAAAAAAAAAATTATTTTCTGTGTTTGTGAATTGTGTGCGCAGTAGCCGCACGTGCATCAACAAAGGAGCAGCGCCAAGCGTGCGCCTGTGTCCCATAAGTAAAGAGCCGGCTGGCTCATTTCTTAAAGGCTGGTTTAACCCACAAAGTGCACTACTCTCCAGCAAAAATAAAAAAATATTTTCTGTGTTTAGCCGCACGTATATATCAAATCGATATAACATAAATGGAGGACCAAACTTTCTCCGATAAAAATAAAATAGAGAAAGATCAAGAACCACTTCCTCCTAGTGCTGAAGCTGCTGCCACTAGTCATGACATAGACGATAACATGCCATCAACGTCGTCTGCCAAGGCCGATGCCCAATGTCATAGTAGAGGGCACATACAATCCCAAATGACAAAGTTCAGGAAAATGACCTTGAAAAAAACATTTAAATCATCTGAAGAGAAACGTAAACTTGCCAATATGCCATTTACGACACGGAGTGGCAAGGAACGGCTAAGGTCGATCCCTAGTATGTTCATGACTAGTGGTTCAGCTTCACATGACGATGGAAGCCCTCCTCCCACTAAAAAAATCAAAAGAGTTAAGCTGGCAAAAGCACAGCGAAGAACTGTGCTTTCTAAGAAGATATCACAAATCCCCAAGGAGAGTCCAAGTGTGGTGGTGGTTGCGATGCCTGACCTTCCCAGCACTGGACGGGAAGAGGTGGCTCTTTCCACCATTTGCACGCCCCCTGCAAGTGCTGAAAGGAGCACCCACAGTCCACTTGCTGATATGCAAATTGAAGATGTCACTGTTGAAGTACAACAGGATGAGGATACTGGTGTAGCTGGCGCTGAGGAGGAAGTTGGCAAGGAGGATTCTGATGGTGATGTGATTTGTTTAAATCAGGCTCCGGGGGAGACAGTTGTTGTCCGTGGGATGAAAAAGCCCATCACGGTCATGCCTGGGCAGAAGACCAAACATTCCACCTCTTTGGTCTGGCAATATTTCTATCCAAATCCGGACAACAACTGTCTTGCCATATGTACCATATGTAAAGGTGAAATAAGTAGGGGTAGGGACGTCAACCACCTAGGAACATCCTCCCTTATACTGCACCTGCAGCGCGTTCATAAAAAGTTACTGTCAAGTTCAGAAACTTTGGCTAAGACCGTAAGCAGTCCAGGGACACCTAAATCCCGTTGTCCTGTTGTATCCAAGCGCCTGCAAACCACACCGTCAACTCCCTCCTCGTCAATTTCCTCCTTAGTCAGGATCGGAAGTAATCCTGCAGGCCATGTCACTGGCATGACTGACTCTCCTATCCGGGATTCCTCCAGAGGATCCTGCATTGCTACGCCTACTGCTGCCGCTGCTGCTGTTGCTGCTGCTGGGAGTCGTTCATCATCCCAGAGAGGAAGTAGGAACACCACTTCTTTTACTAAACAATTGACGCTCCAACAGTCCTTAGCGAGGAGGATGAAGTACGACAGCAGTCATCCTGAAGCAAATCGTATAACTGAGGCCTTGACTGCTATGTTGGTGTTAGACGTGCGTCCGGTATCCGCCATTAGTGCAGTGGGATTTAGACAATTGATGGAGGTAGTGTGTCCCCGGTTCCAAATCAGGTCTAGATTCCACTTCACTAGGCAGGCGATACCGAGACTGTACAGAAACGTCAGAAAAAGTGTCCTCAGTGTCCTGAAAAATGCCATTGTACACAATGTCCACTTAACCACGGACATGTGGACAAGTGGAACAGGGCAGACTAAGGACTATATGACTGTGACAGCCCACTGGGTAGATGTATCACCTTACGCAGCAACAGCATCATCAGTAGCAGCATCTCAGAAACGCCAGCTCGTTACAAGGCAGGCTACGCTGTGTATCACCGGTTTCAGTAAGAGGCACACCGCCGACAACCTCTTAGAGAAACTGAGGGAAATCATCGCCCAGTGGCTTACCCCACTTAGACTCTCCTGGGGATTTGTGATATCTGACAACGCCACCAATATTGTGCGGGCATTACATCTGGGCAAATTCCAGCACGTCCCATGCTTTGCTCACACAATAAACTTGGTGGTGCAGAATTTTCTGAAAAGAGACAGGGGCATGCAGGAGACACTTTGGGTGGCCCGAAAAATTTCTGGCCACTTTCGCCATTCAGCGACTGCGTGCCGAAGACTTGAGCGCCAGCAAACACTCTTGAACTTGCCCCGCCATCACCTGAAGCAAGAGGTTGTGACGCGGTGGAACTCAATCCTCTATATGCTTCAGAGGATGGAGGAGCAGCAAAAGGCCATACAAGCCTATACATCCACCTATGACATAGTCAAAGGAGGGGGTATGCACCTGACTCAAGTGCAGTGGGGAATGATTTCCGTGTTGTGCAAGGTTCTCCAGCCCTTCGAACTTGCCACACGTGAAGTCAGTTCAGACACTGCCAGCTTGAGTCAGGTCATTCCCCTCATCAGGCTTTTGCAGAAGCAGCTGGAGAAAGTGAAGGAGGAGCTAAGATGGAGCAATTCCGCTTGGCATGTGGGACTTGTGGATGAAGCCCTTCATTCACTTTGCCAGGATTCCAGGGTGGTCAATCTGTTGAAATCAGACCACTACATTTTGGCCACCGTGCTCGATCCTAGGTTTAAAGCCTATGTGGTGTCTCTCTTTCCGGCTGACACAAAGACCTGCTGGTGAACACACTGTCAGCTGAAGCGGAACGTGACACGTCAACGGCTCCTTCTTCATTTTCTCCCGCAACTGGGGCTGCCAGGAAAAAACTTAGGTATCCTAAGCAACCCGCTGGCGGTGATGCAGGGCAGGCAGGACCATGTTTGGGCATCTGGTCCGGACTGAAGGACCTGGCAACAATTTCTGACATGTCTACTGTCACTGCATATGATACTGTCACCATTGACAGAATGGTGGAGGATTACATCGGTGACAGCATCCAAGTAGGCATGTCAGACAGTCCGTACCTGTACTGGCAGGAAAAAGAGGCAATTTGGAGGCCCCTGTACAAACTGGCTCTATTTTACCTGAGTTGCCCCCCCTCCAGTGTGTACTCCGAAAGAGTGTTTAGTGCACCCGGGAACCTTGTCAGCGAAAGGCGTAGGAGGATGCTTCCACAGAATGTGGAGAAGATGATGTTCATCAAAATGAATTATCAGCTCTTCCAGGGAGACCAGCCTCCAGAAGGTACAGAGGGACCTGTGGTGGTGGATTCAAGTGGGGACGAGTTAATACTTTGTGAGGATGAGGATGTACACACTGAAGAGGGTGAGGAATTGATGGATGAGGAGGATGAGGATGACATCTTGCCTCCGTAGAGCCAGTTTGTGCAGGGACACATTAATTGCCAGCTTGTTTTGTGGGGCCGAAACGAACCAATCATTTCAGCCACAGTTGTGTGGCAGACCCTGGCGCTGAAATGATTGCTTTGTTAAAGTGTGCATGTCCTGTTTATACAACATAAGGGTGGGTGGGAGGGCCCAAGGACAATTCCATCTTGCACCTCTTTTTTTTCTTTGCATTATGTACAGTTTGGGGCCTAGTTTTTCAAACTGCCATCCTGTCTGCCACTGCAGTTTCATGGCTAGATGGGTCACGTGTTTGTGCCGCCCACTCGTGTCGCTTAGCATAGTCATCCAGCTACCTCGGTGCAACCTTTTGGACATAAAAACACTATTGTGAGGTGTGAGTTGTTCAGAATAGACTGGAAATGAGTGGAAATTAAGGTTATTGAGGTTAATAATAGCATAGGAGCAGAAAAACCTACAAATTCTGTGATTTTAGCTGTTTTTATGCTTTTTTTCAAAAAAATACAGATCCAAAACACAAAACCCAGAACCCAAAACATGGAAGGGTGGTTTTGGCAAAACCAATCCAGATCCAAAACACGAAGAAAGATCCAGATCCAAAACCAAAACACGAAAAGTGGCCAGTGCACACCCCTAGTCTATACAAGTTTTCATATACATTGGTCAGGGACAATGGTCTGGATCCTAAACTTTTAAGATGACAAAACTTTGTCAAGACCTAGAATTGAGTAATATAAGCTGTTATCCCATCTCCACTGTTGATATCCCAGGAAGATGGCTACATCCTAAAAACTAGAGATGAGCGGTTCAATTTTATTTGGTTATGTTCGGATATCAAAAACGGTGTAATATTGGATATCTAGCTCTCATGTGTTTTGGATAGCCAAAAGGATAATTCCGAACTAATCTGAATTTGCAATAATTTGCCAAAAAGAACAGAGTCAAAACAAAACTGTTCATCTCTTTTAAAAACCAATTTGACGCAAAATTCAATATTGAACACAGAACTAGGGGTAAATTTACTAAGATTCAAGTTTGGTTGAGATTGCAATATCGGGTGAGTTTAGTCAAACTCGAGTGAGATTACTGAATAGAGTTGCATAATCTCGGGTGAGACTAAATTTATTTCACCATCGACCCAACTCACAAGGACTTTCAGTGGAATAATACAACTCGCAAATTTACCAAGAATTGAGTTTCTAATCTCGCCCGAGAAATACCCCAACTTGCCTGTCAATTCTTGTTTCAAACAGACCTGCCTGAAATTGGCATGTTCTGATGAATAAAGGAATAACTCGGATGAGAATGTAAACTCAATTCAAATTTCACTCATGTTTACAATGAGTTTGCAGTGAAGGATAATTAGCACCAGCATTGGACTGGGGCATGAAGGGCCCACCGGATAATGCAGTGGTAGGGGCCCATGCTTAAGGGGTGTGGTTATCCATCAGAGGGGGTGTGGCCAGTCACCCAAAATGCTTGGATAATCAATAGGTGAAGATGCTATAGAAGGGAACCAATCACCCATATTGATCAGTGGTACTACTCCACCATACAACTGACCATCTAATAGAGTAACAATGTATAATTTGAGGTCTGGAACCTGACACCTAGAGGAGTGGGTGGGCCCTTAGGCAGTGGGGCCCACCGGGGATTTCCCCTGTACCCCTGTGGGCCAGTCCAACCCTGATTAGCACACTCACAGCAAGCCTATAAAAGGCCCTAATTCACATGCATTATGTTGTGAAAGCAATAATGGCAGACTATGTAAGCACTGCAGTGTCTTGTGTATGGCTGGGATACCACAGTCTCTACCTCCAGGCTGGAAGGACACAGGAGTAAGAAACTGAACAGGCTCAAGAGGTTATGCAGGTACCGCAGAGGCATCACAGGCACATTTTTTTAGGGAGCATTTGAACCTGAATGCATTGTTCGATTCTGAGGTCATACAGATGTTTCCGGCTCAATCATACCACCAGGAGTCACAGAGCTGCTCCATCACCTTTATAAATAGCGCCTCACACTTCTGAACATAGAGGAACAAGCCAGGCATGGAAAGGTTTCTACTAACCTCCATGCCCAGTAAACAACAATGCCAACATTCTGAAAAACAGAGGGGGGAATCCAAGAAGGCTGCCGCATCTGATACACAGGTGGAAGAACTTGCAGAGTCTGCCTTAGACACTCGTTCCTCATCTACTGCTCATCTCCTTCACCTCCCTCAGACAGCCCTGTTATTTATGAAGATGTGTTGAGGGCAATCCAGAACACAATGGGGCCAGTTATGGACCCTCATTCTGCTAATCTTAATCGGGCTGTCCATGATATTAAATCTCAGTTTAAACAGCTGCTAAGGTAAGTGAACAGCAATGAGCCATGAGTTGGGAATGTTTTTAAAGATGTTTACAGAATTGATATCCCAATATGCCCCCTTACAGAAATAACACTTCCAGCTATTAAGCAAATTGGATGACCTTGAAAATAGGTCTAGGAGAAACAACCAGTGCATTATAGGACTACCTGAGTCTCTTAAATGCCCTGCGCTCTTTACATTTATACAGTCATCTCTCCCTGCATTACTTAGAATTCAGTTCACCTGTGCTGGCATAGTGGTTGAAAGAGCACATAGGTTGGGTCCTACCTGCACAGCACCTGATAGCAGACCACGTGCAGTTATATTCAGATGCTTGAATTTCCTCCACAAGGAAGTCATCTGGGTGGCCTCCAGACATCACCGGGATATCCATTGGGAATGTACCAAAATTATTTAGCCGGGCACATAAGGAATTTTGGCCCGGGCACATAAGGCATTTTCACCACTCTTGCTTTATCAAAGCTAACTGAAAATGTATTTTAATATTTCCCTCTTGACTGTGACTCTTTGATGGAGACTCCTTCAAAGTCTTTATTACTGTGGCTGATGCAGAAGGATATTAAGCAATAGAATTGGATGATTTTGCCTCTCAGTCTTCTGATTCATCCATTACAAACAAGTGAGACTGTAGTTTGAGTGTTTGCTCTATATTCTATGCTATCCCTCTATATCTGTGTTGAGACCTTATTTGGCTGCTTTCACCTTTATAACACAACTGATATTAATTTTTGGCTTATAATGTTCTTATTGAACACTAATGCTAAGCCCCTACTCATAATGAAGCAACAGAAGATTTGTTCTGTCCCCCTACAGATTTGATTATACTCCTATTGTGTACCTTATGTGTTTCAAGGTGTTTTTCTCTAAAATATAGATTATAGTTTTATATTATTGTTTCTTCTTATGTTTTTGAGGTGAAATATACTCACTTATATTCATTATTGCAGTTTCTTGCTCCACGATGTTATTATTACCATATACTTTTGGTTCAAATTAGCTGGGGCCTGCTTAGTGCACTCCTTCTCTCTTATATGGTTATGTTACTTAAGCTTTCATTCCTCCAGATGTCATTGCTGGTTGACCATTGTAAGTGTTCGTGCTCCTGCTGGGGGATGTAGTCAGGATGCCGGTGGTCGAAATGCTGGCATGGGACTAATGATAGGGGTCTAATAAATATACTTACCAGCTGGTGTCGGGATTATGATCTGTCAGCCTTCCAGGGTCGGGATTTGAACTGACGGCTTTTAGGGCATTGATATGTCATACCCAACTCCCTGCTATGTTTTTATCTTTTCTTTCCTCTTCTTATTCCCCATTTTGTGTCATGTCACATTCTCCCTATTGTTTTATTGTGAATGTTAGTGTTCTTGCTGTACCTTGAGAAATTACTATGTCAGCCTTATTGTTTTTTGATATTCTCAATTGCATATGTGATTTATTTATGTTCTTAGGTTGGGGTCTTTCCCCTTCCATCATAACCTATGTCTAGTTTGACCATTGGCCTAGGCCCATTGGCCATAGTTTGACTAATGTTGGGACTTTAACTCTCAAGCAAAGCATAAAAAGCTACATATTTATTTGTTTAAGCTTCGTATTGATATAGCTCTTCTACAGGAATCCCACTTGTTGCCTCCTGAGATAATAAAGCTAAATACACTTAAGTGGTGCATTTTGGCCTCGGCATCATTCTCCTCAATGCCAGAGAGGTTGTGTCATTTTAGTCAAGAAACATATTCATACAATTGTGCATTCCAAGATTGTTGATCCTCAGGGTCGCTACATCATAGTTGAAACTACTGTTGATTACTCACATTATCTATTCTGTAACATGTATGCCCCTAATGTATATTCTAAAGATTTTTTTCTGCACTTCCTATCACATTTGTATACTTATTTGGTCAACTCTATTATTTTTGTGGTGACTTTAATTTAGTTGCATTGCCTCACATGGATCGGTCCACCCATCCTGGGACACGGTCAGCTGCCCCAAAAATTGGTATCCCTTATACTACCTAAAAGCTTCACCTTCTAGATGTGTGGAGAGTATGTCATATACTAGAATGAGATTTTATATGCCTCTCGGCAGCTCGTGGTGCGCTTTCCCATATTGATTTTGTATTACTGTAAGAGGTTTTGTTTTCACATGTTTTAAATTCTAAAATGTAATCAATTTGTGTCTCTGATCACGCTCTCTGTTGGGAAAAATAGCTACTTCTGTTGAATTATAAACATAATAATTTGGAGACTGAATGAAATTCACCTCTCCTATTTGGGCAATATCATGGTCATATCATGTCTTAGCATTTCCACGGAGAAAAAAACCTACTTGGAGGCACATTCTCCCTTAACTGTAGCATATCAGACCTTTAAGAACTCACCTTCATCTTCTAATAAAAAGCAATTTTTACTTCAAAAATAAATATTTGACAATTTGTTAACACAATCTTAGTCTAGACTTACATTATTTTCTGGTTACCAATTTAATAGTTACAGCAACAGGTCCAGCAGACTGATTTCCAAACTTACTGGGACAGCGCACCCTGACCCCCCCACACACACACACACACTATTATTAAATCTCTTTGGACCCCTGATGGCTCATTGGCTAGAACTGGGAAACAAGTCTCTAATACTCTGCACTATTTTACTCTGAACTGTATCCATCCTCTCAGGATAATGAGAGAGCAGCCTTTTGGAATAATCTCAATTTACCCTAAATGTTAGACAAACAACCTTTATCTTTTTTTTCCCCCCATATTAGTTGAATAAGTTAAGAAATATATTAGTCAACTTAAATCTGGTAAAGCACCAGGCCCGGATGGCCTGACCAAGGATCATTATAAAATCTTAGCTACCAGAATTAGTGTGGTCTTGCAGACCATCTTTAATAAACTCTTTTTTGGGAAACACCCCCCACCACCATATTGTAACTCTGTTCTGCTCACAGTCTTACATAAACCAGGTCAGGACCCAGAGCTCCCAAGCTCTTACAGGCCTATTTCCCTATTGAATATGGACTATAATGAAAATCTTATCAGATTGACTTAAAGTTATTCTACCTTCCCTCATACACGATGATCAGTCTGATTTTATTTGGGCAAAAATAGGGGGAATTGTTCCCTTATGAACAAAACATAGAACTCTATTGGAGTGCACTCTACTAGTCTATATGACAAAAAATGGATATAAAACATAACTTTTATTGCTAACCACTATTTTGCAGATTAAAAAGACCTTACATAGTTATTGATATAAAAGAGGGATTCCTGCTTTCAAAAATAAGAAACAGGGTGTTCAATCAGTTAACCTTGGAAACCCAGGGAGTGGGTTACAAGGACGGTGAAATATAAAGACAATAAAGATTAACAGTAATAATAACATCAAACATATATGTGTTAAAAGAACACTAATGTCAAGTCAGATACAGGATAATTGCTAAATTATTACATATATCATATGTGAGACAAATGTTGGAGAAGTCAATATTTGCAGTATTCAAAGATCAATGAGGAAAGTTGAAAAAAATCAGCGTGAACAGGGATTCTGCTGCTGGCTCTCTTACTATTAGTAGAGGAGAGGGAGCAAGAGATCCGCATTACAGTAACCTCTAGAAACAACAGCAAAGGCCAGTTCTCATTCATTACTGTCATTAGTTGTTTTACCCTAGGGCATAGGGCAACAAATGATAGAATTACTTAGCTATATTGGAGCTGGTGAGAGGGTATAGTACATATATACAGAAAGGGAAAATACTAACACTATTATATTAGTTAGTGAAAATCCTTAATGCTCAGTGGGGAAACAACATATGCATTGGCCACACCTTAAATAGTATAAACCACTCTGGGTTTGGAAAATGGATGTGCCCAGTAGGGTATAGGAAAAAAGGGGTAAAAGACTCTGCACTCAAATGGACTCTGCTGCTCCACCTCTTGCAAATAGTAGAGGAGAGGGAGTGAGAGATCCATTCATGTAGTAGCCCCTAGAAACAACAGTGCAAGCTGATTCTCATTATCAGCTTTTCGTTTCTGCTGTTGGTTGTCTTACAATCAGGCATAGGAAAACTGTGAGATAATTACTATGCAGGTATGGGAACCAGTAAGAAACTACAGTTCAAAGAGTAATGGTAACAAAACTGTGGAATTAATTACATGGATACATTTTATCTGTTTCAGAGTTGTAATGTAAACCAAGACAGTTTTGCCATTGTATAAACCACTTGGAGTCCAAATTGACACAGTTCAATACATTACATCAATTTCTATAATTAACAAGATATAATGTCACAGGCTGTATATATACCAACCACAGTATCCAAGCTGTGTAATCAATCGCATGGATATATTTAATCTTTGTTCTTTTTCAGAGTTGCAATGTTAGCAAAACAATTTTGCTGTTAATATGGACTGCTCTGTTTCCAGATTGACACAACTCAGTATATTACACTGACTTATAAGATCAATGGGATATATTATCTCAGGCTGTTTGTACATCAGCCACCTGTACCATGTTATTAGAAATGTGTAGTCTCCAAATAAAAATTCTAGTGAAACCAATCGCATCAAATAAAAAATAATAATCTATATACTGTACATCTATAAGATGTATCAACATGGCACATCCTGAGGGTTTTGAAGAAAATTAATTCAGCCTAAGGTGCACAATATTCAATTCTATGTGCCCCTGTGTTGGGTAAAATAAATAAAGTGTTTAGTACCTTGTAATTTCTCCAGAACGGCTCCAGAAGTAAATGTCAGATAGAACTCTCTCTGAAATGAAAATCATAGAAATATGCCCAATATCTGCAATAGCAGGGTATAATAAACTGTAGATTATGCAATGGGGATGCTCGGCTGGGCTAGTTTGGGGGTGTCCTGTGCTCTAGATTTGAACCCTAGTATGTTAGGGACCTACCCGACAGAGGTTACCTGGATATAGTGGGTAGGCCCATAACCATGGCCATGATTATGCTAAAAACCTCTATTGATTGCAAAATTTGATTGCAAATGTATTTATATATAATTAGTAATTTGGAGTTGTGCACCTGTAATCTGTTTCTGTGCCTACAATAAAAGTCTCACACAGGTAGCACCTCTTATTATATATATTCAGGGTGTGCAGTCCAGTAATCTTTCCTATATACTCCAGTTAAGAAGTCCACCAGATCCAGCTTGGGCTCCAGCGTCAAAAGTTCCAATCCAGATAGGAAGTATCCTGGATCCAGCTTGGTCTCTGGCATTAATGGTTCAAGTCCAGTTAAGAAGTCCACCAGATCCAGACTAGGCTCCAATGTCAATGGTTCCAGTCCAGTTAAGAAGTCCACCGGATCCAGATGGATCTCTGGCTTCAATGGTTCAAGTCCAGGTAAGAAGTCTGCTGAATCCAGCCTGGTCTCCACTGTCAATAGTTACAGTCCAGTTAATAGGTCTACCGGTGTTAGGCAGGTCTGCAGTGTCAACAGGAACACAAACTAACCTAGAACTGACAAATATCTCCTTGCACATGTCTCTTTGGCAGGCTTAAAGCAGACAAGCGGCATTATCACAAAAGCCAATTGCAAAAACAAATTATGCAATTCTTTACAGAGTGAGAATGACTGTCAATCATATTATTCCCTGCCCCATTGGAGCTTACAGTCTAAAATTCACAACATATAAGCATTCACACACCGTCCATTGCAAACACATATTTTATAAATATCCATGCATACCAGGAAGATATTATCACACATCTATAGGTCTTGAACTAGTTTATCAGTTATTAATAATAATATTAATTACCTGTCTTGGGTTTAATACTCCTGCAGTTCTATCTTCATTATATGCTTTGTAGTAAAGATAACCTAACAAACAAATCCAGAGATTTTGTTTTCATGGCTGTTGTGCTCACATATTCAATCATGAGGAAGGTCCTCCTGAAATATTTTTTAGAGGCGTGATAATATATTCCTGATATACATGAATTTTTATTATTATTACTATTATTCTTTCTTTATAATATATAATTAATAAATGCAATAATGTACAAAAATCATCCATAACAGTCCATGCCCCATAGGAGCTTAAAATCTAAAGTCACTAGACACAAAAAACTCTAAGAAACACGCAAATTCACTGTTGCATATCGTCACAGACCAGTGCAGTCCCAGACTCAGATGTCATTGGTTCATGCCGAGTTAACAAGTCAACCAGTTCCAGGCAGTCAACATCTTCAACAGTTCCAGTCCAGTTAAGAAGTACACTGGATCGAACCTGGTCTCTAGCATCAAAGGTTCCAGTCTAGTCTCTAGAATTAATGGTTCCAGTCCAGTTAAGAAGTACACCAGATCCAGCGTGGTCTCCAGCATCAATGGTTCTAATCAAAAAGTCCACTGGATCTAGCCTGATCTCCTGCATCAATGGTTTAAGTCTAGTTAAGAACTCCACCAGATCCAGTCAGAACTCTGGCATCAACGGTTCAAGTCCAAAGAAGATGTATACCAAATTCAGCCTGGTCTCCATCATTAACTGTTCCAATCCAGTTAAGAAGTCCAACGGATCCAGCCGCATCTCTGGCTTCAATGGTTTAAGTCCAGTTAAGAAGTCTGCTGAATCCAGCCTGGTCTCCAGTGTCAAAGGTTCCAGTCCAGATAAGAAGTCCACTGGATCCAGCCGGGTATCTGGCAACAATGGTTCAAGTCCAGTTAAGAAGTCCACCAGATCCAGCCTGGGCTCCAGCATCAATGGTTCCAGTGCAGTTAAGAAGTTCACCTGATCAAGACTGGTCTCTGACATTAATGGTTCCAGTCCAGTATAGAAGTTCACCGGATCCAACCGGGTTTCTGGCATCAATGGTTCCTGTCTTTCTGTCTAGTCAAGATGTCCACCAGATCCAGCCTGCTCTTCAGCATCAATTGTTCCAGTACAGTTAAGTAGTCCACCGGATCCAGCCTTATCTCCAGCATCAACTGTTCCAGTCCAGTTTAGAAGTTGACCAGGTCCAGCCTGGTCTCCAGTGTCAATATTTCCAGTCCAGTTAAGAAGGCCAATGGATCCAGCTGGGTCTCTGGCATCAACAGTTCCAGTCCAGTTAAGAAGTCCACCAGATCCAGCCTGGGCTCCAGCATCGATGGTTCCAGTCCAGTTAAGAAGTTCACCAGATCCAGCCTAGTCTAAAATGTCATTGGTTCCAGTCCATTTAAGAAGTCCACCGTATGCAGTCTGGTCTCCAATTATCAACAGGAACACAAACTATCCTAGAACTGACAAATATCTCCTTGCACATGTCCCTGTTGGCAGAGTGATTTTGTTTAAAGGAGGCAAGTGGCATTATCACAAAAGCCCATTGCAACAACAAATTATGCAATGCTTTACAGAGTGAGAATGACTGTCATTCATATTAGTTCCTGTCCCATTGGAGTTTACAGACTAAATATCATAACACACAAGCACTCACACACACAAACAAACTGTGTTGCATAAATATGACAGGATGAATTTGCACTATAACAAAGAGGACAAACAGAGTAATCACAAGAGCCCATTCCAACAATTCCATAATAAAGACCCAAAAGGGATGAGTGATATGGGTATAATCTGTATCCAGAAGAACTGGAGAGGAGGGGATTTTGAGGGGATACTGAACAGGGAAGAACTAAAGTGGATTTACACCCTCAAAACATTCCAACCACAAGGTCTGAATGTAGTAAATGAGATCAGATCTGTTATTACACACTGATAATATCCTCTTATCAATTGACCATATCCACTCATCCAGCAACCTCCTGCCCCTCCTCCCAATCCCCACCCTCTCCGGTTCCCCTCCCTTCCATCCATCCATAACACATACCAGATGTAATAATAATGGCATCTTTATACATATACCACTGAATATTAATATAATATATACATACATGCACTATTTGATGACTACAATGTATGTACATAGACTAATCCTAACAGTATAGG
Organism: Taudactylus pleione; assembly: GCA_031769625.1. NCBI lineage: Eukaryota > Metazoa > Chordata > Amphibia > Anura > Myobatrachidae > Taudactylus > Taudactylus pleione. The sequence continues at coordinate 3,826,883 of JAUIMM010000390.1, forward strand.
AATATGGTACTTGTTGCCCCATACAAGATGGCTGCCGTGACAATCACCCCTGCAGCCTCCACCAAGATGGCTGATGCTATACCAGATGTAATAATAATGGAATATATATACATATACCAAATTAATATAATACTTACATACATGCACTACTTGATGACTACAATCTATATATACAGATTAATCCCAACAGTATAGGAATATGCCCCACACAAGATGGCTGCTGTGACAATCACCAATACAGCCTCCACCAAGATGGCCGATGCTGTACCATCAGCCTATAAATAAACACATACAAGATGGCACACACCATTCCCTGAAGAAGGCATAAGCCAATACGTGTTGGAAGGAACTCCATAGCTGACTGAATCATCACCATATCCATTTGGTCTCCCCCCCTCCAAGTCTCCTCGCAGTGCCGAGCCGAGACACCTCGAGTAAACTGCTGAGCCTGGAGTGCTGCAAGCTCTCGCTAGAGCGTAGCAACACAGAAGTCTCGCAGGATGCCAGTGAAGACGCTGCATCCCAACCAGTGCATGTCCCCTACACATGCACTGAAAACCATAGTGGAGCAAAAGACCGGAGATCATGATGAGGATGGAGAAGAGGACACCACTCACCTGGAGGTGAACAACAAAAGGATGCCGTGGGTAAGTATGTGCACCTGGGGGATATGGGAAGCCACCCCATCAGACACATACTGACACACCCTGCATACAAGGACACAAGCACAGACCAGCTGGATTTTTTCATTGGTGCTGTACACCAGACCGTCTTATCTGTGTGCAAGACTTTTTATTTTCATTTATCTTATTTTTGGCTATACATAACCGTGGTAAAAGGTTCAGTGTAAACACACACCCCTGTTTGGCGCACTGATTATCTGAACAATATCATCCCTGCATCTACTATAATAACCACCTTGGTGATAGCACAGCGAACATCTGCATATCACCTACCATATCACGCCTGGTACCCTTGTGCACCAGACTTGTAACTAACTCAATAGGCCATGTGCCTACACTGTATACAATAAAAATACATATCTATAGATATAAAGACTGCATATCATTTAGGGGTAGTGCTGATCTAGACCATTATATCACTTGAACTTGAGATTGGGTTGGATTCCCATATAGAGATCAGTAGCAGGCATCAAATCAGATACATAACCCATAGTATTGTAACGCAGGTCTCCCATTTCTTTACAACTATACTCTCTAGCATTAATGGTTCCAGTCCAGTTAAGAAGTCCACCGAATCAAGCAGGGTCTCCAGCACCCATGGTTTCAGTCTAGTTAAGAAGTCCAATGTACCCAGCCGGGTCACTGGCACCAATGGTTCAAGTCCAGTTAAGAAATCTGCAGGATCCAGTCTGTTTTCCAGTGTCAAAGGTTTAAGTCCAGATCTGAAGTTCACTGGATCCAGCTGGATCTCTGTCATCAACGGAATAAGTCCAGTTAAAAAATCCACCAGATCCAGCCTGGGCTCCAGCGTCAATGCTTCCAGTCCAATTAAGAAGTTCAACGGATCCAGCCGGGTCTCTGGCATCAATCTTTCCAGTCCAGTTAAGAAGTTCACCAGATCCAGCTGGATCTCTGGCATCAATGGTTCCAGTCCAGTCAAGAAGTCCACCAGTTCCAACCTGGTCTCCAGCATCAATGTTTCTAGTCCAGATAAGATGTCCACTGGATCCAGCCTGGTCTCCAGCATCAATGCAAACACAATCTAGCATAGAACGGAAAAAATATCTCCTTGCACATGTCCCTGTTGGCAGGGTGATTTCGTTTAAAGGAGACAAGCAGAAAATCCAGTAAAGAAGTCTGTTGGATCCAGCCTAATCTGGAGCATCAAATGTCCCAGTCCGTATAAGAAGTCCACTTCATCAGCCGGGTCTGTGGCATCAATGGTTCAGGTTCAGTTAAGAAGTCCACCAGAACCAGCCTGCGCTCCAGTGTTAATGGTTTCAGTCTAGTTAAGAAGTTCACTGGATCCAGCCTGGTCTCCAGCGTCAATGCGAAGACAATCTAACATAGAACTGACAAATATCTCCTTGCACATGTCCCTGTTGGCAGGGTGATTTCGTTTAAAGGAGACAAGCAGCATTATCACAAAAACCCATTGAAACAACAAATTATGCAATGCTGTACAGAGTGAGAATGGCTATCATTCATATTAGTTCCTGTCCAATAGGAGCTTACAGACTAAGGGCCTGATTCAGACCCACTCGCGAGCGGCTGTCTGCTCGCAAGTGGGTCGATGTTCTGGACTGAGCATGCGCACGATGGAGGGAGCTCCGTCGTGCGCATGTGCCAGACGCGACGAGCGAAGGAAAGTCCTTCGCTCGTTGTGTCTGATCAAAGGGGGCGTGCTGTCGATGTTGATTGACAGCACGCCCCCTTTGGTAGGCGTGCCTGGGGCGTGCCTCCCTGACGGGGGCGTTCCCACGGGAACGCATCCCATCAGAAGCCGGCCCACTGACATCACTAGTGATGTCAGTGGGAGTGATTTTGGCTCTGATAGAGCCAAAATCACTCCGGAGCTTGCGGTTGAAAACCTCAACTGCAGGCTCCGGCTCGCAGTTTCGATGGTCGTGATGGTCACGACCATCGCGGCCATCAAACTGCACGCTCGTATAGCCTGTGGGTGGTGACCCACAGCTATGCGAGCGTCCAGGAGGACGCTCCATTTTCATGGAGGCCGGCCCTCATTCAGAGCGTGCGCTCTGCTCAGAGCGTACGGCTCTGAATGACGGCCTAAATTTCATAACTCAAGCACTCACAAACAAACAGGATGAGTTTGCACTATAACAAAGGCAACAAACAGAGTAATAACAAGAGCCCATTCCAACAACAATTTATACACTGCTGAACCGAGATTATATGTCATTTATACTATTCCCTGCCCCATTAGAGCTTACAGTCTAAAATTGATAACACATAAGCATTCACACACTGTCCATAGCAAACATACATATTTTATAAATATCCATTTATACCAGGAAGATATTATCATGCCTCTATAGGTCTAGAACTAGCGTCTAGCCTTAGAGTTATCAGTAATTAATAATAATATTAAATACCTGTCTTGGGTCCACTACTCCTGCAGTTATATCTTCATTATATGCTTTGTAGTAAAGATGACCTTACAAAAGTCCAGAGATGCAGTTTGCATGGCTATTGTCCACACATATTCAATGATGAAGAAGGTCCTCCTAAAATATTTTTAGAGGAGTGATAATATGTTACTGATATACATGCATATTTATATTATTCTAATTATTACTATTATTCTTTCTTTATATTGTATAACTAATTAATGCAATAATGTACAGAGAACAGAAATCATCCATAACAGTCCCTACCCCATAGGATCTTACAGTATAAAGTCATTAAAACAAAAAAATTCTAAGAAACACAGAAATTAAGTGTTGCATAAATATTGTCACAGGCCAGTGCAGCCGTAGACCCAGATGTCACCGGTTCAAGCCCAGTAAACAAGTCCACCTGTTCCAGGCAGTTAACAGCTTCAACAGTTCCAATCCAGTTAAGAAGTCCACAGGATCCATCCTGGTCTCCAGCATCAAGGGTTCTAGTCCAGTCTCCAGCGTCAATGCTTCTAGTCCAGAAAAGAAGTTCCCTGGATCCAGATGGGTCTCTGGCATCAATGGTTCAAGTCCAGTTTAGAAGTCCACCAGATCCAGCCTGGTCTCTGGCATCAATGGTTCCAGTCCAGTTAAGAAGTTCACCAGATCAAGCCAGGTACTTGGCATCAAAGGTTCCAGTCTAGTCAAGAAGTCCAACACATGCAGCCTAATCTCCAGCGTTAATGGTTCTAGTCCAGCTAAGAAGTCCACTGGATCCAGCCTGGTCTCCAGTATCAACGGGAACACCAACTAACCTAGAACTGACAAATATCTCACATGTTGCAGTTGGCAGGGTGAATTTGTTTAAAGGAGACAAGCGGCATTATCACAAAAGCTCATTGCAACAACAAAATATACAATGCTTTAGAGAGTGAGAAAGACTGTCATTTATATTAGTTCCTGCCCCATTGGAGACTACAGACTAAATTTCATAACACACAAGCACTCACACACACACACAAACTGTGTTGCACAAATATGACAAGATCAATTTGAACTATAACAAAGGGGACAAACAACAATTTATACAAAGCTGTACCAAGAATATATGTCATTCATATTATTCTCTGCCCCATTGGAGCTTAGCATATAAAATTCATAACACATAAGCATTCACACACCGTCCAAAGTAAACATACATATTTTATAAATATCCATGAATACCAGGAAGATATTATCACACCTCTACAGGTCTAGAACTAATATAATAATATTAATTACCTGTCTTGGGTCTACTACTCCTGCGGTTCTATCTTCATTATATGCTTTGTAGTAAAGATGACCTTACAAAAGTCCAGAGATGTAGTTTGCATGGCTGTTTTCCTCACATATTCAATCATGAAGAAGGTCCTTCTAAAAAATTCGGAGGTGTGTTAATATGTACCTGATATACATGCATATTTATTCTTCTTTTTATTATTATTATTCTTTCTTTATAATGTATAACTAATAAATGCAATAATGTACAGAGAAAAATCATCCAAAACAGTCCCTGACCCATAAGAGATTATAGTCTAAAGTAGGGATGTGCAGGCTCGGATAGGTTCGAATGTGCACGCAGAGTTCGGATTTTTCCCTCCAAAAATCAGGTCTCAGAAAGAGGCAAAACATCGTCTTTCATGGACAAACATCATCATTCCTGGACAAAAGTTAATGGAAGATGATGTTTGTCCATGAAATATGACATTTTGCCTCTTTCTGAGAGCTGATATTTGGAGGGAAAAACCCGAACTCGGCGTGCAAATTCAAACCTATCAGAGCATGCCCATCGCTAGTCTAAAGTCACTAACACAAAAAAACTCTGAGAAACATGCAAATTCAGTGTTGCATATTGTCACAGGCTAGCGCAGTCCCAGACCTAGATGTCATTGGTTCATGTCCAGTTAACAAGTCCACCAGTTCCAGGCAGTCAACATCTTCAACAGTTCCAGTCCAGTTAAGTAGTCTCCAGCATCAAAGGTTCCAGTCTATTCTCTAAAAAGAATGGTTCCAGTCCAGTTAAGAAATCCACCAGATCCATCATGGTCTCCAGCATTAATGGTTCTAGTCAAGAAGTCCACCAGATCCAGCCTGGTCTCCAGCATCAATGGTTTCAGTCTAGTTAAGAAGTCCAGCAGATCCATCTGGGTCTCTGGTTTCAACGGTTCAAGTCCAGTTAATAGGTTTGCCGGATCCAGCCTCATCTCCAGCGTCAAAGGTTCCAGTCCAGATAAGAAGTCGACTGGAACCAGCTGTATATGTACCAGGAGGGTTAATTCTCCTCAATGTAGTGGAGGTGTACCCTCCTGGTACACCTCCACTACATTGGGACAGATAAGCTTATTGATTACTTTTATATTGTATAAGTCTTTTTTGTGTATGTAATTAAAGTGTATATGTTTAAAATGTATTACACTATTGGAGGCCTTTTTTTCTGTTTCTCTTTGACATATACTTCATGGTTTTATGAATTGGAACATAATGGAAACTCACAGAGAAAGATCTCTTTTGTGCTGACCCATAGAAAGAATACAGCTGGTACGAGGCTTTTTTAATCTAAATGGGTACTGGTGCTTTTGAACACAGTTATTAAGAGCACATGTGGAGTGCTGTCTACAGTGTCACTTCTCTATTGCATGAGAACACCACTGCATATGTATGCACTATTATTGTATTTATCAGGTTACACTATGTTCTTTATTTTTTTACTTTCTTTGAGATAAACACAACGTGGTACATTTATTGTGGAGATCACCTTGGGACTGCAAAGACTGTATGGACATTAGCTATGAGATTGACACACTGAAGGCACCATTCCTTCACCTCTATAAACAATTTTCTTTGTATGGTTTTTCTGAATAGATCATATCCAGGAAGGATTGGCAGCCACCTTTACGAGGGAGTGTTTTTTTGGGTTATCTATTTGTGTTTGCTTATAAGTTTATCTGACTTTTTAGCTTTAGTGTGCCACTTACACAAGTTTTTTCATATACATATATATATATATATATATATATATATATATACACATATATACATACATACATACACACACATATATATGTGTGTATATATAGAGCTATAGATATATATATATATATATATATAGATATATATATATATATGCACACACACATAAATATATATATATATATAATAACCGTGATGGCTGCACTCCGGAGAAAAATCAGAGACTCAGACAGGGATATGTTCAATGTTTCGATGCTTTAATGCATCGTTTTCAAGATACAACAAGAGATAACAAAAGTGTACTTACATATACCCATCAGCACACCTCGTGAGATGCCACAGCATCCAGGTCCAACCATAGAACGCCCACTGATGACGTCACAGGCACGACCCATTGCTATGGCAACAACAAAACATCTAAAAACAAACATACAATATGGAGAGACATGAGAAATAAATACAAACATAGAATATGCATAAATAGTAACCAACAATAAGTTTTAGTCTTCAAAAATAGCATTTCAATTTTATAAATTAGTACAAATGCACACGCTTGACTTTACTAAAAACAGAGTGCAAACTCTTATCAATCTAATACACCTCTATTGGAAATATTATATCTTTACATAGTCATGTTGCCAAGTAAAGACCCCGACAGACGTCTGAAGTCATTACACATGAAAACATGCCAAGAATGTATAAAAACCCTCAAACATCAATAATTATGCAGAAAAATCATCAAATCGGCACCTCACTGAATACTATAAAAAGCAATATAAGCCCATATTCTCATTCAACCCTTTAGGACATAAAGTTCCCAATCTGTGAATCTAGCGGGATTCACAGATTTCTGGGATCTATTGCCTCCACATGACAGAACTGGAACATGATCTATAATAATATATCTGAGTATGGCCAGATTATGATTCACCTCTAAGAAATGTCTGGCCACAGGTTGTTCACTTGAGCCTGATTTAATGGCAGCCCTGATGGCTGATCAATGCAACATCATCCGCTAATCACATAATGTGCGGTCAGTTTTGCCCACATAACTTAAGCCACAGGGGCATGTATCACGTAAATGATTAATTTAGTTGTGCATGTCACCCTGTGTCTTATATTATATTGCTTTCCACTGTGCGGGTGATGAAAGAATTCACCTGTGGTCATGTACCTACATGTAAGGCAATTAAGGCACTTGTAGCAGCCCAACTTCAATTTGAGAAAGCTCTCATCTTCCCTCCTACCTAATCCACTAATGTCTGACATTAGTCTCATATCTGCCAAATTGAGGTCACCATCTCTCTGTACAATAGACCAATGATGTTTTGAAACAGAGTTAATTTTATCACTCAATCCATTAAAGTGGTTCACCCATAGCAAGCATTTCTGGGAATGTGTCTGCTTGTTGATACACAGAAGGCCACTGTGAGATTTAGACATAGCCTTGTCTTTTGCAATCAACAATGTATGTATATCATAACCTCTACTCAGAAAACCTTGTATCATTTGATCAATTTTTACCGATGCTACCTCTATATCACTGCAAATTCTTCTCACCTGTAAAAATTGAGAGTATGGCAATCCAAATTTGGATGACTTCGGGTGGAAACTTCCTGCATGTAATAGAGAGTTGCGATCAGTGGGCTTGCTATATAACAGAGTGTCCAATTTCTACCATGTTTCCTAACCTCAACGTCTAAGAATTTCACACTGCTGTAATCAATCATGTAGGTAAACTTAATGGGACTGTTAGACTTGTTGTGCTTCTCAATCATATCCACAAATTTTTCTCTAGAGCCAGACCAGATCATGCATATATCATCTATGCATCGGGTGTAAAATTGTATACAACCCGATACATCAGAATTTTGGAAAAAGATCTCCTTCTCTGCTTGGAACATGTATGCATTGGCGTACGAAGGGGCCACATTCGACCCCATCGCACAGCCGCTGCATTGAAGGTACAATTTCCCATCAAATAAGAAGAAATTATGTGTAGGTATCATCTGAAGCAACTTAGCCACAAACATTACGTCTGTACCAGTATATAGAGGATTGTTCCCAATCAAACTGCATACGGCATCTATATCATCATGATTTGGAATGATGGTGTAGAAGTTAGAAACATCAACACTACACAAAAAGCTGTCAGGTGAAACATCACCTAGCTCAATCAGCTTATTCAAAAAGGAGCTGGTATCCAAAAAGTAATCTGGATGTCCCACTACACATGGTTGTAGTAAAGAGTCAAGGGGCTGGAACAATGACCTCCGCAAAGAGATAATCAGATGCCCTGAAGGGGTTGTCCAGTCCCTGGTGTATTTTAGGGAGCATATATAAAACAGGGGTAATGGAATATCAGGGCACCAGAGCATCACATAAATCCTGGGAAATCATCGCCTCCAACACCGCTCCCTCCAAACACTCCTGTAATTCTCCTTTGAATCGTATTGTGGGATCATACTCAAGATGCATATATACATTAGTATCACTAAGTTGTCTTGTTATTTCTGATTTATACTAAATAAGGTCCTGAATCACAATCGACCTGCCCATATTCGCGGGTCATATAACGATCTCATAATAGGACGACAATGATCGTAGTGCATCAAATTCATTTCTTGTTAAATTATTGTTACCCATAGAAAAAATGTTCTGGATATCATGTACATCCCTATCTAGCATACTCATAAAAGTCTTGATTGAGTGGTTATTAGATACGGGTTCAAACAGTGATTTGGTAGTCAATATAGATAGCAGGAATGGAATGTCATTAGCTTTTTTCTGTACCACCGGTTTGGCCTTGGTCCCATTAAACATTTCATTTAGTTTGAGCTGTCTATTTAATTTATATTTTTCAATTTCCCAGCTCATATTACCAAAAGCAATAGTAGGTACAAAAGGAAAGACCCTTGGACAATACCTGTACTTCAGTATCTGTCAAAGTTCTTTTTGACAAATTAAATATCAGCATCTCTTGGGCAGTGGTGGTCTTCCAGGCCATCTCTTTACATGACCATTGCCCTCCCCACCTCATATACCATCTCCTTGACCTGCTGCTCTTCTTTGAGTGCGTGTACCTAAAGGGACCTGAGAAAAAACACCTTGGGTATTGTCACCATTATCAGAGTCACTGGTGGTAATTGTCTCCGAATCTCCATAGGGCCTGCAAAAACCTCTGCACTGTGGTTTATATTGGTCCATTTGCCGATCCATCTATACACTATATTATATTCATAATCACTGATAACTTTTGCAAGTTTCAGTTTTTTAAATTGAATCAGATCTCTTTTATAAATCATGAGTTGTGAATTCAATTTTTCCTTGTGCTCAACCTCAAAGGTATTAATTTTTTCTTTGGTGGAATTAAGTTCACGTGTTGCTTCTTTGATTACTAGCAACATCAACTCATAACTGCATTTGCTCAACACCGATATCCACCTTTTGCAGAAGGATACACTATGACGACCTATAGTAGGGCAGTTACAAATATAAAAACCATGGGGTATACGTTTCTCTTTGTAATAGTCACTAAGAGTGATGCCATGGTAATAATAATCGAGCTCTCTATGTTTGAGTTTCAATAAGTCATGATATAGTTGTTCCGTAGGTTTGGTGCCTATATCCTCAAAGGGTTCCTTAACTAGAATACCTTCTGCTTATGATTCAGAAAAATATAGAATTTGACCCTGAGTCTGCAAAGCTATTGTAATACCATCATACATGTCCTCCATATTGTCAAGGACACCTTCAGCCATATTAACAAGAAAACGATAGATGTTGCAAGAGATAGTCATAATATTATGGGTGCCTATATCCTAAGAGGACTGGATCCTGCAGCCAATGCTCCCAAATATATAAAACCAGTATGGATGGCACACCCATACAAAGACACAGACCAGGGTGCCCTCTGTGGACAGCTAGATGCGCTCCCCAATATAATCACCATGATGGTAGCACTCCAGAGAAAATCAGATACTCAGACAGAGATATGTTCAACATTTCGATGCTTTAATGCATCTTTTTCAAGATACAACAAGAGATAACAAAAATGTACTTACATATACCCATCACCACACCTCGAGAGACGCCGCAGCATCCGGGTGTATATATGTATATATATATATATATATATATACATACATAGATATAGATATATATATACACATACACATATATATATATATATACATACACACACATATATATATATATATATATATACACACATACACAAACGTATATAGATGGCAACCCCCCAACCTATGTTAAGGAAACATCAGCATGCTGTGGTCTCAATCATTATCATCGATGGTTTCTATCAATGGCATCACTACTATATACCATAAAAACTGCCAATTTTATGGTACACAGCATTTAAAAAATATATTTTTTTTACAAAACAGTGTTGGATAAGTTTTAAAAAGGTGTCCTTGACCTAGTTTACTCTTAAAAAAAAAAAACTATTTCGGAGCGGTTTTTGGGAAAACAAATTGTCAATTAAGTGGATAAAGGAGACAAGCGGCATTATCACAAAAGCCCATTGCAACAACAAGTTATGCAATGCTTTACAGAGTGAGAATGACTGTCATTCATATTAGTTTCTACCCCATTGGAAACTGCAGACTAAATTTCATAACACACAAACACACACACACACACACACACAAACTGTGTTGCATAAATATGATAGGCTGAATTTGCACTATTACAAAGGGGATAAACAAAAACAATTTATACAATGCTGTACCAAAACAATATGTCATTCATATTATTCCCTGCCCCATTGGAGCTTATGGTCTATAATTCATAACACATAAGCATTCACAAACCGTCCATAGCAAGCATACATATTTTATAAATATTCATGTATTATCATGCCTCTAAAAGTCTAGAACTAGAGTCTAGCCTCAGAGTCATCAGTAACAAATAATTACATTAATTACCTGTCTTGGGTCTACTACACCTGCAGTTCTGTCTTCATTACATTCTTTGTAATAAAGATGACTTTACAAAAGTAAAGTGATGTAGTTTGCATGGCTGTTATCCTCACATATTCAGTCATGAAGAAGGTCCTCCTGAAAAAAAATTTAGAGACATGATAATATTTTCCTGATACACATGCATATTTATTAATATTATTAATTTTATTCTTTCTTTATATTGTATAACTAATAAATGCAATAATGTACAGAGAACAGAAATCATCCATAACAGTCCCTATCCCATAGGAGCATATAAACTAAAGTTACTAACACAAAAAAACTCTGAGAAACACACAAATTCATTGTTGCATAAATATTGTCACAGGCCAGTGCAGTCCCAGACCCAGATGTCACCAGTTCAAGTCCAGTAAACAAGTCCACCTGTTCCAGGCAGTTAACAGCTTCAACAGTTCCAATCCAGTTAAGAAGTCCACCGGATCCATCCTGGCCTCCAGCATCAAGGGTTTTAGTCTATTCTCTAGAATCAATGGTTCCAGTCCAGTTAAGAAGTCCACCAGATCCAGCCTGGTCTTCAGCATCAATGGTTCCAGTCAAAAAGTCCACTAGATCCAGCCTGATTTCTAGCATCAATAGTTCCAGTCTAGTTAAGAACTCCACCAGATCCAGCCGGGTCTCCAGCATCAATGGTTAATGTCCAAATAAGAACTCCACCAGATTCAGCCTGGTCTCCAGCATTAACAATTCCAGTCCAGTTAAGAAATCCACCAGTTCCTGTCTGGTCTCCAGCATCAATGGTTACAGTCCAGTTTAAAAGTCCGCCAAGTCCAGCCTGGTCTCCAGCATCAATGGTTCCAGTCCAGATAAGAAGTTCCCCGGATCCAGTCTGGTATCCAGCGTCAACGGTTCCAGTCCAGATAAGAAATCAACCGAATCTAGCCTGGGCTCCAGCGTCAAAGGGAATGCAAACTAGCCTAGAACTGACAAATATCTCCTTGCACATGCCTCTGTTGGCAGGGTGATTTTGTTTAAAGGTGACAACCGGCATTATCACAAAAGCCCATTGCAACAACAAATTATACAATGCTTTACAGAGTGAGAATGTCTGTCACTCATGTTAGTTTCTGCCCCATTGGAGTTTATAGACTAAATTTCATAACACACAAGCACTCACACACAAACGGTGTTGCATGAATATGACAGGAGGAATTTGCACTATAACAAAGGGGGCAAACAGATTAATCACAAGAGCTCATTCCAACAATTTATACAATGCTATACCAAGAATACATGTCACTCATATTATTCCCTGCCCCTTTGGACCTTACAGTCTAAAATGCATAACACATAAGCATTCACACACCGTACAAAGCAAACTTTATAAATATCCATGTATACCAGGAAGATATTATCACACCTTTACAGGTCTAGAACTAGTGTCTAGCCTAAGCATTATCAGTAATTAAGAATAAAATTATTTACCTATCATGGGTCTACTTCTCATGCAGATCTATTTTCATTATATGCTTTGTAGTAAAGATGACCTTACAAAGTCCAGAAATGTAGTTTGCAAGGCTGTGGTGCTCACATATTCAATCATGAAGAAGGCCCTCCTAAAAAAATGTTTAAAGGCTTGATAATATTTTACTGATATACATGCATACTATTATTCTTTCTTTATATTGTATAACTGATAAATGCAATAATGTACAGAGAACAAAAATCATCCATAACAGTCCCTATCCCATAGGAGCTTACAGTCTAAAGTCAATAACACAAAAATACTCTGAGAAACACACAAATTCAGTGTTGCATAAACATTGTCACAGGCCAGTGCAGTTCCAGACCCAGAGGTCACTGGTTCAAGACAAATTAACAAGTCCACTAGTTCCAGGTAGTTAACAGCCACAGCAATTCCAGTCCAGTTAAGAAGTCCACCAGATCCAGACTGGTCTCCAGTGTCAAAGGTTTCAGTCTAGTCTCTAGAATCAATTGTTCCAGTCCAGTTAAGAAGTCCATCGGATCCAGCCTTGTCTCCAGCATCAACAGTTCTAGTCAAGAAGTCCACTGGATCCAGCCTGATCTCCAGCGTCAATGGTTTCAGTCTAGTAAAGAACTCCACCAGATACAGCTGGGTCTCTGAAATAATTGGTTCCAGTCCATTTAAGTAGTCCACCGGATTCAGCCTGGTCTCCAGCATCAATGGTTCCAGTCAAGAAGTCCACTGGATCCAGCCTGATCTCCAGTGTCAACAGTTTCAGTCCAGTTAAGAACTCCACCAAATCCAACAAAATCTCTTGCATCAATGGTTAAAGTCCAATTAAGAACTCCACTGGATCGAGCCTGGTCTCCAGTGCTAACAGTTCCTGTCCAGTTAAGAAATCCACAGGTTGGGGGGCGTGGCCACGGCGGATCTGGTGCAGGCAGCTGGTCCTGTAGGCTCCCCAGTACTATATCCTGCATATCTATCCTGCGCACAGGATAAAACTGCTCGCCATCGAGTACTTACCTTCCCGGGATACTGATGTGCTGGTCCTGAGTTCCGAGGCCGAATACGGCGCCCGGCAGGATCGCCGAGAGTTTGGGCCTTGCCACCGCCATTGCTGGACTGTAGAGCTTCGGCTGTTGTTTGGCGCTTCTGCTGAGATGTGGCTGTGCTGGCCGGGAGTGACCTCCACATCTGGACTGACCCTTCTCATTGTGGTCGGTCAGTCGAGAAGACTCCGGTGAGTGCGGCTCTCTGTCCCCTGTACCTCGTGCTGGCCTGATGCTTGACTGGTCCTCCTGGCCATGTGATGCCGCCGGAGCTTGTGCTGGGTGCCATTGCTGGACCCCGACAGGTGGCTGTTCTCTGCTCCTGATTATATCAGAGGAGGCATTCGGAGTGTGGTGCCCTGCGTGATCTATACTCCCTGCAACTTTGTGAGTCAGTATCATCACCTAATATACTATACTAATTAAACCTACCTGGATATTTCTGTGACTGAGCTCTCTTGGATCTCTCTTTCAGCCTAGTCTTTATAGCATTCCTATTACAAATACCATTCTTTCAAGATATTGTTTATTGTGCAGTGGACTGCTACTGAGGGACCGGCTATTACATTATTGTCTGGCAATATAATGGGAAAGTCTGGACATGGTGCAGCGGCTGTGGCTAAACTTGAGTGCTTTGTTTGCTCATCAACACCACCTGTGGCTCCGAGTGTTTCCCCCTTAGGGACATCCGCACAACCAACTGTCGCACCTAACATTGGAGTGGGTTCCACTACATCTTCGGAGGTGACCCTACAACAGGTGCTGGAGGCAGTCACCTCCTGCGAAACTAGACTAGCTGACAAAATCGAAAGTGTTCAGTCTGATCTGTCTCTTCTACGACATGATGTACAATGGGTGCAGGAATGGGTCGGAGAGGCAGAAACCCGTATTTCTAATCTACAAGATTCGCACACCCCATTACAATCACAAGTTGCTTCTCTGACTACGCAAATGGCTACTCTGCAGAACAGAATATCTGATATCGAAGGCAGACTCCGTCGTAATAATGTGAGAATTGTGGGGCCCCTGAAGTTTTCCTTGAAAAGTGGCTCATTGATTTCTATGGCAGAGATTCTTTTTCAGCCCAATTTGCAGTGGAGCGGGCACACTGTGTCCCTCCTAGACCTTTACCTCACGGTGCTCCTCAATGCACATTTATTGCTAGACTCCTACATTACCAAGATCGAGACACTATTCTCAAGTTAGCACGTATTAAAGGTCCATTGGAATGGAATGGAGTTAAAACTTCTATTTTTCCAGATTTTGCGGTGGAGGTACAAAAGGACAGAGCAAGATTTCTCCCTATTAAACGTCGCCTCCGTGACTTAAATCTATCATATGCAATGCTTTTCCCCTCTAAGCTGCGGGTGGTGGCAGATGGGGAGACCAAGTTCTTTGCTTCCCCAAAAGAGGCGGCGGCTTGGCTGGATCGTAGATCACCTGGTCTTCAGCAATTGGAACCAGAGTGATTTTGAATAATATATAATTTTGTGAATATATATCTATATTGCTGTTGGAATCGATGTTCTCAGATATAATATGTTACTTCATTGATCGCAATATATACACTAAGTAGGTACTGGATATAAATAATAGTTTACGGAGGATACTATTCACTATATAATACTTTTGTTATAAAAATCACTCTACAATATGTCAGTTTAAATAAGTATAAGTGAATATGGTACTGTTGCTTTAATATTATTTATATACTGTGGAGCCCAAATGTTCTTTGGTGGTCATTAGAATCCATTGCTCCTAATACTCTCAGCTTGTTTTGACTATCAGAGTAACTGTTTGGCTGGGTGGGTTGGGTTACTATTAGTTTGTAGGGAGGGAGAGTTTAATGTTCAGGGATCCAAGTATGCCTTCGTTGGGTAGGTGTACAGGGTGGGGGGGGATTTGGGAGAGATTTATTTCCTCTTTTTTTATTATTATTTGATATTATTTTTATGTTTGGTAAAGTGATGTACTGTATTGCCGTATTGACTATATATATCCATTCTGTCAGTCTGCATAATGTCTCTAGTGGATTGCTGGGGGATATCCTGAAACTCTTTTTACTCCCCTATATATGACTAAAATATTGACTTGGAATGTGAGGGGTATCAATGATAGGATAAAACGTTCCTTAGTACTTAGACAGTTGCGACACTATGGATCAGAGATTACCTGTCTTTCAGAAATGCACCTGGTGGGTGGGAAACTTTTATCACTTAAGAGACCGTGGGTGGGTTGGGCATTTCATTCCCCATTTACCTCCTCTTCTAGGGGAGTGTCTATTCTTATAAGTAAAACAGTCCCATTTGTCTGCAATACAATTAAAATTGACCCTGGAGGGCGATATGTTTTCTTAGATTGTAGCATTTATTCATTTAATATATTTATTTTAGCAGTATATATTCCTCCACCCTTCTCATAAGAGGTTTTGAAGCGCGCAGCTGAATTTGTAGCTTCCTCTCCTGATACCCCAATTCTGTGTCTTGGGGACTTCAACAATGTACTAAATCCTGCTATGGATAGGTGGCGTGAATCCTCTGCCTGTCACGTCCCATCAGGTAGAGGGCTGGCAAATTTTGTGGCGGATATTGGCTGGATTGACCCCTGGCGGGAAAAACATCCAAATACACACCAATATTCCTGTTTTTCCCATTCCCATCATTCTTTTTCCAGAATAGACTCGGCCCTGGTCTCCAGAGACCTATTGCCCTGCATCTCTGGTATAGAGTACAAAGCTAGGGGCATATCTGACCATTCCCCGCTATTCTTGCAGTTAGATATTAAAATAGATAAGGGTCAGCATTTTTGGAAGCTACATCCCTCCTGGTTATTGCAAATGGGGGTGGGGTCTGAACTGGAGGCGGCATGGCAGGGCTACTTTGCTGATAACATGGGTTCTGCTCCTATTGATATGATATGGATGCATTCAAGGCCTTTATGCAAGGATCACTGATAAAGAGGGTGGCAGAGCTGAAACTATTCTATAGGAAAAATAAATTTGAATTGGAAGCCAGGTGCCGAGCTTTAGAGTTGTCATATCTGGTGGATAAGCTAGAATCCTCCAGGGCATCATGGTTACATGCTCAAAAAGAATGGACTACTCATTTGCAGGACCGAACTAGCCGTCGATTATTATTTACTTCACATTCCAGATATTTTCAAAGCGACAGGTCAGGAAGCTATCTAGCGTACTTGGTTAACTCAGACAGACCTAGTAATACTATTGCTAAATTGAGATCAGCTGATGGCTTGGTAGTTGATACAACCCCTGAAATAGCAGATGTGTTCCTGAAATTTTTTAAGAATGTCTACTCATCTGATTTAAAATGTAGCCAGGCAGAACTGCGGAATTATGTAAATAATGCCAAGCTTCCTATCCTTACTAATTAGGCCAGCGACATATTGGACGCCCCTATCACTATTGACGAGATTAACACAGCTATTAAATTGTTTCCGAGTGACAAAGCTCCTGGAATTGATGGTATTCCCCTTGAAGTTTATAGAAAACATGTGTTATTTTTTGCTCCCATATTAGTAGACATATTTAATGCTTTGTTTGAGGAAGGGATCTTCCCTGCCTCCATGTCTGAAGCGGTGATAGTGGTACTTCCGAAGCCTGGAAAAGATCCCCTATTTCCAGAGTCGTATAGACCGATATCCCTGATATCCACTGACGCTAAAATTCTGGCCAAACTCCTGTCTATGTGACTTAATAGAGTTATTGCTACTATAGTTCATCCAGACCAGACAGGATTTATGCCCGGGAAATCCACTTCTGAGAATTTGAGGAGGTTAATTACACATCTACAGATCTCCCATGGTGATGAATCATCTTCAGTTGTAGTGTCACTGGATGTGGCTAAAGCCTTCGATTCCATAGAATGGCAGTTCTTGTGGGAAGTTATGCGAGCATTCGGTATAGGTCCACGCTTCATTAAATGGGTCCAGTTGCTATATATGGTCCCTAGTGCACGGATTTCAATAAATGGTTATGTTTCACCCTCCTTCCATTTATCTAGGGGAACGTTGCCCCTTATCTCCAGCCTTATTTGCTTTGGCAATGGAACCGCTGGCGTGTGTACTGCGATCCCATCCTGATATAGTGGGTCTTCAGGTAGACAATGAAAATGACACTGTGGCCTTATATGCAGATGACCTTTTATTATTTTTGGCTGACTATGCTCTCTCCATGCCAGCGGTACTCCAGGTTATTACAGCCTTCGGTATATACTCTGGACTAAAGATTAATTGGGGGAAATCCCACATACTTCCACTTAGGGGGTCCCCTCCCACATCTCCCAGTATACCTCTTCCCCTTCAGTGGATAGACCGCTTTAAATATTGGGAATCTGGGTTACTAATTCTCCGCAGGATTATATCTCTCTGAATATCCAACCATTATTGGAATATCTCCGAATGAAATCTCACACCTGGGTTAAACTTCCTTTGACACTGACTCGTGCAGCCTAAATTCCTATATGTATTCCAACAATCTCCTATTTATATACCACTATCCATATTTAGGAAACTAAACAGTTTGATCTCCTCTCTGCTCTGGATGAACAAGCGTCCCAGGATTCAATTGAATACTCTAACTAGATCCCAGAATTTGGGTGGACTCGCTCTCCCTCATTTTAGATTATATTATTTTGCATCTCAATTGGCGCATTTGAGATTATGGTTGCAGGGTGGCCCGGTGAGTGACTTGATATCTGTAATGGTCTCCCAGGCTTCGCCAGGACACTCCCCTATACAGGCATTACTTGCAGAGGGATACTCTAAAACTGATCCTCCTGTGTTTTATCAAGCAATTTACATCTGGAGGCTAATTTCAAAAATGGTCAAGTATGAAGGTGTAGACCCAGACACTTCACTGTGGAACTCCAAAACATTAGATGAATTGTCTTATTTACAAACAGATAGAGTATGGGGTTCTAAAGGGTTGTTCTCTTTGGGACAATTGTATGATAATGGTATTCTTAAATCCTTTACTCAGTTAAGGGATGAATTTTGCCTACCTAGCTCCTATTTTTACCGATATCTTCAATTGCGACATGCGCTATCTGCCCAATTCTCTGACTCTTCGCCAAATATATTAGACTCTCCTATTAAAAAGTTATTGTTGTCTACGGGGTCCCGTAAAATTATATCTAGTATATACTCTTATCTTATGTCCGCTCATCATTGTTCGGACCTTCCTGGTCTTCGGGAACATTGGATGTCTGATGTGGGTCCTATGAGTGATGAGTCCTGGAGCCTTGCCATGGGGTCTCAGAGATGCTCTACTGCATCAATTAGATTTCAACAGATACAGCTATTCATTCTGCATAGGACTTATCTCACACCCGTTAGGCTTATGAAGTTTGCTGGAAGGATAAACGATATCTGTCCTAAGTGTGCTTTACTCAGTGGTACTTTCTGGCATTTGATTTGGGAGTGTTCCGTCATAAGTACATTGTAGGACAGAAATCTACAAACTGTGGCCACTACTGGTGTCCCTATCTCTATGCTAACACCTAGTGCATGTGTTTTAGGAATAATGCCTTGTGATATTTTGGATAAACATACTACCCAATACGTTATTAATCTGTGTACATTGGCAAAAGTTGTCATAGCTAGATCATGGTTGGCTTCTACGGGACCTGAATATGTGACGTGGAAATCACTTGTTAATTCTACGGTGATGCATGAGAAATATATTTATATCTCATGAAAGTCTGAGTCTAAGTTTGAGAAGACATGGAATAGATTGCTTCAATCTAGTTTCTATGAGACATCCAGTGACTCATAAATTGGCTTTAATGTTCTATTGGGAAATTTTCTATTATGCGGCAATGTCAGTATCAATAATAACAACATTAACAATGGTTTTTTTAAGTGTGCTAAGTACATCACAGTTGTAAACTGTTATTAGTTAATATGTATGTTCAAGAACATTATATCTGTTTATATGCATGCCAATGGGAACAGATATCTACTCTAACTATTTGTATATGCCTGTTACTACTGATATTATTTAATATGTATGCATGCTATGTACATGTTAAAGCTGTATACAAATTATGCTTGTATGGTATGTTTTAAAACTACAATAAAAAATTTACTCAATTTAAAAAAAAAAAAAGAAATCCACAGGTTCCTGTCTGGTCTCCAGCATAAACGGTTCCATTCCAGTTAAAAAGTCCATCAGGTCCAGCCTAGTCTCCAGCATCAACAGTACCAGTCCAGTTAAGAAGTCCACTGGATCCAGCCTGGTCTCCATCATCAAAGGTTCCAGTCCAGATAAGAAGTCCACTGGATCCAGACAGGTCTCTGGCATCAACGGTTCAAGTCCAGTTAAGAAGTCTACTGTATCCAGCCTGGGATCTATCGCCAATTGTTCCAGTCCAGTGAGGAAGTTAACCAGATCCACATGGGTCTCTGGCATCAACAGTTCCAGTCCAGTCAAGAAGTTCATCAGATCCAGCCTGGTCTCCATCGTCAATGGTTCCAGTCCAGTTAAGAAGCCCATGGAATCCAGCCTGGTTTTCAGCATCAACAGGAACACAAACTAACCTAGAACTGACAAATATCTCCTTGCACATGTCCCTGTTGGCAGGGTGATCTCATTTAAAGGAGACAAGCAGCATTATCACAAAAGCCCATTACAACAAAAAATTATGCAATGCTTTACAGAGTGAGAATCACTGTCATCCGTATTATTTCCTGCCCCATTGGAGCTCACAGACTTAGGACCTCATTCAGAGCCACTCGCAAAAAGCATGCGCTTGCTCTGAATGAGGGCGGCTACATTTTTTTTAAATCTAGCCTCCTGGCTGCTTGCTAAGCTGTTGGTGACAACCCACAGCTTTTGCGAGTGGTCGGGTGATGGTCGTGATCATGACCATCGGGCTTATGACGAGACCCTTGTGGTAGAGTGTCATCTGCCGCAAGCCCCAGTGAGCTTCCATCTCTAATAGAGCTGGAAGCTCACTACTGACATCACTTGTGATGTCAGTAGGACCGCCCACAAATGGCAGGCGTTCCTTCAGGAATGCCTCCATTTATCCAGCCACCCCCCAACCCCACCTATACAATGGGGCGAGCTGTTGATCAACATTTGTAGAGAGCCCTGGAGCGAGTGAATTTCTCACTTGCTCCAGGGCTTGCACACGCACATTGCACATGAGCAATGCACAACCATTGACCCTCTTATGAGCACATACCGCTTGCAAGCGGGTCTGAATCAGACCCTTAATTTCATAACACACAAGCACACACACACTCACAAACTGTGTTGCATAAATATGACAGGAAGGATTTGCACAATATCAAAGGGGACAAACAGGGTAATCACAAGAGCACATTTTAACAACAATTTATACAATGCTATACCAAGAATATAAGTCATTTATATTATTCCCTGCCCCTTTGGAGCTTACAGTCTAAAATTCATAACACATAAGCATTCACACACCGTCCATAGCAAACATACATATTTTATAAATATCCATGTATACCAGGAAAATATTACCATGCCTCTAAATGTCAAGAACTAGAGTCTAGCCTCAGACTTATCAGTATCTAATAATTATATTAATTACCTGTCTTGGGTCTACTACACCTGCAGTTCTATCTTCATTATATGCTTTGTAGTAAAGATGACTTTACAAAAGTCCAGAGATGTAGTTTGCATGGCTGTTGTCCTCACATATTCAGTCATGAAGAAGGTCCTCTTGAAAAAAAATTTAGAGGAGTGATAATATTTTAATGATATACATGCATATTTATTATTATTATTAATTTATTTTATTTTTTCTTTATATTGTATACAGAATAAATGCAATAATGTACAGAGAACAAAAATCATCCATAACAGTCCTTATCCCATAGGAGCTTACAGACTAAAGTTACTAAAAAAACTCTAAGAAACACACAAATTCAGTGATGCATAAATATTGTCACAGGCCAGCAAAGTCCCAGACCCAGATGTCACTGGTTCGAGTCCAGTTAACAAATACACTAGTTCCAGGTAGTTAACAGCTTCAACAGTTCGAGTGCAGTTAAGAAGTCCACTGGATCCAGACTGGTATCCAGTGTCAAAGGTTTCAGTCTAGTCTCTAAAATCAGTGCTTCCAGACCAGTTAAGAAGTCCACTGGAACCAGCCTGATATCCAGCATCAATGGTTCCAGGCAAGAAATCCATCAGATCCAGGCTGATTACCAGCATCAATGGTTTTAGTCTAATTAAGAACTCCTCCAGATCCAGCTGGGTCTCTGGCACCAACGGTTCCAGCCCAGTTACGAAAGTCCACCAGATCCAGCATGGTCTCCAGATTCAAAGGTTTCAGTCTATTCTCTAGAATCAAAGGTTCTAGTCCAGTTAAGAAGTCCACCGGATCCAGCCTGGTCTCCAGCATCAACGGTTCCAGTCAAGAAGTCCAGCGGATCCAGCCTGATTTCCAGCATCAATGGTTTCAGTCTAGTTAAGAACTCCACCAGATCCAGCCAGGTTTCTGGCATAAGTGGTTCTAGTCCTATTAAGAAGTCCACAAGATCCAGCCTGGTCTCCAGTGTTAACAGTTCCAGTCCAGTTAAGAAATCCCAACGTTCCTGCCTGGTCTCCAGCATCAATGGTCCAGTACAGTTTAGAAGTCCACCAGGTCCAGTCTGGTCTCCAGCATCAACAGTTCCAGTCCAGTCAAGAAGTACTCGTTAGAATAGAAGGAATGGAATCTGGGGAAAGCTTCTGCACCAGTAAATATTTATTTAGAAATAAGTGTGAAATCCCAATATGAAGAGTAATAAATTCAATATTTATGCGATGTCTGGGGCGTGCTGCCAAGGACAAGATACAACATGTAAGAAAAATAAAAAAGAAGACAGAAATGTCCCTTGGTTGGCGCACTAACAAAAAATGTAATAAAATTTAACTTTTATTAAACAATATTAAAATTGTATATATAATAATCTCTCTCTTCGATTATTATATATAAAATTTTAATATTGTTTAATAAAAGTTACATTTTATTACATTTTTTGTTAGTGCGCCAACCAAGGGACATTTCTGTCTTCTTTTTTATTTTTCTTACAGTCAAGAAGTACAACAGATCCAGCAAGGTCTCCAGCATCCATGGTTCCAGTCCAGTTAAGAAGTCCAATCGATCAAGTTGGGTCTCTGGCTTCAATGGTTCAAGTCCAGTTAAGAAGTCTGCTGGATCCAGCCTGGTCTCCAGCATCAAAGGTTCCAGTCCAGATAAAATGTCCACTGGATCTGGCCTGGCCTCCAGCATCAATGGTTCTAGTTCATTGAAGAAGTCCACCAGATCCAGCCTGGGCTCCAGTGTCAATGGTTCCAGTCTAGTTAAGAAGTTCCCTGGATCCAGCAGGGTTTCTGGCATCAACGATTCCAGTCCAGTTAAGAAGTCCACCAGATCCAGTCTGGTCTCAAGTGTCAAAAGTTCCAGTCCATTTCAGAAGTACACCGGAGCCAGCCTGGTCTCCATCATCAACGGGAACACAAACTCTCCTAAAACTGACAAATAACTCCTTGCACATGTCCCTGTTGGCAGGGTGATTTCATTTAAAGGAGACAAGTGGCATTATCTCAAAAGCCCATTGCAACAACAAATGATGCAATGCTTTACAGAGTGAGAATGACTGTCAGTCATATTAGCTCCTGCCCCATTGGAGATTACAGACTAAATTTCATAACATAGAAGCACTCACACAAAAACAAACTGTGTTGCATAAATGACAGGATAAGTTTGCACTATAACTAAGGGGTGTTAAATTTGTAAATAAACCTTTTAATATATTCCTTCCTATAAACCTCTAAGATTCACCTGCCTAGAACCTCTAAGACAAAACCCTGCCTAAAAACCTCTAAGACAACGCTAATTGCGTACGCAGTATGACCGCAAATAAAGACAGGAGTGGAATCTTGTGGTTCCAACGCACAAGTATTATTCAGGTAAAAGTACAGTCAGTTACACGCAATCTATACATACATAATTTAGGCGTAAAAGGAAATAATACAGACCAAGTACGGTTATACATACGCTGCGCCTCTGGATCCAGAGATAGACTTCTGACTAGATATCCTCAGCTCACCCAAAATTCTGCATGAACTGCCAAACCAGTGTTTGGACACATGTATTTATTCCCCCCCAGACTGAAACAGGACAAAGGGGAAACTTCCTGCTGATCTCATTGGTTCCCAGAGGAGGAGCATATGTAACGACACATTTAACAGGTTGTTTCAAATAGACTTTCCCTGCCTCTAACAGCCGGGGTCTTTCTGGTAACGCCTCCTGTAACATCCTAACAGTTGAATCTAAAATATACATTTTGGTTGCTTGTAGGTTCTGCGGTCCATAACTCGAGAATGCATAATGCGATCTCCTCACCGATAGCACCGGAAAACTGTGGAAAGAGTATGCGTCAGAACAACTCCAAGAATGACATATTTATCTTGTATAATTCCTTAGTTAACAAATATCTTTATTTCTTAGCATTTAAACTAACTGAACCTTCTTGAATCATACATTTTGATGCTAATGGAACCTTGTGTGCGAATATGTAGTGTGTGGGTATTCGGGGTTTAATATAAGGATGCTAGTTATTAATGGGTGAGATTTAAGTGCATAATCTCTCATACACGAAGTGAACATCCAGCAGTGTGGATGGCTGAGGGTTGTAATTCCACATGCCCTCTGTCAGCAGGCCCCCACCTGCTGTGTTCAAAGGAAAACAAAACCTCTTTTGTTCTCACAGACACTTGTGTGAAGTGCAAATGTATTATCACCTCAAACTATGGGATTAGGAGACATCTTGTCTAGTATTCAGGCAAATCCAATTGTGTAGATATTATATTACAATTGCCACAACTATACTTTATCTGCATCCCGGAATTCCCAATTTGTATGTAAAAAAATACCCATTGTCTCTCCTTATTTACTTCTACTTAGAAAGCAGTTTTTTTCCGTTGCCCTTGGTGTTAACAAAAACATTGCCATCTGTTCTTAGTTAATGGGTTATAACTTGAATTAATGCTGACCACACAATGGTGTCTTGTGATCTCATTTCCAAAATGGAGTCTTGTGGCAATTTGCAAGATGGCGTCGCTGCGATTAAATTTTAAACTGAACTTGTCTCACTCAATTATTCAACTTCGACAGGGGACGAACAGGATAATCACAAGAGGCCATTCCAACAACAATTTATGCAATGCTATAACAAGAACATCTGTCATTTAAATTATTTTCTGCCCCATTGGAGATTTCAGTCTAAAATTCATAGCACATAAGCATTCACACACCATCCAAAGCAAACATACATATTTTATAAATATCCATGTATACCAGGAAGACATTATCATGCCTCTACAGGTCTAGAACTAGTATCTAGCCTCAGAGTTATCAGTAATTAATAATAATATGAATTACCTGTCTTGGGTCTACTACTCCTGCAGTTCTATCTTCATTATATGATTTGTAGTAAATATTACTTTACAAAAGTCCAGAGATGTAGTTTGCATGGCTGTTGTCCTCACATATTCAATCATGAAGAAGGTCCTCCTAAAAATTTTTTACAGGCGTGATAATATGATCCTGATATTCATGCATATTTATTATTATTATTATTATTATTCTTTCTTTAAAAGGAATAACTAATAAATGCAATAATGTACAGAGAAAAATCATCCATAACAGTCCTTGCCCCAACAGGAGCTTAAAGTCTGAATTCAGTAACACAAAAAACTCTATGAAACATGCAAATTGTGTTACATATTGTCACAGGCCAGTGAGGTCCCAGACCCAGATGTTACTGGTTCATCTCCAGTTAACAAGTCCACCAGTTTCAGGCAGTCAACAGCATCAATGGTAATAGTCAAGATAAGAAGTCCACCAGATCCAGCCTTGTCACCAGCGTCAAAGGTTTTAGTCTATTCTCTAGAATCAATGGTTCCAGTCCAGTTAAGAAGTCCACCAGATCCAGCCTGGTTTTCAGCATCAATGATTCCAGTCAAAAAGTCCACTTGATCCAGCCTGATTTCCAGCATCAATAGTTTCAATCTAGTTAAGCACTTCACCAGATCCAGCCAGGTCTCTGGCATCAACAATTAAAGTCCAATTAAGAAGTCCACCAACTCCAGCCTGGTCTCCAGCGTTAACAATTCCAGTCCAGTTAAGAAATCCACCAGTTCCTGCCTAGTTTCCAGCATCAACGGTTCCAGTCCAGTAAAGAAGTCCACTGGATCTAGCCTGGTCTTTAGCATCAAAGGTTCCAGTCCATATAAGAAATCCACTGTATCCAGCAAGGTCTCTGGCATCAACAGTTCTAGTCCAGATAAGAAGTCCCCCGGATCCAGCGTCAACAGTTCCAGTCCAGTTAAGAAATCCACTGAATCCAGCCTGGGCTCCAGCAACAATGGGAACACAATCTAACATAGAACTGACAAATATCTCCTTGCACATGGATCTGCTGGCAGGGTGTTTTTCTTTAAAGGAGACAAGCGGCATTATCACAAAAGCCTATTGCAACAACAAATTATTAAGAATGTCTGTCACTCATGTTAGTTTCTGCCCCATTGGATCTTATAGACTAAATTTCATAACACACAAGCACTCACACACACACACACAAACTGTGTTGCATGAATATGACAGGAGGAATTTGCACTATAACAAAAGGGGCAAACAGATTAATCACAAGAGCCCATTCCAACAACAATTTATACAATGCTATACCAAGAATATGTCATTCATATTATTCCCTGCCCCTTTGGAGTTCATAGTCTAAAATGCGTGACACAAGGATTCACACACCATACAAAGCAAACTTTATAAATATCCCTGTATACCAGGAAGATATTATCACACCTCTACAGGTCTAGAACTAGTGTCTAGCCTAAGCATTATCAGTAATTAATAATAATATTATTTACCTATCTTGGGTATACTACTCCTGCAGATCTATCTTCATTTTATGCTTTGTAGTAAAGATTACCATACAAAGTCCAGAGATTTAGTTTGCATTGCTGTGGTTCTCACATATTCAATCATGAAGAAGGCCCTCCTTAACAAATTTTTAGAGGCGTGATAATATTTTAGTGATATATATGCATATTTATTATTATTAATATTGTTACTGCTATTATTCTTTCTTTATATTGTATAACTAATAAATACAATAATGTACAGACAACAGAAATCATCCATAACAGTCCCTATCCCATAGGAGCTTACAGTCTAAAGTCACTAACACAAAAAAACTCTGAGAAACACACAAATTCAGTGTTGCATAAACGTTGTCACAGGCCAGTGCAGTTCCAGACCCAGAGGTCACTGGTTCAAGACAAATTAACAAGTCCACTAGTTCCAGGTAGTTAACAGCCACAGCAATTCCAGTCCAGTTAAGAAGTCCACCAGATCCAGACTGGTCTCCAGTGTCAAAGGTTTCAGTCTAGTCTCTAGAATCAATTGTTCCAGTCCAGTTAAGAAGTCCATCGGATCCAGCCTGGTCTCCAGCATCAACAGTTCTAGTCAAGAAGTCCACTGGATCCAGCCTGATTTCCAGCATCAATGGTTTCAGTCTATTTAAGAACTCCACCAGATACAGCCAGGTCTCTGAAATCATTGGTTCCAGTCCATTTAAGAAGTCCGCTGGATTCATCCTGGTCTCCAGCATCAATGGTTCCAGTCAAGAAGTCCACTGGATCCAGCCTGATCTTCAGTGTCAACAGTTTCAGTCCAGTTAAGAACTCCACCAAATTTCTGGCATCAATGGTTCAAGTCAAATTAAGAAGTCCACTGGACCCAGCCTGGTCTCCAGCGCTAACAGTTCCAGTCCAGTTAAGAAATCCACCCATTCCTGTCTAATCTCCAGCATCAATGGTTCCATTATAGTTAACAAGTCCATCAGGTCCAGCCTAGTCTCCAGCATCAACAGTAACACTCCAGTTGAGAAGTCCACTGGATCAAGCCTGGTCTTCATCATCAAAGGTTCCAGTCCAGTTAAGAAGTACACTGGCTCCAGACAGGTCTCTGGCATCAACGGTTCAAGGCCAGTTAAGAAGTCCACTATATCCAGCCTGGGATCTAGCACCATTTGTTCCAGTCCAGTTAGGAAGTTCACCAGATCCACATGGGTCTCTGGCATCAACAGTTCCAGGCCAGTCAAGAAGTCCATCAGATCCAGTCTGGTCTCCATCATCAACAGTTCCAGTCCAGTTAAAAAGGACATGGGATCCAGTCTGGTTTTCAGCATCAACAGGAACACAAACTAAAATAGAACTGACAAATGTCTCCTGGCACATGTCCCTGATGGCAGGGTGATTTTGTTTAAAGGAGACAAGTGGCATTATCACAAAGCCCATTGCAACAACAAATTATGCAATGCTTTACAGAGTGAGAATTTCTGTCACTCATGTTAGTTCCTGCCCCATTGGAGCTAAAACACTAAATTTCATAATACACAAGCACTCACACACACAAACTGCGTTGCATAAATATGACAGGATGAATTTGCACTATAACAAAGGGGACAATCAGAGTAATCACAAGAGTCCATTCCAACAACAATTTATACAATGCTGTACCAAGAATATGTCATTTATATAATTCCCTGCAGGTCTAGAACTAGTATCTAGCCTCAGAGTTATCAGTAATTAATAATAATATTAATTACCTGTCTTGGGTCTACTACTCCTGCAGTTCTATCTTCATTACATGCTTTGAGGTATGATAATATGTTCCTGATATACATGCATATTTATTATTATTATTAATCTTTTTCTTTCATTATATTGTATAACTAATAAATGCAATAATGTACAGAGAACAGAAATAATCCATAATAGCCCCTATCTCATAAGAGCTTACAGTCTAAAGCCACTAACACAAAAAAACCTCTGAGAAGCACACAAATTCAGTGTTGCATAAATATTGTCACAGGCAAGTGCAGTCCCAGACCCAGATGTCACTTCTTCAAGTCCAATTAACAAGTTAACCAGTTCCAGGCAATTAACAGCTTCAACAGTTCCAGTCCACTTAAGAAGTCCACCGCATTCAGCCTGGTCTCCAGTGTCAACGGTTCCAGTCTAATCTCCAGCGTCAATGGTTCAAGTCCAGTTAAAAAGTCCACTGGATATAGCCTGGTCTCCAGCATCAACCGATCCAGTCCAGTTAAGAAGTCCACTTGATCCATCCGGGTCTCTGGCATCCACGGTTTAAGTCCAGTTAAGAAGTCCAACGGATCCAGCCTGGTCTCCAGCGTCACCGGAAATACAAACTTACCTAGAACTCAGAAATATCTCCATGCACATGTACCTATTGGCAGGGTGATTTTGTTTAAAGGAGACAAGTGGCATTATCAAAAAAGCCCATTGCAACAACCAATTATGCATAGCTTTACAGATTGAGACTGAAAGTCATTCATAGTGTCGGACTGGGGCATGAAGAGCCCACCTGGGAATGCAGTGATAGGGGCCCATGCTTAAGGGGTGTGGTTATCCATCAGAGGGGGTGTGGCCAGTCACCAAAAATGCTTGGATAATCAATAGGTAAAGATTCTATAGAAGGGAACCAATCACCCATATTGATCAGTTGTACTGCTCCACCAGATAACTGACCAACTAATAGAGTAAAAATGTATAATTTGAGGTCTGGAACCTGACACCTAGAGGAGTGGGTGGACCCTTAGGCAGTGGGGCCCACCAGGGATTTTCCCTGTGCCCCTTTGGGCCAGTCCAACCCTGGTCATTCATATTAGTCCCTGCCCCATTGGAGCTTACAGACTAAATTTCATAACACACAAGCACTCACACACACACAAACTGAGCTGCATAAATATGATAGGATGAATTTGCACTATAACAAAGGGGTTAGAGTAATCACAAGAGCCCATTCCAATAACAATTTATACAATGCTGCACCAAGAATATATGTAATTTATATTATTCCCTGCCCCATTGGAGCTTATAGTCTAAGATTCATAACACATAAGCATGCACATACTGTCCACAGCAAACATACATATTTTAAAAAATCCATGTATACCAGGAAGATATTATCACACCTCTACAGTTCTAGAACTAGTGTCTAGCCTAAAAAGAAGGTCCTCATAAAAAATTTTTAGAGGCTTGATAATATGTTCCTGATATACATGCATATTTTTATTATTAATATTATTATTATTATTACTATTATTATTTCATTATATTGTATAACTATTAAATGCAATAATGTAGAGAACAGAAATAATTCTTAATGGTCCCTATCCCATAGGAGCTTAAAGTCTAAAGTCACTAACACAAAAAACTCTGAGAAACACACAAATACAGTGTTGCATAAATATTGCCATAGGCCCATACAGTTCCAGACCCAGATGTCACTGATTCAAGCCCAGCTAAGAAGTCCACCAGATCCAGCTGGGTCTCTGGCATCAACGGTTTAAGTCCAGTTAAGAAGTCCACTGGATCAAGCCTAGACCCCAGCATCAACGGTTACAGTTGAGTCAAGAAGTCCACCGGATCCAGCCTGGTCTCCATCATCAACTGGAACACAAACTAACCTAGAACTCACAAATATCTCTTTGCACATGTTCCTGTTGGCAGGGTGATCTCATTTAAAGGAGACAAGCGGCATTATCACAAAAGCCCATTACAACAAAAAATTATGCAATGCTTTACAGAGTGAGAATCACTGTCATCCATATTATTTCCTGCCCCATTGGAGCTTACAGACTTAGGACCTCATTCAGATCTGCTCGCAAAAAGCGAGCGCTTGCTCTGAATGCAGGTGGCCACATTTTTTTTTAATCTGGCCTCCAGGCTGCTTGCTAAGCTGTGGGTGACCACCCACAGCTTTTGCAAGTGGCCAGGTGATGGTCACTGGTGATGTCTGTAGGGCCAGGTGATGACTTCACTGGTGATGTCAGTAGGGCCGCCCACAAATTGCAGACATTCCTTCAGGAATGCCTACATTTATCCAGCCACCCCCCCACTCCACCTACAAAATGGGGCGAGCTGTTGATCAACATTTGTAGCGAGCCCCGGAGAGAGTGAATTTCTCACTTGATACAGGACTTGTGCAGGTGCATTGCACAACCATTGGCCCGCTTATGAGCGCATAGCAATTGCAAGTGGGTCTGAATCAGGCCCTTAATTTCATAACACACAAGCACACACACACTCACAAACTGTGTTGCATAAATATGACAGGAAGGATTTGCACAATATCAAAGGGGACAAACAGGGTAATCACAAGAGCCCATTCCAACAACAATTTATACAATGCTGTACCAAGAATATAATGTCATTCATATTATTCAAAGCCCCTTTGGATCTTACAGTCTAAAACGCATAACATGTAAGCATTCACACACTGTACATAGCAAACATGCATATTTTATAAATATCCATGTATACCAGGATTATCACACCACTACAGGTCTAGAACTAGTGTCTAGCCTAAGCGTTATCAGTAATTAATAATAATATTAATTACCTATCTTGGGTCTATTACTCCTGCAGATCTATCTTCATTATATGCTTTGTAGCAAAGATGACCTTACAAAAGTCCAGAGATTTAGTTTGCATGGCTGTGGTTCTCACATTTTCAATCATGAAGAAGGCCCTTCTAAAAAATGTTTAGAGGCGTGATAATATTTTAGTGATATACATGCATATTTATTATTATTATTATTATTACTATTATTCTTTCTTTATATTGTATAACTAATAAATACAATAATATACAGAGAACAGAAATCATCCATAACACTCCCTATCCCATAGGAGCTTATAGTCTAAAGTTACTAACGCAAAAAAATTCTGAGAAACACACAAATTCAGTGTTGCATAAACATTGTCACAGGCCAATGCAGTTCCAGACCCAAATGTCACTGGTTCAAGTCAAATTAATGAGTCTACCAGTTGCAGGTAGTTAACAGCTTCAGCAGTTCCAGGCAAGTTAATAAGTACACCATATCCAGATTGGTCTCCAGTGTCAAAGGTTTCAGTCTAGTCTCTAGAATCAATGGTTCTAGTCCAGTTAAGAAGTTCACTGGATCCAGCCTGGTGTCCAGCAACAACAGTTTCAGTCAAGAAGTCCATCAGATCCAGCCTGATCTCCAGCATCAACGGTTTCAGTCTAGTTAAGAACTCCACCAAATCCAATCAAATCTCTGGCATCAATGGTTCAAGTGCAATGAAGAAGTCCACCGGATCCAGCCTGATCTCCAGCATTAACAGTTCCAGTCAGTTAAGAAATCCACTGGTTCCTGCCTGGTCTCCAGAATCAACGGTTCCATTCCAGTTAAAAAGTCCATCAGGTCCAGCCTAGTCTCCACCATCAACGGTACCAGTCCAGTAAAGAAGTCCACTGAATTCAGCCTTGTCTCCACCATCAAAGGTTCCAGTCCAGATAAGAAGTACACTGGACCCAGACAGGTCTCTGGCATCAACGGTTTAAGTCCAGTGATGAAATCCACTGTATCCAGTTTGGGCTCTAGCACCAATTGTTCCAGTCCAGTTAGGAAGTTAACCGGATCCACATGGGTCTCTGGCATCAACAGTTCCAGGCCAGTCAAGAAGTCCATCAGATCCGGCCTGGTCTCCAGCATCAATGGTTCCAGTCTAATTAAGAAGTCCATGGGATCCAGCCTGGTTTTCAGCATCAACAGGAACACACACTAACCTAGAACTGACAAATATCTCCTTGCAGATATCCCTGTTGGCAGGGTGATTTTGTTTAAAGGAGACAAGTGGCATTATCACAAAAGCCCATTGCAACAACAAATTATGCAATGTTTTACAGAGTGAGGATGTCTGTCACTCATGTTAGTTCCTGCCCCATTGGAGCTAAAACACTAAAATTCATAACATACAATCACTCACACACACACAAACTGTGTTGCATAAATATGACAGGATGAATTTGCACTATAACAAAGGGGACAAACAGAGTAATCACAAGAGCCCATTCCAACAAAAATTTATACAATTCTGTACCAAGAATACATGTCATTTATATTATTCCCTGCAGGTCTAGAATTAGTATCTAGCCTCAGAGTTATCAGTAATTAATAATAATATTAATTACCTTTCTTGGGTCTACTACTCCTACAGTTCTATCTTCATTGTATGCTTTGTAGTAAAGATAACCTTAGAAAGGTCCAGAGAAGTAGTTTGCACGGCTGTTGTCTTCACATATTCAATCATGAAGAAGGTCCTCCTGAAAAAAATTAGAGGTATGGTAATATGTTCCTGATATACATGTATATTTATAATTATTACTCTTTTCTTTCATTATATTGTATAACTAATAAATGCAAGAAGGTACAGAGAATAGAAATCATCCATAACAGTCCCTATCCCATAAGAGCTTGCAGTCTAAAGTCACTAACACAAAAAAAACCTCTGAGAAACACACAAATACAGTGTTGCATAAATATTGCCATAGGCCCATACAGTTCCAGACCCAGATGTCACTGATTCAAGTCCAGTTAACAAGTCCACCAGATCCAGCCTGGTCTCCAGCATCAATGGTTCAAGCCCAGCTAAGAAGTCCACCGGATCCAGCTGGGTCTCTGGCATCAACGGTTTAAGTCCAGTTAAGAAGTCCACTGGATCAAGCCTAGACCCCAGCATCAACGGTTACAGTTGAGTCAAGAAGTCCACCGGATCCAGCCTGGTCTCTATCATCAACTGGAACACAAACTAACCTAGAACTCACAAATATCTCTTTGCACATGTTCCTGTTGGCAGGGTGATCTCATTTAAAGGAGACAAGCGGCATTATCACAAAAGCCCATTACAACAAATAGTTATGCAATGCTTTACAGAGTGAGAATCACTGTCATCCATATTATTTCCTGCCCCATTGGAGCTTACAGACTTAGGACCTCATTCAGATCCGCTCGCAAAAAGTGAGCGCTTGCTCTGAATGCGGGTGGCCACATTTTTTTTTAATCTGGCCTCCAGGCTGCTTGCTAAGCTGTGGGTGACCACCCACAGCTTTTGCAAGTGGCCAGGTGATGGTCACTGGTGATGTCTGTAGGGCCAGGTGATGAATTCACTGGTGATGTCAGTAGGGCCGCCCACAAATTGCAGGCATTCCTTCAGGAATGCCTACATTTATCCAGCCACCCCACCCACCCCACCTACAAAATGGGGCGAGCTGTTGATCAACATTTGTAGCGAGCCCCAGAGTGAGTGAATTTCTCACTTGATACAGGACTTGTGCAGGTGCATTGCACATGCGCAATGCACAACCATTGGCCCGCTTATGAGTGCATAGCAATTGCAAGTGGGTCTGAATCAGGCCCTTAATTTCATAACACACAAGCACTCACACACTCACAAACTGTGTTGCATAAATATGTCAGGAAGGATTTGCACAATGACTAAGGGGACAAACAGGGTAATCACAAGAGCCCATTCCAAAAACAATTTATACAATGCTGTATTGAGAATATATATCATTTATATTATTCCCTGCCCCATTGGAGCTTAAATCGAAAATTCATAACACATAAGCATTCACACACCGTCCATAGCAAACATACATATTTTATAAATATCCATGTACTGTATACCAGGAAGATATTATCATGCCTCTATAGGTCTAGAACTAGTGTCTAGCCTAAGAGTTATCAGTAATTAATAATAATAATAATTACCTGTCTTGGGTTTACTACTCCTGTAGTTCTATCTTCCTTACATGCTTTGTAGTAAAGATCACTCTACAAAAGTCCAGAGATGTAGTTTCCATGGCTGTTGTCCTCACATATTCAATCGTGAAGAAGGTCCTCCTAGAAAAAAATTTTTAGAGACGTGATAATATGTTCCTGATATACATGTATATTTATTATTATTATTAGTATTATTATTATTATTCTTTCTTTAAAATGAATAACTAATAAATGCAATAATGTACAGAGAAAAATCATACATAACAGTACATGCCCCATAGGAGCTTACAGTCTAAAGTCA
The DNA here is from genome assembly GCA_031769625.1 of Taudactylus pleione. NCBI lineage: Eukaryota > Metazoa > Chordata > Amphibia > Anura > Myobatrachidae > Taudactylus > Taudactylus pleione. The sequence continues at coordinate 3,861,432 of JAUIMM010000390.1, forward strand.
CTAAAACAAAATACTCTAAGAAACACGCAAATTCAGTGTTGCATATTATCACAGGCCAGTGAGGTCTCAGACCCAGATGTCACTGGTTCATCTCCAGTTAAGAAGTCCACCAAACCCAGCCTGGTATTCAGCATCAACAGTTCTAGTTAAGAAGTCTACCTGATCCAGCTTGATTTCAAGCGTCAACAGTTTCAGGCTAGTTAAGAACACCAGATCCAGCCGGGTACCTGGCATAAATGATTACAGTCCAGTTAAGTCCATCAGATCCAGCCTGGTCTCCAGCGTCAAAGGTTTCAGTGCATTCTCTAGAATCAACGGTTCAAGTCCAATTAAGAAGTCCACTAGATCCAGCCTGGTCTCCAGCCTTAACAATTCCAGTCCAGTCAAGAAATCCACCGGTTCCTGTCTGGTCACCAGCATCAATGGTTCCAGTCCAGTTTAGAAGTCCAAAAGGTCCAGCCTGGTCTCCAGCATCAATGGTTCTAGTCCAGTAAAGAAGTCCACTGGATCTAGCCTGGTCTTTTGCATCAAAGGTTCCAGTCCATATGAGAAGTACACTGGATCCAGCCAGGTCTCTGGCATCAACGGTTCAATTCCAGTTAAGAAGTCTCCTGGATCCAGCATCAACGGTTCCAGTGCAGTTAAGAAACCCCCCAAATCCAGCCTGGTCTCCAGTGTGAAAGGGTACACACACTAACCTAGAACTGACAAATATCTCCTTGCACATGTCCCTGTTGGCAGGGTGATTTTGTTTAAAGGTGACAACCGGCATTATCACAAATGCCCATTGCCACAACAAATTATGCAATGCTTTAAAGAGTGAGAATGTCTGTCACTCATGTTAGTTTTTGCCCCATTGGAGCTTATAGACTAAATTCCATAACACACAAGCACTCGCACACAAACTGTGTTGCATGAATATGACAGGAGGAATTTGCACTATAACAAAGGGAGCAAACAGATTAATCACAAGAGCCCATTCCAACAACAATTTATACAATGCTGTACCAAGAATATAAATGTCATTCATATTATTCAAAGCCCCTTTGGATCTTACAGTCTAAAATGCATAACACGTAAGCATTCACACACTGTACATAGCAAACATGCATATTTTATAAATATCCATGTATACCATGATTATCACACCACTACAGGTCTAGAACTAGTGTCTAGCCTAAGCGTTATCAGTAATTAATAATAATATTAATTACCTATCTTGGGTCTATTACTCCTGCAGATCTATCTTCATTATATGCTTTGTAGCAAAGATGACCTTACAAAAGTCCAGAGATTTAGTTTGCATGGCTGTGGTTCTCACATTTTCAATCATGAAGAAGGCCCTTCTAAAAAATGTTTAGAGGCGTGATAATATTTTAGTGATATACATGCATATTTATTATTATTATTATTATTATTATTACTATTATTCTTTCTTTATATTGTATAACTAATAAATGCAATAATATACAGAGAACAGAAATCATCCATAACACTCCCTATCCCATAGGAGCTTATAGTCTAAAGTTACTAACGCAAAAAAATTCTGAGAAACACACAAATTCAGTGTTGCATAAACATTGTCACAGGCCAGTGCAGTTCCAGACCCAAATGTCACTGGTTCAAGTCAAATTAATGAGTCTACCAGTTGCAGGTAGTTAACAGCTTCAGCAGTTCCAGGCAAGTTAATAAGTACACCATATCCAGATTGGTCTCCAGTGTCAAAGGTTTCAGTCTAGTCTCTAGAATCAATGGTTCTAGTCCAGTTAAGAAGTTCACTGGATCCAGCCTGGTGTCCAGCAACAACAGTTTCAGTCAAGAAGTCCATCAGATCCAGCCTGATCTCCAGCATCAACGGTTTCAGTCTAGTTAAGAACTCCACCAAATCCAATCAAATCTCTGGCATCAATGGTTCAAGTGCAATGAAGAAGTCCACCGGATCCAGCCTGATCTCCAGCATTAACAGTTCCAGTCAGTTAAGAAATCCACTGGTTCCTGCCTGGTCTCCAGAATCAACGGTTCCATTCCAGTTAAAAAGTCCATCAGGTCCAGCCTAGTCTCCACCATCAACGGTACCAGTCCAGTAAAGAAGTCCACTGAATTCAGCCTTGTCTCCACCATCAAAGGTTCCAGTCCAGATAAGAAGTACACTGGATCCAGACAGGTCTCTGGCTTCAACAGTTCAAGTCCAGTGATGAAGTCCACTGTATCCAGTTTGGGCTCTAGCACCAATTGTTCCAGTCCAGTTAGGAAGTTAACCAGATACAAATGGGTCTCTGGCATCAACAGTTCCAGGCCAGTCAAGAAGTCCATCAGATCCGGCCTGGTCTCCAGCATCAATGGTTCCAGTCTAATTAAGAAGTCCATGGGATCCAGCCTGGTTTTTAGCATCAACAGGAACACACACTAACCTAGAACTGACAAATATCTCCTTGCAGATATCCCTGTTGGCAGGGTGATTTTGTTTAAAGGAGACAAGTGGCATTATCACAAAAGCCCATTGCAACAACAAATTATGCAATGTTTTACAGAGTGAGGATGTCTGTCACTCATGTTAGTTCCTGCCCCATTGGAGCTAAAACACAAAAATTCATAACATACAATCACTCACACACACACAAACTGTGTTGCATAAATATGACAGGATGAATTTGCACTATAACAAAGGGGACAAACAGAGTAATCACAAGAGCCCATTCCAACAATAATTTATACAATGCTGTACCAAGAATACATGTCATTTATATTATTCCCTGCAGGTCTAGAATTAGTATCTAGCCTCAGAGTTATCAGTAATTAATAATAATATTAATTACCTTTCTTGGGTCTACTACTCCTACAGTTCTATCTTCATTGTATGCTTTGTAGTAAAGATAACCTTACAAAAGACCAGAGAAGTAGTTTGCACGGCTGTTGTCTTCACATATTCAATCATGAAGAAGGTCCTCCTGAAAAAAATTAGAGGTATGGTAATATGTTCCTGATATACATGTATATTTATAATTATTACTCTTTTCTTTCATTATATTGTATAACTAATAAATGCAAGAAGGTACAGAGAATAGAAATCATCCATAACAGTCCCTATCCCATAAGAGCTTGCAGTCTAAAGTCACTAACACAAAAAAACCTCTGAGAAACACACAAATTCAGTGTTCCATAAATATTGTCACTGGCCAGTGCAGTCCCAGACCCAGATGTCACTGCTTCAAGTCCAGTTAACACGTTCAACAGTTCCAGGCAGATAACAGCTTCAACAGTTCCTGTCCACTTAATCAGTCCACAGCAGCCAGCCTGGTCTCCAGTGTCAAGGGCTCCAGTCCAGTCTCCAGCATCAATGGTTCAAGTCCAGTTAAAAAGTCCACCGTATATAGCCTGGTCTTTAGCATCAATTGTTCCAGTCCAGTTAATAAGTACACCAGTTCCAGCCTGGTCTCCAGCATCAATGGTTCCAGTCCAGTTAAGAAGTCCACTGGATCCAGCCTGGTCTCCAGCATCAACAGCAATACAAACTTAACTAGAACTGACAAATATCTCCTTGCACATGTCCCTGTTGGCAAAGTGATTTTGTTTAATGGAGACAAGTGGCATTATCAAAAAAGCCCATTGCAACAACAAATTATGCAACACTTTACCGAGTGAGAATGAATGTCATTCATATTAGTTCCTGCCCCATTGGAGCTTGCAGACTAAATTTCATAACACACAAGCACTCACACACACAAACTGTGCTGCATAAATATGACAGGATGAATTTGCACTATAACAAAGGGGACACACAAGTAATCACAAGAGCCCATTCCAACAACAATCTATATAATGCTGCACTGAGACTATATGTAATTTATATTAATCCCTGCCCCATTGGAGCTTACAGTCTAAAATTTGTAACACATAAGCATGCACATACCGTCCATAGCAAACATACATATTTTAAATTATCCATGTATACCAGGAAGATATTATCATACCTCTACAGTTCTAGAACTAGTGTCTAGCCTAAAAAGAAGGTCCTCCTAAAAAAAATTTAGAGGCTTGATAATATGTTCCTGATACACATGCATATTTTTTATTATTAATATTATTACTATTATTCTTTAATTATGTTGTATAACTAATAAATGCAATAATTTACAGAGAACAGAAATAATTCATAACAGTCCCTATCCCATAGGAGCTTAAAGTCTAAAGTCACTTACACAAAAAACTCTGAGAAACACACAAATACAGTGTTGCATAAATATTGTCATAGGCCAGTGCAGTTCCAGACCCAGATGTCACTGATTCAAATCCAGTTAACAAGTCCACCGGATCCAGCCTGTCCTCCAGCATCAACAGTTCCAGTCCAATTAAGAAGTCCACCAGATCCAGCCTAGACCCCAGCATCAAAGGTTCCAGTTCAGTTTAGAAGTTCATCGGATGCAGCCGGGTCTCTGGCTTCAACAGTTACAGTCCAGTTAAGAAGTCCAGTATACAGGTAAGGAGAAAAGAGGACTCTTTTGGGGGGCACTCAATATTTATATATTAAAGTATTTAAAATTTAACTTTTAATAGTAGTAGAGTAAAATAAGTTTTCACACAAACAAGGGGTATTAAAAACAACATATAAACATAGACATTAAAAATGGTTGCCCAAAAAAAGGGAAAACCAACAATATGATCTGGATGAAGGCGAATATTAAAGATGATAAATCCCTTCAAGATTTGGATTAATACAGATATAGAAATCCCTTAATAAATTAGATTAATACAGATATAGAGGGAATACTATAATTCAGTGTATACCATTGCAGCAAATATATAAATCAATATAATCGGTATCCAATTCAAAGCAATGCTCCTCAACACGGCTGATATATTTAGAGGTACAGAATATCGCTGCTCCACAGAGGAAATGTTAGTCGGAAGGAAAAAAAAAATATTGAACAAGAAACTCCTCTCAATAATATGTATCCAGTTGTGAAAAGATGAATGTCACAAACATAAATATCAAATGAATATTAGTTCATAGCACTCCTTAAATTTCAATAGACACTGTATTTGAGCGGACATAGGTGCTTCTTAAACCGTAAGCGGTATATATGACTCCCATACGTAGAATCATCTGCATTATGTACAATTTTAGAAGAATGTGTCAAACATTGTCACCTAAAATAAACGGCAAGTTAGATAATATACTGTCAAAATGAATAATATAATTTCATGACCAAAGATATTCGTTGAGGTGACAGATGGAGTACGAAAAATATATATACTAATAAGGACCCAGGGTCTGTCTCCCCCACTTCTGCTCTCACCGTGTCTTGTCAAGGACAGAGGACATGGGATGAGAGAGTGGGGTTGGCAGCTGGTGGGAAGAAAGGGATATTGGCACTTCTGCTGTCAATCTACACAAACCCCAGCTATCCTGATATTATTGAACATTGCAGGACATGTCGCTGGTCAATTGATGAGAGAGTGCAGAAAATGAAGAGGTACAGTACAGTGTCTAAACAGAAAAGCTTGTAACAACCTGTATCATGAGGTAGCAAGAATTAGGTTGTAACATCGATGGACTGTATCTGTCCAATTAACCATGAATCATGATAAATCATGTGTAACTTTGGTGTACTTAACAATGTTAACACGGATACATAAATATAATAAGCCCATATAAGATATTACAGATTATAGTCCCAAAGGGAAAATAAATACTGAGTACTGTAAATGAGCCTATAATACCACAGCTCAATGGCTGTGTAATAGTTTTTACTCCGAGAGATTCCTAAAGCATAATAGCACAGCAGTTATGTTCTCATTATAGGTCCAAGTTTAAAGGGCAATACTTGCATGTTTGTAGTAAGATTGAGCTGGGAGGACAGCGTGTGTTGATTAGAGCGGCTGTCCGGTAATGCAGTCGCCAAACAAAAATAGTCTTATCCGCTGGTCACCGCTCAGGCGGCAGTGAGGTGCAGGGAGGATTCCCTGTTCACATCAAGCGGACGGCGCCCTTATGCACCCTATGCAGAGAGGAAACAGCTTTCTGCATATGCGGCTATGGAGAGTAAGCAAGCTTGGCTGCCGGTCAGCGGTCTGGCAGCAGGGAGGTGCAGGGGAAATCCCGTTACACATCAGAGAAGAGGATACCCAAGTTTACTGATCATATGTCCTTAGTTGTGACAGCTCCACGCCAATGTAGCCGTGAGGGGCAAGCAGTCTTGGCTGCCGGTCAGCGATCAGGCAGCTGTGAGGTGCAGGGGAGATCCCGTTTGCACTTCAAAGGGGAGGGTGCCCTGGCTTACCCGGTCACCTGACCAAGTTTAGAGATGATGTACGTTTCGCCTTCAGAGGCTTGTTCACATCCAGTAAAACAGTTAAGAAGTCCACCAGATCCAGCCTGGTTACCAGTGTCAACGGTTCCAGTCTAGTCAAGAAGTACACTGGATCCAGCCTGGTCACCAGCATCAACGGTTCCAGTCCAGTTAAGAAGTCCACCATATCCAGCCGGGTCTCTGGCATCAATGGTTCCAGTCCAATTAAGAAGTCCACTGGTTCCTGCCTGGTCTAGAACATTAACAATTCCAGTGCAGTTAAGAAATCCACCGGTTCCTGCCTGGTCTCCAGCATCAATGGTTTCAGTCCAGCTAAGAAGTTCACCAGGTCCAGCCTGGTCTCGAGCATCAACGGTTCCAGTCCAGTTAAGCAGTCCACTGGATCCAGCCTGTCCTCCAGCATCAACAGTTCCAGTCCAATTAAGAAGTCCACCAGATCCAGCCTAGACCCCAGCATCAAAGATTCCAGTTCAGTTTAGAAGTTCACCGGATGCAGCCGGGTCTCTGGCTTCAACGGTTACAGTCCAGTTAAGAAGTCCACCAGATCCAGTCTGGTTACCAGTGTCAACCGTTCCAGTCTAGTCAAGAAGTACACCGGATCCAGCCTGGTCACCAGCATCAACGGTTCCAGTCCAGTTAAGAAGTCCACCAGATCCAGCCAGGTCTCCTATATCAACGGGAACACAAACTAACCTAGAACTAACAAATATCTCCTTGCACATGGCCCTGTTGGCAGGGTGATTTTGTTTAAAGGAGACAAGTGGCATTATCAAAAAAGCCCACTGCAACAACAAATTATGCAATGCTTTACAGAGTAAGAATGACTGTCATTCATATTTGTTCCTGCCCCATTGGAGTTTACAGACTAAATTTCATAACACACAAGCACTCACACACAAACTGTGTAGTATAAATATGACAGGATGAATTTGCACTATAACAAAGGGGACAAACAGGGTAATCATAAGAGTCCATTCCAACAACAATTTATACAATGCTATGCCAAGAATATACATCATTTATATTATTCCCAGCCCCATTGGAGTTTACAGTCTAAAATTCATAACACAAGCATTCACACCGTCCTTAGCAAAAATACATATTTAATAAATATCCATGTAAACCAGGAAAATATTACCACGCCTCTAAAGGTCTAGAATTAGAGTCTAGCCTTAGACATCAGTATCTAATAATTATATTAATTACCTGTCTTGGGTCTACTACACCTGCAGTTCTATCTTCATTTTATGCTTTGTAGTAAAGATGACCTTACAAAAGTCCAGATTTGTAGTTTGCATGGCTGTTTTCCTCACATATTCAATCATGAAGGTCCTCCTGAAATTTTTTTTAAAGGCGTGATAATATGTTCCTGATGCACAAGTATATTTATTATTATTATTTTTTTTTTTATTATTTATTTTTTTTTCTTTACAATGTATAACTAATAAATGCAATAATGTACAAAGAAAACTCATCCATAACAGTCCCTGCCCCATGACAGCTTATAGTCTAAAGTCACTAACACAAAAAACTCTGAGAAAAACGCAAATTCAGTGTTACATATTGTCACAAGCCAGCAAAGTCCGAGACCCAGATGTCACATGTTCATCTCCAGTAAACAAGTCCACCAGTTCCATTCAGTCAACAATTTCAACAGTTCCAGTCCAGTTAAGAAGTCCACTGGATCCAGCCTGGTCTCCAGCATCAAAGGTTTCAGTCTAGTCTCTAGAATCAATGTTTGCAGTCCAGTAAAGAAGTCCATCGGATCCAGCCTGGTCTCCAGCATCAACGGTTCCAGTCAAGATGACCACCGGATCCAGCCTAATCTCCAGCATCAACAGTTTCAGTCTAGTTAAGAACTCCACCCAATCCAGCTGGGTCTCTGGCATCAATGGTTCTAGTCCAGTTAAGAAGTCCACTGGATCCAGCCTGGTCTTCAGCATCAAAGGTTTCAGCCTAGTTTCTAGAATCAATGGTTCCAGTCCAGTTAAGAAGTCCAGCAGGTTCAGCCTGCTCTCCAGCATCAATGGTTCCAGTCCAGTTAAGTCCACTGGATCCAGACTGATTTCCAGCATCAATGGTTTCAGTCTAGTTAAGAACTCCACCATATCCAGCCGGGTCTCTGGCATCAACGGTTCCAGTCCAATTAAGAAGTCCACTGGATCCAGCCTGGTCTAGAACATTAACAATTCCAGTGCAGTTAAGAAATCCACTGGTTCCTGCCTGGTCTCCAGTATCAATGGTTCCAGTCCAGTTAAGCAGTCCACTGGATCCAGCCTGGTCTCCATCTGCAAAGGTTCCCATCAAGATAAGAATTCCACTGGATCTAGCTAGGTCTCTGGCTTCAATGGTTCAAGTCCAGTTAAGAATTCCGCCAGATCCAGCTTGGACTCCAGCATCAATGGTTCCAGTCCAGTTTAGAAGTCCACTGGATCCAGCCTGGTCTCCAGCATCACTGGTCAACATCCACCGGTTACAGCCTGGTCTCCAGCATCAACTGTTCCAGTCCAGTGAAGAAGTCCACCGGATGAAGCCTGGTCTCCAGCATCACTGGTCAACATCCACCAGTTCCAGATCAAGTTCAAGCCAATTCTCCAGTTCCGATCTGGTTAGCAAGCCCAGTTTTAGCCAACTTACCAGTACCCTGAAATGTTTGGGACATTACCCCCAAATCATTTCAAGTATAACATTTTATAAGCCTTGTACCAAAGATATTCATCACCGGTCCCAGCCCGGTTATAGAGATACGCATTACCGACTATAGTCTGGTTCCATAGATCCCAGCTCAGTTACATAGATATGCATTACTGGTCACAGCCCAGTTCCAGAGAAACCCATTACCAGTCCCATCCTGGTTACAAAGATACGCATTACAGCTGTATAGTCAATGTATGTGATATTCCTTGCTGAGTACTACAAGTGCCAGAATATGCATTAACCCCCATGCACCAGCAGCTGTATAGTCAATGTATGTGATATTCCTTGCTGAGTACTACAAGTGCCAGAATCTGCATTAACCCCCATGCACCAGCAGCTGTATAGTCAATGTATGTGATATTCCTTGCCATCCTGCAAACCACAACTCCTAATCTATAGCTGCAGTAATGCAAAATTAGCTGGGTATTTAAATGATGTGTATAATTTTGTACATGTCTGTAATTGGTTTTGTTTAAATATATGGGAATCTTATGACTTGCTAGCAATAGTCATTACCTGTGTTTGGATGGGGATCACTGAAGCATAGTTTAATAGTGTCATACTGCCTGTTTTCTTAAACTTAGAGCAATGTATGTCCACTGATCAATTTGCATTTCAATCAACTGACCAATTGGCTCAGATGAGGCTAGTGTCTTAATCAGCCATACTATTTATGAACATTCAGTCCTAGGGCAGCTTGCTGAGGGTAGCAGCTTGATGTGGTTATGCATTAAATGGTTAAAATCAAGTGTGCTTTCTGAACAGTTAAAAAAGCAGTTGAAAAACATTGAACAACATCTAATACCAGGTAATTACAAACCCATTACTTAACAATTTTGAATGAACTAATATAAAAAACAGAATGTATCAAAAACTTCTAATTCTTATCTCACTACATGGAATCATCTCTAAGGCTACTATATCCTTTACTCTCCCTGCAGCTCATCCTTCTGTACATATTGCTGCCTCATTAATCCATTCTCCTCTTAGAAACACACATGAGCTTTTATCTTATCTACACACATTGACAATGACATCCACAACCTGTCGCCATAAACATCTATCATACAAATCCCGCCAATATATTTATATCTCTCTCCTTCTGCTTCTATTAGCTGGTGACATAGCACCAAATCCAGGTCCAACACACATGCCACACCCACAATGAGCTATAAATCCAGCTAACCTTATAAATATTGCATGCCTCCCCTCACCCTCCAAGTCACTAAAATGTGCCTTATGGAATGCACGCTCTGTCTGCAACAAACTAACATCCATCCATGACCTCTTTATTTCAACTAACCTCAACCTTCTGGCGATAACAGAAACATGGCTCACGCAATCAGACACTGTCTCCCCTGCTGCACTTTCATATGGTAACCTACACTTCTCACACACCTCCAGGCCTGGTAATTGTAAAGGAGGTGGGGTAGGACTATTACTCTCCCAATCTTTTACATACACAGTTCTCCCACAGGTACCTTCACTCACATTTACATCATTTGAAGTACATTGTATCAGGACTTTCACCCCTTTCTCTCTGCGAGTTGCTGTTATCTATCGCCCACCAGGGCCACCTCAACAATTTCTGGAACATTTTTCTGTTTGGCTCCCTCATTTCCTATCCTCTGACATCTCCACCATCATTATGGGTGATTTCAATATCCCCATTGACAGTCCACAATCTCCTCATGCCTCCAAACTACTCTCTTTAACCTCCTCTCTTGGCCTCTCCCAATGGACTGACTCCGCTACTCATAAGGAGGGCCACTGCCTTGATCTTGTATTCACCCGACTATGCTCAGTCTCTGATTTCACTAATGCTCTTCTCCCTCTCTCAGATCACAACCTTATCACCTGCACACTCTCCTCAATTACATCAACCTCAACGTCAGTGAAATCAACACCTCCTAAAACCCGCAGAAATATTAATGCTATTAACTTTCATCAACTATCTACCTCTCTACAACAACAACTCTCACCAATTTCTACATTCGCTTCTCCAGAGACTGCTGCATCACACTTAAACCAGATTCTAGAAAAAGCCCTTGATGAAGTAGCTCCAGCTACCCATCACACACCACGTAAACTTAGACGTCAACCGTGGCATTCTAACTTTACAAGGCATCTACAAAAACTCTCACGTAAAGTAGAACGTCAGTGGCGAAAGTCTCACACACCAAGTGACTTCCTCACATATAAGACTATCTACAACTCTTATCGTACTGCTCTGGACACTGCCAAACAAACATATTTCCAATCTCTTATCTCTGCTTAAGCCTCTAACCCAAGCGACTTTTTAATACATTTAAACTGCTTCTTACCCCTCCCTCACCCAAACCACCTGCTACTATCTGTGCACAAGATTTTGCTTCCTATTTTAGGGACAAGATTGATGAGATCCGAAATGAAATGGTATGCTCTTCCTCAGCTAGTGACCTGCTCAATTCGCTACCTGTATCCTCTGGCACATTCTCTTCATTTGACCTCACAAATGAAGATGAAGTATCTTCCCTCTTCTCATCCTCCTACTCTATTACTTCTTCTCTAGATCCTATACCCTCACAAATCAGTAAAGCTCTGTCTCCTGTGCTTATCCCAACCCTAACTAAAATCTGTAATCTCTCTCTCTCTACTGGCATCTTTCCATCACTGTTCAAGCATGCAGTGATTACTCCTATTCTGAAAAAACAAAACTCTGACCCCAACACTCTCTCAAATTACCGTCCTATCTCCCAGCTCCCATGCCCCTCCAAGCTACTTGAGAGACTTGTCTACACTCGCCTCACACACTTTCTTAACTCACACAACCTATTGGACCCACTTCAGTCTGGCTTCCGTTCCCAACACTCCACAGAGACAGCACTGACTAAGGTAGTAAATGATCTGGTCACTGCCAAGGCTAAAGGCCATTATTCACTCCTAATTCTTCTAGATCTCTCTTCTCATACAAACACTACAATCCCTGGGTTTTAAGAACACTGCTCTTTCTTGGTTCTCTTCCTACCTATCTGATCGCTCTTTCACTGTTCGTTTTTCTGATTCTGCCTCCTCTTCGCTACCTCTATCAGTTGGAGTACCTCAAGGCTCTGTGTTAGGGCCTCTGTTATTCTCAATCTATACCTCCTCTCTTGGCAAACTAATCAGCTCTTTTGGATTTCAGTACCATCTGTATGCGGATGATACTCAAATCTACCTATCTTCCCCAGATTTATCACCAACTGTACTAGTCCGTGTCACTGAATGTCTTTCTGCAATTTCATCTTGGATGTCATCTCGCCACCTGAAACTTAATATTTCTAAAACAGAATTAATTATATTTCCACCAGCCAACAACAGTTACCAACATGATCTCTCTATCACAGTTGATAAGTCGACAATCCACCCTGCCCCACAAGCTCGCTGCCTTGGTGTCATCCTTGACTCTGAACTGTCCTTTGTTCCCCACATTCAATCTGTCCCTAAATCATGTTACATACATCTAAAAAACATATCCAAAATTCGACCATATCTCACACAAGACACTGCAAAAACTCTAATTCATGCACTTATTATTTCCCGCCTTGACTATTGCAATAGTCTCCTTACTGGTCTTCCCAAAAACAGGCTATCGCCATTACAATCAATTATGAATGCAGCTGCAAGGCTTATCTTCCTTGCCAAACGTTCATCGTCTGCTGCCCCGCTCTGTCAGTCCCTCCATTGGTTGCTGGTTTTCTACCGTATTCAATACAAAATACTCTTACTTACACATAAGGCTATTAACCAAACCACACCAACATACATCTCTTCACTCATCTCAAAATATCACCCTACCCGACCTCTCCGCTCAGCACAAGATCTGCGTCTCTCATCCCCATGCATTACTTGCTCCCACTCACGGTTACAGGTCTTTCTTAGGGCTGCACCCACTCTATGGAATGCCTTACCATGCAAAATACGACTTTCCTCTAGTCTCCAATCCTTCAAGCGATCCCTGAAAACTCACCTCTTCAGGCAAGCTTATCAGATCCCAGAACCGCCCTCACAACCTTCATAGTTACCATATCTAATTACATCCCCTTTTACAGTCCACACATAACCTCACACATTGTCTTTCTCTCACATCCTCATGACATTTGGCCGACATTCCTGTGTGACTGGATCATGCAGCCAACCAAGAAACTGTGCATTGTGGCTGGACCAAGATGCAATATATAGCACCTATCCTTGTGTATCAATGCCTATTTCCCTATAGATTGTAAGCTTGCGAGCAGGGCCTTCCTACCTATATATCTGTCTGTTATTACCCAGTTTTGTTCTATCAATGTTGACAATTGTAAAGCGCAACGGAATATGCTGCACTATATAAGAAACTGTAAATAAATAAATAAATTACTGGTCCCAGCCCTGGTCTATAAATATGCATTACTGACCACAACCCAGTTACAGAGATATGAACTTCTGGTCCCAGCCTGGTTCCTGAGATATGCGTTGCTGGTCCCAGGCCGGTTCTTCAACTCTAAAGCTGGGCATCCACTATACAATTTTCTGTCAGATATCTGTCCAATCTGGCTGGTTGGAATGAAAACCTGGTAATGTACAGTATGGGAGCAAATGACAATTGTCCATTTGCTCACAAACACTGGGAAATAGCCAAAAATGGTTGCTCAAACAAATTGGTTAAAACATACAAATGTAACCAATTTGAAAAAAAAATTTGTCCATGGAGTCCCCTCTCACTGCAAGTGTTACGGCCTCTGAGATTTGCCTGCACGCCAATGCTCTTTCTTGTACAGGGCACCAAAATGTCTAGTTACGGCTCTGCATCATACTGTAGGTTTTTTTTTGTAAGGCTCCACAAAACGCCACAGCAGCGGGCATTCAGTTACAAATCCTGCAAATAGAATCGCACATAAAATAAGTTAGACACGTTTCATAGGAGGTGCTGATGAAAGACAAAGGTCAGATATGGTTCCGCTCATGATACCTCATCTATCAGGAGAGTGTAATACTGAAACAAGAGGAGCCAGTGGGACCCGGAGCTGGAGAGTGCTTGCAGGAATGAAAGTTGGGGAGAGTATGGTAAGATGAGGTTCTGAGTTACATAGGAGAGAATCATTGGAGAACTATTGTAGGCGAGAGTGAAATGTGGTTACCAGGAGGAGGAAAGGCCTATGTCACAGGCAGATTAAAGAGGGAGATAGGAAGTGCATTGCATGATGAAGTCAGAGGTGTATATGGGGAAGGAGTCAGCAAGGTTGAGAAGCTTGAATTGAATTCTGGAAAAGAGGAGCCAGTGTAGAGATTTTCAGACATATGCAGTGGATGTAGAGCAGCCAAAGGGAAAGATAAAGCTTTTAAAGCAGACAATTTGATGGGTTGCCTATAGCAGCCAATCAGATTCTGTCTATCATTTTCTAGAATGCAATAGAGAAAAAATAGGTTAATTTTGGTTGGTTGCTATGGGCAACACCTCCATTTTTTGTTTTTAGAAGCTTTAGTAAGTCTGCAGATTGTAGAGGGGAAAAACAGATGAGATGAGGAAAAGGTCATATAGATTTAAAACCCCTGTCTTATGCATGTGACATAGGGTGAAATAACAGTGGGTGCAGGTGGTGCCATTACCATGGGGGATGGACTGCCTCCAGAGCCGACTCCCCTGCACCCAGCTTACACACTACTGAGCACTGCTGGAAGAGATGATGACACTACGTCCCTGTGTTCCCACCAGGAAAAGAGTCCACCCCCCTTTATCAGTTTTTCAGCAAGAACCACTTTAAAGTAGGAGCCTGCTTTTGTAAATTGGGGGCACTGTGGAATAATGGGAACTGGGGGCATAATGGGAATTGCGCTCACTACAATGCGGCATAATATGAACTGGGTAGTAGCATAACGTACTTAGAGCCCTGTATGGCATAATGTGAACTGTGCACTCTGAACTGGGGGCACTACAATGCGGTATAATGTGAACTGGGGGCACTATGGGGCATAAAATAAACTAGGTCACTACTATGGGCATGGCCCAAGCAAGAGTGGTACAGCTGGTGTGGTTTCCCTGGGAGCAGAATGCCCATTCCCAGCTGTCACCCCGAAACAATCAGAGCCGCCCTCAGTGGGTCTTCCAGTGCTGATGATCACAGCTGTAAATCAGAGTTATACACACATAAGGGTAAGGGGGAGTGGAAGAAAGGTCGCACCAAGGACTGATGTTCAAAACAAAACATCATAAATTCTCAGATAACCCTTAAATTCCTATTGCTATTATAAATTAATGATCAGGTAAGGGGTGCTACTCAGGGACATTATACATTATTTCAAATAAGGAGAGAAGGAAAGAATCCCTATATGACTGCACTCATATAGGGATTCTTTCCTTCTCTCTCTTTTGAAATAATGTAAATCAGTTACTTGACAGTTGGTATCATTGGCACTGACAGTCAGAGCTGTATTAAGGAATGCTCAGGGTGCAAGATCAGAGGTCCCCTACCTCTTACACAGAGTTCACCTGGTGCATACGCCACTGCTGTGTTTCTGCCCCCACCCACCTTTTACTTCCCTTGTTCTTCACCTCTGCCTACTTCCTAATTAGCCAGGCCACTCAGTCAGTTAGCCCTCCAACCTGCCTTGACTTCCAATTTACAGACAGTCCACCACTGACTACATTTTGCCCTACGTGTTGTGTGTCTCTGCCCAGGTATATCTATACTTCATCTGCCCATGTGTGGTTATGTTCCCTTCTGCCCATGTGTGACTATGCTCCTCTCTGTCCATGTGTGTCTGCCCACCCACCCATGTGGTTTTGCCCACCACTTGCATCTGCACCTTTTTTGGTGCATGACTGCCCCTTTTCCCTGTATGATTCCACTCTACATGCACATGCAAGACTCTGACCACCTTGCCTGGGTACTCCTCTGTATATTTTGTGTATGCCTGTTTAGTGTTCACTCTAGGTCGAGCGGAGGGCAGGGTGCCGGACCAACAGGAAGGGCACTTCTGCGCTCGCCTGAAAAGGGGAGTGGTTAATGGAAAGGGGCCATGTTTTTGACGTGTCCCCTTTACGTCATTCTTGGGGGCGTGTCTGGTACTTACGGACATGACGTGCTGTCCCCAAGTGCCACGGTCACTGTGAATGGATGTCGGGCTCATGCGCCCGGCATCATTTCACCAGTGGTGACCGCTGCTCTGCCATTTTCCTCACCTGCGGGACACTGCAGTCCATGGGTGGACGACAGAATCCGCAGGCTGTTTCAGCAGGGCACCGCGCTGGAGGGCAGGGTGCTTTCTGCCCTTCAGAAATAAAGCAGGGCGCTGCGCCCCACTGAAACAGTCTAGCAGGAATGCTACCTGTTGCTTTCTTTCTCCCTCTTTGCATGTATGTCTTGCAATTCCCTTCTCTTATATGCTCCCAGACCACACTTTCTTCTTGTGCCACACCTTCTCCACACACGTCTTCCACCTCTCTCCTCTTGATACCTGTCCAACCTCGTCTCCTGGATGTGATAAAATATAATATTTTATATAGCGCTTTTCTTCTTCAGAGTCTAGAGGGCTCCACAGGTGAGGCAATGGAGTATAGGTGGTGGTTAGTAGGAATCAGTATGAAATTCCCGGCAGTGCCAGGCCGACAAAAGCACAGTTCCCAGCAGCGGAAGCTCGACAGCGCTGGAAATCCCAATCGTCGCTAAGGTAAGTATAAACTAACCTAACCCTCCTTAGGGGTGCCTAACCCTAACCTCCCACCCAAGTGCCTAACCCTAATCCCCCATCTAAGTGCCTAACCCTAACCCCCCCCTTCCCCACTGCCTAAACCTAAGTCCCCAGGGGGGTGCCTAACCGTAAGTCCCCAGGGGGGTGCCTAACCGTAAGTCCCCCCGGGGGCCCTAAACCTAACCCTCCCCCCCGGCTGTCCGCTCGCGGCACCTGGCATCCCTTCATTCGGGATGCCGGGCGCCTGTCTCCCAGCGTTGGGGAAATGTCAGGCGTCTACATCTAGATGCTCCGCATTTCACCCTCACTGGGATATGACAGTCGGGAAGCCGGCTGTCGGTATTAAGGCAGCCGGTTTCCTGATTGTATACCGGTTAGGAAGACTGGACACCAACAGTTAAAGCTTTTCTATCACAGGATGCTCCAGTCCTTCCCCCCCTATACCCCACCCACAGCCTGAGGCAATTCAGTTTTCATTGGTGTCTGGCAGGAGCTGGACACCGGTACGTTCGGGACTCTACTAGACTACCAGGGCATACAATTATACTAGTGCAGGGTATAACAGAGGTCAGGGATCTGGTGGTTGATGTCAGCATAGGGGAGCCCTCTCCCTGCGGTCCCTCCCCCAGCTCAGGGTGCCATTCCACTGCTGTCTTGGTGCCCCTGAGCTACTCCTTTACCCTCTGTCCCCTCAGAGACACACGGCAGACATTTTCTTCAGAGCAACCACAGGTCTCTGGGAACGCTGGGTCTAGTCTCCTAGGATCCAAGTCATACAGCGCTATTTCCTACCAGCCACTGCGATCTGTGTAGTTGAATTTAGTGCCCATTACAGTTATATTTTACACTCTGCATTGTATGTGACTTGTGCTGGAACTGCTGTCTGTTTTCTACTGTCAGCTTATACCCATCTCTTTCTCACACAATAACCCCGGGATCCTGGTGTGTAGGGGGTTTACTGTACTTCACATCTACTTGTATTTGTGAAGGCTGTCACATACTGTGTGTGTTGCCTGCTGCTCAGTGCCATATTGTGTTATACTCTCCTTGCATCTATGTCTGGCAAAGGCAAGGGTAACAAGCAGGCTGCTGCTGCTCCTATACTAGTCTCTTGCAGGTCTTCAGTAGGATTAACCCAGTAGGATTTAATTCAAGATGGTCTATGTGCACCTTGTTACACTGCCCCAGGCCAGTCATCCCCCTCACAGTCCACACAGTTCTCAGATTCTGAGGTATCATCTGGGGAGGCAGAAAACACAGTTCTCTCTCACTAAGGACCTCATTCAGAGTCGATCGCTTGCTGTAAGCGATCGCTCTGAATGAGGGCGGCCACTTACTATTTTAAGTGCCGCCTTCTGGTCGATCGCTAGACTGTGGGTTACCACCCACAGCTCTAGCGACCGACCAGGGTGATGGTCGCGATGGTCATCACCATCGCGACCATTGGGGCTTACAGCCAGACCCTAAGGTTGGGTCTGGGCTCTCGTAAGCCCCAGGGAACTTCCTGCTCTGTTTGAGCAGGAAATTCCCCACTGACATCATCAATGATGTCAGTGGGGCTGCCCCCAAATGGCAAGTTCCAACTGGAACGCCTCCATTTGGCCGGGCATGCCCCTGGCCCGCCCAGCAAACGGGGCGAGCTGTCGATGTTGAGTGACAGCTCACCCCGTCTGCTACGAGACCCCTACCGACAGAGCGCCCATCGCTAGCTGGGTCATGCGCATGCGCATGGAGCCGGCTCAGTCGTGCGCAAGCTCTGTGGGGACCAATCGACCGGGTTGCGAGCGCATCGGTGCTTGCGACCAGGTCTGAATGAGACCCTAAGTTCCCCTTGTGGGAGAAGGAGCTTCAGTCTAAATTGAATGTACCTGCACTAGTGAGGGCTGTCAAATTATTTTTTCAAATAGAAGATGCAGTGCCCATTCCTAAGGCAAAAGAGCCACTCTTTAAGAGACAAAGTGGTTTGGGTGGAATTTCCTAACTCTGATCAGCTTTCTGATCTCATGAGGCATGGAATACACCAAGTAAATAGTTCCAGCTAGCCAAAATGCCTGGTTTCTTTTTATCCTATTCCAGCAGCTGATTGCGCTAAATGGGAAGTTTCCCCAGCCGTGGATTCCCACGTGACATGTCCAGTTAAAAGCTCAACTTTACCTATCCCTACAGCATCCTCCTTAAAGGAGTCGATGGATAGAAGGATTGAAGCTTACCTCAAATATGTATATTCTCTTACAGGAGCTATTACTCGTCCAGCCATGGCTACTGCCTGGGTGGCCAAAGTCATAGAGAGCTCATTTCCCTCTGATGCTTCTCAGGAACAGCTGCCCTACATATTGCACATCAGGGATGCAGCCTCCTATTTAGGAGAGCGGCTTTCGATACTGGTCTCCTAGCTTCCAAGGCATCGGCTACTTCGGTAATAGCCCCCCGTATCATTTGGCTTTATTCATGGAAGGCTGACATGGACTCTAAGAAGGCCTTGGAATCACTGGCTTACACTGGGGAGATCCTGTTTTGCCTGGAGTTGGACAAGATTGTGGCTGCCTTGGCAGCTTCTAAGGCTGCTTTCCTGCCCTCAGCATCTACACCAAGGCCTCGGATGTCATCCTTTTGGGTCCTTTTGTCCCTAAGGAAAAGCTAAATGTCAATCCTTTCCACGGCAGTCAGCTTCCACAAAGGCCTCCAAGCCAAGAACCAAGCAGGCCTGGGCTACTAGACGTCCAGCGACCAAATCCGAGGACAAGCTTTTAGCCTGACAGGGCAGCCCTCCCCCTGGGGGATGCCAGGGTGGGAGGCAGACTTCTTCAGTTCACCCAGTTCTGGTGTCAGACCACCACAGATACTTTGGTACAAGAAGTAGTCTCTCACGGGTATGCCCTCTCATTCCTGAGACCCTCCCCAGCAGTTCTTTTACACAGGCTCTACATCAGACCCAAGCAAGTTCTGCTCCTCCAGAAGGCCATTCAGTCCTTGCTGCACTCAGGGGTGATAATTCCGGACCCTTTTCTTGGTTCAGAAGCCTAATGGGTCTCATTGGCCTATCCACAAACTTAAGTCTCTGAACAAGTTGATCAGAGTGCCCAGGTTTTGTATGGAAACCCTCTGCTCTATTGTCCTAGCTATGGAACCTAGTCTCTGGACATTCAGGCCGCTTACCTACATGTACCTATAGCGCCTTCTCATCCGGGATATTTCTGGTGTGCTGTCCTACAGCAACATTTCCAATTTCATGCACTGCCTTTTGGGCCTTCTACAGCTCCGCGGGTATTTACCAAGATCATGGCAGTTATGGTGGCCCACCTTTGTTGTCAGGGGGTCAGACTACTCCCATACTTGGACAATATTTTGCTGTTAGCACACTCTCCAGAGGTCCTTCACCACCATCTTCAGATAACCATGGCCTTTCTACAACAACACAGCTGGTTGATCAACTGTAAAAAGTCCTCCCAGACCCCTTCTGAAAGGATGGTATATCTGGGAGCCCTTCTGGATTCTCAAGTTCAGAAAATCTTCCTGACAGCAGACAAAATCTCTGCACTACAGTTATGAGTGCACAGGTAACTCCACAGTCGCAGAGTGTCAATTTACTTAGCAATGCAGACCTTGGGGTCCATGGTATCCACCTTTGACATGGTGGAGTTCGCTCAGTTCCACTCCAGGCCCATACAGCACCTAATCCTCTCCAGGTGGAATGGGCTGCCTCATCTGATTAGATCGCAGATGAAAGTCCTCTCTCCGGAGGATCATCTATCCCTCTCCTGGTGGTTAGATGTCCCGCCTAAACAAGTCACCCCTTCTGGATCCCAGATTGGGTGTAGTGCAGTGACCAGCCAGCACTCTTTCCAGGGTCGTTAGACTCCCACCGAGGGTGTCCTACCATTCAACGTCCTGGAGCCCCGAGCCATCTACAGAGCCCTCACTCTGGCTCAGGATATTCTGCAGGGCAGGCCAGTACAGGTACAGTCCAACAACGCCAAGGCAGTGGCCTACCTCAATCACCAGGGAGGCACTCACAGTCAGGCAGCAATGGCAGAATTACTCAGATGGTCGATGGTCTTGCAGATGAAACAATGCTGCATCTTAGGATGCGGTACTTGGATCTGCAATGCTGTTAGGAGGCGTCTGTCCTCCTCGGATGCTTCCTGCTCTATTAGCAATGTATTCACAACAAATTGTGACCATCTCTGAATCAGGCCCTCTGTCCTCTTATATTCAAAGCTAAAAAATTTGGACAGTGACTTCTAAATTGCGTTTCAACCTTACCAAGTCTGAAATGAGGGCACTTGATAAACTTAGCCAATATGATATAATAATTTGCCCTGCAGACAAGGGTGGAACCATTGTAGTGCAGTTTATCAATAAATACTGACAAGTAATCATTGACCAACTAAGTGATCAGTTGGAACCCTAGCTTCTTGCCCTTTTGGCTAAGATCAGGTGTAGTTGTATGCTGTGGGGCTTAAAGGTGCCCCTAGTAGACGATGGGCCGTCACCTTGTCCTCTGGCCAAGAGGTCGTCTGCCTGTAGCCTTAGGTGCTTTGTGCCATCTGAGCCAGAGGTGTCTGAAAAGACAATGGTGATGGAGCACACCTTTGCACTTAGGGCCTGATTCAGACTTGCTCACTAGCAACTGGCCACTAATTGAAGACAATGTTCGCTAATGTGGGCATGCGTGTAGTTCGCAGTGCGTTTGCGCAAACTAGTACGAGCAATTGGAATGTGCTCGCTCGCCCTGCCATGATAGCCTAGTGGAATGAGTGACAGGTGAGGCAGTTTGTGGGTGGTAACAGGGAGTGGAGTTGTGGACACAGGCATGCCAGAGTGTTTCAATGCAGTTTTAGAGGCATGCATAATTACCAGGCAGCATCATACTACATGTTACCTGGTTGATTTTTACACTGAACTGCTTGCAGTGCTTGTGGTAGGGTACAGTATCAGTTCTGATGGTTCCCGATGTACCGATGGTAGTATAAACTTCCTGGAGATGACGTACGCTACTGGGCAGCTAAAGACAGGCTGGTGGGCATCTGTAAACACAAAGTAATTGCTCGCCAAGACATAGTCGGCATGCTTATGCCTTGCCATGTGAGCGGCTGCCTTGATGTCACTTGGCTGAATTTCCATACACTGGGAGCGAGCGGCCGCATCTAGCGAGCGGGTCTGAATCAGGCCCTTAGTACGGCACTTTGCACTGAGCACTTCATTTTTCTTTTGCCCCAGCCTTCTGACCGGTGCAAGGACAATGGGCCTGATTCACTATGGAATGCAACTGCAAATGCAATAGCGATTACCCACGCAGTTCAACTGCAATAGTATGCTAATCCATTGCGACCGCAATGCCCTCGCAACATTACATAAGAATGCCCACTTTACTTACCACACATCCGTAATGTTTAGCAAGACTGCGAAACCATCAGTACAATCAAGTACCATCGCAGCCTCACGCGCACTTGCACAAGCCCTGACCTTACTTAGAAATTGCTAACTTCCACGCACGCTATCAGGCCTCAGGCTGCGTAGGCCATCGCAGTGGATAATTTATGCACGCCCCTGCAACGGCATTGAAACGCACTGATACGCCTGCATTTTACCCGACCACCCCCATTACCACCGACAAACAGCAATTCCTGTCAATCACTCTGCAATGGGTCTGCGTTGTCATTGCGATCGCAGTCCTGATCGCAATGGCTAGTTTGCGCATGCGCAGTATGCAACGATCAGCCGATTGTATGCGTAATGGCAGTTGCATATGGAAGTGAATCAGTCCCAATATAGACATTCCTGGCTGAAAGGCTGGGGATTATATGGCACAATTTATTTATTCCACCACCACTTTAATTGCACTTTCGGGTAATGGGTGTAGACCTTTTGGCCACCTTCTCCTGAAAGCATCTGAGGCTCTCTCCTTCTAAGAGGAGAGCTGAAGAATTTATTCCCCCATGGGGAAGCCTCAGCCAACCCTGGGGAAAAAGGGGTGGCCTCAAGTCTTATGACAAAGGGAAGTCTCAAGACCCTTGCCCCCTTCTGGCTCAAGGGAGGGTCAGCTTCAGCAAAAAGGGACCTGAAGGCTCCTTTTTCCTCTCAATAAGGCCTTTTGGCTCAGAGGGGATAGGGAGAAATGGGACACCTCTTCTTTTTTTTTTTGAAAAGGGTCTATACCTAAACCCCCAGCATAGTTTCTTCTTCAGGGTCCATAGGGATCCACAGGGATACCATGGGGATATTGTGGTTGGAGAGGTCCATGCACCAAAGTGTTAAAGCTTCAGCTCCCAGGATGCCTCAGGTCCTCCTCCATATATTCCCCACCCCTAGCCACAGGCATTCAGTTGTTAGTTTGGTGCGGCAGGATTAAGATGCACCTTTGTAACAGGACTGCTCAGGCAGTCCTAAGCTTTAATTTGTTTTATTTTATTTCTATGTTTTTGGATTAGCAGTACTAAGAGTCTGAGCTAAGATGCATATACGACGACTCGACTCCATCTACCTCCGCCAGGCCGCAACACCAGTAACAGGACTGGTGATTCTGGCGGGTCTCGGCTGAGCTTGCTAGCAGCGATGTTGGGACCCAGACGCACGGAGATGTCGGGTAAGGCAATTCCTCGCTTACGGGTAATCTCGCGCGCCAGTCCTTGCTTCCGGAGACGCACCGGAAGCCACTGCAGTCAGTGGTGCTCCCTGGAGTGAGAAACTAGTCCAATAAATATAGAATTCTTGCATAGGCAAGACAATAAGACTCCTTTCTGGGGCACTCTTTAGGTCACTATAGTGTGTGTATGTAGAGTAAAGTGAAAATAAACAATTTTTTATTTATATACTCTAAAATAAAATGCTAAATTATTTCATATGAAAAAATGACTGCATATTAATTTCATATATATAACAGTTTTTGCTCTAGAGCAAAAACTGTGATATATATGAAATTAATATGGTTATTTTTAGTGACATAAAGAGTGCCCCAGAAATGAGTCTTTGTGTCTTGCCTATGTAAGAAATTGTATATTTATTGGACTAGTTTCTGACTCCAGGGAGCACCACCAACATCTTGAATACATAGGGAGAGGCAGCTCCCCCATAATTTAAATTTATGGTTGGTTGAAAAATATATACTCTTCCCATGCAGAATCTTTTTCCCAATACCTTTTCCCCCTTTTTTGACATTGCCTATTCCGTCAGCATCTTCTCTGAAGGATTACAGAGATAGGAAAATTGAAGCATTGTCTTAAGGCAATATTTTCATCATCATCTGGAGCATTTACTCGTCCAGCTATGGCTGGAGCCTGGGTAGCTAAAGCTGTTGAAGAATTGATGGGTGCATTAGAAGACTCTCTACCAAATGCTATCAGAGAACAGATGATGTATATCTCCCATATACAGGAAGCGGCTTCCTATCTGGGAGGAGTTGTAGTAGATGCTGGAATTTTAGCTTCTAAAGCATCAGCAGCATCAGTAGTGGTGTGCAGGGCCCTTTGGTTAAAATCCTGGAAAGCTGACACAGGATCAAAGAAGGCTCTGGAAGTTTTACCTTTCTATGGAAAAGTACTTTTTGGAGAAGCGTTCTATAAAATAATAGCTACTCTGGCAGCTTCAAAGTCAGCAGGTCTGCCATCTACGGCAACAATAAAAAGTCTAGGCAGGTTTCTTTTTGGTCCTTCCATCTGCAGAGACGAGCAAGGCAACAGTCTTCCTCTAAACCATCTAGCTTTCGCAGGAATACAAGGTGACAAACTAAGAGGTCTGGACCGGCTAGACGTCCAACTTCTAAACCGGATGACAAACCTTTGACCTGATGGGGCGGGCCTCCTCCTGGGGGATCCCAGGGTGGGAAGCCGACTTCTTCAGTTTGCGGATTACTGGCATCAGACAACAACAGATGCCTGGGTCTGGGAAGTGGGCTCTCAGGGGTATGCCCTCACTTTCATACTTCTGAGGAGGCATCCTCAGAAGTTTTTTTTGCTCAGATCCTTCATCAGATGCGGTCAAGGCTTTGGCCCTTCAGGAAGCCATTCACTCCCTGCTGCAGGTGGGGGTAATAATCCTAGTTTCTGTGTCAAAACAAGGAAGGGGTTATTATTCCAATCTATTCTTGGTTCAGAAACCGAATGGGGCTCATCGCCCTATTCTGAATCTAAAAACCCTCAACCGGTTTATCCATGTACCCACATTTTGTATGGAAACTCTGGTCAATTATTTTTTTCAATGAAGCCTGGGGATTATATGGTTTCCCTGGACATTCAGGATGCATATCTGCATATTCCTATTATGCCATCCCACCAACAATTCTTAGTTTGCTGTCCTTCATCAACATTACAAATTTCAGGTACTACCCTTTGACCTATCTACGGCCCCCAGGGTATTTACCAAAATAATAGCGGTCATAACAGTCTCTCTCAAGCACCAGAGAGTCGGAATACTACCATATCTGGATGACCTTCTGATATTGGTAAAGACTCCGGTGGTTTTACAAAACCATCTTCAACTGACTATAGCCTGCTTACAAAAGCATGGCTGGGTCCTCAAATTGGAAGAAATCATTGCTTTCTCCAACACAGCAGATGTAACATCTGGGAGCTCTTCTGGATTCTCGGGCACAAAGGGTGTTTCTGCAAGAGAACAAGATTGCTGTTCTATCATTGCAAATATGCAATCTGCTACACAAGCGAAGGGTATCCATTCTGTTAGAAATGCAGGTCCTGGGATCAATGGTATCCACCTCCGACAAGGTGGGTCTGCTCCATTCCATTCCAGGCCTCTGCAAATTTTGATCCTCTCCTGATGGAAAGGACAGTGTCCTCTAATAAGGTCCCAGAGGATCCGTCTCACTCCAGAGGTTCGTCACTCCCTCCTGTGGTGGCTAAGAAAGGGTCATCTGAACAAAGGGTGCCCATTCTGGTTTCCAAATTGGGTGCTTCTCACCACGGACACCAGTCTTCGTGGATGGGGAGCAGGGACAGGTCATCACACCTTTCAGGGAAGATGGACAAATCAAGAAAGTCATCTGCCCATAAACATTCTGGAACTGCGAGCAGTATAGAAAGCACTTTTCAGGGCACAGGACCTGCTCCAGGGCAGGCTAGTCCGACAACGCGACTACTGTGGCCTACCTCAATCATCAGGGAGGCATGAGAAGTTATGCAGCCATGAAGGAAGTGACAAGGATTCTGACAGAACGTCATCTTCCGGCCATCTCTGCAATATTCATACCGGGAGTACTCACTTGGGAAGCAGACTTCCTAAGTTGCCAGAGTGGTCTCTCCATCTGGGAGTGCTTCAGTTTCTGGCAAACAAATGGGATCTACCAGAGAGATCTCATGGTATCACGTCACAACCACAAGGTCCCCAGGTACAGGTCCAGATCCAGAGACTCATCAACAGCCTTTGTTGGATGCACTGGAAGTAAGAGGGTACTTCAAGCTGGCGTAAATCTTTCCTCCAATTTCCCTCCTCCCAAGTTTCTCAGGAAATTCAAGCAGGAAGGCAGAACAGTAATACTGGTGGCTCCGGCTTGGCCCAGACGTCAGTGGTTCACTGACATACATAATCTATCCATAGACAGTAAATATCCTTTTCCTCTATAGCAGGATCTGCTAACATAGGCTCCCTGCTTTTAGCCCGAGCATGCACCTCGGGCTAAAAAATGTTATTAAATCAGTTGGGTAACTAGCTAATTTCTTGAATACAATGTGATCAATATAAGAATGGATTGCTAAGAAGAAATGATTCTAACATCATTGATAGTAAAAACCTTGAAGACACTGATACAGTATCATCCCATCACACATACATTAAACATGGTGCCAATAGGACCCATCAATCTCTGTTGCAAACCTATTACTGCCAAGGGGCGCTGCATCAGCCTGTTTTACAACTACTGAACATTTTGATCAACCCATGTATGGTTTCACAGCAAACATATTTATTTAAAAGACACCACAAATCGTTTATCCCTCTTGAATAACTTGGGGACACTTCTGCTTAACACAAATTTGTGTACAATGGATATAAAAAGTGTATTCATCTCAGTACCCCATGAACTGGGAATTTTCGCTATGATTAACTTTTTGGACACCACCACCATCTATAAAGGCTTAGAAACAAAGTTTGACCTCACACTTATTAAACTTAAGCTGGGTACACACTAGACAGACAATGGCCCTCATTCAGAGGCGGTCGCAAGAAGCGCTCTCTCTCTCAGAATGAGGGCGGCCGCTTAATTTTTGAAGTGCGGCCTCCTGGTCATTAGTTAAGCTGTGGGTTACCACCCACAGCTTAACGATCGACCAGGTTGATGGTCTCGATGGCGAACACCATCGCGACCATCGGGGTTTGCGACGAGACCTTAAGGTTGGGTCTCGGCAGCCGCAAGCCCCAGGGAGCTTCCTGCTCTGATCGAGCAGGAAGCTCCCCACTGACATCACTGATGATGTCAGTGTGGCCGCGCACAAAACGGTAGGCATTCCTTAAGGAACGACTCCGTTTTGGAAACCACCCCCCGGCCCGCCTACAAAACGGGGTGAGCTGTCGATAAACATCAACAGCCGCCCCTTTTGTAGAGTGCTCCGGAGCAAGAGAGTTTCTCTCTCGCTCCGGGGCTTGCGCACACACAGTGCGACTGCTGCACGTGTGCAGGGCTATCGACCCAGTTGCGAGTACATCGGTGCTTGAGACCGGGTCTGAATGAGACCAAATGTGTACACCCAGCGATGGCACTCTGCACAATCTGGTGTACGACTGCCCGGATTATTATATTCTACCACCGCATCCAGAAGCATGGTGTCGTTCCTCTAATCCTCAGGATTGGCCTGCACTGCAGGCCGACCTGAAGATGCGACTAATGAACACGTAGGAGCGTGCAGTACTGCGCACACACGGGATGGTTTGACATTCTGATTTGTCAGAAATTGGCAAATTGTCCAATACCAATGTTAGATGATGGTGAATAATGCCTACAATTGGCAGGCTGTGCAATCGGGTCAGATGTGATACTATCCTACACCAATATTTTTGTTTGAAGAAGAGAAAAAAAGTGCCAGAAGTAGCAATAACATCATCATGTATATAAGATATATCAGTGCCATGGAGTCACTAATAAAATGTACATACAAAACTGGTGCTTTTCAGAAATAGATTATCTAGATGTGACTATTAAATGTATTATTTTTAATGTGAGTAACAACATATAACATCATGTTTATTTCTTTTGAAGTTTTTCTGGATTTATCTCTCACTGGGCAGAAAGACCTTATATGAAGAGATCACTAAATGTGTAAATCTGGTATGCAGGCATGCATTTGGTGGTGGCTCACACAGGTAATACAGTATATTGCATATTTTTGCATTTTACTTTTTATTCGCTCACATTTCTCCTGATTGGACAAATGGAGAAGAACCATAGGGGGAGCTTTGTTGTTTTTGGTTGACTATATCTGTAAATACTGTCCGGGATCTTTTATCCTTTTTACGTCCCAAAGGTAAACGTACATATCTAGATATTTTACACCTACATGTGAACACACCTATTTCACACTTTGAAAGAAAAAAGTGACTGAAGTATCAGGTAAAATGACAGCATTACAAAACAAATATAACTGTTCACTTTAAAACTATTCCCTTATTATATAAATAAACCAGCTGGTGTGGGCATGGCTTCTCAATGACACTTTCTGACTGGTGATTTTAGTGGTTTTGTCGTGCATTTTTGAACAGCTCGTTAGAAATTGGTAAGCAACGCTTGGTTGGCATCAGTAATGCTGGGAACACACTGACAAATGATCGGCCAATTTATCTGGTGCCCGTCGTCCAGTGTGTATACATATCGCGCCAGCTGTGCTGCACAGCCGATGGCAGATATATCTGTCCATCGGCAAGTGTGTACGTGTGATCAGCTGAACTCTCGTAGACATGCAGCGACAGCCACAGGGAAGATGATGGTCGTTCAGTGTATATGAACCACCATCATCTACAGATATATCTGTAGATCACTGGATCTGCAGATATATCTGATAGGTGTGTACCCACCTTTAGTTTAAATGTACATCACATCAGCCAGTATAAACAATTAAGCTCACTTAATATTGCATTTCACATTAGTTTTTAAAATGAATTATCACAATTTTTGTGCATAAAAACACAACAGCACAAATATTGACAAGACCATATTTATTGCACAAAAGTTCCCCATAAAATTGGGTAAGTTAATATAATACAGTGCATATTATGGAAAAATATTTACAAATACAGGAAGACTGCCCTTTACATTATACACAATTCATCTAAATAATTTATGTAAGCCAACATAAAATACCACTGTTTTACACACACACACACATACACACAGGATGAGCTGATGTTCGCTGGCATGGATTTAAGACATTAACAAAAAAAATTAAACTACCAAGATTTTGGTCAAGTGTAAGGAGGCCTGTAAAAGTATGTATACAAAATTAGCATGGATACTAAAATTCGCTCCTAAACACATTATGCTTATACATATACCCATGTGAAAATTATTCAGAATTAATATCAATTGTATTTCATTAATTTATACCAATTGTATAGAGATTTATTAAAAATGTAAGTGGAAAGCCCTTTTCAGCAGACAAGAAGTCGTTAAGGGATATGCACCAACAATGGTCAGCAGTAACAGATGCAAAAATTATCTGCAGTATTAATTATACATTTTTTTTAACCAGATATTTATAGCTGTAGAAAAAGACAAATACGAGTTAGAAAATGTTCTGAATTTCGGTCTGCATTTGCTCTTCAAATCATATATTAAATCCAGAACAAATAGTATTTAAGTGTACCATTCAAGTTTAAACAAAAGCTATTTCTACAATTGCATGCATTACACAAAGGTCATATGTAAACTTACCTCTACATGCATGGGAATAGCACATATTATAAGCTCATTTGTACTCTAATTGTCTAATTACCACCTCTGTTTATTTTGCTGGTATATTTAACAAGAGTAATTACATCTTAAAATTTGTGTTTCAGTACAAAGTAAC
Source organism: Taudactylus pleione (assembly GCA_031769625.1). Lineage (NCBI taxonomy): Eukaryota > Metazoa > Chordata > Amphibia > Anura > Myobatrachidae > Taudactylus > Taudactylus pleione. The sequence goes on from JAUIMM010000390.1 coordinate 3,891,136, forward strand.
CAAAACATAATTGCGTGCATTCAATATTAACAATTAGCAAATGTTTTGTTTTCTAAGGGGTAGGGAGTGGGAGCGCATGGGGATTTTGTTACGTTTAACAACTGCCTGTAGGATGCAACTAGATTTAAAAGGGACGTCTTTAATAATGTTAGTTTTATGCTGTACCAAAAATAAGTTTTTGTTTTTTTTAATAATATAGTTTGGCAACTTAACTAATATTTTCTTTTAAATCCTTTAACATGAGTGGCAAAATTCTATAATCTGTTTTTTTTTTGTTTGTTTTTTAACATTGCAAAGTTCCATTTGATACAAGTGTCATTGTGTAGCTTTTATTTAATATAATCACAAATGTCAAATGCAATAACGTTATGTAAAGTATTTTACATTGTTTAAATTTTTTTTTTATAAAAAATAAGATTACAGACTTTGTTTAAGTTATCTGTTATGCATTAAAATAGTTTAATTTTCATCCCACACACATTATGGTAATCACACTGTCCATTTCTGGTCTCCTGATAAGGTGGTAACAGAAAAACACAATATATGAAAGCAGTCAACCATAGATAATCTTGACTGTACATTTGTTTATTATTTTGTATAGGTGACAAGTAAGATTTAATTGCTGCTACAAGTGATGGCAGTTTTGCAAATTCCAACAGAAACACACAGCTATATAGGGCAATTAAAAAGGTAACCGCATACACACAACTATGTAAAGTACAAAGCTACAAATATAAAATACAGGAGCAACATTGCCATGGTTACAGTGGAATGCCCTGCTTCCAGATAACTGCGAGATATTGCATTTGCCTGTGGTAGATGAAGCTGTCCAAGATTATTGCATCATTTCAAGTTAGGTTAAATAAAACTATAAATTGCTTACTATGACAAATTACAACAGATAAGACTGCGCTGTCGTCTCACCAAAAAATATCTCAAAAGTATAAACTCATGATAAATATAGGTACATTTAAAAAAAAGAATATATTTCATATAAAAAAAAAAAAAATGAATATGTACAGGTTGAGTGTCCCATATCCAAAATGCTAGGAACCAGGGGTATTGTTGGTATCAGAATATTCCATATTTTGGGAAATTTGCATACCATAATTAGATCTTGGGAATGGGACCCAAATCTAAACACAGAATGCATTTGTTTTATATACTCCTTATACACGCAGCTGCAGATATTTTTATACAATATTTTCAATAATTTTGTGGCTCTTTGGCTCAAACAAAATGTGTACATACATGAAATTCATTTATGTTTCGTATACACCTTATACACAAAGCCTGAAGTTAATTTTATACTTTTTATTTTTTATAATATTGTGCCTTAAACAAAGTTTGTGTACATTGAACCATCATAAAGCAAAGGTTTCACTATCTCAGTCATGCTAAAAACAAATCTGTATTTTGGAATATTCCGTATTTCGGAATATCTGGATATGGGAGACCCAACCCGTATGAACAAAATGGGCAAAAATACATATGAAAGTCAAACAAACAAAAACATCTCAATAGACATGAAAACTTGTATATGAAGAGCTTGTAAAAAATAAATTATATTGCAGTTTGAGAAAACTGTGGGTGTTCAGATGATAAGCTTCAGGTCATTATATTCCTGGTAAACTAGGACCCTCGTGTGCAAACCGTAAATAGCATAGGCTCCATCCAATCCTCTTAATATGAGGAACACTTTTCAAAAGAATAGTGTCAGCAGCATGATAAGTGGATAATCTGTTTACTCTGGTGCAGACAATCTTAGTACTGAATTTTTTACTAGCTCTTCATATACAAGTTTTCTTGTCTATTGAGAGATTTTTATTGGTTTGAATTTCATATGTATATTTGTCCATTTTGTGCATACATATAGGGCCGTATTAATTTAGGCTGCGAAAAGCCGTTATCGCTGATGTCATTTTCGCCATTTTTACTTTTCCCCATATTCAATTTCAAAAACTTTTTGCAGGTGCAAAAAGTCTTTGTAAAGAAACGGGGATAACTTTTCACCATAGAATAGGTGGCGATAAAAAGTGCAGAATTGGGGTTTTGGGGTGCAGACTTAAAAAAAAAAAAAAAAAAAATACCCCGCACTCCTTAGAATGTCCCCTAATAGTAATCTGTGTCAAAAAAAAAAGTAAAGTTCAATAGGACATCCCAAAAAAAGTGGTTTCATTTTGGGAGTAAAAAAAAAAAAAGTTGGGGGACAAACTTAAAAACTAGTGAAATAGACTCAGGGAGGGGAGGGGGGGTCCCCAAGTATGCAGCACGTGGTTTTTTGGTTTCTGCAGGTGGATTTTGAAGCATTTTAAAAGTTCACTTTAGGGACTTAAAAATATGCTTGCACCCATTTTCATGTACCCTAATTTGATGGGAATAGTTATTTTTCAATAGTTATTCTTCACCACTTTGTTAAAGACGCATTAAAGCTCCCTGCTGACACCATTTAAAAACCCTAAATACCTTAAGCAGGGCTTTTCGGGGGTACCCATAGTTATTGCCCCCATGTTAGTACATCTTTTGGGGGGGTGACAGGATGATTTCCCCAAAAAGTGACAGGACTTTTCGCTACTTACCTTTCCGCCGGGTTCCGGTTTCGCCGATTCCCAATTGAATATGGAAATACGCAGGCACGTGCCCGCTACTTTATCCCCAGGAAAACCTGCGATGACGGCGAAAAGTTCGGCCTCTGACATTTCACTTCTAATTGAATATGGCCCATAATTTTTATGAGATGCTTTTATTAAATTGACCTATATTTATCATGAGCTTATACTTTTGAGATATATTTGGTGAGACAGTGTAGTCTTGTTTGTTGTACTTATACTAAGCAGCTTCCATAACATGTCCCAAAGAAAAAAATAATTGCCTCTTTGTTGCCATGCTCTTGAAATGCTTATTACCAACCTCAGAGAAGCAGATGGCTGTCTGTACAAACCTATAGAGATGGTGAACACCATTCAGATTTATATCACAGAAGAGGGGATAAATGTGGTGGAGAGGAACACATTATCTGATGTAATTGCTGGCTTACTCCAAAACTAATATCACTGCTGATTCCACCAAAGCAAATAGGGCTCCCTTCTCAAAATGACAAGCTCATCTTCCTTAAGGTGCATACACAGTCAGCTTTAGCAGGACTATATAAACGATAACGTTTATCATCCATTATTTAGCCCCTTCCAACCCCCAAACGATGGACGATGCGCGGGCACGGATGGTCGATAACTACCATTGCTCGTGCATGCAGTCCAGCCTGGTCGATAACTACCAGGTTACTATAGGAACTCGCGATCGTTGATCACGTGTCGTTTGGGGGTTGGTGCTGTGCTGGATGTTCGATAACGATCATCCAGCACATGCAGGACGATCAGACAACGTTATCTTTATCGTTGTGTGATCTGACAGTGTGTATGCACCATTTGAGGGAGCAGTGTAACTGGCCACACATAATGCAGGTGCATTACACATGGTGCAGAGAGGAAGCACTGCCATAGCACTTCATTAGAAACTATACAGAGAGCTGAAGCCGGCAACATGGGAGTTTCTTGGAGAGAGGAGAGGGAAGGATCATAGGTTTTATGGATTTCAAAATTAATTGCATGATATTTTTGGTTACTTTTTTAATTTCCCTTCCAAGCTGTTAGACTGCAGACTATACAAAAATATATTTTGCAAATGACTTAACCATCCAGTAGATTTTATTCTTCTTACAAATTACTGTATAAACACGATAAAAAATTAAATGATCAAAAAATATATATATTTTTACAGGCATGGTATCCTCAAAAGAGGAGTTTGCGTAACATGTACAGATGTGCCCACATACATCTAGCCTCCTTGCTCGTTAAACACCCTTCTAGCTGTGCCATGTCGTGGTGTGACTCTGTAGCGCCGAGCGTCTTTTCGTGCGACTTTTTACCTTCAAATCTGTCCTATTCACACAGTGGTGCGAATAGAATGCACAAGCAGCTTTTGCTGATTGAAATGATAGGTGGTGTGCCTATATTCTGTGTGTGACTGCAGGTGTATCTGCATGCAAAACGCTACATTACAGGTACAATGCTGTGCAAATAAGATACATTTGAATGTAAAAAGTTGCACTAAAAGACGCCTGGCACTACAGAGTCGCACGGCGCTCACACATTATGTGTAACACGACTTGTAGCGCACAGAGGATAGATGTGGACACATCTGTAATACAAATTTTTATATACAAGATTTGCTCCTACTCTATATTATTTGATTGGAGAGATGTAATGTGCTGGCTTGTAGTCTGCAGATGTCATTTTAGAAAGAATTTAGCCCTATTGCTCGTGGGGCACAGAGTGCCTGTTTTACACCACCCCAAGATGCATCTCTGCCCAGCATATGTCCGTTCAATGTGAATCAACTGCAATCGAAGAAAGTGTCTAGAATAGGGGTATTCAACATGCATCCCTGCTGTGGAACTATACATCCCAGCATGCCCTGCCACAGTTTTAGCATGTCCTAATAGAAAAACTATGGGAGGACATGCTGAGATGTGTAGTTCCCACAGCAGCTGGAGGACCTCATGATGAATACCCCTGGCCTAGACCTTTTATAGATTAGCATTAGGTTAGAATTAATCAACGTTATGTATTAACTCACATGACCACTAAGGGATAGCAGAAAAATAGTCATCCCCCTAAAGCCGGTAACAGAATTCCTACAGGAAAAAACTAATTCTTAAAATATAAATGTTGATTAGGAGCTATTTTATAAATTTTACAATCGGTTTTGTTATCGTCTGGAGAAAAATACCTATTATAAGTCATGCATTAATTCATTCATAGATGGAAAACAGTCATTTCTGAATGACTACACAGCGCCACCTCTGACGCGCTCAGAACAGCAATGTAAGATAGTGGTCAGCAATCGCCCTTTAGGGTTCTCAAAAAGTGAGGTTTAGCCCAAATGGTTCCAACACACTGCAATGAAGTTTGTATGTGCTTTCTTTTTATGTGCCCATCATAAATAACATAATTAACTCCTGTCCCTAACAAAAATAGTGGTCATAGTTTATTTCTGTAAGTGACCAGGTTTCTGAAGATTTCCATATGTAAGTAATGTTAAAAAATATACCTAGAAAAATATTGTTACCATTTTTAAAATTACTCAATTGTTAACTAAGGGCCATAATGACCTTTTCAATATGAGAATAATATATACTCATACACATGGCAGCGTATCTATACACAGCACTGTATGGACGAATAATTGTGCATCAACTCTGCGGAGGAAAATATAATATGATTTAAAAAAAAAATAATAATCCCCTTGATCCTATCCAACTGCAGTAGTGTTAAAATGAACACATGCCTTCACACACAGATAAACATATTGTGGACTGAACCAATATCTGAGAATAAGTGCCTCCACCCTCAATGGGATCATCCGTTCACAGAATGCATTCTCATGGGAACGGTTCCTCTGATTTGTGTAAAAGACGGGGGCACTTGAAGGTGAGGTAGTATAGAATGCAGAACTCAATCCACAGGTAACAGTGGTGTCTAATGGGTGCTTTCCATCCCCAGCGCACAACTGCCCAGATTCCTGATACACTACTACACTCTATGAACACTGGGCCTGATTCAGACCCGGACGTTATGCTGCGCTTGCTCACATTAAGCGATTTTACGCAATCTGCGCATGAGTCGCAATGCGTGTGTGCGAACCAGTCATTGCGATGGGAGAGTGCTCGTCCGTAGCCCGCAGTCGGGCCGCTATTTTGAGTGACAGATAGTGCCGATTGTGGGTGGTAACAGGGGAAGGTGCTTGTAAACGGGGGTGTGGATGTGCAAACGCAGGCGTGCCCGACCGTCAGAACGGCGTTTAATGGGTGTGCATAGCAAAGTAGCGTCATTACACACGTAACTGGGCTGTATTTTAGCTTGAACTGCTCGCAATGTTGTGGTGGGAAAAGGCAACCACAAGCGCTGCAAGCAGCTCCGATGGCTCTCGATGTTCCCGATTAATCCTACAACTGCCGGAGATGACGTGTATTGCGAGTGGCAAAGGGGCGTCTTATACAGGTGCGAGCGCATAGTGTGGCTGCTCGCTATTACTTAGTGGGCGGCTTTACGCGACCACATGATTTAAATAGCCGGCCCCTTAGTGCGAGCACGATTTAAATAGCCGGCCCCTTAGTGCGAGCACATGATTTAAATAGCCGGCCCCTTAGTGCGAGCACATGATTTAAATAGCCGGCCCCTTTTAGCCAGCGAGCGGCCGCAAATAGCATCCGGGTCTGTTCAGGCCCACTGTCTGCAGGATTAGGCCTTGACTCTGCCTGCAATGTACAGGCATAAAGTGAACATTAATGATAAACTATTAGACGTTATTTGCGGGGCACAGAGAGTGCCTGTTTCAAACCAGCTCAAGATTCATCTCAGCCCAGTATGTGTCTGTCCAATCTGAATCTACTGCAATCAAAGAAAAGAGTATCAGATTTCAAATAGCTCAATTATATAGTTACAACGTTTTGAAACAAGCTTGTAGTACTCACTAACATGTGAAAGGTTAAAAAGTAAAATCTGGAACTATCCAAACTTTATTCTGGTAATATTGGGATAACTTCTGGTGAAGACATCCTTTTTTACATGACCAAGTCTACCAGCAAGGAAAGATGTGTAATGATGTGTGGTTTTCACCGTGTACAAAGCAAACACTTAAAGCCATCCTCAACATTTGTTCATTGCTGCTTCACATATTTACAAAATCATTTTATAATGTTCTTACAAGGACCCACAGTCTTCAGTAATGAGAAAAGTCTGATCCTGTGATGGGAACTTGCGATTGTGTTACTCTTAGAAATGAGTATACTTTACTTTTCATTATTCAACCTTTACAGTTCTGTTTCTTCATTACAACTCCCAAGTATTTAGGTGGGCAGAATCTCCTGTGATTATCTTCATGGAAATCCAATCGGATTCTGCACAGCTCATAGTGTCTGCTTGGCTGCTATTACAAAATACTGGAAGTAAGACAGTGTCCTCCTATTGCTTTTCCAGATATAGAGTTAAGTTCGTGTATTCCCTTTACAGAAGGATCTGTGCAACGTATGGAGAGTGGGTACTGGCAACAGCAGCAAGCAAAGGAAGATCACTAGATTCGATTCTGCAAAGGAAAACAAAAAACAAATTTTTTTCCTAGGTACCAAAGCATAAAGACAATGCATCCATGGAAACAGCCTAACTCCCTTCAGACTCATGAGGCATGATATTTGGGTCTCTACGCCCTGTGACTTACCCTAGCACCATGCTGAGCTCCTTGACGTGAACTCTGGTTTGTCCTTTCAGATATTCAGAAAGCATTCTGCTCTTGAAGTAGAGCTCCTGCAGTCGGTCTTCAAGATGCATGATGCACTGGGGAAAATAACATGGATTATGCTATATCTTTATGGCCTTAACCTGTCAGCAGGTGGTCACAAAATAATAGATCTTTTTAATAATTTGTTACAAAAATCCTGTGGGGTTTATTTACGGAGTGTCAGGTTGTGTTCATGCCTGATATTTAAAATGACAGTGCTTTTACTAGCAAAACAGGTATAGGAAAACCACGAACAGAAGTCTCGGGTTTTACAACCCTACACCTAGTAAATAAACCCCTTATGTATGCTTAGCTTTAGCGGGCTGGTATCACAGGGGTATTTTAGAATACCATATTTTTCCAGGTATGGTCTTGTGACACTCTTATCGTGTTGTATAGGATTAATGTTTCCTGCTGGAAGATCCAATAAAGGAGCTTTATGTTTATGGCGGAAAACCTATGGCATTCTAGAACTCCATTGTGACACCAGTCTTACCCTGGGGGACAATACCTGTATTTCTGAAAATTACTGAAAGAAAAAAGTTTTATACATACTGTATATCTAGTGTATTTGTAGCGCTTTTTTTTTATAAAAAAAAAAAAAAAAAGTAAGCAACTGATTGTTGTAATTTATTGTACCCGCTGAATCGCCATTTGCAAACAAAAGCATCATACAAACATGGTGGAGCTGTATGCAAATATTTTGACTACCAATGATCAAAGGTGGCATATTCTTCAGGACACTTCTTCATAATTTAACACATAATTATTAGTATTTTAATTCAGAGTAATCATCTGCGCAAAGAATATGAGCTGTTAGCCCCAGAATGCAACTCGGTGTATTTCCACATTGGAAATATCAAATTCTGGCATTTCCTAAATGTTAGACTTGTCTGGTCATTAAGGAGCTTACTGACGGCAGCTCTCGTGTTCCTTATCTATTAGTGCCTCTAGAGCAGTGGTGGCGAAACTTATGGCACGCGTGCCAGAGGGGGCACTCAGAGCCCTCTCTGTGGGCACGTGTCGTCGCCCCAGCACAGTGTGGGGCCGGGCTGCTCCCCTCCGCGTGCCTAAAGGCATCCAGCCAGCACTCTACAAAGCACAGGCTGAGGGAAGCAGCACAGGAGGTGACATCTGTCTCTGGATCAGATTGGTGGTCTCGGGTTATGGGTGCCGGAGGCCTGAGGCCACGCTATTTTTTTTTTTTTCTTCAATTCAATTTGGTGAGCGCGGGTCGGAGTGACGGTGCAGGGGCTGTGACGCGATGAGCGGGGTGAGGGGGGTGTGTGTGTGTTAACTAGGGATGGGGCTGTATAGATGTCTGTGGGGCATAATATATTATAACTATATAGCACAACTATGGAGCATAATATGATTTGGGGCATAACTATATTGTAGAACATGAACTGGGGGCATGACTATGGGCAAAACCTCAGTATTCAGGTTAAATTGCCGTGTTGGAACTTTGCGATAAATAAGTGGGTTTTGGCTTGCAGTTTGGGCACTCGGTCTCTAAAAGGTTTGCCATCACTGCTCTAGAGTAACACTGGCAAGGTTGTATGTACAGTATATAGCCAGTTACCAACTCTTTATTCCTATTAAGCAGTTTCTATTGTACTGGTTGTTTTTTTCTTAATGTTCCAAATTCTACAATATTCTACAAGGGGGCCTCGCAGACAGGTAATATTATTGAGTAAAAGAGGCCAAGTTGGAAGAAATTAATTTTACCAATCTATCAAAAAAAAAAATTAAGGTACCCAGGTTGGGTCAAAGTCCAGACTCTGACAGTTTCAACAAAAACAAAAACAAAATAAATCTTTTTCCTCAAGTTTGTGTTTCTTAGTTTATAGTGTACTAAATACTTAGTTTTCGTGTCCTCTGCCCGATTGCGTACTCTTTCCTCTATATTGCAACAATTTTGAGTCTAAAGTTGGGTACACACTATGCGATTCTCGACCCTACATGGCTAAATATGACAGATGGGGACGATAATTGTGTAGTGTGTACCAAGAATTATGTAGCGTGTACGCAGCACCAGGGCCCAGCGGTCAGTCATTAACCAGTCGGATCTGCTCCTGACATAGTGAGTGCTGCACATGCTTTGTTGGTCCCGTCATTTTGGTATTATTCAAAAAGTGCAGTGCATATGGACCTCAGCCCGATATCTGCTAATTCATTAGCATTCCCCTACGGACAAAGAAATGATTTGGAATCGAAAGGATCATTTGGAACAAAACATTCATTGGGTAGTGTGTACGGTGTATACCGGCAGTTTTCGGGCTCGGTTTGGTCGGTCTGAATCGGTCTAGTCGTTCGCATCTTTGGGCAAATTCTCATAGTGTGTACCCAGATTTATTTCACTTATAGGGGGGAGATTCAGTTAGGCGCAGGGTTTAGCCTGCAGCTAATTGATCTCGATGCCCGATTCAATTAGCTGCAGGAGTCCTGCCTGCCAAGCCGCAGAGGGTGGATTTTTCCTCGCAGCAGCAAAGAAATCTTGTGTTAAAAATGCAGACTCTTCAATGCACAGGGAAACCCATATTTTGAAGCACTTTGCTTGGAATCTATGGTTTACCGCAGATTAATTGAATTGCTCCAGGTGTGAAACACAGCTTTTCTCACAAGGTAAACCAAACAACTAATTGCATTCCATTATATACTAGGTACTTAGCTACGCATAATCACTAATCCTAAAGGGCAAAGTCCCGGCACAATCTCCAATTTACTAATCACTGATGCGGTGTCCTGTGACAGGGTAGCCTGGCATTTCATATGGAGGTTGCTGGAGCACAAGGGACTTGGGTAATCCTGCCAATACTCCCTCTTTACCCCATAACAAGAAATTAAGTTAATGGCTCCTTATTAGATCTTTTCCACATTACAAATGGACCCAGAGAAGTCCAGTCCCATTTTATGATGATTTAATGGCTAATGTCACTAATCCTGTTATTTCCCGGACTAATCGGATGATTTGAATTTCATAGATTCTAACTTTAAAATAAACTATTCTAAGGTCTGTAGTTTAGACTCTCTCAGTCCCTACATTCAACATGCGCTCTCATTTTTGTAAATTCTCACGTTAAATACCTTGGAATACGCCAAGCAAATGATCTGGCTAATTTGTATAACTTCAACTACAGTATGAGCTGGTATAATATACTAATTGAGAATATATCTGTCTATACCATTTAATATACAGTCACCTGGGAATACAGTCTCTGAGTGGTCGAGACAAAAAAAAGTGGAGACAGGCGTCTTGAGTGCTCGCTGGGGAGGTCAGTTAGTAGTGGAACATGGGCAAGCATGCCCAATAATTGTGTCATTTTGGCAGAAGATTAGGCAATAGGCTTCAATATTTTTAGGGGATCAGTTCCAGAGTGTCCAGCATTTAGTCTCCTTAACCTCTTTCAAATCATTGCTCAAACATTTAAACAACCAATTGCTATATCACATCTAAAGTGGCTGCTAAAATTCAAAGCGTCTCCCACCCATACAGATGTGTCCTCACACATCTAACGTCCTTGCGCGCTGAACAGCCCTTCTAGTCGCACCATGCCGTGGCATGACTTAGTAGCACTGAGCATATTTCCGTGCGACTTTTTACCTTCAAGTGAATCTTATAGATACCAAAAGCAGCTTCTGCTAATTAAAATGATATGCAGCATGCCTATGTCCTGTGGGTGGGTGACTGCGGGTGTATGTGCATGCTAAACACAACGTTACAGTGCTAGCGGCTGTAACACCGTAACGCAGCATTTCGTATGCACATACACCCGCAGTCACACAGAACATAGACATGCTGCATATCATTTTAATCATCAGAAGCTGCTTGTGCTAAATATTTGCATCGCTGTGCGAATAGGACACATTTGAAGGTAAAGTGTTGCACGCTCTGCGCTACCAAGTCACACGGAGCTCCCGCATTGTGTAGCGCACGGAGGATAGATGTATGTGGACATATCTGTACATCTCTGACAGCTGCATGCCCAACTAAAGCTACAGAACATCACACATTCCAGACTACTTCAAGAGTTTGTTTGAAAAATATCTAAAAAATGTGATTTAAATAAAGTTGTAATTTCATTATTAGAAATCAGGTTTTGTTCAAATTCTAGAACTCATATGAGAAGGGGGCACTACTTACAAAGTTTGCTGACAAATTGTGTCTGTAGAGCTGGAGAGTGGAATGAAGTAGGCTGGAGATCAGGCTGGATACCAGCACCTCCTTGCCAAGCTTGTTATCTGTTGTCCGTCTCTGGCTACTGGCCACTTGTACCGACCACTTATCCACGTCTGCAAGAATGCAGACAGCCTCTGCAATGGGCTCATCCAAAACTGGATGCTATGAGAAATAAGAAAAATTACACCCATGAACAAGTGTGACATTTATATTAATGACTTCATTTATTATTTATTTATTGAAGAACATGCTGCCAACAAAAAAACTTTAATGGCTTCAGAAATATTAAACTGCTTTTTACTTTGCATGTAGGACTTCTGAACACGATTGATGGGATGGACCTCAGCTCTTAACATTCACCTGTCTGATATTGCTTTTATTCAGTCAGTAAGGTCTTTCAACTCCAGGTGTAAAGAGTTTTTTTTATACGGACCCTTCTTATTTCCACAATATCCTTTAACTTTCCCAACCCGGGGAAGTGCAAAGCAAAAGGCCTTCATGTTTCCACTATTCCACCCATTACATACCTGTACAGCATGAGACAAGTCGGACATCAGACACTGCCTCAACTTCTCCTCACTTCCTATTCCTTGCAGAACAAAGTCCGGTACGTAGGATGAGCAGTATCCTGCTAACAAAGATCTCCCAAAGTTTGCAATGTTGGGCTTTACAGAACTGACGTCCACCAGTTTTGACCTAAAAAATAGGAAAGTTGTGTAAAACATGCAGACTCTCCATACATGCAAAGCTACATAATAAGCTCCAGCGTTTATATTGGATGTCGTCATTTTCCGATCTGGAAAGGCTTTGGAGCTGTTACAACTAGTAAATATGTGGCACCGGGATGGAAGAATTCTTGCAGAGCCTGATTAAGACCACATGGTACCTGAAGCAAGTTACAGTACTCCGCTCCCTCCTCCCCAGGTGTCAAGAAAAAAAACGCACATAAAAATGGGTCACAGTGTAATTAGCCCATTAAGTGCCCACTGGGCACAATGCAGAAGCTGATGATCTGACTCTGGTCTGGATTCATGGTCCTGGGGCTATTAAAAGCTCCTGTTGGTAAAACTGTTGCATTGCAATAAATAAAATAACGGCACAACATGTTGATGTAAAAGATCTACATATTTTCGCAGTGTGCACAACATTTATATTAGAGTACAATAGTGACAAATCAAGGGAAGGAAAGACCGACAGATACATGTTGCACTGTACAATAGCAAAGTAAAACCGAAAATGGAGAATATAATATTAAGAGGATATTAATAAGATAACATTAAGGGAAATGGCTTCCAGAGGCTTTGCGCATTATATCATAGGCGGCTGATTCTGCTTACAGCCTATGGAGGTACTAGCAGAATCAGTCTACTGCAACTGACTAAGAAATGCATAACGCAAGCTGTCGACGGCAGCTAGAGCATAAGTCAATCGGGACTTTAATGTGTGGAGTGAATTTTTGACTAATATTACATTATGCTTATTTGTCAACAGTATTCACAGCCAATTATTAGCAACACTGATTACATTTCTCATATCATGATGCTTTGTATTTCTATAAGGAGGTGTAATGCTGTCTAATGTGTGATGTAGAGCCTCACCCTGGGAAAGGAATATCCTCTTCTTCCATCCAGTCTTCTTGCTCTGACCCATAGTAGTTGATACTTTGTGCAAGAAGCTCATGGCCTGTGTCCTCACTCTCGCTGTCACCCAGGGCACTGTCTGAGCTCTCGTTCCTCGGAATGTCCCAGTCAGCGCCCAGTGCAACTTTACTATCAGACTTTTCTTTATCCCCATGGGGGACAGATATAGAGACTTTGTCTCTTTGGTCCTGCTCAGCAAAACAGTTTTTGCATAAGTTTGGAAGGAAAGAATTCCTTACGTTAGAAGGTTGTTCATCTGTTACATACAGTTTGTTTGAGCCCCCAAAGTCACGGTCACAATCAGATTTGTTTACCCCTCCTTTTGGAATATCATCCATGATCTTTACCTCGATAGAACCATCTTCTGGAAAATACTCATCGAACATACTGATGTTCTCTGAGAGAAAAGGATTACAGTTCTGGAGTTTGGTTGCCACCCTGGGAAGCTTCTCACATAACCCACCAGATTTTTGGTCCTTTGTATTCAGTTTTACTACACTGATCTGATCAACAGCAAGTGTCCTTTGTTCCTGCACTGGTTTCAGATGGTGTTTGTGGATCTGATCCACAACATTTTGGCTTTTTATCTCTATATCAGAGTCAGGTGACATAGAATCACCAATCTGAAACTTCACCTTGTTCAGAAGGTGACCAGCACCACACGGCATTGCTGAAGACAGGGTCTTGTCAGGAGGTTTTTTCTCTATACAATTTTCATTTGTTTTCATTCCTTTGATAGAGGAGCCGTCATCCTGCACTTTGTCATTTTCCCCCACTTGAACTGCTGGCTCAAGGCTTCCGACTGCCAACAAGACACATTTGTCTATTGGAGCTGCCCCAACATTAATGACAGTCTCTATCTTGGTATCCAAGCAAGTTCTTAATGTATCTTTGTAGACTTCAGCATAACCAGTTTCTTCTGGACCGGGTGCTTGAGAACCTAACCTGCATCCATCATTGCTTGCCTCCGCCAACTCCTTACGTGAGCCATTTGAATCAACCTTTTCTTGTGTGAAATCGTCCTCTGAATTCTTATCAGTCAGGGGACACTGGCAACAGGGACACCTATTTTCCGAAGTTCTTGTTTCCTCTGAATCGCTGTTCAGCAAACAACCCTTGTTCTTGTGCATTGTGATTAGAACATAGTCCGACTCTTCCACTTCTCCTTTTTGCAACATTGTGGTGATGACTGTGCCAGGCATAACAATGGCTTCATCCTCACTGCTCTCCAGAAGGTGGTTCTCTTGGAGTTCAGAACACCGGATAAAATAGGTGAGAAAATAAAGCAACCTGTTCACGAGATCTTGCCGCTTGCCTATAACAACCGCTCTCGATGACCGTACAGGAGACCCAATAGCTCCATATAAGTCTCCTACAATAACAGACAACAACCTACATTAGAAATTTGCTCAAAAGAAAACATATAGGTATTAGAGATATACATTTAACTTTTAGATTCTCAGCATGCAGTATGTACTGTATATTCTCAAATGTACCTTGGACAGATTCAAGGAGTACGGCAACACAATAAATTCACTGCAAAATGTTTCTCGATACAACAGTGTATTTGGCAAACATTTGTTACAGGATAAGTCAAAATAGAAATCTATGCAAAAAAGTTAGTATATGTAGCGTTATAATTATAAACAGTGCAGTTCATGTTCACAATACTACAGAAAATATTTTCCCAACTTATTAAACTCATGGAAACAGATTACATTCAGTTTATCCTTCATACTGTAAAATCAACAGTAGATGGCAGTAAAGCTCAAGAAATCACGAGAAAAAAGCCACACCCAATAGAAATTCCTGATCTGAAACAAAAATCTGTAGTCCAGCTAAAATGTCACACATCAGTCCTGCTTGAAAAAAAATCGGAAACTATTCAGCAGTCAGCTGAAATATTATGCCAAATGTAGTATTAAGAATCACTAATTGTTTATACGTATTATTGTATAATCAAGTATAAAATTCTATTTCTAACTAGGTTTCAGTGAATAGTAAAATGCATTTAAAGATGCCCCATTGGTAAGCATAGCAATGAATTGCATCCCCTCTAATTTACTTTGTCTTCATTGATTCGACAAATTCTGGTAACTACTTAATCATAATCAGAATTCTGGATTTAGATATCTGAGAATACAAAGTTCAGGTATTTACATATAAACAACATAACCCCACCTCTTTATGCTCTACCACCACCCTCATCTAGTGATTTGGTGAGACTGTATCCAGATTTGGACACATCAGAAGAAAGAAGCAGCAGTTCACGGCACTGGAGTACTTAGGGCCTGATTCAGCACAGATCGCAGCAGCGTAATCGCACACAAAGCAGCTGCGAAAATATGCTAATGTCTGCCACTGCTCAGCCAGCATAGAGACGCCCACTACGCCTTAATACCTCACAGTCCTGCGTATACATACGTAACATCGAAGAACATCGGCACGTCATCCACAATTACAGCAGGTCTGACCCGTCGCAGAAATTGCAAGTCTCATCCCACGCAGTGAGTATTCAAGCAGCGTAGGCAACCGCAGTGGCTAATTTATGCACGCCCATGCAATGGCGTTCAAACGGACAGGTACTCCTGCGTTTTTACAACCACTCCGCTGTCACTACCCCTAAAAGCTCACGGCCTGTCACTCTTCAATGGATTCCTGTCTGCATGCATAATTGCAGTGTGAACGCGGCATTCGTGCAATGGGGTGCATGCGCAGTACGCAATAATCATTCAATCTGCGTGTGCGGTTGCAACTGCGATCCCTGCGGAATCAGTTCCTTAATCTGTCCAATCCCCAAACAATTTTATTATGATCTAGTGTATCATGCTGAACATACCGGTTTTAAAATAAATACTGCTCATTAGTTATAAAATTGCCTCACAATTTCTTAATTGCACTAGAATAGTGACAGAATTCGTATTGCTTGCTCTGTGTAATGGCAACTTTCCCCAACACCTACCTACAGCATTGACTCATTTTCAGAAATGTGCCCAACTGAGTCTCCCTGCATTACAAAAACTAAAGTCACAGGGCGGCTGCAGGTTGCCGGTAACTGATGGGGTCAAAGCTAAGAGGCACGCACGCGCACACACACGCACACACACACGCACGCACACACGCACGCACACACGCACGCACACACGCACGCACTTGCTACTTGATGAAGGCAGAATGTAAGAAGGAAATTGAGACTGTATTGCAGTGCTCGTATTTGGGTCTGGGGTCACTAATTGTGGGGCTACTGTACTTCGAGGTCACCAATCTCCCTAAGAATCCAATATATAACAATAATATAATATAAGCACTCACCAAGTATAGTGCTAGTACATGATTTATGTGTATTTAATTATAGTGCTAGTACATGATTTATGTATATTCATATTAATTAATATGAATAGTTGTATAGGTAAAAAATTAAATAGTATATGGGTATAAATAAATAGGATAAAACATATCTAAATATAATACCTGAGTGGACATTAATTAATGATGAGATGTGTGTCCAATAAGAAAAAATATGTAAAAAATGTATTTTCATTTTTTACCTATAAAACTATTCATATTAATATAATTTGTATTAAATCATCCCATCTATTTGTAATTGTTTATTGCATTTGTACATATCTGTTTTATCAGAATGTAAGAAGGGGTGGTTTTGTGATGACTTTCCAATTGTGGACAGCTCTTTTAAGGGCATTGTTATTAGATCAGTATGTTCCATTCTGCTCTGATTGGTGGTTACCTTATGGATTACTTACCGAGCTGTGCCCACAAAGGGTTGTATGGGTGAGTCTTTGCCAGCATGTCCACACTTTGTGATGAGTGCTTTTCAAGAAAGATTTTTATAGGTGGTTGTCCATTGGGCATAACTGTAGGAACCCACGCAAGGTGGTTTGTGAGGACAGCAGTCAGGAGAGCTGGTAGGAACCTGAAGCAAGAAAACATGAAAGCTTAAAAATCTTCACCATCTAGCAGCGTCCATTAAGGCTGACTTTGCCTTATAACTAATTGCCACTTAAAATTTAGCAGTGAATGTGAAGAAAACACACGGCTTCCTTAAACTCGTGTATATGATCCTCCAGTTTAGCATAGGACAGGAGTAATCGATCTTCTGTCTATGCCTGGCCTCTGCCATAGCACAAAGAGACTGATGTCAGAAGTTTAAACCAACAAGGGTGAAAAGTGAATTACACAATTCAGCTAAAACCAGATGACACTGAGTTTGTGAAGCACCAGGGCAGGCCGTCATAGACAAAGGAATGCATACGCATGGTCCCGAAAGATTAAGAATGGGACTCATTAGATGGTTGTAGGTACAATAGTACACTAAACAAAAAATCCTTTCAGTACTTTTTAAGACATTTCAAATCTCAGAAAGTATGCAATAGTACTTGTGGAGGCCTTAGCCAAGCTGGCAATATTTCCAAATTCTGTTTATGTGTAACAAAAGTGTACAAACCCATTTGTGGTATGTAAAATTAGTAATGTTTACATATGCAATCTGTACTTTATTATTCTTTACTCAGTGTATGTATTGATTTATTTGTTTACCCCCTACGGTAAGAACACAACTGCTTCCTAGTTTGTTGATTACGTTTAGCCACGCATGTAGTGCACAATCAGCTAATATGTAATGAAGAGACACCCCGAGGCTATATTTGGGGATTACGGCTTTGCTAGCTGCAGTAGAGCTACAGGAAAATGGATAATGTATAAGGCACAGGATGTCAATCAATATGTCTGAGCACATGCATTACAGTATGTCTGCCACATATTTACTTCTAGGCTAGCAAACACTGACCAATGCCATTTATGTGGCTATCTACAAATAACAAACAATCCCATGCATCTGTAATCCATCAGTAATATTTTTATAGTGTTTTATCATATAATAATGTATTTCCAGACATGGTATTGTTAGGTCAGGATCTATTACCTCACTATTATTATATTATTAACATGACTTACCACTACAAGGGAATTATTCATATTTGCCTTGTATAAAACACACGTGGTTTTGTCACCATGTGATAATCATAAGGCAAAACAAACAAACCAAAATGTTCTTAAGTATATATTAAAATCAGATTGTCCTATCCAAATAAATGTATTTTATTACAGTTAGTGCTTATATGCCTGCTTTGTTTATGCAAATTAGAATCACCTCCATATTAGTCAGGGGATGCATTACCCAAACAGAACTTGTGAAGTGGTGTGGCCTATTGGTTCCAGGGCCAACGCAATACGGCGCTGGGGGCTGCTCTTCTGTAGATTTCTTCACAAAATAGGATATATATTTTTAGCTCATTGACGGCTAGAGGTAGTCTCCATTTTAATGACCATTTCAGCATTTTATTCAGAGATGGGGCTTTCATTTATTGCATTGATTACTTTTTATTTTACGGCAGTGTAATATGAAAAATGAGAAAATCACAAAACATTTAAAAAAGAAAATTATCTGGTTTCTTCAAATAGTTACTAATATGGGAAGACATTTCTAAAACAAAGCACTGGGATACCAGATTTCTATAATGTTATCGAGGTCTGGGGCAGTTAAAGGGCTTTAATTTCTTGGCTTACAGCACCACCCCACTCCCAGCAATAAAAGGCCTGCATCTACTGGTAACTAGCAGAGCTATTAAAGCCATGTTGCATGAATTTATAAGTGATGCTTTTCATGGGAGGCCAGATTTCAGCTCACCTTGCACTTATGAGGACCTATCCCCTCCCCCCCCACACAAAAATCCTGTGACTTTACAAATGCGTAAGTAAATAGTAATGCTGTATCTAACAAACAGGCTTAATTTTAAGGCTGCAAGTCCCATATGTAATGCTCGTGAGACAAGGAACAAGGATTTATTATTCCAGATTAGATCTATAGATCATGACCCCCAGCTGTCACTTATCTCTGTGGTCTGGGTCTATAGCATGCAACCACCATTTCCAGATGATATGTATAAATGGCACCAAGGATAAGACCCTAGGCCCACCTAGGCAGGATGTGCACATATAAATGTTCTCATCATTTGGTAAATAATGCTCTGACCCTGGCACTATTTTTGGCTTTTTAAACCAGACACCTCAGTCAGGTCACAATGCGATTAAAATACTCTGGACTTTGTGCTATTGTTTACCACGTGATGTATTTGTGAAATCTTTAGAGCTGGAGTCCTTCCCATAACTAAAATTATCTCGGTATCTGACACTCCTATTTATTTATTTATTTATAAGATTTAAATCCTCTATATTTATTTTGGAAGCAACATCTGTTCAATCCTTTACATACATGACACATATATGTATAATATACAGTTATGCTGTATGAGAACCTTACCTCCAGCTGAAATCTGAGGATGTTTTATTTCTCTCTGCACTACAGCTCGCATATGACTGTGGTCAGTAGCTACTAATAGGAAGGCAACCCAATCTGCAACTTTGTTGTTTGCACACACTTGTGAGCTATTGTATAGCAATATAAACATATAAATATAGGCTAAATATTTACATTTACAGATGATGAGCAATGGGGCCATAACAGAGCACTTACGCGCTAGCGTCCATTGCCCCTAAAACATCGGATGTCATAACGTCATAAAGAGGGAGTCAGGAGCAGCCAGGAGACCTAAAGGTGCACTGACAGTGCTTCTCTCCATGTCAGAGGAGGGTTCCACTGGAGGAGCAATGGGGTCAGCGCAGAAAATGTTGAAACATAGTGGTAATAGCCATCTTACAAGTTGAACCAATCACAATGAGAGAGCAGCCATCAATTGGACTGGGAGACCGTAATCTCACAAGAATTCCAGTTTTAGAACAAGGGGTAATATGAGAAGGAAAACAAAATGAAAGGTCTACACATTCTACTGAGGAGGAGACCAGGGGGACTTCACCGACTCTTCATCATGGTTGCAGGCACCACTATTCCTACTCCCCCTCAGCCAAAAGCTCATGTGTAAGAGTAATTTCTAGGTGTGTGAGTAGTAATAGTATATCTAATCTGTCCTACTAGCTATGGTTTATCAGATGCACATGTCAGCAGTTTAATAAGGAATAATAAACATTACTGGTTTTTTGATGTGTATTCCATCAGGAATGCAAACTCCTTCATAAAGCGTTGGCAAAGGTGATTTTTCTCCGGTGATCCAGACATCATAGTTAGCCAAACGGGTTCAGATATTCTGGGCATGGTGTACAGGTTACAGATTGTTGTCCTGGATATTAAAAAAAAATTGATTTAGGGAAAAATTCTACACCTTTCCATATTTAGGAAAAGCATGACATCTTAAGGCACTGTAACATTAATCATCTATAATAACGACAGTAATTTATGAGTAATACAGAGGTGTCCTCATATATACACCATACAGCGTGAGATGCCTTGCTCAACTGAAACGATCCTACACGGATAGTGTAGAATCCATTTCCCTAAATACTGCATCTTATTGGAGCGTACACACGGTCAGATTTGTCAGACTTGTCAGATTTGTCAGATGAACGACTGAACGATTAAACGATTTGAACGATTTTACCAAAGTTTTGAAGGATTTGAACGATTGAACGATTTTTGACTGCATTAAAATGAATGGAATCGTCCAAGTTTGACTGCAAACCCATCAGATGTCAGATATCGTTATCTGACAAACGGGAACGCGCATCGTTGATCGTCCATCGTTCAGGCAAGTCAGATATGAACGATTTTCCTTCAGATATGAACGACTGAACGATTTTTAAATCGTTATCGTTCATATCTGAAGGAAAAATCTGATCGTGTGTATGCACCATTAGTCGCATCGTAGCTGCACACAAAGCCGCTGACAGTGTGCCAGAGACACTAGGCTGTGACCTGTCACAACGGAATTAGTACAATCTATGAGTGGGATGAATAGCTGCTCCCACTCTTATTGGAACCTCTTTTATACAGGTTTGTGACTTAGTCGCACACAGATGTACAAGCACCACAAGCCCCAGTGGTCAGTCTATGCTAGTAATGTAGTTATGTCCCTTCTGTTTTCAAGGTTGCACCGTTAAAAACTGCAAGGACCCTTGCTGCAACTATGTTGGAAGGACCCTGGCGCCAAGATCGGCTATTTAGTGCGCCCAGAGCACCGGTGTATGAGAACACCTTTGCATTAACTATCAATAAAAGTACTCAAACTCCAAACCTTTTCAAAACAATAACATTAATCTGATAGCAGTTACCAAATGGGTGAAAATCTGCATAACTGTAAAGTTTTCTCTTATAAAAGGCTATTTTATATATATATATATATAGTAAACTTACAGATCAAACTTTAATGAAAAAACAAAGCAGACATGACTATTGCACCACAGAAACACTTCTTGGTGTATTAAGTTATTGATATACAGTTATAAAGACATAATGAGGGGCGATTCACAGTAAGTCGCAGTAGTTACTGGGTGCCTAATGTTGTAATTCAATTGATTTAGGCGCCCATTAATTATCACGCTTGTTGCTCCCATATACAGTAGGCCAGGGTTAAATATTATAAGATGATTTGTGTACAAGCCTCACTATCTTACTGTCATATTATAACTTGGGATAGTTAGTGTGCACATCATGCTGCTTTCATTTACTACATTGCTTTAGATTTACAACTTGCATTTATGTTTTACAAACATGTACAGTATTGTATGTTTCAGAAGTTGTTTTACTTGTCTTATTGCAAATGAATGAGACACAAATCTGTACCGTGGATACTATTACTTACAAAGCAGGAACTGCAACAGAGCTGGGCCAAATTAGGCCAACACAAAGAATCTCTACCTGATGCAATAAGTACATGGCTGAGAGGCACAGAAGGAAGCCAGAAAGACAACAAAAGTTGCAGAAGGGAATGTTCAGGACAATAAATAGCACATCTGAAAGTGGATATGCCTTAACTGAAGATAATGTAAGTATATAAACGGTCAGCCCTCATATGCAGGACCCTATCACAAGCGCACCTCATCTGTGCTTGTTTTGCGTGCGATTGTACTGTACCATTTAGAACTCAGACAGTGCTGTGGAGTGAACTATTGTGTCGCCTTAAGGTATAAAGGAAACACGTGTAGTTACAGATCACTTTATAATGTACAATAACCCAAATTGCAGTGCTATGTAAGTAAGCAGAATATTTGAACTAGCTTTCATATATAGTAAAGGGTACTGTAATCAGTAATGTTTAAAAAAAAAAAAAAAAAAGGGACAACCCTCTAGCTCCAGCCTAACCACTCCATATTTACAGGCAATAAACAAAAAAGTTGTAGGACTTCAAATTTGACAGTGAAAAGTTTAATGTGCTCTTCTGAAGTAAACCAACTACATTTAAAGCTCATCTTTCTGTAAGGCATTAAAATGTGTTTGCACAGAGCAGATAGACTGAGTCTTGTGATACATTATTTACTATTCTGGTAACCCTGGCTGAATCTGCTGCCGATAGTGTTTCCTCCAAGACAGATCACATTTTGCTGGCTGCCCTCCAGCAGACATGTGACTGCAATAAAGGGAACCCTCGATACCAGAAATGAGTGTATTAATGGCTCACGGACCAAGGGCAGGGCACAGCCGCTACGTGTACACAAGCTTACACCCTGTTCATCTGGATTTGTTTTAAATCCTGAAACCAATTTGCTTTAACCCATCATTACCAGTGTTAAAACAACATTTTGTAATAATAGTTCACTCTCCTTTAGACAATGTTTTTGAGAAAATTTAGTATTCATTGACTTAGAACCTTAATTCAGCAATGCTTTGGGAATCTAAAAAACAAACACTGCAGTTTAAATAAAGCCTTACTTTTTTGGCAATAACACAGGGAAACATGTATTACAGCGCTTACATAATACACTGGTCATTATGTAATCAAAAGAACAAATCTCAACACTGACAGGTTCTCTTAAAAAAAACAAAAATCAAAACAAAGACAAAATCTAACAAAATTCTCTCTAAAGCATAGTAAAAAAAAATAGACAAAAAGTTCAATCCTTAGAACATAGCATAACCGCAATGCAATCATGGCTAGACAACATTCCACATACATTACGTGGCCTAAGATATGACCGATGTGGGAAATAGATCATGAGCAAGGAGCTTGTGATCTATTTGCATTAGCCATTTCTCTGATGGCAGTGGAATGTTATGTCGACATTGGACATGTTGACACATTCAGAATGTCAACATTGATGAATTAGTAGAATTTTAACCCTAACGGAAATGTAAACATTATGACAATGAACTTCGGTTTGGATTTGTAAACATCCTTTAAACCCAAAATAAATAAATAAATAACGTAGAATGTTCTGTGCTATAGGTTTATATATTGCTGGGGAGATTGTTTTATTTATTTATTTTTACTTAAGGGATTTCTTTCTACATGTTTTTCTTCTGCACGTACCGGCGTATATTTGCTTTTAAAAATGCTGTAGTGAAAATGTAAGATTATGAACAGCTGCCCAGTTTATTGAATAATATAATATAAGTGGGAGCTCTAGGCTAAAGCTTATGGTTCTACATAAGTTATTAAATAATGTCCACAAGGTCATACTGAACAGCCATGACAAGAGAGCTCAGTCTACACTATGGGCAGAACAAAGCTTCTCAGAACATTGACAATGAACAGAAACGAATTGCTTGTCCAGTGAAGTCATGAGGGAATCTGAGGTCATGGGCTGCTTCAGAATGCCCAGTTATTTCCTAGTTAGTCTGCATACACCTCGGGAGTGGCCGTACGCAATTCCCAATAAACAACACATGGCTTGGTTATTGCTGAGGTGAGTGAGAACCATGCCCCCTACCTATCTCCTCATAAGGGAATTTCTCCTGCACAGATCAGGTCAGGTGTCCTTGACTTTTATGTAGAGCCAAAAATCAGATCTCATGCGATTACGCTTTTGCCACTCTGTCTAAATTTAAACTAGTTTTATTTAGGAAGAGATTACGGGAAACAGGACTCTGAGCCTGGCACTTGCCAACACATCCGACTGCAGATTTAGGCAGTGGCATCTGTACACCTGCTATGTCCAATTTGTATATAGTCAAGGTCCAGAGGCAAATCTGGATATTAACGTGTAACCTTCATGCTTATATTCTAGTATGACAACTATTTATAAAACCACAATGACTAGATTTTATGCCTAATAGTTTGTAAATAGTTTGTTTAAAGAAAAAAATAGAGGGGGAAAAAGGAAACTGTTTTTGTGAGCTTTGCAAAAATTCAAATAAAATTTGCTTAAATGGAGGCAAAAACTATTCCACATCACGTGTCTTTACCAATGTGACCGAGCTGCAAAATCTTATGACTTAGCCAAGTGCTGATATTTATGTCTCTAATGCATAAACACGCTGGAGAACAGGACAGGACAAACAAAAAGGCAGTATTAGCGGTTTCCCAAAGGGTCACACTGGTTGTCAGACAGCCACTGAGGAGTGACACAGAAGGCTCCAGAGTCCTTCCCAGGATTTCATTAGCTCGTTACCATTAGATAAACTTTACAAAACCGTTTGAGTAACAAAACAAAGCAGCTAGGTACGGATATAATTTACATTACAATAATAATCATTTTATACAGGGATTGGAATCTCTGTGTATAATTAAATATAAAACCTGACTTTGAATAGCCTTTGTCTATTTTATAAAATGGAGCTAATATAGTATAAAACTGATCATGTACTGAGGCTTAAGTAAGTTAACAAGTAAAGCTCAGAAAAGGTGGACATAATATTTAGTGCACTGCACCGGTTACAACAGGAATAACTTTTATTACATGGGGGTAGATGTATGAAGCAGTGAAAAGAGTGGCGAAGTGGACCAGTGGAGAAATTGGCCATAGCAACCAATCAGCATTGAGATAGCATTTATCAAGTACATTCTAAAAAACAATTAGTAGAAGCTGATTGGTTGTTTTGGGCAACTTCTCCAATGGCCCACTTCTCCACTCTTTTCACTGTTTGATACATCAACACCTCAGTCTTAGGGATAAATTTACTAAGATTCGAGTTTGGTCGAGATGACAATCTCGGGTGAGTTTAGGCATGTTTTTCATCTTGCAAATTCACTACAGACAAACTTGGGTGAGTTTAGGAGAGAGCTCTAATTTTTGACTGAAAAACTTGGGTGAGATTGCAAACTTGAATCAACTCACCATCGGCCAAACTCTGAAGAACTTTTCATGAAAAAGATGCAACTCGGGAATTTACCAAGAATCGAGATTGCAATCTCGCAGAAGTTTCAAACACTCCACCTCCTGAGCTGTGAGTTTTGCAAAAACATAAACAGATCAGTGTGATCTGTGTATGTTTCTGCATGTGTACTTAATTAAAGTGTTTTTATTATAATAAAAATTACCCCCCCCCAAAAAAAAAAAGCATAACCAGACCCGGTCTGCTCAGCCAGTCCTGGTTTCTAAAACCAGGACTGGCTTTTAAATATAGGGGGGAAGAAATGCGTATATTTAAAACCAGCACCGGACCCAACCCGACTGGGGTGTAATGCCACAACCAGCAGATCCTATAACTGGGTCTCCAGGGCTAAAGCATTAACACCCCAAGCCTGTCAGCCCAACACACATACCGTCTAAAGTAAAACTTTATTACACACCTACCTACCTCACTCACACATACTTTCCTGCAGTCAGCTGGTCGGTCCCCTTCTCTAGTAGAATCAGTTTGGAGTACCTGGAATACAGATCCTATACTCGCCTCCATCCTCGCGCTGGTCTCCGTAGCATCTAGGGGTCTTGGCAAAATAAAAAAATGGAACCCAATCCATATACTTACTGTAACGGTGTATGTGTGTGACCACATACACCGCTACCCGGCTTCTGACTGATCAGTGTGAATTGTCAGGAGCCGGCAGCCAATCAGCGTCTGCTAACTGTAGAGCGGAGGCTGATTGGCTTCTGCTCCTGACAGTTCCCACGTGGGCTGGTCAGTGAGTCAGGAGCCAATCAGCGGCCGCTAATTGGCTGACGGCTTCTGACAGTAAGCTCTGTGATTGCAAAGCGCATATCAGATTACA
Source organism: Taudactylus pleione (assembly GCA_031769625.1). Taxonomy (NCBI): domain Eukaryota; kingdom Metazoa; phylum Chordata; class Amphibia; order Anura; family Myobatrachidae; genus Taudactylus; species Taudactylus pleione. Next base: position 3,917,307 of record JAUIMM010000390.1, read on the forward strand.
GTCACTGTGCCATCAAGTAGGATTCGTACAGTCTGAAGAACAAATCGTAGGGTAAAAACAGTATTTGTTTTTATATTGTTAGACAGAGCAGACAGACCTCAAGGGAGAAAACAGATTTATGTCTACCCACTGCACGTGACTTATTGTAGTTTTGCAGTGAATGACATTCTACACACAGCTAAGACTGCGCCGCCATCTCATGGCTCCTGCCCTGTATTGGAAAACATGCGCTGCAGTGACAGACGTCACACGAGAGGGACGACAAAGATTTACTTACCGAAACTCATTCAGGGCCTCCACAATTTTGTTGTACGCTAAACTTCTCTGGCTGGCATCTGCTGATCTACGGCTCATTTTCATCGCCTTTGAGGTACATCAATAATATGAAAGCATTAAAGGGGGTATATACAGAAACATTGCTTAAATATGTTTTACAGAGCTTATCTTAGTGAACAAATATGGGTGGCACTATTTCAGCCAGATGCTTAGTGAGTATGCTATGATTTGGCCAGGAAGTATTGGAGCCCCGTCTCTGAGAATAAACACTTATTCTCATTTAGAGGTTCAATGTATAAAATAGGAAATACAGCTCCTGTCTGCTCTAGAAGTACTTGCTATAACCACTCTATAGTGTATTATAAACTGCTTAACTCTGAGGCTCCTGCCATTTTAGGTGGGCCAGCCACAGTGATCCCTCTAAGGGGGCAATTCAACGGTTTACAAGATGACTATTTTTTTAGGGCCCCCAACAGAGCAATTCAATTGTTGCTCCATTCGGGCACGATAGCCGCCAGCAGCTCTGCTAGTATCCTCAGGAGGGTGCCAGCAAAATGGTGCGATAAACCCGTGGTTAGGGTGCCCTAACCAGGACTTTAGACGGGTTTAGCCGTTTTACACGGCTAAACCCGGTCTAAAAGGGCATGAAGACCACGATAATTAATGGGCATCCAGAACAATTGAATTGCTACACTGGATGCCCACTAATTATCGCTGTCCACACAACAATTGAACCACCCCCTCTGTGTTTCTTTTTTTTGTTGTCATCGCTGGATTTAAACAAAGTTTTGTATGGCCTCTAATAAAACCAGGGGAAAAAAAAAAAACACAGAAACATATTTGCTTTACTCAATTCAAGTGTGCTGCAATTGACACATGACTCACTATGGCTGCCCACCGCAGAGGGCAAGATCGTCAGGCATGGTAAGTACTGTAGACAATTGTTATTTTAAACCAAACCAACTTTGGGTAGGTTGCAGGCCGTTTGAAGTATGCTGTTTTATTTTAAACAGAATAGGCCTGTCAACAAAGAAAGCTTATGAAGCACTTATTTCATGGTTGGGTGGGTTACATTGCTTCATTCTTAAGACAGTAGGATCTTAGTTATACAGGTCAACACAACACTATTAATAGCAGTAACTCACTTACAACTAGAAAGAAACACGTAGTTTAAAAATAAAAAGACACGGATAGCATTTAGAGAAGAAATGGAAAAACTGTAAATTCTTACAAGTAGGGTGTACGAACAGTGATGATCTCTGAACCCTGCTAGTCCAGCTAAGTTTACAAGGGGCATAGTCGCATGGTTATTTGCTTAGTTATCAATGAAAAGGCACAACCGTTTGTTGTTAATGTGGAAAAAAGATTTATCTCCAAAAATGGTGACTGCAGAACAGATCACCCATCAATAATGTAAGGATTTGCCAGATACAACTCAATTAGAATTATCGCATGAAGAAATCAGTAACAGCATAATCCTTAGTTAGCAGTACAACAAAATTGTTTGGGTCCAGAAAGCCTGCTAATATAATGGTTCTGGTTACACTTTATAATTACATTACTTCCGAGGACACATTACCTGTTCTATGGCGCTTTTCAACTTGTTCATGTGACTCTCAAACAGAGGAAAGTGGGAAAAGAAGAACTCATGGAACTTGTTGGTTTCCTCCTCATCCTTTGATAAGGAGAAAATGACACCAATAGCGATCTTCTTCTTCCGGGCAATACCCAGGTTGGGCCCTCCACTTTCATCAGACATGTTAAAGCTTTCCTCTATAGACCTAAACAAATAGACATACGCACATTAAATGCTTAGATGAATACTAAAATCTAAATGACAATTAATTGTGTAACACTTTTTTCCCAATGCACATCATACTCCTTTGTCTTTAAGGCAGATAGCACGTACACAGTGCAGAGATTGAGCCTGAAACTAAATGATCAACAAAACGTTTTTGTTTTTTTGTTTTTTAAATTTCATAAAAAAAATCTAAACATGACATCTCCAGTTTAGTGAAGGATGTTGTTGTGGATGTTACAAAATACTGTACATTATCATATCTGATCAACTTTTGCTAATTAAGCCTATTAAAAGTCTTTACCCAAAATATATACCCTTCACCCCCTCTGGAGAGGGACAGGTAGAAACTATACAAAACAGCTTTGTCTCTTCCCGACCAGTCGACTGCTCGATGCCAGTGCTTCATGTACATTAGTGATCACGATTGTCATGCTGGCTAGACTTACGGTAACTTCCAAAGCCATGGAACTTATTCTGTCATACCCATGAAAGTATACAGACAGGATTTCACCTAATACAAGCAGGAAAAATGACATCTCTCACCATCGAGGGAAGACTCCATTTTCTAAACTGGTGGTTTGGCTACGACGCCAGCGTCGCTGGTAGCTGCTGGCACAACTGCTATTGAGTGATGAGCTTGGGGAAGGAAACGGCGTGATGAGAAGACTGCTCAGAGAAGCTGTGGATTATGGGAGAGGACACGCAGAATTCAGTGAATCACATTCAAAACAAGCATTTGTCCACAGAGATAAGGTCAACAAAAAATCCATCGAAATGAATAAGAGAAATGTCCTCACCAGATCGAGCTATGCCACTATCTCGGTCATCATTGAAGCCTCGGCCCGGCATGTCCATCGGATTGCTATGGACTGCAAGAGAAGTCAAGTTGTATATTAGTTATATCAACTAACGAGCTTACTGGGATCATTTTCAACTTCTCTTAAATGAGAGAAGTGAATACAAAGATCATTCCTGAGTGAGATCTGGGTAACTGGGTGATATTGTCATGCAAGCCCTCCACCAAACGCACCAGCGCAGCTGAACAAGCCTTCTAGCTAACACGCTACAGAATTTGCTACTTCAATAGTCATTGGAATCAAATGGAAAAGGTTTGTACAGCAGCAGTAGTTCTTTTGTTTAATAAGAACAGAAAAGGTCTTATATACTATTGCATAGGCATTATGCTCTTATTATACCACATATCGGATTGTATTTCATGTAAATTATTTTCTTACACAAAACTACGTGTGTAATAGGGACAGGGGACAATTTCCTGAAATTCTGGTCATAGTGACATTACCAGTATAGCCATAGAGTTGAAATGCTATCAATTCCATTGTAGGAGCATTATCACAACATTTGCGTTATACAATTCTCTCAATCTATCTAAAAACTAATGTCATTTAGTCATGAAAATTAAGGCCCTCATTCAGAGCCGTACGCTCTGAGCAGAGCGCACGCTCTGAATGAGGGCCGGCCTCCATGAAAATGGAGCGTCCTCCTGGACGCTCGTATAGCTGTGGGTCACCACCCACAGCCTATACGAGCGTGCAGTTTGATGGCCGCGATGGTCTTGACCATCGCGACCATCGAAACTGCGAGCCAGAGCCTGCGGTTGAGGTTTTCAACCGCAAGCTCCGGAGTGATTTTGGCTCTATCAGAGCCAAAATCACTCCCACTGACATCACTAGTGATGTCAGTGGGCCGGCTTCTGACGGGAGGCGTTCCCGTGGGAACGCCCCCCGTCAGGGAGGCACGCCCCCGGCACGCCTACCAAAGGGGGCGTGCTGTCAATCAACATCGACAGCACGCCCCCTTTGATCAGACACAACGAGCGAAGGACTTTCCTTCGCTCGTCGCGTCTGGCGCATGCGCACGTCCAGAACATCGACCCACTTGCGAGCGGACAGCCGCTCGCGAGTGGGTCTGAATCAGGCCCTAAGTTAATTGTAAAACAGTGGCACAAAAACTTTGTTGTTTGTAGTTTTCGCAAAAGTGGCCAATATATATTTATGGTTAAAACTGTTTAATAATATAAAGTGCTGTTCAGCCGGGCTATCACACATCAAATTACAGGTCATGTGCTCGTGTGGAAATAGAAAATATCAACATTTCACAATTAAGAGAGGCATGCAAAGGTGTGTTGACAGGAGAGGCACGTAGCTGTGGAAACAAGGTTTTTTTTTTTCCCATAGATTGGATTTTGAAGTGTCAGGATTAGGCAACATGTGAAAGAGCTTACAAACATGGTCACCTGCATGACTGTCAGGAACTCAATATCCAAAGTCTGCTCTAGCTTTCAAATAGCTGGCAGTCATGGCGGAAGGCTGTTTGTTTGTAAGCTGTACGACTTTCCAACCCTCCCACGGCTAGAGGCAACTATAAAATATAGCTGTTCTATTCTTATTAGTTTAACAGAATAACTAGATAATCCCGTGTGTGAGTAACTATCCTCACAGTAGTGCCATCATATTATGTAGGTACTTTCTGGATGTGTTTGGATAGCAATTTTTCTATTCCTTATTTCCACCCTGGAACCCAAAAGCGAACATGCACCAAAAGTCACACAGGCCACACCTCACACAGCAAGCAGCACACCTGCAAAGAAAGAAGCACTCCTGATGAGGCGGAGCGGGCCCTGCTCAGAGAACGCCCGCCTGGGGCTGCAGAGCTGAGACAGACCTACATGTTGAAATGCAGAATACATATGGAAGATAATACAGTTAAATAGGGAAGTGTACTGACTTGGAGAAGGAATAAAAAAGGGTACACGGAGGGGGAAGGAGACGTTGGCCAGTCTATCACATGAAAGTGAGCACACATCTTTCTGCTACTGCACTGCATAGAACCCAAAAACAAAGTTTTAGGAAAAACATGCTCAATATCATGAATCATGTTCCCACTCAGTTGCCAAGGTGCCTAAGTGGGACCCTTTGAGTCACGCCGTTACAGGAGGGGAACATGTAGGTAACATTTTGCAAAGAAAGGACAGGTTTGTTACACTCTGGCATAGGGAGGCCGTATGGATCTTCAGATGCATCCAGAGGGCCTCAATGGGTCACAGGAATCTGGCACCTTTGTCCAACAACCCTCCACCCCCTTATTATTTTTGCTTTAAGAAATCAGTATTCATAATGCTTCTATTGAATCATATATTGGATTACATGTTTACTCAGTATAAATTAATGGACACAAAGTGCAAGTGTTTGTTTAGTAATAAAATATACATATTTCAGTCCACGTGGTGACAGTTGTGTGGAACATAGAAATTTAGTAATTACAGTTAAATGTTAATTATTTTTACCACTATAGGTGCTGTATAGTCACACATACACAGTTTTTGTGGATTTTTAGTCCTTTATATTTGTAATATGCTATATATCTTTGTTATGAATTATATTTGATCTAGAATACATTATAGGAGTGGCCACGTACAGTAAGGGCCTAAGTAAAGTTCAGAGGTCAGGTAACTTACATTTTTTTTCTTTTAATAATTGAAGAGTTTAATGTGCAGTCTACAAATGTTTAATCTGTAAAGTATTTTACAATTGGCTACTGCTGCTTATGTTGGATGCAATTATTTACTTGTCAGTGCATTTGTTTTGCTTAGAGACTGATGATCGTATTAATAACGAATGCCGTGAGCAGTATTTCTAAGTGTTTATTAATAGGACAGTCAGCATTTTACATTTAATGATATAATCATGAACATAAGTGAGATGTCATGTTTACTTACACTATAGCTATATGATGTGGCTTTGGCAATATTGTTGGTGTCTTTATACTATATGTATATTTAGGGCTTATATATGTACTTTGAATCCTCTATATGAGCGGATCCATCCCTTCTGTGGATACAAATGTAAGATATAACTCCTGGGTGTTGACTATAAAAGAAACCTGTGTTAGTGACAATGGACAGTTAGAACGTGTTGTTATAATGTTTATATAATACAAATATCATACTGTGAAATATGTTTTATATTACATTTAGGAACTTGCGTCACGTGATTCCACTAAGTATTATATAGCTTTAGTTTCTTTGATTTATGTTGTGTGAAGTTTGCAAAGGATTGGTTATTTTATTTTTTCCTTCATATACACTTTAATGTGCCGAGAAGCACAGGGGTTAAAGTTCTGAGCTAATTAAGTGGATGATATGCTTATTGATCATATAAACTGTAAGCGGATGCTTCTTTATCTGTAAAGTAAGATGAATGAGGATACTCTACTTTTTGAAGAAGTTTCATCCATCAGTGAAACACTTGAGTAGTGTGTGCAGGAGTAGTGCTGAGTGTCTGCTTATTACTGGTATCAGCACAGATTTTGTCCACCACAGGGACTCGGCCGATCAGCAAATGACGACACTTTATCAGACGGCCACCGGCCCTGCAAGAACTGTTCCGTATTCTTACAGTGGATTTGTACAGCTACTATTATTTAGCTTCAGCCAGCACTGGAGCAATGAGGTGGATGATTTATCAGCTAGAAATTAATTCCAAAGATTCTAAATTGTAAGAACATAATGACCCTGGGGATATACAGGTCCCAGAAAGGGCTTCTTTGTTTGCAATTCAAATGAATAGGTAGGAGTTTAATGATCTCTATACTCACTTTTGCCCTAACCTGGATATTTGATTCAATATAATTGATCTATAAATCCATCTATTTCCAATAATACAGTGGACTATTTATTCTATTACGGTAATTATATAATTTTATATGGTGTTTATTTTATTCAATTAAAATTATGTTTATGGCCATATCAGATGTATATGTTAATTCACAGCTGTTCTATTTCTGTATTTACTCGTGTGAAGATACTTTATTGCATGTCTTCTTATTTTATAATGTACAACATGGATACAGTATATCACATTTCCAAGCCAGCTCTATGTCAAAGGATGTACATCTGTAAGCTGGCCAAGTATTTACTGTGTACACCGGACTTTTATAACTGTTCAGATGCCATAAGGTGGCATTTGAATAATCTCACGCCGTAAAAATTCATTTATAACAGACATGCTACCCTCATCATGGCATATTGGCATATTAAACTAAACTACTGTATGTCAATTAATAGAAAAAAAAAATACAGTTATTCTTCAACAAAAGTCTGGCATCACTTCTAATCTTCAAACCAAACTATGGAATATGTTACAATAACCAACTTAAAACCTATACAATCTTTGAATAAAACCTGCAGGTAGTTACCTGTATATTAAATATTGTATTGTAATGCCTCAAATAAAAGTTTTATAAACAGTAAAAATATCATTGCATCAAGTTGAACACTGTACAAAATGCAGCCTGAGGGCAAAATTATGTTGCCGAGCTTTGAAAATGTACAGATTTAGGGGTAAGTTTACTATGTGCTGGGTCTTCGGCTTCTGGATTTAAAGGGGATATAATGTTAAATATAGTACACACCATGTTTTATAGTAATTATTCCTTAATTAAATCCAGTGGGTGTAACTGCTAAAGATGCAGAGGCATTGAAAAGCTCTGCATAGTAAATGTACCCTTACATCTGTACATTACCCGCTGCAAATAGCTACTATATAATGGTGAAAAGAGCAGCTGTCCAGTTCTGTGCATGCTGAAAGTTGTGCTCACTTGCATGTAACCACCACATTGTTACACGTATATAACTGACCAAGCCAGACATGAAGTTACAGCAGAAGATAAATCTTTTACTTTATATATAAAAAGTGTTCACTGAAAGAGAACAATATATTAAGGCACTTGGCTACATAATGTATTTACCTGGATATAAGAGTATGTTGTATGTGGGTGTAAATAAAGTTCATATTCAGGTCAATGTTTGTTTGTTTTTTAATCAAAATTTATAAAATAAAAATATATAGTGTGATCATTTGATTCTCTTATAATATGGTAAATACAATAAACATTAATTTCAGTTATTACCACAATAATACAGATATGCAATAAAAGGTACAAAACAAAATGACTCATTCCTCAATGAAATATAGAAGTTCTACAGCAAAATGATGCCAGTAGATCCATGTTATTACGTCATTTACAGATGTTTAGACAAATTACCAAGTGAGAGAGAGGAATGTTATTTATAATGGAAAATAAGTTTCTTTTCACTTCGAACAAATGTAAAATGACAGATCAAAAAAAACACAGCTTGAAATCACCTTTCAGTAATCCTAAATCCAGGGAGTCAAAACTCAGGGTCTGGTTCAGAGATGAACGCAATTGCAGCTGCGATTTCATACGCAACACAGCTGCGAATATATGCTTATAGTTCCCAAAGCTTACCCGAGCATAGGGACACCCGTCGCCGCCTTATCACATGCATACAACGTGACTTACCTGTGTGAATATTGGTAACATCGACGCACATCGAGTGGCCACCATGCCCTTGCAGCAGGTCTATCCAGCGGTAGACTCGGCAGCTCTCCTGACACACAGAGGGCTCTCATGCTGCGTAGGAGATCGCAAGGGATAATTTACGCACGCCTATGTAGCGGCGTAGAAACGGTCAGACACGCATGCGATTTTCCGTCCACCCCCCGTTACCTCCTCCAAACGCTGTCATTCACTTTGTAAATGGGGTCTCTCTGCGTGCAGAATTGCAAGATAATCGCACAGCGTGCACAGTGCGGCTTATACGCATGCGTAGTGGCAAACAACTGCTTGAGCTGCTTAAACATCGTCATTGCGTCCGCCTCTGAATCAGGCACTCAGATCTATGTGAGGTTATACAAAGAGATAGTGTGGTATGTCCAGCATCCAGCCATGCACCGTCCTAGAAACTGGGAAGCTCAGTATTATTTTGATCAGGTGACGTCATGGGATGGAAAAATATCAGACAGTAGACCCCTGCTCCCCAGGGTTCCAAACACACTCAAAAACAATTCTTATGCCATTAATAGCCATGGGGATGGGTTAAAAGCTTTGAAGGACATAAGTATACCCACTCCAAGCTTCTCAAACACACCAATATGCAACCTCCATGTTCCACAATCCAAACAAAATGTATTTTGTGAATGGATTGTGGAAAGGAGAGCAATAAAATACCCTTATCTGAAGGAGCACTGCACCAGACTTTGCTCCTTCTTCAGAAACCAAGAGGTATGAGCGTTCACCTCTGCTTGGGGCAATGTCCAAATCTAAGAGCCATATAGTCCCTGTACTGCACCAAAGTAGCGTGGTTTCAGGGTAGACAACATCTGCCAGCTGAAGCCAGACCTCAAAAGACAATTATAAAAGTTGAGTCCACTCTGCTAGCTGGCACCCCAATACAAGATGCTTTAAATATGGAGTATGATCTAGTACACATCAGCCACCAGTATTTACCACGCCCTGTACATGATCTTCTCTCTCCCACCAGCTTTCTCTGTTCCAGTGCTTAATGTACAAGGCAGATTAGATACTATCAGCCAATAACATGCCCATAGTGCTCTGTCATTTCTCTGTTCTAACACCCACTGGGTCACAGCAAGTAGGAAATGGCTGTTAAGTACTGGCATGAGGGTGTGAGGCCTGCTTACTTTTTATATGGTGCAGTCAACCAAGCTTAATTTTAGACTAGTGGTAATTTCAAATGTAATGAATAGAAAACACATTGGTCCTTAAGAGCAATCATAGGAAACTTATCATCTAGCTATACATTAAACAAAGTTGTGAGAACATCATTTGCAAAAGGGATATTTTCAAAGCAAAAATGGTGCTGCTCTCTATAGGTTTCATTCATACAACTCATTACTGTAGCCACATATATGTCAATTGGAAAGCCACAGAAAACATTCACTACGACACACGTTATCCCATAGGGCAACACAGGTGTAGCAGGACTCTGGCAGGATAAAAAGAAGGATTTACTGATTTGGTTTTGCGGGCAAACTCTAAGTAACATGATCGTAAAAATTAACAGAACAGGCATTGGCACCGTAGTCTGGCACACCAAATAAAATATAACGTTACCTATATTTCCAAGAAGTCCGTTCATGATACTGCTGTTCTCAACCTTAAGCGTGTTGTTGTCGTGGCTTATGTACTCAAGGCTGTCTTGCAAACTGTAAAAAGGAAGCAACTAAAATGTACAAATGTTCTACTAAAAGCTCACTCTAACGTCACATAATGTAAGCCATTTGTAACCCATGACAGCTTCTTCATAAACATAGGCATCCTTTTATTACTAATATGTTTTAACATAATATGAATTTGAATATTAAATAATACAAAACACAAAAAGTAAAGAGTTAAAAGACTGATGGTAAAATGCTTAGGAAATGGGGGCTGGATTTGGTGCCCGTGACACCAGAGTGGCCTTCACAATGGACAATGACATCACCCGGCAGCTGTTGTACTCAAATTGAATGGTCCAGATGCAGACATAAATCCTATAAATCTTGAGCACGCCATCTATAGAATTACTATATATTCCTTGAACCTATATTTTGCAAGTGGTTTGGCATGAAATCAAAATAAACTCACGTGTTAAGACTTCCGTAGATGCTGCTCCCAGTCCGTGCAGTGAACACTTTGCTCAGCATCAGCTGAGGAGGTAACCTGGACAGACAGACATTTGTGGGTCATTAAACGGGCTGTAGTCTAAAAGCTGCCAAACATTAACAGTTGTATTATACCTAGTGCACCATAAAACTAATACAACCGTTTCTTTAGAACAACAACTAAAGCACTAAGAACTACAGGACATATATTTTTTTATTTTCTTTTTAAGGAATATTATCCTGACATTTTTGGAGCATTTAACATTTATAAATGTATGTGCTAAGCAGTCACTGATGAGCTAAAAAAAAGGGGCCTTTGTTGTTAAACTGGACTATGTGCACATTGTGGATAATAGACATCATTGATCCATATGAGGCTATGCCAACTGCCATTTATGTTTGTGAAACAAACAAAAGTGCAACCGAGTGAAATGTTATTTTATAAATCACAGACTTATTATTAAACTTTATTTACAGGGCGCCACAAGTGGTCCACAACGCCGCACAGAGGGCAAAACAATAAGACCATACAGCATAAAAACAGTACAGTACACAAGTAACAAATAGCACTACAACTCTTAACACAGCCACTGATGCAAGGGGTGCAATGGAAATATTCAGCGTAAGCTAAAAACCCGTACCTATTAGAGTAGGTGCAGATAATGGGTCTAGGTCATCAGAAGAAACAAAAACAAAAGATGATTGGAGTCCGGGGGCAGAGAGCCCAAGGTAGGAGGTGTAGAGCAGGAGGGAGGATGGCCCTGCTCATGGAGCTTACAGTCTAAAGGGAAGGGAGAGACACACGGAAGACATAAGGAGTGGGTCAATGTAAGGGGAGTTATGGGCAGGAAGCAAAAGTGGGAGAATTGGAGGGTGCAAGAAGGTGAGAGACACTGCGTGGTGACATGGTTCCCTTCTCTCTGAGGCAGAATGATAAATGGTAGCGCATTCTACCGATTATAGATGGTTGAAAAAGTGATCCAGTAAAATTGCTTATAGTGTTACAAGGTACATGAACGCTCTATTGTTAATGTTCTATATTAGAATGAAACACATTATGAGACAAACACCTGATTGTCTGGCATTTCCTCCTTTTATTCTGGTCTTAATTAGTGGATTACAAGCACTATTCATCATTTAAAATATACATTTCATGTACTATAATAATATGCTATAACCAATAAAGTATATCTATTTTGCCAATATATAATAGGATATAAACATATGCAAAAAGAAGCCTCATGTAAATATCATTGCTTTGGACAGCCTAAATCTATTGTTTATTATATCCACATTATAATATAAACACATGATAATTCTTATTGGATATTAAAATGGAGAATATGAGAATATATAGAGACATAATATATCCTTATTATATTCACAGTGTTCTCCCCAGAAAATGTTTCCAGCTGGGTGGCATCAAGAAGTAGCCGGGTGGGGGCCTTCGCAATAATAAAATGTTTTAAACCCTGACCTTATAATGATTTAAACTTGAAATAACATTTTATATATTAATTCTCTTCTTCTTATTAGAGGCCCAGTTGTCTGATTCTGCAAAAGCTGCAAAGTCTGTAGGATCTGGTCCTTTTTATACAGCTCCCAGATACTGTCCCCACTTGCAGCTCCCAAAGTGACGGGTGGTGCACCCTGGGGCAAACACTGTATTCATATTAGTATCATAACCTACCACAGGTTATATTGGGGATTGCTCACATCATGTTAAACATCTTATGCACCTAGCCTACACCAAGATATATGGGCCTGATTCAGCAGCGGCCGCAATGCCGATGTTTACACAGTTTGAGCGATTATTTACCATTGCGAATGCGTGTAAGCCACACTGCACATGCAGAGGATATGGGACTGGTATTGGGGTGCGGGGCTCTCTGGGCTGGTGTGGCTGGACTGTTTCATGGCATCATAATGTACACTTTTTCACTTCTTTAGTTTGTTTTTTAAACTGTATATGTAGCACTTTATACACTTTTAATTATAACCTCCTACTTATGTAGGACTTAACACATAGGCGTTTCTTTGTTATTCTCTAACCTTCACTTTAAATCTTACAATAGTGTGATGCCATGGTGCGGTTCTACTGGGTTGGCCTGGGGGGTCCCGTGCCCTGAATTTGTTCCATAGGAGTGTTAGGGACCTGCCTGATAGAGGTCACCTGGATATGGTGGGCAGGCCCATAATTATGGCCATTATTATGCTAAGAACCTCTTGGATGCAATTTAGCAGTTATATTATTATTAGGTTCAGCATGGGTAGAGTGTGCACTTGCATCTGTCCTTTTTTTTGCTTGCAGCACTACAAGTCTCAGCAAATAGCACCTCACATTGTGCTTAGGGTGTGCAATCTAGGGCCCCTACCCCTATGTATTCTGTACTGTATGGATCTATGTACACTGGAAGGACGAGACTCCTCTCACCTTGATTAGCACCCCTCCCACCTGTTCCTGGGTGTTTTTAATTAGTAAGGAGCCCTTGCACTCCTAGACTGCACATCTTATGAGGCACACTGTGGGTAAGACCTATTATACATATGCTGTGTGTCAGTTTTGGGACTGGTATTGGGGTGCGGGGCTCTCGGGGCTGGTGTGGCTGGACTGCTTCATGGCATCATAATGTACACTTTTTCAACTCTTTAGTTTGTTTTTTTATATATGTAGCACTTTATACACTTTTAATTCTAACCTCCTACTTATGTAGGACTTAACACAGGCGTTTTTTTTATTATTCTCTAACCTTCACTTTAAATCTCACACTAGTGTGATGCCATGGGGCGGTTCTACTGGGTTGGCCTGGGGGGTCCCGTGCCAGGAGTAACAGGAGTGTTAGGGACCTGCCTGATAGAGGTCACCTGGATATGGTGGGCAGGCCCATAACTATGGCCATCATTATGCTAAGAACGTCTTGGATGCAATTTAGCAGTTATATTATTATTAGGTTCAGCATAGTTAGAGTGTGCACTTGCATTTGTTTCTGATTTTCTGCTTGCAGCACTACAAGTCTCATCAGGTAGCACCTCACATTGTGCTTACGGTGTGCAATCTAGGACCCCTCTCCTATGTATCTTATGCACCTAGCCTACACCAAGATACATGGGCCTGATTCAACAGCGGCTGCAATGCCGATGTTTACACAGTTTGAGAGATTATTTACCATTGTGAATGAGTGTAAGCCACACTGCACATGTGTCGTGATTGCATTGTGATTACGTACACACAGAGAAACCATTCGCAAAGTCAATGTCATGGGTTTAGCGTTTGGGGGTGGTAACGGGGTTGGTTAAGTAAACGCAGACCGTTTCAACACAGTTTCATGGGTGTCCATAAATTAGCCATAGCGACTGCATTCGCAGCATGAGACCTCTCTGCGTGTGAGGAGAGCGGCAGTGTTTGCGGCTGGTCAGATGCATGAACTGCTTGATGTGCGTTGATGGTACCGATGTTTACGCAGGAGTGCGACATTGGACGGATATGAGAAGGCAGCAGTGGGTGTCTTTATGCTGGCTGTGCTTTGTATAGCATTAGCATATATTAGCATCTGTGATTCGCAAGTGGTTGCATTTGTGATTGCATTTGCGTCCGCTGCTGAATCAGGCCCAATGTACACAAACACACACAGTGCATTCCCCCAGGTACTAACTGCTCTATATAGAATAGTTCTCCAATATCCAGGATGGAGGAGGAAATCGGAGGGGGATAGGTGGGTGGGGGACATAACCACAAAAGAATATAAAATTTAGGGTTCTACATGTGGTCAGGCTGCGAAACCTAATCAGTAAGAACCGATATTCTTTTGTGGCTGTTTCTATCCCCTCCCATTCCTCCTCCATCTGGACTTGATGTAATGTGTGTGTCTAGAAATACATTTTATTAATTAAATAGAAGCCTCATGTATTTCTGACATAAGAGCAGATACAGTCGTTAATTTTTCAAGCTGATTGGAGGGCAGTCATATTCTTGTGGTGAGTTTTTAATTTGCCAGATCAGCAACCGTTCTCTTATAACATGCAGCTTAACTGGAAATAACCCGGGATTGGAAATAACCAGCATCTAGCTGAACATTTCTTTTTTGGGGGGGTTACTGCTGCTATGTACTCATCAAATCAGTGCCTGGTTTTCTCTTCTGCATCTGAATGTGGGCTATACGGGCAGGTAAATGAAGCTTACCGTATCTGGTGTATTTTCAGAGTGGAGCCTTTGTAACTCATTGCCACAGAGCCAAACATCATCTCTCCAAGCATATTGGCATCCGAGGAGCATCGAGAGTTCTACAAAATAAAGACGACAAAACTTTTTGCAGAGTTTACAAAAACTTCAATCATGACTGTTTCTTTGTACAATAGGCCTGGAACTTGCAATCTGGCCATTCTGACATGTGAAGTAATAAACAACATTTTAAGCAAGCATTTAAATTATGTGACACTTCCTCTAATGAATGTAAATAAGTTATAAGATAAGTTATCAACATTTCTTATCATGGCAAACAATGTATCTTATCACATATCTGCTTGCTTCACTTCTAAAGTCACATAAAATGCTGGGCAGTTTTATTTGGTTTACAATTATTATATATGTGCAGAGTAATTTAGATTACACTTAACATTTCTATATACACACACTGTAGTAACAGAAAGTTAATACTACTAAAATGACCAAGGGAGCTGCCTCTCACCACTTAATACGCAATAGCTGACACTTTCCCTGAGCAGACACAATAAAAGTATCCCTTTGGGCAGGAAAAGAAATAGCACAGGAATGCACTATGCAGCTAACCATTCACATATACCATAACTGGTGTTAAAGTGTAACTCGCTGGACGGTGCTAGTTAGGTTACAGAGAGGTTTATTGCTTTATTTAACCTCATTATTTCACAAATAACGATTTTAAGAGAGTGGACAAACAATTGTGTAGTTTATTTCAACAAATATATTCTTGTATTAAAGAAGGTAAATACACAGTTGTCTGCTGAAGGAGAAACAAGTTCACAAGTGTTATCCCTTACTTACAGTATATTACATTTCAGTACATGTTGGTTGCTGCTCAGTCACCTCAGTAATATCACTCAGGCACATGAAAGGGAGTGGTTATTCTATACAAGAAGCAGCAAAAGGCATTCCCCAACACGCGGAATGATATCAGCAGGGCTGCCGACAGCCGCACCGGGCCCAGGTGCCAGGGGACGTGGCCTAATCGCGGGCTGCGTGGCCATGCCCCCTTAGAAGTAAAAAAAATTATAATTTCTGCAGCGCCACTGCGCGCTGGGGAGGAAGGCGCTGTGTGCCCCTCAGCCAGGCGCACAGCCAATGGGGGGCACGATCAGCGTGATCGCTCCCCCCATAGGCAGTCTGCTCAGGCTGCTGCTTTAGCAGCCGCGAGCAGTCTCCCAGTGCAGCCCAGCACACAGTAGCGTGTGCTGGGCTGCTGTCACGTAAGAGGAGGGGGAGAGCGGTGCCGGACCCGGGCCACTGCTGGGCCCCTCCAGCAAGCCTGGCAATTAGTACTCGCCCCCCCCCCTCTCTGCGCCCTGGATATCAGCAATAAGATTTGAAAAACTACATGGTAGTAGATTGATCTCAGTTGCATATATTTGCAAAAGTATGGCTAAGCCTCCAGGCCAGTTCACAGCATCTCCGTTAATATGGAATCGGTATTATATACAGCTGGACGGGATGCCGACAAGGGCTGGCAAGTACCCTAACCCTCCCCCTCTATCCCCCCTAACCCTCCTCTGGTGCTGCCTAACCCTAACCCCCCCCCTCAGTGGTACCTAACCCTATCCCCCTCTTCCCGCACCCTAAAAATAATCCTTCCAGGGTGGTGCATAATGCTATCCTCCCCTCCCGTTGTGCCCAACTCTCACCCACCCCGGGGGGGCCCATAATCCTAACCCCCCCCCCCATCCCCGGGCTAACGCTAGTATACTTATCTTTGGTATGCCGACGTTGGTGTCGTGATCCCTTCAGGATTGATTTCAACTTCCTGATGGGCGTCGGGATTTCGGAATCGGTATACCACCGTCCTTCTGCATGTTAACCGCATCCCCAGAATATAGGCATGCCGCATATCATTTTAATCAGTGTCATTCAATCATTGTAATTGTGCTTCCTATTCGCTACGCGTTGCGAATAAGATGCATTTGAAGGTTAAAAGTTGTACAAAAAGACTCTCAGCGCTGCCGAGTTGCGCAGCGCTCGCGCGTTATGTTTAATGCAATTTGTAGCACATGGAGGTGGGATTTATATTGACATTAGCTCAAAGATAACTCTTTAATTCTTGTTACCTTACATTACATAAGATGCATTGCTTGCTTCCACCTTGCACATCTCTCTTGAGAATCAATGACCTATAGGACTATAACAATCCCCCCCTTACATTAGAGGGGGCACCTCAAGCAGCTACCAATGTAGCAGTAACACTGTAAAACATATTGCTACTTGGCCAGCAGTAACATTCTAGGTACATCACACACAGCATAAGATATGATCACGTACACAATACAATATATTGATTTTTGAGTAGTTCACTTTTATGAACTTTTACAAGTAAACACTATCAAATATTATTGCATTTATGATAAATGCAGATTTCAGTTGTGCTATAATCTCCAATAAAGTATAAACTGTGTCTGTATTACAAGGAATATAACATTCGTATTAGCTAGAAGGTGCAATAGCGCAGGTCAGAATGCTGTCAGAGTAAAACCTATCATTCCTAGCTTCATTTCAAAAAGACAAACCTAAAGGATTACAAAGAGGTAGCAGTAGGTTTACAGCACTATTTTGGGGACGCTGTAATAAGACACTTGTGATCTCTGCAAGTTCACTTGACAGGAAGAATATTTATCTGTGTCAGATGACTGCCTTCTCCAAGGGCCAAAATCCCTTCTCTTATGTAAAATGTAACTCAAGCCAAGAGAGGAGATCCCAGACCAAGAGCCAGATGAACAACTCAGCATTTCCAAGTCACATGCTCTTGTCATTTTTAACTCTTTTCCTGGTGTTGGGGAGCATCAATCATATTCACCAAAGCTGTTACAGTCAGCACTTCACTATAGGTTTATACTGCTGTTAGCGCATAAACTTCAAATTAACTATACTGCTAAATATTGTGAATTTTTAGAAAAGTACTCGCAAGGTGCCAATAAGGCTGGAATGCTTGAGCACATATGAACTGCATGCTAGGAGGTCTGAACTATACAATCGTATTCCCTTGCGCAGTATGCACACCGTACTTGGACATCATGTATCTATTACTATATATCACAGACACAAAATATTGTTTACACTTCATTCCATTTTTGTCCGATGTTCGGTTTTTCATTTATACTGTACCTGAATGAAAAGACGGTAAATTGCATAGGGCTCACTGATCCCTACATTGGCTTTATGTTTCCAAAGTGCAACAGAGGAATAGTTTAAAAAAAAAAACATTGTTTCATAATCAGTTGCAAAGGTTATTTTCTGTACGGGACACTTTATGTAAAATGTAACATATTTGATAATACTACAGGTTGAGTCTCCCATATCCAAAGTGCTCGGGACCAGGGGTAATTTGGATAACGGAATATTCCGTATTTTGGAATAATTGCATACCATAATGTGATATCTTGGGAATAGGACCCCAATATACACACACAATGCATTTATGTGTTATATACACCTTATACACACAGCCTGCAGGTCATTTTATACAGTATTTTCAATAATTTTGTGGCTCAAACAAAGTTTGTGTAGATACATGAAATTCATTTATCCTTCATATACACCTTATGCACAAAGCCTGAAGGTCATTTTGTGCCTTAGACAGCCATCAAAAATGCCATATTTCGGAATATTCCGTGTTTCTGAATATTTGGATATGGGAGACTCAACCTGTACATCAATTTAAAGAAATCTGTTGCAGATGGTAAAACAGAGCTTTTGGCCAACGAAGTGAACTACCTGGTACTTTGGGCATTGTTCTCTTGTGTCAGAGGCCAGGGAATTAGCTGAACTGTCCAATGAAGTTGAGCTGTCTCCGCCAGGCCTGAGCTGGCACCACGTTCCGAACACTCTCACCGGAGCGTCGCTCACAAGTTTCTGTGGAGATGGAATGGAAAGACAAATGTTAGCTTTTCATTTTGAACATCGTTGAAGGGAAGGAAATAAAACAAATGATACACAAAATGTTTTCACTCTGGGAGTCAACAGAAGGACAAATACTGCTCCTACATCTATGATATGAATGTGTACCTGATGCCTACACACAGGGAAAGCAGCCATTTATGGGGGCTGAACAAATATTTAGCTCATCTATTCACTAGGAACTAGATACATCACTGAGTCACTCTGCACAGAACCTACATATAGCAATCCTGCATGTATAGTAAATGGGAGATTTGCATGGGGGAAAATCAGTACATATTTGCCTACTCTCACAGAATGACTGGGAGACTCTCAAACTTTGGGGAGCTCTCCTGGACTCCCAGAAGAGTAGACCACCATTCCTTCATGACTTGATTTGCGGCAAATTGCTGTGAATCGCATGATAGTGGCTCTACTTTCTGCTGGTCAATGGCACAATTGTAGCATTGAGCAGCCGGACACAGGGACGCGATTACGCAATTAACGGCATCACCCCTCCTCCCCTCAACCTGCCCAAACTCCCATGATTTAGTACAGTCTGATGTGTACATTAGGAGTATGATCCTTCTGCTGAATACTATGAGATCACATACAGCTGTAGTAGCAAAGATGTCAATTCGATTGCTCAGACCTGCACTGAAATGTATACAGTATGTGAGCATATGACATGAGAAAGCAAGTACATGTAAATGCCTTTTTATTTTACCAACTGCACTGAAAATGAATACATAGACATGATGAAGATTACTAGTAGCAATGGAAGTGCTTTGGCACATCTATTAACAAGATGCTGTGAAGTCAATAATCTGCCTTGTTACACTGCCAGCTTCCATATCCATGTGAAATGTCACTGGACCAGTCTCATTTTCAGGAGTACAACCTCGGTGTCAGGCAGCAGTTCCATCCAGTTCAGTCCACATTGTTGCTGTCAATCAAATAGCAACAGAACTCCTTCCTCAGTCATCAATAACACTTTAGAAGCTAGTTTCTGACCTAGCACCAGAGGTAAGTGCCTATCACACCAGACAAACATGATCTAAATCAATACTAGATGGTGTATATCAATCTGACATATTTGCCTACTGTACTACTCCACAAACTTTGGATGAGTAATATGGCAGTAGAGTGCCTCATATAGCACTAGAACTAAGCTGGTAAAAAATATAAAAGATTTGACCTTTCATATAATACTTTCTATCTCTTCCAAGTAAACCAACATTATGTTGCTCACACATCACCAAAGTAAGTTCCAGAAATACAATCTGGGTATCAGAATACTGAATAAGGTTTGCAAAGCTGGCATAACAGTTAGGAAATGGCATGAGTGTTTTCTGTATTACGTTGGTAAATTCAGAGATTGGTGCGATGGATCAATTTTACATGGGTTGAACAAATTTCTACCAACACCAAATTTCACCCTGTTATAAAAGAGATATGCTCAGTGGCCTGATTCAGCTCGGATCGCAGTTGCTAATACGCATGTAATCGGCCGATTGTTGCGTTCTGCACAAGCATTGCAGTGCGAGAACACTACACTGCAATTGGGACAGAGATCACAGTGGCTACGCAGACCCATCGCAGAGTGATTGACAGGAAGTGTGGTTTATGGGAGGTGACGAGGGGTGGTCGGCAAAATGCAGGTGTGCCAGTGCATTTGAACGCCGTAGCATGGGCGTGCATAAATTATCCACTACGATGCCCTACGCAGCCTGAGGCGAGATAGCGTACGCTGAAGTTATCAAAATGGCAAGTTACAGTGTGAGCGGCTGTAGTACTGTAACGTAGCATTTCGTATGCAGATACATCCGCAGTCACACAAAGAACATAGGCATGATGCATATCATTTTAATCAGCACAAGCTGCTTGTAATATCTATTCGCATCACTGTGCGTATAATATGCATTTGAAGGTAAAAAGATGCACAAAAAGACGCTCTACGCTACCGAGTCACACGGAGCTCTCGTGTTATGTAGCACACGGAGGATAGATGTATGTGGGCACATCTATAGCCCTGTTGTAACTAAGCAGCATCATGTGTTCCAACACGCATTTTTGTACTGAATTTGCCACAAAAGTACAATGCATGCAGTAGTGGTGTGCGACTCGGAAACTGAGGAAAAAGGCAAAAGAACAAAGGCCGATATAAGTGAGCCTAGCCATGCATCCGGCCACACAGTGTTGTCCTTAACATGCAACTTTATTACAACTCCACTGCAACAAAAATACTAATCCTAAGCGCCTAGTACACTAGATGTAGCTACGATCTAAGTATGAAAGTCCGAAAATCGCTACCCGTGGCGGAGCATCTAAGTCACATCATGCATCTCGCGCTATGTGGCGTAAAAAATATGGGTGACATATGACAACACTTCTGCTGGGTTAGAAAACAGATTCTTTATGCCACCACAACATTAGTAATATGGTCCTTTGTTTGTGCTCTGTGATCTAGAGTAAACAAAATCCTGGGAGTCAGCTTCTTTTCTGAAGAATCCATGGAAAATATGCAATTTATTTAGGTTTCAATGGCCAGTTGTCCAATCCTCTTTTACATGGTGACATAAGTCATTATAATTCATACTATAGTTTGGGTATTAAGTTGTGTACAATTCATAACATCAATGTAATGAGAGTTAATACATATAGAACGCAAATCAGACATAATTGCCCATGCAATGCATGCACGGAAATAAAGGCGTACATTCTCCTGTATGCAGACATGCAAGCATGGTTGCAGCGCACCCACCTACATACCCGTATGTTTAGTTTCCTACCCGCCAACATCATCTGGGAACACTTTCACCAGCCCATGTTTGGTAAAAATAAAATGGCTGGAAATAGGTGTATTTACACTTCCACCTAACACTACGTAGCCCACAATCCCTTAAACATGCACTCACTGAATTTGCCTATGCGGTCAAATATACCCCTTCAGTCTCCAGTGACTATATATGTAGATGATCATTCCACTCAGCAGGTACATGTATTTGCGATGCCAACAGAGTCAACAGTATATGGAGTAAAGATGCATGGCACTCCAACTTTTGTAGAAAAACACCAATGTGTTTATTCGGGCATAGCTCTGCCCTTTATCGAGCCCTCCACGAGACCTCTGAAGGTGTCCTCTGGTATATGGCATCAAGATCATAGCAGCAGATCATTTAAGGTAATGAGCCTTGGGCGCCCATAGCCTTGTCGCCGGTTCACCGGCTGTTTTTGGACCTCTTTTGGTAGATATTAACCACTGCATACTGGGAACACACCACAAGAGCTGCCATTTTGGAGATGCTCTGACCCAATAGTCTAGCCAACACAGTTTGGCCCTTGTAAAGTCGCTCAGACCCTTACGCTTGCCCATTTTCCTGCTTCAAACGCATCAATTTCAAAAACTGACTGTTCACGTGCTGCCTACTATATCCCACCCTATCACAGCTGCCATGTTATTTTCTTCACCTGTCAATGGTTTTAATGTTATGGTTGAGGGGGTGGGGGAGGGGGAGGGGGGGGGGTGTTCATATAGACAGTTTATTAAACATGGAAAATGAACAATATTAACTGCAAATGGCAGATTATGTGCTTTAACTACAAGACAGGTGGTAACAGATCACTGGTACAAAGTATGGACACTACTTGGCTGTAGCTTTGAAGATTAAATGTGTGAACATTGCAAAGACCACTTTATTCTAGGTCTTTTGAATTCCACATAAACATTTTTGTAGCATGGCATGTTAGCTATCAGCTGACAACAGCAGCCAGTAAAAGTGCAATAAATCTTCCCCAGGGAAGAGGTTCAGTGTGCAAATTTATGGTAGAAGCCATCTGCTATAAACATGCCCAGGATACAGGCAAAATGTACAGAGACATTAAGCAATGAAGCGCTGACAATTAGTTATTGTGTGGATACATTTTGGACTTCCATTACAATACATACTTAAATACACTCTGTAAGTAAGCATAATGGCATAGATATTATAAATTAGTTGATAACTGGTTAATTCTTTTCTCAACCACCTTTGGAGAAAACACTTATCTAGTGTTCAGTCTTAGCACCCTCCACCTGACTCCGAACCCATGCAGTGTGCAATTAGCATCAGAGCAGTGAGTGACCCCCCCCCCCCAGGCAGGAAAGAGGAGCTGCACGGGTTGTGACAGGTGCAGGGTGCAGAAATGAAGTTTGGGGGGTGGCGGCGCATTTTGGCACAAAACAATCTTCAGATTTATACTAATCATTGGCAAATCCAATAGTGGCTATTAGATCTGAAAGGGCGATTCTTATTCTGTCCACCCATATAAGCAATGGCATAGATATTTATGATTCACTATCTCATCTAAATACATGCTCGCAGGATGAATCACCTCAATGCAATGTCATACAATGGAGACTAGATGGGTGCTCAGGAAAGCCAGGGACAGCAGAAATGCCTTGGCATCTTTAGAATTGGACCTACAGTACTAGAGAAAGGAGGTTTGTGCCAGCTAATCCCCTTTCAGTTTTCCATTAAGAATATACAGATTTTCAATTACTTGCTGACTACAAACGGATGTGCACCTGTCACCTATATACAGCAAAGGGCAGCCCATGTAGTGGGCAGAACCAGAACTACATTCAGTGGGGCGATTGAAATGTTTTGCGCGCCCTAACCAGAACGTTAGACGGGTTTAGCAGTTTTACACGGCTAAATCCGGGGCAAAGAGGGTGATAATTAGTGAGCGCCCAGAACAACTGAATTGCAACACTGGGAGCTCAGTTATCAGGCCTAAAAAAACGACTGAATCGCCTGCAGTGTGTGCCAGTGACGTACCTGGTGCACTTTATTACTATACTAGCTCCCTCGATCAATAGGTTATCTATGCAATTTAAAGATTATTAAATCATACACAAAAATGTGATTATAGGAAACAAATAAAACAATTAAATTAAACATGGTTACTCATTAGTAGGTTACCGTTTAGGGGTTGAGTACGGGATCCCAGCGGTCAGGATGCTGGAGGTAAGAATTCAGACAGCGGTATCACGAGAGTCAAAATCCCAACGCCCAAAGGTAAGTTGCCTAACCCTCTTTTCCAGCAGCCTAACCCTAACCCTATCCTTAACCCTAAAACATACCATCCGGATGCTGGAAGTCAGGATTCTGACCACTGGGATGTCAACTACGTGCCCTTTTTAGTGCACATTAAAAAAATAGGAATACAGGGACTCCTGTTGACCCATGTTTGGAGTTCCCAGATTAAAAGCCTAGGTCATAAAACAAGCTAAATATCCATCACTCACATAAATGTTATATAAACTAGTTGTACTCACTAAAAAAGGCTTACACATTATAGGAGTCAATTAAATTTGGTGCAAGTGGTGTGATGTGCCGTTGAAATGGCATGGAAACGCCAGCAATGGCACCTTCATACGCCCTGATCTCGCAGATTTTTTGTATGGGGGTACCATAAGTGCCACATATGTGCGCACTTACTCACAAGACGGTGACTCGCCCCTAACTGAATAGACCACTTTAAGCCAGTGATTCCCAAACGTAGTGTCGTGCTGCAGAGCACTTGCAGGGGTGCTACAGGTTGGCATTTCATTACCAAATCAAATTATATTATGGTCAATGTGACTGGCAGCCACCAATACTGGTTTTGCCTATCATAAAATATGTGTACCAACAAAAGTGCTGCCCTGACCACCACAGAACCTAAGGATGACAGGTAAGCACAATTTATTTAATTTAATAATTTTTGCCAAATTTCTCAATAAGAAACATTTGGCCTAGAGGTGCCATAAAAAAAAGGTTGATACTCTAAGGCGCTGTGATTCAAGAACGTCTGGGAACCCCTGCTGTAAAGAGTAATAAGTTATTAAGCAGAAAAAGTATAATAATGGACATTGTTTACAAAGGCATACCTACAGTAACTACATTTTGATACAATATTTAGCAATGCTTCAAATACAGTAGGAATATATTGGAAACCAACAATTATGTTTACATGGGAAGAAAATTCTTGCAGGTCATGGATTACTGTAGCTGCAATTAGCAGATACAATCCATGTTATGAGTTAGAATACGCAGTCACACATTGCAAACAGGGTGCAGCCTGAGAGAGGCAGTCATATGATCACAATGCAGCCTTGTGAGCTAGGACTGCAGTTTATCTCTGACCCAACAAACAGTTTCTGGCTACACTCAGCAGGCATGTGACAGACACCACACACATTCTGCTAGCTACTAGAAACTTGTAACCACACACATAAATAGGAATCATTTCAACTGCTGGATTTGTTGATCACATGATATATATTTTTTAACTACAAATGAAGCAATTGCCCATCTTCCAATTATGTTATCAGTTATTTTACTTGCTAAGGATGGGGCTTTTACAGTGAATACATTTTTGTTACAATAAAACAAACATCTTCCACATAGTGTACGTATAAATCACCAAAGCAGCAGTACTGAAGAACTAGGGTCTGATTTTGAGTTGTACCCAAGTTTTGCGTGGGTCTCAATTTATGTGCTTCACGTAGAATTTCAGCATGTGCACAACATGGACCAGTAGTACATTCAACTGCACAGATCCGTCGTGTACACATGCAAGTAGAGTACATTAAGGGTTTCTATATTAGAGCCCATACATAAGACACATCTTAATCAAAACACAGACATACAAATACAAGTGTGCAGACACATAGTTACATATATACAAAAGGGCTTTACAACCAATTACTGTTATTTCTGATCCTGGGCAAATTTAAATATCTTACAACTAGATTATGTGAGTTATGGGTATTATTATTATTCAGTATAATATTGCACTAATGCAGACAATACTCTTACCAGGATACAATCACCAGTAAGGCACTCACTTCATCTGGACTGTGAGTAGTGACTTTATTGAAAAGTGCGATCCACAGACATATTTCACAAGAGCGGGACTCTGTTCTGGTTCTGTATTACACTCCATGTATTGCCTTCTGTTGGATTGCATCCTCATTCTCACCTATACATTTAGTATGAGCATTCATATGCACCTTATTAATTATATATGTATGTATTACCTTTTTACTCTGATCTATTAAACATATAATCTTCTTTTAAATAGAGGTACACTTTTTCAAAGAAGCGCTTCACTTGTATCGTATTGTTTGTGTTGTGCAGGTAGCGGATCCTGCAGTTGGAGCTGCTAGATTTGAATTGGTTACATTTGCTGATTAAAGGGGTAGCGCACCTAGGGGCATATGTATCAAAGCTTGATGTGAGATAAAATTGTGAAATATATATCACCAACCAATCAGCTCCAAACTATCATTTCTTAAACACAGCCTGCAAAATGTAAGTTAGAAGCTGATTGGTTGGTGATATATATCTCACATCAAATGTTGATAAATATGCCCCTTAGTGTCTCTGTTCACAATTTTTAAGACACTGATTATGGGCAAGAGAAGCTTTCACATGCCAACTCACAGAATACTCTGAGGCTACAGGGACTGATTGCTCCTAATTATACAAACAGGACAGTGTGTAAAAGTGCCTGAATGTACGAGTACAAAGTAAGGTTACTTTATTTATTTATTTTATTTATTTGCCTATACGTGTGTGTGTGTATAATATATATATATATATATATATATATATATATATATATATATATATATATATATACATTTACATTATATGTTTAATGTGATGTATTTTTAGGTTTTAGATACCAATTAAGGGATATGAAAGATGGGATTTTGCAACATTTGGTTACTAGACTGGTAAAATCATTGCTTATATCCAGTTCTATACTGCATGGTACTTTGGAGACAAAATCCAGAACTATTCTGCTCATGTGCATTTTATGGTTTACTGGTAAGGAACAAACAGTAATAGAGCTTTAAAAAGTAGCACAGCATTTGGATATATAAAAATGTACCATCGTTGATGTAGTCTTATTTAGCACTATAAATAGAGACTTAGGGATAGCTCACACATGAAAGGTGGTCTTGCATGTACAAAAACACAGTAAAATACAGGTGAATAAGCCCCTCAAAGTAGAATTAGCCAGGTCAGACATTGCGTGTCTTGACAAAGTCACAAGGAGCTTAGCCACTATAGTGGTACATGCGGCGTGCACATAGCTGTGCACCCTGCAGCCATATGATCCCCAGTGTGGAATAGCTGGACTCCAGCAGGGCAGCAGTCAGCATATTCAGGATACCACATGTCAGCGACTTCCAAGCTACAAATCACCCGTAAAATGTAGAGCACTGGCATTATGTGTTCTTCACGTGAGTGACTTTAATCACAAATTTGTTGTTGGCATGTACATATTAGGACGGCCTTACTTTATAACGTGGTGCAAACCACAACATACTGTAGTGCTGTGTTCCAGATCAATATCAGCAACCTGGTGTGGTTAACATAATGGGTACCAATACTCAATTGATTGATTGCTGTAGGTGGAAGCACATTTATTTAACTTGTATTACACATTGCTGCATATTATCTGTATATGTACAATTGACTTCTCTACAATAGTTTAACTTGCATCAGAGACCCAAACCTACAATACTGTACAAGCTGTAGGGGTTTAATGACCAAGTGTCGGGTTCTAAAACTCGGGGCTTCCAATCATGTTTATGCCCAAAATTTAAAAGGGCAATGCTTGTACTAGCTGTGTTGTGTTAGTAAAAGCATTGCCCTTTTAAATTTTGGGCATAAACACGATTGGAAACTCCAGGTTTTAGAACCCAACGATTTGTAAATAAGCCCCATAATTTCTTGCAGTTAGCCTTTTTAGTTGAAAAGAGACATTTACTGTTGCAGTGGGATCATTTCATTTATTGAGATATTTTAGTGCCAAATCAGTTTTTGAAGTAAGAGATTATATGCCTGGTACAACAAATCTGTTAATAAAGAACTTTTCTATGAACTTTGCAAATCTTACAGGAGTCAGTGGAGTAAAAATATAGCCTATGCCAGGTACAAGAATGACGTAGGAGAGGTCATGACCTGTTTTTTGTATTGTTACATTAGCAAAAGGTTTTCTACATATTTTAAGTTCCAATAAGTGTAGCAATAAAAGCAATCCTTATGTAGGAATGTCTGCTAACGTTGCAATTCTGTAGAAAACAATCAGCTTTTAGCAATACAGTGCAAGATATTAATAATAATAAAAAACTTAGATTGCTCTCCATTCTATCCTATTCACATGAACGAGAAATTAACAGGAGAGGGGCATCAGCACCCGCATAGCTTGTCAAATGTTAAGACGAACGTATGGAGCAGAGTAGGTCATGGCACACGCAGCAAACACCACACCCAGTGTGAAAATAATGAACCTTGATCTGCCTTAATCCCTCCCATGATTGGTAAGGGGGATTGAGAATCTCCTACATGCACTTCATAACTGAAGAGTGAGACACTAGTAACGCAGGTAAGGGATTAATAAGAAAATAGACCAATCACTGCCGAGAATGATTCACGTGTTTGCTTGTAGTGTTGTAGCAAGAGACCCTGACCCAACAAGCAATAAAAAAAATGACAGGAATATGGGGGGGGGGGGGCCTTCTAGATCTACCAAACCCTGGCTCATAAAAAAAAGAAAAGTCTCTTTGAAAAGATGGGGCTCCTTTTTACTTATTGCATACTGATTGTCAGTGATTGAAGTAAATAAGAGGGGCCACAATAAAAGGAGGATCACAATTTAAAGAGGAGGGTTCCTACTTTTAATTGCCATTAAAAGTGATACGCGGATACTGGTGATCACAGATGTATAGAATTACAATTGTGCCATATGGCATGTGATACTTGTGCGTACCTTTTCCTCAAATTGGCAACTCAGCTTTTTCTGCCATCTTGTGTTTTGGTTGGGAAAAAAAAAAGAGTACTAGGCAGTTAGAACTCAGGGTTTTCCTCCATCTTGTGTTTTGGTTGGGAAGTAGAGTACTAGGCAGTTAGAACTCAGGGTTTTCCTCCATCTTGTGTTTTGGTTGGGAAGTAGAGTACTAGGCAGTTAGAACTCAGGGTTTTCCTCCATCTTGTGTTTTGGTTGGGAAAAAAGAGTACTAGGCAGTTAGAACTCAGGGTTTTCCTCCATCTTGTGTTTTGGTTGGGAAGTAGAGTACTAGGCAGTTAGAACTCAGGGTTTTCCTCCATCTTGTGTTTTGGTTGGGAAGTAGAGTACTAGGCAGTTAGAACTCAGGGTTTTCCTCCATCTTGTGTTTTGGTTGGGATATAGAGTACTAGGCAGTTAGAACTCAGGGTTTTCCTCCATCTTGTGCTTTGGTTGGGAAGTAGAGTACTAGGCAGTTAGTACTCAGGGCTTTCCTCCATCTTGTGTTTTGGTTGGGAAGTAGAGTACTAGGCAGTTAGAACTCAGGGTTTTCCTCCATCTTGTGTTTTGGTTGGGAAGTAGAGTACTAGGCAGTTAGTACTCAGGGCTTTCCTCCATCTTGTGTTTTGGTTGGGAAGTAGAGTACTAGGCAGTTAGAACTCAGGGTTTTCCTCCATCTTGTGCTTTGGTTGGGAAGTAGAGTACTAGGCAGTTAGAACTCAGGGCTTTCCTCCATCTTGTGTTTTGGTTGGGAAGTAGAGTACTAGGCAGTTAGAACTCAGGGTTTTCCTCCATCTTGTGCTTTGGTTGGGAAGTAGAGTACTAGGCAGTTAGTCCTCAGGGTTTTCCTCCATCTTGTGCTTTTGTTGGGAAGTAGAGTACTAGGCAGTTAGTACTCAGGGTTTTCCTCCATCTTGTGTTTTGGTTGGGAAGTAGAGTACTAGGCAGTTAGAACTCAGGGTTTTCCTCCATCTTGTGTTTTGGTTGGGAAAAAAGAGTACTAGGCAGTTAGAACTCAGGGTTTTCCTCCATCTTGTGTTTTGGTTGGGAAGTAGAGTACTAGGCAGTTAGAACTCAGGGTTTTCCTCCATCTTGTGTTTTGGTTGGGAAGTAGAGTACTAGGCAGTTAGAACTCAGGGTTTTCCTCCATCTTGTGTTTTGGTTGGGAAGTAGAGTACTAGGCAAAGGTCGCAAAGCAATTGGTACAAAGTCACAGGATAAATATAATGAAGCACTGCGCATGTCACTCATAGCTAACCTCCCAATTTACAAATATATAAACGTATGTTATTATTTTATGTTTGCAAATATCTCTGCAATTACTATTATTATATAGGATACAAATGGTACTGGTCTATATGCAGAGTGCTGGGGGAATCTTTTTGTCTGTCTTTTTCTCATGTTTGTGTTTTGTTTTTCCAACATCAACCATTATAAACCACCCATTAAAAATCCTGCATTTGCCCCTGACAATGATATCTTACAGAAATGCTTAGTAAGTGCACAGTACACTATGCAGCAGAGATGCTTTTAACAATATATTCAGATTGTGCTTTCAAAGAGGAACCACAAAATCTTGTCTTTGTTTTTCCCATGTGAGGGACTGCGCACTAAGGGCCTGATTCAGCCTGCACGCTAATGCACTGCTGGACGCAGATTCCTGATGTTTGGGAATCTGCTCAGACGCCAGACCCGTTGTGCGCATGTGCAGAACAGGTCTGCGAGTACGCTTGCAAACTGGCAGCAGACCTTCAGTAATTGATAGTCTGCTGCCGTTTGGGGGCAGGGAGGGGGCAGCGACAGGCTCCGTTACCCGAAACGGAGGCGTGTCGCCACCGTTGCGGGGGGAGGGAAGAGGCCAGGATCTCCCTCTGGTTACTGAGATTTCCTGGCCTCTTCCTCTAAACTGCGGCGGCCGGTTGCGGGACCCTACGGGTCACCACAGCCTGCCAATGGTACGCAGATTAACCCATCAGTTAAGTAATGCACAGGAGGAGTGACGCCTCTTGCTCCATTACCATATCTGCAAGGATCGCAATTGCAAAGCTGCTTGAGTGCAGCTTTGCTATTATGATCCTTAAAGAATCAGGCCCTAAGAAACCAATAACATGGAGTATATTGACAGGATATTGGAATTTATCAACAAAAGCAATGGTAAGAAAGTAATTACATTTAACATATAAATAAACACTTGCACTTGTTAATTTATATTAAAAGTAAGCTAACCTCTAACAGTAATGCGATGTGAAATTCACACTAGTAATATCATGTCAAGTAACTGAGCCCAGACAAGGTTTGACCCACTAAAACCAGGAACCAGAATAACCTCTCTGCTCTAATCATAGCTTATTTTCTAGCACCATTTAATAATGTAAATCAAATTATGAAGAGAGGCGGCTTACCGAAACAGACAGGTCCTCTGTCTTACGCTTGGCACTTGAGTCAAACAAGACATTTCGTCCCCGCTTCTCGCAGTCCTGGTAAACGATCAAGCGGATTTGGCTCGGGTCAAACTCATACGATGGCCAGCTGCACAGGGGAAAAACAAAGGTTGCTCATCTGACACTGTATTGTTGTAAAAGTAAAGCAAATGATTTAAAGACAATTTTAAGCTGATAGAAATGTTTGCTTTAAGCATAGATCATTGTATCTTTACACAAACCATATTTACTGTTAACTGTATGTTTTAGAATGATGATCGAACTGTAAGATGGTTTATTTCTATTTCAACACTACCATAATAAAGGGGTGTAACATTTCCCTACATGAAATCGTCTCTCTCCAGCTGGACAAGCCCCGTCTGTTCAGTTCTGTATATTCCATGCTAAGGCCAGTTTCACAGTAGCCGGTATTGACCGACCGGGGAAGAACCTGGCGGTAGCCGGCCGGGTTTTCCCAGTGCCTTTCACAAACGGCGGCTTTGAGCTGCTTTTAATGTGTTTTTTTTTTTTATCTATTGGGCATGCCCAGCAGCTGCTACTACACAAGCCCGGCCAGCACAAGCCCATGTGTGTGAAAGGAAACTGGCGTGCAGGGACTGGACGGACACGGCAGCCGTCCTGCACAGTGGATATTACCAGCTGTAATATGGCGACCGTGCCGTACCAGTGCCGTGTGAAAGGATCCCACCTCTTCCCTGTTATTTGTTTTTCACACCCGGAAAAAAACGGTCAGCTTTTTGCCGCCCGGTCATAACCGGCAAGTGTGAAACTGGCCTAAGGCTCAACTCTATCCGCCCATTTGGGTGAGCTACATGAAAGGAACACGTGCACTGGAGAATGAAAAATAAAAGGTATTTTGTCCAAGCGGCTTATGCAGGTTTGGCGACCAGATTTGCTGGAAATTAATTCAATTGTTTTGGACGCCCATTCCTTTTCGCACGTCTCACCCATATGGAGCAGGTTTAGATGCATAAAGCGGCTAAACCCTTCTAAAGTCCTGGTTAGCATGTAAAAACAGCAGTTTGGGCACTTAAAACTAGGACTTTTTGACGATTTCTGCTCAACACTTCAGGAGGCTGTGAGCAGAAATCTGCACCCCCGGCATTCGTGCCTGATCGGAGCAACAATTGAGTGTGCTGGTCTCCATTCAGAACAAATTCTACATTTGTGTAAGGACAGATTCAATATTGTAATGTGAATCAAGATGATTACTTCTCATCATAAAGAATAATCATTATTTCTACCATTGCTAAGCGATATCTATACAACCCTTGCAGCATGTACATCAGGGATGGGGAACCTCTGGCCCGGGCACCGTATAACGCCCTCTGAATCATTTGGTCTGGCCCTTTGAGCTTTTTTCTGCCAGCCTCATCTGGCTAGCAGGGTGCCTAGAATGGCACCCTGCAGCCAGAATCTATGCAGCAGTGCCACCTGGAGCATCCTTAGGGCGTTTCAGATGGTCACACTGCTGCCCTTACAGCTCCCAGGAGCATCCTCAGGGTGCTCGGGGGCATTGCTGTAATCACCAGCGATTGTAGCCCCGGCCACGTGTGACGTCACGCGGAGTGGGCGTAGCATGCACCGGGGGCTGCAAATAATGTTATAGTGTTCACTCTAGGTCCGGCGGCAAAAATGTATATTCAAATTGTTTAGCAATTATAAATAAAAATGTATTTAACCTCAATAATAATTTATCTGGCTCACTAGAAGTGTGTGTGTGTAGCACCTTTTCTGATAGCATTCTGTCGCGTTCTATTTACCTTGACAAAGGTCCCAAATGGGATCGAAACATTGGACATACTGTCGCCTGAATATTTTGACACTGGTGGTATGTAACATACATATGGTATGTGTGTGTGTGTATATATATATATATTATACACACACATATCTATCTCTGTATTGATAATTATATACACGCACATGTACATACACATATTATATATATACAGTCAGGTGCATAAATATTGGGACATTGACAGAATTTTCATATTTTGGCCTCTATTCACCACCACAATGGCTTTGAAATGAAATGAACATGATGTGTTTAAACTGCAGACTTTCTGATTTAATTTGAGGGTAATTACATCCAAATCAGTTGAACGGTGTAGGAATTACAACGGTTTCTATATGTGCCTCCCACTTTTTAAGGGGCCAAAAGTAATGGGACAAACTAAACAATCCTAAATCTAACTTTCACTTTTTAATACTTTGTTGCAAATCCTTTGCAGGCAATTACAGCCTGAAGCCTGGAACGCATAGACATCACCAAAATATGAAAATTCTGACAATGTCCCAATATCTATGCACCTGACTGTAGGCATGGGAAGGTGAATGCTATCAAATATGTAAAGTAGATATCATATGATAGAAGTGCACCGTGACCTTTCCTGCATGGCTGGGTCACATTTTGTTATGTGTACTTTGCCAGTCAGAGAGATAGTGCAAAATCAAATGGCTGTGTAAGGTGCTGTGGCGCCCCTAAAATGGTGTGTTCTGTAATCCCCGATTATCACCCATTCTACTAACAAGGTGCACAAATCAAGGATTATGGCGATATTTGATCATATATGATCAGATCTCACCAAAATCACGTATTATTGCAAACAAGTAAAGTATAATCCCATTTTTTTTGTACAAATAACACTGTTATAAATATTATATTCAGTACAAAAGAATTTGAGTGGAAAGGATTAGAACTTGTATGTTATTCTCTGTACTGAAGATTATACTTAAATATATCATTCATCTATAACTAAAGTTAAAAACTTTCAAAAGCCAGAATTTAAAGGAGTCTGCAGTCTGGTCATTATCTCGTGTGGCCAAATGAAGCGGATTTATCAGAGCTGGTCCTCACTGTCTCAGTAGCAATGCGCCCTTCTCACTTCTTAGAATTCTATTTAAAAAAAAAAAAACATACTCCCTATTATGTGACGTTAAAGCAATAGGGCCCGTGATGGCGTGTCTTTGGGAATGAACACGTCTCTGCGATAGACAAATCCAGAGACTATTTTTAAAAGAATCCACGCAGTTACTATATTTATAGAGCATGCCAGCTTATCTACTATGCATGGCATGCTAGCACCATTCCCAATATTCACATATACTGTATATATATATTTCAAACTAAGAAGACCAGCAAACACTGAAGTCTGTCACTTTCAATCATCCCTGATGATCAAAAATCATGAAATAGTGTATGGGGTATAACATTTTTTCTAACCAAGCACACACATGCGTGATAAAATGGAAGGTCAGGACTGCACTCTAAATGGCTGAATAGACAGAGAGAAACCAATGGGAAGTGATTTCAGACCATTTACAAAATGATACAATTGGACTGTTACAAACACTTAAAAGCACTGCTATAGAGAGTACCTGGACTGCATCTTGCCTTGCTTGCAGATTCACCTGTTCCTCAAACCTCTGAATATAAGTGGTACTTAAAACCACACAGCAGTCAACCAGCTGTTAAAAATAGCAATAAGCCATATTCAACCAAAACAGAAAGGCTGGCATGTGGCGAATTGAGAGCAGTGACATGAATAATACGCTATACATGTGTTTTAAAATGTACAGCACCAACCGGGTCATAGGTGCCACCTTAGAAAAATCTGATGCCAGCGGCAAAGTCTTTGTTTTAGCACCAAGAGCCATTTAACTAGCTTTGAATCTTGAGAGGCTGCAAACAAGTCCTGCTCTTCTTTGATTCCCGTATATAATGCTAGCTGCAGATACTCTAGGACTGTGCTAATTAGCAGAGACAAAACTCTATGTTGCTTGTGCTGTGTGCCAGCTGAGCTTCTCTCTCCCTCCTTAGACTGGTCTCATGTGTCTTCAACCACCTGACTATGTTCTCTTGGCAACTGTGACTGTGCACCTCCTCGGCCAAAAAGTGTCAGACGGCTCAGTGTGAAAAGAAAGAGGGGGCTGTGAGATGAAGATGCATTTGCTGTAACTCTGTCCCCACTTATTCCCCACCTTCATGAGTGACATTCTTGTGAGCTGAAGGATGCCTGTGTTTAATGCTGCTGAGAAGCAGGCCAGACAAGGAGAAAAGCAGGCACTGACAGCTGTCATGTGGCACCGAGCGATCACTGCTTGCCACCTGGATTCGAGGCAGGGCTGCCAACCAATCCTAGGCACTATCCTCATTTCATGTACTTCACAGCTCTCAGCTCGAAACTGGAGCTAGCAGCCATGGGTATAACATTACTACTAACCCACGCACTGCCTCACAGACAACAATGCACTGCAGAACGTTCAGCACATGTCTTTGCACCACAGTGCTTAAAAGGACAAGTAAATATTAATATACTGTACACCAAAAACTATGTATTACTAAGATGAATAATAAACATTAAATAACTGGAGTATTTATACTTACAGATGAGACCTCATACATCGAGCGTCTTGCGGCATACAGCGCGCAACACCCGGCAAGAATGGGACGCTATGAGACAAGTAATGTACTATACGGTTTTCTTTAATTTTGCATCTTAGTCACACTGGAGACGCAGCGAAAAGCCGCTCGCAGTGTACCAGAGCCGCAGGGCTGTGACTATAGCTGCACAGTAATTAGCATAGTATGCATACAAGGTCGCAGATGAAGCATCATGGAACGCAGCTGCTCGGATCGGAGCCCTTTTTACACAGATTCACATGTTCATGTGACACAAGCCCCAGTGGTCAGTGTAAGCTAGCAATATAGTTTTGTAGCTTCTAGTTGTTTTAATTATGCAAAAAAAAAAAAAAAACAACACTGAGCTAAAAAGACGCTTGGCCAAATCCCATGGGACCTGGCATACCAATAGGTGACTTGAGCCACAGCGTATGAGGACACATCTGTAAGTAAGTATGTCCACCATGCTCAGTTTCATTCCACTGCAAAAGACAATAATATATAGTGGAAGTGCTTCTCTAACAGAGCACATCCATAGAGACTGACACACTTGGTAGAATTCTATGAATAAAAGCGCTGTGTTGATGGATTGATTCATAAACAGGGCAGTTACAGTAATGACACTGTAGTCACAGGGCAGTTACAGTAATGACACTGTAGTCACAGGGCAGTTACAGTAATGACACAGTAGTCACAGTAATGACACTGTATTCACAGGGCAGTTACAGTAATGATACAGTAGTCACAGTAATGACACTGTATTCACAGGGCAGTTACAGTAATGACACTATAGTCACAGGGCAGTTACAGTAATGACACTGTAGTCACAGGGCAGTTACAGTAATGACACTGTAGTCACAGTAATGACACTGTATTCACAGGGCAGTTACAGTAATGACACTGTAGTCACAGGGCAGTTACAGTAATGACACTGTAGTCACAGTAATGACACTGTATTCACAGGGCAGTTACAGTAATGACACTGTAGTCACAGGGCAGTTACAGTAATGACACTGTAGTCACAGTAATGACACTGTATTCACAGGGCAGTTACAGTAATGACACTGTAGTCACAGGGCAGTTACAGTAATGACACTGTAGTCACAGGGCAGTTACAGTAATGACACTGTAGTCACAGTAATGACACTGTATTCACAGGGCAGTTACAGTAATGACACTGTAGTCACAGGGCAGTTACAGTAATGACACTGTAGTCACAGTAATGACACTGTATTCACAGGGCAGTTACAGTAATGACACTGTAGTCACAGGGCAGTTACAGTAATGACACTGTAGTCACAGTAATGACACTGTATTCACAGGGCAGTTACAGTAATGACACTGTAGTCACAGGGCAGTTACAGTAATGACACTGTAGTCACAGGGCAGTTACAGTAATGACACTGTAGTCACAGGGCAGTTACAGTAATGACACTATAGTCACAGGGCAGTTACAGTAATGACACTGTAGTCACAGGGCAGTTACAGTAATGACACTGTAGTCACAGTAATGACACTGTATTCACAGGGCAGTTACAGTAATGACACTGTAGTCACAGGGCAGTTACAGTAATGACACTGTAGTCACAGGGCAGTTACAGTAATGACACTGTAGTCACAGTAATGACACTGTATTCACAGGGCAGTTACAGTAATGACACTATAGTCACAGGGCAGTTACAGTAATGACACTGTAGTCACAGTCATGACACTGTATTCACAGGGCAGTTACAGTAATGACACTGTAGTCACAGGGCAGTTACAGTAATGACACTGTAGTCACAGGGCAGTTACAGTAATGACACTGTAGTCACAGTAATGACACTGTATTCACAGGGCAGTTACAGTAATGACACTGTAGTCACAGGGCAGTTACAGTAATGACACTGTAGTCACAGTAATGACACTGTATTCACAGGGCAGTTACAGTAATGACACTATAGTCACAGGGCAGTTACAGTAATGACACTGTAGTCACAGTAATGACACTGTATTCACAGGGCAGTTACAGTAATGACACTGTAGTCACAGGGCAGTTACAGTAATGACACTGTAGTCACAGTAATGACACTGTATTCACAGGGCAGTTACAGTAATGACACTGTAGTCACAGGGCAGTTACAGTAATGACACTGTAGTCACAGGGCAGTTACAGTAATGACACTGTAGTCACAGTAATGACACTGTATTCACAGGGCAGTTACAGTAATGACACTATAGTCACAGGGCAGTTACAGTAATGACACTGTAGTCACAGTAATGACACTGTATTCACAGGGCAGTTACAGTAATGACACTGTAGTCACAGGGCAGTTACAGTAATGACACTGTAGTCACAGGGCAGTTACAGTAATGACACTGTAGTCACAGTAATGACACTGTATTCACAGGGCAGTTACAGTAATGACACTATAGTCACAGGGCAGTTACAGTAATGACACTGTAGTCACAGTAATGACACTGTATTCACAGGGCAGTTACAGTAATGACACTGTAGTCACAGGGCAGTTACAGTAATGACACAGTAGTCACAGTAATGACACTGTATTCACAGGGCAGTTACAGTAATGACACTATAGTCACAGGGCAGTTACAGTAATGACACTATAGTCACAGGGCAGTTACAGTAATGACACTGTAGTCACAGAGTAGTTACAGTAATGACACTGTAGTCACAGGGCAGTTACAGTAATGACACTATAGTCACAGGGCAGTTACAGTAATGACACTATAGTCACAGGGCAGTTACAGTAATGACACTGTAGTCAGAGTAGTTACAGTAATGACACTGCAATTACAGTAATGACAGTAGTCACAGAGTAGTTACAGTAACTACACTGTAGTCAAAGGGCAGTTACAGTAATGACACAGTAGTTCAAACCACTACAGCCTTTTATCATGCTGCTGGTCACTTTCTTAAAGATGTGTGAGAGGCAAATAAAAAGGTGGGGGTGCTAAAATAGTGGTCCTACTTTCCTTATTTGTGAGAATAATACATGGGGAGAGAGAAGTGACCATGGGGCGGGGGAGTGATCTGGTTTGTTGCCACGTTCAAGAGCATTGTAGAATTATAATTGGAGATGCCATTATCTATAGCTGTAGGTTCTAGGTCATTACATGTAAAAAGCATACATACACCACAACACCACCACGTAGTTTATAATAAAGCTTGTGCAGATAGGAATATGAAAACATTAACAGAAGGGACAGAACTGAACAAGACTCTTATATGCAGTAACAATTATACTGAAACCCTATTCCTGTGAACTACAGTGTTAATAATTAATTTTTCAATGTCAGTTATATTCTTCAGTAACGGGAGGTGACCACAGAATATAAACTACTGCAAAGAACTATAGGAAAAGGTTCCAAAAATGTATTCTTGTACTAGGACACTTGGGGTAAATGCAGTAATTGTTAAAAAAAAAAAAAAAAACATGTACTTTATTAAATTTTAATGTATATTTAACAGGGTTGGCTGGTTAAAACCAAATGTTTTTTTTTTTATTTTTTTTATTATGCTGTGACTACAGGCACCCCCCCGGGAGGGTTAGGCTAGGGGGAAGGAGGGTTAGGGTTAGGCACCCCCAGGGGGGACTTAAGGTTAGGCACTCCCCTGGGTTAGGCACCCCTAAAGAGGGTTAGGTTAGATTAGTTCATACTTACCTCACCACGATGGGGATTTCCAGCGCTGTCGTGTTTCCGCTGCCGGGCTCTGCTGTTTTGTCAGGCTGCCGCTGCCGGGATTCGAACTCCAGGCTATGTGGCAGCCCGCATATCATACCGATTCCTTCGGGAGTACCCATAGTGATTCCCCCATGTCAGAGCATCTTTTGGGGGTGTCGGGCTGATTTCCCCAAAACTGGCACAACTTTTCGCCAATTTCAGTTTCGCCGGGTCCCGTTTTCGCAGATTCCAAATTGAATACGGGGATAAACGCGCGATACTTTTTTGCGCGTCCGCCAACTGACTTTTCGCTCCAAATTAAATACGG
Organism: Taudactylus pleione; assembly: GCA_031769625.1. Lineage (NCBI taxonomy): Eukaryota > Metazoa > Chordata > Amphibia > Anura > Myobatrachidae > Taudactylus > Taudactylus pleione. Next base: position 3,956,654 of record JAUIMM010000390.1, read on the forward strand.
CCCTTAGTCTCTGTGGTGTCACAAGTATCATCTTATGAATGGTGGACGAGCAAAAAAAAAAGCGCAATTGAAAAAAGTTAACCCCAATGTATTTCCCATTATTAAACAACTTCTGACTGCTCAAGCATCTTCAGCTAGTGTAGAAATAATTTTTTCTTCTTTCGGTTTAGTTCATTCGAAGCTTAGAAACAGACTGGGAACCGAAAAGGCCTCTAAACTAGCATTTTTATTCAAAATGTTTAATGCTGAACTCCTTTTTTTGTGTTTGTGTGTTTCTCTGAAAAGTGCTTTTACATGTATTAATTATGTTTAGTCTAAAATTGGTTTTATTGAAAGATGTCAAATCATATTGAACCCTAATAACTTTGGTTTGTTAAATTTAGAAAGCATTAAAACGTGATTGATCAAGGTTTCTAATACATAAATATTATTTTTTATTTCATTTAAGCATTAATGCAAAAAAACTTGTTTAAACCATAAAAACGGTTTAAACCTAAAAAAAAAAAAAACAGGGTTTTTAGTTGTTTTTTTTTTTTAAAAACTGTTTTTTTTTCCCAACCCTGATATTTATTAAGAACATGTTTTTAAATCAATTGTTGCATATGTATTAACCTCAGTCTCCTAGTACCGGAAGCTTATTTTGTATTGTTGGCAAGACCATTATAATTTATAAAGATACGCTGAATCTTTTTTAATTGCATAAAAAGCAGATCTTATACCAGTAAACCTCATATGCTAACAACCTCTTACACCATACATTTTTACATAGCCTTAAGAATGTTTCTGGTACCCAAGTACATAGATGGTTGTAGGGAACCACATTGTGGTGTAATGTTCTGCAGAATGTAGCCCATGTTTTTTGTACTACCAAAAAAAAAAAAAAAAAACTAAGTGATAAATGTATTCAAAAGATGAGCTACTGAAACATTGGGGTATAAGTAAAGCTGGGTACACTATGCAAAGCTGGGTACAACTATGCAATACTCAGACCATTCAGCACCAGGGCTGATTATCGTTCCAAGAGCAGTCAGATCGGATGATTGGATCCGATCTGCTGCACGTCATTTGTTGAAAACGATGAGCCGATTCTCAAGTTTATATGAAAGTCCGATCATCGGTACAATGTTTCTGCCCAGAGTTCATTTGAAAATGTCACCTTTGTGGTGAGCTGTAAAAGAAATCGAATGTTCTTTAGTTTGCTTAATCACTGAGAAAATCATAAAGTCGGTCGAATCGTGAGTGAAATTATTCAGGTGTGTCTCTAGCAAAAAGGTTGTGAGATCTGTGAACCTGCGCAACCACAATGATTAAGGACAATTTTGTGTTACAACAGCACACTGTTAAACTGTGTGGAAAAGGTGCTTCAATAACTAACTCAAGCAATGGGATTTACAAATTTGCACATCAATCAATTCAAAAAGGATGATATTGTCTCCAGAACACTAGTCCTTGTTGTTACATAGAAGGTAATGCTCTGAAGAGAGTCCTAATGCTAAATATAACAGGCCTGATGGTCACATGCTGCTCTGACCCCTATCCCTGCTTGCCGGAAAAGAAGAGGAAGTCTCTCACATTTACATTGTTGTTGCAATTTCTCTAAAACCACAGAGTGATCAGTAGTAAGCACGAGAACCAAAAACTACACACAAAATAAAATGGACATTACAGAAATAGAGGCTATGGTGCTGCAGTGGCTGCTCACTGCAAATGTTATATAGAAAACAAACAAAACGAAGAATTATTATGAATAGCTGATATGGCACTGTACGTAAATTACAAAGTCTTCTAGAATTTTATCAAATTGCACTCAATTTTCCTGCATGAATGGCAACAAGTTTAGGATGGAAGGGTGTACACAAAAAATGTGCAGGAGAAAGAGAGTGTTATAGGGGGGTATTCAAATAGCGTCAAAAAGCCGTTTTCTGTGAAAAGGTTTCGCCGATGACGTCATTTCGCCAGCGGAAACTTATCCCCGTATTCAATTGTGGCCGGTGCGGAAAAGTTTCGCCTATGAATAGCGGTCGAAAAAAAGTGCAGAATTGCAGTTTTGGGGTGCAAAGGTGGGGAAATCACACTGCACCCTTAGAACAGGTCCCCAAAGTTAAACTGCATCAATAAAATCCTAAAAAAATAAAATAAACACCACCCCAAAAAAATTACTTTGTAAAAGGGGGCGAAAAAGTACAAAGTTGGGGTACAAACTTAAACACTAGTGAAATAGACTTTGGGGGGGGGGTCTGCAAATATGGGGGAGGTATTTTTTATTGCAGGTGCTTGCTGAAGGTGCGTTTTTTTAACGCTTTTTAAGACCTCACTTTTGCAATTTTTAACCATGCTTGCACCCATTTTCATGTACTCCAAATTTGCTGGGACTAGTTATTTTCACACAAAAAAAAACCTGCCAAATGCTATTCTTCACCACTTGTGCAAAGACGCAAATTAGCAGCTAATGAGAGCATTTAAGTACCCCAAACAGCTTCATCAGGGCTATTTGGGGGTATCTACCATGATCCCCAATGTTAGTGCATCTTTTGGGGGGTGTCAGACTGATTTCCCCAAATCTTACAGCACTTTTCGCCTGTTTGAGTTTTGCCGGGACTCGTTTTCGCATCATTTGGAATTAAATACGGGTAGGGACGCGTGCGATACTTTTTCTCATGCAACACCAGCGATGTCGGCGAAAAGTCCGGCATGCGAAAAGTACGGGTCTTTTCGCGACTAATTGAATATGCCCCATAGAGAGAATGTGAGAGGGAGAGAGGGAGAGAGGAAGAGAGATGTAATAAAAAGATGGAGAATGAAATAATAAAAAAGAAAAACAGTGAGAGAGAATAGGGTAAAAGAGAGAGAGAGATATTGGTGAGAGAGAGTTGTGGTGAGAGAAAGAGAGAAAGGAACGAGAGAGACCTTTACAGCTGATTTATCCAATCAGGCATGGTGGACATGTTAGTGACTACACTCCAGTTGGGCTATTATGGTGGCTGTCCTATTGTTAGATATATGTTACAGCTGCATTATTCTGATAAGGTAGGGACATATTGGGTATACTGCACATGTAACAACAGCTGTGTTTATTTACTGAAATGTTGCCATATGCCTGAAAAGCCATCAAACATCCAATGACAAAGACATTGTACTTTTTAAATAAACTACCTTTAGGAATCAATACAAGTTAAAGCTTCCGTGGCCACTTTAACAGACACTTGCTTTCTGTCATACAGATGATAACGTGCACAAAGTACTATAAATGATCAGCCCTACATTATACCAGCTGGTACTGGGAGACAATGGTGCATTTTGTCAGGCACACTGAGACACCCATTTAGCTGGACGTCTTTTCCCGCAGCAGATCACAAGCGCTCATCACTTGGAAGCTGGCAGCAATATAAAGATGTCAATATCCAACTTAATGCAGAGGCCAAAGGTTTTTTTATGTGTGTGGTTATTACTATAATCATCTTGATAGCAAAACAGAGTGTTCCCAATACCTCAACGCTTTGGTGCAAAGCTGACAACCTGTTCATGTTGTCATCCATATGCATTGTAAGTTTCTAAGCAATACCATGCACTGACTACCGTACATAAACAGGAGGACATTACACGGTTTGAAAAGGTGATAAAGGGAGATGTTTAGTTTTTAAACAACCACCCATCTTTAATTCTAAAAGAGAGGTAGCTATATGTTTTCTATGTAAAGTTAGGTAAAACCAGTGTTAAAGTGGTGATTTATCTGTAATTTAGGTGGGAAATTTACTAGTCGTCTTTTCCTGATGGTTTTGAAACCGCCAGATTTACTAAAGGCAAAATCACCACAAAGCCAACATTTTTCAAAACCCTACACAACACATCACACACAATCTTGATTTCCCACCTCTAAAGAAAAGGAACCTCCATATTTATCATGCGGCAGTTTTACAAACCACTGAAAAACCACCATAAAACAAATTATATGGTGGTAACAAGAGGCATAGTTCATGCTGTTTGGTCTACCTGGCAAACAGAAGATAAAGAGGTACCATACATTTATTATGTGGGCAATCAAACCATATTGAATAAGGTAGAAAAAAAAAAACACTTGATAATTACCTTATGCAGACAATATTATTTAATAATTATATTAGGGGGGACAAATTAATTAGTTATTACTTTAATAGACAAATATTAATTATAACAAGTTGCAAATATTAAAGGATTGGACGATAAAAATGTATTTCTGATGGGAAAACAATATTATGTGTGACGCAAAATGGTGCCCAGATCATAATGTAGTAATATTAAATCCAGAGGTTTGGATGTCAAATCCACAAAGGTAAGTGTAGCAGCTTCAAACTACCTTATAGTAAATTTCCCCTGTAGTGTCTACAGTTCTTTTGTTGACAGTTATGTTAGATTTCATGGCACAATGTACATGGTTATGTGTGCCAAATTTATTTACAACTGCTATGTTGTTATAAGATATTGCCATCATGTGCAGACCATAAATAGCTCACTAGCAGACATGATTAAACAGAACCCTTATTTTAAAAAGGAATGCATTACATTATCTTGGCAATGATCATTGCGCTCCCCACAGAGGTGAACTTAAACATGGAAAGGTCAGCTCCTGCATTTCCCTAATGATGGATGTCTGTATAGTATGATCACAAGTCTTAACACATCTACCTATTGTCATTTTTATCACTCATGAGTCAGAGGACTAAGGAGGGTCCATATAGGATAATGACAAGTTAATTGTCGGTTGGCGTATGAAAATGTAAACTTAAACCACATTACTATTCTGCTGTTTGTTTGGAACGAAATGTTAACTGATGTTAATGTTGGCAAAATAAGTTGTTTTGACTTGTTCCACGTAGAACACTCACACTCGTGACTGGATCAGATTTAACAATATGAGCCTATGCCAAGGAAATGTTTGCCACTGTCCTCAAGTGCCATGTAGCACGGGTCTTATTAAACAGGAAGACTTTACTTGCAGATAAAGATGAGATATTCTTCCCGCCTCACAGTGGAGAGATAACCATTAGACGAGTATGAGGTTTTGATTGTCAACAGTATTTTGGTCTACAAAATCAGAGTCTATTATGATAAAGAACCAACTAGTACCAATTTGACAAACTGCAGACTAGCAAACCTGTTATTGCATTCAATAAATACTTTGTGCTCTATGCCAGTGGTTCCCAAACTCGGTCCTTAAGGCACCTTAACAGTGCAGGTTTTAAGGATAGCCATGCTTGACTACAAGTGACTTAATTAGTACCTCAGGCAATTTCATGTACCCATGTATATCTCTAAAACCTGACCTGCTGGGGTGCCATGAGGACCGCATTTGGGAACCTCTGCTCTATGCCATTTCGCCATTGGCAAGGTATAACCGTAACCCAGATTCAGATTCCTATGATTGAGCATTGACATACAACATGTAACCCAGATTCAGATTCCTATGATTGAGCATTGACATACAACATGTACCCCATAAATAGGTAATCACAAATTCACATTTACTCCAGCATGTAAAGAGAAGGACGGCCACAAAATTCTATCGCTCAAAGTGTGCTGTCAGTGTGGGCATATGTCAAAGTCCCTATGCTATAATGGGTCGGTTATTGGTAAATCTCATTCCTATTTACTAAACGTTATATTGTTATCTGATCTAATAGCCAAAGCATGGAAATCAGCTTGTCATCCCAATCCTTAAGGAATCAGTATGTAATGGCGGCTGTCGAGATCCCTCCTGTCACAATACCGACACCGGCATCCCGATGGTTGGCATCCCGATAGGGGTCGGGTAAGTATACTTACCCTCCCCTCTTGTAGCCTAACCCTAACCCTCCCCACCCTAATCCTCCCCATTAGTGCCTAAATCTAACCCTCCCTCCATCGTGCCTAAACCTAACCCCCCACCCCACCCCCTCAAAACGCTAACGCCACTAAGCTACCTAAACCTAACCCCCCGCGGCTAACACTAAGGGCGACCTTCGTTCAGGCTGGCGACGGGATTAAGATAGGCGTCGGTATTTCAATGTCTATCTAAAAATCCCTTGTTGGGCTTTCCCCTTTGGGTTTTAGACCGGTCACATAACTATATCCCTACATCAAAAATAGCAACAGAAACATTATTGCTAGCTGTACAAATCTCTCACTACTGCCTACATAACCCGAAGTGATGGAAAAAACATCTTCATTCTTAAATCTGTAGCTTCTTCAAAACAACATTTCCACATTTCAATCTGACTTTTGATCAAAACTACTCCATAGTGAAACCATATAAAACAAGCCTGCAATGAAACACACTGTGGAATGTGTGGAATCACTGGTACAATATTTTGCAAAAGCTTCTGGCGCTAAATAACAAATGTAAAGAAATTACTGATAAGCGATTTCAGTGCTCGGTATAGAAACACATACACTAAAGCTATTTAATCAAGAAGATACAAATCTGAGTCAGTCTAAGGCCCGTATTCAATTTGAACCGTTAAGTCCGGATCCGCGTTAAATTACCGCCGATGACATCATTATCGCCTGTTTTGGTTTTACCCCATAATCAATTTGAAAGACTTTCCGCCTAGGCGGAAAGTCAATGCAATGTAATAGGCGGTAAAGTATCACCTATGAATGGCAGGCGGAAAAAAGTGCAGAATTAGGGTTTTTGGGGTGCAACATTTCGGGAACCCCCCTGCAGCCTTCAGACAGTCCCCCAAATGTAATCTGTGTCAAAAAAAAAAAAAAAATACTTAAGGACACCCCAAAAATTGACTTTGAAAAAGGGTCGAAAAAAAAAATATGTTGGGGTACAAAGTTAAAAACTAGCGAACTTGACTCTGGTGGGGTCCCCAAGTATTTTTTTGATTGCAGGTGTATTTTTCAACTTCACTTTAGCAACTTTTAAATATGCTGACCCCCATTTTTAAGTACCCCAAGTTTGCTGGGATAAGTTATTTTCTGGAAAAAATACTCCTAAATACTATTCTGCATCAGGTATAGAAAAACGCTATTTAGCAGCTATTGAGCTCGTTTAAAAACACCAAATACCTTCAGCAAAACAAATCGGGGGGTACCATAGTGAACCCACATGTCATAGCATCATTTGGGGGGTGACAGGCTGATTTCCCCAAAAATGACAGTACTTTCCGCTTGTTACAGTATCACCGGGTGCCGTTTACACGTACTTTCAAATTGAATACGGGGTAGAGCGTGCACGCACGCTATACTTTAACGCCTACAAAACAGGCGAAGTCGGCGTTGAGTCTGGGCCGCATTAACTTAATACGGCTCGGCTCAAATTGTATACGGGTCTAAGTATACAACTCTAAAGTGGCGATTAAATTGTTGGGGTTTTATTTTTTTTAAGCGTGCTAATTAATGTGCGCCACTTGTGGTAATTCAATTGTTTTTGAACGCCCATTAATTTTCACGCTTCTCGCACCAAATTAGACCTGGATAGCCACGTAAAAGGACTAAACCCATCTAAAGTCCTGGTTAGGGCACCCAAATCACAGACTTATCGCACATTTCTGCTAGCCACCTCAGGAGGGTGTGAGCAGAAATGCCGGCGAACACAACTGAATCGCCCGCTAAATAAATAGATGTTATTTATGAAGTCTTTACAAGAATATGTTGTGGGGACATTACGGTTTTCAGTATTTATAAATGAGGAATGAATCCATATGTATGCGTATGGCGGGACACTGAATCATGCTAAACTTGCAAAGTGCATTACACCTACACTTCAATAGTATACACAAATATAAATACATTGGTATGTGTCTTGATCACAATCTTTCATCTGGCCTACATATAGCCACCCTGATATTCCAAATGTAGCTCAATTTATAACAATCTGCCAATTTGCAGAACTACAAAACATATCGGGGTTTATGTAATAGGTTGCATGCTGCAGTCGCTGAGGGAACTCCTGCGAGTCTTCCCGGATTCTCAAAGTGGCAATTATTTTAAAGCCTAAACCAACTTGATTTTGCCTTTAAAATCATTGCCGGGAAGACTTGCAGGAGTTCCCGCACTGGCTGCTGTACGCAAACTATACATAAGCCCCAGCTTTGTGATATACGATCACATTTATTTATTAATTAACAGTTACTTATATAGCACCAGCATATTCCGTTGCGCTTTACAATTGGGAACAAACAGTAATAAAACAAGACTGGGTAATAACAGACAAAGAGGTAAGGGGCCCTGCTTGCAAACTTATAATCTATAGGGAAATATGCAATACACAAGGATAAGTGCTAAGTGCAGGATGCAATCGGGAAACCGGCAGCCTTAATACCAACAGCCGGCTTCCCAGCTGCTTTATCCCGGCATGGGATAAATTACCGGCATCTATATCTAGACGTCTGTCATTTACTCGACGCCGGGAGACCGGCGCCCGGTATCCCGATCGGACAGACACTGTGGGGGAGGGTTAGGTTTAGGGCACCTAACCCTAACCCCCCCTTCCCCGCTGTCTAAACCTAAGTCCCCGGGGGGGTGCCTAACCCCAACCTCCCCCCGGGGGTGCCTAACCCTAATCCTCCCGGGGGTGGGGTGCCTAACCCTAAATTCCCCCCCCACCCCCCGGGAGGATGGGTCCTTAACATCCCTAATACTAACATCACATCAATTTATCCAGGACTTACCTATAATAGTGCCCATACTAATTTGTAGACAGCAATGTAGGAACTCGTGCAGATTATTAAAAACACCTAAGGGCAGATGGATGGGGTACACTTATACTCCATTTTAATTGTAGAGTTAATCAGGATTATTTTGACTATCATTGTTCTTCGTTTTGAGTGTGCACCTGCATTCTTTGTCCCCTGCATTGTACTACAAGTCTCAGCATGGTAGCACCTCTTATGTTTAAAATTAGGGTGTGCAGTCCAAGCTCCTCCCCTTTCCTGCATAATGATCCAGCTAGATTGCAGAGGTTCTTGGTGGGCTGTATGATCTAATCACACAGGTATCTTGACCTAGGGTCAGCGGGATGTTTAAGTGAAGAAAGAGAAGAGTATATAAAGTTCTGTGTGGACTGTATAGCAGGGATGTCATTGTATAGGACAGCTTCTGGAGAATATGTGGGTGGTTCTGGAATTTAATAAGCTGCCTGAAGAGGTGGGTTTTCAGGAAAGGTATAGAGGCTAGAGGAACGTCTTACTGTGCATGGGAGGACATTCCACAGAGTGGCTGCAGCACTAAAAAAAAAAGTCCTCTAACCATGAATGGGAGCAAGTAAAGAGTGAGGTTGAGAGACGCAGATCTTGTGCAAAGCGAAACAGTGGAGCTGGGTGATATTCTTGAGATGAGTGAAGAGATGTATGTTGGTGTAGTTTAGTTAATAGCCTTCTGTGTAAGCAAATGTATTTTATATTGATTTGGTAGAATACAGGTAACCAATAGAAGGACTGACAGGGCGGAGATGATGAACGTTTAGCGAGGAAGATTAAACCTTGCAGCTGCATTCAAAATGGATTGTCGTAGTGAGTTGAGGAAGACCAGTAAGGAGACTATTCCAATAATCAATGCGGGAGATAATTAGTGCATGAATGAGAGTTTTTGCAGTGTCTTGTGTAAGATACGGGCGTATTATGGATATGTTTTTTAGATACAGCATATGTAACAGGATTTGAAAACAGACTGAATGTGGGGAACAAAGGCCAGTTCAGAGTCAAGACTGACACATAGGCAGTGAGATTGTGGGGAGGGTTGATTGTCGAGTTATTAACAGGGATACATTTCCGGCAATGGTGACCAGCCACGCATGTCAATCATACTGCGGCTTGGGGGTCTGCAAGCGAGACTGCAGGACCCGTTCTGCAGAAATGGTCCTGTACAGGTGCAGACCCCTAATCATCAGAGATGTACGTTCATCGTCGGATGAACGTACATCTCTGACTCAAGCACATGGTATGATGCTTTAACACGGTTTACACAGCATACTTAAGTGACGCAATCACACATTTTTAAATAATACATAAATAATGGTTTATGGATAAATTCCTTTAATATTTATATAAAACATCAAGTTCTGATGCCATTACTTATTTATCAGGAAAACTTGCTAATTAGTCGTTATGTTAACATGTTAAGGGAACTCCTCTGTGACAATGACTATCCTGATATTTTGCAACAGGGTTTGTTTTACTAAATGTGCATATGTAATGTACATGTTATAATCAACATGTACCTCAGTATGCAGTAAAAGCACCAGGCAGCTTATAAGCATACTTGCCTGCTAAAGGATAGGCAGTATAGTTGGGCAGTGTGGGGAACTAGTGATGGTGTTCACATTATTACTACCCAGCACCCGCTGTACAATGCCAAGATTCATTCCACAACGTTGAGGTGCCATGACGACACAAATGATGACAAACTGCATCATCAATCCCCCAAGTAAATTTGCTAAAATACCTTAATGTTGAATCAGACACCTAAAACAATGACACAGGAGCCTATGTATTAAAAATCGTGTCTGTGCCATAATTATTAACAGTATATATTGCAGTGGACTTTTTCTTATTAAACAAATGTATCCCCTTTATGTACTAAAAAAAAAAAAAAAAAAACTTGCAGGGAAAGCGATAGCAAAATCCACTGTCCCTGCAGGTTACATCCCGGGACATTGGAGGAGTCTTTCACATTCTCAAAAAACTCCTCCAAAGAATCTGACACTGTCAGTTTCCAGAGATGGACGATGGTTGCCTTCATAGGAGGGTGCTGTAAACAAAAGGGACCAAACTTTGTACATAGGGGTCAGACCATAGTCCCCATTGAAAATAATGGGGTCTGCAGCGCTAATTAGCCTTTTGCAGGATTTCTGCATAACCTCCTGCATTTGGCTGTTAGTACTTAGTGGGGATACATAAAATTATGCAAAACTGTAGTTTATACATAATTTTATAAAAAAAAAAAAAGTTTGATAAATGGTATGTGTTCGGCGTCACGGGGGTCTCGATGCCGACGCTTACCTTACCGGTGCCAGAATACAGACGCCGGTCTGAATCCCGGTAAGTAACGGGATTGGGGGGAGGGTTAGGTTTAGGGGTTAGGCACTAGGGAGAGGGTTAGGTTCTGGCACCAGGGAAGGAGGGTTAGGGGAGGGAGAGGGAGAGGAGTTAGCATACCGACCACAAAGTGTCGGTATGTGAACCCTATCGGGATCCAGGCGTTAGGATTCTGACCGCCTGGATCCCGCCTGTCAGTATTACATACAGATTCATGATAAATAGGCTCACAGTGCTATCACACACCAGAACGTTCTTCCAGTTTGTGTTTACACTCGAGGAGACCTTCCAAAAGCAGAACCTTCCTGTGTAGTAACAAAGAGGGGTGATTTCCAGAAACTGCACTTCCTCTAAAGCACATTCACATAGAGCAGGACCACCACAACTTTATTCAGCTACACAGTATCTCAGTTCAAACAGGGGTATAGAAGAAAGTGACAGTAGACTGCAATAACACACACTTCCCCCTTTAGGAGTTTCACTGACTAAACTTCATTAAAAAGAAAAACAAACTGAGCTGGTGGTTCTAGTTTACAGAGTAATAGCCCCCAAGTTACTTTCCTAAATGATGCTGAATGGAAACCGCCACTGCCGATGCACAGAGTATTTCCATAAGATGTATCACTTCCCCAAGGTCTTAAACGTTCCAGCATAACATGTAATGATTGACGGCTTCTAATCAGTGGTCTATTTAATAAGGCGACTGGTATTATCAATCTTCTAGACAGTAACAAGAAATATACAAATAGAGGCACATTTGTTGTAGATTTGTCAGTGTGCGGCAACCACGTGGAAAGCCTATATTTACTAACAAAGATGTTTAAGGGTTGATTAACATTTTATTTAATTTTTTTCACAGAAGACAGATGAGAAAAGTGATCTCTGGTTTCTGTTCAGTTTTTTGCACTATTCACAGATCTCATTGTGCAAAAGAAAACAGCACAATACAATGTGGAGTAATGTTAAAGCTGCACTGATATAGCCATGGGAGTGATTTCTGCTTTTAAAATGACTGCCCGAAGGTGGGAGGCGCATGGCACCCTACACAGGATAAACCTCTCACACTACCTGGGAGCGATGCTTTAAAATACATATTAAGCCCTAAACAATATGCCTTCACCCAGGACATCGCAGGATTGCTGGCACACACTTAAAAAATTTAATGAAAGACGGAACGATCACGATGTACAGCCTCACATGCGATACCGTGTGATTGACTGTGCCGCACGACCAATCACACGATATCGCATGCGACCACGGGAGTGTGGAAAACAGGCATACAGACTGCATGATATACCTGATTCGTCGTTCCGAGTTGGTGTGTATGCACCCTAATACTTTGAGACCCGTGTCCTCTGTAGACAAAAAGCTTGTTCAATTATATTTACAAAATAATTTATGTCCATTCATGCATTAGCATTTTTGTCTATTTAAAAAATAAAAAAATAGACCTGAAACAAACTGTCATGTTATATGCAATGCAGTGCAGCTCTTGTGGTTACATTTAATAGATACAAAATTGAAAAACAGCTGCAGCAATGTATTTTTGCATACATTTATTTTTAGAATTTTAACAAACAACTATTCTCTATTCTCATTTAAAACTGCATGTCTCAGTCACCAAGTTGCAACCAGAAACTATCTGCATCACATGAAAGTCCAAGGGGGACTCAACGCCTGTGTCAGCTAGGATTTGTTAAACTAAAAACACATTAAAAAGAAACCGTACACCTGACATTCACTTATAGACAAGCTTGCTGCTGAACGCAGATTCCCGATGGTCAGGAATCTGCGCACGCGTCTGTGTTCGCACGCAGACTGGCAGTGATTGTCTGTCATTTGTGGGTGGGGAGGGGCGGCGACAGCCTCCACTTCCTTAGGCGTGTCGCCGCTGTTGGAGGGAAGTGCCAGAATCTCCATCGGCACTCCTGTGACAGCATCTGTCACTATCAGCATGTCAATATATTGCCTTGTCAAGCATTTATCTTCTAGTGTCCGCCCCACAAAGCTATACACCATGATGCAGGCAGAGGTATGTACACGGGATGTAGTCAAAAGGTCAACAATGGCAAATGTCGACATGCAACGTGACGACATTCTCAGAATGATAACGTGAAAATGTCGACATTAGGGTTAGGCAAAGGGGGGGGGAAGGTTAGAGTTAGGCACTAGAGGGAGATTTCGGGATAGGGTAGAAATACTCACCCGAACACCGGATTATAGGTCTGACCCGAAAGTCACAGTTACATGACTGCCAGCACCCTGCAGACACCACTGGAGCTGCTGCAGCAGTCGGGAACAGGTAAGTCGCTGCTGGCCCACCAGGGACAATATGATGGCATTCTAACATGTCGACATTTCATCACAGTCTACATGATGAATGTCGACATATCATACCCAACCCATGTTCACTTATTTGGGTTGCACGCTACAACGGATGCACCAGCTTATTAAACACACAGAAAAAGCTGTAGGGAAGCACAATGCTTGTAGAACCTCTTATCCATCTTGCCAGTCTCATCTGTAAGCCACCATTTGCTCCTGTCAGCATAATTATTACCCTGTATCTCGCTGATGGAGTTTGAAAGCTAGGGAGAACACAAAATGTGTATACTGCAGAGATACCAAGTATTACAGTGGAAGATGGAAAACAAATGAAAATGCCAGCACTCCCTTTAGGAGATATAGGGAATATAGCTACTGAATTAAAAACGTAGCAATAAACAAACACTTTAAATAGATAGTCACATAAATGTCAGTTTCCAAGGACAGTGAAAACTGGTTTCTTTAAAATTCCTTGTTAAACAGTGTAAACTGGTTTCTTAAATCCTTCAGCTAGAACTTTTCCTAGTTATCGGAATGACTTCTTTAGAAAACTTCTTTAGCATAAAACAGCACCTCAAAAAAATCACAATATGGATTCCACCATGTGAAATAAAGTAACATTTATTTCTCACAAGGTATAAAACAGTCCCAAATCAATTCAGGAAATAAAATCAAGATGGCAGCGTACCAGAATTGACCTTTACAGAAAGGCGCAGTATAAGAGCAGAAGGGGTTACAATGCTACCCCCACCGCAAGTCACCTTCCCTGCAGATGGACAGGTCCCTCTCTGTAGTGGTGAAGACTGGCAGTTCCCTCAATACCAACGCCTTTCGGCAAAAGCCTTTATCAAGGAATGTGTATATGTCCTAAGGTGCATAGTTTATATAGAAGTGCTAACAACTGATGAGCCCGCTCTTTTCAGTAATTGTCTAGGCGGATAGGTATAATCGGGGCTGTGCGTTCCATTCCCTTGGAACGCATGCCCGCTACTTCCGCCGGAGGTGATGTCACAATCGACCTCCCTATTCGCCCGCTACTCTGCGGGCTTCGTGACCACTTCCGCTTTAGCCGCCGGAAGTCTCACTCCGATCCACGTGGTGCGTTCCACCTGACGTTACTAGGAAGTGACGTATAGTTAGGTGGACACATGTAGATGCGTTCCATCCATCTAAATATACAAATAACGCCACCCCTACCGTTTTCTATTTGTGATGTCACTGCGTTCCACTTATTGGAATATATTGATATATATGCATAAATCTGCTCCATTCATTATGGTATTTAACCGGTAAAAAGGATCAGTAGGTATCATAATTGGAATTATACCTCAGAACCAGTAAAAAGAGCTATATCAATAAATAATAACATACATAGTCACTATTGTACAAATAACATATAAAGTGCATATAGTGTAGATTCATAATATAATATAGAAAATATTAAAAATATCCCATAGGTTGATAATCATAAAAAATAAATATATAAAAAGGTTTTTTAAAAAGAAAATATAATACAATGTGCAAATAAGCTCTAGATAAATAAAGACGTATGAAGACATATAAAATAACAGACATCTGGTATATATATCCCATCCATACCCTAATCAAAGATAAACTAGTCACCCTGCGGGATCGCTAGTGGCGATCAAGCTGTCCTGACTAGGATACTACAAGGGGTTACTTTAAAGACTCCATTAAAGAAACCATTTCAATTCGAAGTCGTTATTTAGACCGTCTGGTATTAGGGTTTTCATATCATATATCAACTTCATTTCAGTTTTGCTAATGAAGTTTCTACGCCCTTTGATCTCCAGTGACTCTCCACTTTTTTAATACCTATCATTGATCTAATACCACTAGTTGAACACGAATGTTTTTCTTTGAAATGTTGCGATAAGGAGTGATTTTCAAAACCTTTTTTGATGTTTCGCAAATGCTCTATCCATCTTTCTCTCAATTTTCTTGTGGTCCTGCCTATATATTGAAGACCGCAGTAACATTCTATTATGTATACACAATTCGTGGTATTACATGTGATAAATTCATTAATCTTAAAAACCTTCTTCGTCGTTCTCGAACTATATTCTTCCACTTTGGATAGTTGGGTTGTATGGGTCCTACAGATATTACATATTCCGCACCTGTGGAACCCTTTCGTTCTTATTCTACCACTTTTTTATCTGGTATTGCGCTTTTAACCAGGCAATTTTTTAAATTTGGTGCTCTTCTGTACGTAAATCTTGGGTTTTCAGGAATAATCTCTTTTAAAATAGGGTCTTGTTTTAAAATATGCCAATTCCGTCTAAAAATGTGTTCCACACTTTTATGATGAGTATTAAAAGTCGTGATAAATGCCATAGGTACTGGGTTGTTATTTGTCTTACTATTTCTTTTGTATTCTAAAAGGGTATCTTGTGGTATATCTTTGAAGCTCTCTATGGTGGCCTCAATATGTGCTGTATCATATCCCTTCTCTACACATTTATTTTTTAATTCTTGAGCTTGTATCTCAAACACTGATGTTTCTGTGCAATTTCTGCGTAAACGTTGTATCTGACCTTTAGGAATATTTCTCAACCAATTAGGATGATGATGGCTTCTATTATTAATGTAGGAATTGCTATCAGTTGGTTTAGTGTAGTTCCTGGTTGCAATCCTGTCCTGAATTTTATAAATAGTGAGGTCTAAAAAATTAATCTCCTGTCTATGTATAAAAAAAAGTTAGAGAAATATTAAAAGTATTATTAAGTTTTTCACAGAAATCTTTTAAAATGTCCTCTGGTCCAGTCCATATAAAAAAATATCGTCAATAAAACGTATCCATATAGATAAAAATTGTTTAAAAGGATTATCATTCCATACATACAGGTCAATAGTGGAAGAACTAGTGCGATCCAATAGTAGCATTGACAGTGGAACATAGTAGCATTGACAGTGGGAACATAGGAAAGGTTTGTTACCTTTAGACTAAGAAAATTAAGTCAATACTTACTAAGCAAATACTATAACAATCAACATTCACATCATTAGGTCTTTAGTTGACAACCAAGATCATTGAATCAAAATGAAAATAGAAAACACACAGCTCAGGCCCTGACCCTTCACTTGATTGGGTGTGTAGACACTGTAATGTTCTATACCTGAAAACAAGACAATGACATGGGATACAGGACAACCTTGAGTCTAGTCAACAAGTTGACCGGCTTGATAATCAGGGAATAACTGCTTCTCGACTACTGCAACAACAACCAGTAGTGCTAGAAAGTACATTTCCAAATTCTTCTGTGGCTGCATCACTGGATGAGCCAGAAGCATGGTTAAAGTCAGGCTCTCTAGAAGATCTAACTAGTGAACTAGCCATCCTGTGTAATGGACAGAAATAAGATCTCATGGAGGCTGGACACAATGTTCACGTTAGACAGCAGACTTTTTTTTTGGCAGTTGGACAATATGACACCCACCTAGGAAAACATGGATATAACAAAAAAAAAAAAATCAGAGTTATGGTATAACATACCTAAGATAATTATTTTTCTTTGAGGTCCATAGGGTCCACAGAATCTACCTTTGGGTATGTAGTGGAAACGATCCAATGCACCAAACAGCTTCTAGCTTTGCAGCTCCAAGCATGCATCGGTCCTCCTCCCTATATACCCCGCCCCCAGCCACAGGCATTCAGTTTATAAACAAGCCTAATGGCAAGAGACGGAAAGTGGAGAAGGAAGTACATCGCACACAAGAAACACTCAACATGCGAAAAAAGCAAAAGAACAGATCCTAACTGAGCCCAGGTGAGTCAGGGAGGGTGCTCTGTGGACCCTATGGACCTCGAAGAAAAAGAGTTATACCATAACTCTGATTTTCTTCTTCAGGGTCCATAGGGTCCACAGAATATACCTTGGGGACACCCTAAAGCAGTTCCCTTAACGGTGGGGACACTCCTGCGCAGAGAGGAGAATACGCCGCTCAAAGGAAGCATCCTGGAAAGCAAAAGTATCAAATGCATAGAATTTGATAAAAGTAGACCAAGTGGCTGCCTTGCACAGCTGTTCAGCCGAGTCGCCATGTCTAACTGCCCGCGACGGTCTGATAGACCGAGTAGAATGTGCTGTCACCTTGTTAGGAACAGGGAGATCAGCCTGTGTATAGACCTGATAAATAGTCGTACACAGCCGGCCAGCCAAAGTCTGCTCGTTTGCTGGCCAGCCTCATTTGTGAAACCCATATAATACAAAGAGCGAATCTGATTTCCTGATCGAGCTGGTACGATCCACGTAGATACAATGGGCTCGAACCACATCCAGGGAAGCTTCACCTGTAGACTGAAAGGTCAGAACAACAATCTAATTTATATGGAAACAGGAAACCACCTTTGCAAGGTAACCCGCCTCAGTACGGAGGACAGCTCTATTTAGATGGAAAATCAAATACAAATATGGAGAGCAACATGGCAGAGCTGCCAAGTCAGAAACACTACTAGCCAAGGCGATAGTGAGGAGAAAGAGTGTCTTCACTGTCAACCATCTTACATCCACCATATCCAAAGGTTCAAAGGGAGCTGTCTGCAATGCCCTGAGAACCAAAGTCAAATCTCACGGTGCCACTGGAGAGACAAATGGAGGTTGCAGCCGGAGAGCCCCCTGCAAGAATGTTCTAACATCTGGCAGAGGGGCAATTCTGTATTGGAACAAAACTGACAATGCAGAAACCTGAACTCTCAAGGTAGCCAGGCAAAGACCTAAGTCTAATCCCGCCTTAAGAAACGCAAGTATTCTTGCGACCTTGAAAATCTTAGGGTCATATTTTCAGTGAAAACACCAAAGAAAAAATTAATGGCAAATTCTGTGATAGATGCGTGTGGAAGCAGGCTTCCTTGCCTGAGAATAGTCTGAATCACAGAGGCCGAAAAACCCTTGGCCTTGAGGACAGCAGACTCAACAGCCATGCCTTCAAAGCCAGTCGAGGTAAATCCTGATATAGGCAGGGACCCTGCAGTAGCAGATCTAGCTGTAGAGGCAGTGAAAGTGGACTGTCTGGACCAATGCCTCCTGGGCCAGGCAGGGGCTACTGCCGCTTTCCTGCTTGAACTTTATAATGACCCTTGGGAGGAGGAAGATTGGAGGAAACAGGTATGCCAACCTGAAATCCCATCTCACCGCCAGAGCGTCCACGAAGGCGGCTGAGGGGTCCCTTGTTCTGGACCCATACTTTGTGATTGTGACGTGACGCCATGAGGTCTACGTCTGGTACTCCCCACCTGTCCAGCAGGAGTTGAAAGACATGAAGAGTCCATTCTCCGGCGTGTATGTCCTGGCAACTTAGGAAGTCCGCTTCCCAGTTGAGAACACCTGGGATGAATATTGCCGAGATAGCCGGAAGATGGCATTCTGCCCACAGCAAAAGTTCCTCCACTTCCTTCAAGGCTGCCAGACTTCGTGTGGCTCCTTGATGGTTGAGGTAGGCCACTGCTGTTGCGTTGTAGGACTGAACCTGGACCGGCCTGCCTTGTAGGAGGTCCTACGCCAGTATGAGCAAGCACTGTCCGAAGCTCCATGATATTTATTGGTAGGAGACTTTCCTGAACCGTCTACCTTTCCTGAAAGGTGTGATGGCCTATCACTGCTCCCCATCCTCTCATGCTTGCATCTGTGGTGAGGAGTACCCAATCCGGGACCCATAACGGACGACCCATATTTAAATGAGTCATCTCCAGCCACCAAGCTAGGGAGAGACGAACCTCTGGCGATATGCGGATCATCTGAGACTTGGGCCTGATTCACAGTTGGGAATAGAGCGAGATCTCTCTCTCAACTGTGTTCCTAAGCAAACCATATTGCAATGCAAGGGGTGTAAATAACGTTCCCGCTGGGCTGTTTTAGCAGGGCGCGGCACCCTGCCCTCCTTCTGGAGGGCAAAAAGCACCCTGTCCTCCATAAGGAGGGCAAAAAGCTCCCTGCCCTCACAGCCTGTGGGTGCAGTCTTCACCCGTGGGTCGCAGTATCCCGCGGGTGGGGAAATGTCACCGCCAGAGAATAGACGCCCAGCATCTATTCTCTCTATCTGCAGTGCTTGGGGGCTGCCCGGCGTGTCCATAAGTGCCAGGCACGCCCCCAAGAGTGACGAAAAGGGGATGCGTCTTATAGACACGCCCCCTTTTTGGGAGCGCACACGCCTTCAGCGCGCGCACAGAAGTGCCCTCACTAGCTCCGGCGCCCTGCCTGCCGCCGGAGCTAGAGTGAACACTATGTAAATACATACATTTTTTACATGTGGGGTAAATACTGGCTGATTTTGCATGTAGCCCACAAATACTGCACAGCTTTATTATTAGTCTACAATTTAGATGTCAGTTTGGAAACACTCCTCCCAAATCTAAATCTCTCTGCACATTTTAAATCTGCCCTACCTGCAGTGCAGCATGGTTTCACCAAGATGATCTCTCTCTCTATTCCCAAGTCTGAATCAGGCCCTTTATCCGATGATACTGACCATCCCAATGAGCCAGAATCTATTCTGCAGGAACTTGGAGTGGAACTGGGCATAAGCCACCATGTCGAATGTGGATACCATGGAGCCCAGCACCTGAATTGCCAAGTGTACTGGAACTCTTTGCTTGCAGAGAAGACTGCGCACACGAGATTGTAGTGCCACAATCTTGTCTTCTGGTAGAAGAATCCTCTGTCCCAGAGAATCCAGCAGCACCCCCAAGTGCACCATCTGCTGAGTTTGAGAAAGAGAGGACTTTTTCCAAATTATTATCCAGCCATGCTCTTGTAGGCAGACAATGGTCATCTGGAGATGACATTGTAACATCTCCTGAGATTGTGCTAATATCAGGAGGTCGTCCAAATATGGCAGTATCCTAACTCCTTATCGTCTGAGATCAGCCATCATTACTGCCATTATCTTGGTAAATACACGAGGAGCTGTGGCCAGCCTGAAGGGTAGAGCACGAAATTGGTAAAATGTTGCTGATCTACCACCAATCTCAAAAATCTTTGGTGGCATCGTGCAATCGGAACATGCAGATATGCATCCTGTATGTCCAGGGAGACCATGAAATCCCCAGGCTCCATAAAATAAATTTGAATAATAACCCTTCCCTGTTGCATCACAGGAACGGGGACAATGACTCCTGACTTCAGGAGGGCCCCAATAGACTCCCGGTAGGCCGAAGCCCTGAGAGACCAGCTCTCGAACCCAAACATTCGTAGTTGTCTGATACCAGGCCTGGAAGAACTGTAAAAGTTGGCCTCCAACCCGGAGACCCCTCAGGGGGAGGCCCACCCCATCAGATAGTAGACTTACTATCTGGCTTGGAGGCAGGACGTTTGCTTGACCAAGATTTCTTTGGTTGACGTGTCTTGCGGGCATGGTATAGGAACACTGACCCTTCACCCTACTCTGTGGGTGAAAGGACAGAGCTGCCGACTGCC
The DNA here is from genome assembly GCA_031769625.1 of Taudactylus pleione. Taxonomy (NCBI): domain Eukaryota; kingdom Metazoa; phylum Chordata; class Amphibia; order Anura; family Myobatrachidae; genus Taudactylus; species Taudactylus pleione. Next base: position 3,977,412 of record JAUIMM010000390.1, read on the forward strand.
TAAAGAGTAGATGGCAATTCAATCGACTTCGGTGTAGCCAGAGAAGTCAGTATGACATCCAGCTCTGGTCCAAACAGTACCTACCTGGCAAAAGGCAAAGATTTAAGAGCCTTCTTGGATCCTGCATCCGCCTTCGAGGTTTTTAGACAAAGGGATCTTCGAGCTGCAACCGAAGTCGTCGAGACCCTAGAAGCCAAAATACCTGCGTCAATGACAGCTTCCCCCATATACACAGCTGCTTCTCGCATCTGACAGAGAAAAGACTGCTGTTCTCTGGTAACCTCAGATATAGTACTTTCCAGAGATGTCATCCATTCTTCCATAGCTTTCGCTACCCAGGCTACAGCTATAGCTGGTCTGGTAATAGCTCCAGATAATAAAAAGATTGATTGCAAATGATTGTCAAGTTTTTTATCTGTAACCTCTTTTAAAGTGGATGCAGCAGGAATGGGTAACTTAGTGCTCCTAATCACTCACCAAGTGCAAATGGGTATCGAAAGGTTATATTCCTTGTAGCATGAAAATGCTTCCCAGGACCACTTCATGTCTCAGACATAAGATTCGTCAGTTGCTCAAACTGAGGAAATTAATCGTTATCCACCTTCTGACACCTAAAGACCACCTTGGCCGTCAGCAGGGCCTCCTCTTCCTCTTCCCCTATACTGAGGACAGATCTAACCGCTCTTACCAGAGAGGGGACATCCACAGGAGACATGAGGCAACTGATGCCGCTGCTTTGCTGCCACTTGTCTATCTGGCTGCTGAGGCGCTATAGACAGCAGCATACTCTGACTAGTGAGCAGTAGAATTAACCCAACAGGAATTAATGGGGAGGCATAATATATTATATATATATATATATATATATATATATATATATATATATATATATATATATATATATATATATACACATACATACATACATACAACTGCTGTGAATACCCCAAAGCATGGGGAAACAGGTAGCTGTTTACAACACAGGCTACAGAAATCCATCCAGGTGAACATCCTGCTCAGACAGGCCTGCCAAACAAGACACACATGGTCTGAGTACTGGCATATCATCCTTCTCACCTACACCTTTAGACATGCCAAATGTATAAATGGTATAAGGTGTACAGTATAAATGCAATGTGACCTTCTATCAATGAACACACACACACACACACACACACACACACACACACACCTTTCAGAGGGATGAGGAGAAACACAGTGATAGGTATACCTGACAGTTTTGAAACAAAAAGGCAGGTTTTAGTGGTGCATGATATCCTACAGGTAAGTGTGCAAGTCTGGTAAACAGCATTTATTTTTTTTATTTAAAAAAGTAATTTCTTACATCTGCAAGCTGGGCAGTATTACATGCCTCCACCCATGTGTTTACACCTGTAATGCATGATGACCAGAACTGACAAGATTCATAAAGTTCCATTTGAGGAGTTTACAACTGAGCTAACCACTAAACCTCACTTGTCAGCCTGTCAGACTATACAGAGCTAGAGGGAGTTGAATTGTTTAAAAACTGTAAAAGGGATTTAGGACGGATCATCTCCAATTCCCTATACAAGAAATATGCTCTATGGGCCTGATTCAGCTGTGCTCGCTGTTGGGGGGGGGGAAGGCCAGTATCTCTGTAGGCTGACGGAGGTTTCCTAGCCTCTTCTCACATTTGCAGTGACCGTGGAACACTTAGCCGGCCGATGTTACCGCAGATTATCCAATGCTGCGTTGTACAATGCAGTTCGGATAAGTGAGGCATAATGCCATAATTACCGTACTAAGGTGAATCAGGCCATGTACTTGTATAGTAAATTTCCTGATCAGTGCAATCAGCTCCTGCTCCTCCTATATGTACAGAGAGGATATCATAGTAAGACTAAAGTACTGCAGAAGGAACCTTTTCAATACATGCAGGGTCCTATGTAATAACATGGAGAGATTCGGAGCTGCCTCTGTGTTGTATTTTGAGTGGAGCAGCAACATAAGAACAGTTTCTTACATACAACACAGCTCTGCTCCAAAAAGTGAGCAGAGAGGACACCTGCCAACTCTGATATGCCAAAGTATTGGGGAGAATTTAGTAAACTCATTGCCATGCATGCATGCTATGACTCCTATGGGCACTCACCCAATGGATGGACACGAAGGCAAATATTAAGGAATGAGTGGGAATGAGACTCTTCCTCCATATTAACCAGATTGCATAGGTCGCTTAGTAATTGCGCATATGGTCTGCATCAGCCTCTGAACTGAAAATTAAAGTTTATATCACTGATAAACAATGGGATTAAAATTCCTGAAACTCCTGGTCATATCCAGCAAATTCCCAGCACTGGCAATGATGCACTTCTCCATACTCTACACTAGGAATGTATAGGCGTTTCCTCATGTATTACACTGCATTATTCATTCGTGCAACAAGAATATGCAGCAGTGTAAATGGGATGTAGTCAGGATCCCGACGGTCAGAATGCAGACAGTCACGAAACTGACAGCAGCATCCCGACAGTCACAATCCCGACAGTGAGTATTAGGGTTAGGCTGCAAGAGGGAAAGGTTAGGGTTAGGCTGCAAGAGGGAATGGCTAGGGCTATTTCATACACGCCGATTTTAATCTGCCAGCAAAAAAAAAACTGTCCAAAGCCAGACTTTTTTGTCAGGCAATCGATGCCCATCACATGCAATGGCCTTGAGCAGTTTTTAATGTTGTGGGTTTTTTCTTACTGTATTGGGCATGTGCAGCAGCATCTGTACAAGCTGAGAAATGCCGGCGTGTGTGAAAGGAAACATTGTAACATATACTTCACCGACTTGCTGGGACGGCATGGCCACGGCAGCCATCCTTGTCAGTAGATAATCCCGACTGTAACACACAGACTGTGCCGTGTCCGCGCAGTGTGAAAGGACCCATCCATTTCCACAGTTGATTACATTTTACACACGGGAAAAAAAAAACGCCCTTTTTTTTGCCGGACGGTGAAAATGGGCGTGTGTGAAATAGCCCTTTGGGTTAGGCTGCAGGAGGCGATTGTTACAGGGGCAAACACAGGATTTCTAGATGGGGGTTTCCAAATGCTTATTTTAGAGGACAATCCATGAAGAGGGCATAATTAACACTTAACCAGCTTTAATTTGAGTCATAATTCCAACACATAAAGGACCAGCGATCACAGTATGCCATTAGATGTGGCAGTACGGCCATCCTGTACGAGCTGAATGTTTTTATTTCACAAGTGGGCACCATTCGAGAGCATGGGAGCAAAACGGGAGTCTGGGGGGAGCAGCAGAAGAACCTAGCACTGCCCTGGACATACTGTATATGTCCATATTGGTCTCCTTATGCACTGGATAATAGTACTAATAATTAACCCTATACATGGTACAGTGCATCCGGAAAGTATTCACAGCGCTTCACTTTTTCCACATTTTGTTATGTTACAGCCTTATTCCAAAATGGAATAAATTCATTTTTGTCCACAAAATTCTACACACAATACCCCATAATGACAACGTGTAAAAAGTTTTTTTTGAGATTTTTGCAAATTTAATTAAAAAAAAAAAAAAGAACTAAGCAATCACATGTACATAAGTATTTACAGCCTTTGCCATGAACCACAAAATTGAGCTCAGGTGCATCCTGTTTCCACTGATCATCCTTTCAGATGTTCCTACAGCTTAATTGGAGTCTACCTGTGGTAAATTCAATTGTTTGGACATAATTTTGAAAGGCATACACCTATCTATATAAGGTCCCACACTTGACAGTGCATGTCAGAGCACAAACCAAGCATGAAGTCCAAGGAATTGTCTATAGACCTCTGAGACAGGATTGTCTTGAGGCACAAATCTGGGGAAGGGTACAGAAAAATATCTGCTGTTTTGAAGGGCCCAATGAGCACAGTGGTCTCCATCATCCATAAATGGAAGAAGTTCGGAACCACCAGGACTTTTCCTAGAGTTGGCCGGCCGTCTAAACTGAGCGATCGGGGGAGAAGGGCCCTAGTCAGGGAGGTGACCAAGAACCCGATGGTCACTCTGTCAGAGCTACAGCATTCCTCTGTGGAGAGAGGAGAATCTTCCAGAAGGACAACCATCTCTGCAGCAAACCACCAATCAGGCATATATGGTAGAGTGGCCAGACAGAAACCTCTTTGAACTCTTTGGCGCGAATGCCAGGCGTTATGTTTGGAGGAAACCAGGCACCGCTCATCACCAGGCCAATACCATCCCTACAGTGAAGCAGGGTGGTGGCTGCATCATGCTGTGGGGATGTTTTTCAGCAGCAGGAACTGGGAGACTAGTCAGTATAGAGGGAAAGACGAATGCAGCAATGTACAGAGGACAGCCTGGATGAAAACCTGCTCCAGAGCGCTCTTGACCTCAGACTGGAGCGACGATTCATCTTTCAGCAGGACAACGACCCTAAGCACACAGCCAAGATATCAAAGGAGTGGCTACAGAACAACTCTGTGAAAGTCCTTGAGTGGCCAGCCAGAGCCCAGACTTGAATCCGATTTAACATCTCTGGAGAGATCTGAAAATGGCTGTGCACCGACGCTTCCCATCCAACCTGATGGAGCTTGAGAGGTGCTGCAAAGAGGAATGGGCGAAACTGGCCAAAGATAGGTGTGCCAAGCTTGTGGCATCATATTCAAAAAGACTTGAGGCTGTAATTGCTGCCAAAGGTGCATCAACAAAGTATTGAGCAAAGGCTGTAATTACTTATGTACATGTGATCTTATTTTTTTTTTTTTTTTTTTTTTTTTATTAAATTTGCAAAAATCTCAAAAAAAAAAAAAAAAAACACTTAATACACGTTGTCATTATGGGGTATTGTGTGTAGAATTTTGAGGACAAAAATAAACATTCCATTTTGGAATAAGGCTGTAACATAAAAAAATGTGGAAAAAGTGGAGCGCTGCAAATACTTTCCAGGTGCACTGTATATAGCAGTGCAACCCTAACAGTGCATGTATTCCAGATCTCCTAGTTGGTACACACTTGTATTCATGACTGGCTGACATGGTAAAAGATCCAGCTGCAAACTTGTATTATATTCTATTTCTTGTGTGGTCATGGTATGGACTGGGGAGGGGTGTATCCAGGCATCACATATCATACAATAAACAAAAAACGAGAGAGAGAGAGAGAGAGAGAGAGAGAGAGAGAGAGAGAGAGAGAGAGAGAGAGAGAGAGAGAGAGAGAGAGAGAGAGAGAGATATATATATATATATATATATATATTTGTAACCAACTGTCTCTCTTCTACTCCCACATAGAGGAGTTACAGGATGCTTAAGATGTCCAAAATCCCTCAAATCTCCCTCATCATAAATTGACACCAAGTCTGCTTCACCCCCTCACCCAGCCTCGTGCCCAGTCCTGTCACTTATGCCTTCAAAATATTGCTAGGGTCAATCCTTTTCTTATTCTAGTGCAACCAAACACTTACGGGTAAATTTACTAAGAATCGTGTTTGGCCGAAAATGCCATCCAGGAGGAGTTTAGCCAGTTTTATTTTTATTTTTTTTACAGAGATTTGCTAAAAGCAAATATGGGAGTAAAAAGACTATTCGAACTGCAAAAACACAGGTGTAGAAAGAGAATAAATATATAATTAAATACACCATTGGCCAAACTCGGAAGTACTCTCCATAGGAAACAAAACTTCACAGGAATTTACCAAGAATCGGGTTTTTAAATGCGTCCATAAACTCACTAACTTGGATCAAAAAACACACTTTCCGATAACCACTACCCTGTAAGCAGCGTGTTTGCAGAAGCCTGCACAGATCAGTGAGAGCCGTGCAAGGCTTGTGTGTGGGTGTCAGGGTTAAAAAGTGTAAAAAATAGAAGAATAATGGCTTGGGGGTATTTCAATGAACCAACACAGGCTTCTGAGCTGGTCCTGGTTGAGGAAATACAGTGAAAAATATGTGTAGGGTTTCCTGTATTTCCTTCAACAAGCACTGGACTCTAGTATAAGGGCAATTCCACAGCCAGGGGGGAACACTTGACAGGGTCCCCAGCCAAAGCATTAACCACCCCTAACTAGTCAGCTCAGGCCAGGGGTTCCCAGGAAAGTGGGGACCCCCACCCAATAAAGGGGTCACACCTCTCTAGGTAACCACATGCCAGGGCTGATGCTCAGGACTTCAGCCCTATAGGTACCAGCATGTGGAGGAGGCTTGCTGGGACCTATAGTCCCAATGTAAAGGACACTATTAATTAAAATATAACTAACAAAACTGCTATCAATCCTGCACCCACCGCCAAGGGGTGTGGGGGATAGTCCAGTGCTTCAGCCTTGGCCTGTGGATACCTGTAGAGGGGGGACCATCAGGTGTGTCTCCTGGCTGTGACATTACTCCCCTGCTAGTAAGAGCAAGTGCTGGTTCTAAACATACAGGGGACTCCCATGTCATTTTTTCCTGTATTATTCGAACCAGGGTCAGCTCCAAGAAGCTGGTGCTGGTTCATTAATTACATGGGACCCCTACACGTTTTGTTCCTTGTCGTTTTTGAATCAGGTCTGGCTCAAAGAGCCCAAGGCTGGTTAGGTTATGTTCTAAACACACAGAAGCCTGCACAGATCACACTGATCTATGCAGACTTCATGTTCGGGAGGGTTTGCCTGCGGTCAGAGAGACACCACAAGGGAGAAAACACTATTAAACATGATTGCATACACCATCGGAAAACTTGATTCTGTCAAACACGATTCTTAGTTCATTTGATTGTTTGATCTAGAAAAACTCACGAATTCCAGCAATGCCAATCGTGTTTAAACTCAGCCAAAACATGAGGTAAATTTAGTAAATCAGCCAAAACATGAGGTAAATTTAGCCCTTATAATTTTGTCTAAAACTACTGCAGCCTACAATTATGGTATTCACCTCAACCATCACTTCCATATGCTGTACATGCTACGGCATCTTCTCTAGCCACTACACCACTTTTCCATCCACGATATAACCTTGACATATCCTCCCAAATCTTCCATAAAACAAAAACACTTAACCTTACCTACAAAGCCCTCATGAATGTACCCATTAATACATCTTAAACCTCATCTGAAAATACTGTCCCTCACACCAGTGATGTACAACTGACCTGCACCTCCCCTATGACAATCAGCTCTCACTCCTACTTGCAAGACTTCACCTGTCTAATCAGACTGTTCCCTAGCCGTAAAACTTTAAAGCGCTAGTTGAAAATCCACCTCTATATCTTAAGGTCTAACAATTATTAAGTGCATACACATTAACCAATATTTTGGCCGATTACATCACAACTGGGCAAACATTTCAATTTGCTTAACCATTTGAGATGTCAGTCAATGGCGGGCCCCTGCAGCAAGTATATCATCTGTCCAAAGTTGTCCAGAATTGGTTTGAGGAGCATTCTGGATAGTTCTGAAGAATGGTGTGGCCACCATGTTCGCCCGGCATGAACCAAATTAGAAATTATGGGACATGGTGGAGAGGATCCATTCGCACCCAAGCTCCTGCACCTACAAATATCAGGGAGCTGTAGGAAGCTATCCAAACGGTATAGGTCAACATCTTTTCAGAGGTCTTGTGGAATTGATACCACAGGGAGATGCTACACGATACTATGCATCTACATGCATCTAACCCATGACTTTTGGCACTAAAAACTATGGCCCTCATTCAGAGCCACTCGCTAGCGGCAGTACGCTCGTTCCGAGCGATGTTCGCACATCTGCGCATGCGTACGGTTTTTAGTACGCATGCGCGAACCAGTCAGTGCGGCCGAAAATCGTTGGTACGCAATATAGCGACGGCCTGCTATTTTGAGTGACAGAATGAGGCGTATGTGGGTGGTAACAGGGGAAGGTGCTTGAAAACGGGGAGTGGAGATCCGAACGCAGGCGTGCTTAAAGGTCAAAACGGGCGTTTTAAGGGAGTGCATAATTAATACAGCAGCGTCATTGACCACGTCACTTGGTTTTTTTTAACTCAGAACTGCTCGCAAAATAGCGGTTGAAAACACCAACCACAAGAATAGCGAGCAGTTCATACGCTGTACGATGTACTCGATTAATCTAATAAATAGCGGACATGACGTATGGTGCGTGCGGCCAGGGGGCGTTTTTATCAAATAAACGAGCGTATGTTTTGCTCGCTCGTTCAGACTTAGAGGTGGGAACAGACTGCAATTTGCGAACGGATCATTTGAATAGCCACCCCTTGTTTTTGAACGAACGACCACAAATAGCGAACGGCTCTGAATCAGGCCCTATATCTAATATATATATATCTATATATCTATATCTATATCTATATATATATTCGTAGGTGTTAGACTAGCTTTCCTGCACCACACTGCACTCCAGGGACTTGATGAAAAAACTTTTATTGATGCAACGTTTCGGAGCATCTAGCGCCCAGTCGTCAGGCTTCTATGAACAAAAAAATTAAAATATCTTACCTTATATTTTCATATTTCTGTTCATAGAAGCCCGATGATGGGGCGCTAGATACTCCAAAATGTTGCATCAATAAAAGTTTTTTCATCAAGTCCCTGGAGTGCAGTGTGGTGCAGGAAAGCCTGGTCTAACACCTACACCTATTATACTACAAGCTACACTGGCACCTGGGCAGCTGACTTATTACAAAGTTTGACTGCCAGACCTTTGCCACACACACACACACACATTATATATATATGACAATTACATTGTTAGCAGTTTAATGTCAAGCACAGTATGCAGACAAAGTACTAACATTAAATAAAGTATTGTAACTGTTTCGGTATTATAACCTTAAACATGATGCTTTACCATGTTTAAAGTTATAGTACCACACTGTTACGATGCTTTAATTAACATTACTACTGTGTTGGCATACTCTGCTCGACCGTACACTGCCACAAAAAAAAAAAACAGATTCCATTCATATATACTGAAATCAAATACCAGCTAAAAATTACCAACTAAATAAAAAACCCAGCGCTACTTTTTTCAGGGTACATAGAGAGATATGCAAAGCCGCAATATATAAATTTTATATACACATTAGTCCATCAATGAAGTATTTTCTTCTAAAAGGTCCTTCCTTTCTTTAATTCCTCAAAGAGAAGGAGAGTGCCGTGTCAGAGGGATGTAAATATAAATCGACAAGTTGCAGTACTCCTACTTACATCACAGAGTAGATTGTCAGTCTCCCCCTTATTTCTCCTTGGATGTTGCTGGACCCAGAACCGGTCTTGTATTCCTCAGTAAGATTTGTAAAGAAGGAAAGAATATCCCATAGTGTATTTCTACTAGTGTAATATACACGTAGTACACACATACAAATGGCCGCGTACCAGAATAGACCTTTAGACCAAGGCAGGAAAAAGATGCATAGGTTAGTGGTTCTATAACCCGGGTTACAAACACTCATCCAACGATACCGAACAGTGTTTGCCCCCAGCTCTCAATGGTAGCAGTCCCCTCCAGTCACACTAACGTGTTTCGGCTGATGATCTACTCTGATAGGCAGTTTTAGGGGGGTGCTGCGTCCTGCCCGATTTCAATAGCAGAATGTGCCCTGCCGTTATGGCGGTGCCCTGTCGGCTCCCCGCTAAAACAACCTGCCGAGTGCCATCCTGGGCTAGGGGGTGTCGAAGTCAAATAATTGGTTATGATCATTTGTAATTATTATCTGACGATCTAGTCGTTTATGGGCTGATAAAGAGTAAAACTGGTCGCTACTCTGCATTGAAAGCAAGCCGATGTGCACAAATGCATATATATAAATATCATTCAAGGTTTAGCCAAGTGTGTGAGAAGCAGGAGTATGTCTGTGACAAGTAATTAAAACTACACAAAGATACTGTGAGTGGTTTTGCATATAAATTGAAAAGCTCTGCATACAGATACAGTATTGCAGTGTTTGCATGATACACGACACATGCACGTAGCGCAGCTTTTGTGCTGCGTTCAGACGCACAACACACACTGCTGAATTCCTGTAAATATCTCATTATTACTTATGCAAGCACATATAGAAAAGGTTCCCTAGCTTTAAGAAAAGGTTTTGTTAGACAATCATTATGGTATAAAGTGTGCATATATGATATTTAAGGCATCATGGTAGACATGGCATGTTTGGTACTATACTGACACCCTGTTTATTTCCAGATATTAGAGTTTATCAGCGAGGGAGGCGCATCTTGCGTTCGATGGTTATGGATCATAGGAAATTATTGGTTAGAATGTATACTCTGTATGTAGTGTCTTAAACCAGTTAAAGAAAGACCATGTAATCTCAAGACATTGTTGGAGAATTGGGACATACCCCTAGTGACAACATATGAACTGTCCTATAAAACTACAGCGTACTACAAAGACCAAGAACCAATGGAGTTATGTTTGTCTGTCTACATTGTTGTTATCTGTGATCTGTAAAGTATATAGCCTGCTTGCTGATCCCAACATACAGCCATTCTCCTTGGATGACCACAGGCTTCTGGACTGATGACTGTATGCTGGGACCAGTGTGCACGCGTATGTATTGGGCTGTATCTTATTTTCTGTCTTTAATTGTATTTGCGCTAATTGTGCTAGATCAAAGCGTGTATCTTTCTTTTTGAATGCAATAAGAATTTTTGTGCTTTGGAACCACAATTATTGTCTGGACAGCGATTATTTCTCTCTAGCAATTTAGGGGTATTAATAGGGGGAAATAGATAGAATAGATGCCGTCTGCATGCGTACAGCATCTATTCATGGTGAGGTAAGAGCTTGGGTGCAGCCCTGCATGTCCGTAAGTGCTGGGCATGCCCCCAAGAGTGATGAAAAGGGGGCACGTTTTAAAGACATGCCTCCTTTTCGGACGTGCGCGAACCCTGCCCCCGGACCTAGAATGAACACACACACATACATACATACATACATACATACATACATACATACTGCGGGTAAAATAAGTATTGAACATATCAACATTTTTCTCAGTAAATATATTTGTAATGGGGTTATTGTAATTAAATTTTCACCAAATGTCAGCAACAACCCATGCAAATAAATCAAACCATAGATGTCCATAAATTAAGTTATGTGTAATAATGTGAAATGACACAGGGAAAAAGTATTGAACGCATGAAGTAAGGGAGCCAAGACACCAGCTGAAATCCATCAGTAATAAGAAAGCAATCCTGCCCCTTGTCAGTGCAAATTAATAAAAACTGATTCAGTCCCAACTGATTGCCTATAAAAGGTGTCTCTTTACCAAGGTGTCACACAAGAAACATCTGAATGATGGGTAAAAGCAAAGAGCTCTCGCAAGACCTTTGCAACCTTATTGTTGCAAAAAATACTGATGGGATTGGTTACAGAAGGATATCTAAACTTCTGAATGTTCCAGTGAGCACTGTTGGGGCCATAAACCGGCCACAACCAGGTGTTCCTCAGAAGATTTCTGACAGAGGAGTGAAAAGAATTACCAGAAGAGTTGTCCAAGAGCCAAGGACTACTTGTGGAGAGCTTCAGAAAGACCTGGGATTAGCAGGTACAATTGTTTCAAAGAAAACAATAAGTAAAGGCCCCTACACATCAGAGATGGATCGCTGCGATCGGATGCGCCAATGCGCAGGTCGGAAATGCCGACCGGCGGACATCGATGTTACGTGATCCGTCACAGGATCGGTGAAACTCTAAATGTTAAATTTCACCGATTTGCCAATCACGATCAAAAAAATCATCTTGATTGGCAGATTGGAGATATTATTCAACATGTTGGATTTCACCAATCCGCTGACCCAGCATCTCTGGATTGCCGCATCACGGCGATCCGTCTCTGGTGTATGGGGGTCTTAATGCACTCAACCACCATGGCTCACCACACAAGACTCCATTACTGAAGAAAAAGCATGTTGAAGCTCTTTATTGCACAACATTTGGAAAAGCATGTGAAATACTGGGAGAATATAGTCTGGTCAGATTAGACCAAAATGTACATCATGGTGTGGGGATGTTTTTCAGCACACGGTACTGGCATACTTCATATGGTTGAAAGGAAGGATGAATGGAAAAAATGTACCAAGACATCTTTTTTATAAAAATCTGCTGCCATCTACCAGATGCTGAAAATGAAATGAGGGTGGACATTTCAGCAAGACAATGATCCCTAACACACAGCCAAGGTCATGCTCAACTGGTTTCAGAGAAAGAAAATAAAGCTGCTGGCTCAGCCAATCACCTGACTTGAATCCAATTGAAAATCTATGGAAAGAACTATAGATCAGAGGTCATAGAAGAGGCCCACGGAACCTTCAAGATTTGAAGACTGTGTGAAAGAATGGGCCAAAATCACACCTGAGCAATGCATGCGACTAGTTTCTCCATATAGGAGGCGTCTAGAAGCTGTCATTACCAACAAAGGCTTTTGTACGAAGTATTAAATAAATTTCAGTAAGTGTGTTCAATATTTTTTTCCATGTGCCATTTCACATTATTACACTTAATTTATGGACATCTATGGTTTGATTTCTTTGCATGTGTGGATTGCAAGTGTTGTTGCTGACATTTGGTGAAAATTTCATTACAATAGCCCCATTACATATATATTTACTGAGAAAAATGTTGATGTGTTCAATACTTATTTTACCCGCTATATATACTGAAGTACCAAAAGTCATGGAATAGGTAGCTACTATCGTGTAAGACCCCCTCTAGCTTGGTGAAATTCAGCAACTCGATTCCTCAAGTGAGGGAAGACCTCTGGAGAGATGTTGACCCATGCCGTCTGGATAGCTTCCCACCTTTCCCTGATCTAGTGTTCTCACTAGGCTGCTTTAGCGGGGCGCGGCGCCCTGCCTTCCTCCTGGAAGGCAAAAAGCACCCTGCCCTCCAGAAGGAGGGCAAAAAGTGCCCTGCCCTCACAGCCTGCGGGTGCAGTCTTCACCCGCGGGTCTCAGTGTCCCGCGGGTGGGGAAATGTGCGGTGACTCGCATGCGCCCGGCATCTATTCTCCCTGTCGGCAGCGCTTGGGGGCTGCCTGGCATGTCCGTAAGTGCCGGGCACGCCCCCAACAGTGACGGAAAGGGTACGCGTCTTATAGGCACGCCCCCTTCTCAATAGCCACGCCCCCTTTTCAGGCGCGCGCACAGAAGTGCCCTCTCTAGCTCCGGTGCCCTGCCTGCCGCCGGAGCTAGAGTGAACACTATTGATCCATGGTTGTTGCTTCTTCAATAGCAACAGCAAATTTGGAAGAGACCGTATCCTGTAAATGGGTTTCTGTAGAGACTTAGTATAAATTTCCAAGAAGGACTCTAGAGCTTTACTATTCAGTCATAAATCCTTCTGAGATACACACTGGGGGACAACTTTAAAACTAATTCACCAATATCTATGTAGAAAATGTGGTATGCACACAGCAATCACAGGCTTGCTTTCACTTTCTATGCTGTGCTAGTATAATGGCAGAATCTGATTGGATGCTTGGGGTATCCTGTTGCACATATGTGTGTATATATATATATCCTCTAGTTAATATCCACATACTTAATTATGGAATAATTCTCACATTCTAATAAATAATGGTATCAAAATACATACATTTGCTATCATTTTTTAACGCAATGCCTGTGGGTAAACAACCTAACATTGTGAAGAGGTCTGCAGTACTTGGAATCCCTGTATATACTGTATAGCAGGGATTGGAAACCTCAGGCCCGCCCGGAATCACTTGGTTCACCCTCTGAGCTTTTTTCTGCTAGCCACATCTCGCTAGCCGAGAGCCTAGAATGGCAGCATAGAATCTACGCAGCAGTGCCACCTGGAGCGTCCTTAGGAAACTTCAGACGTTCACACCGCTGCCCTTACAGCTCCCCGAAGCATCCTTGGGATGCTCTGGGCATTACTGTAATCACCAGCGATTGTGGCCCCACCCCTGTGTGACATCACATGGAGAGGCGTGGCCTGCTCCAGGCCCACGAATAATGTTATATATATCAAAATGGCCCTATACAGAAAAAAAAAAAGGTTCCCCACCCCTGCTGTATAGCATGAAATAATTTTCCTTACTCAGAGGTTCTGTGATTTACAGTAGATTAAATAACAGGAAAGGAGGAGTAATCTAACAAACATTTTTATGGGTAACCATGGGTAGCAGCAACAAATACAACAGCACTTATGCATCCAAGCTGCCAACAATAGAACTGTAATTTCAGCAAAGTTACTACATGCTCTACTTTGTGGACCAGAAATGTATATGTATTTTATAGCATTTAATATAGACCCTAACAGGTCACAAAAATTTTATTTTCATGCAGCTAACAGTTTCCATAAGTGATCCTGATGTAACCTATATATGAACATTGTGCACAATGTCCCAGTGTGACAGTTTGATTAGCAATGACACTTTTATGGTAGCAGTTATGCTACTCAGGAAGAAATTACTAATGTTACTTTGAACTTCAATGAAAGGCTCTACGTTAAAACCATGTGGATTTCCTTAGCCTTCTAGGACAGAAATGAGTGATGCAGGAAATCCCAGGTCACACTAAAGAGTATACAGTCTAAAATGTAAAAGATTAACCAAGTACAACGTTATTTTGAAAACAACATACCAGACAATATATAACTTCTGAGTTCCATTGTAAAATAAAGAGATATTACCAATATACAAATGATTTTAAAAGGGAAAACATAACTTATTCATTAATCAGAAAGATTCTTATCCACCTTGAAGGGCAGCTGGATACCTTTCTGCTCCTTTTCAGACTGCGGACAGGAATAGGACTGATTAACACTTACAAACTGGTGAGATGCAGGTCTCGCTCTTCAAAACTATTTAGAAGTCAAGGTTCTCTTAATTTTACTCAGTATTAATCTTCAATAGTATATACGCATAGGTCATCCTTAAAATAGGAGAGTTATGGTAAAACTTACCCTTGTTAACTCGCTTTCTTCAAAGTCCATAGAGTACACAGGGAGACCTATCCTGCTGCTGCCTTGGACTTGTTAAAATAAACTGAGTTGCCTTCATGCTGTGGGTGGGATATAGGGGAAAGGACCGGAGCATGCTGTTGGTGTCTGGTCCTAAAAGTACCACCTAGACCCCATTGTCTCTCTGTGGACCCTATGGACTTTGAAGAAAGAGTTAACAAGGGTGAGTTTTACCATAACCCTCCTTTTCTTCTTTAGGGTCCATAGGGCTCCACAGGGAGACAATGGTGATGTCCCAAAGCAGTTGCTCAAGGGTGGGGATGCTCCTGAGTGGAGAGGAGAACCTGGCATCCAAAAGGAAGTATCCTGAGAGGCAAATGTATCAAAGGCATAGAACCTAAGAAAGGTGTGAACAGAAGACCAAGTTGCAGCCTTGCATAGTTGTTCGGCAGACACACCACAGCGGTCTGCCCACGAGGGACCCACAGAGCGATTAGAATGAGCAGATAATGTAGCCAGCACAGGAAGGCCAGCCTCCGTGTAAGCTTGTGAAATAGTCATGTGAAGCCATCTGTCCAGAGTTTGTTTGTTAGCTGGCCATCCCTTCTTGTGGAATCCATATAGGAATAAGAGGGAATCCGTTTTCCTGATGGAACCAGTAAGGTCCACGTAGATCTTCAGGAGCATGGACCACATCCAAGAGGCCTCACCTGCTGAAAGGTCTAGCGATTGAAAGTCCAGAACTACAATTTCCTCATTAAAAAGATGGAAATGAGAGACCACCTTAGGAAGGAAGCCGGGAAAAGTTCGAAGAACAGCCCTGACCTGATTAAAGATCAGAAATGGGGAGCAACAGGAGAGGCAGAGGACTGTCTAGCACTGCTTGCTCAGTTATAGTAAATTAAAATAAATAAAATAAATCATAAAATAAAGCTTGGGCTGCTTAAAAGCAGCTCCACTGTATAACGGTGATCCAGCTCCTGCCGGACACCAATGAAACGGAGTTGCCTCCAGGCTGTGGGCGGGGTATAGGGGGAAGGACCGGAGCATCCTGGGACAGAAAAAAAGCTTTGCTGTTGGTGTCCGGTCCTCCAAGTACCACCTACACCCCATTGTCTCCCTGTGGAGCCCTATGGACCCTGAAGAAGAAAAGTATTTTATATGATTGCATTTACATGTTTACTGGTTGACAGACTGAGTTTGATTTGTAATCAGGATAGTTTTTGTTGTTTTCACAATGTAAAGCACATGGGGATGTTGATTTTTTATGAAATTTGGTATAAAAATAAAGATGGATTGATCATATACAGAAATTAACTTCACTGCATAACTGCATTATAACCAGAACTGCCATATGGTTGCTTTGACGAAGATGTAAAGTAAAATATGGTCAGTAGACTCTCATGGAAGAATAGCTGGAGGCTATTATAAGTCTGAGATGGCTTATACCTCTAGCCTGGGGCTGGTTTGTGTGTCAGCCATTTGATTGTTGTTAGCCTATGGTTTAGTATGGCGTGTGCTTTAGGTTACGTTTTTCATTCCTTGTGGCCTCCAGGCATCTTTTTTTGATGAGACTGCCCCCCCTTTTATTTTGTTTCTAACAAATTTTGTTGGCTATTTTGGCCCAGAAAGAACAGCAGATAATCAGCCTGGGTGTGATGATATTGTTTTTGGGCACACATGTCTTTGTTGACTGGAGTTTGTAGGCTGGACCACCTCACAAGTAGCAGCATCAGGAATCGCATGGCCGGCGGTTCGATTCCCGGCAGCGCCTGGCTGACAAAAGCAGAGTTCCCAGCAGCGGAAGCCCGTCAGCGCTGGAAATCCCGACCGTCGCTAAGGTAAGTATAAACTACCCTAACCTAACCCTCCTTAGGGGTGAATACCCTAACCTCCCCCCCCCAAAATGCCTAACCCTAACCCCCCCTTCCCCGCTGCCTAAACCTAAGTCCCCCGGGAGGGTGCCTAGCCCTAATCCTCCATCCCCCTAGCCTAACCCCAAGTCCCCCTCGGGTGCCCTAAACCTAGCCCCCCGCGGCGCCCGCCATCCCTTCGATCGGGATGCCGGGCGCCGGTCTCCTGGTGTCGGGGAAATGACAGGCATCTAAATATAGACGCCGGTCATTTATCCCACGCCGGGATAAAGCAGCCTGGAAGCCGGCTGTCGGGATTCTGGCAGCCGGCTTCCCGATTGTACACCCAGCATCATCACCTTAATTGTTTTGGATGCTGAAGGAACCCCATTTGCAATGTAATGCGCTTGTTTGTTTTTGTTGTGCTTTGATGGCCTGCACTGTTCTCTGTCCTGTCTTTGCCACCATACAGATTACTGTACACACTATACGATATATTGTGCAATCTTGGTAGTTTTGACCAATCTGCACGACTATTGTATAGTGTGTACACCCATTCTATCATTTACACACATTGTTCATCGCATTGTCCCATCTGCTGTGCTGCACATCAGATAGCATTGTTCTATGTATGTGGTGGTGCAGATTGTGTAGTACGACCACACATAGTGTACAGGAGAAACGATAAACTAGATATAATCTACGTCACGACATATCGTGCCGTCATTCCGAAGATTGAATAGTGACTATGCTAGAAATCGTGTGTTCATGGATTGTATCAACCATCACATTGTTCCATTTACTATGCCTTGCAGACCTGGGATTGCCCTGGCAGGTCAATTTTAGCCCATCGTAATCATCCTAAGGTTATACAGTTTATGTTTTGTTGTGATGAAGAAAGCCTCATTGTAACTAATCTAAAAGGAAGTTGCACTGGTCTGAACAGATGCCAAAAACTGGATGTTTACTTCAACTCACAAGCTTGTGCCTCATAGCAACCTTGCAGCACTTCCATAATCACGTTCCTCCTCCACACAAAGGAAAGCACAATCCATCAATGTTCTGACCAGGTCTTCAGGAGGCATAAAGTGAACTACCCAATCCATACTGATCCATTCACTGGAGACGGCAGGTGTTTTGAATGGTTTGCACTGAAAGCTGGGGCCAGTATTTGTCATGCACTAGTTAAAACATACATGAAATACAGATACAACACAAGACCTAGTTTTTTTTTCTCTACATAAATTTTTGTTTGATTTTTACAACACATCAAAACAAATGGCATACAGAAAAGAAACTAAGGTGGGGGATGGGGACAGGTTATGACATGTGAACTCGGGTACATCTTATGCAGAGCATACACTATACAATTATCATGGCGATCCACCAGATATTGTAGTGTGTGTGCGGCCGACCAATGCTAAAATATCGATCGGTCGGGCATGCCGGATTGTCCAGCATGCCTGTCCAATGCGACATTTTGCAAGTTAAATGTCGACCGCATCTGGCAGTGTATGCCCAGCTGCAGCCAACCAACAGCCATTTCCCCTGTTCCTTCACAGGCAAGGAATGGGGATATGTTCCCCACAGGGGAGGAGCGCAGATATCAGAACCAATACACCGAGATATCACACAGTGTATGCTCGCGACATCTGCAGGGTGTCAGCCTGCCAGATAAAGTGTCTGTGTCGGTCTGACAGGCACTTTATCTGGCAGTGTATGCTGGGCGCATTAGTAACACACAAATAGAATACAATGACAGAAGTTTACCAAAATATAAAAAAAAAAAAAGGAACCGCCTAGCAAAGGCAGATACATAATAATAACCAAACAAATATGTGTAAGCGGCACTGAGGTGGCAGAAACATATGTGTGGGTACCCCCCCCCCATTTCAGTAGCTGGTCTCTTCTCAGCCCAATACTCACTCCATCTGAACCAACGTATCACAGCGTCGACAACTGAGAAGGAGTAAGAACAGCCCATGGTTTCAAACTCATAATGTGCCTGAACTTTGGTCTCAATAGTTTCTAAACTAGGTATCATGTCTGAATGCCAATGGTAGGCCAACAAAGATTTAGGGGGAGATGTATCAAAGCTTGGTCATAGATAAAGTGGAGAGAAATAAAGTACCAACCAATCAGATCCTGTCATTTTTTCAAACACAGCCTGTAAACTGACAGAAGCAGATTGGCACTTTCAACACTTTGTCTCTTTGCAAGGCTTCATACATCTCCCCTTAGGCACTATAAGGACATGTCCCATAATTTCAGAAGACCCAGTTTTAAATGTAGCAATGTAGCCTAGAGCTATATGTGATGTTAAAATTATTTGTTTAAATCTTTAATTACTATACTAGGCCTTGCCAACCTGTGGCTCTCCAGCTGTTGTGAAACTACAAGTGCCAGCATGCCCTGTCACAATTTTGCCATTATGGAATGCTAAAACTGTTGCAGGGCATGCTGGGACGTGCAGTTTCACAACAGCTGGAGTACCACAGATGGGTCAGGCCTGTACTATAGCATCCTTTGTTTCTGAATACTTGTGAAACATGAGAATATGACTTACTGGATGGGTCTTCCTAAATCAGAGGCCAGATTGTGTTTCTAGCAGAAGAATGCCTTTGTATATTGCTGACCTGGTCTGTGATTCCCCGTGAATTCGAACATTTGAGACACACACGTAAGATAGTGTGGGTGGGGAGCTTATAGAGAACTGGATGTGGGTAATGTAATTTTCTGCATGGCTTACATAAATCACTCAGCTCTCATAATTATTCAAAATTGTCAGATGGGTTATTTAGAGTAACTGTAAATTCCCCCGTGGAAACCCAAATGGTATAGATACTATGCCTGATTCATAATAATATATATCTATATCTATATATATATATATATATATATTATATCCCAATTACTATGTATTGACATCATTTAAATAAAAACTGTGAAAAGAAAGCAAACCTTTTATTGTTTAAATAAAATTGAAATTAATTTAATATTTAATACTTCAATGAAATTCCTTCTCACTTCATACATATTATGGTTGATACCTGCAGAAACACTCAGGAGGAGTATTTTGTTTCTTTTGGTCAACACTCTGATAAAAATGTAACACTAAGAGTATTAGTCTTCTCCTTTGCCATTCCTTGCCTTCACCATCAGATGGTGGAAGAAGCAAAGGAACATCATGTTAAGACTGCATACTTCTCTTGTTCTCCTGCTTACAGAGATTATCTATATATATATATATATATATATATATATATATATATATATATATATATATATATATATATATATATATATATTAGGGATGTGCAGGCTCGGATAGGTTCGAGTTTGCACGTGGAGTTCGGATTTTTCCCTCCAAAAAAACGGAACTCAGAACGAGGCAAAACGTCATCTTACATGGACGAACATCATCATTCCTGGTCTTTTGTCCAGGAATGATGATGTTCGTCCATGTAAGATGACGTTTTGCCTCGTTCTGAGTTCCGTTTTTTTGGAGGGAAAAATCCGAACTCCACGTGCAAACTCGAACCTATCCGAGCCTGCACATCCCTAATATATATATATATATATATATATATATAGATATATATGATAAAGAATTCAGTGATTGCGCATGTTCTAGAAAAAACACTGCCCAAGAAATAAAATCTCTAATGAGTCCAGCGTTCAAACCACCAATCTAGGGTGATGACTTATGCTGGGCATACACTGCCAGATAAAATGTCTGTCAGACCGACAGACATTTTATCTGGCTGCCTGCCAGCCGCAGATGTCGCCGGCATACATTGTGAGAGAAATCTCACAGTGTATAGCCCGACATCCGCGCTCCGCCCCCGGGGGAGGAGACATTTCCCTGTTCCTTCCGTAGGAAGGAACACAGGAAATGTCTGTCTGTCGGCCGCGCTGGGCATACACTGCCCGATGCGGCCGACAGTTTCCCGGGTAAATATCGCATCGGACGGGCATGCTGGACAGTCCAGCATGCCCGACCGAGCAATATTTAACCCTCGGTCGCCCGCATACACGCTGCAATTATCGCGGCGATCCACCGATATCGGGCGGATCGTCCCGATAATTGCAGAGTGTATGGCCAGCATTAGTAATTCCATATACCACCAGGTCCCAAGTAGTAGCGGACCGCAGCTCTCCACTAAAGAAAGGACGGATACCAGGTCCACAAAATCTGTCAATATAAGAAGAGAGGAGAGCGCTCCATGGTGCAGGTAAACACAAATTTTATTAGAACATATACACACGTCGGCACTCTGGCGGGTGCCGCCCGTACCTCAATGCAAACTGTGTGGGCTGGTTACCACGTGAATGTTTGAAATACTCCACCAGTTACTGTAGGCGCTGTCCCAGAAGACCGCCGGGCTCACACACCCCACTGCCGGACACTGCGATGTAGACCACAGCAGGTCGGACCACGTGCGGCTGAGGCACGCTGGAAAGCAACTGGGGATTCCTACGAATCCCCAGCCCTCTGACGAAGTCCATGACTAAACGCGTTAGGGCGGGGCCTCTGTGACGCACATCACGTGGTAACCAGCCCACACAGTTTGCATTGAGGTACGGGAGGCACGCGCCAGAGTGCCGACGTGTGTATATGTTCTAATAAAAATTGTGTTTACCTGCACCATGGAGCGCTCTCCTCTCTTCTTATATTGAGATATATATATCTAATATATATAATATAATAAAAAAGACATAGATAATGAGTGGCACTCCAGAGATAATAAATAAATAATGTAAACCACACAGCAGTGGAAGTCATCGATGATGTCTAGATAAAAGAGGGCAAACCTCTGAAACGTTGACTTCCACCGCTGTGTGGTCTACATTATTTATTATTACTGTAGGAAGGGCACCTGGGCCGTAGGCCATCTCTTTTACAGGAGTACCGGGCAACCAATACTGATATGTATCTCTCCTCTGTGCTGACACTCCAAATACACACAAACTGTAAACTTCTTGGTCTGTCCCATCTCTAACATGTATGCGCAATAGGAGTTGGGCACATGCCGCCTATCCAAAGGCTACCACTGCTAGGGAGACAGGATAGACCCTAGTCAGAGAGGACCTGCTGTGAACGGATAAGGTAAGTTGTATAGCAGGGTGCAGAGCAGAACAGAGTGGAAACCAGGAGATACCACGGCCATATACTATGAGATTTTTCACAGTGTATGGCCACCAAGATATCTGTGCTCCTCCCCTGGGGAGGAGACATTTCCTTTCTTCTATTTTTTCTACTGTGACGGAACAGGGAAACTGTCAGGTGGTCACCCCCGTGGCAACACATACACTGCCAGAAGCGGCCAACCAATTATCGGATCTATCAGATACATGCTGTGTGATTTTGCATGTCAGACAAGACAATAATTACTGATCGGCCACTGCCAAACACTGTCCAATTATCAGCCTGATCAGATGATTATTAGCTGATAGAGCAGATAATTATAATTGGACAGCATATAGCCAACATAAGTGGGACAGAGAGAGTGGTGGATCGGCATAGAATG
Organism: Taudactylus pleione; assembly: GCA_031769625.1. Classification (NCBI taxonomy): domain Eukaryota; kingdom Metazoa; phylum Chordata; class Amphibia; order Anura; family Myobatrachidae; genus Taudactylus; species Taudactylus pleione. The sequence goes on from JAUIMM010000390.1 coordinate 3,999,701, forward strand.
GGGAGTGTAGGAAGGTGGACGAGGCACGACAGCCCAGCGTACAGAGCGGGGGTGGCAGACTGAAGTGATGCATTTTCGGAAACTATGTTGTAAATAACTTTTGCGATATCTAAGTGGAAATCTATTCTTGTAAACTTGCAAAGATGTTTATTAAACCAGGTACTAATAATGGTAAAACATTTTGACAATTGTTAACATTAAAATTGATCCACATCAACATGGTCATCGCTCTCTGTTTTTGTGGATAAACAGGTGAAACTGCACTTGCAGCGGTTACATTAACACAGCGCGGGTGGCGTTTGGTTCACTCAAATCACTACCAAATTTTGCCACCATGCTAGACCCAGATTTCTAGCCTGGCAACAATATAAACTGAAAACATGGCTAAAATGTACAAACTGAGGGCTCGATTCAGATTTGGGAATAGAGTAAGAGAGCAAGTAACTGTGTACCTAAACAAACCATGTTGCAATGCAAGAGGTTCAAATACATACATTGTTTTTGCATGGGGGTAAATACTGGCTGCTTTTGCATGTAGCCCACAAATGCTGGACAGCTTTATTTTTACACTGCAATTTAGATGTCAGTTTGTACACACCCCTCACAAATCTAAATTTCTCTGCACATTTTACATCTGGCCCACCTGTAGTGCAACATGGTTTTGCCCAGGTTAACAATTACTTTCTCTTTCTTAAGCTGGGTACACACTAAGACGATGTCGGCACGATATGTCGTTTCCGGCTGAACCGGAATGACATGTCGGCCACATCACTCAGTGGTCACATGAAGTATCGTCCAGTTGGCTGTGCTGCACGTCCAACCGGACGATATCGCATGGAGTCCTGTTGCTGGTAATGAAGGATGGAATGAGGGATCATTCCGTCGTTCATTACCTCGTTCTGATGTGTACCCAGGATCTAAAAAATTTGTCTTCATTCTAGCTCCCTGCACCTGTCACAACCTCTATCCTGCCTGGGGTGTCGCTCTCTGCTCTGGTGCTTCTACCACACTCAGCTGATGGAACAAACTCCTGAAATACAGAAGTTTGTGTGTTAGCATCACCAGAGAAGTGAGTGACCCCCCAGGCAGGAAAGAGGAACTAAAGAAGAGAAAGGACTGTTGCACAGGAAAGTATTGGTCAATAATATGAGAGGAAGTACCCCATATAATAATAATTACAGTAATTATTTGCCCTGATTACAAATGGGGGTGCTACCCTTGTTGGTATACAGCACCTATTGGTGAGTCAAGTCTCCCATTACTGGTCTAATTTATTTAGGATCAGTTGTATGGGCAGAGAGAGAAATAATCTTTCCTATTTATATAAGCCACACACGTGGAGCTCAATCTCCTAAGCAAGGGTTTTAACAGGTGCAGGGTGCTAGAATGATCACTAAATATCGGCTGGGTACACCTCGCTCAGTGTGTACCCAGCTTGACTCTATTCCCAAATCTGAATCAGGCCCCGAGATAATAGATACCAATGTCAGAGTATATAATGTGATATTAAAAATTCAATTTTAATAGATAATATAGCTAATATATAAACCATAAAAACCATATAGCATATAAATTGGAAATTATATTCTTTAAAAGTCTTATTTGGACCCACAACTTTACCCATGTGCAGGAAAATATGTTCCAAGGCCATCAAAGACACATAAACATCCTTTATGGCACTGTAATCCAGCCACAATTGCTTGTTTACCGGCTCTGTAGAACAGTTGAAAAGAGATCCTTCAATTTAGCGGTGGTCCACAGCAAAGTCCCGCGCAAGTAAATGGGATCCTAGTTCACAGTTCTGAAAAGTCCTATACTGGTAGTCTCCAAATACGGACGCTTGAATAGTCTAGTACACAGGCTCCGAGATGTTGCATACGATGAAAATGAGACGTGGCTACCCAAACTCACAACAAAATCTGGTGGATAATATCCATGACAATCATTAGACCCTCTTTTGCGAATTAATTGGGTATATATCAAAACGTGTGAGATGATTGTGACATGTTCCTAGCCTTGCTCCAGATTATGGGTTTCCACTTGTTTGTTTCTCTGTCTTTACCCCAGTGGTTCCCAAACTGTGGTGCCGCGGGACACTTGCAGGGGTGCCTCAGGTTGGTGGTCCAGCACCAAATCAAATTATTTATGGTCAATGTAATGTAAATATGTGGACAAACAGAAGCGCAAATCTGTACCACCACCACATAACTGAACCTAAGGATGAGTGGTAAGTGCAATTTACTTAATTTTTTTCTCAATAACCAAACGTTTGCCTTAGGGTTGCCGTGAAACAATGCTGATACTCTAGGGCGCTGCGATTCAAAAAGTTTGGGAACCACTGCTTTATCCACTGAATTGTTTTATTTTATTTTTTCCTTCATTAATTTTATTGTTCAGCTACCGCTTTGCAGTACATTAAATATTACAATGAGAGAAAACACACACAGTAAGCGTCGTGAGAACACTGTTATGGTGCGTATCCACTTGGAAACAATAAAAGACTGAACAATTACGATATCGTTATGTCGTTCATTATACCGAGCCGTGCCCACACTGAAAGATATGTCGTTCAGTGCAGGCAGCCTCCCTCATCCCCGAACATACTCAACCTGACAATATCATCAGGTTGACCGTCATGTTCGGGCGATGAGCGATGCCGACAACGACCAGTGGGAGCACGCATCGCTGGTCGTTGCCGACATTTTACCACACGATTACTGCATGATTAATGAACGATTATGTAATCGTTCAATCGTCCATTTATATCGGCGAGTGGATACGCACCTTTAGGTGAACTCATTACCAGAAGATATTACAATTCTCTCAGACAAGAGTACTGGGGCGAGTGGTTATGATATGGGTAAAACAAAATCAAACATCACCCACAAGTAGAATCTGCAATTACTGAAAACCAATATACATTTACTACCAGAAAATAGTAAAACTAGGGATAACAACAATGAGGATAAACATGTTCTCAGTGAATAAGAGAATCACATGAGCAAACAAAGATTTATTTTTTCCAGGAAGCATGCCAGAATATAACAGAACAATAAGTGGAGGGCATCGACTAATTTTGCTTTAATTATCTAAACATATGTGATGCTCAGGTTTAAAAAAAAAAACAAATACAATGGAAATCAGATAAATAGGGAGAGATTAGCTATGTTTTTTTAACAAGTTTTTAATGAAGCATTAAGTGTCGTATACACAAACATTATAGTAAACAATAGTGCAGATACCCATGGCAAAAAATAATGACAAATAGTAGTGTAATAATACATGCTGCATCATGAAGACAATGAAGTAAAGAACAAATAGCCTTCATCACAGAGATTCATTACAATAAAAGGTAAAATGATACAACAAAATTGTAAAGAACAGCAGAAAATAGGTGTCTCGCCAACCCCCCCAACGGCCAACAAATAATATATAAAAAATATGACCAGTGGTTTACAATGAACGGGTTCCCATGTTATAGTTGTATCAAGAGGATCATTATCTGCAAGTTGTCAAAAGTACCAGGATGAGTTCTGTAAACTAATACCACTTTCAGACAGAAAAGGGCAAAAAACACGGCTTTTACCCGGCACTTGCGTGCCAGGTTTTTTGCCATTTTCTGTCTGATACCCCTTTCACACTGAAAATTAAATTACTGGGTAATTCACTTTTACCTGGTAATTTGCTAAACAACCCGGGATTTTTCCCTGTGTGGAAAGGTTATCCCAGGACTTAATACCCGGGTCTCCGACCCTGCAAAAAACCAGGGTCGGAGACCCGGGAATTTAGTCCCGGGATGACCCCTTTCACACAGGGAAAAATCCCAGGTTGTTTAGCAAACGACGGGGTAAAAGTGAATTACCCGGGATTTTCATTTTCATTGTGAAAGGGGTATAAAATCGATTTGGGTCCGCATAGGGGTAGAAAGCGTAGCTACATAACTTTCCCACATAAGAAAAAAATGTTCAGTTTTAAGTTTCTTGTCCAAGGGAGAGAGTATTCCAAACAGGGTTGAAAAGAAAAAAAAAGGTTTTGAAAAAAAAAATAAAAATACACATTTGTATCTTTTATTTTTTGTTTAAACCAGTTTTTTTTTTTCATTAATGTTTTAATGAAAAAAAAATTAATCCTGCATATTATATTAATACTGTGAAACATTACTATGTATTAGAAACCTTGATCAACCATGTTTTAATGCTGTCTAACCATGGTTGGAATAAATATATATTTTTTTGCTTTTTTTAAACCGGTTGTAAAGAAATGTAGTTGACCAAATTAGTTATAGAATAGGTACGAACCTGGAGTCAAAAGTCTTGAATCATTGGACATGTCCAATGGCAATTTTACAGGTCCGTTAGCTGAGTACCAAACTTGTAACAATTTGAATTTGGTGAATCCCCCATCAAAAACCTCCTACGTGAAGATAAGTATGCCCTATGCAGAATGTTCAAACACACTGCGGTATAGGAGGATTAGGGTAATAGTGTGCAGGCTTTAGCATGAGATCGGAGTAAGTCATCCACTGATAGATCAGGAGGGTCGAAAAAGCCAAGGAGCAAGGCCCGTAAGGGAGTTATCAGGTATGGATGTAGTGCGGAGGCAAGTATAAATGATAGAAATGGCTCTTGCTTTCAGGGATAAACTTCATATAAGAGTATCTAACTGATTACCCCAATCTGAGCTGGAAAAAACAAGATTAGCTATGTGTATTAACAATGTTACTCAATGTTATTCAAAAAAATAATAGAAGGTCTGTGGTATTCAATATGTAACATTTTTATGAAAGTTTAATTATAAACACAAAAATCTAAACAAATTACAAGATCAAGTTAATTCTTCTAACCGAATTTGAGAACCACTGGAGTAGAATAATACAAGGATAAGACATCAAGTATTGGGAAGCATTTGTTTGAACCACCTGAGGAATGTGTGGCTGTGAAAAGAATGTATGAGTATGGAATTCACATGATGCTGAAGTCATCATAGTTAATAATAAGTAATTGTTGCAATAGAGTGACACATGTTACCAACAGGAAAGGTCACATGCATTTCTAGGGTTACCCTAATACACTGACTTCATTTCATATTTTATGGTAAACTAGAAGGTCAAGAAAAATATTTTTCTATAAAAAATCCACATGAGCCAAGAATGTATTGCTCTTTAAAACATCAATGTGACATAATTTTAGAGGCATATATACAGTAAGCCAGTGATAGGCAACCTGATACACTTGGGGGCCACATTGGGCGGCCTTCTATCCTTCAAACTGGGTGCACATTACTCTTAATCTCAATAGCAAGTTAATATATCTATTCAATGAAAGAGACACCTAACTGTAACAACGTGTTGAGTACAGGATTTCGACTGGGCCAAAATACAGACGAATGGCGGTAAGTACCCTAACCCTCCCTCCCCAGCCTAAGAGCATCGCCCAGCAGCCTAACCATCCCCCAAGTGCCTAAGCCTAACCCCAATACTTACAGTTGAAATGCCGGCATTCTGAGCGCCGGCATCCCGACCGCCGGGATGCAAACTACATCCAGTAACACTATATCAACAGGTCTTTAAAGCAAGTTTTACACGCTATAACAAACAAATATCACAACAAAGTTGGAAGGAGCTACATGGTGCAAGTGAACACTTGGAGGGCCGCATGTGGCCCATCACTGCTGTAGGCAGAGTCATTAAATAAGTGTGAGGGCATACTGTCACATGTACTGCATAATAAGAGTGTACAGCTACATTAACTGGCAGCACCTACATACAATACACTTAGTTTATTGTACCACAAATGAAATGTCTGTATATCACTTTAACAATACATGATATGATATAAAATTATTTGAAACAAAAAAGGTAAAGTCCAATTTCTTCAGACTCTATGGTAAACTATAACTTTTTAAATAGAAAGCCCTGTAGTTATGGCATATGTAGACCCATAAACTACATAAGTGGCAAGTGACCTGCACCTGGAGCAGATCTGGGGGGCTGATGTAGACCAGGAGAAGGCATGCAGACCAGATTACAGAGGGGGTGATGTAGACCAGGAGAAGGCATGCAGACCAGATTACAGAGGGGGTGATGTAGACCAGGAGAAGGCATGCAGACCAGATTACAGAGGGGGTGATGTAGACCAGGAGAAGGCATGCAGACCAGATTACAGAGGGGGTAAGGAACCTCTCCGGCTGCTGAACATTCCTGCTCACAGGACACCTGAGCACACCAAAACAAACCTGACAGTAATGTCACTATTTGCAAAGCATAGGTCACCTTAATGGAGAGCAAACGCCTGGCTCTCTAGCAGCTGTAGAGCTACAAGTCTCTGAGCAACCAAAAAGCACTGGGCTGGCAGATAATGCTGGGATTTGCAGTTCTACAGTCTTATATTCTGCACATCTTCCTTAGAACATTATACATAAAAAATAATATGCTTATTAATAATATAGCAGTGACTATTTGTACCTGAAGCCGTAGTCCTCTCTGGGGTCTCTGCTAGGGGAGAGCTGGCCATTCTTCTTGTTAAAGAGCTTCTGGAAGAGAGTGGGTGGCATGGTGCAGGGATGCCCCGGCAGTCAGATGGCATGAAGCGTCAGTGCAGGCAGGACATACTATAGATACCTAGGCTATCTCCGCCGCTACATCATTGCCCCGGCGGCCCCTAGTCATATGACTGCTCTCACTGCTCTCAGGTACCCGCCCGCCGCTGTCACACAGAGGGCGGGGAGCAGCGAGCTCACATGTATACACCACTCCTAGGTTTGCCAGCCATTTCCTGGACCGAGACTTGTCTTCGCCGCTGTGATTGGTGGGCTTGTTTTGTCGGGCCCGCTCTATTGGCTATGAGACGGTTTCTGTTTTGTGTATGTGCTAGAGCGCACGGCGAGGGAGTCACATGACGGCAGCTCTGTCACTGACTGTTGCTGGTGTTTGCTCTATAGAGGTGTTTCCTTGTGCGTGGGTGACTGTATCATGTGCTTACTATGGCACAGTCCACAGTGACTTGTCATCCACGTACATTTTAATAACAATAATACAAGGTGGGGCACAGGAACGTAAGCAGTGTACGCTGGGGCACTGTGTGCAGGAACACTGTTTGCTGATGCTTTGTGTCCAGGAACACTATGGGGCACATGTTTAGCGAGGAAAAATCCTTGCGCTCCTCACGCCCAATTTTGGATTACCGTGGGTATGCATGCTCCCGTGGTATCCAATTCAAAAAAAGTGGTTGCGTGGTGTTCAGAGCTGAAAACCCTGTGCTGCTTAAAAAGGAAAAAAAATAGTATTATACACTTACAGGCCCAGTGGTCTCTGTGGCTCCCGGTGGCCTCCCCTCCATCTCACTGAGGAGGGAGCTGCTGGGAGGCACAAGGGCTGCTGGAAGATGTAGTTCTCCCAGCGCCCATTACAGGGGGGGGGCATACTCACCGGGGCACATACTGAACGCTGCTGCAGGAGACCGGGTCCCGACCTTGGATGCAGAAGACAGCACTTCGGAAGGTGTGTATTACTGACTAAGCAAATTGGAAACTTCCAATTGCTTAATTAGTCATTAGAAATATAGGGAGGTATTGCGCACTGGATTCTAGAAGGAATTGTTACAGGTGAGCTGCACTATTGGGACGGGTGTCTGCCCTCCTTATTTGAATGCAAATATTTGATCTATGGTCATAGATCACTATAATGCGCTCAAAACCTGTAACTGAATAGTCTGTGTCAGTTATAGATATGTGAATAAATGATAATCGATATTCGATATGTTGTTAAAGAATTTTATTTGGGTAAAGGTGAATAACTATAAATCTAAGGGATGGTAGTTCCTTGGCTGAATATGACAGTCAATTACTTGGACATATGCCGTCTAGTGGCAATGTTCAGTCTCTAAAACAAGAAAGAAATTGCAATTTCTTTCTTGTTTTATCAAACCTTCTATCTTTGCTTTCAGAGACTGAACATTGCCACTAGACGGCATATGTCCAAGTAATTGACTGTCATATTCAGCCAAGGAACTACCATCCCTTAGATTTATAGTTATTCACCTTTACCCAAATAAAATTCTTTAACAACATATCGAATATCGATTATCATTTATTCACGTATCTATAACTGACACAGACTATTCAGTTACAGGTTTTGAGCGCATTAATTAGTCATTAGGAGGGGTGCCGATGGGGTCCAAGAGCATTTCCCGACCATTTTTCCTAAAATTGTGGATTTTAGGAAGAATTGGTCGTGCTCTACTGGGGTGCCTCCCGGCACTCAAAAATGGAAGAAACATGCACCTAATTGAATAGCAAAAATCCAGCACCAGCAGGAAAAACCTCGCAGGTGTGGGATTTTTACTCTTCTCGCCCTCAATTGAATATGCCCCTATATGCTGAGGCTCATGCAGGAACACTGTATGGTGAGGCTTTGTGTGAAGGAACACTATATGCTGAGGCTCTATGCGCAGGAACACTATACGCTGAGGCAGGAAAACATTTTTGTTAGATATAATGATTAAGTAGAACTGACAAACTTTCTTAAGATGGGTGGGCACTAGGTCGACTTGGTGGCCCAAATGGCCGTTGCACCAACCAGCGGCTAATTAAGGGCCTCATTTATCGACAAGTGATATTATCACTCGTTACTAATCTCAAATGGTGCTACAACCAATCTCATCCTGCCATGTGTTTTAAAAATGATAGGAGCTGATTAGTTGGAGCACCATTTAAGATTAGTAATGAGTGATAACAAGTATATCTTCTTCAGGATCCATAGGCTCCACAGGGAGACTTTCGCCTGTAGGTGATTGATCTGGATCCCGGGCACCACGCAGTTATTCACCTCCATGGATGCACCGGCCCATCCTCCCTATACCCCGCCCCCTAGCCAGAGGCACCTCAGTTTTACTTGGTGCCCGGCCGGAGTCTGGTCACTGTTAACACGGGGCTGCTTAAGGGCAGCCCCAACAGCTACATTTATTTTATGATTTTATTAGTTTTGCTATCTTCAGAGCGCACAGCAAAAGACTCCATAGGACGTCTGCACTGCCACTCCGTCACCCCAACGGCGCCGCAAATTCAGTACTGGTCTGGGGATCACGGCAGGCCCCCGGGGTCTGTGCTAGCCGGGCCCCGTGGGATAGCTCTGGCTGCAGCCGGATGTACGGGGACAGGAAAGGCTGGTCACCACAAGCGTATTGGCAGTTATACCTCCGGTCTCAAGGGACAGACCGGAGGTGCGGAGTGTGGACGCAGGTCTCCATACCCTTGTCAAAGCTGGATTAGGGGCTGAGACGCAATCAGCGTAAAAATTAGATTGCGCTACACCATCTTGCGAATGGCAGCTAGACTCCATTTTAGAAACAAGAATCTGCAAGACGCCATTTTGCAAATGACCACCCAGCGCCATTTTAGCTAAACTCACACTTAAGTACATATGGCGATGCTACTATTAGCATCATGCGATCGCATATTTTACCATACCTCATACGCACATTAATACACACAGTTGCGCTGTTAATATGTCGCACATTAGTGAATACATAATAGCCTACATGTGAACGCTGTTTAATAGCTGCATGCGTGCGCAATCACATAGCAAACTAGCTTCTTTTCTCATATCCCTAATACTTACATAATGCACACTTACACAAAATGTTCCATAGCTATAAAGTAAAACAGTGTTTCTCAAACTCGGTCCTCAGGACCCCACACAGTTCACTTTTTCCAGGTCACCCAGCAGATGCATAGGTGTATTCATTACTCACTGATACGTTTTAAAAGATCCACAGGTGCATCTAATTATTTCACTAGTAATTATGTGAGGAGACCTGCAAAACATGCACATGTTTGGGGTCCTGACGACCGAGTTTGAGAACCTGTGAAGTAAAAGATCCAAGTTTTATTCATTTATTACAAATGCTGTGAAATAAAGACTATTTGGTATATAAGGTTTAATACATGATAAGTAAGCCATGTTTGGTGTTATATTGATGTACACTTTCTCAACAGTTTTCCGGTATCATCGGGGTGAAGATCGCAACATGCATTCTCAACTTATGGACCGTAGAGAGTTAAAACACCAAAATGTACCTTGTAAAATGTTAGCAGCTTAGTTATGCATGCAGGGGGGGATAAGGGGTCAGCAAGCTTTTGGAGGCTGATCTGTGTCCATTTGAAGTGACCTGTTTAGCATTTGTATCACACTGGTGGGATAGGAGTTTCAAGGTGCGGGTTTGAGAGGCCCTTTTCACAGGTGAGGGGAGGAGTATGGCTTTTACACTGTGGACACCCTTACAGGGACACACTGGGAACACACATTCTTGCAAGGAGACACCAGAGACACAGGCAGAGCAGACCCCCCCCCCCCAGAAGGAGGCTAAAATGCAGCTTCATTCCCCAGGAGGCCTGGAGATATCTACTCATAATGGCTAAGTAAACTGTACAGTGGTTAGCCTATATGATATCTGTAACTAGTTTGTGTTATCCTGTTCATAGCTTATCTAGATTGTATGTAATAAGTTTGTAGTTTATTAAGGGAATTCATAAGTCTGTGTTAGCATACAGTGGATGATATAATGTGATCTAATTGTACTTTTCATCTACACTGTAGTGTACAATAGTCTGTTCATTTATCAGCATGCAGGAAAGGGATTGATTATAGAGTTTTGTAATATTTGTAATGATAGATGCTGGTTGATATAATTGTTTGAGATCCGCTGGTTAGATGTGTTCCCATGTGCTTGAACAATATCACTGTTTGGGAGAGATAGGCTTGGTATGTGTTGTATACTCATGAATGTAATCATAGGCTGGTATCAGTGTTATATTATGGAAGTTGAATTAATAACAGCTTTGAATGGTCAGAAGTAATTACCATGTGGAAGATTAGTCTGCAGTTTGTTAAAGATGGCAACCTCCATGTGGGGTGAACAAAGGAAATTCCATGTGCTCCACGTTTCCCCATTGAATCATGTGTTTGATTCAATGGAAGTTGTGAATTGTTAATCTTGTGGTTATAGTTATAATTCTACCCAGTTTTGGTGTTGTATAGGTCAGATAGGTATATTGTAATTATTATAATTGTGATAATTAATGGATATACGATTCAACAGATACAACTTAATGTGGGTTTTCTTCACTTTCAAAATGGAGTTTGTCTAGAGACCATGCGGTTTGGACAATAGGGCATGTATCATTCCCAAACCCCCACACACACACACACCATCCCCAGCCATCTTGGACATTTGCTCTCAGCAGACATTACTATCTCTCTCATTGTATTTTGATCTGTGTCTCTCTCTCTCTCTGTGTGTCTCTCATTGTATTTTGAAGTTTAATCATGCATATGTATATCAACTGTACCTTGTGACTGTATGATTTATTTGCGCTTATTATATTAGATCATAGCGTGTAACTATCTGTAATTTTACCTTGAATAATAACTTTTGTGTTTTGGACCACAGTTCCTAAGCCTGAGAGCATTTATTATGGTGTGCAATTGATCACAGCCCTAATTAGCGCCACCTAGTGGATTAGAGGATTTAGGCAGGATTGTTTTAAAGGTTATATAGAAGGTTTAATTACGATTTAACACCCTGTTCTCCTCTAGTCCACCAGGGACATTATTGGTGTGGGAACCAACATCCCAGGGGTTAATCGTCAGCCAGGGGAGACAGCTTCCCGGTTTTAGCGGCTCGTCCCCTCAGCTCTGTGCGCCTTTACTCTGACGTCTGGCTTTGCTGAGCTGTTTCCACCAGTGGCCATGCCGCCTCTGAGGTCTCCGGTGGCCATTTTCTTGAATGGTTCATCGCAGATCTCGAAGGACAGTGCATGGTCCAGTCCCCCTGCATACCTCTCCCTTGGGTTAGTGTATGCAGCAATATAGCCTTCCCAGACACTGAATCTTGGCAGTTGAATGTAGTGCCAATTTGCAGTATATACAGTCAGGTGCATAAATATTGGGACATTGACAGAATTTTTATATTTTGGCCTCTATTCACCACCACAATGGCTTTGAAATGAAAATTTCAGATTTAATTTGATTTAATTTGAGGGTAATTACATCCAAATCAGGTGAACGGTGTAGGAATTACAACGGTTTCTATATGTGCCTCCCACTTTTTAAGGGGCCAAAAGTAATGGGACTATCAACTCAAAAGCTATTTCATGGACAGGTGTGGGCTATTCCCTCGTTATTTCATTATCAATTAAGCAAGTAAAAGGTCTGGAGTTGATTCTAGGTGTGACATTTGCATTTGGAATCAGTTGCTGTCGACTCTCAATATGAGATCCAAAGAGCTGTCACTATCAGTGAAGCAAGCCATCATTAGGCTGAAAAATCAAAACAAACCCATCAGAGAGATAGCAAAAACATAAGGTGTGGCCAAATCAACTGTTTGGAACATTCTTGAAAAGAAAGAACGCACCGGAGAGCTCAGCAACACCGGAAGACCACGGAAAACAACTGTGGTGGATGACAGAAGAATTATTTCCCTGGTGAAGAAAAACCCCTTCACAAAAGGTGGCCAAGTCAAGAACACTCTCCAGGAGGTAGGTGTATATGTGTCAAAGTCAACAATCAAGAGAAGACTTCACAAGAGTGAATATAGAGGGTTCACCACAAGATGTAAACAATTGGTGAGCCACAAAAACAGGAAGACCAGATTAGAGTTTGCCAAACAACATCTAAAAAAGGCATTACAGTTCTGGAACAACATCCTATGGACAGATGAGACAAAGATCAACTTGTACCAGAGTGATGGGAAGAGAAGAGTATGGAGAAGGAAAGGAACTGCTCATGATCCAAAACATACCACCTCATCAGTGAAGCATGGTGGTGGTAGTGTCATGGTGTGGGCATGTATGGCTGCCAATGGAACTGGTTCCCTTGTATTTATTGATGATGTGACTGCTGACAAAGGCAGCAGAATTCTGAAGTGTTTCAGGCAATATATGCTCATTCAGTCAAATGCTTCACAACTCATTGGCGGCTCTTCACAGTGCAGATGGACAATGACCCGAAGCATACTGCAAAAGCAACCAAAGAGTTTTTTAAGGCTAAAAAGTGGAATGTTATGCAATGGCCAAGTCAATCCACTGACCTGAATCCGATTGAGCATGCATTTCACTTGATGAAGACAAAACTGAAGGGAAAATGCCCCAAGAACAAGCAGGAACTGAATACATTTGCAGTAGAGGCCTGGCAGAGCATCACCAGGGATGAAACCCAGCTTCTGGTGATGTCTATGCGTTCCAGACTTCAGGCTGTAATTACCTGCAAAGGATTTGCAACAAAGTATTAAAAAGTGAAAGTTACATTTAGGATTGTTTAGTTTGTCCCATTACTTTTGGCCCCTTAAAAAGTGGGAGGCACATATAGAAACCGTTGTAATTCCTACACCGTTCACCTGATTTGGATGTAATTACCCTCAAATTAAATCTGAAAGTCTGCAGTTAAAGCACATCTTGTTTGTTTCATTTCAAAGCCATTGTGGTGGTGAATAGAGGCCAAAATATGAAAATTCTGTCAATGTCCCAAAATTTATGCACCTGACTATATATATATATATATATATATATATTCCTGCATTGTATGTGACTTATGCTAGCGCTGACTGTGTCGTTTTTCCAAACTGTCAGTTTATATCTATCCCTTTACTATTTGCCCTACTACAGGTGTAGTTACGGTGGTTCTTGGACCTCACATATATAGTTGATAATAGTTGTGAAGTCTGTCGCATACAGTAATGTGATGCACGGTGCCATATTCTGTTTGTGAGTTGCATACATTGACAGTGGGTCCTTGCAGCTAATCCTAGTGTCAGTCAGGACCAGTGTAGCACTATCTGATATTCCAAATATATATACAGTATCTATACTGTAGGTGTATATTGTCAGTCAGACATGTCAATTCAAGTGCAATGCTACACCCACTCTACTATCCTGCAGGTTATGTGCTGCAGGTGTGAGTAAGGAGGATTTAACTCAGGATGGGTTATGTGTGAGGTGCTATCAGTTACCAGGCCCCTCAAACCCCCCAACAAAGGGACACGATCCCCCTTGGGCGACCTATCAGGTACTGGCCTCTATTGCGGGTCGCCTGGCGGTCCTAGCCATTTTTCCCCATATGGGGTTACCTCAACAGGCCATTCTTCCCTCTCAGGGTATCCAGCAATTTTTGCAGTCTACTCCTGTACCACAGATTGTCACTACCTACCAGGGATTACCTCAGTACATACAATCCCCCCCCCCAATACCACAACAGTGTCATTCCCTTTCAGGGACTGCCACAGGCTATACAGCCACCCTTGGTGGATGTTTTATCTAATTCAGTACAGAGCTTGGCATCTTCGTCTACGGCCTTTCAGACCATGTTGCAAAGTGAAAGGCCTAAGAAGGCATCTAAGCGCCCTGTGTTGTCATCCCAGTCTACAAAACTATCAGAGTCTGATACATTGTCAGACAGTGGGGATTTGGATGAGGCATCTAACTCCAATTCCCCTCTACAAGAGGTGGAGCCTAAATCAAGTATTAATGTCCCTGCTTTGGTGCGGGCGGTCAGATGCATATTGGTAATGGAGGATGACGAACCTGCCCCTAAATCCAAACACCCTCAGCTTAAAAAGGTAAAGGTAACTTCAGCAGTTTTCCCTCTCTCTGACCAGCTGGTAGACCACATGGCTGAGGCCTGGAAATTGCCTGGTAAGAGGTAGCAGCCACAAAAGTGTTTTGCCTCATGTTATCCATTCCCTGAGGTTCATTGCAAGAAATGGGAATCACCTCCTGTGGTGGATGATAAAAAGTGCTACACTACAAATGCCTTCCATTTCTTCCTTAAAGAATTCTACAGATAGGAAGGTGGAGACGTGCCTGAAATCGATTTACTCTGTCCCAGGAGCTGTTGCCCACCTGTCCATGGCTATCTCATGGGTGGCCAAAGCGCTAGAGAACTGGGCCAATGTTCTGGAGGACTCCTTCCCCGTGGAAGCTCCCGAGGATCGGTGGCTTATGGTGGGCCACATTAGAGATGCAGCTACTTATATTGGTGAGGCTGCGTTGGCTGCCAGTTTACTGACCTCCAGAGTCTCGGCTGTGGCCGTGTCTGCTCGCCTCTCCCTGTGGCTGTGCTCCTGGAGGGCGAATGCTGATTCCAAGAAGGGCCTGGAGGCCTTACCCTACAATGGGGAGATATTGTGTGGACCACACCCGGACAAAGATTGTTGACACATTGGCAAAATCTAAGTCTTCATTTCTACCATCAGCATCAGCGCCTTCAAAGCCTAGAACCTCTTCCTTTTGGTCCTTTCGTTCCCAGGGAAAGCCCAAAAGGACAGTCTTTTCCTAGGCTGCCAAATTGACCACCAAGCCTAAGAAACAGGCCTGGAGCGCCAGATGCCCTACTTCCAAGCCAAAGGATAAACCCTCAGCCTGATGAGACGGGCTTCCCTCTGGGGGCCCCAGAGTGGGAGGCCAATTTCTTCAGTTTGCTCAGTGCTGGTATCACACCACCAAGGACGCTTGGGTAAAAGAAGTGGTCTCTCAAGGATATGCCCTTTCTTTCTTTCAGGAGACCTCCCCACCGGTTTTTCTGCACAAGCCCTCCTTCAGACAAGAACAGGGCTTTGCAGATCCAGGAAGTCATAGTTCTTGCTGAAAGCAAGGGTTTCAGTGTTCACTCTAACTCCAGCGGCAGGCAGGGTGCCGGAGGACACTTCCGTGCGTGCGCCCGAAAAGGGGACGTGGCCATTGAAAAGGGGGAGTGTCTATAAGACACGTCCCCTTTTTGTCACTCTTGGGGGCGTCTATTCTCCGGTGGTGACCGGGTCACCGCACATTTCCCCACCCGTGGGACACTGCGACCCGCGGGTGAAGACGGCACCCGCAGGCTGTGAGGGCAAGGCGCTTTTTGCCCTCCAGAAGGAGGGCAGGGCGCCACGCCCCGCTACAGCCTAGCGGGAACGCTAGGTATTTGTTACCAGTTCCACTATCTCAACGAGGGACTGGTTGTTATTCTACTCTGTTTCTGGTTCAGAAGCCGAATGGGTCTCATCGACCTATCCTCAACCTCAAATCTCTGAACAAGTTCCTCAGGGTTCCCAGGTTCAGGATGGAAACTTTACAATCCATCATAATGGCTATGGAACCTGGGGATTACATGGTATCCCTGGACATTCAGGATGCTTACCTGCATGTCCCCATAGCGCCTTCTCACCAGTGTTAGCTGCGGTTTGCTATTCTGCAACAATACTGCCAGTTTCGGGCACTGCCCTTTGGCCTATCCATGGCTCCAAGGGTCTTTACCAAAATTATGGCTGTCATGGCAGCCCATCTGTGCGTAGTCAGGGTATATGACTCCTGCTATACCTGGATGACTGCCTATTGCTGGCAGGTTCTCCGGAGGTGCTTCAACACCACCTACATCTGATGATCACTTGTCTACAAGCACACGGATGGTTGATCAATTAGAAAAAGTCCTCCCTAATTCCCTCACAGAGGATGGTTCATTTGGGGGCCCTTCTGGATTCTCACCAACAGAGTATCTTTCTAAATCCAGAAAACATCTCCATGCTGCAGCTGCGAGTACACAGATGCCTCCACAGTCGCCGGGGGTCAGTGCACTCAGCAATGCAGGTTCTAGGATCCATGGTTTCCACATTCGACATGGTGGAATATGCTCAGTTCCACTCAAGGCTCCTGCAGGGGCTGATCCTCTCCACGTGGAACGGATTACCCCACCAGATCAAGGCTCAGATGATGGTGCTCTCTCTGGAGGTGCACCTGTCTTTGTCTTGGTGGCTACTGACATCTCATTTTATCAAGGGTCGCCCCTTTTGGGTCCTGGACTGGGTTCTTCTAAAAACGGACGCCAGTCTCCGGTCTGCACTCATTTCAGGGCCGTTGGACAGTTGAAACAATCCTTCCAATCAACATATTGGAACTTCGGGCTGTGCACAGGGCCCTCGTGATGGCAAAACAAACACATTCTTCATGGTAAAGCCGTGCAGGTTCAGTCCGACAATGCCAGCACAGTGGCTTACATCAACCATCATGGAGGCACTTGAAGTCAGGCAGCAATGACAGAAGTGTCCCACATTCTGACATGTGCAGAGTGCCACCTCCCGGCCATTTCGGCAGTGTTCATTCCGGATGTTCTCAATTGGGAGTCAGACTTCTTCAGCCGCCACGACGTGCATCCAGGGGAATGGTCTCTTCACCAAGAGGTGTTTCAACTCCTAGTGGACAAATGGGGCCTTCCAGAGGTGGACCTCATGGCATCCTGTCACAATCACAAGTTACCTGAAGTGGACCTTCCATATCACGTACCTATTTCCTCCCGTATCCCTGGTTCTTCGGAAGTTCAAGCAAGATGGAGGCACGATCCTGCTGGTGGCTCCAGCTTGGCCCAGACATCATTGGTACTCATATCTTCGGAGTCTCTCCATCGACACTCCACCTGAGTGTCTGGACCTGTTGTCTCAGGGTCCTTGCCTTTACCCAGACCTGGATCGTCTGTCTTTGACAGCGTGGCTCTTGAGACATCTGTCCTAAGGTCCAAGGAATTCTCTAGCTTGGTCATCAACACGATGCTTAGAGCACGCAAACCTGCCTCAGCCAAGATCTACCACAGCGTGTGGCATACATATTTTCAGTGGTGACGTACAAGACATTACGACCCTCAGGTGTTTCGAATTTCCAGAATACTGGCTTTTCTTCAAGCTGGATTGGACCTTGGCCTATACCTGGCCTCGCTGAAAGTGCATGTCTCTGCACTGTCAGTGTGGTTCCAACTTAGACTTGCTCCGCTCCCGGATATCCACACCTTTCTTCAGGGTATTCTCCGGATTCAACCTCACTGCCATAAAAGCAGGGCACGGTGCTCCACTAAAACAGCCTAGCAGGAACACTACATTAGTACAGACTATTCCAACTAATAGGTTGTGATCTACTTTCTTATGTGAAAACTACAGTACCAGTGATCTACAGCACCTTCTCACCACCTTTCCTGTTTTTATACAAAGTTTGTTCAGCTGAGCATTAATTCGATTACAAAAAACAACTAATAAACTTATTTGTTTTAGAATAATGTGCAAGGACAATTGATGCATATCTTGATTGTTATGCTGGGTACACACTGGACGATATATTGGCCAATCAATTGATCGGCCAATATATCTGCTAGCAGTCAGCCAGTGTGTACAGACGATATGTCTGTGAACCACGTAGTTCACAGACATATCGCATTGGCTGTGCTACACATCCGGTGGACAGATATGTCTGCAGACATCTGTCCATCGGCAATTGTGTACTTGTGCTCTGCAGACCTACCGTACACACACAGTGGCAGCCGCGGAGAGAGGGGCGGGCCTGCCCCTGACCCGCCTTCCTGCCAGCGGGAGCCGTGGCTGCCAGATAGATGATGGCCATTCAGTGTGTATGAACGACCATAATCTAAAGATATATCTGCAGATCACTCAATCTGCAGATATATCTTTCAGGTGTGTACCCACCTATAGTGTGAAGGACAGCCAGGTGCCAAATTGGAATGTTCTTTACATTTTGTAATTTTTAAGTAGGAAAATGCAAGCTGTTATGAGGCATGCTCTATGGGCCTGATTCAAAGATGTACACTAATAGCCCAGCAGCTGCGAATTTATACACAGCGGCTGTGCGAAAATATGCAAATGTTGCAGCTGCCAGGATATTATTGAGACACCCACCAGCGGCTTCACAAATCCAAGTGACTGCATACAAGGACACAGCATCAGTCGCAGATCAGTCGATTATGGGATCTGAGACACCGGAACTATTTTTACTGTGTACAGGATCACATTCGCAGAGACACCCAGAAAACGGTCGTGACACACCGTTTGAGTCACCACCTCCCTGTTGCCACCCACTAATGGCCCCTGCCAGTCAATCACCTTGCGAATAAATCATCTCTGCAAGCAAATGTAAAACTTAAACTTGACGCATGCGCAGTGCATACCATAATACAGACCGCAGTATTAAAGCCACCATACAGTAGATTTGTTGTGGCCTGCATCATAAATACCCCTGAGATTTTTGCGATCTTCACTGTAGGAGCACCAGGGATTTGACGGGTCTGCATTTTATAGTGGTGTCATGTGACAGGTTTGGTATGGAATAGTAGTGACCAGTATGAATTGTGTTGTGATTAGTGTTCACGTGCATGTTCTCTGTATGGCATTGCTGCTTCAGAGCACTGAGGCTCTGGGCCTGATTCTAAGTCAAACACAGCAGCGATGTCGAACGCAGTGGAGCAATAGTTCTTTCTTCCAAAGACGCACAAAGCGGTAATGCAGGGTCTGCGGATGCTGGAAGTGGCGCCTCAGTCCTTGCACATTCAGAAGCATGTCTGTACACAAAGGAAGTGCATTGTAGCGGCATTTGCATATAGTCTCAGATGTACAGCTGGCAAAAGATGCAGACACGGACACAGCTGCACCCTACCAAGAATCAGGCCCTTAGTGTTCTATTTCAACCAACCTCTCTGTGTGGAGTTTGTATGTTCTCCCCATGCTTTGTGGGTTCCCTCTAAGGGTGCTCTGATTTTCTTCCACAAT
Organism: Taudactylus pleione; assembly: GCA_031769625.1. Lineage (NCBI taxonomy): Eukaryota > Metazoa > Chordata > Amphibia > Anura > Myobatrachidae > Taudactylus > Taudactylus pleione. Next base: position 4,019,269 of record JAUIMM010000390.1, read on the forward strand.
TCAAGAACATACTGGTAGGTAATTGGCTCGTGACAGAAACTAACCGTAATATGTGTTCTTGTGTGTTAGGGAATTTATACTTTAAGCTCTAATGGGATAAGAAGTAATAATAATGACAAATATTCTCTGTAAAGCGCTGCGTAATATGTAAGTGCTCTACAAAAAGGTACACACATTAATATATGTTGACAAATGAATATTGATGATAAATCTTGGTGCTACAATTAAATGAAACTTCAAAAAGTGCCTGTTGCTCGTGGTCAAGACAGTTGTTAGTGCCTCAAAAATTCTGAAAAATACTAAAGAAAAATCCACAATGCTAGCACTATTTAAAAATAATACATTTCTCTGCTTACAACACTATAAAATATTGCAAGGCGATGTTATCAATAGAAACGTGTTTTAAATTTATTCAAGTACATAAAAATAGGTCAAATTATTATTATTATTATTATTATCCTTTATTTATATGGCGCCACAAAGGTTCCGCAGCGCCTTACACAGTACATAAATGAGCACACAAGAAAAACAGTTAATAGTAATACAAAACAATGCAGGACAAGGACAAGGTTATAAACTCAGCTGCAAAACACAAGCAGCAGGACATGAGCAACCAGGTGGTAGGTGCCATTGTAGGGAGTTAGGAGTAAATTATACTATAAGTAGGGGGAGGAGAAGCACGTGAGGATGAGGGCCCTGCTCGTGAGAGCTTACATTCTAAAGGGGAAGGGCAGACAGACAGGGGCGACACAGAGGGGTAGATAGTGAAGAAGGAGCATGGAGCAGTGGGTTAGGATATGTGCTGCGGAATGTGTGTGTATAAGACGACCTGATGTTATGTAAAAATTAAGTCCTTCATACATCTATCTCTATGATAGAAAATAGATTGTTTGTGTTATTTACATGAGAGATGTACAAAGTAAAGTAGAAGCACTTTAATTTGTGTGTTACATTTTAGCATCTATATACAGCCTGACAAGAAATGCAGCTATTATGGGACTGTCCCGCCATCCTAATACAGTAGTGACTACTTTAGTTCCAGCTGCTGGGTGCTATGCCATGCTCCTGTGAGTGGGTGCATCTCACATGCTAGACCCACTCACAAATGGGTGCAGCCATACATGATGTGGTCCCACAGGATGTTGCAGTACCCGGGCCCAGAATTTCTCTTGGCAGCCCTGGAGGTGACAGACAGAACGAGGAGGGAATGGGGCTTAGTAGTGGGGTAACAAGACCATGGAGGGAGGTGGTTGAGAGTGGAGGTATAGGAGAAGTGGGGGAAAGAAGCAGAGGGTTGGAAGCAGACTGATGAGAGAAAAAAAGGAAGAACAGCAAGTGGAGGAAACAGGAGGGGGAAGAGAGGGACGGATAAAGTAGAGGATTATGTGGACATAGAATATGGGGGTTGTGTGAAGTAAGGGTGTTCATGCTGTGGACAAGGTAATAATTGAGATGTAAACTGGAGTGGAGGCTGTGAGATATAGAGTCAGTGTGATATAGAGACAGTGTAATGTGGAGGCTGTGTGATGTAGAGACAGTGAGATATAGAGTCAGTGTGGATTAAAGTTGTTAAATGTTCAAAAATACATGTAAAGAACAGTGCTGCTAATGTATGAGCGCAGCTCCAAAAGTGATATATAAAGGAGAGGTATGTGAGTAGTGGGTGCAGGAATTAGTTTATAAACAAATGATTAATGTGGATAGATGTGACACAATTGGAAAAGGCAATACAAAATGAATGAGGACAAAATTACAATGTCCCCGAGCTGATCCAGTCCAAAGTGTTCTGATCAACAAAGATCAATCAACAAGAGCAGCACACAGACAGGGGAGCACTTGCAGTGTCCAAGCAGTGAGTGCAGTAAGTAGTTGCCTGGATACAGCAGAAGATGTTGATTTTGTTCATTCACATAAGTATGTTGCTTCTTGTTGTTCAGAAAGTGTTCTGGTTTTGAGTTTCGTTTTCCTCCAGTTTATCTCCAGCGTAACTCCGACTTAGTTATCAAATTGTATTTACACTTATAATCAGAACACTTTGAATCTTAACACAGACTATGGCAGCCTCCGGCTATGCAGCCTGTGGGAGCAGTAATATCTAAAGTTACAAACATGTGTCTCTGTGCTCACTGATTGGGACCCCACCCCAAAAGCTCTAACACACACTAAATTGGGATGCAATAAAGTCTAAGATAAACAATTTGTGAGAAGGGGGAGGCCAACACAGATTCACAATACATTCCTAACTTCCTTTAGATAAATTGCTCTTAGTATAGCAGTAGTTGTAATTTACCCAGTATAAATTTTCAAAACTGTGCTGAGGCAATCACTAAAACAGCATCTGATGGGAGCAGTAGTTGTAATTTACCCAGTATAAATTTTCAAAACTGTGCTGAGGCAATCACTAAAACAGCATCTGATGGGAGCAGTAGTTGTAATTTACCCAGTATAAATTTTCAAAACTGTGCTGAGGCAATCACTAAAACAGCATCTGATGGGAGCAGTAGTTGTAATTTACCCAGTATAAATTTTCAAAACTGTGCTGAGGCAATCACTAAAACAGCATCTGATGGGAGCAGTAGTTGTAATTTACCCAGTATAAATTTTCAAAACTGTGCTGAGGCAATCACTAAAACAGCATCTGATGGGAGCAGTAGTTGTAATTTACCCAGTATAAATTTTCAAAACTGTGCTGAGGCAATCACTAAAACAGCATCTGATGGGAGCAGTAGTTGTAATTTACCCAGTATAAATTTTCAAAACTGTGCTGAGGCAATCACTAAAACAGCATCTGATGGGAGCAGTAGTTGTAATTTACCCAGTATAAATTTTCAAAACTGTGCTGAGGCAATCACTAAAACAGCATCTGATGGGAGCAGTAGTTGTAATTTACCTGTGGAATGCAGAGAAGAAGTCACATCAGTCTTTGCATGGTGCGCATATGACAAATAAGATCTCCAGCGTAACTCCGACTTAGTTATCAAATTGTATTTACACTTATAATCAGAACACTTTGAATCTTAACACAGACTATGGCAGCCTCCGGCTATGCAGCCTGTGGGAGCAGTAATATCTAAAGTTACAAACATGTGTCTCTGTGCTCACTGATTGGGACCCCACCCCAAAAGCTCTAACACACACTAAATTGGGATGCAATAAAGTCTAAGATAAACAATTTGTGAGAAGGGGGAGGCCAACACAGATTCACAATACATTCCTAACTTCCTTTAGATAAATTGCTCTTAGTATAGCAGTAGTTGTAATTTACCCAGTATAAATTTTCAAAACTGTGCTGAGGCAATCACTAAAACAGCATCTGATGGGAGCAGTAGTTGTAATTTACCCAGTATAAATTTTCAAAACTGTGCTGAGGCAATCACTAAAACAGCATCTGATGGGAGCAGTAGTTGTAATTTACCCAGTATAAATTTTCAAAACTGTGCTGAGGCAATCACTAAAACAGCATCTGATGGGAGCAGTAGTTGTAATTTACCCAGTATAAATTTTCAAAACTGTGCTGAGGCAATCACTAAAACAGCATCTGATGGGAGCAGTAGTTGTAATTTACCCAGTATAAATTTTCAAAACTGTGCTGAGGCAATCACTAAAACAGCATCTGATGGGAGCAGTAGTTGTAATTTACCCAGTATAAATTTTCAAAACTGTGCTGAGGCAATCACTAAAACAGCATCTGATGGGAGCAGTAGTTGTAATTTACCCAGTATAAATTTTCAAAACTGTGCTGAGGCAATCACTAAAACAGCATCTGATGGGAGCAGTAGTTGTAATTTACCCAGTATAAATTTTCAAAACTGTGCTGAGGCAATCACTAAAACAGCATCTGATGGGAGCAGTAGTTGTAATTTACCCAGTATAAATTTTCAAAACTGTGCTGAGGCAATCACTAAAACAGCATCTGATGGGAGCAGTAGTTGTAATTTACCCAGTATAAATTTTCAAAACTGTGCTGAGGCAATCACTAAAACAGCATCTGATGGGAGCAGTAGTTGTAATTTACCCAGTATAAATTTTCAAAACTGTGCTGAGGCAATCACTAAAACAGCATCTGATGGGAGCAGTAGTTGTAATTTACCCAGTATAAATTTTCAAAACTGTGCTGAGGCAATCACTAAAACAGCATCTGATGGGAGCAGTAGTTGTAATTTACCCAGTATAAATTTTCAAAACTGTGCTGAGGCAATCACTAAAACAGCATCTGATGGGAGCAGTAGTTGTAATTTACCTGTGGAATGCAGAGAAGAAGTCACATCAGTCTTTGCATGGTGCGCATATGACAAATAAGATCTCCAGCGTAACTCCGACTTAGTTATCAAATTGTATTTACACTTATAATCAGAACACTTTGAATCTTAACACAGACTATGGCAGCCTCCGGCTATGCAGCCTGTGGGAGCAGTAATATCTAAAGTTACAAACATGTGTCTCTGTGCTCACAAATGCAATGTAAGTTGCAATATCCACTGGAGGAGGCATCACAATAATATTCATGTACCTTGGGTGTTACGACCCTGGTTTCGCGGCATGGAGGTTTGTGGTCCTTACCGGTGAGGGCACTGCAGCGCAGTCTTTCTGGTGGGGGAGCTGGCATGTGGAGAATGGCAATGCATGTACGCAGAAGTCTGCCAGTGTTGGGTCATCCTTGCAAGGGTAAATCTAGCGGCGTCTCCGCGTCACGGCTGTCTGGGCGCCACCATGTTGTCTTTGGCCATGTGACATAGCAGGCCAATCATCTGTGGGTCACCTGCACTCTCTGGCCTATCACGTTCTGTTACTGGGTACTTAAGGGTGTTCGGAGTGCCCTGTAGCATCAGCTGTGAGAGAGAGTTCTCTGCACTCCTGTACCTTAGACCTGTGCTCCGGTGCTTGCCTTAGCTCCTTGTCAGCTTCCGGCTCCCTGCATAGCCTGCACCGCTTTGCCTCGCCCTGCACTTTTCACCAGACCTACTCCTGCCTGAACCTGTCTCCCCAGTTAACCCATTCCTGCGCAGCCATCTTCCCAGCATTACCGGATTCTCCTTTCAGCCATCATCAGAGCATTACTGGATTTCCCTTTCAGCCATCATCACAGCATTACCGGATATCCCTCTCAGCATACCAGGAATTCCACTTCACTCTGACAGTCTATCTGGATTCACCTCATTCATCTCTGGCACTAATCTGGACAATCATTTATTCCTACTCACTACAGTTCCCTCCTGCCACATATATTAGTTTGTTTATTACTGGACTTTAGGTTATCTTACTGTTCATGTCTACCAACTTTCACATTAAACAGCCCACCTTTCAGTTTAAACCTGTTCCGGTGTTTTCTCCTGTTACCACCCCGTGTGCACAACAAACACAGACTCTAACAATGGATACAGTATATTATCACAGGATAATTATTACATTTTTATTAAGTTTTTAAAGGAACACATACATGCATAATGAGAGTGAATTTACTGTTAGCAGCACACGTATGTAGAGCTGTTAGTAAATTGATTAGTCCATACACACGGGCTTATGTAAGAAGTCAAAAATGAAGGAAACTGCCTGATTTTGGCAAGTTTGCTGCTAAATTTAATGCGGCAGCTACAGTAGTTATAAGTAGGGATGAGCGGGTTCGGATTTCTGAAATCCGAACACCCCTGATCCGACCCGAGATCTGAGTTGGGCTCGGGTTTTCAGACTCGGATCTGAAATTGAGGCAAAACTTCCTCATCCCGCTGTAGGATCTCGCGGGTTTTGGATTCTATAAAAGGTCCCCGCGTCAGTGCCATTTTTCACTCCGGCTGGGGACAGTGAATAGGGAGGGTGGGAGTTAGGGCTGGCTGGGCTGTGTTGTGCTGCTGTTGTCCATAGGGGCTGTGTCCACTCAGTCCATAGGGGTTGGCTGGGCTGTGTTGTCCAAAGGGGCTGGCTGGGCTATGTTGTGCTGCTGTTGTCCATAGGGGCTGGCTGGGCTGTGTTGTGCTGTTGTCATAGGGGCTGGCTGGACTGTGTTGTGCAGTCAGTTGTCCATAGAGGCTGTGTCCACTCCAAAGTCTATAGGGGCTGGCTGGGCTATGTTGTGCAGTGTCCCATAAAGGCTGTAGTCCTAAAGGGGTGCTGTAGTGTTGTCCAGGGGGTGATCTGTCTATTAGGGGTGCTCTCCCCAAGTGCAAAAAAAAAATGATTTTTTTTCTGTGTTTGTGAATTGTGTGCGCAGTAGCCGCACGTGCATCAACAAAGTAGCGCCAAGCGTGCGCCTGTGTCATAAGTAAAGGGCCGGCTGGCTCATCCATTAAAGGGTGCTGTAACCCCCCAAAGTGCGCTCCAAAAAAATTTAAAAATTCTTCTTTTCTGTGTTTGTGAATTGTGTGCGTAGTAGCCACACGTGCATCAACAAAGTAGCAGCGCCAAGCGTGCGCCTGTGTCATAAGTAAAGGGCCGGCTGGCTCGTCTGTTCAAGGATGTTGTAACCCCCAAAGTGCCAGACAAAAAAAAATCTTTTTCGGTGTTTGTGTGCGCCTTAGCCGCAAGTGCATCAATATCACATAAATCGAGGTCAAAAATATGTCCAATAAAAATAAAATAGGGAAAGATCAAGAACCACTTCCTCCAAGTGCTGAAGCTGCTGCCACTAGTCATGACATAGATGATAAAATGCCATCAACGTTGTCTGCCAAGGCCGATGTCCAATGCCATAGTAGAGGGCATATAAAATCCCAAATGACAAAGTTCAGGAATATGACCTTAAAAAAAAACATTTAAATCATCTGAGGAGAAACGTAAACTTTCCCATATGCCATTTACGACACGGAGTGGCAAGAAACGGCTAAGGTCTTTCCCTATGTTCATGACTAGTGGTTCAACTTCACATGACGATGGAAGCCCTCCTCCCGCTACAAAAATCAAACGAAGTAAGCTGCCAAAAGTACAGCAAAAGTTTGCTGCTAAGTTTGCTGCTGCAAAGAACTGTGTGTTCAAAGAAGATATCACAAATCCCCAAGGAGAGTCCAAGTGTGGCGGCGATTGCGATGACAGACCTTCCCAGCACTGGACGGGAAGAGGTGGCTCTTTCCACCATTTGCACGCCCCCCGCAAGTGCTGGAAGGAGCACCCACAGTCCACTTGCTGATATGCAAATTGAAGATGTCACTGTTGAAGTACAACAGGATAAGGATACTGGTGTAGCTGGTGCTGAGGAGGAAGTTGACGAGGAGTCTGATGGTGATGTGGTTTGTTTAAATCAGGCTCCGGGGGAGACAGTTGTCCATGGGATGAAAAAGCCCATCATGGTCATGCCTGGGCAGAAGACCAAACATTCCACCTCTTTGGTCTGGCAATATTTCTATCCAAATCTGGACAACAACTGTTCTTGCCATATGTACCATATGTAAAAGGTGAAATAAGTAGAGGTAGGGACGATAACCACCTAGGAACATCCTCCCTTATACGTCACCTGCAGCACATTCATAAAAAGTTACTGTCAAGTTCAGAAACTTTGGCTAAGACTGTAAGCATTCCAGGGACACCAAATCCCTTTGTCCTGTTGTATCCAAGCACCTGCAAACCACACCATCAACTCCCTCCTCGTCAATTTCCTCCTTAATCAGGATCAGAAGTAGTCCTGCAGGCCATGTCACTGGCTTGACTGACTCTCCTATCTGGGATTCCTCCAGAGGATCCTGCATTGCTACGCCGCCTGCTGCTGCTGTGAGTCGTTCATCATCCCAGAGAGGCAGTAAGAACATATTTACTAAGCAATTGACCCTCCAACAGTCCTTAGCGAGGAGGATGAAGTACGACAGCAGTCATCCTGAAGCAAAGCGGATAACTGAGGCCTTGACTGCTATGTTGGTGTTAGACGTGCGTCCGGTATATGCCATTAGTGAAGTGGGATTTAGACAATTGATGGAGGTAGTGTGTCCCCGGTACCAAATCCCATCTAGATTCCACTTCACTAGGCAGGTGATACCGAGAATGTACAGAGACGTCAGAAAAAGTGTCCTCAGTGTCCTAAAAAATGCAGTTGTACCCAATGTCCACTTAACCAACGACATGTGGACAAGTGGAACAGGGCAGACTAAGGACTATATGACTGTGACAGCCCACTGGGTAGATGTATCGCCTTACGCAGCATCAAAAGCAGCGTCACCAGTAGCAGCATCTCAGAAACGCCAGCTCGTTCCAAGGCAGGCTATGCTGTGTATCCCCAGTTTTAGTAAGAGGCACACCGCCAACAACCTCTTAGAGAAACTGAGGGAAAACATCGCCCAATGGCTTACCCCACTTAGACTCTCCTGGGGATTTGTGATATCTGACAATGCCACCAATATTGTGCGGGCATTACATCTGGGCAAATTCCAGCACGTCCCATGTTTTGCTCACACAATAAATTTGGTGGTGCAAAATCTTCTGAAACACAACAAGGACGTGCAGGAGACGCTTTGGGTGGGCCAAAAAATTTCTGCCCACTTTCGCCATTCAGCGACTGCGCGTCGAAGACTGGAGCATCAGCAAACAGTCTTGAACCTGCCCGCCATCACCTGAAGCAAGAGGTTGTGACACGGTGGAACTCAAACCTCTATATGCTTCAGAGGATGGAGGAGCAGCAAAAGGCCATTCAAGCCTATACATCCACCTATGACATAGGCAAAAGAGGGGGTATGCACCTGACTCAAGCGCAGTGGAGAATGATTTCCGTGTTGTGCAAGGTTCTCCAGCCCTTCGAACTTGCCAAACGTGAAGTCAGTTCCGACACTGTCAGCTTGAGTCAGGTCATTCCCCTCATCAGGCTTTTGCAGAAGCAGTTGGAGAAAGTGAAGGAGGAGCTAAGACTGAGCGATTCCGCTCGGCATGTGGGACTTGTGGATGAAGCCCTTCATTCGCTTTGCCAGGATTCGAAGGTGGTCAATCTGTTGAAATCAGACCACTACATTTTGGCCACCGTGCTCGATCCTAGGTTTAAAGACACATCAACAGCTCCTTCTTCATTTTCTCCCACAACTGGGGCTACCAGGAAACAACTTAGGTATCCAAAGCAACCTGCTGCCGGTGATGCAGGGCAGGCAAGACCAAGTTTGGAGATCTGGTCCGGACTGAAGGACCTGGCAACAATTTCTGACATGTCTACTGTCACTGCATATGATACTGTCACCATTGACAGAATGGTGGAGGATTACATCGGTGACAGCATCCAAGTAGGCATGTCAGACAGTCCGTACCTGTACTGGCAGAAAAAAGAGGCAATTTGGAGGCCCCTGTACAAACTGGCTCTATTTTACCTAAGTTGCCCCCCCTCTAGTGTGTACTCCGAAAGAGTGTTTAGTGCAGCCGGGAACCTTGCCAGCAAAAGATGTAGGAGGTTGTTTCCACAAAATGTGAATAAGATGATGTTCATCAAAATGAATTATCAATTCTTTTAGAGAGACCAGCCTCCAGAACATACAGAGGGACCTGTGGTGGTGGATTCCAGCAGGGACGAATTAATACTCTGTGAGGATGTACATAACACTGAAGAGGGTGAGGAATCAGAGGATGATGACGACATCTTGCCTCAATAGAGCCAGTATGTGCAGGGACAGATTAATTGCCAGCTTGTTTTGTGGGGTCCCAAACAAAACAATAATTTCAGCCACAGTTGTGTGGCAGACCCTGGCGCTGAAATTATTGGTTTGGTAAAGTGTGCATGTCCTGTTTATATAACATAAGCGTGGGTTGGAGGGCCCAAGGACATTTCCATCTTGCACCTCTTTTTTTCTTTGCATTATGTAGTGTTTGGGGCCTAGTTTTTCAAACTGCCAACCTGTCTGCCACTGCAGTGTCACTCCTAGATGGGCCACGTGTTTTTACCACCCACTTGTGTGTCGCTTAGCATAGTCATCCAGCTACCTTGGTGCAAACTTTTGGACTAAAAACAATATTTTGAGGTGTTCAGAATAGACTGGAAATGAGTGAAAATTAAGGTTATTGAGGTTAATAATAACATAGGAGCAGAAAAACCCACAAATTCTGTGATTTTAGCTGTTTTTATGCTTTTGTTAAAAAAAAATCCAGATCCAAAACACAAAACCCAGAACACGGAAGGGTGGTTTTGGCAAAATCAATCCAGATCCAAAACACGAAGAAAGATCCAGAACCAAAACACGAAAATTGGCCGGTGCACACCCCTAGTTATAAAGGCTCCTGACTTGAGTATTAACCCTCTTAGAAAGGGAGTTTTGAGCAGTGCAGCCTAAATTATGTTTTCAGTTCTTTATTTGTTAATTGCAAACATGCACAAGGTTTGTATTTTGGATAGTAGCAGCTATATCATTCTCTACTTTCATTGGATTTATTTATTTATACATGGTTTTATACTTTTTTTTATTATAGCTTAGCACTGGAGATTTTGAACTATTCTCTATTTGTAGGCATTATAACTGCTACTCCATTTTTGACTGAAGGGACATAACCATACCAAGAGAGCCATTTAAACGGTGGTCCAGGTGGGTAGGATGGGGACGAGACGCCACAATTCCCAGTTTTGCCTCACTGAGAGTAGACCTGTGAAGACACGATTCATATAGGTAGGAAAGGATCGCTTGTAAGAGTATATATAAACCAAATCTATGAGAGAAAAGAACAAGGAATAGAAATAAAAGCTGAGAGAAGAAGTTAGCGATAAACACAAGAAAATAATGGGTGACAGAAGCGGAGCAAATAGAGGATAAAAGACAGTAAAAAGGTACATAAAAAGCTACAATAAAATGCTGAAACACTGAGTATTGCTCTGTCTGACACAGACTATGTTTATGCTCTTTTGAGAGAAATTGCAGGAGCTGGGTGGCGAGGTTCCAGACAAGGGCTCAGCAATGGTGCCGTGTGCATGATGTAATGAAGACTCTAATGGTGGCTAACTATCCCTATCCTCACCTTTGGTATTCTGGCAGCAGGTACCTTCCTTCCTCCTCTCTGGTCGTCCGTTCCTTCTTTCCCGTTAGTGTGGTATTTTGTTGCCAGAAGTAGCGCGTTGCGTCACTTCTGGTCCGCGGGCTTGCTGAATCTCCCAGTACCAACACGTTTCGTGTCATCAACACTTTGTCAAGGATACTACTTAGGTATAATGATCCCTTTTTATACAGGTATGCAATTCACTTTTTTGATAAAAAGTGAAGTCCTTAGGCTGGTCTTCTTTGAAAAAAGTGGCAAGCACATGTTATGTGCTCTTAGTGTTCAACATTTTAAAGAGCAGGTTTAGATGAAATTAGCAGAGTTGTGTGTAAAGAATTAGTGTAAGTATAGATAAAAATCAGAGATTAGTGTTATGATATTTTAAGTGATAAGGTTTATGTGGACTTTCAAGATTATATAAAAAGTTATAAATGAAATATTATAAGAAGGCATACAGTTCTTGTCCTTTGGGTATCAAGGTATTCAGTAAGTAGATCAATTTTGTTTCTGTTTTGTTAAGTTCTGTTACTAAGTCTGCCCCTCTCCAATGGGATATAACTTTCTGAATAGCGGTGTAATTGAGTCCTTGGGGATTCTTCTCATGGGCTTCTGCAAAGTGTTGTGATACACAATGTGTAGCTAGCACAGTTTTAATATTATTGATGTGCTCGGATATGCGTGTCTTCATTTTCCTTTTTGTCTGGCCCACATACTGTGAACCGCAAGGGCATTCCAGCAGTAGATAACTCCTTCGGACTCGCATGAAATGTGTTCTTTACTTGTATACTCTTTGTTGGTTTGATTAGATTTAAATTTAGAAATCAATTTGGTGTTTTTTTTATTTGTTATTTTGCATGCTGTACAGTTAAGGCAATAGTGAAATCCTGATGGGTCTTTTCTTGTATTTCTTTCCTTGTTTCTGTTGGAATGAAGCTGTGTGTCAATTCTTGTTTCAACGTTTTTGCCCATCTGTATATTATTTTTGAGGTTGGTGAAATTATCTTTTTGAGGTTGTCATCTAATTGCAAAATGTGCCAGTTTTTTCTGATGATCTCCTTGATCTGGTTGTGGTTTGAACTAAACTGTGCAATGAGGGCTGTTGATACTGTTTCAATGGGTTTTTTCTTATACGTTATCTCTTTTTTGTGTCAGGTTTTGTCACTTTTTCTATTTCTTTATGTAATAGTTGGTGTCCATAACCTTTGTTCAAGATTTTTTTCTTTAGTTCTTGGCTCTGTTCTTGGAAACTTTCCTCCTTGGTACAATTTCTTTTTATCCTCCTTAGTTGTTCTCCAGTAATGTTGTTTAGCCATTTTCTACAGTGGTTACTCCTATATGGAAGAAAGTTGTTTCCATAGACGTCCTTTATGTTAGTTTTGATAATGATTGTATTATTTTCAAAATAAATATCAAGGTCAAGGAAGGTGACACTTTCTTTGCTTATAGAAGTCGTGAATTTGAGACCAATTTTGTTGTTGTTTATGTATATTATGAATTCTTCTAGATCTTTTTGTGTTCCTTGCAAGATAAAAAACAGATTGTCTACAGTCAGGTGCATAAATATTGGGACTTGACAGAATTTTCATATTTTGGCCTCTATTCACCACCACAATGGCTTTGAAATGAAACAAACAAGATGTGCTTTAACTGCAGACTTTCAGATTTAATTTGAGGGTACATACATCCAAATCAGGTGAACGGTGTAGGAATTACAATGGTTTCTATATGTGCCTCCCACTTTTTAAGGGTCCAAAAGTAATGGGACAAACTAAACAATCCTAAATGTAACTTTCACTTTTTAATACTTTGTTGCAAATCCTTTGCAGGCAATTACAGCCTGAAGTCTGGAACGCATAGACATCACCGGACGCTGGGTTTCATCTCTGGTGATGCTCTGCCAAGCCTCTACTGCAAGTGTCTTCAGTTCCTGCTTGTTCTTGGGGCATTTTCCCTTCAGTTTTGTCTTCATCAAGTGAAATGCATGCTCAATCGGATTCAGGTCAGGGGATTGACTTGGCCATTGCATAACATTCCACTCTTTGGTTGCTTTTGCAGTATGCTTCGGGTCATTGTCCATCTGCACTGTGAAGCACCATCCAATGAGTTCTGAAGCATTTGACTGAATATGAACATATAATATTGCCCGAAACACCTCAGAATTCATTCTGCTGCTTTTGTCAGCAGTCACATCATCAATAAATACAAGGGAACCAGTTCCATTGGCAGCCATACATGCCCACGCCATGACACTACCACCACCATGCTTCACTAATGAGGTGGTATGTTTTGGATCATGAGCAGTTCCTTTCCTTCTCCATACTCTTCTCTTCCCATCACTCTGGTACAAGTTGATCTTTGTCTCATCTGTCCATAGGATGTTGTTCCAGAACTCTAATGGCTTTTTAGATGTTGTTTGGCAAACTCTAATCTGGTCTTCCTGTTTTTGAGGCTCACCAATGGTTTACATCTTGTGATGCACCCTCTATATTCACTCTTGTGAAGTCTTCTCTTGATTGTTGACTTTGACACATATACACCTTCCTCCTGCAGAGTGTTCTTGATTTGGCCAACTGTTGTGAAGGGGTTTTTCTTCACCAGGGAAATTATTTTTCTGTCATCCACCACAGTTGTTTTCCGTGGTCTTCCGGGTCTTTTAGTGTTGCTGAGCTCTCTGGTGCGTTCTTTCTTTTTAAGAATGTTCCAAACAGTTGATTTGGCCACACCTAATGTTTTTGCTATCTCTCTGATGGGTTTGTTTTGATTTTTCAGCCTAATGATGGCTTGCTTCACTGATAGTGACAGCTCTTTGGATCTCATATTGAGAGTCGACAGCAACTGATTCCAAATGCAAATGTCTCACCTAGAATCAACTCCAGACCTTTTACCTGCTTAATTGATAATGAAATAACGAGGGAATAGCCCACACCTGTCCATGAAATAGCTTTTGAGTTGATAGTCCCATTACTTTTGGCCCCTTAAAAAGTGGGAGGCACATATAGACACCGTTGTAATTCCCTCAAATTAAATCTGAAAGTCTGCAGTTAAAGCACATCTTGTTTGTTTCATTTCAAAGCCATTGTGGTGGTGAATAGAGGCCAAAATCTGAAAATTCTGTCAATGTCCCAATATTTATGCACCTCACTGTATGTATCTGTACCAGCATACGAGATTCTCACATAATTTGTTATGCCAGATGGCATCATCCTCCCATTTTGCGACTAAGTTTGCGTAACTATGCGCGAAGGATGTACCCATTGCAGTTCCCTTGATTTGTAGAAACAATTCTCCTTTATATCAAAAATAATTATTGTTTAGTATATACTCTATTTGTTCCATTATTAAATTGACTTGTGAGGTGGGTATGTTTGTTTGAGTGGAAAGGTAATGTCTTGTATGTTGGCATTATAAGGAATGTTGTATGCAAGTATTGAGTGATTTGATGTCACTGGTACAGAGTATATATGAATCTTCCCATTTTATAGTGTCTAGTTTTTGTAAAATATGTATAGTATCTTTCAAGTGACTTTTTTTGTTTATGAACTAGTGGCTGTAAAAAGTGATCGATGTAGCAGGATATGTGTGAGGTGAGTGAACCGATTCCTGAGATAATTGGTCATCCAGATGCTTCTTTGTATTATTGTGAATTTTTGGTAAATGGTTGAAAGTTGGTATTTTGTTTTTTTTATTGTTATATAATCGTATTCTTTCTTGTCGATGATTCCTATTAAGATTCCTTCATCTAATTGTGTATTTAACTGTTCCTGAAACTTCTTTGTAGGATCTGATGGTAGTTTTCTATATGTCTCTATATCTGATAGGAGCTTATTCGCTTCTACATCATATTGTTCCCGGCTTAGGATGACTAGACCTCCTCTCTTATCAGCCGGTTTAATCGCTACCAATTTGACTTTCTTTAGATCTTTAAGTGCGTCTTTCTCTTGATGTGTGAGATTATACCTTTCTTTTATTACTTTCTGGAAGGTTTGTTATCTCTTCTTCTATTAATCTTTGGAACGTTTCCACGTGCGGTCCTTTAATATGCGCAGTGTAGAACTTTGAGTTTGGTTTAAGTCCTGTGTGTTGGTATATATCATTTGTATCTGTGAGTTTTGTTGAAAAGTCCTTGTTAAAGAATTTCTTTATACATAGTTTACGCACAAACTTTTGTACATCAATGTAAGCATCAAATTTGTTAATGGTTGACTGTGGAGCAAATCTGAGTCCTTTTTTCAGAATACTGACTTGATCTTCATTAAGTGGTTTCTGACTTAGGTTAAAGATGGTCCGTTTTCATTAGGCTCTATTGTGGGTTTGGGATTCTTCTTTGTTTTTCCTCCACATGTGCGTTCTTGGGTATTGTTGCTTTTTTGTTTCTAGTATGTTGTCATTATTTTTTCAGGTGGTTTGGCATCTCCCCATCTTAACTCTAAAAAATCACTGTAGATATATTCTTCTTGTTCCTGTTCGTCTGTCATTTTTCTTTTCCTTGGATTTTTCTCCATGATTGTATATTGTTCTCTTTGTTCCTTTGTTTCTATTATGTCTATTAATGATTGTACTTGTCTTTCTTCTGCTATAGCCGACTGTGTTCCTGATCTAAATGATTCTCTTATCAGTTGGTATGGATTAGGATGGGCTTTTTGATGATAGGAAAAATGTTTATTATTATAGAGTTGATCTTTTCTTTGTACTCTTTGAGTTACAGGTTTGTTCTTAATCAGAGGTTCTCTCTTTTTGTATAGTTGTGTTATTCTGTTCTGTGTCCACTTGTTGCATGGTCATTGCTGGTATTGTAGTTATTTTTATTCCTGGTGTTGCCTCTCATATGTTTTGTATTTAATAATGTATGGGTTTCTTTAATGTCTCTCTAAAAAAATGTCTGCTTTTGTTGTATAATGTTATCCTCTATCTTAGCAATTTTTTCATTGGTCATTTTTATGAGCTTTTTAAAGGCTTCCATATTATGGAGCAGTTAAAATTTTCTCTCTCTGGTTTTAATTGTTTCATTAGTTTTATTTAGACATAGTTGTTTGTCTTCTATGATTAATTTAATTAGATTTCTAGAACATGCATCCAACGCTCTGTTCCACTTGCTAAAGAAATACTTATGTAATGGTTCAAAAGTGGGATTTTTTTTGAGTCTCAGACCTCTAGGGATAAGGTTATTATCCAGATACTTTGCGAGTGTGGTGATTTCCCACCATAGCTTACATTCTTGTGTGTAGTTTTTTCCTAACCTGAGGAACTGGGCACAGAGGGGGTCATTCAGACCCAGTCGCAAGCACTGATGTGCTCACAACCAGGTTGATGGGTAGCCCTGCGCACGTGCAGCGGCCGCACTGCACGTGCGCAAGCCCCGGAGAGAGAAAGAAACTCTCTAGCTCCGGAGCTCGCTACAAAAGGCGCGGCTGTCAATGTTGATTGACAGCTCGCCCCTTTTTGTAGGCGGGCCAGGGGGTTGGTTTCCAAAACGGAGGCATTCCTTAAGGAACGCCTACCATTTTGTGGGCAGCCGCACTGACATCAGTGATGTCAGTGGGGAGCTGTCAGGGTTCAGCCTAGGATCGGCTATCTCTTATCTCCATGCCGGCTTCCCCTGACTTCCTTGTGGTCAGACGCCTGGTGCAGTGAGGGGTGAGATGCTGAGTATTCTACCTTAGGTGCTTTTGCGGACTTCCATGGTCGGCTGTGTGCTTTGGGGATCGGAGATCCTATCATGGGCGCTGCCATGATAGTTCCTCTCATGTGACAGTCCTCCTAACCAATGGTAGCATGATCTCAGTCAGCTGACGCTGTGCTCCAATAATCTGCTACCCTGGGTATAAATCCGCCCCCGGAACTTCAGGAAAATGCTGTTCAACTTCGTTATTCCAAGTGCCTGTGTTACTCCCACTGTTGCTCTGTGCTAAATCCTTCAGCATATTGCTTCAGCCTGCTCACAGTTTTCCAGTTTCCTGTATTAGCTTCCATGCTAACCCTTACTCTGAGACTTTAGCTTTCTCACAGTACTTCAGTGTTTCATGTCCCTTCTCTGTGTGTCTTTGTATATGTGCTGCTAATTCTATTGCAGCTTTCCTGTGGCTATTACCCTGTGTCACTGAGGTGTCAGATTAACTGCTAGTACTAATTAGCTCACAGCTGGACCTCCAGCACTCTCCTAGTAATTGCCTTTGTCCAGTACCAGCATTACTAGCTTCCCCAGTTTATTCCTGCCTTCCCTCTGTGTTTTACTGTGTTTATCAGCTCCAGAATCTGTTGCAGTTCCTGTACATTTTTCTGTGTTTCCAAGCTAGCCTGCGACTGGGATTACTACATGTGCCTGTGTCCACTTCTCTCTGTGTCTTGTTTGTGCAGCCAGCACCTACATTTATAGCTTTCCAGTGCATGTTGGTGTTCTTTGCTCTGTGTCTTGTCTCTGCAAATCAGCTCTAAACATATCTAGCAATTCCCAATATATGCCTCTGTTTTTCTGTGCAATCAGCACTTGGATTTCTTAGTGATTCTCAGTACACTTTCCAGTATTCCTATGCTAGCCTGTGATTAGGATCCCTAAACAGCGTTTCAATATCTAAGCATCCAGTTTACCTCCTGTGCTCTAGCATTTGCTTCGTTAAATATAGTTTCCGGTCTTCTGCCATTCCCAGGTACCTGTCCAGTGGGCCGCGACCTGCTCACTTGGTGCAGCGGAAAACCAAATCCCAATTGGAGGGGTCACTGGAGAAAACCACCAAGTGAGTTAGACTCCACACCTCTGGGCAGGTCTAGCCAAACCTGTGTTCAGCCGCAACTAGGAGACCTAGTCCAGTCACTTCCCAGGTCACCCGAACCCCCCGGCTTACCGTCCTCCACAGAGGAACATTTGCATCGGATCGTGACAGTTTGAACAGCCCAAAAATATGCAAGCCGCCGTGTTCCAGGGTGAAGCAGGTTTTCAGGATTTACTTTTTCATGTCACTGCACAGGAGACAGCTCTGCAATCCGTCAGACAGCAGCTGCAAGAACTCTCTAGTCAAATGATGGTTTTTCATTCGGTTCTAGCTGCTTTGTCCCCAGACACACCACAAGTTTCGCCAATGAATTCTGCACAGCTTCGTTCTGAAGTTCCAATTACCTCTACTGATGAAAATGTTTCCGTGTATACTAGTGAACCTCTCAAGTGTCCTCTGGTTCCCCAATTTTCTGATATTCCTGACCCTGAACCTTTCAAGAGTTTCTACTGGCTTCTAGAACAACTACAAAATCTCCATCCCAAAATTTTTCGAGTTATTCCCAAGCTTTCTACTGTTACTCCTGACTTGACTAACAGCCCTTCCAAGCAAACTGCAGTAAAGCATCAAAGTTTCCTGCGCCCTAAACTTACTGAGGTTGAACATCATTGACGCCGGGAACTGCATCTGTGTTTATATTGCGGTTATGATGATCACTTTCTTAATGACTGTACTCTGCGCCCACTGAGAAGTGGTGGCAAGTATGTGACTCCCAACATCTGCGCTTTCAGTTCTCCCCATCATTCATCAGTGATTTCCATTTCTTCAGTTACAGATAAGGAGGTGATGTCCACGAAGCAAAATAAAGTTCAAGTTTTTGATTGGGGCCCTGTTACAAGATGCTTCAACCCTCGTATAAGAAATATTGGGAGGATATTTCAACCTTCTAAAGTCAGGGACTCTACTCATTCCATTTCTACTGGTCACAGCTCGGATTATGCCTGTTATGGTCCCAGCCCGGATTTTGCCTGTTCCAGTCCCAGCCCAGATTCTGCCTGTTCCAGTCCCAGCCCGGATTCTGCCTGTTCCAGTCCCAGCCCGGATTCTGCCTGTTCCAGTCCCAGTCTGGATTCTGCCTGTTCCAGTCCCAGCCCGGATTCTGCCTGTTCCAGTCCCAGCCCGGATTCTGCCTGTTCCAGTCCCAGCCCAGATTCTGTTTTTCCCAATATGGGACTCCAGTCAGTAGCCCCAGGAGGGGTCCCAACTTCCTTACCCCAAGTGAGTGCTTCAAGTCTCGCACCCCAAGAGGGGGTCTCGTCTCGCACCCCAGGAGGGGGTCTCTAGTCTCGCACCCCAGGAGGGGGTCTCTAGTCTCGCACCCCAGGAGGGGGTCTCAAGTCTCGCACCCCAGGAGGGGGTCTCAAGTCTTGTACCCCAAGAGGGGGTTTCAAGTCTCTCACCCCAGGAGGAGGTTACAAGTTTCATGCCCCAGGAGAGGGCCATCGTTTCAAGTGTTACGCCCCAAGAAAGGGTCTCAAGTTTCAAACCTCAAGAGGAGGTTTTGAGTCACTCACCCCAGGAGGAAGTCTCTGTTCTCGCATCCCAAAAGGGGGTTTCATGTTCCATACCCTGAAAGGAAAAGTCGAGTCTGCTTCCCCAGAAGGGTGTTTTAAGTCCCATACTCCAACAGGGAGTGTCAAGTTCTGTACTCAAGGAAAGGGCCTTAAGTCTCTCACCCCAGGAGGATGTTACAAGTTTTGTGCCCCAGGAGGGGGTGTTAATTTTGAGACTTTTACCCCAGGAAGAGGTTACAAGTGTTGTACCCTTGGAGAAGACTTTTGTTTCAAGTTTCACACCCCAGGAGGGGGCCTTCACTTCGAGTTTCAAGCCCCAGGAGGGGGCCTTTGCTTCGAGTTTCAAGCCCCAGGAGGGGGCCTTCGCTTCAAGTTTCACGCCCCAGGAGGGGGCTTTCGGTTTGAGTTTCACGCCTCAAGGGGAGGCCTTCGTTTCAAGTCTTACGCCCCAAGAGAGGGTCTTCATTTCAAGTGTTATTCCTCAGAAAGGGATTTCAAGTATCCTACCCCAGGAGGGGATTTCAAGTGTCTTACCCCAGGATGGGGTTCCCAGTGTTATACCCCAGGAGGGGATTTCAAGTGTTACGTCCCAAGAGAAAATCCTTGTTTCAAGTTCTTTACCCCAGGAGGGGGTTTCAAGCCTCTTACCCCGAGAGAGGGTTCCTAGTGTCTTTCCCCAGGACGGGACTTCAATCGTCTCACCTCAGGATGGGGTTTCCAGTGTTATTCCCCAAAAGGGACTTCCAAGTGTTTTACCCCAAAAGGGGGTTTCAAGTATTATACTCCAAGATAGGATTCCTAGTGCCATTCCCCATGGGAGGATTTCGAGTATTAAATTTCCGAAGGAGAGTGCAAGTGTCTTATCCCAGGAGGGGGTCTCAAGTCTTGTACCCCAAGAACAAGGATTTACAAGTGTTACTCCCCAAGATGGGGGTTCTAGTGTCATACCTCAGCAGGAGGCTACCAGTGTTACTCCTCAGGAGGGAGTCCCAAGTCTAACATCCCATGAAGGAGTTTCAAAATCCATATCCCAGGAAAAGATCTCAAATTTCTTGCACCAAGAAAGGATCTCCGGTTCTTTACTCAAGCAAGAGTCTTCTGGTGTTGTGTCAAAGTCAAACGTTTTAGTGCCCCATCAGTTAAGAGGTTCACAAGATGACGCTACCACTATATCTATAGGTAGCCCTCAGGATCCATCTGTTGTTTCTATGCCCATTCTTTTTGATGGAGATATAATGCAGTATTATGCCTTGGTGGATCATTTCATCGCTATTATGAAATCCTCGCCATGGTCTGAAATCAAGCCTACTAATGTAGTAAAATTTATCATTTCATCTTTCCGAGGTAAAGCCTGGGACTGGGTTGAGCCTATTTATGATTCAAAGGATCCGATGCTGTCAGATTTAGTAGCCTTTTCTGCAGCAGTCATTAAAGAATTTGGTCCAACTTATCCTGACAGTTCTCTCGGGAATACTCATCTCAACAAAGCCTCAAGTTCTGGGGTACCACCCTCTACTATTAAGCTCAGATACATTTCTTTGAGTCCTTCTCAAATAGATCTGGTACAAGAACAACCTATCCCGAAGGATAAGACTCAAGGAGGCATAAGGATGATGAATTATAATACAGATTCTGACTACGATCCTGAGTACGATGAAAAAATCATTTCGGTAGTTCCCGTGAAAGACACTTTGCAACTTAAGTCTTCTACTTCTAGTGGTTCGAAAAAGTCTCGGAAAAAGAAGAAGAGTCGATGACTTCCTGGTGACCAACCTTTCTATGACAAGTTGACCATTTTTTCCTATTATTTAGTCCCAATTGAAGTTTGAGAGACCATCTGGTAGTTGTGTACCTTGTTCTTCTAATCTTCAAAAACATCTTATGTCTTCAAAGATTTTTGACTTTCCTGTGTTTTCAAGTATTTTTTGTGTCTTTCTGAGGAGTTCCAGCTGAGCTTTTATGGGTGTTAGGTGCCCACCCTAAAAGGAGGGGGTACTGTCAGGGTTCAGCCTAGGATCGGCTATCTCTTATCTCCATGCCGGCTTCCCCTGACTTCCTTGTGGTCAGACGCCTGGTGCAGTGAGGGGTGAGATGCTGAGTATTCTACCTTAGGTGCTTTTGCGGACTTCCATGGTCGGCTGTGTGCTTTGGGGATCGGAGTTCCCATCATGGGCGCCGCCATGACAGTTCCTCTCATGTGACAGTCCTCCTAACCAATGGTAGCATGATCTCAGTCAGCTGATGCTGTGCTCCAATAATCTGCTACCCTTGGGTATAAATCCGCCCCCAGAACTTCAGGAAGATGCTGTTCAACTTCGTTATTCCAAGTGCCTGTGTTACTCCCACTGTTGCTCTGTGCTAAATCCTTCAGCGTGTTGCTTCAGCCTGCTCACAGTTTTCCAGTTTCCTGTATTAGCTTCCATGCTAACCCTTACTCTGAGACTTTAGCTTTCTCACAGTACTTCAGTGTTTCATGTCCCTTCCCTGTGTGTCTTTGTATATGTGCTGCTAATTCTATTGCAGCTTTCCTGTGGCTATTACCCTGTGTCACTGAGGTGTCAGATTACCTGCTAGTACTAATTAGCTCACAGCTGGACCTCCAGCACTCTCCTAGTAATTGCCTTTGTCCAGTACCAGCATTACTAGCTTCCCCAGTTTATTCCTGCCTTCCCTCTGTGTTTTACTGTGTTTATCAGCTCCAGAATCTGTTGCAGTTCCTGTACATTTTTCTGTGTTTCCAAGCTAGCCTGCGACTGGGATTACTACATGTGCCTGTGTCCACTTCTCTCTGTGTCTTGTTTGTGCAGCCAGCACCTACATTTATAGCTTTCCAGTGCATGTTGGTTTCCGGTCTTCTGCCATTCCCAAGTACCTGTCCAGAGGGCCGCAACCTGCTCACTTGGTGCAGCGGAAAACCAAATCCCAATTGTAGGGGTCACTGGAGAAAACCACCAAGTGAGTTAGACTCCGCACCTCTGGGCAGGTCTAGCCAAACCTGTGTTCGGCCGCAACTAGGAGACCTAGTCCAGTCACTTCCCAGGTCACCCGAACCCCCCGGCTTGCCATCCTCCACAGAGGAACATTTGCATCGGATCATGACAGGAGCTTCCTGCTCCATCAAAGCAGAAAGCTCCCTGGGGCTTGCGAGTGCCCAGACCCAACCTTAGGGTCTGGTCGCTAGCCGCGATGGTGATCACCATCGCGACCATCACCCTGGTCGCTAGCTAAGCTGTGGGTGGTAACCCACAGTTTAGCTTGCAACCAGGAGGCCACACCAAAAAAAAAGCAGCACCCGCCCTCATTCAGAGAGAGCGATCGCTTCTTGTGACTGCCTCTGAATGAGGTCCAGAATCTTTCGTCCTTTATTGGTGTTTCTAATATGGTTGGATTAGTTGAGAAAATTAATTCTAAGTTTGCCCTTTTTTGTTTGTGTGTGATATGTTTGGCCATTTGCATGCATTAACTTGAGCAGCGGTAACACTGGAAATATAAATATAAGGAAGGTATATGTGTGCTGCACTTAGTTATTAGCAGCTCCAATAGATTTTGTATATCATACAGACAGGAAAGGAGAGCTGTTGATGACATCAAATGAGTTGGCTCTGGATACTTCCGGCAACAAAATACCACACGGGAAAGAAGGAACGGATGACCAGAGAGGAAGAAGAAAGGTACCCGCTGCCAGAAGACCATAGGTGAGCGTAGGGTCAGTTAGCCACCATTAGAGTCTTCATCACATCATGCACACGGCACCATTCCTGAGCCCTTGTCCGGAACCTCGCCACCCGGCTCCCGCAATTACTTTCAAGAGCATAAACATAGTCTGTGTCAGACAGAGCAATACTCAGTGTTTCAGCATTTTATTGTATCTTTGTAGTGTACCTTTTTGCTCCACTTCTGTCATCAATTATTTTCTTGGGTTTATTTCTAACTTCTTCTCTTCGTTTTTATTTCTATTCCTTTCACTTCATGTTCTTTTCACTCATAGATTTTGTTTATATATACTCTCACAAACGCTCCTATATGATATACAAAATCTTTTGGAGCTGCTAATAACTAAGCATGGCACACATATACCTTCCTTAAAACACAATTCATAGTAAACCGCATCACCATGCCCTTTGCGCCTGCCCACATTGGTGGCCAGTGGGAGCAGAATGTTTTCCAGGAGCCAGGAGATTCCAAAGCCTCCCAGAAGTCCTGTAAGAGTGGGCAAGCATGACCGTAACTGAGATGTAATGGGTGTTAAGATGTGGGCAATGTTCAGAGATGATGTGTTGACAGATTTGCAGGCTATGCAGCATTAGAAGCATAAATACACCTGGTTCCATTTGTATAATTTGCACCAAATACAGGCTGGTGCAAGTGTGCACTAGGAATGATGATGATGGTGACTCTCAGACTAAGCATATGCAGGGGCGCTGAGAGGGGGGGGAGTGGGTACAAATTACCCAGGCCCAGGCTTGCTGCAGGGGCCCAGGTCCGACACACCGCTCCCCCTGCCTCTTAAGTCATAGCAGCCTAACACATGCTGCTGTGTGCAGGGCTGCCCTGGGAGACTGCTCATGGCTGCTAAAGCAGCAGCCGGAGCAGTCTCCTATGCCTATGGGGGAGCAATCACGTTGATCGCGCCCCCCATTGGCAGTGCACCAGGCTGAGGGGCAAACAGCGCCCCCCTCCCCAGCGTGCAGTCCTGCCATGCCCCCTGTCACATGGGCCCAGCACAGCTCTCGGTGGCCCTGAGCATATGGATCGTTCTGGACAGGCAGCAAAGATATATACCACTTTGCATACAGTCATATATACTCATCTATTTCTGTGTATGATTTGGAGGAGCAATTACGAATTACTTTCATTCAATTCAGGATGAGACCCAAACTGTTTTTGCGAAAAGTAAAATGAAAAAAAAAAAATTCTTCTAATGAGTGTTCAAATCATAAAAAAAAGGAATCAAAATAAAAGTGGGGAGAAATAAGTTTTAAAACTAAATAAAAAACAAGTCACACGCACCATTACATAATTCATAATGATTTTTTTCTAGATACCACAGTATTAGAGGCAGAATGGAGGGATAGAGGGGTTGTTTGCTCCTCCCAAATATTTGAAAGGGGTGGTATCACCTTCCACTTGGCATAAATCAGAGGTACAGTAGCCACTGCTGCGCTGCGCCAAGGTACATCCATGTATTGATTCCTATTATTGCTGCAAGTCACTTAAGAAATAATTGCTTTCCAGTCCAATCTTGTGGTTCCAAAGCACAAAAAGTTATTTATGTAAACAGGGAAAGATTTAAACAATTAGAATAAAAAACAATGAAAATAGTAACAGCCAATACATACGCATGCAATACTGGTCCCAGTTTGCAGTCCTTCAATCCTGAATCCTGCGGTCACCCAAAATGGAGAATGACTGAACACTGAGACCAGCACACAGCATATATACGGTACAGGTTACAAGGATAACAAAGGGACAAGTTGACATGTTTTCATTGGTTCTTGCATCTGGTCAATCTGGTCATTGGTTAGTTCATACGGTGTCATCAGAGGAATGGCTCAGCTTTCCAACAGCTTCTTCGTGTAGCTTCCTGCCAAAGAACTAGTTAAAACTGGCTACAGACACTGCATACAAGTAATAGCATTCTAACCAATAACTCCCTATAATCCATAACTAGCGAACGCAAGATGTGAATCCTTCACCGATAGAAACAGATGTCTGCAAATAAACAGGGATTTATGGTGCATACACACGGTCAGATTTTTTCTTCAGATCTGAACGATAATGATTTAAAAATCGTTCAGTCGTTCATATCTGAAGGAAAATCTGAGATATCTGACATGCCTGAATGATGGACGATGAACGATGCGCATTCCCGTTTGTCAGATAACAATATCTGACATCTGATGTGTTTGCAGTCAGACTTGGACGATTCCATTCATTTTAATGCAGTCAAAAATCGTTCAATCGTTCAAAACTTTGGTAAAATCGTTCAAATCGTTCATCTGACAAATTTGACCGTGTGTATGCTCCATTAGTATGATACCAAACATGACATGTCCACTGTATTCTGAACCTTAGATCTCTTTTAAGTACATATTACATTATAATTATTAACTAACAAATACCTTTAACAACTCTGGTTATTAACTATAATGTGCGGGGACCATTTTATATGTATTCATTCACATATGTGCGTCTAGGTGTATGTACGTGAATATATACAGATGAGTGTCCATGTGCAAGTATGTGCATCTGCATATGAGCGTCTGTGTGTATATATGTATATATATGTGTGCATCATGCGCATCAGTGTATGTGTGTTGTGGATACGCATTTCAGCGCATCGGATTGCACCGACGCAAAGTAGTGTCCTAGTAATACGTCATCCGACCATAGACGACTATATCGTCAGATAATAATTGTAAGCGATCATATCCAATTATTTTACTTTGACAATCCACCCTTTGATAGTTTTATGTTTGCTATCACATTCTATTCTTAACCTCTTTTAGTTATGCATAATAAATTAGTATTCAATGTTCTAAACAGTATGACACAGTTTGGTCATTGAACCGTCAATAATGTGTTTCAGGAAAGGATAAAACAACCCTTATACGCCATCTGCGGATCTATAGAGGACCATTGGTAGGATGTGGGACCTCATTGAACCTATAAAGGAAGTTTTGGGGGAATTGAGACTACATTATCTATGATGTTTAGCGGAACATTTACAATACATTTTATTATACATGACCAAGCCTATTCACTTGTTATTATCTGATGGTACATTCAATTTCAGGATTGTAATGCAGTTCTTTATCGACCTTAGTACCTATACCACCACCACTCACCACCATCATGATTTCCTTTTTACGGTTTACCTTGGTGGTCCATTTGCCACATTTTACCACAGTAAGAACACACATAAACCAATTACTAAAATGACAACAAGTATAAGAATAAGGAGCTTACCTATACTAGCAACCATCTCCTGTACCCACTCTCCCAGACAGGCAAACCATTTGACAGGGTTTAATCACAAGGACCATTTCTCTACCTTTACCTCAGTCTCATACAAGGAAGTATTATGGTCCTTCCGAAATTCCCACTTCAGCTGTAGGATTTTATCCATTTTCCAGTCGATCACCTCTTTGGGGTCACTAGTATTATTGGTGATGTACGTGCAACACTTGACACCAAAGTGGGTGGCCAAAGTCACACAATATCCAGTGTATATCCAGTAATAGCTGTCAGGTAGTTTAACACTAGTCTATGTTGTACCAATTCCTTTTTATAAGCCTGTAGCTCCTTACCCATATACCTGAAAGTGTCATCATACATCTCGGTTATGTTGCCTATTAATTTAGCCAGGTCTTGGATGTATCTAAAATTTAAAGTTCCCTGAGTGATCCTGGTGGGATCTAATGCTACCAAAATTTGGAAGCCAGTTGTTTCACTTATCAACTGTGTGGCTATATGGTCTTTGCCAGGGATCATATTTCTTTTGTCACGATGTTCATACTGTGTGTATATGTATGGAGGTGGTGCAGTTTTAAGGATACCAATCATTTCATCATGTGTAAAGGTCATTACCTCTGGGACCAATTTACCTATAAAACATAAACCCTTGGAACTCAGAGATAACCAAGAATATGCCCTTCTTCCACAAACATAGTATACATTATCTGGGAGGACATATGGTATATTATGATCATGCAAAATATCACAAAGTTTTAACAAAACTACCTATGCCTATTGTCCTCATCTGCTCAAGGCACGTTTCAGCCTGAATAACATTTTTACAATAACCCATAGGAACTTTTCCAATAGCTATCACATTCGGTTTGTTCCTATATCCTCGTCTCTGGGGTTCATCACTACTGGTGTGGCATGCCATTGTCTGATCCAATAAGTCTGCTTCCCAATTCTCCAGTCTTTCTATGTATGAAATGTTCAGACACAGCAAAGACCAATCTATGGAGTATTGGCGCAGCTTCAAAATAGGGGACCTGGTAATGTTATACTTCCCATCTAAGGACCTCAGGGAAATGTAATGGGCATGGTACTAATCCTACATTATGTTGTCCCTGAGGCACTTGAGTGCACACCCAACATCATTCAGAACTGTTGTCCACCTGTTCCCAGATGGTGGCTGAGCTGCCGCTGATCTGTGCTCTGAATGCAACAGCACAGTCAGTGCTGCCGCATACAGTGCAGATGGCTCCCGAGTCCCCTCATCAGTGTCACGTGACACATCATGTCCATGATGCTGATCACTGATGTTGGGCTTCAGGAGATGCTCTGTGCTCTATGCAGCAGTGCTATGCATTCACAACACAGAGGCAGAAGATAAGTAATCGGGGGGGTAGGGGTAGGCTCCATGCGGCAGGGGAGGGGTAGGCTCCATGTGGCTTGGTGAAAGCCCACACAACTTAGTTGCCCCAGGGCCCCCACAAGCCTTAATCCGGCCCTGCTGAAGAGGTAAGTATGGATTTAAACACTGAGATGGGATTGGGATTGCTATAGCAGGCAAAAGTCCTGGGTTTTTTGCTGATTAGCTGTTCTTGACAGCCTTGTTACTAGGTAGATTAGCTGAAGTTATTGGTCAGGTGGTTGGGTATCTGACCAATGGAGTGAATTGTGGGTGTGTTTGAGGATTATGTATATAAGAGGTGGTTGTGCATGTGATCAGCCTGTCATTTCTGGAGGTCTGGATGAGTATCCTGCTGCTTGCAGCTTATTTACTTTCTCTTTATCTCTTTTCTTCTTTACCCTTTCATCCCTCCCTCCTTTCTTTCTCCCCTTTTTTGCACCTTGTTTTCCTCCTCCTCCTTCAACATCCCCATCCCCACAGGTTCCCCCCTGCCCCCGCAGGCTGGCTTGCTTTGCCCGTCTGCTCAGAGCCGCAGCATGTGCGTGTTCGCACTCCCCTCTCTCTGGCTGACTTTCCCAGTGTCCTGCTTCTGCATCCTGCTTGCCAGTTGTCCTTCCTTGCACCCGCTGGAAATTCTGCCGATACCGCCACGTGTCCTTGGTGGGTGGGCTGTCCCCCCCCCACAGCGGCTGTTCTGTCCCTTGTGTACCCGATTGCAGTGAGCGTTTGGTACCCCCCCACCCCAGCGTGCTGGACCCTGCCTCGCGCCAGGTCAGGTGTCCATTTCAGTTTGTGGCGGCCATCTTGGATCCCACTCATAGTGGGATACGGCATTTTAGCCCTCCTCAGGGCCCCTCTTATTCTGGTACCCCCCTTTTTAGTGTTCCTTTGTCCCCAGTCTCTTGGTGGCAATTTCCCATCACCCACATCAGTTTTCACTCGGCCAAGTTCTTTTTACACACCCACCCTGTGGCCAGTCTTCCTGCATCCCTGGTTGGGCCCCCCCACCTCCAGTTTTCTGTAGCCACCCCCCACTCCTTCATTTGGTTCCTTTACTCCTCCCCCACCCAGCGCTCCTGCTTCTGTCTCTGCTGCTCACCTTTCTCTTTTAGTCACAGGTCTGCCGGATTCCGGTATGGTTCCTAAAGATGATGCAGTAGTTTTGCGGCTGCTGTTCCAGTGCGCTTCAAGATGGTCCTGGATTACACGCTCCTCCACGTGAAGTTGCAGATGGCGCAGTTCCTGTGCCATCTGGTGGTGGTATGCATTGCTTGATTTTGTTTCCCTGACTCTTTTTCATCTCTCGCTTGTCTAGTTCCCCCGAGCGTCTGCGCAAGCTTATTAGGTGGTTTGCACGATGGTTGTCCGAATGTCAGGTGTTAGGGTTGGTGGGGCAACTGCTTCCCAGTCTGAAGGCCTGAGATGGGGGCGGACTCTGTACATTGTGCCAATTCAGCGGTCCTTTAGGGGTTGCGCAGCAGCATGTGCAAGATTGTTTGTATAGGTATATATGTAGTTTTTTATCGCTTTAGGTTTAAATTTCAAGGGTTTGGTGTTTGCTAGGACACCAGGTGATGTGTTGGGAGGTAGCATAATGTAGTTTAAATTATGGCATCTTTGTCTTTGTGATTTGCTATCTTGAGACACGTACTTGTTTACATACTTATATTTGGTTACAGATATGTCCTCTCGGTACAATGGGATTGCATGTATGGATTATAATCTGTATGTAGTGCTGATTATGCCCCTAGTAGTGCATTCCGTAGTAATGTGTCTTGTGGTTTCACAGGGTTTGAGTGTGAGGGTAGTCCCATGGCGCTAGTTAGAATAGTTTCTCACAAGTTACCTGAGTGGTTGTGGTTTACCATTCTGGGTCGGTTTATGTTAGAACACCCTGCAATTTAAGTTCCGTCGGCAGGTTGGGGGTGTTGTGGGTTGCTGTAGACACTGACTTTTGTTGGGTAGGTTGCTGGGCCCGTTTCCCTTTCCCCATCCTACAGGATCTGTGAATTTTTCTTTGTAGGCGATATCCCTTTTTAGGCCCTGGGGTGATATCTCCTTATTCAATATTTACTTTGGCCGATGTATTTTTCTGTCAATGACGCCATATCAGAGCTGACCTGCGGAGTGGTTTTTTATCAGCTGTTTGTTGAGGCCTTGTGGCGGATTCGTAGTTTTGGTTCGGGTATTTTGTTTCACTAGGCTAGTTATTGTAACGGTATTCCAGTGTTGCCTTTACATCTGTAAGCATGCACTTTATGGGTTCGTTGGGACGTGGTTTATTTGTTGATAGCTGTTTACGCACGGACTCTGCGGCCTCCTGCACCTATTTTGAGAAATTCACTTCCTTTTGCACCTGTGCATTTCCACTGGCATTGCCGGGCCCGTGTTGCACATTATTTATACCACATTTCTCTTTATAGGGCCCGGGGTAGCTATGTCTGTGCTGACCTCCTCTTTTCGGCTTTCGGGTGTTCCGGTAGTGCATAATACAACAGAGATTTCTATTCATGCTGTTTTATCTGGGCTCTTAGGGCCTGATTCAGAGCCGCTCGTAAGCGGCCGCTCGTTCGCTCCGAGCGATGTTTGCCCAACTGCGCATGCGTACGGATCGTAATATGCATGCGCGAACCAGTCAGTGCGGCCGAAAATCGTTTGTTCGCTAAATAACGAATGCCTGCTATTTTGAGTGACAGAATGAGGCGTATGTGGGTGGTAACAGGGGAAGGTGCTTGAAAACGGGGAGTGGAGATCCGAACGCAGGCGTGCTTAAAGGTCAAGACGGGCGTTTTAAGGGTGTGCATAATTAATACAGCAGCGTCATTGACCACGTCACTGGGTTATTTTATAGTCAGAACTGCTCGCAAGATTGTGGTAGCAAAAACCAACCACAAGAATAGCGAGCAGTTCATACGCTGGTCGATGTACTCGATTAATCTAATAAATAGCGGACATGACGTAGGATGCGAGCGGCCAAGGGGGGGAATTTTTAAAAAAACGACCGCAAGTTTTGTTCGCTCGTTCAGACATAGAGGCGTGAACAGACTGCAAAGAGCGAACGGTTCATTTGAATAGCCACCCCTATTTTCTGGACGAACGACCGCAAATAGCGTCCGGCTCTGAATCAGGCCCTTAGTTAAAAGTGGTTGCTATTTGCTGTCACGGATTTCGGGTGTTCAGTTAGTGCATAATAAGACAGAAATTTTCTACTCGTTGTTTTATCTGGGCTCTTAGGACCTCATTCAGAGCCGGACGCAATTAGCGCTCGCTCGTCCTGAAAATAGGGGTGGCTATTCAAATGAACCGTTCGCTCTTTGCGGTCTGTTCACGCCTCTAGGGCTGAACGAGCGAACAAAACTTGCGGTCGTTTTTTGCAAAACTACACCCCCTGGCCACTCGCATCCTACGTCATGTCCGCTATTTATTAGATTAATCGAGTACATCGACCAGCGTATGAACTGCTCACTATTCTTGTGGTTGGTTTTTCCTACTGCAATCTTGCGAGCAGTTCTGACTATAAAATAACCCAGTGACGTGGTCAATGACGCTGCTGTATTAATTATGCACACCCATAAAACGCCCGTTTTGACCTTTAGGCACGCCTGCGTTCGGATCTCCACTCCCCGTTTTCAAGCACCTTCCCCTGTTACCACCCACATACGCCTCCTCCTGTCACTCAAAATAGCAGGCATTCGCTATTTAGCGAACAAACGATTTTCGGCCGCACTGACTGGTTCGCGCATGCGTATTATGATCTGTACGCATGCGCAGTTGTGCAAACATCGCTCGGAACGAACGAGCGGCCGCTTACGAGTGGCTCTGAATCAGGCCCTTAGTTAGATGTGATTGCTTGCTGCTGTCATTTGCCAAGGAAATATGGTTGATTTTTGTATCCTTTGCCGGTGGTTCATTGGCAAATAGGTGTAAGCTGCGCACGGTGCAGTCGTTACTGGTTCATTTATTGTGCTTGTCATTTCATCCCTCTGGGCAAGTTGTTTGTATGCAGTTAGTAAAGGCTGCTTTTGGTGTGGGTAAGCCATATCACCACGTGCGGTTTTTATTCTGAGATTCAGGATGATCTCCGCACTTGGTCCAGATCCCTAATTCAATTTAGTAGCTACCGTGCTTGTCCTTCATATACGGTCACTATTACTACCTTACAGCTTTTTCCAAGGCAGCTGATTTGTTGGATTCAGCGACTTTGTTGGTTTCTGATATGTAGCACCCTGGCTGCTGGAACGACATGCGGTTAGGTTTTCTTGGCGCTTTTTTGGGGGGTTGTTGGTATTGTTTAGGGTGTTTGACCTTTGGAGCAGTCGTTTAAGTAATCAGTGGGAGGTGGGTTTTTTGGTGTGTCTCTCTGGGCTTGGCATGCCATTAGCAATCAGATTGTTCCCCCTCATCCAGCTTTACGGCTGTTGAGGCATATAGTTTGCATTGTCTGGGGGCGATATTCAATTCCGAGCCTGTCATGTGCCCGGTGTATATGCTGCATGTTGCGTCTGCTTTGTCTCGCTTTATTTTTCCCGTTTTCATATGCTGGCTCCAGCGATGTTCTGCAGTAGGGTTACCTTGCCCTTGGTATGGCAGATTGTCAGGCTGGCATGGAGGGCTCTTGCGCCGGCATCTCTGCAGATTTATTCAGTGGCCTCACGGGACTGGTAGGCCTTCTGCACGCAGGGCTCTCAGGGGATTGGGTCTTCAAGAGATATGTGTTTGTCACTTTGTATGTGGGTATTACCAGTGTGGCTTCTGTGGTCGCAGCGCTTACGGGAATATCCTTCTTTTGTTTGTTGTAGGGTCTTTATGGCCCTGCATAACCTTTCCCAATCTTCAAGGCCCTTCAAGTTTGTCGTAGGGGTTTTCCCGTTGGTGCTAGCTCCCACAGACACTTTGACTTGCAGCTTTATTGGAGGTTGCTTGGGTTATGTATAGGTGGCTCCTGTCTATTTAGTGGTAGCCCTTTTCAGCTTCGCATTCCAGTTGCAATTTGGTTGTTTTTAGGTCAGCGCAATTATAGTGCCCAGCAAGACTATGTTCTCCTCGGTTTCATTGTTTCAATGCACTTTGTTCAGGGCTTCGGCATGTTACGCAGGCTTTGCTTTTCCAGGCTGCCGATTGGGAAGGGGCAGATGGCTTACCTTACAGAGGCTGGGTATCCCTTTATTTGCTTTGTGCGATCCGTTCCTTGTACATGGGGTGTCGCCCTTTAGTCGGGCCCAGTGGTGAGATTATTGCCATTTTTATGCTCTCCAATTTAGTATAATGATGTTCTTCAGTGAAGTTTAACTGAGTGGGGTTTAGATGGTGCTTTGCATGTAATTTGGTAGGTGGGGGTCTCTGCTTGCAGATCTTATTAGCACCGCGATAAGCTTTAGTAGTGCTTCCTGTGCTAACCCAAAAACTTTGCTTACCCATCAGTTATCGAATGGATAGCATTCGATAATTGGGGGTGTGAAGTGATTTTTTAATTTTTCCTCTCGGGGACCAATATCTGGCCCACCTTGGTTCACGGGGAAGGTTTTTTAGTATTTCTTCTTCATTCGGGTTACATGTTTTCCCCATTGGCATCCCTGTTAGTTAGTTGCTGTGTTTTTCAATTTTGTTGTGTGCGACTTGGTTTTGGTGCAGTGGCTCATGGTTAAGGTGTTCTTTCCTTACTATGGAAGATGCTGGAGAAGAGCAGGTTTGGCTAGTTGGCCATTCCTATATTTTCTGGGTAGAGTGACAAGGTTTGGCTAGCCGTGCCATTTTGTTGCTGGTTAGCAGGTATGTTCGCTGGATTGGTGTGTGTGGCCTGCTGTGTGCATCCATGAAGTCTCTGTTGGTTGAGTCGGACATTATTGGGTGATGCCTGAGTTGGTTGGTCCTGCTTGTTGGTGGGAATGATCTTTATCAGTTGGAGGGTTTGGAGCTGATTGTTTGGTTGAGGGGGCTGGTGGATGCAGTACGTTTGTTGGCCGAATGTGCACATTGTATGGTCTGAAATAGTGCCTCGTCTTGTGTGGTGTGGTGCACAGGATCATAAGGCCTTAGACAGATCGAGGCGTAAGGTTAATAAGGTTGTGAATTAGCATATCTTGTCTTTGGGTGGCTTGGTAGTTAGGCATTGTCATGGCCAGGGTATTTCAGCATGGCGCTAGGCGGGTTTTACCTGTGAGGTCATTGTGGCGCGGGCTGTCTGGTGGCGGAGCTGGTGTCTGGCGAGGGGCTTTGGCTGCGCGCATTGTTGTGCAGCCCTGTTGTCACTCTGCACTGGTGAGGCCTGGCGGCGTCTCCGTTCCGTTTGGCATGGGCGCCGCCATCTTGCCTTCTGGCCATGTGATGCGGCTGGCCAATCCTGGTGAGTAACATGTTCCCTCCGGCCAGTAACAGCACGGCATGGGGTCGGTGCCTTCCTTCTTTGCCAGTGCAACGTGTATCTCAGCCTAGCTGAGAGGGAGTTCTCTGTGCTTACCCTGTTCCTGTGAATTCGCCTGTCTGCCAGCTCCTAGCTTCCGCTGGACTACCCCGCTTCCTCCATCACCCTTGCCCATACCTGAGATCCTGAGCCTGCTGACATCCTGCTCATTGCCTTAGTTCACTATCTGCATACCTGGCTATTATTTTCCTGCTTCACTACCAGCATACCTGGCTGATTATTTTCAGTCTCACTCCCTGCACACCTGGACAGCTCTAATTGTTTCTACTTGGACATTAACCCATTACTCCCACCACAGAACTCTTGTGCACATTTATATATTCCTGGACTTTTATTTACTGCTATAGTTTATGTCTACTCAAGCACTTATTAAAAAATCTAGTTTTTTATTCAAACCCGCTTCTGTGTTCACTCCTGCTACCACCCCGGGTCCACAAACAAGCCAGAACACAACAGTTTGCACTGGTCCCATGGAGCCGGCCACGGATCAGGAGTCAGGAGTGGATTTGTTCCGAAGCATTTCTGGTCATTTAGAAAATCTGGAAAACATGCAGCATCAGATGGCTCAATTTCTGCAAGAGATGTCCAAGCATCAGGATAATTTACAAACTTCCTTTTCTACCCCTGTAGTACCAACATCTACATCCGCATCAGTGTCTGGGAATACAGGAGGCAGATCATCTCCTCGCTTACATCTTCCTCTACCAAGTAAATTTGACGGAAACCCTAAACTCTGCCGAGGATTCCTAAATCAGTGTGACATACATTTTACCCTGCAGCCTGACAACTTTCTAGCTGCAAGAACTAAAGTGGCTTATATAGTCTCTCTGTTATCCGGCCAGGTCTTAGAATGGTCTTCCCCACTCTGGGAGCGCTCAGATCCGCTGCTGGATAATTACGCAGGCTTTATGTCATCTTTCAGGAGGATTTTCGATGAACCTGGGCGTACTGTATCAGCATCATCAAACATCATGACACTGAGACAAGGGGTCGGTCCTGTCAGCCAATATGCCGTGCAATTTCAAATTTTAGCATCAGAGCTCAAATGGAATGAGGAAGCCCTCACCTCGGCCTTCTGGCATGGGTTGTCAGACTGACTAAAGGATGATCTAGTCACTCGAGAGCTTCCTACTAATCTGAACGACATGATTTCGTTGTGTATCAAAGTTGACCTACGCTTTAGGGAACGTCAGGCTGAAAAACACAGAGCTGATTGGCAAAGGTCATTTGCCCCCTCCATTCCTACCCGTCCCATTCTTTCCCCTATTGAAGAGGAACCTATGCAGGTGAATCATACACACCTCTCCAAAGAAGAACATCAGAGAAGAATGCAAAAGAACCTCTGTCTGTACTGCGGAGAGTCCGGTCATCTGCTGATCTCCTGTTCCCGTAAACCGGGAAATGCCAAATCCTAACTGACCCTGGAGACATCAAGTTAGGAGTTATGAGCCCGTCTCCAAAAATTAAAGATTTCACGATTACACTAGCGTTGGATCTTAAACCCAAACCTGTCTTTGCTACTGCTCTACTTGACTCAGGAGCAGCCGGAAATTTCATAACGTCTAGTTTCATAGATAAATTTCAGATTCCCTGTTCACCTCTCAACCATGCCATCACTCTGACCTCTATAGACAGATGCCCTCTAACTAATGGGATAGTCACCAAGGAGACTCAACCAGTATTGGTCCGTATTGGGGCACTTCATTCTGAGTCCTTAAAATTTCTGGTGATATCAGAGGCCTCTCAAGAAATTGTTCTTGGTCTACCCTGGTTGCGTCAACAAAATCCCAGGATTGATTGGAGTTCTATGCAGATTCTGTCATGGGGTATGGACTGTCAGAAATCCTGTCTTCCAAAAATTCAACCTGTAAGAAAGACAGTTCCATTAATTTCTTCCGCCATTCCCAAGGAATATCAGATGTTCGCCGACGTGTTCTCAGAACAGCAAGCAAATACCTTCCCTCCTCATAGGGAATGGGACTGTCCAATTGAATTGATACCTGATAAGACACCACCTCGTGGTCGTACCTATCCGCTGTCCTTGCCTGAGACTCAAGCCATGACCGAGTACATCCGGGACAACCTGGCAAAGGGGTTCATTCGCCCCTCTGCTTCACCTGCCGGAGCTGGGTTCTTCTTCGTTGGCAAGAAGGATGGTGGTTTAAGACCATGTATCGATTATCGAGGCCTTAATGACATTACTGTGAAGAATCGATACCCTCTTCCCCTGATTACTGAGTTGTTTGATAGGGTCAAGGGCTCTGTCATTTTTTCTAAATTAGATCTGAGAGGGGCTTACAACCTCATTCGTATCCGAGCTGGCGATGAATGGAAGACCGCTTTTAAAACCCGAGATGGACATTTCGAATATTTAGTAATGCCTTTTGGATTGTGCAACGCCCCTGCTGTCTTTCAGAGTTTCATTAATGAGATTTTCCGGGATCTGTTATATGTTTCGGTTGTTGTTTATCTGGATGACATACTGATTTTTCACCCTCCGTGGCTAAACATCAAGAACATGTTAAAGAAGTTTTGACCCGTTTGAGAGAAAATCACCTTTACTGCAAACTGGAGAAGTGCGTCTTCGGTGTGCCCAGTGTACCTTTTCTCGGCTATGTTATTTCTGGCTCTAGTTTGGAAATGGACCCCAAGAAGGTACAAGCAATTCAGGATTGGACCCGACCTCAGACACTGAAAGCCATCCAGAGATTGTTGGGCTTCGCCAATTATTATAGACGCTTCATCAAAGGATTTTCTACATTGCTGGCTCCCATCACAGCCTTGACCCGCAAAGGTGCTAATCCTTCCCAATGGTCACCTGAGGCAGAGTCTGCCTTTCATCTTCTAAAACAGGCCTTTATCACAGCACCAGTTCTTCGACAACCAGATCTGGACAGGCCTTTTTTGTTGGAAGTAGACGCATCATCTGAAGCTGTGGGAGCAGTCTTGTCTCAACGTTATGAAGACAACAGAGTCCATCCTTGTGGGTTCTTTTCTAAAAAAATTTCACCTGCCGAAAGGAACCACGCCATAGGTGAGCAAGAGCTACTAGCTGTTAAGTTGGCGATGAAGGAATGGAGATATTTTCTAGAAGATGCCAAGTTCCCATTTATTGTATTTACGGACCATAGAAATCTCCTATTTCTCAAAAACCTTCAATGTGTGAGTCCTCGTTTAGCCTGCTGGGCAATATTTTTTGCCAGGTTTCAGTTCACCCTGACCTTCCGGTCTGGAGCACTTAATCAGAAGGCTGATGCCCTATCGAGATCTCTCCTCTGTGATGATCAATCTGAAAATCAAAGCAATACCCCTGTCTTGGAATCAAGAGTCTTCGCCGCATTACAGCTTCAGCCTCCTACGGGAAAATCATTTGTGGCCCCGGAATTAAGGAAGCGGCTTCTCACATTCCTCTTGCTTCGCAGGGCACTCAGGCACTCGGAAGACCTTGGAGTTCCTGAAAATACATTATTGGTGGCCTTCTATGAAGGCAGATATAATGGAGTTCATCTCTTCCTGCTCCTCCTGTGCCCAGCATAAATCATCACGACAAGCTCCAGCTGGGGAATTGCTTCCTCTACCTACTCCTTCACGTCCATGGACGCATCTCTCCATGGATTTCGTCACAGACCTGCCAGTCTCTCAAGGCTTCAACACTATCTGGGTTGTAATAGACCGATTCGCTAAGATGGTCCACTATATACCGTTGAATAAGTTACCTTCTGCTCCTGACCTGGCACAGTTGTTTGTCCAACACATATTTCGTCTACATGGCCATCCTGCTGAAATTGTCTCTGACCGTGGTGTGCAGTTTACTGCAAAATTTTGGAGGGCTTTGTGTTCTGTTCTTCAAGTGAAGTTAAACTTTTCCACGGCCTACCATCCGCAAAGCAACGGCTTTACCGAGAGAGTTAATCAAGATCTAGAGACTTTCTTAAGAATTTTTATGTCATCTTCCCAGGACAATTGGGCTATCTTGCTGCCATGGGCCGAGTTTGCACACAATGCTTCCTACCACTCGTCAACTAACCAAACGCCATTTCAGGTGGTTTATGGCCTTCATCCTCGTGTTCCCGAATTCCGAAGCCTGCCTGTTTTTGATGTTCCGGCCGTGGAGGACATGGTGCGGAATTTTGCTGCCATCTGGACTCAAGTGCGGTCTGATTTGTTGAAGGCATCCTCTCGTTATAAGACCCAGGCCGATAAGAAGCGTAGAATAGTTCCACGCATGCAAGTAGGAAACCAGGTCTGGTTGTCTACTCGGAACCTTCATCTAAGAGTTCCGTCTATGAAATTTGCACCCCGCTTCATCGGTCCCTTCACCATAACAGAAGTCATTAATCCAGTGGCCTACCGTTTACAGTTACCCCCATACCTAAAAATTCCTAATTCCTTCCATGTTTCCTTATTAAAGCCCCTAGTCCTGAATAAGTTCCATAATGCTCTACCTGCTTCTCCTCGAGTCCAGACGGAGAGAGGAGTTGAGTTTGAAGTCGCCCAGGTCTTGGACTCTCGTCTGCGGAGAGGTCATCTACAATATTTGCTGGACTGGAAAGGTTACGGTTCAGAGGAACATTGCTGGACCAATGCTCATGATGTCCATGCTCCCACGCTCATCAGGAGATTCCATTCTGCTCATCCGGAGAAGCCTGGTGAGTGTCCTGAGGCCACCCCAAAAGGGGGGGGTACTGTCACGGGCAGGGTATTTCAGCATGGCGCTAGGCGGGTGTTACCTGTGAGGTCATTGTGGCGCGGGCTGTCTGGTGGCGGAGCTGGTGTCTGGCGGGGGGCTTTGGCTGTGCGCATTGTTGTGTGGCCCTGTTGTCACTCTGCGCTGGTGAGCCCTGGCGGCGTCTCCGTTCCGTTTGGCATGGGCGCCGCCATCTTGCCTTCTGGCCATGTGATACAGCTGGCCAATCCTGGTGAGTCACATGTTCCCTCTGGCCAGTAACAGCACGGCATGGGGTATTCTGGAAGGGTCGGTGCTTTCCTTCTTTGCCAGTGCAACGTGTATCTCAGCCTAGCTGAGAGGGAGTTCTCTTTGCTTACCCTGTTCCTGTGAATTCGCCCTGTCTGCCAGTCTGCCTGTCAGCTCCTAGCTTCCACTGGACTACCCCGCTTCCTCCATCACCCTTGCCCATACCTGAGTGCCTGAGCCTGCTGACATCCTGCTCATTGCCTTAGTTCACTACCTGGATACCTGGCTATTATTTTCTTCTTCACTACCTGCATACCTGGCTGATTATTTTCAGTCTCACTCCCTGCACACCTGGACAGCTCTAATTATTTCTACTTGGACATTAACCCATTACTCCCACCACAGAACTCTTGTGCACATTTATATATTCCTGGACTTTTATTTACTGCTATAGTTTATGTCTACTCAAGCACTTATTAAAAAACCTAGTTTTATGTTCAAACCCGCTCCTGTGTTCGCTCCTGCTACCACCCCGGGTCCACAAACAACCCAGAACATAACAGGCATGGCTTTTGAGGCTCAGAGTTGGACAGATTTTTTCATTCAGATGGGGTGCATTTTAAGGCTTTGGGTTTAGGTTTGTTTTTTAGGAATTTGCTTGCTTTTAGATTAGTTAGTTTTTCTCTTGGTTTTGGGCCAGTCTCCTTGTGAGTCTGGATTTGGCGGAAGAAAACTGCATGTCTGTGGCTTTATTGTGGCACAAGAGAACGTTGAGAGGGCACTGGACCTCGATGTATTATGGCGAGTTTGACCTTCTCGTATGAGGGGACCCAAGCGCTTTTGTACGGAAGCGCTTGGACTATGCCCAGGAGGGAGGAGAGTCCTTTACAACGTAAGTGCGTCTTTAGGGGGAGCGTTTCAGTCATCCCCCGTGTATGCCTGCAGCTTCAAAGCTAGAACTGGGTATGCAACATCTCCTGGCCACCTCAGTTAGGTGAATTAATTGATAAATAAAAGCTGTGACCTTTTAGCCAAGCTGTATTTGTGTCCATCTCTATTTATTAGATAAGCAAAGTGTTAAGTTAAGTAAGGATATTAAGGTGTTAATCTGCAATAAACCAATGGAAGTCTTATTCCTTTTTGTGTTTTTATATAAAAAATATTTGGTAAAATAAACAAATACAACCATATACAAAATAGGCATATAAAGATAAATTGTATAGTTAGTTGTGCAACCAAACATATAAGGGCATATAAGGCATTAATCAAAAACAAACTTAACACATTGGCCCTCATTCAGAGCCGTTCGCTATTTGCGTTCGTTCGTTCAAAAACAAGGGGTGGCTATGCAAATGATCCGTTCGCACATTGCAGTCTGTTCACACCTCTAAGTCTAAACAAGCGAGCAAAACATACGCTCGTTTATTTGATAAAAACGCCCCCTGGCCGCTCGCACCATATGTCATGTCCGCTATTTATTAGATTAATCGAGTACATCGAACAGGATATGAACTGCTCGCTATTCTTGTGGTTGGTTTTTTCAACCGCTATTTTGCGAGCAGTTCTGAGTTTAAAAAAACCAAGTGACGTGGTCATTGACGCTGCTGTATTAATTATGCACACCCATAAAATGCCCGTTTTGACCTTTAAGCACGCCTGCGATCGGATCTCCACTCCCCGTTTTCAAGCACCTTCCCCTGTTACCACCCACATACGCCTCATTCTGTCACTCAAAATAGCAGGCACTCGCTATATTGTGTACAAATGATTTTCGGCCGCACTGACTGGTTCGCGCATGCGTACTAAAAACCGTACGCATGCGCAGATGTGCGAACATCGCTCGGAACGAGCGTACTGCCGCTAGCGAGTGGCTCTGAATGAGGGCCATTGTCTTTTCTGTCTTTTGGTACTAGAACCTTCCTTCCGAGTACAAATAATACACAGGCCTATGCAGTCACTGACTGGGTAATAGCTACATCAAAAGTAGCATCACAAAGAAATATCACACATACCACACTCAGCACTATCTATAGTGCACTGATGCGTTGGAGCTCATTATCTTCTGCATGCTGTAAAAGTTGCCTATCCACTAGAAGACAGGCAAAAGACTGCACGATTATGACATTGCAATCGTAAGTCGTTTGTCAAACTGTGATGTGCCTACACTGAACGAGCAGTCGTTCAGTGTAGGCACAATCATCTGCAAACATGCTGAACCTGACGTTATCGTCAGGTTGACCTGCATGTTTGCACGATGATAGATGTCTAAAAGACCGATTTTTTTAAACAATCATGCAAA
This sequence comes from Taudactylus pleione, assembly GCA_031769625.1. NCBI lineage: Eukaryota > Metazoa > Chordata > Amphibia > Anura > Myobatrachidae > Taudactylus > Taudactylus pleione. The sequence goes on from JAUIMM010000390.1 coordinate 4,060,470, forward strand.
ATAATTTTCAAATGATTATCGAACAATATCGATATCGTTCTCGTTCAATCGCTCATTTTAATAGTCTAGTGGATAGGCACCTGCACTTGTAGAAAGCTGTACCTTAAGGATTTCCACTTGAATGCCAAACACTGGTAAATCATGAACAAATAACTTTATCAAAGTTCCTCCTTCCTTCTTGTCACTTCCAACAAAGATTGGACTTGTAGTTCCACAAACTGATTGGTGGTGAAATCACACCTTTCTACTTGGTTAATGACTGTTTTCAGTGCTATACACGTGCACAGAATACAATATTTCTTCAGGGCAAGGCCCCCAACTTTCCCTAGTTTTCGCTCTTCCAGCAATCTCAGGGCCTCATTCAGACCCAGTCGCAATCGCTCGCAACCGGGTCAATGTTTGCCCACTAGCCAATGTTTGCCCACTGGCCATGCGCACGTCGGACCCGGCTCCGACGTGCGCATGCTCGAGACCCGGCTAGCGATGGCCACTCCGTCGCTCCAGGTCTCGCACCAAAGTGGGCGAGCTGTCAATGTTGATTGACTGCTCGCCCCATTTGGAAGGCTGGCCGAGGGGGGTGGCCGGCCAAATGGAGGCCACTAACATCAGCAATGATGTCAGTGGAGAGCTTCCTGCTCGATCAGAGCAGGAAGCTCCCTGGGTCTTGCGAGTCCCGAGACCCAACCTTAGGGTCTCGTTGCAAGCCCCGATGGTCGCAATGGTCCTGACCATCGCGACCGTCACCCTGGGCAGTCGCTAAGCTGTGGGTGATAACCCACAGCTTAGCTAGCGACCAGGAGGCCGCACTTCAAGATGCAAGCGGCCACCCTCAATCAGAGCGACCACTTGCATTTGCCCTTCTGCTCCACAGGAGGTTTCTGTCCTCCCTGAGCTCGCCTTAGGATACCTCAGTCTTTATCAGGAAATATAATACTGTAAATAGTTGCCACACAGGGGAGCTTATTCAGACCCGGTCGTTAGCTCTACGAGCTCGCAACCGCGTCGATTTTGCTCCAGTGTGCATGCGCACATTGGAGCCGGCTCCGTCGTGCACATGTGCGAGACCTGGCTAACGATGGGTGATCCATCGTTAGGGGTCTCATAGCAGATGGGGCGAGCTGTCGATGTTGAGTGACAGCTCGCCCCGTTTGCTGGGCGGGCCGGGGGCCTGTCAGAACGCTTGCCGTTTGGGGCGGCCCCACTGACATCATCAGTGATGTCAGTGGGGAGCTTCCTGCTCAAACAGAGCAGGAAGCTCCCTGGGGTTTAAGGTTGACGAGACCCTACCTTAGGGTCTCGTTGTAAGCCCCGATGGTCTTGACCATCGCGACCATCACCCTTAGCGGTTGTTAGAGCTGTGGGTGTTAACCCACAGCCTAACAACCGACATGGAGGTGGCCTCTGAATGAGGCCCAGATTACTTATCTCACATGCCTCCATAGTGTGTCTCTCTGTGCAAACTCTCCTCAATGGAACCAAAGTGGAGTCTTGAAATGCTTTATCCTCTCCAGGCTTTCTGGTCCATCATACTGGGATTCTCCCATCCAGCTGGGCTCTGTGCACAATTCTCTTTACGGTTCCCTCCAGTCATTACAGCTGCTTTCTCTCCCTCTCCTCTTCTGAACAAAAGCATTCCATTCCCCTCTTCCCCCACTCCACGCCCTGTCTTCCCCACCCCGGACAGCCTCTGCATGTCTCTCTGAGCACTGTCTTACACCTAGGCTGTCTGGGGGATGTAGTTATTGCATAATTTCACTGTGTTCCTTTTTACATGTGCTGCCTGTCACCAGTGCCAGCGCTACACACTCCCCCTGTGGGACTGGCACTCTACTTACAAGTTGATGAGCCTGTTCCACATCCTGAAAAGGAACATGTGTTAAAACATCCTGTCTGTTTACACATTCAGACATACCCTGACAGGCTCATATTAAGTTAGGTGTGGGCCCAAAATAAGGCCATGGGTAGACCCAATGCGGGTGAACTACTCTGGGCATCTCAGTGACCCTGCCTAACTTATCAGAAGTTAACATCATGGGAGCTCTAGTGGTCCGCCTAAGTCGGCTAAGAGCTCAAGGGCCTCCCTCGTCTACCTCTGACACCCCTCCTGGACATTTGACCTCTCCCGCAACAACTCTCTCTTCTTGTTGACCTTGAGCCGGTCTTTCAGGCACTCCAACTCCTGCAGGTACTTCAGGAACAACTTCCTCCAACCTTTGTACCGGTCCTCTTCTAGGCACCCCCAAGGGCCTCTCAGAAGACCTGGGAGGCCTAGTAATCTTATGATTCTGAATGACAGCTTCGACTTCCATAGTGGGGGGATCAAATCCCCATTAATCCTCGCTGCATTCTGTTTCTTCAGTACCTTGAAGGGTTTCCTCTCTCCTTGCAGACCTCAGTCTCCCTCCCTGGGACCCATTGGTGGTCCCAACAACTTCTTCCGCTCAGAACCTCACATCCCTCCCAATTGGTAATAGGTGCTGCCTGTGATAGGTCTTTATGGGCCCTCTTTGCCCTTCTGGCCTTACTCAATAAACGGGTGCCCAATATAAATTGGCCACCACTTCATAGGGTTCTCTTCTCCATCGATTTGTCAATTTATACTTTTCTGATATCCCCAGGTACTGTAGCAATACTTAATCTCCTACTGCCAATACATTCTCTTTCTGACTGTCATATAGTCTCTTGTTTCTCAAACCAGATCTGATAGAAGCTTCTTGAGCCAACCTGTGAGCCTCTCTTGCAGTCTCTGAACATACTGTAAAGGTGTCTCCCCTGAGTATGGTGCCTCCATTAATCCAAAGCAAATGTCTACAGGCAGTCGAGCTTCTCTTCCAAACATGAGCAGGTATGGTGAGTATCCTGTTGACTAATATTTTGTGAAATTGTATGCATGTACCAGCTTGCTGATGTGCCTACTCCAGTGCACCTTCCTGCTAGTGCTCAAAGTGCCCATAATATTGAGAAGGGTTCTGTTGAATCTTTCTGGCTGTGGGTCTCCTTGTGGGTGGAATGGTGTGGTCCTGGACTTCTGTATCCCGCACAATTCACATAGCTCTTATCAGCCGGCTCTCAAAATCTCTTCCTTGATCAGAATGGATTACCGCAGGAAGTCCATAGTGTGCAAAGAATTTCTCCCACAATATCTTTGCTACAGTTGTAGCTCTTTGATCTTTGGCTGGGTATCCTTGAGCGTATCTGGTGAAGTGATCAGTCACAACCAAAATATTGTCAGTGTTGCATTCATCTGGCTCTACAGAGAGAAAATCAGTACACACCAGCTCCAGTGGCCCATCACTGGTGTCGCTCTTTCAGGCAGTGTCTTCCTCAGGGTGCAAGTCCCACAAGTTCTGCAATATTTTCAATGGCAGCTTCCATCCTTGGCCAACAGAACCTATCAGTGATTAACCTGCTGTTACGATACTCGCACGGTTGTGTAAGACCTCTAGAGCCAGGGAGAGGATCTTCTACCAATAACAGCCACCCACTGTTCCCTTTATTTACACACCGGTACTTAGGTGGCCGCCTGGATTTACGCCTCCAGCAGTAGAGGCTTACACAACCAATGACAGACTGCAGGACTGCTGAGGAGTGGCAGTGCTTCCTGTACTGGTACTAGCTGGAGTGAGGCTGCAAATGATGAGTACAGGGACTGACATGAGTGACAGGATACTCTAGCAGCGGCAGATGATGGGTCTCAGGAATGTCTAGGGACAATGGTGCAGCTGCATAGTCTGGCAAGAAGCAAGAGGACAACCTAAGCAGACAGCACAGCAGGAATAACCAGGACTCGATACTGCAGGATATCAAGACAAGACTAGACAAGAATGGACTACGACAAGAGTGACAGAAAAACAAAACAAGGACTGGACAGACAAGATACATACAAGAACTAGACAGACAAAACACAAGCTAAGAATTAACAGACAATGAACAATGAAGTGGCAGGACCAGTGGCTTAAGCAACAAGTTCAAGGTGTGGCCTTGCGGGCCGTGGTGCGGCTATAGTGCTGATGTTGTGGCGATGGTGCCGATGTTGCGGCAATAGCCATAGATAAACAGCCTAGTGGTTGGAATGGCTTTGAGAGCCAATGGTGCGGCAACTGTGCCGATGTGGCAATGGTGCGGTACTTGAGCCGATGTTGCGGCGCTGGAGCGGCTAGCGAGTCATATGATGAATGTTGGCAGCATGGGGGCTGCTAGATGCGGCTGGGAAGCCGTATGGAGACTGGTGGTAGCACAGATGCTACTTGGTGTGGCTATGAATGTCTATATAAATGGTATTTATTGCTCTCTGGTGAAATGAACAGGAGACTTGGTGAATAAAATGTCTATTTAATAACCAATAAAACACACATGTTGTTGTTGTTTCATTACATATTAATTGTGATCCTAAACAAGTTGATACACAATTTTAGAAGTTCTACCATCCTACAGTTACTGATATATTGATACATTGTTCAATAGAAATTCAGTTGCTGTCATCGTATGTCATCCCAATTGCGATCATTTGTGTCAAACATTACATGTGTGTTTTATTGGTTATTAAATAGAGATTTTATTCACCAAGTCTCCTGTTCATTTCACCAGAGAGCAATAAATACCATTTATATAGACATTCATTATCAATCTCCACCTTGCACAGTAGCTATATGGTTTGTTTTTTGGTTGTCACAATTTTTGGTCTTAACTAGGTCAAGATTGCTACTAGCTAGCACGTGGATTATTTTATAATATATATTTTTATCAACACAAGCGCCGGGTATTGTAGTTTGTTAACTACACATTCATCTTTATTGGTGTGGCTATGACAGCCGAGACGCAGCTTGAGAGCCGAGATGAGATGCAGGCTGAGGTGTGTCTGGAGCAATATGGCAGACAGATGAACTCTGGCATGACAGGAACACAGGCTGGAAGCAGACTGACATGGCTAGGCTGGACTCTGGAATGAAAGTCCACAGGCAGCAGCAGGGTATATTCCACAGGCTTATCCTAAACAGGCAGACAGGTGCAGGATACTGGAAGAATAACTCAGCATACAGGAACTGTGGAACAAGGTAAGACCGGCAAAGGATTCAGGACCTTATTCAGAGTCAGTCGCGAGCACTGAGCACTCGCAACCAACTCGATGTTGGTCCACAGGGCATGAGCACGATGGAGACTGCTCCATCGTGCGCATGCGTGAGCCCCCGCTAACGATGGATGACCCGTCGTTAGCGGGCTCGAAGCAGACGGAACGAGCTGTCGATGTTGATTGAGAGCTCGCTCCATTTGCTGGGCAGGCAGGGGGCGTGCCCGGCCAAACGGAGGCGTTCCTTTCGGAACGCTTGCCATTTTGTGGGCGTCCCCACTGACATCATCAGTGATGTCAGTGGTGAGCTTCCTGCTCAAACAGAGCAGGAAGCTCCCTGGGGCTTAAGGTTGAAGAGACCCTACCCTAGCGTCTCGTCATAAGCCCCGATGGTCGCGATGGTCTTGACCATCGTGACCATCTCCCTTAGCGGTCGTTAGAGCTGTGGGTGTTAACCCACAGCCTAATGACCGACATGGAGGCGGCCATTCAGGATGCAAGCGGCCGCCCTGTTTCTGAGCAACCGCTTGCATCCTACAACCGCCTCTGAATGAGGCCCTCAGACTTCTGAGCACAAACACTCTCCGGATGTCAGGCAATATAACCGGCAGTGAAGTGAAAGGCTGGCTGAAACTTAAAGGAAGCAGGGTCCAATCAGAACCAAAGCCTGGAGAGAGCACTTCTTCATCACCTGAGCTCTGCAGAGAGAGCTAGTTAATTAGTGAACACGTGAAACAAACACACAGACAGGCATGAATGACAGGCCATGAATGGACACAGAAAAGACAGGATTTCCAGCTACTTGCAAAAAGCCAGAAAAAGGACAGGACATGATGCAGTATCCCAGTAACACTATGACTGGGAACTACCACCAAGATGATTTGCTAACCGCAAATCCTAACACCTGCTTCTCAACACCTAAATGTCCATTCTGGTCATGCAGGGCTTTTTTGGCAGTACCAAGTGCCTTCTCACTCTCGCATCTCTACGGGTGGCTTCCCTATAAAGGAGGCCTCCTCTGGCCATCAGATATTCTCTCTGTCTATGCAATAAGATGGCTTTGTCAGTTTTGAGGGCCTTTGGCCCCAGCCACTCATTGTTCTGTACCATCCAATGAACTGCTCCTAGGGACAGATCTTCTTGCTGGCCACTCTTCAGCTATCCCCTACTGAGCCTCTGCAGGTCACCCAACTCTAATTGACTCAGCCAGCAATACTGCTTAGGCAGTGCAGCTTCTGAAACTCCCAATGCCGTGACACATTCTCTCATGGGTGGTACCACCACTCTTCCTTTGTGGCACATGCCTTTTACTTCTGGAGCTGGCACTTCAACCCACTCCTCTTCAGGAGATTCAGCCGGTGTTCCAGCCAACCTGGACAAAGCACCAGCAACAATGTTTTCTTTGCCAGGACGGCATCCAACTTTGCTGTAGGCTGGATGTAGGTCAACAGATTGTTGTCAGTATGGACTTCAAATGTAGCACCATACAAATAATCGTGAAGACGACCAACAATGGCCCATTTCAACGGCAAGAATTCCAGCTTGTGCACTGGGTAATTCTGGGTGATAGTCCTTGGCTCACATAGTGCACAGGCCTCATTTGGCCCCTTTCTTCCTGGTAAAGAACTCCTCCCAGTCAGTCAAAAGATGCATCTACGTGCAGGATGTATGGCAGGTCTGGGTTTGCATAGGTGAGCACTGGAGACTGCATAAGGCAGTGGCATATCTATAATAGGTGCAGTGTGTGTGGGGCACATGGGCCCTTGGGTCCAGGGGGGGCCATGCACTGCACACCCTGCACCCATATTATTTTAAACTTACCTGTCCGAGGTCCTTCGACGAATGTCAGCGCTGCTCAGAACACCGGAAAATAGCCGCCGGCCATTTTTCTGATGTTCTGCGCATGCGCAGTAGACTCCGGGAACACTCTAGTGCCCAGAGTTTAATGCGCATGCACAGAACACCGGAAAATGGTTGCCAGCCATTTTTCCAGCGTTCTGCGCATGAGTGGTAGACTCCTACTAATGCTCCAGTGGCTGGCCAGCCACTTCAGTCAGCTGCCGGCCACCAGGGAGAGAGGAGGGGGCCCCGGGGAGTGCACACGGGCCCCCTCCTCTCAAGACTCCCCTGGCGTAAGGCTCTCCTTCAATTTCTTGAATGCAGTTTCACACTCCTTTTTCCACCTTTCCCCAAATGGGTCATTAACATAAAGATAGTGTTTCTTCACTTGGGGTGCCTGCTCCTTCACCAGGGGGTATCCTTTGGTCAATTCTGTCAAAAGCTTGACTAATATGGAATATCATGGAACAAATCTTCTGTAGTACCCACAGAATCCCATAAAAGACAAATTATTTTTTAGTTTTGTAGTCTGGGGCCACTCTGCACAGCTTCCACTTTGGCTGGGTATGTGGAGATCCCTTCTCTGCTGACAATGTGCCCAACATAATTGACTTGCTTCTGGTATAGTCTATACTTTTCTAGAGACAATTTCAGTCCTTTACTTTTCAGTCGATCGAGTACTCTAATAGAGCCGGAAGCTCTCCCACTGACATCACTGGTGATGTCAGTGGGGCCGCCCACAAACGGCAGGCGTTCGCTTGGGAACGCCTTTGTTTGTGAAGCCACCCCCTGGCCACACCTACCAAATGGGGCGAGCTGTCAATCACCATCGACAGCTCGCCCCCTTTGGTTCGAGACCCGGAGCGACGGAGCACCCATCGTTAGCCGGGTCTCGCGCATGCACACGAAGGAGCCGGCTCAGTCGTGCGCATGCCCAGTGGGCAAACATCAACCTGGTTGAGAGCGCTCAGCGCTTGCGACCAGGTCTGAATCAGGCACTAAGGACACTGCCGCCCATCATACTGAGGACATAGGGCCTGATTCAGAGCCGGACACTATTTGCGCTCGCTCGTTCAGAAATAGGGGCCGGCTATTTAAATTGAGCGCTCGCTCTTTGCGGTCTGTTGACGCCTCTATGTCTGAGCGAGTGAACGAAACATGCGCTCTCTATTTTGTAAAGACGCCCCCTGGCCGCTCGCATCCTACGTCATCTCCGCTATTTATTTGATTAATCGAGTACATCGAAAGGCATCTGAACTGCTCGCAGTGCTTGTGGTAGGTTTATCCTACCACAATCATGCGAACAGTTCAGGCTAAGAAACAAGCAAGTGACGTGGTCGATGACGCTGCTTTGTGAATTATGCACACCCTTAAAACGCCCGTTTTGACCATTTGGCACGCCTGCGTTCGGATCACCACTCCCCGTTTTCAAGCACCTTCCCCTGTTACCAGCCACAAACGCCTCATCCTGTCACTCAAATTAACAGGCACTCGCTATTTTGCGAGCGCTCGATTTCCGACCGCAATGACTGGTTGGCACATGCGCAGATGTGCGAACATCGCTCGGAGCGAACGAGCAGCGCTGAATCAGGCCCATAGTCAGCCCTCCCAGTACTGTCGACACCACCAGCACCCCTGCACTGCTGACACCGCCAAACCACAATGTATACCACACTGTACAGGGGCGTAACTACAACTTTGTGGGCCCCATAGCAAAATTCTTAAGGTGCCCCCAACTCAGGTCTCAACCAGAGTGTATACAGATATATAAATGTATATACGTGTATATATATGTATATACAATTATATATATATTAGCTCCCGTCAGCTCATAGAACCTCACTCTCCTCACCCTGTAGCACCTCACTCCCCTCACCTCACCTCATAGCACCTCTTACTCCCTACACCTTGTAGCATCTCACACCCCTCACTCCACCTGTAGCACCTCACTCCCCCTGTAGCATCTCTCACTCCCCCTGTAGCACCTCACTCCCCCTGTAGCACCTGTCACTCCCCCTGTAACATCTCTCACTCTCCCTGTAGCACCTCACTCCCCCTGTAGCACCTGTCACTCCCCCCTCTTTAGCACCTCTCACTTCCCCTGTAGCACCTCACTCCCCCTGTAACACCTCACTCCCCCTTTAGCACCTCTCACTTCCCCGTAGCACCTATCACTCCCACTGTAGCACCTATCACTCCCACTGTAGCACCTATCACTCCCACTGTAGCACCCGTCAGTCCCCCTTTAGAACCTCACTCCCCCTTTAGCACCTCTCACTTCCCAGTAGCACCTCACTCCCCCTGTAGCACCTCACTTCCCCATAGCACCTCACTTCCCCATAGCACCTCACTCCCCCTGTAGCATCTCTCACTCCCCCTGTAGCACCTCACTTCCCCGTAGCACCTCACTCCCCCGTAGCACCTCACTCCCCCTGTAACACCTCACTCCCCCTGTAGCATCTCTCACTCCCCCTGTAGAACCTCACTTCCCCTGTAGCACCTGTCACTCCCCCTGTAGCATCTCTCACTCTCCCTGTAGCATCTCTCACTCTCCCTGTAGCACCTCACTCCCCCTGTAGCACCTCTCACTTCCCCGTAGCACCTCACTCCCCCTGTAGCACCTCTCACTTCCCCGTAGCACCTCACTCCCCCTGTAACACCTCTCACTTCCCCGTAGCACCTATCACTCCCACTGTAGCACCTATCACTCCCACTGTAGCACCTCACTCCCCCTGTAGCACCTATCACTCCCACTGTAGCACCTCACTCCCCCTGTAGCACCCGTCAGTACCCCTGTAGCACCTCACTCCCCCTGTAGCATCTCTCACTCCCCCTGTAATACCTCACTCCCCCTGTAGCATCTCTCACTCCCCCTGTAACACCTCACTCCCCCTGTAGCACCTCACTCCCCCTGTAGCACCTCACTCCCCCTGTAGCACCTAATTTCCCAATAGCACCTGTCTCTCCCCCTGTCACTCCCCCTGTAGCACCTGTCACTCCCCCCCTCTTTAGCACCTCTCACTTCCCCTGTAGCACCTCACTCCCCCTGTAACACCTCACTCCCTCTTTAGCACCTCTCACTTCCCTGTAGCACCTCACTCCCCCTGTAGCACCTCTCACTTCCCTGTAGCACCTCACTCCCCCTGTAGCACCTGTCAGTCCCCCTGTAGCACCTCCAACTTCCCCATAGCACCTCACTCCCCCTGTAGTACCTCACTCCCCCTGTAGCATCTCTCACTCCCCCTGTAGCACCTCACTTCCCCGTAGCACCTCACTCCCCCTGTAGCACCTCACTCCCCCTGTAGCACAACACCCCCCCGTAGCATCTCTCACTCCACCTGTAACACCTCACTCCCCCTGTAGCACCTCACTTCCCCGTAGCACCTCACTCCCCCTGTAGCATCTCTCACTCCCTCTGTAACACCTCACTCCCCCTGTAGCACCTCACTCCCCCTGTAGCACCTGTCACTTCCCCCCTCTTTAGCACCTCTCACTTCCCCTGTAGCACCTCACTCCCCCTGTAGCACCTCACTCCCCCTTAGTACCTCTCACTTCCCCGTAGCACCTCACTCCCCTTGTAACACCTCACTCCCCCTTTAGCACCTCTCACTTCCTTGTAGCACCTCACTCCCCCTGTAGCACCAGTCAGTCCCCCTTTAGCACCTCTCACTTCCCCGTAGCACCTCACTCCCCCTGTAACACCTCACTCCCCCTGTAGCACCTCACTTCCCCTGTAGCACCTCACTTCCCCTGTAGCAGCTCACTCCCCCTGTAGCAGCTCACTCCCCCTGTAGCAGCTCACTCCCCCTGTAGCAGCTCACTCCCCCTGTAGCACCTGTCACTCCACCTGTAGCATCTCTCACTCCCCCTGTAACACCTCAATCCCCCTGTAGCACCTCACTCCCTCTGTAACACCTCACTCCCCCTGTAGCACCTCACTCCCCCTGTAGCAACTCACTACCCCTTTAGCACCTAATTTCCCCATAGCACCTGTCTCTCCCCCTGTCACTCCCCCTGTAGCAGCTGTCACTCCCCCCCTCTTTAGCACCTCTCACTTCCCCTGTAGCACCTCACTCCCCCTTTAGCATCTCTCACTTCCCCGTAGCACCTCACTCCCCCTGTAACACCTCACTCCCCCTGTAGCACCTCACTTCCCCATAGCACCTCACTCCCCCTGTAGCATCTCACTCCCCCTGTAACACCTCACTCCCCCTGTAACACCTCACTCCCCCTGTAGCATCTCTCACTCCCCCTGTAGCACCTCACTCCCTCTGTAACACCTCACTCCCCCTGTAGCACCTGTCACTCCACCTGTAGCATCTCTCACTCCCCCTGTAACACCTCAATCCCCCTGTAGCACCTCAATCCCTCTGTAACACCTCACTCCCCCTGTAGCACCTATCACTCCCCCTGTAGCACCTGTCACTCCCCCTGTAGCACCTGTCACTCCCTCTGTAGCACCTCACTACCCCTTTAGCACCTAATTTCCCCATAGCACCTGTCTCTCCCCGTCACTTCCCTGTAGCACCTCACTTCCCCTGTAGCACCTCACTCCCCCTGTAACACCTCACTCCCCCTTAGTACCTCTCACTTCCCCGTAGCACCTCACTCCCCCTGTAACACCTCACTTCCCTGTAGCACCTCACTCCCCCTGTAGCACCAGTCAGTCCCCCTGTAGCACCTCACTCCCCCATAGTACCTCTCACTTCCCGATAGCACCTCACTCCCCCTGTAGCATCTCACTGACTCCCCTCAATCATCCGAGGGAGGGGAGTTCAATGTATTACGCGGGACAGTCTGGCCGGTACTGTGGGCATCAGCAGCGCTGCAGCAGGGCACGGGATAGCGTGTGTCCTTCTGTGACTGACCGTCAGCAGCGGGGGCGGGTAGACTCTGGCCGCACTGCGGGAGGAAGGGAGGCCCAGGGAACAGGGTTGTACTCACCGCGTTAGGCTGACAGCAGACTCTCCAGCTGCATCTTCTTCCTGCGCTGCTTCCTGTTGCGGCTCTGGGCGGCTCTTCACAGCAGTACAGGACTTGAAAGCAGTATGCCGGCTTAACTACAGAGGGTGCACCAGAGCCGGATTAAATAAACTTTATATTGAAAAGTGCAATTTGCTTGCTGGAACTCGGGCCCCCCCTAGCGGCGGGCCACATAGCAACTGCACCCCGTGCACCCCCTGTAGTTACGCCACTGACACTGTATCCAGCCTGCACTGTATCCAACCCACACTGTATCCCATACTATATCAGACCCGCACTATGGCCCTGATTCAGAGCCGCTCACAAAAAGCGAGCGCTTGCTCTGAATCAGGGTGGTCGCTTTTTTGGGGGGAAAACCGGCCTCCTGGCCGCTCGCTAAGCTGTCACCCACAGCTTTTGCGAGCGGCCAGGTGATGGACATGACCATCGGGCTTGCGACAAAACCCTTGTGGTAGGGTCTTGTCTGCCACAAGCCCCGGTGAGTTTCTTGCTCTAATAGAGCAGGAAGCTCACTACTGACATCACAAGTGATGTCAGTAGGGCCACCCCCAAATGGCAGGCGTTCCTTCGGGAATGCCTCAGTTTGGCCAGCCACCCCCCCGACCCACCTACAAAATGGGGCGAGCTGTTGATCAACATCGACAGGAGCCCCGTTTGTAGTGAGCCCCGGAGCGAGTGAATTTCTCACTCGCTCCGGGGGTCGCGTGCGCAGTGCCCCACCATCGACCCACTTGCGAGCGGGTCTGTATGAGGCGCTATATCCAACCCACACTGTATACTAGACTGTGGGCCTGATTCAGAGCCGGGCTTTTTTTTTTTTTTGGATCAGCATCTTGGCCACTCGCATAGCTGCCGGTGACCACCCACAGCTATTGCGAGCGGTCATGATGATGGTCGCGATGGTCAAGACCACCCACAGCTATTGCGAGCGGCCATGATGATGGTAGCGATGGTCAAGACCATCGCGACCATCGGGCTTGCGACGAGACCCTTGTGGTAGGGTCTCGTGGCCGCAAGCCCCAGAGAGATTTCGGCTCTAACAGAGCCGGAATCTCTCCACTGACATCACTTGTGATGTCAGTGGGGCCGCCCCCAAACGGCAGGCGTTCTCATGGGAACTCCTCTGTTTGGGCAGCCACCCCCCCGGCCCACCCACCAAAGGGGGCGAGCTGTCACTCAACATCGACAGCTCCCCCCCTCTTTGGTGCGAGACCCGGAGCGACGGATTGCCCGTTGCTAGCCGGGTTTTGCGCATGAGCGCGACGGAGCTCAGCGCTTGCAACCGGGTCTGCATCAGGCCCTGTATCCTGCACTATATCTGACCCGTAGGTATGGAATGCCGTTTTTATGGTTGGGGAGATTTTGGGGAACTGCTCAACAAAAAGGCTGATTGAACGAGGCATTACATGGGCATAGAATGAGTCATCAGTAGCCCAGCACCCCCAGGAGGAAAATACAGATTGGGCACTGAGAATAGGCATGTGCTGGGGGCACATGTCTGCTGTTGCTATTTACACATGGTTTAGGGGTTTTTGTTTGCTGCTTGTTAACTACGACTACTTGTTTTGAGTAAGGATTTCAACGCACGATTTTTAGTAAATTCCTGTGTTGTATTGTTTTCTATTGAACATACTTGCGAGTTAGTTTGATTGGCTATTGCTAATACATTATTTCTGTTTACAAATGTTTTGCAAATTAGTAACTACCAAATGTTTGTGCTGCTCTGTTGGTTGCTTGGTTTAGCCAGCCAGCCTTTGGCCTATGTTGGTGAACATTATTGTGATCTGAGAAGTGGTCAAAATTAACTGGAAATTTAGGTTATTGAGGTTAATACTACTGTATGAGCAAAAAAAGGCCCAAATTATGTGATTTTAGCAGGTTTTATAATTTTTGGAAGAAAATACAGATCCAAAACTAAAACACGCAAGGGCAGTTTTGCAAAACCAAATCCAGATCTAAAACCTCAGAGGAGATACAGATCCAAAACACGGGGGTCAGCGCACATCCCTAGTATTTTATGGTGTTAGGTCTGGTTTCATTTATTTGTTGTGATCAGCTGTCAGTCACTGATTATTTGGTCACAATTTATTTTACATGAAGTCAGCAGATCTGAAAAAGGGTCACATTAAAAGGGGCCTATCCACTAGGCGACCTGAAAGACTGAGCGTCTAGCGTTCAGACCTTCAGGTCGCCGAGGTGCGGTGCCCGCACTGAACGGCGTTCACTGAAAGTCATTCAGAGAAGGAGCCCGACCTCATATCTCTGAACATGCCGAACCTGACGAGCATCGCTGGTCCTTGCCGGCTATTCATTATCCGACTTTGAGAACAATGCGACCAAAACCTCCTGGGCAATGGATAGGCCCATTAGGGAACACAAACATTTTACTCACTCAACAATTTTGGTTTCCAACTGTTGGTATCCGTTAGGACTTTACTCTTATGTTGTATTTCCAGAAGAAATGCATTTACCTCATACAACTTAATATAAATTTTATATATTTTTTTTTTTACAAACATGCATTTTACTGTGAACAGAAACTGTAAATATATTGTAAGAGTTATAAAGTGCAGCTTAAATGTTAAGTCTTCGATTCCTGGATTTTTCTCAGGTAGGGAGGGACAAACAAAGTGCTAAATGTAGAACAATGAGAACATTTCAATGTTCTGCTGGAGAAATATACACGGGTTACAGACACCCAGCGTGATTAGTCAGTCACTTAAACAATGTCATTTAATTTGCCCACAATAAGATTAGATCACTTTGAATTTAAATCTGTCCATTAATTTTTCTTATTCTCCCCTCAGCAGGAAGTGACTTATTGAATGAAATATTGCTACGTGCACATATGTACGGCACCCAATCTTACAAGTGCAGTTTTAAAATTAAAAACAAAATGGGTTACAGCATTTATGCATTAAGCATTACCTTAATAAACCCAACCAAAAGGTGAATTTCCACAATGAGTCCCCTCAATCCTTTTCTTTGGAAGATGATACAGCATTCCTCTCAATCCAGCAGTCCCCCAGGTATCGGTCTACGCTTTCCTCACTTCTGTAAATAGTTTGGACATAATGCCCATCTCAGTGAGCTTTCCATTTGTTTTGATGGGAAGTTCACAGAAGAAGAGTTTAAACGTCACCGCTGTTAGATAATCAGCAGAAGCAGGGATGAAGCCATTGTGGACCTAGGGGGATTTGCCCGGTCAGGGGGGTGATGTAGCTGATGTAATAATGGTTATTGTTCATTAAGATTAACAATAGTAATAAGTGCTTGAATGCATGGTCACATAGTCTCTATGTCAAGTCAGTCCAGTCTTCATGGATTGTTAATGAACCAACATTTTCTGATAGATATGAATGCTCTTATATGTTGTTGGTAACAGTTTTAAACTATGCTTTAGGGGAAAAAGTGTCAAACATGTGGACCAGTGACCCACATACCTGTTTATATTTGTCTCTCCACAGGAAGCACATTGGAGACAAACACACCTAAAATTGCTTAGACAAAAGTTATGAATAGTGCATTACGGGTACAGCAAAACAAACTATGAGACATCAGTGAGTCCCATGCGAGACTGCCCGATGTTTTAACGTAGCAGTCTCTTACTAGGCAAAACCAGGTTGATTTTTGCCTACTAAAAGATTGCTATCTTAAAACATCAGGCAGTCTTGCACAGGACGCGCCAAAGTCTTAAGGCCACAGCTTATTACATTTAACCCTATATCTATTAGCAGATTGACTGGAGGAGAAGGCGTTCCTTTCACTATATTGTCTTATATCTTGTGGGGCCGAGTTTCTCATAATCCTAGGTACTGCAGGTGATGGATCAATTTGGTTGAATGCTAACCTAAAAATAAAATGGAGAACTATCAGGGAACTCCCCCTACATGATGTGTTTCAGCTTAAATGCAAATTAGTACATTTTCAAATAAAATAAAACAATCATTAGGCACTTAAATTGAGTACCTAGTGATTATTTTATATGTAAATTTGCTCCATTGTAGACATATAGGAACTACAATAAAGGCAGCTGAAAAACTTTAAAAAACACTTAAAAACACAACATTTTTTATTGATTGCATATTAGTAAGATGGCCGCTATAATCACATCCAAACTTAAAGTTACAGTAACAACTACCATTTAACAATAATTAGAATGGACTCCACCATCTTAGCCATAGGAATGTGTCTGGCCATTCTCCTCCTGGGTTCATCTAGTACCTTATACAAACTAAAATGTACATTTGTCAGGATGTGTGTAGCATATACAATCAATGACAAGAGACTTTGGGGGGGGCGGGGAATCTAAGATGGGCACTTTCAAGAATTGCTTCAGTCTGAGCTCCATTAATCAATCACCATCTCGTGATCTACAGATCTGAAAACTAAAGTTGGGCACACACTGGAGCAATGGACATTCGTTCAGACGGAACAAATGCAGGTTAACAGTGATTGTGCGTCCACACTGGACGACATTAATGAATAATGTAATGATCACCATTACGTCCCTCATTAACAGTACATTGGCTGGTAGCAATATCGCTAGGTTTGATGTGCAGCACATCAAACCTGGCGACCGTCACTAGCGACTACGGAAACGTGCAATTGCCGGTACACACTGGGTTATGTAGTTATATAGTCCCGACATTGCACCAGTGTGTACCTAGCTTTAATTCAGGAGAGAAAGAAATGAGGAGTGTGGGTGGTGTACTGCCAGACCAATTGTATGGGGATTTGTTCAACCTTTATTATTATTTACATCATAATATACACACACATACTCCTTTCATAATTTTGTTTGTATACACTGCTTCTGATATGGTCTTTACGTCTGTCTGATGGCTGACCGGGAGGGCACCTGCGTTTATTTGGCTAATAACCAGACATTGAGGAGTGCTACCTGCTGTAGGACATTATATATACACAGTGTGTATATATATATATATATATATATATATATATATACACACACATATACACAGTATTATAAACAGTATATATACACACACATATATATATATACATACACTGTATATAAATAATTTATTTATTTAATTATACAAGAAGCAGATGGCGGGACACTCACAGGACTTGAAAATATATATTTATAAATATACACGTGCTCGGTTTTACCCATATTGTACATGGTACCAACTGCATGGAAGTCAGGGCCGGTACAAAGCGCTCAGAACTGGAGAGGCGCTGCCGCTGTCTACTCCATTTGCCGGGGGCCAGCTGAGATTTTGTTACCAGCAGACGCCTGCCTCCCTGCCTACAGCGGCAGCCAGAGACTGGAGCTCACTCCTGAGCTCCATCTTCTGGCTCCCGCAGTGGTTGAAGGGAGAGACGTCATGACGTCTCTCCCATAGTTCCGAGGAGAAGTCTTATAGCAGTGAACGCAGGAGCAGGGCTTAAGGCAAGTATAGTTTTTTTGTGTAAGGGGCACTACTACTGGGCCATTGCATAAGATGCACTAATAATGGGGGCATTACTACTGGATTGCATTAAGGGCCCCACCATTGGGGGCACTGCACTGCACAAGGGGCACTACTACTGTGGCCATTATGTGTATTAGGGGTACTACTACTGTTGGCATTGTGTAAAAGCAGCACTACTGTGTGTCATAACATGAATAAAGGACACTACTATGTGGTGTAATGTGATTCAGGGGCACTATGTGCGTTGTAATGTGAATAAGATTGTAGTACAGTGTGGTTTAATATGAATTGGGGATACTATGTGACCACACCCCTTTTGTGGGGCACGTTATCCCTTTATTGAAAAAGGGGAGGGAGGGCGAAAATTTATAGTCTGCAGGGGAACGTCAAACACCCTAGCACTGACCCTGATGGCAGTATCAATGCTATATACTGGTATGTATACAAAAGAAAGACTTTTGCTATTGGCGCTAACAATAATATACTGTAAATCTGAGTATCTAGCAAATAAAAGTATGGGAATTTAGTTCATATTTTGATCAAATCATTTGAACTTGCAGGCCCCTAAAAAGTGTAAATGTTTTGATAAAAATATGAACTAAATTCCCATGCTTTATTATGTTGACTGCAGAGCCTCTGTGATTTTTGTATAAACCAGTGGTTTTCAAACTGGGCGCTCTGCCACCCTGGGATGCCACAGGTCACTTGCAGGGGTGCCGCGGGTTAATGGTCTAATACCAAATCACTGCCATAGGCAAAACCAGTGATGGTGGCTGCCAATCGTGACATATGTGGACAAACAGAAGTACAATCTTGTCCCCCACCACATAACGGACCTTAAGGATGACAGAAAAGCATAAATTACTTCATTTATTCATTTATGGCAAAATAAACTTATGTACCTTTTTAATGTGTGTATTGTTTAAAGCTTTAAAAAGTTGAATAGAAGGAGGAAAAATTACAGATAATGTATGGGGCATGAAACAGGAATAAAAATATAATGCTATGAATTGTCTGAGGGAGGGGGCCCCAAACTGGGATATTGCATAGGGCCCCATGAGGTCTAAATCCAGCTCGGTTTCGAGACAGTACAGAGGCTCTCTGCTTTGTACAGTTAGTTATCTTTCCTTGTTGCTTTTGTCTGATAACGGTTCTTAAATCTGGTCTATTATTCATTAATGGACCTAATGCATTATTCATATTGTTGTCAATTTGATTTACTTAGAGAGACTGTTTATTCATTTATTTGCAGTAAACGCAGCCCTTAATATGGTCTATACTATCTCCATTAACGCCCTATATTTATGATGCGAGTAATACATTTCTTATTGATATTTTAGAACCTCCAGTCCTTATCCTCTCCCAGGAACTGGACACCGTATTATAGGCAAGTAATACTATTCTATAGCTACCTTTAATAGTTAATTTTTCTAATCCTTAATTCGGAAATAATTTCCGGGGCATTAATAACAGTTGATCCTTTAGATTTCAGGATTCCATAATCTTCCATCTTTATTTGCAATGTTTTGCATTGTACAGCGTGTGAATCGTAGCTCTCTTCGTATACAGGTGGACTACTTAGTGCATTTGTAAATAGTGATTAGTGTATGTACAATTGCCCTGATTCAGGTACAGACAGTAGTGAGTATATTAATGCAATTTT
This sequence comes from Taudactylus pleione, assembly GCA_031769625.1. Classification (NCBI taxonomy): domain Eukaryota; kingdom Metazoa; phylum Chordata; class Amphibia; order Anura; family Myobatrachidae; genus Taudactylus; species Taudactylus pleione. The sequence continues at coordinate 4,079,464 of JAUIMM010000390.1, forward strand.
CCATTTAATCGTAAAACAGCGCATGCACAGAACCCGTTCTACACATGCACAGAACAGGTTCTGCGATCTCGCTCACAGATCCCCCATGACTGACATGCTGCAGCGTTTGAGGGGCAGAGTGGCGGGCGTGTCTGCCAAGGCCGGGGTCTGTTTAGCAGATTTCCTGGCATCTCAAGCTGCCAGCCTGAGTATGCTAAAGCTTGCTAAGACTGAAAGGAACTGCCGCTAACAAGACAGACGGTCGCGATGGTGATCCGATGCAGCATCTATGGAAGCTGCACTCTAATCACTATTGCTGTCAGGCGGTGTCTGCTTCCTCCTGCAGTATTTACCACACATTACCAGGGCTCATTAACCCACACTCACCCTGCTAGCACTCATTAATTGGAATTGGACTTGATTGTTGGTGTCTTTAATTATTCTTTGGTTCTCCTTCCTACTTGTATCAATTTAACGGAACATTTATTCCAATAATACTGTATGGTCATTGCCTTCATTAAAACAGTGAAGCAACATTGTTCATCACGATTATCAACTGGGTCTGGTGTTTCTATAGTTTTAGTATTTTCTCCCCTTAAATTCCAACATAATTGCTATGGACCAATCAGTCTCTGATGTTTGGTGTTTTTTTTCAAGTTTATGTTATCAACCAGTTATTTGTTAAATTGTCACCTGTTTTGAGGATGTTTCAATAGTTCTGTAATTAGGTCTGAATACTGTATCTCTTCACTATTTGCAAAAACCTCTACGTGAAGGGGCGAAACATATTAGAGGACCCCTGAATATCAGCACTCCCAAGTGTGTCAAGTGCACTGGAGTACTGGAATACTTTCTGGACTTAGAAAAGATACAGCAAGTCGTTACTCCAATCCCACTGGGCTGTTATTTTATTCTGGATACACACACGTGGCTTTATCAGCTGTTCAAGAACGGGAGGCAGAGAGACTGCTGGTGCAGTGTATCCCGGCTCAGAATGCCACTCACTTAACGCCGGATAACCTAAATGGATCCAAGCGTGGTAATTATACAGGATTTGGGATAAGACTTTTTATACCACCTCGTTAATTCTGTCTTAAAAAGGAACTGAATGCTTCGTTTATATTCCATTCCACACGGATTTCCATTTACCTTTGGACTCATTTCTTTATGGATCAAACACCAGCCTATTAGAGTCTATTCCAGAAGGCCCTACAAAGACCTTTTAAGGTCATTATTATTGAGATATCTATATAACTGTGGATATTATTAGTTATATTGTTATTTTTAAATGAATGTGATGTGTGGTCAAATATATGCAAAAATTAATAATTTAATCACATTTGATATAAGAAGCCCTGACTCATATTTCTGCCATCTTACAGTCTGGTAGTGTGTTTTTAATCAGCGCAGTCTTGTTTGGTTATTTGCATTTTTGTTTTTCTAGGGAATCACAATCCCTGGAGTTTAGATTTGCAGCTGATTGTTATATTACCTCCACTTGCAAAGTGGAAGGACAAAGAAGCACTTAGTCAATTGTAAATATTCTTTATGGTTCATTAGCGCCGATGTCATTGGTTGGTTAATATGCAGTTTGTGGCAGTCTTTTTCTGAACAGATCTATTATTATGTTGCCATCATCTGTTATTAGGACCATTAGATCCAGGGAGGGGAAAGTTTTTTTTACTTATTTTAGAAGTAAGTCTTTGGTTTAAGGAGTTGTTAATCTTTAAATTCCATAAGGAAACTTTTTGGTCCCTCCCAGATGATCTTATTCATCTATATAGCAGATCCATGGGTTCATATGTTTGGTATAATGAGTGATAGGAGAGAGAATTTCTTTAACGAAACAAAAAAACCAAAAGGTACAGGTTGGCATATGTGGGGGCACAGTTCTCCTCCATCGCTGTACCTCATATATGTAGGAGAAACCTCTCATTAAAAACAAAATAACTTTATAAAACAACTAATGGAGTGTTTATTGGCCCCAAAGTTATTAAATTCATTTTATTGCTCCATACTTAGAAAATACTTGATGACATTGATTCCTGCTCCTTTGTAGATACTGGTATAAAGTAGGGATGTGCAGGCTCGGATAGGTTCGAGTTTGCACGTGGAGTTCGGATTTTTCCCTCCAAAAAAACAGAACTCAGAAAGAGGCAAAACGTCATCTTACATGGACGAACATCATAATTCCTGGACAAAAGTCCAGGAATGATGATGTTCGTCCATGTAAGATGACGTTTTGCCTCTTTCTGAGTTCCGTTTTTTTGGAGGGAGAAAAAAGAAATCCACGTGCAAACTCGAACCTATCCGAGCCTGCACATCCCTAGTATAAAGTGACTCTACATCATATCTGCAGAAGCATGTTTCTGTAATTTCTCTCAGGTCTTGTATTTTGTTTATGCAAAGTGTCTTTTGCATATGAAGTTTTATTAAATAATCCCCAAAGATGTAAATCATCAAGTTTACTCACTTTCTTGGTGAGCCCTCCTATATCGGACACTAAAGGCCTATCTGGTGGGTGGGTGTTGTTTTCTCTATCTTTAGTAAAGTGTGGGTGTAGAAGGTTGGCATTTTAGGATTTTCCACCCAGCGGAAGTCATCTTTGTTTGTTATTCCCTTTTTAATCAAATGCCTGTTTTTAATTATTTAATAATTTTTCCAGTAATTCTCTGTGGGGTTGAATATTATATGTTTATAACATCAATCAGTTGGCTTTAGATCTCCTTTATGATCTCATCTGCATATAGCATCTAATCTGAGAACAGGATAAGGCTCAGAGCACATTCATACTACTATTTGGGCTGTGGAAAGTCACTCTCTTTCCCCAGGGACTATCTCTTTTACCAAGATCCAGTAGGGAAACTTGGGGATGATAAAAGGTTGCACGCAATTCCATTTTGAGGGCAGGTTGCGTGAATTTTGTGTATAATCTGTACCGATCATATGCAGTTATGAGAGAAGCTGAGTAGTACACATCTCAGTCACATCTCCACTTGCAGAACTGGGTGGCAATGGAGTTTGCACATGGGCTAAGTGCAGTGAGGGTGTGTAGGTGGAATTTCAGGCTATGCTTAGTTGTGCATAGGTACAGATTTAAGATGTAGCTCTTGCACCTGGTAAGGGTCTGGTGCAAGTTTGCTTTGATAGTGATGATGGCTACTTTCACCAGTGGATGAATAAAATGTGTGAAACTTTGTATACAGGCAAATATCTGAATTTCTTTCAGTGCGTGCAGTGTGAGTGCAATTGCAACTGACTTGCATTCTCCATGTGTTTAACATCTGGTTAATAATAAAATATTTGCACTCATATCCAGCATAGCTCCAAGTCAATGGCAATGGACAAACACTTACCCTTGAGGACCACTATTTGCCACACAGTATTTGTATATGCATTGCCAGTAATAATCACCAGCTAGAACTACTCAATTTTCACATTGCTGACTTATTTTATGGAATTTCCAAACTATAAATTGGTAAGTTAGCCATTGGCCTCACAGGGGTGCATACAGCGTTCAAATTCATTTGCATTAAAAAAAAAAAAAATGCTCACAGAACAAACACAATGCAAAAAAACCCAACAAATGTAGGCATAGTGGGAAAAAAAGGGGCGATTCAATTCAGCATGATGTAAATAGCGCTAGGAAAAATTTTACTGGAGCGATTCAATTGTCCCCATCACGTCCAGCACTCAGTCAGGAGATGTCTGTCACCGCAGGTGTTTAGTTGCGACAACTAGCATTCTCCGAATTAAGTGCTGGCCTCGATGTGGTTAGCGGCATCCCGCCCTTAAGTCGGATATCTGGTCGATCCTCAGGAGGGTGCGAGCAGAAATCCTTTAGTCAGTCTTAACAGTGCAGTCAATAGAATATCTTTTCACATCACAATTAATTGAATCACCCTCAAAGAAAGCAATATAGGTTAATAAATATCATTTGCTTATAGAGTACTATTTCCCAGTCCAGTCATAGCTGATAGTAGATTATTCCATATCATGTAAAATGGGTTCAGTGACTAAATGAGCACTAAGCATATGAGTAACAGCCTCCGAGGCAATAGGCAAGTCATGATCTGCCACAGGGGAATGAATAATGGAACAGAAGTACATGGAGGTATCTAAATGAGAGAGTTAGACTTGAACTCCATTTTGTGTACTAGTGTTACCTGAGGTATATACACATCATGGAGTGTAACTGCTCACTACAATACATTGGGAGGACAATAAGACCCCTGAAGAACTGCATATCAGAGCACTTAGAATATGAGAAAAGATATTGCTGACCACAATATTTCAACTAGTACCACAAATAAATCAGGAGGAAAGGCAGAGGGGGATTACATTAGGACTATGAATAAAGAAAAAATTCTATTGATTTACACACTGGGCATTGTGTACTATGTCACTCAAAGGCCTAAACATTGACAATGAGGCCAACTCCTTCATTACATCACGCCACCTGATGCTCATCTTATATCTACAATCACTGCCCCATGTCTATTTGCCCCCTACCAAAAGAGGGTGCAGAATCACCATATTTTGCCACATTCAATCCAGAAACCATGATCCTGGCCCTATATTGACCACCAACGGCACTATGTTGCCTATCATGCCGCCACCTTATTAATCAGATGCTCTACAGTTAGTGAGAATTATATGCATATCTAGACACAGCGGACACAGATACAAACAATATAATGTCATACTGATCCCGACCAACATTTACCTATCCCTGGTGGGTCACCATCTCTAATTGAGAAGTCAGACCTGATCAACCTCATGACAATACACACCAAGATTTTCCAAAGGATCTCTATTCATATGGATTAAACTTCCCTGACCTAAACAGACTGTGTGTGTGTGGGGGGGGGCACTTATAGACTAAATAATCAGTAACTGTGTATATAAATTGAAATGAAATATTTAAAACAAAAATGATTGGGACTGCTATGCGGAAGCTAAAACACAACATGGCCATGTTAAGATACCGTGTCATTGACCATGTACCACCGTCTTTGCGGAGGGAGGTCAGGTCAAAGAAACTTCTACAACTGGAATGTAAGTGGATCTTTCGGTTGGATACAGTGAGTCCGAGAGGTCTTAATGAAGCTTTGAGTCTAAGTTGTTTCTTATAGATATATTTATGTTTGTCATTCATGTTTGCTGGGCTAAGTGGGGGCAAGAGATGTTTATGAACTAGGAGACATAAATAGCAGTCCCAATCATGATATAATTGCCACCATTTTTGCTTACACTAAATATTTCAGTACAGGTGACATAGATCACCTTGAGACTGTAGTGCTTTAATAGTCTGGTATGTTAGAATATACGAGCACCAAGCTAGCTAGCGGCGTTATTCAGAGTTCATAGTCCTAGAATAACACTGCAGTAAAGTATGATACAGGTGGGGTGCATAGGTCACATGTTTCAACACAGATCTGTTTTTAAACATGATGCACTCAGTACTGGATAGAAATAGTTAAAGATATTACAGGTATGGTCTATACAAGTTTTCCAACACTATATGTATATGTTCACAGTTATACATCATAGATTTTATAACTAGCAGTTTTTCACATCCAGATGGACAATACCTGTTCTAATAGATGCAGGATGTATTTTAAATATTTTTAGAATTTCGTAGTAAATTGTTGTGTTTAGATTGGTGTCCTCACACTTTATGAATAGTGTCTCACTGCACTGCAATGTTTTTGATACATGGACATGTAGTTGTTGTATAGTTTATTTTGTTAATCATTTTTAATGTTTCTAAAAAATGTTTCACCTTGTTCACAGCGTCCATGGCTCACGTCTGTGGGACTGTGTAGGTATTCGTTGCTATGGATGCGTAGACACCATGGAAACCCCTGCTCCCCGGGTCAGGCCCGGATGACGTAACTTCCGGAGAGACTTCAGTTCCAGGACCAGAGGCGCGGCATGTGCAGGACGCCGGAGACCCGTGGGAGGACAGGTGAGTCTTTATTTGTTATGTTATATAATGTGCACTGTTTTTATCGCAGTTGTGTGTCCTGACGAAGGGGTGACTTACCCTGAAACGTTGGTCCCCAATACACGGTTTTTCACAAGTCTCGGAGTGCCTCCTCATTTGGTTGGATGCAGTGGGGGTATATTATCCCAGAGAAAGGCACCCAAGCCGGTCATTGAAAGGTTACAGCTGCCTTCAGAGTGCCAGGTTTTTGGATTACTTACACATGCATACATACTATATACACACATATATATATATATATATATATATATATATATCTCCTGACGAAAATCTTTATGATTGAAACATCGAAGTGAAATTAGAGGTTTATTTAACCCTGCTTTAATTGTATTTCTTCCGACGAGTGCCGCTGCCTCTTTTTGTGACAGAATGTTTATACCTTATGCGGAGGGCACCGACTTTACATTTGGAATCTGAGTGCCAGGCCTTTGCTACTCATATATATATATATATATATATATATATATATATAAATATATATATTTTTTTTATTTTTATTTACAATAAATACAATAATGAAAAGCCATTCAGTTGTTGAACAGCCATTGAAAGTACTGATTCTTAATATGACACATAACAGAAACTAATAAATTATGTAAAAATCATAATGGTATAAAATATGCCAGTGTATCCAAATCTTAAATAGGAGAAACAGTCTGGGATGAGTTGTTATATATTCATCCGTATAATTCAGTTTATTTATTTATTTATTTTAATTCTCCAGAATTTCTATGCCCTTACTATGGGATAGTAACCCACTCACCTAAATGTAGTTCGGAATCGTTAACCTGGTGTATAACCAGTGGTTAAATAGTTAATTTCTACATAAGTATATAAGTTGTAACACACACCTATACCCCTTGCTAAGCCTCTTTGAGCCTTGAAAAGAGATTGTATTCATATAGTTGCAGTCTATGGACAGAATTGTTAGATATAACCTTTTGGGGTCAAATAAGCCATAATTTGAGGGGCCCTAGCTTGTACCTGCCATCTGTATAATGAGCCATTCATGCCTTACATGTTCTTATCAGTAGTTAGCCACATTCCATTGTAAGATGTGTAGAGGTGCTAAGCATTATGGGTAACTGTTAGCGATGTCCATATTCTACACAAAGGAGCCTTGAAACAGTTCATCTCCAGACATTAGGATACGTCATTACTGTATTTCTTTGTCTGGTAGTATATATTTTAGTGCTTATGGAGCATGTGCAAGAGAGATAAGTTTGGTCAATGCTACGTTGGACCATTCAGTGCTTGGTACAGTACCTAGTTTGTAACTAGTATGGGCTTAATAACCGGAAAGTCACCTCCCCAGACTAGGGTACATAAATCAGAGGTACACAAAGGTTCTTAGCTCGTGCATGGATCTCTAAGGCTGCAGTTAGGATGCCTGCAATGTAAATTGAACTACCTGGGCGTTATTGAAACGAGGGCTCCCCAGATAAGTAGAAGTACATCTTATATTGGAGATGATGATTTACCAGTGTCATCTGAATACATAGACAAAAGTTGAGTATACTGTATACTTTGTATGTTGTTTGTTTGTTTGTTACTTGTAAATAAAGTGTGTTCATTTGTACCTCACTCATATTGGTCACATGTGTAACTATTTATTTCGATCAGAACAAAACCCACAGTTATGCACTGGTGTATACAGGTTAGCTCCTCCACTTCCCCCTTTGTCCTTTTAAATGTCTCTCCTTGCATCCTGGAAGAACACAATTAGTAGGACATTCTATAGGACATGTAAATTATCGGTGAGTATAATCCACTATTTTCATCTTCGTTACTCCATGGCAGCCCTTACTATGGGATGTACCCAAGCAGTATACTGGGAGGGCTAATAATCAGTTAAGGCAAAGTATGTGCCCACTCAAGTGTAATTTATTTAACTGCCCAATGAAGAACTCTACTTCCAAAGTGGGTGTCCATAGATGGCTTTCAATCATGCCCGAGCCTTCTTTGCCCATGGGGTCTACACAGCCCTAGTCTAGTGTTCCTCAAGAATTTTAGGTACCTTACGTCCTTTTATTTTATAGACAATTTCATTTTAAAGTGGTTTATTTAGTTGGTCCGCAGCCTTTTCTTATTCCTACTGGGAGAACAAACAGGTTTGTCTTTCAAAAATTCTTTTACTCTAAATAGGTAAATAAATATTGCCCTTACAAGATCAAACATATGTAATTGCTTCTCTTCATCATCCTTTGGCTGAGTGAAAACAGATGGTAGCTGTGGCCGGAGGCAGGCCACACGGGGTTAATGGCTGCCACAGCACTGAAGGGGTTAACCCCCGTGCTGTGCCGCCATTTTTAAAAGGACAAAAAGGCGCCAGGCGCCCACTGTAATGCGCTGAGGGTTGATAAGCGTGTTTTTTAATGTTTTAAATGTCGCGGCCAGGACCTGCTGCACTTGGGGAGTGTAGGTAGAGTGTGTCATGGCCGTTGCGGGACAGGGAGAGCCAGCTACCACTGCGACCAGCGCTGAAACCGTTAAAGTGGACAGTTTAAAAGCACACTGCACATGGTTCATAGTAAACTGTATTAATATACACATTTTGCGGTAGAGCACTGCATCTGCAATGCATTGGTGTATAAAGTGAAGTAGTATAGTCTATGACATGTTTGAATATATTTTTTGTATATAATATGGGTTTAAATGCACTTATAGAAATGTAACATGTCCTGACCTTTGGAGACAAACTGCTGGTTAGACATCCTCACCTAGGGATGGATATGGTAATTACCCTAGCCTGGCAGTGGAGGGTTAGGTGTTGACTGAAGAAGCCTTTCCTTTGAAATGCGGGCTAGGGAGACACCTGTGTGTCTGTGTACAATACCCCCGCAAGTTTGGGGAAAGCAAGTTGTTTGTGTTTAGGAAGCTTCTATGTTGTATAAGAGCTTAGAAGGTGCTAAGACTTAGAAAGCCCAAACTGGTTTAGTCATAGACATGTGAAAAGACGAAGGCAATAGGAATTTGCATTATATATACCTTTTCAGAAACAGTATATGCTAACGCCGTTTGTGCTTAGGAAACCAAATGTTTTTGGGTGGTATCAAGAAAATTGATTTAATTTCTGTGAAATGTAAGACGTATTTATTTATGTTTTCTGAGATAGCCTGATTGGCTAGAAGGAACACAGGGTGGATTTGCCCCCCTGTGATGTTATGTGTAAGAAAGACATAAAAAGAGGGACTGTGAGCCCTGTATGTGTACAACCCTGTAACTTCTTTGAGGAGAAGAGCTGCTGATAAGATTCCTGTATGTGGTACATCCTTGTGAATCCTGTGTGGAGAAGAATTGCTGTAACATCTTGTATTGTATGCTGAAATTCTCCTTCAATCCGAAGGGAGGGTCTTTTTTAAGACTGAGAGCAATAAACACCTTTGCCTTTAAATTCTATTACATCTTTATCCTGCGACCAACAGAATTGCGCAAAACGCTATTCCGTTCTCCTGCTGATCTGGGTAAGAGCTCCGTGTCTCCAAGTTCAAGCCCTCTGCCAAGCTACCGTGCAGACCTGGTCCATTGCGAGGGATCAGGTGGGAACAGCCGACACCAAACAGGAGGTGTGTCCGCAGTTAGTCAACGCATACACAGCAGAAGTGGTTCCAGGTGCCTAGGCAGGAGCCTGATTGTACGTAAAAAGCGGTTCCAAATGCCGATGGTAGAGTTTGGTGGTGGCAGCATCGTTACACGCCCACAGCGCAGTGGGTGGAATCAGTGACAGGCGGTCACTGACGGTGAGTGGGAGTCCAAAAGCGCTAACCCGTGACCAGGGACGGCCTAGGCGAAAGGCGTCCGGTCACAGTAGCATAATCTCCTAATTTAGGTGGAAAGAGGATACTACTTTAGGTAATAAAATTGGATTTTCTCTCAGTACAACCCTGTGTGGCATGATATTCAAAAAAAGCCTGTAATTCATTAATTCTCCTGGCTGATGGCTGATGCGATCGCAACCAAGAATACCACCTTCCAAGTCAGGTATTTCAGAGAAGTTTCCTGCAAGGGCTCAGAGATTACGTTAAGGCATTCAATTAAGTTTAGATCCCATGGGGCTAAAAATGATCTTATCTGTGGCCACATTTGCTTTTTTGGCAGATAGAATCTTTTAATGAACTCTTCCTCTGCTAGCCTCCTGTCCAGAAGGATATGTAGAGTGGATATCTGTACTTTTATTGTTGATGTGGCTAGTCCTTTCATAAAGCCTGTCACGCTGGGAGGGGGTTTTCTGGAAGCTGAGGCCAGAGGCTGCGGGAGGAAATGGAGGCGAGGGGCCTGAATGTACGACCTCCGCATCCACAGGTCTTGGTCGTTGGCGAGACCTAGTCAAAGGTGCGGAATCTAACCCACGAGATGGTGTTCACCAGTGACCCCACCAATCGGGATATGGGCTTGAGCTGCACCTCGTAAGCAGGTTGCGGTCCTTTGACTAGGTGACCAAAGCCTGCGGGAAAAAGGAGAGACGAATACTCGTGGCCCAAAGGGTCTGTGCCAGTAAGGGGCACGTAGGGACACTGTACTTGAGGTACAAGGAAGTGTGCACTGCGGACACACTCTACCGGGTTGTCGGTTAGAAAGAGTGCACCACGGTGCAATACTGTAACACGTAGGTAGGGACCACAGAGTCCAGTAACGAAGTGGGTAGTGGTACTGGAGCCAGCCAGAGATTATGACACTGGAGAGGTGGGTACATATAACTACACTCAGGCTGTGATGGTAAAGCACTGGTGAAATGGATAGTATACTGCACACAGGCGGCGGTGGTAACGCACTGGTGGAATGGCGGTATACTGCACACAGGCGAGGTGGTAACGCACTGATGAGATGAATGATATAGCTGTACACAGGCTGAGATGGTAAAGCACTGATGAGATGAATGGTATAGCTGCACACAGGAATAGATCACTGGAAGCAAAGGAACCTGGAACGAGAGACCACTAGTAACACTAGCAGCGACAATGGTTGTTCAGGCAACTACCTGATACACAGGAGCCGGATATATACCCCTGGAAGCCCACTGATTGGTCCACAGCGTCAGCTGACCAGCCAGACTGTCAGGGAAGGAAGGATAGTCAGAGAAGGTAGTGTCATGGCGGCGCCCATGACAGGAACTCCGATCCCCGTGCACCAGGCCGCCCGAGACACCAGCATCAGGGAGAATGCTCAGCACCTCCCACGTCGCCGCACCAGCCATCCGACTGCCCAGGAAGTCAGAGGAAGCCGGCGGGACGATAAGGGACGGCCAATCCCCGGCTGAACTCTGACAAAGCCATAATGCAAGAACTGCAGGACCTGTGAAGTCTCTGCTTTCATAGGGTCAACCTTTGCTCCTGTCCAGCAAATACAAGTTTTCCAAATTCTATGATATGCTTGTGAAGAGATTCTCTTTCTTGCCTGTAACATGATCTGAATTACTTGATCAGAAAGTTCTTTGTGTTTCAGCAATATATGCTCAACGTCCAAACCATCAAACTGAGGCCTGCTACATTCAGATAAAGCAGCGGCCTCTAATGCAATAGGTCTAACCTTATTGGTAACACCCAAGGTTCTTTTATTGCCATTTCTAGAGCAATTGAGAACCATGCTCTACTCAGTCAGTTCCTGTTCTTCCCTGATTTTCTTCAATGTGTGCGTTATCAAAGGGAACAGAGGGAACGTATAACCTAGATGAAAAGTTTATCTTGGTGAGAGAGCATCTATGTCCTGTGTATCTGGTAGATGATACCTGGAGAAGAATTGAGGCAGCTTTGTATTCGAGTTTGTTGCTATTAGGTCTATTTCTGGACCACCAAACCTCTTCACTATGGCCTGGATGATGTATTCAACTCCAATTCTCCTGGAGGAATCTGCTTTCAGCTATGAAAGTCTGCTATAACATTTTCTGTGCCTGACACAGAGTGCTGTACGAGAACCCAGGTATTTCTCTGCCCATACCATAATTTTCGTTACTTCACCAATGAAACTCTGGCTCTTGGTACCACCTTGGCGATTCAGGTAGGCTACTACTGCCACATTTTCTGAAAACACTTTGAGATTTGCTCCTTTCAGATGATCTTGGAAATGACTTACTTCTTTCCATACTGTTCATTTCTCACTGGTTCAAGGAGAGCAATTTCTCTTGTAGGGGTCCACCATCCTATGTGCCGGTATGCAGTTGGGAAGCCAGCGGACCTAATCCCATCAGCCGGCTTCCCGACTGTCATATCCCAGCAAGGGTCTGAAGACAGGCGTCGATATGCCGATGCCTGTCATTAGACATACGCCGGGAGCCTGATGCCCAGCATCCAGATCGAAGCAATGCCGAGCGCGGATACCCACTGGGGGGGTTAGGTTTAGGGTTCCTGGGGGGAACTTAAGGTTAGGCACCCCCCGGGAGGTTAGGGTTAGGCACCCCCCCTGGGGACTTAGGCTTAGGCATCAGGGAAGTGGGGGTTAGGTCTAGGCACTTATAGGGGGATTAGGGTTAGGTACTGGGGGGGAGGTTAGGACTAGGCACCCCTTAGGGAGGGTTAGGGGGTAGAATTAGTTTAGTTAGGGATTTCCACTGCTACCGGGATGCTGGTGTTGGGATTCCAACCGCCGGACATACCGATTCCGATGTGCCACCCATCCTAATAAACTTGCATCTGTTGTTAGCGAAATCTATCTGTTTTTTCATTTTACGCTTCTCCACCAAGGAAGGGACGTCTTTGTGGATCCTTCAATCATATGTGATAATATAGAGGCAGTTTTTTGCAACTGTACTTTAAAATATTCCACTGTATTGCTCTCATTTGCCATTTTGCCCATGGAACTATGTCTATAGTTGATGATAGCATGCCCAGAAGACAAAGTTTTGTGCGAAGTTGGATTTTGTAGCACACCTGCACTAATATGGATAGTTCCTAGATTTTCCTGTAATTCCATATTGTAAAGTATCTTTACACCTATAGTAGGAGTTGTACCTGTGGTATTAGTATTAATGGTCTTTTTTCCCAATTTATAATCCAGCCTTAGAATTGTAGAAATGTTAAAGTACTATTTGTCTTGATTTTCCCAAGACTAGTATATCGTCGAGATATGGCCAGACTGATATTTCTTGTTTTCTTATACATGAGCCATGAGAGAGTCACAAGAACCTTTGTGCATATTCTTTGTGAGGTCACCAATCCGAATGGTAGGCATGTAAATTAGAAGTAATCACCTAGTACAAAAAATCGTAGGTAGCTCTGATGTTGCTGGTTGACTGGCATGTTACAGTAGACATCCTTCTAATCTTTTTAGGCTAGAATTTCTACTTTCTTTATTTCCACTAAAATAATTTTCAGTGTTTCCATGCAAAATTGCTTTACTAGGACAAATTAGTTTAGATCCCTCAGATCCAATATTGTTCTGAAGAGGGTTTTTACTAGGAGCAGAAAAAATAGAATCCTCTTCCTGGGAGGTACAGGCTATCGCTGTGGTCGACTGAGTCTGCAAACAAAGCACAATGGACCTTGGTGTGGAAAGAAGCCATGGCTGCTACATCAAAGCACTTCGTATGCAGATTCAGACATACACATATACAAGTGTCGCATATCAAATCAGTGCAGGTTATTGCATCAGTTTGTGTCCAAGACACATTTTTGAGCTACAAATATGCATAAAAATATGCTTGGCGCAAGCAGAGTCAGACGGGTTCTGGTACACCAAGAAGGGTTGTTTGATGCGGCTGCAGCAATAGTGTATGAGGACACATCTGTAGGTCTGGTGAAAGGACTGCCTCATCATTCCGGAGTAATACATTCTATTGTACTGGCAACCTGAACTGTAACTTCTGGCCATCCTAAACTATTGTCTTGAAGTCGGCAAAGGATATCTAGTCCACTTATCTTGTTGTAGTCTAGTAGACCTGCCTCCTGTCATGTTTTTGTAGCATGCAGATGTGTCCACATACATCTATCTTCTGTGCGCTACAACGCATGAGTGCCATGTGACTCGTAGCGCCAAGCATCTTTGCGTGCATACAGTATCATTTTGATCAGCAATAGCGGTCTGTGCATCCTATTTGCACAACTTTGCAAATAAGACATTTTAAAGTGAAAAAGTTGCCCGAAAAGATGCTCGGTGCTACGGAGTCAGTTATTTAACACGCAATGAGGCTAGTTGTATGTGAACACATCTGTAGAGTCAAGTTTGTTATCAAATAGCAATAAACCTTCATAGGGTAGTGTTGCTTCGAGTGTGATAAGTGTAGCCATAATGCTCCACTAAACCAGATGCCTCAGATCTTGCCAAATTTTTATCTCATCAAGTGAAGCCTCACATAAATATTCAATAGTTTTCTGCATTCTCTCTAAATTTCTGAGCAAGTATTGTTTTGAAATTCTTTCTAAATCTGTGCGCATAGATGAGCTCTACAATCTTAAAGCCCAGGAAACTGAAGCATTACCCCTTCCCAAGTTCTTCTTTAGAGATATGCAATTTTTTCATCGTTCAATCCATTGCATCTTTAAATAACGCTCTGTCCTCTAGAGAAATGGTTGTTCTAGACATCAACTCTGCAACCACAGCATCCACTCTGGGTACTGCATACTGATTAGGAAATTTCTCATCCTTCACAGGATACATGCGTTCAATCCCAGCAATACCGCCCTGCCGTTTATCTAAATTCTGCCAATCTTTAACCACAATTTCTTAATTATGTTTACCAGAAATACTCTACCTCTTTTTGATCTATTCTCAAACAGGTCCTGTTCATCAGAGACATCTTTATAGTTAATGGCTCTCAAATCCCCACAAATTTCCTGATTGTTCACTGGAAAAATACTCAAAATCTTGTCCTAGACCAATCTCTGAGCAAGCTGCACCATATTCATAATCAAGGCTCGTCTGGGACCTGGATTTTTAGACTCTTGTAGAGCGAAGAAGACTACCTTAGAGACCAATTATCTTTTCAGCCACTCCATAAGCTCCTGAAGCTGGCTAGCTGGCAAACAGATGCAGGATCCTGTATACATTCATCACAGAACACCATTTCCCAATCTCCAGTTAAAGATTTATCACAGGCTGCACATCTATTTGTTACATTCTTCATCTTTAACAATTTCTTTTAGGTACCATTGCTACAGGAACACCGTAGATTAAGACATACTAGCATCTCAATATCCTTCACTAATCTAATAACACATCTAAGTACCCATCTAATGAGGATTTAGCTCGCTTGGAGGCTGACTGGTTGTTGGGGAGAAAGCTCGTTGTCCATTGTGCTTGCTTGTATCACAGGAAACCACTGTGTATATATCAGAGGACCAGAGGCAGCTCATTTCCAGTGTGTGACGCCATATTTATTGCCCTCTGACCTCAGTCAGTTTTGGCGCATGCGTAGACTGCCCCACAAGGTCTGCCTAAGTCATCGGTCACCTCAGTGTGCTGCTGTGCACTGTTGCAGACATCAAGTATGATTGGGACCGCTTCTTCTGACACCGGCAACCCAGTTGCTGAGTGGCAGGACCCAGCGCCATGCAGGCCTCCACATCAGACAGAACCAGGGACTCCAGTTCCGCCCCATCATATCCAGTGTGATGCCCCTGGGGTGCTACCCCACCACAGACTACGGCACTAGAAGGTGCATTGTTGGGCAAAATATATGAGGCAAGTCCTAACAGAAAACTAACAAACTTCTCTACTCTACTGCTAGTGATACAGGAAAAGAAGACAGAGGGGGTAGAGTAGGAGCTACCCTAAATACACCAGGAGTAGCAGTCTCTGTGGAAAAACTTCCTGTCTACATCTAGGTGAATGGGTTACTACCCATGCTAAGAGGTGCCATTGAGGAGTGAAGAAGAAAAAAAAACGTATCTCTCAAATCTGTTACTGATATTATAAATACACACAGATCCTGGTTTGATACCATGTCAAGTGTCAATCACCCAGTGTAATAATGATGATAATACTATCAAAAGACATTACTAATTTCCATGTTCTTTATGTGCATACTGTATTAATCAGATCAGTGTAGCAATGTGTGTAGATTGTATAAAGCTGACTCTACAATAGTGCAATTAGAGTAGTATAGAAGTCTGGGGGTGATCATGTCCTTTCAGTTTTCCCTCCTGTATGCAGTCTGGATAGGAATGTAGATAACAGCACTTGTTCTAGGAGTAATTGCGTCCACTCAGTAGTTGCATGTCGTCTGGATAAATGCTGCTTAGCCTTAAGGAGATAGTTAATCCATATGTGCTGATGGGATCTGTTTCCATAATCAATGGGCATCGGAGAGTGCACCAAAAACCGAATAGTCAAACAAAATGGGTAGTCCAAGACTGGACTACGATTAGCATTTCTTGGACCCTTTAGGAGTGTAGACAACTTATATTGACACTAATAAATTCCCCTGCTGCAGACATACAAACTTTCTCGTAGGAAAAGTGTATGTAGTAAGAGCTGTAATGCGTTGGAGCCAGAATAATCCTACGGTTCTACACGAGGAACACTGTTACAGCCACGATACATCATTATGAACTGCTAATATGCCCCTACAAAAGGTGCCAAGGTTGCAGTACCACTCTGATTTGAGTTACCCACAGCCAAGCAAGGGCTGGGAAACGACTGTGATAAAACTACCACCCACCAGCTAAATTGTACCTGCTTACAGCAGCAGTGCCCTTGCTGAGGGCTGCAGTATTACTCTGATTAAGGTCACCCATAATTGAATGCACTTACCGATGCCGGCACCCCCACCAGCCACATCCAATATCTGTGAATACACACAGCGGCTAGTACATGGGTCTTCAGCCTTTGGCCCTCCAGCTGCTGTGGAACTACAGATCCCAGAATGCCCTGCCACAGTTTTAGCATGCTGTTATATGAAAACGGTGGCAGGGCATGCTGGGATGTGTAGTTCCACAGCAGCTGGAGGGCCAAAGGTTGAAGACCGCTGGTCTAGTGTGTATGAGCCTTAAGACTTCTCGGGTCACAAGGGGATGGATACAATACAATCAGTTGGCGGATTCACATCGGTCACACTGAGACCCCTACAGGTCAGCCAGTTATCACCGTCAGAATACAAGACAAGTGCCCTAAACCCCTGATTATCAGATGAATTTTATGGTATATTTGTATGTTAATTCCTATATAGTTACATTGTTTACATCCAGGTTGCAAAAATTTAATTCAATTAAACTGCAATTTCCTCAATTACAACTTTCTTTGGTCTGCGATATTTTGTATCAAGGGTTTCATTACACAAGAACTGCTGTTGCATATGATATACTGTAACGATACTCATGTGATACAAAGTTCACAAAGGGATCAGTACATTGTATCCCACCCTGCAATAAACAACTGGTAGCAGTGCTCAGAGGACCACCAGAGATGTGACCAGAGAGGCTGGGCACCTCATTGCACTCTCAGCCGCTCCCCTAACTGCCAAGTAACACAAGCACAAACAAGAAAAGCTAAGAAGCAGAGTTCTCACTCTCACTGTTCAAATCTCTGTGCAATGTTTAACAATTGATAGAGTGGTGCCCCATTAAACAAACAGTAAGGAACAACCCCAGAACACCAACAAATACCAGAAATTGTAAATTCTAAAATAGAAGGTAGCAAAATAAGAAAATAAAAATCTGCATAGGTACTTTCAAAGGAAAATAAAATACAATACATATGTATAATATAAATTAAATATTATATATACACACATACATATATACACACACACACACTGTATGTGTATATATATATATATATATATATATATATATATATATATGTGATTTATTTTTTTCTTTATTATTTTAATTAAGTGTTATACTTCTGGCTAATTAGACCCATAGTAATAAAATTTCACCATATTTAAGGCAGGAGCTTCCAATGAACCTATGAGTCAAATGACAGGATCAAGCCTCATACACAGATGGCCAAAGCAGACCACTGGGCACTAAAGATGAATGGCTGGATCACTTTCAGTGCAGCCTGTTTATGACACTGGAAGAGGACTTCACACGCAAAAGGTTAATAGCAGTAAAATTCTAATGCCATTTTCCACCATGTAAGCTAATGATTCTACATATTTAAGTAGTAAGCAGATCACATTTATTATTCAATTATTAAGAGTCGTGTGGATTTATTTACTTTACCTATTATTTATTTGCAGTTGAATCACTTTTTAGGTCTTTTATTCAGGACACGAGGCTTCACAGTAGGACTGCAGCATTGTTCTCTGGGAGTACATGGCTCCTGAAAGTAAAAAAAATGAAAATGACATGTCTGTTGCCTGAGGCTTACCTACTCTGGTATTTACTGTAGATTGCAATCACCTTCAGTGACATTTATGAGAGAAGAACAGAAGACAGCAACACAGTCAGTGGTAACAATTATTATGCAGTATCATATTTTTTATGTGAGTCAGTTTACACGAATGTCTCTCAATGCATTTACGTGCAGCCTTTAGTGATACAGACACACTTGGGACACATGAAGTAAACTGTGCTGTTACTCGGAATATCATCTTTCTAACACATTATAGAAAAAGAAAGTAACCGAATAGCTGCTATAGGCAACACAACAGTTTCCATTAACCCATTTGCTGCAGAGGATGCATACTGTATACATTAGGACTGCAGAGGATGCATACTGTATACATTAGGACTGCAGAGGATGCATACTGCATACATTAGGACTGCAGAGGATGCATACTGTATACATTAGGACTGCAGAGGATGCATACTGTATACATTAGGACTGCAGAGGATGCATACTGTAAACATTAGGACTGCAGAGGATGCATACTGTAAACATTAGGACTGTAGAGGATGCATACTGTATACATTAGGAGACTGCAGAGGATGCATACTGTAAACATTAGGACTGCAGAGGATGCATACTGTAAACATTAGGACTGCAGAGGATGCATACTGTAAACATTAGGACTGTAGAGGATGCATACTGTATACATTAGGAGACTGCAGAGGATGCATACTGTAAACATTAGGACTGCAGAGGATACATACTGTATACATTAGGACTGCAGAGGATGCATACTGTATACATTAGGACTGCACAGGATGCATACTGCATACATTAGGAGACTGCAGAGGATGCATACTGTAAACATTAGGACTGCAGAGGATGCATACTGTATACATACTGCAAAGGACTAGGCCCACTCACCCTGAAAAATAAAAAATAGAAAATGAAAATCACCTGTTACCCATTGTGCCAGACTGACTGATGCGGACTGCATGCAGCTACATCCAGTAATTGGGAAGTGACACCATCACGCAGGCATCACTTTTCAAGGAAAAAAAAAAAAGTATGGAAAAGGGTGATGGGTGGAGGACTTTATCTATAACTCCTCCACTCTGTTACCTACAGAGATTGGAGACCCCTTATTTCAAAGAGGAAAGTCCCCACTTTCAAACCAGGTGCCCCGATAATAACTAATGTCTGCTGATCAGTATGGTCATCAGAAACTAACCACTAAACGATGGAAAAATGGAGTCCATGGATCAAGAAAGATCTCGCAATCGGGGGCACCAACTTCAGAAAAAGAAGATTATCTTTCAAAGATCACCAGACAACAGTATGAAAAAAAATTTATTTTCCACAGATGGGGGAATATAAAACCCAGATCTCTCCCATCTAGTGTCAAATAAAAAAGGATCTCTCTTATGGTTTTCTAGCTTAAAAAAATAGTAGCGCTAGTTGTTGGGCTACCATATTATTGCTATACTTAGTAAGTGTTAAAGTCAATATGTAAAAAAAAAAATAAAAAAATTTGAGTTATAATTTTAAAGTGCCGATTTATTTTTGTGAAAGCTTACCCCATGAATCCTGCTTATTGCTATTTTGGAAAGACAAATTAATATTGAAGCAAGTGTTTAATAAAAAAAAATAAAAAAAAAAGTTTACTGTTGATTCACTTTCTTTAAATTTCACTAAAAAAAACTTTTTTTTCTCCATTTTGGTTCCATTTTAAATTGATATGCAAAAAGACTAGAAGGTACTTTTTGAAAATGCAATGTAGTCTGAAAAAAAATTAAATAACACATGCTTTTTTTTTTTATAAAAAACAAAAACATCAATATTGAAATATAACGAGCGCAAATGTTGAGCAAACCCATCATTAGTGAAGAGTTAACAGTCCTGCCTATGTTCTCACAGTTTACAACAGGGATGGGGAACCTTTTTTCTGCCAAGGGCCACTTTGATATATATACCATTATTTGTGAGCCCGATGTAGGCAACACCCCCTCTGTGTGACATCACATGGGGGCGGGGCCACAATTGCCGGTTTATACAGCAATGCCCGGAGCATTGCAAGGGCAGTGGTGTGACCGTCTAAAGCATCCTAACGATGCTCCAGGTGGCACAGCTGCATAGATTCTGGCTGCAGGGTGCCATTCTAGGCACGCTGTTAGCCAGAGGGCCAGACCAAATGATTTTGCGGGTCTTACACAGCCCCTCAGGCTGAGGTTCCCCATCCCTGGTTTATGACAAACTATGTGACATTATTGCAGCAATTTGGAGCCTTTTCCATTTGCATGGCGTTATTAAAAGACAGAAGTTGCCATACACACTTTTAGGCTCTACCTCTAATGGAGTATGTGAGGCTGTCTTAATGCCAGGTGTATTTAAAACCTTTATCATTTAGAGTTAAACATTATAGGTCTAATTATTTGTGTTTTCATCCAATTATGTGATGTATAATAAATTGTGTTGCAATGTGAACTTTTTAATGAGAAAACTAACCTTACAAACATTTTTGCCAGATTTACTTAGCAAACGGATAATAGGATGATGGATGAACATCCCAGTACTCTTTTCAGACAGTTTTTTTAAAAGAAGCGATAATTCAGCCTGTAAAGCACAATTACACCTAGAGTTAAAGATTGCATACAAACAGCAAACAAATTTGACATACTGCATATAATATTTATTATATTATTAAACCACTGGTAGGAAACCGGTTTCACTTCAGAGGCCGCAAAGTGCAGCCCTCTAGCATTCAAAAAGGTTGTATGTTTATTTTTAATCTTAAATTAGTAAATTTGACAGAAGTCTAGAACATATCAGCCTGTATTTTAAAAAAGCATTATAAGCTATAACAAACAAATATGCCAGCAAAGCAGAAATGAGCTGGGGAGGCAAGTCAGAAGGCCATATGTGTCTCCAGGCTGTATGTTGTCTATCACTGCATTAAACAGTAACTCAGTCTACATAATGATTAATATAGATCTAAAATCTTGGATTTTTGTGTTTAAATTATTTTTTCAAATTCCCTGGGGGACACTGGAACAGTGGGGTACAGCAAACAGTGCAAGAAGCTTGGACACTGTAAAATATCCACACCCCCACTATCTCCCAATTCACTGTTTCATGTTTACATTTTTTGTCTAAGAAAGCCCCCCAAAAAAGAGAGAGACAGAAGGGGAGAAAGAACATTGTCTAATCAAGAATAAAACAGATAGAAGAAAACAAGAGAGCGTCCAATGTGCCCTAAGGAATCAGAGAAAAGCATTTAATTGAAGTACAAAAATCCCATTTTCTCTTTCATTATTCAAGGACAATGGAATGTGGGGACGTTCTAAAGCTCTCTCTAAGGGTGAGAGTGCTATTGTGCAGTGAGCATTTCCTTACACCCGAAACTGGCATCCCTGTATGTAAAGGTATTAAAACTATAGAATTTTGTGAACATGCACACACACAAGACCAGGTGGCCGCTCTGCATGGCCAAAGCCTACTGAATTGTCACCCATGAAGAGACCACCAATCTAGCAAAATGGGCACTAACAATGCATGCCAAAAAATAGCTAGGGCGCCAGTAGACGTGTATGGTTCACTCTATCTGCTGGTGTTCAAAGCTGCACACTTGGGTCTTGCCAAACCACCAACAATCAGACAGAAAAAGGAAAGAAATGATAAGTGACGCTAATATCACACAGCAGATGGCATAAAAAATGAGTTTAAAAATTAAATAACCATAATCATAATACACATATGCATAAAAATAGATTATCCCTTATGAATTCCCGGGAATTATTATGATTATGTGTATTTATTGAATAAATTCATTTTTTATGCCATCTGCTGTGTGATATTAGCGCCACTTATCATTTCTTTCCTTTTTCTGAATAACAATGCATGCCCCTGATGAATGATCAAAGTAATCCAACAGGTGGTGGTCTGCTTAGAGTCTAGCCAACCCAATTTATGACAATAATAAAGGACAAAAAGATTGTCCGAACCAAGTTAGTCTTGCAGGCAGAAGTCTTAAGCATGCAGACAATGTCTAAAGATTGAAGAGAGCCCTCTTCATCTAGAACCAGCCAAAACTACTACTTCCTGATTCATTTAGAAACTAGAAACCATTTTTGGCTGAAATTATGGTATAGCCCTGAGAACAGACCTATCCTCTTATGTAACACCAAGAAGGGTGATCGGTAGTAGAGAACTTCTAGCTCCTACACTTTTCCTTGTTGTGGAATAGAAACACTATTTTCCAGGTAAGTAGCTGTAAT
Organism: Taudactylus pleione; assembly: GCA_031769625.1. Taxonomy (NCBI): domain Eukaryota; kingdom Metazoa; phylum Chordata; class Amphibia; order Anura; family Myobatrachidae; genus Taudactylus; species Taudactylus pleione. The sequence goes on from JAUIMM010000390.1 coordinate 4,101,934, forward strand.
TTCACAAAGTCTAGGGATTCAAAGGGTGGATGTTGCAGAGCACTGAGAACAAGATTCAAAGGGAAAAGGCTAACACCCTGATTCAGACCCACTCGTGAGCGGCTGTCCGCTCGCAAGTGGGTCGATGTTGTGCACTGCGCATGTGCACGACGGCGGGAGCTCCGTCGTGCGCATGCGCCAGACGCGAAGAGCGAAGGACTTTCCTTCACTCGTTGTGTCTGATCAAAGGGGGCGTGCTGTCGATGTTGATTGACAGCACGTCCCCTTTGGTGGGCGTGCCCGGGGCGTGCCTCCCTGACGGGGGCGTTCCCAAGGGAACGCCTACCGTCAGAAGCCGGCCCACTGACATCACTAGTGATGTCAGTGGGAGTGATTTTGGCTCTGATAGAGCCAAAATCACTCCGGGTCTTGCGGTTGAAAACCTCAACCGCAGGCTCCGGCTCGCAGTTTCGATGGTCGCGATGGTCACGACCATCGCGGCCATCAAACTGCACGCTCGTATAGGCTGTGGGTGGTGACCCACAGCTATACGAGCGTCCAGGAGGACGCTCCAGAATTATGGAGGGCGGCCCTCATTCAGAGCGTGCGCTCTGCTCAGAGCGTACGGCTCTGAATGAGGGCCTAAGATCTCCGTCGGCAGGTGATTTCCTGGCCTCTTTGTTGCAGATGATATGATGCTGCGCACTTGGACGCAGCTCGCATAAGTAATGCATGGAGGAAGCATGACCATAATAGTGCTATCGTAGCTGCTAACATGTAAGCAGCTGCTATAGCACTTGCGTCCTTTGCTGAATCACCCTCAAACTCTCTGGAAGATCTGTAACTTTAAGAAGTGGAGGTATAATCATGTATCCAGTGCTTCTTGCAAAAAAAAAAAAAGAAGCACTACCAGTCACAATGATGATGTCGGGAACTCCTTTCATTCCCACCAGCAAAAAAAAGTCATAGTTCCTTGCAGAAAATGGCTTCCTTGCATTTAGTATAATTTGGACGATGCTATCTGACAACCTCTTGGTTGTCAGGATTGTTACCTCAATAGCAATTCCATTAAGGATGAGACAAAGCCAGGTGCTGGCAGGGCTATGGCTAAGCCGATCCAGTCGCAGGCGAACACGCCACAGAGGAGCCTCTACCATATCCAGAACGTCTGAATACCTGGATTTCATGGGCCAGTCTAGGGCCACTAGAATGATGCAGGCTTCCTCTTTTTTATGGATTTTGTACCCTTCATAGCAGTGCTACAAGAGAGAATAAATCAATCACAGGAAATAGGGAATGCCTACCGTCAGAAGCTGGCCCCACTGACATCACTAGTGATGTCAGTGGGAGTGATTTTGGCTCTGATAGAGCCAAAATCACTCCGGGCCTTGCGGTTGAGAAACTCAACCGCAGGCTTCTGCTCGCAGTGGTGATGGTCGCGATGGTCAAGACCATCGCGACCATCATCCTGCACGCTCGTATATGCTGTGGGTGGTGACCCACAGCTATGCGAGCATCCAGGAGGACGCTCCATATTTATGGAGGTGGGCCCCGATTCAGAGGGAGCGCTCTGGTCAGAGCGTCCGGCTCTGAATCAGGGCCTTAGCCCTGTACACAGCTACTGCCTCAGACTCTGGCTCCTAGAGTCTGAGGTAAATCCATGGCTGGCTTTCCAGGATTAGAAGGACATCAAGAAGGAGGATGTGCTGTTGTCATGGTAGCTTCTCCTTCTTGGATCCAGCAAGGAATGGAGCTCACCAAGAAAATCACTCTCAGGAATCGTCCACCTGCCTACGGGGGCTTTTATGATTGGTAAGCCACTTTGCATTGTAGCGACAACCAGGTCTTCATCTTTAACACTAACTTCCAGCACCATAAGAGGTGATTTTAATCTTTATTGGCTCCCACCTGCAGCTGGATAGGGAAGCCACTGACCATGCTGCCTCCTACAGAGCGTAGTGTTGAGCAGCAGGTTAGAGACTCATGTACATGAGAATATGCATCTATTTATTTTTTTTTAAAGTCAAATTTTTATTGGCTTTTTACATAGTCAACAATCAAATACATTGAACATGACAATGAATGTGAAATAAATCATATCTAGATTATAGGTACAGATACCATTCAATGTCATTAAATACACAAAAGATGAAAGATAACACAATGTGATATACAGTCAACAAATAAATGTTGATTGAAACTCTTCCATAGCTAGCATAAGCTGATGAGTATCATTCAAATTTTGCCATTTAACCAAAGTATAGCAGAACAAAATGAGGGGAGGGGAAGGTGGGTAGAAAAAGAAGAGATACATAAGGGATGATATCGGTTTAAAATTACAACTATATGGGACAATGTAAGTGTTATGAATCACTGGGAAGAGTCACAGGAATTAAAAGTTCATCATTAGAGGTGTGAATTGATTAAGAAGCTTTGAGGAATCGATTGATGAGTCAATTAATAAAGAAGCTTTGGAGGACTTGACTCGAGTGTGGCCAAATGGCCAAGTTGCAGCCTTGAGGGCTGATATAAACTTGGCTGGTGGCAGCCGTGAGGGCTGATGCATACTTGGCTGGTAGCGGCCTTGAGGGCTGATGTATAGCAAGGAATCTACACAGATGCTAGAGTGTGGCAGAGGGCTGTATTCAATTTGTGGTGAAAACATCAGTTTTCACCAAAAAACAGTTGGCAACAGCAACAGGTAAAAAAAAACTTGGAGAAAAAAAAAAAGTTTTCTCCATCCCAGACCAGGAGAAAAAAAAAAGCAAAATCCCTATTTTTGGCTAAAACTGTGGGGATTTCTTTCAGAACCCTTTGGACACCCCTCCCTAATGATAAATTACTGAAAAAAAATTGTAAGTTGCGTACTTTGGTGAAAAATTACCGCACAAATTTTGGTCAAAAAAGAAAAACATAAAAAAAAATATAGAAAGCTATTTTTTCCAGGAAATTACTGTTACACGTAAATTGGGGGTACGATAAAATGGGTGCAAGTATATTTTCATTTCGTAAAAATGCAATTTTAAATTTTTTTAAAAAACAGCCTGCGACTGTGTGCGATATTTAAAACATTTAACGCATCCATACTGCCCCCTCAAAAAAATCAGACCCAATACGTTAAAACCATTTAACAATTTTTTCCTCCCAAAATTTGCACAGCAGTTTTTTTCCGCCAAAGTGTGCAACTTAAAAAAATTTTTTGGCAAGTCAACTTTTTTTTTGGGGGGGGGGGGGGTGTTCAAAGGGTTCTGAATGAAAGAAATCCCCACATTTTTAGGCAAAAAATTGAGATTTTGCATTCTTTTTCTCCTGGCCTAAAATTTTCTCCAGTTTTTTTCCGCCTGTTGCCGTATTTTTTATTTTTTTTTAAACTGCCGTTTTCGCCTCTAACTGAGTACAGCCCAGAAACTGCTCTGATGTGAATAATTGAAATTCCATACAGACTCAGTAGTGCAGCAGAGATTGCTGTGATGTTAATAATAGAATGTAAACACAGATGCAGTGCGATAGGGACTGCTGTGATGTACTAGTAGAAAGTCCATATAGACAGTGAAGTGCGGCAGAGGCTGCTGATATAATTAGCGGATTGTCCACCCAGATGCTGCAGTGTGGCAGAGATTGCTGTGGTGTTACTAGCAGATAGTCCACACAGACGCTGAAGTGTAGCAGAGACAGTTAAGATACACGTTGGACACGAGGAGCTGGAATATACAGGAACATGAACTCACTCACAGGAACCGCAAGCTACATACTGAACGCTATAGCCGGCATCAGAGGAGAGAATCAGCGGAGGTAAAAAAGGAAGAAGATCCAAATCGGTGCAGGGAGGAGGTGACGGAGCTATAAGGTAGGAGGACCTCATGGAGCAGCAGCCGGGCGTCCTAGTCTCCTAGCATCAGGCACGAGAGAGCCACCTGGAGTACTGGGCCATGATGCACTAAACGGAAAATGCAGTAAAACCCCTGTGTAACGCATTTTCCGTATGCATTAATCACCTGGCCACCGGGCTTCGATGTGGAGGGTAACGCCAGCTTTAGGTGGCGTTACCCTATAGAAGCCTATGGGCTTCTACCGCATCTCGCTGCTAGGAGGGATCCGATCAGATCCCTCCTAGCATGCCCCGCGGCTGCCGCGTCACTCTGCGCATGCGCAGATGGACTCCCGGGTCATAAACCCGGAAGTCCACTGTGCAGCAGAGATCGCTAAGGACAACTCTTATCGGAAGAGCTGTCCTTTGCTGTACTGATCGCATATGTGGGTGCATATGCGACCAGTACCAAAGCGATGTCCGGCGGTGTTAGGCGGTAAGTGTTACTGCATCCCGTCCCTGATGTCAAACAAGACATTACAGCGGCTTATGACAGTAAGAAAAGAAGTCTCACATACTGTGGCATTTATTTATAATAAATGGAGCATGACTGGAGTTTGACTGAAGGTTATGTTGTAGAAGTAGGGGGAAGACCAGTTTAAGAAGTAGGGCTTATACTATGAGAAAGAAATACATTAAAGAGTGAGTCAAATGTTAGCTTCAAGGCATCTATATAGAAATCAATCTGTAGATTCAAATACAGGAAATATATGTGGTTTTGCGTAGAGATATCTAAGCTTTCTATAGATTTACCCCATTTGTTATAAAAAAATCTTCACTCCTTTGTTTATATCAGGAAGTGTAGATATCGAAGTAAAGTAACTGTAGAAGTTTTTGTTGTAATTCCACAATAGTGGGAGCTGATTTTTTCATCCAATTGTTGATTATTAATTTCTTTGCAACAGTCATTACTGTTGTTAAAAAAATGAATTTTTTTTTTTTTTTAAGTGTACCTAAACACCAGTTTTGAAAGTTAGCACAAAAACAAGCCAAAAGTGTCCAATGTAAAGTGTAAATTAGAAATATCATTAAGAAAAAAAAAAGAAATTGTTACAAAATCTTGAGGAGACCGGGTCTGATATAAAGACGAGCATGTCGTCCACAAATTAATGAGACTTTCAGCTCGATATTATTAACCAAGATTCCTCTATACAATGTAGATACTCATAGGGTAATTGGCAAGGGGTTCAATGGCAATTGAAAATAACAGTGGGCATAGGGGACAGCCTTGATGTGTTCCTTTCTGAATAGGAAATGGTGATTATAAATACACATTGCAGGACATTTCTGACATTGGATTTGTATATAGCTTTTGCAGGAAGTTAATAAATTGTGAAGGGAAGCCAAAATCAGATAGGGATTGAAATAAGTGAGATCAATGAACTATATCAAAAGCCTTTTCAGTATCAAGAGATAATATAACCTTAGAGGATGTCTCCGATGTCATCTAGGTATATTGCATGCCTGATAACACTCTCCGGACATTAAGTACTGAGTGGCGCCCCCATATAAATCCGGTTTGATCGGGGTGGATTATATGTGGTAAAATGACTTTTAACCCGTCTGCGAATATCTTAGTTAGCAATTTGTAATCTGTATTTAACAGAGAAATTGGGCGGTACGACCCTGGTAGAGATAAGTCGCGGCCAGGCTTCGGTATAACCTTAATTATTGCAGTGTTAAAATATAAAGGCAGAATATTGTGATTTAAAATGTGGTTAAATACAGATACCAGGGTTTCCTTTAGTTGAGGTAAGAGGAGTTTGTAAAAGTCATTCCCCAAACCATCTGGTCCAGGTGCTTTAGCCGGTTTGAGAGCTTTGATTGCAGCAGAGACTTCCTCTAATGTAATCAGATTTGTTAAGGAATCTAGTAAGTCTGATAGTACTTGCGGATATTTTAATTTAGTCATGTATTGCCAGTCAAAGGGTCATCTAGTTGGTTTGGATCTATTGCCAGGTTTGGGGTTGAATATATATTTTTATAAAATTCTTTCATAATGCTGGATATCTGACTATTCAATGTTGTAAGAGTGCCCAAATCTGTTTTTAGAGGGTGAACTAGCATCGGGGTGAGACTTAATAAGCAGTCGGACAGTTTTATTTCCAAATTTATGGTATTAGTAATTAATCGAAAATAAATGTTGTCTCCCAATGTTTGTAATAACTTCAAAGTGTATTTTGGCTAGCTGATATTGGTGTCTATGAGTAGGTGTCTTGGTTTCCTTATACTTTGCAAAATATTCCGAAAGAGAGACTTTAAGTGCCAAATAGGAAGAAGAGCATTTATTTTTTACAGAGGAGACATAGGATATTATAGCTCCACATATTACTTGGCAGATTGCAAAATAAAGGTGGGTCTGAAGTGGCGTAGGGGGTAAATTATTCATCTTATACTCATCCCATATGTATTCTATTTTTTGTTTAAATTTGAGCGACTTGGGTCAGATATGAGGGAAATCTCCATGTACCATAGGAGATTTTCTCTGCAGAAATTCGGAGAGAAAACCAGAGCAATGCATGATCTGAAAATTATGATTGGTTATATATTCGTTTCAGTTACCTGTGGGAAAAGTGTTGTAGAGATCAGGAGATAGTCAAGAAAGGGTATAACGTGCAGCTGATAAGCATGTATAATCTTTTTCAGTGGGATAACACGCCCTCCATATGTCTATTAGTTGCAATCTGGCTGAGAACATAGAAACTCAGAGTTTCGGAAGGGGAGGAGATTTTTTTGAATTGTGGGATTTATCCAATTGAGAGTTAGAGATTAAATTAAAATCACCACATATTATAAGATTTTCAGAGGCATGTGCAGTTAAAGTAGAAAGTAAAATTTGGAAGAAATGTTTGGAGTAGCTGTTAGGTGCATAAACATTACATAACACATACTATATATTATGAATTTTAGATGTGTAAGGTGCAGATGATACCACTACCCAATTCAGAATTTGCAATTTTACCATTTCAGAGGGGACCAAATGTGTCTCTTGTATAAAAACGATGTCTATATCATGTTTAGACAAGTATACCAAAATCTTTTTCCTTTTTGTTGGTGAATTTATACCCCCTACATTCAAAGAGCCTACTTTTATCTCAGTCATATAGCAGTAAGATAAACAAACATAGATCGTCACCAATAAACACATCAATATTGGTAAATATTGGCCATGAGGGGTAACACAAAAGGAGAGAAGACGAACAAGACAAGATCAGGGGAAGGAACATGAAAGAAAACATAGTACAGGTTGAGTCTCCCATATCCAAAATGCTTGGGACCAGGGGTATTTTGGATATCGGAATATTCCGTATTTTGGAATATTGCAAATTATAATGAAATTACTTGGGAATGGGACCCAAATATACACACAGAATGCATTTATGTGTTATATACACCTTATACACACAGCCTGCGGGTCATTTTATGCAATATTTTTTATAATTTTGTGCATCAAAAAAAGTTTGTGTACATACATGAAATTCATTTATGTTTCATATACACCTTATACACACAGCCTGAAGGTTATTTTATACAATATTTTTAATAATTTGTGCCTTAGACAAAGTTTATGTACATTAAACCATCAAAAATCAAAGGTTTCATTATCTCAGTCATGCTGAAAATATTCCGTATTTCGGAATATTCCGTATTTCGGAATATTTGGATATGGGAGACTCAACCTGTAATAGCAACAACAATATAAAAAGGGAGGATAATTCAAGAACAGGAACTTTGAGTGGCTATTTCCATCAAAAAGGGTGAAATAAACCTTCCAACTACTGTATATAGATCAAATAAATCCGGGTAGCATCATTCCGCATTCCTTTCCCGGCTAAGAAATGAAGCTAAGGACTTATATTAGGGAAAGAAAGCAGTTAGGATCTAACAACTTGTATTACTAGATATCAATATTTTACACAGAGAGTCAGCACTTAGAAAAATAATAGTTGTCAACAACTTAGTAGATAAAAGAGATACAGGTTGAGTCTCCCATATCCAAATATTCCGAAATACGGAATATTTTTAGCATGACTGAGACAGTGAAACCTTTGCTTTTTGATGGTTTAATGTACACAAACTTTGCTTAAGGCACAAAATTATTAAAAATAAAGTATACAATTACCTATAGGCTGTGTGTGTATAAGGTCTATATGAAAGATAAATTAATTTCATGTATGTTCACAAACTTTGTTTGAGCCACAAAATTATTGAAAATATTGTATAAAATTACCTTCCGGCTGTGTGTATAAAGTGTATAAGAATCATAAATGCATTGTGTGTTTAGATTTGGGCCCTATTCGTAAGACATTTCAATATGGTATACAAATATTCCAAAATATGGAATATTCCGATATCCAAAATACCCCTGGTCCCAAGCATTTTAGATATGGGAGACTCAACCTGTAGTAAAACCACAACGTGTAGCCAGTAGATATACTGATCATGGTCTGTTCCTCATAAAGAAGAACGTGTGTATATGGAGATAGGCAGGATTAGAGGAGAGGTCCGTGGGAATATCTAGTACAGTTCTGCCATATTATCTTAATTCCAAGATAACAGGACTCTTCGTATGTCAAAGGTATAGAAGAAAAATGAAAAACGGAGGATGAAAATAAGTCAAGCAATAGGCATTCAGGATAGAGTCGGTGAAGGATCCGATATGTCATAATTATTAGCCTGACTTTCTTCCTTTTAATATGTGTAGGCATCATCAGGTGAGGTAAAATCCTTAAAACGTATCACCTTCAAATATGCGGAGTTTGGCCGGGAAAAATTTTTTTTATTACATGACCAAACCTGAGCATATGGGTGAAAATGCCTTGCGGGCTCTGGTGAGCTCTATATAAAAATCCTGAAACAAAGTTTGTTTCCCACCCAAATTATAGATTTTTTTCTTTATGGAGACTGTCCAGAATGATAGTTGAGACATCTAAATAGGGTTACCCTCGGACGGGCATTTGGCGTCTTAGGTGGTGGTCTTACCCTGTGTACTGGTTCCACCACAAGGTCTTTACATTCTTCCACTATCTATAATAAGGATGGAAGAGTGCGCTGCACAAAGTCAGTCAGTGCGGGCCTTTAATGGATGCAGGTAATCCCACCAGCCTAATGTTGTTCCTGCGGGAAGGATTTTCTATATCGTCTAGTTTGTTCCATAGTTGGAAATTCTCCTTCTTTAATCTGTGTACTGCAGACTGAACATCTGCCAAATCTGTGTGTGAGAGAGCTTGTAGTTGTGATGTAATGTCTGAGACGGCCTGCGTCAACAGTGGCCCCATAGTTGTTTTAATTGCCTCTACAATGTCTGCAAATGTGACAGGAGAGTCGAGTGAGCATCGTACCTAAGGCAGGTCTGTGGTCTCTTGAGCTGCTGCAGCCTTCTTTGCAGCTGGGGAGTTAGGAGCAGATCCAGTGCCCGGCGCCATTTTGGGATCGGCCCGGCTTTGCTCCTGGCAAGGCGGTACTTGCTTAGCAGGTGCTGCCGATGAGACGTAGTATTTCTCCATGTGCTTTTGAGCATAGGGGGAACAGGTGTCCTCAGCGTAGAAGCTGCTGTGCAGCCTTGACAAGGAGTCTGTGTCCCGGGGAAGGAGTGGAGTTGCTCACTCCATGCAGCCGGAACCGGAAGTCCTAGTATATGCATGTTTTTACAAAAGAGATGCCGTCACTGCATCTCTGCAGCCCACTTCTTACATCCCAGAAATATCGGAGAGGTGTTCAGTAAACTGCATTGCAATAAAACAGAAACCATAAAAGAAAATAAATGTAATATTACTTGGGCACTTGAATGAACTGAAGAACGAACAAGCCAATCTGGGTATAGGGGGGATGAGACCGGGTTTAGGCAGTTATTTAACAATATAGCCAGGAGCCTTGCACCGTATTCGCCAGAGTCCCCCATGGATGAAGAGGAACATATATGAAATAAACGGGATGTAGTTCAAAATCCCCGTGCGCACAGGGCCAACGGTCGCAATTTCCGACGCCGGAATCCCGACAAGAGTCAGAAGCCCGGCTCGACAATCCCGGCAGCTGCAATCCTGAAGGTAAATTTTAGAGTTAGGATTACGGTTAGGCACTAGGGGGAGGGTTAGGCTGCGGGAGTAAAGGGTTAGGGTTAGGCTGCAGGAGTAGAGGGTTAGGGTTAGGCTGCAGGAGTAGAGGGTTAGGGTTAGGCTGCAGGAGTAGAGGGTTAGGGTTAGGCTGCAGGAGTAGAGGGTTAGGGTTAGGCTGCAGGAGTAGAGGGTTAGGGTTAGGCAGGGGGCGTGAAGGTTAGGCTACAAGAGCGGAGGGTTAGGGTTAGACTGCAGGAAAGGTGGGTTAGGGGTAAGGTTAGGGTAAGGGTTAGTTTACAAAGAACAGTTAACAAACAAATTAACCAGGCAGCCTCCCATGTATAATCTCATTATTCAGCATAACAATACTATTATCAGGAATACATAGGACCTGTCACTTTTGAGGAAGTCAATTCATCTAGTGCACTGTATAGGTGCTAAAAGGTTTTCTTCTTTTGTTTATGCTCAGGAGAGCAGTGTGTGCTATATGCCAACATTTCACATTGATGCTGCTATACTAGGGCTTGACAAATTTTTCTAAAACCTAGGAGCCAGGATGAAATTGTAGAAGCCAGACCCCCCCTTCCTCCGGGGCAGCATTACTGAGCACCTACACCCCAGGCAACCAACCCCCATGGCCACACCACTAACTGGGTACCCCAGGTAAACCACCCTCCCACAGCCACATTATTGGAGTAGCTAACCCGCCTCTCTAGGCAACCAGCCCTCCGCAGCCAAAAAACCTGGCCAAGCAAAGCCACTACCGGCAGTGGCCGAACTAGAAAGTGGTGGGCCCAAATGCAAGAATATGCTTTGGGCACCTCTATGCAGTTCCCCCAGTAGTGGTCCCCCTATGCAATGCCCCCAGTAGTAGTCCCCCCCCTCTGCAGTGCCGCCAGTAGTAGTCCCCCCCGCAGTGCCCCCAGTAGTAGTCCCCCCCTCTGCAGTGCCCCCAGTAGTAGTCCCCCTATGCAGTGCCCCCAGTAGTAGTCCCCACTATGCATTGCCCTTAGTAGCGCCCCCCTATACAGTGCCCTAGTAACACCCCCCTTAATACAGTGCCCCAGTAGCGGCCACACACCCCCGTACAGTGCCCCCAGTAGCGGCCACCACCCCTATGCAGTGCCCACAGTGGTGGTCCCCATATATAGTGCCCCCAGTAGTGGTCCCCCTATGTAGTGCCCCTTTAATCAGTGCCCTCAGAAGTGGTCCCCCCTATGCATTGCCTCCAGTAGTAGTCCCCCTTATACAGTGCCCCAGTAGTAGTCCCCACTATGCATTGCCCCTAGTAGCGGCCCCACCCTGTACAGTGCCCCAGTAGTGGCCCCCCCATACAGTGTCCCCAGTAGCGGCCACCCCACCTATGCAGTGCCCCCACAGTAGCGGCCAGAGAGAGGGGGTGGAGGGGGGGAGAGAGGGGAGAGAGAGAGAGGGGGAGAGAATATTTCTTGATTCAAGTTAAGATACGTCACGTCGGAATGTGCAATCTGTTACCGTACATGTCAGAGAACGGGCCATAACCACTTACTCTAGTTGGAATGGTTTCAGTATCCATGTGAAAGCAGAAATTTTCCTCCTCCTCCTCATTCTCCTCATTCTCGTTAGTTATCTGTAAAACAAATTAGTTACCAAGCTGATAATCATGATTGTTAAAAAGTCGCATTAAACCACTGCAAAAATGCACACTGGATTCCGGCATCCTGTGCGGGGGTCATGTAACTACATCCCATGCACACTCATAGTAGGGCAATCTATACACCATAGTGCATACATTTAATACAAAACATATATAGGATTAGTCCAAAAGCAATATGCAATCCAAAACTTGGATTTTGTTTTTATCTGTGTATTTATTAAATTAATTAGTTTAATCTCTTAGATAATTTGTTTTCAGTGGACAAGTGGAGCCTGACAAATTACTCAGAATAAATAATTAGTCTGTTTGTGATCTATTAGATCAGAAATAGGTACGAGGAGCTCATGGACAAATACGTGGCACAGACCTATTTCCATACAAAGGCCGATGAGAAGGTGATCTAAAATTAACAAATTCAATAACTACAACTCTGAAATTAACTGAAAACGTTAATGCAATACAGTGCGCTCTATAATTACTGGAGTCAAATTGCTGTTGACTTAGGCAGCTAACATAAAAAAAAGTAAAAAAGATGCTAAAACCAATATATGCTTTAATGTTTCATATTAACAGCACTTTATACTGAATCCCACTATCTGAAATTGGGCGGAGTAGGGATATCGGCTTCAGGCTAAATGTAGTAGCCTTAACTAAGATGAAGACACGTCTATGAAAGTAAGCTGCTTGGATGCTTAAATAAAAGCACAATTTAGTCAGAGCATTGAAACTGGCTATATACAAAACCTTTTTGGGGGGTTTACCAAAGCCTTGTTCAGTCAAAGCAATCTGCTATTCATGACATACAATATATTGTAAGACATCCGTCAATGACCTCACTAATAATCTTTATAGTGCTGGTGTTTTGGCATCACAATTATTCACAGAAGGCTTGAACTACAGAATCATAACAGTCGGATTGCTAGGTATGTGGGTGCTTGATACTATATTTGTGCTGTTTCTAGACATGCCTATGCATAGCATTTTTGAAGTTTATGGTAAATGTAGTGTGAGTACTAGCAATAATTTTTTTTTTAAAAGTGGCTCCCACTTTGCTAGGCCTAAACACCAAAAATAGAAAGACCAAAAAAAATGTTCAGCAAGCAGAGGTCTAAAGTATTATAAAAGATTGTGATTGCTGAAAGTCTGGAAGAAAAAAAAGTCAAGATAATCCAAAACATGATCCGATCATTTATTACTTTTGTTTGACACTGGCTCACTGGTCTTTATCAATGATATAATAATCAAATGATTGTATCAGCAGAATGACTTCAGAGGTATAAGAGACTACTTGCCCGCACAAGTAAATGTCTCCTGACTCTCTGGCCAGAGCTTCATGCTTCAAGACAATGAAATGACCCAAGGAGCAACTGAAGTGTCACCCTTTCCATTGCCTTGTAAAAACTAGCATCATTTTTTTTGTATGAGCTGTGCGCACTTTAATAGATAAATATTTTAATCCTTCAACAAGATAAACACCATTAGCTTAGACCAGGGGTTCCCGACCACAGTCCTCAAGGCACACTAACTGTCCAGGTTTTAAGGATAGCCATACTTAAGTAAAAGTGTCTTAATTAGTACCTTAGTTATTTTGTGCTCAAGCAAGGATATCACTAAAACCTGGACTGTTAGTGTGCCTTGAGGACCGAGGTTGGGAAACCCTGGCTTAGATTTTGCTTCAGGCATGTCACTTTTTAAAACTTTTTTTCCTGAAAACATGTTCACTTCCCCGTAATTAAGGAGCTTTTTTAAAGTTAAATTAATCTAGAAATAACACTTCATTTTGCCAACAAGCATGTAATTCAAGATAAAATAATTTGTGTCCCTGTAAAAGTCAGGGTGCAGCATAGGAATGGTTTAAAGTTTGTGAACAAGAGAGAAGAACGTGCTTTGCCAATGTATATAACAAAATTAGATTTTGTTACTCACACCTGGCTACAGAGAACTTATGCTAGTGTGCCCAGCAAGCCATATTATACGCAGTCCTTTACTCTTCCAATGTGCATTCACATCTTAAATGTGTGTGTCCAAAGCATGAAAATGCAATGGTAGTAATTCACAACGCACAAAACTGCCTAAGAAACAGTGCAAAATTCAGTTTCCTGCCACTGCATAGTTCTGTGAGGAAGATGGCAGGGTTTCTGGAGGTGTAACAGTTTGGGATAAGTTGGGCGAGCGAGGGTGTTTCTTGCAAAGTGTGCACAGCCATTTCCGCTCAGCAAAAACACTTGAATTTTGCACAAACTCAAAGCTGTGGAAAATAAGGTATAAAATCTCTTTCTAATAAAAGTTTAATGAAAGCAATGGTTTCAAAGTTGTAGGACTTTGATGTGATGTGACATTTACTATATCATAGGGGTTATTTTTACATTTTTCCAACTGCCCACAATCTAATTCAATCCAGTATTAGGGCATATATATTGAGTTTATACTGCTGCTTTTTCTTGAGGGGTTTCTACTCTACTACTGCATGCTAGTGACCCAGTTTAGGCCTCCTCCTCTCCCTTCACCTATCATAGTTACATTACTATTGGTTGTTCTCCATGTTTGTTTTTCTCTTTGAGAACACTGGCCATGCACATGGGCAGCTTGTACATCTTATTATGTACAGTGATTATATGCGTTTTAAGCTTACTGCTCCATATTTTTGTGCTGCTTTATCCACCAATTTGCATCTGTGCTGAATGTATGACCAAACATGGTTTTGCATTTTGAATAATTTTAAATAAACGCATTTAACAAGAAAAAAAAGAAAAAAAAGAAAAAAAGTACCACAGCTGAGCAGTAAAGGTGCATACACACTAGACGATATGCTCCCTGAGCGATATCGTCTAGTGTGTCCCCGGCAGGCTGTGCTCAATGTCGTTTATGACATTGAGCACAGCCGCTGAACGATATCATTAACGATATCGTTCAGCGCCGGGCTCTCTCCCCCATTCCCTGACATGCAGCAACCTGACGAGTTCGTCAGGTTGGCCTGCATGTCAGCCCGATGAACGATGATGACGAACGACCCGCGGGAACGCGCATCGACGTCATCGTTCATCTTTTTGGGCTTAAAAATGGACGATAAAGTGGACGACTGAACGATAACGATATCGCACCATAAGAGAAAAAAAAGGCACTTGAATATTACTAAATCAATCATACTGTTAGGCCTTCCGCTGCTCTACTCTGCAGTTGCTGCTTTCACATTCCATAAATGTGCATAAGTGTTGAATGGTCACTGATGGGTGATAAGGATGTGTGTGCTTCGGTGATGCCTTATGATCAATTTTTTAAATAATAATTTCCTGTTACCTCACACGGTGATGAACACATTAGTTTGTCTTTCGACTTCTGTTCCACCTTTTTCTCCATCCCATTCACCAAACACAACCTCATTTAATGTAGCCTCATCTTACAGTATCTCAGGCTTTCCCTGAACCAACACTAACTGCTTGTGACATGATCCACTGCTCATCTTCACCAAAACTGCTCCTCTCCCCTGCCCTTCACTGCGCTGGCTGCCCTTTAACTTGCAAGCAAACCTAACCTTCTCTAATATTCATAGTTTTGGGCTGCCATCACAGTTACAAATCTTCAGTATGAAACTTAATGAAAGAAAACTCATAAAATCTATTACAAATGGTACTTTCTACCATCCAGACTACAAAAATATATGGAGTACAGTATCATCACCTCTCTGTTGGAGAAATGGTGGATCCTCTCTGCGTATGTAGTGTTCTTGTTCGAAAATAAAAAAAGATTATAGGAATTAAGGGCTGGACTCAGATCCGCTCGCTAGATGCGTACACTCGCTCGATGTGTATGCAAATTTGGCTAAGTGACAACAAGGTAGGTGATCGCACGGCAAGGCATAAGCATGCCCACTATGTCTTGGCCTGCGATCGCCCTGTGTATGCAGACGCCCACCAGCCTGTCTAAAGACGTCCACTTGCGCATCAGTATATCGAGGACCATCAAAAGCGATCACAGCGCTTGTGGTGGACTATACCCTAACACTTCAGTGTGAAATACATCCAAGTGACGTGTACTATGACGCTGCCTCTTAATTATGCACGCCTCTGAAATGGCGTTAAGACGCTCAGGCACACCTGCGTTCACACCTGCCCGTTACCACCCACAAACGGCTTCTCTTGTTACTCACTCTGCTGGGCTGTCTACGCGTAGTGAGCGAATGCTTCCCGATCTCTGGCACTTGTTTGCGCACTGTGATGCATATGTACAATGCGAAAATCAGCCGGCTACGAGCGAACGCATCCTAGCGAGCGGGTCTGAATCGGGTCCTAAGTTTCCAAACTTTTCAGTTAAATTAGAATTGGGACATTCTCATGAAACAATGGGCCGTATTCAGAGCGCAATTTCCGAATCAGGATTTCTAGCAAACTGATCAAGCCTTGCAGTCTGCACATTAAGCTTAGAACAATTCCGGGCAATTAGGATAGTTCTCACATACATATGGCTGGATGGGTGGTACTGGGAGACAATAGGGCATTCGCAGACAGAAGCGTCAAATGAGCGTGTAGATATAGTTGTGGCCTCCTGCACCTCACAATTATCTGCTGGTGCAAATGCCGATATTAGTTAGGATGACAAGCAGAGGGCTAAAGACAGCGCAGTCACATAGAATACAGGCAGAGGTTCGCATGGGATTTCCGAATCAGAATCAGGCCCAATGTCATTTAGAGTTGATTACCATGGCCCAATCTCAACAGAAGAGATTACATTTATCTATCCCATTATCACTGACTACCTTTTCTTTACCCATCCTTATCCCCCCATTCCTCTTCCAGGACCAATAAAAGTTTAACATTCTATATATAGTTTGAAATACGAAAGTTTATATGATTTGTATTTAAACCATTTTTACAGTATTTTATGTTTGGAATACAAATAGAATTAAAATAAATAACATAAAAGACAACAGCTATAGTTTAAATGCTGTCACCAATGAATTTATTTACTAAACAGCAGCTTTATTGGGATTTATGCCTACAGAATTAAAATAGCATTACTATAAAGTGCAAAGCACATCTGGTATTGCACTTAATATTATTGCCGATAACAGTTTAAAGAACAAAGTATTGTAAAACTCTGTCTTTATTTTTTTTTTTATATAATTTATTTCTTATATCTAGAACGCATAGCTTAGTTTACCATGATGATTGGTTTGGGAGTCACTTAGTTCAAAGATTTTCACTAAATACAATAGTTAGTGTGGCAAAACGTTACTATTAATAGAACAAAAACCTTTTTTTTTTTTTTTTACACCTCTTATGATGATGTTTCGGTCTTAAAGACATTCAACCAATGACTGTATGAATGGTAAATTAGTGCCCTTTTATGTAGAATTATTAATGTTGAAAGCATAGTCAGTTAAAAAAATAAATAAGCCGCAATTTATCATGGTTTAGATCAGTCCAGGACCATTAGTATAGTATAGGATTAAAACTTTGCTAGACATCTTCAACAATTTATGTTGCATTAAGTTTTTTATATATAGTGCAATTATATTATGCTGTACATGGAATCTTAATAATTCACATCTGTCCTTATCCCACTAGAACATACTTAAATTCTCCTGCACACGTACAGCAAGGGTCCTTTTTTCAGCAGCCAGTTAATCTACCAGTTTGTTTTTTGGACTATGGGAGTAAATCTGAGTAACAGAAAAAAGCATAGCGAGAATATACACCACAGTAGAACTCCATACAGTTCTGGTCAGAATGGAAACCATGATCACAGTGCTGTGCCACCATATATCATTTCTTCTCTATACTATAACACAGTGGTTCTCAAACTCGGTCCTCAGGACCCCACACAGTTCACGTTTTCCAAGCCACCCAGCAGGAGCACAGGTGTATCATTACTCACTGACACATTTTAAATGATTCACGGGTGGAGCAAATTATCTCACTTGTGGTTCTGTGATGAGACCTGGAAAACATGCATTGTTTGGGGTCCTGAGGACTGAGTTTGAGAACCTGTGCTATAACATATGTGTGTGAGAGTAGGGGAATCACTGACCTGTGTGACATTTTTAACAGTCAGTATGTTCTGGCCAACTGAATTGCTTAGGACGAATAGCACTCTTTTATTCCTTTCTAGCATTAGATAAGGGTGGTGATCCCAGGCCATTCCCCCCATTTCTCTGCTACATGTAGCAGAATCTATTTTTTCTTTATTTCCGTATCACTTACTTCAGTGCGTGGGATTACAGTAGCCAGGGGACTGCCGAAGGTCACCATTTTCTTGGCTTTGTCCATTTCTTGAGGTGTTAATGTTAGCAGATTCTACAGGAGTAAGAGAGAACACAAAAGGCCTACAATCCCAATTTTGTTCTCACATCTAATAACTTTTTACCTTCAAGTACTAGTATTAGAGATGGAAAAAGTGAGAGGAAAGCACATCAGCATTAAGCAGAGCTCCCACATGGATGACCAAGAAACCAGGTGCACAGAAACATCAGGCTGGATGAATTGCCAGAGACCATGAGAGACAAAAGCTGTACTTAGAAAAATGTTTGAGTGGGTCCAGTACTTCCCTGCCATCAGACACACTGGCCTGACCACTCTAGGTACCATCCAGGCTTTGAACTCCAACTCTGCTGTACCTGATCTAGGGTGCAGTGCGTCTTCTACACTAGGCCCTGGCTTCAGCCTAGCTAGCTATCCACCTCCTCCCTGGTTCCTGTCAAGCCACCCAAATTCTGTTGTTCACCAGTGCCCAGCTTGCAGGATCCTGATGCCACCTCTGGAGTTCTTATCTACCTGTTCCCGGTTTCTTCCTGGACTCCATCATCTGCACTCTGTAAGCCCATGTTCTACTTCCAGATACTGAACCCTAGAAACAGTCAAGCTGGTGTCTGCATTAATGGTCACTAGCCTAACACCCAAACTCCAGGAATCCCGTCAACATACTACTCAGTTTCTCGTTCTTGCCCTTCAGCCCATTTGGTGTAAGCTGTAACCATCCTCTTTTTTTTTCTATTGTGTATGCCCGCGTCATTTTTTTATTTTCCAGCATTGTATACTCTATTTTACCATTACCTTCACTGTACTGCTACATTTATACTGTATTACCTTTTTTTTGTCTCATTTCCTTCTAAGCCACCCTGTCCCCCCACCCATCTCCCTTACAGTCACTTTTCACTTAGCTCTCCCATCTATATTCTCCTCCTAAACTCACTGCTCCATCTCTGGTTTGCTCCCAACACTGCTCCATTTCTTCCCCCTTCGCCATTTGGCCTTTCCTTCTCTCATTGATCTCTCTTCCCCCATAGTCACTATAATTTAGTGTCAGCACTGTCACAGAGATTGGACTGTACCTTGAGACCACCATGTATGTGCCACAGCGAACAGTGCCCAGGAGCTCCCTAGATTTCTATGGTGCGAGCAGTGATTGTTATGGCCTATGTCTTCACTATTACAGGAACGTTTTGCCCTTCGTTTGTTCTGCTCAAACTGATGTAATGGCAGGGGGCACCCAAGGCCGGCATCAGTGTTACTGAACTCGGATAGAACTGTATCATTCAAACGAATTTCATTGTAAGTGAGAAAATGAAATTTCACATAAAATGTGCATGTTTGACGCACACAACTTTTTTACGTATTCTATTTAAAATTGAAGTATAAGTACATTTAATTAGTTCATGAAGGAGGAGACATTTAGCCATAGAAACATTTGTCACATTGCCAACATTCCGCTCATAGGGCCTCAGTCAACAAGGATAGCTAATGTGATCGCAACTGCAATTGTGCACAGTTCTGCTGCGAAAGTATGCTAATAATTGTAATCAAAGCATTCGCACGGACAACATGCAGACACCACTTCTCCTCTCGCACATCCATAATACCTTTCAATCCATCCAAAATATTGGTATCAAAGACCTCACTTATAAATTGCTAACTTTCCTGTACGCAGTGAGCACTCAAGCTGCATATGCCGTCGCAGGGGCTAATTTATGCATGCCACTGTAGCGGTGTTCAAACACACTGGTACGCCTGCGTTTCTCTAACCACCCCCGTCACCACCCCCAAACACTCTCTTCCAGTCAATCACTGTACGATTGATCTGCGTGATTGCAGTGAAGCATTTGCGCGCTGCAATGCATATGCAGTACACAATAATTGCCCATCTGCGTACGCGATTGCAATAGCGATCCTTGCTGAATCAGGCCCATAGTCTCAACATTGAGTGCTCTTGAAGGACAAGATGACCCTGCAGGCTTCACATACTGTACATCTCTGCCCCACTCAGGGGCATTTCAAGAGAGGAGAGAGCCCATGTGCAGTCTCCATCCAGGAGCCAATCCATTCTCTCCGCTGGCTGGCAGCGCCACTGTGGTAGATTCTGGGCTCTTGTCTGTGCCCAGACTCTACAGTGCATGCGCAGGTGAAAATGGCGCAGCAGCCATTTTCCCGGTGTTTCCAAACTGTGCATGTGTCAGGAAAATGGACTCATTGGACACTTTCCAGTTGTTTTTTACAGCGCTGACACCGGCGCTGACATGGGACTCCAGATTGGTAAGTATAATATGGTTACACCGCACACCCTGCACCCATTATAAATATGCCCCTGGCCCCACTCCATCTCATCTAGATATTTTTCACTTCTTGACTAATAGGAACAGTTTTACACAAGCTTGACATATTCATATCCCTGAGATTACTATTTGAAAAATTACAACTGACTGTTTTTGCCATTCTTAAGCTAGGTACACACTAGGATGATGTCGGCCCGATATGTTGTTTCTTGCCGAATCGTAACAACATATTGGCCGGATCGTCCAGTGTGTACGGACTACCTGCGCTCTCCCACACGATATCATCCAGCCGGCCATGCTGCACGGCCAACGATATTGCATGCGGCACCGTTGCAGGTAATGAAGGATGGAACGAGGGAACGCTCCGTCGCTCATTACATCGCTAACTGTGCACCCAGCTTAAGTTGCTTGGGCAGAGGTCATAGATTTGGGCTTTTTGTTATCAGTCTATTAGGTGTTCACACAAACTGAAAGAGTAACACTAAAAGTGGCCAGAATTACTCTTTGAGCTTGATATCCCCTTTATTTTGGTTTTAGGAAGTCTTTGAGGGGCTCATCTGTCACACCTATGTCCATAGGTCCTAACAAAGCTTTCCTGATACATATTTTGAGGAGACTACATATCCACAGTCTGGCATTCGTTTCTCTATAGCCGTCTGCACCAGCTTGTGTGGAGATATAATTTCAAAAGAATGTATCTGAAACCAGGGTGCCTGACATTACGCGACTTTGGGTGGTTGGGAGTAGCAACGGTTACACTCTAAATTTATTTTGACTAGAGCTCTTCAACTCTGAAATAGACAACTAAATTAAAAGTGAACAGGTCTGCCAAGTCATACAAGCCAAGTTTCATAGATAACTTTTTTCTTCTGTGATTAGATATAAAGAACCAAATCAGAAAATTGTCTAAAAGAGACTTGTTCTAAAGTTGCAGAACACAAATGCTGGAAAATTACAAGAAAATAAAAACCATTATACGTCCTTGGGTGCCTTTTACTGGAAATTATTAGCACAGTATGCATTTCCAATAATAAGAAAGAAGTACCTCTATTGTAGACATTGCCCCAGGTAAGGGACTGGACCTCTCTTTTGCAGTGTTTTTTCCTTTCCTTTTAAATTTACATAATGGTTTGCCTAAGTTAATAAGAAAAAAAAAAAAAAAAAAATTTAGCGGTGATCACAATTTTGGTAATAATAAATATTCCAGCAAAACACTTAGTGGTGCATTTCAGTTTTAACATTTTACATTATGACATTTAACAAAATCAAATCTGATGCTTTTTGATGCTTATTTTCCTTATAATGCTTAGCATTGGACAGAAGATCAGATGAGTACAGTTTATATGCACCATACATACAGACCAAATGGACACTTATTTTGGTGTTTAAAGGATGTGCAGGCTCGGTTCTACTCGGTTCCGTTCGTTTTTTTACCGAATCTTATTGGGTATCAGCTGTCACGAGTTTTGGATAGCCAATAAGATTAGGTAAAAAAAACAAAACGGAACAGAGCCTGCACATCCCAATCAATTACCTGTTCTTTTTATTTGAGGACAAAAATATATGCTTTTTCTTCTCATCTACTAGCTAAATGTTAAAAGGGAAAGATGGTCTCACCTTTCTAGTGCCCAGATGCCAATGCATTGCATGTTATACCCCTTTCAGACATACTGAGATACTGAGATTCCCGGGATTTTGGCCTGCCTCGGCCAAAATTCCCAGGTCTCCTGTATGTGTGAAAGGTACCTACCCAGGAACATGTTCCCGGGTACCGACCCTGCAATTGACCAGGGTATTTCCCGGGTCTTAAGTCCCGGGAAGACTACCCTGCTCTAGTGTGAATTGTGCAACCCGGGGATTTTACTCCCGGGCTGCACCAGGCAGCTTCTGATTGGCCCTGGCTCGGACTGAGCCACCGGGGAGGCGACACCAGCGGCGGTAACAGCGCCCGCACCCCCCCTTCCCATACTCAGCGCCGGCAGCACTGAGAGCAGCGGCCCCTGCGGTCCCTGTAATTACCGGCGCTAGCAGCGCCGCCGGTAACAGCACCTGCACCCCCCCTCTTCCCATACTCACCGCCGGCGGCACTGAGATCAGCGGCTCCCCTGTCCTCAGCCCCAGCGGGGGAACTTTCCGGCTGTCACCAGGCAGAAGTGGAGGGAGAGATTACAGCCTCCCCATATTCTCACTGCTGCACGGAGCTGCGCTGGGAAACTACAGGTACAGGGAGACTGCTCTGCTCTTTCACACATGCTGCATACGGGAGAGGGGCTGGGGGGGGGAGAGGGAGTAGGAGCAGATATTTTCAGTGACCTGTCCCTCTGCCACTTTCCCCACCTGTCCCCAGGGATGGACTGGCCCACAGGGGTACAGGGGAAATCCCCGGTGGGCCCCTCTGCCTGAGGGCCCAGCTTCCTTCTCTAGGTGGCAGGTTCCAGACCTCAAATCATACATTGTTACTCTATTAGATGGTCAGTTACCTGGTGGAGTAGTAACCACTGATCAACATGGGTGCTTGGTTCCTTTATATAGATACTACACAAAGATTTGCCTATTGGTTAACCAAACATCTGTGGTGAATGGCCACACCCCTTAAGAATGGGCCCCTACCACTGCATTCCCCTGGTGGGCCCTTCATGCCCCAGTACGACACTGCCTGTCCCTCTGTCACTTTCCCCATCTTTCCCTGCCACTTTCCCCACCTGTCCCTCTGCACCTTACCATCCACTTTACTAAAACTGTGTAAAACTCTGAAAAACCCAGCTCTTGTCTGAATGGTGCTACCCGGGAATTTCCTGGGTAGAAACTATATTGTGAAAGGGGGGTCTAGACCAATTACCCGGGATTTGTCACAGGATTCCCGGGTCTGAGCAGGATATTTCCCGGGTTGTATGTCTGAAAGGGGTATTAGGGTCACTTCCTGGCTGTAGTTTCTTTTGTCAAGGAAACCCCGCTAGTGTCCTCCTCTTATCCAATCCACCCCTCTCGCAGGTGTAGTGGTACTGTGCTGATAGACAGCACTCAGTCTATTAGTTAAGGTAAGTTTAAATAGCTTGCTTGATAGTTCACCTACACTGGTGTAAGTTCCTGCTTCAATGTACTCACCTATGCTCCTGAGGTCTACTCATTGTTGCCGACCGTTCGCTTTTTCCTATATCCTGACTAGTAATTCTTATCACTATGATTTGTTTGCTGCCAGTCTCGACCCCAGAATCTTTAACCTTATTCAGTTGGTTTATAGCCCTTGACTTTGGCATGTACAAATTAGAATGGTTTCATTATATACAATTATTATTGGTGTATATATACATGTTATCCTTTACTGCAGCCAGATTTCACCATCAGTGTGTATTCTATTATAGCTGCACGTATAGGATTCTTTAATACATAACTGTTATGCACCTACAGTTTAACTGACCGCTGCATCCCATCTGTGCACTTCTAGTTGTTGCTATGCTGATAAGGGGCCAAGTGTTATCATATTTTCTGCCTGTGTTCATATTGGACTTATACATCTGATAACATCAAAAAGACACAGTGTCCTAACTACCTACAAACCACAACGATACCTTATTAGTGATAAACATCTAATACTTGGAGCTGAAGTCCTGAGGGCATGCGAGTACCAGTAAGCATGATCAGTTTTAAGCTGGGTACACACTAGGTCAACGGGTCACACTTACCAATTAGTCTGCCCGATGTGCCAGACTTGACAGCTCAAATCGCCTGCCTAGTTGAGCTGTCAATCACTCCCGGGTACCACAACATGTGTACGGGCGATAGGCAGGTCGACCGTACACACCAACAGATGACAGATATATCTTTCAGATATATATCGATCATCTGCTGTGCTGCACAGCAGATCGGATATGTCTGAACGACTTCGTTCACACACATATGTGCTGTATACACCTGGCAATGTACTATAGATATATTGGCTGCTCAAATGAGTGAGCAATAGATCTATCAGTGTGTACCCAGCTTTAAGGCAAAGGCAGCGGCTATAAATAAAGACCTCTATTATTGGCTCTAGAGGTCTTATGAACAATACTTGAGGAGAAGTGATAACATAAAGACAACAAATCGCTGTTTTCCTGAACTGAGAAATTCTACTTCCTCCACTTTAAAGAGACACTATACAGGACACACGGATTTACACTATTTTTTTAAAGTAAAAACAAAACAAACATTCGGAAGACTGTTTGGCAAATAATACGATTTTTACTTAACATAAAATCTCTTCCTTGGAGTCCATCTGGGGGATGCCTTACATCTGGGTTATGTATAGTGGTGGGTGGAGTCAGACACTAGCTAATTGAAAACTGGCTCCACCCCCTATATAACCCCTCCCTTTTCACCGTAAGCTCAGTGTAATATTTAACAAAGCCGGAGGAGAGCCACAGAAAGAACTGAGAAACCAGATATCAGCAGGTGCTCAGATTTTACAGTAAGTAAAAATCGTATTTCATTTATCATCCATGCCTTACAACTGGGTGGTATACCAAAGCAAGCCAATTAAGGGGGGAGGGGAGCATCGGAACCAACTCTTCTAAGAATTCTCCGCCCAACACTGGCATCTCTTGTGCCAAATGTATTGAAGCGGTAACATTCTGTGAAAGTGTGTACGGATGACCAGGTAGCTGCTTTGCAGGGCTGCTCAACCGAGTCACCATGCCATACAGCCCAAGAAGCCCTGACAGCACGAGTCGAGTGGGCCCGAATTGAGGTTGGTACCATCCCATTCGAGGACAAATATGCATGCCTAATGGCAGAACAGCTTTGTTAATGTGGATAGCTGATACCACCTTTGGCAGAAAGGAAGGTTTAGGGCGTAACACTACTCTATCCTCATGAAAACTGATAAGCGGAGCTTTACAGGAAAGAGGTGCTAAATCAGATACCCTTCTGGCTGAATCAATGGCCAAAAGAAAAAAACCTTCAGAGTGAGATATCTCAATTCTACGGACTCCAAAGGCTCGATGGTGCCTTTTAGAGTGCCTCCAAAACTAAATTCAAATCACAAGGAGGAACAGATAGGACATAAGGAGGCTGTATGTGAAGAACTCCCTGCAAGAAAGTCTGAACTTCGGGAATTGTGGCCAATTTCCTTTGAAACAGGATTGATAAGGCCGAAATTTGTCCCTTAAGAATGGATAATTTCAAACCCTTATCCAACCCCTCTTGCAGAAAAGACAAGAGAAGAGACACTCAGAACCTTTCAGGTTTGAACTTGTGTTGTTCACACCAAGAAATATATATCTTCCATATCCGATGATAATTCTGGGAAGTAACTGGTTTACTAGCATGTATCATGGTTTTCACCACAGACTCTGAAAACCCCTTGGCCCTCAGAATTTTGGATTCAAGAACCATGCTGTCAAAGCCAAGCGATGCAAATTGGGGTGACAACATGGACCCTGAAGCAACAGATCTGGATGCAGAGGTAGATGATACGGAACGTCTGTCAACATGGTCCGAAGAATTGTGTACTAATGATGGTGTGGCCAGTCTGGAGCCACCAGAAAGACCAGCCATGCCACCTGTCAAATCTGCTGAATTACCCTTGGTAACAGTACCAGAGAAGGAAAGATGTAACTCAGCTGGAACACCCAAGGTGCTGTCATGGCATCCACCAGAAATGCCTGAGGATCCCGGGACAGAGATCCGTACCTTGGTATCTTTTTGTTGAGACAAGAAGCCATTAGATCTATGTCTGGAGATCCCCATCTGGCAACTATTTCTGCAAACACCTCCTGGTGTAATTCCCATTCCCGTGGGTGCACACTGTGGCGAAGTCTGCCTCCCATTTGTCCACCCCTGGAATGTAAATTGCTGAAATAGTCGGGACCCAATTTTTTGCCCAATGAAGGATGTGTGAAACCTTCCACATTGCTAACCAGCTGTGTGTGCCACCCTGCTTGTTTATGTAAGCAACTACTTTGGCATTGTCTGAGTGAATTCGTACAGGTAAATTCTTTAGAAAGCATTGAGCCTGAATCAATGTATATCAAATTGCCCTTAGTTCCAGTATATTGATAGGAATAGCGGTCTCCTGAACAGACAAAGGGCCTGATTCAGACCCACTCGCGAGCGGCTGTCCGCTCGCAAGTGGGTCGATGTTATGGACTGAGCATGCGCACGACGGAGGGAGCTCCATCGTGCGCATGCGCCAGACGCGACGAGCGAAGGAAAGTCCTTCGCTCGTTGTGTCCGATCAAAGGGGGCGTGCTGTCAATTTTGATTGACAGCACGCCCCCTTTGGTGGGCGTGCCGGGGGCGTGCCTCCCTGACGGGGGCGTTCCTAAGGGAACGCCTCCCGTCAGAAGCCGGCCCACTGACATCACTAGTGATGTCAGTGGGAGTGATTTTGGCTCTGATAGAGCCAAAATCACTCCGGAGCTTGCGGTTGAAAACCTCAACCGCAGGCTCCGGCTCGCAAATTCGATGGTCGCGATGGTCTCGACCATCGCGACCATCACAATGCACGCTCGTATAGCCTGTGGGTGGTGACCCACAGCTATACGAGCGTCCAGGAGGACGCTCCATGAAAATGGAGCCCGGCCCTCATTCAGAGCGTGCGCTCTGTTCAGAGCGTACGGCTCTGAATGAGGGCCAAAGTGTCTGTCCAGAACCACCGCCCCCCAGCCTGTTAGGCTGGCATCTGTGGTGACAATGGTCCAGTCTTTTACCGACAATTGGCAATTGTTCAGATTTGCATCCTGCAGCCCCACCGGAGAAACATCCGGGTCTGCTGTGATAATCTGAACATCTGATTGTTTAAATCGAGGGTCTGGTTTTACCCATCGATGAAGCAAATGGTTCTGTAGAGGTCGGGTGTGAAATCTGTCAAAAAAAAAAAGTTTCTAACGAAGCTACCGTTTTTCCTATTATCTGCATAGCCCCTAGAACTGAGATATGAGAAATCTATAAAATGGCCCTGATTCGGGATTGTAGATCCTGAATCTTTGCCTGCGACGGAAACACTCTGTGACCGAAAAATAACATCTTCTGATATGGAACTAAATTTGAATTGGGAAAATTGATGATGCAGCCCCATCTCTGGAGCATGCCTATTGTAATCTGAAGATGTTGTTGCAATAGAGCAATTGAGGGAGCCATTAGCAACAAATCATCCATATAAGCAAACACATTTATCACCCCTCTCCTGAGTAGGAATGTCACGTGTGCCATAACCTTTGTAAATACTCTGGGGCTGTGGCCAACTTGAATGGCAGTGCTTCAAACTGAAAATGCATATTCTGCAAACCGCAGAAGATATGGATTACCATTCCTTATAGGCATCCTTTATATCTATAGAAGCCAGAAAAACCACTTCCTCCAAAGAACAAATGGCTGACCTTTTTTGACTCCATCTTGAATTTCTCTAAGTGAAGATAAGCATTCAACCACCTGAGGTTGAGAATGGATCGTAATGACCAGTCTGGTTTGTCTACTAAGAAAAGATTGGAGTAGAACCCCAGGCCTTCCTGTAGTACTGGAACCAGAATAATTATTCTGTAGTTGGAAGCGTAGAAATTGCTTGCAAGAGAGCCGTCTTTCTGCAACCATCCACAGGGAGAGGAGTGGAAAAGAAACTTTTTTGAACAGTACCCTCCAAATCCAAAATGTAACCCCTGGTGACTATTCAATTTACCCAAAAATTTGGATTGGAAAGGATCCAATCTTTCCGGAACTTGAATAAGTGACCTCCCACCAGAGGACGGGTCCCAGTCCCGTCACAGTCATGTGGATCTACCTGCAGGCTGACTGGTGCCAGGGCCACCACGTCCCCTAAAAGTCCCTCTTTGGGGACCCTTATGTGCACCTCGGAAAGCCTGAAGGCTTCCTTTGCCTTCATTCCGAAAAGAACAAAACAAAAGTTTTTGTTTTAGGTGTAGTTACAGGAAGGTACAGACTTTTTCCTCCTGTAACCTGAGATAATTTTAATTAACTCTGGACCAAACAAAGAACTGCCTTAAAAGGCATTGCCTCTAAAGCAGGTTTTGATTCTACTGTATGTCTACATTCCATGTTTTAAACTATAGCGAACGCCTGGCAGAAACAGCTAAGACTGAAATATGAGACTCTATTTGAATCGTATCTAATAAAGAGTCACCTATATAGGTTAGAGCTTCTGAAATCTGATCATCTAAGGAGTTAGCTTCAGATTCATCCCGTTTGAAAACCAGTAATCATCCGATTTATCCAGGGACAGATAGCCTTTATCATCAAGATGCTGTCCAGAATTGGCCACAGCGAGACTCCTGACAAGGTGAACAAAGATTTCAGAACAGCCTCATTCTTTCTATCCATACGATCTTTTAGAGTTACAGACTGAGTAGTGGGAATAACCGTATTCCTGATCAACCTAGCAATAGGAGCATCTACCACTGGAGCTTGGTATCCGCTTCCGAAAAAGGATAAAGACTCTTAAATTTTTCGGAATACGAAACTTGGAATCAGGCTTTAACCATGCTTTAATATTCTTTTAATATTTCCTCAAAGGGAAAAATTCTGGGAAAACCGAAACACGTTTAAAGAAATAAAACTGCACTAGTCTCTGGTATAGCTGCCTCCTGTAACTGCAGAGTTTCCCTGATAGTGTCTATCAACATAGAAACTCCTGAATCTGACTGGGAGTCACCCTCTCAGTTTGACGTGTCCTCCCAGTCATAATCCAATTCCCCTTCTTCCTGTGAAGAAGTTGCTGAAGCTTCTTCTTCAGGAAAATCAATAGAGGAATGTGAACGTCATTTAATGGCTGTAACCCCTGCACACGGTATAATTTTATTTAGAGATGTTACCATCTGAGCAAGACATCGTCCCATATTCTGGGCTCTACTGACGGATAAGAGAGGAGGAGCTTGAGTACAGGGAATCCTATTTTTCCTGAAAGTGTCATAATTCACCTATGGTGTCTGCCATAGGCCTAGCCGAATCAATCATCACCGACTGTTCTGTCGATCATCCTGGTGATTGTTTTCCCTGTAAACAACTCGCAGTAGTTATATAGTATAACCAATGATTTGTTTCTTAGAACCCTTGTCTAGCTTATCCATACTGAAAAAGACAAGTCTAGTCCAAACAGATAGCTACCTAAATTCTTATAGAAAAAGTGTAGCCCTGAATGAATAGAAAATACAGAGATTAATGAAGACTCCTATTCACCCATCTGTGAATAAAAAAAAAAAAAAAAGACCAAATTATTTGCCAATAAACCAAAGGTAAAATAAAATATGTCTCACATACACCCCTTTATATTAATGCCTGACTATCAGAAAAAACAGTGCATTTATATATATATATTATATATATACATATATACATATATACACACACACACATATATATACATACACACATACATACACACAGTTATAGTGTCAGACTCCCCCACCACTTACACAGCCCTGATGTAAGGCATTCCGCCAGGTGGATGATAAAGGAATATGCTCAGCTGTAAGAAAAGCAATGAATACGGATGGTCAAAAAGGTTATTTACAAGTTACTTCTAGGTGCAACTGAATAGTCCATACCAGCCGGACTTTAATGTTCAGTTTCCAACCCAAACTAAATAAAATTAATTGCCAATTGGTTACACATTTTTATATTTTCCATTGTTTACAGTATAATAACTTTACTGTTCAGTACCTGATACGAAGGTGGACACAAGGTGCTTTTGAGAATTTTGCCACTGTGACAGACGACTGAAAATAAAGAAAAATGCTTTAATTGTTGCTTCCATCTGCTCGAAAATCTCAATTATTTTAACACCACATTTTACAGATTATGTTAAATGTTATTCCGGAAAATAAAGTCCCTTTCACATAAGCAGGAGATGACATTTTAGTAAATTCCCTTAAACTTGAGAATTTAATTTCCTATGTGACAACTTTTAAAACTGGAGCACAGGTGAAAAATGTGCTTTTACACACAGGAATCAGATTATGTAATATTATAAAGACAGTTTAGAAAATAAAAGCCAAGCCAAAACTCATTGCCTGCTATATATTACACCATTTTGCATTGATCTTACTAAAAAGTATCAAAGTCAAAGTTAATTCATAACACAGAACAATTTAAAGTTGATCATACAAAACAGAAAATGTTACTGAAAAGGTTGTTGTGATATAGGTTACAGCAGTGGTTCCCAAACTGGGTCCTCAAGGTAGCCGAATGGTCCATGTTTTAAGGGGGTTAGGAGCAGGATCTGGGGATCTCGGCGGTCAGAATCCAGACGCTGGCATCCCAGCCAGTTCAGAATGATGACAACCCTAGGTAAGTAAGCCTAACCTAACCCTACCCATAACCCTCCCTAGTGCCTAAACCTAAGCCGACTAACCCTCCCCCAGTACTTCCCTTCAGGATTCCAGAGGTCGGGTCGACGGCGCGGGTATTCTGACCTCCAGAATCCCAGCAGTCAGCATTCTGACCGCATCCGATTTTAAGGATATCCATGGTGGAGCACAGATGGTTACATCAAAAGACTGAGGTGCTAATTAAGTCAGCTGTACCCAAGCATGGTTATCCTTAAAACCTGGACTGTTAGGGTGCCTTGAGGTCTGAGTTTGGTAACCTATGGGTTACAGGCATGATAATATTACTGTGTGAGTTCATTACATTATGGTTTGCATTTATAGCTGTGACCACTAGAGTGCAGTCCCATCCCACATGCATTGACAACAGAAATGTATGGGAAACGGATTAAATAAGAACACTTTCCTATATAAAGCTCTGTCCATCAGTAGAAAGGAAAGGAGACAAAACAAAATCCAAATTGAACAGAAAAACAAAAAATACACACTGATAGAACACTTTTATGAAGAGTGTTCTCCTGACAACTCGTTAGCCCAATGCAGCCATGGCCAATGGAGGTTGATAATTGAAGCTCCCAAGAAATACCAGAATGTAAGTAAACATGATGATCTGTGGCCTGGAAAATAATATAATGAGCGCACGTGGCTCATTTCTTTGGTCTTTATCTTAGAAACACAACATAATCCTGGTATTGTGGGAAGACATAGTACTCAGGTGACACCGGTAGCGAGATGTGATCATTATTAGAGGGAACTCTTCCAGCAGTAGGGTGACCAGATATTCATATCTTAGTAGCTTTGTTAACATTTAATTATTTAGAAAGTCATATTGTTCCAAGAAACCCTCATATGTCTACACAAGTTGGCCTCATGCTTCTTCATGCAACAAAAATGACCACAATTGTAATTTAGCTTACCCCTTATAGACTGCCCTATGCTGTATACCCTGCATCCTCTCGTTACTCATCCACTTATAGCCCCCATTCCCTTGCCACCGTCCCGGAGGGTCACATCCAGCCATTCCCTATATCACTGCCATCCATCAGAAATGTATTCGGTGTCTTGCCCAGTGCCCTGGAATAACCACTAAGTGGTCTCCATTAGATTAAACCTAGCTGCAGTGGCTCCCAAAGTTTAAATAGACTCTGGATGAGACCATCTTATTATAGCAAAAAACCTTAGGCTAAAAGATCGATGCAGACAAAACCAAAGTGCATAACATAAATTAACTTACCATTCAGAAGGCAAGCCCATAGTCTTAAATACCTGGATGTCCTTATTACCAGGGGTCATATCCAACTAAATGCTTCTAACCACTCATTGCTCAAAGTCAATCTGAAAAATCTTACCGAGATGGGAAAACTTTACATATCTTGGACTGACTAAGTTGCATTAGTGGGGTGACTACTGTTAAGAGAGACTTTTAACAAAGGGCCTGGTTCAGCAAAGATTGCAATTGCAAAGCTGCACGCAGGCAGCTTTGCAATGCAATTCTGCAAATGCAGCAGGAGGTGTATGACACCCCATGCTGCATTTGCCGTGACCGTGGTAGATGGTTGAGATGGAGGAAGGCCGGCCAGCTGAGTTAGGGCTATTTCACACCAGCTGGTTTTCACTGGCCGGCAACAAAACAAGCCAAAGGCCGACCGTTTTTTGTGTGAAAACTGGCTGGTGTGAAATAGCCCTAAGCCTCAGCTTACTCAGGCTGGCCAGCTTATGTGCCCAGCAGACTGTGTACGTCCATGCAGTCTCTGGTCTGGCCACTCCCGGAAAACGGTGTGGACGCGCCCCGTTTTCGGGAACCGCGCCTTAATTGTCTCTGCCCGTCAATCAGGCAGAGGCACTCAAGGGCTAGAGTGCGTGTTAGCAGGACCATTCTGCACACTTGCAGAATGGGTCCTGCGCATGCGCAGATTCCCGATGATCTGGAATCTTGCGTGCACTGCTGAATTAGCCCTGAAGGCAGGACCGGGATTCCAGATTTTAACAAAAATTATATATATATATATATATATATATATATATATATATGCACATCTAGCACAGTCTGCCATGTGGCACATATTTCACTTCACTAGATTGTGGGTCCATATAATGAAACCACCTTGACCTTCAATACTTTGGGTGCAGAGATCCTACAGATCCCTAATAGTTAAAAGCAGTCTCTCATTTTGACTGATAGTGGGACTAGGAAATAACAAGCTAACATCTACACCCTCCCGTATGGTCCCCATGATGTGAAATCACTCAGACTATTAAGTGAAATGTAAGATTTGTCAAGAAAAGACACTTCCTCTCACCTCCATCATTACTACTGACTGGTACAAAAAAAGCAGGCATAGTATAAAACTTGAATGGGGTTAACCTTTCAGAATTCACTCATTGAGATCTATATACTGTATATTACTAATAAGTCCTTACCAGTTTCTATAAATAGAACAGTAAAATATATGCTATCATGTAGCACGGATGACTAGTCAAAGGATGCTGTTCATAAGCATCATGGGTTTTATGTCTCAAGGTTAAAAGAAACAGCAAGTTTATATCACCTTACATTACACAAAAACAAACACTGATCTCAAAGTAGTGATAAACATCAGCATTCTGTGTAATCAAGAAGGGCACAAGGGCACAAGGGCACACAGCCAATTCTCCTAATAATCCTTGGCAGTACAACAGAAACATGTTACGTGGGTCTATTTCAGAAGCTCTTTAAAAAATTAAAAGTTTAAAAATATGAATTGCTCCACCCTCTAGTGGCCAAACCTATATATTGCAATAAAGAGTACAGTTTTAGTGAATACATTGTCATTCCCCTTTGAAATCCATGAGGAGCAAGAATTTAGTTTGAAAATGACATAAGGTCCTACTGTACAAAGGGCCTGATTCAGACCCGGACGCTATTTGCTGCCGCTCGCTGGCTAAAAGGGACCGGCTATTTAAATCATGCTCTCGCACTGTGTCGCATAAAGCCGCCCACTAAGTAATAGCTCCCGGCCGCACTATGCGCTCGCACCTGTATAAAGATGCCCCTTTGCCACTCGTAACACACGTCATCTTCGGCAGTTGTAGAATTAATCGGGAACATCGAGAGCCATCGGAGCTACTCGCAGCGCTTGTGGTAGCCTTTTCCCACCACAACATTGCGAGCAGTTCAGGCTAAAATACAACCAAGTAACGTGTGTAATGACGCTACTTTGCTAATTATGCACACCCATTAAACGCCGTTCTGAAGGTCGGGCACGCCTGCGTTCGCACATCCACACCCCCGTTTTCAAGCACCTTCCCCTGTTACCACCCACAAACGGCACTGTCACTTAAAATAGCGGCCCGACTGCGGGCTACGGGCGAGCACTTTCCCATCGCAATGACTGGTTTGCACACGCGCATTGCGACTCATATGCATGCGCAGATTGCGAAAAATCGCTCACTGCGAGCGAACGCAGCATAGCGTCCGGGTCTGAATCAGGCCCAAAGTTCAGTCACTTGCATATAATGCTCCAGACTTCTGAATACAATGCAGGATCAGACTGTCAGAGTTTTGAACAATAGATGATCCATACTGTATGATGCATAAAAGTAAATTATACTACAGAACACATACAATCCAGAAAATAAATCTTAAATTACAGCAAGTGTCTCTACAGGGTTTTGTTTAGTTTTCTTTTAAATCTTGAAAGGTCTTTATGAATGACCTGAATTTGCTCTCAATTACCTTTTGTTTGGATCAAGGGAGGAAACTTTGGTAATGGGACCTGAATATGAAACATAACATACCAAATATATCAGAACAAGAATTTTAAGTTAAGAACTGCAGTTATTTTGCTTTCATTCTTAAACATCTATACAAACCCAACAATACATAGGTTAACTTCTCAAGTGACATTCATAATTACATACAATTGTGTGAATTATAACTACTGTAATTCTAAAGCTGGCTACTCACTATACGACTTTCGTCCAATAGATCGTTAAAACGTGGATCAGAACAATATATCATACATATTGAATAATGGTCCTGAAACAGATGGTTTGCGTACTATTCCGATGTTAGAAGATCAGTGCATGTGTAGAATCTGTACTGCATATGCGCTGGTCTTCTGCTGCTAAATCTCTTGCAGTTCCCCAATGAAACCTTTTGGGGGCGGGGTGGCCAGCGTTAGGGATGTGTCACTAGGTCTGATGCGCACTGTATATGCCGAAAAGGGGGTGTGGTCTAGAATCAGGGTCACAAGCCGTCGTTGCAGCTTGTTACCTTTGCGAGTTCCTACTGTTGCCCGTCTTCCGGGACACCGCATCCTCCAGCCGCAGGGTCTGACATCCTTTTCGGTTGCCAGGGAACGTGGACTGCGGTTGCTGGGAGACCAAGAGGTACTGCAGGACAGACGTACAGCTGCCGACCATCAATCTCTTTACCTGCACGACATTGGTGGAGGAACTTTTATTAGTTTGCCAGACTTGCGTCACCTTGCTGGTTATAGTTTACTCTTTTAATGTAAACCACGATTCCCGTCTGCTCTGTCAGAATTTCTCTTAGCCTGTATTCTGTCGGTTCCTGCAGTCATCTGTCCTCCAGCTGTAATTCCTGCTGAACCACCGCCTGCTCAAGTATTTGCTGCTATTACCATCTGCAGCAGCAACTGCTGCAGCAGCCTCTGCTCGCGGCACGAGTGCTCCTGCGGCAACCACCTGAGCTCACATCTCGGCCATCAGGGCAGCACTCCAGTCCTCAAGGCCGCACCTCGACCATCAAAGTCGCACCTCAGCTGGCAAAGCCACACCTTGGCCATCTAAGTCGCACTATTGTCTTCCTGGCCACGTCTCTGTGACCTTATCTGCACTGCGACCATTGTCGTGACCAGTCTTCGCCTGAAGAACCATCAACCGCTCACCAGAACAGTCGTGGAGGCCTCTACTGTCCCGAGTTGGTGGGAACCTAAGTACTGGTGAGCACAACTAGCTCTATGGGAACAACGGGGGGCTATTATTGGCAGAAGACCTCACCAGTGCGACTCTAGAGGTCTTACACGGCGACTTTCTGGTGATTATAACACTCAGCTACGGTTCTGAGATGGCCATATGAGTAACTTGGACGCAGCTGTGGATCACACAAGCATGCAGGAGACGCCTTCTGCTGCATTAGCATAAGTTACCATCGCTGCCGAGTCCCTAACAGTGTTCAACTCTGAATCAGGCCTCGTGTGTACGCCTGATCCGCCGTTCATTGAATCGTCCCATCTACTGTGCTGTAACATCAGATGGGAAGACTTCACAGCATTGTTACATGCAGCATGCAACAATACATCACACCGCCATACGCTAGAACATGTATTGTGTACGGCGGCACAATATATTGTTGCATCGCATCGCTAGGTTGCAACACAGTATGGTGTGTACCCAGCTTTAGAGATAGTCTTACTTCAACGTCCCCTAGCAACACTTTTTAAAACTTAATAAAGATAATATCCTAAAATATTTACAGATTCTGTACAAAATACACAAAATCGTCTGTAGTGGCGCTAAATATGGTATACAGGAAGCAGATAACGAATATTAGACAATGCTTCTCCCAACCATATAGAAGTAGACCAATTGTGGTTGCAATAGCTCTATTTTAGATTTTGGTCATCTCATATAACCAAATGTGTCAGGGATTTGGCTATATGGTGGGGTGGCAATCAGCACTGCAAAAAATACTGTACTGAGACTCACGGGGAAAAATAGTGCGGTTTACTCCAGAAGCAAAAATTATAGTAAACAAGAAGGTTTTCAAATAATACATTTATACATGATTGTAATAAATACAATGTCTCACTGATCATAGAAATATCTGCTGGTACAATCAGCTCATTGATTGGCATTGCTTTGCTTATTTCCAGAAGTGTAGAATTCTTCTTTTTCCACCTTGTCTGGTCAGGCAGGTCTGCAGCAGATTCACATACTGACTCATCTTCAGTTAAAAAAGATAGAAAATATAGGTTTAAAAAAAAAAAAAAAGTGTCTATTGGTAATGGAATATATACTCTATTAAATAAAAATGTATGCATATAGAAATTAAAAGACAAGCACGTCAAACTATGATGCGTACTAGAATATGTGTAAAAAAATATGTAGAAAATCAGCTCAGAGCCACATGGTAAAGCATGCAGCAAACGACAACCAGAAGCAGTGTGAATAGAAGGGCTTATAGTGACCATCACAGAAACCCAGGGATTAAGCAAGTAGTAAAACCTAACAAAAAATATTTTTAGGTTTCTAATTGGTGAGTGGTTGGCCAAATAATGTTCCAAAAAACAAAAAAAAGAGGCAATCGTCTATGGTCAATAAAACAACAGTAATAAGTGCAAGATATTTATATTTTGTATAAGTCCTTCAAACTCAATTTACTAGAATTAATCATATTTCCCATGGTTAATTTAATATTATTCTAATGACCATGTCATGGAATCATTGCAGTCACGTCTCGTGCCTGTATCCATTATGACATTTGATTTTCCACCGTTAAATAATTGCCTCTTCAATTCTAAAAACATACTTATGTATACAGGTACAGTTTGAAAGCCCCTGGTATATCCTAAATTACAGAACATAGGAAGATGGTCACCTTTGTTTGAAACTAATTATAAGATATTGTTTGGTGAATCAATATGAACGTCAGAAGATAACCCCTACACTAGAGAAAAAAAAATAGAGGCCAAGGATCTAGTAATTAAGGGGCACCCACATTTTTGTCCAGTGAACATCAGCCTGTTTGTCTGCTCCTCCCATTTAGAATGTAAGCTCTTGTGAGCAGGACCCTCTAACCCTTTTGTGCTTCTCCTTACTTTATATTCATATACTTCTTTCACCCCACTAGGGCACCTAACACTTGTTTGCTTATGTTCTGTTGCTTATTTGGGTGCTATGGTCACCAATGAAGCAATGTATATCCATGTCCTTGCCCTACTTTGTATTGGATTGTACTGTAAGTCACATTTTTGTTTATGTACACTTGTAGCGCCATATAAATAATCAATGATATCCTGCACTAAAGAAAACATGCATTTTCTTAATATGGTCAGGAGGGTGCTACATTCCCCATCAATCACATAATGACACCTGCACCTGTGGGATCCCCTCTTTCAAATGATGCAGCCACCAAATAGCAATTTTCTGCGTATTATTACTCTACAGAAAACACAAGTTGTGCCTTGTCACACCAGTACACGTGGGGGCACTCGCATACAAAGAGGAGAGTCCCATCTTTCAAATGATGCAGCCCCTTAGCAGATACGGATTGGTGATCAGACAATTTCACTTCGTGTTAGGCAAAACTTTTATTTTCCATAGGTGTGGGAAGGACACATGGGCCCTCATTCAGAGCCGTACGCTCTGAGCAGAGCGCACGCTCTGAATGAGGGCAGTCCTCCATAAACTATGGAGCGTCCTCCTGGACGCTCGTATAGCTGTGGGTCACCACCCACAGCCTATACGAGCGTGCAGTTTGATGGCCGCGATGGTCTTGACCATCGCGACCATCGAAACTGCGTGCCGGAGCCTGCGGTTGAGGTTTTCAACTGCAAGGCCCGGAGTGATTTTGGCTCTATCAGAGCCAAAATCACTCCCACTGACATCACTAGTGATGTCAGTGGGCCGGCTTCTGACGGTAGGCGTTCCCTTAGGAACGCCCCCGTCAGGGAGGCACGCCCCCGGCACGCCCACCAAAGGGGGCGTGCTGTCAATCAACATCGACAGCTCGCCCCCTTAGATCAGACACAACGAGCGAAGGAAAGTCCTTCGTTCGTCGCGTCTGGCGCATGCGCACGACGGAGCTCCCTCCGTCGTGCGCATGCTCAGTGCAGAACATCGACCCACTTGCGAGCGGACAGCCGCTCGCGAGTGGGTCTGAATCAGGCCCATTGTGCGCTCTCTGCATACTGACCTGTACACACTTGCTTGAAAGAAGGGGGGGTCTCCTATTTTAAAAAATGTGCCCCACTAGTAGTAATTGTCTGGAGATCCCCAGATGACAAACCATATACTAATAACAGGATTTTTTTACTTCATTAAATCCCTTTCTCTGATCCATCTTGTGGACAATGGGCCTCATTCAGCTTGGATTACAAGTCTGCAATCACACGCACCCGTGTGCTGCAAATGAATGTGATTGCAGTGCAATAGCAGCACTATACCAAAGGCGCCTACCAGCTTATAAAGCCACCCACTTCCCATTACATACATCCGCAAGTCAGCGAAAACATTGGTAACATCGGACCCATACGCACAGTTGTGGTTGAGCTTGACCTGTCTCACAAACTGCAAAGCTTCCTGTCGCCATCTAGATCTCTGGCAGCGTATGCCGTCGCTGGTGCTTAATTATGCACTACCCTGTAACTGTGTTCAAATGCACAGGCACATCTGCGTTCCTTCTACCACCCCCCAATGGAACTTCCTGTCAATCATATCCCAGTGGCTTTTCATGTCCTCTGAGTTTGCTGTAGCGATTGCAGCATCCGGTGCGTGCACATGCGCAGAAAGCAAACATCGATCGGGTGCGTACAAACGCAGACTTGCGAACCAAGCAGAATGAGGCCCACTGCCCACCATAGGTTGCTAGAGGGGTCTGAAGGAGCTGGCACATATTAGACTACTAAAACTTTAAAGACAGAAGTTCCTCCCTTCTGCAACCCCTGGTCTTCAGTAAAACTTTAAAAGTAACCCTAAACCAGTGGCAGATCCAGGGTGGGGGCGATCGTCCCCAGCAACACACAGCCACTGTGTACACAGGGCCTGATTCAGAGCCGCTCGCTAGATGCGATCGCTCGCACGATGTGTATGCAAATTGCGTAGGCAGGGCTATTGCACAGCAATGCATTAGCACGCCCAGTATTTCTTACACAGCGATCACATAGTGTATGCAGACACCCACCACCCTGTCTTAAGACGCCCACTTGTGCATGTCATGTCCAGAAAGTGTATGCAACCATCGGAACATCGGGTAACATCGGATACAATCACAGCGCTTGAGGTTGACCATACCCTGCCGCAAGCATTTTGAGCACTTCAGTGTAAAAACAAGCCAGGTGACGTGTACTATGATGCTGTCTTATAATTATGCACACCTCTAAAACGCCATTGAGATGCTCAGGCATGCCTGGATTTGCACCTCCACTCCCACAATTTTAATGGCCAGCCCGTTACCACCTACAAACGGCTTCCCCTGTCACTCTCTATGCTGGGCTGTCTATGCGCAGCGAGCGAATGCATTGTGAACTTTCGCTAAGGTATGTGCACACGCACTGCGATGCATACACACTGCATACCATCGGCAGCAGCGAGCGTTTGCATCTTGGAGAGCGGGTCTGAATGAGCTCCACAGTACTGGCAGCCTCCTTCAGCTATGGTTTAAGTGATCTGCTCAGAGTCAGGACAGGTTACCTAATGCAGTGCACACAGATCGGAGGAGCCCAGGGACATGTCGCACCACGCTGCAAAGGTGCTTAGGTCACGCCCCTTCTCCTTGTTCCTGGTATCAGGAACAAGTAAGTTGCTGGGGCATGTCTGTGTGGGAGGAGGAGTTGAGATAGATAGCCCAAGCGATTGAGCCTCCCAGTGACTGCTGGATTGTGGGTGCTGTCATTAAGGAGATAGATGCATACAACCACGCAGGGCCGGTTCTACCATTATGCATGGTAAGCAGCTGAGTAGGGCGCCACATAGTGGAGGGAGCTTCAGCTGCTTACCATGCGCGCCGCAGGCAGACTGTGTCTCTGTGACACAGCTGCACCGCGTGTGTAGTGCTGACCGGACGGAGTTCGGTCACCACTACACAGTGCCAAACACACAGCCGCCGGTGCCTAATTAGCAGCCAATGAGAGTCTGCCAGACTCTCATTGGCTGCTGCGCCCACTGCCGGAGCCATCTTCTGGCTCCCGCAGTGGGTAATGGGAGAGACGTCATGACATCTCTCCCGTAATGCAAAGCGGCCCGGGAGGACGGACGGAGGAGCCGATAGCGGCTGGAGCAGGAGCAGGGTTTCAGGTAAGTGGTTTTTTTTATTACGTGTGTCTCTACTGGGGGGGGGGGCACTACAAGGGGGGACTACTACTGGGGACACTACAGGGGGGGCACTAGAAGGGGGGGAACCTCCACTGGGGGCACAACAATGGGGGGACTACTACAAGGGGCACTACAAGAGGGGAGACTACTACTAGGGGCACTACAAGGGGGGGACCACTACTAGGGGCACTATATAAAGGGCAATACTGGGTGTATTGTGTCCCAGTTACAGATGGAAGGTATTACAATTGTACCCTACTTGGATGATCTCCTGGTCAAGGGGGACTCTGCTTTCTTGCTGCATAGTCACTTCGGTCGCACTGTTCAGGTCTTGCAGGAACATGGCTGGAGACTGAATTTCAAGAAGTCCCATCTGGTGCCATGTCAATGCATGCTGTTCTGGGTTTGATTTTTGACAACGGTCTTCAAGGGTGTTTATCCTGGAAGACCAGGCCTGTTCCTTTCAGGGTTTGGTCCAGAAGGTTCTGGCATTGGCTCACCCCTCAGTCCTATTGTGCATAGAATTGATTGGGAAGATGGTCTCAACCTTCGAGCAGCATTATCATATTTGCACACTACAGCCGTGTCCAAATTTATTTTGCAGCAGGACAAAAACCCCAAATATACAGCCAATGTCATTAAGAACTATCTTCAGCGTAAAGAAAAACAAGGAGTCCTGGAAGTGACGATATGGCCCTTAAACCTCCTGTCATTTCCTCCTGGCCTTTACCCCCTCCTATATTTTTCTCCTGGCATTTACTCCCTTGTGTTATTCCCCTTTGCCACCTCTTGTTAATTTCTCCCTGGCCTATAGTGAGTTGTGTAATTTCCCCCTGGCTTACACTTCCTTGTGTTATTTCCCCCTAGGCTTTATCAGTTCTTGTTAGTTTCCCCCTGGCCTATACTACTTTTCTCCTGGCATTTATCCCCTTGTGCAATTTTCCCCTGGCCTTTACCGCCTCTTATTAATTTTACCCTGGGCCCTGATCTATACCTCCTCATGTTATTCCCCCTTTCGGCCTTGCAAGTTTTTCTCTAACAAAAACATGGTGCATTGTATACGGTTACAAATATCATATAAGTGATATCACATTAGGGAATCCACATATATATCATATTACAATGTACATTTTTAATAGCTTTGGAAATATTGCATACATGCATGTAGGTAAGAAAATCCAATGTCTGCATTAGTCATATCATTATCCTAAAGGGGATGCCGACGCTTACATTACCGGCGCCATAATACGGACGCCGGTCAGAATCCCAGTGCCAGCATCCTGACCGACCACCGGGATGCTGAAGCTAAGTAACGGGGTTAGGGTTAGGCACTAAGGGAGGAGGATTAGATTTAGGGTGCGGGGAGGGGGAGGTTAGGGTTAGGCACCAAAGAGGGAGGGGGTTAGGGTAGAGAGAGGGGGAGGGTTAGCATACCGACCAATATGTCCTACAAGTTGCATATCAAAGTAAACTTTTCTGCAGGAGATAATATTGAAAAGAGACATTTTTTTTCCTTTTACCAAAAGGATCAAATCCACGGACTGTTTCAGGAGATGAATAGTAACTTTGTGCATCTGAGGAGTCCAGGAGATCGGATGCATCGTATGAAGAAGCCGGTGAAACAGAAGACAAATTGCTTGGCATAGTGAGTCCTATGGGAACAGAGGGTTTTCTAGTTACTGGGCATCAATAGTCAAAATATAAAATGTGAAAAATGAAAGCATAAAAATGAATTGCATATATTAAATAAATTGTACAAATTGGCTTATATTAGTGTTATCATCATCATCATTCACAAATATACTATACATAAATATTTCAGGAATTTATGGTAAGTGCAGATATCGGAGATGAAGTTGTGATATGAACAGCACTGCAGGGGAGGAGAGTCACAAAGGATTAGTGAATTTCTTTGGAAAAATAGCCATGAGACTCAGACCTTGTCAAAGGTAACATGTCTATATTGGAGACATTACATGATATTTTTCTATGCGGATGATGAACCAAGCATAGGAGATGAGGGAAGAGACAAGGGAGTTGTGACTATAAAGCAAGGTTACAGCACCCAGGGGAGATTATCCCTCCAAAAACAGTAAGACCAGATGAAGGGATCGGACCTTCTGCATTTGTTGAAAACAACGTGCACATTTTCAAGTGTCTATGGATTTCCCATTTGTTCAACATTTCTGCCCATAGTTCATTTAAAAACATCACTTTTGTGAAGAGCTCTAGGATAATTATCGTTCTGATTAGAACAATAAATTACTAGTGTGTACACTCAAAATCTGATGTTCTCAAGTTCGTTTCATCGCTAAGAATATCACAAAGTTGGTCAGATCGCGAGTGAAATTGTTCAGGTGGGTACCTAGAGAGTCAGATTAAGCATAAGGTTGTGGCTGAGTAGGTTAAGGTCAATTTTGCAATAGGTGTTATTGGTAGGGGAGTAGATGGTATAATACAGAGACGGGGCATACCTGATCTGAATCAGAGCTGGTGCAGTTTCCTGAAGCCCTCTCTTTCTCTCTCTCGAGCTGTACAAGTCCCATCTATCCTACAGGTGTGTCCTACACTATTGCTGCCATCATGTCAAACAGCCCTTCTCTGCACGCCAGGTACCATCTGACTCTGCTTGTGGCGAGCATCTTTCTCGCCCGAAAATGCATCTTAGATATAAGCTACCACAGTGCCAATAAATAAATGTGTTAGTAGATCACCTCCTCTCCAATGTGGAATCACATCTCACTAGTGCCCCCCTTCCAGTGGATACAGACCCTTCCTCCAGTTACTCTTACCACACCCCCTCTCCTCATGCAGAGGGCAGCGGAGCAGGTCACAGGGGGAACTGATCATCAGTCCCCCAGGTAATATTTGCACTGGAATTTTATTTTACTTTCCAGTGCATGTGCTCCAGAATAACCCATTCTGGGGTGCAAAATTGGCAGTGACGCTGGCAGGGGGCTGGGCATGCAGCAGGAAATTAGTTGTGCACTTGTACACATTGGACCGTATTTCCATATTTTGACATTTCTAGGGGGCGGAGGAGCATGGCACGGCCACATAGGACGAAACCTGGTCATGGAAAGCCCTTCTGGCAGTGGTAGCATCCCATTGGCCATGCCAGTTAAGTGGTTAAGGAACATGTGTGAAAGGACCCCAAATTTCTTAAATGATGGGTCCCTGGGAAGGAGAGATCTACTTCTGCAGTCAACAACCTGCACCAATGTAACTCAGAAGCAAGGTACTATAAGGTTCAGAGAAGAGGTAGTACAGTAAACAACAAAATTAGACTAGTCTAAGCTAGACCTTAGAGATCAGGTGAATGATGGTTAGAAACACTTGAAACCATAGACCAATCTTTCCTTGGAACTGTGAGGTAAACTAGCATCACATTGTTAACAGGCCGTTAGGATTCTGGCAGATTTCCTGGGGCCAGGCCAATATTATGAGGCTTCAGAGAGGTATATCGCCGAAAGGTGATGATCCTGATACTAGAAAAATAAAAAAAAATCAGAAGCCCCAACAATAATGTATGTTGTTATGTCTGAGGGACATAGTCACTGGCTGAAGCTCTCTCTACGTCTGTGGAGATTGGTTGGTGAAGCATCTGAAATATTACTGCCTTCATAATGTAAGGTTTGAAGCTTCAGACCATTACAAATTTCAATAATATCTCCCAGCCACCTTGTTTCTGGTATCACTGAACTAGAACAGAGATCATTGGGATCATTAGGAGTAACAAGCCTGTTCCCTCCAACATTCTTTCTAAATTCCTGGTTTGACAGTACTTCTGTGCCGCAAAGAATCTCATGCTTGTTGATGAACAGGTAGTTTAAACATAAGTGTTATCCAAGGCCCTGATTCAGCAGCGTACGCAATTGCAAATACACATGCATATCACAACTGCGCATGCGTAAAAGCCGCAC
The DNA here is from genome assembly GCA_031769625.1 of Taudactylus pleione. Classification (NCBI taxonomy): domain Eukaryota; kingdom Metazoa; phylum Chordata; class Amphibia; order Anura; family Myobatrachidae; genus Taudactylus; species Taudactylus pleione. The sequence goes on from JAUIMM010000390.1 coordinate 4,146,295, forward strand.
TGCACGTGCGCTGAGATCGCACTGCGATTTCGCATGCACAGAGGAATCCATCGCAGAGTGAGTGACAGGCTGTCAGTGTTTGGGTGTGGTGACGGAAGAGTGGTCATGGAAACACAGGAGTGTCTGTCCGTTCAATGGCCATGCATAAATTAGCCACTGCGATTGCATACGCAGCTTGAGTACTCACTGCAGTTTCTGTGGCTGGTCAGACCTGGTGTAAATTGTGCGTGACGGGCCAATGTCCGTAGATGGTACCGATGTATACGCAGGAGTGTGAGGTATTATGGATGTGAGAAAGCAGCAGTGGGCATCTCTATGCCGGATGAGTTATGGCAGGCATTAGCATACATTCGCAGCTGCGTATGCAATAGCGATCCTTACTGAATCTGCCCCCAAGACTGTAAAGAATGACATATAATCTGGATTTAGATAAGGGATCTCCTATCCACAGACACATCTAAATAGTGCTGAGGTACAGTTACACTGGTAATCTACTGCTTTGCATAAACCAGAGTGCACAGGGCAATTCCATGTGTTTTTCCCACCTTGTACCATTCTCCCTCAGTTTCCTATCAAGTGATCTTATTTATGGCTTAGCAGTGACTTAGTGATTCATCATTAATGTATACATACTTAAAGCGGGTCAACAAACACATTCATTTTGATGTTGTACAGTACAGACTACACCATTAGTAATAATTTCACTTAGTCTTCATGTGTAAGATGTTCAGTATGTGCATTCTGCCATTCTGTTGGAAGTGTAGCTGCTCCCATTATGGTACCAGAGGTTACAGAAGAGCAGACAAGTCTCCAGGAACTAGATCCTGCAGTCACATGCAACTGATCAAACTGTACTGCTAATAAATGTAACCATGGCCTTATGTTATCTATATAATAAGAAAGTGTGTTTCTATTTGTCCTTTATGCACGGCCAGAGTTTTGGACCTAACTCCACCAAATTTGACATGGTTGTGTAGTTTGACCAGGATTAGATTTTTGCCTAGGTTTAAACTTCATCAGGGCCACACACTGTCAAACAATCCCTAAAAATGGGGACACTATTCTGGGGCTGGCTCAAGTGGAAATTGGCAGTCTGCCAAAAACCTGCATGAAAGCTACAAAAGTATCCTCTTTAAACTCATGGTCTGTGCAAGTCTCAAACTTTAGGATTCATGCAAGTTCATATTAAATCCAGAGTTAGTCGATTTTTAAAGTGACCATATATATTAGTCAGCCCTCTGTTTGCACAAGGGTGTAACTAGAACTTTGTGGGCCACATAGCAAGATCTGAAAGAGGACCCCCCCGCCAGATGCAAACCCCCCCCCCCCAAAAAAAAAACATTTGCCCCCACAGAGCCCATTCAGTGCCACACAGTAGTACCCATTATACCACACCGTAATGCCCTTTACAGATTATGCCACATAGTGGTAGTGTCCTATATAACACATGTGGCAGTATCACCAGTGATGGCACTGGTGAGCAGCAGATTCTGTGTGGGGCAGGAGAGATCTGCCCACACAGGGTAGAAATACTAAGTTTTGCCACACCTATGGGCTAACAAGGCAGACCTACAGTCAGGCTGCATGTGGAATCAGTCCAAGGAGGACTGGCAGCTATAGAACCCAGTGTGCCTGGAGGCCATTGGGGGCCTAAGTCCAGACCTGTAAGAGGCAGGAAGGACCGAAAACTCAGACTGTACATTGAAGGACATTAAAGCAGCTAAGCTGCAGGTTAAGGAAGCCAGAGCCTAAACCTGTAGGAGACAGGGAAGGCCACAAAGATTGACTGATTTTTGCGTAGCCGTGGCAGCCAAGCCAAACCAGGCTGGAGCCGGCGATAGTCCTGCATAGAAGCAGGCAGAGACTTTATTTGCAGACTAGCTGCCCATTTATTTGCAGAATAATCCACTCATCTACCATGCTAATTACCCTGTCATCACACACATTATTCCACACAATAGTGTCCCTTACACATTAAACCCCCCCCAGCAACTCACCTCACCATGACACTCCAGCAGCCTCTCGCCTCCCCCTGCGTACCATCAGCAGCCAGCAGGTGTGGATTTGGTGCTGGGACACCAGCTAATTGCAGCTGGTGCACCAGCAGGCAGTGTAGACATGGACAGACAGCGCCGGCGCAATTTAAATCTGGCTCCAGTCGCGAGCCAATCGGAGCTTGCAAACTGGCAGCCAATTAGGAGCCACCACTGCTGATTGGCTGCTGGTCTGCGAGCTCTGATTGCCTTGCGACCGGCGGCGCTGTCTCACCATGTCTGCCTTTAATCAGCTGGTTTGCCGACACCAAATTAACACTGCTGACACCTGCCCCCTCCCAGTGCCCCTGACTGGATTGACGCCCACCTTGTGTGTGTGACTGAGTGCAGGGGGAGCGGTGGGCCACAGAGGCAGCTCGGGCTCCATAGCAGAACCCCTTGCCCCCACGGTAGTTATGCCATGGTTTGCATGCTTGTTAGCAAATAGTGAGGTCCTTTTCAGGATGACTGGAATGGGGTTATAGGTGAGTACAATGCAAACAAACAAATAAAAACTGCAGTTGTACTTAAGGGTCCAGTCTTCAACACGGGTAACACTGGGTATCCCAGCTAGTGTTAAAATAAAATGGAGCAAATAATGCACAAAATTATTCCAGGATATGCAATGTTGTACAAAAAAAAAAAAAACAGTGTCTCAACCATCATTTAACTGTCCAGATCCTACACCGAAATTGCATGGTTATTTTTTTCAAAGCACTGAAATGTAAAACACAATGTCACATATAAAACATCATGGTACAAACAAATAAAAAAAACTTCAGTATGGTGTTAAAGCATTGAATCCCTGTGTTGTGGTAATACCCAATTTTACACTGGTGAAAACAATTGCAAAATGAGTCCACAACTGTCTTACAATTGCCCATTCATAAGAGAACTATTATATTATACTTTTTCTTGAAGAAAATACCATTTAGGGTATGGTATTATTGAAGTTAGGATCTGAAAGACAGCTGTGAAAATGAAGACTACAGTCTTTCAAAGAAGTTGTAGACAAAGTAATACAAATACATAATTTAGGAGAAAGGTTAAAAAAATATCCAAAATATTTGGATGTCTCAGTACACAATAACAAAAGCTCTGCACAACACTGGCCTGTAGTGTAAAAGTGATACAAAAGCAGCCATTACTCAAAGTGAATCATGTAAAATCACATCTGGTGTTTGCCTATAATATTATGATAGATCAATAGATAGATGTGACCCTAGTTTAGATGTGGGAGAAAATGCTGTGGTCAGATTAGCTTTATAAAAGCAATGTATGGTGCAAATATAACACTGCACACATATCAAAACACAACATACCTACTACAGTGAAGTATGGAGGTGGTTGCATTATGCATAATCTTCACTAATGGATTTGGACAATTTGTTAAAAGAGAGAGGTGGTGCAAATGACATATTGCAAGAGAGCCTGTTTTTGTTTATTAAAAACTGAAGTGTCCAATTATGTAGAGCGAGTGTCCAATTATGGCCCAGGCACGGCAATGATTACAAATTAATTGAGAATAACTAGCTTTATTTGAAAATTGGGGTGAACAAGCATCATTCCACTAACCTGAACAGCCTGGAGCAAATCTGCCTGGAAGAATGGTTCAAAAACACTCCCAAACAGTGTGCAAAGCTCGTACTTACTTATCCCAAAAGACTTAAAGCTGTGTTTGCGTGGAAATGTAATACTTATGCAAACAGCACATTTCAGTTTTCTACTCCTATTAATGCTGGGTACACACTAGACCATGGGTCTTCAACCTTTGGCCCTCCAGCTGCTGTGAACTACACATCCCAGCATGCCTTGCTACCATTTTGATATAACAGCATGCTAAAACTGTGGCAGGGCATCCTGGGAACTGTAGCTCCACAGCAGCTGGAGGGCCAAAGGTTTAAGACCCCTGCACTAGACGATATGATGTACGATCCCGTGGATTGGATCAACACATCGGGTACATCATCTACAGTAGTGTGTATCCATGATATGCGTGCCCTGACCGGTCATTAGCGACATCGGCCGTCGGCCCTACTGCAGGGCCGAAGGGGGATATCGGCAACGATTCCATGACACATCTCTCCCCCCAACAGACCCACCATCGGCAAGTGTGCACTTGCCACATGCCGGGTCCTGTCGCCAGCGATGTCGTGGCTGTGTACCTAGCGTAAGAGTTTTTGTTTTTTTTTTACAAAAACTAGTGTCACATTAAAAGAATTAGGCATCCCAGCATTTTGAAGTACAAAATCAAGTTATTGTAGGATGTGCTATACAGAGTATAATGAGATCATTGTCAATGGTCTGAATAGTTTTGCGAGGCATTGTATATTCTGTAAATGTGCACGTCCTGGGGAGATATTCTTAGTATTTCATTGGTACATTAATAGCATGGAACATATTAGTATATTTGTAGTTATGAGCAGTATGTGATCTCTCTCCAGTACCCTATTGACTAACTAGATTACACTTTACAGTATAGTTTTGAACACAAACCTGATGAGGTCTCGCTGTTAATAAGACTTGTTGTACTCGGACTCTTCTGGACTTTCTACAAGCAACACCAGCATAACCGTCAAATCACAGGAAATACATGCTTTTAATTAAAGCAAATAATAGCAAGCCGTGGGGAAAAAAATAATAATTAGTTTTCCTTTATCAAGAGTCAATAGTGATTTTAGCTGCCCCCTTGTGTTTGGTACTAAGCATTACAAAAGTTCTGTGAATTTTCTAGTCAATGTTGCGCCTTTTTTAGCAATACATCTAAACCCAAATAAGCAGTGGGAGAGGGGGTGCTATGCACTTTCATCATCCTCTACATGTCATTACAAAAGATTTGTAACGTCAAGACTTTAAGTGGATTGATTTGACTTGATCTATAAAACTCAGACTATTTTATTACAGTCAACTACAACACTGAACGCGGTGTTGCCGAACATATGAGAGAACTGACACTAAGGGGTAAATTTACTAAAGTGAGAGTTTTTACAAGCACGTTTTAAAAGTGATGTTGCCCATAGCAACCAATTAGATTCTAGCTATTATCTTCTAGAAGGTGTTAGTTAAATGTTAAGTAGAATCTGATTGGTTGCTATGGGCAACATCACTTTTAAAACTCACTTTTAAAAATGCTCACTTTAGTAAATTTACCCCCAGAGGTGAAAAACATAGTATGGATAAGGCATAGTGGAAGGTATAATATGCTGAGACCCATGTGGTAACTATTCAACCATGAGGGATTCTATCTGCTTGAATTTTGTATCATTAGATGTATGATAATTTGCTTTCCTTTGTGTATTCGCTCTAGTTTAGGACTTCTTTGCTGTGACTTGTCAACATTTAAAAATCACTGGGGCCAATATAATATTTCTTAAAGCAGACAGGACATCCTAAATCCAGGAACCAGAGAAGTGTAATCCCCAGAACATTTTGACTTTCAAAGCTTCTTCACATCTCATCACTTAAGCATCAACCAAAATGCTTTATTTAGGTAAATTATTTCTATTGTATGTACAATATGTATGCTCTTGACATGTTATTGTTATATTGTTGCTTTAATTGCTCTTTAAGGGGTCTATTTACTAAGCATTGAACGGAGATAAAGTCCCCACCAATCAGCTCCTACCTGCCATTTCACAGGCTGTGTTTAAAAATTACACTTAGGAGCCGATTGGTTTAGAACTTGATCTCCGTACACTTTATCTCCATCCAAGGATTAGCAAATAGACCCCCAAAACCATTGTTGTTCTTCATCTATTAGACACTGTCACAGCATATGATCGCATGCTTTTTTTTTTCTTTTTTTAAAAGAAAAGCTATAGGTTTGTTTAAAACCTCTATTACAGGGGTTCCCAAAACGGTCCTCAAGGCACACTCAAACCTGGGTACACACGTAAAGATTTTCTGTACAACCATCCAACTAGATGATTGGTTGTTATTAAAATCTGGTAAGGTATGAAAGCAAATGACAATCAGCAATTTGTTCCCAAACGCCGGAAAATGGACAAAAACTGTTTGAACAAATTGTTTAGATCAAACATTTAACAAACTTGTCAGACGACCATTTTCATCTGTTTTCTGGCATTTAGGAGCAGATTGCTGATCATCATTTACATCATTTACCTAAAAGTCCAGGTTTCAAGGATAACAATACTTAAGCACAGGTGTCTTAATTAGTACCTCAGTTATTTTGATTTAACCATCTATGCTCAAGCATGGTTATCACTAAAACCTGGACTGTTGGTGTGCCTTGATGACAGAGGTTGGGAAACACTGCTCTAATATAAAGCATCTTATTTAATTAGTTATTTGTGCTCTCTTAATACTTACTTCAGCAACATGATCAGGGCTTAATGGCCTGCCTTTCCACCGCACATTTACTGACTCTTCACTTTCACTGCACAATACAAAAATATATTCACAGGCATGAATGCAAATGAGGTTACAAACATCTATTTATAGCAGTGGTTCTCAAACTCAGTCCTCAGGACCCCACACAGTTCATGTTTTCTAGGTCACGTATCAGGTGCACAGGTATAGTCATTACTCACTGACATTTTAAAAGATCCAAATGTGGAGCTAATTATTTCTCTTTTGATTCTGTGAGGAGACCTGGAAAACATGCACTGTTTGGGGTCCTGAGGACAGAGTTTGAGAACATGTGAATTATAGTATAGGACTTCTTATAATGTACAGTGTAAAAACATTGCAGTTCCATTTGTATTCTGTCACCTGCTTGCCTATCAAAAGTATAAACTATTTTTTGTATTCATTAGTTTTCAGCTTTATTTTATTGTTACAGAAGTCTCATTGACATTGACCAGTGCTCATATTTAGCTTCAGTAAGCCAAAAAGCCTAATTAAATTTTAATACTGTTTCTGTGTCCTGACACACGTATTTATGCACTATGGAACTCAAGACAGTGATCAAGCACCCAACACTAAGGTAGGAGATCAATAGTTCTTAGGATTTTAATGATAGAACAAATTATGCAAATTTTCAATTATTTTATTTATGATGAATCGTCCGGTGAATGGTTAAGGGAATTCTCTTAGGGCCTGATTCAGAGCTGAACGCTCTGACCAGAGCGCTCGCTCTGAATCAGGGCCCTCCTCCATGAAAATGGAGCGGCCTCCTGGCCGCTCGTATAGCTGTGGGTGACCGCCCACAGCATATGCGAGCGGCCAAAAAGATGGTCGCGATGGTCTTGACCATCGCGACCATCGGACTTGCGACAGAGACCCTGCGGTAGGGTCTCCCTGCCACAAGCCCTGGAGTGATTTTGGCTCTATCAGAGCCAAAATCACTCCCACTGACATCACTAGTGATGTCAGTGGGGCCAGCTTCAGACGGTAGGCGTTCCCATGGGAACGCCTCCGTCTGGCAGGCACGCCCATCAAAGGGGGCGTGCCGTCAATCAACATCGACAGCACGCCCCCTTTGGTGCGAGACCCGGAGCGATGGAAAGCCCGTCGCTCCCCGGGTCTTGCGCATGCGCACGACGGAGCTCCCTCCGTCGTGCACATGCGCAGTGGGGAACATCGACCCGCTTGCGAGCGTCCTGATGCTCACGAGTGGGTCTGAATGACCCCCTTAGTGTATGTAGAAAATACCAAAAATTATTTTGAGACCATCATCATTACTTTTGCTTATAAAATGTTAGTTCAAAGACTGAAGTCAAATCAGGGCCGGTAATAGGGTGGTTCTATAAATTTGCGCCCTCCTCACCTCTGTCAGGGACACTCAGCTGCCAGCTGTCTCTCTCACTCACTGTTCGGTGGGTCCTCCTCCTGGCATTGCGGTGCACAGCTCCTCCATTGTTCCTCTTCTTAGGCATAGCACACACACACACACACACACACACACACACACACACACACACACACACACACACACACACACACACACACAGAGAGAGCAGGTGGTCACGAGTGGCGTGACATCATCTAGTAGATCACACATGTATACTGCTGGTGCACATGCTATTGCTGGAAGTGGCACTGCTTAGAACATCATAACAAGGATGGAGAACGAACTAGCTCCTCCCACTCAGGGCTGGGCAAAGAAATCAGTTCCTGACCAGGGGCAGCGGACAAAAATTAATTCAGGCAGATCGCCAATCCGCATAAATTTAAGTGTAATTAATGTGCGCAACCACCTGCCCACCCCTTAGTTTTGCCGTGCCACAGGTTCAGCAGTGCAGCTGTAAAGGCGCTCAAAAAAGTAAGCAGGGAGGATGTTTCTCCAGCTTTGCGCCCCACCATGCAATGCTTACCCCACGGACTGCATTGCGCCGGCCCTGGAAGTAAAGCAGCGTACTAACAAACAATGGTTTATTTCTGTATAAAGACTTTTTCTGTGATTAGATAAAACAGCAGACATGCGCTTTATAATCATTAGCTATCCAAAGTCAGAGCCCTGTTGTAATGGTCCACATATCTCTGCATCTGTACAGTGGATGTGAAGGAATTTTAAGGATAAAACAACATTTTTAGTTTTTGGTGAAGTTTAGTGGAGTTCACAGATTTCATATAAAGTTGGACAAACTGAGGATGTGCCATTCACCATAACACACCTCTCTCCTGATACAATTTGGCATGTGTGTGTGAAAGACCAAAGTGGAGGAGCACTGTCACCTGCTCACCCTGCGAGAATGGGAGAGAGAGGAGAGGATTGCAGCGTGGGGCATTTATAGCTTTCACTGATCCCGATGTATTCAAGTCCTATTTGATTTTTCTAAATTAGCCAATTAGAAAAAACAAAATAATTTTCTGGATATTTTTTTCTTGTGCAGTTATTAAGTCGTTAATGGATATTTAATTAGTGACAACGTTGGCATTACAATTATTTCGCAATAGCTCATGACCACCAACATCGTATCTCACACCCTATGCAGGTACGCAGGAAAATATGGGATGGTTTTGTACCATAATTATGGGTGATGTGTGCAGCCGCAAATTGGCAATAACTGAATACCCCCACATATACGGATTCAACCTTTCCACCTAAATGCAATGTATGTAGAGGAGACCCACTGTATATTTTAACACTGCTTTTGCAATAAATAAATAAATAATAACAATAATAATAATAATAATAATAATACCACCACTAACCTTGTGCTTGGTTGGACAATATTTTCCACATTGCTTATCTCAACAATTTCTTTTATTTTCTGTAGTTTTGTACATATTGCATTTTTCCCCTCTAAAAAATTAAACAAGTTGATATTGAAATAAATGAATACTATTTAAAAATAAATAAATACAACAGAGGTTGGGTACTAAAGCTAGAAACCTGGGAGATAGTATACAGAGGACGTGGAGGGAGTCGAGGTTTAGTGATCTGTGGGTGTAGGAGGAGACATGACAACAACATGCTAAAGTCCACTACAGGAAACCTCAAAAACTTTGTGCTGGGTGTTAGATATTAGAAAACAATGTGTTCCAACATACCAGTCTCTCTATTTTAAAGCCCAAGTTGTGACATGAAATCATGCGGTGTGGAGTTACAGGGTTAGCGGGAATTGATCAATGATTGCAGTAAAACCACTATATGTACACAAAGAGTACAAATGCTGATATTTAGTGTAACAAATTGCTTAGTTCCGGTGTTCGGTCACACAGCTGAGTGCCTATGTTTCAAAGAAATCTGGTATGGGGCTACCGTATATCAGATAAGATTAAGATAAGATTAGCTAGCCACCATGTTTATGACCCCACCTCACAGAGGCCAAGAGACGGAAGGTCCCTTTTAAGTCACCAATTTGGCAGCTAAATGTGATGTACAGTATGTTGGATATATCTATTAACACATCAATACAATATAAAGGTAACGGGCCATTCATCATCAGTGGCCCAATAGGAACACCGGATATTCAGCAGACTCAGAAAACGTAAAGTTTTCGGAGTTTGCTTGCGAGAACAAGTATCGCTTCAGATATCGCTTGTTCTCACAGCCCCACTCCTTCCTATGGGAAGAAGTTCTGAATATGCGAAGAGGGATCCAAGCGGATCCCTTTGGCGCCTCCTCACTGACTCCCCGGCAGCTTTGCGCATGCAGGTAAGTAACGCGGCTACTTCTGTAGCAGAGCTACTAATCACGGGGACAGCTGCTTTTTGGAGCAGCTGTCTCCACACAAGGGCAATGATGAATTGCTCTGGTAATAAGTATCCCCCTGCGGCGAGGTGGATACTTCATCATTGGGGGCCATACGGCCCCCAATGATGAATAGGCCCCTAAAGCTGGGTAAACACCTTACAGATTTATCTGCAGATCACGTGATCTGCAGATGATGGTTGCTCATACACACTGAACGGGATGTAGTCAGCATCCTGGCGTGTGGGATGCCGACGGTCTAAACCGTTGGCATCCAGAAGATAATTATCGAGGTGTTAGGGGAGGTTAGGAATAGGGTGCAGAGTTAGGGCTAGGCACTAGGGGGAGGGTTAGGCACCACGGAGGGAGTGTTAGGATTAGGGTGCGGGGAGGGGGAGGTCAGGTTTAGGCACTGGGGGGGTGGGGGAGGTTAGGTTTAGGGCAGGTGTATACACACACAGTGTAACGATTTTGTTACCAACGAGATTATCTGTCATTCTGACACCACAGCCAGCTTACACCAGAGCTCTTCATTCCTGCGGAGAACTCGGTCGAGCCTTGCTGCTTCCAGAACCCTCTCTACCCACCACCCGCAGGGCCGCGCTGGGCATCACACCTAGCAAAGCCCTTCGCACCTCTCTTGATCACCACTCCACCTGCTAGACCCAGGCGACCACGCACCGCCCCCTGGGAGCAACCAACACCAGCTCCACTCACAGCTGTTCGTCCAGCAGCAATCCCTAAGCGATCCACACCAGCAGGCACTCACCAGGCAGCGGGAACAGAACGCCAGCAACGCGGTGCACCAAGCCCCACAGTGCACCAGCAAGCCACTACCACACACAGAGCTTCCTCCAACCGCTGACACCGCAACAGCCATCCTACCACGCATCTGCAAAAGGAAACTAACACCAGCTACCAGCAGCCCAAGCCTTTTTCACCAACAAATCCTACCGGTAGGTAAGTGACTCCGAGACTTATACCCCTGCGCGGGACGCCGCCAGGGTGTACATCCACAACCGCCAGACCCGCTGCCAACCCACCACTCCCCTCCCCCCGAGACATCCTAAGCCTGTTGACCAAAGGTCCAGCAGGGGTAACGTGCCGGTCTATTGAACTGCACGGAAAGGAGCCCCCTAAAAGGGTCCACTCACCTCCCCAGTCTCCACCCACACACACCCCCAAGTGGATCGCTCACCCCACCTGGGTGCCTGGGACCAAACAGGATTAGTACTGTCTTTTTCCAATAAACCCTTTGGCCCCCATTTCTGCCTCTGTCTTCATTTCCTCACCCACCACCTCCAGTCCATTAGACCCCCTTCCCTCCCTACACCCCATCACTCCACAAACAACATCGAACACAAAAGACCACAACACACTATTACTCCAGCATTACACCCATAGGGCGAGCGCACCCTCCGCACCCTCTACCCCATTATATCGTTACACAGGACCCGGTACTCCTGCTTTTAGGAAGGTGCAGCACCCCGACACAAACAATACATCTCACATCCCATCTGCCCATACAGCAGAGCGCAGTTCTAACCCATCATTTGCAGTTCCCCCAGTGGTAATCCCCCCTTTTAGTGCCCCCTGTAGTAATCCCCCCCTGGTAGTGCCCCCTGTAGTAATCCCCCCCTTGTAGTTCCCCCAGTGGTAATCCCCCCTTTTAGTGCCCCCTGTAGTAATCGCCCCCTGATAATGCCCCTTGGTAGTGCCCCCTGTAGTAATCGCCCCCTGATAATGCCCCTTGGTATTGCCCCCTGTAGTAATCGCCCCCTGATAATGCCCCCTGTAGTCCCCCCCCTAGTAGAGAGAGACGTGAAAAGAATAAAAAAAAAATAAACACTTACCTTAAACTCCCGCTCCTGGTCCCGCCGCTGTCCACTCCTCCGGCCGCTTTGCATGGGAGAGACGTCGTCATGACGACGTGTCTCCCATCACCCACTGCGGGAGCCGGAAGATGGCTCCCGCAGTGGGAGCAGCAGCAGCCGCTGAGAGTCTGACAGACTCTCAGCGGCTGCTGATTACACCAAACACGCAGCTGCCGGGCTCCGGCGGCTGTGTGTTTGGCAGTGTGTAGCGCTGACCGAACTCCGTCCGGTCAGCGCTACACTTGACTCGAGTATAAGCCGAGGGGGTACTTTTTCAGCACATTTTTTGTGCTGAAAAACTCGGCTTATACTCGAGTATATACGGTACCATAGTTATTTTGGGGTACATGAAAATGGGTACTAGTATATTTTCATATCTCTAAAATGAATATTTAAAAAAATATAAAAAAAAAAAAAACTTAAAAATACACCTACTGCAGCCTCCTGTAATCTCAAAAACACCTGTCTCATCCATATAGCCACCAGAATACCAGGCCCCCACTTTTTAACCATTTTCCAACACTTTTTATATTTTCACAAGTCATTTTTTGGGGTGTTTAAAAAAAAAAATGTTTACGTTTTTTTTGCCCAATTAGTCATTAGGGTGGGGAGGGGGGTGTGTGTGTCCAAATACCCACATTTGCACCCCAAAAATATGAAATATGGTAAGAACTTACCTTTGTTATCTCTATTTCTACGAAGTCCATAGGGTTCCACAGGATACCTTGGGGGTATAGGTGATGACGTCAGGCATCGGGCACCATAGAGTTAAGTTTTCAGCCTCCCAGGATGCACTAAGGTCCCCCTCCTATACCCCACCCCCGAGCCAAGGCATCTCTGTTATGTACCAAGCCATAGGCCAGAGGAGGAGAAGCAAGAGAGAGAAAAAAAAGATCTGGACACACACAAAAATCACATTTTCACCAGAGGGAGACGGAAAAAAACCGGTGACCACAGTAAAGCCCATCTGCTGCACAGGTGTGACAGGGCGGGAATCTTGTGGAACCCTATGGACTTCGTAGAAATAGAGATAACAAAGGGAAGTTCTTACCATCTCTCATATTTTCTCCATGAGGGTCCATAGGGTATCCTTTGTTGGGAAAGAAAAGGGAGTTGATGATAGTGGGCGCACAAGTAAAGTGAATAACAAGATAAAATGTAACTTTTAATGGTTATTACCTAAAATGAATATCCCCAGTAAGGGGGAATATACAGTGAAATATAAAGTTTAAAAGATTGATATCAAACCAAACACACATACAGATAAAAGAAAGGCAGATCCACTGATGTGTTGTTGTGCAATATCTACTAATATCCAAAAATATATGTAGTTGGAGGGAATCCTTAAATACAATAATTACTAGTATCAATTAATTCCTCTCCATTGTAGATGCTATAAAACATATGCGGCAAAACACTCCTTACCCTCGGATTGTTAAATTTGAATTAGTATACATTATATTTAACATGTCATACTTAATAATCCGTTGTCATAAGGTTGGCAGATCATAGCTTTGATATTATCATACTTATCCAATAAATATGACCTCTGCTGTAATGAGTGTACCACAGAAATAGATAAATTGATTATATTATTATCATCTGTGCGTCACTTCAAGTTTATCATAATGTTACTGCTTACACCTCTTGGCTGGTGCCAATATATCAGGGTGTTGTGTCTCACATCAATAAGGTATCTCTTATTTTACCATTATCATAATCGTTCAATTAGAGTAATACCTATATTATTGTAATAAGGTGGTTATTTCCCAAATATCAGCAATTTGCTGCTAGTATTGCTAATTGTTTTACACCCAAATGAGACATCGACAGCTTTATATACTGTCTTGTTAACTTTTATTATAGGCTGTTTATAATCCAGTCCACAATGGTGTCGGTAGTTTACTGCTATTAATTATATTACATTATAAATAAACAATCACAGCACTATGTGTCATATATTAGCATAAGATCCACATTAATTCTCAATAAAGTGGTATCAATTTATATGCTCCTATAGGTTAGGAGAAAGTAGTGGATTATTTTGCAACAATCTAACACATATCAGCTTGTTAAAGTGTAACATAATTCATGCTACATGTGTCATTGAGGTTACCCTGTATGAATTTTTGTCCAGGGCACACTGCACTCTCCACTGTATTAATGTTACTTTGTCAGTTCAGCCATATATAGAGCTAACTGGATAATAATTGGTATCAAATATATATTAAAAGACTATCTGTTTATTGGCATCCTAGAGCAGTGTAACATACGAAACGGTAATTAACAACGTGCACGCCGCTGTATAGCATCATATATCATTATAATAGAATCATGATTTTGGTACACAACACACAAACAACATGGAGCTGCCAGTAACGCCGACGCGCACATTTCACTGTAAGCAGCTTTTTCAAGGCTGAACCCGATTGTTCAGCTCGACCAGCTATTTATTCAAAAATGAGCCTCCAACCAAACCATATGATCAAAAGAAAATTATGAAGAAAGCTACATTTTTCCCAGATAATAAGATATGCCCCCAGTTCAGGTCTATCTGGACCTAGGACCCGATTCAGACCCGCTCGTGAGCGCTGAGCGCACGCAAGCGGGTCGATGGTGCCCTAGCGCGCATGCGCATGGCAGAGGCTGCTCCGTCATGCGCATGCGCGAGACCCGGCTAGCGACGGGGAAGCCGTCGCTCCGGGTCTCGCACCAAAGGGGGCATGCTGTCGGTGGTGAGTGACAGCACGCCCCCTTTGGTGGGCGTGCCTGCCAGACGGAGGTGTTCCCATGGGAACGCCTACCGTCTGGGTCCGGCCCCACTGACATCACTAGTGATGTCAGTGGGAGTGATTTTGGCTCTGATAGAGCCAAAATCACTCCAGGGCTTGCGGTCACCGAGACCCTACCGCAGGGTCTCGTCGCAAGCCCGATGGTCGCGATGGTCTTGTGATGGTCACCCACAGCTATGCGAGCGGCCAGGAGGCCGCTCCAAGTTTAGGTAGGAGGGCCCTGATTCAGAGCGAGCGCTCTGGTCAGACCGTCCGGCTCTGAATCACGCCCCTAGTATCTAAGGATTTAGATCAATTATTTCTCCGTAGGAGACTTTACCCTGATAATGTCAGTATAGGCAAAAGAACAGCCTTACGTGAAATTTCAAAGTGGCAAGACGTAATAATCAAGCCATCTGATAAAGGTGGGAATGTGGTGTTGTGGCCCAGAAAAATGTATCTTGATGAGATTGAGAGGCAACTCAATGAGACTTTGTGTTATAGGAAACTAATATTTAATCCCATACACAATTATCTGAAACAATAGAATGTAATGATTCAAACAGCATTTAATAATGGCATAATCAATAAACAAGATCATGAATTTTTGAGAACAGAAAAACCTAGGACTCCAACCTTATATCTTCTTCCCAAGGTCCACAAAAATGATAAACAACCACCTGGGAGACCTATTGTCTCAGGTACAGGGAGTCTAACTGAGAAAACCAGCATATATGTGGACCAATATTTAAGAAAACATGTTATTGCATTGCCCTCGTATACTTGTGACACCATGGATGTTTTGACTAAACTCCAAAATCTAAGTGTCAATCCAGGGTTATGGCTTATTTCATGTGATGTTGAGAGCCTGTACACCAGTATCAATCATGATAGAGGTGTAGAGGCAACGAGATACTTTCTCAATATGGAAGCACATTGCAAACATAATGACTTTCTGATTGAATTATTGGAATTTATTTTAACTAAGAATCATTTCACTTGCAATGAATCCCACTACCTCCAGGTTAGAGGGACAGCTATGGGGACAGCGTGTGTGCCCACATATGCTAACCTCTACCTGGGGTGGTGGGAGAAGGCTATAGTCTTCCATGAGGCGATGGAAAGATATACGGACAACATTTTGATATATTTCCGCTATATCGATGATATCCTGATGATATGGGAAGGGCCCTCAGAAGATATCATTAAATTTATGTCCATTCTTAAACCAAAATTGAGGTGTAACAAAGAGGAACCTTTAAGATTTGTTGGTACCTTTAATATCCATTGGAAAAATATTAATAGCATTCTTCAGAAGCACTGGCCAATACTTAAAATGGACCAAGATCTTAATAGAATTCTACCTGACAAGGTTCAAACATGTTGGAGGAGATCTCGTAATATTAAAGATCATCTTGTTCACAGTCACTTCTCTACAATATCGCACAACAGTCGCAGCAAAGAGGGATCTTATTGCTGTGGTTGTTGTAAGGCGTGTAAATATATGGCTCCAAAAGGATGGTTCTATGATAAATACAACTGTAAGTGGTTCATTTCTTCCAACATAACATGTACTACTGTGGGCACTGTATATTGTATGGAATGCCCATGCCATATGATTTATATTGGCAAAACATCAAGACCTTTGAAGGTCAGATTATTAGAACATGTGGGCAATATTCGTAACGCCAATAAAGATCAAGCTAGGTTTAGAACCTTAACATCGGTAGCTAGGCATTTTCATAAATTTCATAACAGTGATCCCACTGGCTTGCAAGTTTATGGTATGAGACACATAAGACTTGGAATTAGAGGTGGAGATCTGGACAGGGAATTGTTGAAATGGGAGACAAAAATGATTTTTCTCATGAACAGCATGCATCCAGTAGGGTTAAATAAAACCAATAGTTATGTCCCCTTTCTTTAATGCATAGATAATTGGTGTTATCCTAATCCTTATATATATGTGTGAACTCGATTGGATTAATAAGGGCACGTTTTTGACACATTTTCTAGTTGGTTTCACGTATTTAAATTTTTTTTTGGTTGAATATCACTTCACCCCTTTTTTCACATACATTTTTAATTGATCACTTTAGGTTGACTTTTAAGTCTAAATATATCCTATTTATTTAAGATTTACTTATGATTTTTTTCACTATAATTACATAGCTGTTTTCCTTCTTGTTTTTGTATATGAAAAGAGGGCATCACATTCACACATTTTTCACTTTATAATTATTATTATTCACTTTGAATCTAATATCACAGTCACCTTTTAGGTAGGTACTTTATTACACACATTCAGTACACTTATTTACATCACATTCACATTTCCAATTGATGAAAAGTTTTTGCAATTTATTTTATATATTGATATTAATCAATTAAGTAAGTCTTTTTTGTAAGGTTAATTTTAATATACACATTAATAAAATTATTATATTTGGATTACGAGTTTTTTGAATGACATTTTGATGGGGATATGGATTGATGATGCTGACTAGTTCTAGTATGGACCATTAAGTGTTAATAGCTGGATGACCCCTCTCTTTTTTAACTACATGTATATCTAATCTTTACTTATTACATCTTCTTTCTTATGTGATGTATTCCGATCATGTGATCGGGATTAATGGCCGATACCCATGATATGCACAGGCATATGTATGTATGTATGTATATATATATATATATATATTTACTTGCTTTTCCTGTGTATTTGTACTCGATTGGGGAATACATATTGGACCCAAGATGTCCATGTAGTTCAATATGTCCCTTATACCATGATATACATCTCTTAGGATTCTGTATATCATTTTCTATATTTTGATCGATAGTTGCAAAATATATGTAATTGATAATCTGATTTACCTACTATCAGATGAGCAATCTTTCGTTGTAATTGGTATATATAATAGATATAAAGAAATATTCTTTCATCCATTGGATGAAATTCCGATCATGTGATCAGCACCAAAAGGAAGAGATTCACTACATTATATCACACTTGAACATTGTAGCAAACTACCCTCCAACGATCGGTGATATACTATGACATACCTCTATTATTGATTGATATCCGCAGGTTATATGCGATCGTTAGTCCCCGCAAAAGTAATAATTGACTATAGTTATACGTTTATACAATAGTTAAAACAAATACATCTCCGTATTCATTTGCCAGATGAATAATTTACTATAGTTATATGTTTATACAATAGATAAACAGACACACCCCCTCATCCATTGGATGAAACGCCGATCACATGATTGACATTAAGGGGGTGGGACTCACTACATAACACCATACTTGAATATTGATGTTAATTATCTTCTATTGGCTGGAAATTACATGTGACTTAGGACACTAATTTGATTGGAGGCTCATTTTTGAATAAATAGCTGGTCGAGCTGAACAATCGGGTTCAGCCTTGAAAAAGCTGCTTACAGTGAAACGTGCGCGTCGGCGTTACTGGCAGCTCCATGTTGTTTGTGTGTTGTGTACCAAAATCATGATTCTATTATAATGATATATGATGCTATACAGCAGCGTGCACGTTGTTAATTACCGTTTCGTATGTTACACTGCTCTAGGATGCCAATAGACAGATAGTCTTTTAATATATATTTGATACCAATTATTATCCAATTAGCTCTATATATGGCTGAACTGACAAAGTAACATTAATACAGTGGAGAGTGCCCTGGACAAAATTTATACAGGGTAACCTCAATGACACATGTAGCATGAATTATGTTACACTTTAACAAGCTGATATGTGTTAGATTGTTGCAAAATAATCCACTACTTTCTCCTAACCTATAGGAGCATATAAATTGATACCACTTTATTGAGAATTAATGTGGATCTTATGCTAATATATGACACATAGTGCTGTGATTGTTTCTTTATAATGTAATATAATTAATAGCAGTAAACTACCGACACCATTGTGGACTGGATTATAAACAGCCTATAATAAAAGTTAACAATATAGTATATAAAGCTGTCGATGTCTCATTTGGGTGTAAAACAATTAGCAATACTAGCAGCAAATTGCTGATATTTGGGAAATAACCACCTTATTACAATAATATAGGTATTACTCTAATTAAAGGATTATGATAATGGTAAAATAAGAGATACCTTATTGATGTGAGACACAACACCCTGATATATTGGCACCAGCCAAGAGGTGTAAGCAGTAACATTATGATAAACTTGAAGTGACGCACAGATGATAATAATATAATCAATTTATCTATTTCTGTGGTACACTCATTACAGCAGAGGTCATATTTATTGGATTAGTATGATAATATCAAAGCTATGATCTGCCAACCTTATGACAACGGATTATTAAGTATGACATGTTAAATATAATGTATACTAATTCAAACTTAACAATCCGAGGGTAAGGAGTGTTTTGCCGCATATGTTTTATAGCATCTACAATGGAGAGGAATTAATTGATACTAGTAATTATTGTATTTAAGGATTCCCTCCAACTAAATATATTTTTGGATATTAGTAGATATTGCACAACACATCAGTGGATCTGCCTTTCTTTTATCTATATGTGTGTTTGGTTTGATATCAATCTTTTAAACTTTATATTTCCCCTTACTGGGGATATTCATTTTAGGTAATAACCATTAAAAGTTAAATTTTATCTGGTTATTCACTTTACTTGTGCGCCCACTATCATCAACTCCCTTTTCTTTCCCAACAAATGATTCATTTCAGTTGATTAGGGCTGCACCCCCACAACTATATGAAGCATTATATCAAGATCATATAGGGGTTTAGAATCATATGATAGAGTGCAGGTATATTTTGTTCCATTCTTTCCCTTTTCCTCTGATAAAGAATCCATAGGGTATCCACAGGATACCTTGGGGATGTCCCAAAGCAGTATCCTTTAAGGGCGGGGACGCTCCTGTGCTGAAAGGAGAATCCGCCGCCCGAAAGAAGCATTCTGAGAGGCAAAGGTGTCAAACGCGTAATACCTCACAAAGTTATGGACAGAGGACCACGTGGCAGCCTTGCAGATCTGGACTGCAGAGGCACCACGTCGAGCTGCCCACGAAGGACCCACAGACCTAGTGGAATGAGCCCTCACAGAGGATGGAACGGAAGGCCTTCATGAAGATAAGCTTCTGAAATTGCCGTACGAATCCAACCTGCCAAAGTTTGCTTTGAAGCAGCCGAACCCATTTTACGGAAGCCATAGAGGACAAACAAGGCGTCCGACTTCCTAAATGAAGAAGTGCGGTCAACATAAATCCATAAGGCCCGCACAACGTGGCCTCACCCACTGAAAGATCAGGTGAGTTAAAAGCCGGCACAACGATTTCCTCGTTGATATGGAAACTTGAAACAACTTTGTGAAGGAATCCAGGACGAGTGCGCAGCATTGCCCTGTTCCTATGAAAAATCAGGAAAGGGGGTCTACAGGAGAGAGCCCCTAGGTAAGAAACACGTCTGGCCGAAGCAATGGCCAGAAGGAATATTGTTTTAGCTGTCAGCCATTTAAGATCCACTGAGCCCAGTGGTTCAAACGGGCGGTCCCTGGAGCGCCCTCAGGACCACAGCTAAATCCCAAGGTGCCACCGGTGGAACAAAAGGTGGCTGAATGCGAAGAACACCTTGCATAAAGGTGCGCACATCAGGGATCGCAGCAAACCTACGATGGAACCAGACTGACAGAGCAGACACCTGCACCTTCAGAGAAGCAAGGCGAAGCCCATGGTCTAGCCCCGCCTGTAGGAAAGCTAACACTCTAGACAGACGGAACTCCCGAGGGGCATAACCTCTCGGTCGACACCACTGGAAGAACATATGCCACACACGATGGTATATTCTTGGAGAGGATGGTTTCCGAGCTCTTAGCATGGTTTGTACCACAGAGCTGGAAAACCCCCTGGACCTTAACATGGCCGTCTCAACAGCCATGCCGTCAACGACAGCCGAGCCAGGTCCGGGTGAAGACAAGGACCCTGTGATAGCAGGTCCGGTCGTAGCGTCAACCGCAGAGGAATGTCCACGGACAGACTCTGAAGGTCTGAGAACCAGCGCCGCCTGGGCCACGCGGGAGCTATCAACAGGAGTGTACCTCCTTCCTGTTTGAATTTCCGGATTACCCGTGGAAGAAGGGAAAACGGAGCATAGAGATAAGCAAACCGGAACATCCACTGGACGGACAGGGCATCCACCAGAGACGCCTTTTCGTCTCTTGTTCGAGACCCGTACACCGGCAACTTGTTGTTGTGCCGAGACGCCATGAGGTCCATCTCTGGAAGACCCCACCTGTCCACCAGAAGTTGAAAGACGTCCTGGTGCAGAGACCATTCCCCCGGATGTACGTCCTGGCGACTGAGAAAATCCGTCTCTCAGTTGAGGACTCCCAGGATGAATACTGCTGATATAGCCGGGAGATTGCGCTCCGCCCAGACCAGGATGCGGGACACCTCTACAAGTGCCGCCAGACTTCGGGTTCCTCCTTGCCGATTTATGTAGGCCACGGTGGTGGCGTTGTCTGACTGGACCTGCACGGGGTGACCTTGGAGAACCCGATGTGCCTGCTGGAGAGCATTGAAAACCGCGCGGAGTTCCAAGATGTTTATTGGAAGCTCCTGTTCTGCCAGAGTCCACCTGCCCTGGAACAAGTGTGGATGGACCCGTGATAGCTCCCCAGCCCCGAAGACTGGCATCCGTTGTTAACAGGACCCAGTTTGCCACCCAAAATGGACGACCCTTCTTGAGATGAGTCGTCTGCAACCACCAGGCTAGAGACAGGCGAACCTTCGGAGTGAGCACCATCATCTGGGACTTTAGACTCTGAGGCAGTCAATTCCATTTGGACAGGATCAATTTCTGGAGAGGTCTGGAGTGAAACTGGGCATATTCCACCTTGTCGAAAACTGACACCATGGAGCCCAGCAACCTCATCGCCGAGTGCAGAGACACTCGGCAACTCTGTAGACAACTGCGTACCCTCAACTGTAAGGCAGAGATCTTTTCCTCCGTCACAAAGATCCGCTGCTGTCTGGAGTCCAATAAGGCTCCAAGGTGCAGAATCCTCTGAGATGGGATCAGGGTGGACTTTTGCCAGTTTATTAACCAGCCGTGACGTTGCAGTACTGCAATCGTCAGGTCCAAATGGCGTAGAAGGAGCTCTGGAGATCCTGCCACCAACAGAAGGTCATCCAGGTACGGCACATGCGGACTCCCTGCAGCCGCAGGTAAGCCGCCATGACCTTGGTGAACACTCATGGTGCTATTGCTAGGCCAAAAGGTAACGCCCGGAACTGGAAGTGATTGTTGCGGATTGCAAACCTGAGGAACTGCTGATGGCGCAAAAGAATAGGGACATGCAGGTAAGCGTCCTGTATGTCCAATGACACCATGTAATCCCCAGGTTCCAGCGCCAGAATGATGGACCGTAGGGTCTCCATCCAAAACTGCGGCACCCGCAAGGACTTGTTGAGGGCCTTGAGATTGAGAATCGGACGGTACGACCCATTGGGTTTCTGCACCAAAAATAGATTGGAATAGAAACCCTGGCCCCTCTGGGAGAATGGAACAGGCACTATAACTCCAGCCTGGAGCATAGTGTGCAAAACCTTCCGCAGTTCCAAGGCTTTGTTCCGGTCTAATGGAAGGCCCGTGGTGAAGAACCGGGATGGGGGCCTGTGCCGAAAGGAGAGGGCATACCCGTGAGAAACCACCTTGTGAACCCAATTGTCTGTCGTGGTTATCGACCAACACTGGGCGAACTGCAGCAGGCGGCCTCCCACTTTGGGATCCCCCAAAGGGAGGCCCGGACCGTCAGGCTGCAGGTTTGTCATCTGACTTAGGGGCCGGATGTCTGGTACTCCAGGCCTGTTTCCTGGGCTTGGCCGATTTCTTGGGCCCAGCCTGTTGGGGAAAAGACTGTGCTTTAGGCCTACCCTGGGCCCTGTAAGGCCGAAAGGACGACGTACCCGAACTTGAAGGGACCGCAGCAGACGGGATGCATGCAGATTTGGCTACCGCCAGAGTGGCTACAATTTTGTCCAGATCCGGACCAAATAGGACTTCTCCATTAAAGGGCAAAGCTTCTAAGCCCTTTTTGGAATCAGCGTCCACCTTCCAAGATCGCAACCATAAGGTGCGATGAGCAGCAACAGCTGCCGTAGAAATCCTAGATGTGAGGATACTGATATCCAAGGCCACTTCATTGATGTAAGTGGCCGAATCCCGGAGATTGTCTACCAACTCGGCCTGTTCAGCCGAACAGTCGGAATCCAAAGACGCCTCCAAACTATCAGCCCAGCGCTCCGTAGCTCTGACTACCCAACATAAGGCCATAGCCGGTCTGGATGTCCCCCTCCCCCGCAAGGGAATAAAAGGACTTTAGGCAGATCTCCACCTTCAAGGAGGACATGGAGGGCATGGGCAAGGTGGCACTTCCCCTCCACTTGTGGAGGGGATTCCCACTTAGAAAAATAATTGTCCGCAAACGGATAAGCCACAGCTAAGCACCTCTGAGGCCGATACCGTTTACCAGGGTGTTTCCATGCCTCCTCTAAATGGTTTACTAACTGACCCAAAAGATGAAACACTGTGGCGTCACCCTTAATATCCTTAAAAAAGGCATATTTGGAGGATCGTCATCCTCAATAACTAAAGCCGTGCAGACTGCCCGAATATGGCCAGGAATATAAACCTTGGACTTAGCGTCCGACTCTTTAGTACGAAGAGGTTCTTGGTCATATAGATCCAGAATATCCCCATCATCGGACGTCACGTCGTCATCCTCATAAGGAGCAGACAGAGACACCACAGGCCGCAACACAGACTCCCCTTGTAACACGTCCGACAAATGCTGTACTGAATTTGTCAGTGAATTAACCCACGCAGGCTCCTGTGAAACCTGGGGAGGGGAAATAGGGAGACTGTGGGGTACCATCAGTTGTCTCGGGAACCCCTGCATGGGTGACGACACCACTGACTGCTGGGACAATCCCATCTGGGAAAACGCAGGTGGCGGAGCTAACTGGCCCACTAGGGTTGTAAGTGCTTTAGCGAAACAAGCCCAGGGCGGTTCCTGTACCGGAGCCGTGACAGTAATTGGCCGCGCCAATAAATAACACTTCCGACATAGCCCCTCCGCGTTACCCTCCCCCTCCGCTATTGGTACATTGCACTTAGTACACATAAGCTGGAGAGGAAATTCACTCTCAGACATAATGGTAAGTATGTGACCCCCCTCACTGATACTCGTTAGCATAGTGGGAGAACCAACCTGCAATCACCGCACCGCAAGGGCTTTAGCAGAGGAAGAGCAGGGACAGTAAAATGGCTGACAGTAGAAAGTGAAAGTACAGGCAGCAGACGCTAGCAGAAGTCACATACAATGCAGAACAAATCAATCCCTGCACTATCAGCGCTGTTCCTCAACTACACAGACACAGAGTCTGGTAGAACACAGCGCTGCATACACAGACCTGTAGTCAACGGAAGAGAGGTATGCCAGGGGACCGCGATGCCACCGATCAGCAGCTTCCAGCAGCATTCACCATGCAAATATGGCCACCGAGGAGCAGAGAGGAGGCCGGCCTGGGGGAGGAGCGCTGCCACAGGACCAATCGGGAGCGCAGAGAGGGCTGTGTGCAGCGGGGGAGGCACCGGCTGTGTACAGGGAAGGCGCGCTCCCCTGGCATGCAATTAACCCCTAAGATGCCGCAGTGCTTGCCGCTCAGCTGCGGCCCGCTGTCCCAGGGGGGTAGTGGAAGCGCAGGTTAGTTACCTGGCTCCACACTGCAGCCAGTCCCCAGGGAGCCCCCTGCCTGGGGACTGTGGACCATGTGCTCAGCAGGGACCCACCGCAGGACCCCCGCTGCTTACCTGCTCCCCTTGAATCCGGCCATGGTCTGAAACATCTGGGGTCACCGCTAGCCGTGACCCCAGATGCTTACTAGCATCCCCGGATCAGTACCGGCGTTCTGGTACCGGCGGGGTGTAGGGGAGACAGCATGGACGTCAGCAGTGACTGTCCATGCTGTACTCCCAGATGTGCAGCCACAGCTGCCTTGAAGAAAAGTTCAGGGGCTATTCTTAGCCCAACTCTAAACATGTGCTCCAACTCCGAGCCGGGCACCAACGAAACTGAGATGCCTTGGCTCGGGGGCGGGGTATAGGAGAGGGACTCTAGTGCATCCTGTGAGGCCGAAAACTTAACTCTATGGTGCCCGATGCCTGACATCACCTATACCTCACGGTATCCTATGGATACCCTATGGACCCTGATATAGAAATAGCGATTTTGCACTTCCAATTGGCCTGCCTATATGTGGAGACAGTTTTGGCCTATTTTTCCGTGTAAAGTTTTCGTATAGGCGACAGCGTCCTGGAACCGAATACGGAGAAAAGTAGAAAACAGGCGAAATGCGCAAATTTGTGAAAACTTTTCTCCAAACAGCAGCCGTGCAGCCCAGTTCTAGATAACGGCAGAATATATCGCATGCGGCCCAGTCACAGATAACGAAGGACGGAACGAGGGATCGTTCCATCGTTCATTAACTCATTCTGATGTGTACCCAGGATCCAATATGTTGGCCTTTCAGACTGACATATCGGATAGGTACACATCACTCAGTGTATACCCAGCTTTAGTTAATATAATTAGAACTTACTATATGGGGAAGATTCAGTTAGCTGAGAGGGTCAGTTGAAACCTGTGGAACATTTAGCTCCATGCATATTTATAGGAAGAAAACCTCACAAACTAAAGGTACAGACACAAATAACAATTCAGGTTTTCTTGCCCATATTGTATTACCACACATGACAGGGAACATTGTGGCTATTTGAATGTGTCATATTAATGTCAGCAGGAAGAATTTGGAAAACAGTGAATTATGGATGATATAGTGTAGTGAATATTGAGCCCAGGTCACCGGATAAAGTTTTTCCACAACTGCATTAGGAAGTAGTCAGCATCACAGGCAGGAGGGAGGTTTTTATTTACTATGCTTCTCCTGCAGGACTCCCTCTGCAGCTGTGGACACTAGAGGGGGAAACATCCCGGTATTTGGACGCTAGGGGGCACAGTCACCAGAAACAGTGGTCACCAGTGTATGTGTACTAGTAATGTCAGAGAATGAGACAGGAGCACGTGGTGCAGATAGGTACAGGTGTCTGTCTGTCTGTCATGGGTCACTCAGTGGAAGAGAGAGAGAAGCGATGACCGGTGAGTACTTATAGTCTGCAGCGTCCTTGCCAGTCTGGGTCTCCCGCCTCTTGAGGGTCCGATGCGGGGATCGGGGGATGACCCGCCCCATCTCCGGTTACGCACACCCGCGAACCTGGACATCACTGTGTCAGCCAGGGACCGCCGCGATACTGACTACCCAGGAGGATCGCACGTTCCCGGATCGCACGTTCCCGCCGCCGCACACCTGCCGCAGGTTATATTTCCAATCAGCCCACTGTCTGGGTGGTTGTACCGAAAACCTGGTAATGTGTGTGCGAGCTAACGGCAAAGCGCCATCTCCTCCCAAGTGCAGAAAGACGGACACAGACAGGTTGGTTACATCTCAACGGATTTAACCAACTTGTTTCAACGCCCATTTTCGGCCGTTGGACACTCGCTCTCTCATACATCGTGTGTGTGTCTGTGTCTGTGTAAGCTGCTCCGGGTGGGCGGCCATGTGCATGCGTGATTTAGAAAAAGGTCGCCAGGTATGTACTGTGGCGGCCGGATGGACATCGGAAGCCCACCTGATGGTTGGGCTACCACCATTGAATCTTTCGATGTGATTGTGATGGTAACCACATCAAAAGAATTCGAAGGCAAAAGATATTTAAATGACTGGTGCTATGGGGCGGAGCCTGGTGCTATGGGGCGGAGCCTTGCGGTTCCCCGTATACGTCACTCTAGGGGTGTGCACAGCACTTTCTGAGTTGCTGGGCAGTCCCCATGCTCCCCCGATACAGTAGGGATGGCCATCGGCAGTGTCCAGTGTGAGTGTGACTGGTGATAATCGCTGCAGAGCCTGCATGTGTCACCTACATCACACACAAGGGATACTTAGATTAGGAAGATGTAACTATTGCCCTGATGAAAAATACATAGGGCAGGTGGACTATTGCTGCGATATTCTCTCCTTTACCACGAATGACCATTGCCATATTCAACTAAAGGATAATGGGTTATATACGTTTTTCAAAATTTAAATTTGTCACCTTTGAACATCACTTGGGGGGATGTAGTATTAAGCCACATATTGTGCCGCCAAAGCTGCTTCTACTTCACTGCTTATCAAGGAAACAGTAATGCAACTTTGACACTGCAGTGGTGTTCTCAAACTCAGGACCAGGGCTGTAACTAGGGTAGTGCCACCAGTGCCATGGCAAAGGGCACCGCAGGGCACTGGGCCTGATTCAGAGCCGGATGCTATTTGCGCTCACTCGTTCAGAAAAAGGGGCCGGATATGTAAATAGAGCCCTCGCTCTTTGCTCTCTGTTGCCGCCTCTATGTCTGAACGAGCGAACGAAACATGCGCTCGCTATTTTTTTAAAAACGCCCCCTGGCCACTCGCATCCTACGTCATCTCCGCTATTTATTAGATTAATCGAGTACATCGAAAGGCGTATGAACTGCTCGCAGTGCTTGTGGTAGCATTTTCCAACCGCAATCATGCGAGCAGTTCAGGCTAAAATACAACCCAGTGACGTGGTCGATGACGCTGCTTTGTTAAATATGCACACCCTTAAAACGCCCGTTTTGACCATTTGGCACGCCTGTGTTCGGATCTCCACTCCCCGTTTTCAAGCACCTTCCCCTGTTACCACCCACAAACGCCTCATTCTGTCACTGAAATTAGCAGGCATTCGCTATTTTGCGAGCACACAATTTCTGACTGCAATGATTGGTTCGCGCATGCGTATTACAACCCATGCGCAGTTGTGCGAACATCGCTCGGAGCGAACGAGCGGCCGCTTACGAGCGGGTCTGAATCAGGCCCACTGTTTGGGTCTGTCAGTTTTCCTGTTTATTATCATTCTCACTTGCAGCTTCCTCTTCTTTTATCCTCAGCATCTCCTGGCCTCCCCAATCTCTTCCCTGGCCCTTCCCCATGAAGCCGTGGCCCTTTTTTATGTGCACTATCTTATGTCCCTATTTAAAAAATGCTCTCTCTGGCACAGGGCACCTGAAAGTCTAGTTACGGCTCTGCTCAGGACCCCAAACAGTGCATGTTTTCTAGGTCTCCGCACAGAATTGCAAGTTAAATAACTAGCTACACCTGTGGATTTTTTAAAATGTGTCAGTGAGTAATGACTACACCTGCAGTGATCGCGCTGAGCGGCAAAATATGTGTCCCAGGGACCCGCCACTTTAAAAAAAATGGGGTCCTACCTGCCCATTTCTGGGTCCCATCATAATTTATGCTTTAGAGCTCCCCATATGCCCCTCAGACCTCTCCACATGCCAACACACTTTCTCACATACCCCTAGAATGCCCGTCTGACTGCAGTACCCATTGACATTAATGGGGACTGCAGTCTGCTGCGGTAGTTAGCCTTCTGCAGGAGATTTCTGTGAAATCTTCTGCATTAGACTGTTCTTACATAGCAGTGATACATAAAATTATGCAGAAACTATAGCTTCTGCATAATTTTTTGAAAAACAGTGAACGTGAGTAGGAGGTGGGGAGTCGGGAACAGGAGGATTCGGGGAGTCAGATTATAGGTGAGGGGAACTGGGGACAGGAGGAGTAGGCAGGAACAAACAAAGGGGCTGGGATGTGGAGGGGAGCCACGTACAGGAGAAGGAGGAGGGTAGCTAGGGACCGGAGGAGTAGGCAGGGAAAGGAGGAGGGTCTGGGTGCCAATGGGTATTGGAGGTGGAGGGGTAGGCAGGGACATGAGTAAGGGTTCATTTTATTTCCCCTTCATCCTAAGGACCTGGATGTGATGTGGAGTGAGGGCGGAAGTGCAGTTCCAGACCCACACAGCGCTGATATGTTGTCTCAGCTGGAGTATCTGGCCACCGATGGTAGAGATTTGTACCCTCGCGGAATCACTTCGCTCGCCACAGGCTTCTATTCGCTTAAAGCTAGATCCCCTTCAGTTTCTATATCCTGACGTCATCAGCTACTGTTCAACGTCATTCCCTACCATCCAAGTGGGCACAGAGGGTGAATATAATTTTGTGGTGAGCGCAGCGAGCCCGTGAGGGGACAAGTTTCTTTTTTTTAGTGAACTGTGGGCAGGGAACCGCTCTTCTGCCCTCACTAGACGTCACTTCCAGGTTCAAGTACAGAAGGGGAAATATACCTTTCCGTTTCTATTCCCCCTCTATGCCCACGTGGATAGTAACTGATGACGTCAGGGTCCGTTCGGTGAAGAGCATCTAGAAACTACCCAGGATAAGGGGCTGGGTGCCACCAGGTATTAGAGGGGGAGAGTAGCTGCAGACAAGTGGAGGGGTAGGCAGGAACAAGAAAAGGGGCTGGGTGCCACTGGCTATTAGAGGGGTAAAGGAGCTGCAGACAGGAGGTGGAGGGGTAGGCAGGGACAAGAGAAGGGGCTGGGTGCCTCTGGGTATTAGAGGGGGAGAGGAGCTGCAGACAGGTGCAGGGGTAGGCAGGGACAAGAGAAGGGGCTGGGTGCCACTGGTTATCAGAGGGAGAGAGGAGCTGCAGACAGGATGAGGTGGAGAGGAGCTGGGGATGAGGAGTAAGCAGGGAAGGCAGGGATTAGAGGTTGAAAGCCGGGGACAGCTGAAGCCAGGCCCGCTGCTGCACTCTACCAACACATTTACAGCAGGCGCCCGGCTGGCTATTGACAGAAACTGTCACTGATGGAATGTCTCCAAAATGCAGGGAGGGGGCGGGGCCTCGTGTCTGCATGGCATGCACTTCTGCCTCGACAGTGGTACATCTGTTATAACCCCCCCCTCACCAAGCCCACCCTTAGCGCTACCTGCTTCAGGGTGCCGGGTGTCATTTTCAAGCCGGTGGCCAGGTCGCGATCTTCACGCCGGTGAGGGGAGGCGGTCCACAGTGTTCTTCGGGGAGGGGAGGCGGCACGCAGTGTTCTTCATGGCTGGAGGGAAGGCATCGGCGGCCCGCTGTGCTCTTCATGCTGGGGAGGGGAGGCGGCACGCAGTGTTCTTCAGGGAGGAGAGGGGAGGCGGCCCCAGTATTTTTAATGCCGGGGCAGTCGACTCGGAGTCGCGCTGGCGCCGCTGACTGCTGAGTGAGCTGCTGCTGCAGCATCTAGGGACATGTAATGGCTGGCTCCACTTCCATTTTGTTGTCTCCCCTGTAGCCGGACCAGGGGAGGCATCAATCATGTAACCAGGAGCCGGGGAGTGGCTGACAACGGAGCCCATTCTGAAAAAGTGAGTCCCCTGTCCTCATTAGTGGGTAAAATACACGCTATAGCGCGTATTTGCGAACACTGCACCTGCGCACCTACTGGGTGACCTGGAAAACATGACCTGTGTGGAGTCCTGAGGATTGAGTGTGAGAACCACTGGTCTAGAGACAGCTCCTTCTGCAAGTCCCATAGCTCCTCAGCACCATGGCCGGCCAGCCCCAAAGCCCGTGTGTGAGATCTTATTTGGCACAGAGTTGGGACAGACGGCACAAGTGTCCTGACTCCTGGGTGCCTTCCCAGTGAGTTACCACTGGACACAGTAGAGATATTGGTCAGGCAATCCTGTCGTTATGTGAAAAACAAGCCAGTAAAGTTAGTTTTTTAAGCTGGCATACCTTCACACAATATGTGCATCAGGTGACAGATCTAGGGAAGCACCAGCAGGGGTTCCATAGTAGCAGCTATGGATGGGCATCAGTATCCGTTTTCCACAGTGGCATCACTACTGGGGTGCGTACCACATCTGGTGACACCAAATTAGCCTAGCTGCTCTGAAATTTAGCTGTCGTCTCTTTGGATGGTATCACCAAGTGGTGGGGATGGATGACTTGTGCATGCACGTGTCATCCAAACTGTTCCAGGAGTCTGGAGAGTGCTGGGTAAGCCCCTGCATGATGAGAATGGGGGGGGGGGGGGGGGAAGGACACCTGGTTGCTGACATGAGACCATGCCGCAGTAACGCACTGGATGATACCACCACCACTGGCCTTCCCCCAAAATATAAATTTCCCGCAATGATAGAGTGATATTTTAGTTGTTTCGGCTGATCTGATCTATGACATGTGGCGTTTCTACTGCTGTAATATTCCATCCTGACTCTTCGCACAGAAGCAGTCTGGTGCCTGGACCTGCTGTAGACTGCAGCTGCGTATGAGCAGCAGCACATATCAGTAATAAAAAATAATATTTTCGCAGATAGGTTTATGTATTGCTTCGGATATGGTGATCCTTTATTGACCTAAAATATTGATATGGGACTTCTGATTGGCCCCTCCTAGTTGTTGCTGTGATGCCTGAGAGCAGGGAGGGCAAACAGCTCACATGGGCCATGCTTTGCAGCAATAGGCTGCATGGCTCCTGTCTCTGCATGGCCCCGCTACTCCTGACTAAGGATGATTAGGAACCATTGATGGACACCAGCCAATGTTAAATAGTTTTACCATTGATGGTGGAGAATTAAATGGTTTCCTGCCATCGATGGTGACCGTGGGTCTAATGGGTATTTTACTTTACTCTTGCTGTACTATTTGTAAGAGCCGGGGCGGTGCTGGGCTGCTGACTGACAGCTGAGCCTGTCAAGTCAGGTATAGAGCGAGATAGCCCATCAGCATCCCAGCACATTGTATGTGTGTGGCACACATACAGTGTGTCAGGATACGGCCGGCCTCAAAAGCAGACTTGACAGGCTCAGCTGTCAGTCAGCAGTCCAGCACCACCCCGGCTTTCACACAGATACAGTGTGTTGGGATGCCGGTGGCCTGCCTCACTCAATAGCTGACTTGACAGGCATGGCTATCAGTTAGCAGTCTAGTACCTCCCCGGTTCTGACACACATTCAGTGTACCGCTATGCTGACCGCGACTCCTCTTCCAGTCCCTCCCCCGTGTCAGAAGTTGAACAAAGCTGCCCGGCTGCAAATGAAACTTCTTAGTTGCATGGGCAATTCTGCACATACGCAAAACTTTAGATAGGCATAACAATCGATAGTAACAAACAATGCGGTTAGGTACTGTCAGTGGTTCATGTCACTGGATGGCCTTGAATATATTCAACATGAGAGTTCTCCAACAGGTAGGTGGGGAGTATAGGGATGGGGTTTAGGTATAGTTTATGGTAGATAATAATAAGACTAAGTGGGTGGGGTAAGTGGTTAATTATTTAATAGGGTTAAATTGGATTACATTTTTTGTTTATGAGACTGAGGGATGTAATTAGGACTTTAATGTACGTAATTGTAATTATATTATGGCTAATTAATGAGATTATGAATAATTATTGCAGGGGTTAATTATATTAAATGGGGTTGTTACTATAAAGCTAAAATAGTTAATGATTTTTGGGAAGGGTCAATTATTGATTTTGGGAATGATAGTTGTAAGGCAATCCAAAATATTTTCTGTATTGTATGACAGCCACACTCCACTTTATATGGCGGTTAGTGATGCTTTATATATTGTATGGCGGCCACTGATGCTTTCGGCATTATATGGCAGTTACTGCCTTCTGTATTATATGGCAGTCACAGTGATGCTCTTGGCATTATATGGTAGTCACTGACGCTCTCTGTATTATATGGTGGTCACTAATGCTGTCTGTATTATGTGGCGATCATATAGGTAGAGGGTGACTGCTGTCGATGAAGGGGAAAAGTGGTGGTCACTTATACCCTTTTCACATTGCAACCGTCTGAAACCCCTTTCAGACTGGAGGCCCGACCCGGCTTATTGCCGGGTCGATGACATCATCACCATCACATGTAAAACTGGCGCTTTGAGATGAGATCATCTCCAAGGGCCGACTCTTCCTATACTGTGAACGGGACCTGGGTCACATTATTACCTGTTCACACTGCATCGCTCAACACGGGTTATTTCAACTGGGTCCTTTCACACTACACAGTGCAATAACCCGGGTTATTGCTGGCAGTGTGAAAGTGGTATTAAATGAATCTTTGCCCTGGGTGAAAGAAAGCCTAGCTTCACCATTGCTTAACAACTTTCCAAACAAGGAATTTGAACACCAACAGGGATCTGTAATATTCTGCAACCTAGTTTCGCCCTCACTTCGGGTAGACTCATCGCAATGTTGCCAATGCCTCCTATATACAGTCAGGTGCATAAATATTGGGACATTGACAGAATTTTCATATTTTGGCCTCTATTCAACACCACAATGGCTTTGAAATGAAACATACAAGATGTGCTTTAACTGCAGACTTTCAGATTTAATTTGAGGGTAATTGCATCCAAATCAGGTGAATGGTGTAGGAAATACAACGGTTTCTATATGTGGCTCTCACTTTTTAAGGGGCCAAAAGTAATGGGACTATCAATTTAAAAGCTATTTCAAGGACAGGTGTTGGCTATTCCCTCATTATTTAATTATCAATTAAGCAGGTAAAAGGTCTGGAGTTGATTCTAGGTGTGACATTTGCATTTGGAATCAGTTGCTGTTGACTCTCAATATGAGATCCAAAGAGCTGTCACTATCAGTGAAGCAAGCCATCATTAGGCTGAAAATCAAAACAAACCCATCAGAGAGATAGCAAAAACATTAGTTGTGGCCAAATCAACTGTTTGGAACATTCTTAAAAAGAAAGAATGCATCGGAGAGCTCAGCAACACCAAAAGACCACGGAAAACAACTGAGGTGGATGACAGAAGAATTATTTCCTTGGTGAAGAAAAACCCCTTCACAACAGTTGGCAAATCAAGAACACTCTCCAGAAGGTAGGTGTAAATGTGTCAAAGTCAACAATCAAGATAAGACTTCACAAGAGTGAATATAGAGGGTTCACCACAAGATGTAAACCATTGGTGAGCCACAAAAACAGGAAGAACAGATTAGAGTTTGCCAAACAACATCTAAAAAAGCCATTACAGTTCTGGAACAACATCCTATGGACAGATGAGACAAAGATCAACTTGTATCAGAGTGATGAGAATAGTATAGAGAAGGAAAGGAACTGCTCATGAACCAAAACATACCACCTCATCAGTGAAGCATGGTGGTGATAGTTTCATGGCGTGGGCATATATGGCTGCCAATGGAACTGGTTCCCTTGTCTTTATTAATGATGTGACTGCTGACAAAAGCAGCAGAATGAATTCTGAAGTGTTTCGGGCAATATTATATGCTTATATTCAGTCAAATGCTTCAGAATTCATTGGCTGGCGCTTCACAGTGCAGATGGACAATGACCTGAAGCATACTGCAAAAGCAACCAAAGAGTTTTTTAAGGCTAAAAAGTGGAATGTTATGCAATGGCCAAGTCAATCCCCTGACCTGAATCCAATTGAGCATGCATTCCACTTGATGAAGACAAAACTGAAGGGAAAATGCCCCAAGAACAAGCAGGAACTGAAGACATGAGCAGTAGAGGCCTGGCAGAGCATCACCAGGGATGAAACCCAGCATCTGGTGATGTCTATGCGTTCCAGACTTCAGGCTGTAAATGCCTACAAAGGATTTGCAACAAAGTATTAAAAAGTGAAAGTTAGATTTAGGATTGTTTAGTTTGTCCCATTACTTTTGGCCCACTAAAAAGCGGGAGGCACATATAGAAACTGTTGTAATTCCTACACCGTTCACCTGATTTGGATGTAATTACCCTCAAATTAAATCTGAAAGTCTGCAGTTAAAGCACATCTTGTTTGTTTCATTTCAAAGCCATTGTGGTAGTGAATAGAGGCCAAAATATGAAAATTCTGTCAATGTCTCAATATTTATGCACCTGACTGTACCAAGTTCATCAGTCACATCATTGAAACTTTCACCAGCCCTTTGCTAGGTGCAGATCCTCCGTCTGAGTATGTCCTCCAATATGAATGATTCAGTGTCTCTATACGCAACAACTTTCAGCAACACACCCATACTACATTACATCAGAGTCTGATTAGTCAACCCCCAGTGAGAACGTAAAACATTTCTAATCTACTTCTTGCTGTGCACATCTGAATTTGTACTGTAACTCTGTATGGACACCATTAGGAACGCATGCATGGAGCAACTCAGATGCAAGCACAGACGAGAAACATAGCACAAGAAAAACAATAAAACACATTGGCCTCAACAGGAAAAAAAATAAAATACATAAGCCTCAATAAAAAGAAAAGAGAACACAATGGTCCTGGACAGGAATAAATATAACAATGGCCCCCACAGGAAAAAACTAAAACACCTTGGAAGAAGAAAATACACATTAGCACTGGGAGACAATGGGGAGTGTATGTTCCTGGAGACATAACAGTCGGGGGGTGGGAGGTTTGAGTGTATGTCTCTGGGTTTCGGGGTACACTGTGTCTAGGGGCTGGGAGGTACGGTGGGGAGTATGTTATGGGGCGGAGGGTGTTTAGTGTATAAAGAGGACCAAGGACAGTCTTAGTAGAAATAGACATTTGTCTACTCTAACAAGAGAAGCACACTGTATACTCTTCCCTTGTTTATAGTGGACTTCAGTTTACCATAGGGAATTGGTGCTTCCTGCAGCTTAGATTGACTGCACTGCTGCAAGTTATTAACCCCCAGAAGTCTCACAAAAGCAGTGCTAGTAACAGGTACCAGCAGCTACAGTATATACCTGGTCTGACTAGCCGGTATCCTGAGGCTGTGAGTAGAAAGCGGCTAAATGCTGGGTTCAGCTGGCTCGACTCTGCTGCCTTATAGTGTCCACTGCCGCTTCCAAGCACCAGAGGGGAGAGGCACTGCTTCTGTAAGCTGCTGACGCCGGCTTGTCAGCACGCTGAATGGGGGTCCCTGGTGCAGGACGCTGTGTGCAGGATGCTGCCACTATGAAGGAAAAGGAGCAGCAGCGCTAACCCTATGCTGCTGCTCCCAGCTAACGCCACCTGGATGTGCCTGCTAGCTGGGAGCCGATGAGAACTTCCGGTTTGCGTTCCACAGTGTGGAACGCAAATCCCGGAACTGCGGTAACCACTCAGGCAGATACATAAATGAGCCTGGGCTGGTGGGCCGGCCTGGTAGGCAGGATGGGCCGGCCCAGCAGAGGGGGGAAAGGGACCGGCCCAGCGGGAACTTACCCGCTGTCCCGGTGGCCAAATCCGCCCCTGACTGCAGAACATTTTTTTCCTGCCGCAATTACTAGTCTATAAATTCTTAAATTTCTACTTCAGGGTCCATAGGGTATCCACAGGATACCTTGGGGTATAGGTGTGACGTCAGTCGCTGGGCACCATAGAGTTAAGCTTTTCAGCCTCCCAGGATGCACTAGGGTCCCCCTCCTATACCCCGCCCCCGAGCCAAGGCACCTCAGTTTAGTTTGGTGCCCGGCCGGCGTCGGGTGCACCTATCGGAGTGGGGGCTAGAAGAGCCCCTGAAGCTTTCTTCAGTGCAGCTGTGGCTGCACATCTGGATGTACAGCATGGACAGTCAGTCCTGACGTCCATGCTGTCTTCCCTACACCCCCGCCGGTACCAGAACGCCGGTACCGATCCGGGGATGCTGGTGAGCATCTGGGGTCACAGCTAGCGGTGACCCCAGATGTTCCGGACCATGGCCGGATCCAAGGGGGACAAAGGTAAGCAGCGGGGTCCCGCGGTGGGTCCCCGCTGGTCACATGGTCCTAAGTCCCCAGGCATGGGGCTCCCTGGGGACTGGCTGCAGCGTGGAGCCAGGCGACCAACCTGCGCTTTCCACTACCCCCTGGGACAGCGGACCGCAGCAGAGCGGTAGCGCTGCGGCGTCCCAGGGGTTAAATGCATGCCAAGGGGAGCGCGCCTTCCCTGTCTCACAGCCGGCGCCTCCCCCGCTGCACACAGCCCTCTCTGCATGCTGCCGACTGGTCCTGTGGCAGCGCTCCTCCCCCAGGCCAGCCTCCTCTCTGCTCCTCGGCGGCCATCTTCTCCAGAACGCATGGTGAACGCTGCTGGAAGCGCTGGACGGAAGCATCGTGGTCTGGGTCCCCCCGCATACCTCCTCCGCTGTGGCTCAGGTCTGTGTATGCAGCGCTGTGTCCTACCAGGCCCTGTGTCTGTGTAGTTGAGTGATCAGCGCTGTTAGTGCAGGAATGGTTATTTCTCTGCATTGTATGTGACTGTGCTAGTGCTGCCTGTAACTTTTCTTCTCTAAACTGTCAGCTGTATTACTGTCCCTGTTTTTTCTGCTAAAGCCCTTGCGGTGCGGTGCGGTGCTGCAGGGTGGTCTCTCGCCTATTTGATACTTAATTGGTGAGAGAGGTCACATACGTGGTGCCATCATGTCTGAAAGTGTACAGTGTACCACGTGCAAAGTACCATTAGCGGAGGGGGAGGGTAGCGCGGAGGGCCTTTGCCGGCAGTGTTTGTCCATGGCGCGGCCTATTACGGTTACAGCACCGGTACAGGAGCCGCCCTGGGCTTGTTTCGCTCAGGCGTTAACAGCTTTAGTGGGCCAGTTAGCTCCGCAGCCCGCGTTTACTCCGATGGGTTTGTCCCAGCAGTCTGTGGTGTCGTCACCCATGCAGGGGTTCCCACGACAATTGGTGGTACCCCACAGTCTCCCTATTTCCCCGCTCCCGGGTTCTCAGGAGCCAGCGTGGGTTAACTCCCTGACGAGTTCTGTACAGCACTTGTCGGATGTGTTGCAAGGGGAGTCTGTGATGCGGCCTCATAAAAGGCCGGTGGCGTCTCTGTCCGCTCCTTATGAGGATGACGAAGGGACGTCTGATGATGGGGAGATTCTGGATCCTTACGATCAGGAACCTCTCCATACTAAGGACGCTGATTCTAAGTCCAAAGTATATATTCCTGGACTTATTCGGGTGGTCCGCACAGCCTTGGTGATTGAGGACGAAGTTCCCCCAGCGGCTAAATCTAAGTATGCCTTTTTCAAAGATGTGAAGGGCGATGCCACAGTCTTTCCTCTTTCGGGTCAGTTGGTGGACCATTTAGAGGAGGCGTGGAAACAACCTGGCAAAAGATACCAGCCGCAGAGACGCCTGGCGGTGGCTTATCCGTTCGCGGATAATTATTTTGCTAAGTGGGAATCCCCTCCACAGGTGGATTCTCACGTGACCCGTCTTGTCCGTAGTGCCACATTGCCGATGCCATCCATGTCCTCCCTTAAGGATGCTACGGACCGCAAGGTAGAAATCTGCCTGAAGTCCGCTTATTCCCTTGCAGGGGGGGCAGCACGGCCGGCTATGGCCATTTGCTGGGTTGCCAGAGCGATGGAGCGCTGGGCGGATTCATTAGAGGCTTCTTTTGAATCCGACTGTCCGGCCGAACAGGCGGAGTTGATTGGCAATCTCCGTGATTCGGCCACCTACATCAACGAGGCGGCTCTAGACATTAGTACTCTGGTGTCTAGAATTTCTTCAGCAGCGGTAGCTGCTCGTCGCACCTTGTGGCTGCGATCCTGGAAGGCGGACGCAGATTCCAAGAAAGGTCTGGAAGCGTTGCCGTTTACCGGAGAAGTTCTCTTCGGTCCGGATCTGGATAAGATTGTGGCCACGCTGGCGGCAGCCAAATCTGCTTGTCTCCCGTCGGCCGCTGCTCCTTCTGGTTCTGGACCATCGTCCTTTCGGTCATCTAGGGCCCAGGGCAGGCCCAAACCACAGTCGTTTCCTCGACAGGCTGGCCCTAAGAAATCGGTCAAGCCCCGGAAGCAGGCATGGAGTACCAGACGTCCGGCCCCCAAGCCAGATGACAAGCCTCCGGCCTGACGGTCCGGGCCTCCCTTTGGGGGATCCCAGGGTGGGAGGCCGCCTGCTACAGTTCGCCCAGTGTTGGTCGACCACTACGACAGACACTTGGGTTCTGGAGGTGGTTTCCCACGGATACGCCCTCTCCTTCCGGCACAGACCCCCGGCTCGATTCTTCACCACGGGTCTACCATCAGACCGGAACAAGGCTACGGAGCTGCGGAAGGTATTGCACACTATGCTCCAGGCTGGAGTTATAGTGCCTGTTCCATTCTCCCAGAGGGGCCAGGGTTTCTATTCAAATCTATTTTTGGTACAGAAACCCAATGGGTCATATCGTCCGATTCTCAACCTCAAAGCACTCAACAAGTCTTTGCGGGTCCCGAAGTTTCGGATGGAGACCCTACGGTCCATCATTCTGGCGCTGGAACCTGGGGACTACATGGTGTCATTGGACATACAGGACGCTTACCTGCATGTCCCTATTCTTTTGCGCCATCAACAGTTCCTCAGGTTTGCAATCCGCAGCGACCACTTCCAGTTTCGGGCGTTACCTTTTGGCCTGGCAACAGCACCACGTGTTTTCACCAAGGTGATGGCGGTCATGGCGGCTTCTCTGCGGCTGCAGGGAGTCCGCATGTTTCCGTATTTGGACGACCTGTTATTGGTGGCAGGATCTCCAGAGCTCCTGTTACGCCACTTGGACCTGACCATTGCACTGCTGCAACGGCACGGCTGGCTAATCAACTGGCAGAAGTCCACTCTCATCCCGTCTCGGAGGATTCTGCATCTTGGAGCCTTATTGGACTCGGGACAGCAAAGGATCTTAGTGACGGAGGACAAGATCTCTGCTTTACAGTCAAGGGTGCGCAGTTGTCTGCACAGCCGCCGGGTGTCCTTACACTCGGCGATGAGGTTACTGGGCTCCATGGTGTCGGTGTTCGACATGGTGGAATACGCCCAGTTTCACTCCAGACCTCTGCAGCACCTGATCCTGTCCAAGTGGAACGGGCTGCCTCAGTCTCTGAAGTCCCAGACGATTGTGCTCACCCCGGAGGTTCGCCTGTCCCTTGCGTGGTGGTTACAGACGACCCACCTCAACAAGGGACGTCCGTTCTGGGTTCCAAATTGGGTCCTGTTGACAACGGACGCCAGTCTTCGGGGCTGGGGAGCAGTTTCGGGTCCACACTTGTTCCAGGGCAGGTGGACGCCGACAGAAGCGGAGCTTCCAATAAATATCTTGGAACTCCGTGCGGTCTTCAATGCTCTCCAGCAGGCACAGCGGTTTCTCCAGGGTCGCCCGGTGCAGGTCCAGTCGGACAACGCTACCACCGTGGCCTACATAAACAGGCAAGGAGGAACTCGCAGTCGGGCGGCTCTCGTAGAGGTCTCTCAGATCCTGGTTTGGGCGGAGCGCAATCTTCCGGCCATATCAGCGGTCTTCGCCAGGACGTTCATCCGGGGGAATGGTCCCTGCACCCGGATGTTTTTCAACTACTGGTGGACAGGTGGGGTCTTCCAGAAATCGACCTCATGGCGTCCCGGCACAACAACAAGTTGCCGGTGTACGGGTCTCGCACAAGAGACGAAGGGGCGTCTCTGGTGGATGCTCTGTCCGTCCGGTGGACGTTCCGGTTCGCATACCTGTTCCCTCCGGTCTCCCTTCTTCCACGGGTAATCCGGAAATTCAAACAGGAAGGAGGGACGCTCCTGTTGATAGCTCCCGCATGGCCCAGACGGCACTGGTTCTCAGACCTTCAGGGTCTGTCCGTGGACAGTCCTCTGCGGTTGCCGCTACGACCGGACCTTCTGTCTCAGGGTCCTTGCCTTCACCCGGACCTGACTCGGCTGTCTTTGACGGCGTGGCTGTTGAGACGGCCATGCTGAGGTCCCGGGGGTTTTCCAGCTCTGTGGTGCGTACCATGTTACGAGCTCGGAAACCGTCTTCCGCGAGGATATACCATCGCGTGTGGCATACGTTCTTCCAGTGGCGTCGACCGAGAGGTTATGCACCGCGGGAGTTTCGTCTGTCTCGGATTCTCGCCTTCCTGCAAGCGGGACTGGATCATGGGCTTCGCCTTGCTGCTTTGAAGGTACAGGTTTCGGCCCTATCTGTCTGGTTTCACCGTAGGATTGCTACAATCCCGGATGTGCGCACCTTTATGCAGGGTGTTCTCCGCATTCAGCCGCCCTTTGTTCCACCTGTGGCGCCTTGGGATTTGGCTGTGGTCCTGAGGGCTCTCCAAGGACCGCCGTTTGAACCACTGGGCTCAGTGGATCTTAAATGGCTAACAGCTAAGACTGTTTTCCTTCTGGCCATTGCTTCGGCCAGACGTGTTTCTGAGTTAGGGGCTCTTTCTTGTAGACCCCCTTTCTTGGTTTTTCATGGGAACAGGGCAGTGCTCCGCACTCGGCCCGAGTTTCTTCCCAAAGTTGTCTCCCAGTTTCATGTTAACGAGGAAATAGTTGTTCCGGCCTTTAACTCACCGGGTCTTTCCGTGGGTGAGGCCTCTTTGGATGTTGTGCGGGCCTTAAGGACTTATGTTGACCGCACTTCTTCGTTTAGGAAGTCGGACGCTTTGTTGTCCTCTATGGCTTCCGTAAAAAGGGTTGGCCTGCTTCAAAGCAAACTTTGGCAGCCTGGATCCGTATGGCTATTTCTGAAGCTTATCTTCATGAAGGCCTACCGGTCCCTCCTTCTCTGAAGGCTCATTCCACTAGGTCTGTGGGTCCTTCGTGGGCAGCTCGACGTGGTGCCTCGGCAGTTCAGATCTGCAAGGCTGCTACGTGGTCCGCTGTCCATACCTTCGTGAGGTATTACTGGTTTGACACCTTCACCTCTCAGGATGCTTCCTTCGGGCGGCGGATTCTCCTTTCTGCACAGGAGCGTCCCCACCCTTAAAGGATACTGCTTTGGGACATCCCCAAGGTATCCTGTGGATACCCTATGGACCCTGAAGTAGAAAATATGAGATATGGTAAGAACTTACCCTTGTTATCTCTATTTCTACGAAGTCCATAGGGTTCCACAGGACTCCCGCCCTGTCGCACCTGTGCTGCAGATGGGCTTTGCTCTGGTCACCGGTTTTCCGTCTCCCTCTGGTGAGAATGTGATTCTTGTATGTGTCCAGATCTTTTTTCTCTCTCTTCCTTCTCCTCCTCCGGCCTATGGCTTGATAACTAACTGAGGTGCCTTGGCTCAGGGGCGGGGTATAGGAGGGGGACCCTAGTGCATCCTGGGAGGCTGAAAAGCTTAACTCTATGGTGCCCAGCGACTGACGGCACACCTATACCCCAAGGTATCCTGTGGAACCCTATGGACTTCGTAGAAATAGAGATAACAAGGGTAAGTTCTTACCATATCTCATATTATTTTTATTGTGCTTTTTAATGTAATTTTATTTGACTGTGAGTTTCTTGCACCAAATTTTTTGCTGATTTGTAATGTGGATGTGATAATAAATTTTCATTGATTGAAACCCGGGATGCAGATATGCTAATAATGCGATTTAAAGCATTTTCATAGTCTGCTTTAGAACTTTAAACATGATGCTTTACCATGGATGTGTTTCAGTAGATCAGACGCGTCTTGATCGAACATTAATAGGTCGACAACTTTAGTCAGACATTTAATTTAGATAGACATAATATAGATCGACAGTAACAATAGTCAGACATTAGTATAGTCGAACGGTACATTAGATCGATATGTAATATATCGAATATTTAAGATCGAAAGGTATTTAAGGATGACACATCTTAGATCAACAACTAATAGACAATGATCCATGATCTAAACAAAACAGTTAGACATTTATTAGAACGACTTTTAATAGATCGACAGTACACAAACAGACATCAACAGATCGAAAATATTTAGATCGACAGCAAATAGTTCGACATATCAAAGATCGAACAGTATTAGATCGAATTAAAATAGCCCTAAATGATTTAGATCGACATATAATAGGTCAACATTTATAATAGATCGACAAATCAAAGATCAATACATTAGTTTTAGATAATCGAAATAGTAATACACGCTGCACGCTAAAAGCGCCTTTCCCGACTCTACTTTCCATCTGTGGAACCACAGCTCCCATCCAGCCCTTACATCCATGCACGTGCAACTGGTCATGCCAACCCCCTAAAGTCACCCTGCACCCCTTGGCTGTAATTGCTGGATGCCCCCATCTGCTGGAACGCACCCCATCATCCACTGCTCTCATCCCCGCTATCCCTGACGCCTGGACATGGGCGCATCCGTCTAGTTTCAGACGCTCCCTCTAATATCAGCTCTCCCCACTCTACATCTGTGGAACTACAGCTCCCAGCCAGCCCTTACATCCATACACGCGCAACTGGCCATGCCAATCCCCTAAAGTCATCCTGCACCCCTTGGCTGTAATTGCTGGATGCCCCCATGTGCTGGAATGCACCCCCTCATCCACCGCTCTCATCCCCGCTATCCCTGATGCCTAGTTTCAGACACTCCCTCTACTAGCAGCTCTCCCGACTATAATTTATACCGTGGAACCACAGGTCCCAAACAGCCTTTACATCTATGCAAGCGCTCGTGGCATTGCTAGCCCCCTACAGTCAACCTGCACCCCTTGTCTCTAATTGCTGGATGCCCCCATGTGCCGACCCTACTTTCAACCCTAATCAAACTAAAGATATATGTTTTTCTA
This sequence comes from Taudactylus pleione, assembly GCA_031769625.1. Lineage (NCBI taxonomy): Eukaryota > Metazoa > Chordata > Amphibia > Anura > Myobatrachidae > Taudactylus > Taudactylus pleione. Next base: position 4,189,560 of record JAUIMM010000390.1, read on the forward strand.
CCTTCACATGTAATTTATTTTAAAGACGTTAATTATTATAACCTAGCTATAGATATCATTTAAGTTTTTCATTAAATCAGCAAGCCATTGTTCCTGATTTATATTTCACTACTTGTTAGTTTGAACTTTTAACATTCCATCAATCTCACCTATACTATCAGCCTCCAAATTTGTTATCAGTGTGTGTGAATGTAACCTTAGAATCAATTGTATGCTCCAAGACCTTTATTTACTTTTCTGTACACTATGTTAAAAGGCTGATTTAAAAAGACATATTTTCCCTAATTGAATGTTTAAATAATATGAATAATTTTAGACTCGACCTTTAGTATTGAATTGAGTCTTGCTATTAAAGAAGTTAACTATATTTACAGTCAGGTGCATAAATATTGGGACATTGACAGAATTTACATATTTTGGCCTCTATTCACTACCACAATGGCTTTGAAATGAAGCAAACAAGATGTGCTTTAACTGCAGACTTTCAGATTTAATTTGAGGGTAATTACATCCAAATCAGGTGAACGGTGTAGGAATTACAACGGTTTCTATATGTGCCTCCCACTTTTTAAGGGGCCAAAAGTAATAGGACAAACTAAACAATCCTAAATCTAACTTTAACTTTTTCTCTTTCATCCACTAGGGGACACTGGAGGTGCTTATGCTGGGGTATAGAGGCGTGGTTAGCTGGAGCTGGCACTAATTAATTCAGAAGTGTGAGGCTCCTCCCCCTCTATTCCCCACCAGCCCTCAGTTTAGAAAATGTGCCTTAGGAGAAAATGTAATGCTCCAGCATTACATTTTATTTTATTATTTTATAGCATCTTTTACACAATTGGGTACCCTTCGCCACCTATACCAAAGGTGGGGTCCGGGTACCTGGCGCCCTGACTTTTCTAAAGTTCAGGAAGGAGTGCACAGTGCTTATTCTAAAAGCAACTGACAGCTCCTTATCGCCACAGCACATCTCCACAGCAAGAAGAGGAGAGTGCTGACCTGCCGAGAGAGACTCCAGGGGAGCGCAGTCAGTATGTAGCTGCGCATCCCCCGGCTCATCCACGCTACCAGCACTTGTAGCGTGAGACACATTCTGTATTTTTACAGAGTGCATGGTTTATTAGTGCACAGCGCTGCTCCCTGCCATACCTCTTAAGGTGCCCACACACATCGCGACATTTTACACAATTTGGCCAATTTCGACGAATCGGGTAAAAAAAGTACAAATCGTGAGTTTATACTCACGAGCAGGATGCCGATGCGCATCCCCGCTAGTCGTATATCGCATCTTCTGATCTGCCGTGCTGTAGGCAAATTAGCCAACCATGAACACGATGGACGCCGATCGTGAGGGTTTTTTTCCTCACGATGAATCGTACGATTCATCACACAATGCGGAATTTGACTGACCGAAGCCTGGACACGCCCCATCGCCATCTTGTGCAGCATCGTGTATGGAGCAAGACAGTCACACTTTGGGAGCCTGCACACTGGATTTTTGTTTTGTTGTATATTTGGTGAGTATTTGTACAGTTTAAATGCAACCACACTGACCACCAATATGTGCTCCCCACTGCCCACCAATGTGTGCCCCCAGGTAATAAATGCATGACCCAGCCACCGCCCGCCGTATTGAGGTGGGCGGTGGCTGGGTCATGCATTAAGCTCCCACTGCCCACCAATGTATGCCCCCAGGTAATAAATGCATGACCCAGCCACCGCCCGCCGTATTGAGGTGGGCGGAGGCTGGGTCATGCATTAAGCTCCCACTGCCCACCAATGTATGCCCCCAGGTAATAAATGCATGACCCAGCCACCGCCCGCCGTATTGAGACGGGCGGTGGCTGGGTCATGCATTAAGCTCCCACTGCCCACCAATGTATGCCCCCAGGTAATAAATGCATGACCCAGCCACCGCCCGCCGTATTGAGGCGGGCGGTGGCTGGGTCATGCATTAAGCTCCCACTGCCCACCAATGTGTGCCCCCAGGTAATAAATGCATGACCCAGCCACCGCCCACCGTATTGAGGTGGGCGGTGGCTGGGTCATGCATTAAGCTCCCACTGCCCACCAATGTGTGTAATACCTCAAATAAATAAATAAATAAACACGTTTTTTACAAAAAAAACACCATACATTACATTTAAAAACACACATTATTTAAAGCTGGGGGTCTTCTACCTTTCGGTCTCCAACTGTTGTGGAACTACAGATCCCAGGATGACCTGCCACCCACCTTTGAAACTGTTTTTAGGGCATCCTGGGATCTGTAGTTCTACCACAACGACAGGCCCAAAGGTGGAAAACCCATACTGTCAAACAAAGAAAAACATTATATTACCAAGCAATAAACACATAACATTCCTGTAAAAGAAAACATGATTAGAATACCATAACAAACCTTTAAAAACCTGTAAAAAAGAAAATATTAAAACATTAAAAATGTGAACTATAACAACATTACATTTAACAAAACTAGATAATGTCCATGGATTCAGAACGTGAATTCATTACAGGATTCATTGAAATCCTGCACTCGAAAGACTGTCTGTGGAAGATCAGTTCTCGGAAGTACCACAATAAGTCGCAGAAGTTGGCCGCACTCGAGGAACTGTATCTGATTCAGACCTGAAAACTGTACGGCAAAAGATACAAAATCTCAGGACAGTATACATCAAAGAAAAAAAGAAGGTGGATGACTCCAAAAAATCAGGAGCGGCTACAGATGAAATATATACTCCTGCGCTGTGGTACTACCAAATGATGTCATTCATCAGTGAACAAGAGCCTCAAACGGAATCAATCATCTTGATGTCTGAGCGTGAGGGAGATGAGGAGGTTGCAGAAGTCTTGGTAAGTAGTGACACAGTTTAAACCAAAATCCTTAATGTTTTTGTTGTTAAATCCCAAATGTCCAATTTAGTCAGTAGTTCACAGATAGTCCTCCTGCCATGGTACAGCACCTGGTCCATTGAAATATGTCATGTACTCCTCCCTCACTTCTTTGGCACGTGCGGTGGATGTTGTTGTAGTTGTTGGTGCAGACACAGATGTCAAATGTTCATTGTCCTCCAGGGGTCCTACATCTTCTGGTCTAGCTGGGACTGGTCCTCGTTGAGTAAATTTTCTTCGCAGAAAGTTGTGCAGCACACAGCACGCCATCACGACCCAGTCTATCTTCTCCACATGTAGATTGATGGTGGTGTGGAAAATGCGGAAGCGGTTGCTCATTATTCCAAACGCATTTTCCACAATGCGCCGTGCCCGGGATAGACGGTAGTTGTATATCCTTTTCTCTCTGGTCAGGCCCCTGTGTGCAAATGGCTTCATCACATGTTCATGTAATGCAAAAGTCTCGTCTGCAACGAAAACGTAATTTAGGCCGTGCTTTTTCTGGTCCAGTGAGGGCAGGTTGAGGGTTTTGTTGGCGAGTCTCTGGTAGAAAGCCGTCTTTTTGAAGGACCCACCATCCGAAGCACGCCCATTCTTGCCGACATCCACAAACAGAAATTCGTAGTTGGCATTCACCACTGCCATGAGAACAATGCTGAAGAAACCTTTGTAGTTGTAGTAATATGATCCGGTGTTGGCAGGTGGGTTGATGCGGATGTGTTTCCCATCGATGGCTCCGCCGCAGTTAGGGAAATTCCAACGTTGTTCAAAATCTTCCGCGATGCTGGTCCACTCCTCCACGGTGTTAGGAAACTGTAAAAATAGTAAAAAAGATGTTAAAACATGACTATAATATTTTTTATATCTTTTTTCCCTATATAGACTCCCACCCAAGACCCTGATTTAGCATCCACACCGGACCTCAGTCTGCTCGGTGGCGACAGTGATCCGGAGAATAGCACACAAGTGGAAAGTCAAGTTCCACCTGGACCATCATCTTCTCAACAACCCCAAAAAAAGAAAAAAAAACAAGGCAGAAAGGAGAATTTGACAGAACGTGAGGACCATTTTTTATAAAACGCAGAACGGCTGCTGCAGAAACCCCCAGATGCAATTGATGATTTCACAGCTCATGTGAATAGCACATTGAGAAATCTGGATGCAGATATCCAAAGAAATTTTTTAAGGTTAAACTACGACCTCTTGAGTCGCTCTATGAGCAAAAATATCTCAAATTCGACATACATTGCAGATCCAATGCTATTTTCCCCTGCCCCAAATAAGTATGTCCGCCCCCCCCCCCGCTGCCCAGTTAGATATTACTCCCCCACCAAGCACCAGCACCACCTTGTATAATGCTCTGCTGGATGCAGCAGATGAGTCGCCCCAATATACAGAGATGTAAATTTTTTCTTGATTTTAATATCACCAAATTTTATGAATTCTAATAGGTGCTTGCTGCATGGGATAGGGTGGTGATGACACCATTTGAAGAAGGTCACTACGCACATGGCACAAGTACACATTGCTGGAAGCCGGGGCCGCAATGTGTACTTGTGCCATGTGTGTATTGGCCTGTTCAAACTGGCGTCTGACCCTCCCTATCACATACAGCCAGCTACCTATTGGGATTCATAAAATTTGGTGATAATGTTCTTTTGTAAAGTTGTAATAAAAAAAGTATTTTGCACACAGTTTAATGCACACTTTCAGTTGCCTGCAGGTCAGTGCACATTGTACTAAAAGAAGGCAATTTTTTGCTTTATGTTGAGTAAAAAATAAAAATTTTCTTTGCACAAGAAACCAATGTGTAGTGTTTTTTTTTAACTTACCTTGCAATACTGGTACTGTAGCACTTTTATGTTGGCTTTGCAGGTCTCCGGAATGATGACGCCCAAGGACTGAGGTGAGATGAGTGTCCCAAACTTTAGGTCTTCCAGTGACCTTCCTGTAGCCAGGTATCTCAGGGTAGCCACCAGTCTGTCTTCAGCAGGGATTGCCCTCCGCCACCTTGTGTCCTGTCTCTTGATGTGGGGGGTCACCAGATGCAGCAATTCTTGGAAGTTGGCGTCATCCATGCGCAGGTAGTTCCGATAGTCCTCCGGGTTGTTCTCCTTGATCTCTATCAGCAGGGACATGTGAGAGCGAGTATCCCTTTGTAGCAGCCACTCCTTGGTCCAGCATGCTCTCGTCCTTCTTCGCTGGGCCCTCTTCCTAATCTCCCGGACCCCGGCTTCAGCAACCAACACTCTATACTGATAGGGACGCATCAGTACAGAATTCAGGAACAGGATAGAATGCAGGTAGGTAGCACACACTTGCAGGTAGAATAAACTTTGTGTAAGGCAAGCCAAATACAAAGAGCACAGTAGCAATGTACAGGATTCAGCAGGAATACACCTAGCCTCATCTAGTAGCAGAGCAGAATGTACACAGAGTTTAGGGTGCCTGCTTTTTTTTATACTCCCAAGCTAGCCCCTTCCATTGTTATGGCTATTTAAATCTCCCTCCAATAGTCAAGAGCCTGTTTTATTTATTTTTTTTCAACTCATGATTTGTTATGGCCAATCTCACGATGCGTACGATCCGATAGATCGTGAGATCGTAAGACAGATTGGGTGTCTTTTTTCCAAAATCGTGATCACGACGGCAAGGGAGCTCCCGTGAAAGTTCATGAGGAAATTGGCCATAAAATCGTATCGTGAGCACATCGGTATGTGTGTGGGCACCTTTATACTCTCAGCCCCCAATGGATAGCGCAGCACAGCGGGGCTGACACAGGGAAAATGCAGAAGCCATATTGGACAGTCAGGCAAAGCTTTCACATAAAGAAGGGGGCGGAGCCTATATCCGGGCGGGCTCTCTCTCTCCATACTAGTGGCATACAGCTGTAGCAAACAGCGTGTCTGCCGTTTTCAAAGCTTAATGCAACCTCCGCTGCCCAGCGCTTGTAGTACAGGCTGTGTACATACATGGCACACAGCGCTGCTCCCTGCCTTCAACTCAGCCCCCGCTGGACACGTGTTTTGCTGAGGCAGCAAAGCGGGGCTGACAGGAGATGGTAATGGCTACATAGAAGCCACTTTAGCCACCCGTAGCATGTAAAAGGGGGCGGAGCCTAATCAGACGCTCTCTAATCGGCATGGAGCTGTTACAAACAGCGTGTCTGCCGTCTTTATTAATGCATGCCTGCATCTCTCCCTTTTTAGGTAGTGTTGAATTTGAGTAAAGTGAAGGCTGGATTCTCCTTAAAAGTGAAACAGCTCTGTGGCTCAGAGAGCTAATGCTCAGTACACAGTGTGTGAATGTCCTGGGTTCAGATCCCAGCGAGATAAATTATATACACTAGAAGGTGTATAGTGAGCAGGGGAGCTAATCTGTAGGCTGTGGAGTTGTTTCTCCTCCTCTGTTTCCCACCTATAGTCTAAATACAGTCTGTGTATATTAGTGTCTACATAAATGACAAGCAATAGGCTTCTCAAAAGCGGTTTTGGTTGTTCTAATATAATAACAAACAAACTAAGCCACATGCTACTGGCTCCACATTATGTCATCCTTGTTTAATAATAGTCCCTTCCATGGCTATTTCTGCTTCACCATGGGCCGCTGACGTGATAGCAGTAATGAGTAGGTCTCAACCTCCCTGGGAGCGGAAGGGAAGCACACTGAGTGCGTCACATGCATGTGAGGTTACTTCCTCCGTGCCTCTGGGAGGGGGAAGAGATAGATTCCTTTCCATAATTGTACAATGACGTCATCTGCCAGTGTCCAACGTCATTCCCTACCATCCAAGTGAGCATAGAGGGGGAATACATCCTTGTGGTGAGCGATGTGAGCCACCGTGCCCGCAGCGTGGCGAGCGATGCGAGACCGCAAGGGGCCGACTTTCTTTTCCTGGAAAGTGTGGGCAGAAGCCTCCACTTCTGCCCTCACTCACGTCACTTCCAGGTACAGCTACTGAAGGGGTTTTATGCTCTCCCCTCTGGAAAGGTCTGAGACGAGCCTCTTGCTGCCCTCACAGGGCATCATCTGTCAAAACCAGAGGATATAGGTACTGCGGCTACTGTACCCTCCATTTTCTATTACAAAAAAAAAAAAACCTACTCAAAAGCGTCCTCTGACGACTGTCCTACAGTCAGAAAAGTCAGACGAGGAACTCCACGTTCATGAGGATCCGTGAATCAGAATTTAAAATCTGTTCCTGCTACTCAGAAATTTTTAATCTTTTTGGTAACCAACCAAAAAGGTTGGCTGTTTTTCCTTTCTCACAACAGTTTTTCGTATGGTTTTCAGCGACCTTGAAACAACCGGATAAGAGGTTACAGATTCCTCTTCGTTTCCCCCCCAGTTACCCACTTTTCCATCATAGATAAGGAAAAGAATAAGATATTCTTCGGTAGATGCGTCTGTTTTTCGTCTTTCTAAGAAAACTACGCTTCCAATGCCGGGTGCTACGTTACTTAACAAACACCTCTACACCTCTCTGGCGGTCTGGCAGGTCCTAAATCTACCATGGGGACCCCCTTCTTATCGTAGTTGGAACAACACTGCGATCTATTTATACTACAGGGGTGGGTGGGTTAAACTTAGATCTATATTTGTTAGCGCCTGGATTAACAAAGTGGTAGTTGGCTGGGCGGAGCAGTTGAATACGAGCTTGGACTCCGATACATCCAGAGCATGCAGTCAGATCAGTACTCTCATATCCGCTTCTCCCATTTCTGCCCGCAGAGCTCTCTGGTTGCGCTCTTGGCAGGTGGACGCAGAATCCAGAAGGGCTGTTGAAGATTTACAGTTCACTGGTGATATGCTTTGGATCCAGGAGGCCTTACTCTGGTCCCTCGTCTCAGTCTTTTCATGCGCCACAGCCCTTTCATGGTAAGGGCCGAGGTGCTCCCAAGTAGGCACGGGGTGGCAGAGGTAGAGGTCATCCACAAAAGGTTGCACGACAGGTACAGAACTCGCTTAAGGTCTTTTCAACAGGCTTGGTCAGCAAGAGGCTGTCCAGTCTCTGCAACAATCAACTGTGCTTGTTCCGGTTCCAGTGCATCAACGTGGTATGGGGCTTTACTCAGACCTTTGTGTTATGCCCAAGCTGGATGGTTCAGTCAGAGCCAACTTAAACCTGAAGTCTTTAAACTAGTATCTGAAGATGTATCGTTTCAAAACGGAGTCACTTCAGTCTGTCTTGCGAGTTGGAACCAGCGGAGTTCCTAATTTCCCTGGATATAGTAGATGCCCATCTCCATGTTCCCATTGGGGAACCGCATCAGGCTTTCCTGCGTTTTCCAATTTAAAAAAAAAAAAAAAAATCACTAACAGTTTTGGGCGTTGCATTTTCACCTAAAAGCCTATTATTCAAGGCTCCATCAGAATCTCTTTTCTTGGACCATGCCTACCTGACATACCAGACTCTTATCCAACATGGTTGGATAATCAATTTCTAGAAATCCAACATCAGTCCGTCCCAGAGACTCCAGTTCTGGAGATGATCCTGGATACAGCATTGCAGAGGATTTTCATTCTGGTAGGCTAAGCCAGGATATCCGGTAGCTAGTCCTCAGACCAAAGAGGGTGTCCATGCTTCTTGGTTTACGTCTCTTGGGGAAGATGATAGCTGCTTTCGAGGCATTACAATTCGGACGATTCTACTCCAGAGTGTTCCAGCTAGACCTGCTATCAAAGGGGTCAGGTTCTCTCCTGTATCATCGACGGATCCATTTTGTCCCGGCTACTGGTCTACTCTGGTGGACACAATCCAACAATCTCTTGGCGGCCTGGAATTTCAGAAAGTAACTACAGACGCCAGCCTCAGAGGCTGGGGAGCAGTGGTCCTTGACTATCACTTTCAGGTTCGTTGGTCCCCTCTGGAAACAGTGTGGCCCATAAGTGAGTTGGAGTAATTTACTGTGCTCTGCTACAAGCAGCAAAGTTGCTAAGGTCTCTTCCGGGGAGAGTTCAGTCAGGCAAAGCGACGGTAGTCGCTTACGTCAACCGCCAGGTCTCATGGCCATGCGAGAAGTAACTCAGATTCTCTGGTGGGCCGACAGTCAGTCAGTAATCCTGTCGGCAGTATCCATCCCGAGAGTGGACAACTGGAAAACATTACCTAAGTCGCCAGGACATCCATCGCTAGGGGAAGGGAAGCTTTATCCAGACGTCTCCTACGCACTCGTGCGTCAATGCAGTCATCCTCAGGTGGACCTCCATGGCGTCCAGATTGAATCATCGGCTCCCAGCATACGTGTCAACTACTCGGGATCCGCAGGCGACGGCAGTCAACACGCTAGCAGTCCTACAACTTGGATTACCGGTTTACTCCGATTCCACTAATTCCTTGTTTACAAAATAGAATAAAACACAAGTAGGCCTCAGTCTTCTCGTGGCTCCGAACTTACCTCGGAGTAGTTGGTTCCCGGACCTTCAGTCTCTCCTGGCAAAAGTCCTCTTCCTCTTCGCCCGGACCTTCTGCAACAGGGTCCTTTCGTCCACCCCAAATGAGCACAACTGCATTTTACGGGGTGGCTCTTGAACCGATATTTTAGGACGCAAAAGCATCAGACTCATTTTTATTTTTTCCCACCATGTTTTGCGCCAGGAAACCAGTTACGTTTGTGCATTATCATCAAATTGGGTGGTCTTATATGACAGGGGTACCGGTCGAGGCTTTCCGTCTAGGACTCTGCGGTTGTCCCGTTTTTTGTTTTTTTTCTCCAGACCAGAATAGCTTCTGGCCTGCGATTGGGATCTTCTAAAGTGCAGGTTTCTGTTCTTATTTTCTTTCACCGTAAGTTGCGCCTCATACCTGAGATGCAGCCATTTCTTCAGGGGGTGTTGCGGGATCAGCCACCTTTTCTACCACCTGTAGCTCCTTGGGGCTTCTCTTGGCTTTGGCGTGCAGTGTTTCGGAATGAAGGGGCTCTGTCCTATAAGAGTCCTTACTTTGTGTTTCATGCATATAGGGCAGTACTCAGGACGGTAGCCGCTTTCCTCCCTGAGGTGAGGTCGGCTTCCCACACAAACCAACCTTTAGTGGTGCCTCCTTTGGTAGACGGCTCGGGTGTGTCTTCTACCCTTGATGTGGGTTGAGCTCTCCGTAGTCAAGTGATGTCAGTAATGATAGTCGGCCCCACACGTTCTTTGGGTGCAGGTGCCTCCATTTACAATGGTGCCGTGCGGCCACTTGGTCATTGGTTCACAAGTTTTGGCCGCCTTGTTCTGCAGGTTCCTCAGAGTGCCCCCGCCCGTGGGGAAAACTTTGGGACGTCCCCAGCGTAAGCACCTCTAGTGTCCCCTAGTGGATGAAAGAGAAAATGTGATTTTGGTACTTACCGGTAAATCCTTTTCTCTGATTCCACAGGGGACACTGGATGCCCACCTCAGCACTCTTCACCTGCCTGTTAGTTCCGTATGTTGTATGGTTTTGTTGTGTGATATTTCTCCTTTTTCACTCCTGTTGTTTTCCATCTCCTCTCGGTCTTCATTTTCTAAACTGAGGGCTGGTGGGGAATAGAGGGGGACGAGCCTCACACTTCTGAATTAATTAGTGCCAGCTCCAGCTAACCACGCCTCTATACCCCAGCGTAAGCACCTCCTGTGTCCCCTGTGGAATCGGAGAAAAGGATTTACCGGTAAGTACCAAAATCCCATTTTAATACTTTGTTGCAAATCCTTTGCAGGCAATTACAGCCTGAAGTCTGGAATGCATAGACATCACCAGACGCTGGGTTTCATCCCTGGTGATGCTCTGCCAGGCCTCTACTGCAAATGTCTTCAGTTCCTGCTTGTTCTTCGGGCATTTTCCCATCAGTTTTGTCTTTATCAAGTGAAATGCATGCTCAATCGGATTCAGGTCAGGGGATTGACTTGGCCATTGCATAACATTCCACTTTTTAGCCTTAAAAAACTCTTTGGTTGCTTTTGCAGTATGCTTCGGGTAATTGTCCATGTGCACTGTGAAGCGCCATCCAATGAGTTCTGAAGCATTTGACTCAATATGAGCATATAATATTGCCCGAAACACTTCAGAATTCATTCTGCTGCATTTGTCAGCAGTCACATCATCAATAAATACAAGGGAACCAGTTCCATTGGCAGCCATACATGCCCACGCCATGACACTAAAACCACTGATGTGGTATGTTTTGGATCATGAGCAGTTCCTTTCCTTCTCCATACTCTTCTCTTCCAATCACTCTGGTACAAGTTGATCTTTGTCTCATCTGTCCACAGGATGTTGTTCCAGAACTGTAATGGCTTTTTTAGATGTTGTTTGGCAAACTCTAATCTGGTCTTCCTGTTTTTGTGGCTCGCCAATGGTTTACATCTTGTGGTGAATCCTCTATATTCACTCTTGTGAAGTCTTCTCTTGATTGTTGGCTTTGACACATATACACCTACCTCCTGGAGAGTGTTCTTGATTTGGCCAACTGTTGTGAAGCGGTTTTTCTTCACCAGGGAAATAATTCTTCTGTCATCCACCACAGTTGTTTTCCGTGGTCTTCCGGGTCTTTTGGTGTTGCTGAGCTCACCGGTGCGTTCTTTCTTTTTAAGAATGTTCCAAACAGTTGATTTGGCCACACCTAATGTTTTTGCTATCTCTCTGATGGGTTTGTTTTGATTTTTCAGCCTAATGATGGCTTGCTTCACTGATAGTGACAGCTCTTTGGATCTCATATTGAGAGTCGACAGCAACTGATTCCAAATGCAAATGTCACACCTAGAATCAACTCCAGACCTTTTACCTGCTTAATTGATAATGAAATAACGAGGGAATAGCCCACATCTGTCCATGAAATAGCTTTTGAGTTGATAGTCCCATTACTTTTGGCCCCTTAAAAAGTGGGAGGCACATATAGAAACGTAATTCCTACACCGTTCACCTGATTTGGATGTAATTACCCTCAAATTAAATCTGAAAGTCTGCAGTTAAAGCACATATTGTTTGTTTCATTTCAAAGCCATTGTGGTGGTGAATAGAGGCCAAAATATGAAAATTCTGTCAATGTCCCAATATTTATGCACCTGACTGTATGTTTGTGGATTAATATATCTGCAGTGTATAGATGGAGAATGTTTAGATTGACACCATTTGTCCTAATAGTTTAAATGGTACACAATTTAAATCTAGATAATATAATAATGCCTTTTTTTATTTTAGGCATAAACAATAAATGTAACATTAAAATATATAATATATTATGTAATAAATATATAAGGTGTACACTAAATAATTAGAGAGTATAAATGTTACAAAGAGTATCATCTAGTAAAAATATAGTCTGTAAATTGAAAGTCCACACATTTCCATTATTATTATTTTTTTTTAAAATTATATATACAAAATATAGACTGTTAATAACCAATACTCTTAGATTATTGATATAAGAAACATACACATTAGATAGATATTTGAAATTTCAACATTCAAATTAATAAATGACAAAATAAATGAACAGCAATTCAGTTAAATATATTTAATAATGTATGTAGGTAGCTCACACACTCATCCTTTTAACTAAATGATGATTTCTTTTCCAACTGTTATTAACTCCCCCACCCATTAACCTGCCCACGCAGATATTTTTCTACACTGTACCCTGTTTTTACGTTAAACCTCACAATACTAAGTGATTAGCACTAGACTGATCTGTTTACCACACCGTCAATTGCGCACAGGTCTAGGCGATACCGTCCGGCAAAAACCCCCCTCTCCTCGGTAATAGCAGCTACTCCTGTGTATATTTTTAAACGGATGTGGATCATTAGATTTATACTTGGTACTCCAGTTACCAGAATGACAATGCAGGACAGCGCTTCCTTCTGTCATTAACTACTCCACCATGCAACCTGCCCATGCAGATATTCATTTACACTGTACCCCGTCTTCACGTTAAACCTCACCCCACTAATCGACTAGCGCTAGACGGATCTGTCTACCACACAGTCAATTGTCTGCTATCAGGTCGAGGTGAAAGGTGTCCCTCCACCCGTAATAGTGGCTATGTCTGTCTCCAACCCCCACGCCCTTTGCCTCCGCCCAGCTATACGCGCTGCCTGGTTATATCAGCTGCAACATCTGTCAATAACTCTCCAATCCTCCCCCTTTGACATGTCATCTGATCTGCCCCTGTCAACACCCCATTACCATGTTATCTACGTAATATGGTTCCACTGACAACTACCAATCAAATCATAAAATGCAGGCTCCTTTTTCCCGGGCTTTTCCATGCAGTATAAAAGCTCATTTCCGCCTTAGGTTAGGCGCCATTTTCCTAAGATTGCTAGCTGCCTTTACACGGTGTAACAGCATCTTGGAATTGGCTTTTGACAAGCTCATAGCGTGTGTGCGAAGGACTCGATTGCATACGACACAGACAACTATACGACGCCCATTCCTGAAACTCTCCATTGAAAAGGTAAGTACTTATTAAAGCACTGCTTTTTCTGTGTACCTTTTTTCAATATTTAATCAGTTATTTGTATGTATACCCAATGCAAATCCTTGAATCTTGCGTTACCGTAATCAATTAAATTTGGGGTATATGAAAACGGGTGCTAGCATATTTCAAATGTGAGAAATTAAATGTTAATAAACTTTAAAAAACACCCCTTCAGCAAGCACCTGTAATATAAAAAAAACCTCCCCCCCCCCCATAAAGGCAATTATTTTTTTTTTCTTTTGTACCTCCACTTTATTAAAAAAATAAAAAGGCAATATGTTTTATACTCTTTATTGTGTTTTTGTGTTGTATTTTGTTTAAATTTGCGTGAATGTGTTCTCAAGTTTTTTTGTGTTTTTGCTGAAAGTTTGCAGCTGAAAAAAAAATTGGTGGGGTCCTGTGTATTCATATACAAAACTTCCCTTCATTACAATGTGCAAACTTTATGTTAATTGGCATGTATATACTCTCAGCTACTGTTAATGTGGGTTGTGGTTCACTTTCAAAACTGTCATTGCCATGTTTTCATCATTGCCAGGTTTGAGCTCACTTCAGCCCATTTGCAGGTCCATGCAGAACATGGATTCCCAGGGTTGTGGCCTCTACCTCGGCTATCCTGAAACATGCCTTTTAAGTGTCTTTCCTGTCTTTGTGTTGAGTCTAGCATTGCAAGTGTAATGTTTGCTTTTTTACACCAGCATTTAAATTTGCCACCTGGTGAGGACTTACTGGCCTGTATTTACTCTCAGCTACTGTTAATTTGGTGTTGTGGTTCCCTTTCAAAACTGTCATTGCCATGTTTTCAGCATTGGCAGGTTTGAGATAAAAAATTTTTAATACAAATATTTTTTATATTCAAATTTATTATTATTAAAACACTATTCATTTTTTAAGGAATGTCTAGGGAACAAAGAGACACTCCTGCTTCATTGGAGGAAGACAGACCCAACGTTCCACTGTTGAGGAAGAACAGCAGACGACGACTTCAACACAGCCTGCTAGTGGGTCCGAGCCACGATCTGTCAATCCATCGAATGTAGTTGAAGACCCGAATGAGGGAACAAGCAGCAGAGCGCGTAACTTCACAGAGGAAGAAACCAAGGCGCTTATCGATGCAGTAAGTATGCACAGTTCTCTTCTGTTTGGTGCACAGGCAAAGAATCCACAGATCAAGATATCTACTTGACAACAAATTGCTAAAACTGTGATGGACACTGGAGGAATAGAAAGGAATATTGACAGCTGCAAGAAGAAACTTCGTGATTGTAGGAGGATGACCCAATTGAAGATCAACTTCAGACCAAAGAAGCTGAAGGAATGGGAGAGGAAGACTAAGGAGTACTTTCAGCTTGTTAAGGAAGAAGAAACTCCTGCTAAGGACAGTGCGAAGACAACAACCCGCTCAAGAAGGGAACGAAGGCCAAGTTAGAAAACCAGAAGATACAACACCAAACAAAAGGCGAAGACTCTTCTCTACTGTCAAGAGGCCTGTGGAAGAAGGTATTGCCAGGCCTGTGGAAGAAGGGATTGCCAGGCCTGTGGAAGAAGGGATTGCCAGGCCTGTGGAAGAAGGGATTGCCAGGCCTGTGGAAGAAGGGATTGCCAGGCCTGTGGAAGAAGGGATTGCCAGGCCTGTGGAAGAAGGGTTTGCCAGGCCTGTGGAAGAAGGGATTGTCCGGCCTGTGGAAGAAGTGATTGTCCAGCCTGTGGAAGAAGGGATTGCCAGGCCTGTGGAAGAAGGGATTGCCAGGCCTGTGGAAGAAGGGATTGTCCGGCCTGTGGAAGAAGGGATTGTCCGCCCTGTGGAAGAAGGGATTGCCAGGCCTGTGGAAGAAGGGATTGTCCAGCCTGTGGAAGAAGGGATTGCCAGGTCTGTGGAAGAAGGGATTGCCAGGCCTGTGGAAGAGTGCATCAGCACTGTGGATCAAGAAATTAGAGATTGGCGACGCAACATTCCACTGAGTCAAGAAGAAAGACTTGATGAAAATGTTCCACAAGTAGTCCCAGCAAATCAAGATTCACATCCAGCTGAGCACCAAGCAACAGATCGTGAATGGATGGAACATCAATTCGAAAGACTGTCGCAGAGGATGGAAGAAAATTTTGTTACATTGTCACAGAGGATGGACCGCATTCAAGAAACACAGACTCTACATGCCCAGCTGATGGTCACAATCGGAAGATCAATCGATTTTCTTTCAGCACCACAGGCTCAGTGGAATCAGATAGAGATGACACATTATGGAATCCAGAACATGCTTATCTGGCAACAACAGGTGAATGTCAACAGCACACTGATTGCCAGCAACATCCAACAGATAGCACGAGATAACAGAAGAGAATTTCAATGGTTAAGCACCATACATCAAAACATGACTACAACTTCAAGACAGGACGTGTGTGAGGATCCAACTCCGAATGTGCCAAGGGAACCTTTCCATACACCGCCAGTGGACGTGGAAATAGGAGATCGCTTGATGAGGGAATACCAAAGATTCAGAGATTCAAGGCCTCCGGAATGGGATCAAGAGCCAGAAGAAGATTGCTGAACAAAATTATGATGTGAAAATCTAAAATCATCAAATTAAGGTAGGTATTATGAAACCCAAATCCATTAAAACCAAAAAATATAAAAATATGTGTTTTTGGTTTATCTATAAATTATTTTTCACACCGCCAGCAATATATTGTATCCGGTAACCAAAGGGCGAACTGCAGTAACACAGCATTGCGGATGGTAAATACCTTTTTTATTTTTGGGTGTATTGTCTTTGGGCCTGATTCAGACCCACTCGCAAGCGGCTGTCCGCTCGCAAGTGGGTCGATGTTGTGCACTGCGCATGCGCACGACAGCGGGAGCTCCGTCGTGCGCATGCGCCAGACGCGACGAGCAAAGGACTTTCCTTCGCTCGTTGTGTCTGATCAAAGGGGGCGTGCTGTCGATGTTGATTGACAGCACGCCCCCTTTGGTGGGCGTGCCTCCCTGACGGGGGCGTTCCTAAGGGAACGCCTACCGTCAGAAGCTGGCCCACTGACATCACTAGTGATGTCAGTGGGAGTGATTTTGGCTCTGATAGAGCCAAAATCACTCCGGGCCTTGCGGTTGAAAAACTCAACCGCAGGCTCCGGCTCGCAGTGGTGATGGTCGCGATGGTCAAGACCATCGCGGCCATCAAACTGCACGCTCGTATAGGCTGTGGGTGGTGACCCACAGCTATACGAGCGTCCAGGAGGACGCTCCATAATTATGGAGGGCGGCCCTCATTCAGAGCGTGTGTAATAGTGTGCGGGGTGGAGAAACGCTTTGTTAAATCACCCTGTAAACACCATTTCTACTTCAGGGTCCATAGGGGGTCCACAGGGTTGACCTTGGGGTATAGGTTGGGAACCAAATCCGGGCACCACGCAGTTAAAGCTTTTAGCTCCCAGGATGCACTTGAGTCCACTCTCCCTATATCCCCTCCCCCCAGCCAGAGGCAACTCAGTTTAAGTTTGTGCCCGGCCGGAGTCGGGTCACCGTTACTGCAGGGGGGCTGCTTAGCAGCCCCTAAGCTTATAATTTATTTTCTACTTCAGGGTCCATAGGGTATCCACAGGATACCTTGGGGTATAGGCGATGGCGGCAGACATCCAGGCACCACAGAGTTAAATTTTCAGCCTCCCAGGATGCACTGGGGTCCCTCTCCTATACCCCGCCCCCGAGCCTCAGGCCACTCAGTTTTCGTAGGTACCTGGCCGGACCAGTCGCACCGTACAGAGGGGGGTCTTTTTAAGGCCCCTGAATATTTCTTTGCAGCTGTGGCTGCACAACTAGAGTGCTCCAGCATAGGACAGTCAGTATTGACGTCCATGCTGTCACTCCTACACCCCGCCGGTACCAGAACGCCGGTACCGATCCGGGGATGCTGGTAGGTAGCTGGGGTTACAGCTAGCGGTGATCCCCGGCTACCTGGACTGTGGCCGGATGCACGGGGAACAAGGTAAGCGGCGGGGTCCCGCGGTGGGCACCCGCCGGTAGCACAGTCCTGTTTGGTCCCCAGGCAGGGGGGGCTCCCTGGGGACCGGCTGCGCATGGGGCCAGGTACTGATCCTGCGCCTTCCACTAGACCACCAGGGACAGCGGGCCGCAGCATGTGCGGTACAGCGCGGCGTCCCAGGGGTTAATAGCATGCCAGGGGAGAACGCCTTCCCTGTCTCACAGCCGGCGTCTCCCCCGCTGCACAGTGCCATTCCACAGCGGTCTGAGCGGGCTGTGTCAGCGCTCCTCCCCCGGGCCCTGCCTTCTCTCTGCTCATTGGTGGCCATTTTCTCACTACATGTGCTGGGGATGGCAAACGCTGCTGGAAGCTGATACAGATGCCATTGCGGTCCGGGTCCCTCGCATACCTCTCCTTCAATTAAGGTCAGTGTATGCAGCACTGTTTCCTACCAGGCTCTGGTCTGTGTAGTTGATTGCAGTGCTTGTAATGCAGGATGTTATCTGTGCATTGTAAGTGACTTAAATGCTAGCGCTGTTTGCCTGTACTTTCATTTCTGACTGTCAGCCTTTTCCTATCCCTGTTCTTCTGCTACAGCCCTTGCGGTGCGGTGTTGCAGGGTGTTTATTACCTCACAGTAAACGTGGTTTTTCTGTGTGGGAGGTCACATACGCTCCGTTCACACTCCTCATGTCGGAAAGTGAACGAGGATATCCTCTTCCAGCTATAATGTACTGATATCATGTGCAGTTAGCGGAGGGATATGTAGACGCTGAGGGTTTATGGAGGGCATGTTGTATTATATATCACGCCCCATTTCTGTCACTGTGCCTGCACAAAAAAGGGGACCGCCCTCGGCTGGCTAAGATGCTTACAGCCTTTGTGGGCAACGCCCCCTGCGTTTCCCCATAGGGGTTATCGCAGCCTGTGGTGGTCTCATCACATGCAGGGGTCCCTGGACAGTTGATGGTACCCCAGTGTATCCTGTTTTTCGCCCCCCCAGGTCTCGCAGGAGCCTGTGTGGGTGAATTTATTGTCCAGATGGTATAGCACCTGATGGACGTTTTACAGGGGGAGTCACCATTTCGGCCTTCTAAACGGCCTTTCGGGTCTCAGACGGGTTAAGACATGACGTCTGATGACGGTGACATTATTGACTTTTTCAGACACGAGCCGAGGCGTAGTCTGGGTCTAAAGTCTATATACCTGGCCTTCTACGGGCAGTCCGTGCGGCTTTGGTTATTACATATCCCCCGTGGCTAAATCCAAATATGCCTTCTTTAAGGATAAGGGTGTTGCCACTGTAATTCCTCTATCTGGTAAGGTGGATCATTTAGAGGAGGCGTGGAAAATCCGGGTAAGCGGTTCCAGCCTCAAAAACGGTTGACCTTTTGCATACCCCTTTTGCGGATAATTACATTTCCGAATGGGAGTTACCTTTACGGGTAGATTCTCATGTTACACGCCTAGTGAGGAGTGCTACGTTGCCCATGCCCTCCAGGACCTCTTTGAAGGAGGTTCCAGATTGCAAGGTGCAAATATATCTAAAATCCAATATTCCCTTGCTGGAGGGGCTTCCAGGCCGGCTATGGCCGTGTGCTGGGGGGCCAGAGCCATGGAACACTGAGTAGGTAACTGGATCTCTGCACACTGACTCTCCAGCAGAGCAGGTGGATAGTGGCAAATTCTCAGAGACTTTGCCACGTTCATAATGAGACGGTCTTACATATAGCCTACTCCTTTCCAGAATCTCCTCGGCAGCAGTAGCGGCTTGCCGCTCCCTGTGGTTGCGCTCTTGGAAAGCGGACGCAGATTCCATTTGCAATGCTTTGCCTTTTACAGGACAAGTCCTGTTTGGCCCTCGTCTGGACGCAATTGTGGCCCTGCAGGCAGTAGCTACGTCTGCGTGTCTACCATCGGCTACAGTCCCATCAGGGTCTGGGGCTTTGTCTTTTCGGCCCTGTGAGGCCAGGGTAAGTCTAAAATACAGCTTTCCAAGACAGTCAGTAGCCAGGAAATCTGCTCAGCCATAAGAACAGGCTTGGAGTACAAGACGTCCTACTCCCAAGTTGGACTATAAGCCTTCAGCCTCACGGGACGGGCCTCCTCTCGGGAGCCCCCAGAGTTGGAGGCCGGCTTCTCCAGTTCGCCCAGTGCTGGTGTCTGACCACCACGGACACTGGGGTAAGAGAAGTATTTTCTTGAAAGTATGTCCTCTCCTCCCGGTAAAAGCCTCCCAGACGGTTTTTCGTTACAGGTCTTCTGTCAATTCAGGACAAGGCCCTGTAATTTTTGAGGGTGTTACACTCTATGCTCCAGGCAGGAGTTATAGTACCTATACCGTTGCCCCAAAGGGGGAACGAGGTATTACTCCATCCTCTTTCTGGTACAGACACCCAATGGGTCTACCAGGACATTCTCAACCTCGAATCCTTCAACAAATTCTTAAGGGTTCCTCGGTTCGGGAGGGGGACCCTGCATTCCATCATTCAATGGAGCCTGGGAATTTTGTGGTGTTGTTGGATATATTCTGGGTGACTACCTGAATATCCCTCTTTTCTTAGCACACCAGTGTTTTCCTCAGGTTTGCAGTGGTCGATAAGCATTTCCAGTTTCTGGCATTGCCCCTTGGTCTGGCCTCCGCGCCTCACGGTTTACCAGGGTCATGGTAGTTATGGCAGCCCACCTGCGGATGCAGGGGGTCCGCTTGTTACCCTATCCGAGTGACCTCCTGTTGTTACCACGGTCTCCAGAGATACTTCAGTGCCATATGCAACGGACAATCTCTGTGTTGCTACGTTAGGGCTGACTGATAAAATGGAAATGGTCCTCTCTGAGTCTTCACAGAGGATGCTCCATATCCCAACATCTGAGGATCTTTGTGATTGAGGAAAAGATCTCTGCATTACAGGCAAAGTTACGCAGTTGCATGCAGAGTCGCCGAGTGTCTATTCACTTGGCAATGTGGTTCCAGGATGTCGCTGTTCGACATGGTGGAGAGTACCCAGCTTCACTCTAAAGAACTTGGGCCCTCATTCAGAGCCACTCGCTATTTGCGGTCGTTCGTTCTAAAACAAGGGGTGGCTATTCAAATGAACCGTTCGCTGTTTGCGGTCTGTTCACGCCTCTATGTCTGAACGAGCGAACAAAACTTGCGTTCGTTTTTTTGAAAAATACGCCCCCTGGCCGCTCGCATCCTACGTCATGTCCGCTATTTATTAGATTAATCGAGTACATCGACATGGGTATGAACTGCTCGCTATTCTTGGGGTTGGTGTTTGCTACCACAATTTTGCGAGCAGTTCTGACTATAAAATAACCCAGTGACGTGGTCAATGACGCTGCTGTTTTAAATATGCACACCCATAAAACGCCCGTTTTGACCTTTAAGCACGCCTGCGTTCTGATTTCCACTCCCCATTTTCAAGCACATTCCCCTGTTACCACCCACATACGCCTCTTTCTGTCACTCAAAATAGCAGGCATTCGCTATTTTGCGAGCACATGAATTTCGGCCGCACTGACTGGTTAGCGCATGCGTATAACGATCCGTATGCATGCGGAGTTGGGCTAACATTGCTCGGAACGGACGAGCGGCCGCTTACGAGCGGCTCTGAATCAGGCCCTTGATCCTCTCCGGATGGGATGGGTTGCCCCATAGGATAAAGTCAATAGGCTTTCCCCGGAGGTTTGTCTCTCTCTGGCCTGGTGGCTGCAGAAAGCTCACCTAAACAAGGGACACCCCCTTTGGGATTGCGGACAGGGTCCTTCTGACGACGGACGCCAGTATCCGTGGCTGAGAAGCAGTGACGGGTCCACACTTGTTCCAGGGCAGGTGGACACCAGTAGTTTTTTGCGCTTCCCATAAACATCTGAGAACTCTGAGCAGTATTCAAGGTTCTCCAGCACGCAGGACAGGTTCTCCACGGAAATACCGTGCAGGTACAGTCTGACAACGCCATCATGATGGCTTATGTAAACCACCTAGGAGGTTCCCGAAGTCAGGCGACACTAACAGTTGTGTCCCGAATTCTGGCTTGGGTGGAAGGCTATATCCCTGCCGTCATCGGCAGTGTTCATTCAGGAATCCTCAGATGGAAAGCAGGCTTTCTCAGCCGTCAAGACGTGCATTTAGGGAAATGTCCTCTTTATCAGGAGGTGTTCAATCTTCAGGTGAACAAGTGGAGCCTTTCAGAGATGAGACTCTTCTGATAGACGTAGGTAGGTCCAGTGGACCTTACAAGTTGTGTACCTCGTCCCTCCGTTATCCCTTCTTCCTCCAGTAATAGCAAGAAGGAGGCACGCTCCTGCTGATAGCTCCAGCGTAGGCCAGATGGCACTATTACTCAGATCTTCGGAGCCTCTCAGTTAACACTCCGAAGCTGTTGCCTCTACGCCCGGACCTGTTGTCTCAGGATCCTGGCTGATACCCAGACCTGGGTTGTCTGTCCTTGACGGTGTGGCGGTGGAGACTGCCCTCTTAAGGTCTAGGAGTTTTTCCAGCTCTATAGTTAACAGGGGCTCTGTCCATGCTAAGAGCTCGGAAGTTTTTATCTGCAAGAATTTACCATTAGGTATGGTATACTTTTCTTTCAGGTGTCGCCCTAGAGGCTAGGCTCCTCGGGTATTCCGGATATCCAGAGGTTGGCTTTCCTACAGGTGGGCTTAGATAACGGTCTTCGCCTTGCTTACCTGAAGGTGCAGGTTTCTGCCCTGTTAGTATGGTTTCAGTGTAGGATTGCTACTCTTCCTGATGTCCGCACCTTTGTGCAGGGTGTACGTTATATTCAGCATCCCTTTGTTCCACCTGTGGCTTCTTGGGATTTGACTTTGGTCCTTAGGGATCTCTGAGGACCGCCATTTGATCTACTGGGCTCAGTGGATTTCAAATGGCTTACGGCTAGGACTGTATTCCTTCTGGCTCTTAATTTGGCCAGTAGGATCTCAGAATGGGAGGCTTGGTCATGTAGACCTCCCTTTTTCTCATCTTTCCTAGGAACAGGGCAGTGCTTGCCTTTACTTCCCCAGTCCTGTCTGCTGGTGAGGCCTTTTTGGCTGTGGTACGAGCGCTAAGAATTTAAGTTGACCGTACCAGTCCATTTAGGAAATCAGACTCTCGGTTTTGTCCTTTCTGGTTTCCATAAAAAGGGTTGGCCTGCCACTACGCTAACTTTGGCAGGATGGATTCACAGGTCTTCCTGTTCCATCCTCTATTAAAGCTCTTCCACTAGGTCTGTGGGTCCTTTGTGGGCAGCTCGACGTGGCGCCTCAGCGGTGATTGGCAGCCACGTGGTCATCTGTCCATATTTTTGTAAGGTATTATGCTTTTGATACCTTCGCCTCTCAGGATGCTTCCTTTCGGCGGTGGATTCTCCTTACAGCACAGGAGCGTCCCCACCCTTAAAGGATACTGCTTTGGGACAGCCCCAAGGTATCCTGTGGATACCCTATGGACCCTGAAGTAGAAAATATGAGATATGGTAAGAACTTACCCTTGTTATCTCTATTTCTACGAAGTCCATAGGGTTCCACAGGACTCCCGCCCTGTCGCACCTGTACTGCAGATGGGCTTTGATCTGGTCACCGGTTTCTCTGTCTCCTTCTGGGAGAATGTGATTCTTGTGTGTTTCAGACTGTCTTCTCTCTCTTTTTTGCTCCTGCTCCGGCCTATGGCTTGTTACGAAACTGAGTGGCCTGAGGCTCGCGGGCGGGGTATAGGAGAGGGACTCCAGTGCATCCTGGGAGGCTGAAAATTTAACTCTGTGGTGCCTGGATGTCTGCCGCCATCGCCTATACCCCAAGGTATCCTGTGGAACCCTATGGACTTCGTAGAAATAGAGATAACAAGGGTAAGTTCTTACCATATCTCATATTTTAAAGAGTTTTATTTTATTATTTTTTACTACTCTTCAGAGCGGCAGCATCAGACTGTCCAATGGACGTCTAAGCTGCCGCTCCTACACCCCGCCGGCGCTGCGACGCCAGAACAGATCTGGGGATCGCAGCGGGACCCCAGAGTCTGTACTAGCCGGGCTCTGGAGGACTCCCTGGGCTGCTGCCGGATCGACGGGGACAGATAAGTCGCGTGGTCACCGCTTGCGGTGACCCGCGTGTACATGCAGCCTTATGCCTCCGGTCTCTGGGGACAGACCGGAGGCGCTAGCGGTGGCGGCGGGCACCCCCTCCATGGAGGCATACCCCGCGTGTCCACAGCCCACCAGGGATTATAGCGGCAGCTTGAGCCGGCATCCCGGGGGGTTAATTGCTAGCCAGGGGAGGAATCCTTCTCTTTCTAGCGGCTCCTCCCCTCAGCTCAGCGCGCCTTTCAATACTACAGTCTGGCGTCGCTGAGCTGCTTCCTCCGCGGGCCACGCTTCTTCTGAGGTCTCCAGCGGCCATTATCTCTCGGTGGTGCTGCAGAACTCCTAGGATGTCAGTGAGCCCAGTCCCCCTGCGTACCTGGCCATTTTGGGTGAGTGTACACAGCGCTATAGCCTTCCCAGACACTGAATCTGGGCAGTTGAATGTAGCGACATTGTGCAGTATATTATATGTCATGCTTATGTATGTACAGTATATATGTCTGCATTGTATGTGACTTATGCTAGTGCTGACTGCTTTTTCTCTCACCTGTCAGTGTATATCTTTTCCTTTTCTTTATCTGCCCTAATACAGGTGTACCTGGGGTGGTTCTGAGACCTCACATATATATACTTGTTAATATTTGTGAGGTTTGTCACATACTGTTGCGTGCTGCACGTTGCCATATTATAGATGGAACTGTGTGTTGCATACGCTGATAATGGGTCCCTGCAGCTACTCTTAGCGTTAGTCAGGACCGGTATGGCGCTGCTTAATATTTCCGTCAAGATAGTCAAATATATCTGACCAGGAGATTGCACACGATACTGCACCCAGTATTGCTATCCTACAAGTCATAGCCTGCAGGAATTAGTTCGGAGGATTTTAACTCAGAAAGGTTTATGTATGTGGCGCCATCTGGTGCCGGGCCCCTTGCACGACCCCCTTAAAGGGCGGTTTATTTCTCAGGATCCTCTCCTTTGAGGATCGCCGGGCGGGCCCCATTGTCGTCACTCGTTTGGAGTTACTTCACCATACTGCCCTTTTCAACTCGGGGTATCTCGCAATTTCTTGCAGTTTACCCCTGTGTCACAGACTATCGCTCCCTGCCGGGGTTTTTCACAGTACATGAATTACCTCCGATATCACATCGGTCTGTCATTGCCCTTGCAGGGATTACCACAACGGCCACCCTGGTGGATGTCGTTTTCTACGAAATACTAAATGGCGTGATATACGCCCTGTGGTTACTTCCCAGTGGCTCTGCCGTGAACTGGATGGTGTATTTGGCTCTTTCCCTCTCACATGGGGGGAGCCGATTTCAAGTATTATTATCCCTGCTTTGGGGCTGGTAGCCAGGTTCATTCTGGATATAGATATCCTGCACCTGTATCATACATTTCCCGTTTCTGCCCAGCGGGTGGATCTCATGGCGGGAGTCTGGCTGTCGCCAGATACGAGGAGTCACAAAGGCCTCCTGTTTCCCATTCCCTGAGGGTCCTCACAAGTAATGGAATCTCCTTCTGGGGTGGATTTGTATGTTAATCATCGGATTAAAGGCATTAATACGCCTCCCATTCCAGCCTGGACGGATTTTATGGATCCGTAGGTGGTAGCTTTGCCTGAAATCAATGTACTCGTTTTCAGGGCCTGTTGCCCGTCCTACCATGGCCATCGCATGGTGATGCTTTTGTAACGTTTTTCCACTCCAACACGTCTGGGGTTCAAATGTCTTTTGCCGCTCACATAAAATATGCAGTGGTCGTGTGGGATTACCTACATGGGATGCCGGTCTTCTAACTTTCAGGGTTTCGGCTGCGACTGTATCCGCCACAATACCCTATGGCTACGTTATGGGAAAGCAGAGGTGCAGACTCCTTCCATGGGGAAGATCTTGTTTGGTCCTGACCTTGACAAGATTGTTGCATCATTGGCAGTATCACTAATGGAGAGATACTGTCTTTAGCTACTCCCACTACATTCGGACTAACTCTGTTAAGTCTTTTTGTCCTCAGGGTCAGCCTAAAGGCCTGTTTTTTCCTAGGCTGTCGGCCTCCACGGGGGCCACCATATCCAGTACCGAGCAGTCCTGGACTTACGGACGACCCTGCTTCTACGCCTGAGGATAAACCTTCAGCCTGACGGGACAGGTCTACATCTGGGGAATTCCAGAGTGAGGTACTGATTCTCAACGGCCTCTCATTGCTCAGGCGGCCTCCTCACAGGCGTTGTTCCACGGGCCCTTCTTCAGACGATCAGGGCCTTACATTCCCAGAAAGCTATACAGTCTTGGCGGTAAGCAGAGCTATTTCGGCCAGCCTCACTATCTCAGCGAGGGACTGGTTGTTCTACTTTCTTTCTGGGGAAGTGACCGACTGGTCCTCATTTGCCTATACTCTGTCTCAAATCCCTGAATCAGATTCCAAGGGTGCCTGGACTCAGGTGGAATCCTTCATGCTCCATCATCCGACATTTGGAACCTGGGGATTTTATGGTATATCTGAGTATTCAGGATACGTACCTACGGGTACATACAGAGCCCTCTCATCAGCATGGGTTCAGGTTTGCTGTGCCACAGCAGCATTTGCAAGTTTTGGGCTCTGCCTGTTGGGACTGTCCTCAACTCCACCGGGGTTTACAAGCTTTATGGATTTTCTGACAGTTCACCTGTTCAGTGTATCCGAATTCTCCTTTATCTGGGCGGCCTCCTGCTTTTAGCAGGATCACCGAGGTACTTTACCGCTAGGTCAGGCTAACCATGGCTTCTTTTCGGCACAGATAAGTAGTCAACGGAGAAAAAGTCCTCCCTGCATCCCTCACAGGGTATTCTTCATCTGGGAGCACTGCTAGATTCTCAGAATCTTAGAATTTTTCTGGCGTAAGACAAGATCTCAGCTCTTCAACTTGGAGTGTGCAGATGTCTACGCAGTCGACATATGTCATTACTCTTGGTGATGCGCGGTCTACCAGAGTGTCTACCTTTTGGTAGGGTGGAATGTGCTCAGTTACATTCCAGGCCTTGCATAATTGACTCCTCTCCGGATGGATCGAGTTTTTCTTCCATCGGATCGCTGTTCGCACGATGATGCTCTCTCTGGAGGCAAGTCGGTCTCTGTCCGGGTGGCTATGGCCATCTCGTCCAGGGTATTCTTTGCTACAGACGGTGTCTGGTCCGCATTCGTTTCGGGGCAGCTGGACGTCTGTCGCTTCCGCCCTGCCACTTAACTTGTTGGAACTTTAGGCTGTCTTGGGCCTTCACTCTGGTCTAACCCATATCTCACGGTGAACCTGAATAGGTTCAGTCCGACAGTGTCACAACAGTGGCTTCCATCTAGGTAACACTGGTAGTTGGGTGGCAATGACAGGAATGTCATACATTCTGACGTAGTCCAAGGGTCTTCTCCTGGCCAACTCTGCAGTGTTCATTCTGGGAGCTCTCCGTTGGGAAGCAGGCTTCCTCAGCCGTCACGACGTGCATTCCGGGGACTAGTCTCTTTTCCAAGACAGGTTTCAACTCCTGGTGAGCAGAGGGGGCCTCCCTGAGGTGATTGATCCTTATGGCCTTCTGACTCTATCACACATTGCCGGTGTTACAGTCCAGCTCTAGGAGTACTGAAGCTACCTTCAGTGACTCTTTGTCAGTGAAGTGGTCCTTCCACTTTGTGTACCTGTGTCCTCCGGTCTCCCTTCTTCCTCGAGGTCTTCGGAAGTTTAATTAGAGACGGAAGGGCTTTCCTTCTGGGGGCTCCAGTTTGTCCCAGACATCACTGGTACTAAGATTTTCGGAGTCTCCTCATCGATGCTCCGTTCCTACTGCTTCACTATCTGGACCTGTTGTCTCAGGGTCCTTGTTTTTTCCCTAGACCTGGATTGTTTGTCTGTGACTGCACCCCTACTGTGGTCCCTAGGGCTTCCCTGGCTCTGTCTTCATTGAGATGTTTAGAGCAGATAGGCCAAACTTTGCTGGCATCTGCCACGGACTGTGGCATACATAATTCTTATGGTATCGTACCTGTCGATACGATCCTCCGGTGTCCAGGATTTCCAGATATTCTGGCATTCCTTCCGGCTGGCTTGGGTTTCACCCTCGGCATGGCCTTCCTGACAGTGCGGATCTCTACACTGTCAGTATGGTTAAGATGTGGAATTGCTCCACTCTGGTATCCAGTTCATCCTTTGGAGTGTTTTTGTGGATTATGCTTCCATTTATCCTCCCTAGGGGCTCCTTGGGAGTTAGTAGTGGTTCTTCGTTCCCTCCGGGGACAGTCAATGGAACCGCTGGTTGTGATAGCCATTACATGGTCTATTGCTTTGGCTCTCTCTTTCTCTCAGGGTGTTTATATCGACCAGGTGAGTGTCGGAATTGGGAGTGTTCTCATGTGGCTCCCTCTTCTGGAGGGCATCATGTCAGGGTGTGAGTTGCTCTCGCCCTGTGTTTCTTCTTAGTGATTTTTAGGTTCCATATTATTCTGGAACTTATGGTACGGCCATTCAGTCCCCAGTCCTCTCGGCTGGTGTGGCCTCATTGACTGTGGTCCGGCCTCTGTGGGTTTATGTGATCCGTTCAAGTTCCTTACGGAAATCGGACTCCTTATTGGTGGTCTGAGATTTCTGGTTTTAACAGGAAAGGATGGCCGGCCTATGGCCAAATGTTGGCTGGATGGCCTCGTATGTCTTCTTCAGGGGCCTACACATGGGTAGGCCTTTCTGTTGTTGATGCTTGTTTTTTCTCGGGCCATGTAACCCTTGTGGGCGGCTCGCTGTGGCGCCTTGGCTGTTTTGCCTTGCTAGGTGGCCACGTGGTCTTCTGTCCACACCTTTTTTTTTTTTAAGATTCTAGGCATTGGTTTCCTTTGCCTCTCAGGATGCTTCCTTTTTGGCGGCGGATTCTCCTCTCAGCACAGGAGCGTCCCCACCCTTGGTTGAACTGCTTTGGGACATCCCCAAGGTCAACCCTGTGGACCCCCTATGGACCCTGAAGTAGAAAACAAGAGATATGGTAAGAACTTACCTTTTATCTCTGTTTCTACGAAGTCCATAGGGTCCACAGGGCGCCCGCCCTGACGCACCTGGCTTCATATGGGCTGTGTTACTGGTCACCGGTTTCCCGTCTCCTTTTCTGTGAGAATGGTTCTTGAGTGTTCCAGTTTTCTCTCTCTTTTTCTCTCCTTCTCCGGCCTTTGGCTACTTACAAACTGAGGTGCCTCTGGCTGGGGGGAGGGGTTATAGGGAGAGTGGACCCAAGTGCATCCTGGGAGCTAAAAGCTTTAACTACGTGGTGCCCGGATTTGGTTCCCAACCTATACCCCAAGGTCAACCCTGTGGACCCTATGGACTTCGTAGAAACAGAGATAACAAAGGTACGTTCTTACCATATCTCTTGTTTTTTTTCCGCGGAAGAATAGACGTAATGCATTGAAGATCCCTTTGATGGGCGAACTAGGAGAGGCCTCTCCCAAGATCCACGCAGTGCTAACAGCTTTACGGTAAATTTCCTGTCATAACACGGTGATTTTGTATTATCACAGACTGTTGGATTTATTTACATATCGCCAGCCATGAATTACTAAATAGATCAATTATTCATTAATTAAACACACTAGTCTGCAAAACTGTTTATCATAGTTCGCTGTACACACTGATTCCATTTACTGTCATTTAAGGACACATCATACAGTGGCCAGATTTATAGTTTTAAAGACATTGGACAAAGTAAAATATACTCATATACCAACATATATTTGAAAACCCATTTTTGTATGCATGCTTACATTTACTTAATGTTTTCCTGTGGACATAGTGCTTGTTTTGTTAGTTTTATTGTAATTTATCAATCCCTTACGATCTGATAGTGTTTATTTATCATGCATTGCTTTTATTTAACTTCGGGATTTTTAATAAATCTTAGCCATTATGGCTCCAAGTTTTTGATCATTTAAATATGTTTCATAGGTGTTAGCCACTCCTCCCTGGTGAGCTGCTTCTAGGTCCATTTATCCTTCTTAATTGAAGCGCCTACCCTTTGTTTTGTAATCTTGCATAATGAGATTGCTGTCATTCACAAAATGGTGCAGGTGATATTTCACATAATTGTGGATGTCGGAAAACAGTTGCAAAGTTTGTGGGGACAGCGAGATGAATGGTGATAGAGTGACATAAACATGGGAAGACAGAGCAGTGCAGATGGTTGGAGACCTATTGTTGTGGATAAGAGTATACAGACCAGCACAAATTAGAGAACACACAACAGTAGGAATTGGTGAAGACATTAGTGCGGTTGAGTTGAAAAACAGAGTGGGGGGAGGAGGCAAAGATTCACAGTTGGGGGGGGATAGAGTGGTGCAGATGGAGAAAGATAGAAAGAGTGCCAGAGAGGATAGGAAGACAGTGTCAAGGCTTAGGGGAAGGCAGTGGTGCCGAAACATAGTGGCAGGGATACAGTGCTTTGCGGATTTACAAATACAGAATGGTGCGGATGAGAGAACACAGACTAGCATAGTTCGTAGACCACACAGCAGTAGTGATTGTGGAAGACAGATTGTTGTGGATGGGGAGGAAGATATTGTTGCGGCTGGTGGGGATAAACAAGTTCAGACATTTGGGGGCCAGAGTAGTGCAAATGAAAGAAGAGTGTCACAGATGATACAGACAGCAACGTGGCTGTAGAGAAGGCACGGATGCAGTGTGGATGTGGATAAAAATTTAGTTGCGGATGAGGGAAAACACATGAGCACAGTTGGGAGACCAAACAGGAGTAGGGATTGGGGAATATATAGCAACATATAGGCAGATAGGGGAAGAAAGTATACATGCATAGACAGAGTATATTTTTAATTTAAGGGAGCAGAAGTTTTTAAAATTATAAAAATTATGCAGTTACAAGGATATTAGAAACCTGTGAGAATGTTGTGTTGATTAAATTTGAATATTGTGTTAACTCTGTTGAATGTGTGAGCTAAATAACTGCTGAAACTTAAGTTGCATACACTATGGGCCTGATTCAGAGCCGGACGCTCTGACAAAGCGCTTGCTCTGAATCAGGGCCGGCCCTCTGGTTTTGCAGAACTGCCTCCTGGCCGCTCGTATAGCTGTGGGTGATCACCCACAGCTATAGCGAGCGGCCATGATGATGGTCGCGATGGTCAAGACCATCGTGACCATAGGGCTTGCGACGAGACCCTTGTGGTAGGGTCTCGTTGCCGCAAGCCCAAGAGTGCTTTCGGCTCAAACAGAGCCGAAAGCACTCCCACTGACATCACTTGTGATGTCAGTGGGGCCGGCCCCAGACGTTAGGCTGTCTGGGCAGCCACACCCCCGGCCCGCCCACCAAAGGGGGCGTGCTGTCACTCAACATCAACAGCACGTCCCCTTTGGTACGAGACCCGGAGCGATGGTTTGCCCGTCGCTATCCGGGTCTCCCGCATGCGCACGACGGAGCACACAATTCTGTGAATTTTCCCATTTTGTCAGTGACTGCAATCGCAATCTGTGAGTTATGAATGTAAGGTTAACCACAGGGTGTGATGGCATACTATACCTGTATTACAGAACGAATACTTCCATTAAGGCGTGCACCTACATTTTTTTATTCACTATGAATTTAGGAGTGTGAAATTACTACGGTGATTTATTTAAAAAATTTTATGGATAAATTAGAGTAACGTTATTTTCTTTTTTCCCCTTAAATGTATCTTTCAAATTAGGAACATCTGGAATCATGACTGCTTGCGAGGACGGCAATGAGGAGTAGACAGACGGCTTAGGGTCCAGCCTGCAAGGAAAGAGAAAATTAGGCTGGCACAGAGCAGTCAAGCGATCATAAGCATGTAAGCGTCTTTTTTTTTTTCTATTTTCAAGTGCAGGGGGGAGGGTGCTCTGCCGATACTTGTGATGAGCGGGAGCTGAAAGTGAAGGAGATGGCAGCGTGGAGTCACAAGCGACCCGCACTGCCGGAGTGTGAACGCGCTCTGCTGGTGTTTATTATGCTGGCACAGTGGCGAGTGGATTATCTACCATTCTACCATTTACTCCAACACCAAAGGAGTTAGATTAAACCAGATTAAAAACCAAGGGTTAATTGCAAGCCAGTATTTCGTAAAATATGTGATATTCCACCTAAGGGAGTGGTGAGTGACATTGCTAGCCAGTTCCATCTGCCGGAGATTACCCCCCTGGAGGTGGGGAAAGGTTGCCAATACACTATTATATATGGTGTGTGTATATACATCTATTTTTAAAGAATTAAATCATGTACTCATACATCTTGACAAACCGGACAATTTTTTAGTGTGTATGAGTCATTATTCAGATACACATTTTTTATGAGTTGGGACTTTCTTTTTGGATACTCATTTTAATCATTACTCACTGCACTGATTGTTATAGTTTTTCAGTTCACCTAACATTGTATTTAATATCCTAGGAACTGCAGTTATATTTTGATGATTTTCTGATTACTGTGTTGCCAATAAATTGTCAAAACAGCTTTTAAGGAGTACTTTTGATAGTGGTTGTAAGCGCAGACATTTATTCCTTGTCCATTTGCTTTTCTTAAGGGGTTCTGGCAGTATTCCTTTATGTCAGGCTAGTAATCCAATTATGATCCCTGGTTATAGGGCGCACCACTATATCACTTTTTCTTATTTATATACCATTTAATAAGCTTATGTGTTAGCATATATGTAAAATATATTTGAATATAAGAAACATTTAGTGAAATAAAAGAATATTTAAAAAATTATGTTATGGAGACGTTCTGGGCTCAGATTAGCATGTATTGGGCTCTTTGATAGATTTAACCATCTAGCCAATTGATGCCATCATCATGTCCCATGCATATTTTAAATACATACATGCGCATGTATTTCCTAAATATAGCGTCAATACATTTTTTTGACCTGGAACACTTCGAAAGGGGGTTAGCTTAAACGAAAGAAAATCTGAACAGTATTAGAAATATAAACATTAACATGATAACTGATTTAAATTTTAATAAAAACAATTTTAAACATTTTAAAAATAATTAAGTACCACATTTAGCAAATAGTCACCATGTCGATAATATAGGGTAACATTGTCATTTGAAAAATTTTAATAATTTGTCTGCTATGCAATAATTTTAGCAGGGACGCAAATAGCGGAAACACAAGTTATGACCTAGATTACACAAGCCATTGTTTTTTACATAAAAAATTAATTTGGTTTCTGCTCCTGCACATGCTCAATTATGAATTTTCATCAGTTTCTGTTCGTGCTGTAAGGTAAACACTGACAGGCAAGTACAACTGAAAAACCAGAAAATTTATGTGTCTACAAAATTTCTAATTGCTTTTATAATTTATATTTTTGATATTTTATATTTAAAATACAAATCAATTTTAAATATAATAGCACAAAAATATACATATATACAAAAACCCCAATATATTTTTTATGATTTCACATGTTTAAAGACTAATTAGATGTCGCATGTCACTAGTAAGCAAGAACTAATATAGGGGGGGGAGGGGAGAAATACTTAATGTAATTATTGTAAGTACAGCAAGATAATCTTATTATGATGCTACAACAATTTTCCCGTGTGGAAATGGAGCAGTGTATCAGTTAAGGAAGATCCAAGGGATAGAGCCTCACCACCACTGATACATGAGCTGGGCGTACCATGAACTCACATCTGTCAGGGAATGGAAATATGTATCAAGGTATCTTTCAAAATGGGTGTACCCCAACTCACGTTAAGAAGTAGAGGTGATCCACATATAATGGTATTTTTAAGTCCATTGATCTGATGATCTTTTTTAATCCAACAGGAATCACGTAATCAATATAAT
This sequence comes from Taudactylus pleione, assembly GCA_031769625.1. Taxonomy (NCBI): domain Eukaryota; kingdom Metazoa; phylum Chordata; class Amphibia; order Anura; family Myobatrachidae; genus Taudactylus; species Taudactylus pleione. Next base: position 4,222,779 of record JAUIMM010000390.1, read on the forward strand.
CAAATTGTAGAAATTTTATTCCACATTTTCACATTTTTGTTATTGCCTTAGAACTCTTTCCCCATTTTATCATTTACCTTTCTTTTTGCCTTTATTGGGAAGGCACTTGGGGAACAAGATTGGGCTGACACTTTTGTTTGCGCCAGGATTCTACTTAACTTTTGATATATGTTAGCAATGTATGAATGTATATTATCCATGTCCTTCTCCTCCATTGTATTGTATTGTAAATAACTTTTTCGGTTATGTACTTTGTAATGCGCTGCTGTACACTTGTGGGGCCATATAAATAAACTATAAGAATAATAAGCATGAACTAAACATTTTATGTATAATGTTATTGCTCTAGACAATAAATAAATATTTTTTTGTTTAAAAAAGATCACTGGGTATAAATTATTTTACATAGAATACAGAAATATTATTTAAAATATTATATGAATTACTTGTGTTTAAAATAACACACAAAAAAACATGTTTAAATATAATATATTTCTTGTCTTAATTTTTGAAACTTACCTGTGGTGGTGATTTCAAGACATTGGATCATTGAATTTTTTTTTTTCTTTTTTTGGAATTTTTTAAAAATGTAACTTTAAAAAAAAAAAAAAAATAGTTCAGAACAACTAGGACAACTATCATCATTTGCAGCTGGATGATGTATTAAACAAACTTGAGGTGGAAGGCTATGGCCCTTAGATATTCCATTAGATCCACGGTACCATATTGGGAAACACATCTTTGTAGGGCATCTTCACGGGCCTTGTTTTCACGCTTTGGGGGTGTTCGCATCACATTACATGTAACTTTTTCCATTAGGCTGATTGTCACTAGTTGCTCCTTGTGCATAGCCAATATATTAGCTTTAGACCCCTAACTTTTTCTCTCCAAGGATAATGTTCCACCTTCTATGCCAGCCTCCCAACTTGTTTTGTGTCGTTGGAATACCACCAAGCATATTTTCATGGACTGACCACATGCAAGGTGGAAAAATTGGGGGAGATCTTGTTACATTTCTGGTACGGTCTCTAAGACGACCCAATACATAAGTCTCCTTATAATAGTTCATTAATGGTGCTGCATTAGATGGCATTTCTGACTTTAAAACTTCAAATGCAGGAGGGATGTCATCTGTGGGTAGAAATGCTAGGGCTTGAATGTGCCTTAATTTAATTGAAAATCCATGATCCCGTCCATACTGTGAGGCAAGTCCAAAGGCTTGGATCTTTCTCCAAATATTTTGACCGAGATGAAACAGGCAACACTTATGGGTGCTCTCTGGAAAAACTGTCTTTGCAGCTTGGATTGCCGCATTTTCAAAATCAGTTAGTATGAACTGGGGAGCAAACTCTATTTAAAATTAATGTCCATAGTCCTGGAGGTCTTCTAAAAATCGGACATAGCAATTTAGACTTTTGCTACTTAGTAATCCATACACCAGTGGAACAAAACGTTGGGTGCTTTCATCTGTGCCAATCATGGCATGTATAGAGTAGAGTTGTCTAAATACAGTGGGACAAGTCTTAAAAGTCCCATCCATAACCCAAAACGATGCTTCATGAAGTTTCCTCATGTTGGCTTCTGTCGAAAATAAGTGTTCCTTCGTTATGGAAATTGTCACACGCCGCCCTGGAGACCCCAGAATCAGACCCCGTCACTTACCTTTGCGGGCGCTGACCCACGCTGTCTTCCGGCTCCCGCGCTGCGCGCTGCTTCCTCCTCTCTCAGGGCGGTCTTCGCTGTTGTCCTCTGGCGGGTCCCCCTGCTGTGCTCCTTCCACGCCGGCTCCTGCTGATCGCTGGTCCCCGCTGACTGCTTCCACGAAGCGCTGTCCTCCGGTCCATGGGCGTGGCCATCTTGGATTGCCCATGTGACTCCACTACCACGAGGAGTCGTCTTCTTCTCTCTCAGCCTGTCAGCTCCCAGCGTCCACTATAAAAGGATCTCCTATGCTAACACAAGTTGCCAGTGCAACTAGTTTTCTTAGTTTACTAAGTGAGCCTTCCCACTGTGCTCCAAAGGTATTTACGGCTACCCAGCCGCTCCACGTAGCTTCCCTGCTACCAACATCTCCACACGGCTACCCAGCCGCTCCACGTAGCTTCCCTGCTACCAAAGTCTCCACATGGCTACCCAGCCGCTCCACGTAGCTTCTCAATTACCAACGTCTCCACACGGCTACCCAGCCGCTCCAAGTAGCTTCCCAGCTACCAACGTCTCCACACGGCTACCCAGCCGCTCCACGTAGCTTCTCAATTACCAACGTCTCCACACAGCTACCCAGCCGCTCCAAGTAGCTTCCCAGCTACCAACGTCTCCACACGGCTACCCAGCCGCTCCACGTAGCTTCCTAGCTACCAACGTCTCCACACGGCTACCCAGCCGCTCCACGTAGCTTTCCAGCTACCAACGTCTCCACACTGCTACCCAGCCGCTCCACGTAGCTCCTCAGTTACCAACGTCTCCACACGGCTACCTAGCCACTCCAAGTAGCTTCCCAGCTGCCAACTCCTACCCACAGCTATCCAGTCGCTCCACGTAGCTTTCACGCTACCAACTCCTCTACTCGGCTATCCAGCTGCACCAAGTAACTTCCCCACTATCTGCATCCCTATAGGGCTCCTTAGTCACACCGAGGCCCTGATTCAGAGCCGGACGCTCTGACAGAGTGCTCGCTCTGAATCAGGACTGTCCCTCTGTTTTTTTTTTAGCGGCCTCCTGGCCGCTCGCATAGCTGTGGGTGACCACCCACAGCTATAGCGAGCGGCCAAAAAGATGGTCGCAATGGTAAAGACCATCGTGACAATCGGGCTTGCGACGAGACCCTTGTGGTAGGGTCTCGTCTGCCGCAAGCCCTGGAGTGCTTTCGGCTCTGTCAGAGCCGAGAGCACTCCCACCGACATCACTTGTGATGTCAGTGGGGCCGGAACGCCCATCGGAACGCCTCCGTCTGGCCAGCCACGCCCCCGGCACGCCCACCAAAGGGGGCGTGCTGTCACTCACCATCGACAGCACGCCCCCTTTGTAGCGAGACCCATAGCGACGGCTTGGCCGTCACTATCCGGGTCTCGCGCATATGCACGACGGAGCCGGCTCCCTCGTGCACATGCGCACTGGGCCAACATCGACCTGCTCGCGAGCGGGTCTGAATCAGGCCCGTAGTTCCTACCACATTACTTCAATTCCCTAACAGCCTTCTGCACCCTCTCATGCGGAGAAACTTCATCAAGCCTAGTCTCCTCCAGCGAGTCCCTGTGCCGACTAATACTGATCCAAGGCCCAGCCCGGGAACACAGTCTCAAAATCCCACGATTGTGACACAAATTATGTGATACATCGATCTCATCCCGGGAAGTGGGCTCAGCAAGACAATCTTCTCACCTCGATCTTTTAACTAATTGACTGAGAGAATCTCTGTTAGGCATACAAGGTGCGCTAGTAGAGGGCATCTCAGCGATAACAGATTGAATAATTTGCGAGGGTGGATCATTAGATTCTCGAGCCCGTTGTTTGATGGCTGCCTTGGCAATGTTGACATCGTTTTTTTCCGGTTGAGGGGCATGATTATGTTCCCCATGGGTATTCAAATGATGCTCTCCGTCCACAATCGTTGTCTTTGCAAAGCAAGGACAAGGGCCTGTCTTCCTCTCAGTGCAGTGCCAATAAACCACGTCCCCACGATGCTTATTCTTAGCCAGAAGATAGCTGTCTATGTTCAATAACATTCCTCTACGGGAAGGAACCAAACGATATACTGCTTCTTCTGCCATTGCAGAAAATTTCACGAAGGATAAACCAAAATATACTTGATCCGTAGAATGGAAACAGGTAAATTGTATACATGTATGGAAAACTAAGCTTTTTATAACATTAAAAGAAGGTGGAGTTAAGAGCTCCATTTTGATTATTGGACCAATAAAATTAATTTACTTGTAAAACAGAATGTTCCAATAATTATTTGGTGTGGTGGATGGATTTAAAAAATATTTTTTCATTGGCTTTCCAAAAATAGACTTCTACTAGACATACTGACGCCAGAAATAAAAAAAAATTCCATTGACGAGAAAAGGGTGGACTGGGGGTGGGGTTAGTGGATCAAGGTGTCCATTCCAGCACATGGGGGCATCCAGCAATTACAGCCAAGGGGCGCAGAGTGACCGTAGGGGGCTACCAATGCCAGGAGCACTTGCATAGATGTAAGGGCTGGCTGGGAGCTGTGGTTCCACAGATGGAAGTAGAGTGGGGAGAGCCGCTATTACAGGAAGCGTCTGAAACTAGATGGATGCGCCCATGTCCAGGCATCAGGGATAGCGGGGATGAGAAAGGTGGATGAGGGGGTGCGTTCCAGCACATGGGGCATCCAGCAATTACAGCCAAGGGGTGCAGGGTGACTTTAGGGGGCTGGCATGGCCAGTTGTGCGTGCATGGATGTAACTTTTTTGATGGGCCTCGCTTTGTGCATCAGACCATTGTCATGCTACTACTGAAAGTCTTCCCAAAACTGTTGCCCCAAGTTGGAAGCATAATATTCTCTAGAATATTATTATATGCAGTAGCATTTATATTTCCCTTTGCTGGAGCTAAAGGACCCAATCTGAACCTTGAAAATCTTCTCCAGTCCATTATTCCTTCACAAAATTGTACAGTTTGCAGTATGTATTCTAGCTGGATGTGCTCTCCTGGCTTCTGCAAAACCTAGATTTCTCCATCAGACTGCCAGATGGTGAAGTGCAATTCACCATTCCAGACAATACATTTCCATTGCTCCAGAGTTCAATAGCAATATGCCTTACACCACTGACTCGCATCGGCCCATACCACTTCTTCCCACAGATGTGAAAATCCTAGCAAAAATACTGGCCTCCAGGGTTAATCAGGTTATAACCCAACTGATTCATCCTGATCCGACAGGATTTATGGTGGGTAAATCCACAGCGGTAAATCTTCGTCGCTTATTCACACACTTACAGGTCCAGCGTGGGGATGCACAAACTTCTATTATTGTGTCGCTAGATGTCGCTAAGGCGTTCGATTCGGTGGAGTGGGCATTTCTATTGGAAACCATGAAACGATTTGTCATTGGCCGGGATACATTAAGTGGGTAAAGTTACTATATTAAGCTCCAGTGTGTCATGACCAGGGTTTCATGGCGTGGAGGTTTCGGTCCTTGCCGGTGGGGGCGCTGTGGCCAGTGAGGGAGCTGGTGCATGGAGACTGGCAATGTGTGTGTGCGGGGGTCTGCCAGCGCCGGGTCATCCTGGCAAGGGTAAGTCTAGCAGTGTCTCAGCATCACAGGTACATGGGAGCGGCCATCTTGCCTCAGGTCATGTGACATAGTGGGCCTATCCTGATGCGTCTGGTGATTTCTCCAGCCACTTACGCTCTGCTGCTGGGTACTTAAGGGGGTTTGGAGCTCCCTGTAGTGGCCAGTGCAACGTGTATTTCAGCATCAGCTATGAGAGAGTTCCTGCGCTCCTGACCTTAGTCTTGTGCTTCAGTGCTTGCCCTTACTCCTTGTTGGTCCCTGGCTCCCTGCAAACCTGCACCATGTTACCCTGCCTTGCTTCCTGCTGTGGATCAAGTCCTGCTCCTTCTATCTACCCACTCCTCCCTGAACCTGAAGTTCCTAAACCTACCCATTCCTTCCTGAACCTGTTGTTCCCAATTACCTACTCCAGCCTGTATCTGAGTTTTCAGCAACTATTACAGCATTCCCGGATTACCCTGTGCAGTCAACTCTCAGCATTTTTGGATTTCCTTTCAGCCATTATCACAGTATTTCCGGATTCCCTACCCTGCTATTACCACTGACTTACTGGACTTTTACTTCAGCTCCACAGTTACCTCAGTTAATCAAGACTTTATTTTAGTTCTGTCACTGATCTGGACATGCATTTGTTGCATTACTATTGTTCCTTCGGTCACAGATGTTAATCAGTATTCTTGTGCTTGTCTACTAGTATTTACATTAAACAACCCACCTTTCAGTTTAAATCTGTTCCAGTGTCTGCTCCTGTTTCCACCCCGGGTCCACAACAAACACAGATCCTAACACAGTGGCAAGAGTGTCTATAAACGGATTTATTTCTTTGTCGCTTTCACTTTTTAGAGGAACGAGGCAGGGGTGTCCTTTGTCGCCAATTCAATTTGCTATGGCCATTGAGCCTTTGGCATTTATGATTGGAGCCAGCTCTGCTATTTATGGGTTCCAGGGTAGATAAAACTGCACTGTACGTGGACGACATATTACTCTTTATCACGCAATATGATGTTTCTATGCCTAATGTCCTAGATGTTATTGATTTGTTTGGTAAATACTCAGGTTTATTCAGGGGCGGATTGGGCCACCGGGATGTCAGGCCAGTTCCCACTGGGCCGGTCCCCGTGGTGGTTGGCGGCTGCACAGCCCAGCCCTCACCCTTCAATGACTGACCCCCCTCTGGCCCTCCCCCGTAGCGCAGCCGCAATCGGAGCTTAGCTCCTATCTGGCAGCTGAACTGTGCAGCAGCAAGGCCCGCCCTGCAACAGTTTGTCCTCCCTTCCTGCGGTCTTCTCTACGCCAGCAGTCCCACTGCTGCGATTGCTTAGCTGTTGCACTGTGCACAGCTGCTGCGCAAGTGCAGAAGCTTAGTGACACTGTTGCCTGACGGGGGAGCTGCTGCGAATGCCCAGCCGCAGCAGCTCCTCCCATAAGCCTTTGCGGAGCCTGGGCCATGAACACTGACGGCCCTTCCTCCAGCCCCTCTGCAGCCCGCCTCCAGCCTCCTACACATGCACAGACGCAAACCGGAAGCTGCTCTATGTGCAGTGTCCCCCTCCCTTAGCCTCCGTTGCCTGCCGTCAGGCCTCTCTTTCTTTGGACCATCTAATCCTGTTGGGGCTGCAGAGGATGGGGTGTGTGCAGCTGTTCCTGGGACTGAGAGAAGCGGCCCGGGACACGGATGGCAGCGGCTTTCCCAACACACTCTGGATGTCAGCGCAGAGAGAGAACAACGTCGGTGAGCTGAGATGACCCTGGAGTGGAGGTGAGTCTTGTTCATCTTTTTTCACTCCTATCCAGCCCACTTATTTTCACCTCCACTCCCATCCTGCTCCCTGCTCCACACCACTACTCCCATCCTGCCTCCTGCTCCACACCACTACTCCCATCTTGCCTCCTGCTCCACACCACTACTCCCATCCTGCCGCCTGCTCCACACCACTACTCCCATCCTGCCGCCTGCTCCACACCACTACTCCCATCCTGCCGCCTGCTCCACACCACTACTCCCATCCTGCCCCCTGCTCCACACCACTACTCCCATCCTGCCCCCTGCTCCACACTACTACTCCCACCCTGCCCCCTGCTTTCCTCTATTACTCCTGTCCCGCTCCCTGTTCTGAACTACTACTCCCAGCCTGCCCCACACTACTACGCCAAGCCTGCACCTGCTCTGCCATTACTACTACTACTCCCATTCCACCCCCTGCTTCCCACTACTACTACTCCCATCCTGTCCCATGTGTCCCACTACTATTACTACTCCCATCCTGCTTCCCACTACTGCTACTCCCATCCTGTCCCATGTGTCCCACTACTATTACTACTCCCATCCTGCTTCCCACTACTACTACTCCCATCCCAACCCCAGTGGTGGCAGAGTTTATGACATTTGTGCTCCTGGTGCTAGTTCTGGTGGGGGCGTATACTGCCCACCATATTTTTGTTCTTGTGGAGGACAATGTGTTTGTATTTTTACCTCTGGGGGCCAATGTTAGTTCTCTGTAGGGGCCAATGTATTTGTTTATTTCTGTGGGAGCTGGTGTGTGTTTTCTTGTTGAGGCTAAAGTGTTTTTTGTTTTGTTTTTTGTCATGTGGGGCCAATGTGTTTTATTCTTTTCCATGGAGGCTATGTTTTTTCTTTTTTTTTTCGCTGTCGGGTGTCATTGTGTAATTTTTTTTTTTACTGTGGGGGTCAATGTGTTTCTTTTTTTTGTGAGGGCCAATATGTTTTTATTATTTTCCTGTGGGGAATAATGTTTTTTTTTTTTCCTGTCTGGGTTCAATGTGGGTTTTTTTTTTCTGTGGGGGGCAAAGTGTTTTATGTTTTTCTTGTGCATTGTTTTTGATCTGCACATGTGTCTGAGTGGCAGTGCAGGTACAGATGCATGCACCAAGTAGTGTGTTAGAAATGTGTTAGGTGGTTACAGGGGGTTGGCTACAGAGACGCTGAATTGCTCACATTGGAGGCCATACTTAGATGGATGATCTGAGCCTAGCATAGGGCTGTTGAAAGTTCCAATGGTGCGACCGATGGTGGTGTCTAAAGTCTTAGGGATCTTGATGGACCCCCACCTCCTCAAAAGCCGCACCCCCATTAGGGCTGCTTCCATAAATTTCCCGGGCAGGTTTTCCGTCCCAATCCACCCCTGGGTTTATTGATTAACTGGGATAAATCGTGCATTCTTCCCTTCAAAGGAGCTTGTCCCATTAATCCCATTATAAACCTTCCACTGAAATGGGTGGACTCTTTTAAATATTTAGGAATTTGGATATCTAATGTTCCTCAACAATATGTGCCATTGAATATTATGCAGCAGATTGCTTACCTCAAGTCCCGTGTTCCAATATGGGGTAGATTACCATTACCTTTAACGGGTAGAGTTAATCTTCTGCAACCTAAAATCTTGTATATCTTGCATCACTCCCCGGTGTATATCCCTCAGATGATTTTTAAACAAATTGATGGATTACTGTCTAAATTACTTTCGGTTAACAAGAGGGTTAGAATTAAGTTAGACACTTTGACTAGACCTTGTGATTTTGGTGGTCTGGCGTTAGCCCTTTTCAAATTTTACAACTACACTACACAATTAGCACATATATGGGAATGGATTAATGATAAAGCTGCTGACTCTTTTCCTGCCCTTGTTTTGGCTCAGTCCAAATCAGGTTTGTCGCCGTTACAGTTACTCTTAAGTGACAACATGCCCTTAGTTAGGCAAGCCATTATTATTTGGAGCGTTGTCTCGCATGTTTGTGCAGGCAGAGGGCATAGATCTAAATACTCTGCTTGCTCATGCCAGTAGTCTCTTTCTGCTCTACAGGTTGGTGAGGCCTGGGGACGATGGGATGTAGTATCTCATGAACAGTTATTTCACGCGGGAACCCTGAAGTCCTTCCATCAATTACAGCTAGAGTTTAACATGCCCAAATATTTTTTTTTTTCGTTATCTTCAACTCAGACATGCTATTAATGCCCAATTTTCTGATGCTCCTCCTATACAGGAATCTCCTATTAAAACTCTATTACAATCTGCTAGTTCTAGTCGTTTAATATCTGTGATTTATTCTACTTTATTGAACAACCATCATAATTCTGTATTATTATCTATTAAACAACAATGGGAAACTGATATTGGGGCACTTGCAGAAGAAGTTTGGAAAGCAACTCTTGCTAGTCCCCATCTAGCCACCATGTCTGTAAGATATCAGCAGATGCAATTTTTTATAATTCATAGGGTATACATGACACCAGCCCGTTTACTCACAATAGGGGGAAGGACCAATTCAAAATGCCCCAAATGCAATTCATTTGAGGGAAATTTTTGGTATCTTTTATGGTTGTGTCCTGTAGTTAATTATTTTTGGCTAGATGTATTACGTGTTATTGTTTCCATGGGTATACCTCAAGATATTCTTACCCCTATATCATGTAGTGTGGCTGTAATAGATGAAGACACAATTGACAAACACGCTATACGTTACACCCCCAATCATTGCACGCGTGCTAAGGTATGCATAGCAAGGGAATGGATGGTGACTAGTGGGCCGAACTAGTGGTTGCCGCATAAGAAAAATATGTTTATACTGCTAGAAATACTGTGCGTATTATGATGTATGGGCTAGATGGCTAGACTCTCCATATAACCGTACAAGGACAGACTTGTCCAGATTTCTTATGCCTATTTCTGGTGCAATATGATGGATATGTTTCTATATGTATGCAACAAGATTTATGTCTATTTCACCTTGAATACCTTTTTTTTGGCTGGAAGCCCTCATATAATACTGAGTTTCTTAATATTATTAATGTATTGTGTGGCAACCACGTGTTTAAATTGATTGTTACGGCTATAAAAATAATTTTCTTGTTTTTTATTTCTTACTGTGCTGTCTAATTTGGTAAGAATTGAGACCACACATGTACAGTATCATTATATTTGTATTTCTCTTTATTATATACCATTGTAAGCAATACTGTACAAGCGTTTTAACTACTAGTATTGTTTTATTTTGATGTTTCTTTTATATGTATAAAAAAATTAACTAAATTTATTGGATTAAAAATAAGAAAAAAAAATCTAAAGTTAAGTAAGCTTTAGAGAAACAAAAAATTGGCAATATGCCATTCACTACACGAAGTGGTAAGGAAAGATAAGGCCTTTATTTATGACTGGTGGTTCTAGTTGTGATGATTTTAGCCCTTCTGCTTGTAGAAGAGGTACAAAAAAAAAAATTTAATTGTCTCCGAAAAGTCACAGATCCCTGAGGAGAGTCCAAGTGTGTCCGCGGTTGCCATGTGTAAGCCTGACCTTTCTAATACTGTACTTGAAGAGGATCCTCCTTCCACCATTTGTGTGCCCTCTGCAAATGTGGGGATGAGCAGCACAAGTCAACAGGCTGACGTAGAAATCGAAGATGCTTCTGTGGAATTGCACCAGGAGGATGAGGAGGATATTTACATAGTTGGCGATAGCAACAAGGATGATGAGGATGTTGATGATGATGAGCATGTTGATGGTGAGGATGTTTGTGTAAAAACTGTAAATCAGGCAACAGTTGTTGCCCATGGTGGGAAAAATGCCATTGTTGCCATGCCTGGGCAAATGACCAAAAAATCTGCTTCTAATGTGTGGAATTATTTCCACCCAACTTCAGACAACCTTAGCCAAGCCATCTGTAACCGTTGCCATGTAATAGTAGAGGTAAGGACCTTAACCATCTAGGAACCTCCTCCCTGTTACATCACTTGCAATGCATTCATGAAATTGGAAAGGGTATTTAAAATGATGAAGCTTTGGGGACAAAAAACTGAACAACAATAAGTCAAGTGTCACCTAGCTACTCCCTTCTATCTGGATCCAAGCACCTGCAATCACTACCAACATCTGCATCATTATCAAAATCCTCATTCGCGATCAGAATTTGTCCTGCATCCAATTTCATAAGCATGACTGACTCCTATCCGTGATTCCTCAAAAGGATCCTTGAGTGCTATACCTGCTGCTGCTGCTGGGGGTGAATCTTCATCCCAGGAAGGGACCAAGAAGACTACTACTAGTAGTAATTTAAAATAACAATTGACTATTAAACAGTCCTTTTGATAGAGGAAGTAAGTATAACAGCGGATCACTACCACCTTGATGGCTGTGCTAGTATTAGATAGTGAAATAAAAGAAAATGAGGATGATAGTGAGGAGGAAGTGCAAAAGGAGGATGAGGGGGATATTTGTGTACTATCTGACGCTAATGAGGATGTTGATGATGAGGATGTTGTTTGCGTAAATCAGCCACCAGTGGCAGCAGTTCTTGCTCATGATAAAATGAAAGCCAGAAAAGCCATGTCTTGGGTGTGGAATTATTTTAATCTAAATTCTGTCAACAGTTATGAAGGCATCTGTTCCATTTGTAAAGCCAAAGTTAGCAGAGGAAGGGACGTTAACCATCTAGGTACCTCCTCCCTGTTATGTCATTTGCAGTGAGTTCATGCAATTTGTTTAACAAAATTATAATAATTTGAAAATTAATAACAAGCAGTCCAGTAACAGCTACCAGCAGTTTGGACAAGCACATGCAATCTTCACCACCAACACCATCAACCTCCTCCTTAATAATTGAAGGTAGTCCTTCCAAAAAATGTTTTGTGGGGGCCCAAACAAACCAACGAGTTCAACCACGAAAGTGTCAGTCCTAGTGGCTAAAGTGCTTGGTTTGTTAAACTGTGCATGTCCCTTTTAATATCCCACATAAGAGTGGGTGAGAGGGACAATTCCATCTGCACCTCTTTCCTTTACATTTGGCACAATTTGGGGCATTACCGACTGACATTATTATAGTTTATTAAACTGCCATCCAGTCTGCCACTGCTGTGTGGTAATGTTTCATTGATGTCCTTTATTTTTTTTTAAACTGCTGTGCGTTGTGCCGCTGCTCTGTCGCTTACGTTAGCCAGCCAGCTCACTGCAGCCTTTGGCCTATATTGGTGAAAAATAGTGAATTCAATATTGTGAGGTGGTGAAAATAAAAATGATTGTTACTAAGGTTAATAATACTGTAGGAACAAAAACAGGCCCAAATTATGTGATTTTCGTTTATATCATTTTTTGGAAAAAAAACAGAACCAAAACCTAAAAACAAAATACCAAGGAAAAATATCCAAAACTAGATACAGATCCAAAACCAAAACTCGGGGGTTGGCGCACATCTCTAGTAACGATCCATCTAGAGCAAGATTGTGAGGGTTGCAGATTGCTTACAAGAAGAGTAAAAGGCCATGCATTTGTGTCTGAATAAAGCCAAGTGACTCTTGCTAGCAAACAGAGACTGTTGTAAATCTGGAACTGTACTGCAGGGAAAGGTGGCTGCTCTATGCCATGCTGTAATGTTTTCCTGGTTTGTGTTCAGTTATAATTATGCAATGTGCATGTAAGAAATGAAGATTGATATTGCCATTTAGTAAAAGGGTTAATAAACCTTACCTAGCTGATGTTATGCTCCCACAAGTAACAGTGAGCAGTACTTATCCATGCCAAGCTTGCAACATATTGTGAATATAGCACAAATGCAACATTTTGGAGACCTTTTTGCAACATTTTCTAGCCCCAAAGAAGACACATAGTAATCAGTATAGACTGGGGGCCTGATTCAGAGATTTATGTAATGCTGATATTTTCGCTGATCGAGCTATTGTCTACCTTTGCGCATGCGTGTAGGCTGCCCTGCACACACGCGATTGGTGGAGGTAATTGGGGGTGGTTAGGCAAATGCAGGCACGTCTGACCGTTTAAATGGCGTTTCATGGGAGTGTATAAATTAGTATATGGGAAAGATTTCTGGACTGCACAACCTGACTATATATATGATGGGAGGTGCTACCTGATGAGACTAATTGCAGGCACAGAAACAGACAAATCTCAGGTACACAACTCCAAATTATTAATAATATATATAAATGCAATAACATTTTGCAATCAATAGAGGTTTTTAGCATAATCATGGCCAAGGTTATGGGCCTACCCACCATATCCAGGTAACCTCTTTGGGGTAGGTCCCTAACATACTAGGGTTCAAATCCAGAGCGCAGGACCCCCCCAAAACCGGCCCAGCCAAGCTGCCCCAGGGCACCACCATAGTAAGAAAAGTGCAGTGTAAAGAGATAGTTAGGAGCAGCTGCATATATGAGCATAAAAAACTAAATTCAATCATGATATCAATTATTTTTTTAATCGTTGAAAAAATAGTATGCAGCCAACATTGCTGATTACATGTTTTAATAACAAGTTAAATACAATATTGCTCGTTTGTACAGAAAAACTTGCAGTTATCTACAATGAGAATGTTTCTGTTGTTACCAAAGAACACAAATAAATGTATACCATAAAATGTGGGCACATACAGGCAGGGAAGTAATATGTTTCTTGCTGAATTATGTGCTATATTAACTCTAAGAAAGTATTTATTTTGTTTATGTTTTGATACGATTATCATATTATTGTTGTTAAGTAGAAGCAACATGTAAAAAAAATAAAATGTTTTAACAATAAACTGCTTCCCTACGGACTGATCTGTGCTTGTAGTCTAAAACGCTTAAATTATCTTAGTATTTCTACCTAGTGATAGGAAAAGGAGATATAGCACGTGTGAATATTGCCTCATATAGTTACTGTGTGTAAATAAAGCTGATATATCTGGGCTCATTGCATTGATGTTTATTTTGTTATTTTTATAATTTTTTTAAGGAGTTATCCACATTTGTATGTAGTAGAAACAAAAGTGAATTATCTCTTTGCAAGTGCAAAAATTACTACAACAATTGGTGCAACTAATTGTCCTAAGCCACTCAATTATTTTAAAATGATAGAAATAAGTCATTTGTTAAATTTGATAATGTATTTGACTAACATTTCTGTCCTTAAACGGCCCCCATAAATATCAAAGTCAGATGTCACATTTATATTTTAGTAAGATCAGAAACAAACTATAGATACTGTAGCATGTTTAATGACTAAAAAATGCAAACTGATATATTAAAAATGGGGGAGAAATCTTGTGTCTTATTTTCACTAATTAAACATTAATTATTTATCTTATGTCACTACTTATTTTTCATTATCAGTTACTAAAAATTCAAATGACACCTTACCAAAAATGAGTCTACTGTTTGCCTTAAGATATAATAATGTCTTAAGGTGCCCATACACGGTGCGATAAAGCAGCCGATCCAACGGATTGGTACGATTTTGCTGCTCTATCGTACCGTGTGTGGGCATGATATCGGACAGAGCGCGCACCCGTGGGATCGTACATCGCACCCCCTGATCAAACTGCAGGTTCAGTTGATCTGGGGATGTGATCTGCGATCCCATGCAGCACTATGCGGGTGAAGGAGTGGGGAGCCTGCATAACGGGCGGTCGGCCACCCAATCGCTCCATGTGTGGGGACCGCCTGATATGTCGGATGTCTGATCCCCCGTTGCGTCGCACGGTGCATATCGCACAGTGTATGGCCGGCTTTAAAGTGGAAAATGTTGATATAGGTTAGATGTGTAAGTCATATTCTATGTCTGGAAATGCTTCATTTTTGGTATTCCTTAGCTTAGTATTTATTGTTTCATTTTACATGGAAGGAACTGATATTACATATATATGTTATATACATATACATTTCTGCAAAATATAGTGTAGACATAACATATTTACATAACAGATTTTTTCTAGTAGAGATTTACATGCTAATGTATATAAAACCAATACAAAAAGATTGTTACTTGTACAGAAGTGTGGTATGTGATGTATTACACCCTCACTATCATGCCGTACAAGATTGAATTCATTATCAATAATTAGAAAGCCAGTTGCCAAGTAACTATGGCATAAATCAATCCTTGGACATGTGCACTAAACAAATGCCCATTTCAATGTAAAAGACTGACCAGGGGCATATTCTAAATACTGTGGTTTTGTACATACCCTGAGCAATCTAGTCAGCTAATGTTTTTCATAATGATCATATTATACACATCGATGTAATGTACAGATTAATGGGTTGCTCGAGTCCATTAGGGAATTCAGAAGAATGTAAGATAATGGCATATAAAACTTCACTTACAATGGGCCTGATTTAGGGTAAAACATACAAATGTGACTTGTGTACAGGACAAAATGCGTCTGTATCTATGGCGGTATTTTGAGTTGCATATATCTGAAAATATGTACAACTGTAAATCTTGCGCATAGATGTGCCTGTTGCAAAGATGCGTCCCTCATCCTCTTCAGGATACACAAAGACACCGCTCCCAGAAGCTCGTCTCTAGGATATTTGTAAGTCTAACCAGAAGTATTTCTAAGAGGAGTGGGTGACTTGTCTTCATGCACTTACTGTGCTGAACTTACTCATGAATGCCCCAGACCCACCGTGCAAAGTGTAACTGTACACAAGTACATAATACACTCAATTCAACATATAGGCATTTGTTGTACACAAATTCTCAGTACAACATCTTTTCCAACCTCCTCTAATCAGACTCAATGTGTGGATATACTTTACACACACAATTTAAATTTGGAAATGTGTTGGGCACGACAACATATTTGAGAATAATGTTAATAAATACATGGCTGAGCCCATAGCTGACCTTTCAGTTCAAGTAGAGATATTCTACCGGCATTACTATGACTGAGGTTGCTTTAGAACCAGTTAGAAGTTCATGTTTCAGAACACTTTGGTCATTTACAACTAGTAAACATGCAATTGAGTACTGCAAATCCCATTTCCACCCATTTTCCACATTAGTGTCTGTTTTTAAAGAGTACAAAACCATAAATGTAGAAAGATATGTCACTTAAAGATTATATGACACATTATTTTTGGGACTTATGCAAAAATTATGTAGTAAGGACGAGGGGGGGGGGATAATGGAGACAGTGCATTATATGTCGGCATTCACAATTTAAACACATGCATAAAGTTACTAAAACATCTATAAGATGAAAATTGGAGGTGTTGCCCACAATAAAATTTTAGTTAGCACTTTCTAGAATGTACTAGATTAATGAAATCTCAAATGTGGTTGCTATAGGCAACAACTCGTCTATTACTTAAAAAACAGGATGCCTTTTGTCCCCATAGGCCGACATAAACCAACATAATCTAGCGTTCCTGCTAGACTGCGGGCAGGTCAGGGTACGGTAGGGAGCCTCTGTGTGCTCCTGAAAGGGCGTGGCCAGGTGGTGAGGGGCATATCCATGTGACACGCCTCACGGTGAATAGATGTCATGCGCAGTGGGAACACTAAACTCTGATTCTGATCTGTCTCTGATTTTTCTATTTTAAGATTTTATCATAGTAAAATACTGTCATTATGGGCCTGATTCTGAGTTGGGCGCGGCTTTTGCTGCAGCCACATCTGCGTCTTATGCCAATTCCGCAGCCGACTGCGACGTCTCGTCGGTAAATCCATCCTGGTGCGTCTTGAGCAGGTTGTTACTCTAGCAGTCATTGTTTAAAAATGTACAGAAAATGTGCACTGAGGATGAGCAGCCAAATATGTGCTCCGTGCCTCTGTTATTACCCCCACTGAAAGGATTTATATTTCATGGAAAAAAAATATTTTTTTCTATTTGGATTCTAATACATAAAGTCTCTATACAAATAAATGGCAAGTGTGTTTCCCACAAGTGTACAAGGCAGTATCAAATATTATGTTATGTAGCAATACAAATTGAATTGAGTGACCGAGAAAATGTTTGAACACAAATCCGTCTTAAAAGCCAATTGCATTAGGAAACAAGTAATTACAATACTGGATTTGCAGTAGGATACAATTTAACATTAATGAAACCATTCATATCCAGATAGATGTTTTCAGACAAGTTGATTCTGGAACCCTCAAAATCTGATGCTGGGTACACACTAGCAGATATATTGGCCGATCGGCTATTATATCTTGTGTGCGTCGGCCAGTGTGTACCAGTGATATGTCTGTGAAAGACATTGTTCACAGACATATGGCATCGGCTGCGCTGCACAGCCTATTCCCGATATACTGTATCTGTAGATATATTGGGGGCATCATGCTGTGTGTACGGGCGGTCATACGATATCCTGTACACTTGCTTTAGAGGCCACGGAGGGGGACGCGACAAGCCCTCAGCCAGCGGGACCAATGGCCAGATGACAGATGATGGTTGTTCAGTGTGTATGAACAACCATCATCTGCAGATATATCTGTTCGGTGTGTACCCAGCTTTATACTGTGTAGCTGTATTATCATATTAGGCAGACGTTACCAAATATTAAGCACAACTTGTTAAATCACTGAAAACTAGAAAATAAAATGTTATGTAAGTACCTCAAATAATGGAGTGAACAGGGCTTCTGACATTAGCCTTTGTGGACAACATGGAGCAGGTAAAATGAGTTGTGTGCACAATAAGAATGGTAAATACACATTATACCAGCAAGAAATAACTTAATCTGTGGTAAGATTTGCTGTAGGCTTTTTAATACAAACTCAATAGCAGAGGCAATTTTGAAGCAGGGGATATAAATACATTGGTAGCAGTAAACATACCTTGCATAATGGTGCATATGCATGGTCAGATTTGCTAGATCATCGATAACGATATTAATGATTTCATGAACGATGAACAATTTCTGACAGTATTTAAATGAATGATAACGTCCAAATCTGACTGCAAACACAGTCTATTACAGTTATCGTTATCTGACATGAGGGCACGCGCATCGTTCGTCGTGCATGCCAAACATATGAATGATGTAACGATTTTAACAATCGTTATCGTTCATATCTTCCAGAAAATCTGACCGTATGTACCCTCCATTAGATATAACATGAAACTAACATCACAAGAGGCAGACACTGCTGTTTCTGATAGTAAGCACAATTTATGCAGTGACTGATGGGTAACAAAGTGACCTCTCCGAGTGTAACATTGAGGAGGGTCTGTGATGCATGGTTTATTTTGGAAGGGATTCTACCAGTTCATTTATCCACCACGTGTATGTCATGCTACAGGAAGGAGCACCATCTGTATCACTGACACCATGCCATACTACCAGTAACACTGCCCGCCAAGCATGGTTCCAGTCTACAAGTGGATGACTGCTCTAAACCACCTTTCAAAAAAAAATGTCAACACCTAAATACTCTATTGATGTCATTTCATGTGAAGATCCACACTATACACATTACTGCACACAGACACTGACCCCATCTGATCAGTACTGGCCAAGCCATCTGCCGTCTGTTCCTACAGCAGTGGTTCTCAAACTCAGTCCTCAGGACCCCACACAGGTCACGTTTTCCAGGTCACCCAGCAGGTGCACAGGTGCATTCATTACTCACTGACACATTTTAAAAGATCCACAGGTGGTTATCATTATTTCACTTTTGATTCTGGGCTAGAGACCTGGAAAACATGCACTGTGTGGGGTCCTGAGGACCTTGAGAACCTGTGACCTAAAGCAACAAACATATTTATGCGTATACTCTTTTCAACACAAATAATAATTATTATATCTTACAACAAGGTTGTAACCACTAATCTAGATTTTTGCATTAAAAAAGTTAATATTTTTCTAATAAAATTATGTATGTTTTGCTCTCCCCCAAACAATTCTGATGCCTACAACTGCCTATCTTCCCTTCTCAACTCAGTCTACTGAGTAACCATGTTTATACAAAACAGGGGACACCAGAACTTGCTTTACCACACCTTGATGTGATGCATCCACTCATTACACAATAATATGCTCCCTATATAGTATGCTCGCTATATAATATGCTCCCTATATAATATGCTCACTATAAAGGGCTTAAACTTGCTGACATTCAAAAATCTTGTCTGTACAATAGTTTGAACCAGATCAATGTTTTTCTTATTTCAGGTTACTTGTCTACTACAAGCACTAATATGTTTTATTAGAGGGCCAGAGCAAAGCAAAACTCTTAAGTACACAATTACTAATCACCTAATGGCACGTATCCACTACACGAGAAAAACTAGTGATTGAACAATTACGACATCGTAATCGTTCATTAATTGTGCAGTGAATATGCTGGCAACGACCAGTGATGTGCGCTCCCGCTGATCCTTGTCGGCATTCGTCATCGCCTGAACATGCTGGCCAACCTCCCGATAATGACAGGGTGTGCATGTTCGGGGATGAGGGAGGGTGCCTGCACTGAGCGACATATCGTTCAATGTGGGCACATTATCCACTGCACAGGGTGATGAACGATTACAATGTTGTACTCGTAGAGTCGTGCCACTCTCGTGTAGTGGATACGCACCTTTACACTCATAGTTATCTTTCACTGAGGTTAAAACAGTATACTATGAAGGGTTTTGAAATGAATATGTATTATATAAATATACTAACTTTTCATTTACTTGTACATCAGGAAGAATATGATTACTTGCTTTCACACATTAACAAAGCAGGAAACACTGAATTTAATAAATTACAAAGCTCAATTATACTTAATTTTATTTTTTCTAATTATATCTTGACCCCATCCCTCCAGCATGTTTATGTATAATTGTTAAAAAATGCTAAAATCTTTAAGATGTATTAAAAATTGTGTTAGACGTGTTTACTGTAAGACTAAAATGACAGTAGCCAGAGGGAAAAAAACTCACCTACTGCCATTGTCTATTTCATAAAAAAAAAAAGTTTCATGAGAGTATTTTAAATTACCATAAATAAGTAAATGTTTTAATTTCTCATGTATAGCGCCCAGAGATCCTATCACCACTGTAAATAGCTGCCAGTAAGAAGCTGCAATATTCTTATTGGTTCATTCTGTCAGACCCTAATCACAGCTTCACACAACTCCAGCTGTCATCCAGAGTGTGGGAAGAATTACAGAGCACCAGGAAGATGGCTGCATCCTGGACTGGGAGATTCAAAGGGCAGGTTTACTCTTTCTACTGCATTCCTTCAAAAGTTCCAGCATCAACTGTAGGCTCAGCTAACCACATAGCACTCAAGTTTTTACCAAAATCACTATTCATCAGGCTGTAGGACTGTATCTCCTGTGTACTGCCTTGACATCTTTGCTTTGTTGTAGTATATGGTGTGCTTTTATCATGTAACACATTATAGCAATGTAAGGATGACTGTCACACAGTCGTGCCCATCATGACTGTAGACCCAGGAGGTGAATACAGTAGAAAATATATGTGTTGCATTTAACCATATTAAATATATAAACTTACAAAGGGAAATGATTTGAGAGATATTCATTAAAAATATGTCACTACAGCAGTAATTAAGCAACGTGAGCCCTCCAGCTGTATACTGCCAATTAATGATAATGTTTTAAGACCCAAGGGTTGCCTAACTATACGATGCTTCATATACTCAATCATCAAACCTAAAATATCTACTAATACCATTGACAAGTGTATACTATACATATACAATTCAGGGAGCTTATTAGTATGGAAAAGATTTCACATACATTTTGATTGTGGGGGAATATTTTTCCTATGCACAGCAGATGCCATTGTAACATAGTGATCAGCGTATTTTAGCAGAAAATAGCTGATAGCAGGGAACGATAGTTTACACTCTTTAGAAATGCAAATACAATGTCCAATATCACTTTCTTAGTATAATAACTTGCGTAAATATTTGTGATTTCATTAGTAGATTTTGTGTGTGTGGCAACTGTGGTACTGTTGAAAACACCAAGACCTTTCAAGTTTATGGATTTTAGTAAATGTAAACATATGTTATTCATAGCTATTTATGGTGCATACACACGGTCAGATTTTTCTTCAGATCTGAACGATAACGATTTAAAAAATCTTTCATATCTGAAGGAAATCTGACATGTCTGAACGATGCGCATTCCCGATGGTCAGATAACGATATCTGACATCTGATGTGTTTGCAGTCAGATTTGGACGATTCCATTCATTTTAATGCATTCAAAAATTGTTCATAGTTCAAATCGTTGGTCAAATCGTTCATCAAATCGTTCAGATCGGAAATCTGACACATCTGACAAATCTGACCGTGTATGCTCCTTTACTTACACTTTCTAAACGTTTCAACAAAAAAATTAAGCAAAATGTTGATATTGAAATACTGCTTTTGTCAAAAGCAACCAAGTTTTGTAGCAATTGTGGAAAAAATACAATATTTCCAGTTCTCATCATTACCATGCTTGGTATTGCTGATGCAGCAACTTGACTTTAAAGGAAAGAGCAAATCAAACTGTAAATTATATCATTATTATAGTTATTTTATTGAAAATTATTATTTTTTTAATATTTAAACATTTTACACAGCATTTGCATAATGCTATATATAAAAAGGACACCTTTGTCCTTGCAATCCAGGAAACAGGTCAATGTGTTGCTTTGCTTACATTTCGTGCAATGAATCTGACATTATATCATTATTTAACAGTAACTTATTTCTAAAAATACTTTCTGTCCAGAAAAAATAGTGTCCTTATCGGAACAGTGTTAACTTACTGTACTATGTATATTAGTCTTTAGTCTGATGTACAGTAAAACACTGTCGTACCATTAATGCTGTAAAACAATAACTGGTTAATTTAACCTCTGTAATCACTTTTATGCATTCCAAGTACTCTGACAATGAATGTGTTATAGAAGATAAAATCCAAACAGAAAAATATTTGTAACAGATGTTGTATCATATCTGCATGACAACAGACATTTTACTGGCAATCTCCTGTATCCCAGCTTGTTACACAGAAACAGAAGCATAGAGCTCCTCTATCTCTTGCTTGAAGGAATCTCTCAGTTCAGGTCTTTTTGCCTTGAGCGTTGGTGTCAACAAACCGTTCTGTACTGTGAACGTCTCTTTATGGATGTGAATTGCTTTCACCTGGGACAAAACATACAAATTCAATATCCATTTGTGAAGTGTTACAATGTTAAACAGCAGAAATACAATTAGAAAGGTAAGTAGCAGTTTAATTGTTTGCAGATGAGATTTCAAGGTTTTATTGATAAGACAACAAGTATTGTTCAAAAGATTTATATAAAATAAAAATATATTGTGGCATTTGGCAAAGTAAGGATAGGATGACTCCCATGAAAGCAGGTGTTACCCCTGTCGAAGCCGGATAATTGGCTGAGACAGGATCGGTTTAAAATTAAATCTGCGCGATGCCATTTTGCGATTGGCAATTAGACGCCATTTTGCGACTGGCCGCCCAGCGCCATTTTAGTGAATCTCGCCCATTATAAGTACATACGGCGATGCTATTATTTAGCGTCATGCGATTCCCACGCAATAGAAAGAAGTTGAAAGTCCTCACCATATAAATACAGTCACTAAAACATATAAAATGATCAACCCTGCAAAACACGTACCATGGTGTACTCCACAAACACGTAGTCGCACAACGATAACTAGCGTCTTTTCCCAAAACCCCAATACTTACACACTGCACACTTACATAAAAGGTTCCCTAGTATTAAAGTGTGAAATTCAAAGTTTATTCAGTATTATTAATGTTGTGAAATAAATGTAATTTGATATCTAAGGGTTAGTACATGGTAGCAGACCGTGTTTGGTGTTGTACTGATCCACCGTGTCTTTGCAGATTTCCGGTACCATCGGTGAGAATATCGCAACATATGTCTGCAAACTATGGACTATAGAGAGTTAAAGATTAAAATGTACTCTGTAATGTAACCATCTTACAATTAGTATGCAGCGGGAAAAAGGACACAAAGGGCTGTTGGAGGCTGGTTTGTGTCCATTCGAAGTGACCTATGAACTATACTGTAACAGAAGAACCAGGAAGAAGAACCAATGGAATCATGCCAATCATGCTGTTCTATTGTATTGCCTATCCCTGTAAGAGTATATATGTGGGCTATCTAAACTTGGATGCCATTCTTCTTGCCTTGCTGTTGACGGAGGTTTTGTATATTGATGCCGGTATCTGGGTCCAGAGCGCGTGCGTATATAACAACTGTACCTTGGGTCTGTATGATTTATTTGCGCTAATTGTATTTAGATCACAGCATGTAACCATCTGTTTTTATATTGAATAATAACTTTTTGTGCTTTGGAACCACACACAAAGTCTGAAAGCATTTATTTCTTGTGCGACTCACAACGCTAAATAGCGACAATTTTAGAAGGTATAGGTAGGTAGGAATCGATAGGTATTCATACCCCTGTAATAAAATCCATTCACCTAATCTGTATATATTTGGAATCCACCCTCTGAAATCTCTCTCTTGCATAGGGGCTGTACATTTTAGGCATATAAACAGTAAATTTTGTGGTGAATTGGGTAAAATAATGTAAATTATCTTTTTTCCTATATACCATATATACCAAGTTGTCTGCATATAAGCAACTGTTTCCTGGAAACAATATTGTATTCTAATAATCTCATAGTAGCTCACAAATTCATAATGTAAGACCTAGAACTATGTACTTTTCTCCTTGATCCACTAGGGGACACTGGAGGCTTCATACAGTGGGGTATAGCCGTGTGCTAATTTGTCACTAAATTTTAAGTGTGACTAGCTCCTCCCCCTCTATACCCCCCTACAAGCCCAGTCTTAGATCGTGCCCGAGGGGAGCTGGTTGTGTTATACACTTCTCCCACGGGTTTAGTATTAGAGTTAATTTTAATAGTGCTGCTGCGCTGAAGAATAGAAAACTCAAGCATTGTGGAGGACAGGCAGCAACTGCCACTGCCTGTCTACATTGTTGGAGCTGCTGGGGGGACCCACTCGCAACTGCATGTAGTTCGCCTGGGGTCCTCGACTATAGAGACCACAGTCTCTGGGGGTTCGGCTTGCCACTGCATGCAGCATGCATTACGGTCCCCCTAGTCAAACCGCCACTGGCAGCAGGGGCAGTTTAGTGAGTATGCCCTGGCTCCCCGTTTAGCAGGTTAGCCAGGTTTAAGAACTGGGTGTTTTTTTTATAGCAGCAACCATGTGCTGCAGTGATCAGTGTCTGCACTGATGGCTCTAATGAGCGAAGCAGTTCAGCGGTAGTAGCGATGTGTGGGGTCTCCCTCACACAGTGAGTAATCAATAATGATGAAGCTTATGCTCTGCTATAGCAGGAGCAAGTAGCTTAGTGGTTAAGGTGTCTGACTACAGTACACAGCTAGAATACAGCGCGCTTGTAAGCGCCATAGCAGGGGGGGCGGAGCCTAACTCCAGATTCCTGCATCTTCCTCCCAGCTGCCTCAGCGCTTCTCTGAAGTGTGCTGGCAGCCATTACACAGAGGGGACACTGCCTGCTGATAAAGAAAGCTGCTGCATTAAGACTGAGAGCCTACCCGGACTCTGAAAGTGTACAGTGAGGTTTAAGCTTGTCGGGAGAGCATTTAAGGCAGTATAGTAACTACTTTCACTTTCAGTTAGTTACTAGTTGTTATGCCTGGCGTTTCTTAGCACTGCTAGGAGTGCTGTTTGGGCAAGTGTGACCTTATCTGACCTTCTCTCCTGCCTCTCTACCTATCTCAGTCTTTACCTATTAACTCTTTCCACTGCATTTACTGTTGTCTGTGTGGGGTTTGTATGTACAAGGCTGGAAGAGGCTCAAAAGCATCTCAGAAGTCGCCTTCACAAATTGTGCAGACCAGTTTACGCATGGGCAGTCTTCTAACTCCCTATTGTGTGTCAATTGTGATACTAATTAACAACCGCCATCTTGGATGACGCAGTTTACATAGGTTATGTTGCATCTGTCTGTTGAGCTGGTGGCCTCTCGCAAGAAGGAAGCTTCCAGGTCGGCTACTCTAGAGGAACCAGCAAAAGCTATGGCTTTTTCCCATGCCACGGCATCGGGACCCTCTCCACAAGTCTCAAAACAGAGACTGTTACTCTCAGTTCTCCAGTCGGATGATTCAGAGGAGGAAGAGTTGCCCGCTCTAGAAGAGGGCGAATATACAAAATTTGCCTGAAGAGCTCCAAGAGGAGTCTGAACCTATGTCTGAAGGGATAGAGGTGTTATTTTCTGCAAAGGACAAGACGGACGTCTTTTTAAAGAAACAAGGGCAGGCTACTTCTTTTCCAATTTCAGAGGAACTGGATTCTCTTCTGATTTCAGCTTAGGAACATCCGGATAAAGAAATTTCAGATGTCCCGATGCTTATTACCTTCCTATGCTTTTCCTGCAGATAGCAGAAAATCTTGTGAGACTTACTAAGGTAGATCCTTCGGTCTCTCGTCTAAGAAGACTACGCTACCGGTTCCTGGAGCCACATCCTTGAAGGAGACATCGGACAGGATATTAGAGAATACTCTAAAGTCATATTTGCAGCTATAGGTGTGACTCTTCATCCTGCGATATAAACTGCTGGATTAACAGAGTTATTTAAGTGGATGCAGACACAAAATAGGCTGTTGAAGCTCTTCCCTTCATGGGAAGTGTCTTATTTGGGGCGGAACTACATAAATGGATTTCTCAAGCTACTGGAGGTAAGTCCACTTATCTTCCGTCTGCTGCTCCTCCTCCTAGAAGATCCTACTCTGGACCCTCCTTGTGGTCCTTTAGTGCCCCAGGAAGTTCCTGTGGTCGCTTCAGAGGAGGACCTACAACTTCCTGTAGTTACAGAGGACATGGAAAAGCCGCATTAACATCTGCACATCAGGAGGTAAAGTCCACTACCAAACCTAGTGCATTATGGGCTTATCTCTCATCTTGAGGATCGTCTTCTTGACTTCAACGAAGTGTGGACAGACTCTTGTACGGATGCTTGGGTTCGAGACCTCATCACCCACGGAGACAAACTCAATTTTCAATTTCAGCCTCCCCCTTGGTTTTTCTCCATTTGCCAGTTTCCAACGACAGGAGTGTCGTATTACTAGAAGTCCTAAACAAGCTTCTATTCGCACAGGTTTTTGGTCCATGTTCCCAAGTTGCAGGCCGGGCAAGGTTTCTACTCCAGTTCGTTTGGGACTCCGAAACCGGATGACTCGGTCAGACCTGTTCTGATTTCAAGGATCTCAATACCTTCTTGAGGATATTCAAGTTCAAGATGGAATCCCTTCAGTCCATTGTTGCGGGACTGGATGAGGGAGATTTTATGGTATCTCTAGATATCAAAGACGCCTACCTTCACATCCCTATCTGCCTACCTCATCAGGCTTTTCTGAGGTTCGGCATTTGGAACTCACACTTCCAGTTTAGACCTTACCCTTCGGCTTTTCATCAGCCCCCTGGGTATTCATGAATGGTCATGGCGGTGATGGGTCTTCTACGGAAACAACGGATCACAATGATCCCTTACCTGGATGATCTTCTTCTGAGACTCTCTCCAGAGAACAATTACTGCAGAACATTGCAGTGACTCAAAAACTCCTCGTAAGTCAGGGGGGATATTGAACTTTCCCAAGTCTCATCTGCAACCGATACAGAGGCTCCAGTTCCTGGGAATGACCCTGAACACTCTCTGTCAGCAGGTTTTCCTTCCTCAGGAAAAGGCAGCCTCCATTCAGGAGATGGTGAGGACTGTCCTTCGACACCGTCAGGTATCTGTGCATGTCTGCATTTGACTACTGGGGAAGATGATGGTGGCTTTCGAGGCAATTCCTTATGGATGTTTCCACTACAGACCGTTTTCAACTAGACCTTCTCTCCCAATGGTCAGGACCCCATCTTTTTCTTCACCTGCGTGTGAGGTTATGTCCCAAAACTCGGATATTCCTTCTCTGGTGGCTGAACTTAGCATTCCTCTTGGAGGGCAAGCGATTCAGAATTTGGGATTGGACTCTCTTGACCATGGACAAGTCTGAGAGGAAAGGTTCTACGCTCTTCAGCTAGCACATCTCCTGTAGCGGGGCTGAGCAGTCAGAGTTCAGTCGGACTACGCACGGCAGTGGCGTACATAAATCGGCAGGGCGGCACCTGGAGTCGGGCGGAAATTAAAGAAGCCGCATCCCGATCTGGGCAGAAAAGTTTGCAGTGGCGATTTCAGCAGTCTTTATACCAGGCGTCGACTTTTGGGAGGCAGATTATCTCAGCCGACAGGTTTTACACCCAGGAGAATAGGCGTTCCATCCTCAGGTGTTTTCATCAACTTGTCCTCTGGTGGGGTCTTCCGTAAGTTGACCACATGGCGTCCAGAATCATCTATCATCTAAGCGTTCCCTGAAAACTCACCTCTTCAGACAAGCTTATCAGATTCCAGAACCGACCACATAACCTTCATAGCTTCCATGTCTTATCACATCCCCTCTCACAGTCCACACATAACCTCACATATTGTCTTTCTTTCACATACTCCTGACATTTTGACGACATTCCTGTGTGACTGGATCATGCAGCCCACCAAGAAACTCTGCATTCTGGCCAGACCAAATTGCAATATATATAGCACCTATCCTTGTGTATCAATGCCTGTTTCCCTATAGATTGTAAGCTTGCAAGCAGGGACCTCTTACCTCTATGTCTGTCTGTTATTACCCTGTTTTGTTCTATCAATGTTTCCAATTGTAAAGCGCAACGGAATATGCTGCGCTATATAAGAAACTGTTAATAAATAAATAAATAATAAATCTATTACCTCAGTACTGCTCTCGGATAAGAGACCCCGAGGCAGTGGCAGTGGACACACTTTCAACAACGTGGAAGTTATGATTTGTCTATCTGTTCCCCTTCTCCCTCGGATTCTACAGTGCATCATACGGGAGAGGGGCAAGGTTCTCTTAGTGGCTCTGGATTGGCCTCGCAGAGCTTGGTATTCCATCATTCAACGTCTGCGGCTCGACGATCCGTGGCCCCTACGTCTGAGAGAAGACACAGGGTCCTTTAGTCTATCCAGACTTAAAGCGGCTACGTTTGGCGGCATGGCTGTTGAAAGGGCCTTCTTAAAGCGTAAAGGGATCCCACCCAGGGTAATCCCTACTATGCTCAGAACCTGGTAAGAAGTTACTTCGAAACATTACCACCGTATTTGGAAGGTTTATGTTTCAGGGGGTGAATGTAGAGGATCTCCTCCTACAGAATTCAACCCAGCCAGATTTCTGTGTTTTTTTCTGCAAGCAGGTATTTCAGCCGGTCTGGGTTTGGGTTCTCTGGAAGTTCAGATTTCAACTCTGACGGTTTTCTTCCAAAAGAAGATGGTATTGATACCGGAAGTGCAGACTTTCCTGCAGGGTATGATACGGTTACAACCACCCTTTGTTCCTCCCATGATACAGTATGATACGGTTACAACCACCCTTTGTTTCTCCCATGAGATTTGGATCTCGTCCCTTCCTTCTCCTTATAGTCTTCTCTGTTCGAACCTTTGGAGTCTATAGAGTTAAGATTCCTTTCGTAGACGGTAACATTTCTTCTCGCACTGGCCCCAGCCAGGACGGTGTCGGAACTGGGAGCTCTATCCTGTCGTCCTCTATACTTGGTATTTCATGAGGATAGAGCGGGCATCTGTATAAGAATGGATTTTCTTCCTAAGGTGTTTTCAGCTTTCCACATCAACCAACCTTGTGGTACCAGTTTCTTCCACAGGATTCACCTTCATCAAGATCCTTGGATGTTGTTTGGGCTCTTTGTATCTATGTGGAGAGGACTGCAGCCATAAGTAGAACAAGCACTCTCTTTGTTTCGTAGGATGCTGCTCATCCTGGTTGGACAGCTTCCAAACAGTCGCTGGCCTGCTGGATTCGTCTGAACATCAGACAGTCATATAGGGAGCCTCTGCCTTCTCTTACAGCCACTCGTTCAGTGGCTTACTCGTGGGCGGCCGTTCGCGGTGTTACCATGGAGTTACTTTGCCGGGCAACTACTTGGTCTAGCCGGCATACCTGTATTCGTTTTTATAGATTTAACATTGCGGCCTCTGCAGCGCAGTATGGCCGGTCAGTTTAGCAGGGTTCTCAGTGCTCTCCCGTCCGTGAAGAAGAAGGAAACAGGATTTTGGTACTTACCCATAAATCCCTTTCTCCGATTCCATAGGGGACACTGGACGCCCACCATGCACTGTTCCTTCCAGTCAGGGTTGTGGTAATTTTATCTTATGACTGTTAGAGAACTGTTTGACGTCTCTTCTCTTGTTGTGTTACTGTTATTTTCAATGTTCTAAAATGTTCTGTGTTGCTTCACCTCCTCCTCTTCCGTTTGTCTTTTTCTCAGCTCCCCTCGGGCACAGTTTCCTAAGACTGGGCTTGTAGGGGGATATAGAGGGGGAGGAGCTAGTCACACTTAAAAATTTAAAGTGCCAGCTCCCATTTAGCACATGTCTATACCCTTCTGTCTGTAGCCTCAAGTGTCCCTTATGGAATCAGAGAAAGGGATTTATCGGTAAGTACCAAAATCCTGTTTTAAAGAGGACATGTCAGGTTTCAAAATTTGTCTTTAAATAACATATACGGTATGAAACTATGTGGGGAATCAATTAGCAGCAAGGTTATCCAGGGGGTTCATTGAAAACTCCCTGGCCTTACTGGATGAAGTTTTCCTCTCATAATGACCTGTATATATGTTAACTACACCATAAAACACCTTAATGTTCATCAGTGCAATTTGATGGTCCTTCCCGTACACAGTAAGTTCCTTGCCCATCTCTGCACTCAGGGGCAGCTTCTGCCTTTGTGTGCAGAGAATGGAAACAACCTCATACCCATTTAGTTCCACCCATTTTAATTGAATAATGTTTTCTGTTTTTCTTATAAAATTGCTCAGTGTTGAATTATTTATGGTTTAAATAAATCATGAGAATGAGGGGACATTTCATTACATTTGTCACTTTAGTGTGTTTAGTTTGTCAGCCACACCATCTTCGTCTAGGCCTTAAGCTGTAATGAGAAGGTCTACCCTTTGTGTCAGTTTGCTTACGGAATCCCAGCGGTCAGAATGCCAACAGAATTTATAAGTATCATAACCCTTACCCACACCCTCCCTTTAACCCAATCCTCCCGCAGACTAACACTACCCTCCCCACCCCCCTCACAGCCTAACCCACCCCTCCCACAGCCTAACCTTAAGTCTCCCCCTAAACCTAACTCTGACCCTCACCATCAGGATGTCAGAGGTTGGGATTTTGGAGCTGGGAATCGGACTGCTGTCGGGATTCCGGCGCTGGGATCCTGACTGCTGGCTTCCTGACCATCAGGATGCTGACTACATCCCTTTTGTTTCATGTCTGTAATGAACACGAATAGTGTCTAGTTTCTAGTTACTCTATTCCCTCACAATGCCATCACCAATGCTAAATGCAGCCCAGACATTCTGTACATACAGGTTAATACGTACATATATTTGCAGTAAACAGGGACGAAGAGAAGGGGCGGCAGGTACTAAATAGCCAGGCTTGTCCAAGGAGCCCGGCGGGGGCATGGGTGCGCTGTTGAAGAGGACAAATACACCCCTTTGCAGGTGTACATAGTATTTTCCTTTTATTTTTTTCAGTGTGTGTGGCTACACATGTCTGATTTGGCCACACCCCCTCCGTATCACCTGTCATTTGTCATGATGGCCCTGGTAGTAAAACTAATACTTGTAGTTTAAGTTAAGATTCACCAAAAACACACTGAGCATGTGTGAAGTTGCCATTACTGTCAAGCGTGTCATATACACGCTGAAACCTGTATTCGTATAGCTGAAACCTGCACTGCACTGTTACAGAGTCTCTACTCTGTCCTACACAAGAATTTTACGAATACAGGCAAAAGGTGCAGCCATGTGGTGATGGGAGGATGACATCGTTGTGATGAGGGCATGGTTTCATCCCTTCTAAAGAGGTAGGCCCTCCTCTACCCTCCCCTAAAAACAATTTTGAATTGCTGCATGCACCAGTATTACTTGCACATGTCACTCATGTACAGTGAAAAGTGGGACATTCTTCCCAAATTCTAAGCTGTTGGGACAAAGGTCCTGACTGTCAAGAGTGTTGGGACAGTCCATCAGAACTGTGTCTCGCCTATAATTGGACAGGTGGTAGGTATGAATTAGTAACAAAGGGCCTGATTCAGAGCCGGACGCTCTGACCAGAGCGCTCGCTTTGAATCAGGGCCCTCCTACGTGAAAATGGAGCGGCCTCTTGGACGCTCGCATAGCTGTGAGTTACCACCCACAGCTTATGCGAGCGTCCATGATGATGGTCGCGATGGTCAAGACCATCGCGACCATCGGGCTTGCGACGAGACCCTGCGGTAGGGTCGCGCTGCTGCAAGTCCTGGGGTGATTTTGGCTCTATCAGAGCCAAAAGCACTCCCACTGATATCACTAGGGATGTCAGTGGGGCCGGACCCAGACGGTAGGCGTTCCCATGGGAACGCCTCCGTCTGGCAACCACGCCCCCGGCACGCCCACCAAAGGGGGCGTGCTGTCAGTCACCATCGACAGCACGCCCCCTTTAGTGCGAGACCCATAACGACGGCTTGGACGTCGTTATTCGGGTCTCGCGCATGCGCACGTCGGAGCTCCCTCCGTCGTGCGCATGCGCATTTGGGTACCATCGACCCGCTTGCGAGCATCCTGCGCTCGCAAGCGGGTCTGAATGAGACCCAAAGTTCATGGTGATCTGTACATATGCATACATAGCAATTTATTCATAATAATAATAGTTACCTGCTCAAAAGAATGGAGTCCACTCTCTTTTCCTAGTCTCACCATATCAGCCATTATTGCTTTTTTTAGTTCCTATAAAACATAAACTCATAATTTTAAGATTTGATTGCTTTATTTCAATACTGAATTAAATGTTATCTTAGATAATAAGTTTATATACCAATAATTTTTTTTTTCTGGATCTTTGATAAAAAAAATATTTGTAATAAAATCAATAATGTAAAAAAATTTAATACAGCATTCAGCAGAACTTGGTTTATTACATAACAGTTAAAGTGTTTAAGCTGGACAATAGGTACAGGAGAGGAGATGACAGTCTAAGTTAGAGTACCTCTACATGATTGAAGGGGGAGGCAAGGCATGTCTACAGTCACCTTGTCGACGGTGACTCTAGACACGAGAAAGCCAGCGCTGGGATCCCAGTACTGGCTTTCTTGTGCCTACAGAGTGATGGCGCACATCCACTACCCGATATTAATGAGCGATTGCACGATTATGACATCGTAATCGTGCAATCGCTCATTAATTGTGCACAAATCCTGCACTCTTATGTCAGAAACGACCAGTGATGCGCTCTCCTGCAGGACATCAATCATCAGGTGAACATGCCGGTCAATCTGTCGATAACGACAGATTGACCATGTTCACAGATGATGGAGGGTGCCTACACTGAATGACAAATCGTTCAGTGTCGACACTGCAGGGGAACAGCAACGACTGTACGATTACAATGTTGTAATCGCCTAGTGGATGTGCGGCTTTACTGTTAACATAGTGACTGTAGACATCTGAACTGCATCCTGTACTCTCTCCATTCACACCCTGAAGTTGGCTAAACAACGGTCGGGTGGATCAAACCCCTTTGAACACCCAACCGAATGATCAAGACTTTCTCTCAGCTGTTTTCAGGCTGTGAATGATCATTACCATACTCTGAATGACAATCTTTCAAACCAGTTAAGTGAAATGCTTTGCACAATTATCGTGCAGTGTTTGGCCAGCTTAGCTCTTACAGCACTTGCTTTGCAAATAGAGATTGATTAGACACTAACTGCTGAATTTATATTTGGAACTAAAACTGTGGTAATATGAGCTAGAATAAATCGCATTCAGCATAGGTTAAACTGTTACGGATCAGGCCGAAAATATTGTCAAAATCGCATTGTGTACGCAATTGGTTGGGCCATGCAGGCCCCCGTTTGGTCGTCAGTCACATCGTCAGGTTGTCCCTACATGTAGGTCAATCTGACAATGGGACTGACGACCCTATGTAGCGGAATGCGTCTGATGCCGACATATCAGGCGGTCGGGCACCGGATCATGTATTGTGTACCAGCCGTCCAATTTGTCGCCCATGCGATCGTCCGTCGCATCACTGGGTACACACATCGTTTAGTGTGTACCCAGCTTAAGATAACACAAGTTCATGCCATATTTATACAGTATCACATGTTCACATGCTATGTAACAGAAAATAGGATCATGCATTTAATGTCAAATACATTTGTGCTGAGGTCTCAAGATAGTGTGATAACTTGTGTAATAACGATCAGCAGGTTCCAAAATAAATCCTTTTCTCCCTAATGTCACTGTGTGTTCTATATATGAAGCCATCTCCTGCTTATTTTAGAAACTTGTTTTCATTTCTGTATTTTGTCCTGTGAAAGAAAGTGGTGGTTCTTAAACACCTAGGACATAGCTTTGTGTTCCCATTTAACCCCATGACACCCAATGACACTGGAGGAAACTCACAATAGCTAATCAAGGATACAGCCAGTAGGGACCCACTTAATTCAGACCTGCAAGTTCAGGTCTATATCCAAAGTTTCAGTATCTTTATTAAAGACTATCCCCCCCCGAGGAAAGTCTTTAATAAAGAGACTGAAATGTCGGATTAGACAGATATAGACCTGGTGTTGTTTTTATAATCCTTATAAAAGTCCCATGAGTGCCACCTTAATTGTGACTGTATCTTTGGAATATTTATCCCAGGAGGGCACCTGGGCAAGTGTCATCTATCTATCTATCGAAAGAGAGAGGTTATGTTGTGTAACAGTTTATACATTATTATTTCCTCATTTGTATTACAAATGGCCTTAAGTGTCTGTCCTATATAGTAATAGTTTGTTTTCTTTGTTCTATTGAAGGCTACCTCCAAATTTGACAACATACATTTCTAGGTTACTTTTTTTTTTGGTAGCTTAGATAAATCACACTTTTCTTTTTAAAAATACATAGTTTCATACCAAATTGTTGCATAGTTCAACAAATGACCCTTCAAAAGCTCTCTTCTTTGCCCATCCTGGCATCACCTCTGCATCCGGAACAACAATGCCAACTAGAAAGGCCTAAGAAAGAAAGTGTTGGGAAAGAATGAGAACTGCTCTGGTAGTCAAAGGGCAAGTATAACAAAGTTATATTCTTTAGGGAATAAACATATTTTGAAATGTACACATTTGAAACTAGGCCATTTTTTCAACATGTCAAATATTATTTGGAAAACCTTTTTTTTTTAATAAAACATATTTATAATGGAATTTCCAAGAGGATTACAAAGAGTTTTGTTATTATTTTATTAAAAAAAGAAAAATATATTGTACAATCCAGTAATGAAATTAGATCTGAAATGCTCCTACATGAATATGTCACAGACTTACTTGTAGACTGTCCCCATGGACATAAATTTGGGATACAGGTTCACTGCGAATATAGATATTCTCAATTTTCTCTGGCGCTATGTACTCTCCTTGTGCAAGTTTAAATATATGTTTTTTCCGGTCTATGATCTTTAGAGTTCCATTCTGTATGAAGCAGGCAGAAAAAAGACAAAAAAAAGTTTAACTTAAGGTTAAGAGGTCAATGCGTAACATAAAATATGTACAGTAAGGTAATGGGCAATACATCCCTAAGGTAATGGGCAATACATCCCTAAATGACTGCAAGCTACCACCCATCAACATTAAATCTAATTTTTCTAATTCAGTGCAAAGTATAATGCCTTTGTGTGCCCGGTCCACCTTGTTTCCTACCACTGTAAAGTGCACTTTTGAAGATGCACAATGTAGGCCTGCAAGGTCATGCACTTATCTTGAAAACAGGTGAATTTGTAGTAGTAGTAGATAGGTGACCTCATATAAAGCGGTTGCACGCCGCTTTTCAAAATGAGCTTTGCTGAATTTGATTGGCAGAATCACTGCAACATAATGAGACATGCTCATTTCATCATTTGGATACCTCCCCCCCCCCCCCTCCCCATCATTTGGATACCCTCCCTTCATTCAAATTTGCAATGGACAATAGGTGGGCTCTGAGAGCGGGATGATGGTAAAATTAGCATATGGGACAATTTTTTCCAATATTTTTTCTACAATATTGGGAGATACAATATGTACTTGTTTTCTAAATTAAAGGTTATTTATTACCTTCACTAGTTTGGGAAGTTATACTATCCCCAATTAATAGATCAATAGGTGTGGGCTCAGCACCTAGGACACCTTTGTCATTGAGAGCAGAGTTAGGAAACGTGAATCCTACTTGCATAGCATCCAATGGAATAGTGATGTCGGCTGGGTCTTTATAAAATGGATAAAAGTGACGGTACAGGTGCTACACCTGGTCAATAAGAGTTCTGCGCACTGTTATATTAGGGAATATCAAAAAAAAATTAAAGAGTAAAAGAACTGATAGCTCCCTTAATAATAAAAGTGACCTACCGGTAACCAC
Source organism: Taudactylus pleione (assembly GCA_031769625.1). NCBI lineage: Eukaryota > Metazoa > Chordata > Amphibia > Anura > Myobatrachidae > Taudactylus > Taudactylus pleione. The sequence goes on from JAUIMM010000390.1 coordinate 4,258,328, forward strand.
TTCCCAATGTCTCCGGTGTAAAGCCAACCGTCCTGATCTAAGGCTTCCACTGTCTTTTCTTTATCTTTAAGGTAGCCTTTAAAAACATTGGGTCCTTTTACGCATATCTGAAATAAAGGACGCACACTGACTCATTGCCCAGTTGTTCATGTTTAATTTTGTAAGGAAACTTATTTGTTTAGTCTGTCAAAATAGCAGGTTAAAGTCAAAAAGTAGAAAAAGAAGAAAAGGGCAAAAAAGTTAAAATAAACTCAAAACTCAGAGGAGATGGCAACTAGCACTGTCAAGTCATGTAGCCCGGAAGACAAATCAATGATGGTCTTGGATGTTAATGAAGAAACATTTGGGGCTGATTCTGAGTTGGGAGGAAAGGAAAAAAAAAAAAAGTAAGTTTGCAACCAGACAAACTGTTGAATTCAAGGGGTGCAATTATTTATTCATTTATTTATGTTTTTGCATGCAGGGTAAATACTGGCTGCTTCTGCGTGCAGCCCACACTTGCTACACAGCTTTATTTGTAAACTGCAATTTAGATTTGAGTTTGCGCACGCCAATCCCAAATGTAATCTCTGCACATCTTACATGTGCTCCACCTGCAGTGCAGCAGCAACACGGTTTGTCCTGGTGTGAAGTTACTTGTTTTGTTTTTTTTGGCTTTGCTCCCAACTGTTTTTCTAGAATGGCTTTTGATTAAAGCCCTCCACAACAAGCGTTATGGGACAAAAAGGTTCCTATATATGCTGTGATTCTGACACTGTAATTCAAGACCAAATTTTTACATTAAAAAATCATCTTCTATGGGGCAGAAACAAGCACTATCTTACAATTTAGAAAAACGTGTATAGACCAATGTGTTCAATGCTCAGGTTAAGAAGCTATTTGTGTCTATGTATGGGCTCCATTAGCCTGTGTACAGTAAGACACAGCAAGAGAAAGTGAGATACAGTAAGCGGTGTCCAGCAGTAATATGCTCTGACCAATGCAAAAATGTCACTATAAGTGGATACATTTACTGTATGACACATTTGGGATATTTATGACAACTGTTCCACCTTTAGTTGTGTACTTAATATTTATTTGCCCGTAGCAACCAATCAGATGCTCCCATTTTTGTAGGGCAGGTATAAAATAACATTATCTGTTTGTGATGGCCTAACACTAAGGGCCTGTTTCAGAGGTGGGTGCGGTGTCGATGTTTGTGCAGCTGAGCAATTATTTGCTACTGCGCATGCGCAAAAAGACACAAACCCCTACGGTGCATGCGTACCACTGAGTGTATTCAGAGATTGCGGTTACCTATAAGATCTCACTCATTTGAGATGATGGCGGAAAGGAATGAGCGTTCCTGGGAGGGGGCCTGAAAGGAACGCAAATAAAAGGCTATCGCAGGGGCATGTCATGGTAGTGTCACAAAGCGGCTGCGTTCTCAAATGCAGAGCCGCAGCCACAGAAGCCATCTATAGAAAAGTTTAGAAGGAGACACTGCGCCAGCTATAGGGCATCGTAAGTATCAATGGTCATCGCAATGGGGTGCCGATGATGGAGTGTTTGATCCACTGGCGGATTTCCACTGACTACGGTCATTGAAAGTGGGGAGCTTGCAATCTCTGGAATATGCAATTACAGAAGGAGATGGCAGAAACTAGTATTTACATATTTCGCATCAGCGAATCCAAAGGAAATCGAAGCCACACATGCATTACCATCCACCACTGATTCAGGCCCTAAGTGCATTGTTTATTGATTTCACAATTGTATGTCTTTATTAGATTCCCAGCCATTGAAATACTGAGTGAAATTTGATGCTGTGTGTCATGTACCTTTTGGCTAAGATCAGGCATAGTATATTTTGATTCTCTGGCCAGAGAGCTTAAGAAGCTTTGCTGAGTGTATCCTGCCAATGGATAACTCTGAGGTGTGGGAAAATGCACAGTAAAGTCAATCAATCATGGATGACACCAGGCAACTTTTTTGATTGAAAAAGATGAAGCAATTTAAAAATACCAGCTGAAAAGCTAGGGCCATACTCATGACACAAATGTATATTGTCAAGGATGATAACTATGGCACTTATTTCTAATTTGGCAAGGCTCCATTTCTTTTTTGCTGTCATGGACATTTGATGGGTTGAACATTTTGGATATCGCCTCTCTAAACTGTTTAGAGGTTATACTTTACGGGTAGTGGAAGATCTGCTCCAGGCAATAAGCTGTGACTGAATCAATGGAATATATAAAAATCACTGTTCTTGGAGTAGTCATAAGGAGCGTGTGAACAAAGGGAGGGCACAAAGACCTGTGACCGGGCATTTGGTGTAGAAAGGCCACACTACCTTTTGAGAAATGGTCAAATGTTCTGAACCCCAGAAAAACTTCTTTACTTAAAAAAAAATGGATAAAAGCACCTTGGGTATTTACTAAATTACGTTTATTTTTATTATGTAATAATTAGAATAAGATCCTTTTCTATTTTAAGCAAATTAACCTGACAACATATAAAGGTTTATCAAAATGTAGACATATAATATATCAATGGCACTTAGGACTGGATGAAGTTTCTTTATCTTTCTACAGTTACGTAAAGTCTCAGAATGATGAAACTGCAAGGTATTTGTGTATATATAAAAAAGAACAATTTTAGCCACTCATAAGTATGTATTGAAACAAATAAAAATGCTTAAAGCGTCAGAAGCTTTTACATACCTCCCCTTCTCCTTTAGAAGCAAAATAGTTCATCTCCTCCACATTGACTAGCTTGATATAATTACACGGTAGTGGTGCACCAACATGTCCTGTGAATAACATGGATGTTCTGCACTGTATTAGATACAAATATTATATACATGCACAGTATAATTCATGTAACTGACAGTGTTGTATTTTCTACAGCAAAATATCACTTGGGTAAGTCTTGTATGAACCAAACAGTGGTCTTTTGTTCTCAGACTGTAGCAGATTACAAGAGTGGCACCCAATTGCAATACTAGATACACACCTGAACGATTTCACTCACAATCCAACAAACTTTTGCGATTTTCAGAAGGACTAAATAGTATTGAGAACATCAGATTGTGAGTGCACACACTAGTGATTTATCGTTCCAATCCGAATTGTCCTAACATCATCACAAAGGTCGTTTTTAAGAAATGTCAGATTATTTGAAATTCATAGAAACTACAAAATGTGCACAATATCGGCTCATCATTTTGGAGAAATACGTGCAGCAGGTCAGATCAAATCATCTGATCCGACTGACTTTGGAGCGATAATTGGCTCCAGGTGCGGCGTACGCACTCAGATTATCAGACCAAACAGCTGACAGAGGGCTGAGCAGCCCGATTATTACATAAGGAAAACATAAGGAAAAGCAGGGTGGCCAGTGTACAGGTAGAAGGTCAGCAAAATCAAATTAATAATGTTTATAGTTCTAATGGAGAGTGAAACATCACTTGGCTAGGCTGACTGGTTTACACTATTACACTACAGGAATAATAGGTGGTGCACATGAAGTTGGCTAGCTAGTGTGACGCTGAACTACCCCAAAAGCATTATGGATAATGGAGCCTTAAAGTAGACTTACAAAAACACTTGGATGGTATCTGCCTTTTTATTCTTAGACCCTGGTTGATAGGCGAAGATCAGAAGTAGGTGCCCTAAGATTAGCAAGATTTAAAATGTCTGACATCTTGATTGTATTCCTGTACCTTGAGATCCATAAAAATTGATACAAGAAACTTGGCTGATTCCTATCAATGTTTTCATTCTTCTAAGACCCATTTCTTTGACTTTTTTAGACTTTACTATTTGCATTTTCAGTACCATCATTTTTCTTGCAGCAATGAATGTCATAAAATGCCCAATTACAACAGAGACATTTTCCTATACCAGGAAAAGTAACTCTTGGCCTGATTCAGATTTCCAAATAGAGTAGGACATAGCAAGTATGGTAAAACCATGCTGCACTGCAGGTGGGGCAGATGTAAAATATTCAGAGAGATTTAGATTTGGGAGGGGTGATTCCAAACTGAAATCTAAATTGCAGTGTAATAATAATGCTGTCCAGCATTTGTGAGCTACATGCAAAAGCAACCAGTATTTACCCTGCATCTTATGTGTGTAGGTATTCCTGTGTCTGGGTATTCATGTGTAGGTATTCGTGTGTAGGTACTCGTGTGTCTGGTTATTCGTGTGTAGGTACTCCTGTGTGTCAGTACTCGTGTGTAGGTATTCATGTGTAGGTACTCGTGAGTGTCGGTACTCGTGTGTAGGTACTCATGTGTGTCAGTACTAGTGTGTAGGTACTCGTGTGTGTGTGTGTCGGTACTCGTGTGTGTCGATATTCGTGTGTAGGTACTTATGTGTGTAGGTATTCGTGTCTGGATATTTGTGTGGAGGTACTCATGTGTGTCTGTACTCGTGTGTCTGGTTAGTCGTATGTCGGTACTCGTGTGTAGATATTCGTGCTTAGGTACTCATGTGTGTCAGTACTCGTGTGTAGATACTCATATGTAGGTATTCATATGTAGGTACTCGTGTGTCTGGGTATTCATATGTAGGTACTAGTGTGTATCGGTACTCGTGTGTAGGTACTAGTGTGTAAATATTTGTAGGTACTAGTGTGTAGGTATTCGTGTGTAGATTTTCGTGTGTAAGTATTCGTGTGTCTGTACTAGTGTGTAGGTATTCGTGTTTAGGTACTCATGTGTGTCGGTACTCGCGTGTGTGTCGGCACTCATGTGTAGGTACTAGTGTGTAGGTACTCATGTGTGTCGGTACTCGTGTTTAGGTACTCGTGTGTGTCGGCACTCATGTGTAGGTACTAGTGTGTAGATCTTCATGTGTAAGTATTTGTGTGTAGGTTCTTGTATTTATCAGGTCTTCTGCAGTCTCCCCAGGGAGGATTGCAGGCAGCAAAAGAAGATGTAAGTAAATAATAACAATAGTGAAATAAGCCAGCTCAGTTACAGATCACAAACTGTAAAGAAAGTTAATGGTAAAAGTAAAAGATCAGCAATTAAGAATAAATAATGCTAATAGCTCTAATTAAGTAACAAGGACAGTACTGTACATCGAACAATAAATAAGTTGTGTTCATGCCAATATAATCCTTTGATTTGGTTTTTGCTGGCAAAAGGAGAAAGGTCCCCAAGGCACTTATCTACATTCTTCAGCACTTTTGGATAGACACTATTTACATGTGAGTTCATTTTTTATACAATTCTTTTACAGCTTTGCCTTAATCAATCAATGCATGCTGCAGACCGCACACACTTAATCACATGACCGTGCATTATTTCCCAACGACCGAACACTTCCCAGCATGACCACACACCTGAACTACTTCTCACTACTTGAGAGAATACTCAAAGCATTTAATCAATGCCTCACTCTGACAGAAATGCACAATTTAAAAAAAATGGCAGAATTATCACATACCTCAAGGGACCTGACATCAACCCTCACCACAGATGACTGGTACAATGATGATCTCGTCAAAGAACTTGAAAAAGACTTACCTTCAGAATCCGGCACAGCAAACAGTTAGTAGACATGCCAGCCTTGACCCTGAAGAAGCATTAAGCACTTCCTGCCAGTACAATTAACTGTTCAACACATGTTTTCTTTCCAAAATGAACCACTCTTAAAGTGACAGTCATTAATGTTCAACTGTTGCACAGCCTATTCTGAATGTTCAACTGTTATTTACTGTTTATCCAGTTAAATGATTATTCATTAAAAATAAATTCCAATTAAACAGCCTAGTATTAACTATTTTTTCCTCCTATTCTGTATCTGCTTCACCCTACATCATCTCAATGTAGAACAATTTAATCACACCAGGGGTCTTTTTATAAGATAGATGTACCACACTCGGGAGTGCCGTCACACTGTGATACAGGGCCGGACTGGGACTAAAAATAGGCCCTGGCATTTTAAAACACACAGGCCCACCTCAGCGACAGCATCTGGTTCCTGGCACAGACCCATCCCTTTACTATTCCAGACTCCTCCCACTGCTTAGTCTATGCTCTTACACATATAAGTAATATTAGAACAACATAAAAGTGTACAACATTCTCTGCATTAAAATACACACAAAAGAGTGCATCCTGCAGGGGATTTAATCATGTGCCATAGTCAGACATTTGGTATTTGGTTGGCTCTGTTAGGTAAAGCTGGTACTTCATTGGTGTAGATCACACCCAAAGAAAAGGGAAGGCATTTTCCCAATTGACCAAGCACTAGCTTAGCAGTTGTAGAGTATTAGATAGTGATCACTGTAGTATTTTTTTAGGGTAGGGGTGCTGAACACAGAGGACACATTTGTGCACACCAAAGCAGAGCTGTTACTACAGATTTTGGTGCCCCCCTCCATAATAGAAGCACGGATGCTGCCCGCCGAAGACGAGCGCTGAAAAGAACCCAGGTGTGGACTCGCTGGGAATGGGCATGACCACACAATAGCACCCCCATTCAAATTATGCCACACAGTAGTGCCCCTTCATCACATTACACCACACAGTAGTGCCCCTCATTCACGGTACATCACACAGTAATGCCCCTTACGCCATACTATGCCCCACACAGTAATGCCCCTGTTACATTCTAGGAACGCCACTGAAATGGCATCTCTGCGTGTCTAAATTCGTTCTCCATCTCCCGGGACACATGTGCAGTGCATCTCTGATGCATACGCAGGCAGAAGATATCATCCATTTGTGTGCGGTATGGACATAGCACTCACCTCTGAATCAGACCCACTGACTTTTGGTTAATTCTGTCTCAGGAATATATACTAATAGTGAGAAAGTACATTACATACAACAACAATGTGCTAATAATACAGACTACCTTATATATCTGACATAGTTAGAGCTACACTGGATTACTATACTGAAAATAAGGCAGAAAATAGACAAAGATGTACATCATAATGCGTTGAATAAAATATTTATTATATAACGTTACTAATGTCAGCCTAGTTAGCGTTCCCGCCAGGCTGTTTCAGCGGGGCGCGGCGCCCTGCCCTCCTTCTGGAGGGCAAAAAGCACCCTGCCCTCCAGGAGGAGGGCAAAAAGCGCCCTGCCTTCACAGCCTGCGGGAGCCGTTCTCACCCGCGGGTCGCAGTATCCTGCGGGTGGAGAAACATGCGGTGACCAGGTCACCGCCGGAGAATAGACGCCGGGCGCATGCGCCCGGCATCTATTCTCCCTGTCTGCAGGGCTTGGGGGCTGCCCGGCGTGTCCGTAAGTGCCGGGCACGCCCCCAAGAGTGATGAAAAGGGGACACGTCTTATAGACACGCCCCCTTTTCCGATGACCACGCCCCCTTCTCGGTCGCGCGCGCGCCCTCTCTAGCTCCGGCGCCCTGCCTCCCGCCGGTGCATGTGATGAATGATGCATTCCAGCGATAGGAATGTATCTTGCAATGCGATCATGAACGGTAATGTCATGCCCAGATTACATTGCAATGGAGATAATAAATGGAACCCCAAATAAAGTCAAAAGTGGATCTGGAAATTAAAGTGGCCCTGGAAAAATTTCCTGAAGGTGCTCCATGTAGACAAGACAAAATCAACTGTAGGTGGGGCCCAACAAAAAACGTTAGTGGGACTAGCAAATTGTTACCCTAGCAACATTACAAGATGTCAATCATCCCAACAATAGCTTTAAACTACATATGTGGTCAAACACTTCCGATAATCAACAAAAACAACGTCTTAGATAAGTCACTAATGGCAATATATATATATATATATAACAGTAAGATAGTTCTCTAATAGACATGCATCCAAAAATTATGAGTCCTAAAAGCCCTCTATGCCAAATATATCACATCCTTGCCACTCTTAAGTACCCATTACAAGAGCACAGAAATAAAAATAAACACTCTAAACAATACACATCACATATCAATTAAAAATGTTCACATAGAAGATTTATAAAATTTACACTTAATATATGATAACATACCGGAATACCTGGATACTTTATATCCAAAATGTCATTAGATTATTTATATTCCGGTAATATGCAAAACAAAGGGTGTAGGTAAAAGCCAGATCCATGCAAACTATATTGAAAAACCTGATCCAGAGGAAGCATTGAAAAGTGATGTCAGTGGAGAGATTCTGGCTCTGTTTGAGCCGAAATCTCTCTGGGGCTTGCGGACACGAGACCCTACCACAAGGGTCTCGTCGCAAGCCCGATGGTCGCGATGGTCTTGACCATCGCGACCATCATCATGGCTGCTCGCAATAGCTGTGGGTGGTCACTCACAGCTATGCGAGCGGCCAGGAGGCCATTCTAAAAAAAAAATAAAGACCCGACCCTGATTCAGAGCGAGCGCTCTGTCAGAGCGACCGGGTCTGAATCAGGGCCTAATTTCCAACACGTGCACACCCAGAAAACCTGGATCCATACTAAATATAAAGATGGTTCCATACTGAGGACCTGATTCTGAGCCACACACTATGCCGATAAGAATGCAAATGTTTTTTCATGACCGCGCACGTGTCCTGATTGTCTTCCCACAGAGACATAGTATAGGTTTGTACACAGGGTGACAGAATTATATTAAGCATTCGTGTGCAGTGACTGGGAAATAACACGGGCGTGGCAAATCCAACACGTGCAGATGTTGCGTCTTATAGGAGTGTCGCTGGAAGCGGCTACGTACAGAGACTCAGCAGCTTACATAGGAGGCCTTACTCAGATGAGCAGCTTACATAGGAGGCCTTACTCAGATGAGCAGCTTACATAGGAGGCCTTACTCAGATGAGCAGCTTACATAGGAGGCCTTACTCAGATGGAGAAACTGCACCTGCCGTAGGTAATGTAGCAACTTCAGATGCTGCAAGTGGGTGTCTCAGTCCTTGTAAATTTGGGCGCATGCTTGTACACCAGGAAAGAGATTTTTAGCAGCATAAAGATGCAGACATAATTGCAGCAAATGATACAAGAACACCAGCATCTGTGTCAGTTTCAGGGAATGGGAATGTTTAGCCGCCGGTTCAAATTCCGACAGCGGATGCCTGACAGGAGGAGATCCCAACTGGGGCAGGTAAGTATCCTAACTCTCCCCTGTCCTCCTCCTTAACCCTCCGTTAGTAGTGCCTAACCCTCCCCCTAGTGCCTAAGCCTAACCTCCCCCCCAGGGGTGCCTAAACCTAACCCCCCCTCCCAACACCCTAAACCTAACCCTCCCAGGGGGGTGCCTAACCCTAACCCTCCCCCCTAGGGGTGCATAACCCTAATCTCCCAACCCCCAAACCTAACCCTAACCATGCTAGAGTTCCAAATTCTAACCCTCCCCCCCTGTGGCTAACGCTAAGGGCGCCCCAGACTTACCTTCGTTCGGGCTGGCGTCCTCTGCGTTCTGGCATCGGGATTAACATAGGCGTCGGTATTTCGATGCCTATGTTAAATCCCTTGACGGGATTCCGCTGTCAGGATTGAGACCGTTGGCCATGCGGCCGCCGATCTCATAACTACATCCCAGTTTCAGAATCAGGCCCTAAATATATAGAAAAAGATGGATCTATACTAAATTCATAGTAATTCCTCTGTTTCTCCTCCTCTATTTCCTCTTCTAATTCCATCTCTCACTTACCGTTCTCTCATCCCCATATCTCTCCCCATCACTATTTCTCTTTCTTCCTCTGATATTCCTCACCCTCTGTCTCTGATCCCGCTTCTATGCCTCTTCTATCCCTTGTCTTGCTCCTTTCCCCCTCTCACTCTCCTGTCTTTCTATGTCCAAGTCTTTGTTCCCATCTTTCTTATTCGTTTTGTGTGATGGAGAAAACTGAGGTGATTGTGTTACTTGCACTGGGCGTTTTGTGTGATGGAGAAAACTGATGGTGCTTGTGTTACTATACAATTATCTGGCCAATCCACTTAATATCAACTGATCAGCCAGATAATTGTACAGTGTTTGCAAGCAACCGATCAATAAATATAGAATGGTCAGACATGCCAGTGGAGTTGTTACGGGGAGGGTGAGGGTTGGGACACTGGGGATTACAGGGAGGCTAAGGATGGGGACACTGAGGGGGGTTACAGGGAGGCTGAGGATGGGGACACTGAGGGGGGTTATTGGGAGGCTGAGGACGAGGACACTAAGGGGGGTCACAGGGAGGGTGAGGGTGGGGACACTGAGGGGGATTACAGGGAGGCTGAGGATGGGGACACTGAGTGGGGTTACAGGGAGGGTGAGGACACTGATTGGGGATTACAGGGATGTGAGGGTGGGGACACTGGAGATTGAGGATGGGGACACTAAGGGGAGTTACAGAGAGGCTGAGGACGGGGACACTGAGGGGTGGTTACAGGGAGGCTGAGGACGGGGACACTGAAGAAAGTTACAGGGAGGCCGAGGACAGGGACACTGAGGGGGGTTACTGGGAGACTGAGGATGGGGACACTGAGGGGGTTACAGGGAGGCTGAAGATGGGGACACAGAGGGGTTACAGAGAAGCTGAGGATGGGGATACTAAGAGTGGTTAGAAGGAGGCTGAAGATGGGGACACTGATTGGGGGTTACAAGGAGGGTGAGGGTGGGGACACTGAGGGGGGTTACAGGGAGGGTGAGGGTGGGGACACTGGGGGTTACAGGGAGGGTGAGGGTGGGGACACTGAGGGGGGTTACAGGGAGGGTGAGGGTGGGGACATGGGGTTACAGGGAGGGTGAGAGTGGGGACACTGATTGGGGGTTACAGGGAGGCTGAGAGCGGGGACACTGATTGGGGATTACAGGGAGGGAGAGGGTGGGGCCACTGGGGATTACAAGGAGGTGAGGGTGGGGACACTGGGGGTTACTGGGAGGCTGAGGACGGGGACACTGAGGGGAGTTACAGAGAGGCTGAGGATGGGGACACTGTGGGGTGGTTACAGAGAGGCTGAGGACGGGGACACTGAGGGGTGTTATAGGGAGGGTGAGGGTGGGGACACCAATTGGGGTTACAGGGATTGTGAGGGTGGGGACACTGATTGGAGGTTACAGGGAGTGTTAGGGCTGGGACACTGAGGGAGGTTACAGGGTGGGTGAGGGTGGGGACACTGATTGGGGATTACAGGGAGGGTGAGGGTGGGGACACTGGGGGTTATTGGGAGGCTGAGGACGGGGACACTGATGGGAGTTACAGAGAGGCTGAGGATGGGGACACTGTGGGGGTTACAGGGAGGGTGAGGGTAGGGACACTGATTGGGGATACAGGGATGGTGAGGGTGGGGACACTGATAGGGGATTATAGGGAGCGTGAGAGTGGGGACACTAATTGGGGGTTACAGGGAGGGTGAGGGTGGGGACACTGATTGGAGGTTACAGGGAGTGTTAGGGCTGGGACACTGAGGGGGGTTACAGGGTGGGTGAGGGTGGGGACACTGAGGATTACAGGGAGGGTGGGGACACTGGGGATTATTGGGAGGCTGAGGACGGGGACACTGTGGGGTGGTTACAGAGAGGCTGAGGACAGGGACACTGAGGGGTGTTACAGGGAGGGTGAGAGTGGGGACACTAATTGGGGGTTACAGGGTGGGTGAGGGTGGGGACACTGATTGGAGGTTACAGGGAGTGTTAGGTCTAGGACACTGAGGGGGTTACAGGGAGGGTGAGGCTGGGGACACTGAGGGGGGTTACAAGGAGGGTGAGGGTGGGGACACTGGGGATTACAGGGAGGGTGAGAGTGGGGACACTAATTGGGGGTTATAGGGTGGTGACACTGAATGGGGGTTACAGGGAGGGTGAGGGCTGGGACACTGAGGGGGGTTACAGGGAGGGTGAGGATGGGGACACTAATTGGGGGTTACAGGGAGGGTGAGAGTGGGGACACTAATTGGGGGTTACAGGTTGGGTGAGGGTGGGGACACTGATTGGGGGTTACAGGGAGGGTGAGGGCTGAGACACTGAGGGGGGTTATGGGGAGGGTGAGGGTGGGAACACTAATTGGGGTTTACAGGGAGGATGAGGGTAGGGACACTGGTTGGGGGTTACAGGGTGGGTGAGGGTAGGGACACTGATTGGGGGTTACTGGGTGGGTGAGGGTGGGGACACTGAGGGGGGTTACGGGGAGGGTGGGAACACTCATTGGGGATTACAGGGAGGATGAGGGTAGGGACACTGATTGGGGGTTACAGGGTGGGTGAGGGTAGGGACACTGATTGGGGGTTACAGGGTGGGTGAGGGTGGGGACACTGATTGGAGGTTACAGGGAGTGTTAGGGCTGGGACACTGAAGGGGGTTACAGGAAGGGTGAGGGTGGGACACTGGTTGGGGGTTACAGGGAGGGTGAGGGTGGGACACTGATTGGGGGTTACAGGGAGGGTGAGGGTGGGACACTGATTGGGGGTTACAGGGAGGGTGAGGGTAGGGACACTGAGGGGGGTTACGGGGAGGGTGAGGGTGGGAACACTAATTGGGGGTTACAGGGAGGATGAGGGTAGGGACATTGATTGGGGGTTACAGGGTGGGTGAGGGTAGGGACACTGATTGGGGGTTACAGGGTGGGTGAGGGTGGGGACACTGATTGGAGGTTACAGGGAGTGTTAGGGCTGGGACACTGAAGGGGGTTACAGGAAGGGTGAGGGTGGGACACTGGTTGGGGGTTACAGGGAGGGTGAGGGTGGGACACTGATTGGGGGTTACAGGGAGGGTGAGGGTAGGGACACTGAGGGGGGTTACGGGAAGGGTGAGGGTGGGAACACTAATTGGGGTTACAGGGAGGATGAGGGTAGGGACACTGATTGGGGGTTACAGGGAGGGTGAGGGTGGGACACTGATTGGGGGTTACAGGGAGGGTGAGGGTGGGACACTGATACAGTGATTTTATATACATAACTGCCAGAGACCAGAACTCCCTGCACATATAAAGCTGTCGGGTAGATAGTAGCAGATTTAAAAGAAGAAAAACTGCACTCACTTACCTGACTTTTTGGTAGCTTTCTTCTCTTCAGAGTCCAGGACATGCAGCTGTCGCATTGGGTCTCCTCCCCTGCTCCTGCAACAGCGCGCTGCTGATCTTCCTCCGCACTTCTAGTTCTTCACACAAAGCCAGGGGGCGGGGGCCTCGGTCTGGGGTCTGATATGGCCACTGTCAGCAGGCCGCTGTAGCAGGAACATTTCCTATATAGCAGCAGCACAGATGATGGTAATCCTCTGTAGGGGGCGTGTTAGACCTCTGTTACTAGAGGTATCTCTGGCCCTCTAGTGTCTGCTGGCAGAATATGGCCAGTGAACACATTCAGTTGTGAATGTAAAACATTTGTCTTTCCTCAGGCGGCCATTTTGGGAAAGACATTTTCTATAGTATACATGCGAGCGTGCAGAGCAGACCGGCCCACCTGACCATCGGCTCTTCTAGCATATGCCAGAAGTGCCCGATGGCCAGTCCGGCCCTGCTGTGATATATGCACGCCTTAGGTGGTTGAACGCTCACCAAGGCATGCGTATATCAGAGCGCAACCACACACCCAAGAGTGGTATATCTATTACACACACACAAACATATATATATATATATATATATATATATATAGTCATGCAGGGGACTTGAACTCCCATCCTCATACCCCACAGTCAGAAACTCAGCAAATTAGCTATATGCTCATACATAGGCAGCCTTGTAATGCTAACTAAATGACGCTAATTGTAACTGTCAGTTAAAACCATTGGTGATGACAAACATGCCCAGCCTGAGTTCATTGTTGCCAGTGACTGAGCAATGTGTCCAGCTTTTTGGTTGGTGGCACTACATGACCATGTACTCAGCTCGAGTATTGTTTCCAGTGAGAAACATGCCCAAATGAAGAGTACTAGTGATGATGAGTTACTTATGAGTCCACCCAGAGTTTGTAAAATACCAATAGCTGTCATGAAGGTGAACCAACTGATAATATTATTCACTTTTATTTGTATGACAAATTATACGCATTCCCGTACAGAGAAAATAAACAAAACACTAAACATTAACAGAATATAAGATCTCAAATACAGTACACAGTGGAATACTGTAGCATAAATACCAAGCATTCATTTCCTGCCAGAGACTGAGTAGGACAGATGAGGCATGGGTAGAGCAACTCACTGACGCTAGCAGGACTCACAGATGGGAAATAAATCAGTACTCTGTTCCTGTACCCAAATAGTAATGAGCAAGCAAATCAGGGCTGAAGGGGAGCAGGAGATAAGGTAGAGGAAGACCTGGGTGTCCTAGGGAAGAGGAGGGCAATGCCCATAGGAGCTTACATACTAAGTGTGAAGCGAAGAACAGTTTCAGGGTAAATTGGGAAAGATATTGGTGGAGGATTGGAGGAAAATTGATTTAAGAGGAGGACTGGTGCACTTTAATAAAAAGGTATGATTTAAGACTGGGGATTATCCTATTACCTGTGGTAATTTGCCACACAGAATATATGGGCTTTTATCGGGATAAAAGGCCGACGCTGATTATCGGGCTAATTAAATTATTACCATTTCTCGCCCCGAAAATACATAGGATCAGCAAAAAGCTGCGGACCTATGTAATTTTGCGGCAGTGATAGCCGAAAAAAACCTTACTTGTCTGAGATTTGGTTTCACCTGCCCAAGGCAGGCGAAAGAAAACCCCCTGTTAAGTGCCGGCATCTGTGTGAGAGGAGGTCACCATGGTGAAGGAGAGGCGTTGGTCAGAGGAAGAGTGGAGAGGACGAGACGCAGTGCGGATAGCGATGAAATTGAAAATGTAATAGAGGAGCAGTGGTTTACGGCTTTGTAGGTTGAGGAGTTTGAACTGGATTCTGAGTGCGATACGGAGCCAGTGAAGCATGTATCAGAGAGGAATGAAGATGCCTAATGCCACATAGACACACTTTTTTTATCTGACAGTTTTAATAATACAAGTTAATTTCTAAAATATCAACAAAATTATGTGTTATGCAGGATTTCTCTGTGTGTGGTTATGCCAAAAATGTAGGGTCGTGTTTGAAACCCTATGAACACCCGTGATACATTTAAAAAAAAAAAGTCTACCTGATGTCCAGTCCCCAGGTGTGGTAAAAGTGCAACCAGCGGTACATTCTGTCTGTCCGTAGCCTTCATACACCTATGGAAGACATGTTTCTATTAACGTTTTATTTAGTACTAAGCCCCACATATAAATATAAATATATATATATGGAATTGAGAGCAAGAAAGAAGGGGTGCGACATAGTGCATGAAACTGTAAAACAGATTTTATTGCAGACAGCGGATATAAAACTCGATCAATGAATATGCGTACCACAATCAGCGGTCAGATACCACCGCAAGTAATAAAAATGAAGAAGCCTGAATATCATCCGAACGTCTCCGGGGACTCCGTCGGCTATTCGACAAGTAATGGAAAGCAACGCCAAACCACGGCCCAACGCGTTTCGTCATCGACTTCGTCAGGAGGCTGGTTTGGCGTGAATAACTATCATCCCATCTACTTCCACAAGTGTTTTATAATTAGATACTTAAACTAATCAGTATTGGAAACACTATAGGGAAATAGTAGCAGATGTTACAATGTGGGTACTTTAAATCCTAATGCATACATTGCACATTGCATAACATTTATAATTAAACATAATAAATTAAAAAGCCAGCATTTAAATAAATGCAAAAAATACAAAAAATAAATTGTAAACATAATGAAATACTTTTGCTTAAAAATACAAACATAATAGTACAATAAATATGTGCAAAATGCATGAGATAAAATTCATGAGTTAAAATTAAAATAAGAAATACTGGGATATAAAGGAATATGGAATAAAAAATAAGAGATAAACAGCAAAAGATAAGCAATAGATCTACAACAGCAGGCCAATTAATCGCTTAAAAAAGGTGTGATATCATATCCCTCATTTAACCCATTAGGTTGCAAAGTATTCAAAATTATAATCCAAAAGGATTCTCTCTTTGCCAATAAATTATCTCTATTGCCTCCTTTTATATCAATCAACACATGTTCTAATCCCATAAATCTCAAAGTAGTGGGGTTACTACCATGACACTTTTTAAAATGTCTGGGGACACTATGATTATCCTCACCATTTTTTATATTCCGCAGGTGTTCTAAAATTCTGACTTTCAGCACCCTTTTTGTTTTTCCTACATACATTTTACCGCAGCCACGAACCAATAGATATATAACATAAGTGGTGATAAAACCGGATCCATTTTTATCATCAATTACGCTTGATAAGCCTGAAATTGTATTTAGAAGAGCCCGCACTTTAACCACTTAACTGACGAATTCTCTCTCCAAAAACCGCTCCGAAATTGTCGTTTTTTTTTATGATTGAATTAGGTCAGGAACAGCTTTGTAAAACTTATCCAACACGATTTTCTAAAAAAAAAAAAAAATTTTTAAGCGCTGTATACCATAAAAATGGCAATTTTTATGCTATATAGTACAGTTGGCCATCGATAGAAACATCGATTGTGACCACAGCTACCGATGCTTCCTTAACATCGGTTGGGGGCTGCCATCTATATACGTGTGTATATATATATATATATATATACATGCATATATATATATATATACGTGCATATATATATGTATATATATATATATATACACACATATATATATATAGATATACACACACACACATATATAGATATATATATATATATACACACACATCTGTGTGTATATATATATATATATATATATATACACAGATATATATATATATACACACAGATAGATATATATATCTGTGTATATATATATATACATATATATATATCTGTGTGTATATATATATATATATATATATATATGTATATCTGTATATAATATATATATATATATATATGTATATTATGGGCAGTGCTTTTATTTATGGGGTGGGGTTATCGTCAGTGGGGAGAGGCTGCTGATAGAGGGGGTGGAGTGAGGGAAGGACAGCGCTGATAGCGCTACCTTCCCTGCCCGGCGGCTGCTGCTAGCCGGAGTTGGAGGGAGAGAAGGACAGCGCTGTCTTCTCTACCCTGTCCTCTCGGCAGCCGCCAAGGGGGGGTGGGTTCGCCGGTGCTGGGCTGGCCGATCACTGGAGTGATCGGCCCACGGGGAGGGGCAAAGTGTGCAGAGGGACCAGGAGGTCCCTCTGTGATTGGCGGCTGCTAGAAAATGATTTTCCAGCAGCCGCCCATAGAGCTTTTCTGACTGGTCGTATCAGATACGACCATGTCAGGGAAAGCCCAGTCTGGTATGGTCGTATCTGATACGACCATGCCAGGCAAGTGGTTAAAAACAGCCCTGTCACCCAGCCTATTACCATTGTTAAATGAAGGAAAATTAGAGAAATCCTGTCAGTTTATGAGACTGCAGGCTTCTATACATGTGGCAGGTGTAAAGTCTGCCCTCATGGTTTGAACAAGGCAAAATTTTTTACCAGCAGTACAGGGAAAGAATTCAAGGTCAAACATATTATAAATTGTTTGACCACTTATGTTATATGTTTATTGGTTTGTGGCTGCGGTAAAATGTATGTAGGAAAAACAAAAAGGGTGCAGAAAGCTCACTGGGGCTTGCGGGAACGAGACCCTACCACAAGGGTCTCATCGCAAGCCCGATGATCGCGACCATCACCTGGCCACACGCAAAAGCTGTAGGTGATCACCCACAGCTTAGCGAGTGGCCAGGAGGCCGGCTCCAATAAAAAAAAAAAATGCCCTGATTCAGAGCAAGCGATCTGAAAGAGCGTCCGGCTCTGAATCAGGGCCTAGGTCTTTAACGAGTTCTGTTCATTTGGCTGGCTGAAATATGAGGCATCAGACATACCGTATTTTCACTATTGTTGCTGCATAAAATTTAGAGGGATTTTACACAGATCTCTTATTTAAGGTAATACGGACTAGATTTAGAAGTGACTGCACTTGTGTGACCTAGTTTTGAAACACGTTGCTAGAACATTTCTTCATAACAATAAGATTAGACTCAGGGAAACACTGTGGAAATGATGCACAAGGACCAATGAGTCAACATTTCTTGCTTTGATAAGTGTGATGCAAATTAGACTCATGGGAGCAAAACTAATCCATACTGACACCTGAATAATGTACCTTAGTGTCCTGGAAAATTGCAGTAACTCATTCATTTCCAGGGGATGTACTAGAAGCAAAACATGTGGAACTATAATCCTACTAATGAATCAGGTTCAATAACGTATAATATATTGATGTCAATGTTGGCTGTCTTATGTTATAATAGTCTTTATATGTGATTAAATCATTTTTATTGTTTATTGTAATAAATGTATATAAAACATGTTTAGCACTCATGTTGTGAAGGTATTTACAGCAGATCATTGGCCTATACAGTATTGCTTATGAACTGTTTACCCAGCAATCTAGGAATTATGTTAATACATTGACAAATGTGATTTATGTGCGGATGAACAACTGTGTGTCTCAGCAAGTGTCTATTTTTGCATATACTTGTGGGTTTGTTACTGTGAATTTAGGTCACTGTTGTGTTATTGTTTGTTCAGGCTGTAATTTATTTTTAAGCCAGCTGTATAGCTGCTGTCTGCTAGATTTACCTTTACCCTTCCTAAAGAGTACCAGAGACAAAACAGCAAGAGGGAAGATAACTCTATGATACAGTCTAAGAGTCGTATTCAATTAGTTTTGCACAGTTTTCCGCATGCTGGACTTTTCGCCGTCTTCGCAAATTTTCTGTGCGAAAAAGTATCGCGCACATCCCAGCGTATCCCCGTATTCAATTACAAAGCAGCAAAAATGGGCGCGGCGAAACTCAAACAGGCGAAAAGTCCTGTCGTTTTTGGGGAAATCAGCCTGACACCCCCCAAAAGATGCTCTGACATGGGGGTTCACTATGGGTACCCCCAATTAGACCTGCTGAAGGTATTTGAGGTCTTTGAATGGTCTCAATAGGTGCTATTTAGTGTCTGCCAGCAAGTGGTGAAGAATAGCATTTTGCAACTTTTTTGGAGAAAATAAGTAGTCCCATCAAATTTGGGGTACATGAAAATGGGTGCAAGCATATTTTAAAATGTGTAAAGTCAAGCATTAAATAGCGCCAAAAACGCACCTTCAGCAAGCACCTGCAATCAAAAATACACCTCCCCCATACTTGCAGACCCTCCCAAATGCTATTTCGCTAGTTTTTGTGCTTTTTTGGGGTGTCCTTGTGGGTTTTTTGACGCAGTTAGCGTCAAGGGAGTGTAAAAAGGGCTATGGGGGATTGCCGCAATTTTGCACCCCAAAACCCCAATGCTGCACTTTTTTCCACCGGGTGTTCATAGACGAAACTTTTTTGCCTATTGTTATTGATGCCGGCGAAAAGACGCTGAAATTGAATACGGGGATGAATTAAATTGGCAAATTTTCCGGCATTTTGAGCAGCTACAGACATCCGACGCGGGACTTCGGAGAGGTCAGTTTTAGATACTATGGGTGCAGGGTGTGCGGTGCACACGAGACCCCATTATAGATACGCCCCTGTTGAAATTTCTGAGGTGAAAAAATTAAAAGTGTTGGAAAATAGCTTTAAAGTAGTGGGTCTGGTTCTTAGGGGGGCTGTATGGATAGTATGTCTGTTTTAAACATTGCAGGAGGCTGCACCTGGTGTATTTTTTACACTTTGTAAAAGTGCACTTTTTTTACTCAAAAATATAGTTACACCCATTTTATTGTACCCCCAATTTAACGGCAGCATTTATTTGGCCCCAAAAAATGCTTTTTATCGTTTTTCCACTTTTATACAGATATGCATATACCAGCCATTTGACACAATTTAAGAATCCCAAATACTTTTATTACGGCCACTAATACTCTTTTAAAGTGATTTCCTATGTCAGTTAGTGGTCTATTTATCAAGCAGTGAAAATTGTGGAGAAGTGGACCAGTGGAGAAGTTGCCCATAGCAACCAATCAGCTCCTGCCTATTAATTTAAAAAACTGTACTTGATAAATGCTACTTCAAAGCTGATTGGTTGCTATGGGCAACTTCTCCACTGGTTCACTTCTGCACTTTTCACTGCTTTTCACTGCTTGATAAATAGACCCTAAGCCTTTTAAGGGGACACAGACAGATTTCCCCAAAATGTACAGTACTTTTCGCAGTTTACTCCACAAACAGTTTTCATGTGAATGTGTTTTTGCGTATGTTGTAATTGTAATAGGATAATGCGAAAAACGGGAGCGCACATAGACAAAAGATGCAAAAATATCACACCAAAACACACAAAGTGTGTGAAAACTTCACTGACGTTAGCTTTTTGCTTTATTGCATCTAACTGAATTCCCCATAAAGGTGTGATCTGTGGTGTACAGTTTACTAGTACTGCTAATATTTCTCAGTAATTAGGTAATGTTTGTGGGTTGGACCACTGGTAATGTGCCTTTGAGACGCTGACTAACACCTGAAACTGCATTAACTACAGGATGAATGATTTCCTCTGAGGTCATTCCCACCATTGGTTTCTAAGTTTTTGATATCCAGCATGACCGGTGTTAACAAAAGACTGTTCTGGTAAAGTTGCAATGCATGTACAGATGTGTCCACATACATCTTACCTCCGTGCACTACAAGTCACGTTAAACATAACACGTGAGCGGCGTGTGACTCGGTAGCGCTAAGCGTCTTTGTGCGACTTTTTACCTTGAAATGCACACAGAATACAGGCATGCCACATACTTGTGTGTCCTATCTGCATCACGCTACAGAGTCATGGCATAGTGCGACCGAAGGGCTGTTTAATGCGTAAAGAAGTAAGATGTATGTGGTGACATCTGTAATATATATATACTGTATATATGATATAAGCGCGTCACTAAAATGCTTATAAAGTAAATGTTAGTTTCCAGGTGTTTTTATCTATTTTACCTGCACATATATGTGAGCGAGCCATGAATGTTGGCTCATTGGAAAAGATGAAGAATTTAATTGATGTTTCCTTCTGTGTAACAAGGAATCTCAGGGGTAAATTTACTAAGTGGTGCTTTTCAAAATCACCACGTCTTTGGTGGTCTCCATGGGATTTAAAGAGACAATAAAATTAAATACTAAACCTTGCATGTTTTGTATTTAATATTACTGCAACTTTAGATCCAATGGTCAAAACCTCCAAAGACACTGGGACTTTGAAAAGCTCTGCTTAATAAATCCAGGGGGAGATGTATGATGCGGCCGGCTCCAGATCATGGTGAAGTATTTCCTCTTAATGGCTGCATGTATTAAAAGTAGGGGTGAGCGGGTTCGGATTTCTGAAATCCGAACCCCCCCGAGCCCCCCCGATCCGAGTCCGATCCGAGTCAGGCTCGACTTTTCCCGCCTGACTCGGATTCTGAAATCGAGGCAAAACGTCATCTTCCCGCCTTCCGAGTCTCGCGGGTTTTGGATCCTATATAAGGTACCCACGTCGGCGCCATTTTCTCACTCGGCTGTGGACAGTGAAGAGGGAGGGTGGGAGTTAGGGCTGTGTAGTGTAGTGTAGTGTAGTGCTGCTGTTGTCCACTACTTCAAAGTCCATAGGGGCTGGCTGTGTTGTGCTGTGCTGCTGTTGTTAATAGGGGCTGTGTCCACTACTTCAAAGTCCATAGGGGCTGGCTGGACTGTGTTGTGCAGTCAGTTCTCCATAGGGGCTGTGTCCACTCCAAAGTCCTGTGCAGTGGCCCAGTCCTAAAGAGGTGCTGTAGTGTTGTCCAGGGGGTGCTCTGTCCATCAGGGGTGCTCCTCCCAAGTGATAAAAAAATAATATATTTTCTGTGTTTGTGAATTGTGTGCGCAGTAGCCGCACGTGCATCAACAAAGTAGTGCCAAGCGTGCGCCTGTGTCATAAGTAAAGGGCCGGCTGGCTTGACCGTTAAAGGGTGCTGTAACCCCCGAAAGTACACTCCAGTCCAAACCAAAAAAAAATTATTTTCTGTGTTTGTGAATTGTGTGCGCAGTAGCCACACGTGCATCAACAAAGTAGTGCCAAGCGTGCGCCTGTGTCATAAGTAAAGGGCCGGCTGGCTTGACCGTTAAGGGTGCTGTAACCCCCGAAAGTACACTCCAGTCCAAACCAAAAAAAAAATTATTTTCTGTGTTTGTGAATTGTGTGCGCAGTAGCCGCACGTGCATCAACAAAGTAGTGCCAAGCGTGCGCCTGTGTCATAAGTAAAGGGCCGGCTGGCTTGACCGTTAAGGGTGCTGTAACCCCCGAAAGTACACTCCAGTCCAAACCAAAAAAAAAATTATTTTCTGTGTTTGTGAATTGTGTGCGCAGTAGCCGCACGTGCATCAACAAAGTAGTGCCAAGCGTGCGCCTGTGTCATAAGTAAAGGGCCGGCTGGCTTGACCGTTAAAGGGTGCTGTAACCCCCAAAGTACACTCCAGTCCAAACCAAAAAAAAAATTATTTTCTGTGTTTGTGAATTGTGTGCGCAGTAGCCGCACGTGCATCAACAAAGTAGTGCCAAGCGTGCGCCTGTGTCATAAGTAAAGGGCCGGCTGGCTTGACCGTTAAGGGTGCTGTAACCCCCGAAAGTACACTCCAGTCCAAACCAAAAAAAAAATTATTTTCTGTGTTTGTGAATTGTGTGCGCAGTAGCCGCACGTGCATCAACAAAGTAGTGCCAAGCGTGCGCCTGTGTCATAAGTAAAGGGCCGGCTGGCTTGACCGTTAAAGGGTGCTGTGACCCCCAAAGTACACTCCAGTCCAAACCAAAAAAAAAATTATTTTCTGTGTTTGTGAATTGTGTGAGCAGTAGCCGCACGTGCATCAACAAAGTAGTGCCAAGCGTGCGCCTGTGTCATAAGTAAAGGGCCGGCTGGCTTGACCGTTAAGGGTGCTGTAACCCCCGAAAGTACACTCCAGTCCAAACCAAAAAAAAAATTATTTTCTGTGTTTGTGAATTGTGTGCGCAGTTGCCGCACGTGCATCAACAAAGTAGTGCCAAGCGTGCGCCTGTGTCATAAGTAAAGGGCCGGCTGGCTTGACCGTTAAAGGGTGCTGTAACCCCCAAAGTACACTCCAGTCCAAACCAAAAAAAAATTATTTTCTGTGTTTGTGAATTGTGTGCGCAGTAGCCGCACGTGCATCAACAAAGTAGTGCCAAGCGTGCGCCTGTGTCATAAGTAAAGGGCCGGCTGGCTTGACCGTTAAAGGGTGCTGTAACCCCCGAAAGTACACTCCAGTCCAAACCAAAAAAAAATTATTTTCTGTGTTTGTGAATTGTGTGCGCAGTAGCCGCACGTGCATCAACAAAGTAGTGCCAAGCGTGCGCCTGTGTCATAAGTAAAGGGCCGGCTGGCTTGACCGTTAAAGGGTGCTGTAACCCCCGAAAGTACACTCCAGTCCAAACCAAAAAAAAATTATTTTCTGTGTTTGTGAATTGTGTGCGCAGTAGCCGCACGTGCATCAACAAAGTAGTGCCAAGCGTGCGCCTGTGTCATAAGTAAAGGGCCGGCTGGCTTGACCGTTAAAGGGTGCTGTAACCCCCGAAAGTACACTCCAGTACAAACCAAAAAAAAATTATTTTCTGTGTTTGTGAATTGTGTGCGCAGTAGCCGCACGTGCATCAACAAAGTAGTGCCAAGCGTGCGCCTGTGTCATAAGTAAAGGGCCGGCTGGCTTGACCGTTAAAGGGTGCTGTAACCCCCAAAGTACACTCCAGTCCAAACCAAAAAAAAATTATTTTCTGTGTTTGTGAATTGTGTGCGCAGTAGCCGCACGTGCATCAACAAAGTAGTGCCAAGCGTGCGCCTGTGTCATAAGTAAAGGGCCGGCTGGCTTGACCGTTAAAGGGTGCTGTAACCCCCGAAAGTACACTCCAGTCCAAACCAAAAAAAAATTATTTTCTGTGTTTGTGAATTGTGTGCGCAGTAGCCGCACGTGCATCAACAAAGTAGTGCCAAGCGTGCGCCTGTGTCATAAGTAAAGGGCCGGCTGGCTTGACCGTTAAGGGTGCTGTAACCCCCGAAAGTACACTCCAGTCCAAACCAAAAAAAAAATTATTTTCTGTGTTTGTGAATTGTGTGCGCAGTAGCCGCACGTGCATCAACAAAGTAGTGCCAAGCGTGCGCCTGTGTCATAAGTAAAGGGCCGGCTGGCTTGACCGTTAAAGGGTGCTGTAACCCCCAAAGTACACTCCAGTCCAAACCAAAAAAAAATTATTTTCTGTGTTTGTGAATTGTGTGCGCAGTAGCCGCACGTGCATCAACAAAGTAGTGCCAAGCGTGCGCCTGTGTCATAAGTAAAGGGCCGGCTGGCTTGACTGTTAAAGGGTGCTGTAACCCCCGAAAGTACACTCCAGTCCAAACCAAAAAAAAATTATTTTCTGTGTTTGTGAATTGTGTGCGCAGTAGCCGCACGTGCATCAACAAAGTAGTGCCAAGCGTGCGCCTGTGTCATAAGTAAAGGGCCGGCTGGCTTGACCGTTAAAGGGTGCTGTAACCCCCGAAAGTACACTCCAGTACAAACCAAAAAAAAATTATTTTCTGTGTTTGTGAATTGTGTGCGCAGTAGCCGCACGTGCATCAACAAAGTAGTGCCAAGCGTGCGCCTGTGTCATAAGTAAAGGGCCGGCTGGCTTGACCGTTAAAGGGTGCTGTAACCCCCAAAGTACACTCCAGTCCAAACCAAAAAAAAATTATTTTCTGTGTTTGTGAATTGTGTGCGCAGTAGCCGCACGTGCATCAACAAAGTAGTGCCAAGCGTGCGCCTGTGTCATAAGTAAAGGGCCGGCTGGCTTGACCGTTAAAGGGTGCTGTAACCCCCGAAAGTACACTCCAGTCCAAACCAAAAAAAAATTATTTTCTGTGTTTGTGAATTGTGTGCGCAGTAGCCGCACGTGCATCAACAAAGTAGTGCCAAGCGTGCGCCTGTGTCATAAGTAAAGGGCCGGCTGGCTTGACCGTTAAGGGTGCTGTAACCCCCGAAAGTACACTCCAGTCCAAACCAAAAAAAAATTATTTTCTGTGTTTGTGAATTGTGTGCGCAGTAGCCGCACGTGCATCAACAAAGTAGTGCCAAGAGTGCGCCTGTGTCATAAGTAAAGGGCCGGCTGGCTTGACCGTTAAAGGGTGCTGTAACCCCCAAAAGTACACTCCAGTCCAAACCAAAAAAAATTATTTTCTGTGTTTGTGAATTGTGTGCGCAGTAGCCGCACGTGCATCAACAAAGTAGTGCCAAGCGTGCGCCTGTGTCATAAGTAAAGGGCCGGCTGGCTTGACCGTTAAAGGGTGCTGTAACCCCCGAAAGTACACTCCAGTCCAAACCAAAAAAAAATTATTTTCTGTGTTTGTGAATTGTGTGCGCAGTAGCCGCACGTGCATCAACAAAGTAGTGCCAAGCGTGCGCCTGTGTCATAAGTAAAGGGCCGGCTGGCTTGACCGTTAAAGGGTGCTGTAACCCCCGAAAGTACACTCCAGTCCAAACCAAAAAAAAATTATTTTCTGTGTTTGTGAATTGTGTGCGCAGTAGCCGCACGTGCATCAACAAAGTAGTGCCAAGCGTGCGCCTGTGTCATAAGTAAAGGGCCGGCTGGCTTGACCGTTAAAGGGTGCTGTAACCCCCAAAGTACACTCCAGTCCAAACCAAAAAAAAAATTATTTTCTGTGTTTGTGAATTGTGTGCGCAGTAGCCGCACGTGCATCAACAAAGTAGTGCCAAGAGTGCGCCTGTGTCATAAGTAAAGGGCCGGCTGGCTTGACCGTTAAAGGGTGCTGTAACCCACAAAGTACACTCCAGTCCAAACCAAAAAAAAAATTATTTTCTGTGTTTAGCCGCACGTATATATCAAATCGATATAACATAAATGGAGGACCAAACTTTCTCCGATAAAAATAAAATAGAGAAAGATCAAGAACCACTTCCTCCTAGTGCTGAAGCTGCTGCCACTAGTCATGACATAGACGATAACATGCCATCAACGTCGTCTGCCAAGGCCGATGCCCAATGTCATAGTAGAGGGCACATACAATCCCAAATGGCAAAGTTCAGGAAAATGACCTTGAAAAAGACATTTAAATCAGCTGAAGAGAAACGTAAACTTGCCAATATGCCATTTACGACACGGAGTGGCAAGGAACGGCTAAGGTCGATCCCTAGTATGTTCATGACTAGTGGTTCAGCTTCACATGACGATGGAAGCCCTCCTCCCACTAAAAAAATCAAAAGAGTTAAGCTGGCAAAAGCACAGCGAAGAACTGTGCTTTCTAAGAAGATATCACAAATCCCCAAGGAGAGTCCAAGTGTGGTGGTGGTTGCGATGCCTGACCTTCCCAGCACTGGACGGGAAGAGGTGGCTCTTTCCACCATTTGCACGCCCCCTGCAAGTGCTGAAAGGAGCACCCACAGTCCACTTGCTGATATGCAAATTGAAGATGTCACTGTTGAAGTACAACAGGATGAGGATACTGGTGTAGCTGGCGCTGAGGAGGAAGTTGGCGAGGAGGATTCTGATGGTGATGTGGTTTGTTTAAATCAGGCTCCGGGGGAGACAGTTGTTGTCCGTGGGATGAAAAAGCCCATCACGGTCATGCCTGGGCAGAAGACCAAACATTCCACCTCTTTGGTCTGGCAATATTTCTATCCAAATCCGGACAACAACTGTCTTGCCATATGTACCATATGTAAAGGTGAAATAAGTAGGGGTAGGGACGTCAACCACCTAGGAACATCCTCCCTTATACGGCACCTGCAGCGCGTTCATAAAAAGTTACTGTCAAGTTCAGAAACTTTGGCTAAGACCGTAAGCAGTCCAGGGACACCTAAATCCCGTTGTCCTGTTGTATCCAAGCGCCTGCAAACCACACCGTCAACTCCCTCCTCGTCAATTTCCTCCTTAGTCAGGATCGGAAGTAGTCCTGCAGGCCATGTCACTGGCATGACTGACTCTCCTATCCGGGATTCCTCTGGAGGATCCTGCATTGCTACGTCTACTGCTGCCGCTGCTGCTGTTGCTGCTGCTGGGAGTCGTTCATCATCCCAGAGAGGAAGTAGGAACACCACTACTTTTACTAAACAATTGACCCTCCAACAGTCCTTAGCGAGGAGGATGAAGTACGACAGCAGTCATCCTGAAGCAAAACGTATAACTGAGGCCTTGACTGCTATGTTGGTGTTAGACGTGCGTCCGGTATCCGCCATTAGTGCAGTGGGATTTAGACAATTGATGGAGGTAGTGTGTCCCCGGTTCCAAATCCCGTCTAGATTCCACTTCACTAGGCAGGCGATACCGAGACTGTACAGAAACGTCAGAAAAAGTGTCCTCAGTGTCCTGAAAAATGCCGTTGTACACAATGTCCACTTAACCACGGACATGTGGACAAGTGGAACAGGGCAGACTAAGGACTATATGACTGTGACAGCCCACTGGGTAGATGTATCACCTTACGCAGCAACAGCAGCGTCACCAGTAGCAGCATCTCAGAAACGCCAGCTCGTTACAAGGCAGGCTACGCTGTGTATCACCGGTTTCAGTAAGAGGCACACCGCCGACAACCTCTTAGAGAAACTGAGGGAAATCATCGCCCAGTGGCTTACCCCACTTAGACTCTCCTGGGGATTTGTGATATCTGACAACGCCACCAATATTGTGCGGGCATTACATCTGGGCAAATTCCAGCACGTCCCATGTTTTGCTCACACAATAAACTTGGTGGTGCAGAATTTTCTGAAAAGCGACAGGGGCGTGCAGGAGACGCTTTGGGTGGCCTGAAAAATTTCTGGCCACTTTCGCCATTCAGCGACTGCGTGCCGAAGACTGGAGCGCCAGCAAACACTCTTGAACCTGCCCCGCCATCACCTGAAGCAAGAGGTTGTGACGCGGTGGAACTCAACCCTCTATATGCTTCAGAGGATGGAGGAGCAGCAAAAGGCCATACAAGCCTATACATCCACCTATGACATAGGCAAAGGAGGGGGTATGCACCTGACTCAAGCGCAGTGGAGAATGATTTCCGTGTTGTGCAAGGTTCTCCAGCCCTTCGAACTTGCCACACGTGAAGTCAGTTCAGACACAGCCAGCTTGAGTCAGGTCATTCCCCTCATCAGGCTTTTGCAGAAGCAGCTGGAGAAAGTGAAGGAGGAGCTAAGACGGAGCGATTCCGCTCGGCATGTGGGACTTGTGGATGAAGCCCTTCATTCGCTTTGCCAGGATTCCAGGGTGGTCAATCTGTTGAAATCAGACCACTACATTTTGGCCACCGTGCTTGATCCTAGGTTTAAAGCCTATGTGGTGTCTCTCTTTCCGGCCGACACAAGCCTGCAGAGGTGCA
Source organism: Taudactylus pleione (assembly GCA_031769625.1). Classification (NCBI taxonomy): domain Eukaryota; kingdom Metazoa; phylum Chordata; class Amphibia; order Anura; family Myobatrachidae; genus Taudactylus; species Taudactylus pleione. The sequence goes on from JAUIMM010000390.1 coordinate 4,286,572, forward strand.
AAGACCTGCTGGTGAACACACTGTCAGCTGAAGCGGAACGTGACACGTCAACGGCTCCTTCTTCATTTTCTCCCGCAACTGGGGCTGCCAGGAAAAAACTTAGGTATCCTAAGCAACCCGCTGGCGGTGATGCAGGGCAGGCAGGACCAAGTTTGGACATCTGGTCCGGACTGAAGGACCTGGCAACAATTTCTGACATGTCTACTGTCACTGCATATGATACTGTCACCATTGACAGAATGGTGGAGGATTACATCGGTGACAGCATCCAAGTAGGCATGTCAGACAGTCCATACCTGTACTGGCAGGAAAAAGAGGCAATTTGGAGGCCCCTGTACAAGCTGGCTCTATTTCACCTGAGTTGCCCCCCCTCCAGTGTGTACTCCGAAACAGTGTTTAGTGCAGCCGGGAACCTTGTCAGCGAAAGGCGTAGGAGGTTGCTTCCACAGAATGTGGAGAAGATGATGTTCATCAAAATGAATTATCAGCTCTTCCAGGGAGACCAGCCTCCAGAAGGTACAGAGGGACCTGTGGTGGTGGATTCAAGTGGGGACGAGTTAATACTTTGTGAGGATGAGGATGTACACACTGAAGAGGGTGAGGAATCGGTGGATGAGGAGGATGAGGATGACATCTTGCCTCCGTAGAGCCAGTTTGTGCAGGGACACATTAATTGCCAGCTTGTTTTGTGGGGGCCCAAACGAACCAATCATTTCAGCCACAGTTGTGTGGCAGACCCTGGCGCTGAAATGATTGATTTGTTAAAGTGTGCATGTCCTGTTTATACAACATAAGGGTGGGTGGGAGGGCCCAAGGACAATTCCATCTTGCACTTCTTTTTTTTCTTTGCATTATGTACAGTTTGGGGCCTAGTTTTTCTAACTGCCATCCTGTCTGCCACTGCAGTGTCACTCCTAGATGGGTCACGTGTTTGTGCCGCCCACTCGTGTCGCTTAGCATAGTCATCCAGCTACCTCGGTGCAACCTTTTGGACATGAAAACACTATTGTGAGGTGTGAGGTGTTCAGAATAGACTGGAAATGAGTGGAAATTAAGGTTATTGAGGTTAATAATAGCATAGGAGCAGAGAAACCAACAAATTCTGTGATTTTAGCTGTTTTTATGCTTTTTTTCAAAAAAATACAGATCCAAAACACAAAACCCAGAACCCAAAACACGGAAGGGTGGTTTTGGCAAAACCAATCCAGATCCAAAACACGAAGAAAGATCCAGATCCAAAACCAAAACACAAAAAGTGGCCGGTGCACACCCCTAATTAAAAGTACTTTGCCGAAGAGGGAGAGTGTTAATTCACCTGTTTGGCGAATTGCTTTTTTTTTATTTTGTATGTTGGAACCGACAGCCAGGGACAGTGCTATGCATGCGGTAAAGAGAGCTGCAGCTGTAAAAATCGATAGCTACTGTACAGCTGTCAGAACGATCAGTACCACTGACCGTTCATACATCTGCCTGCACATCGGCTTTCTTATCCTGCTCGCTTCCCTGCATTACTACAGGCAGGAAAACCATAACTGCAGCACTTAACATGCACAGTTACCGTTTTGCCCCCTATCGTCCCTTCATATACCTCCCCCCAATATCTTATACCCAAATACTGACACTCCACTGTTCAGTTCTCTATTTTAACCCCAGTGCATTCCTCCTATGTTTCTAATGCAGAGTCTCAATTGTGCCCCAAAAATGCAGTTTGTTTTCTATAAATAAGCCACAGGTGCGGTTATATGCAAAGTGATAACTATCTTACTGGTGGGCAATAGTATCATAAGTGCCTGGTTTATGCCGAGGACAAGTCATATACATTTACGCTCCACTTGAACTATTTATTTTATTTGCAACAATTGTGGCATTCACTAGGAAATGGTCCAGACACAGGAGGGTGACCTGCTCTCCCGGGAATCCAGAGTATTCCCTCTAACTCCAGAGTCTCCTGGACGTTCAGGGAAGTATACTGTAACTCAGCTGGTCATAAGTGCACAATGCGTCTCAGCTGGCATAGCTACGGATGCACAGGTGTACATATGCCAAAAGTAGCTGTGGGGAAAAAGTGCTGGTTAGAGGTTGGGGGAAAGTTTGTAGAACAGCACATTCTTTCCAATACGTGGTAATGAGATCATTTTGTCATGTGCAGTAGTTGTTTTACACTGTTTTGCATTCGGAGAAATGTGTACATATATGTAACAATAGTGGGTGCAGGAGGTGCTGTTGCTATGGAGCCAGGAGGCTTAGATGTTGCCTCTAGTTTTGAAGTGTTCGGGTGACAGTTACTTGTTACTGTGCGGAATATCCCCCCTGTTTGCAGATGCTCTCCCTCTAGATGTATCTGCAATTTCTAAGGCCATTTCTATATGTTGCAATATGGCCCACAAAGTTCTAGTTATTAGGTATATTCCACTTGTAATATTTAAAAAGAGATAAAGTAGTCTCTGTTACCTGGCATCCCAGAGCTGCCCGTAGAAACGCCAACACTGTGGGAGATGCAGGTGCGGCTCCTGTTACAATCATCCTAACTCGTCCCCCAAGACTGGCCTGTACAGAAGGATAAAAGAAAGTTTAATACAGTATTCTGACCATAATACAAGCGTTTCCACAACCAAATCTATCCTGATGTCCCATATAAATCATTGTGAAGTCAGTCAGATGACAGCTAGAATGTTAAAACTTCATGTATCTAGTGGCAAATGTGTAAGTTATCAATAATTCACACAGAGCTTCACACATGTAATAAAAACCGTACGGATGTCGCCTTTCTCTCCTGACATATGCTATAAATACAGCTAAGCCAAGCAGTAAATTAAGAACAAAATAAATTAAGTGGTAATAGTTTGGACTTTAAGGTGATGTTTCACTCTTTCCACTGTTAATAATCAGATGTACAGTATCAACAACCCCAGTTGGGAACAGATTGATTTTGCAGAAGCAGTTCCATGAACCCTGAAGTGATGGTGCACACACCTAAAGTAGCATTGGGGGTTCTCACTTTGTGTAGTTCGCAGCTGACCCTAAATAACTTTTATTATTAGTTTGTGAAGTAAAGACACGTTCTGCTGCAGTGTACAAATAATGACTATTGAACCACAATAATGAATAATGCAGGGAGATTTAGTGTAATAACAGTCACTAAATAATACAGCACCACAATTATGCTGTGCTGAAAAAATATATATAATTTTTTGGATTATGTTTTGTTGTTATTCCTAAATATATGTACACAAATATATAACAGAGTACTTCTCTTAAAAAGGAAAATGCAATCCCTATACCAGAACTTCAATACAGGTTGAGTCTCCTATATCCAAAATGCTTGGGACCAGGGGTATTTTGGAAATCGGAAAATTCTGTATTTTGGAATATTTACATACCATAATGAGATATTTTGGGAATGGGTCCCAAATCTAAGCACAGAATGAATTTATGTTTTATGTACACCTTATACACACATCCTGAAGGTAATTTTATACTATATTTTTAATAATTTTCTGGCTCAAAGTTTGTGTACATACATGAAATTAATTTATCTTTCATATACACCTTATACACAAAGCCTGAAGGTAATTTTATACAATATTTTTAATACTATAATTTTGTGCCTTAAATAAAGTTTGTATTCTTTGAACCATCAAAAAGCAAAGGTTTCACTATCTCAGTCCTGCTAAAATAAAATTCAGTATTTCGGAATATTTGGATATGGAAAACTCAACCTGTATTTATTAGGTTCTTTGAATCCAGTTGTATAAATGTCATAAGGTCTATTTAAATTATGTTTTCAGTACACAAACTTCACGTGAATTAATCTTTGGGGTGGGCGAGACAGCAGAGGACACTCTTGAATAGATAATTTAATAAATGGTGCACAGTCTAATATCCATGGACCTTATTTATGAAACACATTAAATCATAGTTATCTACGCTTCCAGAGTGTCCGCAAGACTCCCACACAGGCATGCTAGGCTTCCGGATAGTGGGGGAGTGAGTGATGGATGAGGAGCATGTACACTACGTAGACAAAAGTGATTGGACACTGACAGCAAATAGATCAACAAGATTTTATTGACATCAGTACTTTGTAGGTCCACAATGTGCAGTGATTACTGCAGACACCCTTCTTGGCAAACTGTCCACAAGTTCTCGGATCACAGCAGGCGGTATGTTTTGCCATTCCACCTTAAGTACAGTGACCTACTGTGACACTGAATAAGGTCAAGTCTGCCTAGAACGCACCCATCTCGCTCCAATTCATCCCAGAGGTTCTCAGTGGGTTAAGATCTGGACTCTGAGCTGGCCAGTCCATCCGGGTTACCGAATTTTCCAGCATCGCCCTGGAAACATGACATGTGGTTTTGTCGTCCTGATAAAAACATTTGTTATTTCCATAGAACTGCAAGTGCATGGGCCTCCCACTAAGTGTCCTTGCTGAAACCGCCACATTAGTGGCCATTTGGAACTTGTGTGCAATGGTATACATTTAGCTCATGCGGGGGGTGTCCAATCACTTTTTCTTACAAAGTATATAGGGGGGCCAATCCTGGGTCGTTTTTTCAAACCCCGGGATTGGGTTGTTCAATGGGGCAGGGGGGCGAGTAAATGGGCGGACAGGCGTGGAGCTGCGCAGCGTGTCCTTCGACGTCACGTTAAGCACAGCAGGGGGACGGGGCAGCGTCTGAGCAAGTGCTCAGCGCTGCCTGGCATAAAAAAACAACTAAAGAGCACGAAAAAACTCTGCGCTCACTAATCCCTAAATGCAGGAATTGGACGCTCCAATCACGGGTTTCAAATCCCGGCAATATTAGGCCAAAATGGCGGGATCCTGACGATCCGGGATTAGCGTCCCTAACAGTGTATAACACTGACTAGAGACCTGAAAAGGTGACTGATGGAAAAAAGAGTTCTGTAGAAGTGTGCGGTGGTGGGGCACTATGCAGTGTAAGCATAGATGGGGAGCAATGAATGAAATTATAGCAAGGATTTTTTTCTTTATTGTGGGGAGTGACTGGGGTATTGAGTGCTCCTCGGTAAGGACATATTTGTCTACTCTTCTGGAATATCAGGAAGCCTTATGGACTACTGGGGAGGCAGGCAAACCTCTTGTCTCCCGCTGTGCCTTCTAGATCTTTTTTTTTTTATGTTGCCCAAACAACATTTATCACAATGATTTTTTTACTTTGCTCTATTTATTCAGTAACTCATCAAGTAGTGCGGCAGTAATTTCACTGCTCTTTTGCTGCTTTTCTAGCACTGTCATTATTATAACTTTTACAATAAAATGAAAATGATGTTAACTTTAGCCCTGCTACACAATACAGTCACTGGCGGCAACACCCCGGTACACAAACCTCCTCGGACACATAACAAACATCTTTCCTGCACAATATCATTCTACATACTGAAACTAAGGGGCCTATGTATTAATAATTGAGGCAGTGCCTCGAATATCATTCCGTATCGCAACAGACTTCTTCATTTCTAACAAAACTATCCCCTCTGTGACCTACAATTAACTCGCAGGGACAGAGTTTGTGAGAACCGCTGTGTTTGCAAGTTACATCCCGGCCACATCAGAGCAGTATTTCATATTTTCTTAAGACTCTGACTGAGAATCTGACACTGCACATGCGCAGAGTGTCTATTTCCAGAAACCAGACAGGAGATGGCTTGTAAGATAAACCGGTAACGCCATCTGAGAATTATGTAGTAAACCAACAGGGGCCAAACTCCAAAAAAACAAAGCTTTTTGGAGTTTTGTACATAAGACAGACTTGCCTACTCTCCAGGGACAGTGGATCATTACATGTTCCGACCTGAATCTCGTCATCGTAGTCCCGCTCCTCGCATTACAATGATAGTAATTTCGGCTATGATAGTAGACGGACGTTTGTAAAGATGGTCACTTCAAAAGGATAAGGGCTTTGGTGTAAAGATTGTCCAATGTCTACTATCAATCTACAAAGGGTAAGTTCACATACATATTTTATCACTCTGTACATTTTTCATACATATTGAGTCAAATCCTCTTGAACACTTATTAGTGACAGTTAAGACACGTCTGAGCGACCTGTTCTATTGTACACTATATTGAGGAATCCTGTTGAAGGATTCTTGCTGTTCCTGGCTGCATACTTAATCAGCCATCCCTCAAGATAATCTTTGTGCAGGACTTCTCTCTTCATCCAAAATTAAATTTAAGCATCGGGCAAACTAATCCTGCAAACTGCAGTCCCCATTAATCACAATGAGGAGTGCAGGCTGGGCAAAGCCACAATATTTAACGCCATCTTTACTGACATTAACTGTGCTAACCCTATGGGGAGAGCATTGCCGGAGACTGAGGGATCGTCTGATACCTGTCCAGCATGCCGGATGCTCCTCTCCTTCCCTCTGTCACAAATAGGTTCTGCACATCTGCAAGGTCAGAACTGGAAATAAAGTGAAAGTAGTCACGTTTTCATTAAAAAAGTAAAAAAAAGTATTTATTATCGTTGAGATATACGGCAATAAAAATATATATATATATATATTGTGGCCCACTGCCATTAATGATAAAGAGACCTCACAATCTCATCATTTACCTTATAAAAGTACCTTTTATTGATGACCAGTTAGAGAGTTATCTTTTCTGAACAAAAGAATCTGTAGTATTTGTTTATTCTTAAATTGACAATATGGACTGTAGTTGTTCAGGAAATACTTACAATAACTTGATGGTATCCTAATATAGGAAAAAAGGGGGGGATGGGCTGCACATCCTAATTACAACATAATAAGAGGTGCTACCATGCTGAGACCTGTAGTTCTATTGCAGAAAAAAGGGGGGAAGCTGATGCACACTCTAAGTACTAAGAATAATAAATATAAAAAATATATATAATAAACTATCAATTAACATGGTGTTATATAGAGGTTCTTAGTACATGTTTGTCCAAAGATAGCTAGCCCAGGAGAAGGGGTCTCACACCTTCAAGTGTACTTTAACCACTTGCCTGCCTGGCACAGTCGTATCAGATACGACCACACCAGGCAGGGCTTTCCCTAACATGGTCATATCTGATACGACCAGTCAGAAATACCCACTGGGCGGCTGTGGGAAGCCCTTCTCCTGGGCTAGCACTCCTCCTACCTGCCCCAGGTGATTATAATTAGTATGGGTAATTGCATTGCAGTACACACATGTAATGAGCACTATTACAGGTAAGTCCTAGATACATTTATACAATGTGTCAGTATTAGGGATGTTAGGGACCCACCTGATGAGGTCACCGTGACGTGGTAGGTGGGCAAACATCTTTGGCCAAATATGTACTAAGAACCTCTATAGAAAACCATGTTAATTGATAGTTTGTTATATATAGTTTTGATATTTACTATTCTTAGTACTTAGAGTGTGCATCAGCTTCCCCCCTTTTATCTGCATTAGTATCCTAATATCACTGTAAAAAAATGTAGTTTCTTCAGAAAGGCGCACAGTTCTGCCTGATTGTTACATTATAGATTTACATTTAATATGCAATCTTCATTTTTATTAAGCAGCCTTCATTCCTAGAGAACAGACTGGTTACACTATGTACATTTTGTAATTATTTATTGATTAACCGACTGGCTGAGAGGACAGGGAATAAATGACAAATTCTCTGCTGCTTAAATTATTTACTAAGGCTTTAGCAACAAATGAGATTTTAAAACCTAGAAAACCTGAATTTAATTTCAAACTAGTTTAACATTAGTCATACTATATATCGATCTGGTCAGGCAAACTCTAAGCAGGAGAAGTAGCCTCTCTAGTGTCATGGTGGGACAATGGAGAACATTGAGATTTCAGTTAGTCAGCCGCATTCGGTATGAAATCCCGGCTGCCGCATGGTCGGCAGTTCGATTCCCGGCAGTGGCAGCCCGACAAAAGAGGAGAACCCGGCAGCGGAAGCCCGACAGCGCTGGAGATCCCGATCGTCCCTAAGGTAAGTAAAAACTAACCTAACCAATCCCCCTAACCCTCCTTAAGGGTGCCTAACCCTATCCTCCCCCCCAAGTGCCTAACCCTAACCTCCCCCCTCTAAGTGCCTAACCCTCCCCGCTGCCTAAACCTAAGTCCCCCCAGGGGTGCCTAACCCTAACCCTCCCTCCCCCTAGCCTAACCCTAACCCTCCTGGGGGGGTGCCTAACCCCCCTCTAAGTGCCTAACCCTAACCTTCCCCGCTGCCTAAACCTAAGTCCCACGGGGGGGTGCCTAACCCTATGTCCCCCCCGGGGGTGCCTAACCCTAATCCTCCCTCCCCCTAGCCTAACCCTAACCCTCCCGGGGGGGTGCCTAACCCTAAGTCCCCCTCGGGTGCCCTAAACCTATCGCGGCTGTCGGCTCGCGGCGCCCGGCGTCGGGAAAATGGCAGGCGTCTAGATTTTAGACTCCTGTCATTTAACCCTAGGCGGGTTAGAGGAATCGGGAAGCCGGTGGTCGGTATTGCGGCCGCCGGCTTCCTAAACGTATCCCAGTCAGCCTTACGATCCACAGGCATTATCCTTACTGATGTTTTCTTATTCATCTCTGCTTCAGTGATTTATATGAGCCAAGGCGAGGCGGCTGCTTGTGTACAGATCATAACTCTTAATGTAAAAAATGGACCTACGGATGGTACACATGAGCCGCCTATACAACAGATTACTGGAAATGGACAGGAGATTACTGGACATGTTCTGCATTTTCCATTCCTTTTATTATGAAACACATCTTTACAAAAAAATGTTTTTAAAAACTGGAGCCTGCGTTGCCCAAGAGACTGTAGATTGTAGATCCCAGACAGAATGGGATAATTTATGGGTTTTTATGCATGGGAACCACGGGCCTGATTCAGTACGGATCGCAAGAGTGCACACGCACGCACCCGGCCACTGTGAAATTATGCAAATTAATGCGGTTGCAGCACTATACCAAGACGCCTACCACTGTATAAAGCTGTGGACTTTGCAAAAATACGACTCAGCCCTGTCTTGTGTACAAAGACGCCCACCGCCGATGTCTCAAATCCATCACTAAGTACAAAAGATGGAACATCGGTCGCACCAGTGTACTTCTGAGCAGCCCTATAATGTTTTGAATCTCCGTCTCAACTAACACGCCTGGGCCAGTCCAAATGCAAACGAATTTGCAATGGCTGACTAGGACACACCTATAAAATGGCAACACGCCTGCGTTTTTGTAGCCACCCCCCGTTACCTCATCCTGTCACTCTCTTTGTGAATAAATCCCTAATCAATTACTGCATGTGCGCAATGCGACTGTGACACATGTGCAGTGGCAAAAAACTGCTCCACTTTGTCCGACATTGCATCCACCTCTGAATCAGGCCCTTTGTCATTAATTATACGTATGTGTTTCATTCACCTTATTCTCATAAAAAAATCCATGCCAGTCTTGATTATGACTTCTGAAACCATCAGCTAATAGTAGACAGTGAAGGCCATATATAAAAATAATACATTCCCGCTAAACATCAGGGGTGTATCTAGGGGTCCGAGTGCCCCTGGCAAAGTAAGGCACTGGCGCCCCCCTCAAATGATTCAATGAATGCTCCCACAGGAAATAAAATAATACAAATTGATTCGTTGCCCCCACAGCAAGAAAAATAAAAACAAACCTTGATTCCCCCCATCCCCCTACGGAAGACTTAGTGACCTCACCTGCTGGGCTATCACAGATCGCTGTAGAGCCAATGGCAGTAGACCAGCCTCCAGTCACTTCAGAAAGTACAGACCAGTGATTGTCTCCCTCCAGAGAGTCTAGACCAGGCCAGTGGGTTGGAACTTGGCCCCACTTCCTCCTCAGCCCTCAGCCCCTCATCACTGTCCTCAGCTCCTCGTCACCATTTTCAGCCGTCATCACCATCCTCAGCCCCTCATCACCATCCTCAGTCCCTCATTACCTCCCTCAGCCCCTCATCACCTGCCTCAGTTCCCACCACCTTCTTCAATACCATCACCTTCATCAGGCCACATCACTTTCCTCAGCCCACATCACCTACCTCGCACACATTACATTCCTCAACCCCATCACCATCCAGCCCCATCACCTTCCTTAGCCAGCCCCTATCACCTTCTCAGCCCTAAGGCCCATCACCTTCCTCAGCCAGCACCATCAGCCCTCATCGCCATCCTCGCACCTCCCTCAGCCTCTCATTACTATCCTCAGCACCCATCACCTACCTCAGCCCTCATCTCTATCCTTAGCACCTTCCTCATCCAACCCCCATCACCATCCTCAGCACCTCCCTAAGCCTCTCATCACCTCAGGCCCCATCACCTTCCTTAGTCCCAATCATCTTCCTCAGCCCCCATCACCATCCAGCCCCCATCATCTACGTCAGTACCCATCACCGCCCTCAGCCCCCGTCATCTTTCTCAGCCAGCCCCTATCACCCCATCACAGACAGATCCCAAATTCCCTGGCCTGAATCCTCACGCTGCTGTACACCGTACTTCTGTGCTCACCCCCGCAGGTCCCGACGCCGCAGTCAGCAGTGCACCATGTGACCTGACCGCGCCCTGACTCCTACTGCTACATTAGCATGTGTCTTCTCCTCTATTCTCTGTCACAGCACGCATGGTGTGACGTCACACACCACTAAGGGGTCAGTCACGCTACCGCCCGGGCCACCCATCGCTGCCAGATCCAGGCTGATTCTGTCACTCTGTAGTGATTGTGACAGACTCAGTGTGTATGTGTATACTAAGCGCCAGGCAGCCGGGAAATCAGTGGGGCGGGCAGCGGGAATCGGCATGCCCACAAAGGGATGGAACTGCCCGTGGGTGGCGGCACCCCCTCTCATCCGGCGCCCCTGGCGAGTGCCAAAGGAAGATATGCCCCTGCTAAACATATCCATTTTCACACCTAGTGTGTACCCTCCACTATATGTATAGCATTCCATTGAACACCATTACTGAAAAGTCCTTGAATGCCCCAAGATGTTTGGAAGCCTTAATACCAAAATATATGTATTTTCTTAGACAAAGTTTAAAATAATCAGATTCATGTCCACATTTAATAATAGCATGATGGTATTAGGTGCAAAATACAGACAAAAAGCAGAATGCAATAGGAAACTGATTAGGAATGATAGTTTTACAAAGCAACCATTATTTTGTATTAATGTTCTGAGAGGCATGGATGGGACCAACATTGTAAGGGTGTGCTGGTTCCTGTGGTGCTATTTGGAGTTCTCTGGGGTACTAATTTAGTTGGGTCCCGATTTAGATATGTTAATGTTTGTGCGATTATCATGTGGCATAACAGTATGCAATTATATGACCCAAAGTGGGTGCTATTATCAGTTAGCATTAAGAACACCGGTACAGTGACGCCTTGTCGTGGCCTGGTGCTTAAACACAGTATCTCTGGAAATGTATGCAACAAAGATCTCTAAATTTCTATTATGTATTATTTAAATCGTATTACTGGACGTTTGCAGTGTGCTGGGGGAACATTTTTTAAATTTTGTCTAGTCTTAATTAATTGAAAAATAGATATACACCTGGGCCACTCCCGCGACAGGGTCCCTATGCAAAGCAATACAACTAGAACACCTCAAATAAGAAAATGTTGGCAGAAGCGATTTCATCATGGACCAAGTAGCTAGTATTTTATATACGGGACACAAATATAATAAAGTTGCTGGGGAGACGGAGTTTCTCTACAGAAAATCTTTATATTCATACTCTGCAAGATCCCATATTTCCTACGGAGTTGTCCTTATGCTGGGCACACACTATACAATTATCGGGACAATCTGCCAGATCTCGTATTGTCTCGATAATTGTACTGTGTGTGTGGCTGACCAATGTTAAAATATCGATTGGTTGGGCATGCCGGATCGTCTAGCATGCCTGTCCGATGCAATATTCTGTAAGTTAAATGTCGGCCGCATCGGGCAGTGTATGCCCAGCCAGCTGCAGCCAACTACCATACATTTCCTTCGCAGGGAAGGAATGGGGAAATGTCGGAGCGCAGGTATCGGGGCCAATACACTGAGATATCTCACAGTGTATGCCTGTGATATCTGCAGGCTGTCAGATAAAGGGGTCTATTTACTAAGCAGTGTTAGGAGACAAAGCAGTGTTTAGGAGACAGAGTGAAAAGTGATAAGGTGCCAGCCAATCAGCTCCTAACTGCCATCTCACAGGCTGTGTTTGAAAAATGACAGTTGGGAGCTGATTGGCTGGCACCTTATCACTTTTCACTCTGTCTCCTAACACTGCTTAGTAAATAGACCCCAAAATGTCTGCCAGTCTGACAGGCATTTTATCTGGAAATATATGCCCAGCATTAGTAATTAATTAGTAATTAACTGGTTTACAAAGATGGCAACTTTGCTAACTCTATCTAGCTCCTTCTGAATAGTTAAAAAGATTATCATACCTAACAAATGAAATTTCCAGCTCACAAATGGGTTAGAGAATAACAAAAACTAAATCAACAGACAGCAGCATTAAAGTTGAAGCATTGTACCATTTAAGGTGTCCAACATCTCTTTAAGGCTGCTTGGTTTATTAACCCCTTCCAAGCTTGAGACAAGTGGAATTCATCCTCAGCACTGCAAAGGTTCAAAGGGTTGTAGGGGGTATGGCCTAAAAATCTCCCCATACAGATACTATCACTCAGACCTGGATGGGGGAGAGGCTTGATGACATTATGCCTCATCTGTCCAGACAAAACACTATCGACATTTTCAAAAGCCAGGACATGGGGGAGAGAGCATTAAATGTGACCAGCACTCATCGGGGCCAGCTGTGACTTATTGGTAGCTGGTCCCATAGGTAGGTATGCATCCTGATGGCTGACCCTTCCAAAGGGAAATCCACCTTACTACACAAGCAGCACGGAACAGCCCATAGCTGATCAATCTCTCCCCTTCTTCCTCTTGAAGTAGATACATTAACACATTAAAACACAGTAAACGAATTTGAAACTCAGACGCAAGCTATTTATATAGTTCTAACCATGAACTCAGTAACAGGCAGCATCGGAAACACTATTAGTGGATTGTTATAAGTCAGTATTACAGAACACTGCTAAAGCAAATGCTCTGAGAGCAAATCTAACCTACTGTATGCCTAGACTACAATGATTGTTTTGCAAAGGAAACAAAATAGTGTTTTGACATTTCACATTTGCTATAAGTGATCAAATTATGTAAAACTCTATAAGAGTTCTTTCATTCATTGTACTTTATCCGCAGTGCAAATGTAAGCATTTTTTTTCCAGTTAAATACAGTTTTAGTCATCATAGCGATCACTGATCTATATGACCAATAAGTTAAAACCATACTGTCTTTTCCCTCTTGGGTACACCAAAAGTGCCAGCACATACTGTAGTCATACTAATCACTAGTACTAGTTGTCATGATTTGTTTTTGTGAATAGTTTTCACTGTTTTTATTCTGTAAGTTAGGTGAACATTTAAAAATGAAGGATGTGTGTGTGTACTGTATGTGTGTGTGTGTATATATATATATATATATATATATATATATATATATATATATACAGGTTGAGTATCCCATATCCAAATATTCCGAAATACGGAATATTCCGAAATACGGAATATTTTTAGCATGACTGAGATAGTGAAAACTTTGATTTTTGATGGTTCAATGTACACAAACTTTTTAAGAATAAAATGACCTATAGGCTGTGTGTATAAGGTGTATATGACACATAAATAAATTTCATGTATGTACACAAACTTTGTTTGAGCCACAAAATTATTGAAAATATTGTATAAAATTACCTGCAGGCTGTGTGTATAAGGTGTATATAATAAATCATAAATGCATTCTGTGTTTAGATTTGAGCCCTATACCTTAGACATTTTAATATAATATGCAATTATTCCAAAATACGGAATATTCCGATATCCAAAATACCCCTGGTCCCGAGCATTTTGGATATGGGAGACTCAACCTGTATACACATATATATATACACACACACCAGGGAACTTGAACGGACTTATCACACAGAAAACATGATCTAGCTTCCGAGCATGAGTCTGTTGGAGTGCCGCTTGTTCCCTGGTATATCTTCTTTTATGCAGTGCACCTTGGCTGTTGCTATCAGTATTGGAGTGTCATTCCGTATTGTATATACACAGGGCAGAACTATGGGAGACAATGGAGGCACCTGCCGCCGGGCTCCAGCTCTGAAGGGGCACCTCCTCCATTGTTCACAACATATTCACCCCACTTAGGGCTATAACTATGTACCCAGAGTTTACCGTCACGGCTGCCCAAACCCTGGCACCCCTTCCCGGCACCTGAGAAGCCACCATACACTAGTGGAGAGCTCCATGTCAGACCATCAGCTGCTGCCTTTGTCTATATATAGCCCGTCTGCATGCAAATTGCTACACTACAGTATCATCGGCTGTGACGGGGGGGGGGGGGGGGGGCACAAAATTATAACTTGCCTCCGGGCGTCGGGGATGAACTTACGCCACTGTATATACAGTATATTTATATTTATTCACAGTATTATACAGCAATAATTTTGATCCTCTCTGCTTGCTCAATATACTGTATGGAAGTTAACAGCGTGCTCTCTATCTGTACTGTATGCTGGTCACTAGGATCCTGCCATCTTCGTGCTTGGGGTACACTTGTTTCAAATAATGTTTAATGGCTGATGATCTCCAACCAGTAACACCCTATAGTAAAGAAAGTGTTGAGAATTGCAGAGATGGAGGATGTTCTAATCCAGATCATTAGTAAACTTAGGGGTCACCTCTATTGATGAGGTAGGTCATCTAATTTTCAAAACGGTATCCCCTGTTGGGGTATAATTCCTACATATTTTACACATTTCATTCAAACTTGTAGAAAAATACAGCATTATAAATTTGCAGATTTTAAAGTGCAGATTTTATTTTAAAAACATATGTGTAGAGCCCAGATATTTGCTATTTGTAAAGGTCTATTAATGCTAAAGCAAGAATCACAAAGTATTTATTGCTAGTGGTTAGAAAAAAATATACACAATTGCACTTAGGGCCTGATTCAGAGCCGGACGCTATTTGCGCTCGCTCGTTCAGAAAAAGGGGCCGGCTATTTAAATTGAGCGCTCGCTCTTTGCGGTCTGTTGACGCCTCTATGTCTGAGCGAGCGAACGAAACATGCGCTCGCTATTTTGTAAAGACGCCCCCTGGCCGCTCGCATCATACGTCATCTCCGCTATTTATTTGATTAATCGAGTACATCGAAAGGCGTATGAACTGCTCGCAGTGCTTGTGGTAGGATTTTCCTACCGCAATCATGCGAACAG
Source organism: Taudactylus pleione (assembly GCA_031769625.1). Classification (NCBI taxonomy): domain Eukaryota; kingdom Metazoa; phylum Chordata; class Amphibia; order Anura; family Myobatrachidae; genus Taudactylus; species Taudactylus pleione. The sequence goes on from JAUIMM010000390.1 coordinate 4,301,888, forward strand.
TTCAGGCTAAGACACAACCAAGTGACGTGATCGATGACGCTGCTTTGTTAATTATGCACACCCTTAAAACGCCCGTTTTGACCGTTTGGCACGCCTGCGTTCGGATCACCACTCCCCGTTTTCAAGCACCTTCCCCTGTTACCACCCACAAACGCCTCATCCTGTCACACAAATTAGCAGGCACTCGCTATTTTGCGAGCGCTCGATTTCCGAGAGCAATGACTGGTTGGCGCATTCGCATTACGACCCATACGTATGCGCAGATGTGCGAACATCGCTCGGAGCGAATGAGCGGCCGCTTACGAGCGGCTCTGAATCAGGCCCTTAGTTAATTTCTTGCTATTTCCATAAAAAAGCACTTTTTTGACCATTTTGGATAAATTGTCTTTAGTGTGAGGAGAAATAGGCAAACTAAGGATATTTACTAGAAGTTCAAAGTCTTCTTGTAAAATAATTACCGATATTAATGTTGGAATGTGACCTGTGCAAAAAGGGACAAAATAGGCTCAGCGGTGAAAGGGTTAACAATTTGCTACAAAATAATGTACAGCCGGCACTTTATAACTGTAAAATATGATTATGGTGCATTATGAAAAACTGAAGGATTAAAAAATTCTGCCCTGTAAATTTAGTCCTGATGGTAATAAGTAAAAAACCCCAAAACTGTAACTTTGCCATCGCCGTTAGGGTACCTGGACTTTATTGAAGAGTAGTTTGTCCCACAGGCTGTTATTTCGAATGACTCCTCGCCGTACTTCAGCTTCCTTCCTTCGAGATGCAAATTCAAGAATCCATCGCTTAATGGGTGTATTTGCTTGGCTAAAGATCTAAAACAGAGTAATAGAAAAAAATAATTCTAAAAACAGACACTTCCAATTACATGAATACAAAGACAATTGCTCCTCATACAGTGCCTCAGTGTAGGAGTACATTCAGATTGAGGGCAAGATGTACTAAACGCTGTAATGTGGTAAAACCCTCGATAATGCAGTTTTCTGGGATTTTACCGCATACCCCATATGTTCTAAGCACTGGTGCTTCGTCCCGATGGGTATCGCCATTTTCAGGTGGCATTACCCAATAGAAGCCTGTGGACTTCTTTTTGGGACGCTACCCCGCAGAGGGATCACTCCCATCACCCCCCTGCATCCTCCTGCGCATGCGCAGCAGGACAGCAGAAGGACTTCTGGGTGTTAAATCCAGAAGTCCCTCCTTCCAGGGGCACGGAATGGACAGCTCTTATCAGGAGTGCTGTCCTTTGTGATATTCTAAGTACATACTGCGGTAATCAACCACGATATGTACCCGATGAGAAGCGGGATATACCGCATCGCGAATGCGATGCTTACTACATCCCGCCCTGAAGGTGCAAATAGGTGTAGTGTAAAAGATCGACAGACCTTTTAACTGTTGACTATTTGACATTGTCGACCATCTGGTGTAAACCTATTGTTTGTCTATCTAGACACTAGATCCTCCACCCGGATATCGGTGCAATTTGGAAAATCCATATTGTACCGGGGTGTGTGTGGGAGAAGGTTAAAACATTCAGACAGAGTTGTAGTTGGGCTGGAGAGTCCTGTCACAACTCTAAGGGGTATATTTACTAAAGTGAGAGTTTATAGAAATGGAGATGTTGCCCTTAGCACCCAAATAGATTCTGCTTAACATTTAACTAGCACCTTCTAGAAGATAATAGCTGGAATCTGATTGGTTGCTCTGGGCAACATCTCCACTTCTAAAAACTCTCACTTTAGTAAATTTACCCCTAAGTCACAGTGATACATAATAGCTACTAAGCATTTGTGTGCTACATGGAAACAAAGCTAATAATTTCCCTATATGCAGAAAAAATTGTATTTTGGCAGTCGCCTACCTGTGACTTATGAAAATGTTGCTACAGTCCTTTCCTGGTGCACATCCATGCGTATGAATTTGCAAGGACTGGGACACCCACTTGCAATATTCATAGACACTGTAATACCGCCTGCTGCATCTTTAGATGCCGCCATCGAAACTCGCACCCGCTCTATGGCAAGTGCAGATTTACCGTCTGAGTATGGCCTCCAAAGTGAACAATTGAGCGTCTGAGTATGTAACCAGTTCAGTGACATGCCCACAATAAGCCCATAACACGACCATAAGATGGACAATCTCCTTGCATTTGTTTAGCCACCTGACGGCCACCGCCCATGAACGCGCAGCACTTTTCCAAGACATCGCTGGTTCCATGCGTTTCAATCGCAACAGCACCGTTTGGTGTAATGCATGCGCCTTAGACTCTTGGATTGGTGAATGTGTTTCGGCACCTTTCCATTCCAAAGAAAGAGGCGTTGCTATTATCTTTCATAAAAGACTGTAATACTCCATTCAGAACAAGTATTTGGATCCTGGAGGTAGGTTCATACTCTTAGATAGATGTCACTATTGGTACTGCGCCTTCACCCTGGTTAGTGCCTAGGAACCCAACTTACCTAACCATGATTTCTATACTACTATCTCTGCACTGCTGTTGCAAAGGCCTACTCCTGATTTAATAGTGGGAGTGGACTTTAACACTGTTGATAACCCTCATCTTGATAAATCATCCCAATCCCTTTTTTACTACTCTTCCCAATGGGAAAACAATCTTCTCCTGAGAAGCAGATGCAATATGTCTGATCCCTGCTGTCTGCTCAATCCCTATGACCGCTCCTACATATTTCACTTACCTGTCCACCACACATTCTCCAGGACTGATTATATATTATTGGCTAATAACTTATTTTCTAGACTTTGTTCAATGGCCATTCATGATATTATCATATCTGACCATATCTGGTCTCTGTGACACTTGGGGGTCTATGTACTAAGCAGTGATAAGAGACAGAGTGAAAAGTGATAAGTCTGTGACAAGTGGCAGCCAATCAGCTCCCAACTGCCATCTCACAGGTTGTGTTTGAAAAATGACAGTTGGGAGCTGATTGGCTGGCACCTTATCACTTCCTTATCACTTTTCACTCTGTCTCTTATCACTGCTTAGTACATAGACCCCTTGGTATGGATATGGTGCGGGTCCTCCTTCTTGGAGGTTTCCGTCGTAACTTTCCTCCTTCTTGGAGGTTCCATCGTAACTTCTTGGAGGTTTCCGTCGTAACTTTCTCAGCCTGATACTTTTTAGGATACTTTGAGCATTCTTTGGCTTGACTATGTGGATGATAATCTGTCCCTGTGGAATGATCCTATCCTATTTTGGGTCCCGAGAGGCCACATATTTTCCTACCAGGCCAAGCGTCAGAGAGAATACAGTATAAAGAGAAATACTCCCCCGAAAACATTGCTATGTCCACCGCGTAGGGGTGGCCATGAACCATAGATGGTTTAGCAAACATGAATGGTCTGTGGTCAATGGTCAGTATTTTCACTATTGATGGCCAGCCACCAATACTATAATATTGATTGCTGAGCCCGATGATGAATCACAAATGTGTTTTGCATGTGCACGGATGCAGACTACACATGTGCAAAGCACAAACAGTCAATGGCTCACTGTAGATTTCTCAAAAACTGTTTAAACTGACATACTGTCTATGTGTAGAACTCAGGATAATATATCAGATGTATCTGTATGATAATAGATATGATAATGACATCTGCATAGATTGAATTTCTATTTTTCTGAAGATAATAACCTTCTCAAGAGCTTTAGCACTTCATTCATGCATGAATATCACATCTGAGCTCAGCAGCCAACATTAATATTTATGGTTATAAATTTAAGTGTTAGACTGTTAATACATAATAATTTGGGGAGCACGAGAAAATTGATTGAAACAGTTACTTGCAAAATGTGCTAGACACCTAAAGCAAGAACAGATTATCTATCAAGCTAATTTGGATAAGCTTAGTGAGTCATATAGTAGAAGGGCCTTGGTATTTATGCGACCAGATGTCCAGTATCAGGATAATTTGTTATTGTGTTGTTTTTTTACCATTAATGTATATCTGCCACCTCTCTTGCTGGAGGGACTTATATATGTTCAGATGTTAGCTACAGAACCCTACTGTACAGTGGTTTTAAAAAGTATTCAGTCACATTGTAATTTTTCACATTTTATTTTCTTATAATTGCTTGTGAGAGGTCTTGTAGTTGGTTAGTGCATTTCCAAAGATTCATCATGAAGATCATCTGAAAAAAGGTTATTGAAAAGCACAAGTCTGGGAAAGGCTATAAGAAGGTTTCCAATACTTGTTACATCCTTCACAGCACTATCAAGTCAATCATAAAGCAAATGAGAGAACATAGTATAAGGGGAAATTCATCTTTAACAGTTCATCTTCCAAAATGGAAAATCAATATGAGAAATGCACTTGTAGACCAGGCCTGAACAATGTGATCCTCTTAACATGCTGTGAAACTTCAAGTCACAGCAAGCTCTTGTTCCTGTCAAGGTATAATGGGGCTTATAGTTTCACCTGTAGTAGACCATCTATAGATAGCATTAGCCTGTTGTAGCCTATGGGCTACACTCAAAATTTTTTCGGGAGAGAGATGCCTCTGCTGCCCATACACACATACGTCACCAGACATTGGCGAATGCGCAGCTGGCCGAAACAGAGTTAAGTGATCGCGGACGCCCTGTCCCAGCAACTCAGTAATAATACATTTAGGCGAATAAGGATTCCTTCTTGCTGCGAATTGCGGCTATAAGATATCCTTATCATCCGAGGCTGGCCGCATCTATTAATAAATATGGCCTAAAGTCTTTAATGGCAGAGATGGGAAAAGCTGTTCACCCTCACAAGTTGGCAAAAAAACATTGTTGAAGAACATAAAAATTAGCTTCAGTTTGTAGGACAGCAAGTGGGAAATCCACGCACTGAGTGGGCAAATATTCTACCATATAAAGGGGATGATTCAATTCAGCGGGAATTGAATATCACCGGGAAGGAGCTCCCTGAGCTATTCAACTCAGCACTCTGTTTAGTCCAACTAATGATTTCTTCCTCAGTAGGGTGCGTGTAGAAATCCGACCAAGGTGTCGGCCGCGAGGATGTTTTCCATTAACTGCCTCGCGGCCAGCACTTTATTCGGAGAATGCCCGGTTCTTGCCACTAAACACCCAGGCATTCTCCGACTTAAGTACTTCCCGTCGGAGTAAACATTGCAGTAAATTGAATAGCTCACGGAGCTACCTCCTGGCGCTATTCTACTCCCGTTGAATTGAATCACCCCCAATGTTTGGTGTCAGCCTAAAGCTGGATACACTCTAATACCACTTTCAGACATACGACCTGGGAATTACCCTGCTCAGACCTGGGATTTTCTCCTGTGCAGAATCCAGGGTTTTTGGTCGAGACCCCCTTTCACACAACCCCTTTCAGAAATATAGATGAAGCTGCCATTAACATCCAATTAGCTTCTAGCTATCATTTTACAGAATATCATACATGATAGCTAGGTGCTGATTGGTTGCTATGGTTTGCTAAATCTCCAGAAGGAAAAACACCCAGAGCACACAGCACTATGCACATTATAGTGGTATCCATACAAACACTGCAGGAACAATGAGGAGAAATTGCTGTAACCAACTGAGCAAAGCCAGAAGGCAGATACCCATATGGACTCACTGCTATCTACTAAGGGGCATATTCAATTAGACGCGAAAAGTCCCGTGCTTTCCGTATGCTGGATTTTTCACCGACATCGCTGGTTTTCCATGCGAAAAAGTATCGTGCTCGTCCCAGCTTATTCCCGTATTCAATTAGAAATAGTCGAAAACGGGACCTGGCGAATTCAGGCCTGGCGAAAAGTGCTGTCAGATTTTGGGGAAATCAGCCTGACACCACCCAAAAGATGCACTAATATTGGGGATCACTATAGATACCCCCGAATAGGCCTGCTGAAGGTATTTGGGGTACTTAAATGCTGTCAATAGCTGCTAACTAGCGTCTTTACAGAAGTGGGGAAGAATAGCATTTAGCAGGTTTCTTTGCAGAAAATAAGTAGTCCCAGCAAATTTGGAGTACATACAAATGGGTGCTAGTGAAGTTTTAAAAAATTTACAAAATCCACCTGCCGCAAGCATCTGCAAACTTAAAAACACCTGGGGCATCCTTGGGGAACCCCCCTGGAGTCTATTTCGATAGTTTTAAAATATGTCCCCCAACTTTGGACTTTTTCGCCCCAAAACGAAAGTACTTTTTTGGGGTGATCTAACATATTTTTTTAAACTTTTTTTTACGCAGTTTACCTTTGGGGACTGTCCCAAGGGTGCAGGGGGGTTTTCCGAGGTTTGGAACCCAAAACCCCAATTCTGCACTTTTATTCGACACCTGTTCAAGGCGAAACTTTTTCGCTGGTTCCATTGCATTGAGTTTCCGCACCGGCGAAAACTCCCCGGAATTGAATACAGAGGAAACTTTTTGCATGGCGAAATGATGTCACTCGCGATACTTTTCCACAGAAAATGACTTTTCGCACCTAACTGAATATGGCCCTAAGTATGAAAGCAAGGGGGATGAATACTTTTATAATAATTAACTGTCTTTTTAGCTTGGAAGAATATCTCCTTAGTGTCCAAGGAGAAGAACTAGTTAATATAGTAATATTACAGCCTTCCTGCTATTGTGTGGTGTTTTCTTCCATAGAGAAGGGAATAAAATAATACGTTATGGATCATTAATCTCTACTCTACCTGTTTATCTGCACTATATCATGTAACTAAAATAAGCAAATACGCATGGTAATGGCATTATTCTACATTGACAATTTTCCAATGATTAGAACTTAGATTGATCAGAAAATGAAAACACACCTTGTCATACATTCTATTTAATAGTCTTGGTACAACTGGGAAAATGGTGGGCCGCAAAGTCTTCATGTCATCCGATAAAAGACGAATGTCACCTTGGAAGAACCCAATGCGTCCCCCGTGACAATACACCACCGACTGTTAAGAGAAAAGGATAACAGTGAATTGTAAATATTAACAACTTGTTATGCTAATTGTTAGTAAATAGTGCCATGTACATGTGTAGATACAATACGGTTATATAATGTATCTAGATTTTTCTGCATGGGATCAACCCACTAAAATATACTAGCCATGAAGGAACACTCATATTAACTGAAGTTTACATACTGTTGTTCAAACAAAACTATGATCTCACTTAATGTTTTGGGTGAATTATCTATTAACTTAATTATTATTACACAACAGTATTTAATCATATGAGTATAATTAAAAAATATAGTAGTAGTAAATATAAAATCTGTTTAAAAATGTAAATATACCATAAGCAGCATGTATAGCCACTGCTTTCCGGCGTGTTTTGTATTGAAAAGTATTGCTGTTTAAAATTTCCTGCTTAAAAATGCTGAAGAACAAATGACAGCTGGATTCAGCTCGATGAAGATGTGAAACAACCTGAATAAAGCTGGACACACACTATACGATGTATATATAAAGCGGTGGTGCCATGTAACAATACATTGTGGGCACCGCACACACTGCACTATGCGGTGCATGATGGCGCAAGGTCATTCATTGCATCGTCCCATCTGCTATGGATCGGGGTACACACTATACAATGTGTACGATATATACCCAGCGTAACACTCACTTTGCTTCTGTGTGCCGATTAGTAGGGTCTATGCATCTGGTCCATGCTGTATGCATTACCCTGGATTCAGCTGTGCATCCATGGTGACCCACAAATAATCCAGTATCACAATAGCCTAACTATAAAGTGTGATAATTGTTAGTAAGAAGTGTGCATTAGTGTTTAATAAACACACTAAATATTTTACTTCAATCAGAAGTTGTAAATTTAAAGGGAAACCATTACCTTTCCGAAGACAGACATCTAAGTTTTGATGGCTAAAAACAACATTTGAATTATGTAGGCCAGTGGTGTCAAACTCGGGCCCTTCAGATTTTGTGGACTACATATCCCAGCATGCCCTGCCACACTTTTAGCATGTCCTAATAGCAAAACTGTGGCACTGCTTGCTGGGACGTGTAGTTCCACTGCAGCTGGAGGGCCCGAGTTTGACACCATTGATGTAGGCTAACTGCTTGGAAAAAGTCACATGACAGGCGGAGTCACATGACGGGCAATTCATTTTTGACTGTGTGAATTCTTAAAATGAGCACAACTTTAGTGTGAAATTATTCTGATATTAACAGTGCTGGTGTCTCTTCACAAATAAATATCCAGGAAACCAGCTCGTGGCATTTAAATTTTTTTTTAAGGTGGAGCAGGGGGGGAGAGGTATTTTTTTTAGTAATATGGTGCTGGGTTGTGTCATCCTTGTATGACTCCCCTGAAATTTCCCTTTGCATATCTAGGCACATTTTCAGTATACAAATTTCTTACTTTAAGTACAGATGTGTCCACATACACTATTGCTGCAGTTGCACCAAACAGCACTTCACGGAGCGGCAAGTCCCATACGACTCGGCATGCACAGAGCGTATTTTTCGCATCTTCATAGCCAGAAGGTGCGTCTTAGTCTCAATCCGATGCAGCAAAACCGCTTAACGAGACTGTACTGATTAATGTGATATAAAAAAGAAGTCCACCAGCACTCAGCACATAGGTCAGTAAAGAGATTTGCATCTTATATAATAATTGTAATTGCAGAGATTTCAGGGCCTGATTCAGCAAGTATCGCAACTGGAAGTGAGTGATGACCTTGTCGGGTAGTCGGTGAAACAACGGTGTGCCAGTGCGTTTGAACGCCGTTGCAGAGGCGTGCATAAATTATCCACTTCCTTGCCATAGGCAGCTAGAGTACACATAGCAGTGCGCTGAGGTTAGCAATTCCTGAGTAGGGTCAGACCTCGTGCAAGTGTGCGTGAGGCTCTGATTGTACTCTATGTTACCGATGGTTTCACAGTCTTGCTGCGACTTTGTGCATATTTAAAATGAATTCCTGTGGTGTCTATGATTGAGTGTTGTTTCGCTACGTCTGTGGTGCAAATAATACGCAAATTAAAGTAAAAGACGCTACGGTACATTGCTCGGCACGACTCTTTCTAGACGCATGACGTATTAAAACTTTATGTATGAGGACACATCTGTATGAAGGAGCAATAGTTTATGTCAGATATTCAAAAACTTACAAGTTTGCTCCTACCCATTATTGGACAGCCACAGACATTGATGATGTCCTTCATTTATTGGAAAATTGCATTATGGGGCAGGAAAATATGTTTCACCTATTTATAAAAGTGCTATTTGTCATTAACATCACATTAATGGTGAAAATGAGCTAGAAGTGTCTGCCTGATGTCCATGGAGCAATTGCTGCCAACAGAGCAAAAATAGGCTACAGGCAATTGAAATGTTGCCGTGCTCAAGGGAAGGGATGTGTACAGGACATGTAACTTATTACTCCCCTTTGTTCACTCATTCCGTAGTAGATAAATCCATCTTTGTGGATTCTTCCAATAAACATATAGGGCACAAAAGTCCTAATTGTAAACAGAATACTTATACTATCTTTAATCTTATATCTAATGAGTACCTCTTGTGCCCGGGCATGCACTGTAAATGGACGGCTGTATGCTGTCCTCTGAATATGCCCGTTACCCTACCAATGCATTATATGCCCATATTTAGTTGGTTGGAGCAATATGTCTACAATGGACATACCCACAAAATTCCCAACCAACGCAGATGGCTATGCTATTTACATAAGATCATTGGGTTTTAAAAAAAACAAAAGTCCTCAAAAGACTAATGGGCCCGATGCTGAGTTGAAATCAGTGACAGATCCATGGGGTGGGAGGGCGATCATGGCATGAGGAGGCAAAGCCGAGCTCTCAGCCCCGGGTAAACCAGAGCTGCGTTGAAACATCTCCCCAAGTATAGGCTGGTGCAAGTCCGCTCTGATGATGATAAGTAGCAAACCAGGTATCTAGATAGGGGCTGGTGCACTACAAATGCGCACAGCTATGCACAGGGGCAGATACACATTTATTTCCTTGCACGCAAAGCGGGAACATCTATGACCGATTTGCATTCAACTCAACATCAGGCCCTAGTGAGTGTTGTCAGTGTCATATCGGGTGCAGTTGTTGTATTACACATCATTATAAAAAAAGAGATTTTGCGTATAGCCATCAATCATCTTCTAATATTGCCTAATGTTAGTCCCCACATCTAATAATTGGTTTTAGTAGTGATTTTACATTTAATTTCAGGTGTTATATTGATCTTTCTGTTACCAGTCATCTCAGATCATTAAATTCAGCACAACTGTGTTCTTGGTGAGAGTGTCACTGCTGTCACCAATATAAAGACCTACCTGCACCATTCTCTCAAACATGTGTGCTAAAGGCAAATAGGATATGTGTACATCCTCAGATGTTGGGGACCACTGACTCTGGAAAGAAAAAACAAAACATAGGCAGCCCAGCGAGGCCAAGTCAGAGCAGGCAAAAGGCTTACCTGTATTACTCTCTCAAACATGTGAGCCAGAGGCAAGAAGGAGATGAGCACATCGTCCTGTTTCGGAAATATCACTTTCTGCAGGTGAAGGGCGTGGGAGACAGAAAAGGAGAGAAACACTGACAGGAAGACAACGAGAAAGTCATAAAACAATAAAGAAGAAAAATGGTGCAAAAAGGGGAAAGGGTGTCAAAGAGAAACAGGTAGGTAGAAGAGAGCAGCAGCATACAGAGTATAGTGTTAGGGCACAAGGCCAGTGAAGCTACAATATGTTAGCAGGAGTAGTAAACATTAGGGCAACACAGATACAACAGGCCACACATTGGTTCCTACTAGTAGAAACCAGCTTTGGATTGGCTGATGTGCTTCTGTTGTGTGAAGGAAAGCAATTGGTTTAATTATTGTTCCTTTACTTCTTCACTACCATGCGAAACAAACTGGCCATGATGACATCATACTTGCAAAATTATCATCAGTGTGAGTTGAACGTATACAGATGGAGAATAATTTATTGCAGTGAATGATCCTTCACATAATCCACAGCTACAGTACAATATGCACTGCAATAAACACCACTTAGAGGGGTATTCAATATGAAACGTTAACTTCACTGTCGAAGTTAACGTTTCATATCGGAGTTTTTACCTGCGTTAAAGTATCGGGCGCGCTCCCGCTTATCCCCGTATTCAATATAAAATTAACGAAAACGGGAAACTCCGAAGTTGGATTTGCGTAAAATTACGAATTTTTCCTTAAAAAAATTGTAAGACCCCCCTAAAGTTGTAAAAACATGGGGGATCACTATGGGTACCCCCGTTTTAGCCTTTAATTGAAAGTCGGGGATTTAAATAGCCGCAGCAGGTGTTTTTTTTCCAACATTGAAGAAGTGATGCAGAAGAGCACTTAGGTTATTTTTTTCGTTTTTTAAGTGGTCCCATCAAATTTGGGGTACATGAAAATGGATACTAGCATATTTTTATGTCCCTAAAGTAAGTTTTTAAAAATTCTGCATTTGTGCACCTGCCGCTATAAATCTATTCTAGAAAACACCCGCCGCATACATGCAGAATAGCCCTGAACCTATTTCCATATTTTTAAACAAATTTTTCCCATTTTTTTTTTTCACCCCAATTTTTAAATTCATTTTTTGGGGTGTCCCTATTTTTTTTTAAAACTTTTTTTGACACAGTTATTTTTTAAATGTCTTTCCCAGGGGTGCAGGCTATTTTTTTTTACGCCTGCACCCCTAAACCCCAATTCTGCACTATTTTTCGACACCTATTCAATGGTGAAAAGTTATCCCCGTTTTTTATCAAAGTCTTTTCAAAACTGCGATAAGTCTTTGAAATTGAATACGGTGTAAAAGTAAAACCTGCGATAATGACGTCATACCTCCGATATTAACGCAAAAACGATGTTATCGCTCCCATATTGAATACCCCTATTAATCTGTATAGTTGGCATATGATGATATCCTACTCTCAACTCTATCATGTATCCAAAACATGAAACTATATTTTCGGAGCATAAGTCAAACTTTATGTGATCGGCTCGCACATGGAATTGCGCACAAAGCAAGTCTTCAGCGCTGTGTTTTGGGCATTCGGCTGCAATGTGGAATATGTTGCATGTTATGTGTAATTGTGTGCTGACCCATAAGCAGTGGGAGTTCTGCAGTACAGGATATGTAAATGATCAGGAAGAGATGGTACATAAGGATTTCCTGATTTACAGTACATTTTTCATCAGTCAGAATGCTAAGTGCAATAAATGCACAATCCACATAACATGAGCAAGTAAAACCAATGCACCTAAAATATATATGTAAATAAACACTGTAGAATATGAGATTAGTGACACTACATAATACAGGAGCTCTTTTGGTTGCTGACGAGCCCCTCATTTGTTGTAAGAAATTATTTTCTCAGCAAAACATTTAGTGCAGTGTTGGTCGGAAATGGGGCACGTGTGTATTATCTAATTTATGCAGAATTGTACACATCACGAGACACGACCAACCCCTATATGTGCACATGGTGTGCTACTAGTCGCCAAAGTCAGAGCAACTTGCATCTACCTCATACTAGATGCAAAATATACGCCTGCATTTTAGCTCACATCCTAGTCCGCGGTTGTGCCGACACACCTTCACTGTACGTCTCCTACATGAAGACACCCTGTCGCAACCCAGGTGTACATTCATTTAGCATCAAGACCATAGTGGCTCAAAGCGCTTACAGATGTGTCCTCATACTCCTGGCGTGATTGAGACACTCTGAGAGGTTTAGAGGTTTCACATCTTATTCACATGGCAGACACAGCAAAACACCGCTCACAGGGCCTGATTCAGCAAGGATCGCAACTGCAAAGATACAAGCAAGCTGCACACATGCGCAGAACGGGTAAGGCGCCTGCGCAGATTCCCGATTATCGGGAATCTGCGTTATTATAATGATCATTTATTAATTTATTTGCTTACTAGCGCGCACTGCTGAATAAGACCCACGTTGTACCAGAGACGATGAGCTGCGACTTTAACTGCACAGAAATTTGTTTTAAATACGTAAAAATCGATGAAGCACAACGGAACGTGAGGAAAAGCTGGAGCCCGTCTTACATAGATTCAGACTCAGTCGCACATAGATGTAACAATGCCCCACATCAAATTGATCAGTGCAACCTAGCAAATTAGTTTTGTCGCTCCCAGATGTTTACTTATGAAATAAGAGGCACACTTTGAGTGAGAAAGACGCTCGGCTCAGCCGCGTTGCCCAGGACCTGGCATGCCGAGAGGGGCTATTTGGCACGACTAAAGCCGCAGTATATGAGGGCACACCAATATACCCGATTCATTGGACTTTCATTTTTTTTTTTTTTTAAATAAAGAGCCTTAATGTACTTGTAGTTTTAGAAAATGGAAATAAAGATGAAACAAGTAGTATATTGGGAGAAAAAATACAATTTATTAGAGTGAGGGGTCGGATGTGACAGTAGGTCATGCTTAGCAGTGACCAGAAGGGGTATATTTCCGAAAGTGAGATTTTTTTTTTTAGAAGTGTAGATGTTGGCCATAGCAACTAATCAGATTCCAGCTAATATCTTCTAGAAGACATGTAAACATGCGGCCCAAATCCACATTTTATGTGACCCGACAGTGTGGGCCCAAATACACATATTATGTGGCCTAACAGGGACAGTGTCACGTGATGACGCACTGCGCTGCCGGGGAGAGACGCCACACCCAAGACCTGCGCTCCCAGAATCCCACCTTCCGACAGTAACACGCTGCCGGGGAGAGTTGCCACACACCAGAAGACCTGTGTTCCCGCAAGCCCGCCTTCCGGCAGTAACGTGTTGCTGACTAGAGATGCCACAAGGCTTACCACTGCGCTACCAGCTGAATCTCTGTTGCACACCCAGACTTCGGTATGGAGAACAGGACAAGTGCTGCAGCTGAGACTGGAGTCACACCTGTAAGTACTGCCTGGTGCTGCCATACTCTGATTAGTGCCACTGTCTGTGCAGTCACACAGCTGCTGCCTACCTTTCCCAGATATAGAATTGGAGGCAGCGTGTGTGTGAGGCTATGGATGCAAATGGAAGCAATTGAGAATCAATGCGATTCAAATTTGAGCTCAAATTCAACAAAGTTGGTGTACCTGACATAAGTATTTGCCTGCAAGATTTGTAGTTACCGTGTACGGAAGTACTATACCTACCAGTGTGAGCAATTATTCTCATTAATGAAAAGAAACAAGTCTTCTGCTAGGTCCAGATTTACAGACTTTCATCTTGGTTCAGTTTTAAAAGTTATCACATCCAATGAGATTTCTCCTGAAATTGGAAAATTTGTGACAGCAAAAAGATGTCAAATATCGGGAAGAAAACATTAAAGTTAAATGCTTTCTACCTGATACTTGACATCTCTTTGCTTAAACTTTATTGTTGGTTTTTCTTCATAATAAACCTTTCAAAAATGTTTTTTTCTTGCGGTCCACACACTCTTAGGATCTCATTCAGAGCCGGTCGCACAGAGTGCGCGGTCGGTCTGAATGAGGGGAGGACGTCTTGAATTTTCAAGACGTCCTCCTTTGCGGTGGTAAGGCTGTGGGTTAACACCCACAGCCTTACGACCGCCTAAGGTGATGGTCGCGATGGTCAAGACCATCGCGACCATCGGGGCTTACGATGAGACCCTAGGGTAGGGTCTCCCTTGTCGTAAGCCCCGGAGAGCTTTCGGCTCTGTCTGAGCCGGAAGCTCTCCACTGACATCACTAGTGATGTCAGTGGGGCCGCCCCCAAACGGTAGGCGTTCCCATGGGAACGCCCCCGTTTGGGCTGCCACCCCCCCGGCCCGCCTTCCAAACGAGGCGAGCTGTCAATCAACATCGACAGCTCGCCCCCTTTGGATTGAGACCCGCTACGGCGCTGTCGGTCGTAGCGGGTCTCACGCATGCGCACGACGGCGCCGTCGTGTGCATGCTCTGTGGGGGGGCCATCGACCCGGTCCGAGCGCATCGGCGCTAACGACCGGGTCTGAATGACCCCCATAGTCCTTGAATATTCGGCCCAGTTGGGATTTTGAGTTTGACATGCCTGTTCTAGTAGGTGCTAGATAAATGTTAAGTAGAATCTGATTGGTTGCTATGGGCAACATCTCCACTTCTAAAAAGTAAATATACCCCTAAAGCTGCATACACACACAATGATTTTTTGAATGATTATCGTTAAACGATATCATTTAACGATAATCGTTTGAAAAAATCATTCACTTTCTGAGTCAAATGATGAAAGATTATCGTTCATGCTCGTTCACATTTGTCGTTCAGTCAGACTTGTCAACTCAACGATTTTCAGTATGGGAATATGCAAAAATCGTTTGTAGTTCTAAAAAATCGTTCATTACATTTAAATGAACATAGTAAATGAACAACTTTAGTAAACGATTTTAGTTAATTTTTTCAAGGGAGAAAATCGTTTACTAAAATCATTCATTAACTAAATCGTTGTGTGTGTATGCAGCTTAAGAGTGCAATGAGTAGTCTCACCTAATGGATGTTGGACAGAAGCATGGTTTGGGTGGATTTTATTATTACTTCATTGCAACTATACAGAGCAATAAGAGTTACCTAGTGCTTTGGAGCTCTCAGTTCTGAACTATTGCTCATGCACTGGAAGCCTGGTTTGAGCTTCCAGTTCCACTTCTATTACAAAGCAGTAACAAAAATAAAAGCTTAAAAAAAGAAAAAAAAAACAACCAAGAAAAATGTTTATATAAAAAAAAAATATAGCAGTAGATATAATTTATGAACATGTATGACAAGGAGGGGTGGTATTTAGTGTTAGTGAGGATGCCAACCTATTTGCTTTGATTGGTTCATAACTATTACGGTGCCATGTTTTTTGTCATTGAAACCTATCTATCAAACTCTTCTCAGACAATATCTGTCAATGGCATGTAAGGCTTGGGGAGTTTACAAACCCCTTAAACCAGGTTAAAGGTTTTATTGGATAACGGAAATTTGGTTAATTGGATGATTTATTTATCAAGAGAGCATGAATTGCTGCTCTAATGTAAATATTAGATTTGTCATCAGCAGCAAAAAAAACTATAATAAATCCCATATTTGAAATCACTGATTTAATTAAATCCAGAATTTGTATTTATTCAAATCATAGGGATTTTCAGCAAAATTAATCTTCCGCCAAAAACTTTAGGTGGACTTAACTAGCCAAATATGAAATTTGATTTCCCAGCAATTTTATATGTCAGAATAATTTATTGCTTCTCTATGCTGGAAAGATTACATTAGATTATTTAGATCAAATCTGCTTAATTTGAATATGTATTTGAACGTTTACAACACTTTAAATTTATTTCCAGAGACCCTTTGCTGTTGAGCCTGTGTTTCCAAGCATGTGCCATTCCGTCTTGGATGTCATCTCGTCACCTCAAACTCAATACTGCCCCACATTCAATAATGTTGCTTACATCTAATAGACATATCCAGAATATGCCCATATCTCACACAAGACATTGGAATAACTAATTCATGCACCAATTATCTCCCACATTGATTATAGAGCCTAATTCAGATTTGGGAATAGAGTAAGACAGGGGTCTTCAACCCGTGCCCGTGGAGCTGTTCCCCGTGGCCCCCCACAGCAGCCAGCATTACAATAAGTCACACTGACTTATTATTTTGTATGCCACTGTGCTGCCCGCCGCCAGTGCTGCAGCCACGGCCTGAACACTGTTGGTGATTGACAGTCCAGACACGGCTTGATGGGGAGGAGAGACTGCTCACTTTTCTCCTCCCCTCTCAACTCCTCCCCCCGGAGTGACTCAGACTTACTGGAGTACATGCCCAGCTGGAGGGGGAGGAGGGGCCGCGTTCTCCCCTCTCCTTCAGCTCCTCCCATCTCCACCTTATGTTCCCTGGCTTCTACCTCTCTAAAAGGCTGTGCTTGGGTGCCGGGGATCTGACGTCTTGATCTTGTGACTGTCCCCGGCGTTACATCCAACGAGGAGCCACCACTCTCTCTGGCACCAAGTGCTGTCACCCTCTCTCTGTATAAGGACCCTATAACACACTGCATACATTTTGATGTGGGGGCCTATGTGTGTGTTTAATTATTTTTCATGTAGGGGCCTATGAGTTTTTTTTCTGCAAAGCGCTATTTATTTTATTTTTACGTCGGGCTAATTTGTTTTTTCTTTCATGCAGAGCCTATATGTTTGGTTCTATCCATGTGTTTTATTATTTTCATGAGGGGGCCTACATGTTTGATTTTTTTCATGTTGTGGTCTATGTGTGTGTGTGTGTTTTTCATTTATAATGTGGGGCCCCTTCGCAGTGGGGGTTAATGTGTGTGTTTTTTTCCCCTTTTGGGGCCATTGTATATTATTACTAATGATTCTGTATGGTCTGAGGCCGGAGAAGGTCCATATGGGGTGACACCATTAGTTACTGCACTCGGTTACACCAACCCTTTTGACGCCACTGAGCATAGTATTAAATTATAACCATATGTAGATCTTTTGATCTCGAGATTCCCTTTTGTAATTGTTACATTATTACATGTACATAATTGTTTGAGGATGGGACAGAGTCTAAATACCGCAGTATAGCTTAGTGGCCCTGGACTTCGTTGAATTTTTTAATGTGACCCACACTGTCTTAAAGGTTGAAGACCCCTGGAGTAAGATATAGCACGTACAGTAACTGTGCATCTCAGTAAAACCATGTTGCACTGCAAGTGGGGAAGATTTAACATGTGCAGAGAGACTTAGGGCCTGATTCAGACCCACTCGCGAGCGGCTGTCCGCTCGCAAGTGGGTCGATGTTATGGACTGAGCATGCGCACGACGGAGAGAGCTCCGTCGTGCGCATGCGCCAGACGCGACGAGCGAAGGAAAGTCCTTCGCTCGTTGTGTCTGATCAAAGGGGGCGTGCTGTCGATGTTGATTGACAGCACGCCCCCTTTGGTAGGCATGCCGGGGGCGTGCCTCCCTGACGGGGGCGTTCCCACGGGAACGCCACCCGTCAGAAGCCGGCCCACTGACATCACTAGTGATGTCAGTGGGAGTGATTTTGGCTCTGATAGAGCCAAAATCACTCCGGAGCTTGCGGTTGAAAACCTCAACCGCAGGCTCCGGCTCGCAATTTCGATGGTCGCGATGGTCTCGACCATCGCGGCCATCAAAATGCACGCTCGTATAGCCTGTGGGTGGTGACCCACAGCTATACGAGCGTCCAGGAGGACGCTCCATTTTCATGGAGGCCGGCCCTCATTCAGAGCGTGCGCTCTGCTCAGAGCGTACGGCTCTGAATGAGGGCCTTAGATTTGAGAGGGATGTGTCCAAACTGACATGTAAATTGCAGTGTGAAAATAAAGCTGTCCAGCATTTGTGGGTTACATGCAAAATCAGCCAGTATTTACCCTACATGCAAATTTTTTTTTATGTATTTGCACCCCTTGCAATGCAAAATGGTTTGTCCAGGTACACAGTTACTTGCTCAATCTTACTCTAGTCTCAAATCTGAATCAGGCCCATACAGGGGTGAATTTATAAAGGGCGCAGGGTGTGAGCGGTCCAAGGGGGGCCTGCACCGCACAGACTGCACCCATACTTTTTTTTCTATACCTCTCCGATGTCACACGGGGAAACGCTAGGAAATCACGAGAAAATGGCTGCCGCGCCATTTCCTTAATGATCTGGGCATGTGCAGTAGACACCGGGCACACGCCTGTGCCTGGAGTCTTCTGCTGCTGTCAGTTCGCTGACAGCAGCTGGGGAGAGAGGAGGACGGTGAGTGAACACTGACTCCCTCTTCTCTTAATACGCTCCTGGGCCCATAGTCTCCTTACTAGAATTTCCCCCCTACAGTCTATTCTAAATGTAACTGCTCGGTTAAACTTTTTTTTTTTTTTTACCAAATTCAATCTAAAATACTTAAGTTTATACATAAGACTATCAAAAGACACCAATATACCTTGTACATATCTTCGTTTCGCTTATCTCAAAATATGACCCCCAGGCCCACGGCGGGCCTGGGTAACAGGGGGCGTGGCCTAATTGCGGGAGGCGTGGCAACGCCCCCGTCGAGAGAAAAAAAGTTTTACAGGGAAGCGGCGCTGCGCGCTGGCGAGTGTAATCGCTCCCCCCCACAGGCATAGGAGACTGCTATGGCTGCTGCTCAGCAACAATGAGCAATCTCCCACTGCAGCTCAGCACACGCTGTGTGCTGGGCTGCTGTGAAGGAGGGGGGAGCGGCGCCGGACCCGGGCCCCCGCCGGGCTCCTGAGGAAGCCCGGGCAATTTGTACCCGTTCCCCCCCCGGGCGCCCCTGCTGACCCCTCAACTCTGTGCAAGATCTGTCACTCTCATCCACATTCACTGCCTTCTCCCAATCATGGTTGCAGGACTTTTTCCGGGCTGCACCCATTCTATGTTTCACGTCAATGGGAAATTGTTAATTCGGATCAGGACTCCCAGGACTAGCTATAGCTGCTGGTGACTAAACAAAGCTAGTGGCCTAATTATGCTTCTCCTTGTGTAAGTTTGCTCGCAGATGAAGACTGATGCTGGAGATTGGTATTGAGAATAGATGAAGCAGAGTGTAGAATGTTCAGTGGCAGACTGCAATGAACTACAACTGGGTGCCAGAAGCACAACTGGGGCAGACTCCAATAAAATATGCAATGAAGCAATATCGAGGCAGGTTTTCAGGATAGCACTGTAGCCAAATGCTTGTGATTTAATTAGTGACGCAGGTGTGCTGGAAAACAATGAGGCAGAATGCTGAGAAGTAATGCTGGTATAGGTTTTCTGGATAGCAGAAGCAACACTGGAATGGGTTTTCTGGATAGCATTTCACAGGATACTGAGACGCAATGCTGCAACAAGTTTTCTGGAAAGCACTGGACAGAATGCTGTGAATCAACACTTGAGCAGGTTTTCTGGAATACGCTAAACAGAATGCTGTTTCCCGACAGCACTGGAGCAGAATGCTGTGAAGCAATACTGGAGACAGATGAATGGACAGATGCAGGATACAAACAGAACCAGTATCAGAAGTTGTTCTGGCAAAGAGTAGCCAGCAGTTAATTGGTTTAAATAGGGCGCCCTTAGAACTGATGATGAATCATATGACTGAAGTTGCTGGAGACTAGTTTGTCAGAGCGGATCATGTGATACCCTCCAATATGGTGGTGCAATGATGCAGAACAGCAGGAACTGTACATTTACAAATAAGTGATTACAGGTCTCAGGGATGTCACAGGCGGCCAGCGGGGTCACAGTTGACCATGAGATGACAGAGCTGGACCTGGTAATGAGGACTAGGACCCCAATGTACACTGTAAACACTGAACACTGTAGAAAGCCCCCCATCGCATAACGAGACTATCTTCTAGTCTCCAAACCTTCAAGCATTCCCTCACCTCTTCAGACAGCTTATCAAATCTTAGAACCACCCACACAATCTATGTATGCTATTCTACTAATTACCATCCTACTACACCAGGCCTGGCCAACCTGTGGCTCTCCTGCTGTTGTGAAACTACAAATCCCAGCATGCTCTGTCACAGTTTTGCTATTAGGGAATGCTAAAACAGTGGCAGGGTATGCTGGGATTTGTAGTTTCACAACAGCTGGAGAGCCACATGTTGGCCACGCCTGCTCTACACAGTCCACAGATACATATATAGAACCTATTACATATGTTTTCTTTCTACACTTACACATTCCACTGACCATAGGCCAAGGTTCCTGTGTGACGGGATCATGCAGCCCACCAACAACATCTGCATTCTGGCTGGACCAATATGAAATATGTAACACTTATCCTTGTGTATGAATGCCTATTTCCCTATCGATTGTAACCTTGCCAGCTGGGCCCTCTTACATGTTTGTCTGTTGAACTATCCTCAAATCGTGCCAAATAGTTCCGTCTGGCTTGCCATTGACTTTGTGACTTAGCTGGACCAGGCAACTTTTTCTTAAAATATGTGTCTTAATCTCCTACTGTATTCCAAACCCTTTGTGACAAAAAATAGTAATCCTATCTACTTGGTGCGCTATTATCGATTTAGGGCTTGATTCAGAGTTCTATACATACCCGATGGCTTATATACAACTCATACAACTCAGATGGTTGCTGATAGGATCTGTGCTGCACATGTGGTGATCTGTGTCTGCGATGACGTTTTGCAGTGCCCCCGAAGCCGTAGCATGATTGACATGCTGTGGCTGTTTTGGGGAGAAAAAGGGGCGGCGACAGCCAGCGTCCCAGAAAATGAGGGTGTGTCGGCCCTGTTTTTGGGCGTGACAAAGGCCAGTGTCTGCGTTTTCCGACGCAGCTTCACTGGCTGCAGAAGCATGAATTTTATGGCATCCGAGTAACCTGAGGGCAACTCAGATTGCTGATGTTCACGCAAGTGATCCTATGGCTGCGTCCTCGGACAAAGTCGCAGAGGCTGTGCAGTAGCGTACAACTAATCAGGCCCTTAGTACAATATTAGTTAATTAAGTTGCAAACTTCAGGAAAAAGTACTCATTTACGGGAAGAGCAGCCCATGGCACAGTATCTAATTTACGCCAGGTGCCTTGATCCAAATAGCACAAAAAGGATACTGCAGTGTATGAGGACACAAGTAACTGTTTCACATGCGGTGAAACTTGGAGCACTTCAATCCTCCATCATGTCATATTACCAAATTTACTTATATAGGTAATATAAGTATTTTTTATTTCACATATCAGACTTCACAATATCAAAACCAATTTCAATAGCGCAAATTATCCTAAAATAACATTATTCTGTGTTACTACAGGTTGAGTCTCCCATATCCAAAATGCTTGGGACCAGGGGTATATTGGATAACGGACTATTCCGTATTTTGGAATATTTGCATACCATAATGAGATATCTTGGGAATGGGACCCCAATATACACACAGAATGCATTTATGTGTTATATACACCTTATGCACACAGCCTGCAGGTCATTTTATACAATATTTTCAATAATTTTCTGGCTCAAGCAAAGTTTGTGTACATACATGAAATTAATTTATGTTTCATATACACCTTATACACACAGCCTGAAGGTAATGTTATACAATAGTTTTAATAATTTGTGCCTTAGACAAAGTTTGAACCATCAAAAATCATTGAACCATCAAAAATCAAAGGTTTCATTATCTCAGATGCTAAAATTATTGCGTATTTTGGAATATTCCATATTTAGGAATATTTGGATATAGGAGACTCAACCTGTATATGCTGACCAATCAGGTCAGTGTGTAGGAATAAATCTTTCTTTATGTTTACAAGCATATAGAGGTATTTTTTGCTGCTGGTTGTTATAAACATCTATAGAGTGTATATTATATGCTATAAAAAAAACAGCGCTCGAACATACTCTTTTTCTTTTTTTAAATATTACCAAATGTGGTTCTAAAGTATTATTTGCATTTAAATATACCTGTACTACACGTATTAACTTATGAAGCTTAGATAATAAGAACTGATGACAATATATATTTCCAACATGCAGTAGTTTGTGTATGACATTTTATGTTTCAGAATTTTTCTAGACTAAAGATTGGGGTAAGAATGGACTAATAGGTGAATGAAATAGAAAAATAAAGGGAATCGGTAAATTGGAAATGAATCGCTGATCCCGCAGTCTGTTCATATCAGGCTTGTGATTCCGATCCCAGGATTCCCTTTTGGTGTATGAATGGGAATAAGCCTATGGTCACATGGCTGAACTTTCCTTTGTTTATCTAATTTTCCTTTTGAGAAGAACATCTATCACAGAGGCATCAGCCTCCCAACAGCTCTATACAGCAATACTGCATATTACATATACTTATATCAATACAAGTCCCAGGGTATAGCAGTGTTGCAGTGTCACACATACACCTTTGTAATATGACAGTGTTATAAGAGTAGTTGCAAAGGGACGTTTTCAATAAGGATATTTTTGGCATTAAGACAAGTGATAGTCAATGTCAAAAGCCTGTACACAACAATGGTTAAGAGTATTGTATAATACATATGGGACATGGGCAGCAAACACAATATGCGCTCATGTCTAAGTTGGCCTAAATCACATTCCAAAGTATTCACCTCTGTCACTTTCAAAAAGCCGGAAAAGTCAGCCACTACATTGCCGTGGGTCAGCATGGCACCTTTGGGATTGCCTGAAACACAAATCAATTTTGAAATGAGTATTAAGGTAATACAAGTACAGTAATTGGCATCAATTATTTAGTGCATTCAAACCAAACTGTCCTCTATAAACCACTTAATAAGAACTGAAAGACCCTGAACATGTCAATGAAATCTCTACACTTTGGTGGAAATAGAATGAAGTGTTTGGCTCTTTCAGCGTCAGTCAGAGCACATACAGTGCCACAAATGCATCTCTGTCATTTATCTATCAAATCCTGGGCTGCTGCCTTTATAGACACTGTGACAAACTGCAAGTGGCTCCTCCTGTTATCTTCAGCTGGATAAATCACTGGATTATAAAAGGAAAATGTAATTTTCTATGTTTTTTCAATGTAGTATGCCTGCTTAAGGTGCCCATAAACTCAACCATCAGTTATTTGGATTGATGGCTGAAACAAAAAGACATATGGCTGACTTGCAAAGATCTGGGCATAGTAAAACTCTATGGGGTAATGTAACAGCCTGCGAGTTGCAGGCAGCCGCTAAATGTTGGCGATTTAGCCACATGATTTAAAGCGATGATTTTATAAAAGGCAAAACCAATCTGGTTTTGCCTTTGAATGAATTTTTCGCTTTAAATCTAGAGGCTTAGGGGTTTATGTAGCAAGCAGTGTAAAGCGTGGAGAAGTGGACCAGTGGAGAACTTGCCCATAGCAACCAATCAGCTCCTACCTATTATTTTATAGACTGTACTTGATAAATGTTACGTCAAACTGATTGGTAGCTATGGGCAACTTCTTCACTGGTCCACTTCTCCACACTGTTCACTGATTGATACATAAACTCCTAAATCCCGAGATCTGGAGGCTACGTGCAACTCACTGCCTATTACATATACCTCTATATCTCCATGAGTAGATAACCACACATATGGCACTGTGGTCATCTGCCAAATAGATTTCCCAATCACAATTCGATCAGGCAGATGTCAGTGCTATGGAACACGTGTGGCAATCACAGTCCAATCTGGTAAAAAGCAAGCAATGAATCCACCAGCTGTCTGGTCACTGACTTATGGTTATGGTGAAAATTACAATTCAGTTCTCCAAATTAACAGAGATTTGCAGATGAGATGATTTCCAAAACAATTCCATGGTCGCACCAACGTTATTACAGAGTCTATAGACGCTCAAACTGGGCGTCTCAGTCCTACTGCTGGTAATAACCCAAATAATATATTGGCCCTCATTCAGAGCCACTCGCTAGCGGCAGTACGCTCGTTCCGAGCGATGTTCGCACATCTGCGCATGCGTACGGATCGTTATACGCATGCGCGAACCAGTCAGTGCGGCCGAAATTCATGTGCTCGCAATATAGCGAATGCCTGCTATTTTGAGTGACAAAATGAGGCGTATGTGGGTGGTAACAGGGGAAGGTGCTTGAAAATGGGGAGTGGAGATCCGAACGCAGGCGTGCTTAAAGGTCAAAACGGGCGTTTTATGGGTGTGCATAATTAATACAGCAGCGTCATTGACCACGTCACTGGGTTATTTTATAGCCAGAACTGCTCGCAAGATTGTGGTAGCAAAAACCAACTACAAGAATAGCGAGCAGTTCATACGCTGGTCGATGTACTCGATTAATCTAATAAATAGCGGACATGACGTATTTTTAACAAATAAACGAGCGTATGTTTTGCTCGCTCGTTCAGACTTAGAGGTGTGAAAAGACTGCAATTTGCGAGCGGATCATTTGAATAGCCACCCCTTGTTTTTGAACGAACGACCGCAAATAGCGAACGGCTCTGAATCAGGGCCATAGTGCGCAGTGCATTATAGCCCGTTGAGGCTGCTGACAACAGAGCTTTTTTGCTATTTGGTAAATCTGCCATTACTGTTAAAGTAGTCATCAGCTCTAGAACATGTTATATTGAGATAGCATGAAACAAACACAAATAGACAGACAAATAATGAAACTGTAATAATGGCGCTGTGTCAGTAATAAAGAAGTGGACTGATAACCACTCACCTGTAGTGCCACTAGTAAAACACACAATAGACAGATCCTCAGGTGTAGGTGGCTGTTAACAAAATAAAAACAGCTTTTGGATAAAGCAGGCAGATAAAGAATATATACAGTAAATAAAAATACATTTACAGCCACATTAATTTAAAGTTGATGTGCAGTTAATGACAAAGACCGTCACATACTGTACTGTAATTCCTTTTCAAACCAGGGGAGAAGCTAAGGGTGTGTGGGAGAATAATGTGCTCTGGGCTCAGCAGCAGTAACGGAGAAAATATTTACAGCCTCCAGGCAAGTTCTTGTTTTTACAGATGATAGCCAAAGGATGAGAGGTGTAGCTCCCTTCTATACTGATAAATAGTGGCACTTATAGACACAGTATATGCATCAGCTGTCATAACAGGAAGCATATTATATATATATATATATATATATATATATTATAGGTGTGTGTCAGTTTATGACACAATGGTGGTCAAAGCCTCCAAAGGTGGTAAAGCTGTAGCATACTTATTAATTTAGTGATAATTTTACTCAATTGTTTCATTTATTACACTATTTCATAGTATAGTCAAAGCTTTTTAATAAGAGTATAGAAGGGATGTGAAGGTACTTAGATTTGGGTGTTCTTTAGCCCAATAATCCAAGAGTGGAATATAATGATACATGTTGGTAATGTAACCTTACCTTGGAAGGAATCTTAATTACAATCCCAATTATATGTTGATTATGGTTTCCAGTATTGGCGGAAAGTCATTTATACATCAAATACAGCTCAAATAAATGTGTTAATGTATTATGGAGTAAGCAGGGCTAGGTCTAAAAATGTAATGAGATATCCCCTCACTAATGATGATGTAGATTATTCTACATTGTTGAATAGCGCTTTTAAATTAAATAGAATCAGATTGCCCAAGTGACCAGTTACATAATATGTTCAGGATTATTTATGTTTCTAGGGTTAGAACTATAGTTCTCAACATACACAACATATACATACAAGACGGTGCTAGAGATGCACTCACATTTGGGGGTCTTCTGTTTTTCCTCCCACATTCCTAGACAAGAAAAAGATCATTTTACATTGGTATTCCAGTATTAGTAATGTATTCTCGTATACTCCCATCATCTTGCTGGAAAAAGAAGTCAATAGCTATAAGGTTACTATAGTATCTCCCACTTAGCACAAGGGATGAATTAAAAAGTTAACACACAAGTACTGACATTAGGGCCATTTCCAAACTACAATTCTGCTATATGAGAATCATCTGAATGTCATGGTCACAGCTCTATTCACTGCTTACATATTCTGCAAAATGCAAAGTTAGAGATACAGGGCCTGATTCAGATCTGGGAACAGAGTAAGATAGAGACAGGAAGTCTGGGCCTGATTCAGGTTGGATCGCAAGGCTGCGTTTGCATGCAGCCAGCCGATGTTTGCTTTCTGCGCATGCGTATAAGACGCAGTGCGCGTGCGCGAACCGGCCACTGCGATCAAGATGCGATCGCAGTGAGCATGCAGAGTCTTCACAGTGATAGACAGGAAGTGACCATTTGAGGGTGGTGATGGGGGATGGTCAGAGAAACGCAGGCGTACCTGGGCGTTTAAATGTCGTTACAGGGGTGTGCATAATTAAGCCCCTGCGATATCATACAGTTTGTGCGGTAGGGTCAGGTCAACCACAACTGTGTGGATGGTTCTGATGTTACTCGATGTTACCGATGTTTTCGCTGACTTGCGGATGCATGTCATGTGAAATGGCCAGGCTTTATGCAGTGATGGGCGTCTTGGTATAGAGCTGCGGTTGCCGTGCAATTGCATTCATTAGCATATTTTCACAGCGAACGGGTGCGTGCAAACGCAGCCTTGCGAACCAACCTGAATCAGGCCCTCTGTACCTCGACAAACCATGCTGCAATGCAAGTGGTGCAAATACATAATTTTATTTTTGCATGTGGAGTAAATACTGATTCTGCATATAGCCCACACATGCTGGACAGCTTTATTTTTACATTGCAAATTAGATTTCAGCTTGGACACAGCCCTCCCAAAATGGCTTTGGTGACTTGCACATGTGCAGTAGGGATGTCCCCAGGAATAAGGCGTAGGTGCTATATTCCCAGAGACCCGTACATGCGCAGTAGGGATGTCCCCAGGAATAAGGCGTAGGTACTATATTCCCAGAGACCCGTACATGCGCAGTAGGGATGTTACCAGGAATAAGGCGTAGGTGCTATATTCCCAGAGACCCGTACATGCGCAGTAGGGATGTCCCCAGGAATAAGGCGTAGGTACTATATTCCCAGAGACCCGTACATGCGCAGTAGGGATGTTACCAGGAATAAGGCGTAGGTGCTATATTCCCAGAGACCCGTACATGCGCAGTAGGGATGTCACCAGGAATAAGGCGTAGGTGCTATATTCCCAGAGACCCGTATGTGCACAGTAGGGATGTCCCCAGGAATAAGGCACAGGTGCTATATTCCCAGAGATCCGTACATGCACAGTAGGGATGTCCCCAGGAATAAGGCGCAGGTGCTATATTCCCAGAGACCCATACATGCACAGTAGGGATGTCCCCAGGAATAAGGCGTAGGTGCTATATTCCCAGAGACCCATACATGCGAATTAGGGATGTCCCCAGGAATAAGGCGTAGGTGCTATATTCCCAGAGACCCGTACATGCGCAGTAGGGATGTCCCCAGGAATAAGGCGCAGGTGCTATATTCCCAGAGACCCGTACATGCGCAGTAGGGATGTCCCCAGGAATAAGGCGTAGGTGCTATATTCCCAGAGACCCGTACATGCGCAGTAGGGATGTCCCCAGGAATAAGGCGCAGGTGCTATATTCCCAGAGACCCGTACATGCGCAGTAGGGATGTCCCCAGGAATAAGGCGTAGGTGCTATATTCCCAGAGACCCGTACATGCACAGTAGGGATGTCCCCAGGAATAAAGAGTAGGTGCTATATTCCCAGAGACCCGTACATGCACAGTAGAGATGTCCCCGGGAATAAGGCACAGATGCTATTTTCCAAGAGACCCATACATGCGCCGTGGATAATGGCACTGTGCTGCCAGAGTGGAAGAGGCCTGCATTGACTGCACACGGGCCCTTTCAGCTCTTAAAATGCCCCTGGCCATACACAACCCAGTGTCTTCTCTACTCGCGGCTGAAGGGGCATACAAGGGTGCATTCTTACGTACAGTGGGCTAAGATGAGTTAGGGCGTGTTGTGGTAACGTAGGTGGAACGGCAGGCTCTGCTGAGTGTTTGTACGCAGCTATCTGTCTGTTTTTACATAGATCTATTACACAGGGACAGGGATGGTGCAATATGAGCACTGATAATGATGACAGCTATTTCGGGACAGAGCAGTCCTACAGAAGCGTGCAACTCGGCGGCATACAGACAAACATCTGGATTTAGTTTTGTGCATGTGGTGTGACCACAATTGCAGATAATTTGCATGTAACTCTGCTTCAGGCCCATTATGTTTTCATTTGCCTTTAGTGCCCATGGCTGTGGGGGTGGCTGCTGCACAGAATATGATTATACAAATATATAGTTGCTCATTAGGGGGATGATGCCAAGTTGAACAGACACCTGTTTGTAGAGCGTATTTAGAAGGCTTTGGCATTGTGCTGGCTCCGGATCAGAGTGAACACAAATACGGACAATGCAGAGTCATATCGCATCTACACTTATGACTAAAGGTGAAACTGGGCTGTACTACAATGCCCAGCGCGGGTGTGTCAAAGCAACAACGAGATATGCAGGTGGATGTAAGCATAATGACACCTCTTTGAAAGCATATCTTAGAGTAGGTGCAAGTGCGTATGGATGATGATGACCAGTAACATACCAAGCACACATATAGGGGGCAGTCACACTGCAAGAACTGTAGGCGGAGGGAAGATGGGCTTGCTATGGGAAGAGCAAATCACAGCGCCATCTTTGGGTTGGGTATATTTATGCACTTTGAAGACAAGCACACAAGTATAATGGGAAATAACAGGTACAGTATGTGCATTGTTTAGTGTTCTGCTTTTAGCGAATGTTTGTGTACACAGAGGCCTATTTGCCATGATGTCAGGCAAGGACCTCATCTCCGGGGGCAGCAAGAAGGAGGTTGAATTTATTATAGAGTCGGCTCTATGCAACACTTTTATGACTGAGTAGTAAGACAGTGTATGGGACATGATCAGCCTTGCCCTTATTTAGTTTGAAGCTGCCCTTTAAAGAGACCTATTTAACTTAACATTATAATTACATGTAATATATTCCTTAATTGCAGAAATGATTGTTGTAAAAGAGCTGGTGCTGAAGCTGCAGGCATACTGCCCCCTGTAATGTGATGAGATGAGTGTGATTGTATAGAAATATCACCTCCAGTTCTTGCATAGTCTGAATGCGAACAGAACAATCCCGTCCTCTCTCCACCAGTTGCTGATCCACCGAGTCTATGATAACTACATACTTCAGCCCTGGGGTCTCTCCTTTTTCAACATGTTCCAGGAGGACTCTCGCTTTCTCCGGTTTGTCACATATTACTGTTGAAATATCAGCTGCCAAAAATATATTAGTGTAGTCATAAAATATATCCCACTTTCCACAAGAAACACTGTACTGTCATCTAATATTCATTGGTACTTAATAGGCTACTATTAGAATAGTGTAAGCTGAGCACTCTATGGCCCTGATTCAGAGCCGGACGCTCGCTCTGAATCAGGGCGTTTTTTGTTTTTTGTTTCAGCGGCCTCCAGGCCACTCGCATAGCTGTGGGTGACCACCCACAGCTATTGCGACAGGGCAGGATGATGGTGGTGATGGTCAAGACCATCGCGACCATCGGGCTTGCGACGAGACCCTTGTGGTAGGGTCTCGTGGCCGCAAGCCCCAGAGAGCTTCTGGCTTTAATAGAGCCGGAAGCTCTCCCACTGACATCACTGGTGATGTCAGTGGGGCCGCCTACAAACGGCAGGCATTCGCATGGGAAGGCCTCCGTTTGTGAAGCCACCCCCACGCCACGCCTCCAAAACGGTGTGAGCTGTCGATCAAAATCAACAGCCGCCCCCTTTTGGTGCGAGACCCGGAGCGACGGAGCGCCCGTCGCTAGCCGGGTCTCGCGCATGCGCACATCAGAGCTGGCTCCGGCGTGCGCATGCGCAGTGGCCTAACATCGACCCGCTCGTGAGCGCATAGCGCTTGCGAGCGGGTCTGAATCAGGCCCTATGTGCCTATGTATTGCGTGTGGTGTTTACACTATAAGGTACAGACATTTTTTCTTTTTAATTAGAAATTAGTGGTATATAAAAAAAAAATAATAGAAAAGTAAATAACCAAAAACACAATCATTATATCAGAGTATTATTGCCTACAAACATTTACAGATGCGTGCTCATACTCCTCTACGTTTCGCACATATTCTCATTCTGTCCACTTTCTCCTCAATTTTGCTACTGTTTCTCTAATTTTGCGCCTTAGTTTGCATATAGTGTACTAGGTACCTAGGCAGGGCCGAAACTTGGGGGGGCTGGAGGTGCACATGTACCGGGTGCCAGAATGCAGGGGGTGAAAAAGGGATGACTCACGGTGGCTTGGGGGCTGTAGAGTCAGAAAACGGCCATCCAAAAATGGCCGCCGCCAAGGAGGAGACAGATGCTAGAGGTCCTTACTGGACCTCTAGTGTCTGTTAGGCCAGCGCAAGTGCCCGGAGAAGATGCTGAAAGCTGCATCTTCTCCCGTGAAACCCCATGGCAATGAGCATAAACCCCATGGCAACGAGCATGTAACCCCTGGCAATGAGCATAAACTCCATAGCAACGAGCATGAATCCCCCTGGCAACGAGCATGAAACCCCCTGGCAATGAGCATGGAACCCCCTGGCAATGAGCATAAAACCCCTGACAACGAGCAGGTCATTTTAAAGTAATTAGAAGCCTTACTGTGGGGCATAAAATGGTGTTGGGCAAATATGTAAGTTATACTTTGGTAATAGGCATTACAGTGTGTGGCATAATGTGTAATGGGCATTATTGTGTGTGGAATAATGTAAGTCACTATACCAGGGACATTTGACTAGTGCACTGCCTTATGGAGGAGCAAGGACAAAATCCAGGTACGGGAAGGGAAGGGGCGCAAAATTGCTACCTTGCACAGGGTGACAGATATCCTAGTTTCGGCCCTGATCTAGGATACATTTTTCTGTTGCACAGCAATTAGTATAAACTTACAGATGAAGCATAATGCATGGCGCAGGTCACTAATATCAGACCTGTCTTTTACTTTTTTACACAGACTGCAGATTTTACCTCAATTTAAGCCGTTTTCCTAAACTTTGCGTTTTACGGTACTTTGCTTACAATGCGCTAGGTACTTAGGATTAGTATTTTTCTAGCAAACAAATTGATGTAAAGTCTCAAGATGAAGCATAATGATGCATTGCATGGGCCACTTGTATTGGACCTGTTTTTTGTCCTAGATTATGTAAGTTTTTCTCAAGTTTCCTACTTCCTATATTGTGCTACATTATCCTCAATTTTACATCTTAGTTTGCTTATTGGGCCTATTTCAGAGTTGTATGCAAACCCAATGGTTTGTGTACAACTCCGATATTTGGAGATCTGCGCATGTGCGAGCTTGCTTTTAGTACCCAGATGCCACAGCCTGATTGACTGGCTGGGGCCGTTTGGGGGTGGCATTAGGCAGCTCTCCAAGATATGGGGGCATGTTGGCCTCGTTTTCTGGACATACTGTAGCCAGTGGCTGTGTCCTTGACCGAAGCTTCACTGACATCAGCTGCGTGAAACCACCAGCCATCCAGAGTAACTTGAAGGTTATTCAGATGACCGATGGTCATGCAGAGTGAACCGATGGCTACGTCCTCAGATCACAAAAGTTGTCAGGCGCCTGTGGAATTAGCAAATTATTGCACAGTAACTGCGTCCAAAGATGCAGCTACTGTGTATTAGTATACAAATCTGAATCGGGCCTATAATGTACTAGGTCATTAGGATTAGTGTTGCTACTTCAGTGTCTTTGAAGCCATGAATGTTCAATACTACAGATGTGCCCACATACATCTATCCTCTGTGCCCTACAAGTTGTGCCACACATAATGCGGGAACTCAGTGTGACTCAGTAGCGCAGAGCGTATTTTCGTGTGTCTTTTTACCTTCAAATGTGTCTTATTTGCACAGCAATGTGAATAGATAGCACAAGTAGCTTCTGTTGATTAAAATGATATGCAGCATGGCTATGTTCCCTGAACGAGTGTGGGTGTATCTGCATGCTAAACACTACATTATAGTGTTGCAGCCGCTGACATGTAGCATTTCACATGCAGATACACCCACACTCACTAAGAGAACATAGGCATGCTGCATATCATTTTAATCAGCAGAAGCTGATTGTTCTATCTATTTCCATTGTTGTACAAATAAGACGCATTTGAAGGTAAAAAAAGATGCACGAAAAGACGCTCAGTGCTACCGAGTCACGCCACGGCATGCCGCGACTAGAAGGGCTGTTTAATGTGCCAGGAGGCTATATTTATGCGGACGTACTTTTATTTTTACATACTGTATATGAAATATTATTAGTAATCACATTGTTCTTGCTTTTTATTTTAAATATATTTTCAGGGATTGTGGTACAGTGATGCTACACTATTGATAAGTCCTTTCTGTAATAAAATTTATCTTGGTTTAAAAATGAAAGCAATTGAAATTTATAACAAAAAAATGATTTTTTTTTTTGGTCTATCGATGGGGAGCAACTGAAACATGTTATCACAAATTGCCTATAAACACCGCCCATATGTATTTTTGGGTGTAACACGCAATCACAACAGGAAACCATTGCCACTAATTATGTGACTTTAGGTCACTATTAGGCTGGAAAGTAACACGTTCTCATTATTTATGTCTGCAGGTAAGAGAGAGAGCTTGTCTCATGACATGACATTGAATATTACAAAACAATGGCCCTCATTCAGAGCCGTACGCTCTGAGCAGAGCGCACGCTCTGAATGAGGACCGTCCTCCATAACTATGGAGCGTCCTCCTGGACGCTCGTATAGCTGTGGGTCACCACCCACAGCCTATACGAGCGTGCAGTTTGATGGCCGCGATGGTCTTGACCATCGCGACTATCGAAACTGCGAGCCGGAGCCTGCGGTTGAGGTTTTCAACTGCAAGGCCCGGAGTGATTTTGGCTCTATCAGAGCCAAAATCACTCCCACTGACATCACTAGTGATGTCAGTGGGCCGGCTTCTGACGGTAGGCGTTCCCTTAGGAACGCCCCCGTCAGGGAGGCACGCCCCCGGCACGCCCACCAAAGGGGGCGTGCTGTCAATCAACATCGACAGCACGCCCCCTTTGATCAGACACAACGAGCGAAGGAAAGTCCTTCGCTCGTCGCGTCTGGCGCATGCGCGCGACGGAGCTCCCTCCGTCGTGCGCATGCTCAGTGCATAACATCGACCCACTTGCGAGCGGACAGCCGAATCTGAATCAGGGCCAATATCAGTTGTCCATTGCACTACTACAATGGTAAGTCTTATGAATTGCAATATGTGTTTGTATAGTCTGGTATGCTACAATGCATGCCCTTACCTGTGTTAATAATATAGCGGATTGCACCAGGCCCCAGTGTGTCGTACAAAGGAATGACTACCATGGAGTATGTATAGCAAGCAAGCTCAGAGATGATCCACTGTAAAGAGACAAATCACACTCTGCTTCACGACACTGAAGAGGACATATCTAATTTCCAGAAAGGGGAAGTGGAATTAATTATTACCTCTGGGCGGTTCTGTGCAAAAACCCCTATGAACTGATCAGATGAAGGCTTGCACCCCTGGTGTAGTAATCCCGATCCTAAACATTCTGCTCTGTCTGATACCTGCACATCATTCAGGACAAATGCTTTGTTAATAATACTACATGCTCCTGTTTGTCTGATACATAATGCAGTTTATCCAGTTGACATTAAATGTTTAATTTTCAAAATACCAAATATCTCAATTCATTTCCAGAAATACCAGAAAGAAAATGGTTATCAGTTTGTACATTATCAACATTACATAATTTCCAACTCTCCCTGGTTGTCAGGGAGACTCCCTGAAATGGTAGCAATCTCCCTGTCTCCCTGAAGAGTCTACCAATCTCCATGATTATCCCCATTATGAAACTGGTATATTAGAACCCTCCCCCCCCCAGAGATATATACATTCAAATGGGATGATTAGTATCTTTTTCCTGCATTGGATATAAGGTACAATGATCCCTATGGCTACATGCATTTTCTGAAAAGTATCAGTGTACTTTCATCAACAAATAGATCTTGTTTACATTTGGATATAAGTGAATTTTATGACACGCCTCTCACATGTAACAGTACACGCCTACTTTACCGCCGCGCTCATAGCTGGTGCTTTCACAATCTCCCTGAAAAGCTTTTACAAAAGTAGGCAAGTACAGATTACTGGAAGTAGTTAATATATTTACATATGTTTTCTTTTTGGTTAAAAGAGATCTTTAATAGGAAAAACCTACTGCAAATAAATTATTATTAATTATTATTATTATTATTTGGGAAGAAAAACATCCTCAATCCAGAGTTACTGCATACTTGCCGACAATCAGTTCCCTCCTTCCGGGAGGGAGCTGATTGTCAGCTAACAGCGGGGGGCGTGCCCGGCCATGATGTCACTTTTGGGGGCCGAGCCAGGGGTGTAGCTGCGCGATTGCGTCATCGTAGCCCCGCCCCCTCTTCACAATGCCATCATTTTTGGTATTGTGAAGCAGGGGGAGGGGCCACGATGACGCGATTCAGCGCGAATCACGTCACCGGTCCCCTATGCGGGGTTTTTTCGTTTATTCTTGGGGGTGGTCGGGAGGGTTGCCGGCTGTCGGGAGGCTTGCCTACCTTTCCGGGGGTCCGGGAGCGGCACCCGAAAAATCGGGAGGGTAGGCAAGCCTGATACTGTGAATACTGCACCATAGCACTTTGATGACATTTAAACGTTTTCATACAAGACACTGATCCTGGTAGGAACTCTCTGGGGGGAATTCAATAAGCTACAAGTGCCAAAAGCTATTCAATTGCATAACTGCACCACACACTGGGACTCAGAACATGGTTTCTTCACTACAATTCGTAGTAAATTAAGTAAAAAGCAAAATAAACAAAGACGGCTCTACCTTAATACTAGTGCAGCCTACATTTTGGGAGGGTTCATCGGAGCCTCACACTACTGCATTATATTTATACTGTTTGTATATTTATTTTACATTATGCTGAATGAGCTATGTGTACTTCAGTGACACTGTATGCACCTATTCCCAGCTTTAGCCATTAGATAGAAAACCTGTGCATGGCAATAGGATTATCAGTGAACATATTTCATATCACTAGCACCCAGAAACACTAGACATTGTTTGGCGACTCTAGCCTTATGGTTAGTGTGTTGTATCTAAATTAGTGGTCTAGTTTACTTATTTTTTTGATTACACAATGTTAATAGACATTGATGACTAAAGCTGGGTACACATTAGACGACCTGAGTACCCAGCCGACCAATGATGTGACGGACGACATATCGTGCGGTCTGTACACGCCGCACGATCTGGTGAATTACCGCACGATATGTCGTTTGCCAGCCACATCCACATGCATGGGGTCATTCATCACATTGACAGATTGAGCAGCATATACTGCAAATCTATCGATGCGATGAACAATGGGCAAACATGGTGCGTACACACTTGCCGAAGTCGACTATATGTTGGCTAAATCCGCCGGATGGGGTGACATATCGTCTAATGTGTCAAATTGTTAGCTGGAGCTGGATGATTTACTTAATCCTCTACTGGCCACTGCTTGGAAGAAACACCTTACATCGAGGGTCTTTGGACACAGGTGCATCTGCTTCTTTATGCACATGACGTGACTGGTTTCTTCAAAACTGAGACGCCCACTTGTTGACAAATCCATCTAGGTGCATCATTAGACGCATCATAGAAATGTGCACTATCCCTATGGCAGGTAGAGTTTCTCCATCTGAGCATGGCGTACTGTGAGTGGTTGCCCGTCTTTAGATGGAGCCACTGTCAGAGACACGCCCACGTCTGCCTAGTCACCCCCTGTTGCTTCCCAAGAATGCCCACAGAATTCCACACTCCCTACACCCAAACGTGTTCTGCGTCTCGGTGCGGTAACAATCGGGACACGTGCCGTGTGCCTCAGATACATGCGCAGTACTTATTACACCAGCCAGCTGTGTGAATTTCGGCCTGGCGTGTGACTCTGAACCAGGCTTAATGTGTATTTACTAATTGTTTCTTGCATCCTGTGCGTGAAAAAATGAGCCACAAATCTTTACCATAATAGGTGGTAGTGTGTGGAGCAGGGCTTCGCAGTTATGTCCAGTGACATATTGTGGGTATTGAATGTCCCACTATGAGAGTCGTTTCTCCCTTCCCCAATCTGGTCAGAACGGGCTGGCTACTCTGTGGTCTGAGCAGACTTAATTGACAGTCACTTGTACTTTTGCACTTTCCAGCCATATTTTAACTTACCGACAGTATAGTCACCCAGCGTTAAAAATCAGTGGTGAGTGCTTCATTTGTCGAGAATTCTCTCACTTCAGCCTGTGACTTACATTGCTCCTTAACTGGGACAATTGGTGATATCTAAAAGCTGTACTTTTGCTGCTAATAGCAGCCACAAACATTTACACTGCCGGGTTCTGTCCCATCAGTGTTACACGTGACATACTCTGAGAGTGATTGTAGGCTAAGGAATCTAAACGGATCACTCTTCAGACTGTGAGAGCTTTTCCAATAAGATAGAGCACAGGTGCTCAAACTCAGTCCCCAGGACCCCATACAGTGCATGTTTTCAAGGTCTCCTCACAGAATTACAAGTGAAATAATTAGTTCCATCTGTGGATCTCTTAAATTGTGTCAGTGAGTAATGAATACACCTGTTCACATGCTGGGTGACCTGGAAAATGTGACCTGTGTGGGGTTCTGAGAACCGAGTTTGAGAACCACTGGGATAGAGCGAGCTAATTCTTGCCCAAAAAAACACTACTTTGGTGCTCAGCTTGTCCCTATGGGACCCCGATGCTAATGACAGACATAGAGTATAGCCTGTCATTCCAATTGAAACGAATGCGCGTGCCAGCTGTTTAAGCATGAGAACAGCCGATCAGACTTGGAGTGTGGTGCTTTATATAAATAAAATTATTACAACATTGATGTGTGTATGTGTTTTTTTTATAGTTTTATTTTATTTACAGGTGCCCTGGCAGCCATTACACTTGGGTATGACAGAGTTTGCTGAGACCTAAAAAAGTAATTTTATTTCTCACTTAACAATGTGTATTGCCACAACACACACAGCCCAACTGGGATAATCCTAGTGCTATCATGGGCTGTTTTTTTCTACTGGGAGGGAGCATTTATTTTGCGGGATGCTCCCCCTATAGACTACAGTCATGTGTTGACCGGCCTAGGGATGGTCAGGAGGACTCTTTGTCCCGTCAATTTTTCCACTATCATCCTTGAATGAGGTGCTAGTGCTTTTTTTTTTTTATAATAATTTTTTTTAACAATATCAATTTGCAGGTACATTATAAGATGGGTAAATACAGAACCGATACAAAACAGAACAGTGTAAATTGGAACAATATCAGCAGGGTACTCAAAAGACGAAGAAAACAATAATAGCCAAACAATAAAAGCCCAAACAGTGTAAGCATACTACCAGAAGGTCCCGCGAAAAGCCAGGAGCTAATCTGTCAGAATGAGTGGACATAAAGGGGACCGAACTAGGGTAATATGAAGGGAATATAATAGAAAAACAAGTTGGACTAAACAGAAAGGGGAGGGGGAGTAAAATGGAAATGAAAGATCAGAAGAAGAGATAAAAGAAAAGGACGTTTTTCAGAGGCCAGGAAGAGGTGAGGATTGTATACGATACTACAGGGACGAGACTTTATGAAAGGTAGCCACAGTGTCATTTTGTCAGCTCGAGATGTACTGTATTCCATGGAGGCCACAAAATGAGCACGAGCAAGGAGGGCTGTTAATGACGGTGCTACTGAAGATTTCTAATTTTTGTCAATGAAAGATTTTTCGTCATTACAAATATGGACTATGAGCTTGTCTTGGTTTGCTAGCGGACCGGACTGGGGCACTCAAGAGCGCTACAGTATCCTCTTGTGGCAGAGACATGTCTGTGACTACCGATATCAACTTCCCCACTTGCTCCCAGTAATTAGTACCTGCTCCTCCCCCCTCTCAGCACCCCTACTTGCTCCCAAGAAGTCATAATTATGGGAGTAAGAACACCATGTTGAAAAATTTCTCCAGCAGGAGTTATGAGTCAATAGAAATAGGGTGTGAAGCTTAGACGACATCAGGTACCATCCCATATATAGCAGTTCTGGATCTGCAGTAATGGCAGACCAACCCTCGTCATCAATAGGGGCTGATAGATTACATATGCATTTTGCATTACATTTTCGCTGACGCATTGTATGTGGATGTGACAATAAATTGATTTGAATTTGATTTGATTTGATTACATCGGCCTCCCAACCTAATCTCCATGAGGTTCAGGAAGAGTCAGGGCGAGAATGGTGTCATAGTATGGAGATGTTGCCTTTCTGACCGATCGAATATACACAAAGGCGGTGGGGGTTCAAAATAACAATCTATATATATATATATATATATATATATATATATATATATATATAAAAAAAAAAAAAAAAAGCTTGGATCCGTACCTACTACAAAGCCACCACAAATAAACGGATTTGTGGTGAGGTTGATGCTGGGAACTTGATGGTGGGTTCTGTTTAGAAGGTACCCGCAGTCCATTTGCATGGAACCCATTTTACAAACTCTGGCTAACCTGCCTCTTAGTAAATCTTGCCCTATAACTTTTAGACTTGGCAGAACCCAATTTGCCTTTATCCTGTCCAGTAACTTAGTAAAAATATTCCCAGTTCCTCACCATCCCCGCGCCCCCACCCCTTCCCTGGCTTTTTTTTACTGCGCTTTGTCCCACAAATGACTGGGTGGGAGTGAGCTTTGATACCCTAAGCTGATGAAAATTTCAAGCTGGATAACACCCCCCCCTGCCATATTGATAAACTTTTCCCTACTTAGAGCGACTGAGCACAGTATTGTAGAACTCATTCACTTTGGGAATGTTACTAAATGCCCCTTTATACAGGAACAACTAGTTTCCATGTAATCATGTTCTGCAATATAAAAGCTATTCACTCCCACCAATGTACTATTTGCATTGCATTTGCTTACTTCAGTGACAGAGTTCAGCCATAAACCCCAGGCTCTGCTTTTATAGTACCTGTACGCTAGTTTTTACACTTGATCTCAATGTTTTTTAGTAATTGAAAGTAAAGAAGACAATACTTTAATGGTAGTGAAAAGCATTTAAGTCACTGCTGATCGCCACAAATAAATGGAAACACAAGTTTGGACTACAAAGTAATAGGCTACAAAGCAAATAGTGATTTTCTATGATTCTTGGCTGGGAAATTGAAAATCCTCATGTTTTGGCTGATTAATTGTAACAGCAGAACATGTGCAGGTATTCCTCCCTGACAGGCAGGATATCAGAGCACTCATTGCTATGGGGATATCTGTTCAGTACGGCCTTTATCTTTCAGCAGTAGATACCTTCAGAGGCTAATTGGCTAGAGTGGAAATTATCATTATTTTGTAATTTTTCATGCTTATTCATTTACTATGTAAGGATGTAGTGAAGCCCTCTAGATCAGCAGATATATGCATAATTAAGATATGGCAAGTAAGTTTAGAGGACTGTCCCGCTGATCTACAGTCAAGACTTTTTTGTGCTCTCTGCAGTGTGTTTTAAGAGGAGGAGACATTATTATTACCAGTTATTTATATAGCGCACACATATTCTGCAGCGCTTTACAGAGAATATTTGGCCACTCACATCAGTCCCTGTCCCAGTGGAGCTTACACTCTATATTCCCTATCACATGTACACGCACACATACACACTAGGGTCAATTTGTGTTGGGAGCCAATTAACACACCAGTATATTTTTGGAGTGTTTGAGGAAACCGGAGCACCCGAAGGAAACCCACGCAAGCATAGGGAGAATATACAAACTCCACACAGGTAGGGCCGTGGTGGGAATCGAACCCATGACCTCAGTGATGTGAGACAGTAATGCTAACCATTACACCATCTGTGCCTAGGGGTTGGCAGTGGCCTATAGGGGGACCTGGGATGCTCCAATGTGATGCAGCCACACAGAACAATGGCTCAAACTGTCACAATAAAGAAAATGTAAATGTTGGCAGGTACATACATTGTTTAAAGCTAAACTTGTTGCTACAACAAAACAACGATTCTCACCTCCTTATATGATAGCCATTCATAAGGCTGGTTGGGTTTCCTGGATCCTAAACACGGACCATTTTCTAGAAGACAAATAAAAATATTACATAGTTCTATCATTAAAAATGACAAATATACAGTAAATTCTAAAATGGAAAACACATTATAGATTATGTAGGACATTTTACACATGAATAGAGTGACCATCCCCCACAGACATATGCATGCTGGGTGTGCTGTCAATCAACATCGACAGCACGCCCCCTTTGATCAGACACAATGAGCGAAGGAAAGTCCTTCGCTCGTCGCGTCTGGCGCATGCGCACGACGGAGCTCCCTCCGTCGTGCGCATGCTCAGTGCAGAACATCGACCCACTTGCGAGCGGACAGCCGCTCGCGAGTGGGTCTGAATCAGGCCCTTTGAGTCATGCACTGAAAGCAATTTCCCATATGTCCTTCATCGGGTATGCTACTGGTGTCCCCTGACACAGACATAGGGCCAGATTAAATTACCCACGATAAAACGAAAACTTAACGCCGGAGAAGTTTTCGTACTATTCACGTGTTTTGGTGAGATATTTTTGTGTCTTTTGGTAATGTGCGCTCCGGTTTTTCGCCTTATCCTATTACAAAAGACACGAAAACGCATACGTGCGAAAACTACGCATTGTGAAACCAGTGAAAAGCACAGCACATTTTGGGGAAATCAGTCTGTACCCCATAAAAACCCTATTTGACGTAGGATATCAATATAGAAGTGTACAGGTGGAGTCTCCCATATCCGAAATGCTCGGGACCAGGAGCATTTCGTATATTGGGTTTTTTCGGTTTTCAGAATACCTGAGGCCAGGGTGCTGTGTGAGTCTGGGAGTGTCACGGGAGGCCTAGCGGGAGTCGCGGGGGGGTCCGGCGGGTGCCGCAGTGGGTCCAGCCTGTGGTGCAGGTGTGACAGGAGGGTGGACGTATGCTGCAGGGGCTCTGGCGAGTGTCAGAGGGATTTCCGGTGGGTGCCGCTGCTGTGTAACAGGAGGCTGCAGGGGGTCCGGCGCTTGTCACTGGAATTTCCGGCGAGTGCATTGGGTCCGGCGGGCGCTTCGGGTATCACTGGAGGATCCGTTGAGTGACGTGCTGTCTGGAGTGTACCGTGGTGGAGATCCGGCATGTGGAGGAGAAGAAGACTCATATTTTCTGGTGAGAAAATGCCTCTGAAGCCACACCCACCTTCTAGTCATTGGCCATTGACACTAGTGACGTCATGACGTCGGGTCACGTCATGACGTCACGGCTGCCCCGAAATATTCCGGTTTTTGGAATATTTCGGTTTTTAGAATATACAGTTATGGGAGACTCAACCTGTACTAATAGCCCTAATAAAAGTATTTTGTATTCTGAAATTGTGTCGAATGGCTGTTATATGCATATTTGCTTAAGTGTTAAAAAATGATAAAAAGCAATATTTCTTGGAGAAAATAATTACTGTAGTTAATTGGGGGGTACATTAAAATGGGTGCTAGTATACTTTTGTGTCTATAAAGTGCAGTTTTATTTAAAAAAATTTAAATACACCTGCAGCAGCCACCTTGCAATCCTAAACACATCTGTCCCATCCATACAGCCCCCAAAGTACCTGACCCAGTACTTTAAATCCATTTTCTACTACTTTTATCTTTTTCACCCCAAAATTGTCAAATTAAGCTAACTAAAAATCAATTTTTGCCAAATTAGTCAATAGGGGGAGTGTCCAAGGGGTTCTGAACCAAGTCCCTACATTTTTAACAACAGGATTGCACGATACGTAGTTTTGTGCAAAAAGTTTGCACCTGCGAACGCTTTTTGCCAAAACGCGGCTTTACGTGGCTAATTGAACCTAATCCATAGTCGGTGATGCGACACCAAGGGTCTATTATATTATCTTACAGACAGTTATTAACATCAAATTAAATAGGTGTACTTTCTGTAATCAAAACTTGTTGGGCAGATATTGAATGATGCAGTACATGTAATAATCTCTGCCACCCACCCATATTATTGCTATTAGTTACTTCCATGTGAATTTCTGTCTCCAAATACTTCACTACAGTACACTCCCGGTGACATGTTTCCACCTACAGACACAGGGACCACCGATAAATTCACTGGTAACATTAGTGGGTAGCTTAGGTTTTGTTAAATTCTTTTATAAAGGTTCAGGGTTGTTACTAAGCGCTATAGCTATGTCAGGACTACATAAGGTGTTACAAATATTGGGATCACTTTCCCTTCTCTCTAATTAACATGTAAATTGTCCAAAAATGATTTTGCTTTTGTTCCCTTTTTCAAAGAGAGTTATGTTCAGTGTTGGACTGGAGCATGGAGGGCTCATCAGGGGATTGTAGTGGTAGGGGCCCATGCTTTGGGGTTAGGTCAGTTACCACAGGGGATGAGGACAGCCCCCACAGGCTTGGGTAGACATTAGAGACCATGTAACTGACCCTCTAATACCTCTTTTCCACCTAAAACCCAGGTCCCACCTGGGTTTTTGGACATGGTTCCAACTCTGGTCAGACCCAGGTCAGACCCATTTACACTGCACCTTTGATCTGGGTTACTCCCAGGTCAGCCCTGTTCACACTGAACTCAGGTCTGCCCTTCTAAACCTGTGAGGTCATAAAAAGTGGGAGGTGAATGCTCCACAACCACCAATCCGCTCATTTTAGGCATGATCCAGGTCAGATAACCCGGGTTGCACCGTTTACACTGCACCATTACCTGGGTCCAACCCTGGTAGCTACCTGGGTTGGATTGCAGGGTCACTTGACCCAGGTTATTTTTCAGGGACCCTTTTACACTGAGCTGCGACCTGGGTAGACCCAGAAAAAACCCAGGTTTTTGCTCTGGTGTAAAAGGGGTATAATAGAGTAATTCAAGTGCAAACTCTGGAACTTTATATTAGGGCAAGTATTGGGGCCCTCAAACAGTGGGGCCCACCGGGGATTTCACCTGTACCCCTGTGGGCCAGTCCAACCCTGGTTATGTTTTATAATGATTACACAAACTTTATGTCATCACTTTTAATATAAATGTATTTAGATTCACTCACTTACAACCCAAAATCATTTGCAGTTGTTTGGACATTATTTGTGATCTTCATTTCATTATGCTACTCTAGGTAAGGGCCCTGAGCAGTCCCTCAGGGACTGCGTGTGCTGCTGCAGGCTTTCATCTTATTCATCAGACTCTATATTATTCTACTGTGGACAAAGTTATAATATAGGTCAGTTGGGAAAAATCAGCTGTTAGAGAAGGTTAATTTAATTTGCTCTGATAAGCAGCTTGAAGCTTACATACACAAAAGCTGAAGCAAGTAACGCTAGGCATAATTACACAAAAGTTCAATTTATACATACAAATGTAGCATGTGTCAAATTGCCTTTTAATGCTGGGGGATTCTACCATTATACTGTACAAAGTTATTTTATATTTTAAAGTTAAAATGTTAAAAACCAAATCAATGGTTTTATTTGCAATACTATGGGGTCTATTTACTAAGGAGTGTTAGAAGACAGAGTGAAAAGTGATAAGAAAGTGATAAGGTGCCAGCCAATCAGCTCCCAAATGTCATCTCACATGCTGTGTTTGAAAAATGACAGTTGGGAGCTGATTGGCTGGCA
Organism: Taudactylus pleione; assembly: GCA_031769625.1. Taxonomy (NCBI): domain Eukaryota; kingdom Metazoa; phylum Chordata; class Amphibia; order Anura; family Myobatrachidae; genus Taudactylus; species Taudactylus pleione. The sequence goes on from JAUIMM010000390.1 coordinate 4,346,109, forward strand.
CCTTATCACTTTCTTATCACTTTTCACTCTGTCTCCTAACACGGTATGCAGTCGGGAAGCCGGCGGACCTAATCACGACAGCCGGCTTCCCGACTGCTTAATCCCGGCGAGGGTTAAATGACAGGCGTCTAAATCTAGACACCTGTCATTTTACTGACGCCGGGAGACCGGCGCCTGGCATCCCGTTCAAAGGGACGCCGGGCGCGGATAGCTCCGGGGGGCAGGGAGGATATAGGTTTAGGGTTCCCGGGGGGAATTTAGGGTCAGTCACCCCCCCGGGATGTTAGGTTTAGACTAAGGGAAGGGGGTGGGTTAGCGTTAGGCACCCCGAGAGGGACTTATGGAGCATACACACAGTCAGATTTGTCAGATCTGTCAGATGAACGATTTTACCAAAGATTTGAACGATTTTTGACTGCATTGAAATGAATGGAATCGTCCAAGTCTGACTGCAAACACATCAGATGTCAGATATCGTTATCTGACCATCGGGAACGCGTATCGTTCAAATCGTTCATCTGACAGATATGTCAGATATAAGATTTTCCTTCAGATATGAACGATTGAACGATTTTTTAAAACGTTATCGTTCAGATCTGAAGAAAAATCTGACTGTGTGTAAGCTCCATTAGGGTTAGGTACCCCCCCGGGGGACTTAGGTTTAGGCGGTGAGGAAGGGGGGGTTAGGTTTAAGCACTTAGAGGGGGGATTAGGGTTAGGCACCCCTAAAGAGGGTTAGGGTGTAGAATTAAGTTAGACAATACTTACCTTGGACGATCGGGACTTCCTCCTCTGCCGGGATGCCGCTGTCGGGATTCCAACCGCCGGGCATGGGTCCGGCGGTAAATCATACCAATTCCCCTAACACTTCTTACTAAATAGACCCCTATGACTGACTGCAGTTTTTACTGTCAAATCATTGTATGAGGTTGCAATGATAAAGTAGAAGAGCTGCTGCAACGGCAGCCGTAATCTTGTTAATTAACACATGCCCCAGAGCTCCAGAGCTGGAGGGGGTGAGAAAAACACTAGGGCGGGTAGCTTCTTATAGTGGAAATCAGCAATGGCTGTTTAGCATTGGGGTTGGCTTAGGGAGGGTGCACATTGCCTGTTATTGCATTTATTATAGACAGTATCCGTGGTTTGAGCATCTGAGCATAGGCATTGGTCTATTTCTATCTCTCTTTTGAGCTATTTTTTGTTTTCTGAAGATAATTGACAGTTACCATTGCTGCATCTGTAGATGCATCTGATACATTAACTTAAGGTAAGATGTGAACATAGCAATTAGAATTACAAAGCACAGTTTGCATGTGCTGCATACTTTCCATTCATCCAACATACATAGTACATTTTTCTCAAAGTGCCATCGGCTGGCATAAAAAAGTATTATAGGGAATTTCGATATTACACCTTGAAGAATGCAACTGACATGATCAATGTGTTTCCTCAAAGGGACAGCTCACAAAGAATAATGTCCTTCCCTGTGTGCTACATCTGTATGCCACTACTTCAACTATCATTATAAATACAATAAAATATATATCAGTGTATCAGTGCCCCATAGAAACCTTTTCTCGCCCCACACACCACAAATACAAATATATTTTTTGGTGAAATGTTTACTGACCCTTCAGCCGATCCACTTAAAATGGTAAAAAATGCTGTGCTCTCAATTTCCCTATTACCTTTCCCATTGCAGTGACCTGGTCTGATTAATGAATTAATTAATTAATGGGGAAATAAAATGCCCTTCTCGTCAATCAAAGGTTTCTTGGTATAGTGAATAGATTTGCCAAATAGAGAAAAATACATTTTAATTTAGATAGGTTTTACTAAATCTGCTCCAAACACATATAATTATCCTATATTACCAGATATGTGCCGTCCTCTCTGGAACACCTCATACATTGTCCTTGCATCATCATAGTAGTGTGTAAGCAGGGGTGGGCCGTCTCCTAGCACAGAATGGCGAGCACCGTCACTACCCTACAAAGAAGATGGGAAAAAAGAAGTATGAAAAGAGATACTGATACAGATGTGTCCTTTCTTATCTAGCCTCAATACGCCATGCAGCACGATATAATACAATTCAATGGGTCCAGCGCTTGGTTTATAGGGATGGTGTGTATTAATCTCTATGGATGGTAGTATAAATAAATGATAAGCAAACTAATCTGGTATTAAAAGTATTCTGGTACTGTTTTACTTTCATTCTACACAAGAAATGAATATTTAAGTAACAATCATCACAGAAAAAAACAAGTGTAAAGCATGATATAGAAATGAAAATAAAAAAATATTAATATTGATTGATAATAATAATATGTGGTTGCAAGGCTAAATAGAATGAGCGTTCCCAGAGTCTGTAGGGAGAGGTCAGTTCCGTGTCGTGTAAATGGCAGAGTCCCGGGATGGAAAATGTGGCGTCCCGCTACTGTGTCTGAGTCACTATGCTTGTTAATCAGTTACCGGTCTGTCTCGTGGCGTCTAAGGTATCTAAAGTAAAGCGGGCAGAGTATGGAAAGTGCTGATCCGACACTGCTCTGGAACGTGCCGCCCTGCCTGTACACCTAACTCCCGTTGGTGGACCCGTCCAGGGTCGTTCACGGTACAGTGATTCCAGGAACTGTGGACAATGCTCTCAGGGGTGGCGTGCTCAGTAAGTGCTCCAGGGAGACAGTTACCGAGTGCCACGTCCCTTACAGAGGTTCAGATTGCTGACACTTACCATAAGCTCTGCTGCGCTGTGTACCTGTGTTCGTTGTTTTCTTTCTTCTGGTGCCGCTGCTCCATTCCTGCAGTGTTGTTCTCCGTCAGTGATGCTGCATACACCTATTCTTTGGGAACCTCGTCTTGTAGCCTTTTGTGATAAGAATAGGATCCTTTTGGGGATGATGATGGATAATGCCTCTACGCGTTTCAGCCCTCAAGTCTTCTTCTAGCAGTTTCATGTTGTTCTTTTCCAGATATGTCAGCTGGGTTTGGTACACAGGGCCTGATTCAGAGCCAGATGCTCTTTCAGAGTGCTTGCTCTGAATCAGTGCCCGCCTATTGAATTTTTAGAGCGGCCTCCTGGCCCCTTGCATAGCTGTGGGTGACTACCCACAGCTAGTGCGAGCGGCCAGGATGATGGTCGCGATGGTCAAGACCATTGCGACGATCGGACTTGCGACGAGACCCTTGTGGTAGGGTCTCGTTGCCACAAGTCCCAAGAAGTCCACCCACCCCATGGGGACGCCTCCGTCTGGGCAGCCATGGCCCCGGCACGCCCACCAAAGGGGGTGTGCTGTCACTCAACATCGACAGCACGCCCCCTTTGAAGCGAGTCCCGGAGCGACGGCTTGTCCGTCGCTATTCGGATCTCGCGCATGCGCACGACTAGGCCACCTCCATCGTGTGCATGCGCACTGGGCCAACATCGACCCGCTTGCGAGCGCTCAGCGCTCACAAGCGGGTCTGAATCAGGCCCACAGTTCACCTAAACTACCATTAACCTGCTTAATTACTGTTGGAATGTAGAGCATGTGTTTTTATGGCCAACTACATAAATGAAATAAGTAAATCACAAAAAAAGACTCCTATTCATCTACACTCCGAATATTAGAGTTGCCTAGATTTAGGGCAAGAAATTCCTACGGGCAACCAAAAATTAATGAGCATATTAATGCCATCAAATAAATGATAGAATTAACATAAACATTGAATAGTAAGTGCCCCATATACAAGGTAATGCTCTGGTCATATTAATCTGGATCTTGTGGTGGAAGAGGTTGTGTGATGTCAGATCCATAGGTTTGGATTGCTGTTTTGCTTATCTGGAGACTGTCTAGGACAGGGGTCTTTAACCTTGGCCCTCCAGCTGCTGTGGAACTACACATCCCAGCATGCACTGCCATAGTTTTAGCATGCTGTTATAACAAAAAGGTGGCAGTGCATGCTGGGATGTGTAGTTCCACAGCAGCTGGAGGGCCAAGGTTGAAGACCCCTGGTCTAGGAGATCATACTTCTGCAGGTCTTCTGCTGAATACCCACTTATGCCAGCTGGAAGAAATGGGCTGTGACTGGGAATTCTGGACTGTCAGCAGCCAGCTTTCGTTGGGAAGCAATGGAAAAGTCATAGATGGTAGACCCCGAGCAAGTAGCCACCATACCAAGTGCGGAGTTTGTTACCTGGGAGTTTGAGACTACAGAACTTGGGTGCTGGATATGTAATTGGTACAGACTGCCATCAGCAATCATACTTGTATACATTGCAGACTGGCTGAAGATTTAGAGGTAATGGCCATGGTGACTAATAGCACTATACCTAGCGCTGTGGTAAACCTCTGGCATTGTTAAGATGTAAGGTAATTACATTTTAAGTGTAAATTATAATAAAGCAAATTTATCCTTTCATGCATTTGCCTGAGGGATCCGAGAACCCTGTCTCCTCACAGTATATGTAAAGTATATATACATACATACACACACACACACACACATATATATATATATATATATATACTAGGGGTGAGCGGGTTCGGATTTCTGAAATCCGAACCCCCCCGAGCCCCCCCGATCCGAGTCCGATCCGAGTCAGGCTCGACTTTTCCCGCCTGACTCGGATCTGAAATCGAGGCAAAACGTCATCATCCCGCCTTCCGAGTCTCGCGGGTTTTGGATCCTATATAAGGTACCCGCGTCGGCGCCATTTTCTCACTCGGCTGTGGACAGTGAAGAGGGAGGGTGGGAGTTAGGGCTGTGTAGTGTAGTGTAGTGTAGTGCTGCTGTTGTCCACTACTTCAAAGTCCATAGGGGCTGGCTGTGTTGTGCTGTGCTGCTGTTGTTAATAGGGGCTGTGTCCACTACTTCAAAGTCCATAGGGGCTGGCTGGACTGTGTTGTGCAGTCAGTTCTCCATAGGGGCTGTGTCCACTCCAAAGTCCTGTGCAGTGTCCCAGTCCTAAAGGAGTGCTGTAGTGTTGTCCAGGGGGTGCTCTGTCCATCAGGGGTGCTCCCCCCAAGTGCTAAAAAAATAATATATTTTCTGTGTTTGTGAATTGTGTGCGCAGTAGCCGCACGTGCATCAACAAAGTAGTGCCAAGCGTGCGCCTGTGTCATAAGTAAAGGGCCGGCTGGCTTGACCGTTAAAGGGTGCTGTAACCCCCGAAAGTACACTCCAGTCCAAACCCCAAAAAAATTATTTTCTGTGTTTGTGAATTGTGTGCGCAGTAGCCGCACGTGCATCAACAAAGTAGTGCCAAGCGTGCGCCTGTGTCATAAGTAAAGGGCCGGCTGGCTTGACCGTTAAGGGTGCTGTAACCCCCGAAAGTACACTCCAGTCCAAACCAAAAAAAAATTATTTTCTGTGTTTGTGAATTGTGTGCGCAGTAGCCGCACGTGCATCAACAAAGTAGTGCCAAGCGTGCGCCTGTGTCATAAGTAAAGGGCCGGCTGGCTTGACCGTTAAGGGTGCTGTAACCCCCGAAAGTACACTCCAGTCCAAACCAAAAAAAAAATAATTTTCTGTGTTTGTGAATTGTGTGCGCAGTAGCCGCACGTGCATCAACAAAGTAGTGCCAAGCGTGCACCTGTGTCATAAGTAAAGGGCCGGCTGGCTTGACCGTTAAGGGTGCTGTAACCCCCGAAAGTACACTCCAGTCCAAACCAAAAAAAAAATTATTTTCTGTGTTTGTGAATTGTGTGCGCAGTAGCCGCACGTGCATCAACAAAGTAGTGCCAAGCGTGCGCCTGTGTCATAAGTAAAGGGCCGGCTGGGTTGACCGTTAAAGGGTGCTGTAACCCCCAAAGTACACTCCAGTTCAAACCAAAAAAAAAATTATTTTCTGTGTTTGTGAATTGTGTGCGCAGTAGCCGCACGTGCATCAACAAAGTAGTGCCAAGCGTGCGCCTGTGTCATAAGTAAAGGGCCGGCTGGCTTGACCGTTAAGGGTGCTGTAACCCCCGAAAGTACACTCCAGTCCAAACCAAAAAAAAAATTATTTTCTGTGTTTGTGAATTGTGTGCGCAGTAGCCGCACGTGCATCAACAAAGTAGTGCCAAGCGTGCACCTGTGTCATAAGTAAAGGGCCGGCTGGCTTGACCGTTAAAGGGTGCTGTAACCCCCGAAAGTACACTCCAGTCCAAACCCCAAAAAAATTATTTTCTGTGTTTGTGAATTGTGTGCGCAGTAGCCGCACGTGCATCAACAAAGTAGTGCCAAGCGTGCGCCTGTGTCATAAGTAAAGGGCCGGCTGGCTTGACCGTTAAGGGTGCTGTAACCCCCGAAAGTACACTCCAGTCCAAACCAAAAAAAAAATTATTTTCTGTGTTTGTGAATTGTGTGCGCAGTAGCCGCACGTGCATCAACAAAGTAGTGCCAAGCGTGCACCTGTGTCATAAGTAAAGGGCCGGCTGGCTTGACCGTTAAAGGGTGCTGTAACCCCCGAAAGTACACTCCAGTCCAAACCCAAAAAAAAATATTTTCTGTGTTTGTGAATTGTGTGCGCAGTAGCCGCACGTGCATCAACAAAGTAGTGCCAAGCGTGCGCCTGTGTCATAAGTAAAGGGCCGGCTGGCTTGACCGTTAAGGGTGCTGTAACCCCCGAAAGTACACTCCAGTCCAAACCAAAAAAATAATTATTTTCTGTGTTTGTGAATTGTGTGCGCAGTAGCCGCACGTGCATCAACAAAGTAGTGCCAAGCGTGCACCTGTGTCATAAGTAAAGGGCCGGCTGGCTTGACCGTTAAGGGTGCTGTAACCCCCGAAAGTACACTCCAGTCCAAACCAAAAAAAAAATTATTTTCTGTGTTTGTGAATTGTGTGCGCAGTAGCCGCACGTGCATCAACAAAGTAGTGCCAAGCGTGCGCCTGTGTCATAAGTAAAGGGCCGGCTGGCTTGACCGTTAAAGGGTGCTGTAACCCCCAAAGTACACTCCAGTCCAAACCAAAAAAAAAATTATTTTCTGTGTTTGTGAATTGTGTGCGCAGTAGCCGCACGTGCATCAACAAAGTAGTGCAAGCGTGCGCCTGTGTCATAAGTAAAGGGCCGGCTGGCTTGACCGTTAAAGGGTGCTGTAACCCCCGAAAGTACACTCCAGTCCAAACCAAAAAAAAATTATTTTCTGTGTTTGTGAATTGTGTGCGCAGTAGCCGCACGTGCATCAACAAAGTAGTGCCAAGCGTGCGCCTGTGTCATAAGTAAAGGGCCGGCTGGCTTGACCGTTAAAGGGTGCTGTAACCCCCGAAAGTACACTCCAGTCCAAACCAAAAAAAAATTATTTTCTGTGTTTGTGAATTGTGTGCATCAACAAAGTAGTGCCAAGCGTGCGCCTGTGTCATAAGTAAAGGGCCGGCTGGCTTGACCGTTAAGGGTGCTGTAACCCCCGAAAGTACACTCCAGTCCAAACCAAAAAAAAAATTATTTTCTGTGTTTGTGAATTGTGTGCGCAGTAGCCGCACGTGCATCAACAAAGTAGTGCCAAGCGTGCACCTGTGTCATAAGTAAAGGGCCGGCTGGCTTGACCGTTAAGGGTGCTGTAACCCCCGAAAGTACACTCCAGTCCAAACCAAAAAAAAAATTATTTTCTGTGTTTGTGAATTGTGTGCGCAGTAGCCGCACGTGCATCAACAAAGTAGTGCCAAGCGTGCGCCTGTGTCATAAGTAAAGGACCGGCTGGCTTGACCGTTAAAGGGTGCTGTAACCCCCGAAAGTACACTCCAGTCCAAACCAAAAAAAAATTATTTTCTGTGTTTGTGAATTGTGTGCGCAGTAGCCGCACGTGCATCAACAAAGTAGTGCCAAGCGTGCGCCTGTGTCATAAGTAAAGGGCCGGCTGGCTTGACCGTTAAGGGTGCTGTAACCCCCGAAAGTACACTCCAGTCCAAACCAAAAAAAAAATTATTTTCTGTGTTTGTGAATTGTGTGCGCAGTAGCCGCACGTGCATCAACAAAGTAGTGCCAAGCGTGCACCTGTGTCATAAGTAAAGGGCCGGCTGGCTTGACCGTTAAAGGGTGCTGTAACCCCCGAAAGTACACTCCAGTCCAAACCCAAAAAAAATTATTTTCTGTGTTTGTGAATTGTGTGCGCAGTAGCCGCACGTGCATCAACAAAGTAGTGCCAAGCGTGCGCCTGTGTCATAAGTAAAGGGCCGGCTGGCTTGACCGTTAAGGGTGCTGTAACCCCCGAAAGTACACTCCAGTCCAAACCAAAAAAAAATTATTTTCTGTGTTTGTGAATTGTGTGCGCAGTAGCCGCACGTGCATCAACAAAGTAGTGCCAAGCGTGCACCTGTGTCATAAGTAAAGGGCCGGCTGGCTTGACCGTTAAAGGGTGCTGTAACCCCCGAAAGTACACTCCAGTCCAAACCAAAAAAAATTATTTTCTGTGTTTGTGAATTGTGTGCGCAGTAGCCGCACGTGCATCAACAAAGTAGTGCCAAGCGTGCGCCTGTGTCATAAGTAAAGGGCCGGCTGGCTTGACCGTTAAGGGTGCTGTAACCCCCGAAAGTACACTCCAGTCCAAACCAAAAAAAAAATTATTTTCTGTGTTTGTGAATTGTGTGCGCAGTAGCCGCACGTGCATCAACAAAGTAGTGCCAAGCGTGCACCTGTGTCATAAGTAAAGGGCCGGCTGGCTTGACCGTTAAGGGTGCTGTAACCCCCGAAAGTACACTCCAGTCCAAACCAAAAAAAAAATTATTTTCTGTGTTTAGCCGCACGTATATATCAAATCGATATAACATAAATGGAGGACCAAACTTTCTCCGATAAAAATAAAATAGAGAAAGATCAAGAACCACTTCCTCCTAGTGCTGAAGCTGCTGCCACTAGTCATGACATAGACGATAACATGCCATCAACGTCGTCTGCCAAGGCCGATGCCCAATGTCATAGTAGAGGGCACATACAATCCCAAATGGCAAAGTTCAGGAAAATGACCTTGAAAAAGACATTTAAATCAGCTGAAGAGAAACGTAAACTTGCCAATATGCCATTTACGACACGGAGTGGCAAGGAACGGCTAAGGTCGATCCCTAGTATGTTCATGACTAGTGGTTCAGCTTCACATGACGATGGAAGCCCTCCTCCCACTAAAAAAATCAAAAGAGTTAAGCTGGCAAAAGCACAGCGAAGAACTGTGCTTTCTAAGAAGATATCACAAATCCCCAAGGAGAGTCCAAGTGTGGTGGTGGTTGCGATGCCTGACCTTCCCAGCACTGGACGGGAAGAGGTGGCTCTTTCCACCATTTGCACGCCCCCTGCAAGTGCTGAAAGGAGCACCCACAGTCCACTTGCTGATATGCAAATTGAAGATGTCACTGTTGAAGTACAACAGGATGAGGATACTGGTGTAGCTGGCGCTGAGGAGGAAGTTGGCGAGGAGGATTCTGATGGTGATGTGGTTTGTTTAAATCAGGCTCCGGGGGAGACAGTTGTTGTCCGTGGGATGAAAAAGCCCATCACGGTCATGCCTGGGCAGAAGACCAAACATTCCACCTCTTTGGTCTGGCAATATTTCTATCCAAATCCGGACAACAACTGTCTTGCCATATGTACCATATGTAAAGGTGAAATAAGTAGGGGTAGGGACGTCAACCACCTAGGAACATCCTCCCTTATACGGCACCTGCAGCGCGTTCATAAAAAGTTACTGTCAAGTTCAGAAACTTTGGCTAAGACCGTAAGCAGTCCAGGGACACCTAAATCCCGTTGTCCTGTTGTATCCAAGCGCCTGCAAACCACACCGTCAACTCCCTCCTCGTCAATTTCCTCCTTAGTCAGGATCGGAAGTAGTCCTGCAGGCCATGTCACTGGCATGACTGACTCTCCTATCCGGGATTCCTCTGGAGGATCCTGCATTGCTACGCCTACTGCTGCCGCTGTTGCTGCTGCTGGGAGTCGTTCATCATCCCAGAGAGGAAGTAGGAACACCACTACTTTTACTAAACAATTGACCCTCCAACAGTCCTTAGCGAGGAGGATGAAGTACGACAGCAGTCATCCTGAAGCAAAACGTATAACTGAGGCCTTGACTGCTATGTTGGTGTTAGACGTGCGTCCGGTATCCGCCATTAGTGCAGTGGGATTTAGACAATTGATGGAGGTAGTGTGTCCCCGGTTCCAAATCCCGTCTAGATTCCACTTCACTAGGCAGGCGATACCGAGACTGTACAGAAACGTCAGAAAAAGTGTCCTCAGTGTCCTGAAAAATGCCGTTGTACACAATGTCCACTTAACCACGGACATGTGGACAAGTGGAACAGGGCAGACTAAGGACTATATGACTGTGACAGCCCACTGGGTAGATGTATCACCTTACGCAGCAACAGCAGCAGCGTCACCAGTAGCAGCATCTCGGAAACGCCAGCTCGTTACAAGGCAGGCTACGCTGTGTATCACCGGTTTCAGTAAGAGGCACACCGCCGACAACCTCTTAGAGAAACTGAGGGAAATCATCGCCCAGTGGCTTACCCCACTTAGACTCTCCTGGGGATTTGTGATATCTGACAACGCCACCAATATTGTGCGGGCATTACATCTGGGCAAATTCCAGCACGTCCCATGTTTTGCTCACACAATAAACTTGGTGGTGCAGAATTTTCTGAAAAGCGACAGGGGCGTGCAGGAGACGCTTTGGGTGGCCTGAAAAATTTCTGGCCACTTTCGCCATTCAGCGACTGCGTGCCGAAGACTGGAGCGCCAGCAAACACTCTTGAACCTGCCCCGCCATCACCTGAAGCAAGAGGTTGTGACGCGGTGGAACTCAACCCTCTATATGCTTCAGAGGATGGAGGAGCAGCAAAAGGCCATACAAGCCTATACATCCACCTATGACATAGGCAAAGGAGGGGGTATGCACCTGACTCAAGCGCAGTGGAGAATGATTTCCGTGTTGTGCAAGGTTCTCCAGCCCTTCGAACTTGCCACACGTGAAGTCAGTTCAGACACAGCCAGCTTGAGTCAGGTCATTCCCCTCATCAGGCTTTTGCAGAAGCAGCTGGAGAAAGTGAAGGAGGAGCTAAGACGGAGCGATTCCGCTCGGCATGTGGGACTTGTGGATGAAGCCCTTCATTCGCTTTGCCAGGATTCCAGGGTGGTCAATCTGTTGAAATCAGACCACTACATTTTGGCCACCGTGCTTGATCCTAGGTTTAAAGCCTATGTGGTGTCTCTCTTTCCGGCCGACACAAGCCTGCAGAGGTGCAAAGACCTGCTGGTGAACACACTGTCAGCTGAAGCAGAACGTGACACGTCAACGGCTCCTTCTTCATTTTCTCCCGCAACTGGGGCTGCCAGGAAAAAACTTAGGTATCCTAAGCAACCCGCTGGCGGTGATGCAGGGCAGGCAGGACCAAGTTTGGACATCTGGTCCGGACTGAAGGACCTGGCAACAATTTCTGACATGTCTACTGTCACTGCATATGATACTGTCACCATTGACAGAATGGTGGAGGATTACATCGGTGACAGCATCCAAGTAGGCATGTCAGACAGTCCATACCTGTACTGGCAGGAAAAAGAGGCAATTTGGAGGCCCCTGTACAAGCTGGCTCTATTTTACCTGAGTTGCCCCCCCTCCAGTGTGTACTCCGAAAGAGTGTTTAGTGCAGCCGGGAACCTTGTCAGCGAAAGGCGTAGGAGGTTGCTTCCACAGAATGTGGAGAAGATGATGTTCATCAAAATGAATTATCAGCTCTTCCAGGGAGACCAGCCTCCAGAAGGTACAGAGGGACCTGTGGTGGTGGATTCAAGTGGGGACGAGTTAATACTTTGTGAGGATGAGGATGTACACACTGAAGAGGGTGAGGAATCGGTGGATGAGGAGGATGAGGATGACATCTTGCCTCCGTAGAGCCAGTTTGTGCAGGGATACATTAATTGCCAGCTTGTTTTGTGGGGGCCCAAATGAACCAATCATTTCAGCCACAGTTGTGTGGCAGACCCTGGCGCTGAAATGATTGATTTGTTAAAGTGTGCATGTCCTGTTTATACAACATAAGGGTGGGTGGGAGGGCCCAAGGACAATTCCATCTTGCACCTCTTTTTTTTCTTTGCATTATGTACAGTTTGGGGCCTAGTTTTTCAATGCCATCCTGTCTGCCACTGCAGTTTCACGCCTAGATGGGTCACGTGTTTGTTCCGCCCACTCGTGTCGCTTAGCATAGTCATCCAGCTACCTCGGTGCAACCTTTTGGACATAAAAACACTATTGTGAGGTGTGAGGTATTCAGAATAGACTGGAAATGAGTGGAAATTAAGGTTATTGAGGTTAATAATAGCATAGGAGCAGAAAAACCTTCAAATTCTGTGATTTTAGCTGTTTTTATGCTTTTTTTCAAAAAAATACAGATCCAAAACACAAAACCCAGAACCCAAAACACGGAAGGGTGGTTTTGGCAAAACCAATCCAGATCCAAAACACGAAGAAAGATCCAGATCCAAAACCAAAACACAAAACACGAAAAGTGGCCGGTGCACACCCCTAATATATACAAATAACAGAAATGTTCGGCACTCATGCAAACTCAAAAGTTGTACAAGGGTTGTCCAAAAAGTAATGTCTAAATGCTCATAACTCTGAAGTAATATGCAGCATTTATTTGAAATTTTGTCAGTTTGTAGTTTAATATGTCTGCTAGCTATATATGTATTTTTGTTTAGGTAGTCCAAGAAATACCATGGAATCAAAGATGAAACAAAGAGCCATCATTGAATTTCTGGAAAAAGAAGGCTGCAGTGCTACAGAAATCCACAGAAGACTGAAAAAAGTGTATGGTGAGCATACAATTGACTATAGCACTGTCAGAAGGTTGATGAAGTTTTTTTAAATCGGGAGAATCGTCCATGTGCGACAAATCTCGTGGTGGCAGACCATCAACTGCAGTGACAGCAGAGAACCAACACAAAGTCGATGCCATGATTCAGAAAGACCGTCGTGTGACCATCAGAGATATCAGTGATGAACTTGAATGTTGCCATGACACTGTAGAAATACTAATCAATAATTTGGGATATTGTAAAGTGTGTGCTATATAGGTTCCAAAGCAATTAACCAGGGATCACAAGGCCCAGAGGGTGGAAGTGTGCAATGATATTTTGACCAACTTTGAAGCCAACCCTGAGACGTTTTTGGAAAATGTCATTACAGGAGATGAGACCTGGGTATTCCTTTATGACCCAGAAACAAAGGCCCAATCAAAACAATGGAAACACCCAAGTTCACCTAGGACAAGAAAGTTTAGATCACAGCAATCCGTAAACAAAGTTATGGTCACATTCTTCTGGGATTGCCAAGGTGTTATTCTCATCGATTACTTGGAACCAAACCAATCAATCAACAGTGATCGATACATTATTACACTTAAGAAGCTGAAAGAAGCCACCCGCAAAAAAGGTCAACAATTTAACTGTCAAATGTCATCTTACACCACGACAATGCCAGACCTCACACTTCGAAGGCAACATCTGCGGCCATTGCCAAAATGGGGTGGGCAATAATGCCACATCCACCATAGAGTCCTGATTTGGCCCCTTCTGACTTTCATATGTTTGGCCCTCTCAAATACTGTCTCCGGGGTCAACATTTTGAAGACATAGAGGTTGTTAAAATCGTCATACGTTTCTTGGTTAAACAGCAACCACTGGAATTTTTCCAAAGTGGATTCACAGCTTGGGTTGAGAGGTGGAGAAAATGTTTGAGGGCAGATGGTGAATATTTTGAGTAGAGTCATTTTGTTACTAAGACTTCAAAGTATTTTACTGCAAATTTTCAAATCTGTATCTATAATAAAATTTTAGTTGTGAGCATTTAGGCATTACTTTTTGAACAACCCTCGTAGGTGCCTTGGTGCCCTCCCAAAGGTAATGCACAGTAATGGAAAAACGGGTGGCACTCAGAGGGCTTGTATATGTATAACACAGCACACAGTCACAGTTAGGTGCGTCCGGACATTTTAATAACCTTCTTGTTGAAGTATGTTATTAAAACCGAAATGTCGGACACACCTACCTGTGACTATGTTATATATATACAAGCCCTCAGAGTGCCGCCTGTTTTTCCATTACTATATATATTTATATATATATATATATATACACACACACACATACCAGTGAGGTGAGGAAAATGGCTGGGGAGGCACTGGCTAGTATCAGAGCCAGATTTACAGATACATATATGAACCTGAGGGTTCCTGTGAACATTATACAAAGGTGCAGCAGTATATAGTGCTGGAAATTTTGGTGAGTTTTGATCAGGGTGCCTCACCTGCCATACACTTTTCACTCTTGAGTTTTGACTATAAATATGATCACCTGAGAATTGAGAGATTTAATTAGACATGCCAAGTCGCGGTACTCATGCCAAGGGTGCGACTTTTCTATAGAATGTGACCTGGAAGAGGTGCATGAAAAAATGGGGAAACCACCATGAACCCCCAAAAAATGGTAACTGAGATAGCAGAACCATATAGAATGCTGTTAGTGGCCATAAAACAAAGGACCTCATTCAGAGCCGCTCGCAAAAAGCGAATGCTCGCTCTGAATGAGGGCATCCGCTTTTTTTTTTTAAGCCGGTATCCTGGCCGCTCGCTAAGCTGTGGGTGACCACCCACAGCTTTTGCGACCGCCCAGGTGATGGTCGCGACCATCGGGATTGTGACGAGACCCTTGTGGTAGGGTCTCGTCTGCCGCAAGCCCCAGTGAGCCCCTGGTGATGTCAGTGGGGCTGCCCACAAACGCAGACGTTCCTTCAGGAACGCTTCCGTTTGTCCATCCAACCCCCCCTCCCCCGCCTACAAAATGGGGCGAGCTGTCGATCAACATCTACAGCCGCCCCGTTTGTAGCAATAATTTCTCACTCACTCCGGGGCTTGCGCACGCCGTGAGTGCGCAGTGCCCCACCATTGACCCCATCGACTCCAATGTACTGGAGGTTTTAAAGAATTGTCAAATAATAGATTTTTACACTATTTATAAATGGTGGAATGAAAGCAAAAATTATAGCAAGCAAGTGTATTTCATCAAATTAAAGTCTTACCAGCATTTTGTGGTACAGAAAAAAGAAGAGTTATGGTAAAACTTACCCTTGTTTACTCTCTTTCTTCAAAGTCCATAGGGTCCACAAGGAGACAATGGTGTGCAGGTGGGACCTTGGAGGACCGGACACCAACAGCAAAGTTTTTCAATCCCAGGATGCTCCGGTCCTTCCTCCTATACCCCGCCTACAGCCTGAGGGCAACTCAGTTTTGTTGGTGTAGGGCAGGAGCTAGGTCACCATTTTTAACAGTGGGGCTACTTCAAGCTGACCAAGCTTATTTTTATGATTTAATTTTTATTTCTAGTGTTTTGGAAACATCTGTGCTGCTCCATCACCCCTCTGCGGCGCTGTGACAGCTCTTGGGGGCCCGCGTCTTTGCGCAGTCTAGCCTCCGGGCTCAGGAGATGGACCAGAGGGCAGCTTAATTTTGTTAACAAGTCTAAATCAGGAGCAGGAGAAGAGAGCAGGAAAACTGGTACACTGAAGGTTCACACTCTCACACAGAGAAGAAAACAAGTGACCAAGAGAAGAATCCTATAGAAGCCAGGAGCATCAGGGCGGGTGCCCCGTGGACCCCATGGAATTTGAAGAAAGAGTTAACAAAAGTAAGTTTTACCATAACTCTTTTCTTCTTCAGGGTTCATAGGGCTCCACAGCGAGTCAATGGGGATGTCCCAAAGCAGTTGTTTTTCAGGTGCGGGAACGCTCCAGAGCTGATAGGAGAACCCTACACCCGAAGGAAGCATCCTGTGAGGCAAGTGTATAAAAGGCATAAAACCAGAGAAAGAAGTGGACAGACGACCAGGTGGCCATCCTGCATAGCTGTTCAGCTGACGCACCACGCCAGGCTGCCCACGAGGGACCCACAGAGCGAGTAGAATGAGCACATACTGTAGCCGGCACAGGAAGGCCTGCCTGCATGTAAGCCTGTGAGATAGTCATGCAAATCCATCTGGCCAGAGTCTTTTTAGCTGGCCATCCCTTCTTGTGGAATCCATATAGGATGAAGAGGGAGTCCGATTTCCTGAAGGAAGAATATGGTCCACGTAGATCTTTAGAGCATGGATCACATACAAAGAGGCCTCACCTGCCTAGAAATCTGGTGATTGAAAGGCCGGAACCACAATTTTCTCATTTAGGTGGAAACGAGAAACCACCTTAGGAAGGAAGCCTGAGCGTGTTCTAAGAACTGCCCTGTCCCTATGAAAGATTAGTAAAGGGGAGCAACATGAAAGTGACCCTACATCCGATACCCTATTGGCAGATGCAGAGTCTTCGCAGTGAGCCACTTCACATCCGCTGATTCCAGGGGTTCGAATGGTTTTCGAATGGAGGTTCCTGAAGTGCGTGAAGCACCACTGACAAATCCCATGGAGCCACAGCAGGGACAAAGGGAGGCTGTATACGTAGAACACCCTGCAGGAAGGTGTGAAATTCCAGTATAGGAACAATTCTGTGCTGGAACTAGATGGACAGAGCAGAGACGTGTACTTTCAGAGATGCTAGGTGGAGCCCTAGATCTAATCCAGCCTGCAGAAAGGCAAGTATTCTAGAAACCTTAAAAACTTGAGGGTCATAGTTTCTAGGAGCACACCACTAGAAATATGCATGCCATATTCGGTGATAAATCCTGGCTGAGGCCAGTTTATATGCTTTGAGCATAGTCTGGACCACAGAGCTGGAAAATCCCTTAGCTGTTAGGAGGGATGTCTCAAGAGCCAAGCCGTTAAAGACAGACAGGCTAGGTCCGGATGTAGACATGGACCCTGAGACAACGTCTACTCGTAGAGGAAGTTGAAGAGGAACGTCTATGAGAGACTCTGAAGATCGGAGTACGAATGGCGTCGGGGCCAAGCCGGAGCTATGAACAGGACTGTGCCCCCTTCCTGCTTGAACTTCCAAGGAAGTCGAAGGAAGCAGGGATATTGGGGGAAAGAGGTATGCTAAATTTAAGGTCTATTTCACTGACAAGGCATCCACGAAGACTGCATTGGGATCCCTTCTCCTGGTTCCATATACTGGAAGTTTGTTGTTGTGTCTTGAGGTCATGAGATCCACATCCGGCAGACCCCATTTGTCCACCAGGAGCTGAAAGACTTCTGGGTGTAGAGACCACTCTCCTGCATGCACGTCTTGACGGCTGAGTAAATGTGCTTCCCAATTGAGAACTCCTGGCATGAACACCACGGAGACGGCTGGGAAATGGCGTTCGGTCCATGTGAGAATGTGGGACACTTCTGCCATTGCTGCCAGACTCCGAGTGCCTCCTTAGTGATTGAGGTAGGCCACTGCCATGGCGTTGTCGGACTGTACTTGTACTGGCCTGCCCTGAAGAATATCCTGAGCCAGCATGAGCACTCTGTATATAGCTCAAAGTTCCAAGTAATTGATTTGTAACTCTGCCTCGAACGGGTCCAACAGCCCTGGAAGGAGTGTTGGCCGGTCACTGCACCACACCCTCGGAGACTTGCATCCGTGGTGAGGAGAGCCCAGTCCGGAATTCAAAAGGGGTGACCCTTGTCTAAATGGAATGTCTGTAGCCACCAGGCTAGGGACAGGCGAACATCTGCCTATTGTCTTGGATCGAAGTAGATGGGGTAGCCCGTTCCACCTCGAGAGGATCATGTGTTGAAGGGGCTTGGAGTGAAACTGAGCAAACTCCACCATTTCGAAAGTGGACACCATTGATCCCAATGTCTGCATTGCAGCATGAATTGACACTCGGCAACTGCATTTTGAGTGATTGAGGTGTGATTTTCATTCGATTTGTATTCAATTTTGCTTTTGGGTATTTACTAAAGACCAAATCGAATGTAAAATCGAATTTCAAATCGAATTTTAGTCAAATCGGCCTCAAATCGAACATCGGTAAAACATTAGTACTTTTACAAAACACAAAACCCTTATTTACTATCATTCGATTTGAAATCGACCGCAAAATCAGACTTCAAATCGAATTTCAAATCCCCAAATGAATAGACCTGCTTCATGCTTTCGATTTGAGAATGAGCATGTCGGATTGACACAGATACATGCAGACATCAGTGAGATGCCTGCATGTATCTCACTGTAAAAAGTAAATAAAGAGTTAAAAGTTAAAAAAAAATGACGTGAGGTCCCCCCCCCAAAACAGAACCAGCCCCGGACTGTTCAAACCCAGTTCTGGTTGACTAAGTACAGGGAAAAAACTGCGTAGGGTCTCCCTGCACTCTGTACAACCAGCACTGGGCTATGGGAACCACGGCTGGTTCTGGAATTACAGAGAAAAATTTGCGTAGGGTTTCCCTGTTATTCACAGAACCAGCCCTGGACCCGTTCTAACGGGGGACTGATGACACACACAGGGGAGCACTATCACCGGGCCCCCCAGCCGCAGAATCAGCCCTGTCAGCTAGTCAGACCAGGCCAGGGATCCCAGGGGAGTTGTAGACCCCTCCAGTAAAGGGGTCTCCCTCTCCACGGCACCCCTAGCCTAGGCTGATAGCAGGGGGCTATCCCCGCCACCTCTGGGCGGTGGGTGGCGGGTTGATTGTGTTAGTGTAGTGTAAAAATAGAAGAATAAAAACATTTGTCTTTAAAGTAGAACTGCAGGTCCCAGCAAGCCTCCCCTGCACCCCGCATGTTGGTACTTGGAGAGCCACAAGTACCAGCATGCGGTGCATTAAGGGCCCACTGGGACCTGTAGTTCTCCTGTAAAGAAATGTTGAAAGAAACACACACACACACCTTACACAGTATAAGTTTAATATATACATACAGTCAGGTGCATAAATATTGAGACATTGACAGAATTTTCATATTTTGGCCTCTATTCACCACCACAATGGCTTTGAAATAAAACAAACAAGATGTGCTTTAACTGCAGACTTTCAGATTTAATTTGAGGGTAATTACATCCAAATCAGGTGAACGGTGTAGGAATTACAATGGTTTCAATATGTGCCTCCCACTTTTTAAAGGACTAAAAGTAATGGGACAAACTAAACAATCCTAAATCTAACTTTCACTTTTTATGTTGCAAATCCTTTGCAGGCAATTGAAGTCTGGAACGCATAGACATATTTATGCACCTGACTGTACATACACACTCGCACAATACTCACCTATATTACCTCCAGTGGTCCCCTTGTCCATTAGCATCCATAGGTCTTCTTACAATAACAAAACGATAAAACCGGACCATCAAACTAAGCAATATTCATCCTAACCAGGCTGAATATTCCTTCCCGAATGAAGAACTCAGACGTGGCTTCCTCCTTTGTCTGTGAGCGTTCATTGGCTGAGAGAGGTCATGCCCCACCTCTCAGCCAATGAACGGCTCCCTCCATTGAACTTAATGGTGGGAGCCGCAGGGTAACTAAATTGAGTTCCCTTGAAGCATCAGGGGGAAAAGTCTCTTCTAGGGCCTCAGCCCAACTCCCAATGGCTTTTGCCACCCAGGCCGTAGCCCTAGCAGGACGAGTAATAGCTCCTGTAAGAGAGGTCATGGATTTGTTACAAGTTTCTATACGCCTATCTGTAGTCTCCGTCAAGGAGATTGCAGTATGAATGGGTAAGGTGGCATTGTTAACCAGACGTGTTACATGAGAATCCACTGCTGGGGAAACTTCCCATTTAATGCAATCCGTAGCCGGAAGAGGGTAAAAGAAACTTAAACGTTTTGGGATTTGAAACCTTTTGCCGGGCATATTCCATGCTTCACTCATGTGATCAGATAGCTGAGTGAGAGAACTCTGGTAAAACTACCTTCTGTTGTTTAAAAAGTGGTTGTTTTTTCTTAGTAGCTCTCACAAGAGCAGGTATATTTAATTTAGAGGGTGGCTCCTCATCTCCTGAGACGGAGTCAGAGTGAGAGAGGTCTACGTCTTCTGCCTCCCCAGATGATATATCAGAATCAGATAACTGGGTAAGAAGTTAACAATGCAAGTTTAGTAGTTTTAGTAGGTAAAGGCATTTGCTGATAAACTGTAGAGGTATTAGCCAAACTCTGTAAAGAGGTAGAATGTACGTCTACCCATGGTAGAGGCAAAGGATTTGCAGGGAGTACATGCTGTGGCCATCCCACTGGGGGGGCTACCACGAGGACTGCTAAGCGGTCCGCAATCTTTTTTTGTTTGTGGTCCGCAATCTTTGTCAGCACCTGAGAAAAGGCAGACCAGGGTGGGTCCTGAGGAGGAGACACCGGAGCTGAGGGGCCAGAGTCTGTGCAACAACTAGTACAAAGACCATCCTGAATGAGGTCCGCTGGGGCTAAGCAGGACTTACAAGACATCAGAGTAGGAGCGGCAGCATCAGGCTGCTTGTTATTCTTTCCTCAGACATAGCCACAAGAGTAATATAATACACAGTATGATACAGTGCAATGAACACCCTGCAGTATGTGTAATATGGCACAGTGTAGTGTGCAACCACGCTGTATAGTATATGACAGCCCTCATTAATATATAGGAGATGTGAGGTGCAATGAACCCCCTATACCTTAGTAAGTCAGGGTAAATTAGAATAAAGGGAAAGGTATAAGCTGACAGTATAGAATGTATAGATCAGCGCTAGTACAAGTCACATATAAACGCAGAGAAAAACTTTATTTATCTGCAATTGGCACAACAATCAACTACACAAACCGCAGTGACTGGTAGAATATAGTGTTGTTTAACCTGGCCAGTGGGAAAGGTATACAGGGAGACTGGACCCAGCGTTCCTGGAGACCTGTGAAGCAGAAAATGTCTGCAATGCGTCTTTGAGGAGGGAGGAGCAGCTCAGGGAATGACTAGACAGCAGTGGAATGGCGCCCTGAGCTGGGGGAGGGGTGACAGGGAGAGCGCCTTCTTGCTGTGCTGACGATAACCACCGGGTCCCCTGGCCTGTAAATATGCCTCTGCGCCAGTATAATAATGCCCCGGTGGTCTAGTGGAGTCGTAGGCACACCAGTGTCCACATGAGCACCTCTGGTCCATCTCCTGAGCCCGGAGGCTAGACTGCGCAAAGACGCGGGCCCCCAAGAGCTGTCACAGCGCCGCAGAGGGGTGATGGAGCAGCACAGATGTTTCCAAAACACTACAAATAAAAATTAAATCATAAAAATAAGCTTGGTCAGCTTGAAGTAGCCCCACTGTTAAAAATGGTGACCTAGCTCCTGCCCTACACCAACAAAACTGAGTTGCCCTCAGGCAGTGGGCAGACTATAGGGGGAAGGACCGGAACATCCTGGAATTGAAAAGCTTTGCTGTTGGTGTCCGGTCCTCCAATGTCCCACCTACACCCCATTGTCTCCCTGTGGAGCCCTATGGAAAGAAATGTAATTAAAGAGATTTTCCAATGTTTCTTTTCATACATCTATAAAAAGTTGGAATAACTACTTTTACCATTCATCTACAAGTTAAAATATCCCTCTACCATTAATACAACACCTCCACATACCTGTCCCACATCATTTACACCCCCACATACTTTTCTCACATCATTTACACCTCCACATACCTGTCCCACATCATTTACATCTCCACATTCCTGTCCCACATCATTTACACCCATATACCTGTCCCACATCATTTACACCTCCACATGCCTGTCCCACATCATTTACATCTCCACATGCCTGTCCCACATCATTTACACCCCCACATACCTGTCCCACATCATATACACTCCCATATACCTGTCCCACATCATTTACACCTCCACATGCCTGTCCCAAATCATTTACACCTCCACATACCTGTCCCACATCATTTACACCTCCACATACCTGTCCCACATCATTTACATCTCCACATGCGTGTCCCACATCATTTACACCACCACAGACCTGTCCCACATCATTAACACCTCCACATATCTGTCCCACATCATTTACATCTCCACATGCGTGTCCCACATCATTTACACCACCACAGACCTGTCCCACATCATTAACACCTCCACATACCTGTCCCACATCATTTACACCTCCACATACCTGTCCCACATCATTTACACCCCCACATACCTGTCCTGTATCATTTACATCTCCACATGCCTGTCCCACATAATTTACACCTCCACATACCTGTCCCACATCATTTACACCTCCACGTGCCTGTCCCACATCATTTACATCTCCACATACCTGTCCTGTATCATTTACATCTCCACATGCCTGTCCCACATCATTTACACCTCCACATACCTGTCCCACATCATTTACACCTCCACGTGCCTGTCCCACATCATTTACATCTCCACATGCCTGTCCTACATCATTTACACCACCACATACCTGTCCCACATCATTTACACCCCCACATACCTGTCCCACATCATTTACACCTCCACAAACCTGTCCCACATCATTTACATCTCCACATACCTGTCCTGTATCATTTACATCTCCACATGCCTGTCCCACATCATTTACACCTCCACATACCTGTCCCACATCATTTACACCTCCACGTGCCTGTCCCACATCATTTACATCTCCACATGCCTGTCCTACATCATTTACACCTCCACAAACCTGTCCCACATCATTTACATCTCCACATACCTGTCCTGTATCATTTACATCTCCACATGCCTGTCCCACATCATTTACACCTCCACATACCTGTCCCACATCATTTACACCTCCACGTGCCTGTCCCACATCATTTACATCTCCACATGCCTGTCCTACATCATTTACACCACCACATACCTGTCCCACATCATTTACATCTCCACATACCTGTCCCACATAGTTTACACCTCCACATTCCTGTCCCACATCATTTACATCTCCACATACCTGTCCTGTATCATTTACATCTCCACATGCCTGTCCCACATCATTTACACCTCCACATGCCTATCCCACATCATTTACACCTCCACATGCCTGTCCCACATCATTTACATCTCCACATACCTGTTCCACATCATTTACACCCCCACATATCTGTCCCATATATTTGCAGGTATATTTGCAAATGTATGTAAACCAATACCTCTGAATTTCTATTACCATGTAGGATTCAAGTATTTTTGATTTATCTGCAGTGTGCTGGGGGGCAATTTTCTTTTTTCTGTGTTCAGTGTAAATCCCGCCCTTTACAAGCACCTGTAATATATCATTAAGCTGGTTGAGCAACTACCATATTTTTTGCTTGCAGTTTGGAGGCATAAAGGGAGTCAGCATTAGGAGGAGGTGCTGATCCTTATAGTGCCATGTGGAGGTTTTTTGGGGTACCTCCAAGGTAAGTTAGCTCTCAGCTCATACATATACTGTTATCATACAGTATACCAATTTGTAATTATATGACCCAGAGTGGGTGCTACTATTATGTAGCAATAATTATTTTGTGGTGAGCGTTTGGGAGTGAGGCCCCCGGGGTTGTTCTGGCTGGACCTTTCTCATGGCATCACCACTTAATTCACATAGAATATTTTTTTCACTTCTCTATTCGTTTGTATATTATTTATGTCATTTTAATTCTTTTACATTTCATTAACACTTATTGATTTATCCTTACACATCTATTCTTTTACACTTCACTATCACCTTTTTCCCCTTTTCATGTGATGCCCTGGGGATGGTCCTTGGCTGGAATTTTTTGGGGTGCCTTGCTTCTCAGACGTGAACTCCTTAATGTTAGGGACGCTGGTATAGAGGAGCCTTGATGTCGGCCCAGCGCTTATTCATATATTAGCAAATGTATGTAAACCAATACCTCTGAATTTCTATTATCATGTAGGATTCAAGTATTTTTGATTTATCTGCAGTGTGCTGGGGGGAAATTTTATTTTTTCTGTGTTCAGTGTAACAAGCACCTGTAATATATCATTAACCTGGTTGAGCAACTACCATATTTATTGCTTGCAATTTTTTATCTCCACATACCTGTCCCACATCATTTACACCTGCACATACCTCTCCCACATCATTTACGTCTCCACATACCTGTCCCAAATCATTTACATCTCCACATGCCTGACCCACATCATTTACAACCCCACATACCTGTCCCACATCAATTACACCGCCACATACCTGTCCCAAATCATTTACACCTCCACATGCCTGTCCCACATCATTTACATCTCCACATATCTGTCCCATATCATTTACACCTCCACATGCCTGTCCCACATCATTTACATCTCCACATGCCTGTCCCAAATCATTTACACCACCACATACCTGTCCAAATCATTTACATCTCCACATACCTGTCCCAAATTATTTACATCTCCACATACCTGTCCCACATAATTTACATCTCCACGTACCTGACCCAAATCATTTACACCTCCACATGCCTGTCCCACATCATTTACATCTCCACATACCTGTCCCACATCATTTACATCTCCACATGCATGTCCCCCATCATTTACACCTCCACATACCTGTCCCACATCATTTACACCCCCACATACCTGTCCTGTATCATTTACATCTCCACATGCCTGTCCCACATCATTCACACCCCCACATACCTGTCCCACATCATTTACATCTCCACATACCTGTCCTGTATCATTTACATCTCCACATGCCTGTCCCACATCACTTACACCTCCACGTGCCTGTCCCACATCATTTACACCTCCACATGCCTGTCCCAAATCATTTACATCTCCACATACCTGTCCCACATCATTTACATCTCCACATGTGTGTCCCACATCATTTACACCACTACATAGCTGTCCCACATCATTTACACCTCCACATACCTGTCCCACATCATTTACACCCCCACATACCTGTCCTGTATCATTTACATCTCCACATACCTGTCCCACATCATTTACATCTCCACATGCCTGTCCCACATCATTTATACCTCCACATAACTGTCCCACATCATTTATACCTCCACATGCCTGTCCCACATCATTTACGCCTCCACATGCCTGTCCCACATCATTTATACCTCCACATACCTGTCCCACATAATTTACATCTCCACATGCCTGTCCCACATCATTTACATCTCCACATACCTGTCCCACATCATTTACGCCTCCACATGCCTGTCCCACATCATTTATACCTCCACATGCCTGTCCCACATCATTTACATCTACACATGCCTGTCCCACATCATTTACATCTCCACATACCTGTCCCACATCATTTACGCCTCCACATACCTGTCCCACATCATTTACGCCTCCACATGCCTGTCCCACATCATTTACACCTCCACATACCTGTCCCACATCATTTACGCCTCCACATGCCTGTCCCACATCATTTACACCCCATATACCTGTCCCACATCATTTACACCTCCACATACCTGTCCCACATCATTTACGTCTCCACATACCTGTCCCACATCATTTACACCTCCACATACCTGTCCCACATCATTTACACCTCCACATACCTGTCCCATCTCATTTAACCCATTATTGAGATTTTTAGGGAAATTCACCTAAAAACTGACATTTATTGGCCACATTATTCTATTTAAACCCCTGCAAATGCAGGATCATTAATTGGGGGTGATATACCAGAGGTTCTGCACTGTGCCCTGACATTTTTACCTTAAAATAAAAATGTTCCCTAACTTTCACCTGTTCAGGGGTCTGCGCACAAAAAAACACTAATTTAGTGGGAAAATACAATGTGAGTTTGCAGTTGAATTGCAAATTTGTCCTGAAAAAGGCTCGCAGGACCCAACTCGCACCGAACTGAATTGACCACTTATAGTACACATGTAAAACAAAGTATTCAACACACCTAGGCAATTTTATGAACACGAATACACAGTAATCCTGTGGTTTAGTCCTTAGCAACCAATTAGATGGTTTATTTTATCTTCTTAATTTCTTAAATTACAGCTGGAATCTGATTGGTCTCTGCAGACACTATGGGGCTAATTCTGAGTTGCATGGAAAAGCAGCAGTGTGTATCAGAGGTCCCTCGTCTGCGAGCTTATGCAAATGAAATACAAACTCCTTCCCTTGTGTACATTCATACAGCCAAATGTGCAAGGCCTGGTCGCCCTCTATTAGCGGCCATGCACGCTGTAATAACGATAGGTGTGACCTTAAACGCCACCAACTGTCGCACCATTGAAATTTGCACCAGCCCTATGGCAGGTGCAGTCCCTCCATCTGACTTGACAAGGGCTTTCAATGCTTGCAGCTTGAATGAAGCCTCTTGCATTGACACGCCCACAATACTCCGACTGAATAGACCATTTTTGTGTGTACTAGTAGTCACCTCCTGGTCACCCCCAGGTGAGGGTGGTGCTGGCCTCCGATCCAAAAAACAGCGGCATGTCGTCCCCATTTTCTTGGAGTGCCGAGGCCAGGGCCTGCGTCTCTCAGTCAAACCTACTGACCTTGGCAACGGAGCTGCGATGGGCAATCAGGCTTAGTCACATGGTCGATGGTGTCACAAAAGATCCAATGCTGCATCTTAGGATGCACCACTCGGAAGAGTAATGCTGTCAGGAGGCGTCTTTTATATTCAGACACCTCCTGCTACATTAGCATATGTAAGCATCGTTGCTGCGTCCACAGTCGTGGAAGTGATGTTAACAGCATCCACCTCTGAATCAGGCCTTGTGTCTCTCTCTGAGAAATAACAGGTGTGAAAGAAGTGGTGACTGGATTTATGTGTACACTATCATTCAGAATCAGACATATCGATGATCCCGCACAGACTGTGGCATGTATTGGGCGGTGGCTATACAGATGCTGGCAGATATTCCTGCTAATGGGCGTTTTGTGGGATTGTCATAGGAGTGGTTTCTGACTCAGACCCATATTCGTGTACATTGGAGGCCGTACTCTGATGGAGATTCTGCACCTATCATGGGGCTGGTGCAAGTCCTGATGGTGCTTTCAATGGTTGTGACCGCAGCCACTCAGCCCTTCCTCATTCAAGTATACCAGATAAGGGCTGATACTAGCATTAGCATAAATTCGCAGGCGTGACCACAGCAAAAGACCCTAATATGGTCGTAGCAGCGTCCGATTCAGAATCAGCCCCATAGAACCACTTTATGATGTTGCACTTTTTTTTTACATTTTATTACAGCTATAATAGGTGACCTAAGCGTCTTCGAGCAATGCAGACATTGGAGTCACACTTTTATTTTCTTAATTTAAATGCTAAAGCACCCAGCACAGCCCATGATCTGTATAGAGATGTACAAAATTCCCCTGAAATGAAAATATCACTCGCATTGCTTACCTCAACTTCTTCTGACTGCATTAGGAGGTTGCATGGTGGTTTGACGGCTTTGGGCCGACTGGCAAACCAGTATGCGATGACTGCAGCAAAGGCACCTAATCCCACAAACGTGGCCGCTGGTACACTGTGGAAGAATCTGCTAAAGTCATCAAACTCCAGTAGCCTCAAACTCCGCAAGATTTCTTGTGCCTGCATCTTCTCAAGTATGGAAACGGCAAACTCTGCAGGATATGAGAAAGAGACCATAAATAATGACACAGGCTCAGATCAGGCTCACCAACATCACCACACTCACAATGAAAAGAGAATTGTGCTATAATAGCAAACACCAAAACGGCAACCAAGTATCTAATTCCAATGTACAGTTATGGCAAGAAAACTTTGAAATTTACATTGTTTTTAATATTTACATTTATATGTTTTATATAACATCTCTAAATTCTTAAAAATCATTTGGGGCAGATGCAAAGTCGGCATAATTCTTCTTCTTTATGTGCATAGAACTAAGGGCCGCAATGCTAATATTTACACAGTTGAGTGACTGGTCACGGCAGCACTGCGCACGCCTCAAGGTACCTTAGCGATTCTGCTTGCAGTGAGGATTTCTTTGCAAAGTGATTGATATTCAGGGACTGTTTGGGGGCAGTTATGGCAAAAATGCAGGTGTGTCGCAGCCATTTATGGGGAATGTCTTAGCATACAACTGTGATTGCGTACAAAGAAACCTTGGCGCCAGCATCTTCAATTCTGCGGTTATTCTGCGTGACAATAGGATTACTCTGATAGTCAATTACTGAAGGTTCTGTAACCACCGCTGTGTGTTTCCATGCACTTGCTGGGCTTTGCAAAGCCGCTGGTGGGCGTCTCAATTAATATCCAGATGGCTGCATGCATTAGCATATTTTCACACAGCAGCTGCGATTGCATTAGTGTACATGCGTTTGTATATAATGCTGCATCGCCCGTACTTACGCATGGTTATAGTGCATTCGTAGAGCGAAAACAGGAAAGATACACTCTGCAGACAGACTTGTGTTCAAGCCTGCATCTGTCCCATTTAGCTGCATAATATATTTTTCCAGGGAATGAGTTTAATTAGAAATACACATAAAAGAAATACAAGTTACCAATTTATTGCTGTCACTACCTTTTAATATATTGATGTGATCTTAGCTGAAATGTTTGAAACCTACTTTACAATTTTCAACAGTTTTGCCGTGGAATTTAAAACTGCAATGTATTACATTTATAACTCTCACTGCAGTGTATTACATTTATAACTCTCACTGCAATGTATTACATTTATAACTCTCACTGCAATGTATTACCTTTATAACTCTCACTGCTATGTATTACATTTATAACTCTCACTGCAGTGTATTACATTTATAACTCTCACTGCAATGTATTACCTTTATAACTCTCACTACTATGTATTACATTTATAACTCTCACTGCAGTGTATTACATTTATAACTCTCACTACTATGTATTACATTTATAACTCTCACTGCAGTGTATTACCTTTATAACTCTCACTACTATGTATTACATTTATGACTCTCACTGCAGTGTATTACCTTTATAACTCTCACTACTGTGTATTACATTTATAACTCTCACTACTATGTATGACATTTATAACTCTCACTGCAGTGTATTACATTTATAACTCTCACTGCAGTGTATTACCTTTATAACTCTCACTACTATGTATTACATTTATAACTCTCACTGCAGTGTATTACATTTATAACTCTCACTGCAGTGTATTACCTTTATAACTCTCACTACTATGTATTACATTTATAACTCTCACTGCAGTGTATTACATTTATAACTCTCACTGCAGTGTATTACATTTATAACTCTCACTGCAGTGTATTACCTTTATAACTCTCACTACTATGTATTACATTTATAACTCTCACTACTATGTATTACATTTATAACTCTCACTACTATATATTACATTTATAACTCTCACTACTATGTATGACATTTATAACTCTCACTACTATGTATTACCTTTATAACTCTCACTACTATGTATTACCTTTATAACTCTCACTACTATGTATTACATTTATAACTCTCACTACTATGTATTACCTTTATAACTCTCACTACTATGTATTACATTTATAACTCTCACTACTATGTATTACCTTTATAACTCTCACTACTATGTATTACCTTTATAACTCTCACTACTATGTATTACATTTATAACTCTCACTACTATGTATTACATTTATAACTCTCACTACTATGTATTACATTTATAACTCTCACTACTATGTATTACATTTATAACTCTCACTACTATGTATGACATTTATAACTCTCACTGCAGTGTATTACATTTATAACTCTCACTACTATGTATTACATTTATGACTCTCACTGCAGTGTATTACCTTTATAACTCTCACTACTATGTATTACATTTATAACTCTCACTACTATGTATGACATTTATAACTCTCACTGCAGTGTATTACCTTTATAACTCTCACTACTATGTATTACATTTATAACTCTCACTACTATGTATTACCTTTATAACTCTCACTACTATGTATTACATTTATAACTCTCACTGCAGTGTATTACATTTATAACTCTCACTACTATGTATTACATTTATAACTCTCACTGCAGTGTATTACATTTATAACTCTCACTACTATGTATTACATTTATAACTCTCACTGCAGTGTATTACCTTTATACCTCTCACTACTATGTATTACATTTATAACTCTCACTGCAGTGTATTAACTTTATAACTCTCACTACTATGTATTACATTTATAACTCTCACTGCAGTGTATTACATTTATAACTCTCACTACTATGTATTACATTTATAACTCTCACTGCAGTGTATTACCTTTATAACTCTCACTACTATGTATTACATTTATAACTCTCACTGCAATGTGTTACATTTATAACTCTCACTACTATGTATTACATTTATAACTCTCACTGCAGTGTATTACATTTATGACTCTCACTGCAACGTATTACCTTTATAACTCTCACTACTATGTATTACATTTATAACTCTCACTGCAGTGTATTACATTTATAACTCTCACTACTATGTATTACATTTATAACTCTCACTGCAATGTATTACCTTTATAACTCTCACTACTATGTATGACATTTATAACTCTCACTGCAGTGTATGACATTTATGACTCTCACTGCAACGTATTACCTTTATAACTCTCACTACTATGTATTACATTTATAACTCTCACTACTATGTATTACATTTATAACTCTCACTGCAGTGTATTACATTTATAACTCTCACTGCAACGTATTACCTTTATAACTCTCACTACTATGTATGACATTTATAACTCTCACTGCAATGTATTACATTTATAACTCTCACTGCAATGTATTACATTTATAACTCTCACTACTATGTATTACCTTTATAACTGTCACTACTATGTATTACATTTATAACTCTCACTGCAGTGTATTACATTTATAACTCTCACTACTATGTATTACCTTTATAACTCTCACTACTATGTATGACATTTATAACTCTCACTGCAGTGTATTACATTTATGACTCTCACTGCAACGTATTACCTTTATAACTCTCACTGCAGTGTATTACATTTATAACTCTCACTGCAATGTATTACATTTATAACTCTCACTACTATGTATTACATTTATAACTCTCACTACTATGTATTACCTTTATAACTCTCACTGCAATGTATTACCTTTATAACTCTCACTACTATATATTACCTTTATAACTCTCACTACTATGTATTACCTTTATAACTCTCACTACTATGTATGACATTTATAACTCTCACTGCTATGTATTACCTTTATAACTCTCACTGCTATGTATTACATTTATAACTCTCACTACTATGTATTACCTTTATAACTCTCACTACTATGTATTACATTTATAACTCTCACTACTATGTATTACATTTATAACTCTCACTACTATGTATTACCTTTATAACTCTCACTACTATGTATTACATTTATAACTCTCACTGCTATGTATTACCTTTATAACTCTCACTACTATGTATGACATTTATAACTCTCACTGCAATGTATTACATTTATAACTCTCACTGCAATGTATTACATTTATAACTCTCACTACTATGTATTACCTTTATAACTCTCACTACTATGTATTACATTTATAACTCTCACTGCAGTGTATTACATTTATAACTCTCACTACTATATATTACCTTTATAACTCTCACTACTATGTATGACATTTATAACTCTCACTGCAACGTATTACCTTTATAACTCTCACTGCAGTGTATTACATTTATAACTCTCACTGCAATGTATTACATTTATAACTCTCACTACTATGTATTACATTTATAACTCTCACTACTATGTATTACCTTTATAACTCTCACTGCAATGTATTACCTTTATAACTCTCACTACTATGTATTACCTTTATAACTCTCACTACTATGTATTACCTTTATAACTCTCACTACTATGTATTACCTTTATAACTCTCACTACTATGTATGACCTTTATAACTCTCACTGCTATGTATTACCTTTATAACTCTCACTACTATGTATTACCTTTATAACTCTCACTACTATGTATTACATTTATAACTCTCACTACTATGTATTACATTTATAACTCTCACTACTATGTATTACCTTTATAACTCTCACTACTATGTATTACATTTATAACTCTCACTACTATGTATTACATTTATAACTCTCACTGCAATGTATTACCTTTATAACTCTCACTACTATGTATTACATTTATAACTCTCACTACTATATATTACATTTATAACTCTCACTGCAATGTATTACCTTTATGACTCTCACTACTATGTATTACATATATAACTCTCACCGCAATGTATTACCTTTATAACTCTCACTACTATGTATTACATTTATAACTCTCATTGCAATGTATTACCTTTATGACTCTCACTGCAATGTATTACATTTATAACTCTCACTGCAATGTATTACCTTTATAACTCTCACTACTATGTATTACCTTTATAACTCTCACTGCAATGTATTACCTTTATAACTCTCACTGCAATGTATTATATTTATAACTCTCACTGCAATGTATTGCCTTTATAACTCTCACTGCTATGTATTACATTTATAACTCTCACTACTATGTATTACATTTATAACTCTCACTACTATGTATTACATTTATAACTCTCACTGCAGTGTATTACATTTATGACTCTCACTGCAACGTATTACCTTTATAACTCTCACTACTATGTATTACATTTATAACTCTCACTGCAGTGTATTACATTTATAACTCTCACTACTATGTATTACATTTATAACTCTCACTGCAATGTATTACCTTTATAACTCTCACTACTATGTATGACATTTATAACTCTCACTGCAGTGTATTACATTTATGACTCTCACTGCAACGTATTACCTTTATAACTCTCACTACTATGTATTACATTTATAACTCTCACTACTATGTATTACATTTATAACTCTCACTGCAGTGTATTACATTTATGACTCTCACTGCAACGTATTACCTTTATAACTCTCACTACTATGTATTACATTTATAACTCTCACTGCAGTGTATTACATTTATAACTCTCACTACTATGTATTACCTTTATAACTCTCACTACTATGTATGACATTTATAACTCTCACTGCAATGTATTACATTTATAACTCTCACTGCAATGTATTGCATTTATAACTCTCACTACTATGTATTACCTTTATAACTCTCACTACTATGTATTACATTTATAACTCTCACTGCAGTGTATTACATTTATAACTCTCACTACTATGTATTACCTTTATAACTCTCACTACTATGTATGACATTTATAACTCTCACTGCAGTGTATTACATTTATGACTCTCACTGCAACGTATTACCTTTATAACTCTCACTGCAGTGTATTACATTTATAACTCTCACTGCAATGTATTACATTTATAACTCTCACTACTATGTATTACATTTATAACTCTCACTACTATGTATTACCTTTATAACTCTCACTGCAATGTATTACATTTATAACTCTCACTACTATGTATTACCTTTATAACTCTCACTACTATGTATTACCTTTATAACTCTCACTACTATGTATTACCTTTATAACTCTCACTACTATGTATGACATTTATAATTCTCACTGCTATGTATTACCTTTATAACTCTCACTACTATGTATTACATTTATAACTCTCACTACTATGTATTACCTTTATAACTCTCACTACTATGTATTACATTTATAACTCTCACTACTATGTATTACATTTATAACTCTCACTACTATGTATTACCTTTATAACTCTCACTACTATGTATTACATTTATAACTCTCACTGCAATGTATTACCTTTATAACTCTCACTACTATGTATTACATTTATAACTCTCACTACTATGTATTACATTTATAACTCTCACTGCAATGTATTACCTTTATGACTCTCACTACTATGTATTACATATATAACTCTCACCGCAATGTATTACCTTTATAACTCTCACTACTATGTATTACATTTATAACTCTCATTGCAATGTATTACCTTTATGACTCTCACTGCAATGTATTACATTTATAACTCTCACTGCAATGTATTACCTTTATAACTCTCACTACTATGTATTACCTTTATAACTCTCACTGCAATGTATTACCTTTATAACTCTCACTGCAATGTATTACATTTATAACTCTCACTGCAATGTATTGCCTTTATAACTCTCACTGCAATGTATTACATTTATAACTCTCACTACTATGTATTAAATTTATAACTCTCACTGCAATGTATTACCTTTATAACTCTCACTGCAATGTATTACCTTTATAACTCTCACTACTATGTATTACCTTTATAACTCTCACTGCAATGTATTACCTTTATAACTCTCACTGCAATGTATTACATTTATAACTCTCACTACTATGTATTACATTTATAACTCTCACTGCAGTGTATTTCCTTTATGACTCTCACTACTATGTATTACATTTATAACTCTCACCACAATGTATTGCCTTTATAACTCTCACTGCAATGTATTACCTTTATAACTCTCACTGCAATGTATTACCTTTATATCTCTCAATGCAATGTATTACATTTATAACTCTCACTGCAATGTATTGCCTTTATAACTCTCACTGCTATGTATTACCTTTATAACTCTCACTGCAATGTATTACCTTTATAACTCTCACTGCAATGTATTACATTTATAACTCTCACTACTATGTATTACATTTATAACTCTCACTGCAGTGTATTTCCTTTATGACTCTCACTACTATGTATTAAATTTATAACTCTCACCACAATGTATTGCCTTTATAACTCTCACTGCAATGTATTACCTTTATATCTCTCAATGCAATGTATTACATTTATAACTCTCACTGCAATGTATTGCCTTTATAACTCTCACTGCAATGTATTACATTTATAACTCTCACTACTATGTATTACCTTTATAACTCTCACTGCAATGTATTACCTTTATAACTCTCACTGCAATGTATTACCTTTATAACTCTCACTGCAATGTATTACATTTATAACTCTCACTGCAATGTATTTCATTTATGACTCTCACTGCAATATATTACCTTTATGACTCTCACTACTATGTATTAAATTTATAACTCTCACTGCAATGTATTACCTTTATAACTCTCACTGCAATGTATTACCTTTATAACTCTCACTACTATGTATTACCTTTATAACTCTCACTGCAATGTATTACCTTTATAACTCTCACTGCAATGTATTACATTTATAACTCTCACTACTATGTATTACCTTTATAACTCTCACTGCAATGTATTACATTTATAACTCTCACTGCAATGTATTTCCTTTATGACTCTCACTGCAATATATTACCTTTATGACTCTCACTACTATGTATTAAATTTATAACTCTCACTGCAATGTATTACCTTTATAACTCTCACTGCAATGTATTACATTTATAACTCTCACTGCTATGTATTACCTTTATAACTCTCACTGCAATGTATTACCTTTATAACTCTCACTACTATGTATTAAATTTATAACTCTCACTGCAATGTATTACCTTTATAACTCTCACTACTATGTATTACATTTATAACTCTCACTGCAGTGTATTACATTTATAACTCTCACTGCAATGTATTACATTTATAACTCTCACTGCAATGTATTACATTTATAACTCTCACTGCAATGTATTGCCTTTATAACTCTCACTGCAATGTATTGCCTTTATAACTCTCACTGCAGTGTATTACCTTTATATCTCTCAATGCAAGCAGCAGAAAATATGCAGATGTTTAGTGGTTTGCAAAAAGAATAAAGATAAAAGTAACACAATCCTGAATATTGTACTAAATTTTATGCATCTATTTCATGATAAAGTTGGTTGCTTCTTATTTTATTATTAGTGTTAAATCATAATAAAAGAAATACGGTATAGATGAAATAATCGATAAACCCCAAATGAGCTCTTTATTAGGTGCACTGAAGAGAAATCAATGTTATAACAAAAATCGCATTGTATCCTCGCTGACATCAATAGACTGAGGCGGATTCTGAGTGACTGCTTTAGTATCTTTTGTCGTAGTCACATCTGTGACTTTATGCTAATGCTAGTATCAGCCCTTCCCCTGGTGTACAGCCATGCGTCTGACTTGGCAAGGACTGACACGCCTGCTTTGTGAGTCTTTAGATGCAGCAATTTCGCTTGGAAGGGGGCAAATTTAGTGCTCAATATTATTGGATGCCCACTCCCCCCATCCTGCAGACTTCTGGAAGACTCCTTCCCCTCCAGCTACCTGTTTTTGGGCTTATTGTGGGCTTATATCGTGGGTTAAGAACTTCCTCTTCCAGGATTGCACATGTGATAGTTTCTGAGACCACTACACACTAGGCGATCCGGTGCCTGACCGCCCAATATACCAGCTCCT
Organism: Taudactylus pleione; assembly: GCA_031769625.1. Lineage (NCBI taxonomy): Eukaryota > Metazoa > Chordata > Amphibia > Anura > Myobatrachidae > Taudactylus > Taudactylus pleione. The sequence continues at coordinate 4,382,369 of JAUIMM010000390.1, forward strand.
GCCGCATCCCGCTGCATGGGGTAGTCAGCCGCATCGTCAGGTTGGCCTGTATGAAGGGCTGACCTGGCGATGCGGCTGACGACCCCACGGGAGCGCACACCGCATGACATAGTGTGTACACAGTTGACGATTTTAACAATTTATTGTTCCGAGCTATGGGATACCGGGTTCGCAGCACCCCTCATGCTCCAATAGAAATCCACGTTTAAGGGCCTGATTCACTATGGATTGCAATATTGCGTATACACACAGTTCAACTGCGATAGAATGCTAATACACTGCGATCGCAATGCAAAGTGAGCACTACATAAAGACGCCTACTTTACATTGCACACATCCGTAATACTTGCACAAGCTCTGACCTTACTCAGGAATTGCTAACAGCCACGCATGCTATGAATCCTCAGAGTACGTATGGCACTGCAGTGTCTAATTTATGCACGACCCTGCAACGGCGTGCAAACACGCCTGCACGTCTGCGTTTCCCAGACCACCACCCATCACACCCGCAAACGGTGCTTCCTGTCAATCACTCTGAGGGGGTCTGCGTAGCCTTTGCGATCGCAGTCCTGATCGCAATAGCTAGTTAGCGTACACTCATTGCAATGCATGCGCAGAGCGCAACAATCGGCCGATTACATGTGTAATTGTAGTTGCGTACGGTTATGAATCAGAAACACAGATTGCAAGTAGGGGCCTGGTCCCCATTCTGAACTCCAAAAAGTTGGGAGGTATGCTTTTCTTCATATAATAATAATAAGTGTGACATCATTGGGTAATGTATGCATAAGACAGCAATTAAATGTATAAAATAGGCTTCTTACTTTTCACAAAAAAAAAAAAGATAAACAAGAGAGCACCAATCTGTTCCTGAAACGTTAATATTTATTTTTATTGTGTAATAATGTAATATGTCTATATATGAAGAGTGTAAAGGTGCCTTAATAAGACATCTCCCACTGTAGCAGAATGACCTGTGAAAGGTATATGACTGTTATTTTGCTCTCTTATTCCACTTTCTACCATTTAGAAAAACTACGGTAGCTAAACCCATCAATATAACAAATGTACATACTGTAAGTAACAGAACGTACTAACATATTGTACACATGTATCAAGCCTACAATTATACATCTACTATTATATTCCAAACAACAAAATCCCTATCATCCGCTAGTACATAGAAATTAAATGTGATGGAGTCTCTTCGCTTTTCACATAATCCTGGTACCAAGCCTTGAATTGACGGATAAATTACAATATAGTCATTGTCTCAATGCCTTCAAAAACCTCTTTGTTAAAATAACATACTGCATTAGATGGCTGATATCAAAACAACTAAAGTCATGTACAAAAAGGCCCAAGTCATTCTCTGATGGGAAATCATTAACCATTTACTTTGCACAATGTCGTAGAATTATCCATAACATCCATACATAGGGAAGGACAAGTAGACAATGGGCCTGATTCAGATGTGGACACTATGTCAATGTTCACGCAGTTGAGTGATTATCGGTGAACTGCGCATGCAGCTTAGCCGCAATACCCTCTGCAGCGATTGAATTGCGATGAAATGCGACTACGGTTGTAGAGAGGGTTTATTCACAAGTGACTCACAGACAGAGGCTGTTTTGTGGTAGGTAACAGGGAGTGGCGGCAAAAACGCGAATGTGTCATGACCGTTTGCGGGGCATGTATCTGCCCACATCTGTGATCCCGTACACAGAAAATATGCTGCCAGGGTCTCAGTTTTCAGTGCCATCGGCCATTCTATGTGACCATTGGGTTACTCACATGGTCGATTATCGAATGATCTGCGACCACTCAATAGCCATAAGCATAATTTTACACAGCAGTTGCATACACATCTGATTCAGGTCTATGCCTACAACTGACAAACAAACAGTTCAACAGCCACAGATGATTGAATGACCCTTCTTGCCAGACATTCAGAACTTAGGGGTTGGTGTACAATATCACGCAGTGAAATAAGTGAAAAATTTAATCATTTGAGTAGTTGCCCATATCAACCAATCAGCTTCGAAGAAGCATTTAGCAAGTACATTCTATAAAATTATAGATGCTGATTAGTTGCTATGGGCATATTCTTATTGCCCATAGTTGGTGATCACTTCACACAGCCATACAGTACCTTCTGTCACCAGTTAATGACTCTGGGCCTGATTCAGAGCCGGACACTCTGACCAGAGCGCTCGCTCTGAATCAGGGCCCTCCTACCTCAACTTGGAGCGGCCTCTTGGACGCTCGCATAGCTGTGGGTTACCACCCACAGCTATAGCGAGCTACCATGATGATGGTCGCGATGGTCAAGACCATCGCGACCATCGGGCTTGCGGCGAGACCCTTGCGGTAGGGTCTCGTTGCCGCAAGCCCTGGAGTGATTTTGGCTCTATCAGAGCCAAAATCACTCCCACTGACATCACTAGTGATGTCAGTGGGGCCGGACCCAGACGGAATGCCTCCGTCTGGCAGCCACGCCCCCGGCACGCCCACCAAAGGGGGCGTGCTGTCACTCACCATCGACAGCACGCCCCCTTTGGTGCGAGACCCCAAGCGACGGCTACCCCGTCGCTCGCCGGGTCCCGCGCATGCGCACGACAGAGCTCCCTCCGTCGTCCGCATGCGCATTTGGGTACCATCGACCCGCTTGCGAGCGTCCAGCGCTCGCGAGCGGGTCTGAATGAGACCCTCTGTGCCTACATAGTATACCTGTAATAGTTAGTGCCTACATAATATACCTGTAACAGATGGAACGTTATTTGCGATGCACAAAGGGCCTGATTCAGACCCACTCGCAAGCGGCTGTCTGCTCTGCGCATGCGCACGACGGCGGGAGCTCCGTCGTGCGCATGCGCCAGACGCGACGAGCGAAGGACTTTCCTTCGCTCGTTGTGTCTGATCAAAGGGGGCGGGCTGTCGATGTTGATTGACAGCACGCCCCCTTTGGTGGGCGTGCCTCCCTGACGGGGGCGTTCCCACGGGAACGCCTCCCGACAGAAGCCGGCCCACTGACATCACTAGTGATGTCAGTGGGAGTGATTTTGGCTCTGATAGAGCCAAAATCACTCCGGGGCTTGCGGTTGAAAACCTCAACCGCAGGCTCTGGCTCGCAGTTTCGATGGTCGCGATGGTCACGACCATCGCGACCATCAAACTGCACGCTCGTATAGGCTGTGGGTGGTGACCCACAGCTATACGACCGTCCAGGAGGACGCTCCATTTTTATGGAGGGCGGCCCTCATTCAGAGCGTGCGCTCTGCTCAGAGCGTATGGCTCTGAATGAGGGCCAAAGTGTCTTAATCTCTCTTGTGGCACTGTGCACGGGTACTCCCAGGTCTGCACTGCAGTGCATAGAACAAGATTTCATTTTGTAACAAAATGAGAAAAAGTTATGGAGTGCCTGTCCTTGCTGTAGTGAATGACATCCTACAGCATTTAGAACTTTGTACCAGCTCAGAGCTGGTGGAGTTTCCTATCATTTTAATTTAACTTATTTTGCGCCTGCCAGTTGTACTTCAGCTGAGAAATGCGTTTCTAGGGGTACTTTACCCAGTGGAAAAACAAACAAAAACAATACCCCATCGTTACAAGGATTATTTTATGCCATGAATGAGGCTAGACGCAGAGAAATGGATAAGGTCAGTCTAAGAAGTGAGGCCATAACGTGCTAGGAGTTTGATGTAACACACTATGCCACACGGTGCCAGCACAGGCTAAACTACTGTGATAAATACAACCACAATTGCCATTAAGTATAATCGGTTTTCAGTACAATATCTTTTTATAATGTCTCTTGTACAGACAGGTTCTTTATAAATATGAGTAATGGTGCGAACACACTACGATCAGTCAGCGATAACGATATAGCTGACTGATCGACCTGCACCTTCCCGGAGTGCTGGATGATCGATATCGTACTGTGTGTATGCACCATAAGTGTAAATAAACAAGTTGAACCAAAACTAATTTGTTTCATTTTTATTAGAAATATGGTTTACATATAATCTGCATGTATTCCTCATACCGTATATAGGGGGTCTATGTACTAAGGGGCGAAAAGGGGTAAAAATGCTAAAGGCAGAGAAAATCCCTGTACATACCGCTTCTCAGTATGTACTAAAGGGATTTTCTCTGCCTGTAGCCTGCCAGCGCTAAGTGCAGGCTACAATATCGCACTGGACCTGGGGCACTTAGCGCTGCCATAAACACCTATGGCAGCGCTAAGTGCTGCTATCATACATCTACCCCATATTCTTTGTGTGACACATCTGGCTTAGTATTGTGACTCACACGTCTATCGTGACAAACTTGTGCTGCTCTAATCTACAGGGTGTTTCACCCGCTACTGGCCCTAAAGTTTTTCTTATAACTTTTAAAGTAATTTACGTAATGTGATACAGACATACCTTAGTCTACGAGAAATATGAGAAAGTCAAAGCAAGTGTTCGCCATTAGCATCCAGGCCAGCTGTTCCCGCATGCGCGGAGTGAAGGCCAGCTGTTCCCCACCCTAGTCAGCAGCACAGTCCAACATTCAAATTGGGGGCCAGTGAGGATGCCCCAGCTCTGGAGCCGCCACTGCTAGTCAGTAGGTATTCCTGATTCTGACAGTGGTGTTGTGTACTAAAGCGTCCATATTCATCATGTCTGTGTTACATGCCGATATGAGCTTTTATCAACTAAGTTTTCCAGTATGACTGGACAATAATTGCGTATTGTTCAGCTGTGTTCTGGTTCATATAGGCACGTAACACACAGACACGAGGTGGGAGCTATGGGCCTGATTCAAAGCCGCTCGCAAAAAGCGAGCGCTCGCTCTGAATCAGGGCAGGCGCTTGTTTTTTAAGTTGCGGCCTCCTGGCCGCTCGCATAGCTGTGGGTGACCATCGCGACCATCGGGCTTGCGACGAGACCCTTATGGTAGGGTCTCGTGGCCGCAAGCCCCAGTGGACTTCCTGCTCTAATAGAGCAGGAAGTTAAACCTACTGACATCACCAGTGATGTCAGTAGGGCCACCCACAAACGGCAGGCGTTCCTGCAGGAACGCCTCCGTTTGGCAAGCCACTCCCCCTCCCCGCCTACAAAACGGGGCAAGCTGTCGATCAGCATCGACAGCCGTCCCTCCTATCTTTTGGAGCGGCCTCCTGGCCGCTCGCATAGCTGTGGGTGACCACCCACAGCTATAGCGAGCGGCCAAAATGATGGTTGTAATGGTCAAGACCATCGCGACCATCAGGCTTGCGATGAGACCCTTGCGGTATGGTCTCGCTGCCGCAAGCCCTGGTGTGCTTTTGGCTCTATCAGAGCCAAAAGCACTCCCACTGACATCACTAGTGATGTCAGTGGGGCCGGCCCCAGACGATAGGCGTTCCCATGGGAACACCTCCGTCTGGGCAGCCACGCCCCGGCACGCCCACCAAATGGGGCGTGCTGTCAATCACCATCGACAGCATGCCCCCTTTGGTGCAAGACCCATAACGACGGCTTGGCCGTCGTTATTTGGGTCTCGCGCATGCGCACGACAGAGCCGCCTCCGTCGTGCGCATGCGCACTTGGGCAACATCGACCCACTTGCGAGCGCTCAGCGCTCGCGAGCGGGACTGAATCAGGCCCTGTGCACATAACACACAGACTGGGAACTGTGGCCCTGATTCAGAGCCGGACGCTCTTTCAGAGCGCTCGCTCTGAATCAGGGCGGCATTTTTTTTATGTGAGTCGGCCTCCTGGCCGCTCGCTAAGCTTTTGGTGACCACCCACTGCTTTTGCGAGCGGCCAGGTGATGGTCGGGACCATCACGACGACCATCGGGCTTGCGATGAGACCCTTGTGGTAGGGTCTCGTCCATCGCAAACCCCTAATAGAGCCGGAAGCTCACTACTGAGGCCGCCCCCAAACGGCAGGCGTTCCTTCGGGAACGCCTCCTTTTGGCCAGCCACCCCCCCTGCCCTCCTCCAAAACGGGGTGAGCTGTCAATCAAAATCGACAGCCGCCCCCTTTTGGTGCTAGGCCCGTAGCGACGGAGTGCCCGTCGCTGGCCGGGTCTCGCGCATGCGCGCGCAGGAGCCAGCTCTGGCGTGCGCATGCGCAGTGAGGGACCATCGACCCGCTTGCGAGCGCTGTGTGCTTGCGAGCAGGTCTAAATCAGGCCCTCTGCACGTAACACACAGACACGAGGTGGAGCTGTGCACGTAACACACAGACACGAAGTGGGGCTGTGCACGCAACACACAGACACGAGGTGGGGCTGTACACGTAACATAGACACAAGGTGGGGCTGTGCACGTAACACACAGACACGAGGTGGGGCAGTGCACGTAACACATAGACACGAGGCGGGGCTGTGCACGTAACACTCAGACACGAGGTGGGGCTGTGCACATAACACACAGACACGAGGTGGGGCTATGCACGTAACACACAGACACGAGGTGGGCTGTGCACGTATCACACAGACACGAGGTGGGGCTGTGCACTTAACACACAGACACGAGGTGGGGCTATGCACGTAACACACAGACACGAGGTGGGGCTGTGCACGTAACACACAGACACGAGGTGGGGCTATGCACGTAACACACAGACACGAGGTGGGGTTGTGCATGTAACACACAGACACGAGGTGGGGCTGTGTACAATTTCACTAAATTATGTCATTTACTTTCAAAGTTGTAAGAAAAACTTTTGGGCCAATAGCGAGTGAAACACCCTGTAGGTTTAATAATGCCTAAAAGCTTTAAAAGAAAAAAGTGCGCACTATACAGTATGGTCTAAAACTTGGGACTTAATAATGATAATGCATCAGCCCTGCTAAAGACACTGTTGTTCAAGTCATTGTTAAATGAAGACTTTGCCGACAGCCTGTAGCTCCGCTTCTGACCTGACCTACAGCTGGCGCTGTTCTACTTTTGCACATAAAGGAGCTGATTCTGACGCAAAGTGACTGTATTTGCGGGCAGCCAGATTTACAACCTTATGCTAAAGCGAGTGTCAGGAATCGTCCTTACCCTCGGGGTCATGCTGCTCTGTCTTGGTGGGGTCCAGGCCTGGAGGTTCCCAGAGTGTGCCGGCTCCGGACTCTGGGCGCCGCCATGTTTGTCCCGGCCAGCTGACTGCTAATCTCCAACGGCAGCCAGGCTGGTGTCCACCTGACCGCACCAGCCAAACTCTGTGAGAACCAGGGAATAAAGATCTTCCACCTACAAAACATTCCCCATAATCGGGAATCTGCGTTCAGCTGAATCAGGCGCACGGTGCAGTATACCAGTAATGTTGATATAACGCTATCTGGTATTCCAGCAATAGTAAAATAAAGCTAACCAGCTTGCCACCCAGGGTCGGATTAAAGGGGGGACGACAGGGGCGATCGTCCCTGGGTCCCCACACCTGAAGGACCCCCACACCCAGCCATCGGGGTTAAAGTGAATCGTAGGAGATGGAACCAGTTCCGCCTCCTCCGGACACCTAACCCCGGTGCCGCACGGAGACACCAGGCGCCCGCTGAGATTGTAACCAGCGGCGCCCGGCTCCCTCCCCACAGCGGCAGCCAGAGCCGGAGACTAGAGCTCACTCGTGAGCTCCGGCTTCCAGCTCAAGCTATGGGAGAGATGTCATGCGTCACTGCCAGGATTATAGTCATCAAGGAAAAGCCATTAGTTTAGTATTGTGTAACCCTATCACTCATCATGTGAGACAAACACAGGTTAGCAGGTATTACACTCCTTTCATAGTTGCCAGCTATGCCCAATTTCCACTGGCTGTCCCAGACTTTAAAGATTTGTTCCTGGAATTGTCTGTAATTGGAGATATCATTATTTTTCAACATTGACCACTACACTAACGATGTAATACACACATTATTTGCCACCTGTCCTAAGGAAAGACATTTGAGGGCTCTGGGCCTGATTTAGAGCCGCTCGTAAGCGGCCGCTCGTTCACTCCGAGCGATGTTCGCACATCTGCGCATGCGTATGGGTTGCAATGCGCATGCGCCAACCAGTCAGTGCGGTCGGAAATCGTGTGCTCGCAAAATAGCGAATGCCTGCTAATTTGAGTGACAGGATGAGGCTTTTGTGGGTGGTAACAGGGGAAGGTGCTTGAAAACGGGGAGTGGAGATCCGAACGCAGGCGTGCCAAACGGTCAAAACGGGCGTTTTAAGGGTGTGCATAATTAACAAAGCAGCGTCATCGACCACGTCAATTGGTTGTCTTTTAGCCTGAACTGCTCGCACGATTGCGGTAGGAAAATGCTACCACAAGAATAGCGAGCAGTTCATACGCCTTTCGATGTACTCGATTAATCTAATAAATAGCGGAGATGAAGTATGATGCGAGCGGCCAAGGGGCGTCTTTACAAAATAGCGAGCGCATGTTTCGTTCGCTCGCTCAGACATAGAGGCGTCAACAGACCGCAAAGAGCGAGCGCTCAATTTAAATATCCGGACCCTTTTTTAGAACGACCGTCCGCAAATAGCGTCGGCTCTGAATCAGGCCCTCTGTCCCATCCGCAGAAATTTTCGTTCCACTGATAAGAAAGTTGAGAGGTATGACCTGTGCTGCTCCTCTTTCAGGGATTTGAAGAGCTATACAGTAGGGAGGTGTGCATAACAGTGGCTGGAAGTTGTAGTGCATAAAAGTTCATCTAGTCAGTAACGCAAGCAACAAGCCCAGATGCGGCTGGAAAATGTCAATGAAAATTAACTGAAATTGTTGTTATGTATTTTATAACTTCATGTACAATACCAATTAAATGATAGCAATAAAACCAACCCTCAATTTAGTGTAATCAACACACATTTCAAATGCTAGTAAATTAAGTGCCTGATTCAACACGGATCGCAAACGGTCGATTGTTGCGTACTGCGCATGCATATGCATCGCAGTGCGCGCGCAGCCACAGAACTGCGATCGCACTGGGATCACGCAGCTCACACAAAGCCATCACAGAATGAGTGACAGGCAGTGAGCGTTTGGGGGTGGTGACAGGGGAGTGGTCGGACAAATGCAGGCGTGCTTGTTCGTTTGAACGTCATTGCATGGGCGTGCATAAATTAGCCACTGTGACGGCATATGCAGCTTGAGTACTGCATGTGACGAGGTTAGCGATTTCTGAGTAAGGTCAGGGCTGCTGTAAATGTGTGTGAGGGGGCCAATGTTACTCGATGTCCCGATGTATATGCAGGACTGCAAGGTTTTACGGATGTGAGATAGCGGTAGTGGGCATCTCTATGCTGGCTGTGCGATGGCTTTGCGATTGCAATCATTAACATATTTTCGCAGCAGAACTGCGTGCTTATTCGCTAACGGATCGCAATAGCAATCCATAGTGAATTGGGCCCTAATTCAAGTATTTATATATAGTGCACAAACTAGTGTTTAAAGGCATAATACAGCCACAATGGCCAATGCAATCTTCTATTTCCTTTCTATTATCAGAGTAAGTGCGTATGAATAGTTTAATATAGTTAACGGTTAAACAGCAAATGCTAGAAGTACATGTAATCATTAGTGACTCCACTCACAGGAAGTGTCAGGGAAACTCTTTATTTCCCTGTACGATACTAGTTAGGTCCATTATATATTAATTTTTCTGCGGAAATAGCACAAATGAAAGTTTATTGTCCTCATTGGAGCCATAACTGTTTTACGCTGCTGATGTACTGTAACTGTTTATCCCTATCTCTACTTCAATGATATAACAATACAATTATTACCATACAAAGTAATGTATATGAAAAATGTAAAAGGCACATTTTTAAAAAAAAGTCTTTCTAAAGCAGAGGTTCCCAAGAATATCCATGCTTGAGGACAGGTGACTTAATTAGTACCAAAGTAAATTTGATTTAACTATATGGACTCAAGCATGGATATCCTTAAAGCATGGACTGTAAGGTCGGGAGTTTGGAAAACATTGCTCTAAAGTAACCAATGCTGCTCAGGGCCAGTGAGTGGGTTGCGGATGAGGCAGGAACCACCCAATGTCCCCTCTCACCCATACTTGTCTGGGAGACTCCTGAATTTTGGGAACCTGTCTTACACTACTCAGAGAGTAGACCAGCCTCCTGGAACTTGGAGAAGAGGGCGGTCAGGGGGGATCGATGATGTAATTTGCATTTAACTGCATCATTGAGGACCCACTGCGCATGGTCATGAATTGTGGTATTGTAGAGTGCGCGGGTGAGGCCATGATGTGATTAGCAATGCCACACCATCCCTGCACAGTCCACCTGGACAACCCCTCCAGGAACTCCCGATTTGTCATAATGCGAGATGTGTACGAGTCTCTATATGGGCGCAAATACGGTATTTTATTACAGTAGTGTAAATAATCCCCATTTTGCCAACAATTCTGTATCAGCCGCATTATGTCATGGCTACAGTCTGACATTATATTCAGCTATGTCATTTTATGCTGAAATCACATTTAGAAATATCACATGTTTTAATGACAGATATGACCAATGCTTTCCTTTCTGGTGGTAATCAGTACTGGCGCATTTGATTTTTTTGTCTCATTTTAATTCTTATAAATAGTTTAGTGAAATAATTTTCAAAATTAATAAAATAATCATCTAAAGTCTAAAGTAAATTGGCTATACACTGCACATCCAGCTAGCTCTTTTGCCAGGGCAGGCTGACACTTGTGTTTATTCAAAAGCCAGCATGCCCTGGCAGCCATTTTTTGTCAACCGGACCATACTGGAAATTGTAGCTTGCCAAGGGCAAAGTGTTTTTTTTAATCTACTTTTTACACAATGAACCCCGTTCCCACCGGAAGATTAGTGCTATTGGCACTTGGGCTGGTCATACACTGGAGGTGGGGAGGCCCCCCTGGGGAAACCAGCCATGGGAGAGGGCTGGAATCATGGTTCCCAGGCTGCCAAAGTCTAGTGCTGGTTACCGTGAAATCAGGGGAGACTCGCCGGTTTTTGCCTTGATTGTGAGGTGACTTAAACTAGGTTGAAAACGCTAGAGCTGGTTACAAATTGGAGGGATGCTGCTGTTCCTGAACTAATGTCGAAGCCGGATGATTGGCTGAGACAGAATCTGTTTAAAATCAAAATCTGCGAATGGTCGCCCAGCGCCATTTTAGCGAATCTCACAATATCAGTACATACGGCGATGTTATTATTTAGCGTCGTGCGATTACCACGCAATGGAACACTGTTAAAAGTCCTCTTTATATGAATACATACATTTATTACAACATATAATAGGAACAACCCTGCAAAACACTTCACAAACACGTAGACGCACAAAGCTAACTAGCGTCTTTTCTTAATATCCTTACACCTACACTTTGCACACTTACATAGGAAGGGTCCCTAGCATTTAAGGTTAATATCCAAGGTTATATTCATTATTAATTATGTAATAAAGCGACTGTATTTAAGATCTAAGGTTTAGCACATGATAAGCAGACCGTGTTTGGTGCCATTCTGAACCACTGTTTATTTGCAGACTTCCGGTTCCATCGGCAGGGAGATCGCAACATGTGTCTGCAAATTATGGATCATAGAGAGATAGGCATTAAAATGTACTCTGTGAATGTAATGTTATTAGCCAGTTTAGACTTGTTCTTCAGTGGGAAAATGAACACAAAGAACTGTTGGAGGCTGAACTATTACAATACAAACTGACCTATGAACTGCATCGTAACAGAAGAACCAGGAAGAAGAAACATTGGGATTATGCCAACTTGTTCTATTGTATTGCCTATCTCTGTAAGAGTACATAAGCAAGCACTCTGAATCTGTTAGTTAGTCATCATTTTCTTTCTATTGACGGAGGGTTCACCTTTGATGCCGGAAATCTGGATCCAGAACGCATGCGTATGTATTCGACTGTACCTAGTGATTGTATAATTTGTTTGCGCTAATTGTATTTAGATCACAGCGTGTAACTATATGCTTTTTGGTGAATAATATCTTTTTGTGCTTTTCAACCACAATCAAAGTCTGGAAAGCAATTATTTCTTGTGCGACTTACAATGCTAAAATAGCGACATTTAGGGTGCATAGATCATTAGGAATTCATACTACTGTCTACATTTTTCCTTCATTACGGTGGTGATACTGGTACCGGAGATTGCTAGCTTAAGGGCAAGTACCCATTTTTCTGATTTACTATAAAAAAAAATATTGGCAATTAAACTACACAGCTCTAACATTTCCTCTGCCAAGACCTGTGTGTTCCATAAATTCAACACAATGCACCTGCCTTTGCCACTTACACATCTCCCCCATTCAGCCTTTGGCAATTATACATATCTGCCATTTTCTGCCACATACACATCTCGCTGTGGAAGCTGGGGTAACTTACGCATTTCAATCTGTTAACCAAAATTACATATACCTTATACTCTGCTAGCCAGTGTCACAAGTAGGTCTCATTCAGCCAGCTGAGGCAACATATACACATCACACTATGCCAGTTGGTGCCACGTATACACATTACATTCTTTGCCATTGTTATGCAGGGGCGTATCTACCCCTTGGCCAGGATGACACTTGTCAGGGGAGCCGGCCGAGATGGGGCTCCGTCTGGCGGTACCACCAGCGGAAAGGGTGTAGAATCAAGAAGGGACTGCTAAAACTGAAGTCCGGAGTATGCCCCTGGCTCCTTGATGTCCAGGGCTGGGCAGCCACTGGCGCTTGCCGGCAGCTGCCTGGTGCAATGAATGAATAAAGTTTATTTATTTATTTGTTTTGAGAAAAGGCTCACGTGACGTCTCACGTGCCGCATCGCTACACTGAGGAGACGGCCACAACCAGAAGATGACAGCAGGGGCTGGATGTAGGGGGCCAGGGGCTGGAGAGACAGAAGGGAGGTTGGCTTGGGAGACAGAGGGGGGGTGGCTGGGGAGACAGAAGGGGGGATGGCTGGGCAGACAGAAGGAGGGATGGCTGGGGAGACAGAAGGGAATTGCTGGGGAAACAGAAAGGGGATGGCTGGGGAGACAGAAGGGAGGCTGGCTGGGGAGACAGAAGGGAGGCTGGCTAGGGAGACAGAAAGGGGCTGGCTGGGGAGACAAAAGGGGGATGGCTGGGGAGACAGAAAGGGGCTGGCTATGGAGACAGAAAGGGGCTGCTCGGGAGACAGAAGGGGGATGGCTGGGAAGACAGAAGGGAGCTGGCTAGGGAGACAGAAAGGGGCTGGCTAGGGAGATAGAAAGGGGCTGGCTGGGGAGACAGAAGGGGGGTGGCTGGGGAGGCAGAAGGGGGATGGCTGGGGAGACAGAAAGGGGCTGGCTGGGGAGACAGAAGGGGGATGGCTGGGGAGACAGAAAGGGGATGGCTGAGGAGACAGAAGGGGGATGGCTTGGGAAACGTTATAAGTACAGAGTGTACAGAGTACAGAGTGTAATTAGTTAGAAAATATGGGGGGCACCAGTCTATTACTTTGCCAGAGGCGCTCGGACCCCTAGATACACCCCTGTTGTTATGTTTTAAGGAGGACTGAGATGGGATAATCATTTTCCTTCAGGTGCCTTAATTAATCTGGAAAGATGCTGTATATATTTTTTTAAATTTTTTCTATTTTTTGAGGAGCTTATTTTATGCTCTATAATATATTCTGAGCTTTGAATCTATAAATTAATTGTAAAACTTCAACCTCTGAGGTGCAAGCTACGGATGTGTCCTCATACATCTAACCTCAATACGCCATGGGGCTAGAGACTGATCCCAGATGCATATGCTGGTCTTTTTCACCTGAAAATGTGTCTTAGTCACAATGTGATGTGACTAGGACGCACCAGGAGACTGTGCTGATTAATGTTATATGCGCACTTGTGCACTGTGTGCACCTGAGTCTGTATACAAAGCACAACGGAAGTTGGTCTGGAAAAGAGCAGCAGCCGCTGTGCTGTGGCACATCGTATACAGATTCAGTCACAGATATACAAGTGTCACATATCAAATTAATCAGAACAGTCTCCTGGTGCTTCCTAGTCACATCACATTGTAAATAAAGGTGCCCACACACATAGCAATGTGCTCACGATCAGCCGATGTGTACGATTTCCCTTGAAACTCTCCCCGGCAGCTCTGCACACGATTTGGTATCCAATCTTCATACGATCTCTCCTGCATCCAGACTTTCACAGTGCTTTCCTAGATAGTCAGATCTGCCCTACAGCACGGCAGATCTGACGATGCGATGTGCGACCAACGGGGACACGCATCACATCGTGATCGTGAGTGGGAACTCCCGATTTTGGCATATTTTACACGATTTGTCGTCACGATTCGTCGAAATCGTCCAAATCGTGTAAAACATCGCTATGTGTGTGGCCAGCTTAAGACGCATATTCGGCAAAATATATGCACGTCCACTAGCAGACCTGCACTGGTCCTGGCACGCCAAGGGAGGATGTTTTGCGCGACTGCAGCAAAGCTGTATGATGACACATCTGTATGCCAGGCTACTAAGCGCTACAACTAAACCACAAGCATAGTACTGCGGTATAGAAAACAACAAATAATAACCCTTTTCAGTAATAGTCCCTAAATTTGTACATTATTTCTTCCATTTATTCTCCATCTATTTGAAAGGCATCGAAGACATTTAGCTACACAAGGCGTTTATTATGCTTTCATAGAAAATGTAATGAGCTGTAGTTGTGAATGTAAAAGGCACACATCAGGAACAACATGTCTCATACAGTACAGCAGTAATTGCTAATAACTGCCACAATATGTGGTGATGGTGGCCCGTGGATTATATTTGTGAGCCAGCTATGAGAGTATCCTGGCAGCTACGTACAGCAGTGTGCCTGCTGACATGCTGCAGTATGACAACCTGAACATCGACAAACGCATAGCATCTGCATTGTGCTGGTGTAGATGCAAGTGATCACATTTATAGGTATACAGGTTTATTTGGGATGGTGGACACAAGCCATGTTATTTAGGACAAAATATACATATTCGTACAGTGCATGCACACCACAAATGTGGATGCCTACTTCAGTATTAATATTTTTGCATATCCCCTATACCTGGGGAGAAGGAAGAGTGGAAGTGAGCGTAAGCACAGGCAGAGTGTATAAAGGCATTTTCACAGTGCATGTAAGGTTATTAGAGGTTGAAGCAGCTGCAGTTATGGCTGTCGGGAGGCTTATCTGGTGCAGGTGCTCAGACTCTGCGACAGTGGTGATGATTACTAGTATGGACATTTGCAGCATAAAAAAATAATACGTTTAGAAAACAAAATCGAGTGGTCCTCCCCAAAGAAGTGATCCTTTAACCAGATCCTACCCAGCCACAATATTATTAAGGGTTACCACCAAACTATACCCCTGGCTATCCTATTCGGGGGTACAATTCTCCTGGTATAAAATATTAAAGGGAGTAGTGATATAACCACCAAGATATATTTTCTTGGCTGCCTCTTCAAGTGGAAAGAAGAGATAAGCTGAGCCATGTCAAGTAGAGGGATATGAAGCATCAGTGTTTCTGATTGTAAAATGAATCCTGTAGCCAGACACTATGCTGTAATAATCTATGATCCTGTAGAGGTTTGGGAGGATTACCAGCGGTTGGGTGAGAGTAAGGAGGATGTCATCCACAAAAATTTTGTAGTCTAGCAGTCAGGGGTAATGTTTCAGCTGGGGACATTACCCTGTCCGCTAGAAAGGGTCTGGTGCTGGTTGTGGAAATTACAGGGGAAACCTACGCATTTTTTCCCCTGTAATTCCAGAACCAGTACCGGATCAGAGCCTGGTGCTGGTTGTGCTAAGTACAGGGATACCCTACGCAATTTTTTCCCTGTACTTACACAATCAGGGCTGGCTATGAAAAGTCCGGGGCTGGTTGTGTATTTAGGGGGGGACCCTACATAATTTTTTTTTTAACATTAACTCTTTCCAAACTTTTATCACTGATGTATACATGTATCTGTGTCAAACTGAACTGCTCATGCTGAAAAACGAATGCATGAAGTTCTATTCATTTGGGGATTTGCAGTTAGAGTTTCAGTTAATTTTTAATTCGATTTACAAATCGAGTGTTAGTAAATTAAGGAATCCTATTGTCCTCTATGTGAAAACATTGATGTTTTTCAGAAATTCGATTTCATTTCAAATTCCTTTTTCTGTTCGATTTGACATTCGATTTTGCCTTTAGTAAAGCCTTTCATAATTAATCAAACCAAAATCTAATACAAAATCGAATAGAAAACAAAATCGTACTTTAGCAAATTTATCCCCTGGTGACTTAACTGGGGGTTCAATCATGAGGGCAAACACAAGCAGAGAAAGGGGACAGCTTTGCCTCGTGCCGTTGAGGATGTCAAACATTTGTGATGTAAAGCTGGTAATTAATACTTTGGAAGTTGGAGAATCATACAAATATTTAGTGCCTGTGAGTTAAGTCACCACAAAGTTTTGGAATGGGCGAGAATTTAAATTTATGGTCCTTCTCGTGTTGTCCCTGGAGTGACGACCAGGGTTTAAGCCCACTTATATCCCTTTTACACCAGAGCAAAAACCTGGGTTATTGCTGGGTCTAACTAAATACTCATTGTAGTATTATTGGCATAAAAGATACCAATGATACTCAAAAAGGGAGGACCCTCTGCGGGGGCACTGCTTGTCAGTGTGCAATAATATCGTAAAAAGTAACTTTTAAAGTTTTATTAAAAATAGAAAAAAAGACGATAACCACATGCAGAGACTTCTCACTGAGAAAAAGATAAATAAACTAACAGTTATCTAAAAAAGAAAAGGAAAACCTATATTATTTATAAATATTGGTAGGTATCTACACAAGGGATTTGGCTAAAATGTATTAGTCAAATTCCCAGTGGGGTGAATTGATATTTTAAATGCAATGGATAACTTTTTTCATCCAAAAACATGCTAGATAGCTTTTCTCAATCATAAATTAGAGTCTAATACTTTAAAGTGAGAAAAGGGTTAAAGGAGGCAAGAGAAAACCTATTATCCGCTGAGACACATATGTGTAAGTATACACACTTATCTCCGCAATTCTCCAGGAGATAAGGACAAATAGTACATGTATTTCCACAATTTTTGAGCATTCAAAATAAAAAGATGTCTCCGGTATTTGGCATTTATCATTGGAATACAGTTGATATTCCCATACACACATAGGCAAAAACAATTTGATTAGATACAGTAAATAGGTATAAAAGACTGGTCCCCCGAATTCACACCAAATTAATTCTGTCCATTAGGATAATGAAAGTACAGTGGAGATACAGATGTCTCTGTGGCTCCACAATCAATTGGTTTGTGATGTTAGATAGAAAAGATAAGTATGTGACCACTGTTGTCGCAACCTCCTGGACTTGGCTGTGTGCCTGGAAGGCAGTGATCAGGCAGCCGGAGGGTCAGGTAAGTAGTGATCACAGATAGAAGAAAGGGACAGTCACCTCTGCTGTCCGTGTAGATAGTTAACCGGAGTGATCCCTGATGCCTGGCATTGTAGAGTGTCACAACCGGACCAGATGAGAGGGTGACTAGCGAGAGGAAAAAGGAATACCGGTGTGTGAGCGTGGAGCTATCAGCGGAGTTCTCCGATGCCACTAGTTAGATTCCCGTCGGCTCTGACGGGAGTGACTGGACACGCGTTTCACCCTCCAAAGTGTGGGCTTGTCCACCAGTATCAAGCCCACAAATTGGAGGGTGAAACACGTGTCCAGTCGCTCTCGTGAGGCTGAAGCTGGGATTACCTGTTCGATAGTTACATATGTTTACAAGGTAAGAGTGAGCTGGTAGACGTGGAAACTGAGCACAATAATATGAAGATTATGAGGGAATCTGTGCTGATTTAATCAGCAGTTAGGGAGTAACTAATACCAGTGACCACATACATCTATCCTCCACGTGCTCTAAGTAGCGTTACACATAATGTGTGAGCGCCATGAGACTTGGTAGCGCTGAACGTCTTATGCCCTAAAATGCATCCTATTCGCAAACTGATGCGAATAGGATGCAAAAGCAGCTTCTGCTGATTACAATGATATGCGGCATGCCTCAATTCTGTGTGCGACTGCGGGTGTATCTGCATGCAAAATGCTACTTTACAGCATCAGCAGCTGCGGCCACAAGTTCTCAGGGAAAGTTCCTCCCAATTATTCACCTATAACATTCAGAACTGCTAAGTACAAATTATACTTCAGGAAGTTGGTGATAAAAGAAACAGCAAAAGAGACTTGCTCGTCTTCTTGTGATGGAGTCCCAGGCTTTTTTCACATAAAGTATTAACAATAGAGCAATCCTACAGTAGGACTTCATCATTCTCCATCATTCTTATTTTGTTACTATAATCTTTTATACAGCCGCACGAGCAGATTTCTGTGTTCACGCATTACTGGAATACATTAGCAAACAGTCTATTCTGTAGGCAAAACTGTGATAAAACTGCAGCTGAGGATTTTGCTAAATACCGGAACTCTTTATACTGCCAAAAGAATACAAGTCAATAACAATACATACAGCTGTCCATTGTCAGTACTAGAAGATTCATAAAGGGAAGACTGCACAGTAATACAGGTATAATCTGTTCCATCAACTCTTTACATTTAGTTTCATGTATCACTGAAACGGCCTGAGCTGGTCACCCTGCTAGTACATTTCTCCCCAGCAGCATAGACCTGCCGGACTTCCTACACTCTCAGCAACTGTGTGTAAGTTGGATGAGTCAGAACAATGCACCTGATCTGATATGTGTCACCCACAATGCTCTGCTCTACATCATCTTTGCTGGATAAAGACACCTTCTAACATCTGTGGAGGACACCAGCACGCCAGTGTGCAGTAGTGTAACTCAGGGCCGTAACTAGGTTAGTACGACCTGTGCCATGGCACAGGGCACCACAGGGCAGGGGGCGCTGTTTGGGCCTGTCAATCTTCCTGTTTATTATTCTAACTTGTAGCGTCCTCTTTTTTATCCCCAACATCTCCTGGCCTCCCCTATCTCTTCCCTGGCCCTTCCCCATGAGGCCATGACCCTTTTTCAGGTGCACTATCTTATGTCCCTATTTAAAAAATGGGTTGGGGAGGGGGCGCCAATGCTCTCTCTGGCACAGGGCACCAAAAAGTCTAGTTATGGCTCTGGTGTATCCATCGGTGGTGCAGGGATGCAGCCGATGATACCCTACCAGAGGGGGGGCAAGGGGGGAAATATCCCCGAGCCTCCGGCTGGCAGGTGTTTCAAAAATTTCCGGCATATTGTTTTTGTGTTCCGACTTTATTTTTTTATATATATATATATTTATCCATTTGCTAATTTAGCAATTTCCATATAATAAAAGTTCGAACCTAGCGCCTAAACATGTTCATTGGTTAAACTGGCATAATGTGCAGTAGCGCATGCACTTACTGCTCTCTCTGTGCATGATGCATCTATCCACAGAGACACATGAGAACGTCACTTATCCTTGAGATTGGCCGGGGTGAGTGACTCACAATGTCGCAAGGGAATAGTTTCTTTTTTTTTTTTAAACATTAAATTTTTATTGTTTCAAAATTATTAGGGTAGGATCTGGGGTACAGAAATAAAAAAGGGAAGGGATCGGGGAAACAGAAATAGACAAATAGGTACAATATTTGCATAGATACTAACAGATACATCCTGGCATTATTGATACCGGCCGGAACAGGCAACCGTTTACATTAGTTAATATATGATCACATTATTTTGATCTAGTAATTCCAAATTGTAAACAACTAAATTGACAAGATATAAACGGCGAGCTATAATAATGTCTTCCAGATGGTCAAGTCATAGAAGGGACAAAACAACTCTCCCCGTAACCTCCAATGATAAACTCAGGCTCGGTTATATATCCAAAGTTTAATAGTTTGGGTCACTGGGTTCAGGTTTTGATGACCAGTATTCAGACCAATTCAGCCACTGAATTAGTGGATTGGATGATGCTGCGGAATAGCTTACTCCAGCTGTTTCAAACTCAAAGTGAGATTGGACCTTTTTTTCTATATCTTCTATTGTGGGGATTATAGAAGTTCTCCAATTTTGGGCCAACATTAATTTAGTGACTATCAGGACGTGTCCCATTCATTAGAGGTCATATCATCATTGAATATATGAAAGATAGCTGTAACCGGGTGCGGAGGATAGTGATCTTTACAATTTTTTTAATTAAAATAAATACCTCTTTCCATAGTGGAGTGATTAAAGGGCAAGTCCAAAATATGTGGAGTAAAGAGCCGACAAGGCCACAGTTCCGCCAACATAAATTGGAGTGAGATGATGAAATAGTATGCATTAGTTTAGGCGTAAAATATTGTCGATGGAGTAACCTATAATATTGTTCCATATGTGATATGCATTTGGAAACTTTATGACTAGTTTTATACATTAGACGGCAGTCCTCTTCAGAGAAGGTACAAGAGAGATCTGTTTCCCATTTCACAATCGTTACCGGTTTGCTGAATTCTGTGGGAGTCGTTAATTGAGAGTACCACCATGAGATGGCTCCTTTGTTATTAACTTTATTTAGTTGATTTGCTAAAAGTTTAGGCAAATCTTTGATGATGTATGGTGGTGGAGTTGTACTTTGAAGCCAGTGTCTTATTTGCAAATATTTATAGAACTCTCTAAAAGAGGTGTGAAATTGTGCATTAATTTGGGTAAATGATTGAAGGGTGCTAAGTGTAGTTATATCTTTAAGGGAAAAAATACCTTGGGATTTCCAGGTCTCAAAGCTTAAATTCGGTATTAGGGCGGCCAGTCCCTCAAGAGAAAAATCCGTGGAAGGAAGACCTATTTCTGGTGATGCAGTAACCATTTCTAACCAGGCTTTCCTGGTTGTGGATATCGTCGTACATTTTTCGATCCATGGGATCTTAACCTGAGATGGTAACCAGAGGCAATCTGTGAGTGGGAATGGAGTAGCCATATCCCATTCCAGCTGAACCCATGGCATCAATTTCCCTTTTGCTAGGAGGGAAGCTATTTGGTACTTGCGGAGGTCCGGGAGTCCCATGCCTCCCTCTGTCTTAGGTAAGGACAGTAGTTTCCTTGCTTGTCTAGGTTTCCTATCCTTCCAAATATAGGAAGTAAAAAGTTTTTGAATTCTAGTGAGTACATATTGGGGGATTAATATGGGCAATGTTCGAAAAAAATATAATATCTTTGGTAGTACAACCATTTTTAAGGCCGAAAGTCTGCCCATCCATGATATATCGGACATCATCCAATCCTTAAATAATAATGACAGTTGTCGAATCAATGGCAGATAGTTAGCTGCTATTATACCATTAATAGTGGCCGTTAAATGAATTCCTAAATATTTAATAGAATGATTCTGCCAGGCATATGTGTAATTCGCTTTAAGGGATGCCAATAAGTGTTGTGGGAAATTAATCGGGAGAGCCTCTGTTTTAGAGCAGTTTAGTTTATAGTAAGAGACCCCAGAGAATGCTCCCAACAGACTATGTAAAGCTGCTAAGGAGTTGATCAGATCTGTTAGTGTCAGCAGGATGTCATCAGCAAACAGGCTTGTTTTGTACATTTTGCAAAAGAGGATAGGGCCTGCGATGTTATGGTCCTGTCTGATGGCTTCTGCCAATGGTTCGATCGCCAGAGCAAACACCAGTGGAGACAAAGGACATCCCTGTCTCGTACCATTTGTAATCATAAATGGGGTGGAAAGTATGCCATTAACAAAGACTCTGGCCGAGGGGGAAGAATACAATGCAAGTATTGACGTGAGAAAGCTGCCCTTTATTCCGAATGTAACCAATACTGCTTTTAAATATTGCGAATTCAGTCTATCAAACGCTTTATCTGCGTCTAATGATAGAAGTAGAAGGGGTTGGTCAAGACTGGAGAAAGATTCAATAATATTGATCACCTTCCTTGTATTATCAGGTCCCTGCCTCCGTCACAAATCCTACCTGATCTTGATGTATTAAAATCGGTAACAGTGAATTAAGTCTGTTTGCTAAAAGTTTGGCAAATAGTTTTATATCCGTATTGAGAAGTGCGATTGGCCTATAGTTAGCCATGACGGACAAATTTTTACCTGGTTTGGGGAATGCTACTATTCTCGCCTCTAGCATTTCTCTCGGGAAGGAGCCCTTTGATGAGACATCATTAAACAGGTGTGCTAAAATGGGAGACAAAGTGTCTTGAAAGCATTTAAAAAATGTATTTATATAACCATCTGGACCCGGAGCCTTATCGAGAGGAAGGGATCTGATAACTGATAGAATTTCTTCCTCGGACCAGGGTTCCGCTAGTGCAGTTAAAGCATCAGCATCCAGGGAGGGAAGATCTACTGTACTAAGAAAGTCATCTATCTGGTTTAATGAGGGTTGGGACGTCATAGGTTCGTCTTTCAGATTGTAAAGGGAGGAATAGTACTGCGCAAAGGATTCCGCTATAGCAAAAGGATCCGTAATTTTGATACCCTTGATATTGGAAATCATTCTTATGCTTTCTTTTGCTCTTTTCCCCCTTAACTTTCGTGCTAGCATTCGGCCTGCCCTGTCTCCCTGAATATAGAACTTTTGACGAAGCTTAAACATCGTCTGATGAACTTTTTTAAGGGCTAAACTGTTCCATTCTGTTCTGGCATTAAGTAGTTCCCTATAAATTACGTCATCCTTCGGATTAATTTTATGTTTAGCATCTAAATCTGCCAATCGACATTCGATATTAACTTGTTGAAGAATAGACGCCTTATGTAAGCGAGCCGCTGCCTGAATAGCTGACCCCCTAATTACTGCTTTAAGCGAACACCAGAAAGTGAACGAGGAAGTATCCTCTGGTTTGTTGGTTTCCAGAAACAAGGAAAGGGCATTGAAAATTAATTGTTTATATTCAGTATGGGTCAGAAGATATTCTCCCAAGCGCCAGGGACCTGGGGGAGACCTCAATCTATTGATATCCCAGTCTATGGACATTGCCGCATGATCCGAACAGGCGACTGGCAGAATTGATGATTGTTTAATATACGGTAAAGACCATTTATCTGCCAATGCCAGGTCGATGCGGGAATAGGATTTGTGTACCTGAGAATAAAAGATGTAGTCCCTCTCACCTGGATGCCCTGCCCTCCATACGTCATATAACTCGTATTCACTTAGGATTCGTCTGAAGCTCTGAGAATGATTTAGAGAAGGTTGCGGGTTAATTTTTGATTTGGATGAGGATTTATCCCACAGCGGATCTGGAGCTATATTAAAATCTCCCAATAATAGTAAAATCCCTTTTTTATATGTTTGAAGAGCCGTGCAAAATTTCCTAATAAAGGATATTTGTTTCGTATTTGGTGCATATATTGATGCAAGTGTCACTGGAACATTATCTAATTTACCTACGAGTATAAGATATCGGCCTTCCTTATCATTTATTTGTTTATCTAAGATAAAATTACTTGTTTTAGAAAATAGAATTGCCACACCAGCTTTTTTGCAAGGGCCATTGGAGGTGTAGCAAATAGGGAATTTCAGATTGGAAAATTGAGGTGGGGCGGATTGTTGGAAATGGGTCTCTTGGATAGCGATGATATGAGCCTTACATTTAGCAAAATATCGTAGTGCCAGCTGTCTTTTATTGGGAGAGTTGAGTCCTTTAACGTTAATAGACAATATGTTAACCATTTGGAAATATCACTACTCTGCTAAGCATTAATAGTACTGAATCTAAGGGTGCTAAAGACAATACCGGATTGCTGGTAATATGAAGTACCTGAAGACTATGTAAAACAAAAGAAAACAGAAAAATAAGAAAAAAAGGAAAAAATGAATAGTTCCATAAAGAAACTATCAGGGACCACCTTCTTAGGTGATACATTGGGGTAAGTGGTCACTAGAACATCGATCCCCCGTCGCCCGGGGTCGGAATACTTTACATTAAACTTGAGTATTCTATCGAACAGAAACTGAAAACATATACGACTTACATCTATCACGCAAATAGAGAACAGAGAGAAAGGTCTCAGATGTATATAGATAAGAAAAAAAAAAAAAACCAAAGAAAGCAATATGCACCCACCCAGCGTTCCAAACTGTAAAATAAACGGTACAGGAACAAGATGCTCCGTTTTGCGGCTTTAAACTGAAAAGGTAGCTCTATTTTAAAACTAACTACCTCTATGCAAGTCACCCTAATGGTAACATATCCCAAACTAAAGAGAAGAAAAGGAAAAAAGAGGAGCATCATATAACGAAAAATCAGTTAAGTATAGAAACACTAGGTGGGCACACCGCTATACGAAAGGATACAAACGGCCTGAAAACCATTAAGTCCATTCCTGGTTCACATGTAGATTGCTTGGTAGCTTCTGTGATATGTCTTCTAAGTTCCAAGACACTAGTAGCTGGATACCTGCCGCTGGATCCGATACAACTGTGGTAGAGCCATTCCTATTGATTATCAATTTAGTGGTGAAGCCCCATCTATAATTGATGGAAGCCTTTTGTAGAGCTCTGGTGACTGGTAGAAATGATCTTCTCAAAGCTAGAGTTGCCGCAGAGAGGTCACCAAAGATTTGGATTTTTCCCATAGTGGAAGCATCTGCAGACCTTGCTGCACGCAGGATTGCCTCTTTAGTGTGGAAAAAATGGACTCTCGTCAGAACATCCCTAGGAGCATTGGTAGGAGCATTACGGGCTTTAGGCAGTCTATGCACACGGTCCAATAAAAAGTCCGATATCTGTGTAGTTGGTAGAAGTTTTGTAAATATATCCGTCACATGTGCTGTTAACTCTGAATTTGAAATAGTCTCCGGAATTCCACGAAGCTTGAGATTATTTCGCCTAGACCTATCTTCCAGGTCTGCGGTCTTAATCCTCAGAGATGTGACCTCCGACTGCAACTCCTCATGAAGATTGATCAGTTCATTATGTGATTTTACAACCTCTTCCAACTTGTTCTCCAAATGATCTGTGCGGGATCCCAACTCGTCCACCAAGCGTTGACAAGATTGCAAGGCTGATTTAAATTCAGAAGTAATATCGTCCATGAAGGAAGCCAAGAGCAACTTCATAGAGCCCATTGTAAGTGGGGCATCATCCGCGACTTCCAGTTGTTTGGAGGAAGCTCGTGGAAGGTCGTCAGAAGGGGAGCCTAAAGTAGACGGATGTTTACTGCTCTTATTAAATGATGGGCATGCTTTATCGGTTTGTGAGGGAGATGCTTTGAAGAACGATACTTGTGACACAGACGAAGGCTTTGGGCGTTTTGGTGCCATCATGAAAGAGCTAAAGGCCCACTGTTATGTGTTAGATATCAGGTATGGCGGCTTATATTATTTCTCAAGAAGCATACGGGCGACGGAGGGTCAAATTGGACTTAGCATAGATAAGCCCACATTTCGGCACAATGGTATTTATTACTTGGGAGGTAGCCTATCAGTTGCATAGGCGTAGATCTGGTAGAGGTGGATTATCTTTTGACAGTGAGCCCGGGTTCCTGAGCTGTTGGATATAAAAGTGCTCTCGTATGGCTCCGGGTCCCCCGCCAGCCCTTGAATCCCGTCCAACGGTGTGGGTCTGGAGAATACTGAGGGGTCGCAGATCCGACTTGCCGCGACATCGCGTTACAGCAATATGGAAAATGGCGAATGGCAACCACCCGCGATTTCGCGGGAGTTTCTGAGGGCTCCCAGGGAGTGAGACTGGTCCCTTCTTGTGACCGGGCAATCCGTGCAGGTCTGAGGGGTGCTGCGGTATTGCGGCTCCGTCCAGCGGCCGCCGCTACAACCCCGTTCCGCGACGCTCTAATTAGAATCGGCGACCCTCCTCACCGCACTCACTTCACCGCGCTCACCTAATTAGATGCGGCGGGCAGCGGCTACCTCCCCGGGCTCTCTGGGGATTGTTGGGAGGGTAGAAGAGGTACCTGTGAGATCCACGATGGTGCGGTGTTGTCCGCGACGTCACTGAGGAGGCCGCGATGGTCCGCCGGCGGCGGCGGGTATCACCCGCAATCGAGGCCGCGGCTTCAGGCAGGATGTAGGCCACAGACGAACCGGAGCCCAGAAGCTGCTCACCGGGGACAGACAGACCCCCCTCGCGTGCTCACAAGGTACAGCAGATCACCGGCTGTAATTGAAGAGGTCTTGTGCGCCCCTCTTATGTATACAAAAGGGGGGAATAGTTTCTTTATAATTAGGAAACTGGACTGGACTGTCTGATGTTCAACGTTTACTCGAGGAATTACACAATTGACGTGTTAGGTAAGTTAATTTCATTAATGTTTTATTATTACAATACTCATGCTTGTATAGAGAAAGTTTTGTTTTTATTATTACATTTTAAAATATCACTTTTTTACGAGAATAACTGAAATTTTTTAAAGGTAAATAGCATAAAATTAGGTAACAGGGCCATGGGCGGTGCGGCCGGTGCCCTAATACAGACTGCCCTGGGGGCAGAGTAGGCAAGTTTCCCAGATCCGCCTGCCACCCTGCCGCAGCTGCCCACTTCCCGAGTGAAGAGGGTGGTCTGGACAGCCAATAATGCCTATCACATTGAATTGCATCATCGTGGCTCAACTCCCATTTCATAATGCTAGTAATCACAGCATTGTATAGCGGGGGCAGGGCCACGATGACGCAATCGCATCATCACCCCCGCCACAGCTGCCCACACAGTGCCACGGCCCCGCAGTGCCAACGTAGATGCCCCCTCCACAAAGAAGCAGCCTAAAGGTCAGCAACTATGCATTTACCTTATATAACTCCTTGGAGTTAGAAAATACTTAGGAAAATGTATAAAATTTTCCAAAGAGTGGAGAAGTGGACCAGTGAAGAAGTAGTCCATAGCAACCAATCAGCTTCTACATGTCATTTTATAGACTGTACTTGACAAATGCTAGCTAGAAGCTGATTGGTTGCTATGGTCAACTTTTTCACTTTCTATAAAGTTTGATACATTTCCCCAACTGTCTCCTAGTGCACACCAAAAGCCTGGGAAGACATTCTAAAAGGGTTGGGTACGGTGGATCCCGGCAGTCAGCATCCTGACACCAGCATCCCGACAGAGTTAGGATACCGACACCTGTCAGTAAGTATCCTAACCATAACCCTATCCCTAAACCTAACCCTTTCTCCTCTCTACCGAAACATAAACCGGAGCCTCTCCCCCCCCGGGGCCTAACCTAACCACCTCTCTAGTGCCTAACCCTAACCCTCCTATAGTGCCTAACCCTTAACCCTAACACCCCCACTAAACCCACTTCTTACTGTCTGGATGCCGGCACTGGGATTCTGACTGGTGTCGGGATTCCGATGCCAGCATTACGAGCGCCGGTACCAGCCTGGGATTTAAACAACATCCCTTCTAGAATTGTGAAAACATATGACAGTTACAGCTGGCTACACACTATACGATGTGTGTACCATGGAACAGTGTTGTGCGTTGTAATGATACATTGCGCGTGCCATACACACTGCATGATCCGGTGTATGACAGCGTGATGTATAGTTACATGCTGCATGTAACTGCACCAGGTCCTTCACCACATGCGCAGCACAGCAGATGGCATGATGCAATGAACGACCATTGGGCGTATACACTATATGATGTGTACGATATATCGTTCCAATCCGTGTCAGGACAATATATTGTACAATATATAGTATAGTGTGTACCCAGCTTTAGTATTGTGGATTCCATTCAAGTAAAATTCTATACAAAAGATTTATATCTAGGTTTCTGAGTAATCCAAACACAATGACTCGCACAGGTATTCATACGAATCCATCATGGAGATACACAACCTCAACCATCATTTAGAACAATATAAATCACAGGTAGCACTTTGATAAACAAAACATGCAGAGTGTCATGCAAATTGATTTTAACTTATAAGGGATCACATTCTTAAGTAAATTAAATTCTGCAATTGAGTATCAGGATGATAAGCATTACATTTAGAAGTGCACATTGGGACATCACTCTCAGGTGCTGCCCATATGGGGTATGTCCCCCTTATTAGCATTCACCAGAAGTAAAAACAGTTTGACGATACCTCAAAGTAGTGAGAATCAATCACTATGAGTAATGCATTGCCCAAACCCACCGGCCTGCTGTATGAACCAATAATGGCTGCATTCAGGGTCCATCTATCATCCAGTCAGTATAGACAAGCACCATGGGCCTCCCCCAGAATAGAAATGTCCTATACATGAAAGCACAACTTCTACACTGCAATATAATTTAATGATGATATTATCACTTCTAACAATACATTGGAAGAATAACAAGATCACTCAGAACGTGAATACTAGATCACATGAATAATAATAAAATAATAAAGCTAAGAACACTTCAATGCCATTGGGGGTGACACACTAGATAAAAACGTGACTTGCAGAAAGGGGAGGAAAGAGATGTACAGACAGAAGCTTCCAGTGGGATACACACAGCGAGTTTACTAAGCCCCCAAAAGGAACCAGCCAGCAGAACAAAGCAGAGTGGATCCTCTTTGCTTGCTATGCAGACAGATGAAATCCTGTTGGTAAATGTGGAGGAAGGGGAGACTTTAGTGGTAACTAGAGAAACATACTGAGCTCGGAGGCCTGACATAGACAGAAGGTGAGAGTGAGTGACGTCATGTCCACGGCTACGGCGGAACATAAAAAGCACATTTGCCTTTTTCCAGCGAGATACGTTGATGTAACCCCACCGTACACACCCATTTTGGGCTGTGATGTGGTTACAAAAGTGGTTTATTATTCAATACTTGCAGTTGTCCTTATTGAATCATTGTATATTGTTGAATTGTTACTACTATCTTTATTGTGTCATGATATATGAATTGCTGTGTTTAAAAAAAAAAGTAAAAAGACGCAACGAAAGAGTGTCGACATCCATCCTCTGTGCGCTACAATGGTGTTACACATAATGCTGTACGACTCGGTAGCACTGAGCTTCTTTTCAGGTCACTTTTTCCCTTAAAATTCGTCTTATTCGCAAAGCAAACAGGACGCACAAGCAGACAACGCTGATTACATTACACTGTCAGTGGCTGTGACACTGTAACGTAGCATTACACATGCAGACACACCCGCAGTCACACACAGAATCTAGGCATGCTGCATATCATTGTAATCAGAATAAGCTGTTTGTGTGTCCTTTTTACACCGCTCTGCGAATAAGACACATTTTAAGGTACACAGTTGCATGAAAAGACGCTCGCTGCTACCAAGTCATGCCACTGCATGGCTCAACTAGTAGGGCTGTTTAACGCGCAAGGAGCCTATATGTATGTGGACGTATCTGTAAGCGTCACATGCAAAAATCCTCCCTTTCTGGCCAGACCTACTATTAAAGTAAATATAAACATGCATCTCTATGCTGGAAATATAGGACGCAGCTCGGATCAGTAAAGCATGCAGGAGGCATGACGTCTGCGCTACATTATCATAATACAGCTATCGCAGCTGCTAACATGTTAGCAGCTGCGATAGCTAATGCATCCTCGGCTGAATCAGGCCCTGAGACATGCTAAGCCAAGCTTTTTGGAACTTGCTAAAATACATCATATCGCCGTCCTCATAGACAACTATGGGAACAGTTACTGCAAACTATTTTGTACTGAACGCAGGCGATATCTCCTATGTCTCCAATGTTACAGAATTACTTAATAGCGTTGCTTCTATACTTTTGCCCTAAACAGCAGATCCGCTTGCTTTAAGGACAAAAACATTTGATAAATACAATTTGTTCTATTTACTTATGGAGCCAGTGAATTGCCTATTATGAGGCAACCTGCGGCAACAGGGTGTGGAAGGCAGAAAAATTTATAGAATTAAATCACAATATTCTTTGTTTTGCTGATTTATTTTTATTAATTTAAAACGTCTAATTATCTGTTTTGCATTTAGTTGGCAGATACTTTATAAATTATAATATTTCTTAAACCTTACCTCCACCAAAGACAGCTGTGTTCACCGGAGATAAGGCTTTTCAGGGCATCATAAATAGGCTCCTTAGGATAATAATGTCTTAGTGCTGCACTTGACAAATCATTTCTGCACACTAAATGCTAAATGCTGACTAAAGCTATTTGTTCCTTTCAGATAGTCAGCAGTCCAGCGAGCAGCCTTGTCTGTTTTACAGTAAAATACTGACTCACTGCTTATTTAAAATTGATGGAAATAGATCGATAGGGTTGCTGGAGTGAGGATGTAATTACTAAGATGCAAAATATGGTCAGCAGAACATTGTCAGGAACTGTGTACACTATGCACACCATACATAGAATTACCCCTAGTGAAGACCGGAAAATGAAAAAAATATACAGTCAGGTGCATAAATATTGGGACATTGACAGAATTTTCATATTTTGGCCTCTATTCACCACCACAATGGCTTTGAAATGAAACAAACAAGATGTGCTTTAACTGCAGACTTTCTGATTTAATTTGAGGGTAATTACATCCAAATCAGGTGAACGGTGTAGGAATTACAACGGTTTCTATATTTGCCTCCCACTTTTTAAGGGGCCAAAAGTAATGGGACAAACTAAACAATCCTAAATCTAACTTTCACTTTTTAATACTTTGTTGCAAATCCTTTGCAGGCAATTACAGCCTGAAGCCTGGAACGCATAGACATCACCAGACGCTGGGTTTCATCCCTGGTGATGCTCTGCCAGGCCTCTACTGCAAATGTCTTCAGTTCCTGCTTGTTCTTGGGGCATTTTCCCTTCAGTTTTGTCTTCATCAAGTGAAATGCATGCTCAATCGGATTCAGGTCAGGGGATTGACTAGGCAATTGCATAACATTCCCCTTTTTAGCTTTAAAAACTCTTTGGTTGCTTTTGCAGTATGCTTTAAAAAAAATCTTTATTTTATTAATCAAGAACAGCTTTATAAACATTTTATCATCATCAACATTTAATGATATAGCACCAACATACTCTGCAGCGCTTTACAACTGCAAATAAACACAACAATAGAACACGACTGAGTAGGAACAGACAACCAAAGAGGTAAGAAGGCCATGCTGGCAAGCTTGCTATCTACAGTATAGGAAAATAGGAATATGATACATGAGGTTAAGTGCCCCAGAATGCCTATTGATCCAGCTAGATTACAATGGGAAAAAGTGCTTAGTGCAGCAAAAGGATCCGATCACAAAGCAATGTTGGTCAGAAGGTTGGTTAATCATACAAAGGAAACAAATATAAGTTTTCAGTGAACTGTGCTGGGTGCTGGTAGACTGTAACACGGCGGTTACAAAGATGGTTCAGCATTTATTGATTTTAATGTTATTGACGTTTCAAGGTAATAAAGAAAAGTGTTGAAATGTTCCTATGAATGTATTAAGGGAAGCACATGGCCATCAAGGTGGCGTCTGCAAACTTGGGTGTAGCAACTGATGTGAGGAGTCTGGTGGATAGAGGTACCTATGCCCCCTGCAAAGATTACATTTCGTATTGCAGGATTAGAAATGTAAATGGAAGGGTTGTAGAGGCTGTAGGCATCAGCATTCATTTATCACCTCAGTAAATGAACTATCGGAGCCAGTTTGTTACTAAAGTTTAATTTCTTCAGTAATATAATAAACAAGAGCCATCTAGTCAATGTCGGAGAGCTTTCGCTGACCTATGTGAATTGCTTTTCTCTCATGTTTTCATAACTCCACATTAACAAAAACACTTATTCGGTTTTATTTCGCAGTTGGACAATCAACCCCTATAGAAGTTATTGACATTTTTTTTTGTAATAAGACAATACAGATGCTGCATAGCTGCACTACAATTCATTATATTTATAATATATCCTGTATATCAGAGGAGAAAGCAAGTAACTCATTCAAATGCAAAATGTTCATTTTCTTTATTTCATACATTGCTTCTCATCCAGCAATCACAAACTCCTGTAGTAGCCCTCACTAGCTCTATAGAAGGGATGTAGGTATCCTCTGTACTGCAGCAATACGAGGACAGAGCAGTTGCAAATTTGCAGTCAGTCATATGAAACAAGTATATGTATGTGCTGTTAGTTATCACACATGCCTTGTCTGTTATTTTACTATGCAGATATGCATCATACATTAACTAACTGCAGTTGGAATTATACATCATATCTATTTAATATATGTCTGGTTTTTATAATGCTAGTCCTACAACTCTCTCTTAGGAGCAGTGAGGACACCAGCTTTCCTTACTTGTCTACAGCATGTCTTCTCTTTCCTCTCTAAGGCCGGGTACACACCAGGCCCGATATGTTGTTTTGTAGCAAATTGGAACAACATATCCTGCGGATCGCACAGTGTGGACACTCGATTACGCGCTCCAGTGCATCATATATGATATCTCATGGTTGGCCGTGTTGCATGGTCAATCAGAAGATAACGTGAATGATGTGGTGCACATCGTGTAGTGCAGCGATTTTTAACCACTGTGCCGAGTGTTTCTCAAGTGTTCCGCGGGGTCAGGGCAGTCAGAGCCAGCTTTACCTGCGCTCAGGCCTGGGCAGTGCTGAGCCCTTTTAGGAGGCTCAGATGTGCCCAGACCATGACCTATGGAGACACAGCAGTGTGTCATCATAGGTCACATATGCTGCATTGCCCGCCTGCATGCCCACCAGCTGCTCTCAGTTCTGCAATGTGTGCCCAGCTGATGAGGGACAGGACAGGGACAACAGTGAGCCTCCTCAGCTACTAACAGGTAGGGGCCAAGTGTTATTTTATTTATTCTGTGGGAGCCAATGCGATTGTTTTTTTTCTGTGGGGAGCAACTTGATCTTTTTTATTCTGTGGTGAACAATTTGATTGTTTTTTTTTCTTTGGGGGACAGCCATTGTGATTTTTTTGTGGGGGCCAATGTGTTTTACATTTTTTTCTGTGGGGGCCATTGTGTTTTATTTTTGTTCTGTGGGGCCATTGTGTGTATTTGTTATTCTGTGGGGACCAATCTCTATTCTTTTTTCTGTGGGGGCCAATGTCTTTGCTTTTTTCTCTGTGGGGGCCAAAGTGTATTTTTTCCTGATCTGGCCAATGCATGAGTGATTTTTTTTCCCATGGAGGGCAATGTGTGTGTTTTTTCCTGCGGGGGCCAATGTGCATGTGTGTGTTTTTCGCCAATGTGTGTGTTTTTTTCCCCATGGGGGTCAATGTGTGTGTTTTTTTTCCCCGTAGGGAACTGATAGTGTGCCTAAGCCATTTTAATCTTGTTCTGTGTGCTGCGATTTGAAAAAGGTTGAAAATCACTGTTGTAGTGTGTATGGCCAATCGAACGACCAGGTGATATGTCGTTCTGATTTGGGCTCTGAAGACATCACTTCTTGCCGGTGATCTTAAAAATGGTAGTTCTAGCGTGTACAGGACCATGGATTAATCATATACTATGAAACAATGCGTTAAATGATTCTGACGCTTGAAGGATTGCACAGTGTGTACACTCAATATCATTTGTTCTGGGATGAAGGGAAATAGGAACGACCATGGCGTTGTTTTGGCATCATTCTGATGTGTACCCTGCCTTAGTCTAAAAGGCCCAGTGTGAAATTATTAACATTGCTAGCCCTGCTTTTAATATAATTCCTGGGATCACACACTAAACATGATGCTCTTCAACAGGTCTGGATTTTTTTCTACACAGTTTTAGTAATCTACATAGAACACACTGCTGCAGGTTTTTTATTCCTAAAATGGCAGGGAACTACGGCAGATTATGTTTAGACATCAAAACTGACCTTTAGTAAATACTATAATGTGACATGAAAACCACCATCAATTGACAGCAGTTTCCTGCAGGTTCTAAAAGACACCAAACCCGCCGCTTAGTAAATTTAGCCTTTACGATCTATTCAATTCATATTAATATATTGATATTTTATAGAAACACCATTCAATTGACATCATATAAATAGACCACTGCGGATTAAACTTTTTTCATGCTACTATCCAGTTACTGAATTCTCTACCATGTCCAATCAGACTCTTTCCTAGCTTTTACAAAATAAAAGAAGTACATGTGAAATATATTGCGCCTTGGCTGCTCTAGTTAAACCCCTTTAAAGAGGAGGTATCCAAATTCACCTCTCAAAAAAATGTAAAACGATAAAAAAAAGTAGTCACACCTGAGCGCCCCCTAACAAAAATAATGTAAAACAGAAAATTACTTATCCTCATTAATCAAATACGTAGATATTCTTCTGGGATCTCTTCCATATATATTGTGAATGATTTGAACATATAACATGTAAGGAAAAAAGTAAATGGAAGATCTAGTGTAGATGGTTTCCACAATGCAATGATTCCAGCACATCAACTTCCGGTTTGATTATACTGTGACGTCACTTCCGGTTCTTACTTCCGGTGACGGCTCCAGGCGGGGAGCTAGAGCACGTGGAAAGGAGGACAATGTTCTGGGCTGCACAGGAATAAAACCTATATTTATTTATGGACTCAAATTGTATTCTGCATTAGGAACGCGGACGGGAAGCGGGGCGGGTCAGGCGACTTCCAGTGTTCTGTTTTTTATTAAGTATAGAGTTGCCTTTTTGCGAATAGTGACATTATTTTGTAATAGCTTTTTCCTAGCTTTTGTACAGTATCTTTCCCCTCTTTGAAAACCCACATCTTTACCAAAGGCTACCCTACTCCAATCTACAGATGCGCCCAGGTTCATTGTGGCAGATCGCGCCACAAGCTTGCGCGCGCATCGCGCTATGTGCCACAATACGCTATGGCGCATCCCCAATCGCGGGAGTGCATCTCCATTCAATCCTATGGAGATGCAAATGCGCGTCTCCGATTGCGGGAGTGCGTCTCGTGCCATGCATGGCGCGATTCACTGCGCTACAGGCAAGGATGTAGCTGGGCATATCTGTATACTACCCACACTGGTACACTCTCACATACAGCCTACTCCCACCTATACTACTAACACTGGTGCACTCTCACACATACCCTACTCCTATCTATACTACTCACGCTGGTACACTCTCAAACACACTCTACTTCCACCTATACTACCAACACTGGTCCACCCCCACACATACCCTACTTCCACATATACTACTCACATTGGCACACCCTCACATATACCCTACTCCCATCTATACTACTCACACTGGTACACTTCTTTAAAACATACCCTATTCCCATCTATACTACTCACACTGGTACACTTCTTTAAAACATACCCTATTCCCATCTATACTACTCACACTGGTACACTTCTTTAAAACATATCCTATTCCCATCTATACTACTCACACTGGTACACTTCTTTAAAACATACCCTATTCCCATCTATACTACTCACACTGGTACACTTCTTTAAAACATACCCTATTCCCATCTATACTACTCACACTGGTACACCTTCACACATACCCTACTCCCATCTATACTACTCACACTGGTACACCTTCACACATACCCTACTCCCATCTATACTACTCACACTGGTACACCTTCACACATACTCTACTCCCATATATACTACTCACACTGGTACACCTTGACACATACCCTACTCCCATCTATACTACTCACACTGGTACACCTTCACACATACCCTACTCCCATCTATACTACTCACACTGGTACACCTTCACACATACTCTACTCCCATATATACTACTCACACTGGTACACCTTCACACATACCCTATTCCCATCTATACTACTCACACTGGTACACCTTCACACATACCCTACTCCCATCTATACTATTCACACTGGTACACCTTCACACATACCCTACTCCCATCTATACTACTCACACTGATACACGTTCACACATACTCTACTCCCATATATACTACTCACACTGATACACCTTCACACATACCCTACTCCCATCTGTACTACTCACACTGGTACACCTTCACACATACTCTACTCCCATATATACTACTCACACTGGTACACCTTGACACATACCCTACTCCCATCTATACTACTGACACTGATACCCCTTCATACATGCCCTACTCCCATCTATACTACTCACACTGGTACACCTTCACACATACCCTACTCCCATCTATACTACTCACACTGGTACACCCTGACACCTACCCTACTCCCACATATACTACTCACACTGATACCCCTTCACACATGCCCTATTCCCATCTATAATACTCACACCAGTACTACCTCACACATACTCTACTACCTACTCCAACATATACTACTCACATTGGCACACCCTCACATACACAGTACCCTACTCCCATCTATACTACTCACACTGGTATACTTCTTTAACACATACCCTATTCCCATCTATACTACTTACACTGGTACACCTTCACACATACCCTACTCCCATATATACTACTCACACTGGTACACCTTGACACATACCCTACTCCCATCTGTACTACTCACACTGGTACACCTTCACACATACCCTACTCCCATCTATACTACTCACACTGGTACACCTTCACACATATCCTACTCCCATCTATACTACACACACTGATACACCTTCATACATGCCCTACTCCCATCTATACTACTCACACTGGTACACCTTCACACATATCCTACTCCCATCTATACTACTCACACTGGTACACCTTGACACATACCCTACTCCCACATATACTACTCACACTGATACCCCTTCATACATGCCCTATTCCCATCTATAATACTCACACCAGTACTACCTCACACATACTCTACTCCCACCTATAATACTCATACTGGTACATTCTTCCACATACTATACTCAGACCTATACTACCCACACCGGTACATTCTCTTTTTCATATGTGCATTTATTGTATGTATTTTGTAATTCCCTGATTTATACTGCCTGGGTTCCCAACTATTTGGCTCTGTAGTATAATAATGCTAATAAAAAGAATTCTAAACAAATCACATATTACTTTCATCACATCCTGCACAATAAGATTAATGGTGCATACACACGGTACGATCTGTACCACCGAGTTGAAAGATATCTTTCAGTGAAGTCATCCTGCCGCATCTCTCAACAGGCAAAGTTGACGATATAGTCCAAGTTGGCCTGCATGCATGGACGATGAAAGATGTCTTTATCGTCCATGCAGGAACGCGCATCGTTGGTCATTGTCAGGATGGTAACTGCATAAAAGTGAACGATATCGTTATCGTTCATGAAAGTCGTACCGTGTGTACGCACCATAAGAAACATGGTGTTGGACAACCTAATACTTGACCTTGTAAGAAAACAAAGTACAAATTAAAGTCAAAGCTTACTTTTAGAACAGGGGGAAAATTTACAGCAGACTATAACACCCCATATGCTATCACTGTGAGCAGTATTTATTTAATAGAATTTCATATAAGGTCTTTAGAATATATATATGTCAATGACATTATGAACAAAACCTTTTTTTCTGTATCGCTCCAATGAAAGCTCATTACTAGTAGTCTACCTGAGCTTGTTTCTATCACTGACCTTTATAACCCAAAGTCTCCTACTAAGCTAGTGGGAATCTCAGAGACCTGTCAGAGTTATACAGAGGGCTCAGCATGTGGTGTTATGAGGTATACAGATGTCATATTACTGCTAAGCAACAGCCTACAGTGAGTCTGCTATGTGCTGTGCTGTACAATAGATGCATATAGGCTTTTAAGGAATAGGATTGTTTCCTGTTTAAATGCTGTATGAAGGAAGAGCTTGTTATTTCCAGATAAAAGTAATAGATATAGGGGCTTATTTATCATTGGTGCCTGTGGGGCCCGAAAAGTATTATTCCATACTCTGATGATAAAGAATTATTTTTCAGTCTGTTTAACAACATACCCTTACTTGGACAGTGGTTGTGCTATTGCTATCACATTTCTGCCTGTTCTGAAACTGCACACGTGTGGCCATCAATCCATGCATGCACACAGTGGACCTCATTCAGAGTCGGTCGTTGCGGCCGCACGGTCGTAGAGGAAAGGGGCCGGATATGCAAATTAAGCGATCACAAGTTGCGGTCCTAAGATGAGATCGTTAGCTGAACGACCGAGGGTAAGAAGTGGGCGTAAGACTAAATAACGCCCCCTTCTCGTTCACAACACACGTCATCTCCTGGGATATAAGGATTAATCGCGAGCATCGGGAACCATCGGAGCTGGTCGTAGAGCTTAAGGTTGACCATACCCTCTCTTAAGTACTACGATCAAGTCAGTGTAAAAACCTCCCATGTCACGTGTGCCATGACACTACTTTGTTAATTAATTAAACGGTTCAATCTGTCACTCAAACTAACGACCTGGCTGTGTTCAAGGAGAGAGAAATTTCTGATCGTAACAGCTAGTTTGCGCACGCGCATTGCGAACTTTACGCATGCGTAGTTTAGCGAACATCGGTGGCGTACGACCGTGCAGCCGCAACGACCGACTCTGAATGAGGTCCAGTATCCTTTAGTGATAACTGGCCGGGGAGGAGCCCAGGGCCTGCAGAGGAGGGATCTCCTGACATAGCTAAGCTTTATTATTGGGCCAGACTGTGGTCTGCAGAGTTAGTTTTATTAACACAGGAGATATCACTGTTATCTCCGTTACTCAGGCTTTATTTAAATACACTAATAATCAGCACAACTACAGGGATCCTGTTTCAGTCATTAGCTACCATTAGCGTTTGTCTTTTAAATCAATGAGTAAAAATGTATAGCAAAAAATATATTGAGATGTCTGCTGCTTTCTTGATAATTTTTCCTTACACAAGTAAATGAACAAAAACATTGCCAAAAACTCATTGAACTAGTGATCAAAATAAAATCTCAGCCTGTTTGCGCCTTGGAACACAGCAGGGGAGTGACTCCTATGCTGCATAGCTATAGAAAAGCAAATACGAGACAAGCAGCTGTACAAGCTATCGCTGAACTTCAAACATCTTCCATGCTGGCCAACACAAATTGGAGTAGGAGTGAGTTATGTCTTTTGCACTAGATATTTGATCTGTCAAAATACCTATTTATTACATATCTAAGACGAGTGAATACAGTGATAGCATTTACACATTTATTAAAATACTATTGTTGCATTATTTTAGCATGATACTAATAAAATATAGGGCCTGGGTCAGAGTCTGTTTTGCAGACAAGTCTGCATGTGTCCCAGCCGGGCATACGTAACTCTGATAAATGACATACGTAACTCTGATAAATGACATATGTAACTCTGATAAATGACATACGTAACTCTGATAAATGACATATGTAACTCTGATAAATGACATACGTAACTCTGATAAATGACATACGTAACTCTGATAAATGACATACGTAACTCTGATAAATGAAATACGTAACTGATAAATGACATACGTAACTCTGATAAATGACATACGTAACTGATAAATGACATACGTAACTCTGATAAATGACATACGTAACTCTGATAAATGAAATACGTAACTGATAAATGACATACGTAACTCTGATAAATGACATACGTAACTGATAAATGACATACGTAACTCTGATAAATGACATACGTAATTACAGGCATTATGCATCCCAGTCAAATTTCAATTTGTGGATGCATGGGTGTAACTGGGTATAGCTGGGAATTTGCACATAGGCTAAATGTACCGAGAGCGTGCCGTGGACGTGTAGGTGGACCTGCAGGCTACGCAGAGTTCACCTAATGCAGAGATCTGTCCCATTCAGAGGGATCACTTACACAATGTATAGGGCTGGTGTAACTGCGTGCTGATAGTAATGACGGTTACTGGAAGTGAATGGATATGGGGCGGTCCATCCACATAGATGCAGCCAACTGTGAATACAGACAAAGATCCGCATTTATTTTTGAGCTGCAACCAACTTGCATGCAACTCTGAATCAGGCCGATAATGTACAGACAGGTCTGTATCCACAATTCAGGGATATTGTATTAAGTAAATTAGAAAATATACAATACACACATGAGGAATGATGCAACTTTTGCCATGGGGCAGAATTTGTAGCTAAACTAACCCTGTTGTACTGAAAGGGGTGCAAATGCAAATTCCTATCTTTCTTGTTTAGGACTCCTGAATTTTGGTGAGTTCCCCCAGGAGAGTAGCCTCGCCAGTGAAGCGGGCTGTTATTATAGTCCCACCCACACTGTGTGATGCTGGAAATTGCTGCAGTGGGGGTGTGTGCAATGACGTATCTGTAATGGGTGCAGGGTGTGTGGTGTCCACACCACACACCCTGCACCCAAATATAGCTATACTTACCTCTCTGCAGTCTACAGAGTGCTGCTCTGCAGTGCCAGGCCGGCGCTGCAGAGCAGCAATAATTACAAGGTAAATGGCGGCTGCCATTTTCCCGTTGATTGGCGCATGCGTAGTAGACATGCCCCCGGGAATAAGGCATGATTATAACCATAAGAATAACCCAGGTCACGCCATTCACAATTTAGCGTATCGGGGTTGGTCCCGGGAATAATCCTGGTCATGACCAGGGTCCAGGATACATAACCCGGGTTGAACCTTTCACACCAAGCCTGGATCCGGGTTGCCACGGCAATATCTTGGTTCAAAGGCTCAGTGAGAAAGGGGTATAAGTTGTAAATTGTGCAGTGGAATTCCAAAAGTAGTCAAGTATGTGCTCTGCAGAACACAAAAGGAGAGAGTCTAAGAAACTGATATAATGACTGAATTGCAGATAGACATTGCAATATATTTACATAAATTTAACTTCATTGATACACAAAATTATGAGAAAATGTGATTCAGTTCAAGATCTCTCCATCTTAGCCTTGGATAAAATAAATAGATATTAGATATGATTTCACAATCCTGCAATGTTAGGGATTCCTAAGAACCAAGGTTAAAGACAATTATTGGATTGAGATATGCTGCAGATATATTCTGATATAAAGGGGTAATTTAGTCATTCATCATCTGACCGATATTTGCAGACCAGTGAATCATTTTACCCCACCGAGTTCATATCTCTCAATTGTCCCGATTTTGGTGGGGACAGTCTTGGGCAGAGGATCTTGTAACGGACGGAGTTTTGCCCATAAGTGGGCATTAGTGGACTCATCAGAATGGGGTTTGGGTGTATCGGGCAAAGTTTGAGTGGGTCGGAGGTGAAGCTTATTTTCTCTGTCTAGATTAGAGACGTGTGCAAACAAGAACAGCATTTTCCTCCGAGACACCAATATGAATATTACATCTCTCCTTTCCAAATTCTGCATAACTACATTTTTATTGTTATACTCTAAGTATACTTGAGTTTAACGAATGCTGTTTAGAAAATGACTGCATGTCTGTTACACAGTGTGCTCATCAAAGAGTGTATTTTTTCACACTGAACAATGTCTTGCTTTTAGTAATTACTTTTGATTGCGGTCACCAATTTACTGAAAATGTTTGGTAGTGTGTGATATGGTAAATATGAATTTGATTAACATTTTTTTTAGTTCAGACTGTAATTGGTATAATCTCACTTGTGTGGATACATTTTGGCGCTGAGCTGAGAGTAACAAGTAACATCTTGGTAAAACCATGCTGCAGTGCAGGTGGGGTAGATGTAAAATGTGCAGAGAGAGATATAGATGTCAGAGGGATGTGTACAAACTGACATCTAAATTGCAGTGTAAAAATAAAGCTGTCTAGCATTTGTGGGCTACATGCAAAAGCAGCCAGTATTTACCCTGCATGCAAGTAAAAAAAATTTATTTACAGCCCTTGCATTGTAACCTCATTTGTTCCACATACAAAGAGCCTGATTTAGATATCGGACGCATCGGACTTGGAAAAATATGCTAGTGGCGCAGCCGCTGTCTTGTGTACATAGACGCCCACTGCCAGCGTCTCAGATCTGGCCCTTACATACAAAAGATGTAACATGTGGAACATCGGTCAGACCATTGACTTTCTGAGCGACCCTATGCTGCATCAGAATGTCCGTCTCAACTAAGACACCAGGGCAGTCCAACTGTGAACGAATTCGCAGTGCCTGACTGGGACACGCCCACAAATGGTGACATGCACCCAAAAAGTTGTCACTCATTCGAGAAAAAATCCTCAGTACATCCTCAGTTACTCATCAATTACTACATGTGCGTAGTGCGGCTGTGAAGCGTGCGCTGTGGCAAAAAATCATTCCACTGCGTCCAACATCGACATTGCGTCCACCTCTAAATCAGGCCCAACATTATTTGCTTTCTTTGCATTATCAGACTCTGAGGCTTCTGTATCCCTCTTCCTATGTTTTTCTTTGGAATACCTCCAAAATCCATAAACATACTGCTAAGTTACCTGGTTTCTGAAAAAAAATGGTACAAATCCCCCAAATGAAAGGAATTAATATCAGGCTATAACCGGCGTCCCGCCCAGCAAGGGGAAAAAACTGTGCTTGAGTCACAGCGGCTCAATATCCGACCAATGGGGACAGAGCACACACAGGCCCTGATTCAGAGCCGGATGCTCTGACAGAGCGCTCGCTCTGAATCATGGCGTCTTTTTTTTTATGGAGCGACCTCCTGGCCGCTCGCATTGCTGTGGGTTGCCACCCACAGCTAATGCGAGCGGCTAGGATGATGGTCGCGATGGTCAAGACCATCGCGACCATCGGACTTGCGACGAAACCCTTGTGGTAGGGTCTCGTGGCCGCATTCACCAGGGACCCTCGCAAGAAGATATGGACTTGGCTGCGTCCGACACACTGGTCGCGGCCCTCAGGATAGGTTCTCTTATACAGGTGCTGGCAAATTCTGGATGGAGCGGAGAAGACGTATTGCTTAGTCGACAGGCCAGGTCAGAACCAAATGGACTAGACGGTAGCAGGGAGCAGGCGTAAACAGGTCCACAGGGATTAGCCGAAGTCGAAACCAGATATCAGATACAGAAGTCACAAACGAAGCCAAGGTCAGGACAGGTAATGGAATATCACAGGAACACTGGAGTATGGTAAATGAGCCTATACTCTGGCACAGGAATGCTCTCCTAGACTTCCTTAAATAGGCAGGGCTTGATTTTGGCGCCTT
Organism: Taudactylus pleione; assembly: GCA_031769625.1. NCBI lineage: Eukaryota > Metazoa > Chordata > Amphibia > Anura > Myobatrachidae > Taudactylus > Taudactylus pleione. The sequence continues at coordinate 4,425,275 of JAUIMM010000390.1, forward strand.
CTGAGGTTACCCTAAATTGTGTGCATGTCCCTTTAAATCCTATGCAGAGAGGCGCGCTCGTTCCTATGGACGCCGCGGCCGCCTGCACACAGCCACCGGAAGAGGAAAGGGAGCACAGCTGACAGCGGGCGCCGGGGATGTCCCGCCCGCTGTCCCACGCCAGCCCAGAGTCCAGCGTCGCCAGACCAGGTAAGAGGTACCTGGATTCGACGGTGCTGTAACATATATATATGCAGGGCCGTAACTAGGGTAGTGCGACAGTGCCATGGCCCAGGGCAACGCAGGGCAGAGGGCGCTGTTTGGGCCTGTCAATTTTCCTGTTTATTATCATTCTCACTTGTAGCTTCCTCTACTTTTATCCCCAGCATCCCCTGGCCTCCCCTATCTCTTCCCTGGCCTTCCCCATGAGCCCATGGCCGTTTTTCACGTGTAGAATCTTATGTCCCTATATAAAAATTAGGGGGGGGGGGCCCAATGCTCTCTGGCACAGGGCACCAAAATGTCTAGTTACGGCTATGTATATATGTGTGTCTCACTTGAATTGTCCACATTCCTGTGGGATCAGCTTCCTCCAAGGGAGTCTAGAGTGAAGCCTGTCCAGTTTGCTGCAGCAAGGGAGATTTGGAACTCCGGGTTTTCACAGTTGCACAAACCCAGCTGGAATAATCACTGGAGAACAGGAAGAATTTAAAACTCATCTGCCTGATGCTCTTGGCACTGATGCTGAATAGCAGCCAGTTTAGTAGGTTAGAGTGTGGTAGTGCTAGGGACCAAGGGCTATTCTGGGAGAGCATGGCCGATTGTGGCTGCAAGCCACTGCTGACTGCTAAGCTCGAGGAATGCTGGAACCTTTTATTGGAATTTGTTTGTGTTGTATGCCTGTGTTTCCAGGTCTAAGCCCGAGTATGCTAAAGTGCAGGGTCTGCTGCTATTACAAGATACTGCTTTACCTAGTACCTGCATGTCTGAGTCCTCATTTCTACACCTGTGTTACAATATATATATACAGTATATATATATATATATATATATATATATATTGTGGCAGTGTCACCAGAGATGGCGTTGGTGTGCAGCAGATTCTGTGTGGGGTTGGAGAGATCCTCCCACACTGGGTATTAATACTGATTTGTGATACACCTGTGGGGTGCCTTGTGGGGAAAGCTCAGGTGTGGGCTGATGAGGAGACAGACCAGTCAGGCTGCTGTTGGAAACAGCCTATGTGGGACTGTGGCAGCCAGAGAGCCCAGTGAAGCTAAGCGAGCCATTGGGGGCCAGGAGGCCTGCGTCTGGACCTTTCAGGAGGCAAGGGGGGACCATAAACCTCTCAAACTGTGTTACATTGAAGCAGCTGGGCTGCAGGCTGAGGAAGCCAGGGCCTACTGTATACCTGGAGGATACAGGGAAGGCCACAAAGACTGACGATGTTTGTATAGCTGTGCAAGCCAGGCTGGAGCTGGCAATAGACCTGCAGAGAAGCAGGCAGAGACTTTATTGGCAGACTAGCTGCACCTTGATAGAGAGGGTTCAAGAAGTGAGCTAGTGCCCTAAGAGAGGGCTAGGTTGTTTGTTATTTTCTATTTTTGTTTCCTGATTACCATGCTGAAGTAAAGCACCATTTCCTGTATTTTACTGGAATGCCATGTGTGGACTCTAATTCTGCACCTAATCACTGCACCACTGACCCCAATCTACCGAGCTAATTACCCCAAGTTATCACATGATATATATATATATGTATATATATATACATATATAAAAACAATTAGCACTGAAAACAATGTATACAACGAGAATATAAGTGAATAAAAAAGTCCAAACTGTGATCTTTTTGAAACAAAGTCTATACGATATGTAAGTGCACAGGAAAATCCAAGGGTAGGACGGCCAAGCTCTTTGTCAGGATCCACACCACCCCCTAAAAATCTGAAATACAATAAATGACAAAGGTGCCTCCTAGTCCAAACAAGTGCAAATGCCACCAAAGTGAATAAATGCAAGCTAAGAGTAAACCCGTACCATATTGATAAATTAATTGGGCTTATCTCAAAGTATTTTAGGTCCACACGAAGTCATCCACATAACGAATATTTTTCATGGATTTAATAGAACTCCAAAAAATACATACAAGAAAAAACAAACAAACATAGTGCAGATGATTTTTGCAAATAATATTAGCACATAAGAATATAAAGTTGCTCGTACAATAATTTAGAGAAAATAATAGCTTATCTGAAGATTAGACGCGTTTCGTCCGGATAGAGTAATGTCTTATCTCATGGACTTACTCAGGGGTAATTCATGTATTTTTTTGAGTTCTATTAAATCCATGAAAAATATTCGTTATGTGGATGAGTTCGTGTGGACCTAAAATACTTTGAGATAAGTCCAATTAATTTATCCATATGGTACGTGTTCACTTTTAAGTTGCATTTATTCACTTTGGTGGCATTTGCACTTGTTTGCATTAAGAGGCGCCTTTGTAATTTATTGTATTTCATAAATATATATATATCTTTTGGCGTCCGCGTATAAACACTGATCCTCAGTACACACCGGCCGACATGGATTCAGTTTGATGCGGTCGGCGGTTCAAATCCCGACAGCGGTACCAGGTACCCCCCTGATGGCGGCCGTCACCATCCCACATTTACTCCTCAGGGACTTCTGTGTTAGCAGCACATGAGAACCACTTCTGTCACCTTACTCTCCTCCACTAAGGACATTGATAAGTAAGAAACATTTTAGCTTACATCAGCGCAGGCAAAAACATCAGTGAAATGGGACAAAAAGAACACTGCATAGATGCAACTCATTTCTAATGAAATCCCTGTTCTCTAATGCTATTATTATACCCGTTTTTACCTTCTATCCTAAGAAAGGAATTGGGGCTTATCTTTGCGAATTGGTAGTGATACACTTATGAAGCAATCTGCACATAAATCTCATCATGTCAGCATTTATTTGTGTCCAGCATCAATGTGCCTTACATACAGTATCTAATAACTGGTGGCAAGTAAAAAAGGTAGCATCCAATCAGTCGTTTCATTTCACTTTCTCCTCTGCACTAGGAATCTGGTTGCTATGCATACCAGCGCCCCTTATCCTTGGACCAGATATTATGGCCCCCATTCATTTAGCATGTTATAGTACACATACATCACACTCATCAGGTAAGAACTGGATGGAACTAAAAAAGTGTAAACTGTAATAAATATTGTTCTTATAGCTGCCCATAGATAGTTATTACTGGGTAACATTATTGGAGAAGCTTAGTGGAGGTTCCCCACCAAACAAAGCTTAGAATGTGCTGTTTCAAAATGTTATTGAGGCAACAATGTATCAAAGCTAATATAATGATTCCAACCTGTTCCTACTACTGGCTGAGCTATAGATGTACAGTATGTAGCAACTCAATAGATTCTGTGCACAGCATGACATCTTCCAATCATTAGTTATGTATAATCTTACTATTTTCATATTACAAAATTGTCTTTTATAAATACTATATAAATACAGCAGTCAGCAACAGTCTGTGTCTGTCACCAGAATTACAGTACTGCCTTTCCTTTGTCATCCATCAGATAATACAAAAGCAAAAATCAGCCAGCAAGTGACTTACATCTAGTAAACCCACATAAGCTAATGACGACCAATGCTACAAATAACAGCAGTAATAGAGTACCGTACCTTAGTTGTGAAAGTTTTCACCACAGATTGTTGTAAGAATTCATCAGCCAATTTAGGTTTCCATATACAGAACACGAATCTGACCCATTCTGCACAGTAAGTTATGTTACACACAATGAACTATCAGGGGAGCTAATTATAAGGGCGCTTACTTTCCGTTGTTACAGAGGGATGCTTGCTTGAAACAGCTACAGGTTTCCTAAATCTTAAAGAGAAACTGCATTAATCTGGACAGTCCACTCCTCCCATTCACAATCTGTAAACTGTCCAAATGAGTTAATCTTGGCTAATGTTAGCTTAGGCTGCTTTACAGAAAACAGAAGCATTCAGAGAGGTAACTCTTACAGTGCCTGTGATTATAGAGCACACCAATCAATGCTTCTAGTGCTTTGCATTAAGTCATATGTGGATGGATGGATGGACTATGCCATACATTTTATCCTGAATCATTAGCTGTAACTTAGTAAAAATGTAAGAAAGTGCAGTAATGTCCTGTTCATTACTCCAGATTATTAATATATCAAAATGATGCTCATATCTATGACCACTAACAGTTTAGACAATTACAAATTACAATAGTGGGACACATTCTGCACAGAAGATAGACAGACTGATATACACTGTATTGGTCAGTGTTATATGGTCTCATGTGAGTGGAGCAAATCACATGACAATCATCATGGGAAGCAATTAATGTAACCAATGACAGTATAGGTTAGATTCTTTTAGTTTTTATATCAAGGACAGACACACTGCCAGATCACTGAACAGCAGTAATAGAGTGGTTAATGCTGATATAATAGACAAGGGTCTGTACTGTATATGTGTAGTACTTGGGTCTGTACTGTATATGTGTAATACTTGGGTCTGTATATTCAGTACATGGGTCTGTACAGGCAGCACATGGGTCTGAACAGGCAGCACATGGGTCTGTACAGGCAGTACTTGGGTCTGTACATGCAGCACATGGGTCTGTCCAGGCAGCACGCGGTCGATTATAGGCAGTACTTGGGCCTGTGTAGGCAGCACTTGGACCTGTGTAGGCAGCACTTGGGCCTGTGTAGGCAGCACATGGGTCTGTACATGCAGTACTTGGGTCTGTACTGTATATGTGTAGTACTTGGGTCTGTATATTCAGTACATGGGTCTGTATAGGCAGCACATGGGTCTGTACAGGCAGTACTAGGGTCTGTACAGGCATCACTTGGGTCTGTACAGGCAGCACATGGGTCTGTCCAGGCAGCACCCGGTCGATTGTAGGCAGTACTTGGGCCTGTGTAGGCAGCACTTGGGCCTGTGTAGGCAGCACTTGGGCCTGTGTAGGCAGCACTTGGGCCTGTGTAGGAAGTACTTGGGCCTGTGTATGCAGTACATGGATCTGTGTAGGCAGTACTTGGGTCTATATAGGCAGTACTTGGGTCTGTGTAGGCAGTACTTGGGTCTGTATAGGCAGTACAATGGTCTGTATCGTCTGTACATGGGTCTGTATTGGCAGTACTTGGGTCTGTATAGGCAGCACATGGGTCTGTATAGGCAGTACTTGGGACAGTACATGGGCCTGTATAAGCAGTATGTGGGTCTTTGTAGTCAGTACTTGGGTCTGTATGGGCAGTACGTGGGTCTTTGTAGTCAGTACTTGGGTCTGTGTAGGCAGTACATGGGTCTGTATAGGCAGTACAAGGGTCTGTATATAAACATAAGGATATATAAAATACTGGAAATGTGGGCCTGCGACGGAGACCCTGCGGTCTATCAGAGCCAAAATCACTCCCACTGACATCACTAGTGATGTCAGTGGGGCCGGCTTGAGACGGTAGGAGTTCCCATGGGAACGCCTCCGTCTGGTAGGCACGCCCACCAAAGGGGGCGTGCTGTCAATCAACATCGACAGCACGCCCCCTTTGGTGCGAGACCCGGAGCGATGGTGAGCCCGTCGCTCGCCGGGTCTCGCGCATGCGCATGATGGAGCTCCCTCTGTCGTGCGCATGTGCAGTGGGGAACATCGACCCGCTTGCGAGCGTCCTGCCGCTCGCGAGTGGGTCTGAATGACCCCCTGTATACTACTGCGCTACCATGTTTATAGGCCACACTAAACATTTACCTTTACTCTGTACTTTGGGCTCGATTCAGAGCCGCTTGCAAGCGCTGTGTGCTCGCAAGTGGCCCGATGGTTGCCCACTGCACACGCGCCACGCCCGGCGTGCGCGTGCCCCGCTGAGCGACTCAAATTCATTCGCTACAGGGGTCGCAACAAGACGGGGTGGCTGTCGATGTTGATTGACAGCTCGCCCCATTTTGTGGGCAGGTAGAAAGGGTGGCCGGACAAACGCAGGCATTCCCTTAGGAACGCTTGGCATTTGTAGGAGGGCTGTCTGACATCATTACTGTCAGTAGTGGACTTCCTGCTCTATTAGAGCAGAAAGTCCACTCGAGTTTGCAGCTAGACCCTACCACAGGGTCTCTATGCAAGCCCGATAGTCTCCTGGCCGTTCGCACAAGCTGTGGATGGTCTCCCACAGCTTTGCACGCGGCCGAAGAAAACAAAAACGCCCACATTCAGAGCGAGCGCCCGCCAGCAGTGAGTGGCTCTGAATCAGAGCCTGTGTGCCCAAAATATTTACTTTTCGCTAATCTGCGTGTTGCAGATGTTTATTCAGTTTATGTTTCTACAGTATTGAATAAAATATCACTTTGGCCCATTTCATATATTATATTTAATATTTCCTAAAGAACTACAAATCCACTTAATTAAATATATCACTTTACCAATGCACAATGATGAATACTGACTGTGGATTGACTGCAGTAATTCCAATGTTATTTTTTTAGTAATTTTTTTTTATTGTTTATCCAAATTTCTCACTGTGCCACTGAACAGACTATAGACCTAGGATCGCAATTGCAAAGCTGCACGCAGGCATTTTCTGCATTTACGATCCCAGCCATGTGACGGCGGTCACAGGCTGGGATCACCATCGCGACCATCGGTGTTCGATGGTCGCGATGGTGGACGGCGTCAGGTGACCGGCCAGCTGAGTAAGCCTCAGCTTACTCACTGCCTGATTCAGCACTACATGCAAGTGCATTGCTGAATGCAGATTCTCGATTATAAGAAATTTTGCGTGCGCAGGACCCAGCAGACTACGCAGTCCATTGGCTGGCCACTCCCGGAAAACAGGACAGATATGCCCCATTTCCGGGCATGCCGGCCGCCCCCGCCCTGCCCCATAAATGCCTCTGCCTGTCAATCAGGCAGAAGCATTTAAGAGCTTGCGTGCGTCTTACCAGGACCCATTCTGCACAATCACAGAATGGGTCCTGCGCATCAGGAATCTGCGTTCAGCAGTGGACACTGAATCAGGCCCTATGACAGTTCGATTACATTTGCTACATATACATTTAGGAAGGAAGATTGCACCATGTATATTGCACATTTACTACAATCCACAGTCAGTTTATAAAACAAACAGCAGTTCAACTGTTAAGGTGCGTCCACACGGTACGATCAGCCAGCGATAACGATACCGCTGACTGATCGTCCTGCACCTTCCCGGAGTGCTGGATGATCGATATCGATCATCCAGCACACCACCAACGACCCGCGATCAACGATCGCATGTCAGTATAGTAACCTGGTCGATATAGACCAGGTTGGCCTGCATGCATGGGCGATGGACAATATCGTTATCGTCCATATGTGTCTGCGCATTGCAGGTCGTTGGTGGGTTGGAAGGGACCAAAAAATGCACGATATGAACAATAACGATATGATCGATATCGTTATCGTTCATATCAAGCATTTTAATCGTCCCATGTGTACGCACCATTAGACTTGAAGAAGATATCTACACTCTGGTTTGTGACACTTAAAGCAACAAATGTTTTTTTTTTCATTTTTGTTTTTTTTTAACAACTGTAGAAGTCACTTGTGTCTGTCCATATCCATATGTCACTTATCAGATGAAACCTACTAAATAAAACACAGCCATACTGTATAATTTATGATGACATTAGAGCTAGCACGGTGCTTTAAGCTCTCAGCTTGTTTTGTGTGTGTCTACAGAGAAAGAAAGATATATTTGGTGTTCTACATCCAAACTTTACACCGTAGTGATCGTTTATCTCACACTCTTTTTATATATCTTTTTGTGGTTATTATTTATAATGCATATGTTCATCCTATTTAGGAACACTGTCAACGGAAAATAAAATTAGGCAATGTAACACCGCATTTATCATAAGACAAAATATAATCTGACAGCACTTTTCTCTTCATCCAACTATGGCCCTCATTCAGAGCCGCTCGCTAGCGGCAGTACGCTCGTTCCGAGCGATGTTCGCACATCTGCGCATGCGTACGGTTTTTAGTACGCATGCGCGAACCAGTCAGTGCGGCCGAAAATCGTTTGTACACTATATAGCGAGTGCCTGCTATTTTGAGTGACAGAATGAGGCGTATGTGGGTGGTAACAGGGGAAGGTGCTTGAAAACGGGGGAGTGGAATTCGAACGCAGGCGTGCTTAAAGGTCAAAACGGGCGTTTTAAGGGAGTGCATAATTAATACAGCAGCGTCATTGACGTCACTTGTTTTTTTTTAACTCAGAACTGCTCGCAAAATAGCGGTTGAAAAAACCAACCACAAGAATAGCGAGCAGTTCATACGCTGTACGATGTACTCGATTAATCTAATAAATAGCGGACATGACGTATGGTGCGAGCGGCCAGGGGGCGTTTTTATCAAATAAACGAGCGTATGTTTTGCTCGCTCGTTCAGACTTAGAGGTGTGAACAGACTGCAATGTGCGAACGGATCATTTGAATAGCCACCCCTTGTTTTTGAACGAACGACCGCAAATAGCGAACGGCTCTGAATGAGGGCCTATGTACATAAAAAAAGGTCACAGCCACATAGGGGTAGATGTACTAAGCCTTGGAGAGAGATAAAGTGGATGGAGATAAAGTACCAATCAATCAGCTCCCAACTTACACTTTACAGGTTATGTTTGAAAAATGACAGTTAGGAGCTGAATGGTTGGTACTTTATCTCCATCCACTTTATATCTTTCCAAGGCTTGGTGCATCTACCCCTAATAGAAGAAATCAATAAAAAGACACAATGCAAAGACAAAACAAAAAAATAGTACTTCATATAATATCATAAGATGGCTAGTTAGTAGAATATAAAGCATTAAATAATATACCTTAGTAATAACTAGTAAGCCTAGTATCTCCTGGCTTTAGTGCATGGCAGGCATATTTATTGATGATATTTATATCAGTAAAGTTTTAGGCACCTTAACTACTAAATTCCTGGAACATTCAGAAGATATAGTCTGCAGCTTAGTCACTTAACCCGAAAAGGTGCTACAGCAGGAAAGTGGTAGTGAATGGGTTAAAATGCTGACCTAATCTCCCAAGCGCTCCATTCTTCAGGCTCAGTGGTCGAGAACTTTGCTTCTTCAGTTGTGTATGATCAGGATGATGTGAATGGGGCATATGCAAATAGGCACTGCCGAAAAGGAACACCAGACTGGGATGTTATTGGCAATTCCCTGTGTCACACCACCCAAATCAGCCTCTCCGGTGAGAGGATGGTGCTGCTATTCAAAGGACTAAGTGAAAAACTGAGCTGGAAGAGAAGCTTCTCAGCTCACAAAGACTGGCGCTGTGAAACAAAACAAACCTTTCAGATGTAGAGAATTATCAGGGACCTTGGACTGGGGTTGCATTGGGATGTTATTGTAGTGCAACCCATCAAAGCTTTCAAAGTATGTGCAATGTGTTGAGTGTTTCCTGTGCTCTGATTGGCTGGAATGTACAGTATAAATCACAAAAATATTAAGGGCAATCAATACTTTTGCGCAAAACTGGATATAAGCAGCCTCATAAAACACCTTATTGACGGAAACACCAACTTCACAGACTAGTAAAGAAAATAAAATTATGTAGGTGCAAAGGAATGACGCTAATGCCTCAGGTGGATGAAGAATATATACAGTATGCATCCCAATCAAGGATAAAGCAGAGAACAACATTTAAAACATGTATAAATATATTCCATAAAATCAATATGACATAAATAAATGGGGTAACCAGAAAACAATGCTACCCGGTTTTCTTTGTAATCGGAGGTGACGTTTGGGCATAGCGCCTGTGTCACTTCAGGTGGCCGGAATTAAACACGTGGGCCACAAGTGTCACTTCCAGTTTAAGTGACTGCGAAAATTGATTTTGAATAATTTTGAATATATTTGAATATTAATTGTGAGTACCCAATTAGATCACTTCTGGGGGTATATATATCACCACAATCTGAACAGCATGTTATCCACATCTGAAGAAGAATTGATCACAATTCGAAACGCGTTATGGGCTACATGCTACAAGGGAACCTCTGACTACCAGCAAGCCAGGACAATTTACATTCTCTGCTGCCGAGCTTCATTGCACGGGACCTCTTGGATTTTGCTTTGTTTGCATCAAGCCCACCGCAGCCTTGTCTAATGGTGAGAAGCTTTACTGGAATGTACAGTATGTCATCACACAACTAGACCAGCATGCCTGAAAGTTCATGTATGGTATATTACTGGCCATTGACCCTAACCCAAAGTAATTTTTTCCTGTATTAAAAAAAACTTGTTCAACTCCCTTTGCTTAATTACTTGCCCCACTTGCAGTTCTTCCCGTCTGGATCCATATCCCTATCCCCCCATCCTCTCCCCTCCATCCATGTGGATTGTCACTGCGTCCCCTATGTATACTCATATTACACATTTGATACATCACTGTCTGGCAACTGGAACTCTTTGTTCTTCATATACTGTTTATATTATTATTTTTCTTGTACTCTATTGGTGATTGTATCACCTCATTAATAAAGTCTTTTAATGAAAAACTTTAAAAATACACCAAACTAATAGGTCACAAAATCAGATGTTCTGAGCGAATCGTACTTATAAATGACAAATTGGTTTCATCCAGAAAGGGAACATCCTGTCTCTGTAGTCCATTCATGTGTTCCACTCACAATGCTGACTTGTGGATTCTATTTCTCATTTCACTTCTAGTTATGTTGGCCGTGTTACAGTAATAAAGATCACCTCTCATAAAATGGAGGAGATTCCGCCACACAGCATAATGCAAATAGCTCACTAGACCTTTGTGAAATACCTGGGGGAATATTTTTTTTTTATTAGCATTGTTTTTTATTGCAAGAGACAGAATGCACATACAAATATAAGAAACATATCCAAAAAGCACCAAAATGAGATAAACAAAGGGATCACAGGACCTCATTCAGACCCGCTCGCTAGATGCGTTCGCTCGCACAATGCGTATGCAAATTTGGGAAGGCAGGCGATCGCACGGCAAGGCATTAGCATGTCCACTATGTCTTTGTCGTGCGATCGCTCTGTGTATGCAGACGCCCACCAGCCTGTCTTAAGACGCCCACATGCGCACGTCATTTCCAGGAAGTGTATGCAACCATCGGTACATTTGTTACCATCGGATGCGATCGCAGTGCTTGTGGTTGACCATACCCTGCCACAAGCACTGCGAGCACTTCAGTGCAAAATCCAGCCAGGTGACGTGTACTATGACTCTGCCTCTTAATTATGCACACCTCTGAAACGGCGTTGAGACGCTCAGGCATGCCTGCGTTCACACCTCCACTCCCCCGTTTTTAATGGCCAACCACAAACCGGCTTTTCCTGTCACTCACTCTGCTGGGCAGTCTTTGCGCAGCAAGCGTGCCATAAAAAGGTCAGGTTTCAAATGGAGCGCTCCTCTGTATCTGACACCTGCACCTATCAGCCAGATGCTTTTAATTACATGTGGAAAAATTTGTGTAAAACACTGTGTCAAAGAAAGCGCTGTGATTTTTTTGTTTGCTCTCAGAGGCAAAAAAACAACTTCAATATATGTTCAATAATAGTCTTAATGGACAGATGATGCTCCTCAGAAAAAAACGTGAATGGAAACGACAAAAAAAACAGACTCTGTCTTCAAATAGTAATGTTAATAGTAAACTCAAAAGAAAATCCAGAAGTATTACTATTCCATAAAAGGCGATCTTTAATGTACAAACTTCACAGATAAAAGTTAAAAATTATTATTCTTTCCAATCTCTTTAAAAATAGTCACAATATCCTCAAAAAGGAAGAAACTTCTATCATTCAACTATATTCAATCTATATATGCAAGATGCAAGGTGGGCTTACCGGACCTGCAGGGACCCCACATACATGGCACAAAATATGCTCCGTCTCACAGGATGAGTGTTTGTTCAAAAGGAAATCCTATAACACCTGAGGATAATCAGGATGGTATCTCCCTTGTGCGGTGGATGTAAATGTGGACTCGGCTCTCACCCGAGACCGTCACTGATTCTCCAGACACTCTCCTATGAGTGCTCGTGACTCTCACTCATGGCTGTTGTTAGCGGCTCTCACCCGCAGCTGGTAGTCTATGTGCGCTCAAAGATGTGCGGGTCCTAGATGTTCCGACTGACAGCTCTTACTTCTCCGCTTTATCCCCTCTTATCTAGCATATGGGACAGCAAACGTGGGATGTTGAATGATGTGCGCCCTATTTCATGTCAGCTGCCGACGCGTTTGTACCCTCCATGGGTCTTTCTTGTGCAGCAAGCGAACGCTTCCCGATCTCTCACAGTGGTTCGCGCACGCGCATTGCGATGCATATCCATGCGCAAAATGCAAAAATTAACTGCCAGCATTCAAACGCTTCCTAGTGAACGGGTCTGAATCAGGTCCACAGACCCAAGCATGAGAGTACATACATAGGTGTATGGAAAATGCATTTGACACATTATCAAAAAAACAAAAACAAATAAAGACCAAAGGGAAGGAAAACAGAAAGGAAGACAGAGTAGGACGGGAAACCATGCTTCAGAGCGGGAGTGCTGAGACTATTTCTATTATTGCATTTCATTTATAGAGTGCCACAAGTGTACTGCAGCGCCGTACAGAGGGTAAAACAATAAGACAAGGCAGGGTAAAAGAGTACAAAGTACAGGGCAAATAGCACTACAAATCTCGACACAGCCACATATGCAATGTGTGAAATTCAAAAGCACAGCGTCAGCTGAAACCTGTAGCTGTCAGGTGGGCGCAAAAGACAGGTCTAGTTCATCTGAAAAAAAAAAAAGATGATTTGGCTCCAGGGGAAGAGATCCCAAGAAGAATGTGTGGTAGGTGTGCAAGAGTAGTAGATGATGAGAACAGGAGGATGGAAGGCCCTGCTTATGGATCTTACAGTCTAAAGTGAAGGAGGAGACAATTAGAGGACATAAGGAGTGAGCCAGTGTAAGCAGAGGAGTAGCGTGGAACCATGGCGCCCGGAGAAAGCGCATGTCATATCGCGCCCCCCCCCCAGGTCTGAACTGTGCCAGTGGGGTATGGCCAGCCTGTGGAGAAATACTGAAGTGAAGAGAAAACAGCCAACAGTGGCAGTATCATGTTGGGCATTGAGGTCCCACTGGGGGAGTAGAATGCTCTGGTGATGCACTATCTGACATTAAGGGGTAGCTCCTTTGACACTGCTTTATTTATGTATAGCACCTAGGATGTGACTTTTATCTCCTTTGAATCATTGTTATTAGTCAGTAGAGGAGATTGTATTATATTCTGATCATTTAACTTAAACTGACAGAATACATGTGTTAGGGTGAGATTCCACAGGGTGCACAGCTTATTACTGCAATTACTGCCCCAAGCAGCTTTCACTGGAGTGGGAACACCTATGGGAAGCTTCCTTCTCAGCTATGCTCCTACTTCACAAATATACGTTGTACCTATATTAATGTGAGTACTACTAATCATGTTCTGTCTACCACCATTATTATTATTTCAGGTCTCCTAATATTTTTTAAAAGACCTTTCAAATAACACTGGCCACGCCTGGGAATACCTCCATTACTTTATATAGCAAAGCAGTGACTCTTTTTAATCTCATACCTTGTAATTGAAGTTTAGGATTTTACCTCAGATGTGTAACTATTAAGTCCATTGAAGCACAATGAATGATGAATGAACGATCTCAGATCCATAACTTTTTTAGGATATAGAGCAAACAAGCCGAGATAAAGCCGTCATACTGTGCAGCGCCCCATGAATTCCAGAACCCTGGATGGCGCCCTCTGTCCATTTTGGCGCCCGGTGCTCATGCTCCACTGGAACCACCCTTGCTACTCCCCTAAGTGTAAGGGGAGTTAAGGACACAAAACAGGAATGACAATAGTGCAAAGGGGTGAGGTAGATTACGTGATGACATGGTTAAGTGGTGGACGGATAAGCTTTTATGAACAGGTGGGTTTTCAGGGCCCACTTGCAGCAATGCAGACTGGGGGATAGTCTGATGGAACGAGGGAGATTGTTCTAATGGTGGGGGTCGGGTCAGCTCAGGCGAATCTATCAAATAGGAGAAAGATGTTAAACACCCCATATATTTACAATCATGTAATGAAGCTAAAAGCCTGCATCATTAGTTTAAATACACAGGACATAATGAAATAGACTGACTGGGGGTACCATACCTAAAATATGATATAAAATAAACTTTATGACCAGCCATAACCAACATCTCTGAGGAAGAACCTCAAGCATCAGGAGTAGAGATGGTAGTAGATGTAAACCAAGACTGGTCAAATGTATCCGCTTTATCATAAAGGACAGTGATAATCCTTTCCATATTAGCAATAAACCAAATCTTAGACAAAACCATATGCATAGGTGGGGGAGCAGATTGCTTCCAGCATTTAGCCAGCACACATCTAGCGATGGAGCACATTTAGGACGAGTTTATTGGAGGAGGTGTTGAAAATAGAGACTGGTAACCCCAACAAAGCCATCCAGGGACTCAAAGGGACTAGGGTTTGAAAAGTATCCCCCAGAAGAGACTTATTACCAGCCCAATAAGGGGAAACCTTACGGCATTGCCACCATACATGGATAAAGTCCTCTACCTGGCAACAACCATGCCAACATAATAGGAAGGATAAAGGGAAGATCTTATGTGATCTTGTGGGAACCAGATACCATCTACCTTAGATTTTGTAAGAATTTTTCTTAATAAAGGATGACATAGAAGATCATGCCACATTTTGCCTAATAATCCTCCATGAATCCTTGCATGGGGAGGTGATCCAGATCACTCTCCCAGCCACTTTCATAAGTGAGAACAGGATCTGAACCTAAGGAGCAAAGCATATTATATAGAATAGAAATAATACATTGTTTTATGGGAGAATAATAACATAGTTTCTCAAAATGCAAATCATTGCCCTGGGCAAAGAGTTTAGATAAGAGCAAAGTTGTAAATATTCATAAACTAGGGGCCGGCCTATATATTTATGAGATAGAGAGTCTAAAGAACACCAAGAGAACCATCAATGAGATCGAAAACAAATCTAGGACGGTCAAGCAGCTGAAACCAGGAATGTAAGCAGAGGATAGAGAAGCCCTGTGGAAAGTCTGGGTTATCCCATAAGAGAGTATGTGGGAAAGGGAGGGAGGTAAGGCCAAAACGTCTGGTGCAGAGAAGCCAAACTGATCCAAAGAGCCTGGTAGCTAGGCTGAAATCATGAACCCTGCAACCAAAGTTAACCGGAAGGAGAAGACAAAGTTAATGAGGATAATTTAGTCTGCAATTTCAATTAAGTAACTATTGGAGAGAACAAGGTGAGTAGCATAATAGTATTTCCGTAGGTCAGAGGGGATATTATTTTAATACAGATTATGATGTCAAATTTAAAGGAGAGGCAGTTGCCTTGCAGTAAATAAGTAATCCTTTCCTAAGTGTACATCTCAAGATTTTCAGCCCAACCTTCTGTGCACAGAAGACAAATCTACAGCTCATAGAAAATACTTACCCCCATAATGAGCTGGTTGTCTCAGGTACCTCCTAACAACTTAAACATATTTCAACAATACTAATAATTATGTATACATACCTCACAACTCTCCCAAATAAGGTGGACAGTCCGCATTTTGAGTGGACCGACCTGCCAATCAGAACTTTAATTCTAATTCCAATTCCGCTAATGGGATCTGCAAACATATGCTTCTGGTGCACACATTACTGACAGGGCGTATTTTAGTAATGGGGTTCAGAGTGGCACGCCATTCCCTGTGATCCTGTCCCTTAAAAGCCTCCTATCTCCATTATTTAATATGAAAACAAGACTCTGGAGTTGATGAGGTGTTGAACACAAGTCCATCTGCAAAGCATATTTTGTATTTTATCGCACTGAGCATGCTCTGGAACCAAGCATACACAACTACAAGTTGTATACATTTCATTCATCTCCACTAGCGACCTAAGGGGCATAAGTGAGCTGTAAGTCGGCATTCTCACTCAGGCTAAAATCAGAGAGGGTGTGTTGATGGAATTGTACGTATATGTAAATATATCTATTTTTATATACATCTTTTGCATCAAGAATAGATCTGATGCAAGAGTGGACTGATGATGATGATGGTTATGAAAGCAAGCGTACATATAGGGGCTGTTTAGCCACAGATATTTGTACAGCTCTGCATATGCACGAAAATCCACATTTAGTTCCATGCACGCAACGTGGGAACAATAGAAGCCGCTTTGCATCCGTTTGCTGATTTTATCCCTTACCACTGAAAAACATTTTATAAAAGGGAAATAAACACATAGGGGGCAATCCAATTAGGTGCAAGTTGGCTTGTGCGAGCTGTTCTCATGAATTCCAAACTCACAATTTTTTTTTCCAGAGGAAAATTGCATTTAGAAGATTTCAATTACCTTAATTGGCCCAATAAATAATAATAATAATGTCATTTTTGAGCGTTAAAAAAAATTACTTCAAATTACCCCAAAATAAACTTTTTCGTTAGTTTAGGCACCCCAAATTTAAATGCAAAAAAAATAGCTTTTATCATTTTTTTTTATTTCAAAGTGGTCTTAAATTAACACAAAATCACCTATTTCTCAAAATTTTTTGCATTTTTCATTTGCGATTAAACAAAAAAGTTTGCTTTTTATTATTGTTTAATGTTTTGTTTTTTAAATGCACAAATCAGCCATTTGACACCATTTAAAAACCTCCCGTACTTTTCTTATGCCCACTAACAGCCTTTCTATATGATTTTGCTTAAGAATTTGTCACTTTTCCAGGATGGACACCCCACTTTTTCATGTACTTCTCCCAAGTCGCATGCTATATAAATTTCATACACCCTCACCGCAAGTAGCGCAAATAGGCATTTCTCTGGAGCGCGCATTTGTGTGATGTTTGCAAGTTTCAAACTTACCTTTGCAAACTCGCACCTAGTTGGATTCCCAAATAAGAAACACTAAACACTTGAGGCCCTAATTATAAATAAGAAAAAAGCAATTATACATATTTACACTATATATTTCCCTTTAAAGTATTAACAAATTATCAAAAGAAAATAGACATTAGAGTGATTAGAATTCAGTTGTAAGAAGTCTGAAATATGTTCTCATTTATTTCCTTATAAATAATACATTATGTTTATTTTAGATTCAAGAAAAGTGCTTATAAAAACATTAATGTTTAAATATTATCCTAAAATTGCACAAATGCATTAAAATATTTCCATTTTGAAGACCTCAATATAATCTCATTACATTTTTGACACACTATTTTCTGACATCAAATATCGTTCCAAAATGTCTTTTTGTTATGGAACCTCTTACTCAGACGCTCGTTATCTGGACAGTTCCAATAAACAGAAAGATGATATAGTAAATGATTGTTGCTCTATTGTGAAATGATCATACACATAGAAGGGATCACAAGGTGCCTTCTCCTGCACTCACCAAGAGGAGGAATAAGGTCCTGATTCAGGGTTGTACCTAATGTCATGGGAGCTGCAAATTTGTATGACACTGCTATGCGAAAATATGCAAATGTTGCAGTCACCAGGAGATTTATTGAGATGCCCACTTGCGGCTTTGCAAATCCAAGCATCTGCGTACAAAGATGCAGCATCGCTTACAGATCATTCCATTGTTGCAGTCCTGAGTGAGTCTATGGTCCCGCAGAATGGCCATATGAATGGAGACTCCAGAGCCATATTCCTTCCGTACGGGATTGCAGTCACAGGGTTTGACAACTCACCTAAACAGTCGGGACACGCCTGTAATCTTTCCTGACACTTCCCGTAACATCCCCCAAAAGCTCCCTGTGAGTCACACTGCGAATAATCGCTGCAAACAACTACAGTAATGGTCCTTGATGCATGCAGAATGCATTGGCGGGTCACTGATAATCTCAGATCTATTAATGTCGGAATAGAGTACAACTCTGAATCAGGCCCTGAGTTGGGTAGTCTTTACATGTACTGTAACTTTCTATATTTTAGGGACGGTGCTCCAAAATATAGACAAAAACCTTTTCAAAGAATTTCAGATAATAGATCCCATACCTGTACTTTAGTGCTTTGCTCTCTCAGTATCAGATAATAGATCCCATACCTGTACTTTAGTGCTTTGCTCTCTCAGTATCAGATAATAGATCCCATACCTGTACTTTAGTGCTTTGCTCTCTCAGTATCAGATAATAGATCCCATACCTGTACTTTAGTGCTTTGCTCTCTCAGTATCAGATAATAGATCCCATACCTGTACTTTAGTGCTTTGCTCTCTCAGTATCAGATAATAGATCCCATACCTGTACTTTAGTGCTTTGCTCTCTCAGTATCAGATAATAGATCCCATTCCTGTACTTTAGTCCCCTGTTCTCTCGGTATCAGATAATAGATCCCATACCTGTACTTTAGTACTTTGCTCTCTCAGTATCAGATAATAGATCCATAGGCAAACGCAGGGGGGGTTTACGTCTGCCTGGAAACCCCCCTCCCCAGCACATACCATGACCACAGTAGAAATAGTAATACAATAGAATTTTACTAGTGCTACATGTTCTTCTCAGTATCACAAATTAAATAATTAGCACCACCTGTGGATCTTTTAACATGTATCAGCCAGTTATAAAATAACCTGTGCACCAACTAGGAGATCTGGAAAACATGCACTGTTAGGGATGCACTGCTATAGAGCCCAATATGTACATATATGTCCAGGTAAGTGCTAGGTTCTTCTGCTGCTCCCCCAGACTCCCGGACTTGCTCCCATGCTCTGGAATGGTGCTCACATCTAAAATAAAAACATTCAGCTCAGGCAGGATAGTTTACTGCCGCATCAAATGACTTACTGTGATCCTGTATATGCTGGAATTGATACACAATCCACATTGTATGACGCATATTAGAGCTGGATAAGTACTAATTATGCCCTCTTCATGGACTGGCCACACTCGCTCTAAAATCAAGCATTTGGAAACCCCCCTCTAGAAATCCTGTGTTTGCCACTGAGATCCCATACCTGTACTTTAGTACTTTGCTTTCTCAGTATCAGATAATAGATCCCATACCTGTACTTTAGTACTTTGCTCTCTCGGTAACAGATAATAAATCTCATACGTGTACTTTAGTACTTTGCTCTCTCAGTATCAGATAATAGATCCCATACCTGTACTTTAGTCTCTCTTGGTATCAGATAATAAATCCCATACCTGCACTTTAGTCCTTTGCTTTCTCGGTATGAGATAATAAATCCCATACTTGTACTTTAGTCCCCTGCTCTCTCGGTATCAGATAATAAATCCCATACCTGTACTTTAGTCCCCTGCTCTCTCGGTATCAGATAATAAATCCCATACCTGTACTTTAGTCTCTCTTGGTATCAGATAATAAATCCCATACCTGTACTTTAGTCCCCTGCTCTCTCGGTATCAGATAATAAATCCCATACCTGCACTTTAGTCCTTTGCTTTCTCGGTATGAGATAATAAATTCCATACTGTACTTTAGTCCCCTGCTCTCTCGGTAACAGATAATAGATCCCATACCTGTACTTTTGTCACGGCCAGGGTATTTCAGCATGATGCTAGGCGGGTGTTACCTGTGAGGTCGTTGTGGCGTGGGCTGTCTGGTGGCGGAGCTGGTGTCTGGCGGTGGGCTTTGGCTGCGCAAGTTGTTGTGCGGGCCTGTTGTCACTCTGGTAAGGCCTGGCGGCGTCTCCGTTCCGTTTGGCATGGGCGCCGCCATTTTGCCTTCTGGCCATGTGATGCGGCTGGCCAATCCTGGTGAGTCACATGTTTCCTCCGGCCAGTAACAGCACGGCATGGGGTATTTAGGAAGGGTCCGTGCCTTCCTTCTTTGGCAGTGCAACGTGTATCTCAGCCTAGCTGAGAGGGAGTTCTCTGTGCTTATCCAGTTCCTGTGAGATACGCTGTTTGCCTGTCAACTCCTAGCTTCCACTGGACTACCCCGCTTCCTCCACCACCCTTGCCCATACCTGAGTGCCTGAGCCTGCTGACATCCTGCTCATTTGCCTTATTTCACTACCTGCATACCTGGCTTATTATTTTCCTGCATCACTACCTGCATACCTGGTTGATTATTTCAGTCTCACTACCTGCACACCTGGACAGTTCTAATTGTTTCTACTTGGACATTAACCCATTACTCCCACCACAGAACTCTAGTGCACGTTTATATATACCTGGACTTTTATTTACTGCCATATTTTATGTCTACTCAAGCACCTATTAAAAAACCTAGTTTTATATTCAAACCCGCTTCTGTGATCACTCCTGCTACCACCCCGGGTCCACAAACAACCCAGAACATAACAACTTTAGTCTCTCTTGGTAACAGATAATAGATCCCATACCTGTACTTTAGTCTCTCTTGGAATCAGATAATAAATCCCATACCTGTACTTTAGTCTCTCTTGGTATCAGATAATAAATCCCATACCTGTACTTTAGTCTCTCTTGGTATCAGATGATAATAAATCCCATACCTGCACTTTAGTCCTTTGCTTTCTCGGTATGAGATAATAAATCCCATACTTGTACTTTAGTCCCCTGCTCTCTCGGTATCAGATAATAAATCCCATACCTGTAGTTTAGTCGCCTACTCTCTCGGTATCAGCAGAGATGGATCTACTGTGAAACTAATGAATCTTAAGCTTCAGGGCCCCTAACCCCAGAGGGGCCCTGAAGGAATTTTTTTAATGAGTGAATTTTTCAACAAAATCAATGGAGTTTTTTAAGTGTTATTAAGAGTGTGTTATTAAAATAAGGTTATTTTAGTCATAGAGTCGTAAGCCAATGGGTTGAAGTAATTGATATTGACCTTACAATATGCTCTACAATAGTGCATGTAGGGGGGTTTCTTTTTTTTTTTTTTAACTCAAATAATTTTTATTAGTAGAACAAGAAAATCCAATATACATCAGATAAGACAATAGTAAACAGTAATTTACAATCATCATAATATAAACTTTATATTTTTGAAATTTTATACAAATAAAATAAAATAAAAAAAATAAATAAAAAAATATAATACAGAAAAACATATAAACTAGACAAATTATATAATATAAAAAAAAGAAAAGAAAAATATAGCAAGTATTACATAGAAAAACCAAGTAATACAAAACATTACTATAAATTATAATAGACAAAACAGAACAGTACAATACATACAACCATTAATTGTGGGAAAACATGTGTGGTCTGTCATATTAACCTTTTCCATATCGAGTTGGGGCAGTGTTAAAGCTAGCCAATTATGGATGTCGTGTGAGAAGATGATTCAATAAAGGCCGACCAGGGTCGCCATTTTAGTAGTGGGGACGAGGATGATGAAGAATATTTAAATCCAGAGGTTTCCATTTCAAAACTTCTCTGAATTTTGGATATTATTATCGAGAGAGATGGGGGGTCAGGTCTCTTCCAATATTGTGCTAGAGCTGCCCTTGTAGCTATCAAAATGTGTCCAACAACATACTTATTATGTGATTGTATTGTAGGAGGAAAATAATGTAGGAGTGCGATTTCTGGAGATTGGGGAAGAGGCTCCATAGTGACCTGAGCTATTAATTGAAATACCTCTGACCATAAGGAAAATATATTAGGACAAGACCAAAAGATATGTATCAGAGTACCGTCTAACCCGCAATTCCTCCAACATAATTTAGAGGAGTCTGGCCAGATTCTATGCAACTTGACCGGGGTGTAATATAAGCCGTGAATTAGTTTATAAAGCATTTCAGAATGGTTCAAACATTTGGACATTTTGAAAATGTTCATAAATAGAATAGACCAATCTTCTTCAGTTAGAGATATATTAAGATCCGACTCCCAATTGAATTGTATAGAAAGTTTAGACTCCTCTATCGGAGTCATAAGCATATTATACAACATAGAAATACCACTCTTATGGCCAGTAGTAGACAGTTTAGAAAGTATATAGGGAGGTGGGGTGGGAAGGAGATGATTTGGGCCAGAGTTAGAAAATACCCAGTGTCTCACCTGCAAAAATTTAAAAAAGTCAGTTTTGGGAATACCATATTGATCCTGTAATTGTTGAAAGGATTTAAATTGATGGTTAGTATAAAGATCTCTAACTGTTATAATACCTTTCTCATGCCAGGGTGTTAATACTAGATCCTGGATCAGTCGAGAAAGGGCTAATATAGAAATGTGAGACGAGGGAAGAGAAAATTCTCCATGTGTGGAAATCAATTTGTCCCAAGCTATAAGGGTATCAGAGACGCTCTTTGGAATAAGGGATTTATGGGGTCTATCAGCAGTTTTAGTCCACAAGATGTCCTGTAAGGGGAGAGTTTGAGATACAGAGATTTCAATAGATACCCATGGCTTAATCGGTAGAGGGGCTAGAATTGGTAGAATTCGAGATTAGGAGCCGCTAGTCCCCCTCTAGATTTGGACCAAAATAGTCGAGTCCTAGCTATACGAGGACGTTTACCCTTCCAAATATACGTAGATAGAACTGCATAGAATTTGTTTAGCAGGGTAAATGGAACTAAATATGGAATGGCTCTAAATAAGTACAGAATTTTTGGAAGAAGCATCATTTTTGCAGAAGAGAGACGGCCCATCCAGGAGATTTCATAATTAACCCATGCTTTGGTAAGTGCTGAGAATTGTTCTAACAAAGGCTGATAATTATATTTAATAATATTTTGAGGATTTAAAGGGATATTGTTCCCTAGATATTTAAGAGATGATGTCTGCTAGGCATAAGGGTATTGATTCTGGAGACTATCTAGGGAAGCCTGATCAATATTGAATGCTATTGCTTCTGATTTTAAGGTATTTAGTTTATAGTATGAAGATGCAGTATATTCTTGAAGTATATTGTGAAGAGCAGGTAAGGAAATGTCTGGTTTCGTGACGAATAGCAGGACGTCATCAGCAAAAAGACATATCCTATGCTGCTTATGGCCAATATTGAAGCCCACAAAGGAGGAGGAGGATCTAATTTTTTCTGCGAGGGGTTCCATAGCTAGTGCAAAAATTAAAGGTGAAAGGGGGCACCCCTGTCTAGTCCCGTTAGAGATATTAAAACCGTTGGACAAAAACCCATTACTGTATACTCTAGCTGAAGGGACAGTGTAGAGATTCAAGATAGCCTTCAAAAACAAGCCAGAAAAGCCAAACTTAACCAGGACCCTGGACATGAAAAGCCAGTGTAGCCTATCAAAGGCTTTTTCCGCGTCTAAGGACAATAAAACCATAGGCACGGAACAAGCTGCTTGGGCTTCCAGAAGGGAAAAAACTCTTCTGGTATTGTCTGGCGCTTGTCTCCCTAAGATAAAGCCCACCTGATCAAAAGAAACTAAATTAGGGAGAATAGGATTCAATCTATTAGCGATTATTTTTGCATATAATTTGATATCTGAATTTAATAGAGCTATTGGCCTATAGTTTGGGCAAAGTGTCGGGTCCTTGCCAGGCTTCAAAATAGTGATGATTTGGGCTTCTAACATTTCTTTAGGAAATGATTGAGTAGAGACATCGTTGAATAAATTTACTAAAATAGGGGTCAAAATGGTTTGAAACTGCGTATAGAAACTGTTAATGAATCCGTCTGGGCCAGGTGCTTTATCTTTTTTAAGGGATTTAACCGCTCTTAATACTTCGCTATCACTCCAAGGGACACATATTGCTTCTGCTTCTAAAGGGGAAAGACATGGAAGATTAATAGAATCTAAGAATGAATTTATCACAGATTCAGAGGGCTGAGGTATATGGGTATCTTGAGAAAGGTTATAAAGCTTTTCATAGTATAAGGCGAATTGTTGAGCAATATCTTTAGGATTTGATATTGAGGATCCATTGGGGTTAGAGAGACTTTTAATTCTATTGATAGCATTTTTCCCTCTAAGCTTGCGGGCTAGCAGTTTATTGGCTCTATTTCCAATAGAGTAAAACTTCTGATTTAATTTAGTGATAGCACGTTGAATTTGGGAGAGGTGTAGATTATTTAACTTCTTCCTGGCTTCTAATAGGGCAGAGAGGACAATAGAATCCTTTGGATTTTGTTTATGTTGTGTTTCTAATTTTAAAAGATCAGCTTGATATGCGAGATATATTTCTTGATTCGATTTCCGAATCTTAACTGCGGATTGTATAGCAGCCCCCCTCATTACCGCCTTGAGTGCACACCAATGATTCGTGGCTGAAGTGTCTTTGGGAGAATTTAGTTCTACATATGCAGTCAATGTGTCAGTCATGACACGCGAGCCAACATCATCTAATAAAATATATTCTTGTAAACGCCAAGGTCTACAGGTGGGAGACGTGGGAAAGGGGGTCCAAGACCATAGTAAGGGAGCATGGTCGGACCAAGTAATTGGTAAAATATCAATCCGGGGAATGGACTGGAGAGACCATTTATCAGTCAAGAGAAGATCTATTCTAGAGTATGATTTGTGAACTGCTGAATAGAAGGTATAATCACGTGTTCTTGAGTGTTTGATTCTCCAAACATCATAGAGGTCATGTTCAGCCAACAAGTGCAAGAAGGAACGAGCTAGGGAGGAAGCCACATTCAATGATTGTTTATCGAGAGAAGAAGATTTGTCCAATTTAGGATCTGGTGCAAGATTAAAGTCGCCCATAATGAATAAAGCACCCTTTCTAGTCTCCTGTAATTTAAGTAAAAACTTTTTAAGAAAACTAGGTTGTCTTGTATTAGGGACATATATTGACACTAGAGTGATGTATTTAGTACCTATCTTCCCCACCAAGATAATATATCTACCACTGCAATCCACCCATTTACTTTCTATTTTAAATGGGCATGATCTGCTCAAAAGTATGGCTACTCCATTCCTCTTAAATGGGCCACAGGAGGTATAGCAAGTCGGATAGGCTTTATTAATAAACTGAGGAGTAGAATGTAATGGGAAATGCGATTCTTGGATTGCTACTATATCAGCTCTTTGATCTAAGAAGTATTTTAATGCAAGACGTCGCTTGTGAGGTGAATTAAGGCCCTTAACATTTATGCTTAAAAAATTGACCATGGGGAGGAATCAGATAAATGTGGTGTGGAATTTTTACAAATAGACCTGCACAAAAATGACAAATACAGAGATTGTATGCATAAAAAATTAATAAATAAAATAACAAACATATAAAACAAAAAAACAAAACAAACCGAAATAGCATCCATAAAGGAGCTAGCGTTTCTGTCATTGAAACAGAACATGACAGAAAAATTGAAAGTATGGGGGGGGAGGCTCAAAGAGAAGACCACCTAATACCCCTCGTTTCAAATAATTCCTTCAATTGTAATATTAACAACATAGTTAGCAATCAAACACAGCCATATTTGATACAACCTATCAAATATCATTTATGTATATAAAGAAAGGAGAAAAAAGAAAAAAAAAAAGGAGAAATGAAATGCAATGTAACCACCACTAAAGACTGAAAGACTGTAGAAAGCAGTTCCCAAATTATATGGAAGACTCATATACTACCAGTTATCCATTAAGCTATCTATCGGTCCACCAATAACATTGAGTATATTCTTCATCAACCCAATCCACTAAATAACCACGCAAATATAATATATGCCCTTAGCTGTGAAAGGACTGAATGAAAAATCTTAGATAAAGTACATCATAAAGCCGTAGACCTATTACACATAGAAAGTACAGGTAAAAAAAATAAAAAATAAAAACAGAAAGAGCATATTGAATAACAAAATACTAAATATAGCTTGGAATGGTAGAACTACAGCCAGTAACTGTAAAGATACTTCACCCCAAGGGATCACCTCGGCACTGTGGACCATTCTTGGGGTATAGGTTTAGGAGGCATATTGGTAGGGTTAGTAAGAGCAACACCCCATTTTTGAAGAATAGCCGGCCCATCTTCTGGAGACTGTATGACTGTATACGAGCCATTTCTTGTTACAATCAGTTTCGTCGGGAATCCCCATCTGTACTGAATATTTTCTTTACGCAAGGCCAGTGTAATTGGGAGGAAAAGACGTCTTTTTGCCAGAGTCGCTGGGGAAATGTCAGGGAAAAGTTGGAGATTGTCCAGACATTCAACTGTGGAGGAGGAAGGGAGAGTAGCCTTAAGTATACGCTCCTTAATATGGAAGAAATGAACTCTAAGGAGGGTGTCTTTAGGTGCTTGGGCTGGAGCTTGTTTGGATTTTGGAAGTCTATGGATTCTGTCAATCAGAAGATCAGAGGGTAAGGCATCAGGAAGAAGTTTCTGGAATAATTCCGTGGCATAATCATATAACTCAGCATTTGTGACGGAGTCCGGAATACCTCTTATTTTAATGTTGTTGCGTCTGGAGCGGTCTTCCAGATCTGTTACCTTGTCTCGTACAGAGGTTAATTCCTCCTGCAGAGAGTTGTGTGCTGAGATTAGGTCGTTATGTGATGCAACCAATTCTTCCATTTTAGATTCCAAATGGTCGGTACGATCTCCGATTTCACTAATATCAGCTCTCAGAGATTGAATGGTAGATTTTAATTCCGAGGTTATATCCACCTTAAATGACGTTAACATACTATGAATGGAACGCAGGGTAACTGGACCATCTAAACTGTCCTCATTTTCCTGAGAAGGTACAGGAGGACCACTTGCTTGTCTAGGTGGGGATTTTGGAGACGTAGCAGACTCAGGTGGTGATTGTTGAAGACGACTTTTAGTAGAGGTAGAAGAGGATCCAAAAAAGTGAACAGGTGGGGCTGATTTGGCCGCTTTTATTCTTTTTGGAGCCATACCGATGAGATCCAATGAAGCGGCACCTCCAACTAGTGTCGAGCAGATACAGGTACTGGTGATGTTTAAATTTATGATCGGTGGTTACATTGAGAAGGAAAGATTAAATCTGCATGTTGATAAGTTTCAGAGAGGCATCAGGGTCAACGCGGAAAGCTGTTTCAGAGAGACATAGTGAGTCACAACTAGTAACGACACTTCAGTAATCCGCCCGGGCTCCTGGAGAACAAGTAGGCATAGAGAGCAATAACCATAGAGGTGACTGATTTTGGTATTATATGTTTGCACAGAAGATCCAAAATGGCGTCTGCTATAACTCGATTACTCTCTGAAGAGGGTACTGCAATATTAAGGAGACCAGAGTCAAAACTGCAACCCAGGGCCAGCCGACAGGTCACTCGTCACGGCCACCTATAGCTGCCTGCAGTATCTCAATGTGTACTCAGGGAGCAGATTTAAGGGAGTCAGGGATCAGGAGCCACAGTTCAACACAGGAATTAATTTGATATTATCATGTACCTGTGTATAGAGGTGGTTGGTCAAAGGGGCCCTGGTAAGGTGTCCTCTTTACTCCTGGTGTCAGGGTCTCCCAAGCGGCAGATGTTGAGGTAATGCAGGGGGAGTTATAAAGGAGCCAAAATGGCGCCCCCCCGCGATTCGCGGCTCCGTTTACCGGACCTTCCTGGGTTCCCCCGACTCCACAGGCCACCGAGACCGCCACTCCAGTCAGGCAGAGTGGGGTCCAAGGTGACAGGACGGCCGCGGGAAAGTCCGGCCGCGATCGGCGGCAAGTGCGGCACCGGCGGGCCCGGCTTGAAAATCGAGGCCGGGGACTCTGGAGACGGAGTAGGCCGCAAAGGCCCCGGAGGAGATAATCCTTCGCGATCTCCAGCCGGGGGGATCAGCGGAGCCCAGAGGGGGTAAGTATGCAGGAGAGGTCTCCCCAAACAGCGAGGGGCAGGCGTAGCAGGGCAATCTATGAGGGTTTGTAGGGAGCTGAGGTGCAACACGTCTGCCCTGGTATCCAGTCAGGCCACGCCCCCCGTAGGGGGGTTTCTTAGTACCCAGAAACACCCCCTGATCAGTACTGGCCGGCTTTCAATCTATCTACAGCTTCGACCAGAGTATGGCTCTGATGAGCCGGCCTGGAGCAGAATAGAGACCTGCTGTCTGTGTCACTGTTGAGTGCAATACTACCAGGTGCCACTAGATGCTCCCATCTCCATTTGTGCTGTACCATCTGCCAGAAGTCGGCCCTGCAGTGCTGACCACAAACTGAAAGCTGAGCTCAGAGGCAGGAGCACGCAGCGTGGGGGAGAGACATGACTCAGGAGTATTCCTGAGATCCCACTCAGGAGGATCAATAGCTGGGATCCTTCAGAGGAAGTAAGTTTTTGTTTTGTATGTGATCTATCTACAGTCTCCCTCTCTGGTGGGTTTCTAAATTCTATTTATCTATCTACAGTCTCTCACTCTCTGGGGGTGTTCTACTTCTATCTATCTACAATCTCTCTCTAACTATCTATCTACAGTGTCTCACTTTCTGGGGGTTTCTACATCTATCTATATATCTATCTATCTACAGTCTCTCACTCTCTGGGGGTGTTCTACTTCTATCTATCTACAGTCTCTCTCTTAACTATCTATCTACAGTGTCTCACTTTCTGGGGGTTTCTACATCTATCTATCTACTGGTATCTATCTATATATCTACAGTCTCACTCTATGGGGGGTTTCTACATCTATCTATCTACCTATCTACAGTCTCTCACTCTTCCCTGCTCTCTTGGTATCAGATTATAGATCCCATACCTGTACTTTAGTCTCCTGCTCTCTTGGTATCAGATAATAAATCCCATACCTGTACTTTAGTCCCCTGCTCTCTCGGTATCAGGTAATAGATCCCATACCTGTACTTTAGTCCACTGCTCTCTCGGTATCAGGTAATAGATCCCATACCTTTACTTTAGTCGTCTGCTCTCTCAGTATAGGAAAGGGATATATGGTGGAAATTATCTTTTTGAAAGATTAATGAGAAAAAAAAAAATAAGAAATCTATATTACAAAGTTATGGAGCCCATACATCAGGAGTGTATCGGGCCAATCGACATTCTCCCGATGGTGGGGTATTGGCAAAACCAACATGTTGGATAATCTCGATTTGCCGATTCTGATCATTTTTGGGTCTGGATTTTGCCGATTCTCCGACAGATCGGCGGAACGGTTTCGGCAGAAGCATAAGCCTTCAGTTTAAGATACATTATATATACATGGACTGTAACTACATGAGATTTACGGTGCGATCCAGCACTTGCTATAGTGAAGACAATTTGGATTCCATACTGTGGGCCTGATGCTGAGAAGAACGTACGCCCATTTGCGGAGCATTGCTTACATGTTCTCGCAATGTGCATGCTCTGGAACTGAGCAATGCAGAAACGTACACATTTCAGTTGCGCATCCACTTCGGACTAAACTAAGGGACCTGTAACAGGGCGTTGTCACGTAGACCATGGTCAGTGAGGGTGTGTTACTGAAACGGCGGACTAGGCAGAGTAGACAGAAGCATAAATATGCTGATTTTCATGTATATCATTAGCACCAAGTATAGGCTAATGATGACAAGCAGTGTTGGCTCTAGGGGTCGGGCTGCAGCGCAGTTTAAAATTCAAATAGGAGAGCCACTTTAACTGCCAGTGAGTCCCCGCCATTTATGTTTGGCAGCATGTGAAATGATAGTTGGTGTGATTCCCCTATTTGAATTTTTGATTGCGCTGCAGCCCCACCTCTGGAGCCAGCCCTGATGACAGTACTAAACCAATCATACAGACTGCAAAGATTTGTACAACTCTGCAGAATAGAACCAGAGAGGATTGCATACAGCCGGAGTGAAACCGCAGGCTTGAACCAGAATGCGAACGGAGAAAGGAGACAATTGCAGCCAACCGGAGTGGAACTGCAGACTTGAACCAGATTGGGACCGGAGGTAACAGTAGCTGAGCTGAACTGGGACTGGTAGTTGAACACAGGCTGGTAGGTGCAGGCTGGAAGCAAGATACAACACAGTGCTGCAGTGACTCAGTGTCAGGTGCAGGCTTAAATAGGGAACTCTTTTCAGGGATAGGATGAGGCAGTCATGTTAGCGCAGGAGACAGGTATAGGGCCGTATTCAATTAGTTTCGCACCGGCGATACTTTTTCGCATGCCGGACTTTTTGCCTAAATCGCATGTTTTGCCTGCTGAAAAGTATCCCGCTATTCGCCATATTCAATTAGAAAGGACGCGAAAACGGCACCCGGCGATACTGAAACAGGCGAAAAGTCCTGTCAAAAATGGGGAACTCAGCCTGACACCCCCCAAAAGATGCACTACCATTGGGGATCACTATAGATGCCCCCAATTAGCCCTAATGAAGGTATTTGGGGTGCTTAAGTTGTGTCAATTGGTGCCAATTAGCGCATTAACACAGGTGGTGAAGAATAGCATTAAGCAGTATTTTTATGTGAAAATAACTATTCCCAGCATATTTGGGGTACTTGAAAATGGGTGCTAGCATATTTTTAAGTTGCTAAAGTGAAGTTTAAATTACGTTAAAAATCCACCTGCTGCAACCACCTGAAATCAAAAAAACACCTGCCTCATACTTGGGGACCCCCCTGAAGTCTATTTCGCTAGTTTTTAAGTTTGTCCCCCAAATTTGCACTTTTTCGCCCCCAAAATGAAAGTACTTTTTTGGGGTGTTCTAAAGTCTTTAAAAAAAAAATGACAGTTTATCTTGGGGGGACTGTCCCACAGGTGCAGGGGGGTTTACCGAGGTTTGCACCCCAAAACCGCAATTCTGCACTTTTTTCCGCCTGCTATTCATAGGCTAAACTTTTCCGCTGATTATATTGCATTGACTTTTCGCCTGTAATTGAATACAGCCCATAAACTGGATACTAGTGTTCGTCTGATTAAAGTCAACATGGAATGAAGTGACAGCACTTTGGTAGAGAGTTGCCCACTATAATGAAGCACCGCAGAACAGGGAAAGAGTGACTAAGTCCTGGTTTCGTGACAATGTCATCATTCTTTTCTATATAATAAACATTGGCCAAATTAAAGAATATTGTTATTTGCCATAATAAAGCCATTATTAGCCTCTCAATTTCATTATAGTTGCCCATTAGACAAATTACCATATAAACAGAATGCTTTTACTTAACCACATTTCCAGTTCTGCCTGCACCTGCAGCCGGGAATGAGAACATTATGACAAGCCGCTCCTGTATTAAACATGCTCCTTGAATCAAATCCTCAAAACATAGCCCCTGTTAGGGTTACTTGGGGGTTGGAGTCAGTGTCAGACTGGGGCATGAAGGGCCCACCGGGGAAATGCAGTAGTAGCCACACCCAGTAAGTTTAAAGGATGTAGCCAGCCACTAAGGGGAGTGTGGCCAGCCACCACAGAGGACATAGCCTGCAGACAACATGGATACAGCAGTGCATGGTCTGGGCCCCTTTATAAATACATATAGTACATACAGAGAGTTCATGCAGTATAATCTACCAGATTAACCACTGTAGTGAATACACAAACCAAACAACCATGTTCATCCATGTTCCTGTTCTACCAGGTAACAGGTGCCCACCAGGGATTTCCCCTGTACTCCTATGGGCCAGTCCGACTCTGGTTGGAGTTGAGAACCATTGGTTTACAGTAATTTGGTGACAATATATATTATAATGTTGGTTTACAGTAATTTGGTGACAATATATATATTATAATATTATAATGTCAATATTTATACCTGCCTTAAAGATTTCCAACTTTATGCAGGCCTATAAAACATCACTTTTAGTAGCCAAAATTATGTAGATATAACATACATGTTACACTTCTATCTATATGTTGTCTGTTCAATTATCTGTTTAACATGTAGGTGAAAGTCAATAGATGATTTAATATTGTTGGCTGATAGCTTTGTTGCCTTACAGAAGCCATGCACACATGTTCTCCCAGTGTTGGTTTTCTCCGGCTGCTCCATTACACTCAAACACTTGAAAAACATAAGGATAAGGTTAAATGGCTGCTAATAATAATGCACCCTAGTGTGTATGTAATTGTATGGCAGATGTTAGTCTATAATCTCCAATGGGGAAGGACTGATGATACATAACTACATATCTGGTCAGAAATTAAATTAGTTATTATGTATTCAATGTTCTCCAGACATCTTAGATTTGGACAGGGTCATATTTATATAAATGTTCCGTTATTTCTTTAATATATTATTCCTTTCTACTGTCAGGTGAATGGGAAGTTCTTGGTACGGGTTGGGTACGTGATCCCGACGGTCGCGATGACGTTGGTCAGAATAAATACAGCAGCATCCCAACATATTTCTGTAATGCTGGGTACACATTAGATGATGTGCAAATGATGCGATGCTCATCTCGATTTCCTTTCATCCACAGAACAAACGATATAGTGCATATGCACTGTGCAATCCTCCAAATGACCGAATGATATATCATGAATCATTTGGTTGTTAGAAATTTAAGATATAACAATAACATATCACCTGGTCGTCTGATTGGGCAAACACGCTTCACGTTTTGCACAAAATCATTAAAGATATCTTCTCATCTGCTGTGCAGTACAGCAGATGAGAAGATGCGAGGAACGACGCACGGCAGTGCACAATAGAGTATACACATTAGATGAAGTGGATGATTTGTCGTTCCAATTCGTCTCTAAAAATGAAAAATCATCCAATTTTTTGTCTAATGTGTACCCAGCTTAAGTATTATAACCCTTACCCTAACCCTCCCTACAACCCTACCCTCACCTTCCGTACCCTAACCCTTCCGTCCCGCAGCCTAAGCCTCCCCTCCCACAGCTTAAGCTGTCGGGATGCCACTGTCAGTATTATCACAGTTGACATCCTGACTGTCGAGGTGTTGACTCCATCCCCTTGGTACTGACACCCTTGTATGAAACAAGATGAGATAAAGATGAGACCACTGAATTAAATGCGGACCACAGGAGGTGCTGCTAATAACATGGATGTGTACACTTTTTTTTTATCTATCTTCTATATTTTGGGTGGAATTATCATTATATCATAGTTAGTAACTAAGCAGTCGTTTCTCCATAGATTGACTTCAAAGTACAAACAACAGTTAAACATGTAGAATGTAATCAGTATTTGATGTCCATTGTATACTTGTATTTGTTTTCTATTCCATATCTAATCCAATTTAGTAACCAATTTAACGTTTTTCAACAGTTCTTTGTGTAGGGGAAAATATAATTTCACATTAAACAGATATTTGGTTCAAGGTAGTTTTCAGTCTATTTAGTTATGTGCAGCAAACAATGAGGTCAGAAGACGTTTATTATAAGACATTGGCCTGTGGATGTGTATTGCTTTGATCCCCTGGCAAATTAAACTGATGCTGAATGCTCATTAATTTTGGTTTACTCGGCTGCTCTGTGCACTTTCAATCTGTCTCAGTATCAGCCGCCCCATATAATACATTCCAAGCATCACAGTGTCTCTAATTTCAATATATTCTATTTTAGAGCTGCACCATCACCTATAAAAATGTTGTCCTAAGTTCCCCTTACCTCTGGCTGGAGCCCTGGGGGCTGCTACATGCAGCTGTTTTTTTCCATAGGGATCTATGGGTTTCTCTCATACAGAACTAGCAAATTAATGTTGTTAACCAAAATTCATTGGCAGCAGAGAAGAGGTGTGAGCAGCAGAACCAATCTCTTGATTGGATCTTTTTATTAGTCATCCCGTCCCCCCTTTGCCTGGTGTTGGCTGTGATAGAAATGGACTGACCGCAGGGCTAGAGGGAAAGAGTGCAGAATATATTCATAGGTGATTATACTGTTTTCATCTGTATAATTCTCATCAACAAGGACAGCGGTTTTCATGGCAAATTGGCTGGATAGGCAGAAATCATGTGGAGTTACAGACGTGTCCTCATACAACTAGATTCAATACGCCATGAGGCGCGAGATGAGTGAGCAAGAGTTTTTCTTGAAATTTGCACCTTATTCGCACCACAGACGCAGCGAAACACCACGCAATCTGTACTAGAGAGGCCGGGCTGCAATGTTAACCACACAGGAATTAGCTTTAAATATGTACAAGGTGGCAGATGAAGCACAATGGAATTTAGCGTGAAAAAAAGCCCCAGCCCCGCATAGTAGCATTTCGTATACAGAGTTATGCGCACACAGATGTACAAGTGTTGCATATCAAATCAGTGCAGTCTCGTTAGGCAGTTTTGTTGCATCACATTGCGACTAAGATGCAAAAAAGATGCTTCACGCAAGACGACTCGCATCGGTCATGACGCGCTGAAAAGGGATGTTTGGTGCGACTGCAGCAATAGTGTATGAGGACACATTTATATAAAAGTAACAAATGCTATAAATAAAATGCCAAGAAAATATGATCATTTATTTTCTACTAAATGTACAGGGAGGGCCTGATGCAGACCCGCTCGCGAGCGCTGAGCGCTCGCAAGCGGGTCGATTGTGCCCTAGTGCGCATGTGCACGATGGAGGCTGCTCCGTCGTGCGCATGCGCGAGACCCGGCTAGCGATGGGGAAGCCGTCGCTCCGGGTCTCGCACCAAAGGGGGCGTGCTGTCGATGGTGAGTAACAACACGCCCCCTTTGGTGGGCGTGCCGGGGGCGTGGCTGCCAGATGGAGACGTTCCCATGGGAACGCCTACCGTCTGGTAGGCCAAAAATCACTAGTGATGTCAGTGGGAGTGATTTTGGCTCTGATAGAGCCCAAATCACTCCAGGGCTTGCGGTCACCGAGACCCTACCGCAGGGTCTCGTCGCAAGCCCGATGGTCGCGATGGTCTTGACCATCGCCACCATCTTTTTGGCCGCTCGCATATGCTGTGGGTGGTCACCCACAGCTATGCGAGCGGCCATGAGGCCGCTCCAAGTTTAGGTAGGAGGGCCATGATTCAGAGCGAGCGCTCTGGTCAGAGCGTCTGGCTCTGAATCAGGCCCGGAGTTCGGAACGTCCCTCCACAGTGACTCTGTGCTAAGTATGTGACAATCCAAAATTCAAATAGGGGAGCCACACCAACTGCCAGTGAGTCCCAGTTGGCGCTGTTTGGCAACATTTAGGGTGGCAGTTGGTGTGGTCCCCCTATTTGAATTTTGGACTGCACTGCACAGAGCCCCAACTCTGGATCTACCACGGTCTGTCACACACTGATCAAACAATCACTGCGGAGGGACCATTCCCTTGGTATTTCAGACGCTCCAAGCCACTTGGATCCTTATTACCTGAACTATAGAGTCATTAACTGTAATGTAACTTTTTAGCATGTTCAGTTCTCACAGTGAAAACGCGCCTCCAGTCGTACTGCAACTGCAGAAGACCCATGTACATTGCGAAGGGAAGGGAGCCGCAGCTAAAGTCTTGCCAATTCCAACAACTCTGAAATATTTTGCAAGATTTCAACTTTTTGTTCAGACACATTTTGAATAAGGCTGAGTCCACACTCACCATATTGGTCATGTCAGAAAATAAATGCTAATACCATTTGAAGTTCAAAAGGTTAAAAATACATGAATAGCTCCATGTACAAGCATTCAAGGATATATAATGTAGTAATGTCTATAATATTGTACTGTAAAGTGAATCCTTGATGTGCTTGGCTACTACAGTAAATACGGGTTTGCACAGTGCAAGTGTTAGAGCTGTCACTCCCTTCAGCCTTCATTCAGAGTTTTATTCCATGTGTGGGTACAACGATTGGTATCTCCTCTACAATTTTTGCTACTGTATGACCATACACCACAATGTCGACAGGTATGTCGGCACTGTCAAAATGTTGACAGGTAACTTGTCGACATGCTCGCAATGTCAACATGTGAAATGCCAACATTGTCGGTATTAGGGTTAGGCTGCAGGAGGGTTAGGGTTAGGCTGCGGGAGGTGGTTAGGGTTAGGTTGAAGGCAGGAGGGTAATGGTTAGGTTGCAGGAGCTAGATAGGGTTAGGCTGAGGGTGGGGGGAGGTTAGGATTAAACACTAAAGGGAGAGTTAGGGTTAGGGATTAGGGATAGCAGAAAATACCCATCCACTGGGGAATTGGAAGTCTGACCTGGAAGTGACAGTCACATGACCGCAGGACCAGCGGGAAGCATCGCTGGAGCCGCTGCAGCTGCCCGGAGCACGTAAGCCACATTCTAACATGTCGTCATTTCACCACTATCTACATGACGTATGTCAACATTATGACCATCAACATGTCATACCACACCTGGAAAGAATGTAATAGGAAGCTAAGTGATATAAACCTGTACAAACATAACAAATGTGTACTTTGCCAAAGGTTTATCGGGTAACATACTGTAAATAACACTGATACCCTTTCATCATGAACGCAGACATTTCCTAT
Organism: Taudactylus pleione; assembly: GCA_031769625.1. Taxonomy (NCBI): domain Eukaryota; kingdom Metazoa; phylum Chordata; class Amphibia; order Anura; family Myobatrachidae; genus Taudactylus; species Taudactylus pleione. The sequence continues at coordinate 4,461,547 of JAUIMM010000390.1, forward strand.
CATTACCGTATATACTCGAGTATAAGCCGAGTCAAGTGTAGCGCTGACCGGACGGAGTTCGGTCAGCGCTACACACTGCCAAACACACAGCCGCCGGAGCCGGCAGCTGCGTGTTTGGTGTAATCAGCAGCCGCTGAGAGTCTGTCAGACTCTCAGCGGCTGCTGCTGCTCCCACTGCGGGAGCCATCTTCCGGCTCCCGCAGTGGGTGATGGGAGACACGTCGTCATGACGACGTCTCTCCCATGCAAAGCGGCCGGAGGAGCGGACAGCGGCGGGACCAGGAGCGGGAGTTTAAGGTAAGTGTTTATTTTTTTTTAATTCTTTTCACGTCTCTCTCTACTAGGGGGGGGGGACTACAGGGGGCACTACCAGGGGGCGATGACTACAGGGGGCACTACCAGGGGGCATTATCAGGGGGCACTACCAGGGGGCGATTACTACAGGGGGCACTACCAAGGGGCATTATCAGGGGGCGATTACTACAGGGGGCACTAAAAGGGGGGATTACCACTGGGGGAACTACAAGGGGGGGATTACTACAGGGGGCACTACCAGGGGGGGATTACTACAGGGGGGGATTACTACAGGGGGCACTAAAAGGGGGGATTACTACAGGGGACACTAAAAGGGGGGATTACCACTGGGGAACTACCAGGGGAGGATTACTACAGGGGGCACTACCAGTGGGGGATTACTACAGGAGGCACTAAAAGGGGGGATTACTACTGGGGGTACTACCAGGGGGGGATTACTACTGGAGGCACTGAAAGGGGGGATTACCACTGGGGGCACTACAAGGAGGGATTACTACTGGGGACACTACCAGCTGCTGCCATTTCCCACACTAGGCTTATACTCGAGTCAGTAAGTTTTCCCAGTTTTTTGGGGTAAAAGTAGGTACCTCGGCTTATATTCGGGTCGACTTATACTCGAGTATATACGGTACTTTAACTTAGATGAGTAACATTTTATATATTAATTCATGTTACAGTTGTGTAACCTTGATAACTAAATTAGTAAAAACATTTTTCTTCATGATAAAAGAAAGTGACCAGATTGTGGATAATAAAAGTACAGATGGGCCCAGCTAGTTTGTCGCTCCATACGCCATGTAGCGCGCAACGCATCTCGCGCCATAAAAAAATATTTAGAGGGATGAATCTAATCATGATTAGGAAATAATATTGTGCTGTGGTGAGATTTGAACCCTGGACCATGGCAATGTAAAACCACCACTTTAACACTAGGCCAAGAAGGATTTCACATCCATCTACTGAATCCTTGTGCGCCATTAGGGAGGGTGCAGTAATAATATTGATAATAATAATAAAAATGTGTCTTCCTTTTCAAAATATTATACTAGACCATGTAAACACAGTATCCCACCATTAGTGAATAATTCATCCCGTCTCATTGAAATCTGTGCGTGTGTCTCATTGATGTATCGTCATAACAACACGGCAATTACACTACCGTACAGTATGTGTACTGATTTGTGTCCCGTTCAACGAACTTCTGAGATATTATTAAAAAGATTGGTTGTGCGAACATGCAACATGCAAATACACTGCGTGAGCGTGATTGGCCCGCTTGTCAGTGATATCCATTCACTTCTACAGTATGGTATTCAGTAGTATAAATTTCATCAGTGGAGCACTCGCCACCCAGTGGTTAAGCGGTGTATTGCATGTCTTGGATTCTCTTACGTTGTAGAATACCATGATACGCAACATTACAGCCATCATGCAACGTTCCAAGGTGCGACTCAGAAGCCTGAATGTCGCGCTATGAGCAACAAACTAGCTGGGCCCATCTGTAGCAAATGTTAAATGAAATATTGTTTAAAGTGGAAAATTCAGTTTTGTTAAATAAATATTTCTGTATTTGATACAGCTGTTTTTATTATTATAATTTTTATTATTATCCTTTATAATATGTACCACAAAGGATCTGTAGCACAATACACAGAGGAAACACACAATTCCTGTTTCCCATTCCCACTAAGGCCTCACATTGGGCCTGACTCATAGTTGTACACAAATGCCACGGCCGCTGCAAAGGAGTACGCTGCTGCCAAAATAGACAATGTTGCAGCCACTGGGAAATGTATGACGACGTCCACCTGCGGCTTTACAAATCCAACCCTCTGCGTATAAAGACGCAGCATCAGTCGGAGATGATTCGAGGGTAGCGAACCTGAGTAACTCTGTGGTCACACAGAATGGCCGCCTGAACTGAGACACCAGATGTGCCATATTTTGTGCGTACGGGATTGCAGGTGCAAACATCGACATGCCCCGAAAACCGTCGCAACGCGCCATCAATTCTGGCTTCACACCATGTAATCAACCCCAAACAGCTCTTAACTGTCAATCACTCTGCGAGTAAAGAGTCGCTGCTGGCGACTATGGTAATGGACTTAGACGCATTCATAGTGTGGCTCAGACGCATGCACAGACGGCCCACATTAACTCAACTGTGAAAACACTGGCATAGTATACAGCTCTAAATTAGGCCCACTGTTAGCAGATAGTAGCACAAATGAAAATGCTCAGGGTTTAAATGATGCAATCGCTGGATTCTACGTGAATGGTGGAGAAGGAATGTAAATAAGAAACTGTGCTCCTGACTGGCTCTCTTTTAATGAGAAAGCATATTTTCTTCCAAATATGTTTAACCTGGTGTCATTGTGGTTGGGTCATAATGACCTGCGTCGTTTTAAATTATGTGTATCTTTTTACTTAGTTATGCGACGCTGCCAAACCTCTCAGTAGCTGGAGTTAAGACCCGTTCCTACCCGTTTCCCGCTGCCACTCAGACAGCCGGCGTCAGCGCAGAAAACAGACGAGCGCAAACTCCAAAAATGTTATTATGACCCAACCTCAATGTCAGTGTGCTGAGGGCCTGATTCAGACCCGCTCGCGAGCGCACAGCACTCGCAAGCGGGTCGATGGTCACCCACTGCGCATGTGCACGTGGGAGCCGGCTCCGGTGTGCGCATGCGCGAGACCCGGTCAGCGACGGGCGCTCCGTCGCTACGGGTCTCGCACCAAAGCGGGGCAGCTGTCGATTGTGATTGACAGCTTGCCCCATTTTGGAGGCGGGCAGAGGGGGTGGCTTGCCAAACGGAGGTGTTCCCGAAGGAACGCCTGCCATTTGGGGGCGGCCCCACTGACATCACGAGATGTCAGTGGTGAGCTTCCGGGTCTATTAGAGTTGAAAGCTCACTGGGGCTTGCAGGAACGAGACCCTACCACAAGGGCCTCGTCGCAAGCCCCGATGGTCGTGACCATCGCGACCATCACCTGGCCGCTCGCTAAAGCTGTGGGTGGTAACCCACAGCTATGCGAGCGGCCAGGAGGCAGTCTTTAAAAAAAAACAGGGACATCCTGATTCAGAGCGAGCGCTGTCAAAGAATGTCCGGCTCTGAATCAGGCACTGAGTCCGAAGACCCAACATCGGATCACCATCATAGTCATCGCCCATCTGAGTACGCTTAAGCAGGTGAGTTTAGCTGGGACCAGGAAATCTGCGTAAGAAGAAGCAAACCCTGGTCCCAGCGACTACAAAATGGGGGCAGCGCTCCCCCATTTTGAAACCCCCCCGCGTCACCCCCAAACGGCCACAGTATGTCAATCATGCTTCGGCTTTGGGGACACTGCGTGCGATTTCGTAGGACCCATTCTGCCCGTGCACAGAACAGGTCATGTGCATGCACAGTCCCCGCGCCATTGGACATGTACGCAAATCATTGGGTTTGTGAACATCTCTTATTTAGGCCTTCAGTGCGGATCTGCCTCTATTCGTAATAAGGAAAATATCTTAAAGATGTATGTTCCTGAAAATAACACAGGCACAAAAATATATACAGCCCTATATCTGCGTATACGCAATCAGACATATTTTATATTAACACAACTCCTTAATGTCAAAAGTGATAAATAGGATGGTATCCCAAAATTCCATAGGCAATACTAAATATAATAATAAAACAACATACAAGTTTTAAATATTGCATTTCAATTTAAAAAATACAGAAAACTGTCATGTGTCAGATTATACTGTAACAACATAAAATTTGAAATAACTAGGTATAATGCCAGACATGTAAAATGTAAGATTTTATGTCAGAAGCAAAAGTTTACACACTATAATCAGCATTAATATGATTAAAATGTCATTCTAAAAAAAGATCAAAGAGAACTGATATAAATATTAAGAATAGTAATAATCATTTGCTGAATAAGTACATGATTATGTCCCTAATAACATTAAAATTATACGAAAGGCAAACAACTTTCCCAAGATAGGATCTTGAGAAACTTTTCTTACATCAGCACTAGTGTCAGATCTGTCCATGAATAAATAGATGTGTGTTTAATTAGTATATGCTGACTCACTGTTTGTGGAATGGGTACACAACCATCAAATGGAAAACGGCCAACAACTAGGAATACTGCCCTCTAGAGGTATAACTAATATTAGCCCACATATTGTAGCTGCACCAGGTCTATAAGTAAAAGCAATTAATCTAATAGCAAGTGACAATACTATTCATTGAATATTACCATGTTTTATTCAAATTATTTATATAGAAACTGCTAACATTATCACATGGAGTGTTATTACAGTCTAGTTCAGTATCTGTTGTGATTTACATAACTGTAAACACAATGTATAATAAATATAATGCTGGAAATGTATTTGATAATTTTCATCCTCTGCAGTCACAAGCTGTTTGTTGAATTAATCAGGTTATTGATGGTTAATTGAACAAGCTGCGTTGAGAACTTTTATCTTCTGCTAATTTTTGTTTGGAATATTGTGTTTATTGAAGAAACTGTAAACCTGACTGAAAAGTGTCTACAAATAAGAAGCACTTGTTAAAATAGAGTACTGAGGTTTATATACTGTGCCATACACATCTCATGTTATGTACGGCTCCGGGTCAGTCAGCACACTCTATGTGCACTACTTACACCAGTCATACATCCTGTAAACACAAACACTAAAGAAAGCACCTGTTAGCGTCATCGGTGCATTTTCAACAGTCAATCACAAGCGTTTCTCTAGCGCTGGTGACCATCATCTCATCATCAGTGCATTTGTACCATCCACAAATAAATAGCCCATAACCACCCACAAATAAATAGTCCTGGACCACCCACAAATAAATAGCCCCTCACCACCCAAATAAATAGTCCCTGACCACCCACAATTAAATATCCTCTGATCACCCACAAGAAAATAGCCCCTGACCACCCACAAATAAATAGCCCCTGACCACCCACAACTAAATAGCCTATCACAACCCACAAATAAATAGCCCCTTACCACCCTCAAATAAATAATCCCTGACCACCCACAAATAAATAGCCCCTCACCACCCAAATAAATAGCCCCTGACCACCCACAAATAGTCCCTGACCACCCACAAATAAATAATCCCTGACCACCCACAAATAAATAGCCTCTAACCACACACAAATAAATAGCCCCTGGCCACTCACAAATAAATTGTCCCTGACCACCCACAAATAAATAGCCTCTGACCACCCACAAATAGCAACTGACCACTCACAAATAAACAACAACTGACCATCCACAAATAATCCCTAACCACCCACAAATAAATAGCCCCTGACCACCCACAAATAGCTTCTGACCACCAACAAATAAATAGCCCCTTAACACCCACAAATAAATAATCCCTGACCACCCACAAATAAATAGCACCTTATCTCCCACAAATAAATAGCCCCTGATCACCCACAAATAAATAGACCATTATCTCTCACAGATAAATAGCCCAGTACCACCCAAAAATAAATAGCTACTGACCACCCAAAAATAAATAGCCCCTGACCACCCACAAATAAATAGCCCCTGACCACCCAAAAGAAAATAGCCCCTGACCACCCACAATTAAACAGCCTATCACCACCCACAAATAAATAGCCCCTTACCACCTACAAATAAATAATCCCTGACCACCCACAAATAAATAGCCTCTCACCACCCAAATAAATAGCCCATGACCACCCACAAATATTCCCTGACCACCCACAAATAAATAATCCATGACCACCCACAAATAAATAATCCCTGACCACCCACAAATAAAAAGCCTCTCACCACACACAAATAAATAGCCCCTGGCCGCCCAAAAATAAATTGTCCCTGACCACCCACAAATAAATAGCCTCTGACCACCCACAAATAGCAACTGACCCCCCACAAATAAACAACAACTGACCATCCACAAATAATCCCTAACCACCCACAAATAAATAGTCCCTGACCACCCACAAATAAATAGCCCCTGACCACCCACAAATAGCTTCTGACCACCCACAAATAAATAGCCCCTGACCACCCACAAATAAATAATCCCTGACCACCCACAAATAAATAGCCCCTTATCTCCCACAAATAGCCCCTGATCACCCACAAGTAAATAGTCCCTGATCACCCACAAATAAATAGACCCTTATCTCTCACAGATAAATAGCCCAGTACCACCCAAAAATAAATAGCCCCATACCACCCAAAAATAAATAGCCCCTGACCACCCAAATAAATAGTCCCTGACCACCCACAATTAAATATCCCCTGACCACCCACAAGAAAATAGCCCCTGACCAGCCACAAATAAATAGCCCCTGACCACCCACAATTAAATAGCCTATCACAACCCACAAATAAATAGCTCCTTACCACCCTCAAATAAATAATCCCTGACCACCCACAAATAAATAGCCCCTCACCACCCAAATAAATAGCCCCTGACCACCCACAAATAGTCCCTGACCACCCACAAATAAATAATCCCTGACCACCCACAAATAAATAGCCTCTCACCACACACAAATAAATAGCCCCTGGCCACCCACAAATAAATTGTCCCTGACCACCCACAAATAAATAGCCTCTGACCACCCACAAATAGCAACTGACCACCCACAAATAAACAACAACTGACCATCCACAAATAATCCCTAACCACCCACAAATAAATAGCCCCTGACCACCCACAAATAGCTTCTGACCACCCACAAATAAATAGCCCCTTACCACCCACAAATAAATAATCCCTGACCACCAACAAATAAATAGCCCCTGATCACCACAAATAAATAGACCATTATCTCTCACAGATAAATAGCCCAGTACCACCCAAAAATAAATAGCTACTGACTACCCAAAAATAAATAGCCCCTGACCACCCACAAATAAATAGCCTCTCACCACACACAAATAAATAGCCCCTGGCCGCCCACAAATAAATTGTCCCTGACCACCAACAAATAAATAGCCTCTGACCACCCACAAATAGCAACTGACCACCCACAAATAAACAACAACTGACCATCCACAAATAATCCCTAACCACCCACAAATAAATAGCCCCTGACCACCCACAAATAGCTTCTGACCACCCACAAATAGCCCCTTACCACCCACAAATAAATAATCCCTGACCACCCCCAAATAAATAGCCCCTGATCACCCACAAATAGCCCCTGATCACCCACAAGTAAATAGTCCCTGATCACCCACAAATAAATAGACCCTTATCTCTCACAGATAAATAGCCCAGTACCACCCAAAAATAAATAGCCCCATACCACCCAAAAATAAATAGCCCCTGACCACCCAAATAAATAGTCCCTGACCACCCACAATTAAATATCCCCTGACCACCCACAAGAAAATAGCCCCTGACCAGCCACAAATAAATAGCCCCTGACCACCCACAATTAAATAGCCTATCACAACCCACAAATAAATAGCTCCTTACCACCCTCAAATAAATAATCCCTGACCACCCACAAATAAATAGCCCCTCACCACCCAAATAAATAGCCCCTGACCACCCACAAATAGTCCCTGACCACCCACAAATAAATAATCCCTGAACACCCACAAATAAATAGCCTCTCACCACACACAAATAAATAGCCCCTGGCCACCCACAAATAAATTGTCCCTGACCACCCACAAATAAATAGCCTCTGACCACCCACAAATAGCAACTGACCACCCACAAATAAACAACAACTGACCATCCACAAATAATCCCTAACCACCCACAAATAAATAGCCCCTGACCACCCACAAATAAATAGCCCCTTACCACCCACAAATAAATAATCCCTGACCACCAACAAATAAATAGCCCCTGATCACCACAAATAAATAGACCATTATCTCTCACAGATAAATAGCCCAGTACCACCCAAAAATAAATAGCTACTGACTACCCAAAAATAAATAGCCCCTGACCACCCACAAATAAATAGCCTCTCACCACACACAAATAAATAGCCCCTGGCCGCCCACAAATAAATTGTCCCTGACCACCAACAAATAAATAGCCTCTGACCACCCACAAATAAACAACAACTGACCATCCACAAATAATCCCTAACCACCCACAAATAAATAGCCCCTGACCACCCACAAATAGCTTCTGACCACCCACAAATAGCCCCTTACCACCCACAAATAAATAATCCCTGACCACCCCCAAATAAATAGCCCCTGATCACCCACAAATAAATAGACCATTATCTCTCACAGATAAATAGCCCAGTACCACCCAAAAATAAATAGCTACTGACCACCCAAAAATAAATAGCCCCTGACCACCCACAAATAAATAGCCTCTCACCACACACAAATAAATAGCCCCTGGCCACCCACAAATAAATTGTCCCTGACCACCCACAAATAAATAGCCTCTGACCACCCACAAATAGCAACTGACCACCCACAAATAAACAACAACTGACCATCCACAAATAATCCCTAACCACCCACAAATAAATAGCCCCTGACCAGCCACAAATAGCTTCTGACCACCCACAAATAAATAGCCCCTTACCACCCACAAATAAATAATCCCTGACCACCCACAAATAAATAGCCCCTGATCACCCACAAATAAATAGACCATTATCTCTCACAGATAAATAGCCCAGTACCACCCAAAAAAAAATAGCTACTGACCACCTAAAAATAAATAGCCCCTGACCACTCACAAATAAATAGCCCCTGACCACCCAAAAAAAATAGCCCCTGACCACCCACAATTAAACAGCCTATTACCACCCACAAATAAATAGCCCCATACCACCTACAAATAAATAATCCCTGACCACCCACAAATAAATAGCCTCTCACCACCCAAATAAATAGCCCATGACCACCCACAAATAGTCCCTGACCACCCACAAATAAATAATCCATGACCACCTACAAATAATCCCTGACCACCCACAAATAAAAAGCCTCTCACCACACACAAATAAATAGCCCCTGGCCGCCCAAAAATAAATTGTCCCTGACCACCCACAAATAAATAGCCTCTGACCACCCACAAATAGCAACTGACCCCCCACAAATAAACAACTGACCATCCACAAATAATCCCTAACCACCCACAAATAAATAGTCCCTGACCACCCACAAATAGCTTCTGACCACCCACAAATAAATAGCCCCTGACCACCCACAAATAGCTTCTGACCACCCACAAATAAATAGCCCCTGACCACCCACAAATAGCTTCTGACCACCCACAAATAAATAGCCCCTGACCACCCACAAATAAATAATCCCTGACCACCCACAAATAAATAGCCCCTTATCTCCCACAAATAGCCCCTGATCACCCACAAGTAAATAGTCCCTGATCACCCACAAATAAATAGACCCTTATCTCTCACAGATAAATAGCCCAGTACCACCCAAAAATAAATAGCCCCTGACCACCCACAAATAAATAGCCCCTGACCACCCACAAATAACTAGTTCTCTTCTTCGTATCTTCTGCATCTTTTTTCTGTTCTGTCTGTTTTTGTAATTGCAGATGCCCCGGACATCACTGTCTCACCTATCCAGGCTAGGGGAAGAGTTTGCATGGTTGGATATGCGTGTCTCTCTGTTCTGGGCAAGCACATAATCATGTAATTTATGCTATGCAAGCTGGCATGGTAGTCACTCTGCATGGGCTCTAACTATCCATTTGACTAACATATGTGTAGCAAGCAAACTGGAACATTTTTACTGTATAATAAAATGTATTTACTAAGAATATTGGGGTTTATTCAGAGTTGGATTTTCTGATTGTTATCACTGTGAATGGTCCGTGGCTGAATGACGGCAACTATGAGTAATCAGAGTCATATGCATCTGTGACATATAGACGTGTGCTTGAACAGATGTAGTTGGCATCAAATGTGCACTTGCATCTAGGCTAAGTGTTCTGAGGGTATGTAGGTGGAACTGCGGGATAAGCTGGGTTGAACATACAGACATATCTGTCTAATGTCGGGTGCATCTCTTACACCAGGTATATGGATGGTACAGATGCATGCTGATAGTAATGATGGCTATACAGGTTGAGTCTCCCATATCCAAATATTCCGAAATACGGAATATTCCGAAATATGGAATAATTTTGGCATGACTGAGATAATTAAGCCTTTGATTTTTAATGGTTCAAAGTACTCAAACTTTGTCTAAGGCACAAAATATAAAAAAATATTGTATAAAATACCTCAAGTTGTGGGTATACGGTGTATATGAAACATAAATGAATTTAATTTCTGTACACAAACTTTGCTTGAGCCACAAAATTATTGAAAATATTGTATAAAATTACCTGTAGACTGTGTGTATAAGGTGTATATAACACATAAATGCATTATGTGTGTACATTGGGGTCCCACTCCCAAGATATTTCATTATGATATGCAAATATTCCAAAATACGGAATATTCCATTATCCAAAATGCCCCTGGTCCCAAGCATTTTGGATATGGGAGACTCAACCTGTATTAACAAGTAGATCTGGGTATATTATTTCCGTACAAGGAACGTGACCATGCTTGAAAGATAAAGGAAAATCAATGATTAGACTGCAAAAAGAAAGAAAAACTTTGACTGGTTAATAATTGTTTTATGCAACAAATTCATACATAAAATAATATATAAAAAATATTAAGTGGAAAATTAGATTCCTCTCTATATGGGGAAAAAGGAGGTGATCTAAAGTTGGAAACAGGTACATATACGTGTTGTAACGTGCTGAATTATCAGCTGCATGTATCTAAAACTTGCAGCATCTTGCACTTTGGGAGGCGGATATGGCGTGTTCACATGTAAGAGACTAAGGGTAGTGCAAGTTCAGTACAGTAAGGGTGTGCATGTGCAAGTTCAGTACAGTAAGGGTGTGCATGTGCAAGTTCAGTACAGTAAGGGTGTGCATGTGCAAGTTCAATGTATAATAAATATAATGCTGGAAATGTATTTGATAATTTTCATCCTCTGCAGTCACAAGCTGTTTGTTGAATTAATCAGGTTATTGATGGTTAATTGAACAAGCTGCGTTGAGAACTTTTATCTTCTGCTAATTTTTGTTTGGAATATTGTGTTTATTGAAGAAACTGTAAACCTGACATTAAAAGTGTCTACAAATAAGAAGCACTTGTTAAAATAGAGTACTGAGGTTTATATACTGTGCCATACACATCTCATGTTATGTACAGCTCCGGGTCAGTCAGCACACTCTATGTGCACTACTTACACCAGTCATACATCCTGTAAACACAAACGCTAAAGAAAGCACCTGTTAAAATAATATATAAAAAATATTAAGTGGAAAATTAGATTCTTCTCTATATGGGGAAAAGGGGGTGATCTAAAGTTGGAAACAGGTAGATAATATATACGTGTTGTAATTATCCTAAGGCCAGAATTATCAGCTGCATGTATCTAAAACTTGCAGCACCTTGCACTTTGGGAGGCGGATATGGCGTGTTCACATGTAAGAGACTAAGGGTGTGCATGTGCAAGTTCAGTACAGTAAGGGTGTGTATGTGCAAGTTCAGTACAGTAAGAGTGTGCATGTGCAAGTTCAGTACAGTAAGAGTGTGCATGTGCAAGTTCAGTACAGTAAGAGTGTGCATGTGCAAGTTCAGTACAGTAAGAGTGTGCATGTGCAACTTCAGTACAGCAAGAGTGTGCATGTGCAAGTTCAGTACAGTAAGAGTGTGCATGTGCAACTTCAGTACAGCAAGAGTGTGCATGTGCAAGTTCAGTACAGTAAGGGTGTGCATGTGCAAGTTCAGTACAGTAAGGTTCCCCCAGAAATAGAACGATAGTTGGTGAATATCAAATAGTGAAAACTCCATTTTCTTTGAGCAGTATTGCTTTGTGGGAGGACCAGGGCATGGCATGAAAGTGATGTCAATTCGGTCTGACATAGAGTTTGTCATACACACTGCATGATAGGCTCAAAATCGATAGTGAAATCGCTAGGTTTGATGTGCAGTACGGACAACCAGTGACAGTTGGTAGCGACCAGCGGGAGCACGCAATCATGCGCACACACTGTAGGCAATATGTCGTTACTAAATGGCATATTGGCCCGACACTGCTCCAGTGTTTACCCAGCTTTAGGGTGTGCACGTGCAAGTTCAGTACAGTAAGGGAGCGTGCACATGGAAGCTTAGTACAGTTAGGGTGTGTGCACATGGAAGCTCAGTACAGTAAAGGTGTGCACATGCAAGTTCAGTACAGTAAGGGTGTGCACGTGCAAGTTTAGTACAGTAAGGGTTTGCACAGGACCGTACCTAGGAGTGTGTGAGTGGTGCACAGGCCGCAAGGCCCTGGGAGTGGCACCGTTGCTACCACACGTCACCTGTATGTGGCTTGCAGGATGCCTGTAACCGTAGCCCTGAAGCTATTGGTGCTACTGCAGAGCCGCCTGCTCCAAGGGATATTCCGGGCAGGCACTCTGCAGCCTGTGGAGCTGACTGGAGCATCCTTAAGACAGGCAGTGTTCTACTTCCTAAAGTCGTGACATTACGGGTTTAAGGGACGGGGCCGACACAGGGCGCCCTGCTGTTCTGTTACAGCGCTGGTTGTGCACATGCAGGTTCAATACAGAAAGGGTGTGCCTGTACAAATTCAATACAGTAAAGGTGCCTATCCATTAGGTGACCTGAAAGTCTGAACGTCTAACGTTCAGACCTTCAGGTCGCCGAGGTGAAGTGCCCGCACTGAGCGGCGTTCACTCAGTGAAGGAGCCCGACCTCCTGTCTCTGAACATGCAAAACCTTATGAGTGCCGTCAGGTTGACGGGCATATTCAGTAGATAGTCGGGGTCGGCAAGGACCCAGTGTGCATGCGCATCGCTGGTTCTTGCCGGCTATCCATTACCCGACTTTGTGAACAATGTGACCAAAATCTCCTGGTTTTGGTCAGATTGTTCACAAAGTCGGGTAATGGATAGGCCCTTTAAGGGTGTGCACATGCAAGATCAGCATAGAAAAGGTGTGCATGTGCAAGTACAGTACAGAAAGGGTGTGCATGTGTTATTTAATTCTACCCCTTTGCATCTTATTTTGTGTTACATGTATTTATAAAATATATTTCTTACCAAGCGTAAATCCTGTACCTACAGTTTTCAAGTTGCACAGGACACATCTATACACTATTTTTAAAGTTGCAAGTATCTAAAAAGTTACTCAAAATGCAGAGAAGGAAATATAAGTATACAGATGTAGTTTGTGTCTATAGGGAATCAGTAATATTTTTTGTTCAACTCTAAATCACCACCTTAATGTCAAAAAGCAGACAGCAGTAAAAAGGGTATTATCCCAATGTTCGTTATGCAATATTAAATAGATTAATCCAATACACCACAGGGTGTATGGTGTAGCATTTTAGATTATTGCCATTTTAAATCCAAAGAAATACAGAAAACACATATTTATTAAAAACCAATATTAGAGTTATTAAAATAAGATAAAACGGCCATGTATCAGATTAGGCTGCAACAAATAAAAGATTAAATAACAAGAAAGAATGCTGAAAACACATAAATCATAAGACTAATAACAAGTCAAATTTTACCCACAATAAACAGCATTAATATTATTCAAACATTATTCTAAAATAAAATAAAGAGAAGAAATATAAATTCAAACTGTAAAATGTAAGTGTGACAAACTGGCGTTTACATGTATGCCCAAAGTGTACTACCAACCAATTGTACATCTATATACACTGCACAAATCTCAACATACGTTCAGGATTAATGTGAAAACTGGTATAAAGGGGAAAAAGTGGTGTTGCTATTAGCAAACATTCATACACCACCCACTGCGCAAGGACAAGGGGCTGGCTCAGTTGTTGACATGGTGGCACCTACAATCATCTTCTGGGGTACCTTGCTAAGCACCCGGCTATCTGTGAAGTTGGAGGTGTGCCCAAGGCACAAAAATGCCCTGGTACGGAACTAAACAAGGGAATTTAGGCGCAAATGAGGGACGCTTAAGAGATATGTAACCTATGAAAGAACAGAGCATTTATTCTAAACTGACATAACTAGCACTTTGCACTCATACAGTATGTGCAGCTTAGACAAAGACATCTCTCAGATTGCTGTAATGCAGTTCTCTTTCCTGTGCTTATAAAGCATCTATACTTGTTCTTTTTCAACAACGTCAATTAGAATTGTACCCACTGTGAGCTTTCTTACCCCCACGCAACACAGCATCATGTCAGTAGAGAGATGTATTATTATAAAGCTCCATAACACACATAGGGCCTGATACAGAGCCACATGTAATCCCGGTGTTCACGTATTTGAGTGAACATTTGTTTATGTGAAATATTCTAATATCTCTTACAATGCATGCGTTAGAGTGTATGTACATAGGTGCTGATAGGGTCCATTCAGACAGTGTCAGAAGTGTGGCAATTGTGCAGGCAGCTACTCATTCATTATCTATGTAATAATGGAGAAACGCATGTCCAGAGACGGAAAATCGCATTCTGCCACTGCCCTCTCTGCCAACGAGCCATTGCCTTGGCAGAGAGGGGACAGACCAGCAGAGGTGAACCATGCACAAGCATGGGAGGTATTACAGGGGGAGGGGTGGTCTGAGGTGACTACTAATCTACAATATAGCTTAATGTGTTTTGTACAGAATAGGGAACCTATCTCTACCTTTTATTGTGTTCACTGCTGAGGAAGATTGGGAATTACCCTGCAAAATAGTCTTAACTATACAGAGGAGATATTCCCAGCAGAGAGGGGCCCAGTTTATGTCATGGAAAGCTGCAACCCCAGCCATGTCCTTCTGGTGATTCATCCAATATGACAACGACAAGAGGAAGTGATGTTTCTTACATACAAGCTTTATAAAGACTAATTAGTGTTCAGAATCCCATTGACTTATTATTAACTTCTTCATATGTTTGTTTAGGTAACCTAAAAATACTGAAATGTTTTTGTTAATATCAACTGTGACGGTTAGCCTCATAATGACCAGAAGTATTTGGCATCCCAATGATCAGACCCTTTTGAATGTTTTTGAGATTACACCACGAAAAAAAAGTCCAAAATTATTATTTATTCCAAATTTTACTAGTTCTCTTTGAGGAGAATGAATCCCAAATACGTGTCCGTTTTATTAGCTGTTTTGGGGGGGTTATCATGGAGAATCATATTAGGATTTGTACTTGTTTTGTAATTAAAGATTCCAGTATCTAAAGACTGGCAGAATGCAAATGTCCGTCCCTGGCCATGCGTTACTCCATTATTACATAGAATAATTGGATCATAATTGGATCATTATCGGGCATGGAGGAAAATGTAGCCAAGTGATGACTGAATAGCTACCTGCACAATATCATGTGTATATGCTGGAGCTTTATGCCGCCTTTCTGACCCAATGCTAGAGTTTCTCATCTAGTAAATCTATATGTAAAAAGGAAATGGATCTGCAGAAAATAAAATGGGAATTTTAATCTAAAGTAACTTTCCTGCTACAGGAAAACAGTAATTAGATCATACAAACAATATCCAGACTTAAAGATTATAAAGCAACTAGTCAGCAGCCCGTCAAAATGTCGGGACATTGTCATACTCGCGAAAAGTCCTGTTTGAGCACTGAAAGGGGTCACTTTTCGGTCTGCTCGCCAGTTCGGGGGGCTGCAAGTAGAAATGCCAGCGCCGGCGGCTGTGCAATCTATATTCCCCATCACAAGTACGCACACACATACACACTAGGGTTCATTTTTTTGTCAGGAGCCAATTAACCTACCAGTATATTTTAGGAGTGTGGGATGAAACCCAGGCAAGCATGGGGTGAATATACAAACTCCACACAGTTAGGGTCGTGGTGACAATGGAATCCACAACCTCAGTATTGTGAGGCAGTAACCATTGCTAACCATTACACCATCCGTGCTGCCCTATTTATTATATATTATTAGTAAGTGCTTCATTGTTTTATCATCTTAAATTTGTTTATTTTCTATGATTCTGTAGCAGAAAAATCATTTTAGATTAGAATTCACATTTTATTTGTGGCAGATCCAATTCCTTTAAGCAGAATTTAGTTAGCCTATGTGTCATCTTCAGAGCACACTAATAGGCTGTAAAACCAAAAGTGACCACCCAATGTGGTCAGGGAACAATTCTACTTTACCTATGTCCTTGACAACAATGGGGTCTATTCACTAAGCCTTGTAGAGAGATAATATGGATGGAGATAAAGTACCAACCATTCAGCTTTTCAAACACAGCCTGTAAAATGACAGTTAGGAGCTGATAGGTTGGTACTTTATCTCTCTCCACTTTATTTCTCTCCAAGGCTTAGTGAATAGAGGCCAATATGCGCATTGATGGACAGGCTGTGGGTTTCCCTCACTCTGGCAAGTGCTCCCTGTCTGCATAGCACAGCACCTGTACTCCCCAACTGCTCCCTGTCTGCATAGCACAGCACCTGTACTCCCCAACTGCTCCCTGTCTGCATAGCACAGCACCTGTACTCCCCAACTGCTCCGTCTGCATAGCACAGCACCTGTACTCCCCGACTGCTCCCTGTCTGCATAGCACAGCACCTGTACTCCCCAACTGCTCCCTGTCTGCATAGCACAGCACCTGTACTCCCCGACTGCTCCCTGTCTGCATAGCACAGCACCTGTACTCCCCAACTGCTCCCTGTCTGCATAGCACAGCACCTGTACTCCCCAACTGCTCCCTGTCTGCATAGCACAGCACCTGTACTCCCCAACTGCTCCCTGTCTGCATAGCACAGCACCTGTACTCCCCGACTGCTCCCTGTCTGCATAGCACAGCACCTGTACTCCCCGACTGCTCCCTGTCTGCATAGCACAGCACCTGTACTCCCCAACTGCCCTGAGTCTCTCTAGCATTAATCCCACTAATAGGGCAGCTCCCCGTTTTTCACTGAGGGTAGTGGTAGTGGGGGGGTTAATGTAGCACTATGAGGGGGGGGGGGTGCTAATTGTGGAACCCACAAGGGATAGGGCTTATCAGTTAGTGTTTTTAAGACTTGATGGAGAGAGACAGTGAGTAGGAGTGCAGGTTACACACATACACATGCGTGGCTATCTAATTGTTATGTGTGTATCGCTGTGCTAGTGCTGTATGAGCATTTCTCTGTTAATGCTGCATGTAATAGGGCCAGGGCAATGTGCTAATGCAATTGAATAAATCCCTGCATAGATCCATCTTGTGATGGGTTCTAGCTTCCTTATGTAGCATTCAATCACAATTGCTGTGTTTCAGATATATTAATATAGATACACATAATCATGTAAATAGACATCCAGTAAGTAATGGTATACACAATAATGATTGTACCTTGAAACATAAAACAGAAAGTAGATGCCTATTTCACCCCCACTTTTAGAGGATGTGTGTGTTTGGAGTTGTCACATGTTTGCACTAGTTATTTTAAATATTGCTGGCAAAATGTCAATCTTTCGAGAGTTTTGACCTTACACCTAAATTAAACAATTTGTGCATTTGTTGAATGTAAGAGTTTAAATAGTCTTAAGGAGCTCAGAAGATTAGCTCTGTCCAAGGTGCTAAAAGTACTTGTGACCACTCTGAGCAAACGCTTTGTAAGAGCTGGCTTGCTACAGGACACAGTACAACTGGCTACACTTAGTCTGCCCCTTTCTAGACCTATCCCAAATCTGCTATTTTACTGACTGGCCAGTAAGTACAGTACCTGATACCACCATATAAAATCTGCAATAAACAGCTTGGTGACTTATTACCCGACGTACACCTAAAATACATAATGACTAGTGTAAAACCTAGGTGATTTTGTGCAAAAGAAACACAAGTTTAGAGCTTATGGAATTATTTTAAATATATAATTGTTTAATTTTAAAAAGTACACTATTATTTATCAACAAATGTGCCACAATAAGTAGGGCTCTTCAGTCTGTCAGTAACAATGTTTTATCAGAAGACCCTGTTATAAAGAAAAAAATGTTTTTCCTTTCTTAGCTAACCATAGTACTTTAAAACCACGATTTATCAAAAGGTGAAAATAATTCCTAGAAGAGAAAATAATTCACAAATACCCATCTGCCTGCCTAATTATCTACTGGCTATGATGCACCCATAAACTACTTACCTTTCAGCAGGGCTGGATTAAATGTTTGTGGGGTCCCCTGGGCAACTTACTTGTGGGGACCCCTACAGACAAAACTGTCAATATGATATGCTGGCGATGTTATTAAAAAGCATAATCATGGATAAATACTCCCAGCACCACAACCCGGTTAAACAAACTAGTGCCTCCAGTTCTCATTATTAAACACAGAAACTGTACCTCCCAACCATCCTGATTTCAGTGGTACAATTCCACTTTTCGGGCACTGTCCCTCATGTCGGCATGGGGCAGGTTGGAAGGACACTCTGACACCTCTGCATTGCATAGCAGAGTAGCAATGAATGGATGACATGAGTATTGTGCCATGATAGGTTGGGGAAGCCCAGCAGCTAATGAAGCGCTGGGCAAGGATCCAGCGTGACAAGAAACAGGGGAGTGACATGCCTTAATGCCCCCAAAATGACATACAACAGTGGGCATGGCCTATCAGACACTAGACGGCGGCCACACTGCCTTAGTATGTGGAGGCCCTTGGTCGATGGCCGACTGTCCTGTTGTTAATCCAGCACTGCCTGTCAGGTTAATGAGCAACTCTCAGTCATGAAGGATATCCCAGCTGACCTCATGCCTCCCTTGTTACTTTTGATCATAACGAAGTTAATTAGATGAAGACGATTTGATGTAATGACTTGCAGCTGATGTACATTATTTCAGATGTAAATACTGTAGGACTTTGTTAAAAATACAGTTTTTTAACCCCAAAGTTTGGAGATAACATGTGACACCTTTCTCTCAGTATTGGGGCTGAACCTGGCTCTTTTTCTGCACATTTCTGTGAAACTTTTTTTATTCATTAGCAAATAAAAATGTAAAGTGGGAATGAGGAAAGATCATGGATGTTGGTTACTCAATTGGGGTCTCAATTGGGTATATTTACTAAAGTGCAGTATTTAGAGGTGGAGATGTTGCCCATAGCAACCAATTAGATGCTACTTAACATTTATCTAGCACCTTCTAGAAGCTAATAGCGAGAATCTGATTGGTAGCTATGGGTAACATCTTCACTTCTAAAAATCCACACTTTAGTAAATATACCCCAAAGAGTTGATGAAAAAATGATGACATTCAGCCCTGTGACAAAACAATGAGGTTACGATAATGTTTAATGTAGAAGATTTAGTAGGCGGAGTGAGGATTAAGGTGCTTAATGTTATGTTTCTACAGTGATATAAAACCTCCCTTTACAGAAGCTTAACTCAGGGACCAGCAATGTATTTGAATTATTTAATTCTGAAAATTATTATGTCAGTTCAACACACACATTAAAGTGAGGTCAAATTCACCAGATATCATGGGAGAGTCAGCTGCTTTTATGTCACAAACTAATCCCTACCCGGCCAGTTTGATACTGCAGAGCAAAGCAGTGTACGTCATATTGTCAGCTGAAAGCCCTGATTGGCGGAGAATGTGATCTGATTCATTTTTGGAGCATGAATAAATCTCTGCTCTATAATGACTGAATGCAGTGAGCCTGCCTGTGTCCGCTCTGCTCCCACAGTGGCAGAATACGTGTGCAGCGCAGCCTACAATGACCTAACATAGCCTACAATACATTATCTTCAGGTCGTTCTTCTTTATCATGCTTTCTCTGCATGGCCTTAATCCACACTAATCTTCTTTTTTTATTATAGGATGTCATATGCAGTTATCCCTGTAGTGGCATCCACTCAGAATATGAGAGCAAAGCTGAGAGCCCACAGAGATTTAATGATTTGTAATGAATTGCAACTAATTATTTGTAATCAATTCAAAGCTGAAGAAATCACAGCAGTTAATATATCTGTATAATGCACAGTCATTTTTATTTTGTGAATATATCTATAATGTAATATACTATGGAATGCAACAGTTAATGGTATTGTTGATAAAGGGTTTGGTGTTCTGTTCAGCAATACAATTTCACATTTCCATAGTGTAACAATTTTTTAAAAATATATTTTTAAGTTTATTTCTTGCATTTAGAAAGTAAATGGTATTTGGGACCATGAAGAAGGTAAGGCACCTAATGGGATATTGAAGATCCTCTCATCCTTCCCTGAAGAACCAGGACATATGTTTGGGTTGTAACCCTCACAGGCCATTGCTGTGGTTGAGAGAAAAGTGCTAATGAAGCGTTTGATGCACAAAGCAGCTCATATAATACAACCTGACAGTCCATGCACCAGGTAGTACGGCATGCCCCCCACACACAGGTTCATAAGTCACGTGTTTATATTCAAATTTATGTCCTGCCATTCACCGCACAGCAGACATCGTTCCCTCATAATATGCCCTTGAATTAAGGTCGTTCCTTAGTAAAAGACTCCTACTTTCTGACTACTGCTCCTACATTCAACATAAATACATAAACATAATGTTTTGAAATGGTTTAGCTTTACTTAGTGTTTTGTTATTATATACATTTCTACAATGTATCAAACTATTTGCCCATGAAGCATATAAGCAGGAGTGCTTCTGTTTGTGCTGCCTTGTAATGGGAGAACACAAACACTAATACATGTTTTCCTTTTGAAAATACTGGCATTCCTGTCTGAAAGACATTTAGTTCAATGCTTTTGGCAATACAAGTAAGTGCTACTGTGGTAAATAGCTGGCAGTGTACAATTGTTGTATGGGGCAGCATCTCACTGCATTACTGGAGCCAGAAATTTACCACCTTCAATTTGTTTTTATTAAGTCCAAATACACAGAAACAATTCTTGAATCATTAAGGACCTGGTGGACGGAGGTGCAGACTGTTGTCGTATCCTCTACTGCAAATTTATACTAATGCCGCAGCCAATGGGCTTCCTACTGAGATGCCCACCGGCTACAGATATAATCCACTGCGGTGCATTAAAAGTCGCACCACTGAGCAGACATAGGGCCTGGCTATTCTGCTAATACGCACGCAACGCAGTTGCTAATATCAGCGGTGATATGCAAATGACTGCATTCACATTGCGATCACAGCCTGACATAAGGACGCCCACTTCCCCTTACACACATCAGTATACTATAGCAACAAAGCAAAATAATCGGTAACATCGAGTAACATCGGACCCATAAACACACTTGACAAGACCAGACATTACTCAGAAATAGCTAACTAAAACACATGCTATGAGACCTCACACTGCACGTAAGGAATCGTAGTGGATAATTTATGCATGCCCCTGCAACGGCTTGCTAACGCACTGGCACGCCTGCGTTTCCCCGACCACCTCCCAATCATCACCCACAAACGGTGCTTCCTGTCAATCACTCTGCAAGGGGCCTGCGTAGCCTTGACGATCGCTGTCTCGATTGTAATAGCTAGTTCACGCACTGCGATGCATACACATGCGCAGAACATAACAATCAGTTGACTGCGATCCTTGCTGAATCAGGCCCATAGTCTGCACCATCAGACGTTAGAGCAACCCTATGGTTGCGCAGAATGTCCGATGGTAAATGACCGCCGGTACCAGTGGAACTGAGACTTTCAACGTAGTCCCTTCCACCGGCAAACCCCTGACAACCTTACCGATGAAAGTCAGCTCCAGTCACAGTCCACGAACGCATATAGAAATTGCAGGAATCCCCATGTAATTCTGATATGTGTCTGCTGACGGTAACCATCGGGAGGGAAGCCTGTGCGTCTCAGACTTAAAACAACTGCTGTTTGCACCCGATGTTCTAAATCCGTCCACCTCTGAATCACGCACTAAATTAAAATAAATGACATGTATCCCTATAAACTATTTATACTTCTTCTGATCCATATATATTTTGGGTAGTGTGCATGATGGACAAACATTACTTTTATGTACATACAGAAGGCTGGTAAGCAGTACTTGCACTGGCAGCTGGGGGTCTGTCAATGGAGGATACTATATTGACCGCCTTGACTTACTTGCAGCGAATGTGAGCAAATGGGGCATGCAGCCATAGGCGTGCGCAGAAGCCCCGGAATGCGATACGTTGCAGGGCTTGGATACGGTGGACAATGACATTTTTAGATGGCGTTGCCCAATAGAAGCCTATAGGCGTCTTTTCTAGACACTCACCAGGGATGGATCCAATTGCATGCGCAGAAGGGCACCAGAGGGACTTCTGGGTTATCTGGAAGTCCCTCTATCACAAAGTACAGCTCTTACCAGGAGAGTCCTTACCAGGAGAGCCCTTACCAGGAGAGCCTTTACCAGGAGAGCTGTCCTTTGTGATTGTATTCATGCATAAAAGCGTTATTTACGCCAGTAGGCATGCGATGAATGGAGGGGTGTGTCTCATGCAAAATGTGATGCTTGAGGCATCCCGCCCCCTACATTAATTCCAGTGTGTCTATCTCTTTCTCATCTTGCCCATGCCTGATATATAGGTGTGTGACAGTTTTACTTCACCAGTTATTTAGTATAATAAACATGTTAAGGGGCAACACAATTTCAGTCATGAAGGATCTAAATGGACACGGGAAAAATTATGTGAAGACCAGAAAGAATATATCATAGAAAATCATTTTCCCCTGACGCACCGCGGCCCAGCCATTCAGGCTGCTGACATAACAGAAACCTGCTGACACTTTCCTACTCACTGGCCATTTTACATTCTCTTACACTATATATGTACAGTATGCTCCGCAGCCAAAACGGCAAAGCTACATATAAAGATGCAGCATACGGATGGATCAGTGACTGCAAGAAGGAGGAAGCAATGCAATTACACTAATGGGGCCCTAAATCAAGGACAAGCTTGTTTCATTAATATAGTACAGCATGCAAAAAACACTTCAATAGGACCCACGGGTATTATACAGAGAGGAGAAAGGATTTTTATGCATTGTCAGTGAATACATGTCAGTATAGTATGCCCATCTACCTGATATTCTATACAGTTATACCTATTCCCTGCCATTTCTCAATGATATCATTTTATTCAACAAATTGGCAAATACACTGAATTCCTTTATATCTGTAACAAAGAGGACATACTGTTCCCCAGTAGTTTTACAATTTATAACTGCTGCTCAGCAAGATGGCACTGAGTGTCTCTAAAAGTGTCAAGAAATGTTCTCCAATTCAGTAATAAGAAGGATGTATATACAGTATATATGATAGATAGATAGATAGATAGATAGATAGATAGATAGATAGATAGATAGATACACGGTCCGAGACAGCACTCACAGCAATGTGATAAGAATGGTGCAAAAGTACAGCAACACTCACCTCATCCCTTACAGACAAGGTTTACGATCAGCACTCGGTAGATAATGCAGGGCTTTATTCAGTATAACATCATGTTACAGGCAATGACAGGGGGCAGATGCCCAACAGCCATTTCAACTGATCACCGTCAGTGTTATGGTGGGTACACACTGGGCGATATTACTGAGCGACTGCATGATTATGACATCGTAATCGTGCAATTGCTCAGTAATCGCGCACAAATCGTGCACTTTTATGTCGGAAACGACCAGCGATGCGCACTCCCGCTGGTCATTTCCGACATTGTCCATCGCCTGAACATGCAGCACAATCTGACGACCTCGTCAGGTTGCTGCATGTTGGGGAATGGGGGAGAGAGCCCGGCGCTGAATGATATCGTTAATGATATCGTTCAGCGGCTGTGCTCAATGTCATGAACGACATTGAGCACAGCCTACCGGGGACACACTACACGATATCGCCCTGGGAGCATATCGTCTAGTGTGTACGCACCTTTAGGCCCCTGAGGAAGACTGACAGTGATCAGTTGAAATGGCTGTTGGACATCTGCCCCCTGTCATTGCCTGTATCATGATGTTATACTGAATAAAGCCTTCCATTATCTTCTGAGACTGTGGGCCTGCTCAGAGACGGACGCTCTGAAAGAGCGCTCGCTCTGAATCAGGGCGTTTTTTTTTTTTTGTGCGGCCTCCTGGCTGCTCGCATAGCTGTGGGTGACCACCCACAGCTATTGCGAGCGGCCAGGATGATGGTCGCGATGGTCAAGACCATCGCGACCATCGGGGCTTGCGACGAGACCCTTGTGGTAGGGTCTCGTGGCCGCAAGCCCCAGAGAGCTTCTGGCTCTAATAGAGCAGGAAGCTCACCACTGACATCACTGGTGATGCCAGTGGGGCCGTCCACAAACGTCAGGCGTTCGCATGGGAACGCCTGTTTGTGAAGCCACCCCCTCGCCACGCCTACAAAACGGGGCGAGCTGTCGATCAACATCAACAGCCGCCCCTTTTGTAGTGAGCCACGGAGCGAGAGAATTTCTCTCTCGCTCTGGGGCTGGCGCACGCACAGTGCGGCCGCTGCACGTGCGCAGAGCACACCATCGACCCGCTCGCGAGCGTTCAAGCGCTTGCGAGCGGGTCTGAATCAGGCCCTGTGAGTGCTTGTCGTACACTTGGGACCTCATTCAGAGCCGCTCGTAAGCGGCCGTACGCTCGTTCCAAGCGATGTTCGCACATCTGCGCATGCGTACGGTTTGTAATACGCATGCGCGAACCAGTCAGTGCGGCCAAAAATCGTTTGTTCGCTATATAGTGATTGCCTGCTATTTTGAGTGACAGGAGGAGGCGTATGTGGGTGGTAACAGGGGAAGGTGCTTGAAAACGGGGAGTGGAATTCAGAACGCAGGCGTGCTTAAAGGTCAAAACGGGCGTTTTATGGGTGTGCATAATTAATACAGCAGCGTCATTGACCACGTCACTTGGTTGTTTTATAGTCAGAACTGCTCGCAATATAGCGGTAGGAAAAACCAGCCACAAGAATAGCGAGCAGTTCATACGCTGTTCGATGTACTCGATTAATCTAATAAATAGCGGACATGACGTATGATGCGAGCGGCCAGGGGGCGTATTTTTCAAAAAAACGACCGCAAAGAGCGAACGGTTCATTTGAATAGCCACCCTCTTTTTCTGAACGAGCGAGCGCTAATAGCGTCCGGCTCTGAATCAGGCCCTTGGTCTGTAAGGGATGAGGTGAGTGTTGCTATAGACAAGACAGACAGACCAATCGATCGATCGATCGATAAAGTAATAACACTCAAAACGAAAAAACTATAGCTAAAAACATACACAGGTTAAATGGTGTTAAATGAAATTATGCTTTTATCTATGGCCAATTTAATATTATATTTAAAGAACAGATGAGCATTTTGGATTTTGACTTGGTTGTTCTTTTTGCCGAATCAGTGCAAGTTCAGATTTATTTTATCGGCTATCCAAGACACGTGAGAGCCGGATAGCCAATAAGATGTCGATTTTGGATCCGAACATAACGATGTAAAACCGAACCGTTCATCTCTAATTTTCAGTTGCTTATAGCACAGGATATATAAATGCAAAATGTTAAATTGTTAAACTTTCTGAGCACAAGACCACTGTACATACATACACCAATATACGCCAGTACTTCCACCAGCAAGAGAGCGGCAGACATTTTTTTTCGTGGACAGATAGCTGTTTGGAATTAAGGCCCTGATTCAGACCCACTCGCAAGCGGCTGTCTGCTCGCAAGTGGGTCGATGGTCTGCACTGAGCATGCGCACGACGGAGGGAGCTCCGTCGTGCGCATGCGCCAGACGCGACGAGCGAAGGAAAGTCCTTCGCTCGTTGTGTCTGATCAAAGGGGGCGTGCTGTCGATGTTGAATGACAGCACGCCCCCTTTGGTGGGCGTGCCGGGGGCGTGCCTCCCTGACGGGGGCGTTCCCAAGGGAACGCCTCCCGTCAGAAGCCGGCCCACTGACATCACTAGTGATGTCAGTGGGAGTGATTTTGGCTCTGATAGAGCCAAAATCACCCCGGGCCTTGCGGTTGAAAACCTCAACCGCAGGCTCCGGCTCGCAGTTTCGATGGTCGCGATGGTCACGACCATCGCGGCCATCAAACTGCACGCTCGTATAGGCTGTGGGTGGTGACCCACAGCTATACGAGCGTCCAGGAGGACGCTCCATTTTTATGGAGGGCGGCCCTCATTCAGAGCGTGCGCTCTGCTCAGAGCGTCAGGCTCTGAATGAGGGCCTAAGTGTTAAGCAGAGTATCCACTGGTGGGTTCCACAACCTGCTGGACACCGGTATATCATGGGAAACAAGATTCACTGCATGCCCCAAGCCATCATATTAAACCCTCTTATGCATGTTATAAATTATGTGACCAACCCATAATACCCATTTTAATTTGGCATGTAGAATCTATGTAAGTCATTAAACTTTGGGTTTCAATATGCCTTAGTGCAGTGGTTCCCAAACTTTATTGAATCACGGCACGATACAGTAGCAGCATTTTTTTCATGGCGCCCCTAGCCCGAAAGTTTCTTATTGAGAAATTCAGCGAAAATTGTTACATTAAGTAAATTGTGCTTACATGCCATCCTTAGGTCCAGCTATGGGGTGGTGGACAGAGTTGTGCTTGTTTGCCCACATATGTTATGAGTGGCAACCACCATCACTGCTTTTGCCTATCACACTGACCATAAATCATTTGATTCGGCCCTGCACCACAAACTCGTGGCACCCCTGCAAGTGCCCCGCAGCACCCAGTCTGGGGATTTACTGGTATTTAGCAAAGACTCAAAGTCCTAAATCCTGTGAAATGGGACAGCTATTGTTGGCTATTGCAGGGGCATTAGGCAATGCTTTCCCAGGCAAAGCACGAGGTCACATTTTTATCACTGACAGCTACATTAGGTTACATCACTGTAGCTGTTCTATGAAAGCTACCACAATATCAGTGTGGCATTAGTTGTGGTTCCTACAGGAAACAATTTTCTATTATTATAATATAGCATATGTTCTTTTTAATTTTTTACATTTGTTTTTATTTCTTTTCAGTTCTGTAAAATATGTTTCATTGATAACAAATATTATTTTTGTATAAATCTGGAACAGGAAGCACAAGTGGTGGCTACTAGTCCCAGCACACATGTTGAAGCAGGTAAGCCGGCTCAGGCATGT
The DNA here is from genome assembly GCA_031769625.1 of Taudactylus pleione. Lineage (NCBI taxonomy): Eukaryota > Metazoa > Chordata > Amphibia > Anura > Myobatrachidae > Taudactylus > Taudactylus pleione. The sequence continues at coordinate 4,488,972 of JAUIMM010000390.1, forward strand.
GCTCTGCAATACTCCTCAGGGGCAAGCACTAAGACTGCTATTACCACTCCAGCCTGTGTCACCTAGGAGCTACGCATAACTTAGGTGCACCAGTGACTTTATAAATCGTAGTAAAGAATTTTCTATCACAGTGATGAACAGCAATAAGAAACTTTTAATTTTGCAGGGGATTTAATGAACAGATCCCTTAAGGGTTTATTTACCCCATGTTTTGCTAATAAAAGCCTTGCCCTTTTAAATTTTCGGTTTAAATCTGCAGGGAAGGGACTGCTTTTACAAGCCGCCACTTAGTAAAGAAACCCCTTAGTGTTATATGCTATGCCCTGGAAATATTTCAGTTGAAATGCTAAAATTCCTAGAATCTGGTTGCATGATGGACCTGTGCTGATAGCAAAGATGAAGCTATAAACAAGCAGGCACTGGGCAGCGAATAGGAATAGTGAGAGCTGGTACTTTAAATCTGGTTAATTTTCTCTAAAGCATGGCTCTTATCTAGTTAAATTAATTTGCAGTCATTTAAAAATGCCTCTTGGTTTTGATTACTGCTGCTAATATAATCATTCTATTACTAAACCACTTCATTGATAAACAGCATTTAACTATTACTCTCTACTAATATACAAATATGACATTAAACATTGATAAGTACAAGTGTGCCTACATACAGTGCAAGCACAAGTGTGCCTACATACAGTGCAAGCACAAGCATGCCTACATAGAGTGAAAGCACAAGCGTGCCTACATACAGTGCAACCGCAAGCGTGCCTATATACAGTGCAAGCCCAAGTGTGCCTACATAGAGTGAAAGCACAAGCGTGCCTACATACAGTGCAACCGCAAGCGTGCCTATATACAGTGCAAGCCCAAGCGTGCCTACATACAGTGCAAGCCCAAGCGTGCCTACATACAGTGCAAGCCCAAGCGTGCCTACATACAGTGCAAGCACAAGCGTGCCTACATACAGTGCAAGCACAAGCGTGCCTACATACAATGAAAGCCCAAGCGTGCCTACATACAGTGCAAGCCCAAGCGTGCCTACATATAGTGCAAGCCCAAGCGTGCCTACATACAGTGCAAGCACAAGCGTGCCTACATACAATGCAAGCACAAGCACAAGCGTGCCTACATACAATGCAAGCCCAAGCGTGCCTACATACAGTGCAAGCACAAGCGTGCCTACATAGTGCAAGCACAAGCGTGCCTACATACAATGCAAGCCCAAGCGTGCCTACATACAGTGCTAGCCCAAGCGTGCCTACATACAGTGCAAGCCCAAGCGTGCCTACATACAGTGCAAGCACAAGCGTGCCTACATACAGTGCAAGCACAAGCGTGCCTACATACAGTGCAAGCACTAGCGTGCCTACATACAGTGCAAATACAATTGTGCCTACATACAGTGCAAGCACACATGCCTACATACAGTGCAAGCACAAGTGTGCAAACAAACATGTGTCTACATAGATCGCAAGTACAAGTGTTTCTACATACAAGTATGTGTCTACATACACTACAAGTACACTTGTACCTACCCTACATAAAGTGCACATACATGTGTGGCTACTGGCTACATACAGTGCAAGTACACAAGTTCCGGCATACAGTGTAAGTACACATGCACCTACATACAGTGTAAGTACACATGCACCTACATACAGTGTAAGTACACATGCACCTACATACAGTGTAAGTACACATGCACCTACATACAGTGTAAGTACACATGTGCCTACATACAGTGTAAGTACACATGTGCCTACAGACAAGTTCCCATCACACCAAGAAAAAAAAACAAATTAAGCTGAAAGCTAGTAGCAGATACTTACTGTATATAGAAACTGTAATGACTATAAATGTCAGTGGGATTCTTACAGAGTAGTTGTGGTATATGATCTGACAGTGCCTATTAAATTTATCCCAGCATTGGAAATGCCGCATGACCCATCATCACCCACCCAGCTGCGGTACAGGGCACATGAGTGCAGGCAAAGCCACTAGGATACTGTAGCGTGTATGCTCTATGAGAAAGCCGCATAAGGAGATGCCTCAGAGAACATTTTGTAATACAGCAGCCTCTATACTGCGTATGCAGAACACCTCACTGCACTGCAGCTACTAATATCTACTGTCAAATGAGATCATGGTTCCAATACACATCATGCATGCAGCAGTATCACCGGTATAAAGAAAGCGCCATAAAATAGATGTACGCTGTAAAATACCAACATTGGTACCCAGTCGCTGCAGTCCCAATGACACCAGCATTAGCTTGACATCCCATACTTCCAATTAGAGATCTCATACTGAAACACGGAGGATGGAAGCTGGTGTGTGGGGTGTAGTGGGGGGGACCAGCAGCAAGCCACTTACCCATAAGCAGCCAGATGGAGCCACCAGACACTAGGAGGAATGTCAGCATGTCTCCCTGTGCCGGCTGCAGCATTGACCACTCACTCAGCTGGAGAGAGAGAGAGAGGGAAGGGGGCGCCGCAGAGCAGGCACTGCAGTGAGCAGTAGCAGCAGCGTGATCACACAGAACGCAGCAGTAGGGCAGTATTTTTAGCCTCCTATCTTGTGGGACCTCCCGCATAATGATGCTGCTGCTACCTCACTGACTGCCCCTCCTGCTGCAGGGACCCAGCCAGTAGCACGTGTGTGTAGTGCACGATAGTAACCTTTCATGTGGCTGCTCTGTAGTGTGCAGTTTGTGGGTTTGCTGTGTGTGTGTTTGTGTGTACTATGCACGTGTTTCGTGTTGGCGTGTGTGTGTCAACACTATGGATAGGGTTGCTATATTTCCCCACCAGTAAAACGGGACACATTCGCTGGGATTCCGCCGGTGCAGTCAACCCACACCGCACCCTTTTTGGGGGCATATTCAGGCCATTTTCGGCGGAAAAGTATCACGGGTGACGTCATTTCGCCAGGCGAAAACTTATCCCCGTATTCAATTACAAAGACTTTTCACCTACGTGGAGAGTCAATGCATTGGTATAGGCGAAAAAGATTCGCCTATGAAAGCAAGCGGAAAAAAAGTGCAGAAGTACGGTTTTGGGGTGCAAAGGTGGGGAAACCACACTGCACCCTTGGGACAGGCCCCCAAAGGTTAACTGCGTCAAGAAAAAAAAAAAAACACAAAAAATTACTTTTAAAAAGGGGGCGAAAAAGTAGGGGTGCAAACTTAAAAACTAGCAAAATAAGCTTTTGGAGGTCTGCAAGTATGGAGAGGTGTTTTTGTGTATGCAGGTGCTTGCTGAAGGTGCGTTTTTAAGTTTTTTTAAAACTTCACTTTTGTGATTTTTAACCATGCTTGCACCCATTTTCATGTACCCCAAATTTGCAGGGACTACAGTACTTATGTTCTCCAAAAAAGCTGCTAAATGGTATTCTTCACCACTTGTGCAAAGATGAAAATTAGCAGCTATTGAGAGCATTAAAGTACCCCAAAAAGCTTCAGCAGGGCTATTCGGGGGCATCTTCATTGATCCCCAATGTTAGTGCATCTTTTGGGGGGTGCCAGGCTGGTTTCCCCAAATCTGACAGCACTTTTTTGACTGTTTGAGCTACGCCGGGTCCCATTTTCGTGTCCTTTAGAATAGAATAGAGTGAATAGCGGGGCCGTACACAAAAAGTTTTTGCCTCCAAAACACGCGAAGTTGGTGAAATGTATGGCAGGCGTAACCTTTCCGACTTTTCGCGGCTAATTGAATATGCCCCATAACTCCATAATATGGCTATTACAATGCCATGAAGGCAAAATGGGTTCACTTTAATTCAGTATTTGTGTCCCAGTCACACACTGACTTTGGATTCACTGAAATTCCATATTCAGCATTTGCAGAAATAAAGTGTGCTCGTGTTGTTGTTAAATTGTGTCCCAGGGGCCAATTTATTTCTAATCGCATTTGCAATGTGATCTGGGTGTGATATTAACGCCCATGATCGCATTGCAGGATGCAATCATAGCACCCGAATGTATCAAATTGCACCTGCAGGGAAAGGGACTCTGTCCCTGCAATGTGCTGAGAGTGAAGTGACCGTATCAGCAGTCTCTTCACTCGTGTGTCGTGGACCCTGTGTATGTGCGTATTACTGACCATTGCTGGGGGAGATGCAGATGCAAAAACCTGTCCACAACCACATAACCAAACCTAAGGGTGACAGGTAAGCACAATTTACTTAATTTTACTACTTTACTACATTTTTTTCAGAATTTTTCAATAACAAACTTTTGGCTTAGGGGCGCCGTGAAAACAATGCCGATACTCTTGGGCGCCGTGATTCAAAAAAGTTTGGGAACCACTGATATAAGTATTTATATATATATATATATATATATATATATATATATATACATATGTGATATGTGTGTGCATATACAGTATACTGTATATATATATATATATATATATATATATATATAAAATCAGAAAACCCAGCACTCACCATGTTTAAACACTCACAATGATGTATAAATAAATAATGGGGATTTGGTTCGTGGATTGATCAATGCATTTAAGCCCGCAGCCCACATCACGGGACCCCACTTTTCTGCAGGTCCTACACTATCCGTCACACTGATGGAAACCTGGTAGCTGCTATCACAAGGTTAGACTGAAAAAAAAGTTTTAAACCAGGTAACATTTTTTCAGTCTAACCTTGTGATAGTAGCTACCAGGTTTCCATCAGTGTGACTGCAGAAAGTGGGGTCCCGTGATGTGGGCTGCGGGCTTAAATGCATTGATCAATTCATGAACCAAATCCCCATTATCTATTTATTTATTTATACATCATTGTGAGTGTTTAAACATGAGTGCTGGGTTTTCTGATTTTATTTATTTAAGCAATGTGGTCACAGGCCACTTGCACCCAAGTCCTGGGAATGGCGAGTGCAGGTCTGCACCCCAAATCTAGGGGTGGCGAGTGCAGTGGATTTCTGACTTTATATTTATATATATATATATATTTATAACACATTTGTATATTTATACATGTGTATATATATATATACACTTGTGCCCAAAATTGCGGACACATTTTGAAATATGAATGTTTTTCAACTTGGAATGCTTATAAAAACTTTTTCACTTCACGCAGTGCAATGATTCATACATCAAATGAAAATAAATGTAATGCTGAATTCAACACAATAAACAGAGGTTAAATATTTGCATTACAACAAGGGAAGTTATGCTACTTTCAGTCAGACAAAGAAGCACAGATGTGTGAGATTCAAGAAGCGGATTGTAGTAACAGCTACTACCAGCCAATCGGAATCGTCGTTCTGAGGACCAATCAGCTGTCGTTTATGAGCAGGTGCAAGGTCATGTTCAAAGGTGGGAAAGGTCAGTTTGGCTGTTTCATTTTGCAGAATAAAGTTGGTTACTGAAGTGCAATTACTGTTGGATGTTTGTGTGTATTGTTTAGTGCAATTGACGGTGTAAAAAATAAATACAACAATGTCGTCCAGGCAAAGTGGTGACTGGTCACCCAGGAAGAAATCCAGGATTGTGGTGTTACGTGAAAATGGTCTTTTGTATGCAGCAATTGCGAGAGAAGTTGGTGGGAATGTGACATCACGAGTATGAAAGTTTTGTTTATGTTATCAGGAAACACAATCTATACAGCTGTTGATGATAGGAGAATAAAACGAATTTGCATCAGGGACAGATGGATGTCATCTGCGGCCATTAGCAGTGACCTGAGTGCAACTGGTGTTTTTGTCAGTGCAAGAACGGTATGGAGAAGACTAACGGAGGTTGGTCTAAAAGGTAGGATGCCCCGAAAAAGCCATTGCTGAATAAAAAGCAGTGGCAGAAACGAATACAGTGGGCAAAAGAACACATTGCATGGACAGAAGGTCAGTGGAAACAAGTGAAATGGAGTGACGAAACTAAGATATCGATATTTCGTAGTGATGGGAGAAAATATGTGAGACGTTGCATCGGGGAAGAGGTACATCCAGATTGCATTCAAGCAACAACAAAGAATCCTACAAGTGTTATGATCTGGGCATGTATGACAGCAGATGCTGTAGGCCGCCTTTATGTTATAGATGGCACACTGAACAGCAGAAAGTACATTGACACCATCCTACAACCAAAACTTCTACCTTCTATCAGGGATCTTTTTCCAGATAATGCCCCATTTTTTTCAGCAGGATTCAGCTCCCTGCCACACTGCATGGATATGCAAACAGTGGTTCACGGAGAATGACATACAGGTGCTGGGATGGCCAGGAAACAGCCCAGACCCGTACCCCGTAGAACTTTTGTGGTTCCGTGTGAAAAAACTGGTACATCTGAGGCGTCCATCCAATAAAAGACAATTCATTGAGGCTATAATTGTCTCATGGCACCACATAATAAAGAAGGAAGAGCTCCAAACATTGGTTGGCTCAATGCCACATCGCTGTGCTGCTGTCTTGAAAAATAAAGGATACCCAACGAAATACTGATAGGACAGTAACATCATAAGTACACAGGGATTTTCACCCTAAGTGTTGTTTTCACTGCATAACTTCCCTTGTAATGCAAATATTTGACCTCTGTTTATTGTGTTGAATTCAGCATTAAATTTCCTTTCATTTGATATATGAATCATTGCACTGCATGAAGTGTAACAGTTTTTATAAGCATTCGAAGATTAAAAACATTCAAATTTCAAATAGTGTCCGCAAGTTTGGCCACCACTGTATGTACATATATATTAGGGGTGTGCACCGGCCACTTTTCGTGTTTTGTGTTTTGGTTTTGGATCTGGATCTTTCTTCGTGTTTTGGATCTGGATTGGTTTTGCCAAAACCACCCTTCCGTGTTTTGGGTTCTGGGTTTTGTGTTTTGGATCTGTATTTTTTTGAAAAAAAGCATAAAAACAGCTAAAATCACAGAATTTGTAGGTTTTTCTGCTCCTATGCTATTATTAACCTCAATAACCTTAATTTCCACTCATTTCCAGTCTATTCTGAACACCTCACACCTCACAATAGTGTTTTTATGTCCAAAAGGTTGCACCGAGGTAGCTGGATGACTATGCTAAGCGACACGAGTGGGCGGCACAAACACGTGACCCATCTAGGAGTGACACTGCAGTGGCAGGCAGGATGGCAGTTAGAAAAACTAGGCCCCAAACTGTACATAATGCAAAGAAAAAAAGAGGTGCAAGATGGAATTGTCCTTGGGCCCTCCCACCCACCCTTATGTTGTATAAACAGGACATGCACACTTTAACAAATCAATCATTTCAGCGCCAGGGTCTGCCACACAACTGTGGCTGAAATGATTGGTTCGTTTGGGCCCCCACAAAACAAGCTGGCAATTAATGTGTCCCTGCACAAACTGGCTCTACGGAGGCAAGATGTCATCCTCATCCTCCTCATCCACCGATTCCTCACCCTCTTCAGTGTGTACATCCTCATCCTCACAAAGTATTAACTCGTCCCCACTTGAATCCACCACCACAGGTCCCTCTGTACCTTCTGGAGGCTGGTCTCCCTGGAAGAGCTGATAATTCATTTTGATGAACATCATCTTCTCCACATTCTGTGGAAGCAACCTCCTACGCCTTTCGCTGACAAGGTTCCCGGCTGCACTAAACACTCTTTCGGAGTACACACTGGAGGGGGGGCAACTCAGGTAAAATAGAGCCAGTTTGTACAGGGGCCTCCAAATTGCCTCTTTTTCCTGCCAGTACAGGTATGGACTGTCTGACATGCCTACTTGGATGCTGTCACCGATGTAATCCTCCACCATTCTGTCAATGGTGACAGTATCATATGCAGTGACAGTAGACATGTCAGAAATTGTTGCCAGGTCCTTCAGTCCGGACCAGATGTCCAAACTTGGTCCTGCCTGCCCTGCATCACCGCCAGCGGGTTGCTTAGGATACCTAAGTTTTTTCCTGGCAGCCCCAGTTGCGGGAGAAAATGAAGAAGGAGCCGTTGACGTGTCACGTTCCGCTTCAGCTGACAGTGTGTTCACCAGCAGGTCTTTGCACCTCTGCAGGCTTGTGTCGGCCGGAAAGAGAGACACCACATAGGCTTTAAACCTAGGATCGAGCACGGTGGCCAAAATGTAGTGGTCTGATTTCAACAGATTGACCACCCTGGAATCCTGGCAAAGCGAATGAAGGGCTTCATCCACAAGTCCCACATGCCGAGCGGAATCGCTCCGTCTTAGCTCCTCCTTCACTTTCTCCAGCTGCTTCTGCAAAAGCCTGATGAGGGGAATGACCTGACTCAAGCTGGCAGTGTCTGAACTGACTTCACGTGTGGCAAGTTCGAAGGGCTGAAGAACCTTGCACAACACGGAAATCATTCTCCACTGCGCTTGAGTCAGGTGCATACCCCCTCCTTTGCCTATGTCATAGGTGGATGTATAGGCTTGTATGGCCTTTTGCTGCTCCTCCATCCTCTGAAGCATATAGAGGGTTGAGTTCCACCGCGTCACAACCTCTTGCTTCAGGTGATGGCGGGGCAGGTTCAAGAGTGTTTGCTGGCGCTCCAGTCTTCGGCACGCAGTCGCTGAATGGCGAAAGTGGCCAGAAATTTTTCGGGCCACCCAAAGCGTCTCCTGCACGCCCCTGTCGCTTTTCAGAAAATTCTGCACCACCAAGTTTATTGTGTGAGCAAAACATGGGACGTGCTGGAATTTGCCCAGATGTAATGCCCGCACAATATTGGTGGCGTTGTCAGATATCACAAATCCCCAGGAGAGTCTAAGTGGGGTAAGCCACTGGGCGATGATTTCCCTCAGTTTCTCTAAGAGGTTGTCGGCGGTGTGCCTCTTACTGAAACCGGTGATACACAGCGTAGCCTGCCTTGTAACGAGCTGGCGTTTCTGAGATGCTGCTACTGGTGACGCTGCTGCTGTTGCTGCGTAAGGTGATACATCTACCCAGTGGGCTGTCACAGTCATATAGTCCTTAGTCTGCCCTGTTCCACTTGTCCACATGTCCGTGGTTAAGTGGACATTGTGTACAACGGCATTTTTCAGGACACTGAGGACACTTTTTCTGACGTTTCTGTACAGTCTCGGTATCGCCTGCCTAGTGAAGTGGAATCTAGACGGGATTTGGAACCGGGGACACACTACCTCCATCAATTGTCTAAATCCCACTGCACTAATGGCGGATACCGGACGCACGTCTAACACCAACATAGCAGTCAAGGCCTCAGTTATACGTTTTGCTTCAGGATGACTGCTGTCGTACTTCATCCTCCTCGCTAAGGACTGTTGGAGGGTCAATTGTTTAGTAAAAGTAGTGGTGTTCCTACTTCCTCTCTGGGATGATGAACGACTCCCAGCAGCAGCAGCAACAGCAGCAGCGGCAGCAGTAGGCGTAGCAATGCAGGATCCTCCGGAGGAATCCCGGATAGGAGAGTCAGTCATGCCAGTGATATGGCCTGCAGGACTACTTCCGATCCTGACTAAGGAGGAAATTGACGAGGAGGGAGTTGACGGTGTGGTTTGCAGGCGCTTGGATACAACAGGACAACGGGATTTAGGTGTCCCTGGACTGCTTACGGTCTGAGCCAAAGTTTCTGAACTTGACAGTAACTTTTTATGAACGCGCTGCAGGTGCCGTATAAGGGAGGATGTTCCTAGGTGGTTGACGTCCCTACCCCTACTTATTTCACCTTTACATATGGTACATATGGCAAGACAGTTGTTGTCCGGATTTGGATAGAAATATTGCCAGACCAAAGAGGTGGAATGTTTGGTCTTCTGCCCAGGCATGACCGTGATGGGCTTTTTCATCCCACGGACAACAACTGTCTCCCCCGGAGCCTGATTTAAACAAACCACATCACCATCAGAATCCTCCTCGCCAACTTCCTCCTCAGCGCCAGCTACACCAGTATCCTCATCCTGTTGTACTTCAACAGTGACATCTTCAATTTGCATATCAGCAAGTGGACTGTGGGTGCTCCTTTCAGCACTTGCAGGGGGCGTGCAAATGGTGGAAAGAGCCACCTCTTCCCGTCCAGTGCTGGGAAGGTCAGGCATCGCAACCACCACCACACTTGGACTCTCTTTGGGGATTTGTGATATCTTCTTAGAAAGCACAGTTCTTCGCTGTGCTTTTGCCAGCTTAACTCTTTTGATTTTTTTAGTGGGAGGAGGGCTTCCATCGTCATGTGAAGCTGAACCACTAGTCATGAACATACTAGGGATCGACCTTAGCCGTTCCTTGCCACTCCGTGTCGTAAATGGCATATTGGCAAGTTTATGTTTCTCTTCAGCTGATTTAAATGTCTTTTTCAAGGTCATTTTCCTGAACTTTGCCATTTGGGATTGTATGTGCCCTCTACTATGACATTGGGCATCGGCCTTGGCAGACGACGTTGATGGCATGTTATCGTCTATGTCATGACTAGTGGCAGCAGCTTCAGCACTAGGAGGAAGTGGTTCTTGATCTTTCTCTATTTTATTTTTATCGGAGAAAGTTTGGTCCTCCATTTATGTTATATCGATTTGATATATACGTGCGGCTAAACACAGAAAATAAATTTTTTTTTGGTTCGGACTGGAGTGTACTTTGTGGGTTACAGCACCCTTTAACGGTCAAGCCAGCCGGCCCTTTACTTATGACACAGGCGCACTCTTGGCACTACTTTGTTGATGCACGTGCGGCTACTGCGCACACAATTCACAAACACAGAAAATAATTTTTTTTTGGTTTGGCTTTGGACTGGAGTGTACTTTCGGGGGTTACAGCACCCTTTAACGGTCAAGCCAGCCGGCCCTTTACTTATGACACAGGCGCACTCTTGGCACTACTTTGTTGATGCACGTGCGGCTACTGCGCACACAATTCACAAACACAGAAAATAATTTTTTTTTAGGTTTGGACTGGAGTGTACTTTCGGGGGTTACAGCACCCTTAACGGTCAAGCCAGCCGGCCCTTTACTTATGACACAGGCGCACGCTTGGCACTACTTTGTTGATGCACGTGCGGCTACTGCGCACACAATTCACAAACACAGAAAATAATTTTTTTTTGGTTTGGACTGGAGTGTACTTTCGGGGGTTACAGCACCCTTTAACGGTCAAGCCAGCCGGCCCTTTACTTATGACACAGGCGCACGCTTGGCACTACTTTGTTGATGCACGTGCGGCTACTGCGCACACAATTCACAAACACAGAAAATAATTTTTTTTTAGGTTTGGACTGGAGTGTACTTTCGGGGGTTACAGCACCCTTAACGGTCAAGCCAGCCGGCCCTTTACTTATGACACAGGCGCACGCTTGGCACTACTTTGTTGATGCACGTGCGGCTACTGCGCACACAATTCACAAACACAGAAAATAATTTTTTTTTTGGTTTGGACTGGAGTGTACTTTCGGGGGTTACAGCACCCTTAACGGTCAAGCCAGCCGGCCCTTTACTTATGACACAGGCGCACGCTTGGCACTACTTTGTTGATGCACGTGCGGCTACTGCGCACACAATTCACAAACACAGAAAATAATTTTTTTTTTGGTTTGGACTGGAGTGTACTTTGGGGGTTACAGCACCCTTTAACGGTCAAGCCAGCCGGCCCTTTACTTATGACACAGGCGCACGCTTGGCACTACTTTGTTGATGCACGTGCGACTACTGCGCACACAATTCACAAACACAGAAAATAATATTTTTTTTGGTTTGGACTGGAGTGTACTTTCGGGGGTTACAGCACCCTTAACGGTCAAGCCAGCCGGCCCTTTACTTATGACACAGGCGCACGCTTGGCACTACTTTGTTGATGCACGTGCGGCTACTGCGCACACAATTCACAAACACAGAAAATAATTTTTTTTTTGGTTTGGACTGGAGTGTACTTTCGGGGGTTACAGCACCCTTAACGGTCAAGCCAGCCGGCCCTTTACTTATGACACAGGCGCACGCTTGGCACTACTTTGTTGATGCACGTGCGGCTACTGCGCACACAATTCACAAACACAGAAAATAATTTTTTTTTGGTTTGGACTGGAGTGTACTTTCGGGGGTTACAGCACCCTTAACGGTCAAGCCAGCCGGCCCTTTACTTATGACACAGGCGCACGCTTGGCACTACTTTGTTGATGCACGTGCGGCTACTGCGCACACAATTCACAAACACAGAAAATATATTATTTTTTTAGCACTTGGGGGGAGCACCCCTGATGGACAGAGCACCCCCTGGACAACACTACAGCACTCCTTTAGGACTGGGACACTGCACAGGACTTTGGAGTGGACACAGCCCCTATGGAGAACTGACTGCACAACACAGTCCAGCCAGCCCCTATGGACTTTGAAGTAGTGGACACAGCCCCTATTAACAACAGCAGCACAGCACAACACAGCCAGCCCCTATGGACTTTGAAGTAGTGGACAACAGCAGCACTACACTACACTACACTACACAGCCCTAACTCCCACCCTCCCTCTTCACTGTCCACAGCCGAGTGAGAAAATGGCGCCGACGTGTGTACCTTATATAGGATCCAAAACCCGCGAGACTCGGAAGGCGGGAAGATGACGTTTTGCCTCGATTTCAGATCCGAGTCAGGCGGGAAAAGTCGAGCCTGACTCGGATCGGACTCGGATCGGGGGGGCTCGGGGGGGTTCGGATTTCAGAAATCCGAACCCGCTCACCCCTAATATATATATATATATATATATATATATATATATATATATATATATATTTGGGACCACAGACCCAGGCTCTCCAATTTTGGACTTTGTTACCTGCAAGGACTGGGCTACCTTTGTAAAAGATAAGCAAACTCTTTAACTACTTTATTTGTGTTTCCTAAACTATTCCTTTGTTATTGTACCCAAAATAAAACCCTTGTAAAATGTGCTGATGGGGGATCATTTCTATTTGGTTTGAAGCCCGCCGTGCACCCATCCTGTTCGTGTCTATGGAATACTAAAGGGATACCAAAGGACTTTCTGAAAATATACTACTACCTGCTATAACAATTGCAATATCTGGTACACAGTCCTTTTTCTATTGCCACAATATCTGTGTAAAAAATAATACACTATATTATTTTTTCCTCTTATGGGCTGTATGAGCTCCTCTAAGGTTATCCAGCCGACTAGATCCAGACTTCACTCCGTTTAGTGAAAATCCTACAAACTGGATTCAGATAAGCACTAAAGTTTTTTGTTTGATACACACATTTGATTTGAGCACCAGTTGCCACTTTTTTTCTATCAATAATACATTATTAGGCGCATGTATTTTTAACCTTTGTTTACATATATTTAATAGAGATGAGAACCGGACCCACCTGAACTTCGCAATTCAGGCAGGGGTCCGAGTCCTCTGCAAATGTGGGGCACAAGTCCACATGCTGACAAAGAAATCGAGGATGCTCCTGTGGAAGTGCACCAGGATGATGAGGACATTTGTGTAGCTGACGCTAATAAGGATGTTGATGAGACTGTTATTTGTGTAAATCAGGCCCCAGTGAAAACAGTTGTTTGCCATGATAAGGAAAAGCCCATTGTCACGCCTGGGCATAAAACAAAAAAATCCACTTCTTATGTGTGGAATCATTTCTACCCAAATCCGGACAACAATTGTCAAGCCATCTGTACCCATTGTCATGCCAGAGTAAGTAGAGGTAGGGACCTTAACCATCCAAGAACCTCCCTGCTACGTTATCTACAGTACATCCATCAAAAGTGTTTGCATAATTCAGAAACCTTGGCTAAAAATGTAACAACACGCAGTACAGCATCAGCTAGCTCCCTTCTCTCTGCTAGATCCAAGCACCTGGCATCTTCACCACCAACACCTTCATCAACAATATCCTCAATCAAATCATGTTCAGAACTAGTCCTGCATCCAATTTGATAAAGCTAACTCAGGGCCTGATTCAGACCCGCTCGTGAGCGCTGAGCGCTCGCAAGCGGGTCGATGTTGCCCAAGTGCGCATGTGCACGACGGAGGCGGCTCCGTCATGCGCATGCGCGAGACCCAAATAACGATGGCCAGCCGTCATTATGGATCTCGACCCAAAGGGGGCATGCTGTTGATGGCGATTGACAGCATGCCCCCTTTGGTGGGTGTGCCGGGGGCGTGGCTGCCCAGATGGAGGCATTCCCATGGGAACGCCAACCGTCTGGGGCCGGCCCCACTGACATCACTAGTGATGTCAGAGGGAGTGCTTTTGGCTCTGATAGAGCCAAAAGCACTCCAGGGCTTGCAGCAGTGAGACCATACCGCAGGGTCTTGTCGCAAGCCCGATGGTCTTGACCATCGCGACCATCATTTTGGCCGCTTGCTATAGCTGTGGGTGGTCACCCACAGCTATGCGAGCGGCCAGGAGGCCACTCCAGAAAGGAGCAGGGACGGCCCTGATTCAGAGCGAGCGCTCTGTCAGAGCGTCCGGCTCTGAATCAGGGCCTCAGTCCTCCCCTATCCTGGATTCCTCTGAAAAATCCTTGAGTGCCACGCCTGCTGCTGCTGGGAGTGGATCTTTATCCTAGAAGGTGACCAGAAAGACTACTAGTAGTAGTTCAAAAAATTAATTGACTGCTAAACAATCCTTTGCAAAGGGGCACAAGTATGACAGCAGTCACCAAGTTACACAGCGGATCACTTACGCCATAACATCTATGCTGGTATTAGATGTGCGTCCGATATCCGTCATTAGTGCAGAGGGTTTTAGATAGTTAATTGAAGTCCTGTGCCCCCGCTACAAAATCCCATCTAGGTTCCACTTCACTAGAAAAGCAATTCCCAGCCTATACAGGGACGTTAAAAATTGAATTAGTGTCCTCCAAAATGCTGTTGTACCCACTGTCCACTTAAACACAGATATGTGGACAAGTGGAACAATGCAAATTCAAGATTACATGACTGTAACAGGCCACTGGGTGGGTGTATTGCCTTTGGTGGCACCAAAAGCAGCAGCATCTAAGAAAAAGCAGCTCATTCAGAGGCAGGCTATTCTGTATATCACCGGTTTCACTAAGAGGCATACCACTGACAACCTCTTAGAAAAACTCAGGGCAGTCATTGCAAAATGGCTTACTTTGTTTGGACTCTCCTCAGGATTTGTAATTTCTGACAACACCACCAAAATTGTGAGGGCATTACAGCAGGGTGAATTCCCACACGTCTCATGTTTTGCTCACACAATCAAGTTGGTGGTTCAAATTTTTTTTAAAAATTACAGGGCCATGCAGGAGATGCTCTCTGTGGCCCACTGGACATTTTAGCCATTCGGCAGGTGCATGTAAAAGATTGCAGCACCTGCAAGAAATGTTGAATTTGCCCTGTCACCAGCTGATGTAAGAGGTAGTTACAAGGTGGACTACACCCTTTATATGCTTCAGTGGATGGAGGAACAACAAAAAGCCATCCAAAGCTACAAAACGAGCTATGACATAGGAAGAGGAGGGGGAATGTACCTTACTCAAGCTCAGTGGAAAATACTTTCCATGTTGTGCAAAGTGCTGAATCCCTTTGAAGTAGTCACCTGTGAAATGAGTTCACACACTGCCAGCTTGAGTCAGGTAATTCCCCTAATTAGACTGTTGGAAAAGCAGTTTGAGAAACCAAAGGAGGAGCTGAAACAAGCAATTCCACTAGTATTTTGGACTTGTAGATCTAGTCCTTTTTTTGCTTCGCCAAGATCCAAGGGCTGTCAGGATCTTACAATCGGATCAGTACATTTTGGCGACCGTGCTGGATCCTAAGTTAAAGTGGTACATTGTGTCTTTCTTCCCAGCGGACACAGATCTGAATAGATGCAAAGAGCTGTTGGTAAGGAAATTGTCAGCTCAAGTGGCTTGTGATGCAGTGATGGCTTCTCCTTCAGTTTCTCCAGCAAGTGGGGCTGCCAGGTAAAAACTAAACTTTCCCATAAAAAGACCCACTGTTGATACAGATGAGTCAACACAACCAAGTCTTGACATCTGGTCGGGTCTACAAGAATTGCCTACAATTAATGAGACCTCTACCGTGACTCCATACGGTCACCATTCAAAGAATGGTTGAGTACTATTTTAATGATAGCATCCAAATTGGCATGGCAGACAGTCCATTTGACTATTGGCAGGAAAAAAGGCATTTGGAGGCCCTTGCACAAACTGGCTTTGCTTTACTTGAGCTGCCCACCCTCCAGTGTGTACTCCGAAAGAGTTTTCAGCATAGCCAGGAACCTTGTCAGCGATCAAAACGTGGAAAAGATGATGTTCATCAAAATGAACTACAAATTCCACGAGGAAGACCTTTACCACTAACTTCGTCCAAAAATTACAGAGGCACCTGAGGCTGCAATGGTGGATTCCAGTGGGGATGATTAATATTGTTTGAAGATGATGTACACACTGATGAGTGTGAGGAATCGGATGATGACGTAGACAACATTTTGCCTCTATAAAGCCAGTTTGTGCATGGAGAGATCATTGCCAGCAATGTCAGCTGCCCATTAGTAGCTTTTTTTGTGGGGGCCCAAATGAATCAATCGCTTCAGCCACAATTGCCAGTCCATGTTGCTGAAGTGATTGGTTTGTTAAACTTCGCATGTCCTATATACAACATAAGGGTGGGTGGAAGGGCCCAAGGATAATTGCATTTTGCACCACTTTTCTTTGCATTATGTGCTGTTTGGTGTTTGGTGCATTGCCGCCTGACATGTTAAATATTATAGTTTATGAATGTCCAGAAATTGTTATGACCACAGACAGCATCTCATGTATGCCCCTGTTGGAGAGTATATAATTATTAATCAATCATTATATATATATATATATATATATATATATATATATAGTCAGGTGCATAAATATTGGGACATTGACAGAATTTTCATATTTTGGCCTCTATTCACCACCACAATGGCTTTGAAATGAAACAAACAAGATGTGCTTTAACTTCAGACTTTCAAATTTAATTTGAGGGTAATTACATCCAAATCAGATGAACGGTGTAGGAATTACAATGGTTTCTATATGTGCCTCCCACTTTTTAAGGGGCCAAAAGTAATGGGACTATCAACTCAAAAGCTATTTCATGGACAGGTGTGGGCTATTCCCTCATTTTTTCATTATCAATTAAGCAGGTAAAAGGTCTGGAGTTGATTCTAGGTGTGACATTTGCATTTGGGATCAGTTGCTGTCGACTCTCAATATGAGATCCAAATAGCTGTCACTATCAGTGAAGCAAGCCATCATTAGGCTGAAAAATCAAAACAAACCCATCAGAGAGATAGCAAAAACATTAGGTGTGGCCAAATCAACTGTTTGGAACATTCTTAAAAAGAAAGAATGCATCGGAGAGCTCAGCAACACCAAAAGACCCGGAGGACCACGGAAAACAACTGTGGTGGATGACAGAAGAATTATTTCCCTGGTGAAGAAAAACCCCTTCACAACAGTTGGCCAAATCAAGAACACTCTCCAGGAGGTAGGTGTATACAGTATGTGTCAAAGTCAACAATCAAGAGAAGACTTCACAAGAATGAATATAGAGGGTTCACCACAAGATGTAAACCATTGGTGAGCCACAAAAACAGGATGACCAGATTAGAGTTTGCCAGACAACATCTAAAAAAGCCATTACAGTTCTGGAACAACATCCTATGGACAGATGAGACAAAGATCAACTTGTACCAGAGTGATGGGAAGAGAAGAGTATGGAGAAGGAAAGGAACTGCTCATGATCCAAAACATACCACCTCATCAGTGAAGCATGGTGGTTTGTTAGTTTCATGGTGTGGGCATGTATGGCTGCCAATGGAACTGGTTCCCTTGTATTTATTGATGATGTGACTGCTGACAAAAGCAGCAGAATGAATTCTGAAGTGTTTCAGACAATATTATATGCTCATATTCAGTCAAATGCTTCAGAACTCATTGGACGGCGCTTCACAGTGCAGATGGACAATGACCCGAAGCATACTACAAAAGCAACCAAAGAGTTTTTTAAGCCTAAAAAGTGAAATGTTATGCAATGGCCAAGTCAATCCCCTGACCTGAATCGGATTGAGCATGTATTTCACTTGATGAAGACAAAACTGAAAGGAAAATGCCCCAAGAACAAGCAGTAGCTGAAGACATTTGCAATAGAGGCCTGGCAGAGCATCACCAGGGATGAAACCCAGCGTCTGGTGATGTCTATGCATTCCAGACTTCAGGCTGTAATTGCCTGCAAAGGATTTGCAACAAAGTATTAAAAAGTGAAAGTTAGATTTAGGATTGTTTAGTTTGTCCCATTACTTTTGGCCCCTTAAAAAGTGGGAGGCACATATAGAAACCGTTGTAATTCCTACACCGTTCACCTGATTTGGATGTAATTACCCTCAAATGAAATCTGAAAGTCTGCAGTTAAAGCACATCTTGTATGTTTCATTTCAAAGCCATTGTGGTGGTGAATAGAGGCCAAAATATGAAAATTCTGTCAATGTCCCAATATTTATGTACCTGACTGTATATATATATATTGTGATAGAAGCACTGGAACAGTTTTGAATGGCTTCTATGTCTGTCCCAGATTCCTGTCCTATGTGTTTTAAAATCCCCAGGAGAAGTCTGTTTGGAAAAACACAGACTAGAAATGTCGGCTTTAGTAAAAAGCCGAAATGGGTCCTGGGGGTGTGGATGTGAGGAGAGGGAGGGCTCCATCCACAGGCCACTCCAGGTGTTGGGCTTTTCAGCCTGGTAGCAGGCTCATTAGGGCTTGCACCTGAAAGTGGCTCAGATAAGCTGGGTTTTGTTATAGCTGAGTGTCTCATACCTGGGAGGGCAGGCCCACAGGCTAGTTTGCTCTGAGACACTGGGCCTGATTCAGAGCCGCTCGTAAGCGGCCACTCGTTCGCCCTGAGTGATGTTCGCACAACTGCGCATGCGTATGGGTCATAATGCGCATGCGCAAACAAGTCATTGCAGTCTGAAATCGTGCGCTCGTAAAACAGCGAGGGGCTGCTAATTTGATTGACAGAATGTACCGTTTGTGGTAACAGGGGAAGGTGCTTGAAAACGGGGGAGTGGAGATCCGAACGCAGGCGTGCCTAACGGTCAAAAGGGCGTTTAATGGGAGTGCATGATTAGTAAAGAAGCGTCATCGACCACGTCACTTGGTTGTCTTTTAGCCTGAACTGCTCACAGTGATAGCGGTAAGAAAATCCTAACACAACCACTGTGAACAGTTCAGATGCCTTTCGATGTTCCCGATTAATCTAATAAATACCGGAGATGACGTGTGATGCGAACGGCAAAGGGGCGTCTCTACAAAATAGCAAGCGCATTTTTCGAACGCTCGCTCAGACATAAAGGCGTCAACACACCGCAAAGAGCGAGCGCTCAATTTAAATGTCCGGCCCCTTTTTTAGTTCGACCGTCCGCAAATAGCGTCCGGCTATGAATCAGGCCCACTGTGTGATACCACCTGTAAGTACTGTGGACATGAACTTATTTAGTCTTCTGTTATTGAGGGAACCTGCTGTCTAGTTAGAGCCCAGACGGGCTAGGACTTTTGTTTGTGTTTTGTTTTATATATGTGTCCAGTACAATAAAGACTGGCTCCGACCAGCTTGCACAAGAACCCCAGAATTGTGTCCTGTTTCTCCGGCTGCTGTGTGTGTAAAGAGGGATTCCATCTACCCAGGAGAGGGACCCCTATCCTGACTGTGTCACAATTGGTGGAGAATGCGGGGAAGCACACACTGAAATTGCAGCAAGGGAGAAAAAATTTCCTTTAAAATTTAAAGGAACAGACATGTAATTGTGGAATCCATGAAGGTGGCATCAGCAGATGCTTAGAGAAGCCAGATTCAGCTTTCAACCTGCACCTAAAGATAACATGGATGACATTGTTAAGGCCTTGCTCCAAGCTATGGCAGCTCAGCAGGAAACAAACAAACTTCAGCAGGAGCCTACCAGAGCTCAGCAGGAATCCACTAATGTGCAACTGTTGGCCCTGGAGACAGCCCAGAGGCAACAACAAGTCACTATTGGGGAAACCTGCCAGGCCTTAAAAGAGGTAGTACAACACTTGGTAGCCCGGTCTGGAGATGCATCCACTGACCCTACAACCCACACTTGCTAAATATGTGCCAGTCATTTTTTACAGAAGATGACTCCAAGTGATGATGTGGAGGCGTATCTCACAGCATTTCAGAGAACCACAGAAAGGGAGAGTTGGCCCAAGGAATAGTGGGCAAGTCTTATGGCACCCTTCCTGTCTGGAGAACCACAAAAGGCCTACTATGATTTGTGCCTGGCTGATGCAAAGGACTATGAAAGGCTAAAATGGGAGATCCTAAATCGCTTGGGGGTCACCTCGTTTGTTCGTGCCCAACGAGTCCACCGCTGGGAATTCCAAATGGAAAAGCCTCCACGCTCACAGATGCATGACCTCATCCATCTAACCACAAAATGGCTACAGCCCAAGACGCTGACAGGACCACAGATCGTCAAAAGAGTCATGATGGACCAGTATCTGCGATCACTACCTGCATCTCTGCGCAAGTGGGTGAGCCATGCAGACCCTAAGTCCGCAGACCAGTTAGTTGAACTGGTGGAGAGGTATGTGGCGGCTGAGGAGCTGTTGAGTCTGCCCCATCGAGCCCCGATGGCGTGTCGGCGAACTCCCATCGACACGGGTACGACTGTTCCAGGGGAGCAGGGTGCTGGGCAATGGAATGTACTTAAGATTGAGGGTGTGGAACCTGGAGATAGGCCAGCCAGGGAAGGAAGGTTCCAGCCCCGTAAAAGACTAGATAATAATGGGATTCAGTGTTTCCGATGTGGTGGTTTCAGCCATATTGCGGCTAATTGTTCACTTACCTCTGAACCTATGCAATGTGATACTGCTCATGTCAACCGCAAGGGGCCGGCCTGTACTGCTGACCGGCAGGCTGAGACAGATAAACACATGTGTGTACTCACTGAAGAAGGCAACCGAGTAGAGGCTCTGTTAGATTTGGTAGCCTGGTTACACTTTTGAAAGCTGAACTGGTGAACCCCTTGAAGCGTAAGGGGAAAACTGTTGGTGTGACCTGCATACATTGGGATACTCAGTATTATACTACTGCAGAAGTGAACATCGAGACACTATGTGGTTCTGCGATAGTCTTTGTGGGTTTGGTACATGGCTTAATGTATGATACAATTATTTATTTATTAACAGTTTCTTATATAGCGCATCATATTCCATTGCGCTTTACAATTGTAAACATTAATAGAACAAAACTGGGTAATAACAGACAGATATATAGGTAGGAAGGCCCTGCTTGCAAGCTTAAAATTTATACTGAAATAGGCATTGATACACAAGGATAGGTGTTATATATTGCCTTTTAGTCCGGCGAGAATGCACAGTTTCTTGGTGGGCTGCATGATCCATTCACACCGGAATGTCGGCCAAATGTCATGATGATGTGAGAGAAAGACGATGTGTGAGGTTGTGTGTGTGAAAGGGGATGTAGTTAGCTATGGAAGCTATGAAGGTTATGTGGGTGGTTCTGGGATCTGATAAGCTTGCCAGAAGAGGTGAGTTTTCAGGGATTGCTTGAAGGATTGGAGACTATAGGAAAGTCGTATTGTGCGTGGTAAGGCATTTGATAGAGTGGGTGCAGCCCGAAGAAAGTCCTGTAACCATGAGTGGGAGCAAGTAATGTGTGGGGATGAGAGATGTAGATATTGTGCTGAGCGGAGAGGTCGGGTAGGGAGATATTTTGAGATGAGTGAAGAGATATATTGGTGTGGTTTGGTTAATAGCCTTATGTGTAAGTAAGAGTATTTTGTATTGAATACGGTAACCAATGGAGGGACTGATAGAGCGGGGCAGCAGACGATGAACGTTTGGCAAGGAAGATAAGCCTTGCAGCTGCATTCATACCTGATTGTAATGGCGATAGCCTGTTTTTGGGAAGACCAGTAAGGAGGCTATTGCAATAGTCAATGCGGGAAATAATAAGTGCATGGCTTAGAGTTTTTGCAGTGTCTTGTGTGAGATATGGTCGAATTTTGGATGTTTTTTAGATGTATGTAACATGATTTTGAGACAGATTGAATGTGGGGAACAAAGGACAGTTCAGAGTCAAGGATGACACCGAGGCAGCGAGCTTGTGGGGCAGGGTGGATTGTCGAGTTATCAACAGTGATAGAGAGATCAGATTGGTAACTGTTAATGGCCGGTGGAAATATAATTAATTCTGTTTTAGAAATATTTAGTTTCAGGTGGTGAGATGACATCCAAGATGAAATGGCAGAAAGACATCCAGTGACACGGACCAGTACAGATGGTGATAAATCTGGGGAAGATAGGAAGATTTGAGTATCATCCACATACAGATGGTACTGAAATCCAAAAGAGCTGATTAGTTTGCCAAGAGAGGAGGTATAGATTGAGAATAACAGAGGACCTAAGACAGAGCCTTCCGGTACTCCAACTGATAGAGGTGGCGAAGAGGAGGCAGAATCAGAAAAACGAACAATAAAAGAGCGATCAGATAGGTAGGAAGAGAACCAAGAAAGAGCTGTGTCCTTAAGATCTAGGGATTGTAGTGTTTGTATGAGAAGAGAGAGGTCAACAGTGTCAAAAGCAGAGAGAGATTTAGAAGAATTAGGAGTGAGTAATGGCCTTTAGTCTTGGCAGTGACCAGATCATTTACTACCTTAGTCAATGCTGTCTCTGTGGAGTGTTGGGAACAAAAAGCCGGACTGAAGTGGGTCCAATAATTTGTGTGAGTTAGGAAAGTGTGCGAGGCGAGTGTAGACAAGTCTCTCAAGTACTGCAAAGAAATATGGTAGTTGCTCAAATCAGCTTAATTGCATAACACAGGTGCTTGTAGAGGGCGGAGTTTACACTGAACACAGAAAAAAGAGATTTGCCCCCCAGCACACTGCAGCAAAAACAAAACTTAAATCCTACATGATAATAGAGATTCGGAGGTATTAGTTACATACATTCAAATATATGAATAAGCGCCAGGCCAATCGTCAAGGCTCCTCTATACTGACATCCCTAACATTAAGGGGTTCACGTCCAAGAAGCAAGGCACCCAAAAAAATTCCAGCCAAGGGCCATCCCCAGGGCATCACATGAAAAAGGGAATCTCTATTATCATGCAGAATTTAAGTATTGTTTTTGCTGCAGTGTGCTGGGGTGGGAAATCTCTTTTTTCTGTGTTCAGTGTAAACCCTGCCCTTTACAAGCACCTATTTTATGCAATTAAGCTGATTTGAGCAACTACCATATTTCTTTGAAGTATGGAGAGGCATGAAGGGAGTCAGCATTAGGACGATGTGCTGATTCTTATAGTGCCATGTGGAGGTTTTTTGGGGTACTCCAAGGTAAGTTAGCGCTCAGCTTATATATGTACTGTTATCATGCAGTACACCAATTGTAATTATATGACCCAGAGTGGGTGCTACCATAATGTAGCAATAAGTATTTTGGGGTGAGCGTTTGGGAGTGGGGCCCCCGGGGGGGTTCTGACTGGGCCTTTCTCATGGCATCACCACTTGATTCACATAGAATACTTTTATCACTTCTCTATTTGTTTGTATATTATTTATGTCATTTTAATTCTTTCTCATTTCATTAACACTTATTGATTTATCCTTACACATCTTTTCTTTACACTTCACTATCACCTTTTTCCCTTTTTCGTGTGATGCCCTGGGGATGGCCCTTGGCTGGAATTTTTTTGGGGTGCCTTGCTTCTCGGATCGTGAACCCCTTAATGTTAGGGACGCCAGTATAGAGGAGCCTTGATGATTGGCCTGGCGCTTATTCATATATTTGCAAATGTATGTAACTAATACCTCTGAATCTCTATTATCATGTATGATTTAAGTATTGTTTTTGCTGCAGTGTGCTGGGGGGCAAATCTCTTTTTTCTGTGTTAAGTCTCTCAAGTAGCTTGGAGGGGCATGGGAGCTGGGAGATAGGACGGTAATTTGAGAGAGTGTTGGGGTCAGAATTTTGTTTTTTTCAGAATAGGAGTAATCACTGCATGCTTGAACAGTGATGGAAAGTTGCCAGTAGAGAGAGAGAGAGATTACAGATTTTAGTTAGGGTTGGGATAAGCACAGGAGGCAGAGCTTTACTGATTTGTGACGGTATAGGATCTAGAGGAGAGGTAATAGAGTAGGAGGATGAGAAAGAGTGTAGATAATTCATCTTCGTTTGTGAGATCAAATGAAGAGAATGTGCCAGAGGATTCAGTTAGGGAATTGAGCAGGTCACTAGCTGAGGAAGAGTCTACCATTTCATTTCGGATCTCATCAATCGTGTCCCTAAAATAGGAAGCAAAATCTTGCGCACAGATAGTAGCAGGTGGTTTGGGTGAGGGAGGGGTAAGAAGCAGTTTAAATGTATTTAAAAGTCGCTTGGGGTTAGAGGTTTGAGCAGAGATTAGAGATTGGAAATATGTTTGTTTGGCAGTGTCCAGAGCAGTACGATAAAAGTTGTAGATAGTCTTATATGTGAGGAAGTCACTTTACGTGAGAGTTTTTGTAGATGCCTTGTTAAGTTAGAATGCCATGGTCGACGTCTAACTCTACGTGGTGTGTGATGTGTAGCTGGAGCTACTTCATCGAGAACTTTTTCTAGAATCTGGTTTAGGTGTGATGCATCAGTCAAAGGAGAAGTGAATGTCGAAATTGTTGAGAGTTGTTGTAGAGAGGTAGATAGTTGTTGAAAGTTAATAGCATTAATATTTCTGCGGGTTTTAGGTTTAGGTGGTTAATTTCAATGACATTGATGTAATGGAGGAGAGTGTGCAGGTGATAATTAGGGAGAGACTTTGCTCACTTCTGGAAGTTGTGGGAAAGCCGATTTTGCATAGAGGTACATCACCCTGACCCATTTGAGAAGGTTACTGGTGTAGTAGCAGAGGAAGTTTCTTCAGAGTCAGAGATGTTCCGTTTTTCTAGTATGATTGGCAAACTAGAGAATGCGGAGCGTGATGGTGGCTCGCCAACTGATGTGCCTCCTACTGAGGTGGGAAGTGTTGTTGAGCCAGTTGATCGTCTGCCTGATTTAGAGTTCAGAAGAGATGTCTTTGCCGTGGAGCAGTTAAATGACCCTACTCTGGTAAAAGCCAGGGAGAATGTAAAAGTGATCGATGTATCAGGTGACTAAGAAAGGGGAAGATATTGTGGAACAATTAATAGTTCCCAAAGCATACAGAAGAACAGTGTTAGATCTGGCCCATGGTCATATAATGGCAGGCCACCTAGGGGTAGAGAAACCACTGAGCAAATTTTGCAGAGGTTTTTCTGGCCTGGGGTTGTGCATCTTGCCCTGATTGTCAGTATCATGCTCTAAGGCCACATTTTAAAAGTCCACTAGTCCCATTACCCATTATTGAGGTACCATTTGAAAAAATAGCAATGGATTTGGTTGGACCCTTAATGAAGTCTGCCCAGGGCCATCAATATAGTCTGGTGATAATGGATTATGCTACCAGGTACCTGGAAGCGATACCGTTGGGCAATACGTCAACCAAGACCATTGCTAGAGAGCTAGTCCATGTCTTTAGCAGGTTGGGAATAGCTAGGGAAATACTGACTGACCAAGGTACCCCATTTATGTAAAAAATCATGAAAGAGTTGTGCCACCTGTTCAAAATCGAACAGTTAAGAACTTCGGTCTATCACCCCCAAACCGATGGGTTGGTGGAGAGGTTTAACAAGACGTTAAAACATATGCTAAGAAAAGTAGTCGACAAGGATGGTAGAGATTGGGATTACTTGTTGCCTTATTTGTTGTTGGCCATAAGAGAGGTACCATAATCCTCCACCGGGTTTTCACATTTTGATTTGTTATATGGGAGACACCCAAGGGGGTTACACGACATTGCCAAAGAGACATGGGAGGGGCAGTCCAGTCCGTATAAAACAGTTATTGAGCATGTTTCCCAAATGCAAGAAAGAATTGCGGCGGTGGTGCCGATAGTAAGAGAGCACTTGGAACAGGACCAGCAGGCACAGCAAAGGGTATACAACCGCAATGCTCATTTATGCAACTTTGCTCCAGGGGACAGAGTGTTGGTGTTGGTTCCCACAGTAGAAAGTAAACTTTTGGCTAAATGGTAAGGACCCTTTGAAGTCTTAGTAAAAGTGGGGCTGGTCAATTATAAAGTTTGCCAGCCGGGGAAAATAAAGCCAGAACAGATATACCATGTAAATCTTATAAAACCCTGGAAGGCTAGAGCAGCACTGTCAGCCGTCGGAGCCCCTCCGGTAAACCCAGGGCCCATGGTTCCTGAAGTGACAGTGGCAAAAACCCTGTCAGCAATTCAACAGCAGGAAGTTAAGAAATTTCTGATCAGAAATAGGGTGCTGTTTTCTGACATATCAGGGAAATCCACGGCCATTAAGCATGACATAGTCACTGACTCAGGGGTTAAGGTTAACCTAAAACCCTATAGGTTACCAGAAGCCCAAAGGGAGTCAGTATCTAAAGAAATGTAAAAAAATTTAAAATTGGGTGTCATGGAAGAATCGCATAGTGAGTGGTCAAGTCCCATTGTGCTTATTCCAAAGCACAACGGGAGTGTGCGTTTCTGCAATGACTTCTGGAAATTGAACAGTGTGTCAAAATTCAATGCCTACCCAATGCCTAGGATGGATGAACTAATTGAAAGGCTGGGGACAGCCAGATATTTAATCACTCTTGACTTAACCAAAGGGTATTGGCAAGTGCCGTTAACTGAGAACACCAAAGAAAAGACAGCTTTTTCTGTACCAGAGGGGTTGTTTCAATACAAGATGTTGCCCTTTGGGCTACATGGGGTACCTGCTACCTTTCAAAGAATGATGGATAGGATTCTAAGGCCCCATAGACAGTATGCTGCTGCTTATCTGGATGATGTGGTCATTCATAGTCCTGATTGGCAGTCTCACTTGCCCAGAGTACAAGCAGTGTTGGACTCCATCTATAAGGCAGGTTTGGCAGCCAACCCAAAAAAGTGTTGTCTGGGGATGGAAGAAGTAAAGTATCTTGGATACACCATTGGCAGAGGTTTGATAAAGCCACAGCTCAATAAGATTGAGGCAATACAAAACTGGCCACGACCCCTGAATAAGAAGCAGGTGAGATCCTTCTTAGGGATCATTGGGTATTATAGGAGGTTTATAAGCAATTTTGCCACCATTGCAGTCCCAGTGACTGACCTTACAAAAAGAAGAAAACAGAAAGTCATGGTGGAATGGAGTCCTGAAGCAGAGAAGGCTTTCCAGGAGTTAAAAATAGCTTTATGTACCCAACCAGTTCTGATGACCCCTGATTTTGACAGAGAGTTTGTTGTACAAACTGATACATCACATGTAGGCATAGGAGCGATCCTTTCCCAAAGCAAAGAGGGTGATGAACACCCGATTTTTTTCTTAAGCCGAAAATTAAATGTACATGAGAGAAACTATGCTACAGTCGAGAACGGAGCATTGGCCATAAAGTGGGTGTTAGAAACTCTCAGGTATTACTTGGTGGGAAGGAAGTTCAGGTTGATAACTGACCAGGTGATGAAGTGGATGTCAGAAAACAAAGGCAGCCATGCGAGAATAATGAGGTGGTTCTTGGCATTACAAAACTTTAAGTTCACAGTAGAACACAGGCCAGGAAGCCAGCTGGCCAATGCAGATGCTTTGTCACGTGTCCATTGTTTGGGGGCTGCAGTTTTTCCACCCCACAGGTTGAAACAAAGGGGGGGATATGTGATAGAAGCACTGGAGAAGTGTGGAGTGGCTTCTATGTGTGTCCCAGGTTCCTGTCCTATGTGTTTTAGCCCCCAGGAGAAGTCTGTTTTATAAACAGGTTTGAGTGTCGGCTTTTGGTAAAAAAACAGAGAATGGATCCTGGGAGTGTGGATGTGAGAGAGAAGGGAGGGCTCCATCCACGGGGCCGTTTCAGGTGTTAGGCCTTTCAACCTGGTAGCAGGTTCGTTAGAGTTTGCACCTGAAAGTGGATCAGATAAGCTGGATTTTGTTATAGCTGATTGTCTCACACTGGGGAGAGCAGGCCCGCAGGATAGCTTGCTCTGTGACACTGTTTGCTACAAACCTGAAGGTACTGTGGACGTGAACTTATTTTAGTGTTCTGTTAGTGAGGGAACCTACTGTCTAGTTAGAGCCCAGATGGGCTAGGATTTATTTTATGTTTTGTTTATTTGATTGTTGGTGTTGCACAATAAAAACTGGTGTCGACCAGCTTGCACAAAAACCCACGACTGAAGTGTTGTTTCCTGGCTGCTGTGTGTAAGGAGGTGTCCATCTACCCCAGGAGAGGGACCCCCTACCCCGACCTTATCACAATATATATATATATATATATATATATTAAAAATGGCAGACACTTGATCATCGGAAGGCTATGTGCCAGCACAAAACAATTGTGATTGCAGTGTTCAGCCCACCTACACCTTGACTCTAGTGTACAGGTGTAAAAGCACCAATGTCCATGTGTCAGTAGCGGACCGCTGCTCCTCTCTGTCATAAGGAATCCCAGATCCCACGGGTCAAGCATCTAGTAAAAAGAAACAAAGAGAGGGCGCTCTATAATGCATAACAGTTTATTTGGCATACACAATTAAAAGGTTGTGATCACTGATGTACTCGTACCCAGTATAATAACTCTGTGGGCTGGTTACCACATGACATGTATAAACATAATCCAGGCACCAACCATCCTCCAAGGGTATCACCGGGAAATATGCCTCACGTTGATAGCTGCTGCAGGACACTGCAGCATTCTGAAACCACGGGGAGCCATGGTACCTGTGGGAGATGCCGGGCACTTGGAGATAACGTCACTAGTGACCCTCGGCTCCCCGTGGTTCCAGCACACTGCAGCGTCCTTCAGCAGCCATCAGCATGATGACTTTCAAATAAACTTTCATGCACTATGGAGTGCCCCCTCCTTGTTTAGTTTTACTATATACATTTGGGATTATGTTGTGTAGATTACTGAATCTATAGGATTACAATGTATCTCAGAGTACCCTGTAAATAGTTAATATATTTTTTCTTTGTTACTAGGTAGCTTATTTAGATGATAGTATGTAATAGGGATTACATTCTTTGTACTATTACTTTTTCTCCACTAGATGGTGATCTTTCATCAAGTAATTTCTCTAGTAATAAATAGATTACACTTCTTTAATTGTTATCGATGCACTTTATGATAATATGTATTAGGGATATAGGGCCTGGTTCACTGTCGATCACAATTGTGATTGCAATAGCGATTACGCACGCAGTCTCACTGCAATAGTATGCTAATCCATTGCGAACGCTATGCCACCGCAGCACAACACCCACTTTACCTTACACACATCCGTAATGTTTAGCAAGACTGCAAAACCTTTGGTAACATCGAGCACCATCGCAGCCTCACGCACACTTGCACAAGCTCTGACCTTACTCAGGAATTGCTAACTTCATCGCAGGCTGAGTCCTCAGGCTGCGTAGAGCATTGCAGTGGCTAATTTACGTATGTCCCTGCAACGGAATTCAAACGCCTTGGCACGCCTGCGTTTCGACAATCACCCACAAATGCCACTTCCTGTCAATCACTCTGCAATGAGTCTGCGTAATTACTTAATGATCGCAGTGGCCAGTTCATGCACTGCGATGCATACGCATACGCACTATGCAACAATTGGCTGATTACGTGCGTATTAGCAGTTGCGGATCTCGAGTTCTTCCGGAGCGTGTTTCCTATGTTCTTCAACACATTAGAAAGATAACAGAAAAAAATGGTCATACATCAGTAGTTTATATTTAATTATTTTCAGGGTTATTTGACACACAAATCAGAAGTGTAGAGACGTTTCGCTGATGGGCTTGGTCATAATCAGAACGGTCCCCAAAAAAAAAAAAAAAGTAACATCAGTAAAATAATAAGTTCAAATTATATAAATTACATTTACTATAAGGTTAGTAACTTATGCACCTTATATCACACCATCGACAAATCATAATCAACAATTTTTTGAGGCATGCTTTTATGACTATGTATTATATATGTTTAATTTAAAACAATTTTTTATTTTAATCTTTGTCTTTTATTGCAAGTTGCGAATAAAAAATTATTTTTTTGCTATTGGAATTGGACCTCTTTATGGAAAGTATTTCTCAAGTCTATGGCCTGTCAGACATTTCCACTTAAAGATACCTTTTGATGAACGTAGTTGCTTATTATTAGGTGAGTGTTATACCATTGAGCATGTTATATGATGTCCTATGAATAAGGATGTATTACAGGGAAGATCAAGAATACTTTTTGATGAACGCATCTTTTTGATTCGGGGTGAGTCTGGTGGTTCTGACAAACCCTGATAAAAATAAATAAATATAAACTACTGATGTATGACCATTTTTTTCCTGTTATCTTTCTAATGTGTTGAAGAACATAGGAAACACGCTCCGGAGGAAAGTGAGATCCTCAACTATTAGCCGACCCTAACTGCGCTTGTGAACCACTGTTGTATATCTGTCATTTATGTTATTGAGGTTTGGTGCACTCGTGAGTTGGTGCTGAGGGCGCAAGTTACCGCTCTGTATTATATTTGTATTAGCAGTTGCGATCTATGCTGAATCAGGCCCTTAATTCTTTGTACTATTACTTTTTCTCCACTAGATGGTGATCTTTCATCAAGTAATTTCTCTAGAGCACAAGTTCTCAAACTCGGTCCTCAGGACCCCAAACAGTGCATGTTTTGCAGGTCTCCTCACATAATTACTAGTGAAACTCTTAGCTGCACCTGTGGATATTTTAAACGGTGTCAGCGACTAATGAATACACCTGTGCACCTGCTGGGTGATCTGCAAAAAGTGAACTGTGTGGGGTCCTGAGGACCGAGTTTGAGAACCACTGCTCTAGAGTCTAGTAATAAGTATATTAGACTTCTTTAACTGTTATCGATGCACTTTATCTAGACATTTAACTTTGATATTTCTTTTTGTTGTAACTAGTAAGCTTTGTTGTAACTGTTAAGGTTTAACTACTATTAGTGCATTTTAGTATAATGTATTATGTATAGTTTGGGGATGTGGTAGTGGGTGCACGAGGTGTGACATCATCGGGGGCGCACCTGCTGGAGGAACCCACTGGAGGAATCAAACATGGTGAAGGAGAGCATATTTAAGTGGTGAGTACACATATGTTCTTTGTCCTGACAAAAATTTTTTTTCTAACATTGAAACGTTAACACTTTGCTGCATTTGTTTGAAAACCCTGAGTACCACATTTATTACCTGGTTTTATATATATAGAGAATATGAGAATTTCATTAGAATGGAGCACACTTACCATGTACTCTCTTACAGTTCTTCTTGTTGTTTGACAGTGCTGCAGACTGCTTCTGTGGCTGTCTCAGGGATGGGGAGGGTGCTGAAGTCAGCGGAGCAGACAGTGGTGCTGCAGCAGCTTGCGTCTTGGGCTTGCAGCCAGATCACGCTGTAAGCTTGCTTTCACCTCCTTCTCTTTCTGGATGGTCACAGTGGCAGTGACTGGGACAGAAGACTCGGTGCAGTGCTGCGGCATCATTCAATACTATGGTGCATGCGCATCATGCAGCAGGTGACGGGGTAGCTTAAATAATTGGGGGCTATGCAGTCTACTTTGTGCCCCTTTGTACCATGGGAACCTCTGAAAGTCAGGGCCCGGGACAGGTGTACCCCCTGTTGCCACTCCTTTTTTGATACTGTCTCATAGCTTTCCACCCATCTAATTCAGCACCACTTTGGCAGACTTATTTTTCATGATTAAGAGCCACTTCCTAGCCACTCCAAGTAGCTTCCGTGCTACCACCATCTCCATATGGCTTCTCAGCCGCTCCAAGTAGCTTCCGTGCTACCAACATCTCCACACGGCTTCTCAGCCACTCCAAGTAGCTTCAACGCTACCACCATTCTCCTACGGCTCCCTAGCCACACCAAGTAGCTTCCACGCCACCACCTTTCACCTCACGGCTTCCCAGGTGCTCCAAGCAGTCCATATTGTCACCTTTCACCTCACGGCTTCCCAGCTGCTCCAAGCAGTCCATACTGCCACCTTTCACCTCACGGCTTTTCAGCCGCTCCAAGCAGTCCATACTGCCACCTTTCACCTAACGGCTGCCCAGCCGCATCAAGTAGCTTCCGTGCTACCATCACTCTCCTTACGGCTCCCCAGCCACATCAAGCAGTCTCCGTGTTGAACCAATCTCTCCACCAGTCTTCTGCACCTTCTCATGCGGAAAAACTTAATAAAACCAAGTCTCCTCCAGAGAGCATCTGAGTTGAGTAATACAGGTCCAAGGCCCAGCCCGGGAACAAGCCTCAAAATCCCATGACTATGACAGTTTGCACTGGCCCAATGGACTCAGCAAGTGGTCAGGGATCTGGAGTGGATTCTTCTGAAGATGTTCTATCTCGTCTGAAAAGACAAGAGACTTCACAAATTCAGCTTATTCAATTTATCCAGGACATGTCATCGCACTTGGATAGCATTCAGGCTTTGTTATTCAACCCCGCTGCAGTAAACATTCACATTGCAGCCCCTTCTTCTGTGTCACCTCCTACCTTTGCACCACCTGCTGCTCGACTCCAACTGGCACCCCCAAGCAAGTTTGATGGCAACCCCAAACTATGAGGTTTTCTAAACCAGTGCAAGATCCATTTCGAGCTTCAGCCGACCAATTTCCCAACAGCAAGGACCCAAGTAGCCTACATAATTTCTTTGCTCTCCGGGCAAGCACTCAATTGGGCTTCACCTCTCTGCGAGAGATCGGATCCTCTTCTTGCGAACTACTCAGAATTCGTTTCCACATTCCACAGGATCTTTGATGAACCTGGGAGAACCACTTCTGCCTCAGCAGACATTTTACACCTTCGGCAAGGCAGCAAAACTGTAGGACAATATGCCATTCTATTCCAGAACCTGGCGTCAGAACTCAATTGGAATGAGGACACTCTCATTGCGGCCTTTTGGGTTGGGCTTTCTGAAAGACTCAAAGACAATTTGGCTTCCCGTGACCTTCCACCTAAACTGGATGACTTAATTTCTCTCTGCAACAAAGTGGATCTCCGGCACCGAGAGCGTGCCATGGAGAGGGGCAGATTCAACTGTGGAAGACCACGTCCAGTTCCTCGACTGCATTCACCACCCGTGGGTGAAGAACCCATGCAGTTTAATCGCTTCCGTTTGTCTGCTGAGGAACGACAGAAAAGATAGAGACAGAATCTCTGCATGTATTGTGGATCATCTCAACATCTAGTCAAAACCTGTCCCATTTGTCCGGGAAATGCCTCCTCCTAACTTATGACAGAGAGGTTAAGTTAGGAGTTGCCATTGATTTTCCTAGGAAGTCAGATTCCACCATCCAGGCTCAGTTGAAGCTTCCACGAGGTTCTAGAGCTACGCTAGCTCTTTTGGATTCCGGAGCTGCAGAGAATTTCATGACTATGGACTTTGGGGGTCATTCAGACCCACTCGCGAGCGGCAGTACACTCGCAAGTGGGTCGATGTTCCCCACTGCACATGTGCACGACGGAGGGAGCTCCGTCGTGTGCATGCGCGAGACCCGGCGAGCGACGGGCTTTCCATCGCTCGGGGTCTCGCACCAAAGGGTTGATTGACAGCACGCCCCCTTTGGTGGGCGTGCCGGGGGTGTGCCTGCCAGACGGAGGCATTCCCATGGGAACGCCTACCATCTGAAGCCGGCCCCACAGACATCACTAGTAGAGCTGATAGAGCCAAAATCACTCCAGGGCTTGTGGCTGGGAAACCCGACCGCAGGGTTTCCCTCGCAAGTCCGATGGTCGCGATGGTTAAGACCATCGCAACCATCTTTTTGCACGCTCATATATGCTGTGGGTGGTGACCCACAGCTATACGAGTGTCCAGAAGGATGCTCCATTTTAATGGAGGAGGGCCCTGATTCAGAGCGAGCACTCTGGTCAGAGCATCCGGCTCTGAATCAGGGCCTTTGTCTGAGAACATCGGATTCCCATTGAAGCTTTACCTCGTGTCATCACTCTAACTGTGGTAGTCGCATCACCAGCGGTACCGTCACTCATCGCACTAAACCACTTAAACTTACCATCGGTGTTCTCCATTCTGAAGAGTTATCCTTCCTAGTGATTCCCAAAGCCTCTCACTCTCTAGTTCTTGGATTACCCTGGCTACAGAGACATTCTCCCCAAATTGACTGGTCGACTATGCAGATCATCTCCTGGAGTTCTGATTGTTTTAAGAATTGCCTCCATCGGGTTGTTTCTGTTCGAGCCTCTGATCTACAGCTTCAGGCAGGCCTGCCAAAATTCTACTGTAAGTTTCTAGACATTTTTAGTAAACAGAACGCAGATGTGTTACCTCCTCATCGTAACTGGGATTGTCCAATCGATCTGATCCCAGGGAAGAACCCTCCCAGAGGTCAAACATATCCTCTATCTCTTTCCGAGACTCAAGCCATGTCAGACTACATTGAGGAGAATCCGAGTAAAGGTTTAATTCGACCTTTCATGTCTCCAGCCAGGCTGGATTTTTCTTTGTCAAAAAGAAAGATGGAGGGCTGCGCCTGTGCATTGATTACCGAGGTCTCAATGACATAACCGTTAAAAATCGCTACCCTCTTCCCCTCATAACTGAATTGTTTGACAGGGTCAAAGGGGCCACAGTTTTCACCAAACTCAACTTAAGAGGGGCCTACAATTTAATTCGTATTCACCCAGGAGACGAATGGCAAACAGCATTCAACACCAGGGATGGGCATTATGAGTATGCCCTTTGGCCTTTGCAACGCCACAGCTGTTTTTCAATTTTTCGTCATTGAAATTTTCCAAGACCTTCTGTACAAAAGTGTGGTTGTCTACTTGGATGACATCTTGATTTTCTCTCAAGATTTGGAAAGCCAGAGGAAACAAGTTAAAGATGTCCTTTCTAGGTTGCGCTCCAACCAACTCTTCTGCAAGCTGGAGAAGTGTTTTATTGAGGTATCAAGTGTACCATTTCTGGTATACATCATCTCCGGAGCTGATCTTCAAATGGATCCTGCCAAACTCCAAGCTGTCCTTGATTCGTCTCTTTCAACATCTCTGAAAGCCATACAGTGGTTCTTAGGCTTCGCCAACTATTACCTCAAGTTTGTGAAGGGTTTTTCAACATTAGTAGCACTCTTCTCAGCCCTCACCTGCAAGACTGCAGACCCAATCAAATGGCCTGTTGAAGCCACTTCCACATTCCAACTCCTCAAACAAGCACTCATTTCCGCTCCAATTTTGAAACAACCAGATCTAACTCGACCATTCATTCTGGAGGTAGACGCCTCCTCTATAGGGGTTGGAGCCATCCTATCCCAACGATTTGAAGATGACAAACTTCATCCCTGTGGATTCTTTTCCCGAAAATTCTTGCTGAAAGTAACTATGCTATCGGTGACCAAGAACTGCTTGCTATAAAATTAGCACTTGAGGAGTGACGTTACCTCTTAGAGGGGGCTCAATACCCAATCACCATCTACACCGATCATAAAAATCTGTTATATCTAAAATCTGCAAATTGTTTGAATCCTCGACAGGCTAGATGGGCGATGTTCTTTTCGAGATTCAACTTTAAGCTCGCCTATCATCCTGAGTCCCAAAATAGCAAGGCCGACACTGGTGGCCTTGCTATTCACTGAAGGGTGGTCTTGAGTCTTCCCTGGAACAGCCTCATCCGAACTTGGACCCCACTATTTTTTCCACTATTAATGTGACCCCGATTCCACCTGTTGGAAAAACATTTCTTGCTCCTCATCTCAGCAAGAAGTTACTACAGTGGGCTCATGCTTCCCAGTTCTCTGGTCACTTGGGAATGGACAAGACTCTTGAATTCATCCAGCAGTCCTATTGGTGGCCCTCAATGAAAGGGGAAGTTAGGTCTTATGTATCGTCATGTGTCAAGTGTGCCCAGCACAAGGTATCCTGACAAGCTCCACTCGGACAGCTCCAACCACTAGCAATTGCATTTACACCATGGACCCACTTGTCAATGGATTTCATCACTGATCTTCCTCCATCTCGAGGCCACAACACAGTCTGGGTTATCGTGGACCAATTTTCCAAAATGGCCCATTTCGTACCTCTTACTGGGCTTCTGTCTGCACCCCTACTTGCCCAAAACTTTATAAAAGAGATCTTCAGACTTCACGGTCTTCCACAAGAAATCATCTCCGACAGAGGAGTACAGTTCGTGGCGAAGTTCTGGAGGTCACTCTGTTCGGCCCTTCAGGTGAAACTTAAATTCTCCACCACATATCATCCCCAGACCAATGGTCAGACCAAAAGGGTCAATCAGGACAGCTCCTTCGTACCTTTATCTCCTCATCCCAAGATGACTGGATTGAGCTTCTCCCTTGGGCCAAATTCGCTCACAACAACCATTATCACACATCCACCAATTCAACTCCTTTTCTTACAGCATTTGGTCATCATCCTTGGGTTCCAGATTTCCCTCTTCTTCCAACACTGGATGTGCCTGCCGCCAAGATTTCTCTTCAGTGGTTCTCCAACATCTGGAAAAAGGTTCGATCCGCTCTCACTAAAACCTCAGCCTGGTACAAGAAATTCGCTGATCACAAAACACAAGCTGTTCCAAGTGTTCAAACTGGAGATATGGTCTGGCTCTCTACTCGAAACCTAAGACTCCGAGTACCCTCAATGAAATTTGCCCCACGTTATATTGGTCCATTTCCAATCGTCAGAGTCCTGAACCCCGTGGCTTACAAGCTAAAGCTACTTCCGTTTCTTCGCATTCCTAATTCCTTCCTTATTTCTCTTCTGAAACCATTGGTCTTAAACAGATTCCAGAAGGATCTTCCTAAGGCTTCTAGTGTTTAGACACAGCAAGGAAAGGAGTTCGAAGTTGACAGAATTCCAGATTCCCGTTGTCGATACAACCGTCTTCAATACCTCATCGACTGGAAAAGTTATGGTCTGGAAGAATGAATCTGGATAAACGCTTCCGATGTTCATGCTCCCCATCTAGTCAAGGTGTTCCATATGAAATTTCCTCATAAACCAAGGATAAGTGTCTGGTGGCCACTCATGAAGAAGGGGGTGCTGTCACAAGCCACAGCAGAGACCCCAGGATCAGACCCCATCACTTACCTTTGCGGGCGCTGACCTGTGGTGTCTTCTGGCTCGCACGCTGTGTGCTGGTGCCTTCTCCTTCAGGTGCGGGTCCTGCTGCTCTCCCGCTTCCACGCTGGCTCCTGCTGACTGCCTTGTCCCTGGTGCTCACATCCAGGAAGCGCTGTCCTCCGGTCCATGGGCACGGCCATCTTGGATTTGCCCATGTGACTCCACTACCATCAATGAGGATGCTTCTCCTCTATCAGCCTACCATCACCCTGCGTTCCCTATAAAAAGATCTGTACTGATGACACAAGTTGCCAATGCAACAAGTCACTTAGTCTAACTAAGTGAGCCTCCCCACTGTGCTCCGTAGGTGTTGCCACCATTCTCATACGGCTCCCTAGCCACACCAAGCAGCCCGTGCTGCCACCATTCTCATCCGGCTCCCTAGCCGCTCCAAGTAGCTTCCACGCTACCACCTCCTCAATATGACTTCTCAGCCACTCCAAGTAGTTTCCACGCTACCACCATTCTCCTACGGCTCCCTAGCCACACAAGGTAGCTTCCACACTATCACCTTTCACCTCACGGCTTCTCAGCCACTCCAAGCAGTCCATACGGCCACTTTTCACTTCACGGCTTCCCAGCCGCTCCAAGCAGTCCATACTGCCACCTTTCACCTCACGGCTTCTCAGCCGCTCCAAGCAGTCCATACTGCCACCTTTCACCTAACGGTTGCCCAGCCGCATCAAGTAGCTTCCGTGCTACCATCACCCTCCTTATGGCTCCCCAGCCACATCAAGCAGTCTCCGTGTTGAACCAAACTGTCCACCAGTCTTCTGCACCCTCTCATGTGGAGAAACTTCATAAAACCAAGTCTCCACCAGAGAGCATCTGAGTTGAGTAATACAGGTTCAAGGCCTAGCCCGGGAACACAGCCTCAAAATCCCATGACTGTGGCACTTATGCTCCTCTTAGGTGGCACTGGCTGCAGGGAAGGAGGCATAGACAGAAGGGCCAGCGCAGCATTGTGCATAATGATGATGATGCTTCATCATAGTCATTCATTACTATGGTGCATGCGCAGCATGCGCCGGGGGAGGGGTCACTCACCAGGGGAAGGGGTCATTGTTGGGTTTACCCTGGCCAGCTTCACTCTTTGTGTTTCTGTCTAGTTGTGCCAGATGGACAGATGTAAATGTAAATTTATGTAAATCAAATTTAGGCATTGCAGCTTTGTGCCCTTGAACCTCGGGGCTCCTCTAAATCTTGGGGTCTGGAATGGGAGGGCCCTTTGTACCCCCCTGTTGCCAGGCATGGCTGTAAATGTGCAGACACACTATCGGTGGTCATCTTGGTTAGGGAATGAAGTTTCCCTGCAGGAGATATTTTGTTGGAGACTGCACAGTAGTGCACTCCACTTCTAAGAACCAGTGAACGCGCTAAGTGAAAAAAAATTGTGGGTCCCAGGGACCCCTCCTTTTAAAAAATTGGGGTCCTACTCCACAGTTTCTGAGTCCCATCACATTTTATGGTGGGTAAGGGCAGGCAGCAGGTTGGACAGTGCTGGGGCAGGTATCAGTTGGGGTAGAGTATAGGCAGTTGGGATTTGGGGTAGAGCTGGGGGTAGAGCTGGGGTTAAAGGTGAGTAAGGGCAGGGGTAAGTGCTGATAGCAGTTATGACAGTGCTGGGGGGCAAGGAGGGGGCTAAGGGCAGGCAGTGCTAGGGGTAGGGAGGGAGCAATGATAGAAAGCAGCTGGCGCTGTATTGGGAGGCAAGAAGGTTAGGGGCATGCAGTACTTGGGGAATGAAGTGGGCAAAGGTAGATAGCAGCTAGGGCAGTACTGGGGGCAAGGAGGGGGCTAGAGCCAGGCAGTGCTGGGGGTAGGGAGGAAGCAAGGGGAAAAAGCAGTCAGAAAGTAAAGGGGAATTAGTGAAAGAGAGGAGTACTGTGTGACTGAAAGAGGAGTGCTGTGCAGACAGGTGTACTGAACTTCCTACCATAGGTCTGTTCAACAATCTTGTCAGTGTGGATAATGGTATGGTGCCGCTGTTGTGGGCCCAGGGGTGTGTTACCTGGACTTCTTCTGGTTGCCGTGCTGTGCTGAGTGCTCTGCTCCCGGCTCTGACCTGCTCCGAGTTCAGCCGGGAGCCGGGGTGGGGTTGCAGGGCTACAGACGCTGCCATGCTGCTGCTACTCCTGTGCAGTGGGCAGGGCTTGGCATTCCACGGACATTGTCGCTGCTCCCAGAGAGTGGACGGGGCCGGGACGGGATGGTTGGGTGGCCGATGTCTGTGGTTAGCTATTGGGTGAGGGCTGAAGGGGAGGGAACTAGTTGTGGAGATGCCGGCGGCTATTGGTTGAGGAGATGTCACCGATAGCAATTGGCTGCTGCGGCACTGCCAATAGCATCGGATCCCCAAGTACCTGTAGCGCATAAAAACGCACTATAGCGCATATTTTGCGAACCCTGAGAACTAACGAGTGGTGGGCCCAGTTGCAAAAATATGCTTTGCTAACTGGCATACCATATAGTAATGACGTGTAGAAAGTTATCAGTGCTAAGATGAGACAACTCTCATGAGACTTGTGATAATTATGGAATGGGCCCAGTCTGGACCATTATCGGGACTGTAGATGTTATTTGTAAGTGTACAGTAATTATAACAACCCCAACATTCTAATAACCCGGTGCATGTGTGAAAGGGGGCATGGCCTTGTGTCCCATGGTGTATGTGGCAAAGCAAGCAGAGCCACTATAATACATCTCCCCTTATGTTCATAGCCATCAGGACACACTGGGCCTGATTCAGACCTGAGCGCTCGATGGTGACCCACAGCGCATGCGCACGACGGACGCTTCTACGGGTAATCCGTCGCTTCGGGTCTCGCACCAAAGGGGGCGAGCTGTCGATGTTGAGTGGCAGCTCACCCCCTTTGGTGGGCGGGCCGGGGGGGTGGCTGCCCAAACGGAGGCGTTCCCATGAGAACGCCTGCCATTTGGGGGCGGCCCCACTAACATCACGAGTGATGTCAGTGGAGAGATTCCGGCTCTGTTAGAG
Organism: Taudactylus pleione; assembly: GCA_031769625.1. Taxonomy (NCBI): domain Eukaryota; kingdom Metazoa; phylum Chordata; class Amphibia; order Anura; family Myobatrachidae; genus Taudactylus; species Taudactylus pleione. The sequence goes on from JAUIMM010000390.1 coordinate 4,529,079, forward strand.
CCGAAATCTCTCTGGGGCTTGCGGCCACGAGACCCTACCACAAGGGTCTCGTCACAAGCCCGATGGTTGCGATGGTCTTGACCATCGCGACCATCATCATGGCCACTCGCTATAGCTGTGGGTGGTCACCCACAGCTATGCGAGCGGCCAGAAGGCCGCACAAAAAAAAAAACGCGTCCGGCTCTGAATCAGAGCTTCTGTTCTAGCAACTGGAGAGGATGGATTTTACCCACGGATACAGGTACATGTTGGATGTCCAGCACGAGTGGGTGCCTCGCTGCCTACACCTCAGGGTGAGAATTTTTTTTAAATGTAACCAGAGTGGCCATGCCACCAGACACCACCAGGCCCTGTTATTTATCTCCCCCCCAAAAAAAACAACAACAAAGAAACAAAAAACAAATGTCTGTTTTCGGGGAATATCCCACAAATATTCATTTCATAGATGTCTCATACGCCAGCTAGTACACTGACAACACTGTATTTAACTCCCTAGGAAAAATGTAGCTTTAGACTAGCAAGTAGGTTCTATTGAGGAATGTTGTAATTGACAGTCTTGTTAGATAGATGGGGCGGCACTCTGAAGTGCTGAACAGTCTCTCTCTCCCCTGTGTGCAGTATACTGTATAAGGGTTGTCCTTTAAGATTATCTTGTCATCTCAGGAATAAGATCTTCCCTCTGCAAGCAGCTGTACTCACTGATCCCTCTTCTTATGCTGCTGGGCAGGATCAGCGCCGTGGCCCCTTCACCTCAGGGCAGCTTTTACATGCTCTATTTATTGTTTTATTCTTTGTACTACTTATATGAATCATTTATACCTGTACTTTGTGCTGTCTTTCCTGGGCAGATTGTAAACCACTGCAATATATAACATAAAAAGTCATACCTTGTGTCAGTTATTTATTACATATTATTATATATTAGTATAATAGGAGCTAATATAAATTGAGAAATGGGTAAGAATCATACTTGCTTACTTTCCCCAGAACGGCTGGGAGGTTCCCAAAAAGAGGGTGGTGCTTCCCGTGCCAACCCGGAAAGTGGGCAAGTCTCTTGGCCGGCCGCCATCCGCCCACATACCCCCCAAATTCCCCCGCATCCCCACAGCAATAATGCAATTTGTGCTGAATTGCATCATCGCGGCCCTGTCCCCTGCTTCACAATGCCGGTAAGCCCCTAATGCCGGGTAATGTCTATGGCCACGCTCCCATATGCCACGTCATGCCCCCCCCTCTGTATTGAGGGCAGCCAGAATGTCGGCAAGTACTATATAATTATAACCAGTGTATCTTTTTAGCCCAGTTTACAATGGCTGGTGCAGGGTATGGATTGCACTTGGCGTTACACTGCCATTTATTTATTAGAAAAGGCAAAAAGTGGAAGCACAGTGTCACTAGCAGGACTGTATCAATAAATTAAATTATACTTAAAAAGCTATATTGAAAAATTAAATAAAGTTTAATAAAGCTAGGTGGAGCTGAGATCATAAAATAGACATAAAAACATATACAAACATAAATACAAATTAATAATATAGGTCAGTAGGATTTAGATGCAAATAAAGCATTCAATCAAGACATCATGATAAGCAGGAGTAACAATTGGATAGTCTCATGGTGACAAATGTAGCAAAGTAGTGAGTAAACTTTGGTAGAATGTAACCTTCAATTGATATGATATGAAAGAGTCCTAAAAGATTCTTTCATATCATCTCAATTGAAGATTACATTCTACCCAAGTAGAATAAAAAAGAATAAATGTGGACAAATGCAGTCATTTCAGTAACATTATCCTGGCTATTGTCTTTCTAAAGACCAGAGAAAAAAAATTACTAAAGGGTGGTCTTGCAAAGCTGCATTTTTTTTGCCTATTTTTTTAAAACACCAAATTTACCAAAGGCAAAACTGAGTGACAACCACTGAAAAATACCTGTTTTCAAAATCATTGCCCCAGGTTTTTTATATGTTAAGAAAAATACAAACCACCATATTTTTCAATCGTCAATTTGTAAAACCACAGAAGAAAAATGGCACAAAAAAACACCAGAAAAATGATGTGATAGAGATAGGCGAGATACTGCAGTTTAACTGCATGCAGTTGAGCTATCTTGTCTGATTACTATGATTGGCCTCATAATAATTGTATTAAGCCTCCTCATGTGCTGATTGGACAGATGGCTTTTTTGCAGTCCATACTCACCGCGAAAGATACTGGAAGAGGGATCCATTGGATCCCACCCCTGCACGCATCTGAATGGTCAGCAGACAATGCATGCGCAGTAGTGCAGCCTGCCCCGCAAAATTAAAATAAAGAATTTAGATAACAATTTTACTGGGTTGGGTACAGGATCCTGATGGTCGAAATACCGACAGCGGCATTCCGATGGCCAAAATCCTGATGGATTTTGGTAAGTATTTTAATCCAAATCTTAACCCAACCTAACCCTAACCGTCCCATCCAGCAGCCTAACCTTAACCCTGCCCTTCTGCAGCCTAACCCTAACCCTCCCACTAGTGCCTAAACCTAACCCTAATACTCAGTGGTGTCACAAGAGGGGTGCGGGCCTCACTGGGTATCACCCTCCAAGGGGATGACACCAAAATCCTCACACTCCTGCACACACCCCGCCCCCACCGCCACACTCCTGCCCTCACCCCCCCTACAGGCTCCATTTGCCGGGCGCGCACTGAGATTTTGTTACCAGCGGGCACTGGGTTCCTTCCCCACAATGGCAGATGGAGCCTGGAGCTGACTCCTGAGCTCCGGCTTCCGGCTCCCCCAGTGCGCACTATGGGAGAGACATCAAGACGTCTCTCCCATAGATCCAAGGAGCGGTTGGACCGGACGGCAGCGGACGCTGGAGCGGGGCTTTAGGTAAGTATTTTGTTTATATTTAATTTTTTTTTTTTAGAGGCACTACCAGTTGGGACATTACTACTGGGGGCACTACTAATGGGGGCATTGCTACTGGGGGCATTACTAATGGGTGCATTACTACTAGGGGCACTACTATAGGGGGCATTACCACTGGTGGAACTACTAATGGGGGTATTACTGCTGGGGGCACTACTAATAGGGGCATTACCACTGGGGGCACTGCTAATGGGGGCATTATTATAGGAGGCATTACTACTGGGGGCACTACTTATGGGTGCATTACTACTGGGGGCACTACTAATGGGGGCACCACTACTGTGGGAACTGCATAAGGGGCACCACTACCGGGGGCATTGTGTAAGGGGAACCACTGCTGTGGGCGTTGTATAAGGGACACTACTGCTGAGGGTATTGTATAAGGGGCACTACTACTATGGGCAGTGTATAAGGGGCACCACTACTGTGGGCATTGTGTATAAGGGGCACTATTGTGGGCATTGTGTAAAAGGGGCACTACTGTGTGTCATAACATTAATAAGAGACTACTGTGTGGGGCAATTTGAATTGGGGATACTACTGTGTGACCATGCCCCTTTATTTCAAGACCACGCCTCCTATTTTGCACCGCACATCTTAGACGCACACTGTAATTTTATAGAAAAATTGCAGAGGAAGGGGGGGTTCCACCACGTCTCTAGGACCACTTTAAACACTGCTAACTAGAATGCCACGACGTCATGCCCGTCAGTGCGCCTGGCATTTTGGGAGAAGCACAGTGTGACTGCTGGACTGGTAAGGGTGGAGATTTCATGGAGCTATGCAACTTGGTCCCAATTTGTTTTCTTTTGGTGGAGATAGGGGTGTCACCGTGCTTTACAGCGCCTGGTGACACCAACCCTAGTGACGACTCTGCTAATACTTACCGTCTAAATCTTTAAGGATTGTGACAGTCGGGATGCTGCTGTCTGTATTGTGTCCATTGGTATTCTAAAGGTCGGGATCCTGACTACCTTCCATTTTACTCACTGTGATGTGATGCTGTACTAAATCAAACAGTGGAGTTGTGACTTTGACTGCAGGCGAGAGTCCTCGTCTGTACTTTCCTCAGATACTGTCCCTCAGACAATGACTGTGGTCTGTATCACCCTCAGGACATGGTATTTCTCCTCAGAAGTTAATGTCCCTAGTTCCTATTCTCCCCAGATATCGGTCCTGGCCCCACTCTCTCCTTTTTATATAATATGCCCCCTGCCACCATCCTACAAGATTCATCCTCATATACAGTCCTAAATGCCTCAAAGAATAGGGCCTGATTCAGAGTTATTCAGAGTTATATGCAAACCCGATGTTTTATGTACAACTCCGATGTTTGGTGATCTCCGCGTGTACTGGATCTGTACTGCGCATGTACAGATTAGTGTCTGCAATGACAGTGGCAGTACCCCATGACTGACATGCTGCGGCCGTTTGGGGGTGGGGAAGGAGTAGCGACAGCCAATGTCCCCACAAGTACAACAAAATAAGAGCTCACTAATTCTTTGCAAATAGAGAAAATTGCCATGATGCAGACAGAAGCCTATAGAAGGAAAAATATGTGAATATAAATATGTACAGTATGTATACAGAGCTGTGTATACAGTCCATGTAGTGTTGTCAAAACATCAACTGCCTGTGTCTGTTTTTAGATGTTACATACCGTACAACATGCTTCAGTATACTGTATATACAGATATGATGCGCTTCACTACAGTTTCTATATATTTCGTATATATATATATATATAAAAAAAAGTCCAGAAACAAACACTAGTAAAATCATTTGAGCACAGAGGACAATACAAATCCAACCTACACATGCAATATGATAGATACTGTACAGAGCCTGATTCAGAATCGCACACAATTATACCGCCCCTGTGGCTGAATTGCGTGCTCGATAAAAAAGGATATACAGTAGGTGACATCCCGGGTGTCGGGATGTCGGCGTTCAGAATACCGGTGCCCGTATTCTGACAGCAGTTGGAATCCCAACCATCTGCATCCTGGTGGTAAGTAGTAGGGTTAGGGGGAGGGTTAGGAGTTAGGGTTAGGCACTAGGGGGAGGGTTAGGCCGTGGGGGGAAGGGTTAGGCTGCGAGGGGAGGGTTAGGCTGCGTGGGGGAGGGTTAGGCTGCGTGGGGGGGGTTAGGGTGGTGGAAAAGTTGAGTTAGGTTAGGGGGAAGGTTAGCCCACTTACCTTTGGGTGTCAGGATTCTGGCTGCTGGCACCCAACCAGTTACTTGAACTGGCTGCTTGGCCAGTCAGCAGTCAAGTTGACCTAGTGTGTACCCAACGTTATACTTACCTGCTATTGCCTGCCCAATGTTCATTGTTTATTAATTTTATTTTTATATAGTTTCACCACTAGATGGCAAACTTTCCTCATCTGTCCATTTTACTATGTAGCTGATAACAAAACTGTTCTGATTTTCAATAAATCAGGTGACTTAGAAAATATGAGTTATGTTTTCCTGTTTAATAATAAAGTTAAATAAAGAGACAATCATTGTCCTTATCTTTGTGCTGGGTGTATGCATTACAAGAGTTTTACAACACTTCAGGAAAGTATAATAACATTCTCCAGTTAGCAGATGGCATAACATGTTGTAAATAAGGTTTTTCCGTGTATTGCTGCACAGCTATCACATAGCACAGGAGCATATAAACGTTTATCTTGGAGTGCCATATTACGGTAATGGCCTCCATCCTACAAGATTCACCCTGATATACAGTCACAAGTGCCACAAGGCATAGGGCCTGATTCAAACTTGTATCTTACATGCCGACTTTCTGGCAGCGCTTTCCAGGAGGGGGCTGCCAGCTCGGTCCAGCAGGGAGGGTGCGGGTGGCTGTAAAGGGCGGAGCATTTGCGTCATCGCGGCCCCGACCACTTTATAATGCCAATATTACCGGCATTACAGAGCAGGGGGCGGAGTTACGATGATGTGATTTAGCGCAAATAGCGTCATCGTCACCCGAGCCGCCCACTTTTTCATGCGGTCGCGGGGGGCGGCAGACGATGCGGGAGACTTGCCGCCTCTTTCGGGGTGTCGGGAGCCGTACCCGATTTTCGGGAGGCTCACGACAGTCCCAGGAGAGTAGGTAAGTATGACTTGTTGGCAAACCCGATGGTTTACGTACAACTCTGATGTTTGAGCCACAGCATGACTAACATGGGGGCAGGAAAGGGTTAGCAAAGGCCAACAACCCAGAAAACGTGGGCATGGTGGCCCCATTTTCTGCTCTTATACTCAACTTCACTGGCCTCGGCAGCGTGAAATACATGGTCATCCTGAGTAACCTGAGGGTCACTCGGATAACCAATGTTCATGCAGCTGATCTGATGGCTGCCTCTCCGGGCGTGTGATCGGATCAGATCAGAGAAGCCGCCTGCAGGTTTTGCATATTGTACCTCAGCCACTGCATACAAAGACCTAGTGGCTACAGCATCCATCTCTGAATCAGGCCTATAGTTCCTTTTCTCCTCAGAAGCATCCTATGGGCCTTGACTGCCCTGTTTCTGACTCTGTGGCTAGGAGTCGGGGGATGGCCTAGGAGGGAGATAACTGGAGAGGCTACTCCTTCCACTCGGGGTGTCCCCTTAGTTTTGCCTGTCTCTCAGGCAGGGTGAAGCACATTTCTCCTCACTTTCAGTGGTGAAGGGAAAAGCAGTCGAGAAGCCGACGGACGGAATCCCAACTGCCGGCTTCCCAACTGTCTAATCCTGGCAAGGGTTAAATGACAGGTGTCGTAACCCCAACGCATGTCATTTTACCTACACCGGGAGCCCGACACCCGGCTTTCCGATCGAAGGTAAGCCGGGCGTGGACAGCCACGCGGGGGAAGGTTAGGTTTAGGGCTCCCGTGGGGGACTTAGGGTTAGGCACCCCCCTGGGAGGTTAGGGTTAGGCTAGGGGAAGGGGGGTTAGAGTTAGGCACCCCCAGGGGGAGGTTAGGGTTAGGCACCCCCCCGGGGGATTTAGGTTTAGGCGGCAGTGAAGGGGGGTTAGGTTTAGGCACCCCTAAGGGAGGGTTAGGGGGTAGAATAGGGTTAGGAAATACCTTGGACGATTGGGATTTTCATGGCCGGCGGTAAATCGTACCAAACCCGGTGGAGGTGCCGGGATGTAGCAACGGATCGAAGACTCCAAGCTGTGGTCCGGTCAAAGGGCTGCATTGGAGCAGGAGGTCGTAGCAATTGGCACAAGGGTCATAGTTTGGACGTCCCTGACATAGAAGCACATACACAACACATAATCATTTTGTAAGATATGAGAGTGACTAGCTTCCTCCTGTTATCAAATACAACTAAAAAAATTTAATTGTTCAGTATAGTGTTTATACATTTAGAGGCGTCATGCTGTGATCTGTAATCCAGTGGATCTTAACCTTGCAGAAATATTAAAAACCATTTAAAAGAAGTCACAGACTAAAATGAAAATGCTGAGATTGCCACACAGATCATATGGTGTAAACATAAAAAGGAAATGAATAAAAGAGGAAGTGAACACAATAGGTAGTGGTTAATGTGAATATAACATGTCACATAAAGCTTAAATGAAGATTGCGATTGGTTTTAGTCCTCTGCACAGATGCTAAAAATTAACAAAATATTTTTGATGAGGATAACAAAATCTTATTTATTCCAAGTACCTTCGTAATAATGTATGAAATCTTTATATATAACCAAAAGTGGGAGCCTACAGCCACTCCTGTATATTTCAAGTACACTAGTATCAACGTATGAAAACTTCTGTAGCTGAAGTGGAAGCATTAAACCAAACAAATATCAAGTTTTATTGTCTTCAATAATCACAGAAGGAATGATAACACATACATCAGGATATTCTCATTATGAACACATTTTTCCATTCACAGAGAAGGGGTATGAGAATATCAATGCATCCTGAAAGATGACAATGTTTATGAAATGGAGAGTTAGTAGCAGCTCCTACATACTGTACAGTATATAGGGCTCTATTTATTAACATTATTTTTACTAAAATAAAGTGAAAAGGGTGTTTTCTCACACCCTTTTCACATTATTTTAGTATCACCTACAGTTACTAAAGGGCTACTGGAGTAGAATTCGTAAAATTCTACTCCAACCCCTAAGTATCGCTTATTTTTAGTAAGCAGATCGCATTTCCCATAATTGTAATGGGAAATGTGATCTGGCCAAAGTTGCTAAAAATAAAATGTGAAAAAAAACCGGGGAAAGCCCTGTGATAATAACACCACCTGGAGGTGGCGTTATCCAGGGTCTCCCCCGGTTACTGGACTCCTGCTCCGCTCTAAGAGGCAGAGCAGAGCCCGGAGCCGGCCCCAGTGATCAGCTGTGTGGTCTAAACAGACCACATGCTGCTACACTGTGAAAAAAAAGTAAAAAAACCCCAAACTTACCTGACTCCAGGGACCGGAGTTCGGGGCTCCGGTGATGTCCTCTCTCTGGTCAGCTGGTCTCCCATGCTGCACTGAGGCCCGGTCGTCACCTGACAGGGTCCCAGTGCAGTATGGGAAGTCAGCTGGCCGGAGGACATCACCGGAGCCCGGATCATGCAGGTAAGTGTAATTAAGGGAGAGGGGGGGCCGTGGAGTGGGAGGGAGGGTCATGGGGGTCCGCGATTGTGGGGGGTGGGGCTTGGCGACAGGGGTGGGGTTTAGCGTGGTGCGGGGTAGCAGCAGCGTCCGGTCAGCGCATGCGCGGGGCACTTATCACGGTATTTTTTTGCTAAAATACCGTGACTAGTGTGCGGAGGGGATTCGCAGGGACAGAGCTTTCTCGCAAGCTCTGTCCCTGCAAGGGATTTGTAGTAAATCCCTGTGATATTGCCTGAATTCGCAATGCGAATTCAGTTGGTAATATCACACTACAATCTGCATTACCAATGCGGATTGTAGTAAATAGAGCTCATAGAGAGAGACACAGTAACATATAAATGTCTGCAGATAAACAACTGATTTAGCAGGTCCTGTTTGGTATCCTGCTTACAATAATAAAGCCTGTATGCACTTTTAATGGATCTGAAACTTTGATCAAACTGATCCTCGCTAAAGACGTTCTCCCATCTCTTAGTTGAAAGGCAGGGCTAGAAAACAGCTGCAAATATTAAGTATCCCCCAGATGTACTATGAAGAGATTGCAGCAGACATCTCCCATATCTGCCACAGTCCCTACATTTTCATCTGCAAATGCTGTTGAATTTACCAAGCTCCGGATGGCATTACCCTATTGTAACCTATTGGCTACTAAACCAACTTCTGCCCAGCTGCAGCAGTCTCTCTCATTGCCCAATGTGCCGCTGTTGAGCTATACAAACTTGAGTGCAGCGATAATGGGCAGAGGGGAGAATTTTTATGGTGGGAGAGATCGCCGACATGGGATCCCACCAGGGCCCTCCAACTGGCCTGGGCCTGGGTGAGTAGTACCTGCTCCCCCCTCTTGATGCCCCTGCACACAGCATCTGAAAGCAAACAGAAGAATGCAAATGCTATGCAGAATAAGAAGTGCATAGCAGTAAAGTGCATAGCAGTAAAGTGCATAGCAGTAAAGATGAGTCTGCTTAGAGTGAGCCAGACAGCCGCAGAAAAGATTGCTGGTATATTTACTCAAGTGCAGGGACAAATTAATGCCAGAGGGGATCTGTGTGCACCTCCTCTGAGCAGCGGGTCCCTCTTAGCCGCACATCTTACCCACTCCTTCCCCACGGTGCCATCTTCCCAGTGACATCTTTGGGAAGATGGCACCACAGAGAAAGAGGGACATGCTTGCTGGCACAAGGCGAATATAATCTGTGGACAGGGCGTGCAGTGCGGGGCCTGCACCCTGCACCCATTATAAATATGCCTATGCTCAGGTGCTACCAGGCAATTTAGTTGCAATGCAGAGTTTTTCACTACATTGGCCACGTCTGATTCTCTAAGAATCAAATGAATTGAAGATGAAGTACTTAGAGCTATCAAAGTTGGGACAGTCACTACTTGTTTAAAAATAGGAACTAAAACCATAGTCACAGAAATCCAAGATGTGCTTTATGTACCAGATATGAGGTCACAGATTCCAATTTGCAAAATGAAAGTGCATTGTATGAAACAGAAGAGGGAATGAAATAGCAACAGGTACCAGGTGCCATCAATTATATATCCTTGGCACACAGCCGTGACTGATACAGAAAAGCCCATGGGTATTAATGGGGAAAATGTGGTAAAAGCCCCGAAAATTTTGATTTGAGGGTTTTACCGCATTCCCCATATGTCCCGGTGGCATTACCCAATAGAAACCTATGGGCTTCTGATCGGGACGCTTTGACATCACCTCCCCCGGCCCATGTCCTTCTGCACATGCGCAGAAGGACGCCAGAGGGACTTCTGTGTAATAAACCCGGAAGTCCCTCTAGCCGGGGGATCGCAAAGGACAGCTCTTATTGGGAGAGCTGTCCTTTGAGATATTCTAGGTACATACCGTAGTAATGAACTGCGGTATGTACCCAAAGACAGGCAGGATGTATTGCATATGCAATGCTTAGTACACATCCCACCCCATGTGTGAAAGCTGTATAATAGTCGAGGTACATTTTCAGGCTCGGCAAGTAGAGCTTGCTGATTCTGGAAACGGACTGGAGTTGATGTGTGTGGTCCGATGGAAGTTAAATAATGACATGGATACAGATAATTCATAACGTTCATAGATTATTTCACAAGAATGACACACGATTTCTTCATCAAAGGCTTAGTAAATAGACCCCTGACAACCTTGAGCTCTGATAATTCAGGAGAATATCTAAACAAGGATGTGGAATTCTTTCAATAGAAGCATGGAATTGAGTATCAACTGACCATCTCGATCACGTCAGAACAAAATGCTGTAAGTGAGCATACAAACCATACATTAGTGGGAGAACCCAGATATATACTGAAGGATACAGGTCTAAACAAGCCGTTTTAGACAACCAGTATCCACAGCAGTTTAATGCATCCGAATACTTGAATAAGTTTGAGGATAGATAAGCACCCTGTTTGATATGTAATTTTGGGCCTGATTCAGACCCACTCGCGAGCGGCTGTCCGCTCGCAAGTGGGTCGATGTTATGCACTGAGCATGCGCACGACGGAGGGAGCTCCGTCGTGCGCATGCGCCAGACGCGACGAGCGAAGGAAAGTCCTTCGCTCGTTGTGTCCGATCAAAGGTGGCGTGCTGTCAATGTTGATTGACAGCACGCCCCCTTTGATGGGCGTGCCGGGGGCGTGCCTCCCTGACGGGGGCGTTCCCACGGGAACGCCTCCCGGCAGAAGCCGGCCCACTGACATCACTAGTGATGTCAGTGGGAGTGATTTTGGCTCTGATAGAGCCAAAATCACTCCGGAGCTTGCGGTTGAAAACCTCAACCGCAGGCTCCGGCTCGCAATTTCGATGGTCGCGATGGTCTCGACCATCGCGGCCATCAAAAAGCACGCTCGTATAGCCTGTGGGTGGTGACCCACAGCTATACGAGCGTCCAGGAGGACGCTCCATGAAAATGGAGCCCGGCCCTCATTCAGAGCGTGCGCTCTGCTCAGAGCGTACGGCTCTGAATGAGGGCCTTTGTTAGGTAAGTTAAGGGTTAAAAGCTGGAGGGGGGTGCGGTTAGTTATTGGTCATTTGAGGAGTATAAGCCTATGGTAGGATTTCTGGGAGGGCTTAGAGGTCCCATATAAATAGTCTGGGGAAAGGAGCCATCTTCCTCTTTCCAGTTTATTCAACCAGGCTGGCTAAGTGTCATTTATATATTATATTTAATCTGCCTGTCTTTCCCTTGCCCATCTGCATTTTACACCTCATTTATCTACCCTTTTCTTACACCCTCTCTAGCTCCTGTCAGTATTTCTTTTATTGTTTATCTATTTTGCTTCCTTTTAGACTCTGTTCCACATTTTCCTCCTCCCTCCCCTGCTTTTGTGTTCATCCATCCCCTGTCCCCTGCCAGTATCTTCTCAGCCATGCCCAGCCGTTCAGCCGCCCCCCACCCCCCGCCCGCCGCCTTATGTAAGCTCCCAGGCCTCTCGCCCTGCGGCCCCCTCGTCCCCTTCCAGTACCCCCCTCAGTTACTCCCAGGCCCCGCCGTTCAGCCAACGCCCTCCCCCCCGCCGCCTCTCACCACAGTGGCTTCCTTTTAGCGGGGCGCGCCCTGCTATAGGCCGCGACCACGCGCCTGTCTGCGCTCCCGCACATGGCCCAGATCATGGCCGTCTGGCTCTCTGGCGGCGCCGCGAGTAGCTCAGGTGGCCACAGCCCCCCGTCCCAGCACCGCAGATGACGGCCAGCCCGCTCCCTGCGCCGGCGGTTGGCCCCGGCCACAGGGTCACGGCAGCCATTTTATATATTTTCGGCCTACGCAGGGAGCCCTGCTTGGTCCTGTTCCCCCCTTCATCTGCCCCCTCTGCTCCAGGAGCAGGGCCCCCCCAGCACTCCCCGCTGTTCTTTAGTAACAGGGTTTTCCAAGGCCCCAGGTGCCCCACCCAGCAATCTTTCCCCTGTTGTTTGCCGGCACCCAGGGGCGGGAGTTATACCACTTCGCCCCGTTTCTGGCTCAGCAGTAGGACAGGTCCCCATATTTATACACCACCACACTACACGCAGAATGCCCTTGAAATATACTGCCCCTTACCATCCTGCCCCTTCCGTGTACCATCGTGTACCGTGTACCCCCTGCTGCAACTCCAGACCCTAACCCCCTTTTACAAGGTTTTTGCACCTTCCTATCAGGTTTTTTCACCCCTTTTCCCTGCCTCATGCCCCCGCACCTGCATATTCCCAAACTACACATATGCTGCAACCCCCCCTTCTGTCCACCCTGCCTTCCCCGCAATCTGACCACGCCCCCCACTGCCACCCATTGCCCCCCCTGTCCCCCATTCCGCAGGCACAGTTGCTGTGCGGTCCAATTCACCAGTTACTGTTTCAAGCCCCCAGGTAGGAGTTTCTGATCTTTCCAGTAGCGTTATCGAGGTCCAGCAGATGGATGATGCAGTGGTATCAGCGAGTCAAATCGTGGTGGGCGCACCATGCAGCGAGGGACAGTTGGCGAACGCTCAGGAGGAAATGTCTGGTCCTTCGGCGGCAATTTCTGGTGAGCATGGTTTTTCTACATTTCGCAGCGCACATTTATCTTCCACTGATTCTAGCGATTCTTCGAGTTCATCTGATAGGCCGCGCAATCTCAAGCGTTACTTTGCGCAAAAAAATAAAATAAAATAAATAAATAATAATAATAAATAAATAAATAAAAAATAAGGCAAAGCGGGGGAGCCATAAGAGGTCTAACACAGTGTCGGCAACTAAGGTGCCGGATGCATCGGGAGATTAGGTTCACTGCGCGAATATGGCTATCCTTAAGGGTTTAAGTTCTAAATTTAGGGAGCAGATCAAGAAGAGTAAATTTGTGCATATGTTTGCGGTTGCGGATTACGCAAGTAGGTCTTTGGATCGGACTTAGTCAGCTGGGGTAGTTGCGGAGGCGACATGTCGTTCTTACCAGAATTCGGTGGCGCGTGTATATGTTTTTGCGGCACGTTCCTTAAATCCAGGCCTGGGGAGTATTATGAATGTGCTAAAATACATGCACATGGTACACGGCTTAAACTAGTCAGCTAAAGGTACTGCTTGGCGGCAATACGACGCATTTAGGACACAGCAGGAGGGGGTGGCAGTATTTTAATTCGGTTTCAAGGACGTCGAGGTTTGGCTTGCAGTCAATCAACTGCCTAACGCGCCTGCAGATTCCTCGGCTGGTCTGAAGCAGCCTTTTCTGATCCGCCCTGGATCTGCGGGCATCAGTTGCGTGCCGTGCTGCGCGTGTAATAACACGCAGCATCATGAGGGGCAGGCTGTGGATATTGGCATATCTGCATGCTCTGCGGGAGTGGTCACCCAGCCAAGATGTGCAGGGGGTCTGCGGCGCAGGAACAGGTTGAGGAGAATAGGGCAACGAGCATCGCGGAGGTGTTCAATGAAGCGCCGTTTCTGAGTAATTTGGGGGTTTTGAGGAGTTGGTTGGGTCGTTATCCCCTTGGGGAGGAAGCAGCCTTTTTTGGGGGGGGCAAGGTTTTGGCGTGGGTTGGTGTTTACCTTTGACATGGGCGATATCTGGGTTTTCTAGGAAGATTCTGAAATCAGCGCATGTCCATCTGGAAGTCGTTAGGTGTACGGTGGAGGCGGAAGCCAGGTTAGGGCGCATGTGCGGCCACCTTTTTGCATCCCCCCCTTTTCTGAAAGTTTAGGTGCACCGCCTTTAAGGCGGCACCGTAGAGGGAACCGAGTAGATTTGGGTTGATACAGCATCTCTCTTGCCCAGATAGAAGGGTTGGGCTCCCACGCATGATGTCCATCAGATTGTCGTGTCGTTTGCCAATCTGTTTATAAAAAAAAAAAAAAAAAAACGCCCTGGAGATAGTACAAGGTTTCGGGGGGAGGGCTCTACTAGCTAAGGCGGATATAGAATCCGCTTTACGGCTGTTGCCCATTCACCCCGAGTCCTTTAGATGTGTGGGAATTAAAGTAGTAGAGCTCTATTACGTAGACTGATGTCTGTCGATGGGCTGTTTCATTTCGTATACTTTTCGAGGGTTTCGTTACTTTTTTGCTTGCCGGCCTTGTTCGTCGTTAGTAAGGTCTACTTATGCGCATATATTACTTGGATGTAGAACCCGATACCTCGATAGGGTTATGCCACTTGTCTATGGAGAGGGCGTGGCATTTCGGGGGAGTTGCTAGAAGCGTTCATTTCGGTAAAGAAGGTTTAGTTAATGTAGTTGCAATCGCTATTGGGTCCCCTCGGTTTCGCGTTTAGAGTCATACCTAGGAGTTGTTTTTTTTTTTTTTCAGCAGATGGCTAGGAGGAACCTCAGCGGGGGTTAGGAAGCCTCATAACCTCATTCTGCATCTCTTTGGAGCTGAGTGAGGTTCTGCGTTTTTGGTTGGTTGTTTATGTGCGAATTCAATGGCGTAAAGATATGGCCTCCGGCATCTGTAGCCAATTCGAACTTCAACTGTTTACAGATGTGTCCGGTTCCTTAAGTTTTGGTGCATTTTGTAAGGGTGTGGTGCATGGAGCCCGGGCCGGTTACTTATGGGTTTCAGGGCCTAAACAAGAACATCCTTCTTTTAGAGAGTGTTCCCAATGGTAGGTAGCTGTAGGAGAGCAAGATTTGCAATAGGCGAATTCCCTTTTGGATAACTTAAGCGTGGTGTAGGTCGGTGCTAATCAGGGACGGACTTAGATCCGGCCTTATGGTTGTTGATGTATTTTACACTGCTAAGTGGGTAAGGAATATTGAATTTAGGGCATGGCAGGTTTCAGGCGCTGCAAACGGTATGGCGGACGCCTAAAGTCTTTTTCAGTGGGACAGGTTCATTTTATCGTGCCTCCTGTTTAAATGGTTTAACCTTCCCTTTCCATGCCCGGCATTTCATTGGGCTGGCATCAAGGACCTCACACTGAAGTCATTGACGCCTAGTACATTAAAGACCTACACGGCGGTTTGGTACGATGGGCAGGGTCTTAGCTTCCAAGAGCGGGTGAGGTAGGTCGATTGATGATTATATAGCAGAGTTTGTCTGGGGCATGCCACGAAAGGGGTCATTCCAAGGCGGTTTGTCTTCAGCATTATCAAGTATCTCTAAATTTTTCCAGGCACGCCGTGGGCGGATCTGGCCAATTACATTATACTAAGCATGGGCAAGCTAGTTGCTGCTAATAAGCTTTATGCGCTAGCAGGTTTAAGGTTTAATAAGGTGGTTATTAAGCAGGTATTGATCTTATGCTAATTACATAGGTTTAAGACAAATTAGCTGGCCAGGGGGCGTTGCATTTCTATTCAGGCGCTTGCATATCTCGTGAATTTGTCCAGTTGCTCAGGCAGGGTGCTTTAATAATGTTCGCCCTCCAGGTGGCGGGCACTGGTTTATCCTTGCTAATCTAACCCCCTTTGTCCAGGTGGCAGTTTATGAGGGTGTTTCAGAATTATCTGATTGCTTTAGGTATAGCTACGGAGCTTTGCAGGACTCATTAATTTAGTTAGGGGCAGCAGCTTGCGCAGCGTGGACAGGTGTTTCAGTCGACTTATTAAAAACAGTTAGGGTGGTGAGGTCGTATTGAAAGGAGGATAAGTTGCACTAGGTAGTTGCGCTCCTTGCGAGTTTGTTGGGAAACCTAGGGGCCTTATGCCTACTGCCGCTAGGGATTCTGAAAGGATTTTCAGCTTTTGCCCTCAAAGAGGTTTTGCTGTTTTTCATCTTCAGATGGGTCACCCAACTATTTTGTTTCCCTTTCCTTGGGGTTAAATTGTTGTTGTTATTATTACATACCAATTTCTGTCTGTATTAAATTCCAATATCTGTCTGTATAAATGCCAATTTATGTCTACGTGAACTCTCGGACAGGTTTGTCCGGGAATGCTAATTGTCGGGTGTGGGTAAATTCCTATTTTTTACTGGGCTAGCCAGCACCCCTTGGATTTGCAGGTCCAATTTTTTGTTGTGAGTGGGTAAGTTGCAATTGTTAGGATTACGAGAAATGCATTGGAAGCGCCTGCTAGATGCCCTATGGGCAGCAGACGAGACGTTTGGGGCCCCACTTGGGAGGCAATGATTTGGGCGCATGCATGGGTATTGAGCGGATATGGTCATTGCACACTTGTCATTTAGCGTTGGCGGACGCGTCATGCAATACCCAAGTTTTTTACGTTACAGGGCGGAGAGCTTTCATAGACCCAATGGGGCTAAACTCCTGGGCGCGGGGCTAGTGTGGTTGATCAGGGACCTCTGCAGTTTCCCTTTATTTTCAGGAAGGTCACAGTTTGGTGGCGGGCCTGGTTCTGCGAACCGGGCTTTGGCGGGAAGCAGTGCTCACGGGCGGCCTATTATTAGCGCAGGAGTGCCTGTGGTAGCATCTTTCCTTTGAGAGCGGCCAGTTTGTCACCGCCTAAAGGGGGGACATGGTCTTTGTTCCAAGGGAGGGGCCAATGCTGTGCCAATTAGGGGAGGATGGTACTGCCCCAGGTCAGTCTGCGCAGGGCGGGGATCCGCCCCTATTATTTAGTATTGGTATCCATCGGGCTGTGGCCTTGGAGCACTGCTTTCTTCTTGCCACCTATTCTAAAATTTCAATTTGATCAATAAATTCTGGCTGTGACCTCTTTTAATTCCATACATGTGTCAGTGTGTTTATTCCTAGGTTTAGGATTAAGTTAAATTAACAAAAGGGAATAATAAAACAAATGGGTGACTTAATGCATCCGAATACTTGAATAAGTTTGAGGATAGATAAGCACCCTGTTTGATATGTAATTTTGTTAGGTAAGTTAAGAGTTAAAAGCTGGAGGGGGGTGCGGTTAGTTATTGGTCATTTGAGGAGTATAAGCCTATGGTAGGATTTCTGGGAGGGCTTAGAGGTCCCATATAAATAGTCTGGGAAAGGGAGCCATCTTCCTCTTTCCAGTTTATTCAACCCCAGCCACCCACCCGTTTAAGCTGGTTTCTATCATCCTTATTTATGTTGGATCGTGCTTTTGTCTGTGATTTCTCCCAACAGGTAGAGGTGCAGCCTGGCGGGAAGCAGTGCTCACGGGCGGCCTATTATTAGCGCAGGAGTGCCTGTGGTAGCATCTTTCCTTTGAGAGCGGCCAGTTTGTCACCGCCTAAAGGGGGGACATGGTCTTTGTTCCAAGGGAGGGGCCAATGCTGTGCCAATTAGGGGTGGATGGTACTGCCCCAGGTCAGTCTGCGCAGGGCGGGGATCCGCCCCTATTATTTAGTATTGGTATCCATCGGGCTGTGGCCTTGGAGCACTGCTTTCTTCTTGCCACCTATTCTAAAATTTCAATTTGATCAATAAATTCTGGCTGTGACCTCTTTTAATTCCATACATGTGTCAGTGTGTTTATTCCTAGGTTTAGGATTAAGTTAAATTAACAAAAGGGAATAATAAAACAAATGGGTGACTTATCTGAATAATCGTGTTTCCAGAGTTGCCTTAATAGGCAAAACACCAATTGAATCGAGGTCTGGAAGAAAGCCAAGTGTTAGACATCACAGGTGGTTTTTGGGAGTACCGCCTATGGGTGTGTTTCAGAGGTGGAAGCCACTGCTGCGTGCAAATATGCTAATACTGCAGGAGGTGTCTGTGTTAATAGAAGAAAGAGATTGCACAGTCAGTGAGAAGAGTGATATCCTTTTCAGGAATTGTGGACAAGAATTATCTAAAATGTTGATACATTTCTGCTTAGTGAACCCTCAATTTTTACAGGTTGCTACAGTAAAGCTGAAAGTAAAAATTGTTTGTGTAACATGAAGAAGCTTGTAGGGGAGGCAATCGGAAAGCCGACTGCCTAAATACCGGCAGCCGGCTTCCTGACTGTCTTATCCTGGCAAGGGTGAAATGCCGGGCGTCTAGATGTAGACACCCGCATTTCCCCGACGCCGGGGGACTGGTGCCCGGCATCACGATCGTAGTGATGCCGGGCGCCGCGAGCGGACATCCGCGGGGGGGAAGGGTTAGGTTTAGAGCTCCCGGGGGGGACTTAGGGTTAGGCACCCCCCCCCGGGAGGGTTAGGGTTAGGCTAGGGGGAGAGAGGGTTAGGGTTAGGCACCCCCGGGGGGGACTTAGGGTTAGGCACCCCCCCGGGGGACTTAGGTTTAGGCAGCGGGGAAGGGGGTGGTTAGGGTTAGGCACTTAGAGGGGGGATTAGGGTTAGACTCTTGGGGGGGAAGTTAGGGTTAGGCACCCCTAAGGAGGGTTAGGGTTAGGGGGGTTAGGTTAGTGGATACTTACCTATCCACGATCGGGATTTCCAGCGCTGTTGGGCTTCCGCTGCATCGCACTCTGCTCCTGTCGGGTTGCCGCTGCGGCCGGCGGTATTTCATACCAATTCCGCTTGTAGAGAGGGGGGTGTTGAGATATGGTGTGTGCTTCTGTGCAAGCTCTGTGATGCTCCTTTAAGGAGGCATCAATTTATAACCAGGATGTGTGGTGCCATGTTGTCTCTGTGAACGACAACACAGTGGGGCGTGTTCCACATACCGTAGCTCTGTGAGCCCCTGCGATATCCTGCATTAGATGCCCACTGTCACTGTTTATACATGACCCGCTACCCACATACAGTCCTCAGCTTGTGACATGTATGCTCCGCACAAGCTCAGCTTAATGCAAGAGTCTGTATATGCATAACTATGACTATGGCTGTACAAATCACATTACTGGTTAAATAAACCACCCCACTGGTTACGTATTGTTCTGTTCTGTGACTTGAGTGATCCGTTGGTGTGTACTATTAAACTGATATTACCATCACCGATAGTACACACATATCTCTCAACATATGCCCTAGAGTGTAATACCTCATGGAATATTTACCAATATAAATGGGGGTTATAGAAGAAGATAGACCAGATTTGTGGGATGGAATGCCTACCCCGTTCTTATTATCCTTTATTTATATGTAGCCACACGTGGCCTGCAGAGCCTTTCCAAGTACATAAACAGAAGCAGTGCTAATATGTCACGTAAAAAGTGCAAAGACATAGGGGCCTATTCATCATCACTTAATTTTGACAAAAGAAGGTGAAAAAGCACATTTTCACCTGCAATTGTTAAAATTAAGTATTCGGGCCATTCATTAAGAAGGTGAAGCAGGAGATATCACAGATATCTCCTACTTACCTTCTGTTTTCAGAATGGCCCGCTGTCCTCATACACTAGTATGGGGACAGAATTCATTAAGCTACGAAAATATTATATTTTCGGAGCTCGACTGCAGGGGCATTCGCCATCTTCAGATGGTGAATACCCCCGCTTGTTCTTCGCCACCCGCTCTTCCCTATGGGAAGAGGGTCTGGCTTGCGAGAAGGGATCCTTTCGGATCCCTCCGCCCCTTTCCGGCTCCATCCGCCGGACGTCGTCACTGCTCCGACAGGAGCAGTGAAAAGATTCACTGCTCCGAAAAGGAGCAGTGAAGCTACTTACGGGGACAGCTAATATCACATCACCTGCCACCGTGCCGGAGCAATGATGAATTGCTCAGGTGGCTGCGGCAAATTAGGGTGTTAATTATCGGGGTTCGTTCGGACCCCGATAATTAACATCATGAATAGGCCCCTTAGCGCCTGATTCAGATTTGAGAATAGAGTAAAGGCGCATATCCACTACACGATTCGCTACCATGAGCGATATCGTGTAGTGTGTCCCCGGGAGTAGTGTGCTTAACGTGCTTGGTGTCCTTAACAACATTGAGCACACAATGAATTATATCATTCACGATATCGTACAGTGCCGGCACCATCCCTCATCCCCTAACCTGCACAATTTGATGATATTGTCAGGTTAGACAGCAGGTTCGGGCAATGAACAACGTCGTCAACGACCAGCGGGAGCGTGCATCACTGGTCGTTGACGACATATCCACTGGACGATATAATGAATGAACGATAACGGTATCGTTATTGTTCAATCGTTCATTATATCGTCTAGTGCACAGGTTCTCAAACTCGGTCCTCAGGACAAACAGTGCATGTTTTCCACGTCTCCTCACAGAATCACAAGTGAAATAATTAGCTCCACATGTGGATCTTGAAAAATGTGTCAGTGAGTAATGGATACACCTGTGCACCTGCTGGGTGACCTGGAAAATGTGACCTGTGTGGGGTCCTAAGGACTGAGTTTGAGAACCCCTGGTCTAGTGGATACACTAACTGGGCATCTTGATAAAAACCATGCTGCACTGCAGGTAGGACAAATTTAAAATGTGCAGAGAGATTTACATTTGGGAGTGGTGTGTCCAAAATGAATTCTAAATTGCAGCATAAAAAATAAATATGTCCAAGATTTGTGGGCTACATGCAAAAACAGCCAGTAATGTATGTATTTGCACCGCTTGTATTGCAACACGGTTTGTTCAGGTACACATGACCTGATTCAGAGCCGGACGCTCTTAGAGAGCGCTAGCTCTGAATCAGGGCATCCCTGTTTTTTTTTTATAAGGACCACCCACAGCTTTAGCGAGCGGCCAGGTGATGGTCGCAATGGTCACGACCATCGTGACCATCGGGGCTTGCGACAAGACCCTTGTAGTAGGGTCTCTTTCCCGCCCCCAAATGGCAGGTGTTCCTTTCGGGAACTCCTCCGATTGGCCAGCTGCCCCCCCTGCCCGCCTCCAAAATGGGGCAAGCTGTCAATCACAATCGACAGCTGCCCCGCTTTGGTGCGAGACCCGTAGCGACGGAGCGCCCGTCACAGGCAGGGTCTCGCACATGTGCACGCCGGAGCCGACTCCGGCATGCACATGCGCAGTGGGAGACCATCGACCCGCTTGTGAGCGCTGTGTGCTCGTGAGCGGGTCTGAATCAGGCCCACAGTTACTTGTTATTTCTTACTCTATTCCCAACTCTGAATCAGGCCCTCATAGTACAAAACATTGCAGAACATAGAATACAGACTATATAAACATTGCTTTTTATGCAGTCATAACAGCCACAAAAGCTGCACCTGGGGAGAGGGTGCAGTGGGGAGGAGATGATGGTATAAGTAAGGGAAGAAAAAACACAATGGGCCAAATGTAATAATAGGGTGAGAATTTAGAAAATGCCTATACCCCACCATGACCCCTTCCCTTCCAAAATGCTCTACTCCTGGACTTCCAACCTAATTGATGCAGGGCCGGCCCGAGACTAATATATTTGGTAAGCAAATATATATTTTTTGGTGGACCACAAACACAGATCTGTGATACCCCTAGCCTGGGAGTATCATTCAGGTATCATATTACAAAATCATAGGCATAGTGAGTCATATACATATATATTAGAAGGATGGAGGGTATTAATGCAGGTGGGTGAGAGGAGGGAGGGTATTATTGCAGGGTGGGTGAGAGGAGGGAGGGTATTAATGCAGAGTGGGTGAGAGGAGGGAGGGTATTAATGCAGGGTGGGTGAGAGGAGGGAGGGTATTAATGCAGGGTGGGTGAGAGGAGGGAGGGTATTAATGCAGGGTGGCTAAGGGGAGGGAGGGTATTAATGCAGGGTGGCTGAGAGGAGGGAGGGTATTAATGCAGGGTGGGTGAGAGGAGGGAGAGTATTAATGCAGGGTGGCTGAGAGTAGGGAGGGTATAAATGCAGGGTGGGTGAGAGGAGGGAGGGTATTAAAGCAGGGTGGGTGAGAGGAGGGAGGGTGTTAATGCAGGGTGGCTGAGAGGAGTGAGGGTGTTAATGCAGGGTGGGTGAGAGGAGGGAGGGTATTAATGCAGGGTGGCTGAGAGGAGGGAGGGTATTAATGCAGGTTGGGTGTGAAGTGGGAGGGTATTAATGCAGGGTGGGTGAGAGGAGGGAGGGTATTAATGCAGGGTGGCTGAGAGGAGGGAGGGTATTAATGCAGGGTGGGTGAGAGGAGGGAGGGTATTAATGCAGGGTGGGTGAGAGGTGGGAGGGTATTAATGCAGGGTGGGAGAGAGGAGGGAGGGTATTAATGCAGGGTGGGTGAGAGGAGGGAGGGTATTAATGCAGGGTGGCTGAGAGGAGGGAGGGTATTAATGCAGGGTGGGAAAGAGGAGGGAGGGTAATAATGCAGTGTGGGTGAGAGGAGGGAGGGTATTAATGCAGGGTGGGTGAGAGGAAGGAGGGTATTAATGCAGGGTGGCTCAGAGGAGGGAGGGTATTAATGCAGGGTGGGTGAGAGGAGGGAGGGTATTAATGCAGGGTGGCTGAGAGGAGGGAGGGTATTATTGCAGGGTGGCTGAGAGGAGGGAGGGTATTAATGCAGGGTGGCTGAGAGGAGGGAGGGTATTAATGCAGGGTGGGTGAGAGGATGGAGGGTATTAATGCAGGGTGGGTGAGAGGTGGGAGGGTATTAATGCAGGGTGGGTGAGAGGAGGGAGGGTATTAATGCAGGGTGGGTGAGAGGAGGGAGGGTATTAATGCAGAGTGGCTGAGGGGAGGGAGGGTATTAATGCAGGGTGGCTGAGAGGAGGGAGGGTATTAATGCAGGGTGGGTGAGAGGAGGGAGAGTATTAATGCAGGGTTGCTGAGAGGAGGGAGGGTATAAATGCAGGGTTGGTGAGACAAGGGAGGGTATTAATGCAGGGTGGGTGAGAGGAGGGAGGGTGTTAATGCAGGGTGGCTGAGAGGAGTGAGGGTGTTAATGCAGGGTGGGTGAGAGGAGGGAGGGTATTAATGCAGGGTGGCTGAGAGGAGGGAGGGTATTAATGCAGGGTGGGTGAGAGGAGGGAGGGTATTAATGCAGGGTGGGTGAGAGGAGGGAGGGTATTAATGCAGGGTGGGTGAGAGGAGGGAGGGTATTAATGCAGGGTGGCTGAGAGGAGGGAGGGTATTATTGCAGGGTGGCTGAGAGGAGGGAGGGTATTAATGCAGGGTGGGTGAGAGGAGGGAGGGTGAGAGGAGGGAGGGTATTAATGCAGGGTGGGTGAGAGGAGGGACGGTATTAATGCAGGGTGGGTGAGAGGTGGGAGGGTATTAATGCAGGGTGGGTGGGAGGAGGGAGGGTATTAATGCAGGGTGGCTGAGAGGAGGGAGGGTATTAATGCAGGGTGGGTGAGAGGATGGAGGGTATTAATGCAGGGTGGGTGAGAGGTGGGAGGGTATTAATGCAGGGTGGGTGAGAGGAGGGAGGGTATTAATGCAGGGTGGGTGAGAGGAGGGAGGGTATTAATGCAGGGTGGCTGAGAGGAGGGAGGGTATTAATGCAGGGTGGGAGAGAGGGGGGAGGGTATTAATGCAGGGTGGGTGAGAGGAGGGAGGGTATTAATGCAGGGTGGCTGAGAGGAGGGAGGGTATTAATGCAGGGTGGGTGAGAGGAGGGAGGGTATTAATGCAGGGTCGCTGAGAGGTGGGAGGGTATTAATGCAGGGTGGGTGAGAGGAGGGAGGGTATTAATGCAGGGTGGCTGAGGGGAGGGAGGGTATTAATGCAGGGTGGCTGAGAGGAGGGAGGGTATTAATGCAGGGTGGGTGAGAGGAGGGAGAGTATTAATGCAGGGTGGCTGAGAGGAGGGAGGGTATAAATGCAGGGTGGGTGAGAGGAGGGAGGGTATTAATGCAGGGTGGGTGAGAGGAGGGAGGGTCTTAATGCAGGGTGGCTGAGAGGAGTGAGGGTGTTAATGCAGGGTGGCTGAGAGGAGGGAGGGTATTAATGCAGGGTAGGTGAGAGGAGGGAGGGTATTAATGCAGGGTGGGTGAGAGGAGGGAGGGTATTAATGCAGGGTGGATGAGAGGAGGGAGGGTATTAATGCAGGGTGGGTGAGAGGAGGAAGGTTTTAATGCAGGGTGGCTGAGAGGAGGGAGGGTATTATTGCAGGGTGGCTGAGAGGAGGGAGGGTATTAATGCAGCGTGGGTGAGAGGAGGGAGGGTATTATTGCAGGGTGGCTGAGAGGAGGAAGGGTATTAATGCAGGGTGGGTGAGAGGAGGGAGGGTATTAATGCAGGGTGGGTGAGAGGAGGGAGGGTATAAATGCAGGGTGGGTGAGAGGAGGGAGGGTATTAATGCAGAGAGGGTGAGAGGAGGGAGGGTATTATTGCAGGGTGGGTGAGAGGAGTGAGGGTATTAATGCAGGGTGGCTGAGAGGAGGGAGGGTATTAATGCAGGGTGGGTGAGAGGAGGGAGGGTATTAATGCAGGGTGGCTGAGAGGAGGGAGGGTATTAATGCAGGGTGGGTGAGAGGAGGGAGAGTATTAATGCAGGGTTGCTGAGAGGAGGGAGGGTATAAATGCAGGGTTGGTGAGACAAGGGAGGGTATTAATGCAGGGTGGGTGAGAGGAGGGAGGGTGTTAATGCAGGGTGGCTGAGAGGAGTGAGGGTGTTAATGCAGGGTGGGTGAGAGGAGGGAGGGTATTAATGCAGGGTGGCTGAGAGGAGGGAGGGTATTAATGCAGGGTGGGTGAGAGGAGGGAGGGTATTAATGCAGGGTGGGTGAGAGGAGGGAGGGTATTAATGCAGGGTGGGTGAGAGGAGGGAGGGTATTAATGCAGGGTGGCTGAGAGGAGGGAGGGTATTATTGCAGGGTGGCTGAGAGGAGGGAGGGTATTAATGCAGGGTGGGTGAGAGGAGGGAGGGTATTAATGCAGGGTGGGTGAGAGGAGGGACGGTATTAATGCAGGGTGGGTGAGAGGTGGGAGGGTATTAATGCAGGGTGGGTGGGAGGAGGGAGGGTATTAATGCAGGGTGGCTGAGAGGAGGGAGGGTATTAATGCAGGGTGGGTGAGAGGATGGAGGGTATTAATGCAGGGTGGGTGAGAGGTGGGAGGGTATTAATGCAGGGTGGGTGAGAGGAGGGAGGGTATTAATGCAGGGTGGGTGAGAGGAGGGAGGGTATTAATGCAGGGTGGCTGAGAGGAGGGTATTAATGCAGGGTGGGAGAGAGGGGGGAGGGTATTAATGCAGGGTGGGTGAGAGGAGGGAGGTTATTAATGCAGGGTGGGTGAGAGGAGGGAGGGTATTAATGCAGGGTGGGTGAGAGGAGGGAGGGTATTAATGCAGGGTCGCTGAGAGGTGGGAGGGTATTAATGCAGGGTGGGTGAGAGGAGGGAGGGTATTAATGCAGGGTGGCTGAGGGGAGGGAGGGTATTAATGCAGGGTGGCTGAGAGGAGGGAGGGTATTAATGCAGGGTGGGTGAGAGGAGGGAGAGTATTAATGCAGGGTGGCTGAGAGGAGGGAGGGTATAAATACAGGGTGGGTGAGAGGAGGGAGGGTATTAATGAAGGGTGGGTGAGAGGAGGGAGGGTGTTAATGCAGGGTGGCTGAGAGGAGTGAGGGTGTTAATGCAGGGTGGCTGAGAGGAGGGAGGGTATTAATGCAGGGTAGGTGAGAGGAGGGAGGGCATTAATGCAGGGTGGGTGAGAGGAGGGAGGGTATTAATGCAGGGTGGATGAGAGGAGGGAGGGTATTAATGCAGGGTGGGTGAGAGGAGGAAGGTTTTAATGCAGGGTGGCTGAGAGGAGGGAGGGTATTATTGCAGGGTGGCTGAGAGGAGGGAGGGTATTAATGCAGCGTGGGTGAGAGGAGGGAGGGTATTATTGCAGGGTGGCTGAGAGGAGGGAGGGTATTAATGCAGGGTGGGTGAGAGGAGGGAGGGTATTAATGCAGGGTGAGTGAGAGGAGGGAGGGTATAAATGCAGGGTGGGTGAGAGGAGGGAGGGTATTAATGCAGAGAGGGTGAGAGGAGGGAGGGTATTATTGCAGGGTGGGTGAGAGGAGGGAGGGTATTAATGCAGGGTGGGTGAGAGGAGTGAGGGTATTAATGCAGGGTGGCTGAGAGGAGGGAGGGTATTAATGCAGGGTGGGTGAGAGGAGGGAGGGTATTAATGCAGGGTGGCTGAGAGGAGGGAGGGTATTAATACAGGGTGGCTGAGAGGAGGGAGGGTATTATTGAAGGGTGGGTGAGAGGAGGGAGGGTATTAATACAGGGTGGCTGAGAGGAGGGAGGGTATTATTGCAGGTGGCTGAGAGGAGGGAGGGTATTATTGCAGGGTGGGTGAGAGGAGTGAGGGTATTAATGCAGGGTGGGTGAGAGGAGGGAGGGTATTATTGCAGGGTGGATGAGGAGGGAGGGTATTAATGCAGGGTGGCTGAGAGGAGGGAGGTTATTATTGCAGGGTGGGTGAGAGGAGGGAGGGTATTAATGTAGGGTGGGTGAGAGGAGGGAGGGTATTAATGCAGGGTGGGTGAGAGGATGGAGGTTATTAATGCAGGGTGGGTGAGAGGATGGAGGTTATTAATGCAGGGTGGGTGAGAGGAGGGAGGATATTAATGCAGGGTGGGTGAGAGGCGGGAGGTTATTATTGCAGGGTGGGTGAGAGGAGGGAGGGTATTAATGCAGGGTGGGTGAGAGGAGGGAGGGTATTAATGCAGGGTGGGTGAGAGGAGGGAGGTTATTATTGCAGGGTGGGTGAGAGGAGGGAGGGTATTAATGTAGGGTGGGTGAGAGGAGGGAGGGTATTAATGCAGGGTGGGTGAGAGGAGGGAGGTTATTATTGCAGGGTGGGTGAGAGGAGGGAGGGTATTAATGCAGGGTGGCTGATAGGAGGGAGGGTATTATTGCAGGGTGGGTAGAGAGTAGGGAGGGTATTATTGCAGGGTGGCAGAGAGGAGGGAGGGTATTAATGCAGGGTGGCTGAGAGGAGGGAGGGTATTGATGCAGGGTGGGTGAGAGGATGGAGGGTATTAATGCATTAGGGTATTAATGTAGGGTGGGTGAGAGGAGGGAGGGTATTAATGCAGGGTGGCTGAGGGGAGGGAGGGTATTAATGCAGGGTGGCTGAGAGGAGGGAGGTATTATTGCAGGGTGGCTGAGAGGAGGGAGGGTATTAATGCAGGGTGGGTGAGAGGAGGGAGGGTATTAATGCAGGGTGGGTGAGAGGAGGGAGGGTATAAATGCAGGGTGGGTGAGAGGAGGGAGGGTATTAATGCAGAGTGGGTGAGAGGAGGGAGGGTATTAATGCAGGGTGGGTGAGAGGAGGGAGGGTATTAATGCAGGGTGGGTGAGAGGAGGGAGGGTATTAATGCAGGGCGGCTGAGAGGAGGGAGGGTATTAATGCAGGGTGGGTGAGAGGAGGGAGGGTATTAATGCAGGGTGGCTGAGAGGAGGGAGGGTATTAATACAGGGTGGCTGAGAGGAGGGAGGGTATTATTGAAGGGTGGGTGAGAGGAGGGAGGGTATTAATACAGGGTGGCTGAGAGGAGGGAGGGTATTATTGCAGGGTGGCTGAGAGGAGGGAGGGTATTATTGCAGGGTGGCTGAGAGGAGGGAGGGTATTAATGCAGGGTGGGTGAGAGGAGGGAGGGTATTATTGCAGGGTGGATGAGGAGGGAGGGTATTAATGCAGGGTGGCTGAGAGGAGGGAGGTTATTATTGCAGGGTGGGTGAGAGGAGGGAGGGTATTAATGTAGGGTGGGTGAGAGGAGGGAGGGTATTAATGCAGGGTGGGTGAGAGGAAGGAGGGTATTAATGCAGGGTGGGTGAGAGGATGGAGGTTATTAATGCAGGGTGGGTGAGAGGAGGGAGGGTATTAATGCAGGGTGGGTGAGAGGCGGGAGGTTATTATTGCAGGGTGGGTGAGAGGAGGGAGGGTATTAATGCAGGGTGGGTGAGAGGAGGGAGGGTATTAATGCAGGGTGGGTGAGAGGAGGGAGGTTATTATTGCAGGGTGGGTGAGAGGAGGGAGGGTATTAATGTAGGGTGGGTGAGAGGAGTGAGGGTATTAATGCAGGGTGGGTGAGAGG
Source organism: Taudactylus pleione (assembly GCA_031769625.1). Lineage (NCBI taxonomy): Eukaryota > Metazoa > Chordata > Amphibia > Anura > Myobatrachidae > Taudactylus > Taudactylus pleione. The sequence goes on from JAUIMM010000390.1 coordinate 4,557,252, forward strand.
AGGGAGGTTATTATTGCAGGGTGGGTGAGAGGAGGGAGGGTATTAATGCAGGGTGGCTGATAGGAGGGAGGGTATTATTGCAGGGTGGGTAGAGAGTAGGGAGGGTGTTATTGCAGGGTGGCTGAGAGGAGGGAGGGTATTAATGCAGGGTGGCTGAGAGGAGGGAGGGTATTAATGCAGGGTGGGTGAGAGGAGGGAGGGTATTAATGCAGGGTGGCTGAGGGGAGGGAGGGTATTAATGCAGGGTGGCTGAGAGGAGGGAGGTATTAATGCAGGGTGGGTGAGAGGAGGGAGGGTATTAATGCAGGGTGGCTGAGAGGAGGGAGGGTATAAATGCAGGGTGGGTGAGAGGAGGGAGGGTATTAATGCAGGGTGGGAGAGAGGAGGGAGGGTATTAATGCAGGGTGGCTGAGAGGAGGGGGTGTATTAATGCAGGGTGGCTGAGAGGAGGGAGGGTATTAATGCAGGGTGGCTGAGAGGAGGGAGGGTATTATTGCAGGGTGGGTGAGAGGAGGGAGGGTATTAATACAGGGTGGGTGAGACGAGGGAGGGTATTAATGCAGGGTGGGTGAGAGGAGGGAGGGTATTATTGCAGGGTGGGTGAGGAGGGAGGGTTTTAATGCAGGGTGGCTGAGAGGAGGGAGGTTATTATTGCAGGGTGGGTGAGAGGAGGGAGGGTATTAATGTAGGGTGGGTGAGAGGAGGGAGGGTATTAATGCAGGGTGGGTGAGAGGAAGGAGGGTATTAATGCAGGGTGAGTGAGAGGATGGAGGTTATTAATTCAGGGTGGGTGAGAGGAGGGAGGGTATTAATGCAGGGTGTGTGAGAGGCGGGAGGTTATTATTGCAGGGTGGGTGAGAGGAGGGAGGGTATTAATGCAGGGTGGGTGAGAGGAGGGAGGGTATTAATGCAGGGTGGGTGAGAGGAGGGAGGTTATTATTGCAGGGTGGGTGAGAGGAGGGAGGGTATTAATGTATGGTGGGTGAGAGGAGGGAGGGTATTAATGCAGGGTGGGTGAGAGGAGGGAGGTTATTATTGCAGGGTGGGTGAGAGGAGGGAGGGTATTAATGTAGGGTGGGTGAGGAGGGAATGTATTAATGCAGGCTGGGTGAGAGGAGAGAGGGTATTAATGCAGGGTGGGTGAGAGGAGGGAGGGTATTAATGCAGGGTGGGTGAGAGGAGGGAGGGTATTATTGCAGGGTGGGTGAGAGGAGGGAGGGTATTAATGTAGGGTGGGTGAGTGGAGGGAGGGTATTAATGCAGGGTGGGTGAGAGATGGGTGACTATTAATGCAGGGTGGGTGAGAGAAGGGAGGATAAGGATACTGACTAGTAAAAAGCTAGTGGCAGGGTAAGAAGTGAACAGGCATACAGGATGGGAGGGCCGGAGAGCAATGCCGGCAGCAAGGACAGAGGTGCATGTGGGCAGGGACAGGGAGAGATGCTGGCATCCAGGCTGGCTCCTCCTGGGCACAGGTGCTCTGTACGCCCTGGGTGACAGTTGCTGGGCCCAGTGGTGTGGTACTGTGACCCTGCATGTGCTGTTCCTGCCCCGGCTGGTGATCCTGGATGTTCTCCCCCATGCGCGGCCGTCACTTCATTAGCACAAGCCCCTTGGCTTAAAGGTAGAGACACAGCGTGGCAATTGGAGGACAGCAGCATGTCATGGCCAGCGACAGCATTGTCTGCCTAATAGATGGCCCTGAGTAAACACCCCCCGGCATGTTCTGCTTGTGTTGTGGTGCGCTGTGGGCTGGGGCGTCCTCCAGGTGGCTCTGCATCCCAGTACATGCCTCCGGGGTCCGAGCAGGGCCGGTTCTAGACATTGTGGAGCTCAGGGCGAAAGTTCCCAGTGACACCCCCCCCCCAAAAAAAACAACAACAACATTTAGATGGCGTTCCTCTGTGCGTGCACTTCTGGAAAGGGGGCGTGTCCTTGCGGAACACTCCCAATTAATCACACTGTGGGGCATGCCCAGCACTTACGAAGGTGCTGAGCTTCCCCCAAGCTCTCCCCTTGTGGCGAATTATTGCCATGTGCTCTAAAGTGCCTTATACAGTAATGCCCTTTATAACACATTACGCCACACGCAGTAATGCCCTTTATAACACATTACGCCACACGCAGCAATGCCCATTATAACACATTACGCCACACACAGTAATGCCCATTATAACACATTATGCCACACACAGTAATGCCCTGTATAACACATTACGCCACACGCAGTAATGCCCTTCATAAAACATTACGCTACACACAGTAATGCCCTGTATAACACATTACGCCACACGCAGTAATGCCCTTTATAACACATTACGCCACACGCAGCAATGCCCTTTATAACACATTATGTCACACACAGTAATGCCCTTTATAACACATTACGCCACACGCAGCAATGCCCTTTATAACCCATTACGCCACACGCAGTAATGCCCTTTATAACACATTATGCCACACGCAGTAATGCCCGGTATAACACATTACGCCACACGCAGTAGTGCCCTTTATAACACATTACGCCACACGCAGCAAAGCCCTTTATAACACATTACGCCACACGCAGTAATGCCCTTTATAACACATTACGCCACACGCAGCAATGCCCTTTATAACACATTACGCCACACGCAGTAATGCCCTTTATAACACATTACGTCATACGCAGTAATGCCCTTTATAACACATTACGCCACACGCAGCAATGCCCTTTATAACACATTACACCACACGCAGTAATGCCCTTTATAACACATTAAACCACACGCAGTAATGCCCTTTATAACACATTACGCCACACGCAGTAATGCCCTTTATAAGAGATTACGCCACACGCAGTAATGCCCTGTGAAATACATTACGCCACACGCAGTAATGCCCTTTATAACACATTACGCCACACGCAGTAATGCCCTGTATAACACATTACGCCATACGCAGTAATGCCTTTTATAACACATTATGTCACACGCAGTAATGCCCTGTATAACACATTACGCCACGTGCAGTAATGCCCTGTATAACACATTACGCCACACGCAGTAATGCCCTGTATAACACATTACGCCACACGCAGTAATGCCCTGTACAACACATTACGCCACACGCAGTAATGCCGTGTATAACACATTACGCCACACGCAGTAATGCCCTTTATAACACATTACGCCACACGCAGTAATGCCCTTTATAACACATTACGCCACACGCAGTAATGCCCTTTATAACACACTACGCCACACGCAGTAATGCCCTTTATAACACATTACGCCACACGCAGTAAATGCCCTTTATAACACACTATGCCACACACTGTAATGCCCTTTATAACACATTACGTCACACGCAGTAATGCCCTTTATAACACACTACGCCACACGCAGTAATGCCCTTTATAACACACTACGCCACACGCAGTAACGCCCTGTAAAACACTTTACGCCACACGCAGTAATGCCCTGTATAACACATTACGCCACACGCAGTAATGCCCTTTATAACACATTACGCCACACGCAGTAATGCCCTGTATAACACATTACGCCACACGCAGTAATGCCCTTTATAACACATTACGCCACACGTAGTAATGCCCTTTATAACACATTACGCCACACGCAGTAATGCCCCATTACGCCACACGCAGTAATGCCCTTTATAACACATTACGCCACACGCAGTAATGCCCTTTATAACACATTACGCCACACGCAGTAATGCCCTTTATAACACATTATGCCACACGCAGTAATGCCCTTTATAACACATTACGCCACACGCAGTAATGCCCTTTATAACACATTACATCACACGCAGTAATGCCCTTTATAACACATTACGTCACACGCAGTAATGCCTTTTATAACACATTACGCCACACACAGTAATGCCCTGTATAACACATTACGCCACACGCAGTAATGCCCTGTATAACACATTACGCCACACGCAGTAATGCCCTGTATAACACATTACGCCACACGCAGTAATGCCTAATGCCCTGTATAACACATTACGCCACACGCAGTAATGCCCTTTATAACACATTATGTCACACACAGTAATGCCCTTTATAACATATTACGCCACAAGCAGTAATGCCCTTTATAACACATTACGCCACACGCAGTAATGCCCTTTATAACACATTATGCCACAAGCAGTAATGTCCTTTATAACACATTACGCCACACGCAGTAATGCCCTGTATAACACATTACGCCACACGCAGTAATGCGCTTTATAACACATTAGGCCACACGCAGTAATGCCCTGTAAAACACATTTCGCCACACGCACTAATGCCCTTTATAACACATTACGCCACACGCAGTAATGCCCTGTAAAACACATTTCGCCACACGCACTAATGCCCTTTATAACACATTACGCCACACGCAGTAATGCCCTGTATAACACATTACGCCACAAGCAGTAATGTTCTGTAAAACACATTACGCCACACACAGTAATGCCCTGTATAGCACATTATGCCACACGCAGTAATGCCCTTTATAACACATTACGCCACACGCAGTAATGCCCTTAATAACACATTATGTCACACGTAGTAATGCCCTTTATCACACATTATGTCACACGCAGTAATGCCCTTTATCACACATTATACCACATGCAGTAATGCTCTTTATAACACATTATGCCACACGCAGTAATGCCCTGTATATCACATTGCGCCAGATGCAGTAATGCCCTTTATAACACATTATCCCACAAGCAGTAATGCCCTTTATAACACATTACACCACACGCAGTAATGCGCTTTATAACACATTACGCCACAAGCAGTAATGCCCTGTAAAACACATTACGCCACACGCAGTAATGCCCTTTATAACACATTACGCCACCGCAGTAATGCCCTGCATAACACATTACGCCACACGCAGTAATGCCCTTTATAACACATTACGTCACACACAGTAATGCCCTGTATAACACATTACGCCACACGCAGTAATGCGCTTTATAACACATTACGCCACACGCAGTAATGCCCTGTAAAACACATTACGCCACACGCAGTAATGCCCTTTATAACACATTACACCACACGCAATAATGCCCTGCATAACACATTACGCCACACGCAGTAATGCCCTTTATAACACATTACGTCATACGCAGTAATGCCCTGTAAAACACATTACGCCACACGCAGTAATGCCCTTTATAACACATTACGCCACATGCAGTAATGCCCTTTATAACACATTACGCCACAAGCAGTAATGCCCTTTATAACACATTACGCCACACGCAGTAATGCCCTTTGTAACACATTACGCCACACGCAGTATTGCCGTTTATAACACATTATGTCACACGCAGTAATGCGCTTTATAACACATTACGCCACACGCAGTAATGCCCTTTATAACACATTACGCCACACGCAGTAATGCCCTTTATAACACACTACGCCACACGCAGTAATGCCCTTTATAACACATTACGCCACACGCAGTAATGCACTTTATAACACATTACGCCACATGCAGTAATGCCCTTTATAACACATTACGCCACAAGCAGTAATGCCCTTTATAACACATTACGCCACACGCAGTAATGCCCTTTATAACACATTACGCCACACGCAGTAATGCCCTGTACAACACATTACGCCACACGCAGTAATGTCCTGTACAACACATTACGCCACACGCAGTAATGCCCTTTATAACACATTACGCCACACGCAGTAATGCCCTGTATAACACATTACGCCACACGCAGTAATGCCCTTTATAACACATTTCGCCACACGCAGTAATGCCCTGTATAACACATTACGCCACAAGCAGTAATGCCCTTTATAACACTTTACGCCACACGCAGTAATGCCCTTTATAACACATTACGTCACACGCAGTAATGCCATGTATAACACATTACGCCACACGCAGTAATGCCCTGTATAACACATTACGCCACACACAGTAATGCCCTGTGTATCACATTACGCCACACGCAGTAATGCTCTTTATAACACATTACGCCACACGCAGTAATGCCCTTTATAACACATTACGCCACACGCAGTAATGCCCTTTATAACACATTACGTCACACGCAGTAATGCCCTTTATAACACCTTACGCAACACGCAGTAATGCCCTTTATAACACATTATCCCACAAGCAGTAATGCCCTTTATAACACATTACGCCACACGCAGTAATGCCCTGCATAACACATTACGCCACACGCAGTAATGCCCTTTATAACACATTACGTCACACACAGTAATGCCCTGTATAACACATTACGCCACACGCAGTAATGCGCTTTATAACACATTACACCACACGCAGTAATGCCCTGTAAAACACATTACGCCACACGCAGTAATGCCCTTTAGAACACATTACGCCACACGCAATAATGCCCTGCATAACACATTACCCCACACGCAGTAATGCCCTTTATAACACATTACGTCACACACAGTAATGCCCTGTAAAACACATTACGCCACACGCAGTAATGCCCTTTATAACACATTACGCCACACGCAGTAATGCCCTTTATAGCACATTACGCCACAAGCAGTAATGCCCTTTATAACACATTACGCCACACGCAGTAATGCCCTTTATAACACATTACGCCACACGCAGTAATGCCCTTTATAACACATTACGTCACACGCAGTAATGCCCTGTATAACACATTACGCCACACACAGTAATGCCCTGTATAACACATTACGCCACACGCAGTAATGCCCTGTGTATCACATTACGCCACACGCAGTAATGTCCTGTATAACACATTACGCCACACGCAGTAATGCCCTGTGTATCACATTACGCCACACGCAGTAATGCCCTGTGTATCACATTACGCCACACGCAGTAATGCCCTGTATAACACATTACGCCATACGCAGTAATGTCCTGTATAACACATTACGCCACACGCAGTAATGCCCTGTGTATCACATTACGCCACACGCAGTAATGCCCTTTATAGCACATTCCGTCACACGCAGTAATGCCCTTTATAATACATTACGCAACACGCAGTAATGCCCTTTATAACACATTATCCCACAAGCAGTAATGCCCTTTATAACACATTACGCCACACGCAGTAATGCGCTTTATTACACATTACGCCACAAGCAGAAATGCCCTGTAAAACACATTACGCCACACGCAGTAATGCCCTTTATAACACATTACGCCACACGCAGTAATGCCCTGCATAACACATTACGCCACACGCAGTAATGCCCTTTATAACACATTACGTCACACACAGTAATGCCCTGTATAACACATTACGCCACACGCAGTAATGCGCTTTTTAACACATTACGCCACACGCAGTAATGCCCTGTAAAACACATTACGCCACACGCAATAATGCCCTGCATAACACATTACGCCACCCGCAGTAATGCCCTTTATAACACATTACGCCACAAGTAGTAATGCCCTTTATAACACATTACGCCACACGCAGTAATGCCCTTTATAACACATTACGTCACACGCAGTAATGCGCTTTATAACACATTACGCCACACGCAGTAATGCCCTTTATAACACATTACGCCACACGCAGTAATGCCGTTTATTACACATTACGTCACACGCAGTAATGCGCTTTTTAACACATTACGCCACACGCAGTAATGCCCTTTATAACACATTACGTCACACGCAGTAATGCCCTTTATAACACATTACGCCACACGCAGTAATGCGCTTTATAACAGATTACGCCACACGCAGTAATGACCTTAATAACACATTACGCCACACGCAGTAGTGACCTTTATAACACATTACGCCACACGCAGTAATGCGCTTTATAACACACTACGCCACACGCAGTAATGCCCTTTATAACACATTACGCCACACGCAGTAATGCCCTTTATAACACATTACGCCACACGCAGTAATGCCCTGTACAACACATTACGCCACACGCAGTAATGTCCTGTACAACACATTACGCCACACGCAGTAATGCCCTTTATTACACATTACGCCACACGCAGTAATGCCCTGTACAACACATTACGCCACACGCAGTAATGTCCTGTACAACACATTACGCCACACGCAGTAATGCCCTTTATAACACATTACGCCACACGCAGTAATGCCCTGTATAACACATTACGCCACTGTATAACACATTACGCCACACGCAGTAATGCCTTTTATAACACATTACGCCACAAGCAGTAATGCCCTGTATAACACATTACGCCACACGCAGTAATGCCCTTTATAACACATTACGTCACACGCAGTAATGCCCTTTATAACACATTACGCCACACGCAGTAATGCCCTGTATAACACATTACGCAACATGCAGTAATGCCCTGTATAACACATTACGCCACACGCAGTAATGCCCTGTATAACACATTACGCCACACGCAGTAATGCCCTTTATAACACATTACGCCACAGGCAGTAATGTCCTTTATAACACATTACGCCACACGCAGTAATGCCCTTTATAACACATTACGCCACACGCAGTAATGCGCTTTATAACACATTACGCCACACGCAGTAATGCCCTTTATAACACATTACGTCACACGCACTAATTCCCTGTGTAACACATTATGCTATACGCAGTAATGCCCTGTGGAACAGATTACGACACACGCAATAATGCCCTGTGTAACACATTACGCCACAGGCAGTAATGCCCTGTGTAACACATTACGCCACAGGCAGTAATGCCCTGTGTAACACATTACGCCACAGGCAGTAATGCCCTGTGTAACACATTAAGCCACACGCAATAATGCCCTGCATAACACATTACGCCACCCGCAGTAATGCCCTTTATAACACATTACGCCACAAGTAGTAATGCCCTTTATAACACATTACGCCACACGCAGTAATGCCCTTTATAACACATTACGTCACACGCAGTAATGCGCTTTATAACACATTACGCCACACGCAGTAATGCCCTTTATAACACATTACGCCACACACAGTAATGCCGTTTATTACACATTACGTCACACGCAGTAATGCGCTTTTTAACACATTACGCCACACGCAGTAATGCCCTTTATAACACATTACGTCACACGCAGTAATGCCCTTTATAACACATTACGCCACACGCAGTAATGCGCTTTATAACAGATTACGCCACACGCAGTAATGACCTTAATAACACATTACGCCACACGCAGTAGTGACCTTTATAACACATTACGCCACACGCAGTAATGCGCTTTATAACACACTACGCCACACGCAGTAATGCCCTTTATAACACATTACGCCACACGCAGTAATGCCCTTTATAACACATTACGCCACACGCAGTAATGCCCTGTACAACACATTACGCCACACGCAGTAATGTCCTGTACAACACATTACGCCACACGCAGTAATGCCCTTTATTACACATTACGCCACACGCAGTAATGCCCTGTACAACACATTACGCCACACGCAGTAATGTCCTGTACAACACATTACGCCACACGCAGTAATGCCCTTTATAACACATTACGCCACACGCAGTAATGCCCTGTATAACACATTACGCCACTGTATAACACATTACGCCACACGCAGTAATGCCCTTTATAACACATTACGCCACAAGCAGTAATGCCCTGTATAACACATTACGCCACACGCAGTAATGCCCTTTATAACACATTACGTCACACGCAGTAATGCCCTTTATAACACATTACGCCACACGCAGTAATGCCCTGTATAACACATTACGCAACATGCAGTAATGCCCTGTATAACACATTACGCCACACGCAGTAATGCCCTGTATAACACATTACGCCACACGCAGTAATGCCCTTTATAACACATTACGCCACAGGCAGTAATGTCCTTTATAACACATTACGCCACACGCAGTAATGCCCTTTATAACACATTACGCCACACGCAGTAATGCGCTTTATAACACATTACGCCACACGCAGTAATGCCCTTTATAACACATTACGTCACACGCACTAATTCCCTGTGTAACACATTATGCTATACGCAGTAATGCCCTGTGGAACAGATTACGACACACGCAATAATGCCCTGTGTAACACATTACGCCACAGGCAGTAATGCCCTGTGTAACACATTACGCCACAGGCAGTAATGCCCTGTGTAACACATTACGCCACAGGCAGTAATGCCCTGCGTAACACATTACGCCACAAGCAGTAATGCCCTTTATAACACATTACGCCACACGCAGTAATGCCCTTTATAACACATTACGTCACACGCAGTAATGCCCTTTATAACACATTACGCCACACACAATAATGCCCTGCATAACACATTACGCCACACGCAGTAATGCCCTTTATAACACATTACGTCACACGCAGTAATGCCCTTTATAACACATTACGCCACACGCAGTAATGCGCTTTATAACACATTACGCCACACACAGTAATGCCCTTTATAACACACTACGCCACACGCAGTAATGCCCTGTATAACACATTACGCCACAAGCAGTAATGCCCTTTATAACACATTACGCCACACGCAGTAATGCCCTTTATAACACATTACGCCACACGCAGTAATGCCCTTTATAACACATTACGCCACATGCAGAAATGCCCTTTATAACACATTACGCCACAAGCAGTAATGCCCTTTATAACACATTACGCCACACGCAGTAATGCCCTTTATAACACATTACGCCACACGCAGTAATTTCCTGTAAAACACATTACGCCACACGCAGTAATGCCCTTTATAACACATTACGCCACACGCAGTAATTTCCTGTAAAACACATTACACCACACGCAGTAATGCCCTTTATAACACATTACGCCACACGCAGTAATGCCCTTTATAACACATTATGCCACATGCAGAAATGCCCTGCATAACACATTACGCCACACGCAGTAATGTCCTTTATCACACATTACATCACACGCAGTAATGCCCTGTATAACACATTACGCCACATGCAGTAATGCGCTTTATAACACATTACGCCACACGCAGTAATGCCCTGTAAAACACATTACGCCACACGCAGTAATGCCCTTTATAACACATTACGCCACACGCAATATTGCCCTGCATAACACATTACGCCACACGCAGTAATGCCGTTTATAACACATTACGTCACACGCAGTAATGCCCTGTATAACACATTACGCCACACGCAGTAATGCGCTTTATAACACATTACGCCACACGCAGTAATGCCTTGTAAAACACATTACGCCACACGCAGTAATGCCCTTTATAACACATTACGCCACACGCAATAATGCCCTGCATAACACATTACGCCACACGCAGTAATGCCGTTTATAACACATTACGTCACACGCAGTAATGCCCTGTAAAACACATTACGCCACACGCAGTAATGCCCTTTATAACACATTACGCCACACGCAGTAATGTCCTTTATAACACATTACGCCACAAGCAGTAATGCCCTTTATAACACATTACGCCACACGCAGTAATACCCTTTTTAACACATTACGCCACACGCAGTAATGCCCTATGTAACACATTACGTCACACGCAGTAATGCGCTTAATAACACATTACGCCACACGCAGTAATGCCCTTTATAACACATTACATCACACGCAGTAATGACCTTTATAACACATTACGCCACACGCAGTAATGCGCTTTATAACACATTAAGCCACACGCAGTAATGACCTTTATAACACATTACGCCACGCGCAGTAATGACCTTTATAACACATTACGTCACACGCAGTAATGCGCTTTATAACACATTACGCCACACGCAGTAATGACCTTTATAACACATTACGTCACACGCAGTAATGTCCTTTATAACACATTACGCCACACGCAGTAATGCCCTTTATAACACACTACGCCACACGCAGTAATGCCCTTTATAACACATTACGCCACACGCAGTAATGCCCTTTATAACACATTACGCCACACGCAGTAATGCCCTGTACAACACATTACGCCACACGCAGTAATGCCCTGTACAACACATTACGTCACACGCAGTAATGCCCTGTATAACACATTACGCCACACGCAGTAATGCCCTGTATAACACATTACGCCACATGCAGTAATGCCCTTTATAACACATTACGCCACAGGCAGTAATGTCCTTTATAACACATTACGCCACACGCAGTAATGCCCTTTATAACACATTACGCCACACGCAGTAATGCGCTTTATAACACATTACGCCACACGCAGTAATGCCCTTTATAACACATTACGTCACACGCAGTAATGCCCTGTGTAACACATTACGCCACATGCAGTAATGACCTGTGTAACACATTACGCTATACGCAGGAATGCCCTGTGTAACAGATTACGACACACGCAATAATGCCCTGTGTAACACATTACGCCACAGGCAGTAATGCCCTGTGTAACACATTACGCCACACGCAGTAATGCCCTGTGTAACACATTACGCCACAGGCAGTAATGCCCTGTGTAACACATTACGCCACACGCAATAATGCCCTGCGTAACACATTACGCCACACGCAGTAATGCCCTTTATAACACATTACGGCACACGCAGTAATGCCCTTTATAACACATTACGCCACACGCAATAATGCCATGCATAACACATTACGCCACACGCAGTAATGCCCTTTATAACACATTACGTCACACGCAGTAATGCCCTCTATAACACATTACGCCACACGCAGTAATGCGCTTTATAACACATTACGCCACACGCAGTAATGCCCTTTATAACACACTACGCCACACGCAGTAATGCCCTGTATAACACATTACGCTACAAGCAGTAATGCCCTTTATATCACATTACGCCACACGCAGTAATGCCCTTTATAACACATTACGCCACACGCAGTAATTTCCTGTAAAACACATTATGCCACACACAGTAATGCCCTTTATAACACATTACGCTACACGCAATAATGCCCTTTATAACACATTACGCCACACGCAGTAATGCCCTTTATAACACATTACGCCACAAGCAGTAATGCCCTTTATAACACATTACGCCACACGCAGTAATGCCCTTTATAACACATTACGCCACACGCAGTAATTTCCTGTAAAACACATTACGCCACACGCAGTAATGCCCTTTATAACACATTACGCCACACGCAGTAATTTCCTGTAAAACACATTACACCACACGCAGTAATTCCCTGTAAAACACATTACGCCACACGCAGTAATGCCCTTTATAACACATTACGCCACACGCAGTAATGCCCTGTATAACACATTACGCCACACGCAGTAATGCCCTTTATAACACATTACGCCACACGCAGTAATGCGCTTTATAACACATTACGCCACACGCAGTAATGCGCTTTATAACACATTACGCCACACGCAGTAATGCGCTTTATAACACATTATGCCACACGCAGTAATGCCCTTTATAACACAATACGCCACACGCAGTAATGCCCTTTATAACACATTACGCCACACGCAGTAATGCCTTTTATAACACACTACGCCACACGCAGTAATGCCCTTTATAACACACTACGCCACACGCAGTAATGCCCTTTATAACACACTACGCCACACGCAGTAATGCCCTTTATAACACATTACGCCACACGCAGTAATGCCCTGTATAACACATTACGCCATACGCAGTAATGCCCTGTATAACACATTATGCCACAAGCAGTAATGCCCTTTATAACACATTATGCCACACGCAGTAATGCCCTTTATAACACATTACACAACACGCAGTAATGCCCTGTATAACACATTATGCCACAAGCAGTAATGCCCTTTATAACACATTACGCCACACGCAGTAATGCCCTTTATAACACATTACGCCACACGCAGTAATGCCCTATATAACACATTACGCCACACGCAGTAATGCCCTTTATAACACATTACGCCACACGCAGTAATGCCCTTTATAACACATAACGTCACACGCAGTAATGCCCTGTGTAACACCTTACGCCACACGCAGTAATTCCCTGTGTAACACCTTACGCCACACGCAGTAATTCCCTGTGTAACACCTTACGCCACACGCAATAACGCCCTGTGTAACAGATTACGCCACACGCAGTAATGCCCTATGTAACACATTACGCCACAGGCAGTAATGCCCTGTGTAACACATTATGCCACATGCAGTAATGCCCTGTGTAACACATTACGCCACATGCAGTAATGCCCTTTGTAACACATTACGTCACACGCAGTAATGCCCTTTATAACACATTACGCCACACGCAATAATGCCCTGCATAACACATTCCGCCACATGCAGTAATGCCCTTTATAACACATTACGCCACACGCAGTAATGCGCTTTATAACACATTACGCCACACGCAGTAATGCCCTTTATAACACACTACGCCACACGCAGTAATGCCCTGTATAACACATTACGCTACAAGCAGTAATGCCCTTTATAACGCATTACGCCACACGCAGTAAGGCCCTTTATAACACATTACGCCACACGCAGTAATTTCCTGTAAAACACATTATGCCATACGCAGTAATGCCCTTAATAACACATTACGCCACACGCAGTAATGCCCTTTATAACACATTACGCCACACGCAGTAATGCCCTTTATAACACATTACGCCACATGCAGTAATGCCCTTTATAACACATTACGCCACAGGCAGTAATTTCCTGTAGAACACATTACGCCACACGCAGTAATGCCCTTTATAACACATTACGCCCCACGCAGTAATTTCCTGATAAAACACCACACGCAGTAATTTCCTGTAAAACACATTACGCCACACGCAGTAATTCCCTGTAAAACACATTACTCCACACGCAGTAATGCCCTTTATAACACATTACGCCACACGGAGTAATGCCCTGTATAACAAATTACGCCACTGTATAACACATTACGCCACACGCAGTAATGCCCTTTATAACACATTACGCCACAAGCAGTAATGCCCTGTATAACACATTACGCCACATGCAGTAATGCCCTTTATAACACATTACGTCACACGCAGTAATGCCCTTTATAACACATTACGCCACACGCAGTAATGCCCTGTATAACGCATTACGCAACATGCAGTAATGCCCTGTATAACACATTACGCCACACGCAGTAATGCCCTGTATAACACATTACGCCACACGCAGTAATGCCCTTTATAACACATTACGCCACAGGCAGTAATGTCCTTTATAACACATTACGCCACACGCAGTAATGCCCTTTATAACACATTACGCCACACGCAGTAATGCGCTTTATAACACATTACGCCACACGCAGTAATGCCCTTTATAACACATTACGTCACACGCACTAATTCCCTGTGTAACACATTACGCTATACGCAGTAATGCCCTGTGGAACAGATTACGACACACGCAATAATGCCCTGTGTAACACATTACGCCACAGGCAGTAATGCCCTGTGTAACACATTACGCCACAGGCAGTAATGCCCTGCGTAACACATTACGCCACAGGCAGTAATGCCCTGCGTAACACATTACGCCACAAGCAGTAATGCCCTTTATAACACATTACGCCACACGCAGTAATGCCCTTTATAACACATTACACCACACGCAGTAATGCCCTTTATAACACATTACGCCACACACAATAATGCCCTGCATAACACATTACGCCACATGCAGTAATGCCCTTTATAACACATTACGTCACAAGCAGTAATGCCCTTTTATAACACATTACGCCACACGCAGTAATGCGTTTTATAACACATTACGCCACACGCAGTAATGCCCTTTATAACACACTACGCCACAAGCAGTAATGCCCTTTATAACACATTACGCCACACGCAGTAATGCCCTTTATAACACATTACGCCACACGCAGTAATGCCCTTTATAACACATTACGCCACACGCAGAAATGCCCTTTATAACACATTACGCCACAAGCAGTAATGCCCTTTATAACACATTACGCCACACGCAGTAATGCCCTTTATAACACATTACGCCACACGCAGTAATTTCCTGTAAAACACATTACGCCACACGCAGTAATGCCCTTTATAACACATTACGCCACACGCAGTAATTTCCTGTAAAACACATTACACCACACGCAGTAATGCCCTTTATAACACATTACGCCACACGCAGTAATGCCCTTTATAACACATTACGCCACACGCAGTAATACCCTTTATAACACATTACGCCACACGCAGTAATGCCCTTTATAACACATTACGCCACACGCAGTAATGCCCTTTATAACACATTACGTCACACGCAGTAATGCCCTTTATAACACATTATGCAACACGCAGTAATGCCCTTTATAACACATTATCCCACAAGCAGTAATGCCCTTTATAACACATTACGCCACACGCAGTAATGCGCTTTATAACACATTACGCCACAAGAAGTAATGCCCTGTAAAACACATTACGCCACACGCAGTAATACCCTTTATAACACATTACGCCACACGCAGTAATGCCCTTTATAACACATTACGCCACACGCAGTAATGCCCTTTATAACACATTACGTCACACGCAGTAATGCACTTTATAACACATTACGCCACACGCAGTAATGCCCTGTAAAACACATTACGCCACACGCAGTAATGCCCTTTATAACACATTATGCAACACGCAGTAATGCCCTTTATAACACATTATCCCACAAGCAGTAATGCCCGTTATAACACATTACGCCACACGCAGTAATGCGCTTTATAACACATTACGCCACAAGAAGTAATGCCCTGTAAAACACATTACGCCACACGCAGTAATGCCCTTTATAACACATTACGCCACACGCAGAAATGCCCTGCATAACACATTACGCCACACGCAGTAATGTCCTTTATCACACATTACGTCACACGCAGTAATGCCCTGTATAACACATTACGCCACATGCAGTAATGCGCTTTATAACACATTACGCCACACGCAGTAATGCCCTGTAAAACACATTACGCCACACGCAGTAATGCCCTTTATAACACATTACGCCACACGCAATATTGCCCTGCATAACACATTACGCCACACGCAGTAATGCCGTTTATAACACATTACGTCACACGCTGTAATACCCTTTATAACACATTACGCCACACGCAGTAATACCCTTTATAACACATTACGCCACACGCAGTAATGCCCTTTATAACACATTACGCCACACGCAGTAATGCCCTTTATAACACATTACGCCACACGCAGTAATGCCCTTTATAACACATTACGCCACACGCAGTAATGCCCTTTATAACACATTATGTCACACGCAGTAATGCCCTTTATAACACATTATGCAACACGCAGTAATGCCCTTTATAACACATTATCCCACAAGCAGTAATGCCCTTTATAACACATTACGCCACACGCAGTAATGCGCTTTATAACACATTACGCCACAAGAAGTAATGCCCTGTAAAACACATTACGCCACACGCAGTAATGCCCTTTATAACACATTACGCCACACACAGAAATGCCCTGCATAACACATTACGCCACACGCAGTAATGTCCTTTATCACACATTACGTCACACGCAGTAATGCCCTGTATAACACATTACGCCACATGCAGTAATGCGCTTTATAACACATTACGCCACACGCAGTAATGCGCTTTATAACACATTATGCCACACGCAGTAATGCCCTGTAAAACACATTACGCCACACGCAGTAATGCCCTTTATAACACATTACGCCACACGCAATATTGCCCTGCATAACACATTACGCCACACGCAGTAATACCGTTTATAACACATTACGTCACACGCTGTAATGCCCTGTATAACACATTACGCCACACGCAGTAATGCGCTTTATAACACATTACGCCACACGCAGTAATGCCCTGTAAAACACATTACGCCACACGCAGTAATGCCCTTTATAACACATTACGTCACACGCAGTAATGCCCTTTATAACACATTACGCCACACGCAGTAATGCCCTTTATAACACATTACGTCACACGCAGTAATACCCTTTATAACACATTACATCACACGCAGTAATGCCCTTTATAACACATTACATCACACGCAGTAATGACCTTTATAACACATTACATCACACGCAGTAATGACCTTTATAATACATTACGCCACACGAAGTAATGCCCTGTAAAACACATTACACCACACGCAGTTATGCCCTTTATAACACATTACGCCACACGCAATATTGCCCTGCATAACACATTACGCCACACGCAGTAATGCCGTTTATAACACATTACGTCACACGCTGTAATGCCCTGTATAACACATTACGCCACCCGCAGTAATGCGCTTTATAACACATTACGCCACACGCAGTAATGCCCTGTAAAACACATTACGCCACACGCAGTAATGCCCTTTATAACACATTACGCCACACGCAATAATGCCCTGCATAACACATTACGCCACACGCAGTAATGCCGTTTATAACACATTACGTCACACGCAGTAATGCCCTGTAAAACACATTACGCCACACGCAGTAATGCCCTTTATAACACATTACGCCACACGCAGTAATGCCCTTTATAACACATTACGCCACAAGCAGTAATGCCCTTTATAACACATTACGCCACACGCAGTAATACCCTTTTTAACACATTACGCCACACGCAGTAATGCCCTTTATAACACATTACGTCACACGCAGTAATGCCCTTTATAACACATTACGTCACACGCAGTAATGCCCTTTATAACACATTACGCCACACGCAGTAATGCCCTTTATAACACATTACGTCACACGCAGTAATGCGCTTAATAACACATTACGCCACACGCAGTAATGCCCTTTATAACACATTACATCACACGCAGTAATGACCTTTATAACACATTACGCCACACGCAGTAATGCGCTTTATAACACATTACGCCACACGCAGTAATGACCTTTATAACACATTACGCCACGCGCAGTAATGACCTTTATAACACACTACGCCACACGCAGTAATGCCCTTTATAACACACTACGCCACACGCAGTAATGCCCTTTATAACACATTACGCCACACGCAGTAATGCCCTGTACAACACATTACGCCACACGCAGTAATGCCCTGTACAACACATTACGCCACACGCAGTAATGCCCTGTATAACACATTACGCCACACGCAGTAATGCCCTGTATAACACATTACGCCACATGCAGTAATGCCCTTTATAACACATTACGTCACACGCAGTAATGCGCTTTATAACACATTACGCCACACGCAGTAATGCCCTTTATAACACATTACGTCACACGCAGTAATGCCCTGTGTAACACATTACGCCACACGCAGTAATGACCTGTGTAACACATTACGCTATACGCAGGAATGCCCTGTGTAACAGATTACGACACACGCAATAATGCCCTGTGTAACACATTACGCCACAGGCAGTAATGCCCTGTGTAACACATTATGCCACACGCAGTAATGCCCTGTGTAACACATTACGCCACAGGCAGTAATGCCCTGTGTAACACATTACGCCACACGCAATAATGCCCTGCGTAACACATTACGCCACACGCAGTAATGCCCTTTATAACACATTACGTCACATGCAGTAATGCCCTTTATAACACATTACGGCACACGCAGTAATGCCCTTTATAACACATTACGCCACACGCAATAATGCCATGCATAACACATTACGCCACACGCAGTAATGCCCTTTATAACACATTACGTCACACGCAGTAATGCCCTCTATAACACATTACGCCACACGCAGTAATGCGCTTTATAACACATTACGCCACACGCAGTAATGCCCTTTATAACACACTACGCCACACGCAGTAATGCCCTGTATAACACATTACGCTACAAGCAGTAATGCCCTTTATATCACATTACGCCACACGCAGTAATGCCCTTTATAACACATTACGCCACACGCAGTAATTTCCTGTAAAACACATTATGCCACACACAGTAATGCCCTTTATAACACATTACGCTACACGCAATAATGCCCTTTATAACACATTACGCCACACGCAGTAATGCCCTTTATAACACATTACGCCACAAGCAGTAATGCCCTTTATAACACATTACGCCACACGCAGTAATGCCCTTTATAACACATTACGCCACACGCAGTAATTTCCTGTAAAACACATTACGCCACACGCAGTAATGCCCTTTATAACACATTACGCCCCACGCAGTAATTTCCTGTAAAACACATTACACCACACGCAGTAATTCCCTGTAAAACACATTACGCCACACGCAGTAATGCCCTTTATAACACATTACGCCACACGCAGTAATGCCCTTTATAACACATTACGCCACACGCAGTAATGCGCTTTATAACACATTACGCCACACGCAGTAATGCGCTTTATAACACATTACGCCACACGCAGTAATGCGCTTTATAACACATTATGCCACACGCAGTAATGCCCTTTATAACACAATACGCCACACGCAGTAATGCCCTTTATAACACATTACGCCACACGCCGTAATGCCTTTTATAACACACTACGCCACACGCAGTAATGCCCTTTATAACACACTACGCCACACGCAGTAATGCCCTTTATAACACACTACGCCACACGCAGTAATGCCCTTTATAACACATTACGCCACACGCAGTAATGCCCTGTATAACACATTACGCCATACGCAGTAATGCCCTGTATAACACATTATGCCACAAGCAGTAATGCCCTTTATAACACATTATGCCACACGCAGTAATGCCCTTTATAACACATTACACCACACGCAGTAATGCCCTGTATAACACATTATGCCACAAGCAGTAATGCCCTTTATAACACATTACGCCACACGCAGTAATGCCCTTTATAACACATTACGCCACACGCAGTAATGCCCTATATAACACATTACGCCACACGCAGTAATGCCCTTTATAACGCATTACGCCACACGCAGTAATGCCCTTTATAACACATTACGTCACACGCAGTAATGCCCTGTGTAACACCTTACGCCACACGCAGTAATTCCCTGTGTAACACCTTACGCCACACGCAGTAACTCCCTGTGTAACACCTTACGCCACACGCAATAACGCCCTATGTAACAGATTATGCCACACGCAGTAATGCCCTGTGTAACACATTACGCCACAGGCAGTAATGCCCTGTGTAACACATTATGCCACATGCAGTAATGCCCTGTGTAACACATTACGCCACATGCAGTAATGCCCTTTGTAACACATTACGTCACACGCAGTAATGCCCTTTATAACACATTACGCCACACGCAATAATGCCCTGCATAACACATTCCGCCACATGCAGTAATGCCCTTTATAACACATTACGCCACACGCAGTAATGCGCTTTATAACACATTACGCCACACGCAGTTATGCCCTTTATAACACACTACGCCACACGCAGTAATGCCCTGTATAACACATTTCGCTACAAGCAGTAATGCCCTTTATAACACATTACGCCACACGCAGTAATGCCCTGTATAACACATTACGCCATACGCAGTAATGCCCTGTATAACACATTATGCCACAAGCAGTAATGCCCTTTATAACACATTATGCCACACGCAGTAATGCCCTTTATAACACATTACACAACACGCAGTAATGCCCTGTATAACACATTATGCCACAAGCAGTAATGCCCTTTATAACACATTACGCCACACGCAGTAATGCCCTTTATAACACATTACGCCACACGCAGTAATGCCCTATATAACACATTACGCCACACGCAGTAATGCCCTTTATAACACATTACGCCACACGCAGTAATGCCCTTTATAACACATTACGTCACACGCAGTAATGCCCTGTGTAACACCTTACGCCACACGCAGTAATTCCCTGTGTAACACCTTACGCCACACGCAGTAATGCCCTGTGTAACACATTACGCCACAGGCAGTAATGCCCTGTGTAACACATTATGCCACATGCAGTAATGCCCTGTGTAACACATTACGCCACATGCAGTAATGCCCTTTGTAACACATTACGTCACACGCAGTAATGCCCTTTATAACACATTACGCCACACGCAATAATGCCCTGCATAACACATTCCGCCACATGCAGTAATGCCCTTTATAACACATTACGCCACACGCAGTAATGCGCTTTATAACACATTACGCCACACGCAGTAATGCACTTTATAACACACTATGCCACACGCAGTAATGCCCTGTATAACACATTACGCTACAAGCAGTAATGCCCTTTATAACGCATTACGCCACACGCAGTAAGGCCCTTTATAACACATTACGCCACACGCAGTAATTTCCTGTAAAACACATTATGCCATACGCAGTAATGCCCTTAATAACACATTACGCCACACGCAGTAATGCCCTTTATAACACATTACGCCACACGCAGTAATGCCCTTTATAACACATTACGCCACATGCAGTAATGCCCTTTATAACACATTACGCCACAGGCAGTAATTTCCTGTAGAACACATTACGCCACACGCAGTAATGCCCTTTATAACACATTACGCCCCACGCAGTAATTTCCTGATAAAACACCACACGCAGTAATTTCCTGTAAAACACATTACGCCACACGCAGTAATTCCCTGTAAAACACATTACTCCACACGCAGTAATGCCCTTTATAACACATTATGCCACACGGAGTAATGCCCTGTATAACAAATTACGCCACTGTATAACACATTACGCCACACGCAGTAATGCCCTTTATAACACATTACGCCACAAGCAGTAATGCCCTGTATAACACATTACGCCACACGCAGTAATGCCCTTTATAACACATTACGTCACACGCAGTAATGCCCTTTATAACACATTACGCCACACGCAGTAATGCCCTGTATAACGCATTACGCAACATGCAGTAATGCCCTGTATAACACATTACGCCACACGCAGTAATGCCCTGTATAACACATTACGCCACACGCAGTAATGCCCTTTATAACACATTACGCCACAGGCAGTAATGTCCTTTATAACACATTACGCCACACGCAGTAATGCCCTTTATAACACATTACGCCACACGCAGTAATGCGCTTTATAACACATTACGCCACACGCAGTAATGCCCTTTATAACACATTACGTCACACGCACTAATTCCCTGTGTAACACATTACGCTATACGCAGTAATGCCCTGTGGAACAGATTACGACACACGCAATAATGCCCTGTGTAACACATTACGCCACAGGCAGTAATGCCCTGTGTAACACATTACGCCACAGGCAGTAATGCCCTGCGTAACACATTACGCCACAGGCAGTAATGCCCTGCGTAACACATTACGCCACAAGCAGTAATGCCCTTTATAACACATTACGCCACACGCAGTAATGCCCTTTATAACACATTACACCACACGCAGTAATGCCCTTTATAACACATTACGCCACACACAATAATGCCCTGCATAACACATTACGCCACATGCAGTAATGCCCTTTATAACACATTACGTCACACGCAGTAATGCCCTTTTATAACACATTACGCCACACGCAGTAATGCGCTTTATAACACATTACGCCACACGCAGTAATGCCCTTTATAACACACTACGCCACAAGCAGTAATGCCCTTTATAACACATTACGCCACACGCAGTAATGCCCTTTATAACACATTACGCCACACGCAGTAATGCCCTTTATAACACATTACGCCACACGCAGAAATGCCCTTTATAACACATTACGCCACAAGCAGTAATGCCCTTTATAACACATTACGCCACACGCAGTAATGCCCTTTATAACACATTACGCCACACGCAGTAATTTCCTGTAAAACACATTACGCCACACGCAGTAATGCCCTTTATAACACATTACGCCACACGCAGTAATTTCCTGTAAAACACATTACACCACACGCAGTAATGCCCTTTATAACACATTACGCCACACGCAGTAATGCCCTTTATAACACATTACGCCACACGCAGTAATACCCTTTATAACACATTACGCCACACGCAGTAATGCCCTTTATAACACATTACGCCACACGCAGTAATGCCCTTTATAACACATTACGTCACACGCAGTAATGCCCTTTATAACACATTATGCAACACGCAGTAATGCCCTTTATAACACATTATCCCACAAGCAGTAATGCCCTTTATAACACATTACGCCACATGCAGTAATGCGCTTTATAACACATTACGCCACAAGAAGTAATGCCCTGTAAAACACATTACGCCACACGCAGTAATGCCCTTTATAACACATTACGCCACACGCAGAAATGCCCTGCATAACACATTACGCCACACGCAGTAATGTCCTTTATCACACATTACGTCACACGCAGTAATGCCCTGTATAACACATTACGCCACATGCAGTAATGCGCTTTATAACACATTACGCCACACGCAGTAATGCCCTGTAAAACACATTACGCCACACGCAGTAATGCCCTTTATAACACATTACGCCACACGCAATATTGCCCTGCATAACACATTACGCCACACGCAGTAATGCCGTTTATAACACATTACGTCACACGCTGTAATGCCCTGTATAACACATTACGCCACACGCAGTAATGCGCTTTATAACACATTACGCCACACGCAGTAATGCCCTGTAAAACACATTACGCCACACGCAGTAATGCCCTTTATAACACATTACGTCACACGCAGTAATGCCCTTTATAACACATTACGCCACACGCAGTAATGCCCTTTATAACACATTACGTCACACGCAGTAATGCCCTTTATAACACATTACATCACACGCAGTAATGCCCTTTATAACACATTACATCACACGCAGTAATGACCTTTATAACACATTACATCACACGCAGTAATGACCTTTATAATACATTACGCCACACGCAGTAATGCCCTGTAAAACACATTACACCACACGCAGTTATGCCCTTTATAACACATTACGCCACACGCAATATTGCCCTGCATAACACATTACGCCACACGCAGTAATGCCGTTTATAACACATTACGTCACACGCTGTAATGCCCTGTATAACACATTACGCCACCCGCAGTAATGCGCTTTATAACACATTACGCCACACGCAGTAATGCCCTGTAAAACACATTACGCCACACGCAGTAATGCCCTTTATAACACATTACGCCACACGCAATAATGCCCTGCATAACACATTACGCCACACGCAGTAATGCCGTTTATAACACATTACGTCACACGCAGTAATGCCCTGTAAAACACATTACGCCACACGCAGTAATGCCCTTTATAACACATTACGCCACACGCAGTAATGCCCTTTATAACACATTACGCCACAAGCAGTAATGCCCTTTATAACACATTACGCCACACGCAGTAATACCCTTTTTAACACATTACGCCACACGCAGTAATGCCCTTTATAACACATTACGTCACACGCAGTAATGCCCTTTATAACACATTACGTCACACGCAGTAATGCCCTTTATAACACATTACGCCACACGCAGTAATGCCCTTTATAACACATTACGTCACACGCAGTAATGCGCTTAATAACACATTACGCCACACGCAGTAATGCCCTTTATAACACATTACATCACACGCAGTAATGACCTTTATAACACATTACGCCACACGCAGTAATGCGCTTTATAACACATTACGCCACACGCAGTAATGACCTTTATAACACATTACGCCACGCGCAGTAATGACCTTTATAACACACTACGCCACACGAAGTAATGCCCTTTATAACACACTACGCCACACGCAGTAATGCCCTTTATAACACATTACGCCACACGCAGTAATGCCCTGTACAACACATTACGCCACACGCAGTAATGCCCTGTACAACACATTACGCCACACGCAGTAATGCCCTGTATAACACATTACGCCACACGCAGTAATGCCCTGTATAACACATTACGCCACATGCAGTAATGCCCTTTATAACACATTACGCCACAGGCAGTAATGTCCTTTATAACACATTACGCCACACGCAGTAATGCCCTTTATAACACATTACGCCACACGCAGTAATGCGCTTTATAACACATTACGCCACACGCAGTAATGCCCTTTATAACACATTACGTCACACGCAGTAATGCCCTGTGTAACACATTACGCCACACGCAGTAATGACCTGTGTAACACATTACGCTATACGCAGGAATGCCCTGTGTAACAGATTACGACACACGCAATAATGCCCTGTGTAACACATTACGCCACAGGCAGTAATGCCCTGTGTAACACATTACGCCACACGCAGTAATGCCCTGTGTAACACATTACGCCACAGGCAGTAATGCCCTGTGTAACACATTACGCCACACGCAATAATGCCCTGCGTAACACATTACGCCACACGCAGTAATGCCCTTTATAACACATTACGTCACATGCAGTAATGCCCTTTATAACACATTACGGCACACGCAGTAATGCCCTTTATAACACATTACGCCACACGCAATAATGCCATGCATAACACATTACGCCACACGCAGTAATGCCCTTTATAACACATTACGTCACACGCAGTAATGCCCTCTATAACACATTACGCCACACGCAGTTATGCGCTTTATAACACATTACGCCACACGCAGTAATGCCCTTTATAACACACTACGCCACACGCAGTAATGCCCTGTATAACACATTACGCTACAAGCAGTAATGCCCTTTATATCACATTACGCCACACGCAGTAATGCCCTTTATAACACATTACGCCACACGCAGTAATTTCCTGTAAAACACATTATGCCACACACAGTAATGCCCTTTATAACACATTACGCTACACGCAATAATGCCCTTTATAACACATTACGCCACACGCAGTAATGCCCTTTATAACACATTACGCCACAAGCAGTAATGCCCTTTATAACACATTACGCCACACGCAGTAATGCCCTTTATAACACATTACGCCACACGCAGTAATTTCCTGTAAAACACATTACGCCACACGCAGTAATGCCCTTTATAACACATTACGCCCCACGCAGTAATTTCCTGTAAAACACATTACACCACACGCAGTAATTCCCTGTAAAACACATTACGCCACACGCAGTAATGCCCTTTATAACACATTACGCCACACGCAGTAATGTCCTTTATAACACATTACGCCACACGCAGTAATGCGCTTTATAACACATTACGCCACACGCAGTAATGCGCTTTATAACACATTACGCCACACGCAGTAATGCGCTTTATAACACATTATGCCACACGCAGTAATGCCCTTGATAACACAATACGCCACACGCAGTAATGCCCTTTATAACACATTACGCCACACGCCGTAATGCCTTTTATAACACACTACGCCACACGCAGTAATGCCCTTTATAACACACTACGCCACACGCAGTAATGCCCTTTATAACACACTACGCCACACGCAGTAATGCCCTTTATAACACATTACGCCACACGCAGTAATGCCCTGTATAACACATTACGCCATACGCAGTAATGCCCTGTATAACACATTATGCCACAAGCAGTAATGCCCTTTATAACACATTATGCCACACGCAGTAATGCCCTTTATAACACATTACACCACACGCAGTAATGCCCTGTATAACACATTATGCCCCAAGCAGTAATGCCCTTTATAACACATTACGCCACACGCAGTAATGCCCTTTATAACACATTACGCCACACGCAGTAATGCCCTATATAACACATTACGCCACACGCAGTAATGCCCTTTATAACACATTACGCCACACGCAGTAATGCCCTTTATAACACATTACGTCACACGCAGTAATGCCCTGTGTAACACCTTACGCCACACGCAGTAATTCCCTGTGTAACACCTTACGCCACACGCAGTAACTCCCTGTGTAACACCTTACGCCACACGCAATAACGCCCTATGTAACAGATTATGCCACACGCAGTAATGCCCTGTGTAACACATTACGCCACAGGCAGTAATGCCCTGTGTAACACATTATGCCACATGCAGTAATGCCCTGTGTAACACATTACGCCACATGCAGTAATGCCCTTTGTAACACATTACGTCACACGCAGTAATGCCCTTTATAACACATTACGCCACACGCAATAATGCCCTGCATAACACATTCCGCCACATGCAGTAATGCCCTTTATAACACATTACGCCACACGCAGTAATGCGCTTTATAACACATTACGCCACACGCAGTAATGCCCTTTATAACACACTACGCCACATGCAGTAATGCCCTGTATAACACATTACGCTACAAGCAGTAATGCCCTTTATAACACATTACGCCACACGCAGTAAGGCCCTTTATAACACATTACGCCACACGCAGTAATTTCCTGTAAAACACATTATGCCATACGCAGTAATGCCCTTAATAACACATTACGCCACACGCAGTAATGCCCTTTATAACACATTACGCCACACGCAGTAATGCCCTTTATAACACATTACGCCACATGCAGTAATGCCCTTTATAACACATTACGCCACAGGCAGTAATTTCCTGTAGAACACATTACGCCACACGCAGTAATGCCCTTTATAACACATTACGCCACACGCAGTAATTTCCTGTAAAACACCACACGCAGTAATTTCCTGTAAAACACATTACGCCACACGCAGTAATTCCCTGTAAAACACATTACTCCACACGCAGTAATGCCCTTTATAACACATTACGCCACACGGAGTAATGCCCTGTATAACACATTACGCCACTGTATAACACATTACGCCACACGCAGTAATGCCCTTTATAACACATTACGCCACAAGCAGTAATGCCCTGTATAACACATTACGCCACACGCAGTAATGCCCTTTATAACACATTACGTCACACGCAGTAATGCCCTTTATAACACATTACGCCACACGCAGTAATGCCCTGTATAACACATTACGCAACATGCAGTAATGCCCTTTATAACACATTACGCCACACGCAGTAATGCCCTGTATAACACATTACGCCACACGCAGTAATGCCCTTTGTAACACATTATGCCACAGGCAGTAATGTCCTTTATAACACATTACGCCACACGCAGTAATGCCCTTTATAACACATTACGCCACACGCAGTAATGCGCTTTATAACACATTACGCCACACGCAGTAATGCCCTTTATAACACATTACGTCACACGCACTAATTCCCTGTGTAACACATTACGCTATACGCAGTAATGCCCTGTGGAACAGATTACGACACACGCAATAATGCCCTGTGTAACACATTACGCCACAGGCAGTAATGCCCTGTGTAACACATTACGCCACAGGCAGTAATGCCCTGCGTAACACATTACGCCACAGGCAGTAATGCCCTGCGTAACACATTACGCCACAAGCAGTAATGCCCTTTATAACACATTACGCCACACGCAGTAATGCCCTTTATAACACATTACGTCACACGCAGTAATGCCCTTTATAACACATTACGCCACACACAATAATGCCCTGCATAACACATTACGCCACACGCAGTAATGCCCTTTATAACACATTACGTCACACGCAGTAATGCCCTTTATAACACATTACGCCACACGCAGTAATGCGCTTTATAACACATTACGCCACACGCAGTAATGCCCTTTATAACACACTACGCCACACGCAGTAATGCCCTGTATAATACATTACGCCACAAGCAGTAATGCCCTTTATAACACATTATGCCACACGCAGTAATGCCCTTTATAACACATTACGCCACACGCAGTAATGCCCTTTATAACACATTACGCCACACGCAGAAATGCCCTTTATAACACATTACGCCACAAGCAGTAATGCCCTTTATAACACATTACGCCACACGCAGTAATGCCCTTTATAACACATTACGCCACACGCAGTAATTTCCTGTAAAACACATTACGCCACACGCAGTAATGCCCTTTATAACACATTACGCCACACGCAGTAATTTCCTGTAAAACACATTACACCACACGCAGTAATGCCCTTTATAACACATTACGCCACACGCAGTAATGCCCTTTATAACACATTATGCCACACGCAGTAATACCCTTTATAACACATTACACCACACGCAGTAATGCCCTTTATAACACATTACGCCACACGCAGTAATGCCCTTTATAACACATTACGTCACACGCAGTAATGCCCTTTATAACACATTATGCAACACGCAGTAATGCCCTTTATAACACATTATCCCACAAGCAGTAATGCCCTTTATAACACATTACGCCACACGCAGTAATGCGCTTTATAACACATTACGCCACAAGAAGTAATGCCCTGTAAAACACATTACGCCACACGCAGTAATGCCCTTTATAACACATTACGCCACACGCAGAAATGCCCTGCATAACACATTACGCCACACGCAGTAATGTTCTTTATCACACATTACGTCACACGCAGTAATGCCCTGTATAACACATTACGCCACATGCAGTAATGCGCTTTATAACACATTACGCCACACGCAGTAATGCCCTGTAAAACACATTACGCCACACGCAGTAATGCCCTTTATAACACATTACGCCACACGCAATATTGCCCTGCATAACACATTACGCCACACGCAGTAATGCCGTTTATAACACATTACGTCACACGCAGTAATGCCCTGTATAACACATTACGCCACACGCAGTAATGCGCTTTATAACACATTACGCCACACGCAGTAATGCCCTGTAAAACACATTACGCCACACGCAGTAATGCCCTTTATAACACATTACGCCACACGCAATAATGCCCTTCATAACACATTACGCCACACGCAGTAATGCCGTTTATAACACATTACGTCACACGCAGTAATGCCCTGTAAAACACATTACGCCACACGCAGTAATGCCCTTTATAACACATTACGCCACACGCAGTAATGCCCTTTATAACACATTACGCCACAAGCATTAATGCCCTTTATAACACATTACGCCACACGCAGTAATGCCCTTTATAACACATTACGCCACACGCAGTAATGCCCTTTATAACACATTACGCCACACGCAGTAATGCCCTGTACAACACATTACGCCACACGCAGTAATGCCCTGTACAACACATTACGCCACATGCAGTAATGCCCTGTATAACACATTACGCCACACGCAGTAATGCCCTGTACAACACATTACGCCACATGCAGTAATGCCCTGTATAACACATTACGCCACACGCAGTAATGCCCTGTATAACACATTACGCCACATGCAGTAATGCCCTTTATAACACATTACGCCACAGGCAGTAATGTCCTTTATAACACATTACGCCACACGCAGTAATGCCCTTTATAACACATTACGCCACACGCAGTAATGCCCTTTATAACACATTACGTCACACGCAGTAATGCCCTGTGTAACACATTACGCCACACGCAGTAATGACCTGTGTAACACATTACGCTATACGCAGGAATGCCCTGTGTAACAGATTACGACACACGCAATAATGCCCTGTGTAACACATTACGCCACAGGCAGTAATGCCCTGTGTAACACATTACGCCACACGCAGTAATGCCCTGTGTAACACATTACGCCACACGCAGTAATGCCCTGTGTAACACATTACGCCACACGCAATAATGCCCTGCGTAACACATTACGCCACACGCAGTAATGCCCTTTATAACACATTACGTCACACGCAGTAATGCCCTCTATAACACATTACGCCACACGCAGTAATGCGCTTTATAACACATTACGCCACACGCAGTAATGCCCTTTATAACACACTACGCCACACGCAGTAATGCCCTGTATAACACATTACGCTACAAGCAGTAATGCCCTTTATATCACATTACGCCACACGCAGTAATGCCCTTTATAACACATTACGCCACACGCAGTAATTTCCTGTAAAACACATTATGCCACACACAGTAATGCCCTTTATAACACATTACGCTACACGCAATAATGCCCTTTATAACACATTACGCCACACGCAGTAATGCCCTTTATAACACATTACGCCACAAGCAGTAATGCCCTTTATAACACATTACGCCACACGCAGTAATGCCCTTTATAACACATTACGCCACACGCAGTAATTTCCTGTAAAACACATTACGCCACACGCAGTAATGCCCTTTATAACACATTACGCCACACGCAGTAATTTCCTGTAAAACACATTACACCACACGCAGTAATTCCCTGTAAAACACATTACGCCACACGCAGTAATGCCCTTTATAACACATTACGCCACACGCAGTAATGCCCTGTATAACACATTACGCCACACGCAGTAATGCCCTTTATAACACATTACGCCACACGCAGTAATGCACTTTATAACACATTACGCCACACGCAGTAATGCGCTTTATAACACATTACGCCACACGCAGTAATGCCCTTTATAACACAATACGCCACACGCAGTAATGCCTTTTATAACACATTACGCCACACGCAGTAATGCCTTTTATAACACACTACGCCACATGCAGTAATGCCCTTTATAACACATTACGCCACACGCAGTAATGCCTTTTATAACACACTACGCCACACGCAGTAATGCCCTTTATAACACACTACGCCACACGCAGTAATGCCCTTTATAACACACTACGCCACACGCAGTAATGCCCTTTATAACACATTACGCCACACGCAGTAATGCCCTGTATAACACATTACGCCATACGCAGTAATGCCCTGTATAACACATTATGCCACAAGCAGTAATGCCCTTTATAACACATTATGCCACACGCAGTAATGCCCTTTATAACACATTACACCACACGCAGTAATGCCCTGTATAACACATTACGCCACAAGCAGTAATGCCCTTTATAACACATTACGCCACACGCAGTAATGCCCTATATAACACATTACGCCACACGCAGTAATGCACTTTATAACACATTACGCCACACGCAGTAATGCCCTTTATAACACATTACGTCACACGCAGTAATGCCCTGTGTAACACCTTACGCCACACGCAGTAATTCCCTGTGTAACACCTTCCGCCACACGCAGTAATTCCCTGTGTAACACCTTACGCCACACGCAATAAAGCCCTGTGTAACAGATTACGCCACACGCAGTAATGCCCTGTGTAACACATTACGCCACAGGCAGTAATGCCCTGTGTAACACATTATGCCACATGCAGTAATGCCCTGTGTAACACATTACGCCACATGCAGTAATGCCCTTTGTAACACATTACGTCACACGCAGTAATGCCCTTTATAACACATTACGCCACACGCAATAATGCCCTGCATAACACATTCCGCCACATGCAGTAATGCCCTTTATAACACATTACGCCACACGCAGTAATGCGCTTTATAACACATTACGCCACACGCAGTAATGCCCTTTATAACACACTACGCCACACGCAGTAATGCCCTGTATAACACATTACGCTACAAGCAGTAATGCCCTTTATAACACATTACGCCACACGCAGTAAGGCCCTTTATAACACATTACGCCACACGCAGTAATTTCCTGTAAAACACATTATGCCATACGCAGTAATGCCCTTAATAACACATTACGCCACACGCAGTAATGCCCTTTATAACACATTACGCCACACGCAGTAATGCCCTTTATAACACATTACGCCACATGCAGTAATGCCCTTTATAACACATTACGCCACAGGCAGTAATTTCCTGTAGAACACATTACGCCACACGCAGTAATGCCCTTTATAACACATTACGCCACACACAGTAATTTCCTGTAAAACACCACACGCAGTAATTTCCTGTAAAACACATTACGCCACACGCAGTAATTCCCTGTAAAACACATTACTCCACACGCAGTAATGCCCTTTATAACACATTACGCCACACGGAGTAATGCCCTGTATAACACATTACGCCACACGCAGTAATGCCCTTTATAACACATTACGCCACACGCAGTAATGCGCTTTATAACACATTACGCCACACGCAGTAATGCGCTTTATAACACATTACGCCACACGCAGTAATGCCCTTTCTAACACATTACGCCACACACAGTAATGCCCTTTATAACACATTACGCCACACGCAGTAATGCCCTTTATAACACATTACGCCACATGCAGTAATGCCCTTTATAACACACTACGCCACACGCAGTAATGCCCTTTATAACACACTACGCCACACGCAGTAATGCCCTTTATAACACATTACGCCACACTCAGTAATGCCCTGTATAACACATTACGCCATACGCAGTAATGCCCTGTATAACACATTATGCCACAAGCAGTAATGCCCTTTATAACACATTATGCCACATGCAGTAATGCCCTTTATAACACATTACACCACACGCAGTAATGCCCTGTATAACACATTATGCCACAAGCAGTAATGCCCTTTATAACACATTACGCCACACGCAGTAATGCCCTTTATAACACATTACACCACACGCAGTAATGCCCTTTATAACACATTACGCCACACGCAGTAATGCCCTTTATAACACATTACGTCACACGCAGTAATGCCCTGTGTAACACATTACGCCACACGCAGTAATTCCCTGTGTAACACCTTACGCCACACGCAGTAATGCCCTGTGTAAGAGATTATGCCACACGCAGTAATGCCCTGTGTAACACATTACGGCACAGGCAGTAATGCCCTGTGTAACACATTACGCCACACGCAGTAATGCCCTGTGTAACACATTACGCCACATGCAGTAATGCCCTGTGTAACACATTACGCCACACGCAGTAATGCCCTGTGTAACACATTACGCCACACGCAGTAATGCCCTTTATAACACATTACGCCAAACGCAGTAATGCCCTTTAGAAACACATTGTGCCACACGCAGTAATCGCCTTTATAACACATTGTGCCACATGCAGTAATGCCCTGTATAATACGTAATGCCATACGCAGTAATGCCCTGTATAATACATTATGCCACACACAGTAATGCCCTGTATAATACACAATGGGCCAACAAGTGGTCCCCTCCATACAGTGCCCTCATTAGTAGTGCCCACAGTGGTAATGCCCCCAGTGTTAAGGCCCCCAGTAGTAGTGCCCCCATTGGTAATGTCCCCTATAGCTGTGCCCCCATTGGTAATGCCCCAAATAGTAGTGCCCACAGTAGTAATGCCTCTATAATAGTGCCCACAGTTGTAATGCCCACATTAGTAGTTCCCCCAGTAGTAATGCCCCCTATTGTAGTGCCCACTGTAGTAATGCCTCTATAATAGTGCCCACAGTTGTAATGCCCACATTAGTAGTGCCCCCAGTAATGCCCCCTATAGTAGTGGCCACAGTAAGAATGCCCCCTATAGTAGTGCCCAAAGTAGTAATGCCCAGTTGTAATGCCCCCATTAGTAGTGTACACTGTAGTAATGACCCCTATTGTAGTGCCTCCAGTAGTAATGCCCCCTATATTAATGCTCCCATTTGTAGTGGCCACTGTTGTAATGCCCCCATTAGTAATGTCCCCCTATAGTCGTGCCCCTAGTAGTAATGCCCCCTATAGCCATGCCTCCAGTAGTAATGCCCCCTATAGAAATCCCCCCTATAGCCATGCCCCCAGTGCTGGTGCTTCTGAAAAAAAAGCAAAAACAAATGCAATACTTACCCTAAGCCCCGCTCCTCCATCCGCTGCCATCTGGTCTGACCGCGGCTCCGCCACGGATCTATAGTGCTCTCTGCCGGAGCTCAGGAGTGAGCTCTGTCTGTCGGCTGCCGCTGCAGGGAGGGAGGTGGGTGCCCGCTGATAACAAATATCAGCGGGCGCCCGGCAAATGAAGCCTCCCGGCGGAAGCTAGCGGGGGCGGACTGGCGCATTTTTTTTTTCTGGGATTTTTTTCTCTCTTCCTCCTGGGGACTCAGTGGCGCCCTCTAGGGGCCGGCGCTCCGGGCGACAGCTCAGGTAGCCCGCCCCTAGAACTGCCACTGGGTCCGGGCAGTGCCAAACCTCCTCTGAGTAGAGGAGTCAGTGTCCGGGACAGCCGGGGGCCAAGTGAGTGACTCACACTGTCAATTGCCAGGCAGCGGCATGTCGGCGCCCACTAAAGTGTGGCGCCCTTCCCAGTCCCGTACCCGGCGGAATGGTAGGGCCGGCCCTGAATTAATGTTTGCAGACACCTGTGTTGAGCTAGTTTGTGTGTTTCACCACAGGTGGCTGCAATCATCAATTAAGAGAGAAATCCAGGAGCTGAGCATTGTGTACTGGGTGGAAGGGGTCATGTTGGAGGGTCTGAAAATGGGAGAATTTTCAGTAGACTCTCAAACTTTTTAACCTCGACCATTGTAATAGAGACTGAGAACATGTAAACTCGCATGTTTTTCAGACTCAAAAAACTCTCACGATTTAAACTCTCATCCAGATGTTTTCCCATTTTGAAGATAAAACTCTACCAATGTGAGAGTTTACTGCTAAACTTTCACATTTTCTAAATTCTCACCCTATTACATTTGGCCCAATGATGGAGAGGGCCGTGCTTCATGAGAGCTTACAATCTATATGGTAGAGGCTTATGCATACTTTCAGATGGTCCTGTCAGGTTTCCTGATAGTCTTCCGATTGTGTTGCAGCATGGAATAGCTGCTATTCAGTATTCCCCTTCTCACCTGATGGTTTAATTAGGGTGCTATAGTCAGTATTTCTTGTACTCCACATATCATATAATATGTAGAAATAAAGAGCCTGAATCAGAGCCGCACGCAGTGACAGTATTCATGTAGCCGAGCGATTTTTTGCTACTTCGTGTTCGTGAAAATCTCTACAAACGTCTATGGCGCATGCGTTACTCAGTGTGTATGCACAAAGTCACTGTAGCGATTAAGTTGCACGTTATTGGACAAGTGCTAGGCGTTCCATCTTTTGTATTGAAGCCTGGGGAGGAGAAGTAGGTGGGCGGAGTTGGCGGCCGGCTTGCACCATTAAGCCCCGCCCCTTCACTGGAATTCGACATGGATGTTGTATATTTAAAATAGGGCAGGGCTAAATGACGCGATTATAATAGAATCGCGTCATTAGGCCCCGCCCCCAATGCACGGACCCGCCGACCCCTGATAATATTCTCCCCATTCTACCCACTTCTCTAGGAAGTGGGCAGAATGTGGGAGAAGTGCCTACCTTCCAGGGGATGCAGGGCGTTACCCAAATAATCAGGAGCCTCCTGCGACTTCCGGGAGGGTAGGCAAGTATGGTCTATAAATAGGGGCACAGCGGATGTGGAAGTGACTGTCAGGTCACACAGAGAGTCCTTAACCCGGTTGCTGGGTTTAATGGTAAACAGCAGATATTTGGTATGAAGGAACAAAGTGGTAATGCAGGGGTTAACAGTAGTAACTAGAGGTAATGTAGCAGTCGTACTAGACAGTAGTAAATGCAGGTATTAGGTGTCTCACCTATGGGAGCCAGGTACTGTGTGTCTACACAGCACTGTATTACTCTACAGTAAAGAAGATGGCGGCAGTCTGCAAATGCGCAGTAGCACATCAGGTCAGAGTTTGGGCTTGATACTAAAGGTCGACAATTAAAAAAAGTCAACACTAATTTGGTCGACACCAAAAGGTTGACATGAGAAAAGGTCAACAAGAAAAAAGTTATACAGTACAGAAGGTGAACAAGTACAAAAGGTTGAAATGGAAATGATCAACATAGAAATGGTCAACATATATATTTTTTCTAACCCTTCCCTTTTGTGCCTAAACCTATCCCTCCCTCCTGTTGTCTAACCCTAAACGTCGGGGTAAATGCCTAACCCTAACCCTCCCCTTTGTGCCTGACTCTAACCCTCTGGTAAATGCCTAACCCTTAACCTAAAAATAAAAAAAGGTGTTGACCATTTCCATGTCGATATTTTGAACCTGTCAAACTTTTGTCATACGACCTTCTTCCATGTCGACCTTCTGGTGTCGACTTTTTTTTAATGGAACCTGGAGGTTGCACCTCCCTGCAGTCTCTGGGTCATAGTGCCCAGCATGTATGCAAAGAGAAGAGACAGCGTAGTGTGCTGCTCTCCCATTATGGTTATGTTATGGGGGTGTCTCGGTCTTGTTGCTGAAGTGGTTGCATACACAGGGCCTGATTCAGAGATGGATGCTCATCTGATCACAGCTGCAATTTCATACAGAACGCAGCTGCGAAAATATGCTAATGTTAGCAAAGATCACCCGAGCATAGGGACGCCCACTGCTGCCTACTTACCTGCGTATGACGTTGCTTACCTACATAAATATTGGTATAATCGGCGCACATCGAGCGGTCATCTTGCCCTTGCGGAAGGTCTGACAAGCCGCAGCTCTCCTGTCACGCAGAGGTTTCTCATACGAGATCGCAATGGCTAATTTATGCACGCCCATGTAACGGCGTTTAAACGGTCAGACACGCCTGCATTTTCTGACCACCCCCCGTTACTACCGCCAAACGCTGACCACCTGTCAGTCACTTTGCAATGGGATCCTCTGTGTGTCTGTAATCGCGATGCGATTGCTGCGTATGCACAGTACGGATTATATGCATGCACAATGGCAAACAATCGCTCGACCTGCGTGAAAATCGCATTACCGTCCATCTCTGAATCAGACTCGCAGATGCTCAATCACTCACATTGGAAATTCTGCACCTGCCATATGGCTGGTGCAAGTTTTGATGGTGCGACTGATGGTGGTTTCGCAAGACGCACCAGGTGCTATTCAGTCTACAGATGCTCTACAGTCCTTGGGCAGATGTGTACCAGGGAAAGGCTTTGTAGCAGCATTAGCATAAAGTCGCAGATAGGCTGCTGCACCTGCGTCCACCTCTGAATCAGGCCCAAAGCAAGAAATACTGAGCGCAATATTGCATGAATACTTTTATTACCGTAAAAAAACAAACAAAAAATCTATAAACCATTAATTTAATGGTAACAAAAAAAGAAACAGTTTGTTCCAGTAAAGTATTTGCCATATCAGACTTCTGGTAACATATAACATGACATTAATAGACAGCGCAGAAAGACGCCTGGTAGTTTCTCTGATGGGAAATAGGCAGCATTTAATCACAAAACAAGAGGGAGTGACAGAGAGATCTGTACATACATAGGTATGCATACACTGCATACATAGGTTTTACACTTTATGTGTACAAAAATGAGTGGTGTCAATCTCATAAACTAAGTCATGTATGAAGACTAAAGTTTCACCAGCAGTCTGGAGGGAGCTTACAGATGGTGAATATTGTGCAATAAAAGTGATAGTTAATAAACTCACAACTCCACAGTAGCAACCAAATAACGTAAAATGTTCATAAATGAAAACAATAGCATCTCCCAGTCAGGGCCGGCAACAGAAATCATGGGGCCCGGAACACCTTTTTAGGGTCCCTGGCAGGTATCTTCAGCTATGACTCATAACTGTCCCCCTCCTCACACAATTATGTCCCATAACTGTCCCCCCACCACAATTATAATTATGTTCCATAACTGCCCCTTTCCTCCATCAATTATGTCTGATAATTGCCCCCCTCCTCAAACAATTGTCCTATAATGCTCCTCCTCCTCCCATACCTCTCCACCTCCCTTCCCATCTGCATAAAGGAACCATTTAAATTCAGGTCTCAGATCTATGGGGGCGGCCATCTCCTCCTGCTGTGCTGTCCCCTTCCTCTCCCAGTGCATTTGCAGTTTCCTCCAATTGGTAGATAGCTCCAGCCACCCATTAATTAATGCTTAGATACTCACACAATAGTGATTGGTGGATGGCCAGGTCAAGACTCTTCTCACACCTCAACGTAGATTTCATATTATTTTCTAAGATAAGACCAGGTTAAACTCCTCTATATTATTTAAGTGTATTTACATAGGCCATTATTTAAACAAATTATCTATTTACAGATTATATGCTTTTGTTTGTTTCTGACCCATCCACATCTCTCCCAACCATCATGGACTCTAAATCCTTTGCAAGGGGGAGCAAGTATGACAGCAGTCATCCAGTTGCATAGCGGATCACTGATGCAATAACATCTATGCTGGGATTAGATGTGCATCCAATATCCACCAATAATGCAGTGGGTTTTAGACAGTTAATTGAGGTACTATGCCCCCGCTACCAAATCCCATCAAGATTCCACTTTACTAGAAAAGCAATTCCCAACCTGTATAGGAACATTAAAAAAAACGTAATTAGTGGCCTACAAAATGCCGTTGTACCCACTGTCCACTTAACCACATATATGTGAACAAGCTGAACAGAGTAAACACAAGATTTAAGATATAAGGTTTAAGTCATACGTTGTGTCTTTCATCCCAACGGACACAGATCTGAAGAGATGCAAAAAGCTGTTGGTAAGCAAAGTGGCACATAATGCAGCATTGGCTTCTACTTCAGTTTCACCAGCAAGTGCATCTGCCGAGAAAAAACTAAACTTTCCCAAAAGACCCACTGGTAATGCAGATGAGTCAACATAAAACACAAAAAACTTTTTGGATGGATGCGCTGCAGATGACGTAACAGGGAGGAGATTCCTAGATGGTTAAGGTCTCTACTTACTCTAGCTTTACAAAGGGTACAGATGACTTGACAGTTGTTGTCTAGATTTGGGTAGAAACAATTCCACACAAAAGAAGTGGATTTTTTTGTCTTGTGCCCAGGCATGACAATGGGCTTTTCCTTATCATGGGCAATAACTGTTTCTACCATTGGTGCCTGATTTACACAAACAACATCCTCCTCAACAACATCCTTATTAGCGTCAGCTACACAAATATCCTGCTCATCCTGGTGCACTTCCACAGCAGCATCCTCAATTTCTATGTCAGCATGTTCACTTGTGCTTAAATCATCATAAGACGAAGAACCACTAGTCATAAATAAAGACACTTCATGCGGTAAAAGGCATGTTGCCAATTTTATGTCTTTCTGCAGCTAACTTTCCCTTTGTTGTTTTTTTCTTTACCACTGGAAAAGATTGGTTCTGGATTTTAGATGCCCTGATTTAAGCCCTGTATGCCCTTGGGCATCGGCTTTAGTAGATGATGTAGATGGACTAGTATTGTTATCACTTGTGGCATTGGCATCAGCTCTAGGACTAGTATGTGGCTCCTGCTCTCCTCTCAACTGATCATTCTCCATATCAACAAACACGAATGAAGTGGGGTACAGCACACACGTCAATTTGTACCAATTTTAAATATTACACTGCAGTATCAATGACCTACAGTGTCACAAGATTTTTGTATGAATAAGAAAATAATAACACACTGCGCTGCCACTTACAGTGTCACAAGATTATTTATGAATAAGAATAACACACTTTTTTATACACTGGGCACCCTTGGATGGACAGAGCACCCCTGATTTCACACAGCAGCTCCTGCCCCTGGATGGACACAGAAACCCCTGGATGGACACAGCAGCCCCTGACCTGGATGGACACAGCAACCCCTGCCCTGGACAGATACAGCAGCTCTTGGATGGATACAGCACATGCATTCACTACACTCTCCACAGCTAGAGTGACATGGCGCCGATGACCGGGTACCTTTATAATATCCAAAACCGTGAAAATCTGACAGCAGGAGGATGACGTTTTGCCTCGTCTGACACCCAGATTTCTAGTTATAAATACCATACACCACAAGGTGGGGGCCTTGCTTGTGGGAACTGGGCACTTCTATGGACATGCATATTAGCCAGAATTCTGCATACAAACATAAACATCCCTGGGGAATGAGCATGCTATTACCCAGGGTAGAGTGAGATGACACTCACCAGGCTAACTTCATTTTGGAGTTTTACTATGAAAAGGACAAGCCCAAAATGTATAATACCCCATAATGTTACCATTATATACAGTCAGGTCCAGAAATATTGGGACATTGACAGAATTTTCAGATTTTGGCCTCTATTCACCACCACAATGGCTTTGAAATGAAACAAACAAACAAGACATAATTTAACTGCAGACTTTCAGATTTAATTTGAGGGTAATTACATCCAAATCAGGTGAACGGTGTAGGAATTACAACGGTTTCTATATGTGCCTCCCACTTTTTAAGGGGTCAAAAGTAACGGGACAAACTAAACAATCCTAAATCTAACTTTCACTTTTTAATACTTTGTTGCAAATCCTTTGCAGGCAATTACAGCCTGAAGTCTGGAATGCATAGACATCACCAGACGCTGGGTTTCATCCCTGGTGATGCTCTGCCAGGCCTCTACTGCAAATGTCTTCAGTTCCTGCTTGTTTTTGGGGCATTTTCCCTTCAGTTGTGTCTTCATCAAGTGAAATGCATGCTCAATCGGATTCAGGTCAGGGGATTGACTTGGCCATTGCATAACATTCCACTTTTTAGCCTTAAAAAACTCTTTGGTTGCTTTTGCAGTATTCTTCGGGTCATTGTCCATCTGCACTGTGAAGCACCGTCCAATGAGTTCTGAAGCATTTGACTGAATATGAGCATATAATATTGCCCAAAACACTTCAGAATTCATTCTGCTGCTTTTGTCAGCAGTCACATCATCAATAAATACAAGGGAACCAGTTCCATTGGCAGCCATACATGCCCACGCCATGACACTACCACCACCATGCTTCACTGATGAGGTGGTATGTTTTGGATCATGAGCAGTTCCTTTCCTTCTCCATACTCTTCTCTTCCCATCACTCTGGTACAAGCTGATCTTTGTCTCATCTGTCCATAGGATGTTGTTCCAGAACTGTAATGGCTTTTTTAGATGTTGTTTGGCAAACTCTAATCTGGTCTTCCTGTTTTTGTGGCTCACCAATGGTTTGCATCACTCTTGTGAACTCTTCTCTTCATTGTTGACTTTGACACATATACATCTACCTCCTAGAGAGTGTTCTTGATTTGGCCAACTGTCATGAAGGGGTTTTTCTTCACCAGAGAAATAATTCTTTTGTCATCCACCACAGTTGTTTTCCATGCTCTTCCGGGTCTTTTGGTGTTGCTGAGCTCTCCGGTGCGTTCTTTCTTTTTAAGAATGTTCCAAACAGCTGATTTGGCCACACCTAATGTTTTTGCTATCCCTCTGATGGGTTTGTTTTGATTTTTCAGCCTAATGATGGCTTGCTTCACTGATAGTGACAGCTCTTTGGATCTCATATTGAGAGTCGACAGCAACTGATTCCAAATGCAAATGTCACACCTAGAATCAACTCCAGACCTTTTACCTGCTTAATTGATAATGAAATAACGAGGGAATAGCCCACACCTGTCCATGAAATAGCTTTTGAGATGATAGTCCCATTACTTTTGGCCCCTTAAAAAGTGGGAGGCACATATTGAAACTGTTGTAATTCCTACACCGTTCACGCGACTTGGATGTAATTACCCTCAAATTAAATCTGAAAGTCTGCAGTTAAAGCACATCTTGTTTGTTTCATTTCAAAACCATTGTGGTGGTGAATAGAGGCCAAAATCTGAAAATTCTGTCAATGTCCCAATATTTATGGACCTGACTGTAGTTGTTGGAACATGTGCTAGCAGTCAGAATGGAGTATACATAAATCAGACAGCCTCTGTCTCACATATCATCTACTTAGACAAATAATTACATACATATAAAGGTTAATTGACAGGTCATCCTGCTAGTAAAAAAAACCCATGAAAGTATTATACTGAATTGATGAGCCAGGCATAATCAGAGTGTATGCTTCTCATTCATTACAATCTTTGTGAAGGTAACGGGGTCTGGTATTGATCTCTGAGATTAGCACTTTCCCAGAAAGGGACAGAAAATAAGATCTCCACCCAAAATTGAATTTCCTGCATAGGAAGTATTCCCCTCAGGTTGGGGCTGGTTGGCCCCCGCCTCCTACCCCCCTATTTTTAAACTCACTCTAAACTATCTGCAGGTTCTGCAAAAGCATACTTACCTACCCCCATCCCCCCCGACTCAGCCGGGAGCCTCTCAAAAATCAGGTGCTGCTCCCAGCCCCCCGTAAAGGCAGGTAAGCCTCCCGGTCCCAGTGAGCTAGCTGTATAAACCCTGGCAGCAGGTGGCGGCGGTGACACGATTCGCGCTGAATCGCGTCATCATAACCCCGCCCCCTGCTTCACAATGCCATTAATTTCAGCATTGTGAAGAGGGGGCAGGGCCATGATGATGTGATCGCAATGTCATGCCCTATGCCTCATCCCAACAACGCAGTATGCTCCAGGCCACACACCCTTTTCACCGCTACATGCCCCCGTGTGGTTTCATGACAGCTCCCTCCCGGAAAGAGGGAGCCAAATGTCGGCAACCCTGTGCAAAAGTGGTGCTGTCATGCAAGATTCAAACCTGCCAATAAGGATGGAGCACTTGATGCATTGCCATTGCATCTGTAAATTTGCTGTATACCGATGAGAGAGCACTGAGGAGAGCAGGTAAGTGATACTTGAATAGGAGCACTCGCTCTTTCTCAGGACGCAAGTAAGGGACCCTGTATGCGCATTACAAAGGTCCCATTTGTGGTTATGAACTATCTGGACAGTAATCCAGTAGCGGCCATTACCGAATTCAGAAGCATACTGCGCTGCGGTATATATGTACCTGGCACTCTCATTGACCATTTCAAAGACTTAAGGATAAAATGGTCCAAAGTAGAAGCTGGAAATATATAAATGGAGCTCTTTTTCTATACTTTCTGAATCTATCTTGTGAATATACATGCGTAATAGAATAATAGCCTATATTAGTGGTTCTCAAACTCAGTCCTCAGGACCCAGGGCCGTAGCTAGGGTAGTGCGGCCGGTGCCATCGCACAGGGCACCACAGGTCATGGGACGCTGTTTGAGCCTGTCAGATTTCTGTTTATTGTCATTCTTGTTTGTAGCTTCCTCTA
Source organism: Taudactylus pleione (assembly GCA_031769625.1). Taxonomy (NCBI): domain Eukaryota; kingdom Metazoa; phylum Chordata; class Amphibia; order Anura; family Myobatrachidae; genus Taudactylus; species Taudactylus pleione. Next base: position 4,602,205 of record JAUIMM010000390.1, read on the forward strand.
ATTTCATACCCAGCATCTCCTGGCCTCTCCTATCTCTTCCCCATGAAGCCATGGCCCTTTTTTGGGTGCATTATGTCCCTTTGAAAAATGAGGGGGGAGCCAATGCTCTTTCTGGCACAGGGCACCAACAAGTCTAGTTATGGCTCTGTCAAGACCTCACACAGTTCCTGGTTTCCTAGGTCACCTAGCAGGTGCACAGGTGTATTCATTACTCGCTGACACATTTAAAAAATAAATAAATCTGTGAGACCTGGAAAACATGCACTGTTTGGGGTCCTGTGGACCAAGTTTGAGAACCTGTGGCCTATACAACTGTGTAACCAGTGGGTTAAATAGTTAATTTCTACATAGGCATATAAGTTGTAACACACACCTATACCCCTTGCTAGGCCTCTTTGAGGTTTGAAAAGAGATTGTACTATAGTTGCAATCTTTGCATAGAGTGGTCAGATATAACCTTTTGAGGCCTAGCTCAAAAATATTGAGGCCTAGCTCTACCTGTCATTTCTATTGCAACTAGAAGTATAATGAGCCATTCATAGCTTCTATGTTCTTATCAGTAGCAGCTACATTCCATTGTAAGATGTGTAGAGATGCTAAGCATTGTGGGTAATTAGCAGTGATGTCCAGACTCTACACACAAAGGAGCTTTGAAACAGTTCATCTCCAGCCATACTAGGATACGTCACTACTGTATGTCTTTGTCTGGTAGTATATATCTTAGTGCTTACAGAGCATGTGCAAGAGAGATAAGTTTGGTCAATGCTATGCTGGACCAATGAGTGCTTGATACCTAGCACTGTATGTAACTGATATGGGCTTAATATCTGGAAAGCCAACACACCATTTTAGGGTATATAAACCAGAGGTACACAAAGGACCCATTAGCTTGTGTATGGACCTAAGACTCTGCAGTAGAGGTGCCTGCAATGTAAATTGATTATCTGGGCGTTGTGAAATGAGGGCTCCCCAGAAGAAGAGAAGATAAGATGAAGTACATCTTATGCTGAAGATGATGAATTACCGGTGTCATCTGAATACATAGACAAAAGTTGAGTATACAGTATACTTTGTATGTTGTTTGTTAATTGTTTGTTTGTTACTTGTAAATAAAGTGTGTTCATTTTTACTCACTCATATTGGTCACATGGGTACTATTTCATTTCGATCAGAACGAAACCCACCGTTATGCACCATGTCGAGAAGTGGGATCGGAAGGGTTAATTAGTTTGTGACCAATTGACTGATCCTGTAAAAAAAAAAGTGCAAAATTATGTTTTGCTTTTTCTGTGCTGACCTGTATATTGCATTGTGTATGTTTCCTCTGTCTCATTCCTATGAGAAAAAATATTGTGATTTTGCTTAAATCACACTGTATGTTGTTTTGTCTTTTTCTTTAAAAAAAAAAGAAAATTGAGAAAAATGCTTTGCAAACTTTTGAAATGTGAAAAATGCTAAGGGTAGATTACAGAATAAGTTCAAGAAATTTCAGAAATGTGTTAAAAAATCTCAGTTTAATCCAACTTGTTTTGGGACGCCTTTACAAAGTTGTAGTTATTTGAGGTTTTTGAAAGCTTCTGATTTTGAATCAGATGAAATGCCATTTTGTGTTTCTGATGATTCTGCCAGTCTGCCTTTGACAAATTCCATAGGGAGGGGAAGAGAATCCCCACACGCAAGAGTTAAAATGTCAACTGGTGATTTATTACACACATCTTGCGTAGAAATTTGTGAGCTTGAAATACAAAGAGAAGTGTGTGAAGTTACGCAGAAAGAACTTGAAACAGAAATGAAACAATCTATTCACACTACAGAAAATTTGTTTGATCAGAGCAGTTATTCTGTGATGAAAATTTCTGATGATTTCACAAAATGTGAACAAAATGTTGAAATCCATGAATGCAAAGAATATGTCCAGAAATCAGAGTAATATTTGAATGCAGATGAGGTTTCTGATAACATGCCATTGGTTAGTGATACTGTTGAGGTGAATGATGGTATGCATGTATTGAATAGAACTGTCCTGCTTGCCATGCAATTTGAAATGATTGAAAAAAAGGATGTGTTTGCATGGCCATTCAGAGGGGTGTTGCTAAGTGAAGGGGTGGTGATGATGCCTTTTGCCTTGCCCAATGAGGCAAAATGCAAGGGGTGGAAAATGGGCAGGATTGCAGTTATAGACCATGCCCCTGAGACTGAAGACTTCCCCCATGACAACATTAAATTTACATGGCATGATCAGCGTGTCATTGTTGAGTTTGAAAATGCAAAAAGTGTTCTTATCAGTAGCAGCTACATTCCATTGTAAGATGTGTAGAGATGCTACACACTCTACACACAGGAGCTTTGAAACAGTTCATCTCCAGCCATATTAGGATATGTCACTACTGTATGTCTTTGTCTGATAGTATATATCTTAGTGCTTACAGAGCATGTGCAAGAGAGATAAGTTTGGTCAATGCTATGCTGGACCAATGAGTGCTTGATACCTAGCACTGTATGTAACTGATATGGGCTTAATATCCGGAAAGCCAACACACCATTTTAGGGTATATAAACCAGAGCTACACAAAGGACCCATTAGCTCGTGTATGGACCTAAGACTCTGCAGTAGAGGTGCCTGCAATGTAAATTGATTATCTGGGCATTGTGAAATGAGGGCTCCCCAGAAGAAGAGAAGATAAGATGAAGTACATCTTATGCTGAAGATGATGAATTACCGGTGTCATCAAAATACATAGACAAAAGTTGAGTATACAGTATACTTTGTATGTTGCTTGTTAATTGTAAATAAAGTTTGTTCATTTGTACTCACTCATATTGGTCACATGGGTACTATTTCATTTCAATCAGAACGAACCCCACCGTTATGCACTTGGTGTCGAGAAGTTATATTATAAGTATACTGGGATGCTTTAGAGAATGATTAATAATGTTTTGTAAATAATTTGCCTACTTCAATTTGACAAATATGTGACACTTGTACATCATAGTGTCTCAGTCAGCTTACAAAGTGCTACGATGTAGCTACGTAGGTGTTTTCCACACTAAGTTCTGTTTCCAGACTCAGGTGCACACAGATATACAAGTGTCACATATCAAATTAATCAGCACAGTCTGATGGTGTGTCCTAGTCACATAGCAATCACATTGCAGCTTAGACGCAGTTTCAGCAAAACAAGATGCCTGATGCTAGCTGAGATGCACGGGGCCTGGCGGCTCACTCACGCCAGGCACATTGCACCACATGGCATACTGAGGCTAGATGAGCAAGGACACATCTGTATTAATAAAGGTTAAGTTTTATACTATTGCTGAGAGTGCCCCAGCAAATAGATACATTACATTGTTTAAATTGATTCATTACTCTTCGTAGCACCACTGGTTTGTTTAAATTCACCTCCTTATCTAGGCATTACATGCCATAATTTGGTACATACTGTATTTGATTACTCCATTATACCGGTATATTAGATACCACTGTTCAGTGGAAGCGAGTGTGCCTACCTACCAATAGTCTCTGGGACCCTTAACAGTGCTGCCTGATATCTTTTTTTTTTGTGGCCATTATGTTCTTTTTTTTTTGCTATCTGGCAGGGGTGGGATGGCTACCTCGGACTGGAAGTGTGCTAAGCATTAGAGATGGCTAGTGAGTGAGTGTCTCAACACACTGACTCGAATCATTCAGATGAGTGAATGATTAGAGTCACTCAGTGTTTGGTGAGTCGAGACACTCACCACCTAGCCTCAGGTATACTGAGCGTGAATATATGAATAACTTCATACATGAATAACTTTCACATTAATGTAAAGGTAACTGTTTAGGGCTATTGCTATAATATGGGGGAGCAGTATAACCTATTTCAGTAATAGGAAGGAGTGGGGGTATTACTGTCATGTGGCAGAATTGCCTTAATGTGAGGAGAATTGGTGATTTCTGTAATGTGGTTGGACTGCAGTAATGTTTTGGGTATTGTTGATTGCTGTAGTGCATGTGTGTAGGGTTATTAATGTAATGTAAGGGGTAATAATTGATTTAATTTGGTTTCAAATCATGTGTTTACATGTAGATATTTGAAATTTTACACCCTTGTACCTGTGGAACCTGTTTTTCTATTTTTGATCCCCCTTACGTCAAAAGTTGCCTATACCACTGGCAGCCTTCACTCACTTTTTTGTGGCAGCAGAAAGAACATGGTGGCCTGGGCTTCTCAGACATTCTGGCACTTTCCAGGGCTTTCCTGTTTAGGTCCAATTTGGACTGACTTCTGAGAACTGAATATTACACTGAAAGCGACAGCTGGAAGAAGCTTATTTTTACCCCTACTCACCTGTCGCTCTACTTCACCTTCCAAAATCACTAATCTCACATCATTTGCATGACCATATTTTCCTTTGTGCCACTTATACAGCCCCTTGTAAGAAATGTGGTAGAGCGGTGCGATATTTACCTCTGGGGCCACCTGGAAATTTTCCTTTCCTGTCTGAATACTGCCTTTTTGTGTGGAAAGCCAATGGCATAGTGGCCATAAAGGATCCTAAAGGCACCATATATAGTTTTCAGTAGCTGCAGGATAAATTCTCCCTGCCCAATTCCCATTTCTATATGTACCTGCAGGTAGATCAATATGCCTCTACCTCCCAGCTCTAGGTTTTTACCACAGGCTAATAGTACGGAATCCCTGATAACTTTTTCCTGTTCAATCACATTTCAAATCCGCCATATATAACTTCACTTTCTTAGCAACAGTGACGACCACCTCTGGACCAGATAGTGGACCGCATAGTGAAAGGACTGTCCTACTCTATCTGATCCTAAATGAGTCTACGCTCCACAAAGCATACTAGAAAGGCCCTCAGCTCTGCTCAGCTACAGGAAGTCCATGTTAAAATCATTATCATGACCTATGTGTCTCAGACACAGAAGAAACCACATGGTCATAGTGGAGATGGGATTTTGTCCAAACTGTAAAGTGAGGGAAGCAACATTTGTACATAATGTCTGGTACTGCCCTAAGGTGGTTACATTTTGGCACAAGCTCATTTCTTTCTTGTACGACTGTCTAAGGACCCTGAAGTATTGCTCTTCACACATGTCGATTCTTGGAGCTCACACTTTCCCAACAAGTCCGAATGGTCATAACTACCGATGGTAATCACATTGGTACAGAAAAGCATATTAAGATATTGGACCTCTCTGGCCTCCCATACTTTCAGTGGGCAGGATGCATCAAAACTTTGAAAATGCCAGTTTCGAAGATTTTACCGCATTCCCCATATGCACTAACCTTGGAAAGTGAAACTTTCCCAAGCTTGAACCCGACAGGCAAATCCATCTATAGATGGTGTTGCCTTATAGAAGCCAATGGTCGTCTTACCGCACAGTTCCCTGAGAGTGATCCAATCCCAGTGTACCCCATGGCTTGCTCATGTGCAGTGCTATGGCTGTGCAGAAGGACTCCAGCCAGGGCCAGATTAACAATGGAGCGGGTGGGGTTGCAGCTCAAGGCCCCATATCCCACAGATCTGATCCTGCTATGTGCTGCTGGAGACAAGAAAACTGTTTTCCACCCTGTCAGCAGCGGCCATCTGACACCCCACCCCCTCAAACAGCACGCCCCTCCCTTCTCCTCGCCAGCCGGTCCGGCCGGGGGTTTAAATACCAGGCATAAACACAGTCACATCTCCTGCACCTAGCATGGGGTAGTGATCAGTTACCTGAGGGGGCTGCCGCTAGTCTCTGGCCGTGGCCGACCGGGTCCTGGCACCTGAGCAATAAATCTGGCAGGTGCGGGATCAGCGCATGCGCATAACACCGAATTCTGGGGACTGCATTGTTTGCAGCCTGAGAAGCCCTGTAGGGCTGCCCATGAGGCAGAGCAGCGGATTCCATTGGAGTCTCTGCTTATCACAGCCCAGACTGGTAGTCCCAGGGGGAGGAGATACCTCCCCTTGGGTCTGCCTGTCCTGTGCATGACTGGCAGGTGGCGCTTAAAATCTGAAGCCACCTCTAGTCACAGTGTAGCCAGTGCAGCTCACTGACTGCACTGGCTCACTGAAGTGGAAGATTTTACTGGGGGGGCAGCCACTAGTAGTGATAATGTTGGAGATGTAGTTAGGTTGGGGTTAAGTACCCCCAGGGGTGGGTTAGGGTTAGGCACCTCTGGGGGGGGTTAGGCACTAAGGGGGGAAGGTTAGGTTTTGGCACAAGGGGAGAGGGTTAAGTTTCAGCACTAACAGGAAGGGTTAGGGTGCGGGATGGGGAGGGTTAGTGTTTGGATGCAGGAAAGGAGGGTTAGGGGGAGAAGGGGGGAGGGTTACTAAACTTACCAGACCCTTGTTGGGATCCTGAGCATCGTGATGCCGCTGTCAGTATATTGACTGCAGGCATCTCAACTGCCGGGATTTCATACCAATCCCTAATGACGGAGCCTGACAGACCGAAGAATTGCGATTTGCAATTGCATAGATCTATATGGCTCAGATTGTGTGCATAGTCGCATTAGCATTCCGTTTGCATTTTTATTCGCAGCTGGTGTTGGGTGCGCATTATGTGCCACCCAAAGTGTCAAGTAATGTGCAAATCATATACAAAACTATATAGAGCTCAAATTGGCTTCTAACCTGTGGTGAGAAATGACACAATGACACAGTTTTATGATAAGCTAAATTATGTCTTAGGGCAGCTTGCTGAGGGTAGCAGCTTGATGTGGTTATGCATTAAGTGGTTAAAATCAAGTGTGCTTTCTGAACAATTAAAAAAACAGTTGAAAAACATTGACCAACATCTATTACCAGGTAATTACAAAACCATTACTTAACTTTGTGTTTTTTATTAGGAGAAAAAATGCTTCACAAACTTCTATTTCTTATCTCACTACATGAAATCATCTCTAAGGCTACTACATCCTTTACTCTCCCTGAAGCTCATCCTTCTGTACATATTGCTATCTCATTAATCTTCTCTCCTCTTACACATGAGCTTTTAAATTATCTATACACATTGACAATGACATCCACAACCTGTCGCCATAAAAATCTATCATACAAATCCCACCAATATATTTATATCTCTCTCCTTCTGCTTCTATTAGCTGGTGACATATCACCAAATCCAGGCCCAACACACATGCCACACCCACAAAGAGCTATAAATCCAGCTAACCTCATAAACATTGCATGCCTCCCTTCACCCTCCAAGTCACTAAAATGTGACTTATGGAATGCACACTCTGTCTGCAACAAACTAACATCCATCCATGACCTCTTTATTTCAACTAACCTCAACCTTCTGGCAATAACAGAAACATGGCTCACACAATCAGACACTGTCTCTCCTGCTGCACTTTCATACGGTAACCTATACTTCTCACACACCTCCAGGCCTGGTAATTGTAAAGGAGGTGGGGTAGGAATATTACTCTCCCAATCTGTTACATACACAGTCCTCCCACAGGTACCTTCACTCACATTTACATAATTTGAAGTACACTGTATCAGGACTTTCACCCCTTTCTCTGTGCAAGTTGCTATTATCTATCGCCCACCTGGGCCACCTCAACAATTTCTGGAACATTTTTCTGCCTGGCTCCCTCACTTCCTATCATCAGACATCTCCACCATCATTCTGGGTGATTTCAATATCCCCATTGACAGTCCACAATCTCCTCATGCCTCCAGACTACTCTCTTTAACATCCTCTCTTGGCCTCTCCCAATGGACTGACTCCGCTACTCATCAGGAGGGCCACTGCCTTGATCTTGTATTCACTCGACTATGCTCAGTTTCTGATTTCACTAATGCTCCTTTCCCTCTCTCAGATCACAATCTTATCACCTGCACACTCTCCTCCATTACATCAACGTCCTTGAAATTAACCAAACCTAAACCTAAAACCCACATAAATATTGATGCTATTAACTTTCAACAACTATCTACCTCTCTACAACAACAACTCTCACCTATTTCTACATTCACTTCTCCTGAGACTGCGGCATCACACCTACAACAGATTCTATAAAAAGTTCTCGATGAAGTAGCTCCAGCTACCCATCACACACCACGTAGAGTTAGACGTCAACCGTGGCATTCTAACCTAACAAGGCATCTACAAAAACTCTCACGTAAAGTTGAACGTCAGTGGCGAAAGTCTCATACTCCAACTGACTTCCTCACATATAAGACTATCTACAACTCTTATCGTGCTGCTCTGGACACTGCCAAACAAACATATATCCAATCTCTTATCTCTGCTTAAGCCTCTAACCCCAAGCGAATTTTTAATACATTTAAACTGCTTCTTACCCCTCCTTCACCCAAACCACCTGCTACTATCTGCGCAAGATTTTGCTTCCTATTGTGGGGACAAGATTGATGAGATCCGAAATGAAATGGTATGCTCTTCTTCAGCTAGTGACTTGCTCAATTCCCTACCTGAATCCTCTGTCACATTCTCTTCATATGATCTCACAAACGAAGATGAAGTATCTTCCCTCTTCTGTTCCTCCTACTGTATTACCTCTACTCTAGATCCTTTACCCTCACAAATCAGTAAAGCTCTATCTCCTGTGCTTATCCCAACCCTAACTAAAATCTGTAATCTCTCTCTCTCTACTGTCAAATTTCCATCACTGTTCAAGCATGCAGTGATTACTCCTATTCTGAAAAAACAAAACTTTCACCCCAATCCTATCTCCCAGCCCCATGTCCCTCCAAGCTACTTCAGAGACTTGTCTACACCCGCCTCACACACTTTCTTAACTCACATAACTTATTGGACCCACTTCAGTCTGGCTTTCGTTCCCAACACTCCACAGAGACAGCACTGACTAAGGTAGTACATGATCTGGTCACTGCCAAGGCTAAAGGCCACTATTCACTCCTAATTCTTCTAGATCTCTCTGCTGCTTTTGACACTGTTGACCACTCTCTCCTCATGCAAACACTACAATCCCTAGGTCTTAAGGACACAGCTCTTTCTTGGTTCTCTTCCTACCTATCTGATCGCTCTTTCACTGTTCATTTTTCTGATTCTGCCTATTCTTCAATACCTCTATCAGTTGTAGTACCGCAAGGCTCTGTATTAGGGTGTCTGTTATTCTCAATCTATACCTCCTCTCTTGGCAAACTAATCAGCTCTTTTGGATTTCAGTACCATCTGTATGCGGATGATACTCAAATCTTCCTATCTTCCCCAGATTTATCACCATCTGTACTGATCCGTGTCACTGAATGTCTTTCTGCAATTTCATCTTGGATGTCATCTCGCCACCTGAAACTTAATATTTCTAAAACAGAATTAATTATATTTCCACCAGCCAATAACGGTTACCAAACTGAACTCTCTATCACTGTTGACAACTGGACAATCCACCCTGCCCCACAAGCTCGCTGCCTTGGTGTCATCCTTGACTCTGAACTGTCCTTTGTTATTATTATTATTATCATTTATTTATATGGCGCCACAAGTGTTCCGCAGCGCCTTACAAAGTACATAGACAAAAAAGTAACCATTGACTTACAATACAATACAATAAAAGACATGGATAAACATTGCTATATTAGTGACATTAACGCCCGCATAAGCAGCCAAGTGTTAGTTGCCCTAGTGGCTAGTAAGAGATAAATTAAATTACAGTAGGGAGAAGCACAAGAGGGTAGAGGGCCCTGCTCGAAAGAGCTTACATTCTTTAAGGGAGGGGAAGACAAACAGGAGTGACACAGAATGGGGTGGGCCGGGAGAAAGGAAGATGTAGCAGCAAGTTAGGATGAGAGCTGGAGTAGTGGGTCTTAATAGCTCGTTTGAAAGATGATAGAGAGGTGCAGAGTCTGATAGGGAGAGCGAGGGAGTTCCAAAGGTGAGGAGCAGCACAGGCAAAGTCTTGGAGGCGGGAGTGGGAGGAAGTAATCAATTGGCATGAAAGGCGGCGTGTATTAAGTGAGCAAAGAGGGCGGACAGAAGAGTGAAGGGAGATGAGATCAGAGATGTAAATGGGAGAGGAATGGGTGAGGGCCTTTTAAGTGAGTGTGAGAACCTTGAATTGGGTTCTGAAAGGGAATGGGAGCCAGTGGAGGGCTTGCAAAAGAGAGGAGGCAGATGTAGAGCGTTTGGAGAGGAAGATGAGCCGAGCAGCAGCATTGAGCACAGACTGGAGAGGAGAGAGATGGGATTTGGGGAGGCCAGCTAGGAGAAGGTTACAGTAGTCCAGTCTGGACATGACCAGTGAATGTACAAGGGTTTTGGTAGCATCCTGGGTGAGAAAGGGTCTGATCTTGGAAATATTCTTGAGATGGAAACAACAGGACTGTGAGAGGTTCTGAATGTGTGGTTTAAAGGAGAGGGAAGAGTCCAGGATGGCTCCAAGACAGCGCACTTTGGGGCTAGATGAGATAGTAATGCCATCTATTAATAAAGAAATAGTGGGACATGATGCTATATGGGAGGGTGGGAAGACTATCAGCTCAGTCTTAGACATATTAAGTTTGAGAAATCACTGGGACATCCAGGAAGAGATAGCAGAGAGACAGTTGGAGATACGAGTCAGTATAGAGGGGGAAAGATCAGGTGAGGAAAGGTAGATCTGAGTATCATCAGCATAGAGATGATAATGGAGGTCAAAAGAGCTGATGAGTTTACCTAGAGAAGACGTATAGAGAGAGAATAGGAGGGGTCCAAGAACAGAACCTTGGGGAACACCTACTGTAAGAGGCTGAGGGGGGGAGGAGTCGCCATGAGAGGAAACAGAGAAGGAACGGTCAGAGAGGTAGGAGGACAGCCAGGAGAGACCAGTGTCACGTAGACCAAAGGAGTGAAGTATATGCAGCAGTAGAGGGTGGTCCACAGTGTCAAAAGCAGCAGAAAGATCAAGGAGAATGAGCAGTGAGTAGTGGCCCTTGGACTTGGCAGCAAGGAGGTCGTTGCTGACTTTTGTGAGGGTAGTTTCAGTGGAGTGGAGAGAACGGAAGCCAGACTGAAAAGGGTCAAGGACAGAGTGGGAGGAAAGAAATGTGGTGAGGCGGTTGTAAACAATACGCTCCAGGAGTTTGGAGGCAAAAGGGAGGAGAGAGATTGGACGGTAGTTAGAGAGAATGTTAGGATCAAGGTTAGGTTTTTTAAGAATGGGGGAAACATGGGCATGCTTGAATGCAGAAGGAACAGTGCCAGATGAGAGGGAGAGATTAAGGAGGTGGGCAAGATGGGAGCAGGCAGAAGGAGAGAGGTAGCGGAGGAGGTGGGAGGGGATAGGGTCGAGGGGGGAGGACTGGATAAGGGCCTTAACTTCCTCTCCAGTCACAGGGGAGAAGGATGTCAGAGTCTGTAAAATGGATGGGGAGGGGTGATCTGGGAAAGGAGGAGGTGGAGAGCTGGGGGACTGGTTGGATATGATGTCCTGACGTATGGAATCAATTTTAGATGTTAAATAGGTAGCAAAGTCAGTGGCAGAGAGCAAGGAGGGGAGACGAGGAGGGGGTGGACAGAGGAGGGATTTGAAGGTGGAAAAGAGACGATGGGGATTTGAGGACCGGGAGGAGATGAGATTATTGAAATATGACTGTTTAGAGAGGGAAAGGGCAGCACTGTAGGATGACAGCATGAATTTGAAATGGAGAAAATCTGCCTGAGAGCGTGATCTTCTCCACTGTCGCTCGGCAGTTCGTGAACATTTTTGCAGGTATCTGGTGCATTTGGAATGCCAGGGTTGAGGTGTGAATTTGCGAGGGTGAGTAGTGATCGCCGGAGCAACAGAGTCAAGAGCAGAAGTAAGGGAGGTATTGTATAGGGAAGCAGCTTGTTCAGCGCATTAGAAAGAGAGCATAGGAGAGAGAAGTGAGTCAAGTAGGGAAGAAAAGAAAGCAGTGTCGATGGCTTCAATGTTACGCTTAGTGATGGTGGCTTTTGGAGGTAGTGGAGGGGAAGGAGAGAGGGATAGGTTAAAAGAGAGGAGGTGATGGTCAGAGAGGGGAAATGGGGAATTGGAGTAAGCAGAAATATCACAACGGTGAGTGAATACCAGATCAAGCAAATGCCCACTCGCATGGGAGGGTGAAGAGGTCCATTGGGAGAGTCCAAATGAGGAAGTGAGGATGAGTAGTTTGGAGGCAGCAGATTCTGTGGGGATATCAATAGGAATATTGAAGTCACCGAGGATAATAGAGGGAAGGTCTGAGGAGAGAAAGTGAGTGAGCCAGGAAGCAAAGTTGTCAAGGAACTTGGAGGGAGGGCCAGGGGGACGGTAGATGACAGCTACTCTGAGGTGTACTGGTTGGAAGAGGCGTATAGCATGAACTTCAAATGTGGAGAATGTAAGGGATGGTTCTGATGGTATATGTTGGTATGAGTAACCAGGGGATAGAAGGACCCCAACACCACCACCATGATGACCCCCGGACCTGGGGGTTTGGGAGAAGTTGAGGCCCCCATAAGAGAGAGCTGCAGGAGAAGTGGTGTCAGAGGGTAAAATCCAGGTTTCAGTAATGGCCAGGAGATTCAGGGAGTTGGAGATGAAAAGGTCATGGGTGGGGGCCAGTTTGTTACAGACTGATCTGGCATTCCAGAGGGCACAGGATAGAGTGACAGAGTTGATAGGAGAGATGTGAATGAGATTATCAGGGTTGCAATAGCGTGGAGATGAGAATACTTTGGGAGACCGAGATGAATAGAGTGTAGGGATCATGCGTGCTCCTGTGCTAGGAGGGGACCCTTTAGGAAGTGGGCAGGGAGGGACGTTAAGGAGACGTGAATGAAAGTGGGGCGAAGTGACAGGGAGATAAGTAAGGGAGGAAAGATTACCAGTGGGGTAGTAGGATCCTTGGGGGGTATAAGAGAAAGAAAATGGAGTAATGGGAGAAGAGGGGGAGGAAGGCAGAGAGAGAAGGGGAGATAGGAGGAGGTGGAGGAGACCAGGGGGAAAGGAAAGAGGTGGAGTCAGAGGGAAGAACAAAAGATTAGTTAGAAACTGAGTGAAGGGAGGAGACAACATGGTCATGGTAAGGATGAGGTACAGTGTCAGCACAACAAAAATATATTATTGAGTTTAGAAAAAGTGGAGATAAGATGGGAGCAGACATTGAATATTAGAGTAGAGAGTAGCAGTAGCTAGATCATGTAAGACTAGACCAAAGTGCTAACATAAAAAGTCATTATTACAGAGTTAAGCTGATATTAACAGTATTCAGTAAGATTATCTGTTAAGCACGGAGGCAGCAGAAATAGTAGCAAGTGATGGGCAGAGTTTTTGTAGCAACCAGAGTTCAGTTTTGAAAGTCCAGGTTATGCAGTCAGCAGGAGTTTGTAGCAGTGAGTTTTTAGAATTACCTTTGTTGATGGTTTTTCTCCAAATCTAGATTAGGTTTTTTGAAGTGCAGATCGGTTGTTTCCCTTCTGTTCCACTTCGGTTCAATGCTGGTGTAACGCTAGTATTAATCTTAAAATGCACTTTTGAATAGTGCACTTCTGAATGGGGCTATTCCAGCCTACTAATGATCAATATGTAGGAGACCTAGCATGTTAAATTACTGATTGCTTACAAGCCCAGCACCCTCCCACTAATATGGCTAGCAATAAATTGAGTTAAACAAACACACAGCACATACCACTAGGCTAATAACAGGCTCAATGAGCTAACTAATACCCCTTTTACACCAGAGCAAAAACCTGGGTTTTTGCTGGGTCTACCCGGGTCGCAGCTCAGTGTAAAAGGGTCCCTGAAAAATAACCTGGGTCAAGTGACCCTGCAAACCAACCCAGGTAGCTACCAGGGTTGGACCCAGGATGGACCAAGGTAATGGTGCAGTGTAAACGGTGCAACCCGAGTTATCTGACCTGGGTTATGCCTAAAATGAGCTGATTGGTGGTTGTGGAGCAGTCACCTCCCACTTTTTATGACCTCACAGGTTTAGCAGGGCAGACCTGAGTTCAGTGTGAACAGGGCTGACCTGGGAGTAACCCAGATAAAAGGTGCAGTGCAAATGGGTCTGACCTGGGTCTGACCAGGGTTGGAACCATATCCAAAAACCCAGGTCGGACCTGGGTTTTTGGTGGAAAAGAGGTATAACAAAGAAACTAAAAACATCAAACTAATATACTATGCAGTGATATGCTAAATAACATTGCTTATCAGCAAAAGTCTGAGACTTGTAGTCCGTTACCTAAGTTCTCAGCCTGGCCAATATATATTCAGTATATTCAGTATAGCAAAAGTCTGAGACTTGTAGTCCGTTACCTAAGTTCTCAGCCTGGCCAGTATATATTCAGTATATTCAGTATAGCAAAAGTCTGAGACTTGTAGTCCGTTACCTAAGTTCTCAGCCTGGCCAATATATATTCAGTATATTCAGTATAGCAAAAGTCTGAGACTTGTAGTCCGTTACATAAGTTCTCAGCCTGGGCAATATATATTCAGTATATTCAGTATAGCAAAAGTCTGAGACTTGTAGTCCGTTACCTGCAGATTGCAAGACAATAAAGGATGCATCAATTCAGCAGCAGAAGCAGCAGTAGATATAATTGAGAACACTGGTGTAACGCTAGTATTAATCTTAAAATGCACTTTTGAATAGTGCACTTCTGAATGGAGCAATTCCAGCCAGGCTATTCCAGCCCCATATTCAATCTGTCTCAAAATCATGTTACATACATCTAAAAAACATATCTAAAATTCGACCATATCTCACACAAGACACTGCAAAAACTCTAATCCATGCACTTATTATTTCCCGTATTGACTATTGCAATAGCCTCCTTACTGGTCTTCCCAAAAACAGGCTATCTCCATTACAATCAATTATGAATGCAGCTGCAAGGCTTATCTTCCTTGCCAAACGTGCATCGTCTGCTGCCCCCACTCTGTCAGTCCCTCCACTGGTTGCCGGTTTTCTACCGTATTCAATACAAAATACTCTTACTTACACATAAGGCTATTAACCAAACCACACCAACATACATCTCTTCACTCATTTATAAATATTTCCCTACCCGACCTCTCCACTCAGCACAAGATCTGCGTCTCTCATCCCCATGCATTACTTGCTCCCATTCACGGTTACAGGACTTTCTTCATGCTGAACCCACTCTATGGAATGCCTTACCACGCACAATACGACTTTCCTCTAGTCTCCAATCCTTCAAGCGATCCCTGAAAACTCACCTCTTCAGGCAAGCTTATCAGATCCCAGAACCACCCACATAACCTTCATAGCCTCCATATGTAATTACAGTACATCCCCTTTCACAGTCCACACACAACCTCACACATCGTCTTTCTCTCACATCCTCATGACATTTGGCCGACATTCCGGTGTAAATGGGTCATGCAACTGTGCATTCTGGCTGGACCAAAATGCAATATATAGCACCTATCCTTGTGTATCAAAGCCTATTTCCCTATAGATTGTAAGCTTGCGAGCAGGGCCTTCCTACCTATATATCTGTCTGTTATTACCCAGTTTTGTTCTATTAATGTTTACAATTGTAAAGCGCAACGGAATATGCTGCGCTATATAAGAAACTGTTAATAAATAAATAATAAAATCATAAATGTAATCAGGATCCACCACTACTTTTTTTTAAGAAGGAAGGTATCAGACGTAGGTAATATCTCTATGGGGATTATGGGGGACATTTAATAAAGCTTGGAGAGAGATAAAATTGGAGATAAATAGCACCACCAATCACCTCCTAACTGTCACTTTACAGGCTGTGAGCCGTATTCAATTTGAGGCAAAAAGCTGTTTTCGCATGCTTTTTGACGTCATTTTCGCCTATTTTGGTTTTACTCTGTATTCAATTTGAAAGACTTTCCGCCTAGGCGGAAAGTCAATGCAATGTAATAGGCGGAAAAGTTTCGCCTATGTATAGCAGGCGGAAAAAAGTGCAGAATTGGGGTTTTGGGGTGCAACGTTGTGGGAACCCCCGTGCAGCCTTCAGACAGTCCCCCAAAGGTAAACTGTTTCAACATTTTTTTAAAAAAGACTTAAGACCACCCCAAAAAATCACTTTGAATTTGGGGGCGAAAAATGTTGGGGGACAAAGTTAAAAACTAGCTAACTTGCCTCTGGGGGGGTCCCCAAGTATGCCCCAGGTGTTTTTTCATTGCAGGGGCTTGTGGCAGGTGGATTTGCATGTTTTTTTTCAATTTAACTTTAGCAACTTTAAAATATGCTGACTCCCATTTTCAAGTACCCCAAATTTGCTGGGATAAGTTATTTTCTGCAAAAAATACTCCTGAATACTATTCTGCACCACTTATATAAAAATGCTATTTAGCAGCTATTGAGCCCGTTTAAAAACACCAAATACCTTCAGCAAGCCAAATCGGGGGGTACCATAGCTAACCCCCATGTCAGAGCATCTTTTGGGGGGTGTCAGGCTGATTTCCCCAAATCTGACAGTACTTTCCGCTTGTTTAAGTTTCGCCGGGTCCTGTTTTCGCGTACTTTCAAATTGAATACGGGGTAAAGCGGGCACGTGCGCGATACTTTTCCGCCTACAAAACACGCGATGTAGGCGAAAAGTCTGGGAGACGGAAAAGTATCACGGGTCCGCTCAAATTGAATACGGCTCTTAGTTTGAAAAATGACAGCTGATTGGTTGTTGCTATTTATTTCCAATTTTTTCTCTCTCCAAGCTTTATTAAATCTCTCCCTAAGTATTAGGGTTCGAGCAGGCGCCACTGCGGGAATTCATGCGAGTGTTCCCGTATTTTTAAAGTGGCAGTCATTTTAACGTCAAAACCAGCTTGGTTTTCCCTTTAAAATGATTGCTGCTTTAAAAATACAGGAGCACTCGTGTGAATTCCCACAGCGCCGCCAGCTTGCACCCTATTACATAAGCCGCCATATGTTTCATGTAAAAGCACAATAAATTATAATTATAATAAAATTTACTTTTGGCCATGTTACACCAATAAGATAATAATATTCTGATACGGGACAGGTTAAACCCTAATATTTCTAACAGTATATTTATTTTACCTGTGCATTCCAGTTGTCTGCTGTAAGAAAGTGAAGACTTGCAGACACAGGCTTCACAACGGCTGTTAACTGTTGTCAGATTTGCTATCTATGACAGGAAAGTATGGCTATAAGGCATATTACAGTATAACTACTGTTTGCAGCTTCGGTGACTTTTATACAAGGCCTAGGCTATTCTTATTGCGAGTTACTATGGAGGGAGAGAGAAAAGAGACACAGAGGAGAGAGAGAGAGAGTGAAATGACTGCACAGGTCTTTCTTTTCTTGCTGTTAAAATATAAGTATGAGGGGAGTGTGACGGGGGCTGTGGCCGCATCGCGGCCTGTGGAGTGTACAGGAGCCGCGGCCTTGAGTTCTGGGCTGTAGCCGCGCCGGTGCTCGGCGCTATCGCGGCTGCCGCCGGACATCGCGACAGGACCCCCCCGAGTCTTAGTTCTTTACTGCCTGTCTGGGGACATAGGGGGCAGCCTTAATATCCCCTGGAAGACCTGGTAAGCGGCGCTGAGTGGAGCCGCGAATCGCGGGAGGCGCCATTTTGAGACCCACTACATCTTTATGTGACTGTGCTGATGATTCAGTGGTGACGGGCTAAATCTATACTGGGCATTGTCTTCCCATTTTGCTCTGCTCATCCATTCCTGCATAGCTGCCTCTGTGGATACCCTGCTAGGTCTGCTGCTGGCTCTGGCCTTTGTCTCCCCACTGGCACAGCTTCTGAAATTGGATGGGTGGCTGTCCCATACCTTGTGGATGCTGGAAGAAGTAATCCATGTCCCAACAGCAGCTGCCATGAAATAGCTACATAATGGTGAGGGGAATGTGAATTATGACACCCAACCTACGCTATGCCTAGAAGTCTATATATTGCTTTCTCTGTATATCTCTTCTAATATGTTTCTTCATGGGTAAACGGGGCACAACCAAACGACCCGCAGTCACTCCAGCTAAGTCTTCATCGAATACTGCATTTAATACCCTTTTTGGTGTTTCTACGTCTGCCGCTGGTGTTTCCTCGGGTCCTATTTCTCCACATATGGCTTCTGGGAGTTCGGATGGCGGCTCTACCCCGGAGTCTCGCTCGCCACATTTAACATCATCCATTCCTGCCAGTTCCTCCGATATAGGTGAGATATTGCAACATTTAAAGTCCTTACCGACTAGACAGGACATTCAGCAAGATTTACAATCACTGGAAAAGAGGATCCAGGAAACAGTCCAGACGCATGTCGCCTCTATTCGGTCGGATCTTAACCAAGTGGCGGAGAGGGTAGTTTCGCTGGAGGAACACAGGGAGACTGTTGACACTCAACTTGGGGATATCCATGGTTTACTTTCACGTCACTCCCGTGTATTGATAGAAATGCAAAGACGTCTGGATGATGTCAACAACAGGGGCCGACGAAATAACCTGCGGGTACGTGGGATTACTGAAGATATCAATCAGTCTGGTATTGAAGATGCCCTCACTAAAATATTTAATGACCTTCTTCATGCTGACCCAGACGCCAGAATCCAATTTTGACCGAGCACATAGAGCTTTGCGCCCTAAAGGTATGCCTTCTGAAAAGCCCAGAGACATTATCTGCAGATTACATTATTATACAGTGAAAGAGGAGATTTTGAGAAAAGCTAGACAAGTAAAGGAAATTGAATTCAATGGGTGCCCTGTGCAGATTTTTCAGGACCTATCCTGGAACACACTCCAACAGAGACGCCTGCTCCGGCCGCTCACAGAGGAACTTCACAGACGAGACATTAAATTTCGTTGGGGATTTCCCCTGAGCATTCAAGTTATGCATGAGGTGAGGCTTCATATACTAAGGGAACCCGACGAGGTGCCTCAGTTTTGCTCCTCTCTCAATCTGTCTGCTGTCTCGGTACCTAATTGGCTAGTCCCTTTAGATATGCACGTTCCCCAACCGCCTCGCAAAGAGACTTGGCAACGTACCCGGAATTCCAGACGTAGACCCGGAGGAAACTCTGTGGCTGAGGGCGAGGATATTACTTGATTATTGTCTCTAATGCTGTTTTGAGTATCCTTTTTAGACTAGCAGTGTTATAAATGGCATATTTGCTAATTCTATGCTTTTTTTTCCTACCTTATCCTGGTTGCAAGTAGATACTATACCCTGCTGAGGATGGCTATTCATTGATATTTATGCTCTGCTAAATTTCGCATATCTACTCTGTTTTGGGATACGAGCTCTTTTGATTGTTTTTGTTTGCGTATTCTCAAAAATATCTTGCTGACTTAGGCAATCATTGTTTATGTAATATTTTGTTAGATGGGTCCCAATTTTATGTGGACCTGTTTGGTTGTCATGTTCACTATGTCCCTCCCATTCCCCCTAACTCTGTTGTATATATATTGTCCATGGACCCGCTAGGGGTTTCCATGGCCTTTTCTACGGAGTCATGTTATTTTATTATCTTCATCTCTAATTTACAATATAATATGAGGTTAATATGTATGTTGTTAGATATGGTTTGTTCCATGTCTATCCTTCTTCTTTTCTTCTTTTCTTTCATCTCTCTTTTTTTCTTTGTCTTTTCTTTTCTCATCCCGTACCCCTCCCTTCCCTCTCTACCTGCAGGCGGACACCACACACATTCAGGTAAACGACCACGGCATCCAACGACACTGGTATCTTTTCCTTTTTTCAAATATTGACTATGGCTAAACTACTTATTTTTCTAATAATGTAAAGGGACTTAATATACCTGAAAAAAGGTCCAGTCTTCTACATACATTGCATTTGGATAGGGTAGACATAGCTTTTCTTCAGGAGACGCACTTTAAAGAGGGTATGGCCCCGTCTCTTAGATCTCGATACTTTCCGGTGGGTTACTTTAATAATTTCTCTGAAGCCAAGGCTAGGGGTGTAGCTATTCTGTTTGCTAAACACCTGAAGCTTACCAATGTTTCAGCTGTCCCTATTGGGAACGGTAGAGGACTATTGGTTAAAGTTACCATAGATGACCAAAAATTTTCCCTTGTACCTAATCAGGGTCAATCTGCTTTTTTGCATAAATCGTTGGAATTAATAGAGGATCAATTGGAAGGGATCAGAGTAATTGGTGGCGACTTTAACTGGGCTTTGGAACCTTCTCTTGATACTTCCTCTGAGATTCCACGCACCTCCATTAAAGAGACTAGGAAGTTTAGGCTGATCTTACACGATTTCCAACTAGTAGATACATGGAGACTACTACTTCCAGTAGAGAGGGATTACACCTTCTTCTCTTCTCCACATAGGTCTTATTCCCGCATAGATTACTTTTGCATTGATCACCCCCATTTAGATCTCTTGGCGGAAGCTACTATTGGGCAGATTACTAGCTCTGACCATGCCCCGATATTTCTGACATTATATCTATGTGACCCTCCCCCGCGCCAGTGGCACTGGAAGCTTAATGAGCAATTCCCTAGGGATCCCTACTGTAAAACTCAAATTGGGGAGGCCCTGGAAGACTACATTTCTCACAACATCACTGATGATGTGTCTCCTATTACAGTATGGGAGGCCCATAAATGCGTCATTAGGGGTAAATGTATTCAACTAGGGTCTTATCTAAAAAAAAAGAAAACGAATGTAGAGATGCTTTATTGTCTAGAATTCAGTTATTAGAACTTACCCATAAATGTAATATGACCTCTGATGTTTTGGTTGAACTTCAAAAGGCTAGATCTGATCTTAATAATCTCTTAAATGAGGGTGCCCGGAGAGGATTTCGGAGATGCCGTCATAAACATTACCGTTGGGGGAACAAACCAGGTAAAATGTTGGCTAGGGCACTTAGAGCCCAGAGATCTTTGACTTACCTTCAGAGTATCAGAGACCATAAGGGTAATCTCTGCCACACAGATAAAGCTATTGCTGCGGTGTTTCAGAGCTTTTATTCTGGGTTTTATAATTTAGGTCCGACCCGTTCGAGCTTGGATCTGGCGGACCGGGAATTAGAAATCCAGAATTATTTAGAGGAAATTGATTTCCCTACTCTCCCTGAAGCAGTGACACATTCTCTCGAATTCCCATTTACAGAAACAGAACTATCCGTAGCTATCAAAACCTCCCCGTCTGGGAAAAGTACCGGCCCTGATGGGTTTACGGTGTCCTACTTTAAAACATATCAAGATACCCTCTTGCCATTGTTATTACGGGCATGTAATGCTGTATCAGAGCATAGTCCTTTTTCCAATCAGTCGCTTGGGGCACACATCACAGTAATACCCAAGGAGGGCAAGGATCCATCCCTATCAGCGAGCTATTGCCCGATTTCTCTACTTAATGTGGATATAAAGCTATACGCCAAACTTATAGCCAATCGTCTCAAACCATTTCTCCCGATTATCATCCACTCTGACCAGGTGGGCTTTGTTCCAGGTAGAGAGGCTAAAGACAACACCACCAAAGTCATTGATTTGATACACCATGCAGTGGCCTCTGATGTTCCCATGATACTCCTCTCCACCGATGCTGAAAAAGCTTTTGATCGGGTGGACTGGAGTTTCATGACATCAATACTAAAGCGCTTAGGCCTGGGCATACATTTTTTATCAAAAATTTTGGCCTTATATAGAGCCCCTTCAGCCCAGATTCGTGTAAACGGGATTTTATCAGATCCAGTGCATATAGCCAATGGTACTCGGCAGGGCTGCCCTCTCTCTCCACTGGTTTTCATTCTATGCATGGAGGCACTGGCGAGAGCTATCAGGGTTAATCCAAACATAACAGGGCTCATGGTGGGTTCGCGGGAGTATCGCCTTGCCCTCTTTGCGGATGATCTATTAGCGATTGTCACTAACCCAGTCACCTCTCTCCCCAATTTAATGAAAGAATTCCAACATTTTGGCAGTCTCTCAAACTTTAAAATTAATTACAGTAAATCTATGGCATTAAATGTCACCGCTTCAGCTGAGACTATATCTGCCCTTGGAGCTTCTTTCCCATTTAAATTCCAGACTTCCTATATTAAGTACTTAGGGATACTCATACCTAGCCGTCTACAGGATTTGTTTACTCTTAATCATACACCTTTATTAAGTTCCATCCGTAAGGAATTAGACGAGTGGCTCTTAAAAAAGTTCTCTTGGTTTGGTCGTCTAAATATTGTTAAGATGAAAATCCTCCGACGTCTCTTATATCTCTTACAGACGACTCCAATAGGTCTCCCTCCAGGCTTTTTGACTGAAACACATAATCTAATACGAAATTTTGTTTGGGGGGGCAGAAAACTCAGATTTAAGCATGATGTGTTATTTAGACCAGGATGTCGAGGTGGGCAGCAATTGCCCATGTTATCCACTTATTATCAAGCCATAGTGCTTAGTAGAGTCTTGGATTGGACCCGGGGTAGCTCGGGTAAGCAGTGGTTTGATTTAGAGGCGGATTCATCCAGACTTCATTTGCGCACACTGCCGTGGTGCTCTAAAATCGCTCGCTCCCCACATCCAACAGTGGGCCCTACGTTAGAGACATGGAAACGACTGCGTACTAAACCTGAGATATCTTCTGTGATATCGCCACTTACCCCTATCCTACATAATCCCCTTTTTCCCCCTGGGACTTTAGGACCTTTCATTTCTAGATGGTCGAGGGCTGGGATTGTTCGAATGAGTCATCTGCTGGCAGATGGTAAATTTATGTAATTTCCAATCCTATGTGCTAATACTTCCCTTACTGAGGAATGCTCTTGGGCCTACATTCAGGTACGATACTTCGCTTCATCTCTTGGGAGCCCTTCAGTATTTACCAGAGAATTGACGCCCTTTGAATCTATGTGCTATCATCGTACTCCTCCCACACATATTATCTCAGGTATTTACAAGATCTTGTTACACGACATGTTTTCTACTGATCCTCTTCTTGTTGAGGCCTGGGATAGGGATTTTTCAAGTAAGGGTATTCAAATTAACTGGGACAAGGTCTTTCAAATCACCAAGGTGTGCTCAGATAGTCTGGAGGTTCGGGAGACACAATACAAAGTGTTGACAAGATGGTATCGCTGTCCTGTCTTCTTACATAGATGCTTCCCATCGGTGTCCCCTCTCTGCTGGAGATGTCTTCAGGAAACAGGAACAATGATACATATTTGGTGGGACTGTCCATTAATTTCTCCCTTCTGGTGTAAGATAATAGCCTTGGCTTCTGAGATGTTAGGATTTACTGTTCCAACGGGACCTGATTTTTGGTTACTATCCCATACGTCTTTCTCTGTCTCTGCATATAAAAAATCATTACTTAAACATATCAACAATGCTGCAAGGGCAGTGCTGCCAGTTCGCTGGCGCTCTCAGGTTCCCCCTTCGTTATGGGAATGGTGTCAACGTCTCGACTTCTACATGACCATGGATGATATCCTCTATTCAGCCCCTGAAAAACATTCAGAGTTTATGACTCTGTGGTGCAATTGGATTGAATTTAAATCAACTGCTTCGTACGCAGCCCTTATCCCACGAACCTAGCTCATTTATTTACTGATTTTACCGATGCCTGGTGTCGGAAGTTGTATTCTTAGCATGGGTCGTCTGCCTTGTCCCCCCTTCCCCCTCCCCATCTTTCCAAAAATTTCTTTCTCTCTCTTTTTCCCTTTCTTTAATTCTTCTGGTCTAATTTGTTATCTCTGTGTTTTATTTGAGAAAATGTGGTTTTTGCTGTCCATACGGTTGTCTGCAGAAGATTTAACTGTGTGGATACAACTCTTTTCTTTTCCTTGCTGATATTTAATGTTTGTTTTATTGTTTCGAATTTTCATCTGCAAGGTTTACATGTATTAATGTTGAGAAAATAAGGAAAAGGTATAGATTTCGTATCACTATTACTTGATATAACAAGATGTTTTTCTCTGAAAATAAAGAATTTATAAAAAAAAAAAATATAAGTATGAGCTACATAGAATACGACATAATACATTATACTGAACAACAAGTATATATTTCATTACTATTTTTTACATGCAGTTACCAATAGTCACCAGAACTGATTGGTCTATTTATGTACCTTCGTCTTCAAAATGCAGCAGTAACTGTTACATTGTACAGCTGCTTCCCGTAAAGCTACCAATGAGTTACTTCTGCAATTCAATAAAGTTCAATCCCGTCTGCGAAACCATCCGTAAACATGCCACCTGTACCCGTGATTCTCAGTGTAGGTTGTGCTGCCCCCTTGGGGGAGAAAATCGATTGCCCTAGGTGGGCTGTAAGAGGCAAAGGGCATTGGTGGTGTAGGATGTTTTGGTACTAATACATGAGGATAAGTGCCATGCTTTGCATATTGTTTCAACCAGACTACAGTGGGGAAATGTGCTTAGTGCTATATGATCTGGTCACACATCACTGTTGGTCTAGGGCTCAGTGAGTATTGTCAGGGATCCAATAGGTATCCCTGATTTGGCACTAAGTAGGACACAGCCAATGACTATATCACCCTAACTGGTATTACACTAGCATCAGGACTGCGACCGTGCACATCCCTAAGTACTTATGTAGTGAGGGC
Source organism: Taudactylus pleione (assembly GCA_031769625.1). NCBI lineage: Eukaryota > Metazoa > Chordata > Amphibia > Anura > Myobatrachidae > Taudactylus > Taudactylus pleione. Next base: position 4,626,672 of record JAUIMM010000390.1, read on the forward strand.
AGAGCTTAAAGTAAGCCCACAAGTCCTCTAACACTCTGGGGCCTATTCATGATGTTAATTAGCGGGGTCCGAAACGGACCCCGATAATTACCATTCTAACTCGTCACGGAATCTGGAGCAATTCATCATTGCTCCAGTGCGGTGACAGCTGATGCTAAATCAGCTGTCAACGCCAGCGGATCCAGTGCTCCTTTTCGGAGCAGTGACAGGAGTGCGCATGTATGACTTATAGGTCACGCATGCGCACAAGAGCCCCAACATCCGGCAGAAGGAGCCAGAGAGGGATGAAGAGATCCGAAAGGATCCCTTTTCGCGACCCGGGACTCCTTCCCATATGGAAGGAGCGGGTATCGGGAGCATTCGCCATCTGAAGATGGCGAATGCTACCGCACTTAGGGCCTGATTCACACCCGCTCGCAAGCGCTATGCACCTGCAAGCAGGTCGATGGTGGGGCATTGCGCACGCGCAGCCTGCGCAATGCGCTCGCCCCGGAGCAAGTGAGAAATTCACTCACTCCAGGGCTCGCTACAAACGGGGCAGCTGTCGATATTGATCGACAGCTCGCCCCGTTTTGTAGGCGGGGAGGGGGGTGGCCCGTCAAACAGAGGTGTTCCTGAAGGAACGCCTGCCGTTTGTGGGCGGTCCTACTGACATCACGAGTGATGTCAGTAGTGAGCTTCCGGCTCTATTAGAGCCGGAAGCTCACTGGGGCTTGCAGCAGACGAGACTCTACCACAAGGGTCTTGTCACAAGTCCGATAGTCGCGACCATCACTTGGCCGTACGCAAAAGCTGTGGGTGGTCACCCACAGCTTAGCGAGCGGCCAGGAGGCCAGATTTTTTAAAACAAAGCGGCCGCCCTGATTCAGAGCGAGCGCTCGCTTTTTACGAGAGGCCCTAAATCAGGCTCTTAATCTCCGAAAATATTGTATTTTTGGAGCTTGATGAAGTCTGTCCCCATACTAGTGTATGAGGACAGCAGGCCATTCCGCAAAATTAATCTATGATATCTCCTGCTTTACCTTTTTGATGACTGGCCCGAACACTGTTATTTTCACCTGCTTTTATAAAAATTAAGTGATGATGAATAGGCCCCTATATAGCAAATGCACAGGCTTAGTAACACAAACTACCATGCAGTTAGTTAATTTCCCCCTGCTTCTAGCAATAAATAATAGTTATAGCATAATCTCAATGATTTAATAGTTTCCTCAAACACTTTATTTACTAAAGGCAGTACTCAAAGTGTGACAGAATAAGTAAAATGATCCCATAACATTTATCAAAGGTCCCACTCATCCCTACCATAGTGATGTCATGCCCAAGACCCTGATAACTGGCTTGTTAACTAGCCTAGGGAACATAGCAGGACCGCTCCATGTAACTTTTAACCTAAGTACAAATAACTGTACATAATTTCCCCTCTGTAATAGCCACATGAAAAACGTGATGTTCACATTAATCTCTATTCTTTAAGCTATAAAATGATTGTAAACATGATGGCCATGGGTTGTGTGATTGGCTAGATACCTCCTTTCTCTCCAACCATTCACCCTAGGGACTCTCAAATCACACCGGACCAGTGTATAGACTTTTTATAATTTTGGAAGCTCTGATCTGTGGTGAAAATATAAATTTTTAGTCAAACACAGATAAAATACATTGAAGTCTTTGATCCCTGTGTATCTTCAGTCACACCTTGTGTTTAATATTGAATACTCCTGCTGTCCTTTGGTGCCAGCTACGTATACTCATGTAATCTATATGCATACCTAGATAAAAGGCCTTTTTTACCAATCTCCTCTCCAGGTAATTGCCTTTCTTGCTCACAGGCCACCATAAGAAATGTACATTTTAACATTTTAGCAAAACTACACCAACCTCCCTCTGATTTCCTGAATGTGATTTACATGCTAATTATAAACCTTTTATGTGCCCTACATCCAAAAAAATTTATATTCCTAGATCCCCCTTATGTGGGTGATCCACAGGATGACAAAATCTGACAAAAAGGCATTCAGATTACCTGCCCTAAATGACCTTACATTTACAAATAAAAATAAACAGTTTATAGCTACAGTTATCATTTTAGCAATAGCTGAATTATTATTAATGGAAGATATTTTCCTCTTTACAATGCCCTGATTGTCATACATATGAATGAAAAATAAACAAGTTTGCGTGAATTGTGCAGAAGGAGAGCTAATTGGGTAGAATGGATGGGGGGTTAATCGGGTAGAATAGACATTGAAGATCTTTGATAGAATGGAGTGGATGTGAGAAGAGTTACTTATATAGAGAGAGGCACAAGAGTGCCAAGTGACAGAGTACTTTTCCCTGCACTGAATGTGGGAAGGGTTATCCTGCCAGCTGTATTGTGTATGGCTGGTGTTTTCACGCTGCTGGGGCCAGCGAATCTGCATTGGAAGACGCAGATACTGGCCTTGGCAAAGCCTTGAAAACGTGGTTGACATGCCTCCTAAGCCGCAGCATGTTAATCAGTCTGCAACTTAGGGGGCAATGTGAGCAATCTTGCTGAATGAGTTCTGCCCATGCACTATGCGGCATCTGTGTATGTGCTTATCTCACACCATCGGAGATGTACGTAAACCATCGGGTTTGCGTACATCTCTGAATTAGGCCTATTGTCCACAGGAAAGTTTCTCATGGTTAAGGAACACTTCCATTGGTGAACTTTGGGCCTGATTCAGAGCCGGACGCAAGTGGCTGATCGCTCGTTCGACGAACGAGCAAGAAAATTTAAATTCAAGCGCTTGCTCGTAAGTTTGCTCGTAGCTAATCTTCCGCCCCAAAGACTCCCAACCCCTCCTCTAGCTAACGAACGAGGAAAATTGCGAACGTCCATCTCCAAATTTGGTTGCAGAGAACGCTCGCACAAGTTCAAACCGGAAGTGGGCCTGTCAGATTTCGATTACCTGCTCATTCATTCTGCATACATACTTTAATCGTTTCATGCCAATCAATATATTAATTAGCTTAATTGCTCTTCACATGTTTGCAATACGTTTTTTTTTTCATTTTCAATAAACTTTATTCTTGTCCGTGTGTCATTTTTCCCGCAGAATACGTACGGTTTCAACAATGTTTAACTTTATAAAAAATACATGTTTGAACCAATGATCCTATTGTTTTCATGTGTTTGTGATAGGCATATTTTAGTTTTTTCATTTCTTTATTTAAATTACCTTACGAATGTCACTGCATCAAGCCTATCATAACTCACATTATATTTTTTAGGCTGGAGGACACATGACTCATACAATAACCAATAGAATGGTTCCTGTTAATTTACCAACTACATTAGCCAATCAAATTTTTTCTCTGGCCTTTATTAAAACTGTTTGTTGTAAAAAAAAACATTGCCATCATGAGAGCCTCTGCATTTACCAGGCGGGAGCTTTTGGTCCTAACGGAGGTGATTGACCGGCGGATCACCAGCCAGCCTCCCCCCATCAGCAACCGCCAGAAGCGATCCGCCTATGCGGAGGTTTGCCACCGCCTGCGCTCCTTCGGCTCACGCAGACAGATCGGGCAGCTAGAGCGCAGGTGGTCGGATCTGCGCCGCCGCACGCCACGCTTGCTGGCCTGTTTTCGGCAGCGGATAGCTGAAAGTAAGTATTTGTTTGTTTATTTTCCTTTCTTTTTGTGCGGCCCTATCTGCGTGTGCATGTTTTCACTATAGCCCTGTTGGTATTTTTTGGACAGGCCAGCGTGTGCATGTTTTCAGTATAGCCCTGTTGGTGGTTTTTGGACAGGCCTGCGTGCGCATGTTTTCAATTTTTTAAATGTTAGAACATTTGTGTAGTTGTTAATTTGGGGCCAAACCCCCCCACCCCAAAAAAAGACTAAACATTTTTCTCAACTCATTTAGGGGCTGAACGCAGAATCCGCCCTCGCCGCAGGGACAGACGCCCTCAGTCCGACGCAAAGCCCAGCAGCAACTCCCCAACTTTCCCCCAATTCCCCCTCCACCCCTGACCGGCCACTACCTGAGGCCCCTCCCTCTGGAAATTTGAGCCCACAACAAATTTCACCCTCCACTCCACCCCCCCTTCTCTTTTCTTCACCCTCCCCTCCCCCCCCCGGCGCTTTTCATCGCCATCAAGCAGCTCCCAGATCTCCCCTCCGTGGAGCCTACAGCACTGTACCACATCCAAGGAGGAGGAGGATGGAGGGCCTACAAACCCCCAAATCCCTATGACCGGTAGGTTTCCCTTTTATAAATTTGAAAACTTGTATTGTTGACATTTTTATTTTGATAGACAATGTATTGGATTTTTACCAATGATACATATCACACATGTCCAAACACTCATACTTGGGTAGTTATTGTTTACCCTAACAAGGGTACTTCTTATTTTTTGTGGTCACCTTTTTGTGTGTTCATTTGTAATTTAGTATTTATGACATCTTTGCATTTGCCAGTACTTTGTTTTTTTCATCACAACTGGATCTTTGTTTACACTATTTTTAGATTAGGAATTGGTTTTTTAAACTTATAATGTAAGGTTTTTGTTTTTTTCTCTTTTTTTTTTCCAACAGAGGACCAGAGGCGGATGCATTGTTTGCAGGAAGGTTTGGCCGCTTTGCGTGGCCACATGATTTCGATGTTAGTGGTCCTTGACCACATGGCGGCGGCCCTTCGGCGATGATTTTTTATTTTCCTGGTTTGTTTTTTTCAAATTATTGTTTGGCAATTAAAATTTCTTTGTATTTTAATGAGTCTCATTCATTGTCTGAAACAATTACATTGTTTAACCTTCCATCAGTCCACTATTTGATCATGTTCTTTAAAGTAAGGTAAATTATATTGTACAAAGCGCTAGTAAGTATGTAAGCTGCCACATTAAACACCTCACCATACCAATAGGTTATTACAAATTCAAACATTTTCTTGTTTTTCTTTGGGTGGGTAATGTAAATTTTAAAAAAAAGCAGCTTAGGCCTAGTTTGGCAAACCTACTGAATCAACATAATACCTTTGATGTTTTTGTTAAGCCACAAAGCATGTTCAAAGAATTAAACATTTCACACAATACAGGATTAGGCATTACGAAAGTTGGCCTTTTTTGTGCCAGGTTACACGTGATTCGAATTTTGAAAAAAAACAGTCTTTTTAACGTCAAACAAAAATTTAATACACACCAAACACATACAGAAAGTGAATTGTGACAAGCAATTCACACAGTGAAAAAACACTCCAAAAAACAACCAACACCAAAAGCAAACAACAAAAGAAACAATCAAGAACTGATGAAATAAGTAGCAGGCCAACATAAAGCCACAAATGAGGCGATGAAATAATTGATTCCAAAGTTAGATCCAATGTGGCCACATGTACACAATTTAGTGGAGCAGGTAGTAGGCATTGTTTTGTCGAGCTGTGTAAAGGAAGACAAGAAAAGTTAAAAATAAATTAATAATTTCAAAAAGGAACATTACAATGGTACATGTCGACATTGTGTCAATTAAGTAAATGTTTGACAATAATTACCTGAAAAATCTGGCCACCACATCATCGTGTATGGCCCCCCCACATACTGACCTCCGACCAACCTTGGGGGGGCCATCCTCAGGCAAGGCATCCTCTGGCTGCATTGGGACAGGGCCGGATTGATGGCCACATGGGCCTGGAGCTGAAAATGACCAAAGGGCCTATTATGAGAAGCAGAGGAGGCGTGACTAGTGCTGTGTGGGTGTGGTCAGTGCCATGTGGGTGTGTACCCCCTATACTCTCTGCTCCAATGTCTCCCTAAATATGTAAAAGGAAAAAAATCCTTAATTTTGTGAGGTAAATAGAAATACAAATTTTCTACTTATGATTTATAGAACAAAAATAGTACATGATAACCAAAAAGCGCTCCCCACTCAACATGTGTAACAAATGGGACACCACTGTGTTTTCACACAAAAAAAGGGACAATAGTCACCAATAATAATGGCAAATAGAGATTCCAAGTCCTGGATATTCACTAATTAGACTTCTCTATTGAAGTGCTGGTCAGTTTTCCCTTAGAGTAAATCCATATGCATGGAGAAAAAGAGAAAGGATAATAGTGCAGTATGTCTAAATTAAAAAAAACTTTTAATGACAAATTTGCACTTACAATCACGAAATAAATATAAGGCATGTAACAAATATAAGACCACATCCAGCCCCCGTCCACGTGTCGACATCCACACCCAGATGTACAAAGGAAATAGTGGTACCACTACTCCGGATATAGGGATCCACTAGGATGAACTCCACAAGAGGAGGCTGCAGATATTGTGGTTAGTTCACAGGGTGAGGCCCGCTTAACGCGTTTCGGACATCAATTCGTCCTTCGTCAGAAGCGTGGCATAATCACCCAAAGTCTTACTTAAATACCCTGTAAAAAATACACTCACATGATTTCAATTAATGTATGTTTATGTATGTTTACTGAGTAATATTTAGGTGTTTACTCCTGTGCATTTAACCCAGCAGCACCTCCCTCTTTATTTGCGCTATTTTTCCTTCACTTACGTTTTTACTTATGATTTATGGCTGACCATGTGGAGAGCAGATGACCAGTCAACATCATGTTGTCATGACAATGGGCCTATTTTTATGTGGAGGCCTGGAGCTATAGCTCCATCCACCCCATTGTTAATCTGGCTGCATTGGGACACCACTCCTTATGGCGATGTTGTGAAAGATCCCACACAGGACCACAATTTTCGAAACCATAGCCGGCAAATACATGAGTTCGCCACCAGAGCAGTGGAGGCATCTGAATCGGCCTTTTAAAAGGCCAATACAGCGCTCCACCACCTGCCTGGTGTGGAATTATACTCACTTTGTGGCCCTGGTGTGGGAGCCAAATAAGGAGTGAGCAGCCAGGGCGTGCAAGGGTAGCCACTGTCTCCTGTGAAAAAACAAATACAACAATCAGGATCACTGTGTATCATGCTTTGCATTGGTTTCAACTAAAGGTCTCCACTTACCCAGAAGCCACGCATCACCAACTTGTAGGTTGTCTAATTTATGCCAAATCCCTGATTGCCGGATGACAAATGAGTCATGTGCACTCCCGGGTAATTTGGCATTCAGGGACAGGATCTGGAGGGAGGCATCACATACCACCATTACATTCAGTGAGTGATAGTGCTTGCGGTTCCTAAAAATTGCCTCCAGCCGTGCTGGAGGCTGAAGTGGTATGTGAGTACCATCCACAACCCCTATGATGTGTGGGAAGCCAGCTATTTGGTAAAAATTGGCCTTCGTCACACTAAGGGAACCCATATCCAATGGCATTTTAATAAAATGATGGAGGTGCTTGAAAAGGGCCTCCATCACTGCCCTCAGGATCCTTAAAAAGGAGGATTGGGAGATTCCGGCCACTATTCCCACCATGGTTTGAAAGGATCCTGAGGCACAGAAATGTAACACCGCCATTAATTGCGTAAGTGGTGGTATTGCTGTAGGACTGACAATTTGCCGCTCGAGATCACTCTCTATTAATGAGAGAGTGTCTATGATGATTTGTGGAGGAAGACGGTATCGTCTTAAAACCTCATCATCGGGCATTCCAAAAAGGGTGACACGTGTTCTATATATCTGGGGCCTAGCACGCCTACGATGCCTACGCCTGGGACGAGGTTGAGGTTGGTCGGGTTCCGGAAGCATGGCCAAAATAATACGACCAACATCAACCTGAAATGGTAAGCCAGGTAGTTAATGTTTGATGAAAATGTAAAATCAAAAATATACTTATCTTTGCCGCAAAATCCAAAGATGCTTACATGCCGGGGTATTGTCATGAGTGCAACAACCTACATTTCCAAATTAAAAATTTGTGTTAGAATTTTTGGGGGACAGATTGGAATCTTAAAAATTTGGCAAATGCGTTAAAAGATAGGGGGGAGCACACATTATTGAAAATGCACCCTACATTGAGTGGACAAACAAGAATGCCCAAATTTATACTAAAAAAACATTAGTGCGCTAAATAGTTTGCATTTTTACATGGGGAATAAGGACACATTAGTGCGCTAAATTGTTTGCTTTTTTACATGGGGATTAAGGAAACAGTGCGCTAAATAGTTTGCTTTTTTACATGGCAAATAAGGAAACATTAGTGCGCTAAATAGTTCGCTTTTTTACATGGGGAATAAGGACACAGTAGTGCACTAAATAGTTTGAATTTTTACATGGGGAATAAGGACACATTAGTGCGCTAAATAGTTCGCATTTTTACATGGGGAATAAGGACACATTAGTGCGCTAAATAGTTCGCTTTTTTACATGGGGAATAAGGACACATTAGTGCGCTAAATAGTTTGCATTTTTACATGGGGAATAAGGACACATTAGAGCGCTAAATAGTTCACTTTTTACATGGGGATTAAGGAAACATTAGTGCGCTAAATAGTTAGCTTTTTTACATGGGGAATAAGGACACATTAGAGCGCTAAATAGTTTGCATTTTTACATGGGGAATAAGGACACATTAGTGCGCTAAATAGTTTGCTTTTTTACATTGGGAATAAGGACACAGTAGTGCGCTAAATAGTTCGCATTTTAACATGGGGAATAAGGACACATTAGTGCGCTAAATAGTTCGCTTTTTTTAGGGAAAAACAAAGGAAATATATTTGGCTAAACATTACGCTATATTTAGTGTTAATACATGATTGATAAAATTACAAATAAAATATTACTGGCCAAAACATATGCGAACACCAACAAATCAAAATTTGAAAATCATGAAAAAAGAAAAACTTACCGAAATTCGACAAATAAGTCACAGTCCAAAAACTTCAATGGGGCCCAGCCAAAATAACTGTAAAAAAATAAAAAATAAGAACATTTGGTTTGTAGAGCCCTTATTTATTCAAGGAGTTGTAAAAAATACTTACTCAAAAAATAACCAACAAAGAAAATAACCGCCAAAAAAAAGCGAACAGAAAATCCAAAAAAACAAACAAGAACCAACTCCAACCAACTCCAACAATCCGCCTCAATCCACTAATCCCGCCAACAATCCACTCCTACAAACGAAACCTCCAACAATCATCACCCGCCACCTCGACTCGAGTCGCCAAAAGTCATAAATAGTCTTTATTTTCCCGCTCAAATTAAGGACGGATCATAGGAGCGCACAATCAATGATGCGGACGAATAATAAGGACGCATGTATAAATACGTCACGGAAATTCACAAACGGTCTGCTGTAGTTCAAGTTGTTGTGCTCAAAATGGCTACAGACCAGCAAAACAATGGCCAAGAGGCGCCCGGTAAGTATTTGTCTCTTTTGGATTAAAGGATTATTTTGAACCCGAATTTAGAGAAAGTTTGACATCTAAATTTAACCAATGTTTTTGAAAAAAGGTGTTGAGGATGCCATGGAAGAGGCTGCTGGGCCGAGTAGGCCAACAAAAGAAACCAAAAAAAAAGGCAGCCACAATTCACAAGAAAGGAGGTGGAGGTTTTGGTACAAATGTGTGTTGACACCCTGCCACAGGCAGATCGGAATATGGGTGCAAGCCAGAAGTGGAAAATGTGGGAGGAGATAGCCAGTGCTGTCAATAGGGTGGGTGAGTTTGAAAGTCTACCGCGGGATGTCAAACGCCGGTACGTAAAAACTACATTTTATTAAAAAGTGGTTACAGGGCCAAATACTGCAGGAATAATGCAAACATTTCACCCACAGATGGACCGATTTTAAATATCGGCTGAAACAAAAACTGGCAGAGAGGGCTAGGCATGCAAGGGGGACAGGTGGGGGTCCCACCCCTGTGTCATTGGAGCTTAATGACTTGGAAGAGCTGGCACAGGGGTGTGTGCAGTATGAGGAGGTGTTTGGCGTGTCCAACATGGATACGGACATGCCAGACTTTGCGGCTCCTCATGTTGTCCCAGGTAAATGTTGTTATGTTACCAACTCTGAAATGTGTTTGTGACAATATGTAGATTCTAATGTTACTCTTTTCTCATTTTTCGCACAGAGACACAGGCGGATGAGTCTGCTCCAGAGGGGAGCCTTGGCCGCAGAATTTCTGCTGGCTCTGCAGGGGAGGAAGCAGTAGATCCGGCTGGGGACCCTGCAGAAGCCAGTCCAGGGCAATCCCCCTCGCAGGCAGTGGCCCTCCTCTCGGATCTCAATTTTAAATCGGATCACCACATGGAGATTCTGCTGAGGATGGACGCCAGTCTGCTACGGGTGGCGGAGGCCATGGAGCAAAATGCTGCGGCCAACATGACCATTGGTCAGGCCCTGTCCGAAAATACCAGGGCCAACATCCGAATTGCCAATGCCCTGGAGCAGCTCGTTCGCCAGCACATGGTGGAGCCGCCCTCCCTTCCTGCCGAAACATCAGGATCCTCCACCTCTGGCACAACAACAGCCATCCCTCCAAATGTGCCTAGCCCTCTGCCTAGTCCAGAGGCCCCAACATCTGCCTCTGGACAGGCCAGCCAAAGGACATCCCGGACCCGGTCTGGCTCCCACCCTACCCCAGCCAAACGGGGCAAAAAGCGATGACAGCACTGGCTAATTTTCCCACAATCCTTCTGTGCTTGCCCCATATTCCTTAAGGGACAAAACTTCCCTCTCCTTTCTTGTGAATTGTTTTTAATGTGTGTTATTTTCTTTTGGGCAAATGCCACTATTGTTGTGTTTGTATTTTTTCTTTCATAATTTTTGACGTTAGCCAGAACTGAAAAATGGCAAATGCACATGAAAAACTAAAAATGTGTGTAAAAAATAAAAACATTTCAAAATCTGCTCCATTGTATTGTGACATTATTCTAAAAATGTTTTTTAGGCAATCCCGGCCCCCCCAAAAAAACAACAAAAAAAACATTATTTTTAATTCAGACTCCAAAGGGTTACAAACCATTTAGGAGTTTAAAGGAACACTTTGCCAAAACAAAATGGATGCAAATTTTCCGTGACCATTAAAAATGTTGCTAAAACACAAACATGATGACAATATTGTTGCAATAACACAAAACCAAAATTAAAATCCCCCCCCCCCAAAAAAAGAAAAATTGGTACACTAATTGATTGTCTAATCCAGAAATTAGCAGCTGAGTATTTCACCTGTGTACGGTTTTGTGCTACAAAAAAAAAACTACTTGCTAAACACATTACAAGCAAGTTTTCAATTCTAAGTTGATTGCTTTTCTGGCAAGAAATGATAAATCGATGAAACATCGAAGAGGCACGGGAAGGAGGACGAGACCATCGACATTGTGGTAGAGTATACCAGACCACAAGCTGTGCGAGCAGTTTGAACGGAAAGTGGATCAGACAGTGACGTATGACTTGTTCCGATCACATTTGCCGTTCGCATGAGATCATTTATGTACGCCCAAAAAATGCCTCGACACGCCTGCGTTTTCCCATCTCCACCCCCGTCACCGCCCAAAAACGGCCTGTTCTGTCAATCACATTTGACATGTCACTTCCTGTTCGCTATTCGACGAACGACTAAAAAAAAGATCGCAATCAGCCGTACGCACATGCACAGTGTAACACCGGCGCATGCGTGGTTTCACAACATCGGAACACTACGAGCGTACTGCCGCTTACGAGCGGCTCTGAATGAGGGCCTTTGTCCTTAAGGACTACAAATTAGCCTTTTAAAGTTATTTCTATGTACAAACAATATATTATTTTTATTACTAGTGAGTTAGTTACTTGTAAAATCCTACATTATATATTACCCTTACCCGGTTTCCTTAATTATACTGTTTGAGAAGTGGGGAAATATTAGGATTTCTATAGAAAAGCTACACTTTTATTTTACCCTAATATTAATTTTATAAATTATATAAATGTAATATTATTTACCCAATATGCTATATTATAGTATCTGGATTATTTCACTGACATAAGCCAGCAATACTTAATGCAGGCAATAGCACCCTGCATATATAGGATGAAGCCAAAAAAGTCCAACTGATACAGCTAGAACAGCCCTATCCATTTTTAAATAGGACACAAAAAATAAACCTTTAAATGTGTGTTCTTATAAGCTCAAGGGGTCTATTCATCATCACTTAATGGCCTTTTACACATGCGGAAACACTAGTGTTATGTAACGGGCCCATTCACTATTACGGACCCGGTAGGGCCACCTTGTACTCAACAAACTCCGAAAACTGAACATGTTTAGCAGTGGCAGAACTAGGGCAGGGTTGGGAACGGCAGTGCTGGGTGCCGCCGGACACGGTACAGGCCCGCCCTAGTCAGCCAGTGTAATGCAGACCACAGTGAGTGCAGTCCGTACTACACTGTTACACACACATCACGATATGTGTGTTTCAACAGACAATGAGAGTCAGACAGACTCTCATTGGCTGCTGTGCCCACTGCTGGGGCCGGGCTGGGGCTCACTCAAGAGCTTCGCCTTCCGATTCCGGCACTGGGTTATGGGAGAGACGTCATGATGTCCATTTTTCATATTGCCCTGGGCTCCAAATACCCTAGTTACGCCACTGGTTTTTACAGTTTGCTATCGAGAACCAACGATATTTTCAGATAGCGTTGGTTCTCAGAGACCCGCTTCTTCCTATGGGAAAGAGATCCAGGGTTGCGTTGAGGGATCCAAGCGGTTCCCTCCACCACCTCTGCACAGCGCAACTTTTGGCTGTGCGCATGCGTGATCTCAGATCACGCTTGCGCAGAAGGCCGGCACCTCCGTGGTAAGCATCACTGCTACCTTTGTTGCAGTGTTAGGAGACGGCCTGGACAGCAGGTTTTCGGAGCACCTATCCCTGCACCGTATTAAATTGCTCCGGTACTTAAGTATCCACCACCGCAACTTGCAGCGAGTTGGATACTTAATATAGGCCCCCAGGAGTTAATAATGTCCTATATTGGGGAAACATAGGTAAATGTGTACAGCCAGGATTACAAACAATCAATGCAGAGGAGTATTCTCCCAAATTCTGCAGCTTTCTTACACTATGACATACTGTATGCTGCAAGCATCGCTCACAGACAGGAAGGGTGTGGGTGTGAGATTTTTACGGTTATATTTAAAACCACATTATAATAGAAAGAACAATTGCAGCTGTCACCAAAGTTATCTCACATTTACAAATGAGCAGCACAACATCTATAGAGCAGAGGTAACCACAAACTTCCTTTGCACACAGATGCAGGGGAGAGATGGTATAGAGAAGGAGGTTAGACACAGCAGTGGGGGCCACAGACGTCTGCGGCTGTGGCGTGGGGTGGGGGTCACCGACGGCGTCTGGGAAATCCATAGGACATGGCAGGTGTAGGGGGAAAAGAGCAGCTTTTCGGAAGCGATACTTTTGTTAGTGAGGCATGATGAATGTCTCCAAATTGTTTTTTAAACTCCAAACAGTTTTTTAAACTCTCCAAACAGTTTTTGAAACAAGTGATAATTATGTAATAACGAATAGACCGACTTGCTACATCTCCCCCATAACTCATGCTCAGTTTTCAAATGTTGTACCATTCTTAGGGGACTATTCATTATCCCTAAAGTTCTGCAAAAGTAGTTGAATATAGCTGAATAACATTTTGTAGAAATTAAGTAATGGGGTTATTCATCACAAAAGTAATGCAGGAAATATCACAGATATCTCTTGCTTACCTTTCAGTCCTGATGTGGCACTCATGGCCTGATTCAGAGCTGCTCGCAAAAAGCGAGCGCTCGCTCCGAATCAGGGAGTGTGTGGTTTTTTTTTGTTGCGGCCTCTTGGCCGCTCACATAGCTGTAGGTTACCACCCAAAGCTTATGCGAGCGGCCATGATGATGGTCTGGATGGTCAAGACCATCACGACCATCGGGCTTGCGACGAGACCCTTGCAGTAGGGTCTCGTTGCCGCAAGCCCCAGTGGACTTCCTGCACTATTAGAGCAGGAAGTCCACCTACTAACATCACTAGTGATGTCAGTAGGGCCGCCCACAAACGGCAGGCGCTCCTTCAGAAACGCCTCCGTCTGCTCAGCCACCCCCTTCCCCGCCTTCAAAACGGGGCAGCTGTCAATCAACATCGACAGCTGCCTCTTTTGGATGCGAGCACCGGAGCGAGTGCTTTTTGCGCTCGCTCCGGGGCTCTCGTGCGCACTGGGCCACCATCGACCCGCTTGCGAGCGCATAGCACTTGCGAGCGGGTCTGTATCAGGCCCTCATTTCCCTAAATTCATCAAGCTCCAAAATACTACCTTTTTGGAACTTGGTTGCAGGAACTGATGCAATCATGTAGAAATTCATTGGGGGAATTCAATAGTTTTTTCTTGGCTGATCTCCCCAAACAGCATTTATGCCCGTATTCAATTTGTCGCTGATGACGTCATTTTCACCTATTTGAAATATCCCCGTATTCAATTACATTGACTTTTCGCCTTGGGAATGCCCCCTTAAAACGAAATGTGCAAAAAAAAAAAAAAATCGGAACACCCCAAATAAATTATTTCAAATTTTGGGGAGAAAAAAAAAATAGGGGAACAGTGTTTAAAAATATCGAAATAGGTTCAGGGGTATTCTGTAAGTATGCGGCAGGTGTTTTCTAGAATAGTCTATTAGCGGCAGGTGGTTTTTTGCAGAATTTGAAAAAAAATAGTTTTAGGGACTTACAAATATGATAGTACCCATTTCATGTACCCCAAATTTGATGGGACCACTTTTTAAAATGAAAACAAAAATCTAAGTGTATCATTTCTTCAATGTCGGGAAAAAAACACCTGCCGCGGCTATTTAAAAATGCAGAACACATTCTGCAGGGCTAAACGGGGGTACCCAGACTGAATCCCCATGTCTGGACAACTTTAGGGGGGTCCTAGGAACAAAACCCGAAAATATACATGATTTTTCGCCAATCTAGGTTTTGCCGGTTCCCTATTTCGCCTACTTTGGAATTGAATACGGGGAATAGCGGGCACGAGTACGATAGTTTTCAGCCTGGAAAACAGGCGAAGGAGGCGAAAAGTCCAGCAGACGAAAAGTCTGGACTTTTCGCCTCAAATTGAATACGGGCCTTAGTGTCCAAAACACTGTGGACTATTTCATAGAAAGAAGCATCACTACAAGCAGTTGTGACATTCATAATGTCGACATGAGAATGTCTACATGGTTGTTATGTTGACATTCAGCATGTCAACACTGATGAAATGTCTACATAGAGGTAAATAGATCCCTAATTTTAACACTAACATTAACACTAACGACTAATCCTAATCCTAAACTTATGGTCAACTTTTTTGACAATGGCGACATTTCCTATGTCGGCATTCTGTTCATGTCAGCATTTTCCAGGTGTCATGTCCAGCAAATTAGGAGAGAACTATTCGTCTAAATGGCAAGTTAGTAGAACAGCAAGCAAGGAGGTTAGTAATTGGCAATTAGTAGGTGTGCATTCAGGAGAAAGGAACAAACGTCAGTACAGGTATAACCAGATTCACAGGTATAAGTTAGTTCAGACAGCTAACAGCATGTTCATGGACACTGGCAAAGGTTTGGTCAAGCAGCAGACAGAGTAGTTGGGGTCACAAGCAAGAATCAGATACTAGGCAGCAGACAGAATACAGCACAGTAGCAGGAGTACATAATTGCTAGCATGTGAATGTTGTTATTGGAAAGAAATGTTTGATACAGGTGGCTATTTGGTAGTGTATAGATCCCCTTCGGTAGATGTACCTGGAAGTAACATGGAGTGAGTGCAGTACCAACCCCATAAAGGCCACCAAAAGAAGAAATCTATCCCCTCCCAGGCTCGCTTCGCTCGGCACACTTCAGGCACAGTGGCTTGCTTTGCTCACCACAGGTTTATATTCCCCTTCTATGTCCACGTGGATCATAACTAATGATGTTAAACAGTAACTGATGACATCAGGGTACATCTATGGAAGGGGATGTATCTGCTACCGTGGCCATTTAAGGCAGCTGGCACCATTGAGAATTATGTGAGTGTCAGCCCCCATTTGGCATAATAACATGTGACCGCAATCACAAGGTAACACAGTAGATATAAAAGGAAAAGTACTCTCTGGTGCTGATAGGAGCACTTACAAAATGTATTTACAAATCCACCATAGAGAGTGTCTAGGACATTGTGAGCCTAATTCTGAGTTGGACACAGCAGCATTCAAGCCTGCGTCTTTTGCCAGTTGCATATCTGTAACTGTATGCAAACACCATTACAAGCCCTTCTCTGGTGTACAACCATGCATCTGAACGCATAAAGACAGACCCCACTTTGAGCCTGTTTAGATTGTGGCTCATGTACTGATGACCAATCAAAGCTGACCTTAGCTTGCAATATCATGGCTCTGCCCCCTCACTTTGGCTATTATTAACCAGGAGTGCAGTGTCAGCATGGGACCAGAGAAGAGCTTCTGAAGATTACAATGAAGAAGAGACACCAGGGAAGAGAGAAGATCCGGTGGGAAGAAAATAAAAGACTACGGAAGAAGTGTGGTACCCCCATAGTTATAGGGTTATCCCTTACACAGTTAGGGCTTCATTTAGATACTGCAACCTGTCAGTTTATTATTTTTTTTGCAGTTTATACAGTACCATTAGCCCATAGGCAGATACAGTGAACTTTTATTGACCCTACCCCTGTCAGCCCCTACTGAGCATGTGCAGAGGAGGGGGAAGAATTCATCCATTTTTGCAGGAAAATCCTGCCCCACTCATTGGTAGCCAGGGTGTCCAGGCAGAGATCCTTGTAGGTGGCCTGTTGCTGGGGGTGCCCTGTCCACTCAGAGAATCTGAACAAGCAGGGAGGAGATAGAGGGGAAGGTTCTAAAATAGCAATCCCCTGGAGGGGAGAGGATGTCCTGATGGGAAGTAACTGGGCAATAGGAGCTGCCATGTAGCATGTAATAAGGTGTACCAGCAGAAGGGGAAGTGGCTGAGGGCACTCAAAGCTGCCACAGTGTAATGGTATTCCGGCTGCGTTGAAGCTGGCGCAAGACCCCCCTAATCTACAAGGACTGTAGCTGTTCTGGAGCCCTAATGGGAAGGAGTTGGGCAGCAGGAGCTGCCATGTAGCAGGGAAAAGTGATTCAAATACCTGCAGGGGAAAGAGGAGGGGGTGTCCTAGCCAGTAGTAACCCAGATGGAGGTCAGCAGCTGTGGTGGAAGCCAGAGCGCTGCCACTGTGAAAGTATCCCAGCTGCGAACAGCTGGCGCAAAGACCCCACAAGAACTCCTAGCTGTAAGGACCAGTGAAGAACTGGGAGGATCCCCCAGTATGGAAGAGCCCCCTGCTAATTATGAGGGCTGCGCTGTCGCTGTCTGCTGTTTAGAGGAGTACCCCACTGTAGTGTTATACCAAGCCCCTACAAGTGCCTGAGGTGTAATTACACTCACCCTGGAGGCTAAAGAACCCTGCTGAGCCTGCCCCTGCAGGACCCCCTAAAGTAATCACCACTGCACCAGGAGAAGACTGCTGCTGCCGGGACTTGCTGGGAGAGCCGTAGGACCCCTTATGCTGTGGGCTGCCCAGAGAAGTGCCCGAAGACACAGAATATCGGTGAGGAGGAGCTCCCTGCGGGATCAAGGGGAAGGACCCTGCACCGCGACTTGTCCACCAGCGCTGACCAGAGGGGATGCCCACCTGGAGCAAAGCTACGCTGGGAGGACCCGAGGACAGTGTACAGAGGAAGAGACAACCCCAAAGGAAAAGGCTCAAGGGCTCCTGGGCTGCAGTAACTTCGCTGCCAGACAGAGCCTTGAGAAGGGGAATTTCCTCTGTAAGCATCCCTGTGTACTGACATCTGAGGACTGCTTCTTGGAACTCTGGTCTTGTGCTTAGCATCCCGGAGCTCCACTGAATTTCGTGGAGGCTAAACAGCCATAGCTTGGGGTGAGACCGGTGCATTTCCTGGGTACCTGCCCATGTGTCTTTCCCCCTACCTTCCTCCTTTACTACCTCCCTCCACCCTCCATGCCACCAGTAGTTTTGTCCCAGAATGAGGGATTTCTTTTCCACTTAGCACGCAGCCATGTTTAATAGTTAGTGAGTAGTACACTTAAGTGCCTGGGTTTGGTGTGTGATAGTACCTAAGCAGTTATTAGGGGGGAAAAAGGGATATGATTCCCCCTTTCTCATATTCATTGCTTATCTGGTGTATTATCTTTCTTGTGAACATCCAGTTCATGCTGGGAGGGGACGTGATTTGGGTTATTGTGTCAGCTCATGTCTGATGCAATTGTAATTGCTGTAAATGCTGGTTTGATTTATTGTAATGTATATCCATTCTGGCCGGTGCCTCATTTGAATGTTGTATTTCTCAAAGCACTGTGTTTTTCTACTGTTATACATTTTAAATGCTGGGTCTGTAATGCAATGTATATGAATGTAATGTTTCTTTAACCCTGTGTAACCCCAGCTGGCACCTCCTGTGCTAATAGTGTGTGGCACATGCATTCATGTATTTTCTCAGCAAAGGCTCAAGGACTGTGTTTAAACTATTGCAAGTTGCTGGTGAACTACTGCTACCAGCATAGCCTAACTGTTGTCCCTATTTTCTCAGCAAAGGCTCAAATACTGTGTTTTAAAGTATTGCAAGTTGCCGGTGAACTACTCCTATCAGCATAGCCTCAGGGCTTGATTCAGACCCGCTCACAAGCGCTATGCACTCGTGAGAGGGTCGATGTTTGGCCACTGTGCATGCGCACGCCGGAGCTGGCTCCGATGTGCGCATGCGTGAGACCCAGCTAGCGACGGGCGCTCCGGGTATCGCACCAAAAGGGGGCGGCTGTCGATGTTGATCATCAGCTCGCCCCATTTTGGAGGCGGGCAGGGGGGGGTGGCTGGCCAAATGGAGCCGTTTGGGGGCGGCCCCATTCACATCACGAGTGATGTCAGTGGTGAGCTTCCGGCTCTATTAAGAGCCAGAAGCTCACTGGGGCTTGCGGGATTGAGACCCTACCGCAAAGGACTCGTTGCAAGCCCCGATGGTCGCGATGGTCGAGACCATCACCTGGCCGCTCGCAATAGCTGTGGGTGGTCACCCACAGCTATGCGAGCGGCCAGGAGGCAGCACAAAAAAAATCCCTATTTTTCCTCCAAGGCTCAAAGACTGTGTTTAAGTTATTGCAATTTGCTGGTGAACTACTGCTATCAGCATAGCCTCAGTGTTGTTCCTATTTTCTCCAAGGCTCAAAGACTATGTTTAAGTTATTGCAAATTGCCGGTGAACTACTGCTACCAGCATAGCCTAAGTGTTATCCCTATTTTCTCAAGGCTCACAGACTATGTTTAAATTATTGCAAGTTGCCGGTGAACTACTGCTACCAACATAGCCTCAGTGCTGTCACTGTTTTTTTCAAAGCAAAGGTTTAAAAACTGTGTTTTTCTATTGTGACCTTTATTTGCCAGCTGGGGTCACCGGTAGAGGACAGGGAGGTTTTAAGTAGTTTTCTTGGTATTAAAATGTGCAAGATGTTATTCTGTCTATGGTAAACTTTTTGTATCAACTGTATGTGACTTAACTTGGGTACAATAAAATTGCGTTGTACCATCCTCATTGTGTCTGCCATTGTGTCTGTTTAAAAAGGGAAATGCATTGCTTGCCCCTCTGATCTAATACGAACCTGGTACCTGAGTTTTATAGGGACATTACAGAAGTAAGAAGAGAAAACATGCCGGAAGGAAAAGACACCTGGTCAAGCCTGAAGACTCCTAGACACCTAAGTCCTGGCGGCAAAGGGGCTCTTGAGCAAAACAGCTGACATTTGCTCCCTTGCTGTCAAGGTGATGTCCGGCGAGAGTCAAACAGCCAATGGCAACAATCCAACGCCAAGAGAGAATACGGCATTTGGCAAGTTGATTAGCAGCAATGAGCCCTGTGGGAAGAGCTGACGCAGGGCAGATATTGCCCTCTGGTTAGCTGGGCGCTAGGCTTGTGGTGCATTGGGCACTATGCCCCTCATATTTATTGCCCTGGTTAGGTGGGCTATAGTGCTATGGTGCATAGGGGCACTAGGACCTACACTAGTGCACCACATACAGATTCCTTTTCCTTTTCTCCCAAACTGTATGCTTCTCGGATCTGTGGTAGCACCCCCATTAATAATACTGATTACTACTATTATTTGGGGAACGTTTCTGGCAATGTCATTGTATTGATTTTCCTGTGCAACAGGTCCTTTTCTTTCTCCTTTGCCAATGATGCAAGTCGGTGCTAAGACAGACTGGGGTATTCCCTGTGGGTTGTCAGGTGGGTGCTGCCGGTAACTGTCACCACAGCATGCCAGTGCACATAGGAGATTGCTGGGCAACTGAGGTACTAATGCCGAGGATGATGATAACCTAACCCACCTACTGAATAGACAGATTCTTTTTTGCTGTCCATGTTATACCAATGTAGGTCATTTCCTAGGCCTCATCTTTTACTTTTCCCAAGAGGTAAGCACACGACTGTACTGTACCACAACCAATGCTAGTACTTCACCAATCTTACAGATGGAATCAAAGAGAGCAGTCCATCGCCCCTCAATGGGAAATTTGACTGAATTTTAACAATTCTGCAAGGAAGAATGGGCAAATATTTCCTAATCTAGGTGTTCAAAGCTGGTAAAGACATTCAAACATACTGCTGGCTGTATTACTGCTAAAGGTGACTCTACAAAAGTATTAAATCAGGGGACTGATCACTTTTCTATCTTTGTTATTCTAGTTTTTCATTTTCTATTAATTTTGAGAACTGTTGCCATTTTTTTGTTAGTTGAATGTTGTAAGGTGAAATGTGTAAATAAAGCTGGACGAAAATTGATTTAATTTATTTTCCATGATGTAAAAGTTCAGATTTTGCCATGGTATGATGATTTTCTATAGGCACTGTATAAACAGCAATGCACTAATGTGTGACTGGGAAATAACACTCTTGGTTTCCACAACATGGTATAGCAATAATGTAGGTTAGTAACAGTGCTAACAACATACGTACATGTAGGTCAGGCCTTCTCCCTCTTGCGCTTAGCCAGTAATGAGAACTTGTTTACATTTGTTTCAACAGGAAATAAGAGTTCCCCAACATGTTACCATGGAAAGCCTTACACACACGCCCATCTACATCAACCTCCCTATAGTGAGGCCTCATTGGTAGCTGTAATATGAGGTGCACAATGATGGCGCTCAGTGCAGAGGTGCTAGGGTGTATTGTATTAATGCCACTATAGGTACCACTATCATAGATACTTCTGGCGGGGGGGGGTTCTATTTACTAAGCCTTGGATGGAGATAAAGTGAACAGAGATAAGGTACCAGCCAATCAGCTCCTAACTGTCATGTCACAGGCTGTGTTTGAAAAATGACAGTTAGGAGCTGATTGGCTGTTACCTTATCTCTGTTCACTTTATCTTCATCCAAAGCTTAGCAAATAGACCCCCAGGAGAGCTGATGGTCCTTCTCAGCGAGTCAAACATTCTCTGCAAATTGGACATTTGAGGCAGGAAGATGGTTCTGTCTATCTCTCATCCGCCCCTGGCTGCCAAGGTGGTGCATCTGGTGCCTGACTCCACTCAACTTGTATTGAAAATAGGTCAAGTCATGCGCACAGCCAAAAGTTGCGTTGTTCAGAGGTGGTGGAGGGAACCGCTTGGATCCCTATTTGCAACCGTGGATCTCCTTCCCATAGGAAGAAGCGGGTCTCTGAGAACCAACGCTATCTGAAGATAGTGTTGGTTCTCGCTAGCAAACTCTAAAATCTTTTTAGTACTATTATAGGACTCAGCAATATTGGTTGCAGAAGGAAACAGCAGGGCAAATTTACTGTCAAACTGATCCCAACGGGCAGATTGCAGTCTAAAAAAACAGCATTTACTACATGAACCATTGTGAACTGACCATCAGCCCAGCCCTATTCATTCCTATGTAGAGTGTTACTGATTGACCTCTTATTCGCGTCTGGGACCTGGAGGAGCAGTAGCAGTGTTTTTTTGTTTTGCCAACATTCAGGACATGGACCAAAGAGGACGTGAGCCCCTACATTTTGCATAGGCGAAACTAGACATTTGGTAATGGGTGGTCCCAGTTCCAAATACCTAGAACTTGCATAAAGTCACAGTTTCGACTATGACCACAGATGCAAAGCGCTTTCGGCAACCTGCGACTCACAATCAGGAACTATTTTTTAAAACCTTTTTTGTACCATAATTTTCATTTAATTATTCACACTTTCTGGTCCTAGGTTAGCAAACATTACTGCACCATGCAAGCACACTGGGCTTGATTCAGATGGATGCAATTGCAGCTGCGATCTTTATGCAAATGCCACAGATGATGGCCTTCCTACGCTTTAGATTTACACATATACCTCCTAATGTTACATAAGTCAAACATACTATCTGACTGCACCTATAGGAGAAAAATAAAACACAATGGCTACCACCAAAAAAATAAAACATATAAGCTTTACATGAAAAAACAAACAAACACATTAGCACCGATAAGAAAAATAAAACACAATGGCTCTCACAGCACATAAATAAAACATATAGGGCCTCATTTATCAACGAGTTTTATCGCTTGCTGCGTATGATAAATATTGCTCCAGCCAATCAGCTCCCAACTGTCAACAGATGACAATTGGGAGCTGATTGGCTGGAGCACCATTATCATAAGCAACGAGTTTTATCAGTCATTGTGAGTATTAAAATTCGTTGATAAATGAGGCCCCATACGCTTCACATGAAATAAAATAAAAAAACACAAAAAACCCGCTAGGCAAAAAAAAATACATTGACACAGAGAAAAATACTGTAAAATACAATGCTGACCACAGAAAAAAAATAAAAATATAAGCTTTGTATAAAAGAAACAAATACATTGTACTCACCATCCCACCCACACTGTACTTTTTTTCCCTCATCTCACATACACTGTGCTCCCCTTCTGCTCTCCCACTTCCCTTCCCTCATCCCACGCACACTGCTCCCTTTCCCTCAACTCACCCACACTATGCTCCCTTTCCCTCATCCCACCCACACTGTGCTCCCTTTCCCTCATCCCACCCACACTGTGCTCCCCTTCCCTCATCCCACCCACACTGCTCCCTATCCCTCATCCCACCCACACTATGCTCCCCTTCCCTCATCCCACCCACACTGTGCTCCTCTTCCCTCATCCCACCCACACTATGCTCCCCTTCCCTCAACCCATCCACACTATGCTCCCTTTCCGTCATCCCACCCACACTGTGCTCCCCTTCCCTCATCCAACCCACACTGTGCTCCCCTTCCCTCATCCCACCAACACTATGCTCCCCTTCCCTCAACCCATCTACACTATGCTCCCTTTCCGTCATCCCACCCACACTGTGCTGCCATTCCCTCATCCCACCCACACTGTGCTCCCTTTCCCTCATCCCACCCACACTGTGCTCCCCTTCCCTCATCACACCCACACTGTGCTCCCCTTCCCTCATCCCACCCACACTGTGCTCCCTTTCCCTCATCCCACCCACACTGTGCTCCCCTTCTCTCATCCCACCCACACTGTGCTCCCCTTCCCTCATCCCACCCACACTGCTCCCTTTCCTCATCCCACCCACACTATGCTCTCCTTCCCTCATCCCACCCACACTGTGCTCCCCTTCCCTCATCCCACCCACACTGTGCTCACCATCCTACAATGTGCTCTTTCCCTCATCCCACCCACACTGTGCTCACCATCCCTCATCTCACCCACAATGTACTCCCCTTCCCTCATCTCACCCACACTGTGCTCCCCTTCCCTCATCTCACCCACACTTTACTCTTCTTTCATTCTCCCATCCACACTGTGCTCCCTATCCCCCACTGTGCTCTCTTCCCTTATCCCACCTACTGTACACTGTGCTCCCCTTTCCTTATCCCACCCACACTGTGCTTTCCCCTTCCCCAAATCAGACATAATGCTTTCCACAGCTCCACATCCCACATAGTACTTCCTTTCCGTCATCCCACCCACACTGTGCTCCCCTTCCCTCATCCCACCCACACTGTGCTCCCCTTCCCTCATCCCACCAACACTATGCTCCCCTTCCCTCAACCCATCCACACTATGCTCCCTTTCCGTCATCCCACCCACACTGTGCTGCCTTTCCCTCATCCCACCCACACTGTGCTCCCTTTCCCTCATCCCACCCACACTGTGCTCCCCTTCCCTCATCCCACCCACTGTGCTCCCCTTCCCTCATCCCACCTACACTGTGCTCCCCTTCCCTCATCCCACCCACACTGTGCTCCCTTTCCCTCATCCCACCCACACTGTGCTCCCCTTCTCTCATCCCACCCACACTATGCTCCCTTTCCCTCATCCCACCCACACTGTGCTCCCCTTCCCTCAACCCACCCACACTATGCTCCCTTTCCCTCATCCCACCCACACTGTGCTCCCTTTCCCTCATCCCACCAACACTGTGCTCCCTTTCCCTCATCCCACCCACACTGTGCTCCCCTTCCCTCATCCCACCCACACTGCTCCCCTTCCCTCATCCCACCCACACTATGCTCCCCTTCCCTCATCCCACCCACACTGTGCTCCTCTTCCCTCATCCCACCCACACTATGCTCCCCTTCCCTCAACCCATCCACACTATGCTCCCTTTCCGTCATCCCACCCACACTGTGCTCCCCTTCCCTCATCCCACCCACACTGTGCTCCCCTTCCCTCATCCCACCAACACTATGCTCCCCTTCCCTCAACCCATCCACACTATGCTCCCTTTCCGTCATCCCACCCACACTGTGCTGCCTTTCCCTCATCCCACCCACACTGTGCTCCCTTTCCCTCATCCCACCCACACTGTGCTCCCCTTCCCTCATCCCACCCACACTGTGCTCCCCTTCCCTCATCCCACCCACACTGTGCTCCCTTTCCCTCATCCCACCCACACTGTGCTCCCCTTCTCTCATCCCACCCACACTGTGCTCCCCTTCCCTCATCCCACCCACACTGCTCCCTTTCCTCATCCCACCCACACTATGCTCCCCTTCCATCATCCCACCCACACTGTGCTCCCCTTCCCTCATCCCACCCACACTGTGCTCACCATCCTACAATGTGCTCTTTCCCTCATCCCACCCACACTGTGCTCACCATCCCTCATCTCACCCACACTGTGCTCCCCTTCCCTCATCTCACCCACACTGTGCTCCCCTTCCCTCATCTCACCCACACTGTGCTCCCCTTCCCTCATCTCACCCACACTTTACTCTTCTTTCATTCTCCCATCCACACTGTGCTCCCTATCCCCCACTGTGCTCTCTTCCCTTATCCCACCTACTGTACACTGTGCTCCCCTTTCCTTATCCCACCCACACTGTGCTTTCCCCTTCCCCAAATCAGACATAATGCTTTCCACCGCTCCACATCCCACATAGTGCTTCCTTTCCGTCATCCCACCCACACTGTGCTCCCCTTCCCTCATCCCACCCACACTGTGCTCCCCTTCCCTCATCCCAGCAACACTATGCTCCCCTTCCCTCAACCAATCCACACTATGCTCCCTTTCCGTCATCCCACCCACACTGTGCTGCCTTTCCCTCATCCCACCCACACTGTGCTCCCTTTCCCTCATCCCACCCACACTGTGCTCCCCTTCCCTCATCCCACCCACACTGTGCTCCCCTTCCCTCATCCCACCTACACTGTGCTCCCCTTCCCTCATCCCACCCACACTGTGCTCCCTTTCCCTCATCCCACCCACACTGTGCTCCCCTTCTCTCATCCCACCCACACTGTGCTCCCCTTCCCTCATCCCACCCACACTGCTCCCTTTCCTCATCCCACCCACACTATGCTCCCCTTCCCTCATCCCACCCACACTGTGCTCCCCTTCCCTCATCCCACCCACACTGTGCTCACCATCCTACAATGTGCTCTTTCCCTCATCCCACCCACACTGTGCTCACCATCCCTCATCTCACCCACACTGTGCTCCCCTTCCCTCATCTCACCCACACTGTGCTCCCCTTCCCTCATCTCACCCACACTGTGCTCCCCTTCCCTCATCTCACCCACACTTTACTCTTCTTTCATTCTCCCATCCACACTGTGCTCCCTATCCCCCACTGTGCTCTCTTCCCTTATCCCACCTACTGTACACTGTGCTCCCCTTTCCTTATCCCACCCACACTGTGCTTTCCCCTTCCCCAAATCAGACATAATGCTTTCCACCGCTCCACATCCCACATAGTGCTTCCCCCATCCCACATAGTGCTTCTGCCCCATACCACATAGTGCTATACCCTGCCACCCATTCCACATAGTGCTTCCCCCATCCCATATAGTGCTTCTGCCCCATACCACATAGTACTATACCCTGCCACCCATTCCACATAGTGCTTCTGCCCCATACCACATAGTGCTATCCCCTGCCTCCCATTCCACAAAGTGCTTTCCCTGCTCCACATCCCACAAAGTGCTTCCCCCGATTCCACATAGTGCTTCTGCCCCATACCACATAGTGCTATTCCCTGCCACCCATTCCACATAGTGCTTCCCCCATCCCACATAGTGCTTCTGCCCCATACCACATAGTGCTATACCCTGCCACCCATTCCACATAGTGCTTCCCCCATCCCATATAATGCTTCTGCCCCATACCACATAGTGCTATACCCTGCCACCCATTCCACATAGTGGTTCTGCCCCATACCACATAGTGCTATCCCCTGCCTCCCATTCCACAAAGTGCTTTCCCTGCTCCCCATCCCACAAAGTGTTTCCCCCCATTCCACATAGTGCTTCCCCATCCCACATAGTGCTTCTGCCCCATACCACATAGTGCTATTCCCTGCCTCCCTTTCCACAAAGTGTTTCATCCCATTCCACATAGTGCTTCCCCATCCCACATAGTGCTTCTGCCCCATACCACATAGTGCTATCCCCTGCCTCCCATTCCACAAAGTGCTTTCCCTGCTCCCCATCCCACATAGTGCTTCCCCCCATCCCACATAGTGCTTCTGCCCCATACCACATAGTGCTATCCCCTGCCTCCCATTCCACAAAGTGCTTTCCCTGCTCCCCATCCCACATAGTGCTTCCCTCCATCCCACATAGTGCTTCTGCCCCATACCACATAGTGCTATACCCTGCCTCCCATTCCACAAAGTGTTTTCCCTGCTCCCCATCCCACATAGTGCTTCCCCCCATCCCACATAGTGCTTCTGCCCCATACCACATAGTGCTATACCCTGCCTCCCATTCCACAAAGTGCTTTCCCTGCTCCCCATCCCACATAGTGCTTCTCCCATCCCACCAAGGGCCGTATTCAATTAGCCGCGATAAGTCGTTTTCATCAAAAAGTTCTTACCGGTGACATCATTTCGCCAGGTGAAAACTTATCCCTGTATTCAATTCCAAAGACTTTTCGCCGGTGTGGAAAGTCAATGCATTGGAATAGGTGAAAAAGATTAGACTATGAATAGGGGTCGAAAAATAGTACAGAATTGCGATTTTGGGGTGCACACTTCTAAAAACCCCAGCACCCTTTGGACAGTCCCCCAAAGGTAAACTGCGTCAAAAAAAAAAAAAATACTTTAAAGAACCCCAAAAAAGTACTTTCGTTTTGGGGGCGGAAAAAAAAAAAAAGTTGGGGGACAAAGTTAAAAACTAGCGAAATAGACTCCAGGGGGGTCCCCAAGTATGCTCCAGGTGTTTTTTTTTATTGCAGGTGCTTGCGGCTGGTTGTTTTCTTTACGTTTTATAAAACTTCACTTTAACAACTGTAAAATATGCTTGCACCCATTTTCATGTACCCCAATTTTGCTGGGACTACTTATTTTCACCAAAAAATAATACAAAATGCTATTCTTCACCACTTGTGCAAAGATGCTATATAGCAGCTATTGAGATAATTTAAGTACCCCAAATACCTTCAACAGGGCTATTCGGGGATATCTAAAGTGATCCCCAACGTCAGTGCATCTTTTGAGGGGGTGTCAGGCTGATTTCCCCAAAACTGACAGCACTTTTCGCCAGTTTGAGTTTCGCCGGGTCCCATTTTCGCGTCCATTGGAATTGAATTGGTCGAAAAGCAGTCACGTGCTCGAAAAAACTTCTCTCCAAAAACATGCGATGTAGGCGGAAAGTCCGGGAGGCAAAACTTAGCAGACTTTTTGCGGCTAATTGAATATGCCCCATAGTGCTATCCTGCCTTCCATTCCACATAGTACTTTCCCTGCCCACCATCCAACATAGTACTCCCCCCATCCCACATAGTGCTATCCCCTGCCTCCCATCCCACATAGTGCTTGCCCCCCCATCCCACATAGTGCTTCCCCCATCCCACATAGTGCTATCCTGCCTTCCATTCCACATAGTACTCTCCCTGCCCACCATCCAACATAGTACTCCCCCCATCCCACATAGTGCTATCCCCTGCCTCCCATCCCACATAGTGCTTGCCCCCCCATCCCACATAGTGCTTCCCCCATCCCACATAGTGCCTTACCCCTCCCCCCAAGGGTCCTCCCAGGCAGGCTACACTTACCTGTAACAACACTGGCAGGGCTGTCTTCTGGCTCCTCTGAGTCTACTTCTTCCTCCTGTCCTGTCATGTCTGCTGCCGGGGACTGTGTGTGTGTACAGGCTGAGCCCTAAGGTGGCGGGGCTTCCGAGATGACTGAAGCAGTTCAGCTTACAGTAGTCCGATGAGTCATAAGACAGTTCCGCCCCAACCCCAGAGCTCACTCCTGTCCACTGTGTCCAGTGTCCATTCCCCGGTGGCAGAGTGACAGTGATGCTGAGATGCTGATGCCGAGCAGACAGAGGGCCTGATTCAGAGCCACTCGTAAGCGGCCGCTCGTTCGCTCCGAGCGATGTTTGCACAACTGCGCATGCGTATGGGTTGTAATGCGCATGCGCCAACCAGTCAGTACGGTCGGAAATCGTGTGCTCGCAAAATAGCGAATGCCTGATAATTTGAGTGACAGGATGAGGCGTTTGTGGGTGGTAACAGGGGAAGGTGCTTGAAAACGGGGAGTGGAGATCCGAACGCAGGCGTGCCAAATGGGCGTTTAATGGGTGTGCATAATTAACAAAGCAGCGTCATCGACCACGTCACTTGGTTGTCTTTTAGCCTGAACTGCTCGCATGATTGCGGTAGGAAAATGCTACCACAAGAATAGCGAGCAGTTCATACGCCTTTCGATGTACTCGATTAATCTAATAAATAGCGGAGATGATGTATGATGCGAGCGGCCAGGGGGCGTCTTTACAAAATACCGAGCGCATGTTTCGTTTGCTCGCTCAGACATAGAGGCGTCAACAGACCGCAAAGAGCGAGCACCCAATTTAAATATCCGGCCCCTTTTTTAGAACGACCGTCCGCAAATAGCGTCCGGCTCTGAATCAGGCCCAGAGTGCACTACAGGGGGCAGAGCAGCTCCTCGGCCACATCAAATATAATTTTTTATTTTTAAAATGCAGCCGCGATTCTAATGGGTGGTCCGGTGCACCCCCGGACCACCCCGCAGTTTCGCCTATGTCTCTAAGTAATACATGGATAAACATGTGTTTATCCAAGTTGTGTCAGGGTGTATTTATATAATAACATACTAATTCGGTGTGTGTACGGTCTTATATTTAATATTTTTTTACAGGTGGAGTACATATGCTAGCAGGCCTTTGATGTCTGGACAGCCTTGCTGGGACCTGTAGGTCCACCTGTAAAGAACATTATTATTAAACTTTTATTATGCTATTACCTCTGCAGCCGAAGCCCCAGGGGTGGGGAGAAGGGCTCTGAGCTATCAACCCAGGGGGTATGCAATCGGAAAGCCGGCGGATGTAAGCCCGACAGCCGGCTTCCCGACTGCTTCATCCCGGCGAGGGTTAAATGACAGGCGTCTAATTCTAGACGCTTGTCATTTTACCAATGCCAGGAGACCGGCGCCCGGCATACCGATCGAAGTGATGCCGGGTACCGCTGCGGACAGCCACGGGAAGGTGAGGGTTAGGTTTAGGGCTCCCAGGGGGGACTTAGGGTTAGGCATCCCCCCGGGAGTTTAGGGTTAGGGGGAGGGAGGTTTAGAGATAGGCACCCCCGGGGGGACTTAGGGGGTCATTCAGACCCGTTCGCGAGCAAAGGACGCTTGCAAACGGGTCGATGTTGCCCCACTGCGCATGCGCACGACGGAGGGAGCTCTGTCGTGTGCATGCGCGAGTCCCGGAGAGCGACGGGCTCTCCGTCGCTCTGGGTCTCACACCAAAGGGGGCGTGCTGTCGATGTTGAGGTGTTCCCATCAGTAATGATGTCAGTGGGAGTGATTTTGGTTCTGATAGAGCCAAAATCACTCCTGGGCTTGCGGCAGCAAGACCCTACCGCAGGGTCTCGTCGCAAGCCCGATGGTCGCGATGGTCTTTGACCATCGCGACCATCATCATGGACGCTCGCTATAGCTGTGGGTGGTCACCCACAGCTATACGAGCGTCCAGGAGGACGCTCCATTTTCATGGAGGAGGGCCCTGATTCAGAGCGAGCGCTTTGGTCAGAGCGTCCGGCTCTGAATCAGGCCCTTAGGATTAGATTTAGGTTTAGGTGGCGGGGAAGGGGGGTTAGGTTTAGGCACTTAGAGGGGGGATTAGGGTTAGGCACTGGGGAGAAGGTTAGGGTTAGGCACCCCTAAGGAGGGTTAGGTTAGTTGATACTTACCTGGGGACGATCGGGATTTTCAGCCATGTCGGCCTGCTGCTGTCAGGATTTGAACTGCCGGACTTGTGTCCGGCGGTAATTCGTATGTATTCCACCCAGGGTTGGTTGTCCTTGGGGTGGGGTGACTCCATTTTGTGGGGAGTCCCCACTTTCCTAGGGATTTCAACCCTGGGCTGAACAGTCAAGGGCTGATTGCCATTATTGCAGAGGAACCCCATGCTGTGTGTCCGCCTGCTATAGCATCAGCTGTCCCAGCTGGTTCAGCCTAGTACTGGTAATTGGAAAATAGGGGGGGATGCTGGTTTTCCCCCCCTATCTTTCAATACCAGCCTAGGCTCACACACCCAGGGCTGTTTTTTTTTTCTTAATATTTATACTTTTTAAAGCATTATACATAAACAAACCCTGCACATATAAGAGTGATCTGTGCAGTGTTTCACACCAACTCGGTCTATTCTTCTAACCCCAAAAAATATTGTTACTAAGCTGATGTTCTATTGTGTTCTGAAGTCTGCATTTTTATTGTATTCCCTTCGGATTTGGCTTTACTATATCAGCAGATTACAAATCCACTCGGAAGCCACCAAAAAAAAGCCAAATCTGACCTTTAGTAAATTTATCCCAATGTCCCACTCTACTTCTCTCTGTTGTATGTAGGCACTCTGTAAACATTTATCTAGCAGCATCTCTAATTTTATCATCCGGTCTCCTAGTGAGCAAGACGCTGGTACTCTGCCTGCAAGGATAACAACGTTTTTGCAGTTTACCACATGCTGTACCAGATGATCAAGACACGTTTGCCTTAAGGTGCGTACAGTGGCGTCACTAGGGGGGTGCAAGCTGCACCGCTTGTCACCCACCAAGGGGGTGACACCAAAAGCCGCACACCCCTCCCCCTGCATACACATGCCCACACCATCCCCTTCTGCCCCCACACTCAGGCGCGATACCACCACCACACTCATGCCCGCTGGCGGCGGCAGTATTTTGGTCATCGGTCTTTCCCTCTTCTCTACCCAGAATGCAGGGCGTAACGTCATCATGCCATGTGACGTCATGCCACCCAGCATTCTGAGTAGTGGTATGGGAAGAGAACGTGGAGCTGCACACCTTGGCCATCCTCAGGAGTCTGGGATTTGTCTGTAGTCTACTGCTCTTGCTCTTCCCCAGGCTCATCCAGCAGCTGCCAGTTTTGCATGGACTCTGTGGAGAGTGGAGTAGTGGTGTCTGTGGCCGGTTCAAAAATAATCTACTAGTTTGAAAGTTGGTTATTATAATTATTATATAGAAACACCACACTTGACTGTACTGGAAAGATTGATGAATCATGATTTTTTGCAAAGCATAATTCATGGAGACAGTGTGATACAAACAAATGTTTATTTCAATACCATCCACTTTTAATTCAGAAAAAATAGTGACTCCTCTGAGTGCGTACATACTAGACAACGTGTGTATGCAGCGATGCAGCCGACGACCCCCCCGCCGATGGCCCAACATATCAGGTGGCCCATACATACTAGACGATCCGGTGCCTGACTTGCACTGTCCCCACTAAGTGCAGGAGATCTGTCTGAATCAGTTTTCCCTTTTCAGTACGCATGACTCTAGTACAGAACTCTAGCTACACACCCAGGACACCCCTATGACACGCCCATGACACTCCACAAGACAGAAAAGTTCTGAGCCATCACATTTTCCCACCCAATTCCCACCCTGATAAGCAAGAAATTGGTTGTTTGTAACGAAAGTCTGGTAATGTATATGAGCAAATGACAATTGGACATTTGCTCCCAAACACCAAAATACAGAGGAATAAGGCCCTTCAGGCACAGGGCCGTGAGGGGGTGCAGCGGGTGCTGTCGCACAGAGTGGGATTGCCTTCGGGAAGGAATTGGCCATACTCACCCGCCACTGAAACCCGCGTCCTGCTCCATCTTCCCGGATCCTGCACTTTGTGGGGAGAAACGTCATGGTGTCTCCCACAAAATGAATAAAAGTTATGTTTTATACATTTAGAAACAGGATCATTGTGCACCCCATTACCAGACTACTGTCTCCAATTTCTTTCTATAGACTCTATAATTTGTATACTAAAATATATTATTTGTGGGCTTATCTGATTGAGTTATATTTATGAAGACTTCCCACAAAGTAGTACAGGGTGGGGGCATGGTTTGGTGAGCATTGCAAGAGGGCCAAGCGATGCTGACTCCATCCCGCAATGGGGGCTTCCTTTGAAGGTGCTAGGATATGAGGTCAAAGAGTGGTAGATTCATGTCTGACACCGGGAAGGCCTATATGTAACAGGTGTAGCTGCTGACTTGTTATTAACAGGTGTGGTATAAGAGATAGACAGTAATTAGTTGGACAATTTCTAGATAGACACCAGATGTTAGACAGTTAATAGATAGACAAGGATAAAAGTTCGACACAGTCAAATGTCAGACACACTAAAGTTAGACATGTAAAAAGGTCGACAGGGTCAAAAGTTCGACACGAAAATGGTTGATACAAAAATGGTAGATAATTTTTTTTTAAGTTTTTTTTAGCCCTAATCTTCACCCTAACCCTCCCTTTGGTGCCTAACCCTAGCCCTCCATCTTGGTGCCTAACCCTAACTTTCTGGGTAAGTGCCTAACCCTAACCGTGGGGGTAAGTGCCTAACCTTAACCGTCCAGTAAGTGCCTAACCCTAAACCTAACCCTAATCTTAAAAAGAGAAAAAAAAAAATGCGTCGGCAATTTGTTTTTTAACCCTAATCTTCACCCTAACCTTCCCCATGGTGCCTAACCCTAACCGTGGTGCTAACCTCACTCCTGGTGCCTAACCCTAACCATCTGGTAAGTGCCTAACCCTAACACTAACCCTAAATGTAAAAAAAAAAAAGAAAAAAAAAATGTGTTGACCCTGTTGACCTTTTGTACCTGTCGAACTTTTTACATATCTAACTTTAGTAACTGTAGTTTGTCTGACTTTTGTCTGTGTAGAACTTTTATTCTTGTCTAACTATTAACTGTCTAACATCTGGTGTCTATCTAGACATTGTCTAACTAATTACTGTCTATCTATAGTCCGGAAACCGTTATTAACATGTACCCCGGAGATGTGTACACACAGGAGTAAGTTCCTGGGTCAGCCTAATAGCCCCTTATGGTAGTACATTTACTGCATTGCTTCAATATAGCCCTAGCATTTATTATGGCCAGAAATGGTGACATGTGACCCTGCAAGACTTTAGTTTCCCACTTCAGAATACTTTTATTGAAGAGATGAGTATAGGTAGAGATGTGTGCCACGGCTGGCAAGGTGTGGATTTAGAAACAAAAAGTTTAAGAAAGAGAGGTATGCTGGCATTTGTACTATTTACAGTTGAAGGGAGACTTCCTCAAGTTGTGTTAGGAGATATAGTGAACAGTGGCCCTGATTCAGAGCCGGACGCTCTGACAGAGCGCTCGCTCTGAATCAGGGTCGGCCTTCTTGTTTTTTAGAGTGGCCTCCTGGCCGCTCGCATAGCTGTGGGTGACCACCCACAGCTATAGCGAGCAGCCAGGAAGATGGTCGCGACGGTCAAGACGATCGCGACCATCGGGCTTGCGACGAGACCCTTGTGGTAGGGTCTCATGGCCGCAAGCCCCAGAGAGATTTCGGCACTCACAGAGCCGAAATCTCTCCCACTGACATCACTCGTATGCACGACTGTATTCCCTCCAGGCGCGTGTGCTAAACTCCAGTCACTACGGCCATATATCAACCTAGGAGGGCGAGCTGGGCACCCCTCCTCCAGACCAGTGGAGAAGCCCTGGTCTCGTGCCCCTCCATTACCATTAGTCTATAGCAGGGGGTAGTTCATAATCCCAGGGGGGGAATAAAGACAGTCCAGCGGGTATATAATGAGGCATATAAATGCCTATTTTAAATATACTTGCAAGGAAACACATTTAATAAATAGTAAAAACACATGGATACATATATATATTTTTCATTAGAAGGCATCTACCAATGATACTCCCAGAACTGGGGGTATCACACACTCATCGCATGCATGCCGGCGTCGATTACGCCGGTATGCATGAAGAGAAACGTGAAGCACAGCTCTCTTAGTAAGAGCTGCCCTTTGCGAGTGAGTCTTCCGGGTGTATGACCTAGTCCCTATGGAGTCTTTCTGTGCATGTGTAGAAGGACACGTGCACCGCGGGGGGAGCTGGGAGGATCCGATTGGACCCTTCCCAATGGAGAGCTGAAAAAAGAAGCCCATAATTGCCCACCGCATCCATGGATACATTCTTCGGGCTTGGTGCATAAGAGAAATGTGATCAAACCCCCTAAAATTGCATTTTCGGGGGTTTGACCACATTTTTGTTGTTGGTGCATTCCGCCCTAGGTGTCCCCAGATCCCCAGGTGTTCGCTTTGAATATTCCTTCTACAACAGTGTGTGTGCATATGGTATTTATCTGTGTCAAATTGAAGTTTGACTTTCTCTCACTCTTCCCTAATTTGTGTTTCCAGTGTGTGTTCATTATAGAGAACTGTTTTCAAGGGGCGCCATTTTTTATTTACCGTGGGTGCCATCAACCTTAGTTACACCTCTGATCTTGATTATGTTACAGGATGCTTCTCAGGTGCAATG
The DNA here is from genome assembly GCA_031769625.1 of Taudactylus pleione. NCBI lineage: Eukaryota > Metazoa > Chordata > Amphibia > Anura > Myobatrachidae > Taudactylus > Taudactylus pleione. The sequence continues at coordinate 4,661,926 of JAUIMM010000390.1, forward strand.
AGCATGCCCTTGCAGGCACAAAGACTGGTCACTCTGTTCATTAACACTTATAAAGCTTCCTAAAGCTGCGTATCCACTACGCGATGTTACTGAGCGATTGCATGACTACGACATCGTAATCGTGCAATCGCTCAGTAATCGTGCACAAATCGACCGCTGGTCATTTTCGACATCAGTCATCTGCTGAGCATGCTGGTCAATCTGCCGATAACAACAGATTGCCCATGTTCAGAGATGATTGATGTGCCTACAATGAATGATTAATCATTCAGTATAGGCACTATAGGGGGAAGGGAAACGACGGTACGATTACGATGTGATAATCGTACTGTTGTGCCGGTATCTAAGGGTGGATACGCAGCCAAAATATTGGGTTGCATGGTTGGCATAGTGGCTAGCATTACTGATCCAAAACTCTGAGCTCATAAGTTCAATTCATGAGCAAGGCACTATCTAAGTGGGGTTTGTATGTTCTCCCTATGCTTATATGGGTTTCGTCCAGGTACTCTGGTTTCCTCCCACACTCCAAAAAAACACAAGCAGGTTAATTGGTTTTTGACAAAAAAACAAATAAAATTAAACCAAGTGGGTAAGTGTAATAGCCTGTGCCCAGCAGGCATCAGCAAGTCTGGTCAATGTTTTAAAGTGGCAACATTTAAAATGGTTTATCTTTTAAATGATTGTCACTTTAAAACATCAATCAGACTCACCCTAATCTCGACGATGCCTGCAAGTCAAAGGCTATTACATTTACTCCAGTATGTCCATGTGATAGGGAATATAGGAGCTCATTCAGACCCGCTCGCTAAGATGAAATCCCTGGCTGCTGCCGATGGTATGCAGTGTGTATGCATTGTGCATGCTTGGTGCGCATGCATGGCAGTGCGCGTGCACATACCCTAACGTAAGTTCCCAATGCGTTCGCTCGCTGGGCATAGATAGCCCAGCAGAGTAACAGGAGCAGCCGTTTGTAGGTGGTAACGGGCTGGCCATTAAAAATGGGGGAGTGGAAGTGCAAACACATGCGTGCCTGAGCATCTCAACGCCGTTTTAGAGGCGTGCATAATTAAAATACAGCATCATAGTACACGTCACCTGGGTGTTTTTTACACTGAAGTACTCACAGTGCTTGCGGCAGGGTATGGTCAACCTCAAGCGCTGCGATTGCATCCGATGTACCGATGGTTGCATACACTTCCTGGACATGACGTGCACAAGTGGGCGTCTTAAGATGGCTGGTGGGTGTCTCCATACACTATGTGGGCATGCTAATGCATTGCTGTGCGGTTGCACTGCCTACTCAATTTGCATACACATCGTGCGAGCGATCGCATCTAGCGAGTGGCTCTGAATCAGCTCCATAGATTGGAAGCTCCACTGGGGCAGGGACTATGGGCCTGATTCAGACCCACTCGCGAGCGGTTGTCCGCTCGCAAGTGGGTCGATGTTATGCACTGAGCATGCGCACGACGGAGGGAGCTCCGTCGTGCGCATGCGCCAGACGCGACGAGCGAAGGAAAGTCCTTCACTCGTTGTGTCCGATCAAAGGGGGCGTGCTGTCAATGTTGATTGACAGCACGCCCCCTTTGGTGGGCGTGCCGGGGGCGTGCCTCCCTGACGGGGGCGTTCCCATGGGAACGCCTCCCGTCAGAAGCCGGCCCACTGACATCACTAGTGATGTCAGTGAGAGTGATTTTGGCTCTGATAGAGCCAAAATCACTCCGGAGCTTGTGGTTGAAAACCTCAACCGCAGGCTCCGGCTCGCAATTTCGATGGTCGCGATGGTCTCGACCATCGCGGCCATCACAAAGCACGCTCGTATAGCCTGTGGGTGGTGACCCACAGCTATACGAGCGTCCAGGAGGACGCTCCATGAAAATGGAGCCCGGCCCTCATTCAGAGCGTGCGCTCTGCTCAGAGCGTACGGCTCTGAATGAGGGCCTATGTGTGACTAAAATATTGTCTGTAAAATGCTGCATAATATGTGTGCTCTATTTAAATAACTGGTGATATATAATTTATAAAGATGGAAACTTTGGGCCTGATTCAGCTTTGGAAATAGAGAGATATCTCACTCAACTGATCATCTTGGTGGTGAAACCATGTTGCACTGCAGGTGGGGCAGATATAAAATGTGCAGAGAGATTTAAGGTGCCCATATATCTGCGACAGATTGTCGCGATGTAGCAATGCGATCGAAAATGCCGATCTTCCGGGTGGAAACGCCGACCGCCCACCATCGATGTTCAGTGATCCGTCGCAGGATCCCTGAATTTTACATGTTAAATGTCCCCGATTAGACAATCACGATCATTTTTTGATCGCGATCGTCAAATCTGGAAAATCCAACATGTTGGATTTCTGCGATCCTGCGTTGCAGCATTGCGGCAATCCGTCGCTGATGGGGCGCTTTAGATATGGGAGGGAGGTGTCCAAACTGACATCCAAATTATAGAGTAAAAATAAAGCTGTGCAGTATTTGTGAGCTACATTCAAAAGCAGCCAGTATTTACCCCACATGCAAATTTTTTTTATGTATTTACACCCCTTGTATTGCAATATGGTTTGTCCAAGTTCACAGTTAAGTGCTATTTCTCACTCTATTCCCAAAGCAGAATCAGGCCCTTTATTCAGACATTTAAAAAGACAAATAAGAAACTATACAGCTGCAGCACAGTATATGTAAATTAGGGATGTGCACCGGACCATTTTTGCTGGATTTGGATTTGGTTCTAATTCGTCGTCCGGCTTTGGATTTGCCAAACTTGCCATGACTGGCTTTGGATTTTTTTCAAAAATTGCCAAAAAAAGCTAAAATCACATAATTTGGGCTTTTTTTTTGTTCCTAGAGTATTATTAACCTCAATAACATTAATTTCCAGTAATTTACAGTAAATTTAGACCACCTCACAGCTCATAATATTGTTTTCACCATTATTGGCCAAAGGTTGCAGTGAGTTGGCTAGTTACTAAGCGACAGAACAGCGGCATAGACACCGCAGTTTAAAGCACAACTATGAAACATTACCAGACAGTAGTGACAGAAATGAAAGATAGTGCAAGATGGAATTGTCATTGGGCCCTTGGAATTGTCCTTAGGAAGTGGAGTACGGCCAGCAGTCACAGTACTTGTATACACAGTGTGCTATGGTGCAAAGAGTCACAGTGCTTGTATGCACATTGCGGTATGGCCAGCAGAGTCACAGTACTTGTTTACACAGTGGGCTACGGCCTGCAGAGTATCTATTCCCAATAGTCACTAGTCGCTATTTAGCGCTGCAAGTCGCTTAAGAAAGAATTGCTTTCCAGTCCAATCATATGGTTCCAAAGCACAAAAAGTTATTTATGTAATGAAAAAGTAACACAGTGAAAAATGTAACAACTAGAGTAAAAAGCAATCAATAATAGTACAAGCCGATACATACGCATGCGCACTGGTCCCAGTATACAGTCATCAATCCAGAAGTCTGTGATCATCAAAGAGGATGTCTGTACACTGGGATTGGGACGCAGGTTATATACAGTCAGGTGTATAAATATTGGGACATTGACAGAATTTTCATATTTTGGCCTCTATTCACCACCACAATGGCTTTGAAATGAAACAAACAAGATGTGCTTTAACTGCTGACTTTCAGATTTAATTTGAGGGTAATTACATCCAAATCAGGTGAACGGTGTAGGAATTACAACGATTTCTATATGTGCCTCACACTTTTTAAGGGGCCAAAAGTAATGGGACAAACTAAACAATCCTAAATCTAAAGGTGCCCACACATATAGCGACATTTTACACGATCTGGCCTATTCCGACACATTGGAACGACAGATCGTGTAAAATATGGCCAAATCGTGAGTCCCAACTCATGATCACGATGCGATGCGCGTCCCCGCTGGTCGCACATCGCATCTTCAGATCTGCCGTGCAGTAGGGCAGATCTGACAATCTAGGACCCGAAGCACTGTAAAAAGTCTGACTGCAGGAGAGATCGTTTGAAGATTGGACACCAAATCGTGTGCATATCGTGTGGAGATCGTGTGCAGAGCTGCCGGGGAGAGTTTCAAGGGAAATCGTATACAAATCGTACACATCGGCTGATCGTGAGCACATCAGTATATGTGTGGGCACCTTGAGTTTCATTTTTTAATACTTTGTTGCAAATCCTATGCAGGCAATTACAGCCTGAAGTCTGGAACACATAGACATCACGAGACGCTGGGTTTCATCCGTGGTGATGCTCTGCCAGGCCTCTACTGCAAATGTCTTCAGTTCCTGCTTGTTCTTGAGGCATTTTCCCTTCAGTTTTGTCTTCATGAAGTGAAATGCATGCTCAATCGGATTCAGGTCAGGGGATTGACTTGGCCATTGCATAACATTCCACTTTTTAGCCTTAAATAACTCTTTGGTTGCTTTTGCAGTATGCTTCGGGTCATTGTTCATCTGTACTGTGAAGCGCCGTCCAATGAGTTCTGAAGCATTTGACTGAAAATGAACATATAATATTGCCCGAAACACTTCAGAATTCATTCTGCTGCTTGTCAGCAGTCACAAAATCAATAAATACAAGGGTTGATTCATACGTTGTCATCAGGGGCATGTCTCAGTTCTCCAACGGTCTCTTTGTGTAGTTTCCCGCCGAACAACTGGTTAATACTAGCTACAACACTGCATACTGATAATAACATTCTATGCAATATATCCCTATCATCCATAAATAGCGGACGCAAGATGCGACTCCTTTGACGATAGGAACGGGAGTCTGCAAATAAACAGGGATTTAGTACGATACCAAACATGACATGTCCACTATGCTCTAAACCTTAGATCTAATTTAAGTACATTTTATATCATAATTCTTAGTTAAAAATACCTTTAATAACTTTGGTCAGTAACTATTGTGAATGGGAACCATCTTGCACATATACGTCTGCATATGTGCGTCTGTGTGTTGAAATAGCAACTATATACAAATGACCGTCCATGTGTGAGTATTGTATGTACGCATATGAGCGTCCGTGTATATAAGTATATATACATTTATATGTGTGTGCGTTATGTGCATCAGTGTATGTGTTTGTGAATTCGCAGTTTAGCGCATCAGATTGTGCGACGCAAAGTAGCATCGTGGAAACCCATCATTAGACCATCAATGACCAGATCGTCAGATAATAATTGTGTGCGATCATAACCAATTATTTGACTTAGACAGTCCACCTTTTGATAGAAAAATAAAACTGTCACCTTCTAATCTTAACCTACTTAGTGATGCATAATAAATCATTATTCAATTTTCTCGAAGGTGTGACACAATTTGGTCACTGAACCATCAATAATGTGTTTCAAGAAAGGGTAAAACAACCCTTATGTGCACTCAGCGGATCTATAGGGGACCATTGGTAAGATGTGGGACCTCATGGAACCTATAAAGGAAGTTTGGGGGAACTGAGACTACATTATCTAGGATGTTATATGGAACATTTACAATATTTTATCATACATGACCAAGCCTATTCATATGTTATTTATCTGATGGCACATTCAATTTCAGGATTGTAATGCAGTTCTTTATTAACCTTGGTACCTATACCATCACCACTCACCACCATCATAATTTAATTTTCACGGTTTACCTTGGTGGTACATTTTCCACCCTTTGCCACATTAAGAACACATCTGACACATAAACTAATTACTAAAATGACCACAAGTATAAGAATAAGGAGCTTACCTATACTAGCAACCATCTCCTGTACCCACTCTCCCAGACCGGCGACCACTTTACAGGGTTTAACCAAGAGAACCATTTCTCTACCTTTACCTCTGTTTCATATAATGAAGTATTATGATCCTTCCGAAACTCCCACTTCAGTTGTAGGATTTCATCCATTTTCCGGTCTATCACCTCTTTTGGGTCATCAGTATTATTGGTGATGTACGTGCAACACTTGACACCAAATTGGGTGGCCAAAGTCACACAATATCCACCAGTAACAGCTGTCAGGTAGTTTAACAGTAGCCTATTTTGTACCAATTCGTGTTTATAAGCCTGTAGCTCCTTACCAGTATACTTAAAAGTGTCATCATACATCTCGGTGATGTTGTCTAGTAATTTAGCCAGGTCTAGAATGTATCTAGAATGTAAAGTTCCCCGAGTGATCCTGGTGGGATCTAATGCTACCAAAATTTGGAAGCCAGTTGTTTCACTAATCAACTGTGTGGCTATATGTTCTTCACCAGGTATCATATTTCTTTTGTCACAATGTTCATACTGTGTGTGTATGTATGGAGGTGGTGCGGTTTTATGGATACCAATCATTTCATCATGTGTAAGGGTCATAATTTCCAGTACCACCCTTCCAAGATAACATAAACCTTCAAAACTCGGAGAGAGCCACTTGTAGGCTTTCCTTCCACATATAAAATACACATCATCTGGGAGGATGTAAGGAATAGAATGCACCATTATCATAGAACACATTATTCTGACAAAGGATCCTGCTCCTATTTCTCTCATCTGACTGGTACACGTTTCTGGCTGTATAACATTTGCACAGTATCCTAATGCTACTCTGCCAACAATTAATTTGTTGTAACTACGCGTGTACCAATACCGGAAGTATCTCCCACTTGATACGTACAAGTTCAGAATCGATAGGCTCATTATCTGCTCGGTGTGAAAAAGTCACGTCTGACTGTTCCCGGTCACCTCCAAATTTCCTGCTTTTCCAAAATTTGTGACATTTAAGCATACCAGGGATCTATCTACGTGGTACTGGTGGAGCTTAAGACTAGGGGGTCTACATATGTTAAATTTCTTGTCCACCGTTCTTCCCCCATGTAATTCAAGTACCTCAGCTAACTTTAATGGGTATGGCACTAATCCCGAGTTACTATGTCCTTGAGGTACTTGTAAGCACACTCAACATTCAGTCTGGTTTAAGACCTTACCCACTAAGGAATGGTAATTCTCTAAAGGATGCCCGCCCACATACAAATTACTCTTGGATTGGCATCACTGGATGCATTTCTCATTGACTAGGGATCCACAGTACTCGCAAATACAATATTCATCAGGCAATAATCCCTCACACCGTCTCCGAGTTTCATGATTAACAGATTTCTTAACCATTCCTGTACTGAATTCGACCATATACCGCCCTGATTGTTTATCGCTCTCTCTCCCGACCCCTCTCCATCGACATAACGATCGGTCTCCCTCTCCGCCATCTGTCCTCCATCACAGAAACAGGAAATCCCAAAACAAATAAGGATGAGGACAACCCTGGAAGGAAGCGAAAACACAAACCCAGTCCACCACTCCATTGCTGGAATAGTGGTCTGCACACGCCTCTAGCTCAGGTGTTTCACTGCAGTCTCTAGCTCTCCTGGAACAGGCTCGCAATCGACAGGTCCACGTTATCTGTCTCGACTCAACCTTGTATCTCCTCCGGGTGGTTGACCTTTCTGCAGTGAGTGGAATGGACCCAGGTATCTCTTTCCGCTAACTTGAACGATGTGGTACTTGTCATCAACACCTGATACGGACCTTCCCACTGGTCTGTCAAACAACCTGAGCGTAAGACATTTTGGATCATAACATATTCTCCAGGTTCAACATCATGACAGTTTGTTTCTGGCATATCAGGTGACAACATTTTCAGTTTCTGTTGCTGTTGTTTCAGTTGTTTACTCATTTTTATAAGATAGTTCACAGTAACCTCATCATTACACTTCAGATCATCCTGTGGACTTACAATCAAATGAGGTTGTCTTCCAAACAGTATCTCAAAGGGGGACATATTAAGAGGAGATCTAGGAGTGGTTCTAATGCTATGGAGGACTAGTGGTAAGGCTTCTGGCCATCCTAATCCAGTTTCCGCCATGATCTTACTCTGGTTATTCTTAATAGTACCGCTCACTCTCTCCACCTTCGTGCTGGCTTGCGGTCGGTAGGGGGTGTGAAGTCTACTATTAATACCCATAAGCTTACACATGTTCTGGAAAACTTCACCAGTGAAATGAGTACCCCTATCACTTTCTATGATTCTAGGGATACCGTATCTGCATACAAATTCCTGAACAATCTTTTTAGCAGTAAAAACAGCAGTATTAGTGGCAGCTGTATATGCCTCTACTCAATTAGAAAATACATCAGTACAAACTAATACATACTTGAGATTCCTGCAAGGTGGTAATTGGATGAAGTCAATTTGTATTACCCCAAAAGGACCGTCTGTCGGAGGGATGTGGGATGGTTCGGTGGGGATTGTCTTCCCGACATTTTTCCTCAAACAAGTCAGACAGGACATTGCTATCTTTCCAGCTTGAGAAGAAAAGCCTGGTGCACACCAATATGCTCTGACCAACTTGCACATACCTTCTTTTCCTAGGTAAGTCAGACCATGCGCTGCCTCAGCCAAGCTTGAGTAGTATGCCATGGGAGCAACAGGCCTACTTTGTCCATCTCTCCATAGTCCGGAGGAGTCCTGAACACATCCCTTCGATCTCCAGACTGCCTTTTCCTGTAGGGAATACAAATTTTGCATCTCTTTTAATTTCTGCATGTCAATTGTTTGGAAGATCATCACGTTATCAGTTGTTAAGTTTATGCGAACCCTGCTGCCCATTTGGCAGCTTCATCAGCTCTGTTATTGCCCATTGACACTGGGTCTTCTTCACATGTGTGGGCTTTACATTTGATGACAGCTGCTGCCTTTGGTAGCTGAATTGCTGTCAGAAGTCCTTTTATGTGGTGTGAGTGTGCGACTGGTGTGCCTGCTGCTGTCATAAAATTTCTAAGACTCCAAAGAGCCCCAAAATCATGCACTACCCCGAAGGCGTACCTGGAGTCAGTGTAGATATTAGCGGATTTACCTTCTGCCAGCTCAAACGCTCTCCTTAATGCCACCAGTTCAGCCACGTGGGCTGAGTGAGGTGGACCAAGTGGTTCAGCTTCTACAACATCGTCGTCATTTACAACAGCATAACCTGTGCATAATTGTCCTGTGACAACTCCCATCCATGTAAAATCTACATTTTCTAATGGTGTATCACGTCTGTCTGGTCTTGCAGTAAAAGTCTGATTCAAACACTCCATACAATCACGTGTGTCAGTATACCTGCAAAACTCACTTTCAACCAGAGACTCACCTTCCTCCACCCTTTGTGCATCTCGAGGCACATATGGTAAGTACGTTGCTGGATTTAACGTATTGCACCTTTTAATGGTGATATTTGCAGGTGCCATTAGAGCTAGTTCCCATTTCGTGAACCTAGCTTAAGAGACATGTCTGGTTTGGGCAGAATTCAACAAGGCAGATACTGCATGCGGTGTATAGACAGTTGTATCATGCCCTAATACTACATCCTCACTCTTATTTACCAGAAGAGCAGTTGCAGCTACACTTTTTAAACACGTTGGGAGTGATCTTGCTACAGTGTCCAGTTGTGTACTGTAGTGTGCTACAGGTCTGCTAGCATCACCATGTTTTTGTGTGAGGACACCTGCTGCACAGCCATCAGCTTCCGTACAAAATAACTCAAACGGTTTTTCATAATCTGGTGTTCCCAGGGCAGGTGCTCTTGTCAGATTATCCTTAAGGTTAAGGAAAGCCTGCTCTGTGTCCTCAGTGTGTATGAAATGGTCGGGTTTTGAGGATGAAACTAATTCCTGCAATGGTAAAGCCAAAATAGAAAAACCTGGGATCCACGTCCTGCAGTATCCACACATGCCCAGGAAGGTACGGATTTGCTGTTGGTTTTGCGGCAGTGTCATGGTCTGTATGGCCTGTATTCTGTCAGTTGTCAAGTGTCGTAGCCCCTGGGTTAGATAGTGTCCCAAGTATTTGACCCTAGTCTGGCATGGCTGTAATTTGAACTTTGCAACCTTGTGCCCTGTTTGTGAGAGATGAAGTAACAACAGTTTAGTATTATTTAAACATGACATAAATGAATCAGAGCACAACAACAAATCATCTACATATTGGATGAGGACAGACCCATTGCTTGGTTGAAAAGATTGCAAACAGTCATGTAAAGCCTGAGAGAAAATACTGGGGCTATCTATGAAACCCTGGGGAAATCATGTCCCTGTATATTGTACCCATCTGTAGGAAAATGCAAACAGATATTGACAGTCAGGGTGAAGAGGAACAGAGAAAAATGCAGAACATAGATCAGTGACAGTGAAGTGGGTTGCAGACGGTGGAATTTGCATGAGGATGACAGCTGGATTGGGCACTATGGGGAATTGGCTCTCAACAACTTTGTTAACACCCCTAAGATCCTGTACTAATCAATAGCCCCTCCCACCAGCCTTCTTCACTGGAAAAATGGGACTATTGGCTGGACTAGCTGTACGAATTAAAATCCATTGTTGCAGTAACCTCTCAATTATGGGATACACCCCTAGCTCCACCTCTGGCTTTAATGGGTACTGAGGGATTTTTGGAGCCTGCCTACCACTCTTCAAATTTACCATTACAGGAGATACATTTGCCATCAATCCAGTGTCCTGTCTATCTTCTGTCGAGAGGGAACCTGGTATTTGCATTAACATTTCTTTTACCTGAAATGGACTTTGTTCTAAAACAGCAGAGTGCAACATTAACCTTTGTGGAGTGTCCAATATGTCCTGTACCTCATGCGCAACCTTTTCCGGTATATCTAGTTATATACCATCAGGGGTACAGTATATGACACATCCCATTTTACACAACAAATCCCTTTCCAGCAGGTTAGTAGGAGCCGCCACTGCCAAGAGAAATGAATGCTTGGTTTGCAGCGGCCCAATAGTAACATCTGCAGATCTGGTTAGAGGGTAATGCTGTACCCTCCCCCTTACTCCCACTGCTGCTATGGTCTTATTGGTAACCTGTAAGTTAAATGGAGAAGTTATCACGGATCTGGTCGCCCCTGTATCTACAAGAAAAGTGTGTTTAGTACCAGATATATCAACTGTCATTGTAGGTTCTACCCTAGTATTCTCAGTTAACCTGACTGGCTGTAGACTACAGGTATGACCTGACCCCTAGCACTATCATCCTCCAGCAGAGCATTGGCTGTCACTATGTGAGCAGGTGACCGTTGGAAATTCCCTGAAACTTGTGAGTGCCCTTTCTGAGTGTACAGTAGGTAGAGAGGATTGCAGCTACTTCCCTATGGTGTACATCATCTTTAATATCTGCTATCCCAGTGTACTGGATTATTGTTAGCAGTGCTTGGGCAAAATAATCTGATGAAGATTTACTATCCTTTTGTTTAATAGTGAAGATTTTACTCCAGTTAACTACCACTGGCAAATATATAGCCAATTGTGTGATTATACATTTTATATTTTCCTGGTTATCCTCATCAGTTCATCCTCCTCCAATGCACAATCCTTTACAAACTTTTGCACATCAGTATTGGAGGGGAGACAGGCCCTTAACACCACTCGCCAATCCTTATTAGTTGGCTCATGAGCATTACCTAAATCTTTAATAAATTTCTGGCATTTGGCTAACTCTTTCCTAGGGTCTGGGAAATCTGACATAATTGAATGCAATTCTGCTCTAGTCCATGGGCAATGCATTTCTACATTCCTTATGTTAACTATACCATCTTTGTCCGGTTTCCCATTTGGAACTGCAATTGTACGGACAGGATCTGCACCCGTCACCTCACTTTGTTCAGGATTACCTCTCCTAGTACGGTCTCCACTAGTCTCACCCATTGCAGCTGCTGGCCCTGCTGGTTGGATCGCTGCCTTTCCTCTCTGTGGAACATCTAATATATTAACAGCATGTGTAATGGCTGAAATTATAGTAGGTTCATCATCTTCTACCAAAACATTTTCCTTGAGGGTACTTAAATCAGTATACAAGTTACTTATTACAATTTTTTTTTATTTTTGGTATCGGCTGTACTTTCACCTGTGGTCGCATATGGTGACCGAGGTGCGCTTGAGCAGTCTTCTTTATGCACGATGACGCTACCTTGCAGCGTGGATACGCTACCGGGCGGCGTGTTGCTTTGCGGCATGAGTACGCTGTTTTGCAACGTGCTACTATGCCACATGTGTGTGCTATTTTGCGGCATGAACATGCTACTTTGCGATGTGTGCGCGCTGCCTAGCGGTGTGAGTGTGCTGCTTTGCGATGCACATACACCACCATGCCACGTGTTCTCCTCGTGCTGCCATAACTTTAACTCATTATACTTTACTCTTTTCTTTAGAGATTTGACTAAACATATGTTATCTCTAACAGTATTCAGGACCTCATTCAGAGTCGGTTGTTGCGGCCGCACGGTCGTAAGGGAAAAGGGGCCGGATATGCAAATGATGCACTCGCAAATTGCGTCGTTAAGATGGGATCGTTAGCTGGACGACCAAGGGGAGGATACGGCTGTAAGCTTAAAAATATGCCCCCTTCTCGTTCGCATTACATGTCATTTCCAGGCATATAAGGATTAATCGAGACCATCGGAGCTGGTCGTAGAGCTTAAGGTTGACCATACCCTCTCTTAAGCTCTACGATCAAGTCAGTGTAAAATCCTCCCATGTCACGTGTGCTATGACACTACTTTGTTAATTATGCAGTCCCATAAAACGCCGTTTGCATAGTCAGGCACGCCTGCGTTCGGATCTCTACTCCCCCGTTCACAAGCACCTTCCCGTTACCACCCACAAACACCTCATCCTGTCACTCAAACTAACAACCTGGTGAAGTTCAAGGAGAGAGATATTTCCGATCGTAACAGATAGTTTGCGTACGCACATTGCAAATTTTACACATGCACAGTTTAGCGAACATCGGTGGCGTACGACCGCAACGACCGACTCTGAATGAGGTCCTCAGTACCTCCAAATCGAAACTGCCAACTTTAGGAAAGGGTTTCACACATCCTTTGGTCATTTTGACCCATATGTCACAGTACACATTTGCATACGTGCCATACTTCTCATTCATTATATACCTTGCCGATCCAATCAGCCCATTGATAAGCAGCTCTCCCTCGACCATCCCTTGCGATTGCTTAGAACCCATCTGGGCCCATGCTCTCGCCTTTCACTAGGGATTTCGACGTTGGGCGAATTAAATAAGATACGTCCACTCACTTCAACCCGTTATGCGCCACCGGCCGCTAAGCGTTTTTCCGTTAGCGTGCACAACGAGGGAACAGAAAATAGCCTATGCAATTGTTCTGCTTTCCGTACAACTTCAACTTACCAAGCTATCAAGCTTCCTACTTTGAGTTACTCTCCACTGGTAGAATTTAAGTATTCCAATAACACTTACCCTTTCCAGGGATTTCCTCCCACGACCCCCAAGTCACAATCACGGTTTACTCTACCATGCGGTCTGAACGCATTGCCCAGAGACACTACCTATTATCAATGGACTTTGCGATTACTATTGGGGGTTCGGCCGAAAAACTACTCCCAGTTTTCCGAAACCACAATATACCTGCTGTGTATACTGTCCTAGTAGCAAATTTGCCTCGTCAGATACCTACCGAGTTTCCCTGTATCTTTTCAACAATAAGATTTTTCACATCATAAGCATACATTCACATTCATATACCTTTGTTTTCTTGCCAGAAAAATGCTTTCCCTATTGGCAATACCAATTCAGGGGATTTTAACAAGTGATACAAGACTATCTATTACAATGATTGTTTAAACATGTGGCATCAATACAGGCAAGACGCATACGCTATTTGCGAATTCACCTATTGCAGCGCAAAGTGACAATAAAAGAAACTGACTTTTCTCTCTTGTCCCTGGATTCTAATTAGCGCTCCTTAGATCACCCAAAAACGGATATTTGATTTCACAACACTGAGTATAAAACAGGCATAAAACACATTGCGCTCTTACCCATATATGACGCGTCCACCCTTTGTTGAGGGATCGAAATCCGGTCGCTTTGAGTAATGTCCGGTAGCGTGATCTCAAGGCCGAGCCCCCATCTATTTATTCCTAATAGTCGCTATTTAGTGCTGCAAGTCGCTTAAGAAAGAATTGCTTTCCAGTCCAATCGTGTGGTTCCAAAGCACAAAAAGTTATTTATGTAATGAAAAAGTAACACAATGAAAGATTTAACAACTAGAGTCAAAAGCAATCAATAATAGCCGATACATACGCATGCGCACTGGTCCCAGTATACAGTCATCAATCCAGAAGTCTGTGATCATAAAAGAAGATGTCTGAACACTGGGATCGGGACACAGTTTATATAGCTTACAGAGTTCTACGTTAACAAAGGAACTAGTTTACAGGTTTACATTGGTTCTTGCATCTGGATAATCTGGTCATTCATACGTTGTTATCAGGGGCATGTCTCAGTCCTCCAACGGTCTCTTTGTGTAGTTTCCCGCCGAACAACTGGTTAATACTAGCTACAACACTGCATACCGATAATAACATTCTGTGCAATAAAGCCCTATTATCCATAACTAGCGGACGCAAGATGCGACTCCTTTGCCGATAGGAACGGGAGTCTGCAAATAAACAGGGATTTAGTATGATACCAAACATGACATGTCCACTATGCTCTAAACCTTAGATCTCATTTAAGTACATTTTATATACTTATTAGTTAAAAATACCTTTAATAACTTTGTTTAGTAACTATTGTGAATGGGAACCATCTTGCACATATTTGTCCGCATATGTGGGTCTGTGTGTTGAAATAGCAACTATATACAAATGAGCGTCCATGTGTGAGTATTGTGTGTACGCATATGAGCGTCCGTGTATATAAGTATATATACATTTATATGTGTGTGCGTTATGTGCATCAGTGTATGTGTGTTTGCGAATTCGCAGTTTAGCGCATCAGATTGTGCGATGCAAAGTAGCGTCGTGGAAAACGCATCATCAGACCATCGACGACCAGATCGTAAGATAATAATTGTGTGCGATCATAACCAATTATTTGACTTCGACAGTAGTCACAGTACTTGTTTACACAGTGGGCTAAGCCCCAAGGAGTCACGGTGCTTGTATACACAGAGGAATAAGGCCCAAGGAGTCATGGTGCTTGTATACACAGTGGGCTATGGCCTGCAGAGTCACAGTACTTGTTTACACAGTGGGCTAAGGCCCAAGGAGTCACGGTTGCTTGTATACATAGAGGAATAAGGCCCAAAGAGTCATGGTGCTTGTATACGTATGTAAATGTATGTGGCTATATATGCATGTGTAATTGTGTGGCTATGTGTACTACAGTATGTATGTAACTGTATATGTGCATGCCTGCATGTGTGGCTATGTGCAAAACAGTACATATGCAGTGTATGTGTGCATACCCCCCAACCATCATGATTGAGGTGCGACAGTCCTGTTTTTTGGTGCTGTCACACCTGTAGGCTGGAGGAAAGGTAGGGAGGGCAGCCCAGCCTATAGGGAAGTGATGTGCATGCCCCAAATGTGAAATGAAATGGGGACGTGCTACTGTTTGTGGCCATGCACCATTTTCATTAATGTGCCCAAAGCTTGCACACGAGGACTTGATCCCCGTGTACCAAATGTTGCCCACTAGGGCCTCCCCAGCCTTACGTGGCAGCTCCACTTTCTGTCACTTTTTCTTATTGGGAGAAAACCTGGGACTACTCACTTGGGTTTGGCCCCCAGTCTGAAAGTTGCCAGCCAGCCCCTGCAGAGGGCTATTGCCCAAGGAGTCACTGTGCTTTTATACACAGAGGGCTACTGTCCTAGGAATCATGGTGCTTGTATACACAGAGGGCTACTTCCCAAGGAGTCACAGTGCTTTTACTTTATACACAGAGGTCTACTGCCCAAGGAGTAATGGTGCTTTTATACACAGAGGTCTAAGGCTCAAGGAGTCATGGTGCTTTTATACACAGAGGGCTACTGCCCAAGAAGTCACAGTGCTTTTATACACAGAGGGCTACTGCCCAAGAAGTCACAGTGCTTTTATACACAGAGGGCTAAGGCCCAAGGAGTCACGTTGCTTTTATACACAGAGGGCTGCTGCCCAAGGAGTCACAGTGCTTTAATATACTGAGGGCTAAGGCCCAAGGAGTCACAGTGCTTTTATACACAGAGAGCTACTGCCCAAGAAGTCATGTTGCTTTTATACACAGAGAGCTACTGCCCAAGAAGTCACAGTGCTTTTATACACAGAGGGCTAAGGCCCAAGGAGTCACGGTGCTTTTATACACAGAGGGCTACTGCCCAAGGAGTCACATTGCTTTACTATACTGAGGGCTAAGGCCCAAGGAGTCACGGTGCTTTTATACACAGAGAGCTACTGCCCAAGAAGTCACGGTGCTTTTATACACTGAGGGCTAAGGCCCAAGAAGTAACAGTGCTTTTATACACAGAGAGCTACTGTCCAAGAAGTCACAGTGCTTTTATACACAGAGAGCTACTGCCCAAGAAGTCACGGTGCTTTTATACACAGAGAGCTACTGCCCAAGAAGTCACGGTGCTTTTATACACAGAGGGCTAGTGCCCAAGAAGTCACGGTGCTTTTATACACAGAGAGCTACTGCCCAAGAAGTCACGGTGCTTTATACACAAAGAGCTAATGCCCAAGAAGTCACGGTGCTTTTATACACAGAGGGCTACTGCCCAAGGAGTCACAGTGCTTTTATACACAGAGGGCTAAAGCCCAAGGAGTCATGGTGCTTTTATACACAGAGAGCTACTGCCCAAGAAGTCACGGTGCTTTTATACACTGAGGGCTAAGGCCCAAGCAGTCACAGTGCTTTTATACACAGAGAGCTACTGTCCAAGAAGTCACAGTGCTTTTATACACAGAGGGCTACTGCCCAAGAAGTCACAGTGCTTTTATACACAGAGGGCTAAGGCCCAAGGAGTCACGGTGCTTTTATACACAGAGAGCTACTGCCCAAGAAGTCACAGTGCTTTTATACACAGAGGGCTAAGGCCCAAGGAGTCACGGTGCTTTTATACACAGAGGGCTACTGCCCAAGGAGTCACAGTGCTTTACTATACTGAGGGCTAAGGCCCAAGGAGTCACGGTGCTTTTATACACAGAGAGCTACTGCCCAAGAAGTCACAGTGCTTTTATACACAGAGGGCTAAGGCCCAAGAAGTAACAGTGCTTTTATACACAGAGAGCTACTGTCCAAGAAGTCACAGTGCTTTTATACACAGAGAGCTACTGCTCAAGAAGTCACGGTGCTTTTATTCACAGAGAGCTACTGCCCAAGAAGTCACGGTGCTTTTATACACAGAGAGCTACTGCCCAAGAAGTCAAGGTGCTTTTATACACAGAGGGCTAAGGCCCAAGCATTCATAGTGCTTTTATACACAGAGAGCTACTGTCCAAGAAGTCACAGTGCTTTTATACACAGAGAGCTACTGCCCAAAAAGTCACGGTGCTTTTATACACAGAGAGCTACTGCCCAAGAAGTCACGGTGCTTTTATACACAGAGAGCTACTGTCCAAGAAGTCACGGTGCTTTTATACACAGAGAGCTACTGCCCAAGAAGTCACTGTGCTTTTATACACAGAGAGCTACTGCCCAAGAAGTCACGTTGCTTTTATACACAGAGGGTTACTGCCCAAGAAGTCACAGTGCTTTTATACACAGAGGGCTAAGGCCCAAGGAGTCACGGTGCTTTTATACACAGAGGGCTACTGCCCAAGCAGTCACAGTGCTTTTATATACAGAGGGCTAAGGCCCAAGGAGTCATGGTGCTTTTATTCACAGAGAGCTACTGTCCAAGAAGTCACGGTGCTTTTATATAGAGAGGGCTACTGCCCAAGAAGTCACAGTGCCTGTATACACGGTGGGGTACAGCACCAAAAAATAAGTTTTTTTTAAAAAATAAAAACCTTTTAACTTTCTTGAAACTTTTTTTTTTGTACACACGGCCACTTGTGAGTCTCGACACTTTAATCAGCAGAGTATAGTGCAGCATACATCAGTGTGCAGTGTGCCCCCTTACACAGTCACTTTGCCAGCACAGCCAATTGTAAGTCTGGCTACAGTCACTTTAATCAGCAGAGTATAGCACAGCATACATCAGCGTGCAGTGTACTCCCTTACACAGTCCCTTTGACAGCACAGCCACTTGTGAGTCTCTGGACACAGCCACTTAATCAGCAGAGTATAGTGCAACATACATCAGTGTGGAGTGTGCCCCCTTACACAGTCACTTTGCCAGCACAGCCAATTGTAAGTCTGGACACAGTCACTTTAATCAGCAGAGTATAGCACAGCATACATCAGCGTGCAGTGTATTCCCTTACACAGTCCCTTTGACAGCACAGCCACTTGTGAGTCTCTGGACACAGCCACTTAATTAGCAGAGTATAGTGCAGCCAGGGGCGTTTCTACAGAAGAGGTTGCCAGTGTGCAGTCTCCGTCACGGGCCCCTTCCTCTCCGTCCAGCACCGCACTTATAGATTCTGGCCACTAGAGTGTGCCCAGAGTCTATAGCACATGCGCAGGTCACAGGGAAAACGCAGCAGCCGCCATTTTCCCTGTACTGTGCATGCGCAAACGATGGGAAAATGGCCGCAGCGCCCATTTTCCAGCCCTTTTTTTACAGGCACAGACTCCAGAGCCGACATGGGACTCCGGAGAGGTAAGTTTTATGGGTGTGCGGTGCCGCACACCCTGCACCCATTAGAAATACGTCCCTGAGCACAGCATACATCAGCGTGCATTGTGCCCCCTTACACACCAGCTATCAGCAGAGCAGTGCGGAGCGTGGGAGTGAAATGGCGCCGAGTCCCGGTCTCGGCGCCTTATGTAGACGCAAAATCTCATGAGAATCCGATGTCAGGTGGATGACGTTCGGCCTCGCAATGGGATCTCAGTCAGGCAGGAACACCCGAGTCGTGGCTCAGGTGGACTCGGATCCCCGCTGTTTGGATTCCATAGAATCCGAGCTGCTCATCCCTAATGTAAATAAGTATTTTGGTTGGTTCTGTAATGCTTATTTCTCACAATTATGCAGAAGACAATACAGCATCTCATGTCTGAGGTTCAGTATTAGGCATCTAGAAGTCTTGTCTGCTCATTTGCAGCAGGTGGTTGGGGAGGGTTCTATTCTCTGCCAATATAGGAGGGTCAGAGATATTGCCTTTCCAGTATGCTCAAGTATATTTTAACTTTCATTATTTACAGCTGTCATACTACTTATTTATTCATATGATGTATAGGAAGCTATTCTTCCATCTGACAGTAGGGGGCGCTCATAATCTTTCTATGCCGTCACTGTTTATCCTTCCACTCACTAGAGGGCCCATTTATCAAAGTGTATTTGATTTAAAATCCCTGAAAACACCAATTTTGGGGAGTTTACCTCAAATACTAAGTATCCCCCATATGTATGAAGGAGGGACTGCAGCAGGTATCTCCGATACATGTTGTGATCCCTCCATTGTCGCTGGCAGCCGCCTCCCCATAAGTTTCTATGGGGGATGCGATGCTGCCAAATTTACCAATATCTGGAATACGATGCAGTCCAGATATTGGCCCCCACAGCTAGCGCCATCTGAAGATTACATTAGCCGCTGTAGCCTATGAGCTACACCGTGCACTATTAGCTGGCGGTGGGATCCGCCGGAACCCTCCCCGGATATGGCGGATGTGCAGTCCACAGGACTGCGCAATGCGCACCACCCCCTTCTCTGGCCGGCAACTCTCCGGTGACAACACACTGCAAGTCCCGGATAATACATCCTGCCGATAGGATTGCTTTTTGCAATGCGATCAGGGACGTTACTGGCTTGCTCTGATCGCATTGCAAAAGCGATCATTGATAAATGGACCCCAATGGCTCTTGCATGTAGGTGAAAATGTAATGTTTTATCAATATTTTCTGCAAGAAATCCAGACATGCTGATCCTATCTGCATTCGTTACAAATAAAGTATTGCAGAAATATTAACCAACTATGGGAATACGTGGTGGTATTTCCAGCTGGTGTTGTGCCAGTGCATGCTGCTGTGTCTGATTACATTCTCATTCTGTCTCACTCCCATGGCAGGAAAAGGAAACTTACACTTAACTAGAAAGAGTTGCATCACTGATACAGTATCAGTACCAGTGTCTGTCATTGTGTTTTATGCTGTTTTGTAGCACTAATTTATCTGTATGTCTGGCAGCCATAATTTATTTGTATGGGAGGTATTACTTATTTGTATGTTTGGCAGCTTTTATTTATGTTTGGTAGCTATTATCGGTATGTTTTTCAGCTATTATGTATTTGTACGTCTGGCAGCTATTATTTATTTGCGTGTTTTGTAGCTATTATTTATTTGTATGTATGTATGTCTGCCAGCTATTTCGTACATATATGTTTGGAAGCTGTTGCTGTATGTTTCGGCAGCTATTATGTATTAGTACGTTGGCAGCTATTATTTGCATGTTTCGTAGTTTTTTGATTATTTATGTATGTTTGGCAGCTATTATTTGCATGTTTCGTAGTTTTTTGATTATTTATGTATGTTTGGCAGCTATTATTTGCATGTTTCGTAGTTTTTTGATTATTTATGTATGTTTGGCAGCTATTATTTGCATGTTTCGTAGTTTTTTGATTATTTATGTATGTTTGGCAGCTATTATTTGCATATTTTGTAGTTTTTTTTATTATTTATGTATGTTTGGCAGCTATCATTTGGATGTTTGGCAGCTATTAATACGAATGACCATCTGTGAAAATAGCTCTGCCGTAGTGGTGGGAAACCCCCCAATACTCAGTGCCTGCCTCCACATCACATCATAGGATGTATTATGCCTGGGGATTTTGGGGGCGGTGGTTTGTAAAGCAAACATCAGGACAATTGGCTGGGAAGTTCCTCGGCCATTAGGGTGTACGTAGCACACGGCAGAGAGAGGGGAGTTTTTGCTGGGACTTTTATGTAGTGTAAGTAGGATTTTCCCAGCCGGCCATGGAATGCAGGAAATTCCAGCTGGCGGCGCTGTGTGCAGGCTCGGTCCTCCCCCAGTGGTCACAGCGTCCTGGAACAGAGCCAGCCTAAAATCCGCTTGCTCGGTCAGAAATAACCCGTCCCGTGATTATTATTAAACCACCCCCTCTGCTGTAATATCCTTCCTGCAACCCTATATCCGGCATAGGAGCTGGCTCGCTGTCATAGAACTACAAGTCCCAGCAGCAGTTCACGCTGGGAGCGGCAGAAGAGCTGGAGGGCATGAAGAGCCCCCGTTATCTTTGCTATCAGCGTGCACGGAATTAACTGTTTGCAAACAGCACCTACCCTAGAAAAAAGCCCCGTAGCCTCAGTGAATGGCGATCTCGGCAATTCCTTTACCCACATCTGCACCCACGAAACACCTGACATATAACGTGACGCAGCAGCCAGGCAGATCACTGCCATAGTGAATAATGCTATGTGTAATGTATATGCGGCAGCGGTAGCAGTTTGGGGAATGCAGGCATGGTCCGGGAGGGAATGCCTCCAGTAATAGTGGTTCATGTGCAGGTCAGGGCTCAGCAGCTCCCGGACCCCTAGTGGATGTATTGGGTCACTGCGACTTCCCGGAATATGATATTTGCAGACTCGCTCCCATGGAAGGAAACCGAAACTAGCGCCTTATTAGAAAGCAGCATCCCGCCCTCACTGTTTGTTATTCTTACTGCACAACCCAGTAGTCACAGTGCTTATTTTTTATATTACCCCTAGTGTTACAGCAATTATTTTCTCATTCATGCTTGTTGAAAAACACCCTATCGTGAATTTATAATAAATACATTACAGATTTAAAAAAAAAAAAACTTAACATTATTGTTACATGATGTTACAGCTCCAATAGCAATGGTTTCTGCACAGCGCCATAGAATGGATATAAACTGCAATTTATTTAAATTATACAGGTATCTTTATACGGAAGTAGCATAACCAGGAAATATTCGGCCCCTTGCGGGCTCGCTGCGGGCAGGGTGGCTCGCTTCGCTCGCCACATGGATTTATTCGACCTCCATGCCCACTTGGATGGTAGGGAATGACATTGGACACTGGCTCATCTTTACGCTAATGTCCAACGTCATTCCCTACCATCCAAGTGGGCATGGAGGGGCAATAAATCCATGTGGCAAGCGAAGTGAGCCACCGTGCCCGCAGCGAGGTGAGCGCAGCGAGCTCGCAAGGGGTGGAATAGTATTTCCTGGTTATGCTACTTACGTATCTTCACTATTCAGTGAAGATACGTAAGTAGCGTAACCAGGGGGCCGCAAAGATACGGAAGTACCATTATACAGTATATACCTTCTGTCATCTTCCCTACAATTGGTTTCCATGCCTTAACTTATTTCTTTGGAAACATTGGTCACAATCCTCCCATATCAGGCATGTTTTGAATTTGCACTATATTTCTGTAATAGGTTCTGTTTACAATAGCAATTTCCTATTTTGTATCTTTTATGTGGACCCTCATATAGACTGTAAACTCTCATGAGCAGGACCGTTGGTACCCAACTCACCTACGTTGTCAACCTCATCTGTATTTACTGTGCTGCTCTATGGAGTATTGTGGTACCTTAAATATAAATGATGGAGATTAAATATGATTTAAAATAACAACACAGCTAAAAAATTTACCTTCTGGAGCTACTATACATATTATTCAATAATATATTGTTCCTCTTCATGATGTATCAGGATTTCTGACAACATAATGTAAGCCATTATAGTACAACTTTGTGGCCACTACAGACGATGGGAGGTATGTGTTACTTACCATTAACTACAAAGGACCTCCACTTGCTATCATGCCTCTGTATGTGGTGCATGATAATGCATATTGCCTCATCACACTGTTCCACCAATCACCTTTCTGTTCAGGCGGCTACACTAAAGGCACACATCCACTAGAAGACAGGCAAACGTCTGCACGATTGTGACATTGTAATCGTGCAGTCGTTTGTCAGTCTGTGATGTGCCTACATTGAACGAGCAGTCGTTCAGAGTAGGCCAGTAGGCTAACCTTCACACTCCAGTTGTTATGGAACTACATAACCCAGCATGCACTGCTACAGTTTTGCTATTAGGACATGCTAAAACTGGCAGGGCATGCTGGGATATATAGTTCCACAACAGCTGTAGTGTCAAGGTTAGCCAACACTGGCGTAGGCACATTAAACATCTGCAAACATGTTGAACCTGACATTATCGTCAGGTTGTACAACATATTTGTCCTATGATAGATGTCTAAAAGACGAGCTGGTCGTTTTAGACATTTTTTTTAACGATCTGCAAATGATTATTGAACGATATAGTTATCGTTCAATTGCTCAATTTAATCGTCTAGTGCACAGGTTCTCAAACTCAGTCCTCAGGACCCCAAACAGTGCATGTTTTGCAGGTCTCCTCACACAATTACAAGTTATATAGTTAGCTGCACCTGTTGATCTTTTAAAATGTGTCAGTGAGTAATGAATACACCTGTACACCTGCTAGGCGACCTGGAAAAAGTGAACTGTGTGGGATCCTGAGGACCGAGTTTGAGAACCCCTGGTCTAGTGGATGTGTGCCTTAAGAATGGCTGATGGCCGAATACAGTACTTAGTTTATATGCTGGATTTGGTTACTTGGTATGATATAGCTGTTGACAGTCAAAATGTCAACAGTGTAATGTTGGCCTGAGAATGCCGACAAGGTAGTAATCTCACTTAAATCATGTTAACTGTGTCAGCATTATAATTTTAAACATGATGGTTTAAAGTTATAATGCCAAGAGGGTTAATTAACTACCTACCTATAGACTGGTTGCAATTCTCACAATCAAGTCTTGGGGGTAAATTTACTAAAGTGAGAGTTTTTAGAAGTGAGTTTTAAAAGTGATGTTGCCCATAGCAACCAATCAGATTCTACTTAACATTGAAATAGCACCTTCTAGAAGATAAATGCTAGAATCTGATTGGTTGCTATGGGCAACATCACTTTTAAAACTCACTTCTAAAATTTCTCACTTTAGTAAATTTACCCCTTGTTCTCTAGACTTCATAATTTAATATTTCAAAACATATTAAAAATGGCAAAAAATTTAACTTGATGGAGCGTCAAGAGGGTAGATGGATACAAAGTACCCAGGCCTGTCCACCATGGAAAAGTAGCTATTCGCCCTAAGATGGTATGGTCACGCCCTAATCAGTGGCATAGGGGTGCAGCTCTACAGGGTTCCCCCCATATTTGCAATAGGGGAAAAACCTTGGGGATCCCCAGTACCCAGTATTGAGGCCTGAAATGTCTGATTGTAATATTGATTGTCCTTGTAGTACCATGCATTACAAGCTAAAGGTGTGTATCCACTTGCCGATAGCGGAACGACATTGTAATCGTACAGTCGTTCCTCATCCTGCAGGTGCCTACACTGAACGATATGTCGTTCAGTGCGGGCACCCTCCCTCATCCCCTAACATGCACAGTCTGTAGTTATCAGCAGGTTGACCCTGCATGTTCAGGCGATGATTGATGTAGAAAACGACCAGCAGGAGTGCACATCGCTGCTTGTTTTCAACATTTTAATGCAGGATTTGTGAACGTTTAATGAGCGATTGAACGATAATGATGTCGTTATTGTTCAATCTCTCATTTTAATCGCCTAGCGGATACACACCTTTACATGCACTTAGTTAACACCAAGGTATCCATGGAATCACGTACATGGTTATATTGGATTGCCAGGGCATCATTTACTATGAAGCACATATCAAATAGACATGGTGTTGGGGGGCATTGCCTTTATTGCATTTCAAATACCAGCTGCATGGCTTTGCTCTGCCCCCAATTGCAATGAAGCCATAAAATGGGGTAACAGTAATAATCTGTAAATTGCAGGCACCCGTGAGTATTGTGTGATTACAGAAGCTGCTAGATTTAAAGGGTCAATAATTTAAAAGGAAAAACCACCCTGGTTCTTCCTTTTAAATTATATTCGCATTAAATCTAGCAGCTAATTTGCCCAAAACTTGTGGGTGCCTGCAATTTGCTGGTTATTACTTTTCAACCAGCTTGTGTATTTCACTTATGTTCTGTTTTAAATGGCTGATATTATAATCCTGTAGTTAGTTTGATTGAACATTGATGATATTTGCTTATATGTAAGCCTGATATGCATGTTGTTTTTCATATTTAATAAACCATCAGGAAGATTCTGCGTATGTTTCTGTATATTTACGTTCCTCCCAGCAAGATTTATCGCATTTGTTATACAATGATCTGCACTGCATGCCAGCAGCCGTCAGAGCTTCAATTGTATTTAACAACATTTTGTCTGATACCCAAAGTTCTGTGGAAACATGTGGGATCATAGACCCAGGGGTCTTCAAACTTGGCCCTCCAGCTGCTGTGGAACTACACATCCCAGCATGCACTGCCACTTTTTTGATATAACAGCATGCTAAAACTATGTGCAGTGCATGCTGGGATGTGTAGTTCCACAGCATCTGGAGGGCCAACTTTGAAGACCCCTGGACTAGACGTTTTGGCACAGCAAGTGCATACTAGGCATTTACTACTAGTTGTAAGATTGAATTTACTTAAAAAAAAACAAAACAAAAGTAAGTTTTTAATTGGATTTTTTCTTTAACCTGGGACTAAGGGCCTGAGTTACTACCGATCGCAATTGCGGTTACGCACGCAGTCTCACTGCGATAGTGTGCTAATTCATTGCGATCGCTATGCTGCCGCAGCACAACATAAGGACGCCCACTTTATCTTACACACATCCGTAATGTTTAGCAACACTGCAAAGCCATCGGTACAATCGAGTACCATCGCAGCCTCATGTACACTTGCACAAGCCCTGACCTTACTCAGAAATTACTAACTTCATAGGACACTATGAGGCATTAAGCTGCGTAAGGCATCATACAAATAAAAGAAATCACTCAGCGCATACCCTATTTGTTAGAAATATCAAAATGTACATAAAATCAGCAGATAGTATAAAAAAGTCTTAGAACAAAAAGGATAAAAAAAACAGTTTATCCCCAGGGTGCGGAAGCCCTTCCTTTTCAGTACGAATCCGAAAGAGTTGAACTTTGAGTTTTTCATAAAAATTGGACACTCCTTACACTCCCATACAGCGTAGATCCATATGTGGGAAAAAGGGGAGATAGTGGAGACCACAATAGTGAAGTACAGTATTTAATGATAATAAAAGTCACAATCACAAATATATTTCAACAAGAACGTTCATAATAATAAAATAATCAGAATAATAAAAATTCTGCATGGATCACATGTCTATATAAAAAAATCCACCATTAATAAGTAGTCAAGGCGTACCAGAAGGGATGGGTGTAGTAGTATACACCTATACTCGCATTTCAGTTATCCAAAGTTTTCCGGGACCAGAAATAAGTGCAGCTGAACTAGGAGCCAGGTAAAATCCTCCAACATCCTAAACACCGACTGGAAAGTCTTGTACTTGAGTCACCGACGTCATATAAGAGTCTTTTTCAAGGTGCGTAAGGCATCACAATGGATAATTTATGCACGCCCCTGCAACGGCGTTCAAACGCACTGGCACGCCTGTGTTTCACCGACCACTCCTAGTCACCACCCACAAACGGTGCTTCCTGTCAACCGGTTTGCGCACGCGAACTACTACGCAACAATTGGGCGATTTCGGGGGTGTAATTGGTAATGAATCAGGCCCTAAGTTATGAAGATAACGTCTTCCACATCTTATAGTTAATGCTTGTTAAATCACACATTATTTATGGTACCAGCTTGATGGAATATTAATGTCTTCTATAGATAGTAAATAAACTGTCAGCACTTGCCCTCACTTTTGCAGATCTGTATAAGTCTAGCAAATAAAAGTATGGAGTATGGCTTATATGTCAGCCTGTATGTATGGTGGACTAGAACCCAGAACATATGTATCAACTGTATTCACGCCTGATGGCCGTTCCCAGGGAGGGCTGCCATTGAGACTACTTTGTGGTCTAGAACAATACATTTATCAAAAGCATCACCTTACATGCCATAAATGAAAACTAATATGTCTGTGATAATGTTCTGCAAGCTCAATATGCTATATCTAATTCTCATAAACTTGTAATATGCCAGTGGCATAGTTATAATAAAGCCATGGTTAGCACCATAATGCCATATTAGACTAGTTGACCAGCAACAATATTTTGTGAGAGAGGAGAATTATTTCTTTTTCCATAGTGCTGCATCTGAGCACTTTGCGGCACTGAGGATATGATTGATAAGTATTCTCCAATACCTAGGGGTGTCTGGAATGATCTGATGAAGTAGGGTGTCTGAGGGGTCTGTTGGGTTGATATTTTCTGTAATTTCCTTGTTAAAATTATGAATTTCAGACCAGAATTTCTTGCACTTTGGACAGTGCCACCAAATGCAGTCCCAGATCAAGGTCCACATGGGCCTGGAGCTGACATATTTGAAGGGAAATCAAAGGCTTATCTCCTAACAGACTAGGGCAATGAGAATCCAGCAGTAGCAGTGCCAGGAAGGATTGCTGCCATGCACAAAGCACTAAGGATGTCCTTCCCTACATGTGATATATATATATATATATATATATATATATATATATAAGAATGAATCCACCATATGAGAGATAAGCCTTTGATATCTCTGATTTTGGGGCCTGAATCGCAACTGTATACTCTCACGGATCGCAGTTACTAAGATATGCTAATGCCTTCCACAGCACAGCCAAGTATAGGGCTGCCCACTGCTGCCTTCTCATATCCAACCAACAACATGCAACAGTGTAAACATCGGTACCATCGACGCACATCGACCAGACATGCAGCATGTAAGACAAGTCTGACTTGCGCAAGCACAGCAGCTCTACTGACATGCAGAGCGCTCTAATGCTGCGAAGGAGAACGTGATGGCTTATTTATGCACGCCCATGATATGGCGTTTAACGAACAGCCAGGTCTGCCTTTTTGTGACCACCCTCGTTACCACCCCCAAATGCTGACCACCTGTCATTCACTTTGCGAGTGGTTCATCTGTGTGAATGTAATCGCAATGCAATCACTGCACGTGCACAATAGAGACAATAGCTCGTTCTGCGAAAATATTGGCATTGTGCCCGTCTTTGAATCACGCCCTTGGTACGGTGCCATCTATTGGTTGATTTGCACTTTATTTTGGTACATGGCAGCTCCACCACATACCCCATTGTTAATCCGGATCTGACCAAATGTAAGACAGAAAATCTCTCCCTCCACATTCTCTCTAACATCTGCCTGAGCAAATTTTATTAGGAGAGTGTAAAGTATTTTATATCAGTATTCCCTAACTTTTACACAATGACTGGGCCAGTTTCAATTAGCCGCGAGCTGCAGTTAAGGATTTTTGTTTGAGCCTGAGGAGGCTCGAACAGAAATCTGCTTTAAATGCCCTGATTGTGGTCAATGGCGTCACTATGGGGGTCATAACAAAATGCCGGCTCCCCCTCAGTGACAGGAGCCAGGTGCTGCAGTGTGACATTATACTGCAGCACTCGGCTCCTGTCACAGAGGAGGAGCCGGCAGTGCAGCAGCTACTAGTATCCAGGGGCTGCCTAATATCTCCAGGGATGCTGGGCACACCCACGGAGTGATGCAATTGGGATTTCCATATATGCCACGCCCCCTCATGTTAGGCTACTCCCCCTTTTACTCAAAGGGGTTTGTGGATTGCGCAACAGGGGCGAGATGCATGACACATGCACTCGCGTTGTGATGCATGCCGCCAGTCATCGCGTCATCGCATGCATGCTGGCGTTGGTAACGCCGGTATTCATGAAGATCCTCGCATAGGACCGCTCTGTCGGTAAGAGTGGCCCTTTGCGATGGTGGGACTTCCGGGTCTATGCCCCAGAAGCCCCTCCGACATCCTTCTGCGCATGCGCAGAAGGACGTGCATGCCGCGGGGGTGCATTGCACTACGGGGCTTAATGTATAAGAGAAATGTGGTCAAACCCGCATTTTCGGGGTTTGACCGCATTTCTCCCCTTCCTGCATCTCGCCCCAGGTGTCACCAGGCCCAGTGATGCCTTTGATTGCTGGTGCCGCAAACGTATTATCCCATAGCTCTGTTAGCAGGTAATTTATAACGCAAGGAAAAGGCGCTGTAATTAAATAGCCCTGGGTGTTAAAGCCCGAGGCTACCACCCTTTTCCCAAGTAAATTATCGCATCTAATTGAATCCAGCCCTTTATGGTATATATACAGGTTTTTTTAACTGTGTAAAACTATTGTGGAGTTTTTTATAACAGCTATTTAACCCTGATTCAGTATTATTATAGTATTTATTAACAAATCTGCATTTGTTAATAAAATTATACTGAATTGGGTTTAAATAGTTGTTAATGTAAAAAAATCCATAATTTTGGGGACATTTTTGGGAAATATATTAGCCAGTAAAGTGGTTAAAAGGAAAAAGCTGGTTTGAGAGAACTGCAGCGGAAAAGAAAGCAGTTTGTCATGAGAGGACCCAGCAGGGAGGGAAAAGTCTGTGTGTGAAAG
The DNA here is from genome assembly GCA_031769625.1 of Taudactylus pleione. Classification (NCBI taxonomy): domain Eukaryota; kingdom Metazoa; phylum Chordata; class Amphibia; order Anura; family Myobatrachidae; genus Taudactylus; species Taudactylus pleione. Next base: position 4,691,384 of record JAUIMM010000390.1, read on the forward strand.
AACCACTGAGTGTGAAATATGCAGCCAGAAAGAAAAAAGGAGCATAGACAGAGAGACAACAGCTGTGACCGTATAGAGCCTGATTCAGAGTTGGGAATAGGGAAGATTCAGCAGTACACACAGGTGCAATGCTGATCACAGAGGACCCATTCTGCGAGTGATTGACAGGCAGAGACATTTAAGAGGCGGGGGTGGTTCGGCCGGCGTTCCCGGAATTGGGGGCGTGTCTATCCCATTTTCCGGGAGTGGCAAGGCCAGGGACTGCGTCGACGCAGTGTCCTGGTCTCGCAAGCCGGCCCTGAATAAGCTGTGGCTTACTTAGCTGGCTGGCGGCCCGGCGCCGTCCACCATCACGACCATTGACCACCGATGGTCGCGATGGTGATCCCAGCCTGTGACCTCCGTCACAGTGCTGGGATCACAAATGCAAAGCTGCCTGCGATCCTTGCTGAATCACCTCCAGAGCATAGTTGCCTACCTTTTAATATCTCTTCCCGGGAGAAGCCCGGGTAAGAGAAGCAGGAGGGTGGCGACAGTGGCGATTCACGTCATTAAGCCTCGCCCCCTCGCTGTAAAATTGCTGCGATTGGCTAGAATTTACATAGGGGGCAGGGCCAGACGACGTGAGTCATGTATAATCACCTCTTAAGCCCCACCCCCTAAATGAAGACCCACGATCGCCGCGGGAATTCTTCTCTTTCTGCCCACCTCACTAGGAATTGGCCAGAATGCGGGAGAAATGCCTACCCTTCCGGGGGGGGGGGGGAGGGAGGGTACGGGGGGTTACCCGAAAAATCGTAGGCATGTATGCTCCAGAGTACAATATAGCAAGTTACTGTGTACCTGGACAAACCATGTTGCAAACTTTTCTTTGCACGTGGGGTAAATACTGGCTGCTCGTAGCCCACAAATGCTGGACAGCTTTATTGTTACACTGCAATTTAGATGTCAGTTTGGCCTTACCTCTCCCAAATCTAAATCTCTCTGCCCATGTTACATCTGTCCCACCTCCAGTGCAGCATGGTTTTACCAAGGTGCACAGTTGTTATATCTTAAGCTGGGTACACACGTAACGACCTCCTGTCCAACCATCCGACTAGTTGATTGGTTGGAATGAAAATCTGGTAACGTATGGGAGTAACTGATGATCAGCAATTTGGTCCTAAATGCCAGAAAACAGATGGAAATGGTCGTTAGACAAGTTTGTTAAATGTTTGATCTAAACAATTTGTTCAAACAACAGTTTTTGACCATTTTCCCACGTTTGGGAGCAAATTGCTGATTGCACTGCACAACAATGAAAATGTTTCCGATGTGAAAATAGTTACTTCTACTTGATTTCAGCATAGAAAGAATGAATATGACATTTAAAACTCTCAGTTAGCTCTGAGTTCCGAGATATAGCTCATCTATGACGATGTAGGTTATTCCTAGCGAAGTGGGCAGAATGGAGAGAATCTTACCAGCAATCTGTGTTCCGCGCAGAGGGGGCGGGGCCTAATGACCCAATTACATGAATCAGTTATTTGTCCCCTCCCATATTCAAATATATGCGATTCACAGGATTACCCACACAAGATAACTGTGTGACAAGCATAGTGAGCGATTCCACCAAGACATTTCAGCAATGGAACAAAGATATCAGGGTAGGTGCATCACTACTGTTGGGCAGTGACAAGAGATGCCCCAGAAGAGGAGTACAAGCGACAAGCAAAGAGAAAGCACTCCCATGCATAGGCCACTATGTTAGATAGTACTTTTGTATGCTGTATGTTTGTTTCGTTTCGTGTACTTATTTGTGATTGATTGAATTAAAACAACCAGGGCCGGATTAAGGTCTGTGGGGGCCCCTGGGCAACAAACATGTGGGGGCCCTTATTAAATGTGACGAACTGGGGGTATGTGCAATGGGGACCTCAGTAGTGTTAGTGCCCACAGTAGTGGTGCCCTTTATGCAGTGCACCCAATAGTAGTGCCCCCTATGCAATTCTCCCATTAGTAGTGCCCCCAGTAGTCATGCCCCCAGTAGTAATGCCCCCTGTGGTAGTGTCCCAAATAGTAATGCCCCCTGTATAAATACCCCCAGTAGTAATACCACTGTAGTTGTGCCCCCAGTAGTCATGCCCCATGTGTGCCCAATAGTAATGCCCCCTGTTTAAATGACCTCAGTAGTAATACCCCTGTAGTTGTGCCCCCAGTAGTAATGCCCCCAGTAGTCATGGCCCCTGTGGTAGTGGCCCCAGTAGTCATGCCCCCTGTAGTAGTACCCTCTGTATAAATGCCCCCAGTAGTAATGCTCCCCCCCGAGTAATGCCCCAGTAGTAATTCTCCCCCCCTGAGTAATGCCCCCAGTTGTAATGCTCCCCCCCGAGTAATGCCCCCAGTAGTAATGCTCCCCCCAAGTAATGCCCCAGTAGTAATGCTCCCCCCCTCGAGTAATGCCCCCAGTAGTAATGCTCCCCCCCGAGTAATGCCAAAAGTACAATAGCCGCTTGCACTAAAAAAAAAAAAAGACAAAAAAAAGAGCTATTACTTACCTTAATCCCTCCTCCCGCTGCCGTCCACGTCGCTCGGCTGCTGCTCTGCACCATGGGAGAGTCGTCGACCTCTCTCCCATAGTGCACTGCGTGAGCCGGAGCTCTCCAGTCCAGTCTCCGGCTGCCGCTGCAGGGAGTGAGCCGCGCGCCCGCTGGTTACAATCAGTGGACGTCTGGCAAATGGTGCCTCCCTGCGGCTCTGGGGTTAGGTTGGCCAGAGGAGGCGGAACTGGTTCCGTCTCCTCCGGTTCACTTTAACCCCTTGAGGTGTGGGGGCCCTTCAGATGTGGGGCCCCCGTTAATCTGGCCCTGAAAACAACTATTATTTCGTTTCTATCAAGAAAATATCAGATTATTTTAAAATAGCTTTTCACTATGTCTATATTACTATTGTACATACAGTATAGTGAAAGTAGTGTAGCTCAAAAAATAGAGCTAGTAAAAACATTCTGATATCATTTTAGTTTTTCTTGACCTCAAATTAGTAATATATGGCTCTCTGTACAAAGGAAACAAATTAAAAGTATTAATTTGTTGTACAGTGTTGTCATTTGCTTTCATACCTGACCAGATTTTCATTCCAACCAATCAACTAGTTGGATGATTGGACAGAAAATCTTTACATGTGTATGCAGCTGTACTCTATTCCCAAATCTGAATCAGGCCCATAAGAAAAAGGGACAGAGGGCCTGATTCAGAGTTGTACTTAAAGCAGTAGCACCTGCGACGGTTGTTGCAGCCACTATTGCAAATTTATGCTAATACCGCACAAAGCGTCTTGTATAAATACATGGCTCCTACCAGCCTTTGTGTTCTACTGTGTCATAGGACGCAGCCTTTGGATCACTTGCGTAAACATCAGGCATCTGAGTAACCCATGAAATTTATGCTTCCGGGTCCAGTTATGCTGCATCGGAAGACGCAGACACGCTCACATATTCTGGGATGCAGACCGTTTCTGCTCTGTCCCTGCACCCAAACAGCCGCAGCCTGTCAATCAGGCCACGGCTTCTCCGGCACTGCGTCCAGTGCCATTGCAGCAAATGCGCACTGGACGCATCCACCCACTATCGGAGTTGTATTTAAACCATCGGGTTTGCGTACAACTCTGAATCAGGCCCAGTGGAAGGTAACAGCAAAGCATCACAGCATGTCTGTCTACTGTCCAGAGTCACCCACAACCATAGCACAGCAAACGACAGAGTGATTCAGTGTTGTACAGAGCTATGCCGATGTTTTCGTAAATGGAGTGATTTTTTGCTATTGACATGCGTCTGAATCACACGCAAGCATCAAGGTACATGGTTGCACGCTGTGAGTCTTTATTCACAGTGTCATTGACAGGCAGGTAGCATTTGGGGGAGGTAACGGGGAGTTTCGGCTAAAAACTCAGAATTGTCTTGCCCGTTTTGGGGGCGTGACACATCCTATGTCTGTGATCCCATATGCAGGAAACATTGCTCTGGTGTCATAGTTATGACGGCCATTTTGAGTAACATAGACTTACTCTGAAAGTCGATGTCTGTCTGATCTGCGTCCGATGCTGTGTATGAGTATGTAGTTGCGGACAGCTGCGATGGCTCAGGTGGGTGTCTCAGTACAAGTCCCGGCTGCTGCTACATTAGCATATTTTTGCACATCCACAGCTGCTAAAATCGCAGCTGTGGGAGCATTAGCAGCTGCGGGAGCATTGGCAGGCGAGGAGACAATTGCACCCACGCTGGTCTGCCTGTGTCTGAGGGAAGCTGTGCATATAGTAGTTTATCTATTGAAATGTGTGCTGCTGGTTATTTATGGTGTAAGTTTAAAGAATGTGAGATACTTCCCTTCACCTCCTGAGTTTCAAGGACAACCTCTGTCACACTGGCTATACCAGGCATGAATACAAGGCCTGACATCTTGGTGCAACAGGATTTTGCTTTTGTCCCTGACATAGATTTGCTACACTTGACATAAACATGTATATGTGAAATGTATAAACACATCACTATTTATTATTTCCTTAGAGAAACAGAATCATTTACTCTTGAAAAGGTTGAGTTTATTAGTTTGTCTTTTTGCAACAATTATATATTGCAGTTCTGCGATATGTTTAAGCTTTAGTAATGACTAACCCTAACCCCTAAACCTAACCCTCCCCCCAAACCCGCTACTTACCTTTTGGTATCCCAGCGCCGGGATTCTGACCGGCGTTGGGATTCCGGTACCGGTAATGTAAGCATCGGCATCCCGACCGCCGGGATGCTGCGCACATCCCATTTAGTATCTATTATATAATGCTGCTAAATGTCCGTCTAGAGCGTGTGCAGAGAGTGCTGGAGGAAGCAGATGGTTGTGCATGTGTGCAAGTAACACGTACATTGCTTAGAGCACTGCAGCTCCCTCTCACTTGCGCTAATGGTGGCCACACTAAAGACAGCTGCCTCCGGGTAAACCAGTCAGGTGGGTGGTACAGAGAGAGTGACAGAGAGCGTGAGAGAGAGATAGAGGATCTGGAAGAGAGAGAGTCAGCACTAGTGGAGAAGGAAGTGGGGGTGGGGACGGGGAAGGGGGATAGAAAGAACGGAGAGGAGAGAGTGAGGGGGGAATGGCTAATGGGAGGGTACTGGACTAAATTATTAATTAAAATAATTATAATAATGAAATTAATCTGTGTTCATGTTTACAGATATAAAAATGTAATTAAAATGATGGCGATGAACAAAATAGCCATAACCAAATACAAAACATATATTTTTAAAATATCTAATGTTATTTTATTTTTAAAAAGCTTAAGAATACAGTGGTGCTTGAAAGTTTGTGAACCCTAATTTTCTATATTTCTGTATCAGACTTTGATAGATCCCTGTTCTTTTAAAACGACAGGTTGTCCACTCACACCTGACTGTCATCCCACAGATTGAAAATACCTGACTCTAATTTCACATTCAGAATATGTGCTAAGCCTAAAGGTGCATACACACGTAACGATTTTGTAACCAAAGATTTTCTGGCAGATTTTCTCTTGAAAAAGTGAACGATTTTTGAAGTGTAATGAATGATTTTTACAACGATGAACGAAATATGTTTCTTCCCTTACTGAAAATCGTTATGTTAGACAGTCTGAAATGGACGATGAACGATAACTGCAAACTACAAAAGGGAGTGCGCTTGAACGATTATCGTTCATCGTTATAACTCAAAAACTGAACGATTTTATGAACGATTGAACGATAACAACGTCATTAACGACAAATCATTCCAAAAATCGTTACGTGCTCATTTTTTTATTGAGGAAAATTATCCAATATCTCTTATCTATGAGTGGCAAAAATATATGAACCTTTAAGGTGCTTAAAGGTTCATATATTTTTGCCACTCATAGATAAGAGATATTGGATAATTTTCCTCAATAAAAAAATGAGCACGTCTAATTTTTCAGACTCATTTGCTTGATTTGGTTCTCTTTATCTACTTTTAGGACTTGAGTGAAAATCTAAAGGTAGTTTTAGGCCAAATTTCAGCAGAAATATATAAAAAAAATTCGGAAGGATTCACAAACTTTCAAGCACCACTGTATGTTATTCCATGGAGAGGGCTGATGCAGAGTAGAAAGGCAATGCATGGACGGATAACAATGCAGGTAATCTCCAGTTTGCAGAGTTGTACACATCTATGTGACCACCCATATCCATATGCTTGGCTTCATCGGCATCCGAAAATCTTTGGATAGCCCACAAAAACTACCATCAACACACTTTGCCAAACCACCCAGGCACTCACTTCCTTACCACCCAGGTTCGCCCCTTCAGCAACAAGTGGAGATGTACTGTAAATGAGTTTCATAGGACTCTGAATCACCCGAGGAACTGCTACAGGAAAACAGCGGAGAAACATGTTAGGGCTGTTCCTGCATATGGCACTTATTGTGGAATAACTTGCTGATCTTTTGCCCCGATGTCCATACTCACCTTTTAACATCAAGGCGATCCTTGGTGACTGCTGACTGTGTAAGCCGATGCATCCTGGCCAGGGGAGCTTGAGACAAGTGCTGGCAGCGGAGAGTTTTACAAGCTGCCTAATGCTGGGCATACACTATACAATTATCTGTCAGATATCTGGCCAAATTGGCTGGTTGGAATGAAAACCTGGTAATGTATGGGAGCAAATGACAGTCGATCATATGGTCTTAGACACTGGAAAACGGACAAAAAAACAATTGTTCAAATTGGGTAAATTCATGTGTTTTAACCAAGTTGTCTGAGCAACCGTTTTTGGCTGTTTTCCAGTGTTTATGTGCAAATGGTCGATTGTCCTTTGCTCCCATACATTACCAGGTTTTCATTCCAACCAGCCAGATTGGACAGATATCTGACAGAAAAGTGTATAGTGTATGCCCAGCATTAGTAGAGACATTCAAGAGTGCATTTGATTACAATAGAACTCTCTGGGGTATATTTACGAAAGTACTGGTTTATAGAAGTGGAGATGTTGCCTATAGCAACCAATCAGATTCTACTTAACATTTATCTAGCACCTTCTAGAAGATAATAGCTAGAATCTGATTGTTTGCTATGGGCAACATCTCCACTTCTAAAAACCCGCAGCTTAGTAAATATGCCCCTCTGTATCAATCTGATTCCAATATAGACTAGTTTGTTCGTCAAACTGGATAGGTGCCTACTAGAGGCACTGTATAAGGACCACTACTGAGGGCACTGCATAGGGGGGACCAGTACTGGGGGCACTGTATAAGGGGCACTACTGGGGGAACTGTATAAGGGACACTACTGGGGGCACTGCATAGAGGGGATCAGTACTGGGGGCACTGCATAGGGGGGACCAGTACTGGGGGAACTGCAAAAGGGAACCACTACTGGGGGCACTGTATAAGGGGCACTACTAGGGGCACTGTATAAGTGGCATCACTGGGGGCATTGTATGGGGCACCACTAGGGATACTATTTAAGTGTGCACTGCTGGGGAACTACTACATGGGGCACTGCTACTGGGGTGAGATTTTTGCTCGCATTTATTTTATATGTACTTTATTTGTATTGATTTTATTGGAAATTTTGCATATTTAAGTGACATATGTTATTCATTTTATCTCATGAATATATCTTCATCATAGCGCTACTATATTCTCTGTTTTTGTGTATACCTATGTATGGGCCCGACTAGCCCTTTTTTTTAGCAGCTGCTTGGAATAAACAACTAATTTCAGAGCTTGTTCATACTTATTGGTAATTTTCTATTACTGCTACTTCGGACATTGCATAAGGGGCACTACTACAGTGGGCATTGCAAGAGGGGCACTACTACTGGGGGCATAAAAGTGCATTTTTAATGAAAAGGAATGTTCCCAGAGTGACGATAAACAATGGCGCTGGTATAACTTAACCTCCCCCCCTAGTGCCTATACCTAACCTCCCCCCGCAGCCAAAGACTAAAGGTGCAAACACATACAACAATTTTTTGAACAATTATCGATAACGATATCATTCAATCGTTGAAAAAATCGTTCACTTTCGGAGTTAAAACGATAAACGATTATCGTTCATGCGCGTTCACGTTTGTAGTTTGTAGTTCAGTCAGACTGACCAACTCAACGATTTTCAGTAAGGGAATATGCAAAAATCATTTGTAGTTCAAAAAAATAGTTAATTACATTTAGTAAATTAATGATTTTACTAAACGATTTTCGTTAATTTTTACCTTGAAAAAATGAACCAAAATCGTTTACTAAAATCGTTCATTTACTAAATCGTTGTGTGTGTATGCAGTTTTACCCTTCCCCTAGTGCCTAACCCCTAACCCCAGCCCTCCCCCTAATCCCAGTACTTACTTTTGGGATCTCGGCGATCGCGATGTTGGCGCTGGTATTCTGATAAGTGTGTTGTGAACGCCGGAATCCCAGCGGTCAGCATTATGACTGCATCCAAGCATTTCCATTCTACTGAAACCCTACATGGGAATTCTCTTGTCCAGCATTCTTTCCTGAATATATAACTTGGGTAGTTTAATTTGAATATTTTGTAAATCAGTGTTGTTTATTAATACAGCAATTTAACATTTGCTCATTTTACTCTAAATTCCTTTCATTTTTAGTTACAAGTGGATCCTCAAGTTGCTCAGGATACATTATAGACATTGTTATTAGGTAAGTAATAAAACAAAGTGTGGGAAATGACTAATTGAATAAAACTATTATCCTGTCATGAAATTTTTTCTCATTGTGGATCAAACACTGTCACAAGCCGCCGCGCTGCCAATGTTGTGCGGGGTGAACGCCGGACAAGCGTTCGCTGAAGTCTCCTCCTTCCTCGTGTTGGGATCAGTGGTTGGCAGCATATTGTTGCAGTTCCGGTCTTGGTTGCTGCTGAGCCTCTGCACTAATTACTGCCTGTCTGTGTGCACTTTCAGGTGCACACTGATTGATTCTCCTGTCAGAATACAGCCCAGGTGCTGAATAATATGTCATTAGGGAAACTTGCTCTGGTTGAGCCCTGTTCCTGTTATATTCCAGCCAGCCCTTCTATTCCTTGCCGGTGATAGTTTCTCGTACTTCCAGTTGTTCCAGTCTCCTGTTTTCCAGTCGAGTTCCAGAGTCAGTCTACTTTGTTTATCTACTGCCGTTTGTCCCATCCAGGCGGCGCAGTCTGCATTCCACCTGCTCGTGCTGCTTGTGTCATCTAGGCGGCATGGTGCGCTTTCTCCACCTGAAGTGCCAGTCTGTGTACAGCGTCAGTGTCAACCCGGCAACATTGACCGCTACTCAGCGGTCCAAATGCGCACTCCAGCACACCATCGCCAGTGTCATCCTGGCGACACTGGTAGCGACTCAGCGGTCCAAGTGCGCAATCCAATGCATCGTCGCCAGTGTCATCCCGGCGGCACTGGTAGCTACTCACGGCCCAAAGGCCACCTGTCGTCACTCCTCACCAGCCCTCAAGGCTGTAACGGCCGCAACTTGCCAAGAGTTGCAGGCCTCAAGGCTGTAGCAGGACTTGTTCCTTCCTAATCATAGATCTGTATTCCACTACTACTCAGCCCGGAGGGGCTGCATCAACAATTAACTATCAATTCTTACGCCAGTGGCTGCACCAATTATCAAGTATCAACTCTACTTACTTCAGCCAGTGGCTGTGCCAACTATCAACTATCAATTCTTCGATCCTCAAGAAGTACCCCAACCATCATCTTTGCACAGTCCTCAACTCTATCAGCTAGCTGGATACAACCTTTTGGCCCTTAACTAGATGAAAAAAAATCAATATTGTGAGATGTGAGGCGGTCAAAATTGACTGGAAATGAGTGGACATAAATGTTATTGAGGTTAATAATAAAACACAAACAGGCCCATTTTTTGTGATTTTAGCGGTTTTTATGATTTTTTTAAGAAAAGGTTTTGGCAAAACCAAGTCCTAGTCCTTCATCCCCTATATGTATTTCCCTCCTCACTAGTCGGGAACAGATGAACTGTTTTGTTTTCTGCACCACACAAACTCTATTGCCTCCATAAGCAGAAACAGTGCTCCACAAATCATCCATTTCCTGCCTCACATCCTGCTCCTTCTCATGTCTGCTGGTTACATCTCATGCATCCCTGGGCCCCATGTATGAAGGCCCACTGGGCAGAATGCAGAGGGGATGTGGCTTGCCACCAGGAGGCATAGTGAGCCATTCTAGGAGGCATGATCAGCTCACAGAGAACAGGACTGACGCCATGGTGTAGTATTGGGGAATTTATACCTTGCAAATAAGGCCAAACTATGATGCCATAATTATAAACTTGTCATCCTATCTCACTTTTAAAAATAGGGCTTTTTGTAATAAATCTGCTTCTTAGTCCATGCAAAAGAAGAATCCGTGACTGGCAGTTTGTAACGTTCTGATGTGGTTTTCACCTAGATAAATACAATTTATAAGTGCAGTATCCAAAATTAACTTTTCAATTGCTTTACAAAGAATATTAAAAGCAGAAGATTGTACTTACCTGCAGAATCGGAATGTAATACCGACAGTCGGGATGCCTCCTGTCAAAATACTGACAGCGGCATCCCGATGGTCGGTATCCTGACAGGTATTTCGATGCCTATCTTAAGTCCCGTGTCGGGCTTCCCCCGTCGGAATTTACAGTGGCGGCTAACTTCAGCCCCTTACCTGCCATCCACCATTCGTCCATGTGGACTCTGAACGACAGCCATCAGAACCCCAAAAAGTCACAATGTAAAAACAAATATATATAAAAAATGATAGCAGTCACTTATAATGTTGGCACCATCAAGGACAGACTACCTATGATTTATTTACTGAATACATAAGTGGTGTAACTCTCTTTGATCACATGCTGCTCCGCCCCGCTGTTTATCATGATCACATTCTATCCTCTGCTCCTTCTGATTTCCTTCATATCACCTTTTACTGTCTGCACCCCCCAATTTGTCCCCTCTTTATTGTGTGTCTCTTTCCCCCTCACCTGTACCCTCACCTACCTCTACCTATTGCCCACACCATCCACCTTTCCTAAACGCCCGTCTCCAACCACTGTTCCTCTTTCCCTGTAAACCAAAAGTCACAATCTGCTATTGTGTGGACTCTCACTATTTACCATCTGCCGCTGTGTTCCGTTACCTGTCAGTGCCGCAGCTTCCATGCTGCATGCAGACTTGTTCCAACCACTTTGTCTCAGCCAGCAAGTACTGTCTTCCATCTGACTGTTACTGTGTATCATCACCTGTCTGCAAGGCAGCTTCCACGCTGCATACCAAGTTACTACTCTTCAGTGCAGAGCCGGCGAGTACAGTAGTCTTCATTCCATCATACCACTGGGACAGTGCATGCAAGTTACCTATTGTTTTTTACTCTGAACTTGGTGGTTGTCCAGGTTATTGGGTTATACTCATTAAGCCAACTTGTTTCATCTGCACCTCTGTTCATTCCAAGTGTCCCGATCTGGATCTACAGAATAACCAGACCGTGACATTAGTACTGGGGGTGAGCACCGTGGCCTCATGCTACACCTTTGGGGGCATTTCTCCAGTGTCCATAGGTCCCCTTTGTAACATTGCCCCCACCCTCCCAGTGGCAATATATCCCCCAGTGGCATAACCCCCACCCCTCCAGTGGTAAAAGATCCTGCAGTGGCATCACCCTTATGCCCATAGGTGCCCATTAAAGAATATACATAGTGGCAGTAAACTGTGTCAATAAATCACCAGCCCCCAAGTGGCCATAAATCACCCCCAGTTGCCATAACCTCGCTGTAATTAAACCCTCCTTCCCTCTTACATACAAATCACAGCAAAGTGGGTCGCAGAATCAATCTTCATTCCCCCTGGTGATCTCTGTACTTGGAGGACAGAAATCAGCAAATAGTGCTCAAAGGGGATCTTCAGTTCCCCTCTTTGCACTTAAATCTAACCTTACAAACCGGCACATGTGCAAAATTAATTTCTTCTCTAGTCATCTTATTTGCATTAATAAAACAACTGGAAGCAACAAAACTACATTGCTAACTTGCACTGATGATGATGAATTTGATGTGTGTCATTTGTTTATTTGTGTGTGACTGAGTCTGTATCTGTGTAAGAAGTTATGTTGTGCTTCATCTGCAACTTTGTGTTTAAAACTGAGGGCCCGATTCAGACCCGCTCACTAGGATGCGTTCACAGCCAGCCGATTGTTTGCATTCTGCGCAAGTGTACACATCGCAATGCACGTGTGCGAACCAGTGCGAGCGATCGGGAAGCATACGATTCCCGGCAGTGGCAGCCCGACATCGGCAGAGATCCCGGCAGCGGAAGCCCGACAGCGCTGGAAATCCCGATCGTGGATAGGTAACTATTGTCTAACCTAACCCCCCTAACTCTAACCCTCCTTAGGGGTGCCTAACCCTAACCTCCCCCCCAAGTGCCTAACCCTAATCCCCCCTCTAAGTGCCTAACCCTAACCACCCCCTTCCCCGCTGCCTAACCCTAAGTCCCCCAGGGGGGTGACTAACCCTAAGTCCCCCCCAGGGTGCCTAACCCTAACCCTCCCTCCCCCTAGCCTAACCCTAACCCTCCCGGGGGGGTGCCTAACCCTAAGTCCCCCCCAGGAGCCCTAAACCTAACCCCCCCTCCGCGGCTGTCCGCTCGCGGCGCCCGGCATCACTACGATCGGAATGCCGGGCGCCGGTCTCCCGGCGTCGGGGAAATGCCGGGTGTCTACATCTAGACGCCCGGCATTTCACTCTTGCCGGGATATGACAGTCGGGAAGCCGGCTGCCGGTATTTAGGCAGTCGGCTTCCCGATTGCATACCACGCTCGCCGCCCATAGACAGCCCTGCAGAATGAGTGACAGGAGAAGCCTTTTGTAGGTGGTGACAGGGGCTGGCCACTATAAACGGGGGAGTGGAGGTGTGAACGCAGGCGTTCCTGCGTGTCTTAACGCTGTTTAGAGGCATGCATAATTAACAGGCAGAGTCATAGTACATGTCACTTGGTTTGTATTTCACATTGACGCACTCGCAGTGCTTGCAATAGGGTATGGTCAGCCAGAAGCGCTGCGATCGCATCCGATGGTACTCCATGTACTGATGGTTGCATACACTTCCTGGAGATGACGTGCGCAAGTGGGCGTCTTAAGACAGGCTGGTGGGCATCTGCATACACAATGCGATCGCACGCTAAGACATAGGGCCAAATATAATAGGTAGTCAGTTTTAGTAACAGTACAAACTCGCACTTTCTTGCACTTTTAAAAAGTGTGAGTTTGTACTGAAACTCGCAAATTCAATAGCCTGCGAACTTTTCTGCTCAAGGCTACTGCATTTGCGAGTTTAAGCGAGTTTTTCCCTATGTAAACTGACACCTTTTAATGCGAGTAGCATTAAAAGGTGCGAGTTTTAGAGAAGCCATCACAGATTGCCCGGGCCCGCCGCAGCTCTCAGCGGGCCTGATTGGGGGGGTACCCAACTCCCCAGGGATCCCCGGCCTGGACTGACTAGCGGTCAGGGATAATGCTTTAGCCGAGGAAACCGGTGAAAGGTTTTCCCTGGCTGTGGCATTATCCCCCCGCTAGAAAGAGTTTGGTGCTGGTTTTGGAATTTTCAGGGGACCCCTACTTGTTTTGTCCCCTAATTTTTCAGAACCAGGACCAGCTCTACAAAGCCCTGTGCTGGTTCTTAATATACGGGGGCCCCCTACGCATTTTGGCCCCTGTATTTTTAGAACCAGAACAGGCTTTATAAAGCCCGGGGCTGGTGATGCTTTTGGGGAGGGGGTGCACGTCTTTTTTTTTTAACATTTACAACCTTTTACATAGTACACACAGAAACATGCATGTATCTCATGGATTTGTGCATTTTTCTGTGTTAATCTGACCTGCTCAGGATATACTCGCTATCCTGAAGCAGGTCTAATATTTGGGGACTTTTGGTTATCTCTTTTTTGCGAGTCTAAAACAGACACCCTATTACATTGGGCGAGTTGATTGTTTTCAATGTGAAAAAATCTGGATGCGAGTTTGAGAATAGAGAGTTTTAGTAACTCTGAAAACTGCAAGTTTAAGTGAACTAACACCCTATTACATTGGAGAGTTGTGAAAAATTGCGAGTTTAGCACCAAACTCGCAATTTACCAAAACTGACACCCTATTACATTTGGCCCATAGTGCGCGTGCTAATGCCTTGCCGTGCGATCGCTTGCCTTGCCAAAATTTGCATACGCGTCTAGCGTGCGAATGCATCTAGCGAGCGGGTCTGAATCGAGCCCTAATTCCTGTAAAGTTAAAGTTGCATCGCAGCTTCTCTAGTACACTGTGAGTGGTGTTTTGCTGCAACTGCAATGCGAATAAGACGCAAAATTAAAAGAAAAATATGATACGCTACTCCTCTCGGAAGCATCTCAGTGCAGCCGAGTTAGTACTGTACAATGAAAAATGTGTGCTGCACATTTATATAGCCTGTGAGATTGCATTCAGCTGAATTTCATAATGAACAAAGCAGTGAGAACCACATGCTATAGTTTGAACAATGCCATGCATTACAGATATTAATGTATTTTATGGACTATTCAGCATTGCGCACAGGACCATGCAGACCATAATACACTTTTGCCTTTTAAGCACTGGGGACGGGAGGCATGACGCATCACATTTGGGATGCGATGCATCTCGCCACCCTTTGCATGCATGCCAGCGTTAGTAACGCCGGTATGCATGAAGAACACCACAAAGGACAGCTCTCTCAGTAAGAGCTGTCCTTTGCGAATGAGGGACTTCTGAGTCTATGGCCCAGCAGTCCCTCTGGCATCCTTCTGCCCATGCCTCTCACAGCATTCTCCCGATAGAAGCTCATAGGCTTGCATTGCATTCCAAGGCTTGGTGCATACGAGAAATGTGGTCAAACCATCATATTCGGGGTTTCACCACATTTCTCCCTTTGCTGCATCCCACACAGGGGTTCTGATTCAGAGTCACTGGAATAGTGGTCGCAATTCCAGCAATTGGAAATCCATGTGAACATCTGTATTCGGCCATATTTATGGAACCATACCCAGGACCGGCACGAGGCACGTTCGACCAGTGCGGCCGAACAGGGGCATCACCCGATAGAGGGATCCATCCAGGGACTGGCTGGCAACTTTTAGCCTGGGGGCAAATGCATGCAGGTGGCCCTGGCAGAGGAGTAGCATGTAGCCAGGGTGCCCAAAGAACGTGCGTGCTAGGGCACCCCCCGCACCCCCCCCCTCAAGTGTTCCAGAGAGGAGGCAGGTCCATATGGGATTAATGTAAAGTAAAAATAAAGATTAGGGGCAGCCCCGTCGTGGTGCCCATATGCAGTGCCCCCCTGTGCCCCAGGAGAGGACCCTCTTATGCAGGCCTCCAGTAGTGATCCCCCCTATGCAGTGCCCCTTATACAGTGTCCCCAGTAGTGGTCCCCCCTGTGCAGTGCCCTTTGTGCCCCCAGTAGTAAGCCCCTTATATAGTGGCCCCAGTAGTGGTGCCCCCTATGCAGTGCCCCTTATATAGTGCCCCCAGTAGCAGTCCACCCCCCATGCAGTGCCCCCAATAGTGGTAACCCTTATGCAGTGTCCCTTAAATAGTGGCCCCAGTTGTAGTCTCCCCCCTATGCAGTACCCCCAGTATTGCCCTTTTTATAGAGCCCCCAGCAGTGGATCCTCGATGCAGTGCCCCCAGTGGTAGTCCCCTCCCCCCTATGTAGTGCCCCTAGTGGTAGTTCCCTGCCCCCTATGCAGTGCCCCTAGCAGTTGTCCCCTCGCCTTGTAGTGCCCTTAGTAGTAGTAGTCCCCCCTTGTAATGCCCCTAGTAGTAGTAGCCCCCCCTTGTAGTAGTAGTCCCCCCCTTGTAGTGCCCCCAGTAGTAGTCCCCCCAGTTGTAGTCCCCCCTTGAAGTGCCCCAGTAACAATCCCCAGTAGTGTCCCTAGTTATAGTAGTCCCCCCCTTGTAGTGCCCCCAGTAGTAGTCCCCCTTTGTAGTTGTAGTCCCCCCTTGTAGTGCCCCCAGTAGCAGTCCCCCCCCTTGAAGTGCCCCCAGTAACAATCTCCAGTAGTGGTCTCCACCTTGCAGTGCCGCCAGTACTGGTCCCCCCTTGTAGTGCCCCCCCTTGTAGTGCCCCCAGTAGTGATCTCCCCCTTGTAGTGCCCCCAGTAGTGGTCTCCCTCTTGTAGTGCCCCCAGTAGTAGTCTCTCCCTCTTGTAGTGCCCCCAGTAGTGGTTCCCCCTTTGTAGTGCCCCCAGTAGCAGTCTCCCCTTGCAGTGCCTCCACTAGTGGTTCCCCCCTTGTAGTGCCCCCAGTAGTAGTAGTCCCCCCCCTTGTAGTGCCCACAGTAGTAGTAGTCCCCCCCTTGTATTGCCCCAGTAGTAGTAGTCCCCCCTTTTATTGCCCCCAGTAGTAGCAGTCCCCCCCTTGCAGTGCCTCCAGAAGTGGTTCCTCCCTTGTAGTGCCCCCAGTAGTAGTAGTCCCCACCCTTGTAGTGCCCCCAGTAGTGGTCTCCCCCTTGTAGTGCCCACCCCTCCCCCAGTAGACACACGTAGTAAACCCCACCCCAAAAAAAACCCCACTTACCTGAATCCCCGCTCCCACCATTGCCATCCGCTTCTCCGTCTGTCCTTCCCGGGCCAGGCCGGGCCGCTCTGCATTATGGGAGAGACATCATGACGCCTCTACCATTGCCCACTGCGGGAGCTGGAAGATGGAGCGGCTCCTGCAGTGGGCGCAGCAGCATAGAATGAGAGTCTGTCAGACTCTTATTGGCTGCTGATCAAAACAAACACACAGGTGCCGGCGGCTGTGTGTTTGTCACTTGTGTAGCGCTGACTGAACTCCGTCCGGTCAGCACTACACACGCGGTGCAGTCTGTCACAGTGACACAGACTACCCGTGTCCCGCGGCCCGCATGACGCTGTGGCCCGGGGGGCACATGGCACCCTGCCCCCCGGCCCAGCCCGCCACTGGCTCCATCCATCTAGATTTCAGCAGGACAGTCCCAATTTTTGGGTACTGCCCCACTGTTCCACCCGTGGGCCAAAGTGTCCCATGAGTAGTCGAGAGGTTGGGCTCTCCCACTGCCGCAGCTGCGCCGCTGTGCTGAATCCCAGAGAAGAGGGTTGGCAGCCCAGCTACTGAAGGAGTGCTGGGCTCGTCCCCAGCCTGACGTAAAATGAGATTTAACAGCATTTAGGGGGCATGGCCTATGTTAATTAGGCCATGCCCCATTTTCAGACACGCACATCTTCAGGGTTAACGGTGTCGGAGTCCTGTTCTGCACAGGGCACGGCTCCTCCTGGAGCCAGCCCTGACCGTGACACTCCTAGCCTTCTAATTGGGTAAGCAGCCATCATCACTATTGCATTTGCAGCATCCCTATCCTTGGTGCAGGAGAACTGACTGATGTAGTCTGGATCTCTACATGAGCTTATCACTGGGGGTGTGCGACCAGTTTCACCGCGCAAAGCACAGGGGTCTGTGGTGGCAAAATTACCCTGTTTCTGGCTAGCAGGATGCCTGGAATGACACCTTGCAGCCAGGTTCGCTATTGCATTGCCACTGAAGCATACTTTAGACACTCCAGGTGGGCACCCTGCAGTCTGTGCATGATCAGAGCGTCTTCAGAGCTGCACTTCCCCAATGCTATCGGCCAGCCCCCTCTGTGCGGCGTAATGACATAATGCATGCTACATCATTCTGTTAGGCACTAAGGGGGCGGGCCAACACAGGACGAATCTTAGACCTGTTACGGCGCTGGAGCTAACTTCTAAATAGCCCATGGGACGTAAGTAGGGTAGTGCGACCTGTGCCATGGCACAGCAGGGCAGGGGGCACTATCAATTTTCTGTTTATTATCATTCTCACTTGTAGCTTCCTCTTCTTTTATCCCCAGCATCTCCTGGCCTCCCCTATCTCTTCTCTGGCCCTTCCCCATGAGGCCATGGCCCTTAGCATTAGTCAGTAATCAGTAATTTACCACATGTCCTTACCACTTCTACCTCCATTTTTCTAAAGATGGAGAAGAGAGCTCAGCAAGACCAGAAGATCTTTGAATATTCCAAATTTGTTGGTTCTGTCATGACTGATATCTTACCCCAGTCTATGCTGACATTTGAAATTCACATCTAAAGTAGTTACAGTATAAAGTGTGCCCCCAAGATGGAATGGAAAACCAAAAGGGTAGACCTAATGGTATCTCCATCCCTTAACAAATTACTGCAACACGTTAAATATATAGAATTGTATCAATACTTACAAATTGTTAGTTCCGAACGACAACTTACTGTAGTTAGCGATTATTAGTTATTTGGTTGTACTAAAACAGGTATTTAGTTTAAGAAAATTACTGTGCAATAATGTAACTCGTATTCATTTCACTAACTCACACAGCTAAATAGTAATGATGCTAAAGAAACTACAGTAATGTAACAAGGCTACAAAGTGTTTAAAGCTCTCAGTTCAAAGCAGAAAATGTTTCGAAAAGCTATAAAACTGCCAATATATAAAAACGACTATTCTTTATCAATAATAGCTGGAGAACCCGTCGTTGCCCGGGATTTTAAGAATGTTTGTTTACACATCATCCTCCAACCAACCTCTCCTTAGGCAGGCCTCACGAAAAGTGTGACAAACTTCCCCATCAACAGTCCTAAGGTCTTCAAAGGAAGTAGGACCTGTAACGGTGTAAAGCAAACGACGGAGATAGAAGCATTCAAAATTTGTCGGATGTACAGTGTAAACACGGCCAAGAGCTTTTTTTTTTTAGTTGCCTCCGCCGTGTTTTAATACGCTCGTATGTAAAATTTCCCTATCTTCGCTTGTAAACTGTGGATTTGTATAGAAAGACAGAAGGACAAATTTTCACTTTTATATAGTAGATATATGTAATGTCCCACAGTCTGAATCTGTTAATCTTGCCTGGCCAGGCTTTAGGTGGTTCACTTTTTCTGAAAATTAACCCGTTTGCTGGTTTTATATCCTTAGCTAAAAGACACCCTGTATTTTCCTGGTTTAATAATCCTTACAAATGTTATTTCTGCAGAGGGAATAAATACTTTCATTCGATTGAGTAAGTGTCTTTCCTTTAATTTCTTACAATCAGTATATCTATACTGTAGCCACTAACACCTGCTGTAATGGATGTAGAGGTGGAAGTTGTGCACTAGCTGTTTAAAGACAGCAGCTATTGTCTATATTTCACCGGTACTATGCTGGCTTTAATATACTCTGTTTTAAGAAGCTTCTCACAAGGTGCTTGTCATGAGCTAAAGCGTTTATATCTATTTTTAAGCAATCGTTCCTTTGCAGGCATAATAGTCTAGCTCTTTGTAGATGTGTTTAGGATTTCACAGACCTGTTCCAGGTGAGTGTATCTTGTTCTCACTTCAGGTGCTGCTCTCAGTTCTCTCTGTTGAAAGAGGAGTGTGATACTAAGCAGACTCCAGTCTTTCTGTTCTCCAGGGAGGCTTTATACCCTTTCCCAAGATAGCCCCCCTAATTGCTACTGAGTATGTGCAGGGGCCATCTTGTCTTAACTGTGTAGAGTGACATGCTGATAGACAGAAGTCTCCTATTCAGTTCCTAAATTGACCTGGTTAATCACCCGCATTAAAGATATTCTAGCATCCCTGCACCACTAGCCATTTACAGCATACACTCACCAGCTGGTGAGCTATATAGATCCCACTCCAGTACCAGAGTTCATGTAATAGTGATTATGGCTGTACCTACTATATATCAATAAACCAACACCACTGGCTAAGTAACTGGACTGTTCATAGTTTGAGTCATCTGCTGGTGTGTGCATATGTAACTCTGCAATATCATCACCCTCATCACACACATCATTTCCAACACTTTGTTCCTTGGCAGCCAATGAAAATCTGGGCATTGTAAGCTCCTTCTCAGAGCTTGTAATCACATGTACATAAGACGTAATACCTTGTGCTGGGCCCAGTCACAATGGAGATGAGCCCTATCCTTAGCTGAATGCGGCTCCTCTGTGACTGCAGCTGAGGGTTGGAGGAAAGCTAAGGCACGGCTGCATGATACCTCATGATGGCGGGTTATCACATATGTCTTGATAATCCTCCTGGTGTATATCCTTTCAGTGTTGTATATTTTCAGCTAGTTCCTATGGAGGGTATGAATGTGGTTTAGCTTGAGGATATATTAGGAATGGGCTGGAAGTAACAATGAGCAAAAACATTTGAGCATATTATACAGGTCTGTCATCACTTATGTAATATAATGGAAACACAATTTATTATTCCATGACTTGTTGTCCAGATGAGCTGCATGAAGAGTTGGTATATTATGACCCTAATGTACTCCCTGAGTACATTATGAGCTGCCACTAGTTCATCATGTTGAGCTTTCAGATGGTCGGGCGGTCGTTCTCTGCCTAGATTTAAAAATTATCGACATGCTAGGAAAGAGAATACCCATGCTGTTTAATTGCAGGTTGGGTTAAGTTATCATATACAGAGGCATATTTTCTATATTCAGAATTTTGCACTGTTAAATATCAATAAAAAATTATAAAAATAATTAAATTTCACAAATGTCTTTTACCAGGACATGGGCCCAAGATAAGAGACCACCCTGGTGAAGAGTTAGAAGTAAATTGGCTGCTTACGCTGTCACTTTACTTACAGATACAGACACAGCAAGCTTAATGGGAATGTGCGGCCATCGCACTGTGCATGCCACAGAGTGAGCCAACAGGGAGGTATTCATAGAATCCCTGTCTCTAAAAACATGCGGTACATGGGCTAACACTATCTGTAGAAAGTTATGTGGGCTGTTTTTGAGATTAAAAACAGGGATATTTGCTAAAGTAAAAAATTATAAATATGCCCCATAATACCATAGAGGCACTGTTTGTGTCCCTGGCCTCTAATATAAATGCTCTGGACCAAGTGCTCAGGGGTATATTTACGACAACTGTATTTTAAATTGTGATGTGAAAATGTATCCCCTAGACGCAATGCGGTAATGTAAATCACCGCTTGCATTTACCATACTGTAGGTGCCAGGACAGAACTTCTGAAAGTTCTGTCACAGCAAATGGTTAGAAGCAAAGTGATGGCTGCTGCTATAGCTTTGCTTCCGGGTTAGAACTGGCGGGCGTACATCACATACGTGTCAATTGTTCTGCAAATGTACCTGTATAGGCTGGTAGGGAAGGAAACAAAGGGTCCCTCTCCAAGAAAGCTAGTTATAGTATCTCATAGGCTACTATGGGTTAACACCATATGAAGATGGCATGAGCTATTGACACAAGGTCTAGAATGCAAAGATTGGGTAAAACCTAGAGTACTGCCAGTGGTGTCCCTCCTCACCGTGTCACCCGGGGAGGGACATTGTGTTGCGTGGCAGAGTTGCGCAAACGCCAAAAGTGGGTGTGGTCCCATTATCACTGGGAGGCAAGGGGGGTGCCAGAGGTGTGTGCAGTGCCGGCTCCCTCACAGTGTCAGGAGCCGAGTACTGCACTTAATTATACAGTGCAGCACCCGGCTCCTGTCACTAAGGGGGAGTCTGCACCTTGGTGTCTACCTCCCCTTGGTGGGCCGCACCCCCCTTGTGACACTACTGGGTACTGCTTTGTGAATGGAAATGGAGGGTCTGTCTTTCTTACATCCAGGAGATACTTAGTGTTTGTTGGTTTGGAAACTGGGGTGCTGAGATAGGGGGGTAGTAATTACCCAGGGTCGGAGCTTGCTGGTGGGGCCCGGGTTCGATGTCATCCCCCCTCCCTCTTACCTGTCTTACATTGCTGTGTGCTGGGCTGCAGTGAGAGACTGCTCGCTGCTGCTCCTATGCCAGTGGGGGGAACGATCACACTGATCCCCCCCCTGGATTTACGCTGGGCTGCGGGGCTCACAGTACCCCCTTCCCCAGGGCGCAGTGCTGCTGCGCACCATGGTGAAGAGGGATTTTTTCTAAGGGGGCGTGGCCACTCTTCCAGCGATTAGGTCATGCCTCCTTTCCTCGAGCCCGGGTCGGCACTCTACGGCCCTGTTAGTAAATATGCCCCTCAGTGTCTATTCAGTGACTATAAAGTGCTAACATAAGATTGCCTGCAGTACTAATCTCAGGCACCCTAGAGTACCAGGTAAGGTGTATGGAACAGTGAGATATCATCAGAGCGGTAACTAGACTTTTTGGTGCCCTGTGCCAGAAAGAGAGCATTGGTGCCCCCCCCTCCCCTTTTTTTTAAATAGAGACATAAGACGTGCTTCCGAAAAATGGCCATAGGCTCATTTGGAAGGGCCAGGGAAGAGATAGGGGCGTCCAGGTGATGCTGGGGATAAAAGAAGAGGAATCTACAAGTGAGAATGATAATAAACAGAAAATTGACAGGCCTGAAGAGCGCCCCCTGCCCTGCGGTGCCCTGTACCATGGCACAGGTTGCACTACCCTACTTACGACCCTGGATATCATATACCCACATTGATTCTCTGTAGAAGGTAAAGATAAAGCTAATTTTATAAGTATTTTTTCTATCCAAAGAAGGAAATGCTTTCTGTCTACTCTACACTACAGTACAAGTCATTCTAAATGCCTGCATCTACTGCAGTGGCGGCTAAAGGCACGGGCTAGCAGGGCCGATGCCTGGAGCGCCAAAGCCTGAAGGCGCAGGTCTGAACCCTGCCAGAACAGAGGCACTCACCACGGGCTGGCTCAGAAATGGCGCTATTGGTATACGCTCAGGGGGAGGGAGCGGGGGAGGGAAGTGGCGCGACAGTGCAGCACAGGACGGCGCTGGGCACAGAGAAGCCTAGTGCCTGTCCTGATGTACTGTACCACTTTGTTAATTCCTTCTCATACCTTCCAGAATGCAATTCAAATTCCAACTACTCACTTTCACCTTCAAAACCCTTTACCAATACCTCCCATACATCTGTGGCCTTGCCATAAGATACTATTCTTCATGCCCTCTTAGATCTGACTCTGACCGATGCATTTTTTCCTTTTTGATTCATCTCTCCCATTCATTTCAATAGCAGCTCACTTCAGTGAGTTTCCACCTTTATAGAAGGTCATTGAAATGATTGGAAAAAGCTCCATACATGCACATAGGTTTTTTTTTACATCTCGTCAGCTGAACTCAGTAGTTCAATTATGTATGTATATTATGTATATTTCCATGGTAATTTAATTTACTAGTTTCATTAATAGATGGGCAGCACAGATGGTGTAATGGTTAGCATCACTGCCTCACAGCACTGAGGTCATGGGTTCGATTCCCACCATTGCCCTAACTGTGTGGAGTTTGTATATTCTCCATGTGCTTGCGTGGGTTTCCTCCGGGTACTCCGGTTTCCTCCCACACGCCAAAAAAAAACAAAATACTGGTAGGTTAATTGGCTCCCTACAAAAATTAACCCTAGTGTGTGTACATGTTATAGGGAACATAGGGCCTGATTCAGAGCTGAACGCTCTGACCAGAGCGCTCGCTCTGAATCAGTGCCCTCCTACCTGAAAATGGAGCGGCCTCCTGGCATATGCGAGCGGCCAAAAAGATGGTCGCGATGGTCTTTGACCATCGGGCTTGCGACGAGACCCTGCGGTAGGGTCTCGCTGCCGCAAGCCCAGGAGTGATTTTGGCTCTGATAGAGCCCACTGACATTACTGATGTCAGTGGGACCGGCTTCAGACGGTAGGCGTTCCCATGGGAACGCCTCCGTCTGGCAGCCACGCCCCCGGCACGCCCACCAAAGGGGGCGTGCTGTCAGTCACCATCGACAGCACCCCCCTTTTGGTGTGAGACCCGGAGCGACAGCTTGGCTGTCGCATGTCCGGGTCTCGCGCATGCGCACTACGGAGCTCCCTCCGTTGTGCGCATGCGCATTGGGGTAACATCGACCCGCTTGCGAGCGTGCTGTGCTCGCGAGTGGGTCTGAATGACCCCCATATATTGTAAGCTCCACTGGGGCAGGGACTGATGTGAGTGGCCAAATATTCTCTGTAAAGCGCTGCGGAATATGTGTGCGCTATATAAATAACTGGTAATAAATAAATAAATTACCCTTATTCTATACTTGTTTCAATGAAAAAATGATTTTTTTATGGCAATTTCTCTTTAGATTTCTCAATTTGAAAATCAAATAGTAACAATACACATATAAAATTCTTCAACTTACTCTTTTTCAAATTCCCCTCCTAATATCCCCAAAGATATAGGAACCATATGTAGGCCATCCAAAAGTTTGTCTTCATAGCAGTAAGTTATATTTGGCCTATATTACATGGGTAAGACCAGGCTAACTGGCCATATACTACCAACATTCATAAAATCAAACAGCTGAACGATTTTCTGATCAACTAAATGTTCCTGAAGTTTTTTCCTTACACTACCAACCTTTTCATCAAATTTGCCCAATACTCTCTCTCACTACAGGTCATGGGGCCTATTCATCAACACTAAAATAAAGTTTTTAAGGACATTTTCCTTAAATAACGTTATTTTGGTATTCATGTAGCCACTTAGCACAGGAGATATCACAGATATCTCCTTGCTAAGTTCCCCTGCGTTAATTTCCACACTCCCCATACATTAGTATGGGGATGTGGAAATTGTGGTATTCATCAAATTCCGAAAATTATCAATTTTCGGAATTTGATGCAGTTACTATTCGCCACTGTGAGGTGGCGAATAGCAGGTGAAACTTACCTGTATCCGCGTGTGCAGGTCCCCCGACGGGTCCCTCCGGCGCTCTGCTCCGTCCTCAGGCTCCGGAGGCTGGTCTGTCATGTGTGCTCCCCAGCAGAGCACAAGAAAGTTTAGAAAAAGAAAAAACATTTTTTTTTTTCTAATCTGTCATGTGGTCTGCTGGGAAACCACATGACAGACCAGCAGGACGGAGCCGGAGGCTGCTGCGTGGACAGGTAAGTCGGGGGGGGGGGGGGAGGTGAGCGGAGGGAGGTGGGGGGGGAGGGGGGGTACACAAACTTAACGTATCTGTAGGCAGTGCTGCACATGCGCTGGTTTTACAGATGTAACAGCGCATGCGCAGCACTGTTTCCAGATGCGATAAGGTAGTGTATGTAGGGAAAAGTATCTATTTCCCGAAAAGCTGTCATCGCAAAAATGACAGCTTTTCGGAATAGATACTTATGGAGAGGTGGAATGATGAAATCCACCTATAATTAGCTAGAACTCCATGAGAGTTCTAAAGCTAATTATCTCCAGAGAATTTTTAAGTTTAATGAATAGGCCCCCATATACGGTACTGTACCACAAATCTTTCTACATTCATCAGATAACCGTTTGATTTCTAGCTAAATTTAAATAAAAAGGCTGGACTGCAGGAGATTGCCAAGAAGCAAGCGCCACCTCCTATACAGTATGTCAAAAAAGGAAATAAATATATTTAAAATAAAATGCGTGGAGATCACCCCTAATTTCTAACCAGCAATTGTGCTTACAGCATTGTGCCAGTCTCCCCAAAATTGGGATGGGGGATAACATGGGAGTCTACCTTGATTTTAGTGTAACCAGTGGATTTACTTGCCTGTGCTGGTGGAACCATAGAGAAGAGACCCGCATTGTGGGTTCCCCCCCCTCCACTGTGATTCCAACATGCCTTAGGCCAGTTGCCACCATGTCTTCCTCCTCCAGGGGTGTCAGGCCTGCACAAATAAATGTGCCTACTGGATATAACCAGTCCTAACAATAACACTAGGGCTCTTCCCATACCTGATGCATATCCAAGTGCCAAAAATGTCTGCTGAGGCGTGCTGGAAACTTGGAGAACCTGTATTGTGTCAGGGAAAATTAAGCACAGACACACGTTTAAGGAATTAAGGATTTCATAAATAAGACACCACTCATATAAAGGCATTTTTATTACATTCTTGAAGCCTAAGCTTTTCATCCTAAGTTCCCAAAATAATGAAAATTGTAAGACTGGAAATACTTCCCTATACAAACTGTGGTGCATTTACCTGGTCATCTGAGGTCAGGACTACAAATTTATATTATATTTAACTGGTAAATATACCTTACCAGGAAATGGTGCTGTGGCTGCTTTGTTTGGCAAGTTTAATGAGCATTGCTTAACATATCAAACTTTCACACATAAGATTACAATTTATTGTGTTTATATTGCCTAATTGTCCATCATCCTTTTTATAGCATCCCTACATTGTCTATGGAATGTTTGATTGGCTGGTAAGGAGGGCAGGGAGTGCTTACTTAGTTTCCATATGATTTAATGTTACTTTCTCAATTGGTCTTGTGTCCTACTTTATGGAAGAACCTCTTTTACATTATGTTACTGCGATCAGAGGTGTCCACCTCCCTGGCCTGCTACCCGTGGCCGACCATGGGAACTTAGTGATCGTGACCAGCGGTGTCTGGCCAGAATTGTTCGTGGTAACAGACAAGCGACACTGGCTCAAATCATACCCACATTCAATGCAGGAGGTATCAGATGCATATCCAGCAAGTCAGTGCAGCGTTCTTTAGCTTCCATGGGATATGCAAGAGACCCATCACAGTGTATACACTACGAATACTGGGCACAGCACCTCACCTGGGCTCTTGACATCACTAATTGGACCCTGGAGGACTGCTACATGTGGCGTGGTTCCAGGTTGTTTCGGGCTGATGGTAGGGTCTGGGTGTGGCGCAGATCCCATGAGGCTATGGACCCCAGTTGTCAACAAGGCACCGTGCAGGCTGGTGGTGGTTCCATAATGATGTGAGGTGTGTTATCATGGCATGGGTTTAGTCCGCTGGTTCGCCTGAACACATCATTGACCAGTAACTGCTACATTGCATTTATTGGTGACCATTTGCAGCAGTTCATGTACCCCCACAGCGATGGAATATTCCAGCAGGATAATGCACTGTATCATCGGTACCAAGTTGTCTAGAATTGGTTCGAGTAGCATTCTGGAGAGTTCCGATGAATGGTGTCGCCACCACATTCGCCCAACATGAACCCAGTCGAACACTTATGGAACGTGGTGTAAAGGTCCATTCGCACCCAATAATTAAAAGGGCAGTGCTTTTACTAGCAAGACACGGCTAGAAAAAAATTGCCCTTTTAAATATGGGGCATGAACACGAACAGAAGTGTTAGGTCTTACATCCTGACACTTCGTAAATAAACCCCCTAGGTTCTGACTTTATCTGTGTGCTCCAGCAGTGTTTTTACATTTTTAAACAACTTATTGTGCTATTTTAATTTATGTTTATTTGCATATTTGAATTATTTATAGAAATCTGTTTATTATACCAGTGTGTAATTTGCTTATTGGAGAACTTGTTATATATACAGACTGTTGTTTTATTATTTATTTCTCTTACTTTTCATTTATTTATTTTTTGAGTTTGATGGACTCCTGTCAATCAGTTGCTTATATTTATATTGATTATTGTATAGTGTAATTGGCAATAAGAGCAGTGCTTAGACTGCAAAAAATATATTTTTACCACATGGCCAGTGACTGTTATTAGTTTGCCACTGTTTTCTCATTCACAGTCCAAACTGTTGAACACATTCAATGCAGTCATATTATGGATGAATTGCATAAATAGAACATAATTTCTTATTGTGCTCTTTACCACTAAGTAAATCATGTACACTGCTAGAATGTGGAATTATTTTATCTCTTATCAGTAATAGAAAAAACAAAGTTTCCTCACTTAAGCCAGTTAAAGGAGAACAGCGTATTTCCTCTATAGCTTATTGCTGGAAAATGTTTGATAAATGTTAATCAGGGATTCCTGGCTTGGTGAAGGTATGACAAATATTCTTGCCTCCCCTTCAGAATAAACCTCTGTAGCTTAAAAATATGTACACAGGATTGAGTTTATAGAGCTAAAAGAATTTTGTTGCTACAGTACCTCCCTTATTCTCATAAGAAATCAATGGGCCTGACTTGGACATGTATGTTGTGCCAATGTTTATGCACTTGGACGCTGTTTTTATTACCACGCATGCGTCTAATGCTGCATATACACGGGACGATTTTCCTGAACGATAACGTTCAACGATAAATCGTTCATATTGTTCATTTTTATGCAGTGAACGATCGACCAGCGATTGACCGTACATGCAGGCCAACTTGGATGATTTTGTCAAGATTTGCCTGTGAAGAAATGACTTCACTGAAATATCTCTCATAGATATCTATATGTGTGTACACCTAAAATCGTTTGCCCTGCACTACAGAAAGTTGGAGGGATATTCTAACAGCGATATCTTTGGTTGTGCAGGTTGTACTGTGTGTATGCAGCAAAAGTCGCACAGAGCATGTATCTCAGTGCCTCTGCGATGTTGCTCAGAGAGAAGGATTTAGACGCAGAGTGACTGACAGTTAGGGACCGTTTGTGGGTGGTAACAGAAGCCTGGTTAGAAAAACACAAGAGTCAAATCCAGTGACTGCGTCTTTGTATGCAGCTTCACAGGTGCTGGCGTCTCCGTTCTGTCATTCGTTCTGAGTAATTATAGGGTTACTCAGAAGGCCGGTGATCGACGATGCTGCAACATTTTACACAGATGCTTGGATTTGCAAGTAAGAAGGCAAGTAATTCCACAGACTGACTCTTGACAAGGCACACCTGTTAATTCAAAACCATTCCAGGAGACTACCTCATGAAGCTGACTGAGAGAATGCCAAGAGTGTGCAAATCTGTCATCCAAGCAAAAGGGGGCTACTTTGAGGAATCTAAAATATAAAACATATTTTGATTTGTTTAACACTTTTTTGTTTACAACATAATTCCATATGTGTTCTTTCATAGTTTTGATGTCTTTAGTAATAATCTATTATGTTGAAAATAATTTAAATAAACAAAAACCATTGAATGAGAAGGTGTGTCCAAACTTTTGACTGGTACTGTATATATATATATATATATATATATATATATATATATCTATATATAAAATGTAGGGGTCTATTTAGTAAGCAGTGTTAGGAGAAGTGAAAAGTGAAGAGTGAAAAGTGATAAGGTGCCAGCCAATCAGCTCCCGACTGTCATTTCACTTCTCCTATCACTGCTTAGTAAATAGACCCCTTATTTTCTCTTTGGTATACCCTTCCCCCTCTCTTACATCTGAAAAATAATAATAGATATATATACATTGCAATGACTGCAAATCTTAGATGCGTAATAAACTTATTATTCATTTGAGACGAATGATTCTTTTGAGCCACGTTGCATATTTTTTTTTTTTTTAGGTGAAGTACAACAGTAGACTGAAGGTAAAGTAAATGTATTTTCATTGACATATTACACAGATGATGTGACCAGCACGCTGCATATTATAAAGAGATTGACTGGAAGAGTAAAGAGGGGAAATCCATCCTGCTTTGAACTTTTGGTGCTAACTTTTACAACTATTGTGCTGTGTCTTTAAAGTCTTTTCTTCCACTGCAAAGCTTAAGCCCGTCTGGTATCTATTCTCACCCAGTAATGTAATATTGGCTGTGTAATATGATTTGTAATTATACATTCTGATGTGTAGTGTTTACATGTTTTTAAATGTCACAGGTGGATTCTGTAGTTACCTCTAGCTCACCTAAAATGGCTTTGGTATGTTTTGCCAACAATCACAATGTTGACAGTCATTATATAGACACCAAAATGTTGACACGTTCAAAATTTCCACATGTACATAATGTCAACACCTAAATGTAAGCCTAACCCTAAACCTAAACTTTATATTGTTGCGATTTTGACTGTATCAGCATTTTAACAGTGTCTGCATTTCATCTGTTGCTATTTTAAGTGTGTCGACATTACAACATTTGACATTATGGTGTCAACCTTTTGACTATCATCATTGTGATGACTACAGCCTGTCCAAAATGTCTTATAAATAAGATATATTCACCTGGGCTTATTAGTGCATCCAGGACCTCTAAGGCATCCAGAAAGGTTGCAGCAGCTGCTAAAGACTTTGTGGGACTTTCTTCGCTAGCAGGCAACCATGCTATGCCCATTGTCCCTTGTTCTATGCCCAACTCAGATACAAAGTGATTGGACACTGAGAACAAATAGATCAATGAGATTTTATTGACGTCATTACTTTGTGGGTCCACCACGTGCAGTGATTATTGCAAACACCTTTCTTATCAAACTGTCCACAAGTTCCTGGACAACAGCAGGCAGTATGTTTTGCCATTTCGCCTTAAAGAAGGTCGAGACGGCCTAGAACGCACATGCCACTGCAATTCGTCCCAGAGGTTCTCAATGGGGTTAAGATCTGGACTTTGAGCTGGCCAGTCCATCCGGGTTACCGAATTTTCTGTATACCAGTCCAGCATCGCACCTGGAAACATGTCAGGTGGCATTGTCGTTGTGATAAATTTGTTTTTATCAAGACGACAAGCCAGCCACCATAGATGAGAAAAAGAGGCCAGGACATTTCTATCAGTCAATGAAGATCCTGTACTCTCCACTCCTCCCCAAAGGCAACGAGATGCTTGCGTTTTGGGAAACGGAGGACATCGCCACCCCTCCCCGCCCACAAACAGCAGCAGACTGTCAATAACTTATATTGGAGATGAAGGGTTCAATTATTAGATAGATCCATATATCTCCATTCCCTCACGTATTCAATAATATAATACGTTGTTGAAACCAAAGATGAAAAAACAGAGAGAGGAACCGATCAGATTTGTAGGAATTTTCAACTCTCAATGGAGAGAGATTAGAAATATTCTTCAGAAACATAGGTCGATATTATAAACGGATAGTGATCTAATGAAAATCATGTCCCCAACGATACAAATGAGCTGGAGGAGATCTCCATATAAGTGTGGACAATATAAGGCTTGCAAATACATGATCCCCAAAAAATGGTTCTTCGACAAATAAAAAGTGGACGATTCAGAATTATATCAGCTGTACCACAGTAGGGACAATATACCACTTAGAGTGCACCTGTGGGAAAATTTATGTTGGTAAGACAACAAAACCTCTGAAAGTGAGGGTACTGGAGCATGTCGGAACGATCCGGAATGCCAATCAAGATTTAGTAAACTTCAAACCCCTCACAACAATTGCCAGGCACTTTTATAAATCTCATGATAGCAACCCAAATGCCTTGAAAGCCTTTGGAATGAAACATGTCCAGATGGGAATTAGAGGGGGAAATCTTGACGAAGAATTATTAAAAGAGGAAACCAGACTCATATTATTGATGAATAGTCTGCATCTGAATGGTCTAAATGAAAACAATAGCTATGTTCCATTCTTGTAAGACCTTCTGAGACATTAGATCCAGGTTTGGACCACTATATATATATAAACGTTTGTGAAAAGGTTAGATAAAGCAAGATAGCAATTAGATATATATTCTTTTAATTTTTTTCGTTATTTTTTCTGCATATCAATTGATGTGTGATCATATATAAATGTACATGTTAGTTTCCCTTTACCTAGGATAAATGAAAAATCTTTTCCACCATTCCATGAATTATTGGAGAATAGTATACCTACTATGTGTCACGGCCAGGGTTTCGCGGCATGGTAGTCACCGAGTATTACCTGTGAGGTCGTTATGGTGGGGGGTCTCTGGCAGTGGTGCTGGTTGGCGAGGGGCATTGGCTGTGTGTGGTTCTGTGCGGGTACATTGTCACTAGGCCTGGCGAGGTCTGGCGGTATTTCTGTTCCGTTGGCATGGGCGCCGCCATCTTGCCTGCGGCCATGTGATTCCAGCTGTCCAATCCTGGTAGGTCATGTGCTCATTTCAGCCAGTCACAGCGCGGCACTGAGTATTTAGGAAGGTCCAGAGCCTTCCTTCCTTTGCCAGTGCAACGTGTTTCTTAGCTGCGGCTGAGAGAGTGTACCTGTGCCTTACCTGCCTGCCTGTCTGTTACGCTACTAAGCCTGAACCTTGTCTGCTCCAACCTGCTGTATTTACCCTGCACCCTCCACATACCTTTACCTGCCTGAGTACCTGAACCTGCTGTTCCCTGTACCTTGCCTCCCTTCACTCCCAGCTGGACTTCATTACCACAGCCTGCATTTGTTACAGCTCATCATTCCTGCATTCAGTTACAGCTCATCATATCTGCACTCTGTTACAGCTCACCATATTTGTTTACTAGACTGTTCCTGCCTGTCACTATCTGGACATTTCCCATTAACCCCACTACAGTTATCAAGTGCATTTTAGTGCTATACCTGGACTTTTTATTTGCCATTCCCATGTCTTCTAAGTCACTTATTAAAAAGTCCACTTTTTCATTTAAGTCTGCTTCTGTGTCTGCTCCTATCACCACCCCGGGTCCACAACAAATTCAGAACCTCACAGTTTGCACTGGCCCCATGGATCCGGCCACAGAACAGGAGTCTGGAGTGGGTTTATTTTGCTGTATTGCTGGTCATTTAGAAAACCTGGAAGCTATGCAAAATCAGATGGCACAGTTCCTACAGGAGATGTCTAAACGCCAAGATAATCTGCAAACCTCTTTAGTCACCCCTGGGGTATCAGCAACTTCACCTCCTCCTGTGCCTGGTAATACAGGGATCAGGGTATCCCCTCGTCTACATCTACCCATGCCAAGCAAATTTGACGCCAATCCTAAACTCTGTCGTGGCTTTTTAGATCAGTGTGATATACACTTTACGTTACAGCCTGATAACTTCCCCACCGCTAAAACCAAAGTGGCATACACTCGTGTCCTTGCTGACCTGCTCGGCTCTTTATTAGGCTTCCCCACTCTGGGAGCGTTCAGACTCAGTGCTGGATAACTATACAGACTTTGTATCTTCATTCAGGAGGATTTTCGATGAACCTGGACGCAAAGTGTCAGCATCGTCCAGCATCATGACCCTGAGACAAGGAACCCGTCCTGTCAGCCAATATGTCATACAGTTTCAAATCTTGGCATCAGAGCTTCAGTGGAATGAGGAGGCCCTCACCTCAGCTTTTTGGCATGGTCTGTCCAACCGATTAAAAAATGATCTGATTACCCGTGATATGATCTCACTCTGCAACAAAATGACCTACGCTTCAGAGAACGTCGGGCTGAAAAGCACAGAACTGACCGGCAAAGGTCATTTACGTCTCCCTTGCCTACCCGTCCACCCCATCCTCCTGTAGATGAGGAGCCCATGCAGGTGAACCAAACCCATCTCTCCAAAGAGGAACGTCAGAGAAGGATGCTGAAAAACCTCTGTCTGTACTGCAGAGATTCGGGTCACCTGGTAGCCTCCTGCTCCCACAAGTCGGGAAACGCCCGTTCCTAACTGACCTTGGGGACATCAAGTTAGGAGTTATTTGCCCGTCCCCAAACACTAAAGATGTCAAGATTTCCTTAGCCTTGGATCTCAAGCCCAACCCTGTCTTCGTCCCTGCTCTATTAGACTCTGGAGCAGCCGGAAACTTCATGACTTCCAGCCTAGTTGATGAACTACAGATTCTTTGTTCATCTCTCAAGCAAGCAATTTCCCTGACTTCTGTAGATGGATGTCCTCTAGCTAAAGGAGTGGTCACGAAGGAAACTCAAACAGTATTAGTTTGTGTTGGGGCAATCCACTCCGAGTCTTTAAAATTCTTAGTGATACCAGAGGCTTCTCAAGAAATCATTTTAGGACTACCCTGGTTACGCCAACATAATCCCAGGATAGACTGGTGTTCAATGCAGATTCTTTCATGGGGAACTGACTGTCAGAAATCCTGTCTTCCCAAAATACAACCTCTAAGAAAGACAGCTTCTTTACCATCTCCAGCTATACCCGAGGAGTACCAGATGTTCTCTGATGTTTTTTCCAAGGAACAGGCGAACATCTTACCTCCCCATAGAGAATGGGACTGTCCTATGGAGCTGCTGCCTGACAAGATGCCACCCCGTGGTCGCACATATCCTCTATCCGTGCCTGAGACTCAAGCCATGTCAGAGTACATCCAGGACAACCTAGCAGAGGGATTTATTTGACCTTCCACCTCTCCCACTGGAGCCGGCTTCTTTTTCGTTGTCAAGAAAGACGGAGGCCTAAGACCTTGTATAGATTACCGGGGCCTCAATGATATAACGATTAAGAATCGGTATCCTCTTCACCTGATCACTGAATTGTTTGACAGTGTTAAAGGGTCCATCATATTCTCAAAGCTGGATCTGAGAGGGGCTTATAATCTCATCCGCATTCGTGCTGGCGATGAATGGAAGACCGCCTTTAATACTAGAGATGGACACTTTGAATACCTTGTGATGCCCTTTGGTTTGTGCAATGCCCCTGCCGTGTTTCAGGGCTTTGTTAATGAGATTTTCCGGGACTTGTTGCACGTCTCGGTTGTAGTTTACCTGTACGATATATACATTTTTTCGTCTTCTGTGAAAAAACATCATGAACATGTGAAGGAAGTATTGTCCCATCTGAGAAAGAACCACCTTTACTGCAAACTGGAGAAATGTGTCTTTGGGGTTCCCAGTGTGCCATTCCTTGGTTACATCATCTCTGGCTCCAGTCTAGAAATGGACCCCAAGAAGGTGCAGGCGATTTTGGATTGGTCCCGTCCTCAAACTTTGAAAGCCATCCAGAGATTGCTTGGGTTCGCCAACTACTATGAACGTTTTATTAAAGGATTTTCATCTTTATTGGTACCCATTACCGCGTTGACCCGAAAAGACGCTAACCCTGCCCTATGGCCACCTGAGGCAGAGACTGCCTTCCAACTTTTAAAACAGGCGTTTATTTCAGCTCCAGTCTTACGACAACCAGATTTGGATAGGCCATTTCTAGAGGAAGTGGATGCGTCTTCAGAGGCCGTGGGTGCAGTTCTTTCCCAGCGTTATGACGATAATCGAGTTCATCCCTGTGGGTTCTTCTCCAAGAAGTTTTCTCCTGCCGAGAGAAATGATGCCATTGGTGAGCAAGAACTTTTAACAGTAAAGTTAGCATTAAAAGAATGGAGATACCTGCTGGAAGGGGCCAAGTTTCCCTTCACTGTCTTCACGGATCATAGAAATCTTCTCTTCCTCAAGAATCTTCAGTGCGTGAGTCCTCGTTTGGCCCGATGGGCGATATTTTTTTCTCAGTTCCAGTTCACCCTGACCTTCCGGTCTGGAGCCCTTAATCAAAAGGCAGATGCCCTGCCCAGATCTTTCCGCTGTAATGAGAAATCAGAGAATCAATAAAATACTCTGTTTTGGAGTCAAGAGTCAATAGCTACAGCTACAGCCTCCTACAGGGAAGTCCTTTGTGGCCCCGGAGTTAAGGAAACAGCTCCTCGCCTGGGCTCATTCCTCTCGCTTTGCAGGTCACTCAGGTACCCGGAAGACCTTGGAATTTTTACGGAGAGGCTATTGGTGGCCATCTATGAAAGCAGACGTGTCGGAATTTATTTCTTCATGTTCTTCGTGTGCCCAGCATAAATCTTCACGTCAGGCACCGGCTGGTGAGTTATTGCCACTACCTATTCCATCACGTCCATGGATGCATCTCTCCATGGACTTCGTCATGGATCTGCCGAATTCTCAAGGGTTCACTACCATCTCGGTCGTAGTAGACCGATTCTCTAAAATGGTCCATTACATACCACTAAAGAAATTGCCTTTTGCCCCTGACCTGGCTCACTTGTTCGTTCAACATATTTTCTGTCTCCATGGTCTTCCAGCTGAGATAGTCTCTGACCGGGGTTGTTCAGTTTACAGCAAAATTTTGGAGAGCCTTATGTTCTGTATTGCAAGTAAAGCTAAATTTTTCTACGGCTTATCACCCACAAAGCAGCGGTTCCACTGAAAGGATTAATCAAGACCTTGAGACCTTCCTGAGGATTTTTATGACATCTTCCCAGGACAATTGGTCTGCTTTGCTGCCATGGGCTGAATTTGCTCATAACGCCTCCTACCACTCTTCCACGAACCAAACACCATTCCAAGTGGTCTATGGCCTTCATCCTCGGGTCCCTGAATTTCAAAGCCTGCCCGACTTTGATGTCCCAGCAGCAGAAGACACTGTACGAAAATTTGCTTCAATCTGGTCTCAAGGTCGTACTGACCTGGAGAAGGCGTCCTCCCGTTAAAAATTTCAAGCTGATAAGAAGCATAGGAAAATACCACATATGCAAGTTGGAGACCAGGTCTGGTTGTCCATCGGAACCTACAACTTCGAGTGCCATCCATGAAATTTTCTCCACGCTTCATAGGACCCTTCTCCATCATAGAGGTCATTAACCCCATGGCTTATTGCCTTCAGCTACCCCCTTATCTGAAAATTCCCAAATCCTTTCATGTCTCCCTGTTGAAAACTCTGGTGCTAAACAAGTTCCACAGAGTCCTGCCTGCTTCTTCCCGTGTCCAGACTGAAAGGTGCGTAGAATTTGAGGTCTACCATGTCTTGGATTCCCGTCTCTGCAGAGGACATCTGCAGTACCTACTGGACTGGAGGGGTTATGGCCCAGAGGAACGTTGTTGGACCGATGCCCGAGATGTCCATGCTCCTGCACTCATCAAGAAGTTCCATGCTGCCCATCCGGAGAAGCCTGGTGAGTGTGCTGAGGCCACCCATAAGGGGGGGTACTGTCACGACCAGGGTTTCTCGGCATGGTAGTCACCGGGTATTACCTGTGAGGTCGTTATGGTGGTGGGTCTCTGGCAGCCGTGCTGGTGTTTGGCGAGGGGCATTGGCTGCGCATGGTTCTGTGCGGGCACATTGTCACTAGGCCTGGTGAGATCTGGTGGTGTTTCAGTTCCATTGGCATGGGCGCCGCCATCTTGCCTGCGGCCATGTGATTCCAGCTGTCCAATCCTGGTAGGTCATGTGCTCATTTCAGCCAGTCACAGCGCGGCACTGAGTATTTAGGAAGGTCCAGAGCCTTCCTTCCTTTGCCAGTGCAACGTGTTTCTTAGCTGCGGCTGAGAGAGAGTACCTGTGCCTTACCTGCCTGCCTGTCTGTTACGCTACTAAGCCTGAACCTTGTCTGCTCCAACCTGCTGTATTTACCCTGCACCCTCCACATACCTTTACCTGCCTGAGTACCTGAACCTGCTGTTCCCTGCACCTTGCCTCCCTTCACTCCCAGCTGGACTTCATTACCACAGCCTGCATTTGTTACAGCTCATCATTCCTGCATTCAGTTACAGCTCATCATATCTGCACTCTGTTACAGCTCACCATATTTGTTTACTAGACTGTTCCTGCCTGTCACTATCTGGACATTTCCCATTAACCCCACTACAGTTATCAAGTGCATTTTAGTGCTATACCTGGACTTTTTATTTGCCATTCCCATGTCTTCTAAGTCACTTATTAAGAAGTCCACTTTTTCATTTAAGTCTGCTTCTGTGTCTGCTCCTATCACCACCCCGGGTCCACAACAAATTCAGAACCTCACACTATTTTATGGATATCTGGACTCAGTTATACAGTTACAGATTATTATGATAAATAAATTTCACATTACTTTATGAGTTACTGAAGAACACTATACTTAACTCATTATGAGTACCTGGAACCAGTGATACTATGAACAACTTTCCGATTAGTGCTAATTAGGGATGTGCGCCGGACCATTTTTGCCGGATTTGGATTTGGTTCTAATTCGTCGTCCGGCTTTGGATTTGGATTTGGATTTGGATTTTTTTTACAAAAATTTACAAAAAAAGCTAAAATCACATAAATTGGTCTTTTTTTTCTTCCTAGAGTATTATTAACCTCAATAACATTAATTTCCAGTCAATTTAGACCATATCACAGCTTATAATATTGTTTTCAACATTTTTGGCCAAAGGTTGTAGTGAGCTGACTGGTTACTAAGCGACAAAGCAGCGGCACAACGACACAGACACCACAGTATAAAGCACATCTATGACACATTGCCACACAGCAGTGGCAGAAATGAAAAGTAGTGCACCCACCCAGTGGGGTACGGCCAGCAGAATCACAGTACTTGTTTACATAGTGGGCTACGGCCCAAGGAGTCACAGTGCACAATCTTATTCACATTACACCGCACATAGGGCCTGATTCACATTACACCATAAAGTAGTGTCTCTTATTTATGTTACAACACACAGTAGTGCCCCTTTTACACAATGCCCACAGTAGTGCCCCTTTTACACAATGCCCACAGTAGCGGTGTCCCTTACACAATGCCCCCAGCAGTGGTGCCCCCTATGCAGTCCCTTTAGTAGTAGGGTCCCCTATGCAGTGCCCCCAGTAGTATGCCCCCCATTAGCAGGTCCCCCCAGTAGTATGCCCCCCATTAGCATGCCACCCAGTAGTATGCCCCCCATTAGCAGCCCCCCCCAGTAGTATGCCCCCCATTAGCAGCCCCCCCAGTAGTATGCCCCCCATTAGCAGCCCCCCCAGTAGTATGGACCCCCCAGTAGTATGCCCCCCCAGTAGTAGGCTGCCCCAGTAGCAGGCCCCCCTCAGTAGTAGGCTGCCCCAGTAGTAGCCCCCCTGTAGTATGGCCACCCCTGTTGTATGGCCCCCCCAGTAGTAGTAAGCCCCCCCAGTAGTATGCCCACACAGTAGTATGGCCCCCCAATAGCAGGCCCCTCAGTAGTATGGCCCCCCCAGTAGTATAGCCCCCCCAGTAGCATGCCCCTCAGTAGTATGGACGCCCAGTAGCAGACCCCCCTAGTAGCAGACCCCCCCAGTAGTATAGCCCCCCCAGTAGCAGGCCCCTCAGTAGTATGGACCCCCAGTAGCAGACCCCCCCCTGTAGCAGACCCCCCCAGTTGTATAGCCCCCCCAGTAGCAGACCCCCCCAGTAGTATAGCCCCCCCAGTAGCAGGCCCCCCAGTAGCAGACCCCCCCCAGTAGCGCCCCCGGCCCTTGCACAACTTTCACAAGTAAAAAAAAAAAAAAACTTACCTGATTCCTGATTCCCCGCTCCCGCGCCGTCCGCTCTGCTGAGCCTGTCACACACTGCGGAGGGAGCCGGAAGACGGAGCTCATGTGTGAGCTCCAGCCGGCTCCCTCCGTGCAGCAGCCAATGAGAGTCTGTGTGACTCTCATTGGCTGCTGTAACAAACACACAGCTGCCGCTGGCGGCTGTGTGTTTGAGTCTGTGTAGGGCAGAGCGCTATCACAGTGCTCTGCCCTACACAATAGGAGCCCTGATGTCAGATTCTCTAGTGAGAATCCGACATCAGGCGGCCGCCGTTCGGCCCCGAACGGGGATCCGAGTCAGGCGGTGAACACCCGAACAGGGTTCGGGTGGACTCGGATCCCCAATGTTCGGAGCGGTTCGGATTCCACAGAATCCGAACCGCTCATCTCTAGTGCTAATAGGTATAGTTAATAATAATCCTTATAATCTAATCTTACCATCAATTAAGATCAGACTCTATGATACTTACCAGTGAGATGGTGGTCGTGGGGCGAATTCCCTGAATAATCTAGAAGACAACAGAAGATAGTTATGTGCAGAATTTTAGAAATATGTTCACAATATTCATTTATATTTAATGATTTCTAGGTTTTTTTATTCACTACCTTAAAACACTTTATACACTAATAAATAATTCTAAAAATGTTTTCATAAGCTATTTTTATTCTCTCCTTTCCCCCTTTCTTTTTCACTTATATATCAATATTATGAGGTCAATAATTTGGCTTAATTATGACTAGGGGTATTCCCATATATAAATGAGAACTCTATTAAGACATTATACTATAATAGGGGATTTTAGATTATGGTTATTACGAATCTTCCCTTCCTTTACATCCTTAACAACATATGCACTATTCCCCATTAATAGATGACAGCCAAACATAGCTGATCGCTAAGTAATTAATAATCAAACAGATATGCGATGATATCTAATACTGCGTCTGGTAATAATGAGTCAGATATGAATAGACGTATTACTGGAGGAGGAAAACATGCCCCCTCCCTCTGATACTCAACTATACGATAGTTATTAAAACCATAATAGTCACTGTGTATCTTATTGATATGCGCAATTCCATTGGTAGACAGAGACACACCTTCTACCTACGATTTCTGAGACATCAATTATCACTGGACGGGACATGAATCTCTCAGTGAATCTGTAAATCAATGCTGGATTGGTACTTAAGACCACGTGACTGGGAAACACAACCCTATTGGTCCCTGTGAATGAATATAGAGGAGGGTAGTGGAGGTAATCGTCTTGCCTTTGAAAAAGCTAAACAGCGAAACGTACGTCGGCGGTATGTCCACCGTGTGTGATCCATGTATAATAACACCTTAACACAACAAATTTAACTGCTCTATCCATCCAGTTACAAGATGTTAGATTGTGTTTTAGCCTGCATATTTACTAATTGCTTAATCAGTTACCATACTGATAACAGTGTTCAATACTAAGGGCGGAATTCAATTGTTTACGCGGTTCTGATCTCCCATCTAAAGTGACAGGAGATCGCAGACCGCTATTCAAATGATGCTGTTTTTCGCGCTGATCGCACCCAAAGCGGTTGGGTTTAGCCGCGAAAGCAGCTACCCCCGACCAAAGTGCTGGGCAAAAAAAGTGATGTTTGGGTGCCCAAACAGGTCACTTTTCGCACATTTCAGCTCGCAACCCGCTGGGCCTGCGAGCTGAAATGGAGTGATGGCAGCTGATCGTGCCCGACAGGAGCAACAATTGAATAGCTCCGTCGGGCGTGAAGGGGCTAGAAACAATTGAATTCCGCCCTAAGTGTCTGTCCAGTTACAGGATGTTAGATTGTGTTTTAGCCTGTATATTTGGTAAATACTTAATCAGTTACGTCACTGATAAGAGTGTTTAATACCAAGTGTCTGTCCAGTTACAGGACGTTAGGTTATGTTTAAGCTTGTATAGTTACTGATTACTCAAGCAGCTACCATACTGGTAATAGTTTCCCTGAGGAAAACTGAAGTACAGTTGAAACGATCGTTGGGCCACTGATAGCTATGTGGTATGTCTGTTTACATGCCTTGTGAATAAACCTGTGGATTCATCTAAACGTGAGTGCTGGTTTTTTGTTTACTCTGCAGGCGATTAGCTTGCTTAGTGACAGGGTGTTTATATTACAACTTGTTTTGGACCTAGCACCCCCCTGCCAAATAGTGTTTTTTGAGTGCTATCTCTCATGCTATATATGCTTATTATATAGATATGCAATAAAGTCCGCCAGTGGCGTCCAATCTTCATGGGGACACTCGGTGTGGAGAATTGTAGTGCAAAGGGAGCATGACCTCGCAGACAAGGGACGTGGCCTCACGGGTAGGGGTTGTGGCCTTGCATCCCAAACCCCTGTTTTAGAAACTCCGGGCGTTCCGGATGTGCGGACTGCCCCCGGGGACTAGTCAGTGCCGGCTCCCACACTGTGTCAGGAGCTGAGTGCTGCATGTAATGCTTCAATGCAACACCCGGCTCCTGTTACCCTCGGCGGGTGACATCCGGGTGCAACCTACACCCCCTTTGTGATTCCACTGTAGTCTGCTCTTTCATAAAACAAATCTTACTTTTAAAATATGCCTTTAAAATATGATAAAAAGGTGTAGTGTTAACATGTTGTCTAAATTGTAAAATACAATACATTGATAAGAATAAAAGTCTGCTTTTGCAGTTATGATGCTGCTAGTCACTAGCTTGTTTTACATCATTACATTTTAATTGAATATATGCAAAAGCAAAATTATATGGATACAGAAAAAATAATTGGGAATAAAAGTAAAGGGTGTAAGGGAGATAGGGCATTGGCAGGCATCAAACAATCATAAACCAAAAAATACAGAATATATAGGTCAGGCATCAGAATCCACTGTTGGAGGTTCATTTAGATTAAAAGGAGGAGAGGGGCTCCATGAAATAGAATGTGCAGGGGGGGCACCCTTACCCTCTGTAACATATACGTGCCATGGGAGCCACTTCATAATAGGAGAAGAGGGGGCTGTGGAGTATGGAGCTTCTTTAGTCTCCATTTCGAACTTAAACTGAGTTTAAGAGATAACTTTAGCAAACGGGGGGATATAGGGAGATTTCCAATGTTGAGCTATAGTGGCCATAGCAGATATTAGAATGTAACCCAGAACATAATGGGCAGCTTTAGGAACAGTGGGGGGATACCAATGTAAAAGGGCTAGAGAGGGATCTGGGGTTAAAGTAAGGTCTAAAACATCCCTTATGAGGGCAAACACTTCCGTCCAAAAAAGGGGGTAAAATGGACAGTCCCTAAAAACATTGAATATAGGACCTCTTTCAGAGTCGGTCGTTGCGGCCGCACGGTCGTAAGGTAAAAGGGGCCGGATATGCAAATGATGCACTCGCAAGTTGCGTCGTTAAGATGGTATCGTTAGCTGGACGACCAAGGGGAGGATGCGGCCGTAAGACTAAAAAAACACCCCCTTCTCGTTCGCATTACACGTCATCTCCGGGCAAATAAGGATTAATCGAGACCATCGGAAACCATCGGAGCTGGTCGTAGAGCTTAAGGTTGACCATACCCTATCTTAAGCACTACGATCATGTCAGTGTAAAAACCTCCCATGTCACGTGTGCTATGACACTACTTTGTTAATTATGCACTCCCATAAAACACCGTTTGCATAGTCAGGCACGCCTGCGTTCGGATCTCCACTCCCCCGTTCACAAGCACCTTCCCCTGTTACCACCCACAAACGCCTCATCCTGTCACTCAAACTAACGACCTGGCCAAGTTCAAGGAGAGAGATATTTCCGATCATAACAGCTAGTTTGCGCACGCACATTGCGAATTTTACGCGTGCACAGTTTAGCGAACATTGGTGGCGTACGACCGTGCGTCCGCAACGACCGACTCTGAATGAGGTCCATAGTGCCTTCTGAATGGCAGGGATGCCAGCAAAGTTTGGAAGTAGTCGGCCATATGTAATTTAGAGGGAGTCAAATACAATCTATTCAAAAGTTTAACATGTGATTAGTACACTTAGATAAGGAGAAGGAAGAGCGATGGATGGTCTCCCACTGTTTAAGGGTAAAAGTACAATGGAGATTGATCTCCCATTTGAGCTGAGCAGAAGACTTATCTGTGGAGTCCGGGGGTGACAATAAACAGTACCAGTCAGATATGGCACCACGGGAGGAGGATTTTGACAGTCTACTCAAAACCTGGTCCGGGGGAGTCTGAACCATAGTGAGGGAGTATTCATTTGGTTAACCCAATGTGTAAGCTGAAAGTAATTAAACTAAGCTGGGGGACCTAATTTAAATTTAGCACAGAGGTCAGTGAATGGTAGAATGGAAGATGGGGAGAAAAAAATCTGCTAGGGACTTGATAGCCAGGCGTATCCAGTAAGAAATACGAAGATGTGGTAACAATCTATCCAATGCTTGAAGGCAGATAGTTCTGGCGGGAAGTGTAAAAGCAAAACATGTCTATAGCTGAAGATACCAAACTTTTAAAGTATTGAGGGCGGCTGTAGGAGAAAATTGGTGTTTTGGGCAAAACTGCTGAGTAAGCCAGAGGAGGTTAGGGAGAGGGAAACCTTAGAGAAGGGCATGTTCCAGATCCACTCAAGGTTTAGAATGAGGGGGAAGGAACCAGTCACATAATTGGGAGAGAATGGTTGATTCATGGTATCTTATCAGATGTGATTTAGAGGACCATACGGCTATAAGCCATTCTAGGGGCCTTTCATTTCACACATAGGAGAGCATCAATCGTCTCATCTGTTGTAATAATGTAAGGGGGATCATATAGGGATTAGCACAAAATAAGTTCATCAATTTTGGCAACAATATCATCTTAAATGCTGTCAGGCGGCCTAGCCAGGAGACCTTGTGATTTATCCACGTCATGGCTAAAGATGTTAGCTGAGTAAATAAGGGGGTATAATTAACATTGTGAACATTTTGAATATTAGAGGGAATGTGGATTCCTAGATATG
Source organism: Taudactylus pleione (assembly GCA_031769625.1). Classification (NCBI taxonomy): domain Eukaryota; kingdom Metazoa; phylum Chordata; class Amphibia; order Anura; family Myobatrachidae; genus Taudactylus; species Taudactylus pleione. The sequence continues at coordinate 4,735,201 of JAUIMM010000390.1, forward strand.
ATAAGGAAGCGTCCTACCAGGTGAAAGCAAACAATTCTTCAAGGAGTGGTGAGTCAAAGAAGGAATATGCATATGGAGAGCCCTAGTTTTCGTGGTGTTCAATTTATAATATGAGGCAGCACTATAATTATCCAAAATAGTGTGAAGAGAAATCAACGATGTCTCTGGGCTAGTTACAAATAATAAGACATCATCTACAAAGAGGCACAATTTGTGAAAAGTGTTATATACTGAAAGCCCAGGAAATGCTGACGATAAACGGATTGTTTGGGCAAGGGGCTCGATGGCTAACACAAATATCTGTGGAGAGAGGAGGAAAGAAAACCACTGCTAAAAATTTGAGCTGAAGGGCCAGCATAGAGAGCAGAAATAGAGCAGAGTCTGGAGTCTGAACTTGGATAATACCTGGTGCACATATCCCCAATATAGCCTATCGAATGCTTTCTCAGCATCTAGAGATAGGAGAAGAAATAGCGATTTAGTATGTGACACCCACTCAACTAAATCTAAAACACTAGGGGTATTATCAGGAGCCTGATGTCCAAGAACAAAACCCACCTGGTCTGGGTGTATAAGATGTGGAAGCAGAGGATTTAAACAGATTAGCTATAAATTTAGCATACATTTTTATGTCCGTGTTAAGGAGTGCTATAGGACTATAATTCTTACATTCAAAAGGGTTCTTACCAGACTTCAGAATAGTCACAATTTGAGCTTCCACCATTTCCGCTGGAAAGGAACCTACGTTAGAGCCCTCTGTATAAAGCTGTAAAGAAGTGTAGAAAGGACCTCACTGAATACAGAATAAAAGGAGTGAACAAATCCATCAGGGCCAGGGTCCTTCCCCTTTGGCTGCTGTTGAATTACCATCTGTATTTCTTCAAAAGATCAAGGGGAATTCAGGGACGCCAGGCTGTCCTCATTTAGGGAGGTTGTCTAAAAATGAAGAAATAGTACAAGCGTGTCGCAAATCGTCATCTTAGCCACCCAACAGGGTAAAACATTAATTCATTGCTGTGTCTAAAACCTCCAACAGACTATACCAGTGATTACCGCTCACCTGACTGCTCCCCTAGTCAGCCTGACCAATTATCTGTTACACCTCTATATATATTTCAAGACCTAGGAATGACTCATTGACTGAACAACTGTGTTCCTTCCTGAGGATCATTCCAGGCTCAGTGTCTCCTGTGTTTCCAGAGCTTTTCCCTGTGGATACTTTACTTGCTAAAACTCAACCATTACCCACTTGTACCATCGTTGTTTTCCTCACCACTGCGGCTTCCACATCGCATACAGATTACCACCGGCACACAGGCCGCTTGCTGTCTGCATTCCATCTATCACTGTGTATCATCTCTCAGCACCGCGGCTTCCATGCTGCACACAGACTTATCATAGTTGTCTGCATTCCATCTACCGCTGTGTACCATGTATTAGAGCTGCTGCCCCTACTCTACACACAGACCACTTCCAGCTCCTGAAGTGTCTCTCTACCCTGTTTCCCTTCCGGATTATGGTCCAAATCTTGTGTCAGAGCTGTACCAGGGATATAGCTTCTCAGTTCTTCCTTGGTTACATAAAACTCAGATTCCTGGCTTGGTTCCCAGGTCCAGATTGTCAGTACTATATTGTTTTGACTTCAAGTTTTTCTTGTCACTTGAGTAGTTCTCTGGCCTGATTGGTCCTTAAGCTGCCCGGTGGCTTGGATTCCTGTTCCAATTCTAGTATCGTTGCATTGCTCCGGTCCGTGATTCCTAGTGTTTCTAGCCTGCCAGTATCTGTATTCGTGGTATCTTGAAGCCTCCCCATTTCCTGGGCCCCGTGCCAGATCTACAGAATACCAGAACCGTGACAAAGCGTAGAAGAGTAGAATCATCCACATGTAAATTCTATAATTTTGCATAATACTTCGAAAATAAGTTAGCAATATCAAGGGGATTAGGACATTTGGTAACGGAGCCATTTCCTGTCATACTCAGTTATACTCATTTTTTCTTATCATTTTTATAGTCAAAACATTGAAGAAAATATTTTAAATATCTTTTTTGCATCATTGTAATAATTTTTATAGTCAAGACTTTGGAGTAAAAAGTCTATGGCTGGTGAGGCACTGCCGCCCCTATCAATATTTTCCGCACATCCCTGATCAAAACGTACCAAATTTCCAGCACTATATACTGCTGCACCTTTGTATAATGCCCACATGAACCCTTGGGTTCATACAGTATATGTATGTTTAAATCTGGCTCTGATACTAGCCAGTGCCCCCCCAGCCATTTACCTGGCTGGGGAGGCACCACACGTCACTGGAGTAAGGAGACATTTGATTCTATTGTGTGTCTACCTCAGAGTTTATGTGCTAGGAGATGATAAGCCTTATTCCCAGCAGTGTAATTCTTATGATGGAGGCAAGCAAAAGCCAAACGCATATGAAGCATACAAAGCTTCTGAAGCTGTTGCCTCACCTCCTGAAGTTTATGTAAAGCCCTTTTAGGGTGGGCTTGATTCTGAGACTCCAAAGACTGGAGAGTGTACTCTAAATCAGTTTGTGTTTTTGGGAATGAGCTTTGAGCTGAACTCCCTTTGAATGGAAGTGCCACTGAGTACTGCTTTCAAAGCATACCAATAAGTGAAGATGGAAGTATCACCAGGAGAACTAGTCTGCATATACAAAGTAAGAGAGTTGGTGAGGGCCTGTAGAGTCTCAGGATCAGTTAGTTGGTACTCAGGAAATCACCAAGGGCGTGCAAGGGGGAAGGTGCCAACCCATATTCCAGATTCACAACACAGGCTTGGTCGAACCACATAATAGGGAGAATTTTAATCTTCTTAGTAAATTGAAGGATTCTTGTCTAGGAGAATAAAGTCTATTCTAGAGTAACTATTGTGGACTGGAGAGAAAAAGGTATAATCCGTCTTGTCCAGTAAATTGGTTCACCAAGCATCATACTGTACAAGTCGAACTCCGCTAACAGTTTCCTAAACGCAACAGAAGGACCCATATCATGAGAAGAAAAAGGGTGGCCTTGGGGAGAAGACCTGCCTAATTTAGGGTAGAGGACGAAATTGAAATCACCCATTAGAATAAGTGTACATTGGCAGACTTTACAGATTTCCTCAAGAGTTTCTTGAAGAAAAGGGACCTGGCAGGAGTTGGGAGCATAGAGGGAGACCAGGGTGACTAAGGTATCTTCAACAATTCCTCTTAGTATGAGAAATCTACCATTTTTATGCTCAATTTTCTGGTTTAAAATAAAGGTAGTATTTGCATGGAATGAAATGACAACACCATTATGTTTAGATGGGCCATTAGCAGTATAGCACAAGGGGTATCCATGGTCTTTAAAGATAGGAGGTACTGATGATGAGAAATTAATCTCCAGTATGGCCAAAATATTGAATGTACAGTATGTTGGTGGAAAGTGGAGAGGGCTAACCGCATAGTAATAGTAATAGGCATAGTAAAACAAAGAAGGAGAAGGGATGCCTTTGATGTACCTGTCACACAAAATAAGAGGAAGGGACAAACAATAACAGGAAAAAAGGGAAAAAGAAACAAAGGGAAAAGAAAAAAAACAAAACAGTATATTGGGCCATAGGTGATGTTGTCAGCATCCTGGTGTGTGGAATACCGATGGTCTAAATACCGCCACCGGAATCCCGACAGCATCGTGATCCTGGCTCCGGGATCCCGACTGCCGGCAGCCTGAAGGTAACTATTGGGGGTTAGGGGAGGGTTAGGCACTAGGGAGAGGGTTAGGCACTAAGGGGGGATGGTTAGGTTTAGGGTGCAGGGGGAGGTTAGTTTCAGGCACTGAGGAGGGAGGATTAGGGGAGGGGTACAGGTTAGTATTAGAAGTACTTACCTACAGGTGTCAGGATTCTGACTGTTGGGATGCCGCTGGGAACCCATACCCAACTTGGGCCACAGTAGCTGCTGTGGGAAAAGGATATGGCAAAATTGTTAACATGTGGGGGCAGACTAACATACTCTCCACCCATGAGACCTTTCATGAAGTATAGCACGAAAGTCAAACCAGTATAATATAATGCAAAAATATTGTAATATCTCAAAATCACAGCATAACCTAGATAAACTGGACATTACAGTAATCGAGAAATGCTAAAACAAGGTAAAAGAACAATCATAATGCTATAAGAAAACCACGTAGTCTAAACATTAGAACAGACTACATATAGAAAAGATACGAAGTCCATAGATCGTAAATACTTGCGGCTGAGGTAGGTAGGACACAGCATCCAGGAGCGGAACACTGGAACTGAAGTGCAGGAAAAAATTATGTTCCAAATATGGGGTTCAACCATCAGTAATCAAATTCCATGGGCCCAAAACGACACCGCCTCAGCCAGTAAATACCCGGAAAAACTTGAAAAGAAAACACCACAACGGAGAAGTCTGAGACACCTTCATCCCACCTGAGACCAGTCAGGCTGAAGAGGGAGACTCTGGAAAGTTGAGGTAGTTGAAACAGGAATATTCCATTCAGTCAGTAGCTTGGTACCAGCTTCCAGGGATGAGATGACAAAAGTGGAGCCATCCTTCCGTACTAGAAGCTTAACTTGGAACCCCCAGCGATACTGTACATCGTGATACCAGAGCACTTGCGTAATGAGTTGAAAGGACCTGCACTTATTTATAGTGTGGATCGAGAGGTCTGGGAATAGTTGCAGATTATTTAGAACCTCTGTATCTTCCGCCAAACGTGCAGCTTTAAAAATATCCTCTTTAATGTGGAAGAAGTGAAGATGCAAAAGGGTGTCTCGGGGGGATCTTCCTGGGGCAGAGCAATGTTTTTGGAGACAGTGGATACGGTCAATCAGCAAGTCCCGATCCTCTGCGGAAGGTAACAATTTTTTGAAGAATGTGAGAGCAAAGTCCTGGAGAGCATTGTTGTTAGACACAGATTCCGAAACACCCCTGATTTTAATATTATTTCTCCCGGACCTGTACTTTAGATCCGCGAGTTTGTCTTTAACAGCCGAATGTTCCATAAGAACCGAGTTATGAGAGGTGAGGAGATTGTTGTGAGAGGATACAAGTTCCTGCACTTTATTCTACAAATTATTGATACGATCTCCAATACCTGTCACCTCCCCGGTAAGTTGTCTGATGGAGGTCTAGAAGTCAGAGGTGAGGTCAGAACAAAACACTTAGAGCATCTGCTGCAACGTACGGACAGTGAGCGGGGCATCGGCAGAAGGGCCAGATCAAGGGTTGGAACAAGGTGATGAAGCAGCAATGGAAGCCGAAACCACGGAGGTCTGTCCAGTAGTCACTGGATCAGGGGTCTTCTGGGGGATAAATCTAAGGAGGCGCAAGAGTAGAGAGTTTACTCCATCTAACAGGCATGGCGATCCACAAAAAAATAAAGTAGCAGGTAATGGGTGAAAGACTGGTGGTGTAGATATGCTGGACTCTTGATTTAGGTGCATAGAAGCTACAGAGGTCTCATGAGTGCAGACTTAGAAGATCAGCAAAGCAACTTTCTAGGATAGGAGCAGGTGGGAGGTATTCAATCACCAACCAGGTTAGTAAGTAAGTCAGGGGGCCTGGAAGCTGTATCAAGTGCACTGGGAGGTGGGGGAAGTAGTGCAAGGGTTAGCCTGGCTCAGCGACTGTGTGGAGGAGTCCCAAGATGGTGGCCGCCCCACGACTCCCAGGTAAATCCTTGGGAGTTCAGGCAAGTAGCACCTTAAGGGAGGGGGGATCCAACTCAGGGAAGCCAGCAGGAGTTTCGATGACGTCACGCGGACCGCCACCGGAGCTCTGGAAATCGAGTCCACGGCTTGAAGGGACCAGGTATGCCACAAGACACCGGACCCCATGATGCACTTTGAAAAGGCAGGAGACCAGCCAGGGGCAGGCACCAGGAGATGCAGTGCGAGCAGTCAGGGGCACCACAAACAGCCTAATAGCATTGTGTATAGTGCCTGGGGAGAGAGCTCCTCCAAGGCACATATGCCCTGCTTGCTGTTTAAACCACGCCCCTAGTCACTAGGTTTTAAAGAAAGTGCAAAATAGTTTTGCAATTAGAGCTAGAAGCCAATAAAGCAAAGAAAAATTATACTCAATGGCGAAGCATAGATAATCCTGGCTGTTATCTATAGTCCTATGGCTGGGTTATTCTGTACACAGGGCTGGCTCAAGATCTGTTAGACCAATGCAGCCGAAAGGGGTCCCAAGATATAGGCAACCAACTCGTACCACACTCATTCAAATTTACACAGTGGAGCATCCAGCAGGGAGGCCATATGGATGCAGTCACAGACACCCCTGACCTGATGCATGCTAAGCAGCTCTGTTTTTATTTGGCCATACAATTTACATTGAGTACAACACTACAATATACCTCCCAATATTTGTATTTCCGTGATCAAGACTACTCTTGAAAGGAGGCGTCACGTGTCACATCCCTGTTCTTCTCCACCATCTACCTGGTTCTGCATTCTCCACCACACACCTGGCTCTAGACAATCTATATCAATCTATAGACAATCCACATGGAGTGCAAATGCTTCCTCAGCCACAGATACAGAATTGAGCCCAGCCCTAATTTTTTTGCTCACTTGATGGTATGTATGTTTAGTCGATTATTTTTAAGTTTTTCATGGAACAGCATGTGTTCAAACAAATGCACCACCATCAAACAGGATGTAATCAAAAGGTCGACAGCAAAAATGGTGACATTCATAATGTTGAAACCACAATGATAACAGTTATGATGTCGACATGGTTAAAATGTCCACAGGCAACATTTCATCTGCCGACATTCTCAACATTAGGGTTAGGCTGTGGGCAGGATGGTTAGGCTGCAGGGGAAGGTTAGGGTTAGACTGCAGTGGGAGGTTAGGGTTAGGATGTTGGGGGGAGGAAGGTTAGAGTTAGGCACTAGAGAGATGGGTAAAGATTAGGATATGGGATAGCTGAGATGTCTTACCTAAATGTCTATGGATCAGAGCTTTGACACGAAAGTGACGGTCACATGACCACTGGGACCCAGAAAAGGCCTGTGGAGCTGCTGCACCCGTTGGGAGCAGGTAAGTCACCACTTGGCCAACAGGACGAAATGTCAACATTTGTCACTGTCTACATGGTCAACATCAATAATATAACCATGTTGTCATTTCACACCCAACCCCCATCAGACACTTTACAATTTTTCCCTATGACTACATTCATATTTGACATTGGCAATACTAAAGAAGCCCTAATAATTACACAGGTCTGCGAAATTTAAGGTATTGAAAGCTTTTTTAATAATACTTTTATATTCTTAATTATACTCCTGTGTACATCAAGAAATAGTATATATATAAAAAAAAAATACCACATCACATTTACCTATAAGGGGTTACATACATTTTTAAGAAAAAAACAAGTTTAATTGTTTTTGACATATTTATTGTGAAATACGAAGAAGTATAGATGATATCACTGTGTTTTTGTCTTAATTACATAATAAAATAACAATAAAATCAAACAATAATAGAGACAAAACCATAATTATTGAAAAAATCGTTAATATCTTGTTTGTTTTGTCTTCAAACTTCGTTTTGTCGCTTTCCGCTTATAAGCTTTTCTGTGTCGTCTCTGTGTATCATCTAGCAGTAGTCAGCCATCATGCTGACGTCCCAACGACCCTGGTATCTTCTTTCTACATCTTTAACGTCTTGGTGGAACCGTTCACCCTGTTCTTCACTGTAGTCTCCGAGATTATTTGGGAAATGCTCAATATGGGAATTCAAAAAATGTACCTTTAAACTCATATTGCAGCCAAGGTTTCTGTAACTATTAAGCATTTCCCTGACAAGTTTTGTAGTTTGGATCCTTGACATTGCCTAAAAATCTTTAAATCACTTGTTTGAACGAAGTCCACACCGAAAGTTCCACAATATTCATTACATGCCCGAAATGTTCATCTTTTATTCACTTTCTAATATCAGTGCCTGTAAAAATGTCTTCCTTCAGTTTAGCATCGGATAGGTTAGGGAATTTGGTGCAAAAATATTTGAAAGTTTCTCCATCTTTAGGCAGTGCTTTTACAAATTGTTTCATCAGTCCTAATTTTATATGTAGTGGTGGAAGTAAAACTTTATTTGGATCTACTAAACTGGATTTGATAACATTAGTTTTTCCAATTTAGAAACTTTTTTAGGCAGGGGTTAAAATGAGCCGGCACAGGGCAAAACTGTGTTACATCTGTTGTATTTGGTTCCACCTTCACCAGCTCACCTTGTAGTTGTAGTTGTAGTTGTTGTGTGTGTGCAATGTTCCTTTAGAGAGTTTGGGGTTTAGACCCTTTGTAAATTTCAGCTCCAGGCCCATGTGGACCTTAATCTGGCACTGGGCAGGGAGAAGTTTTATGACGAGAGCTGAATTGCAACATTCTATACTACCAACTGAATTCATTTAAGACAATGTTATATAATAACTGTAGGCAGAATACATTTATTACTTTAAAGAATATGAAAAAAATGACATTCATAAATACACGTTTTGCAGATAAACATGATATGATATGCAAAATCTGGAGTCATTTACGTGTTCAGAAGCCAAAAATCTATAAGTATCACATAAATTTGTTAAAAAAGCTTTTTCAGAGCAGACATGTGTTATAGAAATAAGATTCAGTATTAGAGGGTGGCATAATACGGACATGTTTCCCATCAATGGCTTCACCATAATTTGGGAGGTTCTGATTGTCTTGAAATTCTTGAGCAATAACTTGCCAGTCTTCAACTGTTGATGGGAACTGAAATCAAAAATTGATAAAATGTAAAATCAGTAGTTCCAAGAAAAATAAATATGGAAGCCCTACCAGACAATACAAATTTTATTATTAAAAATGATAGCAATAATATGCACAAAATCACATGGCCGGTGAAAAACTAAAATGATAAAAATGTATTTAAAAACATTATAATCCACTATATCTTTAATTTACACCACATACAGCTATAAAAATATGATTCTACGCTTCCTTATTGGCATCAAATACAGTTAAGTCACAGCATGGCTGCTTAATGTTCATAGTCCACTTTTAACCAATTATAAATAAACAGTATATATATACAGGGTGTAGTTAATTGGGAAAACCCAATCTTACATTGATAGTGTGGAATATAAAAATCTTACATTTTTAGTTGTTAACAGCTTCACTTAATTTTAGTAAGTTTAAATATTTCTAGTTATGTTTGTTATCTATTTTAATGCATACTGTATATATGTGGTGTGGTTATTAATTTAATTAAAAAAATATTTACACTGTGTATCAGTCCCAGATGAAATTGCTGTGCTGTACCTCAGCTCATCCAGTTCCATTCCAGCATCCAAAAACCTTGCTCTGCAAAACTGGTTCTCTGAATATAGCCGTCTTCCTTTTCCATGAGTGGGGTGACCAGCTGGAGAAGCTCCTGGAAAGTAGGGTCATTCATACACAGGAATTATATTTACGGGTTATTCTCACGGGTCTCCTGTAGCGGTGGCATATGGGAATAGGTGTCTTGTCTAAGCAGCAGGTCTTTGGTCCAGCACCTACACCTGTACTCTTCTTGCCTCTCTTTTTATCTAATTGGTTGCAGTGCTGTCACCATAGCAGCCATACAGCAAACACAAGTTTTGTTTTTTTGGTTTAAGCTCATGATAGAGTTAACCGAATGTAGTGTACAGAAAGCACAAATGACGATGCTTTCAGTTCTCCTGTATGTTTATGTGCTGTTCAGTCCAGTCCTTTTCCAGCCCTATATGCTAATTATGCTTATATATAGAAGCAATGTAGCCAGATATCTGTAGAGTGTGTACTGAGTCACAATCTTTTTGGCAGATGGTTTAGAGAGATGAGGATAGCGGATCGCAAGGTACATTGTAAAGGTGTGTATGCATGAATCTGCACATTGATCTAGATTTTCAATTGTAAATATAATCGTATGAAGAATCACATCTGAAGTATGATTGTAATTTCTACAAGCGTATCCCTAGCTTACAAGGATAACAAAATGACTTAAGATGGGTACACACCATATGATGGTGTGACCCAGCGATGTAACGATACATCACATCTCTGTACACACTGCACAATCCACCATACGACGGCGCGATGTGTCCTTACATGCTGCATGTTACTACACTACATCGGGATTCTTCATCATTCATGCAGCATAGCAGATGGGACAGTGCAATAAACAACATCCGGGAATGAGGGATTGGGCCTACACACTGTACGATGTGTACGATATATTGTTCCAATCCGCGTCGAGACAATATATCGTGTGATACATGGTATTGTGTGTATCCAGCGATACACAATGAACATGTGATGGGTTTGGTTTTTAATGAGTTGATACATCAGTTAGCTATGGTTGTTATAATGCTACATTAGGGCATAGAATTGTTGAGTTTACAATATTACCATTACTTCAGGTTGATATTGTATTTTCAGACAATCCAGGAGTAAATGAAAACTTCCTCAGAGCGTCAGCTTTGGAACCAAATTGTAGTTGTGACAGAGCTGGGGAGTTAATAGTGAGTGTGAGATATAATTTTCAACAACTTGTATTAATATTAAACAGGACAGGTTGTTTTGCTGTGATTAACCCTTTCCTATCCACAGGTCATGCATGCTCAAAAGAGCCTTGTCTGGACACAGACATACGCAGCAGATTATGCGATGGTCACGTCCACCTACATCTGAAAATAGTAGTAATGGTTGTTACAAGCAATACTTTTGTAACAAACCATGGCTGCTTAGCATAGGTGTATATTTATAATGGGTGCAGGTTGTGCAGTGTACATAGGCTCCTCCCCGGCTGGGCCCAGCACCGCACACCCTGCACCCATAGTATAGTTACCTTGTGTCGGCAATCGGGTCCCTCTGGTGCAATTTCCCCAGTGACGTCTTCAGGAAGATGGCGCCACACAGTGAAAGCAAAGAGTCTGGCACTGCGCATACGCCATCTTCCCGAAGATGATGCTGCAGAGGAGGAAGGACCCGACTGCCGGCACAGGTGAGACGCAAAGCTTGGGGGCTGCTTAGTGCGCCCCTGCTGCTTAGGTTACTCAGCAAGAATTACTGAAAATAACATTCTATACTTCAATGCAGAATATACCAGATGCAGCTTCACTTGGGAAATATTACAAATAATTGAATAATAAAATATAATATTACTGCTTATACACATATATATGACTGATTTGAATGTTTCAAATGTAGCAATTAATCAAATAGGAAAATCTCAGCAATGTGATGCAGAAGTGACTGAGAAGAATGTGTTATGTTGCACAGACATGGGCTAGGGTCATGTGACTGATGCCTTCAGCATTTCTCTGCTGGGCTGGTAGCGTATAGCAGCTCTTCCTAACAATACAGACTCAGTTATAGGAAAGAGAAACACTGTGACAAGGAATGGGGATGTATTTCAAAGAAACCAGATTGTTTCTCAGGGTTTGTACACACAGGCATTTTAATACAATGCTAGTTAAAAGCTTAGACAAAACATTAGAATTTGTACATTCATTACATTATTTACATTATTTTAAAGACCATCAGTATATGAATGCATTTAAGTTGATCTTAAAATGTACATTAAATGCTTTAAATAAGGTTCCTGTGTAGGGGATGAAGTAAAAATGTTGACATTCATAATGTCAACAGTTATAATATCGACATTGAACATGTCAGCACATGCAGAATGTTGACATGTGAAACACCGACATACTGCATGGACCGGCAGCAGAGAGTTAGTGGTAATCTGTGGGAGGGGAGGTTAGGGTTAGGCTATGGGAGGGCAGGTTAGGCTACGGGAGGGGAGGTTAGGCTTAGGCTACGGGAAGAGAGGTTAGGCTTAGGCTACGGGAGGAGAGGTTAGGCTTAGGCTACGGGAAGAGAGGTTAGGCTTAGGCTACGGGAGGAGAGGTTAGGCTTAGGCTACGGGAGGAGAGGTTAGGCTTAGGCTATGGGAGGAGAGGTTAGGCTTAGGCTACGGGAGGAGAGGTTAGGCTTAGGCTACGGGAGGAGAGGTTAGGCTTAGGCTACGGGAGGAGAGGTTAGGGTTAAAGCACTAGGGGAAGGGTTAGGCATACTCGCAAAGCCAGCCTTAGCCAAATCAGTGCTCTAGGCAAGATTTTTGCTGGTATACCTCCGCAGGTGGCATCCTGAAAAGGGGCGTAGCCTCATGGAAGGGGGTATGGTCTTGCTGTGCTGTGCTCCCCTTCCCCCATTGTGCTGTGCTCCCATCCCATGCAGCCTCAATCCTCTCTTATGTCTCTCCAGCCCCAGTCCAGCATTTTCTTTCTTGTGTAAAAATATTTATAATAAAACACTTAACCTTTTTTCTTCAACTGTATGCTTCTTCTGTCTTCTCCAGGGCACTCCTTTTCAGGTTCTTGATGTTCCTCTCTGTGTGTCAGGTTCCTCTTCAGCCCTCTTCCAGCATAGATCACAGCACAGCACCCCTTTCCCAGCAGAGTACATCTCACCCAGCACAGATCAAAGCACAGCACCCCTCTCCCAGCAGAGTACATCTCACCCAGCACAGATCAAAGCACAGCACCCCTCTCCCAGCAGAGTACATCTCACCCAGCACAGATCACAGCACAGCACCCCTCTCCCAGCAGAGTACATCTCACCCAGCACAGATCACAGCACAGCACCCCTCTCCCAGCACAGTACATCTCACCCAGCACAGATCACAGCACAGCACCCCTCTCCCAGCACAGTACATCTCACCCAGCACAGATCACAGCACAGCACCCCTCTCCCAGCACAGTACATCTCACCCAGCACAGATCACAGCACAGCACCCCTCTCCCAGCACAGTACATCTCACCCAGCACAAATCACAGCACAGCACCCCTCTCCCAGCACAGTACATCTCACCCAGCACAGATCACAGCACAACACTCCTCTCCCAGCAGAGTACATCTCACCCAGCACAGATCACAGCACAGCACCCCTCTCCCAGCACAGTACATCTCACCCAGCACAGATCACAGCACAGCACCCCTCTCCCAGCACAGTACATCTCACCCAGCACAGATCACAGCACAGCACCCCTCTCCCAGCACAGTACATCTCACCCAGCACAGATCACAGCACAGCACCCCTCTCCCAGCACAGTACATCTCACCCAGCACAGATCACAGCACAGCACCCCTCTCCCAGCACAGTACATCTCACCCAGCACAGATCACAGCACAGCACCCCTCTCCCAGCACAGTACATCTCACCCAGCACAGATCACAGCACAGCACCCCTCTCCCAGCACAGTACATCTCACCCAGCACAGATCACAGCACAGCACCCCTCTCCCAGCACAGTACATCTCACCCAGCACAGATCACAGCACAGCACCCCTCTCCCAGCACAGTACATCTCACCCAGCACAGATCACAGCACAGCACCCCTCTCCCAGCACAGTACATCTCACCCAGCACAGATCACAGCACAGCACCCCTCTCCCAGCACAGTACATCTCACCCAGCACAGATCACAGCACAGCACCCCTCTCCCAGCACAGTACATCTCACCCAGCACAGATCACAGCACAGCACCCCTCTCCCAGCACAGTACATCTCACCCAGCACAGATCACAGCACAGCACCCCTCTCCCAGCACAGTACATCTCACCCAGCACAGTACATCTCACCCAGCACAGATCACAGCACAGCACCCCTCTCCCAGCACAGTACATCTCACCCAGCACAGATCACAGCACAACACCCCTCTCCCAGCACAGTACATCTCACCCAGCACAGATCACAGCACAGCACCCCTCTCCCAGCACAGTACATCTCACCCAGCACAGATCACAGTACAACACCCCTCTCCCAGCACAGTACATCTCACCCAGCACAGATCACAGCACTGCACCCCTCTCCCAGCACTGGACCCCTCACCCAGCACTGGACCCCTCTCCCAGTACAGCATACCTCACCCAGCTCTGAACCATATTTGCCTACTCTCCCGGGAGTCACGGGAGGCTCCCGATTTTCCGGGTAACCCCCCCGCACCCCCGGAATAGTAGGCAGATCTCCCGCATCCTGCCCACTTCATAGTAAAGTGGGCAGGATGGGGAGATTTTCTGTGAAATTTGCAGGTCCGTAGGTAGGGGATGTTGCAAATCACTTCATTTAGCCCCACTCCCTTCGAGCGGACCCGCGAATCGCGGGGGATTTCATGGAGATGGGGCGGGGTCTAATGTAGCCTATAATCTGGCCCCGCCCCCTGAAGCAGCGAGAAGATGGTCTTCTCCGGCTGCTCCCGGAAAGGAGTGAAAGAAAGTCAGTAAGTATGCACTGCACAGATCACAGCACAGCACACCTCTCTCAGCACAGCACAGCACCCATCATACAGCACAGCACACCTCTCTCAGCACAGCACAGCACACCTCTCTCAGCACAGCACAGCACCCATCATCCAGCACAGCACAGCACACCTCTCACAGCACAGCACAGCACACCTCTCTCAGCACAGCACAGCACTCATCATCCAGCACAGCACCCATCATCCAGCACAGCAATGAATGACTCAGTATAGTTACATGCAGCATGGAATGATACATCGTGACAACGTACGCCAGATGGTGCAGTGTGTACGGTGTGTGATGTATCATTACATTGGTCGCCGCATTGCTAGGTCGCACCGTTGGTCAGGTGTGTACCAGGTTAACTGTTAGTTATATAGAATAACTAGTGCAGGAGGTGCGGACCAGATCGGGTGTCATGCTCCGAGGGGCTGACACAAAAATGCCGACTCCACCTCAGTGACCTGGAGCCGGGTGCTGCACTGTGCTGTTAGTGTGCAGTGCCTTACTTCCATCACTGAGGCTAACAATCGCTCGATCTGCGTATGTAATTGCATTTGCAATCACTGCTGAATCAGGCCCATAGTGTTTTAGACACATCAATCATAATGTAATATACATTCTGGGGGTTTTTTGTATTAGAGTGAATTTTAGGCAAAATGAAGGGCTTGGTTATATTACCACAAATTAGTATTACTCCTCCATTAATGGATAAAATGTGCCTTCTTTTACACATACGTCAGGGTCCTTACTGGTAGCATATAGTGTCAATCTTTGCTAAGATAGTCTCACCAAACTGAATTAATGTATGCTATATAATCTGCGGTCCACAAGGAAATTCAAACGTACAAAAGCAAAACATTAGATTCAGCTTGTGCAGTGAATAGTCCGATAGGAATTAAAATTGTAACGCTGAAGACTGCTGCACACCTGACACATTTCTTCACATAAGTGATCTCACCAGAGGTTCTCTATGCTGTACCTGTTCAGACAGGTCATGTCCAATATAACTACCCTCCAGATACAAGTTACACATTGCAAGTTGGGAGCCTGGGTTGGGAGCAGTTAATGTTGAAAATTGGATAACATTTTTTAAATGGTATTTTTCATAATGCTTCTTGATGAGTTCCTCCGTTGCTATATTGGGATCAAACTTCTCAAAACTCTCTTGAAGAAGTTTAAAGAATGAAAAAAAAAGCTCTTACATTCTAGTGACACAGCCCTGATTTCTCTGTGGTTTTAACTATTTAAGCTGATTTGAAACACTAGATTTACTGACTCGACAAAATCAGGTATATCACAATCCATCGATTATATGTGCTTTCTATTTAATTTCCAAATGTAAAATCTCAAAACATATGTTTACATACATATATATGTATGTTTTATTTTTATTTTTCTAAACACTCTAATTCTGAGCACTTTATAATTGAAATTCACAAGATCATATGTAGTAAACTTTTGTTTACTCAAACAGCTTTGAGTTGCATTTAATAACTACTGCAAGAGGAACTTTATGGCACAGGTTCTTAACTGAGACGTTACAGTGAGAAAGACATAGTTAGACTCACTGCTGACTCATGTTACATGTCAATTGAATGTAGTTTTTAACAGTTAAATCCCTATTAATAACATTATGACTAACATTGCATCTAATTTAGTATGTAATTAATGACAATAAAGCCTTCGGCGCATAGTTTACATGCATACGTTTGACTCTCAGGCAATAGAAACTAAGGCTTTTTTTTATATTTTGATGTTTTATGTTTTTTTTCAGATGCTGACTATACTATTCAATGGATCACACAAAAGGCATATATAAAGAAGAAATGCAGTGAATTTATAGACTTTATAAGATTTATGAACCTTTAAATTAGAGATGAGTGGTTTGGTTTTGTCTCGAATCTTCTCGCCAAGATCGGATTTTAGAATAAAGCAAAACGTCATCTTTCACAGACAAAGGAGCATATTCAATTAGGTGCAAGTTTATTGAAGTTTCCAATTAGCTGAATTGGTATAAAAATTCTGGCAGCTATGTCATCCGGAGGGGCATCCTTGACAGGCTCAGTCTTACTCCGATATCTTCCACAGCGCTCGGTCATATTCCTGTGTGTGAGACTCCCACCTCTGTTAGTGTGTGCGTGTGTATCCACCTGTTAGAGTGTGTGTAGTGCCCCCAGTAGTAGTAGTCCCCCCCCTTTGTAGTGCCCCCAGTAGTAGTGGTCCCCCCCTTTGCAGTGCCCCCAGTAGTAGTCCCCCCCTTTGTAGTGCCCCCATTAGTAGTAGTCCCCCCCTTGTAGTGCCCCCAGTAGTAGTAGTCCCCCCCTGTAGTGCTCCCAGTAGTAGTCCCCCCCTTGTAGTGTCCCCAGTAGTAGTAGTCCCCCCTTGTAGTGTCCCCAGTAGTAGTAGTCCCCAGTAGTAGTAGTCCCCCACCCCCCTTGTAGTGCCCCCAGTAGTAGTAGTAGTCCCCTTATAGTGCCCCCAGTAGTAGTAGTCCCCAGTAGTAGTCCCCTCCCCCTTGTAGTGCCCCCAGTAGTAGTAGTCCCCCCTTTGTAGTGCCAGACCCCCCCCAGTAGACACACATACTATAAAACACAAAATAAAAAAAAAACACTTACCTGAATCCCCGCTCCCGCCGCCGCCATCTGCTCCTCCGTCTATCCTCCCGGGCCGGGCCGCTCTGCATTATGGGAGAGATGTCATATGACATCATGACGTCTCTCCCATTACCCACTGCGGGAGCCGGAAGATGGAGCGGCTCCCGCAGTGGGCGCAGCAGCAGCTAATGAGAGTCTGACAGACTCTCATTGGCTGCTGCTTACAACAAACACACAGCTTCGGCGGCTGTGTGTTTGTCAGTGTAGCGCTGACCGAACTCCGTCCGGTCAGCGCTACACACGCGGTGCAGTCTGTGTCACAGTGACACAGACTGCACCGGCCCGCGGCCCGCATGACGCTGCGGCCTGGGGGGCACATGGCACCCTGCCCCCCGGCCCAGCCCGTCACTGGCGACGCTTCTTTTTGTCAACAGATTTTTTGATTGCCAGTCATTAGCACTGGTTTTGCCTATCACACTTACTATTTTATTCGGACTGGACCACCCACCCGAGGCACCCCTGCAAGTGCCATGAGGCACCCCAAGATGCCACGGCACCCAGTTTGGGAACCACTGTCCTAGACTAACCAAAAAGATGAATTGCCGGAATTAATTACAGTGGTGCAGTAAGCTGCTCAGGGAGAAATAGTACAGTATAGGATCTCCTTGTATCTTTCCTGCTTTGTATCAGACCACAATGACCTTTCAGGCTGCACGTTGTGGATCGGTGTGGCTACATATAAAATGTTCAACAAACTTTTGGGTTTGTGCAGATTTCTG
Source organism: Taudactylus pleione (assembly GCA_031769625.1). NCBI lineage: Eukaryota > Metazoa > Chordata > Amphibia > Anura > Myobatrachidae > Taudactylus > Taudactylus pleione. Next base: position 4,752,902 of record JAUIMM010000390.1, read on the forward strand.
AACAAAGCAAAAAATAAACGAATTAATAAATAAATGAGCAAACGGAAATATTATCCTGGACAAAGCAGATGGCACTGCAAGTGCTTTGATGAATGTATTTATTGTTTTTGTATGCAGGGGAGATATTTGCTGCTTTTGCATGTAGCTATCAAATACCGGGGTGGTTTGTTTTTTTTAGAGTAAAATTTTGAATTAAGATTGGTTTAAACTAGGGATGAGCGGGTTCGGTTCCCTGAGAACCGAACCCACCCGAACTTCGGGGATCCGGGGCGATCCGAGCCCAAGCTCGGATCTCCCTGTCTGCCCCGGATCCCTCTCCCGAGGCAAAACCTCGAGATCTGCTGTCGGATCTCGAGGTTTTGCCTCGAGCGGCCATTTTAAAAAAAATGCCTTTGCCTTTAATGGGCAAAGTGCTGATTGGCTGACAGAGCCGTCTGTCACGGCTCTCAGCCAATCAGCATTATGGTGCTCATTTGCATGTAGCACGGACTCATGAGATCCGTGCTACATGCATCTGTGTGATTGACAGTGACACAGAGCACAGATGGGTCAGTGAGACCCGTCTGTGCTGCTGTGTATTTCAATGACACAGATGCACGCACGGACCAGGAGATCCGTGCTACTTGCATCTGTGTCATTGACACAGAGCACTAACGGGTCCGTGAGACCCGTCTGTGCTGCTGTGGTAAAAAAAAAAAAAAAAAACCTGTGTAAAAAGAGAAAAAAATGGCGTGCCCCCCCCCCCAAAAAAAGAGCAACCAGCCCCGGGCATTAGTGACCCAGTGCTGGGTGTGCTTAAATACAGGGGACAAACGACATAGGGGTCCCCTGTACTTAAACACAACCAGCACCGGGCTAGTCAGAACCAGAGCTGGTTGCCAAAATACGGGGGACAAACGACGTAGGGGTCCCCCGTATTCTGCGCAACCAGCTCTGGGCTCTGATCCGGTCCTGGTTCTGGAAATACAGGGGAAAAAAATGAGTAGGGTTCCCCTGTATGTTCCAGAACCAGCACTGGACTTTTTCTAGCGGGGGGCTGATGCCACAGCCAGGGGAGCCCTTTCACCGGGCCCCCCAGCCGCAGCATCAGCCCTGACCGCTAGTCAGCCCAGGCCGGGGATCCCTGGAGAGCTGGGGACCCCCCCAATAAAGGGGTCACCCTCTCCAGGGCTCCCCAGGCCCATGCTGATAGCCCGGGGCTATCCCCGCCACCCCTGGTGGCGGTGGGTGGCGGGTTGATTGTGTGGTGTGGTGTAAATAAAGAATATCAAACATTGTCTTTACAAGTAGAACTGCAAGTCCCAGCAAGCCTGCCCCGCATGCTGGTACTTGGAGAACCACAAGTACCAGCATGCAGGGCATTAAGGGCCCACTAGTACCTGTAGTTCACCTGTAAAAAAATGTTTAAAAAAAACACAGGACACACACACCGTGACAGTATAAGTTTATTAAACATACATACACACACACACACACACATGTACACATACTCACCTATGTAACCCTGTAGCATCGGTCCACTTGTCCGGTAAAGTATCCATAGGGGACCTGTGAAAAAAAACATACTCACCATCTCCTATGCGAGGTTCTGTCCTCTTCGTTCCAAAGTAGGCATCCCCGGACTTGGCAAAAAAAAAAAACGAAAACGCGATCCACGAACTTAGTACCGTTCTATAGAACGGTACTTCCCGAATGAGAGCTTAGCGGCGGGGTATCACCATGGAAACCCCGCTGCTAAGCGTTCATTGGCTGAGAGAGGCCATCTCCCGTCTCTCTCAGCCAATGAACGGCTCCCTCCATTGTAGTCAATGCTGGGAGCCGCAAGGTTATTAAAGTTTACCCTGCGGTTCCCACCATTGACTACAATGGAGGGAGCCGTTCATTGGCTGAGAGACGGGAGATGACCTCTCTCAGCCAATGAACGCTTAGCAGCGGGGTTTCCATGGTGATACCCCGCCGCTAAGCTCTCATTCGGGAAGTACCGTTCTATAGAACGGTACTAAGTTCGTGGATCGCGTTTTCGGTTTTTTTTTTTGCCAAGTCCGGGGATGCCTACTTTGGAACGAAGAGGACAGAACCTCGCATAGGAGATGGTGAGTATGTTTTTTTTCACAGGTCCCCTAGGGATACTTTACCGGACAAGTGGACCGATGCTACAGGTTACATAGGTGAGTATGTGTACATGTGTGTGTGTGTGTGTGTATGTATGTTTAATAAACTTATACTGTCACGGTGTGTGTGTCCTGTGTTTTTTTAAACATTTTTTTTACAGGTGAACTACAGGTACTAGTGGGCCCTTAATGCCCTGCATGCTGGTACTTGTGGTTCTCCAAGTACCAGCATGCGGGGCAGGCTAGCTGGGACTTGCAGTTCTACTTGTAAAGACAATGTTTGATATTCTTTATTTACACCACACCACACAATCAACCCGCCACCCACCGCCACCAGGGGTGGCGGGGATAGCCCCGGGCTATCAGCCTGGGCCTGGGGTGCCCTGGAGAGGGTGACCCCTTTATTGGGGGGGTCCCCAGCTCTCCAGGGATCCCCGGCCTGGGCTGACTAGCGGTCAGGGTTGATGCTGCGGCTGGGGGGCCCGGTGAAAGGGCTCCCCTGGCTGTGGCATCAGCCCCCCGCTAGAAAAAGTCCAGTGCTGGTTCTGGAACATACAGGGGAACCCTACTCATTTTTTGTCCCCTATATTTCCAGAACCAGGACCGGATCAGAGCCCAGAGCTGGTTGCGCAGAATACAGGGGACCCCTACGTCGTTTGTCCCCCGTATTTTGGCAACCAGCGCTGGTTCTGACTAGCCCGGTGCTGGTTGTGCTTAAGTACAGGGGACCCCTACGTCGTTTGTCCCTTGTATTTAAGCACACCCAGCACTGGGTTACTAATGCCCGGGGCTGGTTGCTCTTTTTTGGGGGGGTGCACGCCATTTTTTTCTTTTTTTACACAGGTTTTTTTTTTTTTTTTTACCACAGCAGCACAGACGGGTCTCACGGACCTGTCATTGCTCTGTGCCAATCACACAGATGCATGTAGCACGGATCTCCCGGGTTCGTGCTACATGCAAATGGGCACCATAACGCTGATTGGCTTCCTGTCTGCCACTGCAGTGCCACTCCTAGATGGGCCACGTGTTTGTGCCGCCCCCTTGTGTCGCTTAGCATAGTCATCCAGCTTCCTCGGTACAACCTTTTGGCCTAAAAACAATATTGTGAGGTGTGAGGTGTTCAGAATAGAGTGGAAATGAGTGGAAATTAATGTTATTGGGGTTATTAATAGCGTAGGAACAAAAAAAGGCCCATTTATGTGATTTTAGCGTTTTTTTTTATTTTTTAAGAAAAAATCCAGATCCAAAACACAAAACCCAGAACCCAAAACACGGAAGGGTGGTTTTGGCAAAACCAATCCAGATCCAAAACACGAAGAAAGATCCAGATCCAAAACCAAAACACAAAACACGAAAAGTGTCCGGTGCACACCCCTAGTTTAAACCCCTTTCCAATACAGTATTTTCTCATTTTAATCCCCCAGTGCAATGTTTTTCCAAGGTGCAATTTATGTAGCATATATATGTATGTGTGTATAATATACATGTGCGTGTGCGTGTGCGTTTACACACAAACATACATTGCATACATTCATAGTACACATTCAGTCAGACACAGCCTGTGTTCCCTGAGGAGTTGTTTTGACAATCTCCGGCTGTACATAGATAACTGCTATACTCATCTGCTGCCACTGGGGAGTAACTAGTGTGCGTTGTGTGTGTTATATGATGACACTACTGATAGGGAGGGGCTGGGCAGCAGGGACTTCCCCCGGCAGCACAGTGCTATACAACAGCCTGATTTCCCCGAAATGATGTAGCAAGTCAGAGATGGCAGAAGCCAATAGGGGCGCTCTGCCTCTCTCAGGGCGGGCTTACTCAGCATATACCTGGGAATCCCACAAGTTACCCATGCACACTGTCACCCAGCTTGTAGGAGAACTTGTTTCTACTAAATAACAAATCTTCAAAGCTAAGTAGGGAATCAGCAGGATTACATCCCGTGTATACAGCAGCAGCAGCAGCAGCACATCTACAGGAGGACTACACAGCCCAGCAGGTACAGTCCCAATTCTCTCACACATAACTATTACAGCTGATATACATACAGTTACAGCATTAATGCATAATGCATTCATAAAACTAGACCTGCTGCAGCTAACGCAGGCGGCACATGGAGGGGAAATAACAGTTCTGAAACATTTTATTGTTTGCATCAAATAAGTTTGTTTTACCTGCAGGACGTGTGTGATAGTACAGATGTGCTATAGCTGCACCCCTGGGAAGTGTATGTATGTAATAAGTGGTGCTAATAGTGTAGCAGAAATTGCATTGTGTGTGATAGTACAGATGTGCTATAGCTGCACCCTTGGGAAGTGTATGTATGTAATAAGTGGTGCTAATAGTGTAGCAGAAATTGCATTGGGTGTGATAGTACAGATGTGCTATAGCTGCACCCTGGGGAAGTGTATGTATGTAATAAGTGGTGCAGAAATTGCATTGTGTGTGATAGTACAGATGTGCTATAGCTGCACCCTGGGGAAGTGTAAGTATGTAATAAGTGGTGCAGAAATTGCATTGTGTGTGATAGTACAGATGTGCTATAGCTGCACCCTTGGGAAGTGTATGTATGTAATAAGTGGTGCTAATAGTGTAATAGTGTAGCAGAAATTGCATTGTGTGTTATACAAAGCTGCACAGGGAAGTACAGTTGAGAAAAAACAAAGACTTAGGAGAGAGCAGCCGCTGCAGTATATACGGGCAGCAGCTACAGGGAGTTATTGCAGCTCAGCCAGGGGTGTATGTAGCTGCTGGGCAGGGGCAATAAGTGAGATGGTGGGTGTGATCACTGGGGTCTATTATTATAATATGATGTGTGATTCTGATCGGGCATTGGGCAGTTATTGCAGGTTAGCAATGAGTGGGACACATGATTGGTACTGGATAGGTCATGCATGCCATGCACGGTATCATTGTGGAAATGCTTTGCTCTGCTATAGAATTATATGGATGGCTTCTCTGGGACAGCAATAACACGTCTCATCAGCCTGTGTGTAAAAGAGGGAAGAGCTGCAGCTACTGTCATGATGCTTTGTAAAGTTTACATTATTATCGTTATGCACAATGGCATGGTTGGTTACTTATAAAAATGCTCATGACAGGGTTGTTACATATGAATGCACATGGCAGGGCTGGCTGGCTACTCAAGATAATGCACATGGTAGGGTTGGTTGCTTATGATAATGCTCATGGCAGGGCTGCTGGAGACTTATGATATTCATCATGCACATGACAGGGCTGCTGGTTACTTATGATATTCATAATGCATATGGCAGGGCTGGTAACTTATATTGATAATGCACATTACAGGCCTGATTATTTATAAAAAATGCTCATTACAGGGTTGTTACTTATGAATGCACATGGCAGGGCTGACTACATAAGTTAATGCACATGGTAGGGTTGGTTGCTTATGATTATGCTCATGGCAGGGCTGGTTACTTATGATATTGATCATGCTCATGGCAGGGCTGGTTACTTATGATATTGATCATGCTCATGGCAGGGCTGGTTACTTATGATATTGATCATGCTCATGGCAGGGCTGATTACTTATGATATTGATCATGCTCATGGCAGGGCTGGTTACTTATGATATTGATCATGCTCATGGCAGGGCTGGTTACTTATGATATTGATCATGCACATGGCAGCGCTGGTTACTTATTATATTGATAATGCACATGGCAGGGCTGGTTACCTATGATATTGATAATGCACATGGCATGGCTGATTACTTATAAAAAATGCTCATTACAGGGTTGTTATTTATGAAAATGCATATAGCAGAGCTTTTTCTATGACAAATGCATGTGTCAGCACTTATAGTGGGACTGGTTGCTATAAACATTGACATTGCTCTAGTTCCATACAAAACACGTGACAGAGCTGGCAGATACCATAGCTAGTTGTATTTTGTTTTTTCTAAATAGAAAAATGCAAAAAAAAAAAAAGTCTGGTTGTGTAGACCATTGTATATATTGTGTAGACAATTGCATATAGCAGGTCTGTTTACGCTTCTGGCTTGCTAAATAAAATGTAATAGGACTGACATGAAATGGAAAAAAATGAAAATAAAATTTGGTTGCATATCAGATGCATGCAATGGGGCAGAGGTTCTCAAACTCGGTCCTCAGGACCCCTCACAGTTCACATTTTCCAGGTCACCCAGCAGGTGCACAGGTGTAGTCATTACTCAGCAACACAGTTTAAAAGTTCCCCTTGTGGAGCTAATTATTTCACTTGTGATTCTGTGAGGAGACCTGCAAAACATGCACTGTTTGGGGTCCTGAGGACCGAGTTTGAGAACCTGTGCAATAGGGGATACTTATGAAGACGGGTAAAGCACATCGTTTCCAGGTTTTATCATAACTTGTGCTTCACTATATTTATTGAAATATTGAAGTGAGCCCTTGTTTTAAAGTAAGGATTAATTTAACTTTATTAGTAGAATAAATCTAGGCTTCATTGAATTAGTCTAAGATCTGATTGTATGGTTAGACCTCATGAATGCATTCTGTAATCTTTAAAGTAAAGGTAGGTGCAGCTTTGAGCATTGTGTGCGATACCTATTAGCTATACAGTGAGCAGTATATAACACATCGCTCTGTATGCAATGGCATCATATTTCACAGCTCTTGTGTACAGTAGCTGTTCTAATAATAGACTAGCAGGCCTTCTTCCTAGAAGGTGCAGAAGCAACAGGCCAATTGTTTGGTTCTTGCAAAGAGATTGCACAAGCTCATAAGAGACAACTCTATAACATTGTCCGGTGTGCTCACATTACATCCACCATATAACTCAAAAGCACAGTATAGTCATGACTGGGAGCAGCGCAACTATTGGGGGTGCTTATACACCTACATAGCTGCCTGCAGTTTTACCCTGTATGCTATTATACCATGTACTCCCCTATTAAGGGGTGAAAACCCATGCTGATGCCCAGTCTTCAAGCTAGTTATGTGGTTCTGGTTAAACAACTTAAAATGTGGAATTGCAGTAACAACACTGCACCATCCTACCTTATCTAGTGACCATACTGCAAAGCAGGCCAATAAACTAAACTCATCAATTGAATCAATCATTTTGAATGTACTTTTATGCAGATAATACAGGTGTCTGTGTGTCTGTAGTGCTAGTAGTGGTGGGGGTGAGTTATGTTCTAAACAAAAAATGATGGGGGATTTTCAACATGATGTTTTTCCCCGATCCACTGACAGATTGACGATCATCGATATCCGCGGATCAACATTTTTGATCGCAGATCATCGGATTGGCATCGGCAGAATGGGGAATCAGGCCGTAGATGTATGGTCCACATAAGCTTTGCAAATTGAAATATCTGTGTGGTAAACCATAATAGTAATAGCAATTACCATTGATAGTAGTGATAAACACTTTTTTTGGTTTGCCTGCTAAGGGTTTGTCATGTCTTTTGCATGTTCAGTGCATAAAAGTCAGATAATATATAACTGAGTTTGTTAATTATTTATTCTCCTATGTTGTGTTTTCACAGCAACATGCCTGTCACACGTTTAAGGATGAGACCCTGGCTTGAGAACCAGATTGAATCCAACACAATTCCTGGTCTTTCATGGGTAAACAAGGTAGTGTATCTGCTCTGGAATTTCTGTGGTGTATTTATAACATTATATAGTCTACACATTGAAGCATTTTTACATGCAGATTCCTTTTCCCTAAAGCTTTACTGTGCTTTTTGTAATTTACTTAAAGATGTGTCCACATACATCTAGCCTCCTCGCCCGCTACACAGCCCTTCTAGTCACGCCATGCCCTTGTGTGCCTTGGCAGCTCAGAGCGTCACTTGTCTCTTTAAAATGCGAAATGCTACGTTACAGTGTCACAGCCGCTGATACTGCCACTTAGCATTTTGCATGCAGATACACCCGCAGTTGCACACAGTATATAGGCATGCCACATATCATTTTAATGAGCATAAGCTGATTGTGGGTCCTAGTCACATTACTTTGCTAATAAGACCCATTTTAAGGGAAAGAGTTGCACAAGAACACGCTCAGCACTACCGAGTCGCACGGTGCTCACGTGTCATGTGTAACGCGACTTGTAATGAATGGAGGATAAATGTATGTGGACACATCTGTATAAAATATAGAAAGTATTTCTGAGAAATGGTATCACCGCATTTAGTGATACATCTCTTATCTGCCTAAACCCCAAATTAATTGTAAAACGTTAAATTCTGCTTTTTGCAGGAGGAAATGATTTTCCAGATCCCGTGGAAGCATGCCGCACGACATGGCTGGAATATTGACAAAGATGCTTGTCTTTTCCGCAGTTGGGCTATTCACACAGGTACATGCCAAAGTGTATGTTTGATTTCAAGAGATAAGAGAGTCAGTTTGTCTACATAGACTTATAAGAGAGGTGACCAAAGGGCATTTTTTCTTAACGACTTTTATGATAGAGTTAAATGATAATCTGAGTAATTAATCTGACTCAATACCAGACTTTGCAATGGATATAGTAGTTTATTACCCAGGACAAAACATACCCATTCAGTTGTCTGTATATGCCATAGCCTGATGTCACTTCATAAACCTGTAAACAGAACAAATAAAATGTGTGAGCACCCGTGAAGTATCACAAAGACAGGTTCATACTAAGGTGACGGGGGAAGGGACTCCCCATAGAAGCTGGTTTTGTGGTTCTAGTGAGATAACATAGCATTCCGAATTGTTTATCTTTATTTGCAGCTCAAACATGTCTTATCTAGTGGTCATCACTATAAAACGAAACACATTTCAGGCAGACTAGGAATAAGAGCGTATTACGTTTTCTGCTGTTAAATTCATTTATTTTTATTTATTTATAATTTTTTTCCAGGAAAGTACAAACTTGGTGAGAAGGAACCAGACCCTAAGACTTGGAAAGCAAATTTCCGCTGTGCCATGAATTCTCTTCCCGATATTAGAGAAGTGAAGGATAGAAGCATATACAAAGGCTCCAGTGCAGTACGAGTGTACCGAATGCTACCAGCTCAAGTAAAGTCAGAGAAAAAAGGTAACATATCTCGCCAAGACCAGATCAGTGTATAGTTTGAACTGTACAATTGCTACTATTTTTACTGCTAAAAAGTAGACAATACCTGTATGTTATAGTAGTTTTATAGTCAGATATGTCATGGATTATAAAGAGGGCTAATAATTGTATTGCGAGATTCTGCACCCTCTAACGCCAAAGAGTAGAGAACAATAGGCACAGAAAAGCTTGTGTTGTGACCAGAGCTTTTCATCTCCTTTACAGAACGCAAGTCCAAGTCCTCAAAAGATTCCAAGAGCAGAACAAAGAATAAGGTACATTCTGTTCAGCATGCACAGGAATGTCAATTGCAACTGAGGTTACCCAAAAATGTATGTGGGCATTGGTACTTGTGGTTAACACATACCTGCTAATGTTTCTATTGCAGGCTGAGGGTTCATTTATCGAAGAGGTGGAGGAAGCTGTGAAACATTGTCAGCAACCAGATGACCACAGCGACTACACAGCAAGGTTGTTCCCAACACAGGAAATTGACATTGCTAGCACAGAAATCATAGGTGAGTCTCTATATTATGTTGCAATAATAAATTTATTTTGACTTCTGCCATACATGTATTAACTAGGCTAACACAGATAAGAGTCACACATCAGTTAGATATACCATAGACATCTATTAATACAATATAATTTATATATTCCTCGCAATGTGCATTATAAGGTATTACTTTCCGGCAGTCAGGCTGTCTTACATAAAGATGATAATAACCTTAATATATAATATATAAAATATCCAATATGTTATCAAAAGCTGAGATATTTACATTTGCTATGTAGCGGAGTACAAGCTTTTGTTCCCTGTTATCAGTCGGGTTGATGAGAGGATGTACAACAGACAGGAAGACTGCTGTGTGTAGATCTTCTTTACCAATAAATTCAGTTCTAATAAACTCATGAAAATGTAGACATTTATTTATAAATGGTATTAGAGGTTTCTCATATAAGCTATATTGAATCTTAATTATTCTCTTAACAATATCTGTTTTCTGTATAGGACAACTTTAAATACCGTTGTTCTTACTCAAATAAGATGTATGTGAGATTTATCTATTATCTATTGATCTATCTATCTATCTACTTGACTAAAGACTAAGTATAATGTAATTAATTGTTGCAGGAACAATGAGTGAATGTGAAGTTACCAGCAGTATATCAGACTGGAAAGATACAATGGACATGCCCATGCCTGACAGCACAAGTGATATGTACCCGTTTCAAGTGTCACCAATGCCCTCGGGCTCTGAAGGTAATGCCTACTGCTTTTGATTAGTATTTACCTTGCCATAAGAAAAGCAGTATTACAAAGTTTGTTTGGAATCTTATATGGTCCATACATCTACTGCCAGATTCCTCGTTCTGCCGATCCGTGATTTAAAACACAGATCTGGAGACATCCATAATTGACGATCTGTAGGTGGATCAGCATGTTAAACATTTCTCGACTCGCAGATACCGACCATTTTCCGGTCGAAATCCAGGAATCAAGCTTGTCCAACATGTTGGATTAGCCCTATTCCTTAGCATCGGCAGATTTGGGAACTGGGGAAATCCATCGCAGATGTATGGGCCCCATTACAGTTGCTTTGACATTGTAATTTGATATAGGGGGAGGATTGATCAAAGATTGGAGAGAGATAAAGTGGAAAGACATAAGGTATCAACCAATCAGCTACTAACTGTCACTTTACAGGCTGTGTTTGAAAAATGACAGAAGCTGATTGGTTGGTACTTTATCTTTCTCCACTTTATCTCTCTCCAAGCTTTGATTAATCTCCCCGTGAGCCTTGTTGTCCCACCTTGGCTTAAATAGCAATGGTGCTTATCATATTATATATGTGAATAAGCTTAACTGTAAAATCAGTTAAATACTGTAATGTAATTTCACCTTTGTTGGGAAAAATGCAGCAATTGCAAACTCTGTCCTCGAGGCACCCAAACAGGTTTTAAGGAGATCCATGGTTGTGCATAGATGGTATAATCAAGCTGACTAGAGGTACTAATTAAGTCACCTGTGCTTACGTATGGATATCCTGAAACCTGAACTGTTAAGGTGCCTTGAGACAGGAGTTTGGGAACCACTGCATTATGCTAAAAAGCAACAATTTACCAATGTTATGGTGTACTAATGTAATTAATGTTTCTGTTACAGAGGATGAGGAAGTGTTATCCATGCATGACGATGATCTTTTTAAGGTAAGAGACCATTCTGATATTATCTATTTATATAGCACCATCAAATTATACTGCACTGCACAGAGAGAATATGTTGTCATTCTCACTATGCCTGGCCCACTTTGGAGTTTTTAGTACTAATTCTCTAAAACACATACACTCACTAGGGTCTATTTTAGGAAGCGATATATATGAACCTACCAATGTGTCTTTGGAATATGAGAGGAATCCAGAACACCCTGAAGAAACCCATGTAAACATGGAGAGAACATACAAACTCCACACATATAGGACTCTGTTTGGAAATCCAAACTCATAACCCGAGTGCCACTGTGCTGCCCAACATTAGCCTTTGTCTTGTAATGAAGTCAATGCATTCTATATATGTTTATTTTATATGCCTCATGGGCACAATGTCTGATGTAACTTGTTTTCTCACAGATGTTAGAACCAATTACAGAATGGCAACAGATAAATGTAGATGGCAAAGGATATTACACCAATGAGTCTGCAGCACCAAGTTCTTTTATACACGATCTTAGCTCCATGCTCGAAGACATGAGTAGGGTGTCAGGTAATTATTTAAATATATTATTTCACTTTAATTTAATAGATTTTAAGTTCAAGAATTAATCTGTTTTGTATTCATAGAATTTGTCCAAATCCCATTTTGGCTACATTATTTGGATCAAATTCTGATTGCATAATGTGCCTATGCCGAAGATACTACTTTCTCTCCAATTTCAAACTTCAGTTGAATTTTTATGGGCTGTATTATGGGCTGTATTATGGGCTATATTATGGGCTGTATTATGGGCTGTATTATGGGCTATATTATGGGCTGTATTATGGGCTGTATTATGGGCTGTATTATGGGCTGTTTCACAATTTGCAGCAAAATAAGAAAAATGCGTTTATTTATTTGCACCTTGCCAAAACCATGTTGCACTGCAGGTGGAGCAGATTTAAACTATACAGAGAGATTTAGAGGTGCGTGTCCTAGATCAACTCTAAATTGCAGTGTAAATATAAAAGTGTCCAGCATTTGTGGGCTACATTAAAAAACTACTCAGAGTGTACATTTTTTATGTTTTTACACCCTTTGCATTGCAACATGGTTTGTATGAAGTTGCTCCATTTTTTTTATTTTTGCTCTGCTCCCTACTCAGGAACAGCCCCTGAGTGTGTAGTGCCTAAAGGCCCCCACACACGGAACAATATAGCGGCCGATTCAACGGATTAGAACAATATCGCCACTATATCGGCTACACCTGCGCCGAGCCCGCTGCATCTGACATCGCTCCATACACACATCGTCCAGTGTGTACGGGGCTTTATAATGTGACTTTTCACAAGGAATTTGATTAGTGAATTGTGATACAAGGCTTTAGTTGGAAGGATCTTTTTATTCCTTGCTATTGCTGAATAAGTATAAAGCCTTTCTCTTTTTCTGTGATTCCAGGTGAGATTGAAGTCAGAGTCACTACAGACATGAGACCTGCGATTGAGTCCAGTTGGCAGGAAATGCAAACTATATCCTGTACATTGTGAGCTTTACCTGGTGTCATCAGACTGTTGCTTGTATGAGGGGCTCTTCCTATTAAGGTGTTTTGTGCCTTTCACTTAAAATGGGTCATGTGACAAGAATGGGCGGGGCCTGTTTCTTCAGTGTAAATGGAGATATTCAGAGGAGAGAAACAGATGATCCTCCTTTGACAAAACACACTTAGAAACTGGCCATATGCAAACCTGGACCTGCAGGTGAGGCTGGATGGACCCAAATCAGTATTGTGATAAGAAGCACTTGTCAGAAGAGAATAAAGAGCACTTTTTCTGGACATATGAAGTGGAAATACGCAGCAGAATAATATTTCACCACATTATGCCTGACTGTGTGTCAAGAACTTCTAGTACTGGGACATTTATTTCAGTTGTGGGCTAAAGTGGACATGTGTTGCTTAACCAGAGTCTCTACATTAATAATCCATTACCGCAATGTGTATTCTGACCTTCCTGGCCATTGTGGACATTCTCATCCCATATTTTCTTGAGCTTGTTCCACCATCTGTAGATACTATAGATGGTAAAAGCATTCAAAGCTGTGCAGTTTTATTCAGTTAGCAAACAGGCACAACAGCCACAGTACCACGCCATAACCGGCCATACTGAGGATAAATGTATGCGGTGAGGGAATGATGAAAAGCCTGTATTCATGCACATTTTGGGTGTTCAATTTTTTGTAATGAAAATCTTGATTCAGTGAAGTGTAAACAATAATAAATACTTGTGCAAGTGTCCACATAAAAACTGCACTTTGTTTTGACTTGGCTCTTAAAATGCCTTCTAAGTGAAAGTTATCCTGTAATATACGGGTCAATCAGTGGCTGCCATTGTTATTATGTTTAATGCATAGAAACTGAAATTTCTCATTAATGTGTTTGCACCATGTAACGCAAGCTGAATACCGTAAAGAATATTCCCTGCATTATCAAATTAAACATTTTTAGTTTGCATAGTTTTAAAAAAAAACCTATATATAAAGACAGTTCACCTTTTCACAGGAGTTCCTTTAGTTCTAGACTTTAGGTTTCATATTTTACATTATATTTAAGTGAGGCTAATATTCTCGTTTATAGGAATGGCTGAGCTCATCCGAGAACATATATGTAACTTGCACTGTTATGCTGGGTACACACTGGAGCGATGTCGGGCCGATATGCCGTTTCGTAACGACATATCGCCTACATCGCTCAGTGTGTACACATGATTGCGCGCTCCCGCAGTTGCTAGCGATGGTTGCCAGGTTTGATGTGCTGCACATCAAACCTAGCAATATCGCTAGTGACCAGTGCATTGATAATGAATGACTGATCGGTGATCGTTCCGTCGTTCATTAAAGTCGTCCAGTGTGGACACACAATCACTGTTCACGGACATTTGTTCTGATGTCGGAACAAATGCCCTTTGCTCCAGTGTGTACCCAGCGTTAATAGTTAGATATATTTGAGAATCAGGCATGTAGCAGGGTTTGTATCATTAAAAGATGGAGAGTAAGCATCCTTGTTGGTAATGAACCATCCATAATGGCCAAAATTCACACACAGAACCTCTATAAGATTATATACAAGTTACAAATATATTCAATAAATCTGTAATTATTAATATCAGTTATTAAGCCTAATTGTAGTGTTACATGAAAATTCTAATGTAATTTTGCTAAAAATATGCTATATACACTTAGATATTTTTATTCTCCAATGTTAACAAGGGCGTATTCACAAATATATAATGTAGGACCACACCCATATTTAAGATTATATTTCCTAATTTCCTAATGAAATCTATTATGTTCCAAATATAACATTGCTGTTTAAAATTTAACTGCAAAAAAAAATATTTGTTACGTCAGAGTTCTGCCCACTCCAACACTTTAATTTTATACTTCAATTCCAACAGAGTCTAGACCCCTAATTTAGGAAAGTATTTGTGTCTGTTTATATCTTATATCGATTTTCATTGAAAGGAAATGGATTTTATTACGTAAATAGCTAAAAATTTTAAAAGAATGCAGTTGTTTATTGCCACAAAACATTCCCATATTGGGTTTCAGAGCAATATATAACTCCACTACTAAAATAACAATGGTTGTCAGCTGTGTTTTTATGATGACAATAAGAGAACTTTAATTCCAGAATTGCACAACCTGTGGAACAGATCCCCAAGTGCAGCCACAGAACCTACTTTTTGAGTCCCCTGGTTGTTATGTAATAATTTATACTGGGAACTTCTCATGTTATAGAACAATGACACACTGGAACTTAGGGATTCCGACTAAAATAGAAGTTGAGCACCACCACTGAGCTAACAATATACTGTTGTTCATATGTACATATTTTAATATATCTTGCTGTCTAGGAACTACACATGTCTATATTTGTAAATACTATTTTTTTTATGAAAACTGTTGTGTTGAAATAAAATGTTTCTATACAGTTAAATAGTTTGGGTTTTTGTATGTTTGGAAAATACAATATTTTTATTTAGGTATTGTGCAGGCTACACATGCTTTGGTATTGATTGGTTTATATCAAGCAGTTGTAGGATAAGCACAGATGATCACTCTCAGCCTGTGTGGTAAACTTGGTACACATTAGATGATATGTTGTCTGATCCAGATCAAGCCGACACGTTGTCGTTATCGGCCATTGTGTATGCACTACTAATGGCCAAGTGCGCTCCTGTTTGGTCGTCAAACGCATCATCAGGTTGGCCCTACATTCAGCTCAATCTGACAATCCGGCTGATGACCCCATGCAGCGGAATGCAGCTGGGATGTGACATGTCAGGCACTGGATCGTGTAATGTGTACCGGCCACTCGATATGTCGGCCCGTCGGCGGTGCGGTCATCCGTTGCATCGTAACGTAGCAATAACAAACCCATCCATTCTATAAAGTACCAAGCTGAACAGCCGCACCTTGGCCAATTTGTGTGACCAAATTAGACACAAAGGGCCTGATTCAGCATGGATTCCGCATATACGCACGCAACGCAGTTGCTAATATCAGCAGTGATATGTAAATGTTCGCATTCGCATTGTGATCGCAGCCTGACATAAGGACGCCCACTTCCCCTTACTCACATCTGTATACTTGGGCAACATTAGAAAACAATCGGTAACATTAGACCCATACACACAGCTAAGGCAGGACAGACCTCACTCAGGAATTGTTTACTTCTGCGCATGCTATGAGACCTCAGGCTGCGTCTGGTATCGCAGTGGCTAATTTATGCACGTCCATGCAACGCCATTGAATAACACTGCGTTTGCCCGACCTACCCCCCGTCACCACCCAACGAATGGCACTTCCTGTCAATCACTCTGCCATGGGTCTGCGTAATCTCTGTGATCAAAGATTAGAAGGCTGCATAGACTTTGGCTGGAGTGCCCTATCTCATAAGTGCCAGATTTAAAAATGCCAATTACATTTTAAATCGATTATTGGCGTTATATCAGCGTTAAACAGAAGTGAAACAGAAGGAAACCCACCAAACTACAATCAAACAACAACCCAAACATTGCTTGGACAAAGTGGAACAAACTATTGTGAGTTCAGTCTCCATGCTACTAGATCCTGTGGACTACATAACCAGGACATTCATCACTGAACTCCCCGTCTGGTGGCTACATAAACCCGGTGCCTCCCTTGCTACTATTTCTGCAGGCTCTGTGCTTTACATCTAATCCTAATGCATACGTATCTGTGTTAATGTCACTTTACCTCTATAATAATGTACTTTTACCTTAGCTCTTTTTCTAAGTCTTAAATCATCTAGCTCCTACCACTGTCTATTTTATTATTTAATTTCTGCTCCCACCAAATCTCCACTTTTATTATACTCAATACTAAACTTTTGTTTTACTGACACATTTCTCCCACACTGTACTCTTACTTGCATTTCTGAAAATCTGCACTCTTACATTCTGTCTTCATTCCTACTTTAAACTTATTCTTCCCCTATTTAAATCAGCCTTATCATTACCATGTTTTCTTCAACTCCCACCTTCACTCAGTGTCTACCTAATCTTTTCTTCTGCCCCTTGCTTCCACCTTTATCCTTTCCCCCTTGTCTCCTCCACTTCCTCGTCCCCTTATCTCCTCTCCTCTGTTTACCTTCCCCCCCATCTTCTCCCATTACTCCACTTTCATTCTCTATACTCCACCAGGATCCTACTACCTCACTGCTAATCCCTCCTCCCACCCCCCTCTCCATGAAACTTCACCCCACATCCATCCACATATCATTAAGCTCCGTTCCTGCCCACCTTCTACTGGCTCCCCTTCTAGCACTGGAGACTGCACCATCGCTACACTTTATTCAGCTCAGTCCCCCAAATCAATCTCACCTCCACGCTACAGCAACCATGATAATCTCATTCAAATCTCTACAACAAACTTTTGTCTCTCTATCCTGTGCCCTCTGGAATGCCAGGTCAGTCTGTAATAAACTAGTCTCAACTTATGACCTTTTCATCTCTAACTCCCTGAATCTCCTAGCCATTACTGAAACCTGGATTTTACCCTCTGACAACACTTCTCCTGCAGCTCTCTCCTCTGGGGGCCTCACCTTTTCCCACACCCCACGACCTGGGGGTCACCATGGTGGTGGTGTTGGGGTCCTTCTATCCCCTGGTTACTCATACCAACCCATTCCCTCTGAACCATCCCTTACATTCTCTACATTTGAAGTCCATGCTTTACGCCTCTTCCTCCCAGTACACCTCCGAGTAGCTGACATTTACCGTCCCCCTGGCCCTCCCTCCAAGTTCCTTGACAACTTTGCTTCCTGGCTCCCTCACTTTCTCTCCTCACACCTACCCTCCATTATCCTATGTTACTTCAATATTACAATTGATATCCCCACAGAATCCTCTGCCTCCAAACTCCTCACCCTCACATCTTCACTTGGTCTTTCCCAATGGACCTCCTCACCCTCCCATGTGAGTGGCCATTTGCTTGATCTGGTCTTCACTCACCGATGTGATATTTCTGATCACTCCAATTCTCCTTTCCCACTTTCTGACCATCACCTTCTCTCTTTTAACCTGTCCCTCTTTCCTTCCCCTCCTCTACCTCCAAAAGCCACCATCACTAAGCGTAACATTGACGCTATCGACACAGTTTCCTTTTCTTCCCTGCTTGACTCACGTCTCTCCCCTATCCTCTCTCTCTCCTGCCATGACCAAGCCACTTCCCTATACAATGCCTCCCTTACTTCTGCTCTGGGCTCTGTTGCTCCGGTGATCACTACTCACACTCGCAGATCTACTCCTCAACCCTGGCATTCCAAATGCACCAGATAGCTGCAAAAGTGTTCATGAACCGCCGAGTGACAGTGGAGAAGATCACGCTCTAAGGCAGATTTTCTCCATTTCAAATTTATGCTCTCATCCTATAGTGCTGCTCTATCCCTCTCTAAACAGTCATATTTCAAGATCCTCATCTCCTCTCAGTCCTCTAATCCCCAGCGTCTCTTCACCACTTTTAATTCCCTCCTTCGCCCACCCCCTCCTTGTCTTCCCTCCTTGCTCTCTGGCCTTGACTTTGCTACCTACTTAACATCTAAAATTGATTCCATACATCAGGACATCATATTCAACCAGTTCCCCAGCTCTCCATCTCCTCCTTTCCCAGATAACCCCTCCCCATCAACTTTACCAACTCTAACATCCTTCTCCCCTGTATCTGGAGAGGAAGTCATGACCCTCATCCGGTCCCCCCCCCCTTCCACCTCCCCCCTTGATCCTATTCCCTCCCGCCTCCTCCGCTTCCTCTCTCCTGCCTGCTCCCATCTTGCCCAGCTCATTAACCTCTCCCTCTCATCAGGCACTGTTCCTTCTGCATTCAAGCATGCCCTTGTCTCCCCCATTCTTAAAAAATCTACCCTTGATCCTAACCTTCTTTCTAACTACCGACCCATCTCTCTCCTCCCTTTTGCCTCCAAACTCCTTGAACGGATTGTCTACAAACGCCTTACAGCTTTTCTTTCCTCCCACTCCCTGCTTGACCCTTTTCAGTCTGACTTCTGTTCTCTCCACTCCACTGAAACTGCCCTCACGAAAGTCAGCAATGACCTCCTTGCTGCCAAATCAAATGGCCACTACTCTCTTCTCATTCTCCTTGATCTCTGTGCTGCTTTTGACACTGTAGATCACCCTCTTCTGCTGAATATTCTTCACTCCCTTGGTCTACGTGACACTGCCCTCTCCTGGCTGTTATCCTACCTCTCTGACCGATCATTCTCCATTTCCTCTCATGACTCCTCTCCCCCCCCCCCCACAGCCTCTTACAGTAGGTGTTCCCCAAGGTTCTGTTCTTGGACCTCTCCTATTGTCCCTCTATACTTCCTCTCTAGGTGAACTCATCAGCTCTTTTGACCTCCATTATCATCTCTATGCTGATGATACTAAAATCTACCTTTCCTCCCCTGATCTCTCCCCCTCTCTTCTGAGTTATATCTCCAACTGTCTCTCTGCTATCTCTTCCTGGATGTCCCAGCGATTTCTTAAACTTAATATGGCTAAGACAGAGCTGATCGTCTTCCCACCCTCCCACATAAGCTCACCTCCCACTATT
This sequence comes from Taudactylus pleione, assembly GCA_031769625.1. Taxonomy (NCBI): domain Eukaryota; kingdom Metazoa; phylum Chordata; class Amphibia; order Anura; family Myobatrachidae; genus Taudactylus; species Taudactylus pleione. The sequence goes on from JAUIMM010000390.1 coordinate 4,772,399, forward strand.
TCTTTATCAATTGATGGAATAACTATCTCATCTAGTCCCAAGGTGCGCTGTCTTGGAGCTATCCTGGACTCATCCCTCTCCTTCAAACCACATATCCAGAACCTCTCACAGTCCTGTCGTTTCCATCGCAAATATATTTCTAAGATCAGACCCTATCTCACCCAGGATGCTACTAAAACCCTTATACACTCACTGGTCATCTCCAGATTGGACTACTGTAACCTCCTCCTATCTGGCCTCCCAAAATCCCATCTCTTTCCTCTCCAGTCTGTCCTCAATGCTGCTGCATGGCTTATCTTCCTCTCCAAACACTCTACATCTGCCTCCCCTCTCCTACAAGCCTTCCACTGGCTCCCCTTCCTTTTTAGAACCCAATTTAAGGTTCTCACGCTCACTTACAAAGCCCTCACCCAACCTACCTCCATATACATCTCTGATCTCATCTCCCTTCACTCTCCTCTCTCTTCATTCAACTAATGCACGCCGCCTTTCATAGCAGCTGATTACTTCCTCCTACTCCCGCCTCCAAGATTTTGCCCGCACTGCTTCCCACCTCTGGAACTCTCTCCCAATCCCCATCAGACTCTCCACCTCTTTGCAATCCTTCAAACGGGCTCTCAACACCCACTACTTCATTAAAGCCTTCCAGCTATCATTCTAACTCCCTGCTACATGCTCCTTCCTCCCCATCTACCCATCTGTGTCACCCCTGTTTGTCTTCCCCTCCCTTTTAGAATGTAAGCTCTTACGAGCAGGACCCTCTACCCTCTTGTGCTTCTCCCTACTTTAGTTTCATCTACTTCTTACTCACCACTAGGGCACCTAACACTTGGTTACTTATGTTCTGTTGCTTATCTGGGTGTTATGGTCACTAATGTAGCAATATATATTATCCATGTCCTGGTCCTGTATTGTATTGTTCTGTAAGTCACTTGTCTACAACTTGTTTATGTACTTTGTAAGGCGCTGCGGAACATTTGTGGCGCCATATAAATGGTAATAATAATAATAATCTCCTACGCGTATGGGAAGCAGAGCACAAGCTATTTGTCCCTGTAATCTGCTATTTTCTGGGGGAAAAAAAGACTAGCCTACTGTGTCTTTCAGTGGATATGTTGTGCAAAGGAAATATACTGTGTACAGTAGTCCACCACAATCCCGTCCTTATCAGTGCTTCTCTATTTCTCAAAAACTTCTGCAACTTCATTTTATTATTACTATGAGAAAATATGTGTTTGTTTGGTCAGTGAGAAAAAAGTACTACATCATGAATTGGCTTAGACTGAATTTAGAGTTCTAACTTTGAACTGTGCAGTCTAATTACTACAGAAATAATGTGTGTATTACAGTGTTCTTTGTGTATAAAAGCCTGGGAAAATGAAATACTAGAAATGAATATTGATGAGTGCAGCCATTCAGTCCACTAGAAAATTGTGACATCAGTGACGTGAATAGATCCTAGTGAATTTATTTGCTGAATATTGCTTCAATCCACACAATTGTAACACCTAAAGCATGTAGGTGAAGGATACACTTATGCCATTGTAAAACTGCAGTGCTGCATGTTTATACCACAATCCTTGCCAGTTATTGAAATATACAGATGTGTCCATATGTACCTATCCTCAAACCGTGCCAAATAGCCCTGTTTGGCGAGTTTTGAACATTGCAACTTAGCAGCACCATGCGCCTTTTTCTTAAAATATGTGTCTAATCCTAACTTCTTGGTACACTTAGTACTCTATTATCTACTTAATACTTTATTACGAGGCCTTACTGTGGCATAATGTAAAGGGGTCAGAAATTGCTGGGTCAGCAGGAGGGTCCGGGGAGTCAGAGCAGATCTGTTCTGCACGTGAAAAATGAATTTCCTCTTCAAAAACACAGCGGGGCGGTGCGGTTACACCTTGTCAGCTGAAGCGTAAAGTGGTTACTCAGTACCTCAGTCCATTTGATTTAACCGTCTGTGCTCAACCATGGATATTCTTAAAGCCTGGAACGTTAGGGTGCCTTGAGTACCGAGTTTGGGAACATCTGCTCTATTAGCTACTTAGTACACCATAAGCTACTTTCTACGCTATTAGCAAATGAAGACGCAAATTTCAGGAAAAAGTATATAATCTGGGTGAAAAGGCAAAAGACAGAGGTCCTACAATTTAGTAGGACAGTACAAATGACTCGCGCTCCCCATCATTATGCTGAATCTGCTACTTTATACCAATTCCTTTCAAACAAAAAATACTTAATCCTAAGAACAGTACAATATTGATTCAGAGATGGGTGCTTTTGCAGAGCAGTTGTGTCTTTGGACGCAGCTGGTGTGCAAAAATATGCTAATGTTGGCAGGAGGCGTCTGAAGGCCTCCTGCCAGCATCTCTAATCCAATCCAAGCCTAAGATTACTCAGAATGGCCACCTCCTGTCCGCTTGCGAAGCCAGTAAATCTCTGTTGCAAGATGCAGACAATGGCCTAGACACTCCCAGTGTGATACCTCTGAAAGTGTATTGGCCAGTTCATAGGAGTACATGGTAATGGACATATAGAATGCATTGTCTTTTAATATAATGTCAATTCATATATGTACACAAGTTTACTGTAAAAGCATGCCAGTCATATATAAACATGTATGTGCTGTTTGATAGGTATATATATACAGTGCCTATAGACAAAACATGTCCAGTTGATGTGTATATGGACTATGGACCTCCCCCCCATGGAGAAACAGTGGGACCCGCTGCCCACTCTGGACACAGGGATCCAGTAGGCACGTGGCCAGGAGTGAGACATTGTTGCCACAGCAGAGGGGAAACCTCCCTCTGAACTTATCATGGGGCCAGTGGAGAGAGCAGCGCGTGCGGTTGGCGGAAAGAGGTCCCCCACACGCGACCGCTGATATACTATATAAGGGACCCGCGGAGGCTGCAGGGAGGGAGGGTTCCTGAGGTAAGGTAAGCCAGCCGCGAGGAAAGTGCTGCGCTTACCGGAGAGCGGGACTTACCGGTGCCCCCTGTGTGGACACATTGCAACCGGAAGGTGGCAACCGGGATACAGAAGGCCAGAGAGCTGTGAGGACGCTACCGGCAAGAAGCTGTACAGGAGGGAGCCGCCCAGAGACCTCCCCTGGAGCTGATGACTGACAGCCAGTCTGCAGGAGGGACTGCTGTCTGGATCCTCTAGGGTGCTGAATCTGCTAAGCTGATCCACAGGAGAGGTCTATAAATAAAACCAGCACCAACCAGCATTACTACTTCAGTCATAGGCTGTCAGTTATATAGAACCAATAGCTTTCCCTCAAGGGCCAATCCTCACTGCAATATAACTGTTAGGGCCGGGGGTACTGTATCTTCTGTTGAGGAGACTGAAATCTAAGAGCAGCTACTATAAGAGCCCAGGAAAGCGTTTGCCCCATCACAGACTACTTCAGTGAATATAGTCAAATGCCTTGTTGCTGCGGGAAGGTACTATTACTACATATAACATGAGAAACTGGGTCTCATTCAGACCCGCTCGCGAGCGCTGTACGGTCGCAAGCGGGTCGATGGTGCCCAAGTGCGCATGCGTGAGACCCGAAGCCGTCGCTCGGGGTCTCGCACCAAAGGGGGCGTGCTGTCGATGGTGAGTGATAGCACGCCCCCTTTGGTGGGCGTGCAGTGGGCGTGGCTTCCAGACGGAGGCGTTCCCATGGTAGAGCCAAAATCACTCCAGGGCTTGCGGCAACGAGAACCTACCGCAGGGTCTTGACCATCGAGACCATCATCATGGATGCTCGCATAAGCTGTGGGTGGTAACCCACAGCTATGCGAGCGTCCAAGAGGCCGCTCCAATTTTAGGTAGCGTCCGGCTCTGAATCAGGCCCACGGAGTGCAGGTCCTGTCCATTTACTAAACAGGAAAGGTATATCAAAGCTGCTTTATAGTAATAAAAAATACTACAGAACTCAGTACGTTATATTGATGTCCAAAGTTTCATCAGACACCAGTTTGAGACAAAGATAATTAGCATCAGCTGTAGACTACTAAAGAAATCCTCAAACCTAGGTTTGCAACATACAAGTCCACAACAACATTGGCAGATAGCATCCTTTAGTGAAGTAATATTATTGAGAACATTGTTTCTTCAGTAATAGGATATTGTGAGCAACCTACTTCTAATGTGCACCAACGTAACGGGTTACTGGCCAGAGGTTAAGTGACTTAAAGGACATTCTGGGACTTATATGTTAATTCAACCTGGTATGAGAGTAGAGTTATTATAATTGTTGCATATAGAAGCATTAAGATATTTCATTAACCCATTTATTTCACAGCTCAAGAAAGAAGTGTTCCTGATCAATAAACTTCGGCGAATGTATGTGTGAACTTTTGTTATCACTATTGTTGTATTTGTAACAGACTCATAAACCAAAAAGTTAATTCCTTACATTTATTGCTTTTCTATGCAATTTATTGCAACTAAATAAACTAATCTTAGCGAATCTAGTATTTCCCCGTGTCAGTACCTGCGCAAGTGTCCATCCTTCACTTCTCTGCCTGAAGAGATCAGAGTGGACATCTCTGGAATAACTTTCAACACGGTGAGTGTGTTACACCAGAAAATGTGTTTATTGTGCAAATCGACTGATCTGCATGATGGTTGTTCAAACACACTGAACAACCATCACTGTCGTCTGCCCAGGGGTGGGTTAAAGCCTTTAAGAAAGCAAATGTCTATTTAGTTGCTATGGGTTACTCCATGAGTGTAATGCTGAACTTTGTTGCTAAGTAAAAGATGAATAGCTATTTAATAATTGTCTCATATTATGAAGGATATATGGTTTTATGAATGGAAATAATGGACAAATACGTACAGTTGTGTATCCAACCTCTTCAGAATGGAGTATGATATATTGGATACAGTACTGGAGTGTCATTATCTCAGTGACCACTCACAAAAAACTCCGGCCATTATCATATAATTATGATATTATTTTCTTTTTACTAATGGAACATGGTATTGTGGCATGAATTTTAGATGTGTAATTTAAAATAAAATGGTATATGTTTATTATTTATTGTACTTAGAATTAGGAGACCTCTACAATAATATAAATGGGTATGTCCACCTTCACACAATCTTAATTTCTTGATGTACACATGCACATAACCCTTATGCAACCTTTACTTAACACATTGCTCTATCTGTATTGTACACCAAAGTATTTTTGTCATCCGGAAATAATAATATCCTACAAAGCAGTGTGTCATATGCATAGGCACCAATAATAATATGATTAATAATAATAATAATAATAATAATAATTTTATTTATATAGCGCTCTTTCTCCAAATAGAACTCAAGGCGCTTAGCATGTAGAAATAACATGATACCGATGTTTACATTTTCAAAACAGTATAGAAATGAAGAATATACAGTAGTATAACATAAAGAACATTTTGGGTCATCAGTTGCAGGATTACTTATCCTAGCCATGCAGGACCCAGGGGAGGCAGCCATTTCAGGCACAGTGCATCGCATCACACTGGGCAGACTAGACAGTGCCTGGAATCGATGACAAATAATGGAAGACAGAAAATTACTAGGCGAGATCATTGCAAATACATCAGATCCATGCATTTTTCATTCCACGCAGAGCACCAGACGAGGCAGCCATGTTGGGCGCATTGGTTACAGTGTGCAAATAAACAATGTGTTGCTCATCTTGCCCTTGAGAGTATCAGGCCAGGTGGCCATCCAGGACACTACATAGGGCACACTATATAATTTAAAGTGGGTCATACTTGCCAACTCTCCCTGATTATCAGGGAGCCTCCCTGAAATAGAAGCTTTCTCCCTAATGGTGCATACACACGGCCAGATAAAAAAGACGATATAAACGATATCATTAATCATTTGATCATTTATATCGTCCTTTATATAGCCCCCTTAAACAATGGTCGATGCGCAGGCACGGATGGTCGATATCGACCATCGCCCGTGCATAAAGGCCAACCTGGTCGATATCGACCAGGTTAGTCTATTTACTGTAGGGACCAGCGATCGTTGATCGTGTGTCGTTATAGTAGTCTGGTGTTGGTGCATGGGCTGGATGTTCGATATCGAACAACCAGCACATGCAGGGCGATCAGACAACGTTTTCTGATCATTGTCTGATCGGCCTGTGTGTACGGGCCATACTGTAACTCCATACTGTAACTGTAGCTGTTAAATTAAAAGAAAAACACAGATCTATACATTCAAATGGGATCATTAGTATCATTTCCCAGCATTCATTATAAAGCACAATGATCCCTATGGCTACATGTATTTTCTGAAATGTATCAGTGTGATTTCATCAACAATGTAAAATTTGGATGTAAGTCAGTATTATGACACGCCCCTCAGATGTAGCAGTACACGCCTACTTTACCGCCGCACTCATAGGTGTTGCTTTCACAATCTCCCTGAAAAGCTATTTCAAAAGTAGGCAGATATGAAGTGGGCACTAAACAGCTCTGCCTAATAATATAAAAGCATTAGGGAAAACAAGAATTACAAAAGAATATCTAGCAAAGGCTACAAGAGGGTATATACAAACCAAGGTGTATAAGTGGATAACGCCTATGATTGAAACTGGGTACACACCTATACAACTGTCTGCCTGATCACCCAATATAAATGGCATGGCTTGTAACGGTCCATGACAGCATAGGCAAATGCAGGGGGAGGGGGGGGGTCCGGTTGCCTGTAAACATCCCTCCCTAGCCCACACCATGGTGACCACAATAGAAATAGCATATAATACTAAAGTTTCATGTTTTTTAAGATCCCCTCAGTGTCACAAATGAAATAATTAGCAATATAGTACTTGTTGATCTTTTAAAATGTGTCAGCCGGTGATGAATATACTTGTGCACCAATTAGGAGATCTGGAGAACATGCACTGTTAGGGGTGCACTGATATAGACCATCAATTATTAACACTTTATAATAATACACTATCCAGTACATAAGGAGACCAATCTGTACATCTATATCCAGGACAGTGCAACGTTCTTTTTCTTCCCCCTCCTGAACTTGCTCAAATGATCTGGAATGTAGCCCACATCTCAAATAAAAACATTCAGCTCAGACAGGATGGCCCTCTTTCTGCATAAAATGGCTTATTGTGATTGCTGGTCTTGTATATGTCAGAATTATTTCATACCTTCATATGACGTACTGTATATTATATCTGGTTAAGTGCTGATTATGCCCTCTTCATGGACTGGCCACACTTGTTTTAAAATCAAGCATTTGGAAATCCCTCTGCAGAAACCCTGCGTTTGCCACTGGACAGGGAGTCAAGCTGGGAACACACTGCTCGTCTGATCAGGAGTGTGTACCCGATCAGCAGAGTGATTGAATAGGTGTGTACCCAGCTTTACAAGCAATAGTGACTTATTAAGAATGTATTCATTGTTACATTGCAGAATAGAGGAACTGGGATCAGGTTGGTGATACTGTAAAATTACTTCTTAGAAAAACTCCCCCTGGATTAAGAAATATAATAAACAGCGTGACTTCAGCATGTGTGGTTTGCTTCTGGCAGCTATAACCAACAGATGACAGATACAGAGAGAAAATAGTTACAGTGCAATAAACTAATTGGTAATGGAGCAAATTAACAAGGAATGGAGGAAGTCCACGCAGACATGACTAAACATTAAAAAATCCCATATTGTTTATTTGTCACAAGCCACACCACTTCAGAGGGATATTGGTTGCAGTTACAATAACATTACAGGCAGGGGTGTATTATTATTATTATTATTATTATTATTATTATTATTATCAGTTTCTTATATATCGCAGCATATTCCGTTGCGCTTTACAATTCTAAGCATTAATAGAACAAAACTGGATAATAACAGACAGATATATAGGTAGGAAGGCCCTGCTCCGCAAGCTTACAATCTATAGGGAAATAGGTATTGATACACAAGGATAGTTGCTATATATTGCATTTTGGTCCAGCAAGAATGCACAGTTTCTTGGTTGGCTGCATGATCCAGTCACACAGGAATGTCGACCAAATGTCATGAGGATGTGAGAGAAAGACGATGTGTGAGATTGTGTGTGGACTGTAAAAGGGGATGTAATTAGATATGGAAGCTATGAAGGTTATGTGGGAGATTCTGGAATCTCAAAAGCTTGCCTGAAGAGGTGAGTTTTCAGGGAACGCTTGAAGGATTGGAGACTAGAGGAAAGTCTTATTGTGCGAGGTAGGTTATTCCATAGAGTGGGTGCAGCGCGAAGAAAGTCCTGTAACCGTGAATGGTAGCAAGCAGGGCCGGATTGAGGGCCACATGGGCCTGGAGCTGAAAATGACCAAGTGCCTTTTATGAGAAGCAGAGGAGGTGTGACCAGTGCTGTGTGGGTGTGGCCAGTGCCATGTGGGTGTGTATACCCCTATACTCTCAGCCCAAATGTCTCCCTAATATGTAAAAGAAAAAAAATACTTCATTTTGTGCGGTAAATAGAAATACAATTTTACTACTTGATTTATGGCTGACCGTGTGGACAACAGATGGCCAGCAACATGATGTTGTCATGAAAATGGGCCTATTTTTATGTGGAGGCCTGGAGCTGTAGCTCCATCCGCCCCATTGTTAATCTGGCCCTGGGAGCAAGTAATGCATGGGGATGAGAGACGCAGATCTTGTGCTGAGCGGATAGGTCGGGTTGGGAGATATTTTGAGATGAGTGAAGAGATGTATGTTGGTGTGGTTTGGTTAATAGCCTTATGTGTAAGTAAAAGTATTTTGTATTGAATACGGTAGAAAACTGGCAACCAATGGAGGGACTGACAGAGCGGGGCAGCAGAAGAAGAACGTTTCGCAAGGAAGATAAGCCTTGCAGCTGCATTCATAATGGAGTGTAATGGTGATAGCCTGTTTTTGGGAAGACCAGTAAGGAGGCTATTGCAATAGTCAATGCGGGAAATAATAAGTGCATGGATTAGAGTTTTTGCAGTGTCATGTGTGAGATATGGTCGAATTTTGGATATGTTTTTTAAATGTAAATAACATGATTTTGAGAAAGATTGAATATGGGGAACAAAGGACAGTTCAGAGTCAAGGATGACACCAAGGCAGCGAGCTTGTGGGGCGGGGTGGATGGTCGAGGTATTAACAATGATAGAGAGATCAGGTTGGAAACTGTTATTGGCCGGTAGAAATATAATTCTGTTTTAGAAATATTAAGTTTCAGGTGGCGAGATGACATCCAAGATGAAATGGCAGAAAGACATTCAGTGACATGGACCAATTCAGATGGAGATAAATCTGGAGAGGATAGGTAGATTTGAGTATCATCCGCATACAGATGGTACTGAAATCCAAAAGAGCGGATTAGTTTGCCAAGAGAGGTGGTATAGATTGAGAATAGTAAAGGACCTAAGACAGAGCCTTGCGGTACTCCAACTGATAGAGGTAGCGAAGAGGAGGCAGAATCAGAAAAACGAACAGTAAAAGAGCGATCAGATAGGTAGGAAGAAAACCAAGAAAGAGCTGTGTCCTTAAGACCTAGGGATTGCAGTGTTTGTATGAGAAGAGAGTGGTCAACAGTGTCAAAAGCAGCAGAGAGATCTACAAGAATTAGGAGTGAGTAATGGCCTTTAGCCTTGGCAGTGACAAGATCATTTACTACTTTAGTCAGTGCTGTCTCTGTGGAGTGTTGGGAACGAAAGCCGGACTGAAGGGGGTCCAATAAGTTGTGTGAGTTAAGAAAGTGTGTGAGGCGGGTGTAGACAAGTCTCTCAAGTAGCTTGGAGGGGCATGGGAGCTGGGAGATAGGACGGTAATTTGAGAGACTATTAGGGTCAGAATTTTGTTTTTTCAGAATGGGAGTAATCACTGCGTGCTTGAACAGTGATGAAAAGTTGCCAGTAGAGAGAGAGAGATTACAGATTTTAGTTAGGGTTGGGATAAGCACACGAGACAGAGCTTTACTGATTTGTGGGGGTATAGGATCTAGAGGAGAGAGGAGGGGGCCCGTGTTCACTTCCCTTCTGGGGCCCCCTCCTCTCTCTCTGGCGGTTGTTGCACACTGACATCCTCAATAGACTCTGGGCACTGTATTGTATCTGGAGTCTACTTGTCATGTGCAGTAGGGAAATTGCCGGGAAAATGACTGTCATTTTCCTGGCGATTTTCTATTATGCATGCGCAGAACGCCGGGAAAATGGCAGTGGCTGACATTTTCCAGGCGTTTTGTCTAGCGTCTTTCCAGCCATTGTGGAACTTACAGAGAGTTAAGTATTAAAAGGAAAGGGTGCAGGGTGTGCACCCATTATAGATAAGCCCCTGATTACAACCTAATGGGAAATAGTTGATTTACTACAGTACATCTACAGTACAGTATTATCTTTGTACATTAAACCATAGCATTTATACTACTCAGCTCCTCTGCAGCAGTAAACCTTATGGGCCGTGAGTTCTGTCTGCAGAAGTCGTGGGTACATTACCATGCACTTTGCTAGCTACTTTCGTTAAGCACATTCCTGCAAATTACGCAATTCAATTATAAAAGCCCATTCGCTGCACTTGTTCTTTAACATCTTAGTAGCTGAAAATATGTACTGAAAGTAGGCCCCTGATGCACACAAATAGGGCCCTCATAATCAGTGGCATAGCTAGGGTCATTGGAGCCCAGGGCAAGTTGAAGAACGGCACCCCCCCCACACACACACACATAGAAAAATATATTTGGGTGCCTATGGTTCGCGGCAATAAAATGGACGTGGCCACTAAAATTGGGGTGTGCCAACATGACATGCCACCCATATCTCATCACTCTTGGAACATTCCTTTTCATTCCATATGCACCTTACCTGCAGTATACAGTAGTTTCACACAATGTGGAACCTCTGAAGAAATGTATCCTCCCTGGGTAGACGGCGTCTTCACTATTCATGTAGGTCACATCGTCCAGAAAGATGCTTGTTTGTGTAGGAATATTAAGAAGGTCATCATCATACAACAGCGATTCAACCAGACTCGTTCCCCCTGTGTAACTTCCTTCCCCCTGCGTCTATCAGCCACACAATCTCCCCTGCGTCATCTCTCGGCACACCATCACCTCCTCCCCCTGCGTCATCTCTCAGCACACCACCACATACTCCCCACTGTGTAGTCTCTGAGTACACCATCACTTCCCCCCTGCAACTTCTTTCAGCACACCATCAACTCCCCACAGCATAGTCTCAGCACACCATCACCTCCCTCCCTGCATCGCCTCTCAGCCCTTCCACCGCCTAACCCCCTGCATCGTCTCTCAGCACAACATCACCTCCCCCCTGCATCATCTCTCAGCCACACCACTGCCTACCCCCCTGCATAATCTCTCAGCACACCACCATCTCCCCTCCCTACGTCATCTCTCAGCACACCGTCACCTCCCCCTGTGTCATCTCTCAGCACTCCATCACCTTCCTCCCTGCATCGTCTCTCAACCACACCATCACCTCCCCCTGCATTGTCTCTCAGCACACCATCATCTCCCCACCACGTCGTCTCAGTACACCATCCCCTCCCTCCCTGCATCGTCTCTCAACCACACCATCACTTCCCCCATGCATCATTTCTCAGTCACACCATCACCTCCCCCTGCGTTGTCTCTCAGCCACATCATCACCTCCCTCCCCTGTGGCATCTCTCAGCACACCATAACCCCCCCGCTTTGTCTCTCAGCACACTATCACCTCTCTCAGCCACATCTTTGCCTCCCCCACTGCGGCATTTCAGCCCACCATCAACCCCCCCTGCGCATTGTCTCTCAGCCACAGCATACTGGCCCCGCATCATCTCTCAGCCACACCATCGCCTCCCCCTGTGTCATCTCTCAGCCACACCATCACAGATACACACACGCACTGACACAGATACACACTGACACAGATACACACATTGACACACAGACATGCACACACTGCCATAGATACACACACACTGACACACACACTGACACACACACTGACACAGATAAACACACACACTGACACAGACACACATCAATTTGTTTTTAAGTCACCTCCCACCCGGCAGTCCACCCCTCCCCCCCCAAAAAATCAACTAATAGTCACCTGGCTGCTCCGGAGCAGAGAGAGCAACGGGGAACAAAGAGTAAGTCACTCTGTCACCCGGCAGCTCTCAGGCTGGAAATGAAAGTGACTGCCTGGGAGGGGCTGCGCACATCCGCTGCAGCTCCCCCTACAGTGAGCCTGCACATTATTAGTGACAAGTCTTCATTGGTCCAGGCACAATGGTGGTGGGGGGGTCCTGCAGTGTGGATACGATGCCCTGGCCGGTGGCACCCCCTCTGCTGGGCCTGCCATGGAGCCTGTGGCACATGCCCTGCTTGACCCCCCTAGTTATGCCACTGATCATACCACTTACTATGGTGCCACGGCAAAAACTTAATAAATTCTGCAGTAATCTGTGTGACTGATTTTTCAGCCATAGACTACGGGGTATATTAGGTTTTCAGATTCTAGCTATTATCTTCTGGAAGGTGTTAGATAAATGTTAAGATGAATCTGATTGGTTGCTATGGGCAACATCTCCACTTCTAAAAACCCACACTTTAGTATATATACCCTTACATGTTGACACTACTGTTTAAATAAATTAATATTATTAGTCCATTTTTGTAAAAAAATGTAGCCCAGGGTTGCTGATATTCCTTCTGCCTCTTCCGGGAGGGAGCAGCCAGATCGGCATTGAAGGGGGTGTGGCCGACATAGGGAGCATGGCTAGGCAGTTTTGTGGGTGGAGCAGGGCATGGCCATGCGATTGCGTCATTTTGGCCCTGACAACGCTACACAATGCCAAGATTACCGGCATTGTGAAGCAGGGGGTGGGGCCAATATGACGTGAATCAGCATGAATCTAGTCATCAGCCTTTGATGACGAGGCAGGGAGGGAGGTGGAGGGTTCAGCAGCTGCCGGGAGAGTTGCCTACCTTTCCAGGGAGGCTACCGTCTTGATTCGGCCGGGAGCATCCCAAATCGGGACGGTATGTTGTAGCCATTTATAAATTATTTCACTTGTATTTCTAACAGTCTTCATTGGTCCAGGCACAATGGTGGTGGGGGTCATGTGGTGTGGATACGATGCCCTGGCCGGCGGCACCCCCCTCTGCTGGGTCTGCCATGGAGCCTGTGGCACATGCCCTGCTCGACCCCCCTAGTTATGCCACTGATCATCATCATACCACTTACTATGGTGCCACGGGAAAAACTTAATAAATTCTGCAGTAAAAATGTAGCCCAGGGTTGGGCTACATTTTGACTGCAGAATTTATTAAGAATTTATTAATTCTGCAGTAAAAATGTAGCCCAGGGTTGCCGATATTCTGGCTGCCCAACTAATCTAACAGGATATCCACTTGTCTCTGTAAATTTAGTATATTATGCTGCAAAGTCAACAATGAGGAACAACTATTAAAAAATTTAATGTTACAAGGGCATGGTAATGCCTAAAAGTAGTCTGTAACTTGAATCATTTCAATCTATCCTCCATTGTGTGGACTGGTCTTTACCCTCACTTGGGGTAAATTGTAATCTACTAGGTAAAATCACACCAGACTCAGTAAGAAGCATCCTATCAAATAACCACAATTCTCAACTGAACTGGTCTTACTAACCTAAAGACATATGTACATAGGAGACAAGTCTATGCACAAAACATCCACTAATAGTATTTCCTGATATTACTATCCTGCAGTGGGCTATGAGTTCTGTCCACGTAAGTCGTAGGTACATTACTACACACGCAATTCAATTGTATTAGCCTATTCGCTGCATTTGCGGCAATGTCGCATGGTAATTGTACATGGTGCAACCTGGGGAAAGTGCATTAGAGGGGAAAAATCACCCTGAGCCTGCAAAAAGTGGCAATTAAGATTGGGTAACAGTATAGAGCAGGGGTTCCCAACCACGGTCCTCAAGGTACACTAACAGTCCAGGTTTTAAGAATAGCCATAGTTGAGCACAGGTACCTTAGTTATTTTGATTTAACCACCTGTGCTTAAGCATGGATATCACTAAAACGAGGACTGTTACACCCCTTTTACACCGGAGCTAAAACCCGGGTTATTGAAGGGTTAACCCGGCCAATTCCCTGATGTAAATGGGGAGAGGGTTGGATTGCCGGGTTGAGTGACCCGGCAATCCAACCCAGGTAAATAGCAGGGTTTAACACAGGCGTAGCCCGTAAAACCCTGCTGTGAGAACAGCGCACTCCGGGTCACGATGGTCCGGCTTCAGTGGCGCTTGGATATGACATCATCTCCAAGCGACCATTTACACGCCGGAAAAGCCGGGTCTATGCAGACCTGACTCCTGTGTGAGCGGCGCCGTCTCGGGAATATCCCGAGTTGGCACCGGCAAAATTCCGGGTCTGATCCGGATAGGAACCCTGTTCCAACTCAGGGTCAGACCCGGAATATTGGTGGAAAAGGGGTATAAGTGTGCCTTGAGGACCGAGGTTGGGAATCACTGTTATAGAGGGATATTAGTGGCCATAAGCAATTTGAGGTTCTTCAAAGGTGTCAAATGGATGATTTCAAATTTTTTATTAGCAATGAAAAATTATATAAAATAAGAAGTGTTATTTGAAATTAATTTACTAAATAATTTATTTAGTAAATTAATGATTCTGGATTATATTTGGGCAAAGAAAAATGCCTGTAATGTGATTTCTAATTGTCTTTAAGAAAGTTTAAAAAATATTGGGAAAAAGCATTGGTAAATCCCATCTGCAAGTTCAAAAGCTCATTCGCCATCTATAACACACCCCAAAATACATGTACCACAAAAACCTTATTTGAGGTTTTTTTTTTTATTTACAGAAAATGACCTGAAAATTGAAGTCATTATAGGCTAAATTATGTTATTTAAATGGCTGTAAATGCATTATTATTCATTTGACGACACAATGTTCTGCAACAAGTTCTGACATTCTTACCTTAAAATAACAATATTTTCCTATATTTCTCCTAGTCATTAGGGGCTGCGTGAATGCCTACTGATGGCCGCGTTACCGTGGATTGCTAATTCAATAGGAAAAGTCGCGTCCACAACTTTTTCTGATGTGTTATCACTTTGCAGCAAAGTTCGTGCTAATTGAACTTGGCACTATAAGGGGTATATTTGCTAAACGTCGATTTTAATCGATTTAAAAGCAATTAAAATGTATCAGAATTGGCCCGTAATGCCCCGCATGCTGATACTTGTAGTTCTCCAAGTACTAGCATACGGTGGAGGCTTGCTGGGAACTGTAGTTCCACAGCAAAAGACAATATCTGAGCTCTTAACTTGCACCCTACGTCATTTTTCCCCTGTATTTAAACAACCAGGACTGGCTGTTAAAAGTCCGGAGCTGGTTGTGTTTTGGGGGGGAGGCGGGCTCCTTTTTTATTTTACACATTCAATTTTTAACATACAGTAGATGCGTAGATGGATCTCACGGTTGCTTTCGTGCATCTATGACTTATTGATTTTATTTTCTCATGTGCATACGCAAGTGAGCCCTCTGTCGCCCACTGATGCCCCCTTTGCACTGCACCACTGCTACTGCTCTGCATCACCGCTGCTGCCACTATCTCGCAAACCTACAGCCATCTTGCACTCTGCGCCTCCCAAATCACCTCCTGTATGCCGTCCCCTCTTCCACTTGTGCTAGTGTACCATTTTGTTGTCCTTCTCCCCTGCAGGTGGCCTGGTTTGCTCATCCAAACCCTGATAGTTAATACATTTTAAAAAAGCTATGAAATTCCATAGACGAAAAAACCTTACGGTTTCACATGTCCCATTAAGGCTGCTTAGACATGATCTGAAATTTCACAAAACCTATTGAATTTCTGCCACTCAAACTCCAAAAAGCAATGAAATTACGATCATAAAGACTGACGCCTTAATGGACGTGTTTGTTGTGTAATCCAGATATGGTATGCCATCACACCCTGTGCTTAACTGCAGATTCAGCACTCTCACAGAGTGAGATTGCTGTCACTCACAAAATGGTGGAGCTGCTAATTCACAGAATTGTGTGCTCATTGGAATACACACATGCAGTCGATGTAACTGAGATCTGAGTAGTTATGTGGCACACACATCCCACTCAGTGCCCTCAATCTTCCCATTCAGTCACCACAAAAATTTCACTGAGTTCCAACATCTTTGTCACTCCATACATCCATCTCATTCATTATACACATTCAGCTTCCCAATTGCTAAAACTATCTTACTCTGTCTATGCATGTACACTATCTTCACCTCCATGCTTCTATAACTTTCCAAAATACTGTACACATTATGGGCTTCATGTCTGTTTTTGATAAATTCCAACTTGTTCTTTCCAGTCAAGGCTGGCAAAATCCACATGCTACAGGCTGATAGGCCTATTGTTTTACACATTTGTTGGTGTTTTAGCTTTGGGAAGTCAGAAATTTGGCAGCAATCACATGACTCAGAGATGGATACAGCGCTGATGTTTACCCAGTTGATTGTTACTGCACATACGTGAATAAGTCCAGGAAACCCTTACTGAGCATGTGCGAACCCAAGTGTCCTATGCTTTTTGCAATTGCCTACAGTATCTATAATACTTGAGAACGGTTTTACGATCCCTGGCTAAAAGTAGTTTGTTACTTTCATAATTTCCTTCTGTCCCCCATTATGCCTTTTACCCACACTTGGGGTAAGTTGTACTAGGTAGGATCACACTAGGCTCAGTAACTTGTCCTCATATTTTGACTATGCCAACTCCTCAGGTTGGGTACAGGAGGTTGACAGTCACACACACTAAAATACGGAGGATGAGAAGAGCCTGGCATGTAGTGTTCCCACTAGGCGGTTTTAGCGGGGGCTAAAAACACTAAAATTCCCCCTCCCCTTATGGCGGCACCCTACTGAACCAGCCGTTCCCTCCAGCGGACCACAGTGTCCCGCAGAGGGGAAACGTTGTGGTGAATCAATCACCGCCGGGTGACGCATGGCATCTGTTCACACTGCAGGGAGAGCTTGGGGACAGCCCAGTATCTCTGTGAGTCTCAAGGACATATCCTTTTTTGAGTGACTACACCCCCTTTTCAGGTGTGCACGCAAAAGTGCCCTTTTGCCAGCCAGGCGTCCTGCCCCTGTGCCCCTATAGAATGAACACTAAGCATGTACTTGCTTCAGGAACTGCAGTTCCACTCTGTACCTCAAAAGGTATTGCTATATTCTACTATAGGCCTGGCCAACCTGTGACTGTCCAAATATTGTAAAACTCCAAGCCCCAGCATGCCCTGCCACAGTTTTGCTAGTATGGAATGCCAAAACTGTGATAGGGCATGCTGGGACTTGTAGTTTCACAACAGCTAGAGAGTCACAGGTTGGCTAGGACTGTTCTACTATTTTAGGGAAAGGCAGATGCGTAGTCAGTGACGCCAATATTAGATACAGTGAAGAAGAAAGAATGAAGAGATCAACTGTGATTGCTCCAATGGGATAGGCACTTCCAATGATCGTAAACAACAAATTCTAATTTTCTTTGTTCTCAGCTGAGGTTGACTCAAAATTAATTTTAAGAAGTGGATTTATTGAAAGGGACTTTATAATTATGAAGATATGATGGAATTGTATTATATTATATACAATATATATTATATTAACAACAGCACCGACATGTAGTCAAAGCAGTAAAAACAGGTAGGAGCAGAGCCAGATTACAGATTACCAAAGGGCCCTAGGCAAAATTTGTCTTGGGGCCCTTGTCCCTGCAAAATCCCTTTTTGGGACAAACTTTCCACTACTCTAGAAAACTAACCTACAGTATGTTATAAAATCAAGCGATGATAAAAATGACATCATGTTGGTGCGCAAACATGACAGACCAACCATGCATGCACCATGCACATTCCAATGAGTTTTATTAGCAAAAAGAAACTTTCCACAGCACCTTGCTCACATTGTAAATAACTGGATTGCCCCTTATTTAACACACATATAACAGCATTTCCCCCAAAACAATCTGCAATAAATCACAAAAATTATTTTGTTGGACTGTGTAATTGTTTGACTTCCAAATGTCCTGACATCTCGCCCATGATATATGGAGGTGTATAGGCTTTTCACATGAATTGTAACAAGTAAGTAATGCCATAAAACTTGATAAAAACAATGCAGGATGTGATCTATATGAGGTAGAGGAATAGATAGACATACATGAGAAAGATATACAGACTGACAAATCATAAATCAACAACAAAATAAGAAGTGTATAAGTAATATTAGCGCTCCTTGAGAATTGCTTAAGTATTAAATTAACATTTATGTATTATACCAAACAAACACATACAGTAGGGGTCTATTCATTATTACTTAATTTCTACAAAAGCAGGTGAAAATGAACATTTTCACCTGCTTCTGTAAAATTACGTTTTGGGGCCATTCAGCAAAGCAGGATATATCGCAGATATCTCCTGCTTACCTTTCTCTCACGATATGGCCCGCTGTCCCCATACACTAGTATCGCAGATATCTCCTGCTTACCTTTCTCTCACGATATGGCCCGCTGTCCCCATACACTAGTATCGCAGATATCTCCTGCTTACCTTTCTCTCACGATATGGCCCGCTGTCCCCATACACTAGTATCGCAGATATCTCCTGCTTACCTTTCTCTCACGATATGGCCCGCTGTCCCCATACACTAGTATCGCAGATATCTCCTGCTTACCTTTCTCTTGCGATGTGGCCCGCTGTCCCCATACACTAGCATCGCAGATATCTCCTGCTTACCTTTCTCTCACGATATGGCCCGCTGTCCCCATACACTAGTATGGGGACCTAAATGAATCAAGCTCTGAAAATACAATATTTTCATTGATTGCGGGAGCCTTTGACATCTTTGGATGGCGTTTGCTCCCGCAACCCACTCCTTCCCTTTGGGATCCCTCTGCCCCGTCTGGCTCCTTCCACCGGATGCTGAGACTTTGTGCGCCTGCTTGAACTCTAGTTCTCGCAGACGCACTAGCAATGCCGGGTCAGCCTCGGCAGTACTAATTTTCACTGCTCCTAAAGCAGCAGTGCAAGCGTTCGGGGATACAGCTGATTTTGGGATCAGTTGTCTCCGCATCGGAGCAATGATGAATTGCTCCAACACTTGCCGCGAGTTAGTAAGTTAATTATTGAGGGTCCTCTCAGACCCTGATAATTAACATAATGAATAAACCCCATATTCTCCACTTTTTCTCCAAATATTATTTAATGTTCACAAGCATGTGTAGTCCTGAAAACTTGTTTTGTCCAGTAATTTAACTCGTAAATATATATACACCAAGCTCGATTAATTTATTTATTTTATTTAAGCAAAGCAAAGTGTATTATTAATAATTTATATTGTACTTCCCTGGTGACCAATAATTGAATTATGTTTTAAACAACCAAAGCGACTGCATTATCCAAAACCACAACTCCCTTCAACATTACACTCATGCATGGTTCTGTATTATTTTTATCATGTATACAGTATTCCTCTTATATAGGCTCTTTCCTGGTTCGTATACAAATGTAGTATTAATCAGTAACTGGGACTCCAGGGGGTATATTTACTAAAGTGAGAGTTTTTAGAAGTGGAGATGTTGCCCATAGCAACCAATCAGATTCTAGCTATTATCTTCCAGAAGGTTCTAGTTAAATGTTAAGTAGAATCTGATTGGTTCCTATGGGCAACATCTCCACTTCTAAAAACGCTCACTTCCATATAAAAATTGCTTTGCATATTAAAAATTATGAAATCACATATACATACTCTAAAAATGTCCCCTACTGGACACCATACACACCGAGGCCCCCTGGTGGTGAAAGTTAAAGTCCTTGTTGACAGCTCCTTACAACTGCCAGTCACCACCGACAGAGGAGAGCTGTCCACTGGGGCAGCATACGCCGTCCTCTTAGCAGAAGTCCCTTGCTTGGCAGCACAGAAGGGAGCCGGACTGTCAATAATCACAGCACCTGGGAAAGCCACAGATGGGTCACACATTGGAGATGATTGGGGGTGACCGGCACTCCAGAATGGGGGAGAGGAGAGGTGAGGAAGATAGGAAGGAAGAGGTGTGTGTGAGAAAGCTGGAAAATGGGTGGGCGCTGGCGCACTGCACAACAGATTGCCACCCAGCAGAAGACAAGTACAAAATTGTATTGTTTGTTCCATCTCTTTGTATTCTTCAGATGGTGTTATCCCCTAAAGTCTGTACTGCGTAGACTAGAGAACATTTGATTTCCTCTTCTGGCCCTCTCTGTGCTTAGTTACATGGCTTTTTGAAAAGGATGATGGCAGATAAAAATAGGATGCCATTTGATAAACACGGAATGGGATTGAAACACCGGCGGTTCAAATCCCGACATCGGATGCTCGACAGGATGAAGATCCCAACTGGGGAAGGTAAGCACCCTAACCCTCCCCTGTCCCCTCCCCTAACCCTTCCTAAGTGGTGCCTAACCCTAACCTCCCCCCGGGGGTCCCTAACCCCCTGTTACTGCTCCTTAACCCTCCTGGGGAGTGCCTAACCCTAATCCCTCCCTAGGGGTGCCTAACCCTAATCTCCCCCCCAAACCTAACCCTAAACCCACTAGACTCCCTAAACCTAACCCTCCCCTTCCCCCGCGGCTAACGCTAAGGGTGCCCCGGATTTACCTTAATTCGGGCTGGCATCATCAGCGTTCCGGCATTGGGGTTAACATAGGCATCGGTATTTTGCTGCCTATGTTAAATCCCTTGCCGGGATTGAGACGGTATCATAACTACAACCCAATAAATACAGTGTAAATTGTAGTCTGAAATATATGCTTGAGCAGCGGTTCCCAAACTTTTTTGAATCACGGCGCCCTTGAGTATCAGCATTGTTTTCACAGCACCCCTAAGCCAAAAGCTTGTTATTGAGAAATTAAAACATTTTTAGAAAAGTAGTAAAGTGAAGTAAATTGTGCTTACCTGTCATCCTTAGGTTCAGTTATGTGGTGGTGGACAGGTTTGTGCTTTTGCTTGTCCACATATTTACATTACATTGACCATAAATAATTTGATTTGGTGCTGGACCACCAACCTGAGATACCCCTGTAAGTGTCCCGAAGCACCACAGGGTTCAACGGCGCACAGTTTGGGAACCACTGTGCTAAAGTATAATTACCAGAAGAGTGGAATCTGAAACGCATACCTAAAGCAACCCTTCCTGTTTGTTGTTTCTACGCTAACACTGAAGTCTTCGTAACAAGAAAACTGAAAATTCCAAATCCATTCCTGACCTTGTATTATCTAGCTGTCCACTTTGCTTCTTACATCCACTAGCACGCTACTCCTTAACAGAGAGCCTGGGAGACCATAGTGGACGATGCTCTAGTAATGTACTCCCCATTTTGTTTACTATGGTGCCCTCTTCACAGCCTTACACACACTAACTTCTCTATTCTGACTCTTCCTTTCACTCTCTCTATTTGGGACTTCTGCACCCATTTCTATTATTATTATTTTTATTATTATCATTTATTTATATGGCGCCACAAGTGTTCCGCAGCGCATTACAAAGTACATAGATAAATAAGTAACCAGTGACTTACAATACAATACAATAAAGGACATGGATAATAAACATTGGTATATTAGCGACCTTTACGCCCACATAAGCAGCCAAGTGGTAGTTGCCCTAGTGGGGAGTAAGAGATAAATTAAATTACAGTAGGGAGAAGCACAAGAGGGTAGAGGGCCCTGCTCGAAAGAGCTTAAATTTTTTAAAGGGGGGGAAGACAAATAGGAGTGACACAGAATGGGGTAGGCGGGGAGAAAGGAAGATGTAGCAGCAAGTTAGGATGAGAGCTGGAAGGCTTTAATGAAGTAGTGGGTCTTAAGAGCTTGTTTGAAAGATTGTAGAGAGGTGCAGAGTCTGATGGGGAGAGGGAGTGAGTTCCAAAGGTGGGGAGCAGCATGGACAAAATCTTGGAGGCGGGAGTGGGAGGAAGTAATCAATTGGCATGAAAGGCGGCGTGTATTAAGTGAACAAAGAGGGCGGACAGAAGAGTGAAGGGAGATGAGATCAGAGATGTAAATGGGAGAGGAATGGGTGAGGGCTTTTTAAGTGAGTGTGAGAACCTTGAATTGGGTTCTGAAAGGGAATGGGAGCCAGTGGAGGGCTTGCAAAAGAGGGGAGGCAGATGTAGAGTGTTGGAGAGAAAGTCGAGCCGAGCAGCAGCATTGAGCACAGACTTGAGAGGAGAGAGATGGGATTTGGGGAGGCCAGCTAGGAGAAGGTTACAGTAGTCCAATCTGGACATGACCAGTGAATGTACAAGGGTTTTGGTAGCATCCTGGGTGTGAAAGGGTCTGATCTTGGAAATATTCTTGAGATAGAAATGACAGGACTGCGAGAGGTTCTGAATGTGAGGTTGAAGGAGAGGGAAGAGTCCAGGATGACTCCAAGGCAGCGCACTTTGGGACTAGATGAGATAGTTATGCCATCTATTAATAAAGAAATAGTGGGACATGTTGTTATGTGGGAGGGTGGGAAGACTATCAGCTCAGTCTTAGACATATTAATTTTGAGAAATAACTGGGACATCCAGGAAGAGATAGCAGAGAGACAGTTAGAGATACGAGTCAGTAGAGAGGGGGAAAGATCAGGTGAGGAAAGGTAGAAAGGTATCATCAGCATAGAGATGATAATGGAGGTCAAAAGAGCTGATGAGTTTACCTAGAGAGGACGTATAGAGAGAGAATAGGAGAGGTCCAAGAACAGAACCTTGTGGAACACCTACTGTAAGAGGCTGTGGGGGGGATGAGTCGTCGTGAGAGGAAACAGAGAAGGAACGGTCAGAGAGGTAGGAGGACAACCAGGAGAGAGCAGTGTCACGTAGACCAAGGGAGTGAAGGACATGCAGCAGTAGAGGGTGGTCCACAGTGTCAAAAGCAGCAGAGAGGTCAAGGAGAATGAGCAGGGAGTAGTGGCCCTTGGATTTGGCAGCAAGGAGGTCGTTGCTGACTTTTGTGAGGGCAGTTTCAGTGGAGTGGAGAGAATGGAAGCCAGACTGAAAAGGGTCAAGGAGGGAGTGGGAGGAAAGAAAGGTGGTGAGGCGGTTGTAAATAATACGCTCAAGGAGTTTGGAGGCAAAAGGAAGGAGAGAGATTGGTCATTAGTTAGAGAGAATGTTAGGATCAAGGTTAGGTTTTTTAAGAATGGAGGAGACAAGGGCATGCTTGAATGCAGAAGTAACAGTGCCAGAAGAGAGGGAGATATTAAGGAGGTGGGCAAAATGGGAGCAGGCAAAAGGAGGGAGGTAGCGGAGGAGGCGGGAGGGGATAGGGTTGAGGGGAGAGGTGGAAGGGGGATAGGACTGGATAAGGGCCTTAACTTCCTCTCCAGTGACAGGGGAGAAGGATGTCAGAGTCGGTAAAATGGATGGGGAGGGGTGATCCGGAAAAGGTGGAGGTGGAGAGCTGGGGGACTGGTTGGATATGATGTCCTGATGTATAGAATCAGTTTTAGATGTAAAATAAATAGCAAAGTCAGTGGCAGAGAGGGGAGACGAGGAGGGGGTGGGCAGAGGAGGGAGTTGAAGGTGTGAAAGAGACGCTGGGGATTTGAGAACAGGGAGGAAATTAGATTATTGAATATAACTGTTTAGAGAGGGAAAGGGCAGCACTGTAGGATGATAGCATGAATTTGAAAAGGAGAAAATCTGCCTGAGAGCGGTTCGTGAACATTTTTGCAGGTATCTGATGCATTTGGAATGCCAGGGTTGAGGTGTGGATTTGCGAGGGTGAGTATTGATCGCTGGAGCAACAGAGTCAAGAGCAGAAGTAAGGGAGGCATTGTATAGGGAAGCAGCTTGTTCAGCGCAGGAGAAAGAGAGGATATGGGAGAGAAGTGAGTCAAGTAGGGAAGAAAAGAAAGCAGTGTCGATAGCTTCAATGTTCCTCTTAGTGATGGTGGCTTTCGGAGGTAGAGGAGGGGAAGGATAGAGGGATAGGTTAAAAGAGAGGAGGTGATGGTCAGAGAGGGGGAATGGGGAATTGGAGTATGCAGAAATATCACAACGGTGAGTGAATACCAGATCAAGCAAATGCCCACTCGCATGGGAGGGTGAGGAGGTCCATTTGGAGAGGCCAATTGGAGGCAGCAGATTCTGTGGGGATATCAATTGGAATATTGAAGTCACTTAGGATAACAGAGGGAAGGTCTGAGGAGAGAAATTGAGTGAGCCAGGAAGCAAAGTTGTCAAGGAACTTGGAGGGAGGGCCAGGGGGACGGTAGATGACAGCTACTCTGATGTGTACTGGTTGGAAGAGGCATATAGCATGAACTTCAAATGTGGAGAATGTAAGGGATGGTTCTGAGGGTATATGTTGGTAAGAGTAACCAGGGAAAAGAAGGACCTCAACACCACCCCCATGGCGACCCCCAGGCCTGGGGGTGTGGGAGAAGGTGAGGCCCATATAAGAGAGAGCTGCAGGAGAAGTGGTATCAGAGGGTAAAATCCAGGTTTCAGTAATGGCAAGGAGATTCAGGGAGTTGGAGATGAAAAGGTCATGGGTGGGGGGCCAGTTTGTTACAGACTGATCTGGCATTCCAGAGGGCACAGGATAGAGTGGCAGAGTTGATAGGAGAGATGTGAATGAGATTATCAGGGTTGCAATAGCGTGGAGATGAGATTACTTTGGGAGAGCGAGATGAATAGAGTGTAGGGACCATGTGTGCTCCTGTGCTAGGAAGGGACCCTGTAGAAAGTGGGCAGGAAGGGAAATTAAGGAGACGTGGATGAAAGTGGGGCAAAGTGACAGGGAGATATTATTATTATTATTATTATTAATAATAATAATTTTATTTATATAGCGCTTTTCTCCCATAGGACTCAAAGTCGCTTTACAGACATCAGAAAACATGGTACATTGTACAAGGATTTGGTGTTGCAAAAAAATTGAAAACCACACCGAGATAATTAAAATCAACCGAAACCTAGAGAGCACAATAAGCATATTGCGGGGTTGGTGCAGACATTTTGGAAAATAACTTCCATGGGTTATATACTCCACCCACAAAGGTACCACATGAGGCAGCCGTCTTGGGCGCACTACGTAGGATTACCCTGGGAGGTATAGGTTACGCCTAGAAGAGATGACACAAAATGGGTGGTTGCAAAATCCTGATGCTAGGAGTAGGGTCCCAACATAATAGTCAGGTCCATGTATTTTTCATCCCATCCACGAGTGTACCAGTTGAGGCAGCCATGGTGGGCGCACTATGAAGGTTGCACTGTGGGTGATAAACCTACAAGGACCCAAGGCATATATGGGAAAAGTGACACATGTGTGGCAGTATGATATACCCTTTGTGAATAGATCCACTGGAAGTACATCCTGTCCATGGAGGATGCACTTCAGTGGATGTATAGCTCACCAGTATATCATACAGTGGAGGTATAGCACACCAGTATATCATACAGTGGAGGTATAGCACACCAGTATATCATACAGTGGAGGTATAGCACACCAGTATATCATACAGTGGAGGTATAGCACACCAGTATATCATACAGTAGTGTGGAGCACAGACGGTGTAATGGTTAGCGTTACTGCCTCACAGCACTGAGGTCATGGGTTCGATTCCCACTATGGCCCTAACTGTGTGGAGTTTGTATATTCTCCCTGTGCTTGCGTGGGTTTCCTCCAGGTACTCTGGTTTCCTCCCACACTCCAAAAATATACTGGTAGGTTAATTGGCTCCCCACAAAATTGACCCTAGTGTGTATGTGAGCATGTGGTAGGGAATATAGAGTATAATCTCCACTGGGGCAGGGACAGATGTGAATGGTAAGATATTCTCTGTAAAGCGCTGCGGAATATGTGTGCGCTATATAAATAACTGGTAATAAATAAGTACATTTTACAAAACAGGGAATAGTAAATACAGCAAACAGTGCTGCAGTTCGGGCATGAAATTTACGGGTGACTGAAACATTTGAAATTTGAAATGCACTGAATGAATACATCCACGTGTTTGTTCATCCTGCCAAGAATGAACCATCCGAGGCAGCCATCTGGGGCCCACTGCGTAGGTTACATCTGGCAGGGTATGCAAGTAGCGGAAGTAAAACATCCAGGTGGAGAAAAAATAAAAAGAATAAATGGTGACCACATTTTAAGTTGACCATGTTAAACTTAATCAGAAATTAAAAAATCATAGAGTGATCTGCAAAAAGCCACAGCGTATACTTCGCTTGCATGTGTGGGTTTGT
Source organism: Taudactylus pleione (assembly GCA_031769625.1). Taxonomy (NCBI): domain Eukaryota; kingdom Metazoa; phylum Chordata; class Amphibia; order Anura; family Myobatrachidae; genus Taudactylus; species Taudactylus pleione. The sequence goes on from JAUIMM010000390.1 coordinate 4,798,685, forward strand.
CGCATCCAGCAGTTTGTGGAGTTTGATTTGGCTGCAGCATGAGACAGCAGCCGATCCCAGTCTCAGGGGACTGTAAATGAAGGTGGAATGGCAGCATTCCTGTGTGTTCGTGAGATTGTTTAAATTTTGGTTAGAAAGTAGTCAATAGTCCAAATCCAGTTCGAACTCCGATTCTAACTCCATGCTTCAGATGACATGCTTAAAATGCAGGCTATAGTGGCAGGCCAAGCCTTTGTGTGCAGGCTTTAAATTGAGTTCCCTTTTGCAGGAGAGGCTAGGTCAGCTGGTACAGTGGGAGGGAATGTTTGAGCAGTTTGTTCAACAAGCTAATTAATGGTGGGGGAAGATGCAGCCTCACAGTTGGAAAACAAACTTTCAAAACAAAACAGAAAAGAAATATGCCCGAGCTTGGTTTTACCCATATCATACATGGTACCAGCAGCATGGCAATATTAATGCCATAAATGTATACAAAACAGAAAAACTTTTGCTATCGGCGCTAACAATAATATACTACAAATCTATATATGTGTGCAGCAAATAAAACAAAGGGGATTTTGTCATGATTTGATCAAAGCATTTAAGCCTGCAGCCCAGCATCAAGGGACTCCATTTTTCTGCAGGTCCCTTGCTTTGATCAAATCATGACAAAATCCCCTTTGTTTTATTTGCTGCACACATATATAGATTTGTAGTATATTTTTGTTAGCGCCGATAGCAAAAGTTTTTCTGTTTTGCAAACTTTCAAAACAGACTATTCTTTCAGTGAAAGGCATCAGATATGGAAGATGGCATTAATTTACCTGGAAAGAGATAAAAGATGGTATTTCAACTCAACTCCGGTTCTAACTCCATGCTTCAGATGACATGCTTAAAATGCAGGCTAAAGTGGCAGGCAAGCCTGTGTGTGCAGTCTTTAAGTAAGGGAGGAGAGATTAGCAGTGGGGTAGTAGGATCCTTGGGGGGTATAAGAGAAAGAAAATGGAGTAATGGGAGAAGAGGGGGAGGAAGGCAGAGAGAGAAGGGGAGATATGAGGAGGTGGAGGAGATCAGGGGAGAAGGATAGAGGTGGAATTAGAGGGCAGAACAAAAGATTAGTTAGAAACTGAGTGAAGGGAGGAGATGAAGACAGCATGGTCATGGTAAGGATGAGGTAAAGTGTCAGCACAACAAATTATATTATAGAGTTTAGAAAAAGTGGAGATTAGATGGGAGCAGAAATTGAATATTAGAGTAGAGAGTGGTAGTAGCTAGATGATGTAAGACTAGGCAAAAGAGCTAAGGTAAAAATACATTATTAGAGAGTTAAGCTGATATTAACAGTATTCAGTAACATTATCTGTTAAGCACAGAGGCAGCACAAATAGTAGCAAGTGATGGCCAAAGTTTTTGTAGTAACCAGAGTTCAGTGGTGAAAGTCCAGGTTATGCAGTCAGCAGGAACTTGTAGCAGTGAGATTTTGAAATCACCTTTGTTGTTGGTTATTGTCCAAGTATAGATTAGGTTTTTAGAAGTGTAGATCGGTAGCTCCCCTACTGTTTCACTTCGGTTCAATGCCGGTCTAACGCCAGTATTAATCTTAAATTGCACTTTTGAATTGTGCACTTCTGAAATAGGGCACTTCCAGCCAGGCTATTCCAGCCTACTAATGACCCATATGTAGGAGACCTGGCATGTTAAATTACTGAATACTTACAAGCCCAGCACCCTCCCACTAATATAGCTAGCAATAAATTGAGTAAAACAAACACACAGCACATACCACTAGGCTAATAACAGGCTCAATGAGCTAACTAACAAAGAAACTAAAAACATCACACTAATATACTATGCAGTGATATGCTAAATAACATTGCTTATCAGCAAAAGTCTGAGACTTGTAGTCCGTTACCTAAGTTCTCAGGCTGGCCAATTTCTATCAGTTTAGCTCTTACCACCTGCTTTTGGTTCCTCTATGGAATAATCCTGCTTTCCCTCCGGGGTTAGACCACAGAGTCTTTCACTCCAAGACTAGGCACAATATCCTGTTCCTTCGGGATCTTGCACCCTTATGCACCTTTCCCAATTTTGCTAGTCTTCAGTCCTGCTCTTCCCTCCCACACAGTGTTTTCTATCAATATTTACCACTGTGACATTTTTACCATTCTCTTGTAGTCTTTCGCAAGATCTCAGTCAACCATCTATCAACTATTACTATCCCATAACCAACTCCTAAAGGAAGCACATGAGCTGGCTTGGGAAAGAGATGCAGGTGAAACCTTGGACCCTGAGGAATGGTCAAAAATAAGAACAGATATAACAAAAAGCTCTATTCCCATGCATATTAAAGAAAATTCCTTCAAGCTTTACTATAGTCGGTATTTGGTCCCAACCTGACTCATCTGATCTATGCTTGCACTCTTGTGGACAGCATGCACATTCTGTGGTACTGTCTTCAGATTCAGAACTACTGGGAAGAGGTCCATGACCTTATCAGAGCAGTTGTTCAGGTACTGAGCTCCCACTATACTCTCTGCTTTCTCTCCCTGTCCCCCATATCTCATGCCCAACTCAGAAATTGATTAAGCTTATTCTTAATACAGCTACATGTCAAATTGCCTCACATTGGAAAATAACCTCCCCTACTACTATGTCAGCTTCTATTAATGCTATCTGGTCCACACATCATATGGAATGACCTCTACATTGCAGTACACCCCACAACATTTTGGATTTCCTGGACCATGCATTTTGAAACCAAACCCCCTGTAGCTACTATCTGACTATTTTTATTCCCTGCTGACTATTTTTTGTTGCTCACAGCCTAAACTGTCTGGCGACCCCCCCCACATCTCCTTCTCCTCTTATGCTAGGTACACACAGTATGATGTAGGTAACGATCCAATCTCATTAGCGATTTCCCTTGAACTCCTGAGCAGTCCCAGACAAACAATATTGTGCATACACATGGAACGATTGTACAAGTGATCAAACGAAATAGATGGGTTGTTAACGACTGCAAATGGTTAACGATCTATAGTTTGACAGCAAATATCCTCACGATGCATCTTCTGTCTCTCCGCTGGCTGGCACAAAATGATGGAGGGGAGTGGCCAGGAAAAGTGACGACAAATCATTCATAGTCCATGACATCGTTCATTGTACATACACGCGGAACTATGTGTGCCAAATCGTGAAAGACAGGTCGAGATCTCTCTGCATGTTCAAGAGATCAGCGACCAAGATCAACGACAGCGGAGTGCGCATCGGCATCGTTATTATGCCCACACATGGCACTTTTTAAACGATATGTCGGTCCAACCGGTCGAAAACGGCTAAATCGTTTAAAAAATCGTACCGTGTGTGGGCCTTTAGGTATAATTTTACTATTGTTGTATTGTGACAGTAAGATGCTAATGTTTGCAATTTCCTGCACGTTGCTATTTTCCTTCTGAATACAGTATTTGCTGATTTTGATTTGTTATTGTGCATTTTCCTATGGTAATACCACAAAATCTTCATTAAAGAGAGTTTTTGAAATAAATAAAACAATGGACAAAGGGCCTGATTCAGCAGCGGACGCACTGTCAATATGTAACCAGTTTGAGTGATTATTTACCATTATTTAACATTGCGCATACATGTAAGTCACGCAGTGCATGCATGTGTCACGTTTGCATTGTGATTACATACACACAGAGGATCCATTCGCAAAGTGTGTCATGTGGTTAGCGTTTGGGGGTGGTAACGGGGTGGTGGCTAAGTAAATGCTGGTGTGTCTGACTTTTTCAACGTCATTTCATGGGCGTCCATAAATTAGTCATAGCGATACTTTGCGGCATGAGACCTCTCTGTGCATGAGGGGAACTGCAGTGTAAGTGTTTGGTCAGACCTGCCTTACATGCTGCGCGATTGCTGTTGTGATTGCAATTGTGTCCGCTGCTGAATCAGACCCAAAGCCTTCTTGTCTGGAGGTGATTTTCTCCTTAAAAATAATAATAATAATATCAATTATTTTTGCATTAATAATAATTTATCACTTTTTATTAACGACTTAACTGACATTTTTTTTTCCAAAACCGCTCAGAAATTGTCGTTTTTTTTTTATGATTGAATTAGGTCAAGAAGATCTATTTAAAACCTATCCATCACAATTTTATATAATTTTTTTTAAAACAGTATACCATAAAAATAGCAATTTGTATGGTATACTGTAGTAATGGCCATCGGCGGCTGTACCATCAATGGCTGACTGCTTTAAACCATCGATGGTTGAGTTCTGCATAAAATTGAACTGATGTATCAGGAGCAAATTGATAGTAACAATGATCGGGACTGGTCTGTGGGAAATAGGGACTTGAGATGACCATTAGTGGGGTGTCCATCGATGGTTACCATCAATGGTATAAAAACACAAATCAATGGTGAACCATTGATGGTTTACGGCACTTGATGGTCACCGGTGTATGGCAGGCCATGGGCTGATAAGAGCCAAGGGGTGGAGCTTAGCAGGGTCGAGAGGAGTAAAAAAAAAAAAAACCCGGCTCATGCTCATCCATCAATGGCAGAGAACCATTGGTTCTCTGCCATTGATGGCGAAAGTAGTTGTAATCATCCATCAACAATTGATATTGCAAAACATCGATTGTTGGAAAACAATCAACACTCGATGTTACTAGAAACATTGATTGTTGACAGCAACCAACATCAATTTATGTTTGAAATCATCGATGGTTGTTAGCACCCATCAACTATCGATGTTTCACAAAACATTGATGGTTGGTGGCCATCACTTCCGTTGGGTCACACACACAGGTGAGGGAGAGAGGCCAGCGCTCAAGGTTCCGGTGGCTGCAGAGAGAAGAAGCAGCCGCCACGTCATCACAGTGGAGGGAGGCAGGTAAGCGCAGGAGAGAAGCATTCGCCGGGTGATTACAGGAGGGGGGCCCAGCAATGTCTGTCCCAGCAGCTGTGGAGCAGAGAATCAGCCGCTGCGTCATCACAGTGGAGGGAGGCAGGTAAGCGCACAGGGCTGGGGGGGGGCTGCACTGACAGCCCCGGTGACTGCGGAGAGGAGAAGCAGCCGCCGGGTGATTACAGGAGGGGGGCCCAGTGCTGACAGAACCGGCGGCTGCAGAGAGAAGCAGCCGCCAGGTGATTACAGGGGGGGGGGCGACGCTGTCTGTCCCGACAGCTGCGGAGCGGAGAAGCAGTCGCAGGATGATTACAGGAGGGGGGCCCAGTGCTGTCAGTCCCAGCGGCTGCAGGGAGGAGAAACAGCTGCCGGGTGATTACACAAGGGGAAGGGGGTGGCGCAGCGCAGACAGCCACCCGTAGGGCATTTCTTATTGGTCGTATCAGATACGACCATGTCAGGGAAAGCCCAGTCTGGTATTGTCGTATCTGATACGACCGTGCCAGGCAAGTGGTTAAATAATTTACAGAGTTTCATGTTTTAAGCGTTTTTATAGAAAGCATTTCTCATATTGTCTGGGTTAAACTCCCTATAGGGCCTGATTCATAGCGGTACGCAAATAGCACAGCTGAGGCGTCTTTGTACACATGTGGTAAAATATGCAAATACGTGTGAGGTGTTTTGTGTAATTAGGCCCTCATTCAGAGCCGCTCGCTAGCGGCAGTACGCTCGTTCCGAGCGATGTTCGCACATCTGCGCATGCGTACGGTTTTTAGTACGCATGCGCGAACCAGTCAGTGTGACCGAAAATCGTTTGTACCTGTGCCTGCTATTTTGAGTGACAGAATGAGGCGTATGTGGGTGGTAACAGGGGAAGGTGCTTGAAAACGGGGGAGTGGAATTCGAACGCAGGCGTGCTTAAAGGTCAAAACGGGCGTTTTAAGGGAGTGCATAATTAATACAGCAGCGTCAATGACCACGTCACTTGTTTTTTTTAACTCAGAACTGCTCGTAAAATAGCGGTTGAAAAAACCAACCACAAGAATAGCGAGCACTTCATACGCTGTACGATGTACTCGATTAATCTAATAAATAGCGGCCATGACGTATGGTGTGAGCGGCCAAGGGGCGTTTTTATAAAAAAAACGAGCGTATGTTTTGCTCGCTCATTCAGACTTAGACGTGTGAACAGACTGCAATGTGCGAACGGATCATTTGAATAGCCACCCCTTGTTTTTGAACGAACGACCGCAAATAGCGAACGGCTCTGAATGAGGGCCTTAGACACCTCCTGCAGGCTTATCTGGTCCACTGCTGCATGCAAGGACGTAGCATCGGATCAACTGCATGAACATTGGACATCTACTACTCAGGATTTCCGGTGAAATCACTCTGCTGGAGCCAGTGAAGCTGCTTCCAAGGAACCAACCACTGACATTGGTACACCCAGAAAACATGGCCAACACGCACACATTTTTTGGAACTCTGCCTGTCAACATCCCCAAACCCCAACAGCATGTGAATCATGGCACTGTGAGCGACATAACAGGAACTGATCAGCACATGTGGAGTGCGGCTCCTGTACATGTGCGATCAGAAAAAATCAGCAAACTGTGAAAATATTGCTCCAGCTTACACCGGTGAATCAGCCCCATAGATTGTAGGCTTGTGAGCAGGACATTCTTACACCCATGTCTGTGTGTACTTACTGAGTTTTGTTCTGTACCACTTTCAGACAGAAGAAATACCCGTGTTGATCATCAAATTACCGGGTTGAAATGAAAGACCCGGTAATTTGGTTTTCTGTCTGAAAGGGGTATTACTGTTCTATTACTGTTTTGTTCCCAGTTGAAAGTGCAACAGAATATGCTGGCACTATAGAAGTAATTGTAAAGTATAACAGAATAGGCTGGCACTATAGAAGTAATTGTAAAGTAAATCAGAATATGCTGGCACTATAGAAGTAATTGTAAAGTATAACAGAATAAGCTGGCACTATAGAAGTAATTGCAAAGTATAACAGAATAGGCTGGCACTATAGAAGTAATTGCAAAGTATAACATAATAGGCTGGCACTATAGAAGTAATTGCAAAGTATAACAGAATATGCTGGCACTATAGAAGTAATTGTAAAGTATAACAGAATAGGCTGGCACTATAGAGGTAATTGTAAAGTATAACAGAATAGGCTGGCACTATAGAAGTAATTGCAAAGTATAACAGAATAGGCTGGCACTATAGAAGTAATTGCAAAGTATAACAGAATATGCTGGCACTATAGAAGTAATTGCAAAGTATAACAGAATATGCTGGCACTATAGAAGTAATTGTAAAGTATAACAGAATAGGCTGGCACTATAGAAGTAATTGTAAAGTATAACAGAATAAGCTGGCACTATAGAAGTAATTGCAAAGTATAACAGAATATGCTGGCACTATAGAAGTAATTGTAAAGTATAACAGAATAGGCTGGCACTATAGAGGTAATTGTAAAGTAAATCAGAATATGCTGGCACTATAGAAGTAATTGTAAAGTATAACAGAATAGGCTGGCACTATAGAGGTAATTGTAAAGTATAACAGAATAGGCTGGCACTATAGAAGTAATTGTAAAGTATAACAGAATAGGCTGGCACTATAGAAGTAATTGTAAAGTATAACAGAATATGCTGGCACTATAGAAGTAATTGTAAAGTATAACAGAATATGCTGGCACTATAGAAGTAATTGTAAAGTATAACAGAATATGCTGGCACTATAGAAGTAATTGCAAAGTATAACAGAATAGGCTGGCACTATAGAAGTAATTGCAAAGTATAACAGAATAGGCTGGCACTATAGAAGTAATTGTAAAATATAACAATATGCTGGCACTATAGAAGTAATTGTAAAGTATAACAGAATATGCTGGCACTATAGAGGTAATTGTAAAGTATAACAGAATAGGCTGGCACTATAGAAGTAATTGTAAAGTATAACAGAATAGGCTGGCACTATAGAAGTAATTGTAAAGTATAACAGAATATGCTGGCACTATAGAAGTAATTGTAAAGTAAATCAGAATATGCTGGCACTATAGAAGTAATTGTTAATAAACAAAAATAAATAAATACTTCTGTTCTATTTCTGTAACATTTTTGTTCAACTGAAGAACCCACTTTATACTGCTGCTGATTTATCCTACACTGTAATGTGCTCTTTAATGGTCACTACACTATTTATTTAGGTACTTAGTAGCAGGACATGATAAGGTACATCATACAGTATACTGTATACTCTATGAATGGAAGAAGAAATATAGTGGAAGTCAGAAGAGTTTTGTCTGTAACGTGATAGCATCCAAAATTCTAGAAGGGATTGCAAACCAAGCTGCTCTGTTAGTTCACACATCAAGATAACAGTTATTTTTGAGAATTACTATCTGCTGCCTTCATTCCATCTCCAGCTGTTGTTGTGACATGATGCTCCAGGGCTTACACATGGAAGTTGTAGATGCAGCTCCATAACCCAGTTTGGCAACTTATACTGTACCTGCAGGAGTTTACATTCAAGCTGAAAGCCGTGCACCTGGAGCATGAGATACATTAAATATTTGGTGCTTTGTGAATGTGAAATTCTCCATGTGAAAGTTCAGACATGTATATCTGCCCCAAAACCCCAGTAGCAGAATATCGCATAATTTTGGCCCGCCCCTTATTTAAATATGGACCGTCTGTGGCAAATTGCCATGAGGGGGTGGGGCGGGGCTTAATGACGCAACCCGTCCAGCCCCACCTCCAACACCTCCCACCTGCTTCTCCTCCCTGGGCTTCTCCCAGGCTCGGGGAGGAATACTCCAATGTCGGCAAGTAGGTTTTTACCACCTCACAACTCACAATATTGTTCACCCTCATAGGCCAAAGGATGGCTGACTAAACTATGCAGCAGAGCAGCGGCATAAATACACAGCAGTTATTTTTGTTTAAAAATGTTTTGCAAGTTAGTAATGTATCAACAATAACCAATCAAATGTAGCCACATTAATAAGTGGCTAAAGGAAAATAAATAGAATATTAGATATATTTTTAGATAACACGCATTACAATTGGGATTAGTTGTCAGGCAATCCAATGGTCATATTGTAAGGTGACACTTCTTTATGTCACCTTGTAAGGTGAGGTTTTATAGTAAATGGTAACATGTAGTGAAGTTATATAGGTATATATAGGTATAGATGATGTGTGTGTATATATATATATATATATATATAAATATATATATGTACATGTAGGTAATTAGGTAATATGTATTATTTTTGTACAGGGAGGTAGAAGTCATGGCCAGAGTGCAAGCACACAGGGTTAGAGCTCGTGCTGTAGGGGGGACGGGAAGGACAGAGTCTCGAGGGAGAGATTGTAAAGCTGCGTATCCCCTAGCAGATAGTGGAACGACAGTACGATTACAACATTGTAATCATACAGTCGTTCCTCTAGCCCTGCAGTGCCTACACTGTACACTATGTCGTTCAGTGTAGGCACTCTCCCTCATCCCTGAACATGGTCAATCTGTCGTTATCGGCAAATTGACCAGCATGTTCAGGCGATGACTGATGCCGAAAACGATTAGCGGGAACGCGCATCACTGGTCGTTTTCGACAGTTTCATGCCCGATTCATTCACGATTAATGAGCGATTGAACGATAATGATATCGCAAAACATGTTTTACTTAACTCCTAAAACTGCATACAGCCTTATAATTTTTGCACCATTTGTGTACTGTTTGCCTCCATGAAGATAGACGCATGTACTCAATTTGAGTCGAAAAGTCCATTGCCGGGTTTTTTGCCCTCATAAGAGGTTATGCCAGTGAAAAGTTATCGCGCGCGTCCCCGCGTATCCCCGTATTAAATTTGGAATCGGCGAAAACGGGACCAGGCGAAAAGGTAATCTGCGAAAAGTCCTGTCATATTTGGGGAACTCAGCCTGACACCCCCCAAAAGATAGTATTTGGGGTTTTTAAATGGTCTCAATAGGTGCTTTTTTGCGCCTTTGAGATAGTGGAATAGCATTTAGCAACTTTTTTTTTAAAATAACTAGTCCCATCAAATTTGGGGCACATGAAAATGGGTGCAAGTATATTTTTAAGTGTCTAAAGTGAACTTGTTTAAATCGTGAAAAATTCACCTGCCACAAGCACCTGGAATTCAAAAATCACCTGGGGCATACTTGGGGACCCCCCTGGAGTCTATTTCACCAGTCGCCAGTTTAAAAGTGTTTCCCCAAACTTTTTGTTTTCACCCCAAAAATTAAAGTACCTTTTTGGGGTGTCCTGCGATATTTTTCTACTTATTTCTTAACACAGAATACCTTTAGGGGCCTGTCCAAGGGATGCACAGTGGTTTTTAGAAGTCTGCACCCCAAAACCCCAATTCTGCACTTGTACTCACCACCTATTCGATGGGGATACTTTTTCGCTGGGTTCGAACCTCTGACTTTCCGCACCTGCGAAAAGTCAGCCAAATTGAATGTGGTGATAAGTGAGAATAGCGAAAATGACATCACCGGCGATAAAGTATTGCAGATAACGGGTTTTCGCTCCAAACTGAATATGGCCCATAGTTTAAGAATTATTCTAAAAGTGTATTAGTCTTTTATATGTTTAAGTATAGAGGCCCTGATTCAGAGCCGGACGCTCTGACAGAGCGCTCACTCTGAATCAGGGCGTCTTTTTTTTTTTTTTTTTATGGAGCGGCCTCCTGGGTGCTCGCATTGCTGTTGGTTGCCACCCACAGCTAATGCGAGCGGCCAGGATGATGGTCGCGATGGTCTTGACCATCGGGCTTGCGACGAGACCCTTGTGGTAGGGTCTCGTGGCCGCAAGCCCCAGAGAGCTTTCAGCTCAAACAGAGCCGAAAGCTCTCCCACTGACATCACTTGTGATGTCAGTGGGGCCGCCCCCAAACAACAGGCGTTCTCACCACGGCTCCATCGTGCGCATGCGCTCTGGGCCACTATCGACCCGGTTGCGAGCGCTCAGCGCTTGCGACCGGGTCTGAATCAGGCCCAGAGTTTGCTTAAAAAAAAAACCCAGAAACATCGGAAAACATCAGTTCCAGAGAACCTATTTTTATATCTAAATAATGTTTTGTATTCAATGTTAAAAACATTGGTACTTCCAATGTTTTCTTTCAATGTCCCATCCCTACTGTGGAGGAAGCCGGGGGCTCCAGGGCGGGGCTTCTGGGTCAAACAACCACAGAGCAAGGTGCCGAACGGGGAAGCAATTGAGTTAGTGGCCAGATGGGCTGAAGTACCTGCTTAGCGCCTCTCACTCTGCCGCCTGTAATATGAAGCTAACTGCAGGCACAACTAGTGAAAGCACTCTGGGGCAAGATCAGGTATAGCAGCAGTGCTATACATATTGAGTGAGTAACGCCCCTTTACAAATGCTTGGCTCACAATAGTACCCCATTTAGCAGGTTAACTTCATGACTACTAGGGGTTGACCAGGAGGAAAGGATAACTGTGAGGAACATTATAATTCTGCACATAGTGAAGGTCCTCAGATGCTTAATGGAAATATTGCCTAGAACCTGAGTACTAAAATACTATCCTATCATTCAATATGTATGTGTCATATACACAGCAGCTATATAATTATCTCCATGCAAGTGAGGAGCTAGAGTAACTGTAGAAGAAGCAGGTGCTGAGTGGAAAGGAGAGGGATTTTAGTGTTTATAAGGACAATATGGGGTCTATTTACTAAGCAGTGTTAGGAGACAGAGTGAAAAGTGATAAGGTGCCAGCCAATCAGCTCCCAACTGTCATTTTTCAAACAGCCTGTGAGATGGCAGTTAGGAGCTGATTGGCTGGCACCTTATCACTTTTCACTCTGTCTCCTAACACTGCTTAGTGTTCCAGCAGCCTAGTATAAATAATTACAGAGTACTCATTCTGCATTCATGGAATTTTGAGCTGCAACATAATTGTTAGTTAAAGTATTAGCACAAGAAACAGTGAGAGATTGAAAAGTAGCCATCCAGTAGCACAGCAGTAAAGGAATTGTGACCATTTTACACATACAGTAAGCTTTTGGCTTTGACTTCTGCCTTTTTACCCATAGTCTGTAAATTTACCCCCACTGCGAGGGAGTTATAAATCTCCATATGTCAAGACTGCATTCAAAATGGTATATCTATATATATATATCTATATATATATATATATATATATATATATATTATATATATGTGTGTATATATATATATATATGTGTGTGTGTGTGTGTGTAGTTGAAACTGGTGACACTGATAATATATTGTAAGAAGCTTGTTATATTATAGTTGTACCCTTATAGGGAAAAGGAATTAAATTAATGACAGTCACGGACACATGTATAATAGAACAAGGTGTATAGTAGGTAATAACATTGTAAACATTTGCCAATATATTGCAGTAGAAAATATACGTTACGTGTTCAATTGTGTGTGTTGCTTTAATTTTATAAACTAGTAACTCAAATATAATTGGTGTGGTTTACTCACCGGAAGGAGTGTTGGAGTGCGAACAGTGACTCCGGAAACTGAAAGAGAAGAAAATTAGAGTGTGATAAGTATAAAATTTGTGATGTTGTTGATATTGTTATGCCTTGCACTGACATCAAATACATAATACATTAGCAAATATATTCAAACAGTATCCTTTTTAGGCTTTCCCAGGTTAGACTAGTTAGTATTATCAAATATAGGGCGATATTCAATTAGTTTCGCACCCGCGATAAAGTTTCGCCTGATGGATTTTTCGCCTACATCGCATATTTTAGCTGCGGAAACATCGTGCGTGCCTCCGCTATTCGCCGTATTCAATTCCAAAAGATGCAAAAATGGAGACACGCGAAGTCAAAACAGGCGAAAAGTGGTGTCAGAATAGGGGAATTCAGCCTGAACCCCCCAATAAGCTGCAGAAACATTGGGGATGAATGTAGTAGTGCCCGATTAGCCCTAATAAAACTATTTGGGGCACTTAAGTTCACACAATTGCCACAAAGTAGCGTTTTTGCACAAGTGGTGAAGAATGGCATAAAGCAGTATTTTTTGGTGAAGATAAGTAGTCCTGTCAAAGTTCGGGTGTAAAATGGGTGTAAGCATATTTTAAAGTCGTTAAAGTTAACTTTTAAACAGTTTGAAATTCCACCCACAAAAATGCACCTGTAATCCCCAAAACACTTGACCCCTTCTTAATGCACCCCCAGAACCTTATTTTGCTAGTTTGCGAACTTGTCCCCACACTTTGTGCTTTTTCACCCCAAAATTCAAAGTACTTTTTTGGGGTGTTCTTAAGGGTTTTTTTTTAGGAATTTTTGGATGCAGTTGTCCATTGGGGGGGCTGTCCCAAGGGTTCTGAGTGGTTTCCCCACCTTTGTACCCCCAAACAAAAATGTTGCACTTCTTTTCTCCACCTATTCAGAGGCAAATGTTTTTCTCCTATTACACTGCATTGCAATTCCGTGTACTCGAAAAGCGGATGGAATTGAATATGGAAAAACTTTTCCAACAGGTGAAAAGTCGCAATCGGCGATACTTTTTTGTGGATCTCGGCTTTTTGCTTCTTATTGAATACAGGCCATATTCTGGGTGGAGGCACTATCTATTAACTGGTAACCAGGGTTACAACCAACTCACAAGTACTTTCAATAGAAAACAATCCACCACAGAAAATGTATTAAGAATTGTGTTTGAATTATCATTGCTCAGAAGTAGGAGTTTAGTAGTTTAGTAGTTTATAAACAGCCAAGAAAAAACCCTAAACCATGTGTAGAATAAAAACAACAGACTTGGATGTCCCCTACACAAGTGCACATGCCCCCTGCACATGCCTATTCTCAGGGCCAAATCTGTACCTTCCTCCTGGGGGCCCTGGGCCACTGATGACTGGCACTCTGTGCCCATGTAAAGCCCTGATTAATCAGGCTTTTTGATGAGCAACTCCCCAATTATAAAAACAGAATTCTGTACCTGTGTGGTACAGTGCGGAATACTTTGGGACACAAAGTTAAATATTGAGCGGTTTACAGTGCGGGACACAGTGTGGGTCAGATACAGTGCGTTTCGGATATAGTGCATGTTGGATACAGTGCAGGTTACAGTGCAGTTTGGGTACAGTGCTGGTTACAATGTGGGTCAGATACAGTGCAGGTTGGATACAGTGCAAGTTGGATACAATGTGCTCCCACATACACAAACCTCTTTCTAGGATGGTGGGAGAGGGAAGTTGTATTCAGAGACGATCAGGAGGAATACACATAACATGTGATCTCATGGATGCGATATATAGACGACATCATGCTAATATGAGATGGAACCCAAGAAGAACTGAAGAATTTCATTGATTCCCTTAACAACAATCAATTGAACCTAAGACTAACGTATGACAGCAGCAAGACAAGTAACTCGTTTCTGGATCTTAGGATTTATAGAGGGGTTAACAATACGATACAGACAGAAATCTTTCGTAAAGAGACATCTACAAATAGATTGTTGCATTGCAGCAGCTCACATTTCCCTCCTACTATCCACAATATCCCGAAAGGTGACTTTTTGAGAATACGCCGCAACTGTTCTAGTGAAGAAACCTATAATGTTCAATGTAAGGATCTGTCACTCAGACCACGTGAAAGAGGATATAGTAATTGGATTATTAAGAAGGTCAAATATGAAATGGATAAAAAGCCACAGGAATCTCTTATCTTTCAAGATATACCTGCGCAAAAACAAACTAATATCATAAGATTCATAGGAGATTTTTGTAGTAGCTGGAAAGAAGCGAGGGCAATTTTAAAGAAGCACTGGCCCATTCTATTATCCGATGAAGACTTGGCCAAGGATTTGGAAAAACAAATTAACATTAGTTGGCATAGAGCTCCTTACCTTAGAGACCATCTAGTAAGAAGCCATTTCTCTAAAACTGGAAATAAACTTCCTCATACAGTTGGTAGCTACTCATGTGGTAACTGCAAAATATGTTCACATATAACCAATGTCCAAATGATCACAGACAAATATATACAAGAAGTAGAAATAAGGGATTATTTCAACTGTCGTACAACTAATGTGATTTATTATGTCATGTGCAATTACCCACAGAGATACATCGGAATGACTATAAGAATGCTGAAGGTTAGGGCCCTGGAACACTTGGGCAACATACGCAACGCATCTAATGATTTAATGAGAATGAAACAGATTACCACAGTTGCCAGACATTTCCTTCAAAAATATTCAGGACGAACACAGGAATTCCAAATATGTGAACTAGAAAAGGTGAAATTAGGACTTAGGGCCTGATTCAGAGCCGGACGCTTTGACCAGAGCGCTCGCTCTGAATCAGGGCCCTCCTCCATGAAAATGGAGCGGCCTCCTGGCCGCTCGTATAGCTGTGGGTGACCACCCACAGCATATGCGAGCAGCCATGATGATGGTCGCGATGGTCTTGACCATCACGACCATCGGACTTGCGAAGGAGACCCTGCGGTAGGGTCTCCCTGCCACAAGCCCTGGAGTGATTTTGACTCTATCAGAGCCAAAATCACTCCCACTGACATCACTAGTGATGTCAGTGGGGCCGGCTTCAGACGGTAGGCGTTCCCATGGGAACGCCTCCATCTGGCCGCCATGCCCCCGGCACGCCCACCAAAGGGGGCGTGCTGTCAATCAACATCGACAGCACGCCCCCTTTGGTGCGAGACCCGGAGCGACAGCTTGGCTGTCGCAGTCCGGGTCTCGCGCATGCGCACGACGGAGCTCCCTCCATCGTGCGCATGCGCAGTGGGGAAACATCGACCCGCTTGCGACAGTCCTTTGCTCGCGAGCGGGTCTGAATGACCCCCTTAGAGGTGGAGACCACAAGAAAGCATTACACATGAAGGAGAGTGAATGGATATTTAAACTTGAAACCCTAATACCTACAGGACTCAATGAGAATATAAATTACAGTGTATTTTTGAAGGAATGATTATTCAATCTGATATGGCAGTATGTGCAGGGCCGCAACTAGGGGGGGGCTGGAGGTGCACGTGCAGCGGGTGCGCTGCTGCACCCGGGACGGTGTCCTCCAGTCCGGCGCCGCAGGGACACTCCAAGTCGGACGCCCGCTGAGATGTTATTGCCAGCGGGTGCCCGGCTCCTTCTCTGCAGCACCGTGCTAGCCGGAGGCTGGAGTTCTCTCCTGAACTCCAGCTTCCGGCTCTCCCCACAGGCACTATGGGAGAGACATAATGTGTCTCTCCCATAGTTCCAAGGAGCAGCCGGGCGGACCCGACGGCGGCAGTCACAGGAGCGGGGTTTAAGGTAAGGTTTTTTTGTGTGTGTGTGTATGTGGCACTATGGGGGCATTAACAGAGGGCACTACAGGGGGACTACCAGGGGCCACTAGTACAGGGACATTACTATAGGTGCACTGCTGAGGGGGGCATTACTATGGGGGCACTGCTGCAGGGGGCATTACTATGGGGGAATTACCGGGGGGGCGCCAAATTACTGTCTTGCCCTGGGTGACAAAACCCCTAGTTTCGGCCATGGTATGTGTTTCCCTTAACCTGGATATTTAATAGATCTCTTTTCTGGAGTGCCTACGGATAGGGAATTATTCCTCACTCTATACCCGGAAGCACTAGTAGATACTTATATTAGGTGTAAGTTTTTTCTCATTATACACCCACAGAAGCTTTGACGAAGCTGTTCTCTTGAGACACACAAAATATTCATATGCTATAAATTCTATAACACGCACTTTATTATTAACATAATGTTTTAATTCTGTCTTTATTTTTAATTTTGGGTTTCATACATGCTCTTTTCACAATCTATTTTAACACAAGAATATATCTCACTTGCATCTACAGTGCACTTTATCACACTCACATTACTCTCTAGTATGGAGCCTTTTCCTATAGTCACACAATGTCTCATCACACACAGTTATCACAGTAAATTTTTAGAAAGAGGGGAAGGTATATTCCCAATCCTTAACAATTTTTATATTTAGATTTTATTTTTTAACACATACTTATTCATTTTTATATTTATTTTTATATTTATTTTTATTTACTTTTCACGTATTTCTCACATACACTATAGTGCATTATTCACAAAATTACCACTTCTCAATCTCACTATTCACTTTATTATTTATAGTATACTGTATTTTATATTTCTTTTTACAGTAACAATTCACATGGAATTATTAATTATATTATAAATGATTTCATGCAGCCAATAACCATACACCTATGTCATCGCAATTCACCAGCAGTCATATATAACTCTCTCTCCAAATAATTAACCAATTATAATAGAGAAGGGTTGTTTTTTTAGTTTTTTTCTATGTGTTTTTTTCCTTTTCTTTCTCATTTGTTCTTTTTTATTCATTGATTAACCATATAGACATGCTTTTTATAATATTAGGATGTGGTAATTTTTATTTGCATATCAGAATGCATTATCATTTGTGTAATTTGAACCATAATCCTATGCACTCTGACATTACTGTGATGTTCTGGTATGGGAATTAAACCTATCTGCTGAAAAAATTATTTTTTATAATATCAAGATATGGTATTTTGTCATTTTTATTTGCATACCAGGATACAACATAATTATTTGTGTCATTTGAACTATAATCTTATGCGCTCTAAATATTACTGTGAGGTTTTTTAGGATTAGGAATTAACCTTATTTACTGATATAAGGAAAATCCCTGTCATTTTTTAAATTGTATTTATCTCTTCATTTAAACACCGCTGTCCTTAAGCCATGCCGAGGGACATTGGACCTCATTCAGAGGCGGTCGTTAGTTGCAAGCGGTCGCACTGAATCAGGGTGTCCACTTGCATCCTGAACGTCCGCCTCCTTGTCGATCATTAAACTGTGGGTTACCACCCACAGCTTAACGACTGACCAGGTTGATGGTAGCGATGGTGATCACCATCGCGACCATCGGGGCTTACGACCAGACCCTAAGGTTGGGTCTGGGCACTCGTAAGCCCCAGGGAGCTTTCTGCTCTGATGGAGCAGGAAGCTCCCCACTGACATCACTGATGATGTCAGTGCGGCCGCCCACAAAACGGTAGGTATTTGTAAAGGAAAGCCTCTGTTTTGGTAACCACCCCCCCGGCCCGCCTACCAAACGGGGCTAGCTGTCGATCAACACCGACAGCCGCCCCTTTGGTAACGAGCTCCGGAGCGTCAGAGTTTCTCTGTCGCTCCGGGGCTTGCACGTGCACAGTGCGGCCGCTGCGCGTGCGCAGGCCTAACCATCGAGTCGGTTACGAGCACATCGGCGCTTGCGACCGACTCTGAATAAGGTCCATTATCTCATGTGTTTACAAGGGAATTAACACCCATTTTATGTGTGCACACTCTCTGATTTGTTCCTTCGGACTGTCCCCCTGATTGGTTTACAGGTGTGTCAATAAGTGAGGAGACAATCTGATTGGACCAGCTAACTTATACCCCTTTTCCACCTAAATTCCGGGTCTGACCCGGAGTTGGAACAAAGTTCCTATACGGATCAGACCCGGAATTTTGCCGGCGCTGACTCGGAATATTCCCGAGTCAGCGCCGCTCACACCGCAGTCGGGTCTCCATAGACCCGGCTTTTGCGGAGTGAAAGTGGACGCTTGGAGATGACGTCATCTCCAAGCACCACTGAAGCCGGACCAATCGGCCGGCTAGCAGCGCACTCCAGGTCTTCGTGACCCGGAGTGCGCTGTTCCCATAGCAGGGTTTCACGGGCTACGCCCGTGTTAAACCCTGCTAGTTACCTGTGTTGGATTGCCGGGTCACTCGACCCGGCGATCCAACCCTCTGCCCTTTTACACCAGGGAGCTGCCCGGGTTAACCCTTCAAAAACCCGGGTTTTAGCTCCGGTGTAAAAGGGGTATTAGAAAGAGAGAGCTGGAGAGGAGTTTTACTTTACGGCGATCAGGTGACCAAGCCTGCAGAGGCGAATATATCTAAAGTTCTAAACAGGCTCACATATGTACTTTTCTCTAGAATGACCAAATATATTTGAGCATTTATTCTCCTACACTGGTATTGGGATTTATGAAGCTAGCATTCTATTCATAACCTTTTGGAGAGTGATTTGTTAGATCTGATACTAATTGGCACAGAAGAAGACAAACAATAATCTATGTCTCCTATCTATTTATGTTCTAAGTTCTGTAGTGTTTAATTATATGCTTAGCTGCCATAGAAAGCTGCTTTCATTTTGATGTGCCAAATCTGATTTTAGTGAAATTATGCAAATATTTATGTATTGAATGTCTTAATTAGGTGGGTATCTACTCTATTTCCTCCCTAACAACGTATCAAACTAAGGCCCTCATTCAGAGCCGTACGCTCTGAGCAGAGCACACGCTCTGAATGAGGGCCGCCCTCCATAATAATGGAGCGTCCTCCTGGACGCTCGTATAGCTGTGGGTCACCACCCACAGCCTATACGAGCGTGCAGTTTGATGGCCGCGATGGTCTTGACCATCGCGACCATCGCCACTGCGAGCCAGAGCCTGCGGTTGAGACTTTCAACCGCAAGGCCCGGAGTGATTTTGGCTCTATTAGAGCCAAAATCACTCCCACTGACATCACGGCTTCTGACGGTAGGCGTTCCCTTGGGAACGCCCCCGTCAGGGAGGCACGCCCCTGGCACGCCCACCAAAGGGGGCGTGCTGTCAATCAACATTGACAGCACGCCCCCTTTGATCAGACACAACGAGCAAAGGAAAGTCCTTCGCTCGTCGCGTCTGGCGCATGCGCACGACGGAGCTCCCACCGTCGTGCGCATGCGCAGTGCACAACATCGACCCACTTGCGAGCGGACAGCCGCTCGCGAGTGGGTCTGAATCAGGCCCTAAGTATTTATGATTCACATAGGGGATTTAGCTTAAGAGTGAGAAATTTTTGCCAAAAATAACAATTAATGTATTTTTATTGATATTAATTCTTATTAATTTGTGTGTTGTTTTTTGATCTCAGATATTAAGAAGTGTATTTCCATACACTCTTTTTTAATGGATTAATTAAAGGTTAAGTATTATTTCCTTTAATCAATTACCTATTCTTTTCTGATTACTTTTTACACCAGTAAGACTATATTTGTCTTTACTGCTCCTTTACAAACCTGTTATAATTGGATACAAGCAGGTTACAGTGCTGGTTGGATACAGTGCTGGTTGCAGTGCGGGTCGGATGCAGTGCAGGTCGAGTACAGTATGAGTTGGATACAGTGCAGGTTACAGTGTGGGTTAAATAGAGTGCTGGTTAAAGTGCAGGTTGGATACAGTGTGGGTCGGATACAGTGCAGGTTACAGTGCGGGTTTGATACAGTGCAGGTTGGATACAGTGCAGGTTGGATACAGTGCAGGTTACTGTGCAGGTTGGATACAGTGCGGGTTGGACACAGTGCGGGTCGTGCAGGTGGGATGTAGTGCAGGGCGGGTAAAGTGCAGGTCGGATATAGTGTCAATGCAGGTTACAGTGTGGGTTGGATACACCAATAGGGAATTACTGTGACTGCAGGCAGGAAGGTCCCCCCGATGGTAAATGCCCTATGTGGTGTCTGTGAGGATGATGATGGTCTGAGCGCTGCAGTGTACACAACGCTCTCTCAGTGGATGAGAATGCAGGGATCCATTTACTGAGAGCTGTGAGAGATGCCAATCAGCGGTCAGTCTATTGAATTCAATGGGAATTTGAATGGGAATTTGGAATTGGTGCCAAAATCCAAAACCTGCGAGAATCCGTATTTGGAGGATAGAAAATGTGTGTTTAACCTGCTTAAGTGATATTGGTGCATTTCTCCCTCGCATTCTTGTGCAGCTGACAGCATGTGACTGATTTACCAGAGCATCCGTGAGGAACTGCCTTAAGAAGGCAGGGTGGGAGTGTTGTCTGCATGTCAGTCTGAGGGGGAGGAGGAGTCTGGGACATTTGTCTTTGTGACCGATGCTGGAAAAGCTGGCCTGTGACTAGAGAGATGGTCTTGGTTAGTGTTAGGGCCATTTGGGATGCTTCTGTGAGGAGCCGATGACCCTTATCAATGTCTTGTGTAAACACTAACTATATGATGGATACTGTTCTGCGGTCATCCTGACAAAATAAACTGCAGTGCACAAGTCCAGAGTTATATATATATATATATATATATATATATATATATATATATATATATATTATAATGGCAAGTGTAGCACAAAGAAGGATCCCTGTTCCATTCAAGCACTGTTGAAGCCAGAGCAAGGAACTCACAGCTGTGTCTATGCTATATATAACACGTACACTTACACTTTTGATATAGCACAGCAGTTTGTAGGGAGCGGGGTTGGACATGTAGCGCTATGAAACTCATAGAATCATGTCATATTGGACCCACACCTGTCCCATAGACGTGTGAATCACGGCATTAAGCCGGGAAGGGTCGGGACTCAGGTCATGGGAGAGTGTGCAACTAGTGTGCAAAAGACAATTGGACCATCAAAGGGGATTTTCTGGGTACTTTGATCCAAGTATCATAAAGGGAGGCATTTCAATTATTGTAGCAGCAATGTGTCACCAAACATCCCACCTATTACAGTACGGTCATCATCACTAATTTTCCTGTGTACCACTGACGTGCGAGGAAAAACGAGTTACTGGCTATGATGTGATGTTCCAGAATAGCATGTCACGGCAGAGCCGATAATAATGATACATTTATTAACAGTTTAGAAATGTCAGTGATTTTTCCCTCATGCCATTTGGCTTTATTATCCAGTAGTTTGGAGAGTTATCTTAATTTCCAAACAAGATGTGAAAGTATGGGAGGCGAATGGTGATCCTGTATCATCTCTAGAAACAGCCAGACTGATTGACAAATATACTGTTAATCATAAATCCACAGCAGGGGCATTATAAGAGAGGAGAGGGCCCGTGTGCAGATTCAGTGCAGGTCCCCTCCTCTCTGGCAGTGCAGTAGATTCTGGCTTGGTGCCAAAATCTACTGGGCATGCGCGGGTCTTTGGGAAAATGGCGCGTGTGCCTTATTCCCAGGGGCATCTCTACTGTGCATGCGCAAGTCACTGGGAAAAGGCTGCAACCATTGTCCCAGTGATTTTTGCAGCTCTGCAGCGAGCGCTGGCCTGATGCTGCAGAGCAGCACTCTAGAGACTGCGGAGAGGTAAGTATAACTATATGGGTGCACCCTGCAGATATGCCATTGATCCACAGCAAGAAAAGGATCCTTTGTACCAAGTCAGTTTATCTAGGTGATGGGTGGCCATGAGGAGCATCCTTGTCTACCTGCTGTCTCATCTTCTCCCTGGGAGAGTGGGCACAAAAACACACAAAATGGATCTTCCTCAGTCAAGTTATAAGTGACAACAGGTGCTAGAAACTGCTGCAATTTTAGACAAAACAATGAAGATTCATATATTGTGCTATCTCCAACCACACCCAATAAAACAAACAGGAGAATACCAAAGTGGCCCAAAAGAAACAACTATATACTGCATGCTCCCACTATGTGGTGTGTTAACAAACCCTTAAATTGCTTAAGGGTTTCAGTAACAGTCTATGGCAGGGGTTCCCAACCAGGGTCCTCAAGGCACACTAACGGTCCATGTTTTAAGGATAGCCACACTTGAGCACAGGTGACTCAATTAGTACTTCAGTTATTTTGATTTAACCACCTGTGCTGAAACATGGATAGCACTAAAACCAGGACTGTTAGTGTGCCTTGAGGACCGTGGTTGGGAATCACTGGTCTATGGGGTCATAGAAGCAGTGAAGTGTCCTGTTTAGCTGAAAACAGGGCACTTCCTTGCTTTTTGTTATTCATAGAGCAGGGTACCGCTCAGTGGCGTCACAAGGGGGGTGCGGGGGGTGCGGCCCGCATCGGGTGTCACCCTTCAAGGGGGTGACACCAAAGAGCAGCGCGCACATACCCGCGGGCCGCACCCCATCCGCACTCCCTTCCTCGGCACCACCGCACCCCGCCGCTGCCTGGAGTCACTCACTGCGTCCAGCGTACAGCGCCACACACAGACACAAAGCGGCCTGTGTGTGGCTCTATACGCCGGCCGCGGTGACGTCATCACGCATGCGGCACGCCGGAGGAGAAGAAGAAGAAGATGCGCGCCTGGACATCGTGAAGAGGGGTAAGTACTATTGTACAGGGGAGGGGGCACAGCATAAGGGGCGTTACTGGGGGCACATTATAAGGGCACTACTGTCTGGGGGCACTACTGGGGGTACTGTATGGGGGCACTGCTTAGGGGCACTACTGGGGGTACTGTGTGGGGGCACAGTATAAGGGCACTGCATAGGGGCACTACTGGGGGCACAGTATAAGGGCACTGCATAGGGGCACTACTGGGGGTACTGTATGAGGACACAGTATACGGGCACTACTGTCTGGGGGCACTGCATAAGGGGAGCTCCTGGGGCCGGGCATTGTATAAGGGTCACTACTGGGGGCATTGCATAAGAGCACTACTGGGGGTACTGTATAAGGGCACTACTGGGGACACTGCATAAGTGGAGCTCCTGGGGGTATTGTAAAAGTGGCACTGCATAAGAACTCTACTGGGGGTACAGTATAAGGGCACTACTGTCTGGAGGCACTACTGGGGGCACTGCATAAGAGGAGCTCCTGGGGGTATTGTATGAGGAGCACTACTGGGGGCACTGCATAAGGAGCACAGCGTAAGGGACTTTAATACAGGAGGCATTTCATAAAGGGCTATAATACAGGGGCATTGCATAAAGGGGTATAATACAGGGGGCAGTGCACAAAGGGGCACTACTAAAGGGGTAACTGCATAATGGGCACAGCTACAGGGGGCATTGCATAAGGGGCACTACTACTGGGGCATTGCATAAGGGGCACTACCACATTTGGCATTGAATAAGGGGCACTACTACTGTGGGCATTGTATAAGGGGCACTACTGTGGGCATTGTGTATAAGGGTCAATAATGTGGTCATTGTGTAAAATGGGCACTACTGTGTGCCAGAACATAAATAAGGGACACTACTTTATGGTGAAATGTGAATCAGGGGCACTATGTGCGGTGTAATGTGGATAAGATTGTGCTACTGTGTGGAGTAATTTGAATTTGGGATAGTATTGTATGACAATGCCCCTTTCGAGATCACACCCCTTTTTTGCACCACACGTCTAAGGCGCATGCTGTCCTTTTATTGATAAATCGCTGAGGAATGGGGGGTTGTTCCACCACGTCTCTAGGTCCACTTTAAGCACTGCTACCCAGAATATCGGGCGTGGCATCATCACCTTGGTACCGAATTTTTATTTTGGATGGGGGGGGTGTCACCGTGCAGCACAGCACCGGGTGACACCAACCCTAGTGACGCCTCTAGTACCGCTGGAGAAGCTTATCACTTCCCCAGCAGTGTGCCTGCTCCTGTATGTATCGCATCGTCATACATATGTATGGTGACTGTGATTCATAAAAGAATGGAAAGCTCAGCAAGGGGGGTACGGGCCGCACCAGGGTGTCACTCGCTGAGGGGTGACACCAAAGTGCCAACTCCTCCTCGGTGACAGGAGCATTACATGCAGCACTCGACTCCTGACACAGTGAGGAAGCCGGTACTGCAAAAAGACTGGACACCGTTGGCAGTCCGCATCTCCGGGACCCCGGAGTGTCTAAAATGGGGGGTTCGGTTTGCGAGGCCACGCCCTACCCACAATGCCACGTCTTACCCACGAGACCACGCCCCTTTTTGTCAGCGTGTGTACACACTACATGCCTGCCCGCCTCTACCAGCACCGGGTGTCATCAGAGGCAGGGACACCACTGGGATCAATTACTAAAGTTAGTTTTTAAGCTACATAACCTATGATCGATTGAGTCTAAAAAAAATCCCAGTCCCTCATCATACACATATCAATATGTTCTTTAACCGCAACTAACCTCTATTACTGACATTACTCCTTGGATTGGACTGACCATGCAGGCATCTCCCTACTATTAGACATAAAACCAGTACCATAAAACTGCATTACAGGACATTTTTAGGGCTGCACCCACTTTGTGGAATGCCTTCCCATGCATATTAAGACTCCCTTCTAGTCTCCAAACCTTCAAGTGTTCACTGAAAACTCACCTCTTCAGACAAGCTTATCAGATTCTACAGTAGAACCACCCACATAACCTTCATAAGCTTACCTATCTAATTAAATCCCCTCTATACAGTCCACACCTAACTTCACATATTTTCTCTTCACTTTCACCTCCTCCTGACCCTAGGCCAACATTGGTGTGTGACTATATGATACAGCCTACCAAGAACATCATCAAATCTGGCTGGACCATTATGCAATAGATATCACCTATCCTTGTGTATTAATGCAATGCCTATTTTCCTATAGATTTTAATCTTGTAAGCAGGGCTTTCCTACCTCTATAGCTGCATACACACACAACCAGGGCCGCCATCAGGGGGGGACTGTCGGGACTGGAGTCCCGGGCCCGGACACTTAGCAGAAAGGAGGGGGGCCCTGGCCGCTCCTACCCCTGTAGTTTCTGACTTTTTTTATGGAGCGCAGCAGCACTGCTGCTGCTGGCTCCAGTAGATAAGAATGAGCCGGCGGGCACTAGGACCCGCTGCGGCTCTAACATGCCAGGTCGTCCAGCAACGACTGCGCATGCGCGTCAATGCCTGGGACGGAGAGGAGACAAACACAAGGGGGCCTGGCTGGACACACAAGGGGGCCTGGCTGGACACAAGGGGGCCTGGCTGGACACACAAGGGGGCCTGGCTGGACACACAAGGGGGCCTGGCTGGACACACAAGGGGGCCTGGCTGGATACACAAGGGGGCCTGGCTGGATACACAAGGGGGCCTGGCTGGACACACAAGGGGGCCTGGCTGGACACACAGAGAAGGGGGGCCTGGCTGGACACACAGAGAAGGGGGGCCTGGCTGGACACACAGAGAAGGGGGGCTGGCTGGACACATAAGGGGGCCTTACTGGACATACACAGATGGGGGTCTGGCTGGAAATATAAGGGGGGTTGGCTGGACACACAGATAAGGGGGCCTTGCTGGACACATAAGGGAGGCTGGCTGGACGTACATAAGGGGAGCTGGCTGGACGCACATAAGGGGGGCTGGCTGGACGCTGGTTGGACAGACAAGGGGAGGGGCTGGCTGGACACAGAAGAGGGCAGGCTTGATATTTTTGGCCAAATTTTTTTTCCGTAGGAATAAGGTAGCAGGGGAGGGGGGACCTGCCGATTTTGTCATTCCTGGGCCCCACAATATCTGATGGCAGCCCTGCACACAACAATTTTTTTTATGAACGATTTGAGTAAACAATTTTTTCCCTTCAGAAAATTGACTAAAATAGTTTACTAAAGTTGTTCATTTACTAAATGTCATGAACGATTTTTATGAACTACAAACGATTTTTGCATATTCCCTTAATGAAACTCATTGAGTTGACAAGTCTGACTGAACGACAAACTACAAACGACAAACTACAAACGTGAACACGCATGAACGATAATCGTTCATCGTTTGACTCAGAAAGTGAACAATTTTTGCCATCAATTATCGTTAAACGATATCGTTTAACGATAATCATTAAAAAAATCGTTGTGTGTGTATGCAGCTATAGTCTGTTATTACCCAGTTTTGTTCTATTACTGTTTACAATTATAAAGTGCAAAAGAATATGGTGCATTATATAAAAAACTCTAAATAAATAATAAAAATAAATTCATCAATACACAAAGAAATTACCAAAATGCTAGCGATGAAACATGTGATTTGGGAACCATGTATGAAACCAGACCACAGTGTCTTATACCCTGTGGAGTAGCCAGGAGTTACTGTAAGTGTACAGTGTATGTAGCAGGGCTCACTCCACCCACAATTAAAAGTTCATAAAAGTGTCCGGATACATTGGCACTATGGGCCTGATTCAGACCCACTCGCAAGCGGCTGTCCGCTCGCAAGTTGGTCGATGTTGTGCACTGCGCATGCGCACGACGGCGGGAGCTCCGTCGTGCGCATGCGCCAGACGTGACGAGCGAAGGACCATCGCGGCCATCAAACTGCACGCTCGTATAGGCTGTGGGTGGTGACCCACAGCTATACGAGCGTCCAGGAGGACGCTCCATAATTATGGAGGGCGGCCCTCATTCAGAGCGTGCGCTCTGCTCAGAGCGTACGGCTCTGAATGAGGGCCTATGTCAGTATTCAGTATACATATAGTTTGTTGTGCAGCATATGAACATCAAAAAACCCCACCAGCAAAAATGTCAGGAAATTTTGATGTTCTAGGGAACAGGCCCTCACACCTAATACTCATTTTCTCTGTTCTGCCTTTCTCTCTCTCTCCCACTATAGTATGAAACCTTGGAGAGAGATAAAGTGGAGAGAGAGGTACCAATCAATTAGCTCCTAGCTGCCATTGTACATGCTGTATTTGAAAAATGTCAGTTAGGAGCTGATTGGTTTGTACTTTATTTCTCTCCAAGCTTTGATAAATCTCCCCCTCCCCTACACACATTTTTTTCTCTCTCTTTCTCTCTCCCACCTCCCCTCTCTCTATCTTTCAGCCCTCCTTTCCCATTTTCCTCTTTCACAATATGGAGACGATAGTAATGACAACATCAGTGTGCTGGTGAGATCCTTTACATTCATTGGTGAAATGCAGGTAATGTGAGGATGATTGTGACAGACTGCTTTTGTGATGTTACCAAAGCCCCGTACACACTGGATGATGTACTTGAACGATATGAACAATAACGATATCTTTGAATGATATATCATTCAAATCGTCCATTGTGTATACACGATGGGCGCTCCAGCGGGTCGTTAACGATATCCCCAGACATCTGTACATGCATTTCAATCTGGGTATATCGTTAGTTATACCATGCTGCTGAATGTAGCGTGGCCCCGCTCCCCCCTCCCAACGTCGTTGCCGGCATTGGCAAGTGGGTATGGTGAGTCCAAAGAGTCCTAGAGTATAGGTGAGTCCAAATTCCTAATCAAGTAGACAGGAATATAATGTCTGCTATGCGATAGAGACATTACATCCACAGAAATTCCTTCTATTGATTTGTTATTCACAATTGTGACACATATGCAACATCATAAATAAGACAGCGAGGAGCGAAAATATTAGTTCATATCTTAGAACAGTTTGTTCACCATGTTCATAAACCTCCAGTAGAGGTTTAATATTGCTGTAATAACAACCATTTCACACTCCTTTAGGATGACTTATGCACTGCGATTATCAGTTAGTGCATATTGAGCACACCAGCACCTTAGGAGTTAATCCCATATGAATAGGAGACTGATACTCTGTTTTAATGGGTGTCCATCACATTCGTAATGGACTTAGAATAATAGATGCTGAATGGCTCTGTTGATACATGTGACCGAGACAGGTGATCACATGGGCGACTGAGCCAATGGAAATAGATGTGCCGCGATCATGTGATCGGGACACTGACCGGAAAACGTGTACAAAAGGTAAGAGTGGAGTTCCTGCGATGGTGAACAAGCCTGCAACAGGCGAAACGCGCGTCCAAGGACTGTGATGAACCTGGTCGGACTAGTGCACTAGCCGACCATCTCCCTCCATCCTGATTCACTTCAAGGGTAACTGTATCACATCACGCAGACCGCCGTGCCTGCACCTCAAAATGTTATGACTCTGCCTTTTTATGTATTTTTGTATTCGGACAATTGCAGATTCCACACATGTTGTGGACGTTTAATGATGGCAAGGACATGCTATCTTATACATATGCCTCAATAGAAATATCATATAACAACTGTGTTTTGGAGGTGCGCACTGTGTTAGAAACGGGATACAACTTAACCATCTAATTACTGTTATTAACATGTATCATTGACAAACATGTCTTATATAACAGCAGATATTACTGTCATCTAGACGACTGGATAATTTCTCTTTAAGAGGAATTACAGACTAAAAATTGATTTACTATCACATGCTTGTCTATCTATACAATTATACCTAAAAACATTATATTATAAAGCTGTTCCTATATGAGCAAATCATTCTAAACTCAGCATATTGTATCATTTTTTGCCTCTCTGGGGTCCCTATACGCATTACTATAGGTAGACTGTGGATGTGAGAGTCATATGTAAAAATGTGTGTAGGTACACACACTGGATATACCGTATAAATTATTTTCATGGTACTTACCATTGCTGAGCATTTACATATCCCTTGTAAAGATTCATACTGTTATGTTCTGTGTTGTTTGTGGACCCGGGGTGGTAGCAGGAGCGATCACAGAAGCAGATTTGAAAATAAAACTAGGATCTTTAATAAGTGCTTGAGTAGACATATAATGTGGCAGTAAATAAAAGTCCAGGAATATATAAGTGTGCACAAGAGTTCTGTGGTGGGAGCAAAAGGGTTAATGTCCAAGTAGAAACAATTAGAGCTGTCCAGGTTTGCAGATAGTGAACTGAAAATAAACAAGCCAGGTTTGCAGGTAGTGAACTGAAGCGCAGGATGTCAGCAGGCTCAGGCACTCAGGTATGGGCAAGGGTGATGGAGGAAGCGGGGTAGTCCAGTGGGAGCTAGGAGCTGACAGGCAGACAGCGAATTCACAGGAACAGGAAAGCACAGAGAACTCCCTCTCAGCTAGGCTGAGATACACGTTGCACTGGCAAAGAAAGAAGGCACTGACCCTTACTAAATACCCCATGCCGTGCTGTTACTGGCCGGAGGGAACATGTGACTCACCAGGATTGGCCAGCCGCATCACATGGCCAGAAGGCAAGATGGCAGCGCCCATGCCAAATGGAACGGAGACGCCGCCAGGCCTTACCAGCGCAGAGTGACAACAGGCCCGCACAACAACGCGCGCAGCCAAAGCCCCCCACCAGACACCAGCTCCGCCACCAGACAGCCCGCGCCACAATGACCTCACAGGTAACACTCGCCTAGCACCATGCTGAAATACCCTGGCCGTGACAGTACCCCCCCTTTTGGGGTCGCCTCAGGACACTCACCAGGCTTCTCCGGATGGGCAGAATGGAATCTCCTGATGAGCGTGGGAGCGTGGACATCACGAGCATCGGTCCAGTAACGTTCCTCTGGACCGTAACCTTTCCAGTCCAGCAAATACTGTAGATGACCTCTGCGTAGACGAGAGTCCAAGATCTGGGCGACCTCAAACTCAACTCCTATCTCCGTCTGGACTCGAGGAGAAGCAGGTAGAGCACTATGGAATTTATTCAGGACCAGGGGCTTCAATAAGGAAATATGGAAGGAATTAGGGATTTTTAGGTATGGGGGTAACTGTAGACGATAGGCCACTGGATTAATGACTTCTGTTATGGAGAAGGGACCGATGAAGCGTGGTGCAAATTTCATAGAAGGAACCCTCAGACGAAGATTCCGGGTGGATAACCAGACCTGGCTTCCAACTTGCATGCGTGGAACTATTCTACGCTTCTTATCGGCCTGGGCCTTATAGAAAGAGGATGCCTTCAACAAATCAGACCGTACTTGAATCCAGATGGCAGCAAAATTCCGCACCGTGTCCTCCATGGCCGGAACATCGAAAACAGGCAGGCTTCGAAATTCGGGAACACGAGGATGAAGGCCATATACAACCTGAAATGGCGTTTGGTTAGTTGATGAGTGGTAGGAAGCATTATGTGCAAACTCAGCCCAAGGCAGCAAGGCAGCCCAATTGTCCTGGGAAGATGACATAAAAATTCTTAAGAAAGTCTCTAGATCTTGATTAACTCTCTCGGTGGAGCCGTTGCTTTGCGGATGGTAGGCCGTGGAAAAGTTTAACTTCACTTGAAGAACAGAACACAAAGCCCTCCAGAATTTTGCAGTAAACTGCACACCACGGTCAGAGACAATTTCAGCAGGAAGGCCATGTAGACGAAATATGTGTTGGACAAACAACTGTGCCAGGTCAGGGGCAGAAGGTAACTTCTTCAACGGTATATAGTGGACCATCTTAGAAAATCGGTCTATTACAACCCAGATAGTGTTGAAACCTTGAGAGACTGGCAGGTCTGTGACGAAATCCATGGAGAGATGCGTCCATGGACGTGATGGAGTAGGTAATGTAAGCAATTCCCCAGCTGGAGCTTGTCGTGATGATTTATGCTGGGCACAGGAGGAGCAGGAAGAGATGAACTCCATTATATCTGCCTTCATAGAAGGCCACCAATAGTGTCTTTTCAGGAACTCCAAGGTCTTCCGAGTGCCTGAGTGCCCTGCGAAGCGAGAGGAATGTGCCCAAGTGAGAAGCTGCTTCCTTAATTCCGGGGCCACAAATGATTTTCCCGTAGGAGGCTGAACTTGTAATGAGGCAAAAACTCTTGATTCCAAGACAGGGGTATTGCTTTGATTTTCAGATTGATCATCACAGAGGAGAGATCTCGATAGGGCATCAGCCTTCTGATTAAGTGCTCCAGACCGGAAGGTCAGGGTGAACTGAAATCTGGCAAAGAATATTGCCCAGCGGGCCAAACGAAGACTCACACATTGGAGGTTTTTGAGAAATAGGAGATTTCTATGGTCCGTAAATACAGTAAATGGAAACTTGGCGCCTTCTAGCAAATATCTCCATTCCTTCAACGCCAACTTTACAGCTAGTAGTTCTTGCTCACCTATGGCGTAGTTCCTTTCGGCAGGTGAGAATTTTTTAGAAAAGAACCCACACGGATGGACTCGGTTGTCCTCATAATGTTGAGACAAGACTGCTCCCACAGCTTCAGATGATGCGTCCACTTCCAACAAAAAAGGCCTGTCCAGATCTGGTTGTCGAAGAACTGGTGCTGAGATAAAGGCCTGTTTTAGAAGATGGAAGGCAGACTCTGCCTCAGGTGACCTTTGGGCAGGATTAGCACCTTTGTGGGTCAAGGTTGTAATGGGAGCCAGCAGTGTAGAAAATCCCTTAATGAAGCGTCTATAATAATTGGCGAAGCCCAACAATCTCTGGATGGCCTTCAGTGTCTGAGGTCGGGTCCAATCCAGAATTGCTTGCACCTTCTTGGGGTCCATTTCTAAACTGGAGCCAGATATTACATAGCCGAGAAAAGGTACACTGGGCAATCCAAAGACGCACTTCTCCAGTTTGCAGTAAAGGTGGTTTTCTCTCAAACGGGTCAGAGCTTCTTTAACATGTTCTTGATGTTTAGCCACAGAGGGTGAAAAAATCAGTATGTCATCCAGATAGACAACAACCGAAACATATAACAGATCCCGGAAAATCTCATTAACTAAACTTTGAGAGACAGCAGGGGCGTTACACAATCCAAAAGGCATTACTAAATACTCGAAATGTCCATCTCTGGTATTAAAAGCGGTCTTCCATTCATCGCCAGCTCGGATACGAATGAGGTTGTAAGCCCCTCTCAGATCTAATTTAGAAAAAATGACAGAGCCCTTGAGCCTATCGAACAACTCAGTAATCAGTCAGGGGAAGAGGGTATCGATTATTTACAATAATGTCATTAAGGCCTCGATAATCAGTACATGGTCTTAGACCACCGTCCTTCTTGCCAACGAAGAAAAACCCAGCTCCGGCAGGTGAAGTAGAGGGGCGAATGAACCCCTTTGCCAGGTTGTCCCGGATGTACTCGGTCATGGCTTGAGTCTCAGGCAAGGACAGCGGATAGGTACGACCACGAGGTGGTATCTTATCAGGTATCAATTCAATTGGACAGTCCCATTCCCTATGAGGGGGTAAGATATTTGCTTGTTGCTCAGAGAACACATCGGCGAACATCTGATATTCCTTGGGAATGGCAGAAGAAACTAATGGAACTGTCTTTCTCACAGGTTGAATTTTTGGAAGACAGGATTTCTGACAGTCCATACCCCATGACAGAATCTGCATAGAACTCCAATCAATCCTGGGATTATGTTGACGTAACCAGGGTAGACCAAGAACCACTTCTTGAGAGGCCTCTGATATCACCAGGAATTTTAAGGACTCAGAATGAAGTGCTCCAATTCGGACCAATACTGGTTGAGTCTCTTTGGTGACTATCCCGTTAGTTAGAGGACGTCCGTCTATAGAAGTCAGAGAGATGGCATGGTTGAGAGACAAACAAGGAATCTGAAATTTATCTATGAAACTAGACGTTCTGAAATTTCCGGCTGCTCCCGAGTCAAGTAGAGCAGTAGCAAAGACAGGTTTGGGTTTAAGATCAAAGGCTAGGGTAATCGTGAAATCTTTAATTTTTGGAGACGGGTTCATAACTCCTAAATTGATGTCTCCAGGGTCAGTTAGGATTTGGCATTTCCCGGTTTACGGGGGCAGGAGATCAGCAGGTGACCGGACTCTCCGCAGTACAGACAGAGGTTCTTTTGCATTCTTCTCTGACGTTCTTCTTTGGAGAGGTGTGTATGATTCACCTGCATAGGCTCCTCTTCAGTTGGAGAAGGAATGGGTCGGGTAGAAATGGAGGGGGTAAATGACCTTTGCCGGTCAGTTCTGTTTTTTTCAGCCTGACGTTCCCTGAAGCATAGTTCAACTTTGATACACAACGAAATCATGTCATTCAGATTAGTAGGAAGCTCTCGAGTGACTAGATCATCCTTTAGTCGGTCTGACAACCCATGCCAGAAGGCCGAGGTGAGGGCTTCCTAAAATTTGAAAATGCACAGCATATTGACTGACAGGACGGACCCCTTGTCTCAGTGTCATGATGTTTGATGATGCTGATACAGTACGCCCAGGTTCATCGAAAATCCTCCTGAAGGATGACACAAAGCCTGCGTAATTATCCAGCAGCGGATCTCAGCGCTCCCAGAGTGGGGAAGCCCATTCCAAGGCCTGGCCGGATAACAGAGAGACTATATAAGCCACTTTAGTTCTTGCAGTTAGAAAGTTGTCAGGCTGCAGGGTAAAATGTATGTCACACTGATTTAGGAATCCTCGGCAGAGTTTAGGATTGCCATCAAATTTATTTGGTAAAGGAAGACGTAAGCGGGGAGATGATCTGCCTCCTGTATTCCCAGACGCTGATGCGGATGTAGATGCTGGTACTTCAGGGGTAGAAAAGGAAGTTTGCAAACTATCCTGTCGCTTGGACATCTCTTGCAGAAATTTAGCCATCTGATGCTGCACGTTTTCCAGATTTTCTAAACGACCAGAAATGCACCTGAACAAATCCACTCCTGACTCCTGATCCGTGGCCGGCTCCATGGGGCCAGTGCAAACTGTTATGTTCTGGGTTGTTTGTGGACCCAGGGTGGTAGCAGGAGCGATCACAGAAGCAGATTTGAAAATAAAACTAGGATCTTTAATAAGTGCTTGAGTAGACATATAATGTGGCAGTAAATAAAAGTCCAGGAATATATAAATGTGCACAAGAGTTCTGTGGTGGGAGCAAAAGGGTTAATGTCCAAGTAGAAACAATTAGAGCTGTCCAGGTGTGCAGATAGTGAAACTGAAAATAATCAAGCCAGGTTTGCAGATAGTGAACTGAAAATAAACAAGCCAGGTTTGCAGGTAGTGAACTGAAGCGCAGGATGTCAGCAGGCTCAGGCACTCAGGTATGGGCAAGGGTGATGGAGGAAGCGGGGTAGTCCAGTGGGAGCTAGGAGCTGACAGGCAGACTGGCAGACAGCGAATTCACAGGAACAGGAAAGCACAGAGAACTCCCTCTCAGCTAGGCTGAGATACACGTTGCACTGGCAAAGAAGGAAGGCACTGACCTTTCCTAAATACCCTATGCCGTGCTGTTACTGGCCGGAGGGAACATGTGACTCACCAGGATTGGCCAGCCGCATCACATGGCCAGAAGGCAAGATGGCGGCGCCCATGCCAAATGGAACGGAGACGCCGTCAGGCCTTACCAGCACAGAGTGACAACAGGCCCGCACAACAACGCGCGCAGCCAAAGCCCCCCACCAGACACCAGCTCCGCCACCAGACAGTCCGCGCCACAATGACCTCACAGGTAACACTCGCCTAGCGCCATGCTGAAATACCCTGGCCGTGACACATACTGGAGGTTTATGAACATGGTGAACAAACTGTTTTAAGATATGAACTAATATTTTCGCTCCTCGCTGTCTTATTTATGATGTTGCATATGTGTCCCAATGGTGAATAACAAACCAATAGAAGGAACTTCTGTGGATGTAACGTCTCTATTGCATATCAGACATTATATTCCTGTCTACTTGATTAGGAATTTGGACTCACCTATACTCTAGGACACAGCATCAATATATTGCAACATAAAATTGTATGTGTTATGTGTAATGCTTGTTTTGTAGTGTCTTGTATTGTTCTTACATACCTTGAAGTTCAAATTTTAATGGATTTAATAATTGCTAAATTTTATTCTTAATAATTATACATAAAGAGTGCCCCAAACAAAGAGCCTTCTTTTCTCTTTCTGTTTTTCTACACAGCTTGCAATAAACACCTGGATAATATGCATTTGACTTTTAAAATATGCATTAAGCACCACAGTAATGAAAAGGCGAAAAAAAAATGTTTTTTCTCTCTACACACAACACAGTTTTCCGCAGTACACGCCAATTTAACAAGATTCTTATAACACCTGTGGTTTCTAGGCTTCACCAGATGTACTCACATTTACCGGAACATTCTGCCTTGTTGGATCCTGAGCCATGCTGGGGGTATCTGGCATGTGTGCTGTGCCACAGCAGCACAGTGTCCCCTCACGGGCCACCAAATATGTAACAGGGTCACAGAAAGTAGGACACATGACAGGCATGTTCTCGGTGCAACAGTGTCTTTTAATGGCAGCAGACACTGCAGTTTAACATATAAGCACAAAGGCCTGGATAAACAGGCACAGTGATTAGACATGCAGGTGGAAACAAATGATCCAGCGCCCAAACTGCTAATGTTCAGTCTGCTGCAATAGCATGCAGCCACAGTCTGCTATGCTTCCCAGCACAGCCAAATCTGTAAGTCCCTGGCACTACGTAAACTCAGGCCTACTCACTGGATGCTATTCGGCGTCAGTGCCCAAAGCACCGGGTGAGAGTTTTAAACTCTTCCTGTCTTCCAGTGATGACTTGCAGCTGGACCTGTGCAATCCTAAAAACCTGGAGTTCCAAACCTCCACTGCTACTGCAGACTGCACAGGTTTTACTTTAGTCTTCCTTGGTTGGAGCTGATCCCACAGGAATGTGGGTAATTCAGGTGAAAGGCAACCCCTCTCACCACAATACATTCAAATGGGATCATCAGTGCCATTCCCCTGCATGGGTTAAAAGGTACAATGATGTATCAGTGTGTTTTCATCAACAAGTAGATCTTACTGAGCCACAACTGCTGCTTTGAGGACACGTTTACAGTAGAGATGAGCAGGTTTGGATCTCAGAGATCCGAACCCACCCGAACTTAGGGGATCCGAGTCAGATCCGAGTCGGCTCGGGGTTTCCCGTCTGACCCGGATCTGAAAACGAGGCAAAACGTCATCATCCCGCTGTCGGATTCACGCGGGTTTTGGATTCTATATAGGTCCTGCGATCGCCGACATTTTTCATTCCGGCTGTGGAGATTGAATAGGGAGGGAGCTGGGAACTGTGCTGAGGGAGCTGGGAGCTGTGCTATGCTGTTCTGCTGTGCATAGGGGCTGGCTGCTTATGTCCATATGTGCATAGGGGCTGGCTAGGCTACTGTTGTGTCAGGGGCTGGCTGCTTATGTCCATAGGGGGCGGGACTGGCTGCTGTCCATATACTGGGGCTGGCTTGTTGTTGTCCTGTCCACTCCATAGGGGTTGGCTGTTGTCCACAATATATCCATATATACTGGGGCTGGCTGGCTGTGGTCCTGTCCACTCAATAGGGGCTGGCTGGCTGTGATCTGTGTTGTCCAGGGGGTGTTCTGTCCATTAGGGGTACTACTCACCCCCAGTGTGAAAAAATAAAGTATTTTATTTTTATTTCTGTGTTTGTGCGTGCCTATCAGCAACGTAGGTGCGCAGGGGTACTGTGCTACCTGTGTCTCATTTACCAAGGGGCTGCTGCCTTGTTCAGGGGTGCTCTTCACCCCCAGTGTGAAATAATAAAAACAATTTTTTGTGTGTGCGTGTTAGCCTGCCACACCACCAGTGTTAAAATAAAAACAATTTTTTATGTGTGCGTGTTAGCCTGCCACACACTACCAGTGTGACTATAAAAACATTTTTTGTGTGTACACCACCAGTGTGAAAATAAAAACAATTTTTTGGTGTGTGCGTGTTAGCCTGCCACACCACCAGTGAGAAAATAAAAACAATTTTGTGTGTGAGTAATTGCGTATTAGCCACACCACCAGTGAGAAAATAAAAAAATTTTTTTGGTGTGTGCATAATTGCGTATTAGCCACACCACCAGTGAGAAAATAAAAATAATTTTTTGTGTCTGTGTATTTGCGTATTCGACACACCACCAGTGTGAAAATAAAAACATTTTTTTGTGTGTGTGGTTGGTTGTGTACATTAGCCGTGCTATAATTGCTTGGTGACACTGCTGTAAGACCGCAGTGAGTATGGAGGATAGTCACATGACAGGAGAGCAGGATCCACATACCAGTCTTGTAGCTGCCAGTAGCAGTCATGATGACGATGCAAGGCCGTCAACATCATCTAAGTAAGGTCAAAAAGTCAGGCTAAAAAAATCTACTTTTACCCTGTTAAGAAAAAAAGTCAGCTTTAGAGAAACAAAAACTTGGCAATATGCCATTCACTACACGAAGTGGCAAGGAAAGGATAAGGCCTTGACCTTTACTTATGACTGGTGGTTCTAGTTGTGAAGATTTAAGCCCTTCTGCTTGTAGAAGATGTACAAAATTATTTCAATTGTCTCCGAAAAGTCACAGATCCCCAGAGTCCAGATGTGTCCGCGGTTGCCATGTGTGTGCCTGACCTTTCTAATACTGTACTTGAAGAGGATCCTACTTCCACCATTTGTGTGCCTTCTGCAAATGTGGGGATGAGCAGCACAAGTCAACATGCTGACTTAGAAATCGAGGATGCTTCTGTGGAATTGCACGAGGAGGATGAGGAGGATATTTATGTAGTTGGCAATAACAACAACCTTGACGTCACTTAGCCGAATTTCTATACACTCGGAGCGAGCGATCGCATCTAGCAAGTGGGTCTGAATGAGCTCCTGACTCCTCTCCTATCCGTTGTTCCTCAGAAGGATCGTTGAGTGTTACTCCTGCTGCTGCTGCTGTTGCTATGAGTGGATCTTCATCCCAGAAGGGGATCAGGAAGAAGTCTACTTTTAGTAGTTCAAGAAGTTCAACCAAACAATTGACTGTCACACAGTCCTTTGAATTGGCAAAAAAAGTGTGACGGCAAACACCCAGTTGCAGAGCGGATTACTGACGCCATAACAGCTATGCTGGGATTAGATGTGCAGTATCCACCATTAATGCAGTGGGTTTTACACAGTTAATAGAGGTCCTGTGTTCCCACTACCATGTCCCTTCTAGATTCCACTTCTCTAGAATAGCAATTCCCAATCTGTACAAGGACATTAATGTCCTCTGAAATGCCGTTGTGCCCACTGTCCATTTAAACACAGATGTGTGGACAAGTGGGACAGGGTAAACTAAAGATTACATGACTGTGACAGCCCACTGGGTAGGTGTATTGCCTCCAACAGTGCAAATAGCAGCAGCAGCTAACAAATGCCAGCTCATTCAGAGGCAGGCTACTCTGTGTATCACTGGTTTCAGTAAGAGACAAAACGCTGAGAACCTCTTAGAGAAACTCATGGAAATCATTGCAAAATGGCTTACCCCACTTGGACTCTTCTCAGGATTTGTGATTGCTGACAATGCCAACAATATTGTGCGAGCATTACATGTGGGCGAATTCGAACACATCCCATGTTTTGCTCACACAATGAATTTGGTGGTGCAACATTTTTTAAGAAATGACAGGTGCGTGCAGGAGATGCTCTCGGTGGCCAGAAAGATTTCTGAACATTTTCGACATTCAGCAAATTGCATGTCGAAAATTGCAGCACCAGCAGGAATTTGTTTGAATTTGAATTTGCCCTGCCATCAGCTGAAGCAAGAGGTAGTAACTAGGTGGAATTCTACCCTCTATATGCCTGATGTAGCCTGTCTTAATCAAGGATACAACTCCTTTATATTCAGTATAGGGGCAGCTGGGGCTGTTTGGCAGCTGGGGTTAAAAGCACCAAGTGTTAAAGGCACAAAGTGTGATAACATAACAGTTAATCAAACAGTTGAACAAACATTGACCAACATCTAAGGTAATTTCAGATTTAGACAAATTTTAAGGAAATCAGTTTTAAAGTAACAAACCTAATACTCAACATGTACTACATATTTCTTTTCGTCAAAACTATTCTTTATATTTTCTCTAAGGCTATAACATCCTTAACTCTCCCTGCATATCACCTCTCTGTGCTCATTGCAGCCGTATTGATTCACTCCCCTCCTCTTAAAATTCCTGAG
The DNA here is from genome assembly GCA_031769625.1 of Taudactylus pleione. NCBI lineage: Eukaryota > Metazoa > Chordata > Amphibia > Anura > Myobatrachidae > Taudactylus > Taudactylus pleione. The sequence goes on from JAUIMM010000390.1 coordinate 4,838,063, forward strand.
CTTTCTTTTCATCATACATTGACTATTACAGCCTCATTGTGGGCTCTATTTATTAACATTATTTTTACTAAAATAAAGTGAAAAAGGATGTTTTCACACCCTTTTCACATTATTTTAGTATCACCTGTAGTTATTACAGGGCAATTGGAGTAGAATTAGTAAAATTCTACTCCAACCCCTAAGTATCACTTATTTTTAGTAAAGCAGATCGCATTTCCCATAATTGTAATGGGAAATGTGATCCGACCATAGTTACTAAAAATAAATTGTAAAAAAATACCGGGGAAAGCCCTGTGATAATAACGCCACCTGGAGGTGGCGTTATCCAGGGTCTCCCCCAGTTACCGGGCTCCCACTCTGCTCTAACGGGGAGAGCAGAGGCGGGAGCCAGTACCAGTAATCAGCTGTGTGGTCTAAATAGACCGCAAGCTGATTACTGTAAAAAAAAGAAAAAAAAATTGAAACATTTTTTTTTACTTACCTGACTCCTGGGACCGGTGATCAGGCCTCCGGTGATGGCTCCTCTCCGGTCAGCTGGTCTCCCTCAGTGCACTGCTGCCCGGTCATCAGGTGATCGGGTCCCAGTGCAGTATGGGAGATCACCTGATCGGGAAGCCCGGAGAAGATCACCGGAGGCCAGGAGGATGCAGGTAAGTGTAATGAAGGGAGGGGGGGGGGTCACGGGGATCCACGATTGCGGGGGGCAGGGCTTAGCGTCGGTGGGGGGTAGCAGCGACGGTGGGTAGGCGCATGCGCGGGCTCTTAGTCGCGGTATTTTTTCCGAAAATACCGCGACTAGAGTGCGGATGGGATCCGCAGGGACAGAGCTTTATCACAAGCTCTGTCCCTGAAGGGATTTATAGTAAATCCCTGTGATATTGCCTGAATTTGCAATGCAAATTCACTCGGTAATATCACACTACAATCCGCATTCAATATGCGGATTGTAGTAAATAGAGCCCTTAGTCGCTATAAAAAAACTTTTACAACTATATCTACTTCTCTATCCTTCTGCTTTTATTATCTGGTGACATATCACCAAATCCAGGCCCCACACACACACACAGCGGTTTTAATATGGAATAAATACCCTGCAAACCCCATGTGTCCCCCATCACCCTCCAAATCAATAAATGTGCCTTATGGAATCCACACTCTATCACTACTTATCATTATTTTACATCTGAACATCTCTTTACAGCAACTACTTTCACAAATTTCTACATTTACCTGAGACTAAATAAAGAAAAAAACCTGAGACTGCTGGTTAACACCTTAACCATACCGTAACAACCATGGCTTTCCACAGACACCTACAGTAACAACCATGGCTTTCCACAGACACCTACAGTCACAACCATGGCTTTCCACAGACACCTACAGTAACAACCATGGCTTTGCACAGACACCTACAGTCACAACCATGGCTTTCCACAGACACCTACAGTAACAACCATGGCTTTCCACAGACACCTACAGTAACAACCATGGCTTTCCACAGACACCTACAAAAATTGTCACATAAAGTAGAATGTCAGAGGTATAAATCGTACTCCATCTTACTTGCTCACATAATGTAAAACAGGAATCCACCCATCTGTCATTCTAACCCTCTGTTCCATGCTCACTGTCTACCCCATCTGTGTCACCCCTATCTGTATGTCATTTCCCTTTAGAATGTAAGCTCTCACGAGCAGGGCCCTCTTCCCTCATGTGCTTTTCCTTCCTTTACTTATATTATCTACTCTATACTCCTTATAACAGCACCTAACCCTTGACTTTTGCCATTCTGCTACAGTTGCAGCAATGTTTATATACCATGTACTTGTCCTGAAATGTCTTATACTGTATGTCAGTGTTTTCTTGTTCTGTTCAACTGTTTCTGTACTGTTTCTGTACTTTGTTTTTGTACTTGTTAGGCGCCGCAGAACCCTTGTGGCGCCATATAAATAAAGGATAATAATATTAATAGTAATAATATGCTTCAGCAGATGGACGACCAGAAAAAGGCCATCCAAGGCTACACTACGGCCTATGACATAGGGAAAGGAGGGGGAATGCACTGCAGTGGAGAATAATTTTCCGTGTTGTGCTAGGTTCTCAAACCCTTTGAACTTGCCAAACGTGTAGTTAGGTCAGACACTGCCAGCTTGAGTCAGGTCATTCCCCTAATCAGACTTTAGCAAAAGCAGCTGGAGAAAGTGAAGGAGAAGCTGAAACAGAGTAACTCTGCTAAGTATGTCAGACTTGTAGATCAAGCCCTCCATTCGCTTCGACAGGATCCAAGGGTCGTCAATCTCTTGAAATCAGATCACTATATTTTGGTGACCATACTTGATCCTAGGTTTAAGTCATACCTTGTGCCTTTCTTTCTGACAAGCATGAATCTGAAAAGATGCAAAGAGCTGGTGGTAAAAAAATTGTCAGTTCAAGCGGAACGTGACATGACAGGATCTCCTCCAGTTTCTACAGCTGCAAGGAAAAAAACAAAATTTTCCTAAGAGGTGGTGGTGATGCAGATCAGTCAGCAAAATCTAATGACATCTGGTTGGGTCTGAAAGAGCTGCTTACAATGAGTGATATGTCTACTGTGGCTTTGTCTGACACGGTCACCATTCAGAGAATGGTGGGTGACTATTTTAGGGATAGCATCCAAATAGGCATATCAGACAGTTCGTTTCACTAATGGCAGGAAAAAGAGGCGTTTTGGAGTCCCTTACACAAATTGGCTTTGTTGTGCTTAAGTTGCCCACCCTCCAGTGTGTACTATGAAAGAGTTTTCAGCACAGGCGGGAACCTTGTCAGTGATCGTTATAGGAGGTTACTTCCCCAAAATGTGGAAAAGATGATGTTCATCAAAATGAATTACAAATTCCACGAGGAAGACCTTTACCAGCACTTAAGTCCAAAAAATACAGAAGTGTCTGTAATGGTGGATTCCAGCGGGGACGAATTCATATTGTGTGAAGAAGAGGAGGATGCATACACTGATGGGGATGACAATGACGACATCTAATCTTACCTATGTTGTAAAGCCAGTTTGTGTATGGGATCATTGCCACCAATGTCCACTGTGCATTGGCAGCTTGTTTTGTAGGGGGTCCAAATAAACCAATCATTTCAGTCACAGGTGCCAGTTCCTGTCGCTGAAGTGATTGGTTTTGTTAAACTGTAAATGTCCTGTTTCATATATACAACATAAGGGTGGGTGGGAGAGCCCAAGGACAATTCCATCTTGCACCTTTTTCCTTTCCATTATGTGCTGGTTGGGGGATTCCTGCCTGACATTTTTAATGTTATGGTTTATGAATGTCCAGAAATTGTAATGGCCACAGACAGCATCTCCTGCATGTCTCCTTCATTTTTTTAAAAGAAAATTCTGAACCAATTGCTGCTTGTTGTGTCAACCCAGCGGCGCAAGTCGCTCAACAGTGACATTCAGCCAAGGGTTCTCAGCCTGTAAGGCTGCTACACGGCCCAAAGGCCGCATCCTGCTTCATGGCCCACAGGCCATCTGTCGTCACTCCTCACCAGCCCTCAAGGCTGTAATGGCCGTAACTTGCCAAGAGTACCAGGCCTCAAGGCTGTTGCAGGACTGGTTCCGTCCTAATCATACTGTAGCTCTGTATTCCACTACTACTCAGCCCAGAGGCTGCATCAGCAATTAACTATCAACTATCAATTCTTCAGCCAGGGCTGCACCAAATTATCAATTGTTCAGCCAGGGGCTGCACCAATTATCAATTCTTCAGCCAGGGGCTGCACCAATTATCAATTCTTCAGCCACGGGCTGCACCAACTATCAATTCTTCAGCCAGGGGCTGCACCAATTATCAATTCTTCAGCCAGGGGCTGCACCAATTATCAATAATTCAGCCAGGGGCTGCACCAATTATCAATTTTTCAGCCATGGGCTGTGCCAATTTATCAAGTATCAACTCTTCTTCAGCCAGCGGCTGCGTCAACTATCAACTATCAATTCTTCAGCCAGTGGCTGCACCAATTATCAAGTATCAACTCTTACTTCAGCCAGTGGCTGCGCCAACTATCAGTTCTTCAATCCTCAAGGGGTGCCCCAACCATCATCTTTTCACAGTCCTCAACTCTATCACTCAGTTTTGAGCCAGCTAGCTGGATGCAACCTTTTGGCCCTTAACTAGATGAAAAAAAATCAATATTGTGAGCTGTGAGGTGGTCAAAATTGACTGGAAACGAGTGGAAATAAATGTTATTGAGGTTAATAATACTGTAGGAACAAAAAAAGGCCCATTTTATGTGATTTTAGCTATTTTTATGATATTTAAAAAAAAAAATCCAGATCCAAAACCAAAACTGGAAAACAAAAAAACGGAGGTGAGGTTTTGGCAAAACCAATCCAGATCCAAAACCAGGGGAGATACAGATCCAAAACCAAAACACTGGGTTCAGTGCACATCTTTAATTTACAGTTTGATGCATGTAAAATTTTTGACACGCATCTCAGGTGAAACAGCATGCGTCCACTTTTACTCCCAAATCATAGGTGTAGCTTTCACAGTCTCCCTGAAATGCTTTTTTTTAAAAGTAGGCAATTATGGGTTGTATGACTGTGTGCTTATTTGCATCATTCTCATCCTTGGCAGGGTACCTCCATATACAGGGGATTATATTACAGGGATTGTATACAAGGGCAGTATGCCTGTGTGCTGTTGTGCATCATTCTCATACTGGGCAGTGTACCTCCATGTGCAGGGGATTATATTACAGAGATTGTATATAAGAGCAGTATGCCTGTGTTCTGTGTTTGTATCATTCCCACCATGGACAGGTAACTTCCATGTGCAGGGGATTATATTACAGAGATTGTAAAGAGCAGTATGCCTTTGTTCTGGTTTGTATCATTCCCACCATGGCCTGTGTATCTCCTGAGGTTCTGATCTTCCAGTGGTTTGTAATTCAGATTTTAAATCTGAATTTCAGGGTGTAGATTGCAAAAAGTACATGATTTTAGCTGTTTTTAAAAACTTTTTATAATTAAAAAAAAAATAGAGATCCAAAACCAATACCAAAACACTTGAGGGTGGTTTTGCAAAACCAAAACACGAAGATAAATTCAGATCCCAACCCAAAACACAGGGGTCAGCGCACATATTTATTTAAAACACTGCAGGTATTACACTGTACCTCACAGGTTTAACATTAATGGAAATCATGAATTGTTCCCTTGTCACATCAGAGTTATTCAGCTGCTTGTAGAGCTTGGACAGTAGAATTGTTCTTGTGTGTTGGGGAAAAATGGGCTTCATTCAGCAAGGATTGCAACTGCAAAAGCGTACACAGACGGTCAATTGTTGCATACTGCGCATGCATCGCAGTGCGCAAATGCCCCACTGCGATCGGGACTGCAGTGAGTCGCAGACCCATCGCAGAGTGAATGACAGGAAGTACAGTTTGGGGGTAGTGATGGGGGGGGTGGTCAGAGAAACGTAGCCGTGCCAGTGAGTTTGAACACTGCTAGAGGGGCATGCATAAATTAGCCACTGTGATGGCATACACAGCATGTGCTCTCACTGCGTGCAGGAAAGTGGTAGGGCCAGACCTGCCATAAATGTGAGAGTGGCTCTGATGTTACCAATGTTTTGGCTAGATTGCAAGGTATTACAGATGTGCAAGTTATATCCAAACCCCCCCCACTTCCCCCCTCCCACCACCACGACCATTGCACCCAGACCGAAGTCTGCCTAACAGGAAGGCAACTGTGCCTGCTGGTGCTGGCTGGGCTGACTATAGGTGGAGCTGTAGCAGAAGAGTGCAGCCCCTTCCAGACAGTCTTCCCATATTGTGTCCTGAGAGCTGCCAGGTGAAAAAGTGATTCTTCCTTCCCCTGTGATCTCTCCATTCCGGAGCTGATGTGTGTTAGTTTTTTTTGCCGCCGGGGAGGAGGGGATTTGTGCGGGGACAGACAGACGCCAGATAGGGAGACCGGTGGGGGGGGGGGTCAGGGGTGTTTGTGTGACTTTTGAAAAAAATTGATACCAGTGTTGAGTTTATTTGGCTGGCTGCATTTGTGTGAAAGAGGTGTGTGCATCTGTGTAGGCTTTGTCAGTGTGTGTATATGTTTCAGTGTGTGCGTGTGTAGCTGTGTCAGTGTTATGTATCTATGTCAGTGTGTGTGCCTGTCTGTGTGTATCAGTGTCAGTGTGTGTGTGTCTGTGTCAGTGTGTATCTGTTTCAGTGTGTGTGCTTGTCTCTGTGTATCTGTGTCAGTGTGTGTGTGTGCCTATCTGTGTGTATCAGTGTCAGTGTGTGTCTGTCTGTGTGTATCTGTGTCAGTGTATGTGTGCCTGTCTCTGTGTATCTGTGTCAGTGTGTGTCTGTCTGTGTGTATCTGTGTCAGTGTGTATCTGTGTAAGTGTGTGTGTGTGCCTGTCTCTGTGTATCTGTGTCAGTGTGTTTCTGTGTCAGTGTGTGTGTGCCTGTCTCTGTGTATCTGTGTCAGTGTGTGTGCCTGTCTCTGTGTATCTATGTCAGTGTGTGTATCTGTCTGTGTGTATCTGTGTCAGTGTGTGTGTGCCTGTCTGTGAGTATATGTGTCAGTGTGTGTCTGTGTGCATGTCTGTGTCCATCAAATACACATGTGGAAATTTGACAAGCCCATAAAGATGTAAAAATTAGCTAAAAAAAGGGGTGAGAGGTTAAAGAGCCAAATTTACTAACACTTATATATACTTTTGTCTGTCCAGAGTGGTACCCTGTCAAGGTCAGCCCTGTCACTCCTAGCTATATAATAATATATATATATATATATATAGGGGATATCCCATGTGGAGCTTTTCAGACCCTCATGCACATGTCCTGATAGTGTGCTGAGAGACGACACAGGGGGGAGGTGATGGTGTGCTGAGAGACAACGCAGGGGGGAGGTAATGGTGTGCTGAGAGACAATGTGTTGGGAGATGATGGTGTGCTGAGAGACGACATGGTGGGGAGGTGATGGTGTGCTGAGAGACAAAGTGAGGGGGAGGTAATGGCGTGCTGAGAGATGACGCAGGGGGAGGTGATGGTGTGCTGAGAGACAACGTGGTGGGGAGATGATGGTGTGTGCTGAGAGACAACGCACGGGGAGGTAATGGTGTGCTGAGAGACAACGTGGTGGGGAGATGATGGTGTGCTGAGAGATGACACAGTGGGGAGGTGATGGTGTGCTGAGAGACAACACACGGGGAGGTAATGGTGTGCTGAGAGACAACGTGGTGGGGAGGTGATGGTGAGCTGAGAGACAAAGCGAGGGGGAAGTAATGGTGTGCTGAGAGATGATGCAGGGGGGAGGTGATGGTGTGCTGAGAGATGTCACAGGGGGAGATGGTGTGGCTAAGAGACGTTGCAGCGAGAGATGATGTGGCTGAGAGTCATTGCAGGGGGAGACGGTGTGGCTGAGAGACATTGTAGGCGGAAGGAAGTTTCACAGAGTTAACGAGTCTGGTTGAGCCACTGTTGTATGATGACGACATTGTTAATATTCCTACAAAAACAGGCATATTGCGGATGATGTGACCTACATGAATAGTGAATACCGACTGAAGACCCTGTCTTCCCAGGGAGGATACATTTCTTCAGAGGCTCCACATTGTGAGAAACCACCGTATAGGTAAAGGGCATGTGGAATGGAAAGGAATGTTCCCAGAGTGACGAGAAATGGGTGGCGTGTCATGTTGGCACACACTCCATTTTCAGTGGCTATGCCTCTTCGGTATGTGGCCATGCCCATTTTTCCATGCCATTCGCTGCACAAATATAATTTACTACGTGTGTGTATAGGAGGTGCAATTTTTCAACTTTCCCTGGGCTCCAAAGACCATAGTTACGCCTCTGCCTGTAATTACATCTTCACATAAAAGTATGTTGCCAACATTGCTGATAGGTTTATAAACACTTCTTTGGTGTTTGCCTGCCTTGATATATTTTATACAGAGTAGAGATGTGCGGTTCGGTTCTCAGAGAACCGCCAACTACCGAATTTGGAGTCCCGGTTCCAATCTTCCCGCAGTTCAGAACTCTGATTTAAAAACCCATCTCGGGTTTTCTATTGCATACGTCAAAATGATGTTATTTTAACTGTTTTTTTTTTTTTTTAAATACAGATCTAAAACCAAAAAACGAGGGTGGTTTTACAAAACCAAAACCAAAACACGTAGATTAATCCGGATCCAAAACCAGAACAAGGGGGTTGGCGCACATCTCTAATACAGAGAGATGTGATTCCAATATGCTAAGTAGACATGGGGGATCAGAAGAACGCAATGTAGACAAAGGTTAATCAGAAGAATGTGAAAGGCCAGCGACTAATTTTTCATTTAAAATTTAAATTGAAGTATCAAGTAATAAAATAGGAATAGTGGTTTACAAAAATCCTTTTATAAGCAAAGAACTTTTGCGATGCATCCCGCCGCTCTTCACATGCATGGCGGCATTAGCACATACTTGCCTACTCTCCCCATTTGGACGGGAGCCTCTCGAAAATTGGGTGATGCTCCTGTACACCCGAAAAAGCAGTCAAGCCTCCCGGCCAGCCGCCGACCCCTCCAGACTCCCCGCAAATAACACACAAACCCCAACCGCGGGGAAGGGGTGATGACGTGATTCGCGCTGAATCGCATCATCATGATCCCGCCCCTTGCTTCACAATGCCGGAGGCGGCTGCCAGAATGTTGGATGACATGCATTAGCAATGCCGGTATGCATGACGATCACCACAAAGGACCACTCTTTCGGTAAGAGTTGCCCTTTGCGATGGAGGGATTTCTGGGTCTCGGGGCCAGAAGCCTCTCGGGTGTCCTTCTGCACATGTGCAGAAGGATGCATGCACAGCGGGGGGTGTTGGGAGGATCCGATTGGATCCCTCTCACAGCACTCTCCTGATAGAAGCCCATAGACTTCTATAGGGTAATGCCATCAGGAAGATGGCATTACCCACTGCAACCAAGCCCCAGAGAGCAATACATTCCATGGCCTGGTGCATATGAGAAATGCGGTAAAACCCTAATTTTGGTGTTTTGAACGCATTTCTCCCTTTAATGCATCCCGTCCAGTATGAGGAAATGTTTAGTATACGACCAAGGAGAAAAAGGAATATCTGTCTTGGATTTCTTTGGGGCCTATTCATCATCACTTAAGTTTTACAAAAGCAGGTGAAGTAACTTGATGTACTGTATTATTTGTGGCAGTGAGATAGTGAGCTTTGGATCACAGAGGAAAATACTGTTGAATGTTATTTTGCAAATCTGATTTACACAAAACTTGCTTAGAATGAATTATCTGTTGATCCCCAGTTGATAAGGTACTCTCCTTTTGATGCCAAATTTTTTAATAGTGAGCAAATAAAAATGTTTATTTGAAGAGTGAATGTATCTAAAACAGACCTTGGCAAGACATAAGCCACCCATTGTTTGAATCTTACATTATGCTAATTCACTCACTTAAATATTAACTTGAAATAACCACACACAGTGGCGTAACTAGGGTATTTGGAGCCCAGGGCAAATTTGAAAAGGGAAACCCCCCCCTGAAGTGCGCGCACCTAAGGCGCGCGCGGCAAAAAAATGGGCGTGGTCACACTGAACATTCCTATCCATATGCACCTTAACCCCAGTAGTACCCCTTATACAGTACCCCCAGTATGCAGTTGTGGTCCCTCTTATGCAGGCCCATAGTAGTGCCCCTTATACAGTATCCCCAGTAGTGGTCCCCCTTATACAGCCCCCAATTAGTTCCCCTTACTCAGCACCCCCAGTAGTGGCCCCCCCAAATGCAGTGCCCTATGTAGTGTTCCCCCTTATGCAGTGCCCCCAGTAGCAGTCCCCACAATGCAGTGCGCCCAGTAGTGGTATCCCCTTATGCAGTGCCCTTTATATAGTGCCCCCAGTAGTAGTCCCCCCCCTATGCAGTGCCCTTTATATAGTGCCCCCAGCAGTAGTCCCCCCCATGCAGTTTTCCCAGTAGTGGTCCCCTTATGCAGGCACCCAGTAGTGATCCCCCCTATCCAGTGCCCCCCGTAGTTGCCCTTCCTATTATTTCCCCCAGTAGTGGTCCCCCCAGTGCAGTGACTCTAGTAGTAGGCCCCTTTTATAATGCCCCCAGTGGTAGTTCCCCCCCCAAGTAGTAGCCCCCAGTAGAGATTCCCCCTCCCGATTAAGTGCCCCCAGTAGTAGCCCCCCCAGTAGAGGTCCTCCCAATAATGGTGCCCCCAGTAGTAGCCACCCCTCCCCCGTTGTGCCCCCACCCCCAGTAGAGGTCCCCCCAGTAGTAGCCACCCCCCTCCCCTGTTGTGCCCCCCAGTAGTGCAGATAGGTTTAAAAAATATGTATATAAATAAAAATATACTTACCTGAATCCACGCTGCTGCTGCTTCGGTCCGTGACACCGCTCCCGCCACCACCGCCTGCCAGTCCTCCCGGGCTGGCGCGCTCAGCATTATGGGACAGACGTCATGACGTCTGTCCCATTACCCACTGCAGGAGCCGGACGGAAGCCCGGCTCTTGCAGTGGGTGCTGCAGCAGTCAGTGAGAGTCTATCTGACTCTCATTGGCTGCTGTTTAACACATGCATCGCCGCCGGCGCTGGCGGCGATGCGTGTGTTATGCACAGCCTGAGCCCGCCTCCTAGCGCTATTGGGAAAGCGCTCAGGGGGAGGGAGCGGGCTCAGCTGTGCAGCACAGGACCGGCGCTGGAAGCCTACCGCCGGTCCTGTGTAAATGTGTAGCGCTGACCGCACTCATTGTGGTCGGCGCTACACTGGCTAACTAGGGCGGGCGGGCCGGTACCTTGCCCGGCGGCGCCGCCGGTCCCACGGCGCCCAGGGCATGCACCCCACTCGCCCTGCCCTAGTTACGCCACTGACCACACGGACACCTATATGGAATTAAAAGAGGACAGAGACGAAATGTATTGATCAATTTGTAATTAGAAAGATGGTGGCAGTAAAAAAGCAGTGCTCCAAGGCCACAGCCCGGAAAACTGGAAAAGAGGAAGATGTCTCCTCTTCCAGACTACTTATAATGAATAGTAGGGGCCTTGCCCCTTATTTCTGTCATAGGGTACTATTTTGATGGACACCTTCCTGGCTAGGCCCCCCCTCTCCTTTAACCCCTGGTGAACTATCAATATTCCATCACTAAGCAGGGTGCTTATCTTTCCTCAAACTTATTAAAGTATTCGGATCTATTAAGCCACCCATTTATTTGAATCTTACATTATGCTAATTCACTCTTAAATATTAACTAGAAATAACCACACAGACACCTATATGGAATGAAAAGAGGACGCAGCGGAAATGTATTGATCAATTTGTAATTAGAAAGATGGTGGCAGTAAAAAAGCAGTGCTCCAAGGCCACAGCCCGGCAAATATATTTGACTAAATAAATAAGAGGCGGATCCCCACCCGGCGCAAACTGGCCTGAGGTAAAACCATTCTCCCTTAATTGGCATAGCCTCGACCCCTCCCTAAGATGATGGCCCAGTCCTCCCCTAAAGGGAATGACCAACTCGCCGCTATCAAAAGGCAAATGCTACCCAGGCACTCTTATGCTATAATAGGCTGTCTAGGAGCACTGCTTCCTGCCAAAGCTCAGCTCACAGATCCGAGCCCCGCCAACCAACAGGAAATAATCGCACACCAAGGAAGACTGCAATGTTTCGAATATAAGACTCTAGACCTGCATCCGTGAGGTGTATCCCATCGGGCCTATAAAAACTGCTCTCCTTGTAAGGCAATCAAAGGTACCAATTCAACACATCCGTCCATTAGCGACCGGACTAGACATTACCGCCAACCTACACTACTGTTGGCCATCTCTAGTTAGACTATTTGCAGGTCCTTCCTAATAGCAAATATAAGTGCAATGCAATCGCAAGTACCCCGATCATTGCCCCCCCAAATGTACCACCAATCGGGGTCCCAAATCTGGCTCCCGCTGTCCATAAACCTCTAATAAAGGCCACCCTAGGGCATGCACCTAAAACTAAACCACTGATTCTTATTAGTACTTAATAAATGCGGGGCCTGAAATGCTAAAGGCTGCTCATTAGCCAAATAGACACATGAATGTTCCCCGAACCACACCCGACAATTAGAATTCCTATAAACCTGCAAAATGGGTTAATCATGCCCTGATAGGCTAATACACTTTATGGAGAAACAGCCTAGCCAAGGGAAGAAAAACAACAGTTGGGTGACCCATCTGAAGGTGAAGAACAGCAAACATCTTTGAGGATAAATCTGAAAAACCCTTCAAAATCCATAGCAGCAGTAGTCATAAGGGTTTCCCAACAAACTCGCAAGAAGCGCTGATAACTATGCAACTTATTGCCACGCAACTATTACTGACTATTGCTGACGACTATCATTGACCTAAATGTTTTAAGGCGTCAATGGAAGCACCTGCAGCTGCCATGCCGATTGCCACCCCAATCCTGAAAAATGTGTGCCAAACTGATCTAGCAGCAAATCTAAAGCAATCAAACAGTTGTGAAAGACCCTTGTAAAGTAAACCTAGATAATATTGTTTGACCGGCGTGAAGGAGCCAGCGTGTGCTGCATGGGGGCCGTAACCTATTAAATGTACGGCCAATCCGACTAGGATTGGTGAAAGGGTGTGCTGGAGCTGGGATAGAGGTCCATCACCCTTTAGCAAGCTGATCAGTTTATTAATCTATGAATACGACACAATTACAGGTTATACTGAAAACTTCATTTTCAAACAAACTACCCGTTGATGTCTAACTCATCATATTTGATAACAACCCGACACTTAAACTGATGCCTAAATAAGTTAACCAAAATGCCAAATTAAAGAGTTGCACCTCTTAATTAACTGATGCGATACCCAAACCTGTAACTATCAGCTCCGTAAATTTGATAACTCAATAGCGAAATCACTTAGAATGGGGCGCTCCACTCCTGACCGACATTACAGGAAACTTTGTGAAAGAAGAAAACGCTAGACCGAGCTGCCGACGTGGATGCTCCGGAACGACTTTGCCCATACCATTTACATGATTCTAACAGTTATGTATGGAATGGCGAACCTCAACCCCTGCACTTGTAACTAAGAAAACTTTGCTAAAGATTACAAACTGTCAACGAAATCCTCAGTGTACGCGAAGCCAATGACATTAAAACAAGCTACTTAAATTCCGGCGCGACAGCCAGTCGATATTAACAAGACCAGGACAAGCCATTTATCTCAGCAAAAAAAAGGGGGGGGGGGCAGCCCCGCGAAGCCCTATCCATGGACAACCGAGACAAGACATCTGCAAATACCGTACTCCGCTCCCGGAACGTGACATGCCCTAACATCCATGCTCTTGCGCAAACACACAAAGAGGTGAAAAAATGCCTAAACAAAATGCAAAACCGGAGGGGACTAAATATAGATAGCTTGAACTACACCTAAATTATCTCTGCATAACATAATCCTGCTGGTGCCGAGTCTGGCAGCCCAGATTTCGGCTACAACCATGATTGGACAAAACCTCAAAAAACAGCATACTGGCAGTTCGATCTTACCACATCCATGAATTCCTGCTAAAAACTTATGCACAGTCACCCTCTGATAATTCCCCGAAAACTACGGAACTAGACGCATCCTTAAACAACTGAAGCCCGTAATTGTTAACCTGAGCATGTAGCAAATGCCAACTCAGTTGAAACCCGAAACATTACCAATCAAATGTGCAAATCCTCCCACAAGTCCTGAGAAGCGAAATGATGAGATTTTGAATCCTGACTATGGGGTGGTACAAACGACGCCAATTTCCTGCCATGGGTATTTACTCTACAATCAAAATTCATGGCCTATAAGTGATTGCAATTGCTTTAGTGCCACCTCCCAATAATTCCCCAATTCAGCAAAGATAGTAAAATGTGCATATCTATTCCCAGAGAGGACAAATGGTTAAACAGACGCTCTGACAAAGCGCTCGCTCTGAATCAGGACCGGTATTTTTTTTTTTTAGAACGGCCTCCTGGCCGCTCGCATAGCTGTGGGTCAAGACCATTGCGACCATCGGGCTTGTGACGAGACCCTTGTGGTAGGGTCTCGTTGCCGCAAGCCCCAGAGAGCTTTCGGCTCAAACAGAGCCGAAAGCTCTCCCACTGACATCACTTGTGATGTCAGTGGGGCCGCCCCCAGACGGTAGGCGTTCTCATGGGAACGCCTCTGTCTGGGCAGCCACTCCCCCGGCCCGCCCACCAAAGGGGACGCGCTATCACTTAACATCGACAGCACGCCCCCTTTGGTACGAGACCCGGAGCGACGGCTTGCCCGGAGCTATCCGGGTCTCACGCATGGCATGATGGAGCCGGTGCGCATGCGCTCTGGGCCACCATCGACACAGTTGCGAGCGCTCAGCGCTTGCGACCGGGTCTGAATCAGGCCCAGAGACCACAATTTCGTCGCAAGAAAACCGGTACGCCTAGAATCGATAAAAGTCGCCTGTAAAGAAAAAGTTAAATCCTTGCAAACTAAAAAACCACCGAGTGGCCCCACTACCAATAAAGCAGCCAAAGAATTTGGCTGCCTCCCCGTGACGCATACGTACTTGCCCACACCATTGCAAAAGTGAGCTGCAACAGTCGACAAAGGAAAAGTAAACAGAACAACCCATTGAAAAGAACTTATCTATGGAATAAGTTCCAGAGACTCAAAATTACTGAACACAGAAAAGATACGAAGGGAAAGTGGCACTAAATGGAAAGTGTACTCTATATCCCCTTTAGCCAGGCGAGCTCGCAAACTGCTGAATCTAATGCATCGTTGACAGCTCACCGTTCCTGTTAGGAAAGATGCTGGATCAATCTAAACTTGCCCGTCACCCTCTTATGTACAATCCCAGTGGCAAGATGCATAATCCCTTCCCAGGTAAAGACAAGAAAAGGGGGCCACACATGTGCCCCACTCTAAACTCCGCTGCCAATTTACTCCTAACGACTTCCGGGTGGTTCCATTTGGATACGACGAATATATTGTGCGTTAAGAGCAAACAAAAAACCCAAATTAACAACCGTATAACACTATGTAATACCCCCTCGCTGCTTGTTTCGTTAGCCCCTCAACCGACTCCTGCACCGCTAAAATGGCTATATTACTGGCCGATGGCAGTCACCACACAGCATGCAGATATTCATTACACCTACGCCCGACTCCCTGTTGCACTGGGCATTATAGAACGCATAGCCTTTACCGCGCCCTACATTTGATGTACATGGACCGTACCTCAAGTGCTGCTTCCAGGCTATCGCGGAACCCATAGGTATGCATAGGTATGCTGAGTAACCTTCAACCAAAAAAACTCCATGACCTTGAATCACGTACTGAACACTGCCTAACCTTCCTGCATCTTCCTGACATACTGCATGTACTGTATGGTGGTGTGGGGCGCAGGAAGGCTTGAGCCAGCGGTCGGAGGACTGCCTGGTGGGAGGTGCGCATCTGACTTCAGGAGCCCCCCGTTGGCCAGGCTGGGTGAAGGGGGTGACAGAGAGCGGTGCCTGAAAGCCTGGCATACACACCTGGAGGAAAGGAAGGCTCGCACGCTGGGGGGGAAGGAAGGTGCAGACTTGCGGGCTGCTGGAGCCGTGTGTATCGCCAGGAGGAGTCGCGACTGCTGGTAAGGTGGTAATAAGCAGTGTGGTAGGGAGGGGGGGTAACAGTGGTGCTGCAGCATGGTGGAGGAGTGTGCGCTGGGGTTGGAAGCAGCGTGGTGGTTGGAACAGCGGTACCGGAGCATGGTGGATTAGTGAGCGCTGGGGTTGGAAGCAGCGTGGTGGTTGGAACAGCGCTGCCGGAGCATGGTGGAGGAGTGAGCGCTGGGGTTGGAAGCAGCGTGGTGGTTGGAACAGCGGTGATGCATACTAGGACTGCGGACGGCTGCTTACGAACGCAGCCTTGCGACCAGGGCTGAATCGGGCCCTTAGATCTAGATGTGGATTACAGTGAAAATGAAATAATGAAATCCCTTTCAAAATCATAGTTTTTAATTATATTACAAAGCAAGACATGCATAGGGCTTTTGAGCCTATTCATCATCACTTAGCAGGTGAAAATGAACATTTTCACCTGCAATTGTAAAATTTAGTGTTTGGCCATTCATCAAGAAGGTAAAGCAGGAGATATCAAGAGGAGGAGTAGAGGGGGGGGGGCACAAAGCCATATCATGAGGGTAAATATACAAACAGAATCCAAATATAAAAGGAGACAACAGCATAGGTGGTAAATGAAAACTAAGAAGTGAAAAGGGGGCGTCATTCGCTGCCCATGGGTCCACGCATGAGGTTAATACTCAAGAGAAAGGGGATGGGGGTCTACATTCAGCAAGCAACCAGGGAGCCCAAACTTGGGTAAAGGCATGTCCCAGATCATGAATATAATATGTTATCTCCTCCATGGCCACAACATGCCAAATCTGGGTTTTAAGATCAAGGATTTTGTCTCCACCAAAAGGTGCGCAGCCAATTTCCTAGACACTTTGCCAAGGTCTGGGGAGGGGGGAGGGGGTAACACAACAAAAATATCCATGGATTTTTAAATATTCTAGCCTCAGGGGGAAAATCCGGAAGGCCTTGAACCAAGTACCAGAAGGAGACAATATTCGGGCGGATCCACCGTACAGTATATGGATCATAGTACCCCTGCAGCCACAAACCCGCCAACAATCGGATGAGGAAGACATTTTATTAAATCTCTCAGGTGTATAATACCAGTGATAATATATTTTGTATGCAGTCTCTTTAAATAAACTTTTATTAAAAAAAAAATAATCCTTAGCTGCTAGACTGCTGTAACTAAGCACACCATGTGCTATGTTTAGGTGGATATGTGGTACCTCAAATGCATTTATTAATGGTGTTACAGTGCATTGTCAACAGGGGTTGGCTTCTTGCTCTGACTGCTTTATCTTGCAGCATCCTTGTTCCTCCTTCCACATCATAGCAGAAAGGCAAGGGTCCTCAACTTCCAGGCACAATAAATGCACCTTGAACTTGTTGCAAGACAATTGTGTTTATGTAGGGGTAGATAACTCCAGAAGGAGCAACTGGCCTGAAATAAACAGCTTAATGATTGTCTTGGCAAATTATTTTTAAAGTATAACAAATAACAGGGATTTAAATAGTAATGATACTTAAAAGATGTACAGTTGTCTAGAATAACACAATAACCTTCCAATAACACTTTATACTACACACTCTACTTCTACCTAACTATTAGCATGGGTTTGGCTAACCTATTGCATAATACATATAGCATCACAATATGTAATTACTATAGATTTATTGGCAAGGGAACACATGTTTTTACAACTGATAAAACGCCTAGGCAAATACACTGGCAAATAAACAGTCCTATTACACTACATACAGAAGGTGAAATAGGATCTAAATTGCAATGTCCAGGACACAGTTTATCATTAGACACCCTCTTATGCTAACTTTTATGTCGGCAACCTAAATCATTTAATGGTCTTTGGCCCTCATTCAGAGCCGCTCGTAAGCGGCAGTAAGCTCGTAGCGGTCCGATGTCAAACCACGCATGCGTCGGTGTAACTGCGCATGTGCGTACGGCTTATTGCGATCATTTTTCCAGTCGTTCGTCGAATAGCGAACAGGAAGTGACATGTCAAATGTGATTGACAGAACAGTCTGTTTTGGGGTGGTGACGGGGGTGGAGATGGGAAAACGCAGGCGTGTCGAGGCGTTTTTTGGGCGTACATAAATTATCTCATGCGAACAGCCAATGTGAATGGAAAAAGTCATAAGTCACTGTCTGATCAACTTTCCATTCAAACTGCTCGCTCAACTTGTGGTCTGGTATTCTCTACCACAATGGTGATGGTCTCTTCGTTCCTCCTGAGTCTCATCGATGGTTTGCCGATTTATCAATTGAGACCACAAAAACAATCAACTTAGAATTGCAAACAAGCTTGTAATGTGTTTAGCAAATCGTTTTTTTTTCTAGCACAAAACCATACGCAGGTGAACTACTCAGCTGCTAATTTCTGGATTAGACAATCAATTATCTTACCAATTTTTGTGTAAAATATGTGTTTTGGTTTTTTTTTTTTTTATTATTTTTTATGCAACAATATTGTCAGCATATTTAGGTTATTGCTTCATTTTTAAGGGGCCAAGAAAAATGTTTTTTTTTTAGGTTTGCAAAGTGTTCTTTAAAACTCCTAAATAGATTTTAACCCTTTGGTTTCTAAATCCAAAATAATGTTTAGATTTCCCAACTATTGTTTTTGAATTTTTATGCAGGATTACCTATTAACCAGTTTTTGAAAAATTTCACAATACAATTGAGCAGATTTTACAGATGTTTTATTTTTCATACACATTTTTTTTTATGTGTAATTTGCATATTTCACATCTGAATAACGTAAATAAAGATAAAAAATAATAACAAAACACACAAACACAAATAGTGGCAGTTGGCCAACACAAAATAACACAAATTAAAAACAATTCACAAGAAAGGAGAGGGAAGTTTTGGCCCTTAAGGAATATGGGGCAAGCACAGAAGGATTGTGGGAAAATTAGCCAGTGCTGTCATCGCCTTTTGCCACGTTTGGCCGGGGTAGGGAGTGAGCTGGACCGTGTCCGGGAGGTCCTTCGGCTGGCCTGTCCAGAGGCAGATGTTGTGGCCTCTGGACTAGGCATAGGGCTAGGCACATTTGGAGGGATGGCTGTTGTTGTGCCCGAGGGGGAGGGTCCTGATGTTCCGGCAGGAAGGGAGGCTGGCTCCAACATGTGCTGGCGAACGAGCTGCTCCAGGGCATTTGCAATCCTGATGTTAGCCCCAGCATTGTCAGCCAGGGCGTGAGCAATGGTCACGTTGGCCGCAGCATTTTGCTCCATTGCCTCTGCCACCCGTAGCAGACTGGCGTCCATCCTCTGCAGAATCTCCGTGTGGTGAACCGATTTAAAATTGAGATCTGTGAGGAGGGCCACTGCCTGCAAAGGGGATTGCCCTGGACTGGCTTCTGCAGGGTCCCCAGCCAGATCTACTGCTTCCTCCCCTGCAGAGCCAGCAGATATTCTGCGGCCAACGTTCCCCTCTGGAGCAGACTCATCCGCCTGTGTCTCTGTTGGAAAAATTAGAAAAGAGTAACATTGCAATCTACATAGTGTCACAAACACATTTCTGAGTTGTTAACATTACAACATTTACCTGGGACAACATGAGGAGCCGCAAAGTCTGTCATGTCCGTATACATGTTGGACATGCCAAACACCTCCTCAGCCTGCACACACCCTTGTGCCAGCTCCTCCAAATCATTAAGCTCCAATGACACAGGGGTGGGACCCCCACTGTCCCCCTTGCATGCCTAGCCCTATCAGACAGTTTTTGCTTCAACCGATATTTGAAGTCGCTCTATCTGTGGGTGACAAAGTTGCCGTTATTCCTGCAGTATTTGGCCCTGTAACCAATTTTTTTTTTAATGTCGTTTTTACGTACCGGTGTTTGACCTCCGGGGTTGTACGGACCAACTCACCCACCCTATTGACAGCACTGGCTATATCATCCCACATTTTCCATTTCTGGCTTGCACCCATATTCCTATCTGCCTGTGGTAGGATGTCAGTGCACCTTTGGACTAAAACCTCCATCTCCTTTCTTGTGAATTGTGGCTGCCTTTTTTTTTTCGTAGCTTTTGTTGGCCTACTAGGTCCAGCAGCCTCTGACATGGCATCCTCCACTCCTTGTGTATAAAACAGATTTTAATTTGTGATGTCAAACGTTCACAAAAGTAAGGTTTAAAATAATCCTTTTACCCCAAAAATCCCAATACTTACCGTGCGCCTCTTGGCCCGTGCTTTGCTGCTCATTAGACATTTTTGTCTTTCAAGTCTCACTACAGCAGACGGTTTTGGGATTTCCGTGACGTATTTATACCTGTGTCCGCATTACTCGTCCGCATCATTGATTGTGCGCTCCTATTGTCCGTCCTTAATTTGAGAGGGAAAATAAACACTATCTATGGCTTTGGGTGACTGGAGTCGTGGTGGCGGGTGGCGAATGGTGGATTGTGTTTGTGGATTTGGCGTTAGTTGGAGTTTGTTGGAGTGTTTGGGAGAAGTTTTGGATTTTTTTATTTTTTTTTGGTAGTTTCTTTTTCTTTACGTACACTTTTTGTTTTTTGGATTTACATTTTTTTTTCTTATTTGAGTAAGTATTTTCCATAAACTCCTTTGAAAATAATCTTCTTTTTTTTAAAAAATGTTAGTACTTATTTTTTTGTCTTTTACCAGTTATTTTGGCATTGCCCCCGTGAAGTTTTTGGACTTTTGTTTATTTGTCAGTTTTTGGTAAGTCATTTTTAATGCCTGAAGTTACAGTTTCGATGTGTTGGTGTTCACATATGTTTGGCTAAGTAATTTGTAATTGTTTCTTTAACCAATCCTGTCTTAACACGAAATATAGCGTACTCTTTGGCGTAATATTGTTTGAGTTGTATGTAAGTTTGACCTCCTTAAAAAATTAGCGCACTAATGTCTCCTTATTCCCCATGTAAAAATGCGAACTATTTAGCGCACTAATGTGTTTTTTGCCTAAAATTTGGACATTCTTGTTTGTCCACTAAATGTAGCATGCATTTCCTAACTAATGTGTGCTCCCTTCTATCTTTTAACGCATTTAAAAAAGTGTTTGGATTCAAATCTGACAAACAAAAATTCTAAAACGTTTTTCTATTTTGGAAATGTAGGTTGTTGGAGTCATGACAATACCACGGCCTGTAAGCATCTTTGGCTTTTTGGCAAAAGATAAGTAGTTTTTTAGTTTCACATTTGACTCAAACATTAACTACCTGGCTTTCCATTTCAGGTTGATGTTGGTTGTATTATCTTGGCCATGCTTCCGGAACCAGACCAACCTCAACCTCGTCCCAGGCGTAGGCATCATAGGCGTGCAAGGCCCCAGATATATAGAACACATGTCACCCCTTTTGGACTGCCCGATGATGAGGTTTTAAGACGATACCGTCTTCCTCCACAAATCATCATAGACACTCGCTCATTAATAGAGAGTGATCTTGAACGGCAAATTGACAGTCCTACAGCAATACCACCACTTACGCAATTACATTTCTGTGCCTCAGGATCCTTTCAAACCACGGTGGGAATAGTTGCCGAAATATCCCAATCCTCCTTTTCAAGGATCCTGAGGGCAGTGATGGAGGCCCTTTTCAAACACCTCCATCATTTTATTAAAATGCCATTGGATATGGGTTCCCTTAGTGTGGCGAAGGCCAATTTTTACCAAATAGCTGGCTTCCCACACATCATAGGGGTTGTGGATGGCACTCACATACCACTTCAGCCTCCAGCAAGGCTGGAGGCTACATTTAGGAACCGCAAGCACTATCATTCACTGAATGTAATGGTGGTATGTGATGCCTCCCTCCAGATCCTGTCCCTGAATGCCAAATTCCCCGGGAGTGCACATGATTACTTCGTCATCCGGCAATCAGGGATTTGGCCTAAATTAGACAACCTACAAGCTGGTGATGCGTGGCTTCTGGGTAAGTGGACACCTTTAGTTGAAACACAATGATCCTGATTGTTGTATTTGTTTTTTCACAGGAGACAGTGGTTACCCTTGCACGCCCTGGCTGCTCACTCCTTATTTGGCTCCCACACCAGGGCCACAAAGTGAGTATAATTCCACACTTACAGCTGCCAGGCAGGTGGTGGAGCACTGTATCGGCCTTTTAAAAGGCCGATTCAGATACCTCCACCGCTCTGGTGGCGAACTCATGTATTTGCCGGATATGGTTTCGAAAAATAGTGGTCCTGTGTGGGATATTTCACAACATCGCCATAAGGAGTGGTGTCCCAATGCAGCCAGAGGATGCCTTGCCTGAGGATGGCCCCCCCGAAGGTTGGTCGGAGGTCAGTATGTGGGGGGGCCATACGCGATGATGTGGTGGCCAGATATTTCAGGTAATTATAGTCAAACATTTACTTAATTGACACAATGTCGACATGTACTATTGTAATGTGCCTTTTTAATATTTTGATACTTTTTTTTTCTTATCTTCCTTTAAAATCCACCATAAACCGATGACTACTACCTGCTCCACTAAATTGTGTACATGTGGCCACATTGGATCAAACTTTTGGAACAATTATTTCATTGCCTCATTTGTGGATTTATGTTGGCCTGCTACTTATTTCAACAGTTCTTGATTGTTTCTTTTGTTTGCTTTTGGTGTTGGTTATTTTTTGTAGTGTCTTTTCACTGTGTGAATTGCTTGTCACAATTCACTTTCTGTATGTGTTTGGTGTGTATTAAATTTTTGTTTGCCCTTAAAAAGACTGTTTTTTTAATAATTACAAGCACGTGTAACCTGGCACAAAAAATGCCACCTTTCGTAATGCCTAATCCTGTAATGTGTGAAATGGTTAAGTCTTTGAACATGCTTTGGGTCTTTCAAAAAACAACAAAGGTATGATGTTGAATTAGTATATTTTCTAAACTAGGCCTAAGCAGGTTTCATATTCTATTTACATTACCAACTCAAAAAAACAACAAACTGTTTGAATTTCTACAAAACTATTGGTATGGTGAGGTGTTTAATGTGGCAGCTTACATACTTACTAGCGCTTTGTACAATCTAATTTACCTTACTTTAAAGAACATGATCAAATAGTCGACTTATGGAAGGTTAAACAATGTAATATTTTCAGACAAGGAATGAGACTTGAGAAAATACAACGCAATTTTAATTACAAAAAACACTTTGGGCATAATAACAAATTAAAAACAAATCAGCTCCGAAGGACCGCCGCCATGTGGTCAAGGACCACTAGCATGCCTTTGACGTGGCCACGCAAGGCGGCCAATCCCTCCTGCATAGAATACAGCCGCCTCTGGTCCTCTGTTGGAAAAAAAAGGGATCCTTAATAAAATTACACCTTACATTATAATTTTACAAAACAAACTAAACAAAAAAAACTAGTTTAAACAAAGATCCAGTTGTGCTGAAAAAAACAAAGTAGTGGCAAATGCAAAGATGGTATAAATACTAAATTAAAAATGAACATACAAAAAGGCGACCACAAAAAGGATGAAGTACCCTTGGTAGGGTAAACAATAAATACCCAAGTATGAGTGTTTGGACATGTGTGATATGTATCTGTGGAAAATAACCAAGACATTGACTATCAAAATACAAATGTCTCCAAAAAAAACAACAACAACAACTTTTAAAGGGAAACATACCGGTCATTGGGATTGCAGGTCTTTGAGGCCCTCCATCCTCCTCCTCCTCGGAGGTGGGCCAGTGCTGGTGGATACACGGAGGGGTGATTGCCGAGATGGTGGACGGTGATGAAAAGCGCCAGGGGGGGAGGGGAGGGTGAAGAAAAGAGAGGGGGGGGAGTGGAGGGTGAATTTTGGGGGTGGTGCAAATTAGGAGAGGGAGGGGCCTCAGGTAGTGGCCGGTCAGGGGTGGAGGGGGAATTGTGGGAAGGTTGGGGAGATGTTGGTGTGCTGGGAGTCGGCGTCAGGGGACGAGCCCGGCGTCTTCTTTGGCGGCGAGCCCGGATTCTGCGTTCAGCCCCTAAATGGTGTTTGAAAAATGTTTAGTCTTTTTTTTGGGGGGGGGGGTTTGGCCACAAATTTAGAACTCCAAAAATGGAAAAACATTCTAAAAAAGGAAAACATGCACACGCAGGCCTGTCCAAAAACAACAAACAGGGCTAGACTGAAAACATGTACACGCAGGCCTGTCCAAAAACAACAAATAGGGCTAGACTGAAAACATGCACATGCAGGCCTGTCCAAAAACAACAAACAGGGCTAGACTGAAAACATGCACACGCAGATAGGGCCGCAAAACCCCCCCAGAAAATAACAAAAAAAACTTACTTGCAGCGATCCGCAGCCGCAAACAGGCCTGCGCTCTAGCTGCCCGATATTTCAGCGTGAGCCAAAGGAGCGCAGGCGGCGTCGAACCTCCGCATAGGCAGATTGCTTCTGGCGGTTGCTGATGGGGGGAGGCTGGCTGGTGATCCGCCTGGTAAACGCGGAGGCTCTCATGATGGCAATGATTTATTTTACACCAAACAGTTTTAATAAAGGCCAGAGAAAAAATTTGATTGGCTAATGTACTTGGTAAATTAACAGGAAACATTCTATTGGTTATTGTATGAGTCATGTGTCCTCCAGCCTCAAAAATATAATGTGAGTTATGATAGGCTTGATGCAGTGACATGCGTAAGCTAATTAAAATAAAGAAATGTAAAAACTAAAATATGCCTATCACAAACACAGGAAACCAATAGGATCATTGGTTAAAACATGTATTTTTTATAAAGTAAACCATTGGTGAAACCGTATGTATTCTGCGGGAAAAATGACACACACGGACAAAAATAAAGTTTATTGAAAATTTAAAAAAAAAGGATTGCAAACATGTGAAGAGCAATTAAGCTAATTAATCTATTGATTGTCATGAAACGATTAAAGTATGTATGCAGAATGAACGAGCAGGTAATCGAAATCTGACAGGTCCACTTCCGGAATTGACTTGTGCGAGTGTCCAAAGCAACCAAAGTGGAGACGAACGGTCGCTATTTTAAACGGACGCAAGCTAGAGGAGGGGTTGGGAGAATATTGGGCGGAAGGTTAGCTATGAGCAAACATACGAGCGAGCGCTTAAATTTAAATTTTTACGCTCGTACGGCGGACGAGCGAACGGCCACTTGCATCCAGGTCTGAATCAGGCCCTTTGTGTGCACAGTTGGGGCCCATGTAACATGCATTTTAGTGCTGATATATGTGTGTAAATGTCACTAGCTAAGAGCAGCATCTTCTACAAAAAAAACAAATGGTTCAATCTAACCAAGTCTGTAGCAATGCACCTCTTCAGGACTGGATACATTGGAATACAGAAACTCTGTAACACTATACCCTATGGCACTACAAATCTAGGTGCTCTAGCATCTCTCTTGTAAATTGTTTGGTACTAATGGCAGCTTAGCTTAATGCTCACAGGTGTCTTTTCTGTACTTCGGTTTTTGGGTTTCTTGGTTTTGTTATTCTCTCGTGCCCCAGCTATCGCTCCTCTTGTTGGATGCCGTGTACTCAGGCCACAGCTTCAGACTTCCTCCTCTGTTTGCTGGACAATGTAGATGCCAAACTGGGATGGCGCCTGTGGTTGCTAGGAGATCTAGACTCACCTCAGCTTTCAAAGCTGCACCTTGGCCCTCAAGCCACATCTCAACACTTGTGCCATGTCTTGGCCCTCAAGGACGTACCCTGGCTCTCAAAGCTGCATCTCAGCTCTCAAAGCCGCACCTCGGCCCTCAATGCCGCATCTCGATACTAGTTCCTCATCTCGGCCCTCAAGTCTGCACTTCGGCTCTCAAGCCACACCCCAGCTCTCAAGCGCATCTCAGCTCTCAAAGCCACATCCAGCCATCTAAGCCACACCTCGGCCAATTAAGCCACTCCTTGCCATCTGAACTGTCACCAGCTGCATAACACCTTGTGGTCATCAGGTGTATTGTGTAAGCTCCTACTGTCCCAAGTGTAGGACCAAGAGGCCACCTAAGTACCGGTGAGCGTGACCAGTTTTAAGAGAACAGTGGATGGCTATTATTGGCAGAAGTTCACGCCAGCATCACTCTAGGGGTCTTACATGATGTTTCCTAGGTGAGCGTAACACACAGGCAGCCTGTCTCTGCTTTTTGGGTTTGCTAGGACTATTTTACAGGCCTTAAAGAGATGTGGCTCTGCCTGGAAGTTACTCTCCTCCCCTCTACAATATACCTGTCCTGTGTTTCCTCTGAACAGCTAGGCTCTCCTCTCTGATTACCTTGTAGAATAGTGAGTGCCATGCTCTCTCTCTCTCTCTCTCTCTCTCTGTCTCTCCATTTGCAATGGCCCAGCATCCACCCAGCTGAGTCCCCCTCTTGTATTACCAGGGACTCTTTACAATCACTGACTGTCAACTGCTCACAACTTCGTTCTGGTAATCAATGCCCGCCCCCAACTCCACTATGGCACCTCTTCATATTCTCCTTTACAGAGCTCTCCTGCTCTATCTGAGTGCCTCTGCCAACCTCCTTCACTCCCATTATTTTCATGTGCACTTCCAATTGACACTGTCACATTTTCAGAGTATTACAGATGTCATTACACTATTGTCTTGTTATGCTTATTGAATACTAAATGGGATGCCCGGGTTGAAGACTGGATCATGCAGTACACCTGCAACCATATGTTTTTACATTGTCCTTGCCTATAACCTGGATAGCTATGGAAATTAGGAGTACATGACAGTGCAGGCAGGCATATTCTCCTACCGTTTGAAATGGGGGTGTATCAGGAGCAGACTGACTTACAGAACAGAAATCAGTATAGCTTCCAAAATCACATGAGTTTCAGACTCAATGCAGAACTGAGGGGGTGATTCAGCCGTGGACAGATATGCTATTGCAGCATTGGATCATCTGCGATCCCTTCAGCCGGCTGAGTGTGGGTCACACAAGCCAGCCACCACCGATGAGCAAAATAGGCAAGGAAACCTCCATCAGCCGACAGAGATACTGGCCTCTTCACTGCCCCCGACTGCAATGACTCACCGTCGCCACCCTCTCCCCGTTAGAAGCAACAGCAGACTGTCATCCACTGACAGTTTGCTGCCAGACAGCGTACTGGATAGCAGACTGTACTGCACATGCACAGTATGGGTCAGGTGCATGCGCAGATTCCTGATAATCATGAATCTGCATGATAATTGGGAAGACCATGTCTAGCAGGGCTGCCATCGGGGGGGAATGTCTGGAGTCCCATTCCTGGACAGAAGGGGGCCCACACGCAATGGCACTGTGTGGCTGCGATTAATCTTCCCTGCTGTTCTCTATATGCTAAGTTCAAAGATTGTGGATTGATTAAACTGTCTGACACAGTCTGAATGTATAGAGTGCTGAGCTGCTCCTGAGCCTGCCAGGCACTCTGCTAAGAACCCCGGGGTAGCTGCTGTAAGACTGAGTTAAAGTTTATCATGCAAACACAGTGAGTTAAAGTTTATCATGTATGCAGCTGTTGGAAAAGTGATATAACACAACACTTTGGAAGAGACGCGAGTGTGATAGTGTGTGTATGAAGCCAGACCCTCAGCCCCAGAACCTGTGTAATTTAAAAGTGTCCAGTTTTATAGGATTGTGTGACAGTGTGTAGCCCTGACGAAGTTCAAACCTAGGCAAAAACCTAATCCTGTTCAAACAACACCAAAATGCCAAATTTGGTGGAGCTAGGTACAAAACTGGCTGTACATAAAGGACAAACAGATAGCCAGCCACACACACATTTCTTGCTTATTATATAGATGGTTATAATGCCTTTTTACAATTTTTACATCCATCATTGATAAAGAATAAAATGTTATCAAGTACTGATTATATGATAGAGTTCATTAAATACAGAGAATATATATTTTAAGAGCAAGATTTATGAAGTTCATTACTGAGGTGATCAGTGTTCATCAGAGGTTCCCAACCACGGTCCTCAAGGCACACTAACAGTCCTGGTTTTAGGGATAAGTGACTTAGTTAGTACCTCAGTTATATTGATTTAACCATCTGTGCACAATCATGGATATCACTAAAACCAGGACTGTTAGTGTGCCTTGAGGACCGAGGTTGGGAATCACTGGTGTACATCAAGGTAAACACTAGAGATGTGCGTGTTTTGCTTTTGGTTATGGATCTGTAAAAGTCCATGAAAGATGATGTTTGTCCATGATGACGCTTTGCCTCTTTCTGAAACCCGATTTTTGGCGCGAAAAATCTGAATTTGGCGGGAAAATCAGAACTAATCTAAGCCTGCACATTCCTAATTAACTTGTCTGTTTTGATTTTGCAAAACCGCCCTCACGGGTTCTGGATCTTTATTTTTTTCAAATAATGATAAAACTGCTAAAATCACAAAATTTGGGCCCACAGTACCTCAATAACATTAATTTCCAGTCATTTCCAGTCAATTTTGCCCACCTCACAGCTCGCCATATTGTTTTAATCCAGTTTAGGCCAAAAGGTTGCACTGAGCTAGCTAGCTGACTAATCTAAGCGACTGCAGTGGGCGGCACGTGGCAGTTCAACTTCCAACATGGCACATCTAGGAAACAAAGGGGCACTGCAGTGGACTGCCGGAAGGAGAGCACATACTATACTGCCAGGGCACAAATTAATTAATAATTACAATTGGGTGAACATGTCCCATGTTTTGCCCACAAAATAAACTTGGTGTTCAGAATTGAAAAAAAAAATTAAGGTAGATTTTTTCTGGACATTTTCTGTATTTAGCAACCGCATATTCACCTGTTTTGCTTGTTATTCTACCCTTTCTTTAAAACATCAGTTTCCTTTATTAAAGAGTCCCCATTGAGCCCTTTTAAGTGCTTATATGTCCCTTTTACAGTGAGCTTTTAATCATGTACATTTTCCCCTGTTTATGCTTCTCAGGACTTTATTCACCTTTGCATCTGCTGCTAGTGTTCATGCATAGGGCCTGATTCACTACCGATCGCAACTGCAATTGCAATAGCAATTATGCATACAGTCTCACTGCGATAGTATGCTAATCCATTGCGATCGCTACGCCATCGCAGCGCAACATAAGGACGCCCACGCCCACTTTACGTTACACACATCCGTAATCCTTAGCAAGACTGCAAAACCATCGGTAACATAGAGTACCATCACAGCCCCATGCACACTTCCACAAGCTCTGACCTTAATTAGGAATTGCTAACTTCATCGCACGCGATGAGATTTATGGATTCTTTCCTCTTATACCCGGGCATGACAATGGCCTATTTCTTATCACGGGTAAGAACTGCTTTTACTGGTGCCTGACTTGCAGAAACATCCTCCTCATCAACAACATCCTCATCATCCACATCCTCATTAGCGCCGGCATCAGCTACACAAATATCCCCCTCACCTGGTTGTACTTCCACAGTAGCATCCTCCATTTCTATGTCAGCATGTTGACTTGCGCTGCTCATCCCCATATTTGCAGAGGGTGCAGAAATGGTGGAGTACAGTATTGAAAAGGTCAGGCTCACACATTGCACTTGTAGACACACTTAGGGCCACATTCAATCAAGTGCGAAATCGGACGATTTCACAACAAATTATCGCACCCATGATAATCAGATAGTGTAAAACAGGTGAAAAGTTTTCACCATCTCAGACCAGGGACGGTATGCAGTAACACTTACCGCCTAACACCGCCGGACATTGCATTTGTACTGGTCGCATATGCACTAACATATGCGATCAGTACAGCAAAGGACAGTTCTTCCGATAAGAGCTGTCCTTTGCAATCTCTGCTGCACAGTGGACTTCCGAGTATATGACCCAAGAGTCCTTCTGCGCAAGCGCAGAGTGACACGGTGGCCGCGGGGCATGCTGGGTTGGATCTGATTGGATTCGTCCAAGCAGCGCGATGCGGTAGAAGCCCATAGGCTTCAATGGTGTAACACCAGCGAAAGCTGGCATTACCCTCTGCATCGGAGCCCGGCGGACAGGACAATGATGCATACGGAAAATGTGGTAAACAGGGGTTTTACCGCATTTTTGGTTTACTGCATCCTGCCCCAGGTGTAAAAATGTAGTGATTTCTTTCATAACCCTTGGATACCTCCCCTGGGTGAAAAAAAAAATAGATGAAAATGGGTTTAACGTATTGGGTCTGGTATTTCGGGGGATATATGGATGCGTGAAGTGTTTTAAACATTGCACATGGTTGCAGCAGGCATTTTTTTAACGGTTTTTAAAAGTGCGCTTTATACTTGCACCCATTTTTACGTACCCCCAATTTATGTGGTACAGTAATATCCTGTAAAAAAATAGCTTTCTATCATTTTTTAAAAAATTTCAGATACACAAATTACCACCAACCGATGCAATTTAAGTACCCTAAATACTTTTATTACGGACAATAATACAATTTTAAATTAATTCCCGATGTACGTCAGCCATTTTTTTGGGTACAGATGCAATTTCCTACATGTCCTGACTTTTTCACCTACAGTATTTTCGCCTGTTTTTTTATTACACCTACCCATTTTTTAATAATTTCGCACCTAATTGAATCCGGCCCTTAGCTCAGGGATTTGTGACATTTCTGAACACATTGTTGGTTCCTCTGCCTTAGTGGTTTTTTTGAAGAACCAATATTCCTTTTTTATTTTTTTACACCTCTTCTGGGGGTAAATTTACTAAAGTTTGATTTGAGATTCATTTTTATGAATCACTGAAATCTCCTGAGATCGAATTGAACTTAAACAGCAAAATCCCTTGGAAAATCTAAAATTTACTAAGAATGGATTTTGCTTTCGACTTTCAACTTGAATTCGATCTTGTTTCAGTTTAAGAAGGGATTTGCTGTTCGATTTGGCATATTCATGTCCAAATCAAACAGCAAATCCCACTCCAAAACTAACTGCAAATCCCCGACTGAAAAGAACTGCTTCATGCTTTCACTTTCAGGATGATCTTTACATGATTTTTACACAGATACATGCATATATCAGTGAGATACCTGCATGGATCTTATTGTAACAGCTTGGAAATAGTTACTGTTTAAAAACAAAATGACGTGCGGTCCCCCCTAAATACAAAGGTACTTTTCATAGCCAGTCCTGGCTGTGTAAGTATAGGGAAAAAATTGCGTAGGGTTCCACTGTACTAATCACAACCAGCACTGGGCTCAGATCCTGTCCTGGTTCTGGAAATACAGGGGGAAAAATGTGTAGGGTCTCCCTGTAATCTCCAGAACCAGCACTGGACCCTTTCTAGCGGGGGCTGATGCCACACCCAGGGGAGTCTTATCACCGGGTCCCCCAGCCGCAGCATCAGCCCTGACCGCTAGTCAACCAAGGCCAGGGATCCCTGTGGAATTGGGGAACCCCCCAATAAAGGGGTCCCCCTCTCCAGGGCACCCCTAGCCTAGGCTGATAGCCTGGGGCTATCCCCGCCGCCCCTGGGTGGTGGGTGGCGGGTTAGTGTAGGTGTAGTGCATTTGAAATAGTTTAAAATATTATCTTTTGCTGTGGAACTGCCGGTCCCAGTAAGCCTCCCCGCATGCTGGTACTTGGAGAACCACAAGTACCAGCATTCGGGGCATTATGGGCCCGCTGGTACCTGTAGTTCCACTGCAAAAGCAATATTAAAAAAACACAGGACACACACACACCGTACACAGTATAAGTTTATTAAACATACATGCACTCACACATGTACTCATACTCACCTATGTATCCCTGTAGCATCGGACCCTTTCTCCAGTAGATTTTCCATAGGGACTTGTTGTAAAAAAAATATATACTCACCTTCCCCTTTGCGAGGATCTGTCCTCTTCATTCCAAAGTAGGCATCCATGGTCTTCTTAAAGTAAAAAAAACTAAGAAAACCGAGCCACGCAACAGGTAACAACCATGATGGTTGTTATCTCCCGAATGAAGTGGTCAGACGTGGCTCTAGGCTTTGTAGAGCCATATCTGAGCGTTCATTGGCTGAGAGAGGTCAGCCAATGAACGGCTCCCTCCATTGAAGTGAATGGAGAGCCGCAGGGTAACTAAAGTTTACTTTGCGGTTTCCACCATTGGCTTCAATGGAGGTAGCCTTTCATTGGCTGAGAGAGGTGGGGGCTGACCTCTCTCAGCCAATGAACGCTCAGATATGGCTCTACAAAGGCAGAAGCCGCGTCTGAGCATTTCAGTTGGGAAGTAACAACTATCATGGTTGTTACTTAGTGCGTGGCTCAGTTTTTTTATATTAAGAAGACCATGGATGCCTACAGGGACAAATGGACAAGTCCAGGTAATGTAGGTGAGTATGTGTGAGTGTGTATGTATGTATTAAAACTTTATTTTCATGGTGTGTGTGTCTTGTATATATTTAAACATTTATTTACAGGTGAACTACAGGTACCAGAGTCCCCTTAATGTCCCGCATGCTGGTACTTGATGCACTGCTGAACGCTAATTCCCGATGTTTGGGATTTGCGCAGGCATGTTCTGCGCATGTGCAGAACGGGTCTGTGAGCCCGCATGTAAACTGGCAGCAGACTGTCAGTGAATGACAGTCTGCTGCCATTTGGGAGCGGGGAGGAGGCGGCGAAGCCCTCCGTTTCCTAAAATGGAGGCGTGTCGCCGCCGTTGGGGGGGAGGGAAAACGCCAGGATCTCCGTCGGCAGATGAAAATTTCCTGGCCTCTTACTCTATTCTGTGGAAGGCGGCTGCGTGACTCCATTGGTCACGCAGCCAGCCGATGGTCCGCAGAGTATACAATGCCGCGTTGGACAACGCAGCTCGGATACATAATGCAGCAGGAGGCATGATGCCTCCTGTGCATTACCATAATTGCAAGGATCGCAATTGCAATGCTGCGTGCGTGCAACTTTGTAATTGCAGTCCTTGCTGAATTAGGCCCTTAGTACGCAGCAGCTGTGCAGTCATTTGCTAATGCCGCAGGAGGCGTCTTGTACAAATAGACGTCTCCTGCCGTCTTCTGTGATCTGCTGCTGTGTTGCAGCTATCGGATCACTTACGTGAACATCGGCCATCTGAGTAACCTTCAGGTTAATTAGGATGGCCATGAAATTCACGCTTCCAGAACTAGTGAAGCTGTGCCATTTCACCATCCCCAAAATGGCAAAATGAAATTGAGAAGTGAAACGAAAACATCATGTTTCCGTTCTTCTCTGAATCGCTCTCCCCATTCTAATGCATGAGGAAGAAACTCTAACACTAATCAGGGGCACCGTTGGAGAGCTGCACACGGTATACTCTTTTTGAATACGAGGAAGCAATGAAACGCCCTGTTTTCTAAAGTGCTTTGTGAGAAAGGGCTTTTCACTGCTGCGTGAATAGAACCGTAAATAAAGAGAAACAACCCTATAAGGTCTATTCATGGAGCAGGGAAAAGTCCTGTTATGTGGTAAACAGGGCTTTTTTCTGCTTGGTGCAATTCACAAAGCGGGTTACCATGGAGAAGTTCATTATTTCTCCAGCAGTACCCCCACTCTGTGGCTAAATCGCATCACCATACTTTAGTATGGTGAGTGCGATTCATTAAAGGACGGAAAGCTCTGCTTTCCTCTGCTCCTGTGTGTCCAGAGTCACCATCTCAGGATAGCATAATCTGACCACCGTCACGAAGCGGGCAGGTAAGTTGCTTACTTCCCTGCCTTCTGCCCGCAGTGCCCGGGACCCTGCGCATGCTCCGCCCCTATGATACAGCTTCCCCTGACCTCAGCCGCTGGTGCATGTACAGGAAGGACCTGCCTTCATCTACCACCTACTCACCCTGGACCAAACCCGAAGGCAGGACCACTGGACCCCTGGATACCGGACCGCATCGCCGGAAAGGTAAGTAAACATGAATTGCTACTTAACTTAGCCATATGTCACATTAAACCGATGCGATACATAGTGATAAGTAACAATTCAGTTTTCATTTTCTTTATGAATAGACCTCTAAAGCTGCATACACACACAACGATTGAGTTAATGAACGATTTTAGTAAACTATTTTCTACCTTGAAAAAATTAACCAAAATCGTTTACTAAAGTTGTTCATTTACTATGTTCATTTAAATGTAATGAACGACTTTTATGAACTACAAACGATTTTTGCATATTAACTTAATGAAAATCGTTGAGTTGACAAGTCTGACTGAACTACAAACTACAAATTACAAACGTAAACGCGCATGAACAATAATCGTTCATCGTTTGACTCAGAAAGTGAACGATTTTTTCAAACGATTATCGTTAAACAATATCGTTTAACGATAATCGTTGAAAAAATCGTTGTGTGTGTATGCACCTTTAGGCTTTCTCCAGGTAAACTGCTGGAGAAAAAATGTTTGTTAGTTTATTAAATAGACCCCTTACTCTTTAATAATTCCCCAATATTCCCCACTCATAATACTACTGCATTAAAGGCCGTAGTTATAACAATATAAATTACATAAACAGCAGCATATGTGATAGATTTTACTGTTGATGCCTTTCTACAATCACAGTCACTCAAGCAGAAATTGAGCATCAGAAGCTACATCAGCTTGTGGCTAACACTCAGCACACACAAATGATGTGTAAGTAACAGTATACGTGACAAGCAGTTTCCCTTCATGGGAAAGTTCCAGATTTAAATGCACAGTAGTGATTTTTTCCACATACAGTAGGTGCAGGAAAAGTAGGTATGTACAGTACATGCTATAGTTATCACTATAATGGGGATCATTAACACTGTGCAATTGCAATGTTAAAGTCAACTTTCTAATATTTTTGTGCCTGTTTTAAATACTGAGGGCTTGATTCATTACCGCAACTGCGATTACGCACGCATTCAGCCGATTGTTGCGTTCTGCGCATGCATCGCAGTGCGTGAAGACTCCACTGTGATCGGGACTGCTAATGCAGTGACTACGCAGACCCATCGCAGAGGGATTGACAGGAAGTGACCATTTGGGGGTGGGGTTGTCGGTGAAAGGCAGGCGTGCCAGTGCATGTGAACGCCATTACAGGGTGTGCACAAATTAGCCACTGCGATGCCATACGCAGCTTGGTCTTTCACTGCATGCGATGAGGTTAGCAACTCCTGAGTAAGGTCAGACCTTGTGCAAGTGTGCATGAGGCTCCAATTGTACTCGATGTTACCAATTGTTTTGCAGAATTGCTAACTATTACGGATGTGTGTAAGGTAAAGTGGGCGTCCTTATGTTATTTTGCGATGGCATTGCGATTGCAATCATTAGCATATTTTCGTAGTGAGACTGGGGGCTTGAATCAGACCCACTCGCGAGCGCTGAGCGCTCGCAAGCGGGTCGATGGTGCCCTAATGCGCATGCGCATGACGGTGCTCCCTCCGTCGTGCGCATGCGCGAGACCCGCATAGCGCATAGCATCGCGCATGCGCGAGACCCGCATAGCGACAGCCTTTGGTGGGCGTGCCGGGGGCGTTGCTGCCCAGATGGAGGCGTTCCCATGGTTCCCTAGTGATGTCAGTGGGAGTGCTTTTGGCTCTGATAGAGCCAAAACCACTCCAGGGCTTGCGGCAGCAAGACCCTACCTCAGGGTCTCGTCGCAAGCCCGATGGTTGCGATAGTCTTGACCATCGCGACCATCTTTTTGGCCGCTCGCATAAGCTGTGGGTGGTCACCCACAGCTATGCGAGCGGCTAGGAGGCCGCTCCATTTTTAGGTAGGAGGGCCCTGATTCAGAGCGAGCGCTTTTTGGTCAGAGCGTTCGGCTCTGAATCAGGCTCTGAGTGCAAAGTTTGCAGCCAAGCAAAACATGATATGCTGCAAGGTGTGCAGATGCCAGTGGCGTCACAAGGGGGGTGCGGGGGGTGCAGCCCGCATCGGGTGTCACCCTTCAAGGGGGTGACACCAAAGAGCAGCGCGCACACACCCGCGGGCCGCACCCCATCTGCATTCCCTTCCCCGGGACCACCGTACCCCGCCGCTGCCTGGAGTCACTCACCGCGTCCAGCGTACAGCACCACACACAGACACAAAGCGGCCTGTGTGTGGCTCTGGACGCCGGCCGCGGTGACGTCATCACACATGCGGCACGCCGGAGGAGAAGAAAAAGAAGATGCGCACCCGGACATCGTGAAGAGGGGTAAGTACTATTGCACAGGGGAGGGGGCACAGCATAAGGGGCATTACTGGGGGCACATTATAAGGGCACTACTGTCTGGGGGCACTACTGGGGGTACTGTATGGGGGCACAGTATAAGGGCACTGCATAGGGGCACTACTGGGGGTACTGTATGGGGGCACAGTATAAGGGCACTGCAAAGGGGCACTACTGGGAGTACTGTATGGGGGCACAGTATAAGGGCACTGCATAGGGGCACAACTGGGGGTACTGTATGAGGACACAGTATAAGGGCACTACTGTCTGGGGACACTGCATAAGGGGAGCTCCTGGGGCCGGGCATTGTATAAGGGTCACTACTGGGGGCATTGCATAAGAGCACTACTGGGGGTACTGTATAAGGGCACTACTGGGGACACTGCATAAGGGGAGCTCCTGGGGGTATTGTAAAAGTGGCACTGCATAAGAGCTCTACTGGGGGTACAGTATAAGGGCACTACTGTCTGGAGGCACTACTGGGGGCACTGCATAAGAGGAGCTCCTGGGGGTATTGTATGAGGAGCACTACTGGGGGCACTGCATAAGGAGCACAGTGTAAGGGACTTTAATACAGGAGGCATTTCATAAAGGGCTATAATACAGGGGCATTGCATAAAGGGGTATAATAAAGGGGGCAGTGCACAAAGGGGCACTACTAAAGGGGTAACTGCATAATGGGCACAGCTACAGGGGGCATTGCATAAGGGGCACTACTACTGGGGCATTGCATAAGGGGCACTATCACAGGTGGCATTGAATAAGGGGCACTACTACTGTGGGCATTGTATAAGGGCACTACTGTGGGCATTGTGTATAAGGGTCAATAATGTGGTCATTGTGTAAAATGGGCACTACTGTGTGCCAGAACATAAATAAGGGACACTACTTTATGGTGTAATGTGAATCAGGGGCACTATGTGCGGTGTAATGTGGATAAGATTGTGCTACTGTGTGGAGTAATTTGAATTTGGGATAATATTGTATGACAATGCCCCTTTCGAGATCATGCCCCTTTGTTGCACCACACATCTAAGGCGCATGCTGTCCTTTTATTGATAAATCGCTGAGGAATGGGGAGGTTGTTCCACCACGTCTCTAGGTCCACTTTAAGCATTGCTACCCAGAATATCGGGCGTGGCATCATCACCTTGGTACCAAATTTTTATTTTGGATGGGGGGGTGTCACCGTGCAGCACAGCACCGGATGACACCAACCCTAGTGACGCCTCTGGCAGATGCAATGTTTTTGCATACAGGGCATATACTGCATGGTCCTGCATGCTGCACACACATAACTGCCTGCTCTATTTTTTACACTGTATTTCAGAGTTTGGTTGGGCAGCGCTAAAGATGCACAACTCTAAGCCAGGTTATGCCATTTACATTTCCAGTTGCAAACCATGCAGCCAGTTCTTGGATTTGCTGCTAACGCTAATCAACCTCTATCATACTTACTTAGGCGTAGATATACTAAGCCTTGGAAAGAGATAAAGTGGAGATAAATAAAGTAGCAACCAATCAGCTCCTAACTGTCATTTTTCAAATACAGCCTGTAAAATGAGTTAGGAGCTGATTGGTTGGTACTTTATCTCTGTCCAAGAGCCCGACCCAAAGTGATAATTTGCATCTTTTCTCTTGGCTTCTCCCAGAAAGGAGAATGAAAAAGTATGCAAGTATGCCTCTATATGTACTAGGGGCCCGATTCAGACCCGCTCGCTAGATGCGTTCTCACGCAGCCATCAGCTGCCAAAGTATGCGAATCCTGTGATCGCACAGCAAGACATTAGCATGCCCACTATGTCTTCGCATGCGATCGCGGTATGTATTTAGACGCCCACCAGCCTGTCACAAGACGCCCACTTTCCCTTAGTAACACACGTCATCTCCAGGAAGTGTATTAAACAATCGGTAATATCGAGTACCATCGGACCCATAACATACCCTACCGCAAGCACTGTGAGTGCTGCTGTGTGTAATTCAGCCATATGACGAGTATGCTTACGCTGTGTCTTAATTATGCATGCTCCTGAAACAGCATTCAGACACACGGACATGCCTGCGTTCACACCACCACACCCCCGTTTCCATCGAACACCCCCTGTCACCACCCACAAACGGCTCATCCTGTCGCTCATTCTAGCGAGGCATCTATATACAAGGGGCGATCACTTCACGATCCCATGGACTGGTTGGCGCACGCGCACTGCGTCCTATATGCATACGCAGATTGCAAACATTGGCAGGCTATGTGCGAATGCAGCCAAGCAAATGGGTCTGAATCGGGCCCTAAGCTGGCTATGCAGATATTAATACACTTCATTATGTATTTTGAGCCATACTTCTTTACTCCTGAATTTTGGGCAGATTTATTGGACTCCTGAGAGAGTAAATCAACATTCCTGATCTCACATGGAGATGGATCATATCACCGGCACCATGCCTCGCTCCCTCCCCCACCTCTCTCCTGGACCCCTTCCTCTGGGATCTAATGGACAATGGGCCTGATTCAGAGCCGCTCGTAAGTGGCCGCTAGTTAGCTCCGAGCGATGTTCGCACATCTGCGCATGCGTATGGGTTGTAATACGCATGCGCGAACCAGTCATTGCGGTCGGAAATTGTGTGCTTGCAAAATAGCAAATGCTTGTTAATTTGAGTGACAGAATGAGGCGTTTGTGTGTGGTAACAGGGGAAGGTGCTTGAAAACGGGGAGTGGTGATCCGAACGCAGGCGTGCCAAATGGTCAAAACGGGCGTTTTAAGGGTGTGCATAATTAACAAAGCAGCGTCATCGACCACGTCATTGGTTGTCTTTTAGCCTGAACTGCTCGTGTAGGAAAATGCTACCACAAGCACTGCGAGTAGTTCATACGCCTTTCGGTGTACTCGATTAATCTAATAAATAGCGGAGATGACGTAGGATGCAAGCGGCCAGGGGGCGTTTTTAAAAAATTAGCGAGCGCATGTGTCGTTCGCTCGTTCAGACATAGAGGTCGTCAACAGATCGCAAAGAGCGAGCGCTCTATTTAAATATCCGGCCCCTTTTTCTGAACGAGCGAGCGCAAATAGCGTCCGGCTCTGAATCAGGCCCAATAAACATTAAATATCAGTATGTTTGGCTGTAGCTTGACAGTGGATGGATAAGAGGGATCTAGAGCAGGGGTCTCCAACGTAAATTGAGGTGTGAGCTGCTTTACAAAAATGAAACCTCCTGAAGAGCTACTAAAATTGTAGAAAAAAAATCTGGCTAATAACTGAACAATTGAAGGTAATTTAATGAAAATTAAAAAAAAAATGTTTCATAGAAAATAACAATACATTTAATTATTAGTGATATTGTTGTAGTTTGCAAATAAAATCCGTGCCCCCGGAAGGGTAAGTATTTCTCCTGGATTTATGCCCACTTCCTAGTGAAGTGGGCATAATGGGGAGCATTTCTGCGGCGATCGCGGGTCTCCATGTAGGGGGCGGGGCTTAATGTCGTGATTCTTCATTAATCGTGTCATTTGACCCCGCCCCTATTTAAATTCGAGCCAAGCGCGTCAATTTACCATGAGGTGGCGGGACTTATTGACGCGAATTGTAAGGCCCCGTCCCCCATCCCCACCCTCCTGCTTCTCCTACCCGGGCTTTTCCTGGGAAGAAAAAAAAAAAGTACGCAAGCACAGTATGATCTAGAGGGGTAAAAAAATCTGTATAAATTCAACTATGGGGCCGCAGGATTTCCCTTGTGGCTAGTTACCCACGCCGGCCAGTTAAATCAGCGTGGTATACTCCGTTTGTTAAAACACAGATCTTTACCTTAAACATGCCAGTCCCAAAAGTCTTAAATTAAACCCTTAGGGGTATATTTACTAAAGTGAGAGTTTTTAGAAGTGGAGATGTTGCCCAAAGCAACCAATCAGATTCTATTTAACATTTAACTAGCACCTTCTAGCAGATAATAGCTAGAATCTGATTGGTTGGGCAACATCTCCACTTCTAAAAACTCTCACTTTAGTAAATATACCCCTAAGTCTGCAGCGTTTTGTATAAACTGAGTGATTTTGAGAGGTATTTTATGGTCCTCCAGTATGAACTATGGGCCTGATTCAGAGCCGAACGCATGTGGCCGTTCGCTCGTCCGCCATATGAGCGGAAGTAATAAAATTCAAGCGCTCGCTCGTATGTTCGTTCGCAGCTAATTTTCCGCCCCATAGTCTCCCAACCCATCCTCTAGCTAGCGAACGTTCTAAATAGCGACCGTCCGTCTCCTCTATGGTTGCAGGGAACGCTCGCACAAGTCAATTCCGGAAGTGGCCCTGTCAGTTTTCGATTGCCTGCTATTTCATTCAGCAAACATACTTGAATCGATTAATGGCAATCACTATATTAATTAGCTTAATTGTTAATCACGTGTTTGCAATACTTTTTTTTTTTCAATGTCAATAAAGTTTATTTTTGTTAGTGTGTGTCATTGCTTCCGCAGAATACGTACGGTTGTACCAAGGGGATGGTTCTTCAAAATTAAAAGTTGGTTTGAATGCTACTATTGTTTTGCGTGTTTTTTATAGGCCAATTTTTCTACTTTTTTTAAAATATTTAAATTAGCTTACGCATGTCACTGCATCAAGCCTATCATAACTCACATTATATTTGTGAGGGTGTAGGTCACATGACTCATACAATAACCAATAGAATGGTTTCTGTTAATTTACAAAGTACATTAGCCAATCAAATTTTTTCTAGGACCTTTATTAAAACTGTTTTGTGTAAAAAAAATCATTGCCATCATGAGAGCCGCAGATTTTTGTAGGCGTGAGCTCCTGGTCCTCACTGATGTGATGGACCGGAGAATCACAGAGCATCCGCCCCCCATCACCAACCTCCAAAAGTGTCTGGCCTACGCGGAGGTGCGCCGCCGCCTGTGTTCCATCGGCTATCGCCGAAATATCGGCCAACTGGAACGCAGGTGGTCGGATCTGAGGCGCAGATCCCCACGCCTGTTGGCCAATTTGCGACAGCAGATCCATGAAAGTAAGTGCTTTTTTTTTATTTTATTTAAAATGTAAGCATACCTGCCTGTGCATGTTTACCGTATAGCCCTGTTTCTTTATTTTGGACATACCTGTGTGTGCATGTTTACCGTATAGCCATGTTTCTTTATTTTGGACATACCTGCGTGTGCATGTTTACCGTATAGCCCTGTTTCTTTATTTTGGACATACCTGCGTGTGCATGTTTACCGTATAGCCCTGTTTCTTTATTTTGGACATACCTGCGTGTGCATGTTTACCGTATAGCCCTGTTTCTTTATTTTGGACATACCTGCGTGTGCATGTTTACCGTATAGCCCTGGTTTTTTTTGGTGTGAAAATTTTTTTCCCAAAAAATGAAATATGTAATAATATAAATTTTTCTACATCATTTAGGGGCTGAGCGCAGACTCCAACGCCAGCGACGTCGGGCTCGTCCCCTATCCCCCACTCCCACCCAAACATCCTCTGCCCACTCTTCCCCAAATTCAGCCTCCAACCCAGACCTGGCCGACCGTGAGGCCCCTCCCTCTCCTCACATTCCCATCCCACCAACTTCACACTCCCCTCCACCCCCCCTCTCTTTTCCTCACCCTCAACTTCCTCCCAAATAACCCCTCCTCCATCCGTGCTGCACTGGCCCACCTCTGATGAGGACGATTTTGGGGCTCCAGGCCCAGTCAGCATTATGACCGGTATGTTTCCCTTTTAACCTATGGTTGTTTTTTCATTATTTTGTTTTTGGTTGATGTTGTCCTTTTGCCTGTGCAGTTCAAAATTGTAAAGTATTTCTAATGTTTTTGATATATATATTTGTGAAACAATGTCTAGGATGTTTTCCCCTTACACATATGACACATGTCCAAACACTCATTCTTGTGTCTTTCTTGTTTACGGTACCAACAAATGTTGTATTTTTTGCGTAGTTGTAACTCTCTTTTGTTATTTTTGCAAAATATTTTTTGTCTTTTTTTTTCAACAATTTTTTCGTTTGGCATTCCTTTTGTTTTGGAGATGTTTTTTTTCACCTTTTTTGTATAGTCTGATTTTTTAGTTGTTTTGTAAAATATAAATTAAGGTGTCATTTTAGTAATCCGCACATTTTTTTTACCCACAGAGGACCAGAGGCATAACGCAGAAATTTATGCTGGCTTGCAGATCTTGAGGGGCCATGTCGTTGCCATGCT
This sequence comes from Taudactylus pleione, assembly GCA_031769625.1. Taxonomy (NCBI): domain Eukaryota; kingdom Metazoa; phylum Chordata; class Amphibia; order Anura; family Myobatrachidae; genus Taudactylus; species Taudactylus pleione. Next base: position 4,879,967 of record JAUIMM010000390.1, read on the forward strand.
TGTGGCCTTGGATCAGATTTTGGCGCGCCTGCGCCACTAATTTTTTTATTTTTCGCTAAAAAAATGTTGTAAAAAATAAAATTTATTTTGATTTATTTAAGTCTCATTCCTTGTGTGTAAATCTTAGATTGTTGAACCTTACATAAGTCTACTATTTGTCCCTGATTTTTAAAGAAATGTAAATTTGTTTGTCGAAAGCTCAAGTAAGTATGTAAGCTTGCACATCAAACACATAACAATACCAATAGGTTTGGAGAAGTAACCTCAAAATGTGATTATTTTTTGGTGTGGGTAATGTTAAATTTAAAGCTACCTGCTTAGGCCTACAATTGCAAACATACTGATTCACCATAATACCTTTGGTGTTTGTTTTTAGCAACAAAGCAGGGTACTAAACTTTTCCAAATAAGAAATTACAGTATTAGGCATTAAGCAACTTTGCATTTTTAGAAACAGGTTACACTTGGTTGTAATTTACAATGGAAATGGTTGGTGAATGTAAAATTAAATTTTAATGCACACAAATAATAAACACCAAGTGAATACACACAATAAATTAAAAAATTCAAAACACACACACAAGTCAAAAACACACCAAAACCCCCCAAAAAACACAATCAGGAACTGTTTGAAGAAGTTGCATGCCAACATGAATCCACACATGAGGAGAAGAAATCAGTGTTCCCGAAGTTATATCCAATGTGTCCACATAAAGTCAATTGTGTTGATCAGGTAGTAGGCATGGATTTTTATGGTCATTTTAGGGATTAAAAACAAAACAAAAAAAACAGTTAAAAGTGTACTTTAAAATATTACATGTCTACATTGTGGCATTTTTAAACATTATGAGGAAATAATTACCTAAAAAATCTGGCCACAACTTCATCGCGTATGGCCCCCCCACATACTGACCTCCGACCAACCTTCGGGGGGGCCGTCCTCCGGCAAGGCATTCTCTGGCTGCATTGGGACACCACTCCTTATGGCGATGTTATGAAATATCCTACACAGGACCACAATTTTCGAAACCATAGCCGGCAAATACTTGAGGTCGCCACCAGAGCGGAGGAGGCATCTGAATTGGCCTTTTAAAAGGCCGATACAGCGCTCCACCACCTGCCTGGTGGCTGTAAGTGCTGAATTATACTGACTTTGTGGCCCTGGTGTGGGAGCCACATAAGGAGTGAGCAGCCAGGGCGTGCAAGGGTAACCACTGTCTCCTGTGAAAATATATAAAAAAACATCAGGACCATTGTGTAACAAGCTTTGCATTGGTTTCAACAGAAGGTGTCAACTTACCCAGAAGCCACACATCACCAGCTTGTAGGTTGTTTAATTTGTGCCAAATCCCTGATTGCCGGATGACGAAGGAATCATGTGCGCTGCCGGGGAATTTGGCATTCAGGGACAGGATCTGGAGGGAGGCATCACATACCACCATTACATTCATCGAGTGAAAGTGCTTTCGGTTCCTAAATAAGGCTGGAGGCTGAAGTGGTATGTGAGTGCCATCCACAACCCCTATGATGTGTGGGAAGCCAGCTATTTGGTAAAAATTAGCCTTCGCCACATTAAGGGAACCCATATCCAATGGCATTTTAATAAAATGATGGAGGTGTTTAAAAAGGGCCTCCATCACTGCCCTCAGGATCCTTGAAAAGGAGGATTGGGATATTCCAGCGACTATTCCCACAGTGGTTTGAAAGGATCCTGAGGCACAAAAATGTAACACCGACATTAATTGCGTAAGTGGTGGTATTGCTGTAGGTCTGTCAATTTGCCATTCAAGATCACTCTCTATTAATGAGAGAGTGTCTATGATGAGTTGTGGCGGAAGATGGTAGCGCCTTAACACCTCATCAGCTGGCATTCCAAAAAGGGTGACATGTGTTCTATATATCTGGGGCCTTGCACGCCTACGAGGCCTACGCCTGGGACGAAGTTGAGGTTGGTCGGGTTCTGGAACCATGGCCAATATAATACGACCAACATCAACCTGAAATGTTAAGCAAGGTAGTTATTGGTTTAGACAAATGTGTTAAGAAAAATATACTTATCTTTTCCAAGAAAACCAAAGATGCTTACAGGCCTGGGACGTGTCATGTGCAAATCAACCTACATTTCAAAATTAGAACATTTTTAAGATATTAATTTAAAAAACTATGACTGAAAACAAATTTCGTATTCTAAAAAATAGAGAAGGGAGCACACATTAGTTCTCAAAATAGTACGCTACATTTAGTGGTAAAACATGATTTTACACAGAAAAATTGAAAACACATTAGTACGCAAAATAGTACGTTAATTTTACATTTAAAATAAAAAAAAACATTAGTTCGCTAAATAGTATGCTACTTTTACAGTTAAAACCACTAAAACATTAGTTCGCTAAATAGTACGCTACTTTTACAGTTAAAACCACTAAAACATTAGTTCGCTAAATAGTACGCTACTTTTACAGTTAAAACCACTAAAACATTAGTTCGCTAAATAGTACGCTACTTTTACATTTAAATAAGGACACATTAGTTCGCTAAATAGTACGCTACATTTAGTGGTAAGACATGATTGTTCACAGAAAAAAAACAACATTACTTAGCGAAACATATGCTAAGACCAACACATCGAATTTGTAAATTCATGTAACCAAAAACACTTACCAAAAACAGACAAATATCCCAAAGTTCAAAAACGTCACTGGGTCACTGCCAAAATAACTGTAAAAAAAAAAATATAAAAAAAATTTGTAAACTATTTACTATTATTTTTTACGGTGGTTTTTTAAAATACTTACTCAAAAATTCAAATAAAAATAGCCAAACAATAAAAAGAAAATGCTAACGGAAAAGAAAGAAGTAAGAAAAAAAACCAAAAGATCCAAAAAAACAAGTCCTCCTTCTACACAACACAACGCCAAACCTCCAACAACCATAACATGCCACCTCGACTCGAGTCACACCAAGCCATAAATAGGCTTTATTTTCCCGCTCAAATTAAGGACGGACAGTAGGAGCGCACAATGAATGATGCGGCCGAATAATGCTGACGCATGTATAAAAATGTCACTGAAGGCCAAAATCGGTCTGCTACATTGACAAAAAAAAATTAGTACAGAGCAGCAAAGTACTAGCCAACAGGCACCATGTAAGTGTTTTTTTTTATGGGAAAATGCGTATGTTTAACATTACATTTTAAAACATTTTACTAAAAATCTTTTTTAACATTTTAAAAAAAAGGTGTTGAGGATGCCATGGAAGAGGCTACTGGCCCTAGTAGGCAAACTAGGGCCAAAAAAAAAAAGGCAGCCACAATTCACAAGGAAGGAGATGGAGGTTTTGGTGCAAATGTGCAATGACAACCTGGCACAGGCACCAAGGAATATGGGTGCAACCCAGAGATGGAAACTGTGGGACGACATAGCCAGTGGTGTCAATGGTGTGGGTGAGTTTGAACGTTCAACCCGGGAGGTCAAACGCCGGTATGTAAAAACTACATTTTAGTAAAAAGTGTTTACAGGTCAAAATACTGCAGAAATAATGCCAAATTTTAAACCAACAGGTGGAGCGACTTCAAATATCGGCTTAAACAAAAACTGGCTGATAGGGCTAGGCATGCAGAGGGGACAGGTGGGGGTCCCACCCCTGTGTCACTTGAGCTCACAGATTTGGAGGAGCTGGCCCAGGGGTGTGTGCAGGATGAGGAGGTGTTTGGCATGTCGAACATGGATACCGACATGCCAGACTTTGCGGCTCCTCATGTTGCCCAAGGTAAATGTTGTAATGTTACCAACTCAGAAATGTGTTTTTGACAATATCTAGATTATAATTTTACTCTTTTCTCTTTTTTCTCACAGAGACACAGGCGGATGAGTCTGCTCCAGAGGTGAGCTTTGGCCGCAGAATTTCTTCTGGCTCTGCAGGGGAGGAAGCAGTAGATCCGGCTGGGGACCCTGTGGAAGACGGTCCAGGGCATTCCCCCTTGCAGGCAGTGGCCCTCCTCACTGATCTCAATGGTAAAACGGATCAGCAGACCGAGATTCTGCTGAGGATGGACGCCAATCTGCTACGGGTGGCGGACGCCCTGGAGCAAAGTGCTGTGGCCAACGTGACCATTGCTAAGGCCCTTGCGGAAAATACTGGGGCCAACGTGCGAATAGCAAATGCCCTGGAGCAGCTCGTTCGCCAGCACATGTTGGAGCCGGCCTCCCTTCCTGCCGGAACATCAGGACCCTCCACCTCTGGCACAACAACAGCCATCCCTCCAAATGTGCCTAGCCCTATGCCTAGTCCAGAGGCCACAACATCTGCCTCTGGCCAGGCCAGCCGAAGGACTTCCCGGACCCGTTCAGGCTCCCGCCAACCCCCGGCCAAACGGCCTAAAAGGCGATGACAGCACTGGCTAATTTCCCCACAATCCATCTCTGTGTTTGCCCCATATTCCTGCATGGCAAAAACCTCCCTCTCCTTTCTTGTGAATTGTTTTTATTTGTTTTATTTCTGTTCAAATGCCACTTATTTTGTGGGTGTGTGGGCAAAATGATTTCTAGATTTTGTCCCATGAAAAAAAATATGTTTACTTTAAAAAAAACTTGAAACAAAAATAACAAAAAAATTATTACACTTTGGAAACAAAATTGCAAAAATCTATTCTTGATTTATTCACAAACTGTTTAAAAGGTAATCCCTCTAACAAACTTACAAACAGTACAACGGAAATAGAAACATTTCATATTTTGCCTAAAAAATAAGGGTTAAAATCAATTTATGAGTTTTAATTAACAATTATCCAAAAAAAAAGGACGATTGGTTTCTTGGTCCAAAAAAAAAAAAAAAAACATGCATACAATATTGTTTGTCTACAAAATAAACACTTACAAATATGTAAAAAGCACTCAAAAAACCCAAACATTTGTTAGCTAATTGATTGTATGCCCCAGAAATTAGCAGCTGAGTAGTTCACCTGCGTTCGGTTTTCAGCTACTAAAAAAGGTCTATTTGCGAAACACCTTAGAAGCTGTTTAGCAATAAAAATTTAATTGTTTTTTTTGCCTCACTTGATTAATCGCAACACCATCGATGAGTCCGGGGAAGTACGAGGAGACCATCGTCATTGCGGTAGACTATACCAGACCACAAGCTGAGCGAGCAGTCTTAATGGAAATTGGATCTCACAGTGACGTGTACAAAATAGTGTCCACATTGGACGTTCGCACAAGATAATACATGTACGCCCAAAAAACGTCTTGCCACGCCTGCGTTTTCTCATCTCCACCCCCGTTACCACCCATAAACGGAACATTCTGTCAATCAAATGACATAGGTCACTTCCTGTTCGCTGTGTATACGAGCGAACGAACGAAAAATGACAGCAATGATCCGGCCGCACATGCGCAATGAGAACCGGACGGACGCATGCGTGGTTTAAAACAATCGAATGCGTACAAGCGAACGACTGATAGTGTCCGGCTCTGAATGAGGTCCTGTGGACCATAGATCACTCAATAACATCTAATAATAGATTACTTAATAACTTCAAATAATAGATATGTGACCGCTTATTTGTTTAATAGTATGTGTAGTGTAATAATGTATCTTTATTTTTTGTATTTTTGCTTTTATCTTATTTTGTCATCTATGTAATTCTGATTTGTTTAGCTTTTTTGTTTAGTGTCACAAAATAGGTTGCCATGGCAACAACATTTGAACACTAAGGGATATATTTACAAAGGTTCAATTTTGATTTTAGTGTGATATCACAATTGATTTTCATTCGATTTTACATTTGGAGATTCACTAAAGGCAAAATCGAATGTCGAATCGAACATAAAACCGAATTTCACTCAAATCCCACTCAAAATCGAACATCACAAAAACATCGGTACTAAACACCGGACTGGCTATGAAAATTCCGAGGCTGGTTGTGTATTTAGGGGGGACCCCATGTAATTTTTTTAAAATAAAATGAACACTTAACAAGCATTTTACAGTGATGTATGCTTGTATCTGTGTCAAAACGAACTGCTCATGCTGAAAATGAAAGCATGAAGCAGTTTTATTAATTTGGGGCTTTGAAGTTCATTTTGAAGTGAGATTTGGTGTCTTCGATTTGTACATGAACATGCAAAATCGAACATCAAATAACTGTTCAAAATCTAACCAAATCGAATTAGATTTAGAAAAGGCTTCTAAACTTGAATTTTAGTAAATGTGGGATTTGAAGAGGGATTTGTACATTCGATTTGAGGTAAGCTAAATCGAACATCAAATCGAAAGTAAAAACGAACTTTGATAAATATCCCCTAGAAGTTGGAATAAAGGACCACTTATTCACTGTTTTAACAAGTCTCCTGCTTGTTTGGAACTACACACACAACACACAGGGCCTGATTCAGAGCCGAACGCTCTGACCAGAGTGCTCGCTCTGAATCAGTGCCCTCCTACCTGAAAATGGAGCGGCCTCCTGGCCCCTCGCATAGCTGTGGGTGACCACCCACAGCATATGCGAGCGGCCAAAAAGATGGTCGCGATGGTCAAGACCATCGCGACCATCAGGCTTGCGATGAGACCCTGCGGTAGGATCTCGCTACCGCAAGCCCAGGAGTGATTTTGGCTCTATCAGAGCCAAAATCACTCCCACTGACATCATTACTGATGTCAGTGGGGCCGGCTTCAGACGGTAGGCGTTCCCATGGGTACGCCTCCGTCTGGCAGCCACGCCCCCGGCACGCCCACCAAAGCGGGCGTGCTGTCACTCACCATTGACAGCACGCAACCTTTGGTGCGAGACCCCGAGCGACGTATTCCTCGTCGCTCGCCGGGTCTCGCGCATGCGCACAACATCGACCCGCTTGCGAGCGTCCTTTGCTCGCGAGCGGGTCTGAATGACCCGCACACACTGTACACCTAATAATGTTATGGTTATTTAGCAGGTGTCACGCTCCGGACTATAACCACTCTCCTACCTCTCCACTGCGCGAACTAGCTATTGTGAACGGGACTGCGATCACAGAGGCTACACACTTTGCAGAGTGATTGACAGGAAGCACCATCTGTGGGTGTGATGGGGGAGTCGGAGAAACTCAGGCGTGCAACTGCGTTTGCACGCCGTTGCAGGAGCATGCATAAATTATCCACTGTGATGCTTTACGGAAGTTAGCAATTTCTGAGTAAGGTATAGGCTTGTGCAAGTGTGCGTATGGGTCCGATGTTACTTGATGTTACAGATTAATGTGCTATGTTGCCCAAGTATACGGATGTGAGTAAGGGTAAGTGGGCGTCCTTATGTTAGGCTGCAATTACAATGCGAATGTAAACATTTGCATATCACTGCTGATATTAGGAACTGCGTTGCGTGCGTATTAGCAGAATAGCAATTCTTTCTGAATCAGGCCCCCAGTCCGTTATATATTCAGTTCCTAGATCTGGTAAAACAAGTCTATACCATCTTGCACATCAGTCTGTTTTTACTACTGAGACTCGTTCTTACAGCAACCATCGATTCCAACCGATACCTCCAACCATCGGTCTCATCCAATGCTGCCAACATCGGACTTTTATCGATTAAGTTCTTCAATTCATCAACATGGGTCTCAACCGATCAAGTTCATCAATTCATTAAACTTGGACTCATATCATTTAAGTTCTTTATTTCTACAACATCGGTCTCAAACCAATTAAGTTAATCATTTCTTCAACATCGGATTAAGGGCCTGATTCAGACCCGCTTGCGAGCGCTGAGCGCTCGCAAGCGGGTCGACGTTGGCCCAGTGTGCATGCGCACGACGGAGGCGGCTCTGTCGTGCGCATGCACGAGACCTGGATAGCGACGGGCAAGCCGTCACTCCGGGTCTCGCTACAAAGGGGGCGTGCTGTCGATGTTGAGTGACAGCACGCCCCCTTTGGTGGGCGGGCCGGGGGCGTGGCTACCCAGACGGAGGTGTTCCCATGGGAACGCCTACCGTCTGGGGCCGGCCCCACTGACATCACAAGTGATGTCAGTGGATGGACTTCTTGCTCTGTAAGAGCAAGAAGTCCACTGGGAATTGCGGCAACGAGACCCTACCACAAGGGTCTCATCGCAAGTCCGATGGTCGTGATGGTCTTGACCATCGCGACCATCATCCTGGCCGTTCGCACTAGCTGTGGGTGGTCAAGGCAAGGAGGCCACTCTAAAAATACAATAGGCGGGCACTGATTCAGAGCGAGCGCTCTGAAAGAGCGTCCGGCTCTGAATCAGGCCCTCAATTCCATCAAGTTCTCAACATCAGTCTCAAACCGATCCAGCTTCATTGGTCCCAATCCGATTCTTCTCATTAGTTCCATTCCAACCTGCTGTTCAAGACTTTCTATTCCTGTTCCCGCCTTCGGGCCCATCATCCACTGCCATATCTCTAACTCCTCACATCTATACATGATGAGGTCCTGGCTCAAACCACCAAAGTTCATCCATGTCTCTCAAATCTCCTCTTCAGTGTCCCATGCCTGTTCCAACCCAAAACCAACTCTCAGATGTGACAGTAGGACCGGGTTACTGACAAGGCTGTCTGCTGAATTCATATTTTAAATATACATTTTTTTTCCAATGTACACCTCACCCTAGCCATCTTGCGAGTGGCTGCGGAGGTAGCGGCATTGCGATTGTGATAGTGGGTACTAATAACCTGGGCCCAGGCTTGTTGGAAAGACCCAGTAGGGGCCTGGGTCCAACACCGCCCCCCCCTCCCCCTTACCTGTCAGTAGCACAGCACAGCACATGCTGCTGGTGCTGGGCTGCAGTTGGAGACTGCTCGCTGCTGCAGTCCCCTCTACTCTGCCTGTGGGATGGGAGAGATCACACTGGTCTCGCCCCCCTGGACTTGTGCCGGGCTGAAGGGCTTACAGGGTCCCTCTCTCCAGCGTGTAGCGCCACAGGTTTTCCTTTTCTCTTTTTCTAAGGGGACATGGCCATGCCTTCAGGTCTGGGCTAGGCTCGCTACGGCCCTGATCAGCCCTCTGTGTTTTACGTGCAAGGGTGTAACTAGAACTTTGGGGGCCACATAGCAAGATCTCAAAAGGCCCCTTCAGAGGTAAAAAAAACCACATACATTTGCCCCCACACAGAGCCCATTCATGTTATGCCAAACAGAGCCCATGCAGGTTAAGCCACACAGTAGTACACATTATGCCATGCAGTAGTAATGCCCCTTATACATTATGCCACACAGTAATGCCCATTACACTACACAGTAATGCCCCTTACACATTATACAACACAGTAATGCCCTTTACAGATTATGCCACATAATACTAGCGTCCCATATAACACATTATTCCACACAATAGTAGTACCCCTTACACACTATGCCATCCAGTAATGCTCCTTATAACATTATGCACACAGTAATGCCCCCGTATATCTCGACAGACTCTCGCCTCCCCATGTGTGCCATCAGCAACCAGCAGATGCAGATTTGGTGCCGGGCCGCCAGCTAATTACAGGCAAGCAGCAGCAGACAGGACAGAGAGCTCCAGCACAATTTGAATCTCCCGCCAGTCATGAGCCAAACAGAGCTCGCGGGCCAGCAGCCAATAAGAAGCCACCAATGCTGATTGGCTGCTGGTCCACAAGCTCTGATTGCCTCACGATTGGCATCACTGTCTCCCCATGTCTGCCTGCCTGTGCCAAATCAACACCACTGACACCTGACTAGACCGACCCATCTTGTGGCGCAGAGGCAGCTCGGGCACTAGAGCAGCCGCACTCCTTGCACCCATGGTAGTTACCCACTATTTTCTTGCATGTTGGCAAACAGTGGGGTCCTTTTTAGGATCAATTGAATGGGGTTGTAGGCGAGGATAATGTAATTAAGTAAAAGCTGCAGGTGGACTTCAGGGTCCAGCTAGTCTGAAATAAAAACATTAAGCTCAGACAGGATGGCCATACTCCTGCATATAATGGCATACTGTGATCGCTGGTCCTTTATATGTCAGAATTATTACATACTTTATCCTTCATTTGATGTATATTATAGCTGGTTAAGTGCTAATTATGCCCTCTTCATTGACTTGCCAAACTTGCTTTAAACTCAAGCATTTGGAAAACCCCCCTCTAGAAATCCTGTGTTTGGCCTGAGCTCCTTCCCTAAGCCATTCCCTATCCTGGAAAAACAGACACCCAGATTTTATCATTTCTCTATTGCAGTCTAGAAAATTATACGCAGAATCTGACTGGTTGCTATGGGTAACATCAACACTTGAGTGTTTTAAAAGCTTTAGTAAATCTACTCCTAGGTCACCCAAAAAGTTTTAGTTAGACTTTGGGAAAATGAATGGAATTGATTAATTATCCATGCTTCTATGCCATTTCCAAGGGACAGTGTATAAAACTCCAATGTAAGTTTACATTCTGAATTTTATTCTAGTTTTTTTTATACTAGTTTTATAAATGATCCTAACTAGTGATAACTGAATAGGAATGATTATGTAAAATTGTTATGTAAATGGTTGCTCAGCTATTTAACAAAGGCTTATAAAGCTGACTTCAGGCTAATGGTTCTGTGAGGAGTTAGTAATGTATTTTTGCTGCTCTTTAGACAACGTTATATGTTTTAAAAAGAAACTATAATAAAATAAATAAAGCCCTAATTGCCCAGCATGATGCAGCTTCCTTCCAATTGTTCAGTATATAATGCAGCCTTAATTACCAAACATATAATGTAGCCTGCAGTTGCCCAATACATTATGATTCTCCAGGGACTGTCATTACTAACCCCAGAGGCAGCCTTTCACTAGCTGTAGTAGCAGTAATAGGATACTTGCCTATTTTTTAAAAAGCATTTCTGGGAAATTGTGAAAGCCACATTTACTGTATGTGTGCGGCCAGTAAGAGGGTGTGTATTGCTCCGTCTGAGAGGCATGACATAAAATTGACTTACGTCCAGGGCAGATTTTACCCTGCTGCGGTGGTCTTATTGCAATCGTGGGGGTTGCTGGACAGGTCGCTGGCCGCCAGGAGGCATTCCTGCCTTTCCGGGGGGCTGGGAACGGCCCCTGATTTTCGGGAGGCTCTCGGCCGAAGCAGGACGGTAGGCAAGTATGAGTGTAGATACTGTTTGCTCACCAGGTCATAGCATCTGTAGTATGGAAAGTTTTAAAGGAGCAAATCATTGTCTGTCATTAAAGGTCTTATATACTTAGAGCATCAGAAACCAAAATTTGTTGCTTCTTGCACAGAGTGCAAACTGTAGTATTTTTTAATTTATTAATGGATACATTATGGCTGTAAATGTATAATATTATTCTTAATCACTTGAACACTTATCCTTACTTTTGGCAATAGGCTTGGAACTTTTCCTGTTAGGCCGGAGGCCTAATAACTCCGCTTGATGTTTTTGTTTTCTTTTATCTTTTCTGACTTTTTTGTTATAAATGATTTAGTATCACTAGGAGGAGGTTTTAGCTGCCAGGAGTCATGAGTAGTCACAGACAGGCAGCCTAGCAGCCATGTTCTCGTATTTTGCAGAGCGCTTACCATGGGACTGTAAGTCTCGCAAGATGAGGTAATCCTTATCTTTCCTGTTCATGCTGCAGGAACCCTGACTTGATCCTTGTCACTGCTGTGAAATATAAGTTTACAAGAGCCACAATTTCCTATTTCATATCACATTTATTAGCATCCAATACTAAATATTTCACATTTTACCTATGTTTAAATAGTATTTTTTTTAATTATATTGTATACTGTAGATAGATACCAAAAGCAGTATTCTAGGTATGCTTAATCCATTCAGTGAAGCACCTAATCACCTCATTTGCTTCAATAAAGATTGCTGGGTTTATGTAAATATGAAAAAGAGTCTATATTTACTTTCCCCGTAGAATCGCACCTGAATACTTAAGCTGCATACACACGTAAAGATTTTCTCTCCAACCATCCAACTAGTTGATTGGTTGGAATGATAATCTGGTAATTTATGGGAGTAACTGGTGATCAGCAATTTGCTCCTAAATGGCAGAAAACAGATGAAAATGGTCGTTCAGACAAGTTTGTTAAATGTTTGATCTAAACAAATTGTTCAAACAACAGTTTTTGTCCATTTTCTGGCGTTTGGGAGCAAATTGCTGATTGTCATTTGCTTTCATACCTTACCAGATTTTCATTCCAACCAATCAACTAGTTGGATGGTTGGACAAAAAATCTTTACGTGTGTATGCAGCATTAGAAATAGTTGCTGCATCTCTAAATCACTCATGTCTTCCTCTCCCTCTTCTTAACAAAATAACTTAAGTTTATTCCTGTCCCTGCTCCCAAACTGACTTCCCTTGAACTTATCTTCACCCATGTGTTTCCTGTAGTGTCTCACTCCCTCCCCCTCAACAGGAAGAGCACAAATCAAATAATAGTACTTTGTTCTGCTATAGATTGTGAGTATTGCATGTTTCTTATGCTGGGTATACACTGGCCGTTCAATTGAATGGACGACATATTGTATGTGTCGGCAGTGTGTACAGACGATATGGATAACTGAAATGGGGCAGACTAGATGGGCCAAGTGGTTGTTATCTGCCATCAAATTCTATATTTCTGTGTCTGCAAATTACGTCATTCACAGATATATCGCAATGGCTGTGTAGCACATCCGTTGCCCAATATATCTGCAGATATATTGGTGCATCGTGCTGTGGGTACAGGCGGTCAACCAACCACCCATACACTTGCTGCAGAGGCCGCTGGTGACTGACAGCTCAACTGGGCGGGCATATGTAAAAGCTCACCCAGTTGTGATCCGTCATGCTAGTGTATACCCAGCTTTACAAAAGGGCTGATATAGTGACACACATTTTTTTGTCCTGACAGTGACAGACATAATTTCTTATTGGGGGGATTTATCAGTGTTGTCTTGCAGGAATATAGGCTGCAATAACTCATACCTGCAATAGTCTAAAAAATAAAGTGATTACTTTTCTTTCGGGATCGAATCCGGAAGAGCTACTGCTCATACACGGTCATCAGGACACACATGTGTTAGTGGTAATTACAGGATCCCTTTTAAAAAAAAAAGTGGTCTTGTATCCTATAGGCTACAGAGGTTAATCCCCTTTAGAGATGGCATTAGCTATCAGGAGCCAAGTTTTGAAAAACAAAACTTTTGGGATCTTGATACATTTGGCGATATCACAGTTCCAATACAAACCTATGGGGACTGGTTTGATGATCGAAAATAGAGGAACTTAATGGGGAACTTAATGCATACTGTTTTCAGAGGATTTTCTGCCAAAAAAATGTTATATGACCCAGAATAATCGAGGAGTCTTTTTTAATAAGGCTAGGATTTTTCTTTGGCGCGGTCATGTATCCAAACCTGTGGACCTCTCCCATTTCATTTCACCATGCTTTTATATATAAAAGTTTCCTGTGCTTCTGTGAACTCATTGCATGACATGGTTTCTTGGACAGCACATTGCACAAAACATCCGTGGGAAAGATTAACCAATCACCACCAACCAATGATCTATGAATGACATAATGTCCTATGAACCGTTCTGCACAGGACAACCAGTTGAACCGCCATGCAGAACTATCACGATTTCATTATGAATATTACATTCTGTTCTATCAACTAAGATCAGTGCAGTCTTGGAGAGAGACACACAGTTCATTTTGTGAACTTTAGTCACTTGAAATGTGCACCCACCACAATCAGAAACATGATTTATGTATGAATAATCTGCAAATATGCACTAAATATGCTCTCTTTGCCATGAAGATGGGGGCTGTATTTACAAGCTTTTACAGCATTCACAAAACTTAAGCCAAGTATACATTAGACGATCTGTACCCAGGGTAATATTGCTGATGACGGCACCCGGCATGCAGCATATGCATACACACCTGCCGATGATGGGTCCGCCGGGTGGGAGGTGCACACTATGCTGCTTTCTGTCCCCTTCAGCCCTGCAGTAGGGCCAACCGGCGATGTCGTTAACAACCTGCAGGAGCACGCATTTCCTGGGTACCCGCTAGACTGTGTACCCGAAATGTAGCTCCGACCCGCAGATCGGACAACATATTGTCTAGTTTATACCCAGCAATAGTTATTGATTCAATCTGACCATTCATTCCAAGTGACCATACACAACAACTAGGTAAGGCGTTCATTTTCACTATGCCCGAGTGACCTTCATGCAGTTTTTCCAAAATTTTTGTACAAAGCTTAGTAGGCGCTATTCATCTAGAACCACAAATTAATGTTCCTTGGCATACAGTTGATCTCTGCTTGATGAAACTCCTGGATACAATGAGTTGACATGTTTTGGCCTACTTAAGCTTTAACTGACTTTAGATAATATTGGATAATTTTTGTTTTCTAGATTGGTGACATCATTAGTTATTGGAAACTGTTCTACCAATACAGAATGATACCTATCTCATTGGTCCATTTGGACAAACTCATCAGCGTGTTGTAGATTAGATTGTGAGAACCCATCAGCATTGCTGTGAAGTTTCATCTCCTTAAATTCAAAGTCATTTGAACTTTTGTCCATAGAGATACTTAAAGTTGATGGAGCTTATAATGTACTAGTCATTTGGGCTTTATTACCTCATAGGGCCCTTGCCAGTGAGCAAAATGTTTCTCTCTTGTGTGGGACCTAACACAAACACTTGGTGACCCGTGTTGAAACTACAGCAGTCCTATAATAGTTTTGACATTGCCTTTCTTGGGTTTCCCCCGAGGCATTTTTGTACTAGAGGTGCTATCTTTACAAAACTTTATTGCATTTGAGCAAACAAGTAAACAAAATTTGATTGCTTTGAAATGTTGCTTCCATCTCTACTTTAACTTGTATACCATGCCTACATATATATTGGCTTGTCCCCTAGAGTCACTCAAAATGGATAAACCCAGTACAGGCTCCAAACATTAAGTAGGGTAGGAGTGTTTTCCAATCTGTGAAAGCACACACTACTAGCCCATTAGCTTGATACAATTAAGTATAGACATCTTTAAACCTAAAAGCTGGCACATTTCCTTCATCGGTTTAGACATAAAAGGGGTCCACTAGTATGTGAGGATTTCTTTGGGTATTAACAAGTGAGTAACCATCAGTATCAATTTCTCAGCTATAATATGCAAAAGTTTGTTTCTTAGCAGCACCATCCCTGGATGGCAGTTGACATTGTTTACCACTACCTGAATATACTTAACTTCCTAAGTCTAATTCTTTAGCAGACCAACAAGGTCATAGGTTTTGACATGGCATGGACACCAGTGGCTTAGACATATGCTGCATAGCCCCAAACCTCTCCACAGTGATGGTGAGTTCCTTACATATTTGTGTGTTGCTTTCTAAAGGCTCCCATACACGGTGCGATTTTTTACACGATATGGCCTTTTCGATATATTGTAACGGCCAATTGTGTAAAAAGTGCTGTGTGTGGGGATGATACCGATGCCAACGCGCGCCCCCGCCATCGTAGATCGTCGTCGCTGATCAATTGAACCTGCAGAAAGATCGTTCAGGATTTGGCACCCATCGTTCTGTGTGTGTACATGATGAACGATGCAATGGATGATGGTCGATTTGTCATTACTGCTCCAGGCCACTCCCCTCCTCCATTGTGTGCCAGACGACATGGCGAAGGGAGAAAGCTGCAGCGTGGATCGTCTGGGGAGATTTGGCTTGTTGAATCAAGTAAGTATATAGCACCTGTATTCCACTGCACTAGCAATATACCCACTGTAACACCAATGCAATTCCCCCCCCTACACTACCAATGTACCCTGCGGTTTATTAACCCCTGCACCACCAGTGTACCCCACTGGGCCCCCAATGTGTATTAACCCCTGCACCATCAATGTACCCCACTGGGCCCCCACTGTGTATTAACCCCTGCACCACCAATATACACCACTGGGCCCCCATTGTAATTAACCACTGCCCTACCAATGTAATGCAAGTGTAGCTCTAGTTTCCAAATTCTTTGATTAAAAAGCAGATCAATGGTGATCAATTTGATACTCCAAAAATATGTCAAATTTGAAATTCGAAAAATTATTTTTTATGTTTTTTAACAACTGAATTAATAAATGTATAAACCATTTTAAAAATCAAACTTGGAAAACATTCTAACAGGAAAAACATTAGTTAAAAACGTATAAACGTTGTTCATTAAAACATTTTTTTTTCTTCTTTCTGACAGACAGACATGACTAGTTCCAGAGAAAGGCAATTTATCACTGGCTTCCTGGAGCTATACAGAAGCCATGAGTGCATGTGGAAAATAAAAATAAAAAGTACAGACTACAGCAACAAGCAAAAAAAAAAGCCGCAGCCATAGATGACCTAGTCACATTCTCCTTGAGGAGAGACTCATTTGGGGAGGCGGGTTCGGAGCAAGCCTGGTCCTATACGGGAGATATATAGATGATCTTTTTTTCATATGGGATGGAGATGAGGAGTCAATAGAACAGTTTGTAACACATCTCAATTCAAATTCTTTCCATCTCACATTCACCAGTGTATATAGTTCACTTTCCATCAATTTTCTGGATATCACCCTCTCTATAGTAAGTGGAGAGATTTCCACTTGCACTTTTCAAAAAGAAACTGATTCATATAACTTTATTCCATTTAATAGTAATCATTATCGCAAATGGCTGCAAAATATACCTGCGGGACAGTTACGTCGTATACATAGAAATTGTTCCAATACAGAAGAATTTAAACAACATTCTAAGAAATTAATCAATGCATTTAAAGACAAAGGCTATCCTGAATCCCTTTTAGAAAACTCTTATAAGAAAATTATCACCAATGATAGAAACTCATAATTTCAAAGAAATAAAGATATTGATAGCAAAGATCAGAATTACAATCATGCCATTAAGTTTATAGTTAGGTATAATTCAGCAGCTAAAAAAATCAAAACTATTATACATAACAACCAAAAGATTCTTATGGGCGATCCTCTATTAAAATCTGACATAGAAATGGGTACAAGAGTCATCTTTAAAAAAGCAAAAAACTTGGGAAACCTCTTAGCTCCGTCTTTCTTCAAACCCAATCAAGACAAAACAGGACAACATACGTGGCTAAAGACAGATATCACGGGCACTTATAAATGCGGTTCCAACAGATGCATTACATGTGACTATATCTCACACAGAACTAAAGATTATGTATCTACAGTAACCAAAGACATTTTTCATATCAAGACATTTATAAACTGCAACTCTACATACGTAGTATATCTGCTTCAATGTGAGTGCGGTGCACAGTACATCGGTCGCACCACACGCAAATTGAAAGATAGATTGTTAGAACACAGAAGGAATGTCATTAACAAAAAAACAGAACATTCTGTTTCGAGGCATTGTATTGAAAAACACCAAGGGGAATTTAATTGTATACAAATTATAGGTATAGAACACATAACAAGCACAGCCAGAGGAGGAGACAGATATTCTCGTCTTTGAGAAACCTACTGGATTCACAAAATGCGCACTCTATACCCTGAGGGTCTTAACGAGATGGCGGAGGTGGATTTTGATATATAGCCCCTGATTCTACTACAGTTCCCTGTGGGTTTTTGGGACCATTACATGTCCACACCTGATCATCCTCATAGGAAAAACCATTCCCTTTAATGAGTGACCTCCTAATATAAACCTTATTTATGGTTTTTCTATTATATTTACATTTTTACACTTCACAATTTGGATATATATTGTGTAATCGACATATATTATGGAACATTATAGTTTAGTTATATTTTATTACTGTTGTCTCATCTAATTTCCTTAACAATAATTATATGAGAGATGATGAGAAATTGTATATACCAATGTTTGGATTATAAAAGTGTTTACTTATACATTTATCTAAAGTCGGGACCAAGTAACCATACTTTAGAAATAAGAGTATACAACAAGTCCTTTTTATACATATATATTTTTTATTTTTCATTATTTTTATTTTACTGTATATCTTGTTCTTGATTAATTAATTTTTTTTTTTTTTATTGGTTTCTATGATCTATAAACATATAAGGGTTGTGAGATCGTAATACAAGCAAAAGAGCAAAATTGTTTTTTATATGTCTGGATGATATAATCAGATGAAATAACTTAAGATCATCTTTACACATAAGAAATTATGATCTTAGATAAGCTCTGATTTTTCAACAATAGTTATGGGCACAAACGATTATAAATAACTCTTGTAACTGTGCAAGATATATGAAGGATTAAATTAAATGTACCTGATTGACATTGCTTGAATTTTCCAGCTGATAACGATTCTCATTATACTAATTAAGAGAAACTGGATAAAAGGGTTAAATCCCTCCTTCCCAGCATGCTCCTGACAAAGGTGTGCAGACACACGGAAACGCGTTGAGCAAATAAGCTGTACTCGTGGCATCCAATTTTTCAAGCAACAACTCTTTCACTCTGAGCGGACCCAATATTCAGACTATTTTACAGTCCACTACCCTCTTTAATAGAGGGATTCCGGTAATACACAAACCGGCACGAAGTCCCTATCGGGGGTCACATCCTTCCTCTGTGACTGCAAGCACCCGCTCTCAAGCGAGTGTACAACAAAGTTGGCCGGCTGCTCCATCAGCAGCCTTACATTACCTGACACGGAGCGGAGCAACACCGCTGAGAGATCCCGCAATGAAAGGGAGAAAGCTCTCCATTCACTAACGGGCACATGAAGGTATATGCTGCAGTCACCGGGATTTATACACTATATATACGTGGAACACTGACATTTTTGATCTACAGATCATAGGCTGCCTTATCAGCCAGTAATCGGGTGAGCTCACTGCATGTTGCACGATTATAGCAACAATATATCAAACTGTTGCACTTTATTATTGCCACAGATACAGCTTATCTATACATAAGAGAAATATTTGTTTTTTACCTGATAACAATCTAACCAGGAAAATTGATTACACCTATCAAACCT
Source organism: Taudactylus pleione (assembly GCA_031769625.1). Classification (NCBI taxonomy): domain Eukaryota; kingdom Metazoa; phylum Chordata; class Amphibia; order Anura; family Myobatrachidae; genus Taudactylus; species Taudactylus pleione. The sequence goes on from JAUIMM010000390.1 coordinate 4,898,923, forward strand.
TCCCCTTTTTTTTCCTATTTGTTTTGTATATGTATGTTTGTAATTTTATAGCAGGAACAAATATATGTTCCATATTGGTACCGAATACTATATTTTTATGAGATTGTCGGAATAAATTATTTTTATACTTTATACTCAAGCCTGGTTCATAGTACATATATTAAGTGTGATTAAATGAGTGCAGCCAATTTTATTTCTATTACCTAGTCACATACAGCTTGCCCTATCACGATGAGGCGTGCCCGAAATGGGTGAAGACCAAAATCCAGAACTAGGGACTGTCTATTTAAATGAATACAAGAAGCAACAGAATTCGCGGGCAGGAGCAGGGGCAGAAAACGTATATACTACCACTTTATGGTACCCCAAAAAAGTTTGCAGTATCTGATGCCAGAAGAACGGGAAGAGGACACATATGAGGAGGATCAACCGACGCCTTTGGATGTGGTAAGTACAGATACAGTGCATGCACACCATGCCAAATGTTTAATAATAAAGTCCAACATTGTCCAATTCACTCCAATGGAGACAGTCCTCTTGCCATGGTACTGCCCCCACTCCATTAAAATAGGCCAGGTATTGCTCCCTGACCTCTTTAGCCTGCGTAATCCCCCTTTGACTCCAGATTTACAGTTGGTGACATAGAGGGCATTTTGACTGTCTCCTCTGGCTAGTCTGGGTTATCTGGCATTGCTGTGCCTGATGTCCTTTGTTGGATGTTTGTTTTGCGCCTTATAGCATTGGGCAGGACACAGCATGCCAAGACAACCCAGTCAATTTTGTCCACGCGCAAGTTGATGGCTGTGTGGAATATGCAACAGCAGTTGCTTAAAATACCAAAGGCATTCTCCACAATCTGCCGTGACCTGGATAGCCAGTAATCATAAACGTCTTCTCTTTGCGCATACGATTTAATCAAGTGTTCATGTAGTGCAAATGCCTCATCAGCTACAAACACAAAGTTAATTCCGTGCTTCTCTCATACAATCCGAAGCACGGCCATTTTTCCCGACATCCACAAAGATGAACAAAATAGTTGGCTTTCACTACCGCCATGAGTACAATACTAAAAAAACATTTGAAATTATAATAGAAAGATCCACTATTGGCAGGTGGGGTTATGCGGATATGATTCCCACAGTTTGGGAACTTCCACCTCCGATCAAATTCCTCAGCAATGGTTTGCCACTCCTCCACCGTTGACGGCAACTAGAATAAATCAATAAAAATAAAAAATATTAAAACATCAAAATATTAATAACACTTTATTTTTCTCTCCACCAAGAGTCTGCTACACGTGACCTAGACCTGAGCTCCAAATGTAGTCACACTCTTTCAAAAAGAAGATTTTATTGACGCAAGACCCAAAGTGTTCAGTCACAGTCATCAGGACTACTGAAACAAGTGGAGCAGGCCCTCCAAAAAACTCTGGACATGTTTGACAATCTGTGCACCCATATTTCAAGTAGTTTCCGTGCAATGGATCCGGCTCAGCAGATCCACGCTGAGCGGATCATATATGACACAGTCATACGGGGAAAAAACTAAAAATTAGGCAGTATAACATGGCTTACTGGTGAGCCTCTGCCCCAACCAGCTACACAGCCAGTTCAGATAATTGGGCCCTCCACATCACATTCCAACCAGCCAACCATCTAGCATCCCACTACACTGATGGGTCCAACCCCATCCCACCCTACTCTCCATCCCACTTACCCTACTCCCCAACTCACTTTCCCTACTTCCCAACCCACTTACCCCTCCAAACCCTCAGAGGCTCATTACAGAGCCATACTGGTGGTGGACAAGGAGCCACCTCTATTTTTACATTTTTGAACACAACTTTTAGATTTGCTCCCAAAAATATATGTTTTATCTCTCCCAATAGCTACTCTATGGTATATGGTGGTGACAATGCAGATTGGACACAGTCACTAAACACATGGCGCAAGGACAGATTGTAGGATGCCGGGGTCACAATCTGTACTTGCGCCATGTGTTTCTTGGCCTATTCAATCTGCCGTCTGAACCACCGTATACCAGCATAGCTATTGGGACAGTAAAACTTGTTGATAATGCAGTTTTATGTGTGAATGTTACCACGTTTTATTCCTGAAAAAGATAATTTATTGAAAATCTGATTTATTTATGTTGTTGTCTACAGTATCAACAAGTTTTATCTCTCCCAATAGCTACTCTATGGCATACGGTGGGGACAACACAGGTTGGACATGGTCACTAAACACATGTCATAAGGACAGATTGTTGGATGCTGGGGCCATCATAAGAAGACAAAGGAATGAGTATATCTGCATACATCGATATTAGGTAAGGGATCCCTTATCATTGTTTATTAGGGGGTGCTACCATTTGACAAAAAACATAACTATTTTCCAAATACAAAGAAGAGAAAAGAAGTTTTGTCTATTATGTGCAGTGGCGCACATTGGTAATCTTGATGTAATAAAAAGATAGATCTTTATTGGTTATATAGTAAAATTCCCCGTTATGGGACAAGGCCAGCAAAATAGAGATTAAAACGTAAAGAAAGGTGTATGTAATAAATTGAAAACGTGAAATAAAATAATATAAAAAAATGTCCATGCTGTGTGTCCTTCTTATAACTTATATGTTCGTTTCTTTTAGAGCTCTGGATTAAATTACCACTCTCCTAATATATAATGTTAATCATAACCATATCAGGTTATATCTTATTGGAAAGACCTTTCCTATTGAGGTAATTAATTAGATATCAAGGAAGGTTTCAATTCCTTAATGTGAGATTCAATTTATTTATACAAACTGATGATCTAGTTTGTGATCAATTGAAACTGACCGCATGGATATTAATTAATGTTCATATATTGTGTATTCCCCTCACTTGTTATTCAAATGTGGGGATATTATCGTGCATTTTTCTTTAATCACTATGATGATTATATGAACCAGGGTTTTCCATATATTCAACACTGTCAGTGTTGGGTTAATTATTGTGAAGTGTTATCATTCACATTCACCCAATCCTGGATGTAGGGGCCACAATCTGTACTTGTGCCATGTGTTTCTTGACCTATTCAATCTGCCGTCTGAACCACCATATACCATAGAGCAGCATAGGTATTGGGACAGATAAAACTTGTTGATAATGCACTTTTTATAATTTATACTACCATTATAAGCCATGTTGGTCAATAACACATTAAGAAAATGCAGACATGTTGGTAGCTTTTAATTTCAAATATGCAGCCATAAAGGTTGCCACGTTACTTATATACAGCCATGTTGGCTGTTTGTTTTCTACATTTTGTATACAAAAACAAAAATTACAAATTTTCTTTCACCAGAAAAACACGTGTAGTTATTTTACTCACCTTAAAATAGTGGTACTTCATGACATTCACAATGGCTTTGCAGGTGTCTGGAATGATGAATCCCAAGGCCTGGGGGGAAAAGAGGGTCCCAAACTTCAGTTCTTCAAAGGACCTTCCTGTAGCCAAGAACTTCAGGGTAGCAATGAGCCTCTCATCAGCAGGAATGGCCCTCCTCATATTGGTATCCTGCCTGCGGATATAGGGTTCACGAGATGCAGCAATTCCTGGAAGGTGTGCAGGTAGTTGTGGTAATCGTCCAGGTTGTTCTCCCGAATCTCCATCAGCAGCGGCATGTGGAAGCGAGTCTCCCTCCTCCTCAGCCACTCCTTCATCCAGCAGGACCTCATCCTCCCTCAGCTCCATCACCTTTCAGCTTCAGATAGCCATAGGCTAGCAGAAGATTATAGCGATAGGAATTCATCACCACAGAATGAAGTATAGAACACACTTTGTTAAAAGCAAGCCAAAAACAAAGCAGAGCACAATAGCTATGTACAACGTTCAGCAGATATAAACCAAGCAAACTAGTCACAGAGCAAAGTGCACAGACCTAAAATGGTGGCTGCTTTATATACCCCCTAGTCAAGCCCTCCCAACATTTAAATTCCAGCAGATGCATAGAGAGCTTGTTTGCTGCAAACAATATATCGTTAATGATCTGCAGTCATTAACGTCCCATCTATATTGTTTGATCGTTTGTACAATCGTTCCGCGTGTGGGCACAATATCGTTCGACTGGGAGAGTTCAGGAATTCAAGGGAAATTGCAAACGAGATTGAATCGTTTGCAAATTGCACCGTGTATGGGGGCCTTAAGACCCACCTCTGAAGCCCCAAGTCCAGACCTTGAATGAAATTATCTATCACTAGAATCTCTATGATTTTCACTGCTAAATTAGCTTCTGGTTGAAGCCATTTCTAGACAGATCAAACGGCTGTGGCCTAACTAGATTCTCTCTTTCAAAATGGCAAGCATGAGAGTGCTGGGCTTTCCCTCTGCCCATAACTCCAATTCCAAAATATATTACTTTGAGTGTTTATAATCAAACTTGTCCAAATGTATATAGCTGCAAATTTTATGGCTGTCGGGAATACTCAGGGGCACCGAGAGGGGGGGAGCGGGTACAAATTACCGCTCCATGGAGGGGCCCGGCGGGGGCCCGGGTCCAGCACCGCTGCCCCCCTCTTACATGCAGCCCAGCACACACTACTGTGTGCTGGGCAGCACTGGGAGACTGCTCGCGGCTGCAAAGAAGCAGCCACAGCAGTCTCCTATGCCTGTGGGGGGAGCGATCAAGCTGATCGCGCCCCAATTGGTTATGAGCCGGGCTGAGGGGGCTCAGAGCGCTCCCCTCGCCAGCGCAAAGCGGTGCTGCAAAACTTTTTCTTCTCTCTAAGGGGGCGTGGCCACACCTCCAGCGATTAGGCTACGTCCCCCTTTACCCGGGCCCGCCGCGGCTCTTGGCGGGCCTGGGAATACTATCTGATAGTTCAGTTGTGCGAGCAACAGCCCAGTAGTCTCCTTCTATGCCACAGATATGTGCAACACCTGTGCTAGCTGTGCAGCTGTGACTTCCAAAATGCCTTTTAGCATCGCCTCCATTTTGTCTGTTTAGGTGGGAAGTACAATTTGGCTTCCATAAGAATCCACAATGAAATAACTTGTGACATTAACATCTTTAAGATGACACTTGCAAAGTAATTAGATAGTAGTAACAGTCTACTTTAACAGAATGCTTTAAATGATGGTAGACAACTTGTAGAAGCAAACTATTTCTCCTTGGTGATCCCTTTCACTAGTCATTAGCTGGGTACACACTGACAGATATATTGGCTGATCAATTGATCGGCCAATATATCTGGTGCCCGTCGGCCAGTGTGTACCAGCGATATATCTATGAACGACGTTGTTCAGACATATATTGTGTCGGCTTTGCTGCACAGCCGATGGATAGATATATCTGCAGACATATCTGTCCATAGGCAAGTGTGTACCGGCGGTCTGCTGACCCACATGCAGTGGCAGCCACGGGGAGGAGGATGAGATTTCGGTCTTGTCAAACAGATTGGATAATCGAAGGAAAGCATTTGTGGATGTCCTCTAACTGTTTTATCGATGAAACGCTGAAACAATCGTTCATACACACTATACAATAGATGTGGCCGATCAACTGATTATTGGCAAATCGGCCCAATAATTGCATAGTGGGAACCTAGCTTTACTCTCATTACTTTCCTGCTAGAACCATGCTGTGTGCACAGACACCTGCCTACGAATGGGTTAGGTACGGAATCCCAATGGTCAGGATGCCAACGTTCAGAATGCCGACAGATACATCCCCTACGAATTTAGCATGCTATCTGGATTGCAGCTTTTTAGCCCTTCTGACAGACACCTGTGTACCAAACGTCCTGTCATCTGTATCTGCACCTGTTTAACTATTCTGTCCAGAACTATTTACTGTGTATCTGTGTATTGGACTCTGGGTCTGATTCAGACCCGCTCGCGAGTGGACAGCGCTCGCAAGCAGGTTGATGGTCCCTCACTGCACAATGCGCGAGACCTGGCCAGTGACAGGCGCTCCGTTGCTACGGGTCTCGCACCAAAAGGGGCGGCTGTCGATTTTGATTGACAGCTCGTCCTGTTTTGGAGGTGGGCAGGGGGGGTGGCTACACAAACTGAGGCGTTCCCGAAGGAACGCCTGCCGTTTGTGGAAGGCACCACTGACATCACCAGTGATGTTAGTGGTGAGCTTCCGGCTCTATTCAGAGCTGGAAGCTCACTGGGGCTTGCGGGAATGAGACCCTACCACAAGGGTCTCGTCGTAAGCCCCGATGCGACCATTGCGACCATCACCTGGCCGCTCGCAAAAGCTGTGGCCAGCCCCATAAAAAAAAAAAAAAAATGCCCTGATTCAGAGCGAGCGCTCTGAAAGAGCGTCCGGCTCTGAATCAGGGCCTCTGTTTCCATCTGCCTTCTCTGAGAAAGTAACCCTGTATACAGGTGCGCAATTCACTACTACAGTGCTCACTTAATAATTGTATCATAATTCTCTGCACATTGGGTTCATATTTTGAACATGAGGTATCTCATAATATTCTGTGACACCATGATAAGCCTCTAGAACCAGAACCAATTGCTTTGTCTATAACAACTGCTTTTCATTTAAAGCCTGATAAGTTTACCATTACTAAGCTGCTGCCAGGACTAATGTATGGGTGGGTAACAGCTTATCAAGGGTTAGTGTGACTCATGTAAACACAAAGGATGTCTAATACTCAGACAAATATAAATAACCAACAGCAATGTTCTGCCGCAGAAACACAAACACAATAAAGATCACGGTAAAGTTCAGAAAAAGTCTCCTCGTTGGAGTTATGCCAATCTCTATGGTGTGAGCGGCTGTAGCAGTCAGAGGGTAAAGATATAGCAGGAAAAACATGCGTAACGCATTTCAGTGCACCTGGCACATTAGTCAGATTATTGGGATTCCAAATTCATCTACAGTACAAACAACGACTGGTACTTAGCTTCCCAAAATCAGGATCCGGTGGTACGATCAGCTTGGTGCTCCTACTCTACAGTGAAAGTGGATCTATAATTATTGGGATGTGCTTCTGGAGCAGATGTACTAAGCTCTGGAAAGTGATACATTGGAGAGTGATAAACTACCAACCACTCAGCTCCTAACTGTCATTTTTCAAACAAAGCCTGTAACATGACAGTTAGAAGCTGAGTGGCTGGTCAATTATCCGTCTCCAATTTATCACTTTCCAGAGCTTAGTACATCTCCCCCTCTTTCTCATAGCTGGAACACTGGAGGTTATACACCACACAGCTCCTCAATACATGAGAATTTTACTTCAGGTCTGTTATACATCCCCATTTATCTGTCTCACTGCCAGGGGCATCTTAAGAGAGGAGGGGGCCTGTGTGCACTCCCCGTGCAAGGCCCCCTCCTCTCTTCCCGGTGGCCGGCAGCCAACTGACGTGGCTGGCCAGCCACCGGAGCCTTAGTAGACTCTGGGACTAGAGTGTGCCCGGAGTCTACTGCACATGCACAGAATTCCGGAAAAATGGCCGTGGCGGCCATTTTTCGGTGTTCTGAGCAGTGCTGACACTCGACGCGGGACCACGGACAGGTGAGTTACTTTAAACTAATATGGGTCCAGGGTGTGCGGTGCGGGGCCCCCCCTGGACCCCAGGGCCATGTGCCCCGCACACACTGCACCCATTATAGATACTGCTCACTGCCCATGACACAATGCATTGACAGTATTACTATTATAGCAGTCCTGGGGGCTGATTCTGAGTCATGTGTGCATTTTCCAGGTGTAGCGCATACGACTTTATGCTAATACTGCTACAAGCCCTTTTCTGGTGTACATCCGTGCGCCTGCATGTGCAAAGACTAAGGTACTAACTCTGAGCGTCTTTAGACATTAAAATGCCACTTGGTGCATCTCTTTAGACGCAACCATCGGTCACACCATAGGGCATCAAGGACATACTTTTAAAGTGACTATTTGACACAAACTTCATATTAATACACAGGTTCTCAGACTCGGTCCTCTGGGCCCTAAACAGTGCATGTTTTCCAGTTCTCTTACCATAATTAGTTTCACCTGTGGATCTTTTAAAATGTGTCAGTGAGTAATGATTACACCTGTGCACCTGCTGGTGACCTGGAAACCGTGAGCTATTTGGGGTTCTGAGGACCAAGTGTGAAAACCACTATATTAATGAACTCTTCAAACAATATTATATTATTGAATTTATTGTAATTATATTATATCTCTATGTATATTTTTTTTATATAATAAAATATTGTACCTAATTATATCATCACCTATTATCAAAATACGCATCTACTGTAACCTCATTTCATAAAGTAATATGTATATTGTACAACTAAAATAAACTAAAAGATAAATTGTATCATTGTCAATACTGAATATTTGTGAAAATAAAAATTACAATTAAATGATTAATAAAAAATTAGCATGTATTAAAAATATTAAACATAATAAAAAACTAAAAGTTTGTTGTGTATCACTTCACTGAATAAAATGGACCAGCGGTGGCTCTTTACCTGCCTGGACGGGGATATCTCTAAAACCTGAGCTGCTGGGATGCCTTGAGGACCATATTTGGAACCTCTGCCATAATACATTGAAGAGAGAATTCATTATTTCAAGTCCTGACAGTCATAAACTTTTTAAGTATTTTTAAGTATGTTTGTAGAACTATAAGTGCCACTGTGACACTGTAACCTATTATTAATGTTATCAATAAATTACATTATAGTAAAAAAGAACATAACAACAAAATTGTGCTTTTTGGTAAATTACTGAGAAGCTGGGAAACTTTGAGTTAAGGTGGCAATACACGGGGTGATTTTGAACACGATTTTGGCAGTTTCTACAGGTTGGACAGGCCAATCGTTTGAAAATAGTTGTATTTTGAGTCTTCTGCGACCCCGATGCGCGTCCCCGCCGTCGTCTAGTTGGGTCGCAGATCAGATGGTTTTGCAGAGAGCTCTCAACTGATCGTGTACGATGTGACACACTTCTATGCATCTTATCCTATGATCTTAATGATCAATGGTACACCATTTGACCACATCTTATGAAGAATTTCAAGGGAAGACTTTCAAGGGAAATGGTACAACTGATCTTACCAACTTTGAATCTCACCGTGTATGGGGGCCTTTAAGCTTCAGAGAAGAAGAGACCGCACCAGCTGTACAAGTGGGAGTAACAATGCTCTAATACCCAGAAATAAATGTTATGAGAGACAATCTAAATAATGATAGTAGATAGGGTGGTGCCATCTAACTGAAAAGTCATTTGACACATGAGGACTTGTGCCAGATAAATATATTGTTATTTGTTCAACCATGCGTTGTTTGTACTGCCCGGCTGAGCACTGGGAACCTAACCAACTGCTTCTACTGTATATTGATAGCTGCTACTCTGGTTAAGCAATTTTATATTGAATATTATTTCCTCCATTAGGAACCTCACCCAATGTTTCTACTGTATATTGATAGCTGCTTCTCTGGTTAAGCAATTATATATTGAATATTATGTCCTCAATGGTTATATGTCTGTGCACTATTGCTACCTGAACTAGGCTTAATTTATATATTTATTTTCTTCTTTATGGAGCAATGGGGACTCTGTTGACTGGGACTTATGTGCTTATGATGGTTCAATGTTATCGAAGTGCTTGTACTCACCCCTTTATGGATTCAGTTATCAATAATAAGTTATTTTACTGTTCTTAATTCATTTGAGATTGCAGAGGGTTAATTCTAATTATTATTATCCTTTATTCATATGGCGCCACAAGGGATCTGCAACGCCTTACAAAATACATAACAGAGACAATAAGAACAAAAAATAGACACTCTTGTACATTGCAGGACATGGACAAGGATTATAAACATTGTTGCATTAGCAGTTATAATACCCAAATAAGCTACCCCATCTGAACGGGTTGGTGAGGTTGTTGGCAGTGTGAGGAGATTGTAGTATAAGTGAGGGAAGGAAAAGCACATGAGGGAAGAGGGCCCTGCTCATCAGAGTTTACAATCTAAAGGGGAGTGGCAGACATGTGAGTGACATAAAGAGGAGAGACAATGAGCATGGGGCAGGGGGTTAGGATGAGAGCTGGAAGAGGGCAGTATCATGCAACTGAGGGAGTGAAGAATCTGCAGGAGAAGAGGGTGGTCCACAGTGTCAAGAGCAATAGAGAGGACAAGGCGCATGAGCAGAGACTAGTGGCCCATGGATTTAGTGAGGGCAGTTTCTAAGGAGGCAGGAGGGGATAGGGCCAAGTAGGAAGTCCAAAATGACAAGGACCGGACTATGGGGTTGATTCAGGGATGTATATTAATTTGAGTTAACGCACATTTCCAATGCCTTAGTGCGCATGTGCAGATCTGGGGCTGTGATGTCACTCACTGAGCCCCAAAAGCCGCTGCAGGATTGACAAAAAGGGCAGACTAGATCTGCCATCAAATTCTATGTTTCTATGCTGCTGGCATTTGGGGGGTGGCGGCGACCAGCATTCCAGAAAATGAGGGTGGGTGCCAAAGCCAGTGCTGTGTCCTCCAGCTTCAATGGCTCCAGCAGCGAGATTTCAAAGGACATTATAAATAATCTGAGGGTAACTCAGATGTTTGATCAAATGGCTGCGTCTTTGAATGCAGCATCGGATCAGAGAAGTTGGCAGTGGGTGTCTTTTTACATGAGACGCCTCTTGCGGCTTTTGCATAATTTCGCACAGCCATTGCATACAAATCATAGTGGCTGTGTTAATAGCGTTCATCTTTGAATCAGGCCCTATGTTGGAGAGGGAAGCAGTCCTACCCTGTCTCCTGCCAGGCAACAACGCACTGCTGGGATAATGTCACCATGTCACCGTTCACGTCACTGTGTTAGAGTGTCACAGTGCTGCATGGACCTACAGTACACAGCTCCCATCAGAGACTGCTATCATCACATTAACCCTGTATTTACCACTGTTACTAATAAACCATCATATACTACAGCAACCATTTAGGCTCTACCAAAAGATTAGGGCCATAACTTCTTCTCCAGATACTGGGTAGATGGAAGTCAGAGTTGGTGAAATGGATGGGGAAGATGGGAAGAGGCAGGCTGGGAAAGCAGAGAAATGGGGTGATGGTGGGATGTGATGTACTGTACTGACGAATGGATTAAATTTATGTGTAGTGGTTGGTGAAGTCAAGGGCAGAGAGTGAGGAGGTCAGAAGAACACATTATAATTGTGAAATCTGTAGGATTTATAGAAATTAGGATAGCAACTGTATATTGGGATTGTGGGCCTGATTCTGACCCACTCGCGAGTGGCTGTCCGCTCGCAAGTGGGTCGATGTTATGGACTGAGCATGCGCACGACGGAGGGAGCTCCGTCGTGCGCATGCGCCAGACGCGACGAGCGAAGGAAAGTCCTTCGCTCGTTGTGTCCGATCAAAGGGGGCGTGCTGTCAATGTTGATTGACAGCACGCCCCCTTTGGTGGGCGTGCCGGGGGCGTGCCTCCCTGACGGGGGCGTTCCCACGGGAACGCCTCCCGTCAAAAGCCGGCCCACTGACATCACTAGTGATGTCAGTGGGAGTGATTTTGGCTCTGATAGAGCCAAAATCACTCCGGAGCTTGCGGTTGAAAACCTCAACCGCAGGCTCCGGCTCGCAATTTCGATGGTCGCGATGGTCACGACCATCGCGGCCATCACAATGCACGCTCGTATAGGCTGTGGGTGGTGACCCACAGCTATACGAGCGTCCAGGAGGACGCTCCATTTTCATGGAGCCCGGCCCTCATTCAGAGCGTGCGCTCTGCTCAGAGCGTACGGCTCTGAATGAGGGCCTGTGTCCTCATTATGGCAAAGATGTAATAAGCTTATTGTTAACTTTGCATTTTTTTGAACCTGAAAGTTGTCTGTTTTTATTACAATAATAATCATTATTACTATTTATTTTATTATTTAATCCGCTGGCGATGATCAGCAGCACATATCTTACACCAGGGTTGAGCACATGAAACAGATATGCCCCTTAACAGGATTATCTGTGGCTGCTCTCATCTCGGAATGAGCTGGAATTACGTTACACACCCTTACTGTGCATGCCTGTCCCTTGCCGCTCACATTCCTCCTCTCTATGGCCTGAAGATTTGGCAATGGCTGTGTCTCTTGCCGCAGATGCGTCTACGTGTTTATGCTAATGCCATGGACGATTTTCTTATACAAAGAATCCCACGTGCAGCAGTGTAAATCCGCTTTCATGCGTCACTAGATGCACCATAAAAACTTTCAGCAGCCCTATGGCAGGAGCAGTTTCTCTGTCTGAACATGGGGTCCCGTGTGAGTGACTCTGCATCTTTTGATGCAGCTGCTGTCAGTGACACACCCGCATCTGCCTAGCCACCCCACTATTACTTCCCAGGAGCGCCCACTAAAATCCACAGTATCTGCATTCAAATTTGTTCTGCATCTACGTATGGTAACCATCTGGATGCATGAGCTCATTTATAACAATGGCAACTGCAGACGCCATCGCCACTGCGTCCTCCTCCGAATCAGGCCCTATGTGCAGAGTAGCAAGTGTTAGACTATGTAAATTATTATACTATTTTTTTTTAACAATGAAAGATACAGTACAAATCATTATCAACCTTATTTTATTATGTAAAAATGACATAATGGGATTGTGCTATACAGCTCTTTTTTGTCAAGTCCATTTTTCTTGTCATGTCCCTATCCATTATCAGACTTGGGATGGATAGGGACATTACTATTGGTAGATCTTCCTATCTGCCACATTATTTTATTATTATTATTAATTCATCTATCCTGGAGACACGTTGTTTTGATAGGATCGATCTAGAAATCATGATGGTGGCTGTGGAGTTCTTACCGTCCTGCCTGGCGTTTCCCTTGTAACTGCGCATGTGTGGAAATATAATCAATCCTGGAAGAGATCAATGTTATTTCCACAATCTTTATGTGCATTAAATATGAAAATGCTGATCCGTTATTGATCCAGTAGATGGATATGGAATCTCCAATTGTCCATCCCTATTTTAGACACCAAGGGGTATATTTATTAAAGTGTGTGTCTATAGAAGTGGAGATGTTGCCTATAGCAACCAATCAGATTCTACTTATTTATGTGCACCTTCTAGAAGCTAAAAGCTAGATTGTTTGCTATTGGTAACATCTCCACTTCTATAATACCGCACTTTAGTAAATATAGTACTAAACCCCCAACTGTCTAGTATACAAGTATACAATGCAGTATATACGATACTGCTCAAACTGACTTGTAAACAGACCCCATGTTTCACAATGTATATTGCTTCATCTTAGTCCAGTAATTTGCTAACATTTTACCAAAATAAAATGCTGCATAACAGCCGGTTAATGTAAAACACTGCAAAATACAAGTATCTACAAACTGTATTGATTAACGTCCTCTGAAAGGGTGGCCAAGGTACACTAAGGGTCTCATTCAGACCCGCTCGCTAGCGCTTTAGCGCTTGCGAGCGGGTCGATGTTGGGCCCTGCGCACGCGCAGTGGCCGCACTGCGCTTGCGCAAGCCCAGGAGCGAGACAGAAATTCTCTCGCTCCAGGACTCTCTACAAAAGGGGCGGCTGTCGATGTTGATCGACAGCT